>OX328097.1:34765616-39578616 GCA_946811185.2 Hippopus hippopus
GTCCTCAATTCATGGTTTTTGACTTCAAAAAAGACTATTCGAATGTTTTGAAGAATGAATATTCGCTTGTAGAAGGAAAATAATTGTATTGTATTCAACCAGGAGCTGAACGATGGAAACAACTCGCGAATAGTATAGATAGGAGTTTTTGTCATTGGAGACAAAACAAGAAGTGAAATCTTTCATGTTTGGTATGGGAATCCAAGTTCAAGCAGATATGCGGGGTGTGAAATACAAGAAAAACAGAAAAGATACCCTTCACCGAAAAAACAATGGAAGAATGCTATGAATTGGATGGCTTCTTGTTTTGGTTTCTCAGGTCTCCCCATATTCATGGTTGAATTTACAACGAAGAAGGAAGATGAACAAAAAAACTGTCGACTTCTCTGAATTGACCTGCTGGATGAAGAACGGTCCCAACATTTTTGGTACCCACATCTGAGCCAACAAAAGTCACCACGTGATACAAAACCACAAATACCAGATCCCAGTTCTATGCTTCCAGATACCAAAAAATATATTTTTCATTTGGTGGGAATTCGAAAGACAAACACAAAGTAGGAACAAAACCTATACTTTTTGATCTATATCAAAATACCAGCCACAAGAGTTCTCTCTACTATGTCCACCAAGAATCGCCATCAGTTTGTTGTATTAAATAGAGCAGGAGTTGATTTGTGAAGAATGGTATGAAAACGCCCGAAGAATACATGGAGAACTTTTGGAAGAAAGAAAGCAAAAAGGCTGAAAACCCGCCAAGAAGGAAAATGAACAGATTCATTTGGGAGTATGAGATGGTCAAAAAATGCAGAAGAAAGAAAAAGAAATTTGGAGAATGATTTCAAAGAGTTCTCTGGTGACAAAATAGTCAAGGAACATCTATCAAAAGGTTCTATATGCATATATGCATACCGAAAATATCCCAATTGCACCAGAATTGCATACCACACTCAAGAAGGTAAAAAAGGGTGTATTTTTCGATAGATACTCCCTCTAGCAAAGATGATTGAACATGCATCAGAAAAAAATATTTACAAAGCTTTCCAACAAGAGAGATAGAATTGAGGAAAAAATTGTGAAATATACTATATGCCATATGGTTCCATTGAAACTTTCCAAAGAAAAAGATGGTAAAGGATGTATCCGTATACAAGGACGCAATAAAACATAGTGAAATCTCAGATATTTGTTCCACTCTTGAAACTCGTTTGAATTCCTTTTTGAATAGAAAAACAAGAACTGGTTTCCTATGAGAATGACAAAAAAATTGATTTTGAAAGCTTCTATAGAGCTGACCAACTGAAAGAGGAAGGAGAGTATATTTCATATACATATTCGGAAAGAATGTACAGGGGACAAGAAACAAACTATTCTTTTCTTGGAAGATCCGAAAAAGAAGGATGCTTTTTGGTAGGTTTGCTATTTGGGGTTTCTTCCTCCAAGAAGAACTTGACAAGCTTGGGGATTTGTCAAAGCTTCATGCTCCTATACAGGTGAAAATTTGCAGGGATGAAAACAAACCAAGAACAAAAAGAAAGATAGATTGGCCAAAATAGTAGCTTTTGAATCAGAAGGTGAAACACCCACACACGCCAATGAGAAGGAATTGATCAATGCTATATGGAATGATATACATCAAAATGATATGTTTGTGGGACTATTCTTTACAAATGACAAAAGAAAAACAACAAGGAGAAGGTAGCAAAAGAATATATCTCTGGACAGAAAAACAAAAGCAAAAGTACAAAAATATATGGGAATTGCAAAAAGAAGAGAGTCGAGGAAAGAAGCTGAAAAAGACAACTTTTGGATAGTATTGAGAGATACCACATTGAAAACAGAAACCTCATTCGGCAGTCATATAGTCCAAAGAAATTACAAAACCTTGCTTCATTTGGAAAGTTGAGATAGAACAACTATATAGAGATATATATGGAACACCCAAGGATGTGAAATGGATATTGAAAAAAACATTGGAACAATTCATTGGATGATAGTGGATATTGAAGAATAGAAAAATATGTACATATGTATTTTGATACATATATACATTTGTGTTTTTTTTTTTGGTTGATTTGTGGTTCAGATATTGACATGTAAATTCTCCACAGAGATGAGTATTTTTTTCGAAACAAATTGAGAATACAATTCCTAAAGAAAAAAATGAAAAAATATGAAGTCAAAAATTTCAAATGAAGCTACAACAATAGAAGTTACCAAAAATACATTGCAGATTTGAAGCAGAAATGTTTTTGAAGACGGTATACGTTTGTCTGAAGATTGTACTTTGGATGAGGTTTGGGAAGCACGGAAATATTTTCAATACTGTTTTTTCTTCCAAAGGTAGAAGTATTGGATGAGGCTTTGAGATATCTATTTCGAAAAGCAATGAAAAAAAGGAAGGTATCTATGATGATGATATCGAAGAAGAAATAGAAGATATCTATGATGACCCAAATAGAATCAAATCCCAATTGATATAGATATGAATATGTAGATTCATATGTATATTGTTCTATGGTTCATTTTGTGAATGAAAATACAGATTTTTGAGCATTCTATATGTATGTTTGTATGGTTCTATTTTTACCACGGAAAAAACATAGTTTTTGATCATTGTTTTCATATAGCTATACACAATGAAGATATGATTTCCATCTATTCTATGGATGAAAATATAGATATTCAGAAAGCAACATAATAGCCTCTATATCCCTATACAGGAGATTTCCCACAACGAGAGCGATCCCACAACAAAAACCAAGGAATCAATCCACCCAACGAAGCAACAAACAAAGCAAAAAAAAAACAACAACAAAAACCAAGGGAACCAACAAAAACCAAGGATTCTATACGAAAAAAACACTAGATTGTACATATACCTATATGGTATTTTTTCAACAAAAAAGAATACCATATACTTCTATACGAAAACACTAGATTGTACATATACCTATATGGTATTTTTTCCAGCAAAAAGAATACAATATACAGGGGGGATCTCCATTGACAGCCCTTTGGGGCCGTATGGCCGAGGCTCGATGTGCTAGATGCTCCAGGAAAGGGACAAAAGAGTAACTTTGTTGTGTGGGGACGTGGGGAGATTTGCTGGGGGTATCCTTCCTCCATCTACCCTTGCGCTAGTTGGTTTTTCTCTACAAAACAAGTTTTTCTGAGCAATGAGAAACTCTTGTGGTTGGTATTTGATATAGATCAAAAAGTATAGGTTTTTGTTCCTACTTTGTGTTTTGTCCTTTCGAATTTCCACCAAATGAAAAATATATTTTTGGTATCTGGAAGCATAGAACTGGGATCTGGTATTTGTGGTTTTTGTATCACGTGGTGGACTTTGTTGGTTCAGATGTGGGGTACCAAAAAATGTTGGACCGTTCTTCATCCAGGCAGGTCAATTCAGAAAAGTCGACAGTTTTTTGTTCATCTTCCTTCTTCGTTGTAAATTCAACCATGAATATGGGGAGACCTGAGAAACCAAAACAAGAAGCCATCCAATTCACAGCATTCTTCCATTGTTTTTCGGTGAAGGGTATCTTTTCTGTTTTCTTGTATTTCACACCCGCATATCTGCTTGAACTTGGATTCCCATACCAAACATGAAAGATTTCACTTCTTGTTTTGTCTCCAATGACAAAACTCCTATCTATACTATTCGCGAGTTGTTTCCATCGTTCAGCTCCTGGTTGAATACAATACAATTATTTTCCTTCTACAAGCGAATATTCATTCTTCAAAACATTCGAATAGTCTTTTTTGAAGTCAAAACCATGAATTGAGACTTCCAATCTGGTCACCCCTCTCTCCAAAACATCAGGATGGTTGAATGTTTTTCCTAGATGCTCGTCAGAACAATCCACATAGTCATACAAATGGGATCCCTCTGGTTGAAGTACACTACCAGCCTCAAAATTTGAAACTATTTTGTTGTAGTATTTTACCATCAAAATCTCTCCACTTTTGGTACTTTTCCAATATTTGACTATGTTTCTTCCAGATTGTTTTTCGACATCGAAAAGAATACCTCTATCTGTTGGTAGATCATCAAAATCAATATAGTCTCCCTTGTGGTGGCTGTCGAAACCTATACTTTCAAAGTATTTCCATAGAGTATCTCGTTCCAGGGTGCCAGAAAAGTCTTGTGTATAGTCAATAGAGTATAGTGACATTCCTCTCTGGTTCAGCTTTTTCTCCAAAGTTGGTAGCTTTTTCAAAACCAACTCCATAGGAAGCTCTGAAGTTTTTATTTTGCATCTGAAGACTGCGGCAGCTTCTGCATTTTCACCATGATATGCTTTGAATCCTTTCATTGCCCTACTGTTGTTCCTACGCTCCAATACTTGAACCTCTTTGATGATACGACCCCCTGATTTCATTCCTACCGTATTTGTAATATTTTGTGTACAATATTGACCAAATTCTTCGATGACTATGACTTTGAGATGGTTGATAATTCTGCTACTTGCTTCATCCTTTCCTTCTCGAAGAGTGTATTTTTCACCTCTTTTTACTACTTCATCTTTGGTAGCAAAACCAAAGATATAGAGATCATCTATGAAGACACCAAGACCAACCAAAGGTTTCAAACAGGTCTTCCCTTTCGAGTTCTTGGTGTAGTCAACCATAGATATATCTGACACCAAATTCGAATCATATATATTTCAAGTATGATATGCTTCTTCACTGAGGAAGCGGTTTTCAATCCTAGATCCTTCAAAAATTTTTGATACGCAATATCACTATTTTGAGTAGACGACATAATTTTATACTAGCCGTATTTTGCTTATCTTGAGTAAAATATATTTTTATTTTCATCTACCATATTGGGTATACATATGAATATATCAATCCATATCTATATCATAGATTTTCAAAGAGATGTATCAGTTCTTTGTATTTTGTATCTCTTTTGGGTGGTCTTGTTCTGTGTAGATAGTATATCGAGAGTTTGTTCTTTGAAAAGCGTTTGGAAAAAGGAGATGGTTTGATTTGGGTGGTGATATAGGAGTATAGTTGTCTTTTGGATAGAAGACTACAGTCGCCGAGGAATTTGAGTATTTGTCTCTTTGGTATTCGGGGTATTTGCAAATCTTTGTGTATGGTGCGAATGATTTCATCCACATATCTGGTCAAAAGGGTTTTCCATGTTTTCAAAATGAGATTTGTTTTTTGGGTCTTGTTGTAGAAAGGTCTTTTGGATGATAGAGATATAGGATAGATCATTTTGGAGTTTGAAGATTTGTTCTTGGAGAGTGGTAGAGTATAGATTGTTTGCATGGAGGAAATTGAATATCTGGGCATCCATAGGTTGCTACAAGGGGTTTTGAGGAATTTTCAAAAATGTATTTTGATATTCCATGTTGGGGTATCAAAATGGAAATATGGGTTTGGGATAACTTTTTGCTTCCTATAGAAAAAAGATACGCAATATCATTCTCTGTAGTAGTTCGACCTATATTTTTTTCTATCCATATTTTAGTATTCCTATGTTTCTAGGAAAAGTAAGATCCTTCCTGGTTTTTCTGCTATATATCGTGTAGACATTTTCATCCATATTTTGATATTCCTCAGAAGGGGTATAAAAAATTATTTGTGGGTTTGTTGGCATATGGAGAAACTGGTTTGTTGGTATTGTTGTAGGATCGACCTCGTTGGCATATATAGAAACTGTTTCGTTGGTATATGGAGAAACTGCTTTGTTGGTGTATGAAAAAACTGGTATGTTGGCAAATGGAGAAACTGGTTTTTTTGGCATATGGAGAAATTGGTTTGTTGGTATATGGAGAAATTGGTTTGTTGGTATATGGTGAAGCTGGTTTTTTGGTATATGGTGAAGCTGGTTTGTTGGCATATGGAGAAGCTGGTTCGTTGGCATATGGAGAAGCTGGTTCGTTGGCATATGGAGAAATTGGTTTGTTGGCATATGGAAAAATGAGTGCCTGTTGCTATCCATATTTTGAATTCCTCAGAAGGGGTATCAAAATTTATTTGTGTGGTCGAATGAATAGACATGGTAGCTGAAACGGAGTAGATGCAGTAAAAAAGAGTATTTGTTTAAGTAAGTCTTAGATTTGTGGTTAACTAGTTAGTCGGTTTGTCTGGTTAACTAGTTAGTCGATTAAGAAATTTATTTGGATGGTTAGTTGTGGTTAGGGTTAGTCGGTTGGAGGGTTAGTCGATTAAGAAATTTATGTGTGTGGTTAGTTGTGGTGGGAATTCTGGGCCCCATTTTACGATTTTGATTAAAAAAGGCCTAGGGTGGGAATTTTACTATCTACTAGTCTATATCCAAGTACATTGAGTAGATCTATTTCGCCTGAAAATGCACATATTTTCACGATGTGCAAAAATTAGACGTGAACAGAAAAGTTGAAGTGAAGAGCATAAAAGAAATTGGATAATTGTTTGTTTCGGTGTATGATCAAAATTTCTTTTACCTCGGGGAAAAAACGAATGCCAAATTTTCACTCGTGGCTTTGCCACTCGTGAAAAAATAGCCTTTGCTTTTCACTCGATCATACACCGAAAAAGAAAATTATCCTCTGGATTAAATTAACCGTTAAAGCGCCTAATAAACCCAAATGAACATTTTCATTCTAGAATAAGACCTAGATAACTGCAATTTCGTAGCTGTCTTTCGTCTAGAGTGATTTAGCACAGGCAACTACAGTAGCGAAAGAGGCTTTAAGGGTTAACACTCTCAGACTAAATCCATAAGATTGAATTTCAAATATTTTTTTTATAAAAATTTAAAATGTAAGCCACGACCGCTTTGTTTGCGTATCATAACAAGAATAATCATTACTGGGAAAAAAATTCAAATACTGATTGATTGAAGTTGCGTTTATTTATCGTCGCCACCGGTTGCCCATATGAGCGACGCCCCCTGAAGGCTGTTAGTTTTGTTACGGGGGATAGTGCAGATACAGGACGAAACTCATCTTAAGTTACGCCTGGTTCTTTTACGTGCTCAGTGTATAGCACCGTCACACGGGACCCCGGTTTAACGTCTCATCCGAAAGACTATTAGTAAGTTTAGATGGCCAGCCGTGGGGATCGAACCCACACCCTCAAGTGACTTGAAACATCACGTGCACGAGTCCTACGCTTTACCTATTGAGCTATGCGGGCTGGTCAATTCAAATACTGTTAGTTTCACAGACTTATGAACTACAACAGTCCTGCTAAAAATACGTCGTTATCTGATGTTCGGCTTTGATTCTGTTCGTCCTTTTGCAGTTTGCCTTATTTCATGTTCATTATGGTGTCCCTAACACCCTTATCCACGTCCTATGCCATTTCGCCCTTTGTTTTCTAGGCTAATGAAAAACGTACTTCCCCAGTATTTATTTAATAAAAAAAAAAAAACATTGTAAATATTGTTGATTTTGAGAAGCAGACACAAGGACAAGGGATTGGTAGAATTGGTGAGGTATTACAAATAAAGGATTGGATAAGATATTATAGGGGATTTATGGAGATTGAGAGAAGGAGAGCGTATAATTAATTGTTTTAAGGGTGGTTGGATCGTTTTGGGGGATGGATGGATGGATGGGTATATAGATATATAAAAAAGTTAAGTTTTAGTATCATTATATTCCGCTTACGAGATTTAAAAAGAAATGCAGGTCAGAGAAATGCACTCAGAGTTTATTGCATTAAGTTAAAGTAATTCAGAGGCAGTCAAATAAAAATCATGGCACATTCTTACAACTGGTAATCTGAGAGCCAGAGAAAAACGATATACATGTATAGAGAGATCTATACATGTACTCTTGCATCAACTAAGATGCAAAAGGGGTTGATGCTGGTGAAGAATATGTCCTTTCCCTCGCTGACAGGAGTACTGTATATAAAGGCCCCCACCCGCAAACTTGATCGGGGGCGCGGCGGAAGGGGCGGGGCGGGGGTGGGGGGGGAAGATGCGGAGGCCAAGGGGCGGGGGAAGGAGATAAAGAAAATGCCATTCACCATTCGGAGCAGCTGCTGCTACAAATTTCTTGCAATTTTTACTTTTATTTCTCTTCATTTCGAATCCACAAATCATAATTATGTGACGTCATTTTTGACGTCATTTTGTATGTATTTCATAGTTCTAGTGAATGGGTTTTATCGATATTACCGCGGGTGCATAGAATGGTCTCGCATCTTCTGATCAATAATTTGTGAAATTCGTTATGTGATAAAAAGAATCTGACATTCGCTTGCGTTTGAGATAAAATTTTATTAAACTCGTCAAGAAAAAATGTTACTAAGCTCGCCAAAGGCTCGCTTAATAACATTTCCCCTAGACTCGTTTAATAAAATTTTATCTCAAAAGCCAACTCATGTCAAATCCTATATATCACCTCGACTAATGTTAGACTTAAACTAGACTCTCAGTCTGATATGCGTACATGTGTATCTTCCAACCAAACGTGTCAATAGTGGATACTTCACTGATTTTGACAGGTATGAAAAGATGTTAGCTGCACATAATCCCCGACCATTTTTTCCAGCCAAAGAAAATATAACTGTGCAAGACTACTCATGCCCATCATTTCCTTTAGAGAAGAAATCAAAGTTAAAGAAAAACATTTATGGATATGGATATTGACTTTCAATTTATAGTGTGTTCTAGGACGGTACTAAGCCGTAGGCAAGAGACGGTGGAGCACTGGCCGTCGCAAAAAGAAATGCAATAATGCTAAAAACACGGCGTTGAACAACAAAAACAAACAAACAAACTCTGTACTCGTTTCCTATCATAGTAACTTTTACCATACAATCACACGTTTATACAACCCATGGTAAATGATATTTTGCCAACAAACGGTAATAAACTTGCCAGTGTATCTTGGAGAAAAGACGATAGTTTAAAATACGACTAAGAGAAAGGAAAACTCAAAGCATTGATAAGTTTTATTCACTGTAAATATTCAATACAATCAATGAGGTAATGTTGGACGAACAAGCCCGGGTGAATAAGCCTAGGGACGAACAAACCCAGGGACGAACTGGTTTTGGGACGAACAAGCCCGGAACCCAAACCGAGGTGTTCCAAAAGAATATAATACTAACATAATGTTAGTTAACCGAATACAATGTTAATTTAGCTGGACATAACGACAAATAAACAGAGCAAATTGTTCATTCAGCTCAACTTAATGACATGTAAACCTTAACAAAATGTTAGTTAGAGTAGTCTAAATAACATTTTCCCAATGTTATCGGATCCTTCAACAGATCTTGCTTTTTTAAACTTCCGACAAGGAAAACATGACATTTTCCTCTGAATCAAACAAACCAACGGCGCGAATTCAGCTTTCCACGCAAGGTCTAAAATGATCTTTTTTCTGTGATCTAGATCTAATCCTATTCATCTAAATCTACTTTTGTTTCGATTATATCTTTTTTTTTTTTTTTTCTTTAGCCTCATTTTATGACTCTGCTCCTCCCCAATCAGATGTTATTTTGAAGTTTTGCAAATTTGGCATGTTCCCTGGTCGTCTGCTCCGTTGTCTATTTACTGGACGACTCATTTTCGGTTGTCGTCAAAATTAAACTACGGTATTCAACGCAAAAAAAAGAGCTATACATAAGAAATTCTTACTAAAAGATCAAATATTCTGACAAATTGAAAACAATCACGATAAAATTTATGACTGAAAATATCCCCGACGACAAAATAGTGAAATCCCCTAGACATCCGTTCTACTAACTCTATTTTCAGTTGGATTTGGTTTTTCCAGTAAAAAAAATATAGACTACGTGCATGCGCGACCGTCTTCCTGTTAACAATTTAGAAGTTGTCAATAAATTATCGCTGGTTTAACAAAATCACACTGAGTTATCTAAGCGATCTTTTCCCGCGAACGGCATGTTAGGTCGATTTTCGTCACTTAAATGAAACATGAAATTGATACTTAACCGGTTAAACTAATTGTCTCGATTTTTGCGCTAGATCATTCGGGCTAGCCGGACGCAGTCTGTACTAGATATCTAGCACGAGCCGATTGTTTACCAGCCAATGTCATTCGGACGTGCCTTAATGTCGAACCCTACACAATGGTCGTTTATTTAAGGGTTGGTGGCGAGGGCATGAATACACAATCTATTTTAGCTTTGCAACATATTTTTCAGTCGAAGACCTCGAAATCAATACTTTCGATGATTTATCGAACAAAATAAAAATTTCTAATGCCTATGAAAAGTCCAGTCACCTATCTAAACTTGAGGCTGAGCGGACGATATGTTCATTCGAGTAACACTGTTTTAGATATTTCGTGAAGAATAGGTCTACATACCGTCGCCAGATCTGTTCTCGAGGGATATTCACTGTAGCCGAAATAAGACTATCCGAGTTTTCTTGCAAGCTATGAAGTGAATGACGCATTTTTGTAAACCACTTATTTGAATGTAAGTAACGATGTCACAGCTCTTAATTTACACGCTGGAATAATGTGACAATGTTCCGATCTAAAATTATGTAGGCATCGCTGAACAGTCCTACGAGACATTTTCACATGTGCATTAAAATTCACCTCTCCAGTTATTGCTTTCTAAGTCGTCTGTTTGATTTAATTAACAATTCTTACTGTAACACGTTCACTTCTAGATCTATTCGTCAATTTTCATGATCTCCGAGTTCTAGGCTTGCTTTAAATATAACCCCTATGGCGCTAACATTGTAAAATTCTTAACACAGTGCATTCACTTTTTTCGATCCTTTCTGCAACATTCCTAGCTTTAACTCCACTTTATAAATATCAAATCCACGATGAGCTTTTTCTGATCAACAAACTCAGAGCAACTGCGTCATGAAACAAGAAATCAACATCAAAACAAGAGTAAATTTTCTGTTTACACAGTGCACTTAATTTAACTCAGTGATCTGGGTTTAATAGAAAACGACCGCTGACGTATTGAATGATGTAACTGATGATGTCGACCATTCAAATACCTGACTCACTTCAATTGGCACGGTGTATGTTTTATGTTTAGGGTGCAAATAACGATTATAAATATTCATCGATTTGTTTAGGCTTATTCGGGACTTTTTTTTAAAAGGTGGCCCTTCAGATTTTGGACGAAAATTTTACAAAAATACAAAAAAATCACCCTTATACTCCCAAAGCCTTTTAATTTTCATTCATAAAACCCCAGTAGTCGAAAACCATCCGACAACAAGAGAAATTAGAGATTTACTACGGCCCAGGTCGACACCGACCGGAAACACGTTCTATTTTTACATAGGCAACTCGCTCATTTACATACCGGAAATACACAGACAAAGCTTCAAACATAGCGTCCGAAGAAGACATTATGGAAAATAATTACATGTGTGTTATGTTATGGAATTTAAGCGTCATTAGTCACGTGCCAGTCACTTGACATTCCCACAATGCTTTTTTTTTTTTAATTTCTGGCGCGAAATCTAAAACTACCCTAAGAGGATACGTAGCCTTTTAAGGAAACACCATCAAAATTTTTTTTCTGTAATTTTAAGATTCTTAATTATTGATGATTTGTATTGTTTTTTCATATGAATTTCAGTGATATATATATTTTTTAATTTTGTGAGATGTGAAAAATCTAAATACCCACCTTTAAGGTAGTAGACCCCTAACGCTTCTAGTGCAACATGGAATAAAATTTCTCGTTAGTTGATAAATAAGGATTTATACCGATGTAATACTTTTGTACATTTTTAACCGACCAGAAATTCCTTGATGTCTATCTTGAAATTATTTGTTGATACTTTTGTTAGTTTCCTGAAAAGGGAGGTAATTATTATCTCCCTTTGTAATGAGAATATAGTGGTTTTAGATTTATAAATGATAATTCTAATAAGGAATCAAAGTACTGACAGTACTGAAAAAACAGCGAGCAGGCGATTAATTATTTAGTGACAGGTTTCAAGCGGTAATGTATTCAGGATAGAGTGTCTTAAACAATTCATCATAAAATTTCATATTCCTCTAGCCCAAGGGAGACAGCTTAAAAAGGAGACACGCAGGAAAGAAGAAAATGCTGGCAATTCTTATATTCTGATATTGTTCTTAAGGTATTACTATCACAACGCTTCTAGTGCAACATGGAATAAATTTTCTTATTAGTTGATAAATAAGGATTCATACTGATATAATACTTTTGAACATTTTAAACCAACCAAAAATTCCTTTGATACCTATCTTGAAATTATTCATTTGTTTCCTGAAAATGGAGGTAATTATTAGGAGGGTACTACCTTAACTATTTCAGAGGAGATCAAACATGGGGGCAATATTGTTTGCTTGCAAGTACTTTAAAAACGGACAGGCCTGGTTTCTTTTCTAGTAAAAGAATTTTATGTTGATCCCAACTGAACAAAACGCTATGCTACATAGTTAGGCATGAATATCTGAAAAAGAAAACAGGTGCCTGCCCGGTAATTTTGTGTTTGAATGGTGCTGCACACTTGATGCTCATTTCGAAAGAGAGAGGGAGAGAGAGAGAGAAAGTCAACATTTTTCATCTCATTTTATTTACTAAAACTGTTAAACACTTTATCTCTTGCACACAAACCAAAATGTAATCTGAAGTGACGTTTTTTTAAATAAGAAATTGCGAGCTGTACATATCATTTTCTGTTTGACTTACACAAGCACATTCAGACAATTTTTGCATTATAGTGTTCCTAAGCCACTAGCTGCTTTTCCACATTACTGTAGTTGAAACTATGAGCAAATGGCAATACACAAGAAGGACGATTACAATATTGATTAAATTGCTTTGTGCTGCTCTAAGGAAACGGCTGCATTATTTTCACCGTGATACAAAGAAATATGAAATCTTGCTATATTTCAACAGATATTGAACATGTCACAGGCAATCATATGACCAAGAAATCCAACAAAGGTATATGAAATGTAACCTGTAAACCAAGAAGAATGACATCAGCGTGATGACTTATCAAAGGCGGGTACTTTACTCTATGGCTCAGCCATAGATTATTGTTTAATACCCAGGTGCGCAACACGCTTGAAAGGGAACGCATTTATACGTATAGTGATTGAATTTATTTATCGTCGCCACCAGTTGCCCATATGGGCGACGCCCCCTGAAGGCTGTTAGAATTGTTACGGGGGATAGTGTAGGTACAGGACGAAACCCATCTTAAGTTACACCTGTTTCTTTTGCATGGTTGGTGTAAAGCATCATCACACGGGACCTCGGTTTAACGTCTCATCTGAGAGACTATTAGTAATTCTAGATACTATTAGTGCTTCGATCAAAATTATCTAAGATTATTCTATTTGTTCTAACATTGTGCTAACATATTTGCATATAAATAAAAAATTCAGCCTTTTTCAGAATTTCCCTTGTTTCATTTTTTTTTTTTTTTTTCCATAAAATATAATTGCTAAGAATATTTAGGGTTGGACACGATTAAGCCATCGCCTTCAAATATTGTTTCAATGGAATACCGGTATTTAGTAAAGGTAGATAATTAATGTTGATCAAGAATAAAGTCGTTTGCATTGATTTCTGATATATTTTAGTTCTGAATTTTTCTATCTAGATACTCTATATATTTTTCATGTTCTGCATATAAGGTTTATTACAAAATTTTTTAACAATATGAGATTTTATTCTTAATACATACTTGATATAAATTTGGCAAAAAAAGTTGCATACCCCAGATGGTACAGACACGAAACAGAACATTGGTCGTTTGTTTAAATAATACCTACTGGGAGATCTATCCTGACTACTTATCAAGATCCAGTCATTCATTTTTTGTTTTTTAAGATTTCATTCTACCGTACCAAACGAATAGATAAATCATTAGACTTGTGCAAGTTCAAAGCATCTAGTACAACTTATAATATGAGAATCTGCCTAGAAATAAACACTGTGGGGAATGGAGAAAATATGGTTCTTGCAACGTTTTGCTTCTTTTCAAAGACAAATTCTTTAACTTGAGCTAACTTTAATATCAGGAAATTTTCTAAAATTTGAGGATCCATTGGTTTTTCTTCTGGTGGAGAGGTAAATTAAGTGCTGTTTTGACACACTGCTGATTATATGAGGCTTAGCTGATGAGATTCTTAGCTGGTAGATTGAAAAACTTGTCAAGAAAAAAAGTAGTTACTCATTTTCATACCATGATTTCAAATGTCTGCCTCTTCAAAGTCAAAAAAACTAGAGGCCCTTGAGGGCCTGAAATCACTCGGCTGGTTGTGATTTCGCTATTTCGCTAGCATACATTATGAATTCATGATGCAAAAAGGAAAAAGACCAAAAAAATAAAAAAAAATGGGGGGGGTAGCTCGGTATGTTCTTGCAACTGGGCTTGAACACAGTAGGACAGTAAAAGTAGGCATGGCAAATTAGTTATAGTAGTACAATTTCTCAAAAACAATAGTTTGGAATCCAGCCAAATTTGATGGGTTTTTTTTGTTTTTTTTTTTGAAAATCAATAGCATTGAAGCTATCCATGAAATAAACAAACTGTGCAACTTTCACAAAATTCTGACCATAAATGCAGACTAAATAGCCTTTTCAAACAAGAAAAAGAAACATGGACAAATACAGGAACGATGGAAACCATGCCATGACATAAAATCTGCTGGTTTTCAGCCAGTACAGCTGAAACAAGAGGACCATGATGTACCTATATCGCTCACCTGAGTACTAAGCAGAAAAGGTCTACAATGAAGATTTATACCAAATATCAGATTTATACCAAATATCAAGGTTCAAGGCCAAAATGACAGCAAAACAAGAGCTCCAAATTGTCACAAGATACGCCTGTCCCACCGCCAATTGTCTAGGAGGTATAATAATTGCAAAGGGCAGGTAATGCAACAAACATGTTTACCAAGTCTCAAGTCAATTTGACTTATGGTGACAAAGTTCGGTTCCGGACAAGAAAGAAATACTGTAAAAATGAAGATCAAAGTGGAATTACTCAAAATCCGTGCAAGGTAAAATTTTTGTTCTTGTGCACTCCATAATATTCAACAAACATGCATACCAAGTTTGAAGTCGTTCTGGCTTGAGATGACAATGTTATATTCCGGACAAGCACTAAATGCTGCTAAAATGACAATCAAAGGGAAATAACTCAAGGACAGCATGAGGTAGAGTTACAATTCTTGCACACTGCACTTCCAAAGGCAAATAAGCAAACCATATTTCAAGTCATTCCTACTTAAGATGACAAAATTTTGCTCCGGACAAGCAAAAAATACTACAAAAGTGAAGATCGAAGGGTGAATAACTCAAAATTTGTGCTAGGAAGATTAATGGTTCTTGTGCGCTGCACTTCATAATTTTTCAACAATCATGCATACCAAATTTGAAGATTTTCAGACAAAAGATGACGAAGCAGAAATGCTGTAAAAATGATGATCAGAGGGAAATAACTCATACACAGTACAAGGTAGAGTTATGGTTCTTTCGCAATGCACTCAGTATTATTGCAACAAACACAAATGCCAAATGCCAAGTTTCAAGTCAATCGGACTGGAGATGACAAAGTTATGCTCCGGACAAAGAACTATTATAAAAACTTTCTATTTCAAGGGAAAATAATTCCAGTTGTTCTGGTCAGATTAGACCCATAATCAAACTCATTTGAGATCTTATGGTCATATATATTGCTTGCCTTAATTGTGTAGTTGCAATTTATATTTGCCTTTTCTTGCAGAGTGTAAGGTTGGGATTATAAAGACAATAACAGAAAACGTCCTCAAATTCACCAGTCTAGTCATTTATTTTTTAACACATACTAAACTTTTGCAACAGGACCAATAATCGTTTGACCAGCCTGCATAGCTCAGTTGGTAGAGCGTAGAACTTGTGATCATGAGAATGTGGGATCAGCCCCCATGGCTGGCCATCTAAAATTACCAGTAGTCTTTCAGATGAGCCGTTAAACCGAGGTCTCGTGTGACGGTGCTATACACCGAGCACGTTAAAGAACCAGGCAAAACTTAGGATGGGTTTCGTCCTGTATCTGCACTATCCCCCGTAACAATACTAACAGCCTCCAGGGGGTGTCGCCCATATGGGAAACCGGTGGTGATGATAAATAAACGCATATTCAATCAACCAAGGCAAGCAAGAAAAGACCAGCCCGCATAGCTCAATAGGTAGAGCATAGGACTTGTGAACATGTTGTTTCGAGTCCCTTGAGGGTGTGGGTCGATTCCCATGACTGGCCATCTAAAATTAATAACAGTTTGGATGAAACGTTAAATCGAGGTCCCGTGTGACTGTGCTATACATTGAGCACATAAAAGAACCAGGCGTAACTTAAGATGGGTTTAGTCCTGTATCTGCACTATCCCCCGTAAGAATACTAAACAGCCTTCTGGGGGTGTCGCTCATATGGGCAACCGGTGGGGATGATAAATACATTGTAAGTGCCAATTCAATCAATCAAGGCAGGCAAGATGGGTTGACAGATAGTGCAGTGGTAAAACGCTGGACTATCAATCCTGAGTCCTGAGGTTTGATACCCGGCCAAACCAGGACCTTTCTGAAACCTTGTGTTTCCCACCCACCTAGAGGAGAACTGGTTTGGAACCCACCGGTAGCCTCACGTGTAACGGTGCTTTACACCAGGCATGTTAAAGGCCCAAAGAGGTCTATTCGAAGAAGAGCTTGGGGCTTGTACCCGGATTTCCTTGTATCTGATTCTTTCTCTCTAATGGTCCATATCATATATGCCTAGAGCACGGAGGGAGCTTAATCCTACAAAGCCATCATCATCAAGGCAGGCAAGATAACTTTGATAATTTATACAGGTTCGGTGAACACTGACTCAGTACAGGCTCTATCCTGGCAAGGACATCCAGCATGTCACATTCAATTGCCCACTGTAGTGTGTATCAAAAATCAATTATTTACTAAGCGAGAGAGAATGGTAAACTGGATGATCAACAAAATTCTAATTCTAAATATTATGAAATATAAAACTGAATCTTCAACTCTTACCACACAACCCATACTTTTAACTACACTGAGAGAGACGGCTTTGTGAAGCATTGTTAGAATAAGAGAGAATGCTGGTAAACAGCATTTTCTCCTCACACAAAGTTTTCTGCCCTGTCACTCACAAATGGCTCCATTTGAGCCAAATTTAATTTGTTGTCTATAAAAATTTTGATTTGGACAAGTCCAAAATTTTGTTAGTTGGTAAAAGGTTAACATACATACAGTACTTGCTATATGAGCCATGCACTGTCAAAAGGGGGCTGAATGCATCTGCAAAAAGTATCACAGCTCAGCAGGCGCATGCTGAGCTGGGCTGAAACTTTTTATCTTTGGCCAATTCTCTGACTATCAAAAGACCAGAATACCTCAGAATTCAGTTGTTTGTTATGAATCCATCATAATTTGATGAACTGCTTGGTAAAGTGTGTCATGTAGATGCAATTAACCACTTTTTACCAGAGCATCCATCATATCAATCTTCTGCGCATGTCATATTCTTCGAAGATTCAATGTTTGCTATGACACATCACCCATCCCATATACAAGGTACAAAGGAAAAGTAGGGCTTATATTGAAGCTATTACCCAAGCCTGTAGGGGCTGTTGTAATAAATGGCCTGTGCATAGGTTACATGCTAGCTGATCATAGCTTAACAAATAGCACTAGTAAATGTTTATTTTATTCTGAAATTCAAAGTTACGGTTCTCATTTGAAAAGCAGTCCAGTTCTGTTCCCAGAATGCCAAATCAGATAGATGTGTATTTTAAGAATGCCATCTAGCAGACAATAATGTAATATCAATTTCGAAGCAAGGAAGGCAAGAGTTTGTAGACAAATAAGTAAGTCACTGATTATTTTTTGTAACTTTCAATTAATTTCTTTAATTTTCCGGTATCAAATTCACAGAGTTCCAAATAGAGGCATTTGCAGGCAATAAATTAAATGTGATTCAATTGATTGACTTTAGATTTTTTTTTTTTTTTTTTTTTTTTGTTACCAGCATTTTCTCCTTTTCTCATATTGTTTTCAGAAGGATTCTTTCTTACGGTCATAAAAATTTGGGATTGTGTGATAAAAGGTTTGGTGTTTACACTGATGTTGAACATTAAAGAGTTAAGCTTGTATCAAATGATTGCACTTTTCCTTCATTTTCTAGAAAGTAAGAGGAAATCAGTGTCCTTTTCCAACAATGTTTTCTAGATTCATGTATTGACAACAAAGTTCAAAACTTAAATGAGGATTCATTTGATTTTTTGTCCAAAAATGAATCTGCAAAGACATATCTAGAATAAGAAGTCTGATAAATAAGGTAGTTATAAATGAAAATATTATCCATAGCAGCCTTGGTATCCAGATCAAAAGAATTCGGTCCTTTGCTGTATTACCTCAATGTGGTGTTTTTGTTCTGTTTGCTGCGACAGTTTGAATTGATTGGCAAAAAAATCCATGAAATGGATATCTGCGTCTCTTTCAGAGGTTGATAAGGGATGCAGTCAAAACAAAATAAAAATAACTTACACCAACTTGATCTCATGGGGCATGGCTAACCTTTGACATCAGTCATCTAGTTTACTTTTAATTTAATGGCCACAAGTCAGTCCGGAATAGTTTGTACTAAATCTAAGCACACACAATACTTATCAATCCTTTGCTTTATGGAATACGGCTACTCACAATGATTTCCATATTACCAATTAATTGTCAATCTAAAATGTGATGTGCTAAAACATAGCTCTGCCCTGCCACGTCAGATTTTACAGCCTATACTTTTAGTAAGATATGGTCAATTTTTCATGATTAAAAAAGGTCCCCAAATTCCACTGTTAGTCACCATATAAAATGTTGTTTATTCTGTACTCAAATTTAGTTGCAAGCCGTCAACCCTCATCAAATGATAAACTGATACCAAAGTTGAGAAAAATATTATTGGCAGTGTTGCTTTAACCAATTTGTACACTTCTGAAAGTAAGTAACACCCACTTTGAAAGTAGAAATTTCACCTACATGTTTTTTTCTCTTTTTACTGTCCATGACATGAATGTAGACTTGCCCAGATTGAAAGCATTTGCAGTCGACAATTTGCACTTGGCACAAGTGGTGAAATTTGCCTTTGATAAGGTATAAAACAATGTGGAAAAAGGAGTAAAGGTTGGTTACTGGCATTTTCTCCTACTACAATTTTTTTTAAAAGGTTCTGTTCATAGGGTCATTAAAACTCAGGGTTGGGTATTAACTCTTTAAACAAATATGATAAAAAAAAAAACAAAAAAAAACATGTTCATAGTCTATTTATAATGGTGACTAAAATTTTTCAAATATAATTGTGATGTTTTATCAATAGTTCTAGCCATTTATGAAATTAATTAATAAGGCACATATCTGCCCAGGGATCTTATATCCCTGATCTGCCATAAAGCAACATTTAGAAGACAAGTCGCCCCAAACTAGAGACAACTCGCCCCATACTGAAGACAAGTCGCCCCATTTTATGAAAACATGGAACAGTTCACAGAACTCGAAGATTCTTGTCCAACTTAAGGAAATGTACAAAATATACCAGAATTCACATCCCGTACATGAAAATTCGGTTTGAAACGATTATAAACTCATGAAAATAACAACCTACATGTAACTGACACTAATCTGTTTCAAAATGGACAGTTAAATATACACAAAAGTAATTATAAAAACTGAATAAAAGTCATAACAGTTGTAGACTTCTATCTTATTTAACAATAGAAATAAAAGCGGGGCGAGTTGTTTAAGAATTTGGGGCGAGTTGTCTTCTGAAGGTGGGGCGAGTTGTCTTGGGGCGAGCTTTTTGCGGGGCGAGTTGTCTTGGGGCGAGTTGTCCTGCACCCTGAACAAATGAAAACTTGGTAAGAATATATCCATAAAATAAAAAAAAAAATAGTGTCAAATTTGTACCTTGTATCGAATCCCGCCTACGTGCACGAATCATCGTTGAAAAATTCGACAAATGAACTCGTATCGTTGACTGGAAACACTAAAACGGTTGTTCAGTTAAAATTTCGATGGCAGTGGAGTTTAAATAATAGGCCTAAAAATACCGGTATATACCGGGTGCTGCGAGCAATTACTTTCACCCTAGAGTCTGTCAGTCACATATGTTATAATCGCTCTAGGGTTTACTAAATTTGATTTTTTTTTTACTTCTTTACGCTATCGTGAAAATATTTTTTACTCCTTTACACTATCGTGAAAAAATTAACAAAGTTATCAAATGTACAACACGCAAAAA
This sequence comes from Hippopus hippopus, assembly GCA_946811185.2. Lineage (NCBI taxonomy): Eukaryota > Metazoa > Mollusca > Bivalvia > Cardiida > Cardiidae > Hippopus > Hippopus hippopus. The sequence continues at coordinate 34,785,859 of OX328097.1, forward strand.
GGAATATGCCGGATGATTAGCCCACTAGATCAAAGCACTTTGGTATCAAATGATCAATTCTTATAAGTCGTAATTTTTGAAGATAAGTGTTATTGTTTATCTCCAAAAATTTACATTTTGAACATTTCAAATTCAATACCCTGTCGTAAATCAAACTTAACTTTTAAATGGTTTTTATAAGATCTTTTATGCCTAGGCTAGCATACAAATCTTACTTTCGAAGAAAAAAGGTTTGAAGGGTCGGAATCTGTTTCACTGTACTTCGATAATAATTGTAAACATTACAGGGAGATTACTCTGGGAGCTGTTTCGTAGGATTCGAAGGTTATGTGGGTCAGGATCTTTGCTATTGATCATGTTTTATAGAAACAATTTGTCGCATAATGGATGAATTGAGGAGAAAGATTGTGTCAAAATACCTGATAAGGTGCCATGATCATTAAACAAAGGTAACCCACACTGAGTAAATTTGGATTTGAAAAACCGAGGTGGACAGTGAATTTTTGTCGCCAGGGGGTGCTTATCAAAAGGCGCATCGAAAAAAATCCAAACAGTTCAAAACCAATATTATTAAAACAGCGATTACGTAATCGCTGTTTTAAGAAAAGAAAAAAAAATGGCTCGGTTAAAGTAGTACAATAATACTCATTTTTAATCATAGCAAATTTTGTAGGATAATATTACAGTGGAAATAGCAGTTTTCAATTACGGGTCTAATACCTTGAAGGAAATCAATCTTTCAGCATTAGACTGACTCGGCGATGGAAATCTAAAAATAGCACATATAGAGCTTTCATGAGATCGTTGTCTGCGCATGTCATATTCTTCGAACATTCGACCTGTCTGCTATGACGAATCACCCATGCCCGTATACCAGGGAAAAGTAGGGCTTTTACCGAAGCTATTAATAGCCTATTACCCAAGCATGTAGGGGCTGTTTTAATAAATGGCAGATGCATAGGTTACATGCTAGCCGATCATAACTGAATGAATCGCACCAGGTAGCGTTTTACTGAGTAAATGTTTATTTCATTTTGAAATTCAAAGTAACGGTTGTTTTGAAAAGAAGTCCGGTTCTGTCCCCACAGGGATCATATATACGATCCCTGGTCCCCAGAATGTCCAAATTAGATAGATGTAGTTTGTTTTATCTTATGATATACTGAAGACAACGGGTGGTCAAGTTGATTAGAGCGGCAAATTGGTTTGCAATCAAACACACTTCTCATTAGTTAACAGTTTACCGACACATCCTTTGAAATGGCAGATGTGCTTATCCACTTTAATACGACTAAGTAAAAAGTATATTTAATTAACACAAGTTGCCTTTTTAGCTAATCTTCCACCGGTACAGAACAGAGTTAGACTTAATTTCAAAACTGAGTTCTACTTTTTGTGAAGAATACGTTGTGAGGAATACACGTCAATGTGCTTACTGTAAATAGCAGATACTTTTAATCCAAGATTAAACTACATGTTATTTGCAATCTGATCTTTATCTACACATTCAGCATATTCTTCATGCACCAAGGGTTAAGATTAACGTCAAACTGAAACACTGATGACAAGTGCCATTTGGATGTGCATAGGTTACTGAAAAAGGTTAGATATTCAAGTAAACATATTTTATTTTTATAAGTATTTCATTAGATCTACTTTACCTTTGTTTTCCACTTTAAAAACATTTTTGTCTCTTTCAAAATCTTTCAGAGGGAAAAAAAAAACTAAAGCATTAATTAATCCATTGTGTAATGTAGCGCTGATCAGAACTCCTTGCAAATGTCCCATTTTCAGTCATTATCATAATTCAAACTTGTCTACAGCCTCTGCGTGATCTCACGTCAGCGGTACACGTTCGCAAAGTACATATTTTAAACTTTTTCTTAAATTCAAACGTTTAAAACTCAAAATGAATAAAAACTATCGCATCCCTCCAACGTTAACAATCGTTTGTTTGGGAACCGAAATAGCAGACAACGAGGCTGCACATCGGGTAAAATAAATGCGATGACCTGATTGGTCAAATATCGATTTCCACGGATCCATGTATACACGTTGGAATGGTAAAACTGTGCAGTATAACAAATTCGTTGTACGGTCAGGTGACATGTATACGTTTCGTAAACCGAATCTACCGAAGAATGTTTTACAGCCATTCGAACTTAAAGCACGTTTACTCGTAGGTCAGAATGTCGATCATAAATATCATACGGTGTAAATTAAGTTCAGACTGCACAAAACGTGCAGGCTGATCTTGTATCTAACCTGTCCACAGAAATAACTTCTGTTAACCCTGGTGCCATAAGTCCTGAAGAAAAACATTCAAGATTACCGTTCTTTTTCCCGCCACTCTGAACAGTTCGAGTTCCAGTCCTTCTTCCCGGAATTTCAAACCAAGCTCAGCTTCCTCCCTTTGAATTTGTAGGAATTCTTCCATCGAAAGTCCTTGCAGTCAATAGAGGAAAAAAAACTGTTTTCACCTTTCTTCAAGAAATAGAATATCATATACTAGTATGTCATCACTTACAATAAAAGGGGAAATAAGGTTTAAACTTGCTGAGTTAGATCTCATGTTGAAGCCGTCTGATCCATATCTAATCTTAACCAATAATTAAAACGATCTTGTGTTTTAACGACCCCTGGGATGAAGTCTTTTGAAAAAATATAGGAAAAGGAGAAAATGCTGGTAACCAGCATTTTCTCTTTTTTCAACAATCTTCTTGTACTGTTGACACTCTTTTAAAGATTTTTTAGGAAAAGAACAATCCAATCTAAATTCACGCTTGTTTGTAGACACTCTCAAAGGCAGAAATTTGTAGCTTGGGAAAACTTCTCTGACGTCTACATTAGCAGATATAAATTTTGATGTACTGGTATAGTCATTTAATTTGATATAACACGTGACAATTTTAGGGGGAGGAACTATATAAAGTCGGGGTTTTTCAGTGGTTGAGTGATCGAATGGTGTTTCACGCAGCTTTCAATATTATTTCAGTCATATCACTACATTAGCTCCCTTCAGCTCATTTTTTCATGGTCGACCTGGATTTAACCAATGTAAAATGGGCCCTCAAATATTTTGCCAAAGGGAATTCACACGAAATTTCGAATTCCTCCAATCCGATGGGTATAAATATTGATCAGAGTCAATCTCCTTCAATAATCAGCTCCCTTTGCCTTGCTTGTTAACCAGTTCAGGTAAATATCCCAAAACACTTTCGTGTGATGTTTCAGAACTTCATTTCCATATACTGATTTCAGATTTCAAATGATACAAAACAACGGGCTTGAACTTTGATTAAACTTGATAGAGTGCAGACACTGCACTTTACCCTGACTTCAGATTCACCTCCGAGATTCACTAGGACCTAACAATGTTGATTTTATGCTGTATTTCTGATATCCCCTAAAGATCTGTTTCAACCTTAACCCATGCCTGAAAATTAGGAGCCCTAAAACGGCAGCAGCTCGGCTTCCTCAAGGGTTGCGGAAACTGACAGGGCGTTAAATACTCGCATGCGTGTTGCAGGCGGATGTACTGGTCTTACTTCGACATGTTTACTTTAGGTCTACCAGAACTTGACCTATCACAAGCCTTTCCTAGAACTTACAGCACCTTCACAGCCGACCAATTGTGACATGTGTCCATTGCCACAAACGAGTCGTAGACCGTTCTTGAACGGCCAGCCTGTAGAATTCCAATGACACAATTTCTATCGGCTTGTGAAAGTCTCTCAATGGTTTGATAGAAAAAGGAAAGGTCGGTCTGTTTTTCAGATAACAACTTGGAAAGTAACACCTGATTTTCAGCGATATATCGGTTGACCAGTACTCTGCCGGTACAAATGTACAGGTGCATAAAAAACTTAACTTTCATTTGCCTCTGAGTATACATAAACTCGACCTTGTTCAACGGCTGAAAATACATCCACTGAAACTCAGAAAGATTTTCATGTTATAAGCTTAATTAAATATGCTGACGGTATAGATCGACTATCAGAATGCACTTGAGTGCAGTCTGATCTTTATCTATGATGTTCGCTTCAGCCCTGTTTTCGCCTATGGGGCTGAAAGGGTTAATGACAAAGCTCGTTCATATACAGTTATCATAGCGACAATTTCCTGTATGTTTTGTACACGACCAGTGCGTGTCGATTAATACGCTCCTATGTTTTTCTCTTTTTTTACGTCAGATCAGCCTGGGTTCCAGTCCGTTCACCTTTTTTTCTATCGTCAGGACGTTACTTTGTCAAAAATGACGGCCTGGGGACATTCGAAAACCGACCGCAGTGACATCTAGTTTACCCCATCTCACAGTGGGGTAAAGTAGATGTCGCTGCAATCGTTTTCGAATGTAAATGACAAAAAATAGATACAGGAATTCCAATAGCCTCGATTTGGTCACTTCCTGTTTGTGGGCCGTCATTGAAAATTTTGACAACAAAATTTCAAACGGGTATTCACAATGACTTTGAGAGGATACTGTAACAGTAGCTGCTTATCGTTTCGTCTGTTTGACTCTGAAAGCTTTAAAAAGGATGTTTTTTACTAGTTTTGTTGAAGGTCGCGATGATGTTTTGATAAAACAACAGGTTTGGGAAAATCACTCGTCCCCGTTGTATTTGAATTTGTCGAAAAATGCGCCAATTCATCGTTATCAACATTGTGACGTCACGCAATAAACAAATCTATAATTAGATTATCGGCGCAATTCATAATCATGGGGAGATCCTCGAATGTCCCCAGGCGGTAATAATAACGGATAGCTGCCAAAGATCGACAGCAGACCGAGATTAGGACAGTGTGATACGAAATTATTAAAAAGGTATTACCGCCTGGACCCAGGCTACGTCAGATCTATGATATATAATAAGCGGCGCTCTTTAAAAAAAAAGTTGATGCATTTTCTCAATGCACTTTACCAAGCAAATCATCGCATAATATGAAAAAAAACCGGCTAAACCATGAGATAGAACGGTCCTTAGATATCCAGAAAATTTACCAATAGCAAATAGTATTGACGCATGACATTCTGCGCAGTCCACGCAGACTGACACGAGTCTCTAAATTTTGCAAATGCAATGACACACCTATTCACAAAGCATGACTCGTTTATATATATACTACAGGTTCAGTTTCTCAAAAAAATGCTTGTACTTCGGATTCTCACCGTGATGCTCTTGTTCGGTGGGACACCACATGGCGAAGTTTGATTTCAAGTTCCTCGGAGATTTTCCAGCCAGAGAACTGCCAACTCCCAATCTCCTTGCCACATATTCGTATTCGATTAACGGATCACAGGTCACTTTTGACATACCATGCATCATTAGTTCCTCCGAAATTCGTTCTATCCCAGTAGTGTTCTCAACTTCAAAAACTATCATTTAAAACATAGGAAAGAGTATTCGTTATTAGTCATCGATATATGTGTTGTGTGTCGTAAGACCAACTGATGTCATCTAACTGAGGGTTGCACAAGACTACCCCCTGCTACTAACGTTTTCGAACTTTACATGCTCATCAGATGATCTCATGATTGAAAAGGGGATACATTTGTCTGGTGATACAGAATTTCGGTATTGCCAAATATGCCGGAAACAAAATATCTTTGTCATACAGGATGAATTTCAATTTATTTTCCAATGTACTTCTTTATGAAAATTTAAGAAAAGACTATTTTCACTAGACTAGTATTGGCTCAAAAATAATACTGGCAATTTTTTTAGTCATTTTTTTTTTTTTTTTTTTAATCATGTGATACACAAGCAGTCGTTTAAAAGATCTCTAGGTAATGGTAATCATCATTTTCTCTTTTTCCCTAAATGTTTTCTACCCCATTTTTGGCTAATATGTACCATTTTCTGACCTTGATGAGACTGCAGCTCCAGCATATTTTAAGTCGAGTAAATCGTTCGGTTCATCCTTCAAAATGGCGTACTTATGGGGCGATCCTTAGGTCTACTTTCGCTTATAAAAACTTGAAAGCATGATTTTGGTTGGCTGATGGTCAGCGGTATCGAGTTTTAAACTGACATTTCACGATTTTGTTTTAAATTACCCTGTTGAAGTACCCCTTTCTACAGTTTTATCAACACAATTATGGAAACATTACAACTATCTGTTTTTGTATAAATTTTATTCGCAGGTAATTTACACATAACCCTCCGCTAATCGCCTCTAATAATGCGATCCTAGCCACTATTCGGATTGAATACCAAATATCGAACATGTGTCATCCGTTCAAATCTATCGGTTGTCTCGCAATATAGTAGATATGTTCCTGCACCTTACATTTTTTTCACCGGAAATAGGTCAGTTTACTGCTCTAAGAATCATAACACTCTTCTTAAAGAAATACAGTGGTCACAGTCTTCAATAAAATAATTTTAAATACATTTCCGTTGACACACACACACACACACACACACACACACACACACACACACACACACACACACACACACATATATATATATATATATATATATCTCTCTCTCTCTCTCTCTCTCTCTCTCTCTCTCTCTCTCTCTCTCTCTCTCTAACGTTATTTATCAGTTACTATGGAAGTTTTGCCAACAGTTTTGCTGACAGGTTGATATATGTTTACAAATAACTTTCCAATAGTCATTGATAAGAAGAATTTCAAGGGCCCCGCTCTGTTTTCAAGATCATGTGATTGAAAAGAGATTCAATGGCAACCTCCTTATTACGGAAGAGGTTAGATGTAGTAACAGAATCGGCTGAGTTGTGACGAGTGACTTGTTATCACCATAGAAAATTTGCAAAGATGTATAGACCTTTATATTAAAAGAATGGAATTCCATGTACTCACTAGCAATTAGCTTCGGCTCAGCAGTGACCTGTAAAATATAATAGATAATTGAAAAAAAAAATACGTCGCTCAACACCCGACTTTTCTTTATTTTTTTTTTTGAGTAGCTTTCATCTTGTCATCTACGAGTACAAATGCTTTCAGTTTAGACTGGGTTACAATTTTTGATCGTCTGGTACAGCGTAATAATATTTATGTGTTCCTTTTTGTGTTTCCATGCACACTTTGTCAATCATGACTGTCAGACGAGTTTTGCTTGTCTCGGCAGACTTCTTTTGTAAACATTGTGACAAAAATAGAAATTGCTTGTAATGAGAAATTTCGTCCATACCTCACAATGTTTTCATACGCACTTACGTATCAATTCTGAATTCAATTTGTATATCCATTTTTCACTCGGATGTTTTCAATGTTTTGTGCTGCATTATATTTTTTCTAAGGTTTAAGGTAGTGGACCCGTAATAGAAAACAGCTATTTCCACTGTAATATAACACTACAAAATTTGCTATTATTAAAAATGAGTATTATTGTACTACTTTAACCGAGCCACTTTTTTCCTTTTTTTCCTTCTTAGAATTATCATTTATAAATCTAAAACCATTATATTCTTATAACAAAGATAGATAATAATTACCTCCCTTTTCAGGAAACCAACAAAAGTATCAACAGATAATTTCAAGATAGACATCAAATGAATTTCTGGTCGGTTAAAAATGTGCAAAAGTATTATATCAGTATAAATCTTTATGTATCAACTAACAAGAAATTTTATTCCTTGTTGCACTAGAAGTATTAGGGGTCTACTGCCTTAAATGATTTGTTTGTTTTTAGGGTGTTTAACGCCGTTCTACACATTATTTCAGTTATATCGTGGCGGCCGATGCACCTATCCATTCTTTCCTGGTGCTTCTTTTACTCGTACTTTACACAATATTTTTTCCAAGCCCCTGGTTGCACTCCCACATTACGTTCAGCAGCGGTGAGCGAGGAATTAACCCCTTTCTCGCTATCATCTACCTTCGGAAAGAAGCTGGCCGAGCTCTGGATTCGAACCAGCAGCCCCCTAGCCCCCAGGACCCAAGCACTATCCACTGAGCTACCTAGCTCGGCTGGAGCAACCGAACCAATTCTGTATTGAACCTAGGCTGAAAATGAGGACTACAGTCGTTTTCAAAATCTCGGTAAAAAAATCGTGGAGAGGCAAAAATGTTTTAAGTGATAGTGTAAAATCAGTTGCAAAATAACCGATCAACTTTTTAAAAGCTTTTCAAATCTTAAGTTGCCTTTTTGGCTAGTTAAGATCTAGATCAGATTGCACAGAAGGTGCAGTTCTAATTTATTACCTAAACTGACAGCTTTGCTGATATATTCGAGGCAAAATCTGAAATTGCCATTTTGGGGTTTTGTTTCTAGACTGATAGGTTTATTCGGTACTCTATGGGTTAGAAATAAGGTAATAAGGTAATACATGTATCTTACCGCTGCAAACGCTAAAAAGCAGATCCATTTTTCAATCCGAGGCGCTAAACGTGGTTTTTCAGACAAGAAATAAAGTCTAATAATGTAATTTCAAGGTTGATTTTGTCCAGAATCTTTCAGATAAGCGGACAGTGTAGATCAAAGATCAGGCTGCACGTTTTGTGCAGTCTGAACTTGATCTTCATTGACCGCAAAAGTAACCATATTTCTGGTAGGTGTTCTGGGGGTAAGTAAATGTAGTTTTGTTTATTTATAATCGAACAATAAAACATGGCAACCGTGAAAGGTACAGACCTTGAATCTGTACAAACATTTCGTTCCTTCATGTTCACTTTTTAAAGCTTGGGCCAAACGGAAAATCGTGTTTCGAAGGTGGAAAGGTTGATGCCCGGGGTCCTTTTCCCGTGTCACATTAATATCAATTTGAAGCAGGAAGTAATGTACCAGCGGACCAGCCGTATCGACGTTCTCCTCAGCAGGATCCATGGCACAATTTTGTCGACCTAGAAAAGTAATTATGGGGAAAAGAACTTAAATAACACTAATTCGGCTAGATGTACTGGGTACACTGTATTCTCCGAAAATGTTAAGACTATTTCGATAAGAATGCCTCACCGTATTCCAGACAATTCCAATCAGCAAATAGTCTCATGCAATCTCATCTCATCTTGCTGCAGTTTCTGTTCTGTCTGATCTTGGTCTACATTCTCCGCAAAAGCACCGTATGTTAATTCTAACATCTGAAGACTCTTTCTTTATAGCAGAAGAACGTCTTTAGCCACTTAAGTATTCAAATATGTAAAACAATAAATACCTTTGAATGAAAAAAGAAGAAAAAAAAAAAAAAAGACGGCGCAAGAGGTACTGGAATATGAATATTGAAACAATGTTGTGGTTCAATATAAACTATGAAAATGAAAAGTAACCTTGCTAGCACTTCCCTAAATTTCCTCGTTGTTTTGCATATTGTTTAAAAAAATTATTTCCGATAGTTTTAGGCAGTCTGGTCTAAATTTACTGCAATTTCTGTTGCATCTTATTGTAGTGTACAATTTCTGTAAAAGCACCAAATTTTAGTCCTAGGCCATTTTAAATATACTATGCACAATATACTTAGCAATTATTTTTAATGACATTGAATTAAATATTTAGCTTGAAAGGAAGAAGAAAGTTGCAATAATATTAATAAGCAGACGTCAGAGAAATCCAAATTTAGACAAACCAAAATCACGTAAGTATGGTTTTAAACGTTCTGATACCCACGCTATGGCATAAGTATCTACTGCACATTACATTTCCAATCTCTTCATGTACAAGCCCCATTTAAACACGTTTAATGAAAACAGTTCAATACACATTCTGTCAAGGAAAGACGCCCAGGTAGGGTTGTCACTAGAGCGACCTCAATTGGCATGCTGGCAGCAGGAATGTGGGCTACATATGTTGCTTGTCGGTTTGGTGTTAATTCTAGCACCATACAGAGGCTCTGCACCCAATAACGTACGACTAGATAAGTTCGGGATCGTGAGCGCTCCCGACGTCCCCGGAAAACGACTATACGTCAGGACCGTTATAGTTTGGTGTTAACGTACAGACGTAATCGGCTCATGTCGGCACCAAAGCTAGCTATGCGGCATTACATCACAACATGGATAAAAATCTACGCGCAGACAGCCCACAAGAGGTTGCATGAGACATCGCTTCGAGGACGTAGGCCGTACAGTGGCATTCCGCTCACTATCTTACATCGAAGAAATCGTCTGAATTGGGCTTGGTTACATCGTCGGTGGACGAGACAGCTATATCCTCTTCACCGACGAACCACGCTTTAATCTCCATTTTTCAGATGGCCTTTTGTGTGTATGACGTCGAAATGGAAAGCGTTATGACAACGCCAATGCTCTTCAAGGGGATCGTTTCGGCGGGTTCTGTTTCATGGTGTGGGATGGGATCACTTATAATGCCAGATCAGACTCGGTGACAGTCGTTGGAACCCTAACTGCTGCTAGATACTGCCAACAAATCGTTAATCCCCATAGTATCCCTTTCGTTCGAAAGCATAACGTTACTACACAACAAGACAACGCTCGTTGTCATAATGCTAGATTAACTATGGACTTACTCATCAGAAACAACGTCAATGTGCTAGATTTGCCCTTTCGATCGCCTGATTTGTCACCGATCGAGCACTTGTGGGACATGCTTGGAAGTCGTGTTCGTGAAAGAGACAACGTCAACACGTTTGCACAGTTGGATAGAGCTCTGCATGAAGAATGGCGACGTTTAGATGTTAGAGACATCAATAAACTGATTGACAGTATGAGAAAGAGGTGTACGTCAGTAAGAACAGCGAATGGTGGACACACTCGTTACTGATAAGCTTTGTGACTTTTGATGTGTCACCATGGTGATGGAATAGCAGGTGTTACATGGTTCAAAATTAAGTTTTAGATTAAATTTGTGATTTTTATCGAAATATATGGTCATTTTAAGAAATATGTATTTTTGTTAGATATATAGGATCTGGCACGTGTTGGTGTTTGGGATAAAATTTTATAAAACGAGTCTACATAAAAGGTTATAAGCGAGCCTTTGCCGAGTTTGATATAATTTTACTTCTAAAGCCAACAAATGTCAGATTCTTTTTAGCACGTAACTGTATCTCAAGAATTATAGCTCATGACGTATCAAAACATAGGCCTACATGTGGATGTGTATTAAGTTTTACATACTAGTATAAAACCCGTTTGTTTCTTTGACAGGTATGTACGTCACAGAAAAAACAAAAAAAAATCTTAAAAAAAAAAAAATGAACGGCGTAAGAGATAGGCCGACTGGGATATGAATATTGAAACTCGTGTGTGACTGAATATGACGTAAAATAAGGAAAAGTAAGCTCGCGAGCAATTGCCTCTTTTTTCCTCATCGTTTCTCATTTTGGTGAAAACTTGTATTGGCTGACTGAGTGATGCTTATTAAAGTATTAATTTCCGAATTGAGCAAGAAAAGGATCGTTCTTTATTACATTAATTTGCCATGGTAGGAATCAAGGCCCTGGGGTGCGGACTAGCGGTAGCAGCGCTTGTAAATAGCGATTCCATAAATGCGAGAGTAAATATGGCAGCAGGGGCCCAGCCGAATAAACATATGCACATTTTTTAACAATCGCAAATTACTATCTACTCATTCTTTATAAGTACCAATAAGTAAGTCAAAAGCCAGCGCATTCAGCTACGCCGAAAAATGGTTCCAAAGAAACTTGCATATAAAGGTTTTGTTGTACATCTAAAGATACTAAAATGTGCAGCTTTGTCACGATTATCAGTTTTAATATTCAATTTCACACAGGAATCTTGGTTGGCAATGTTTTAAAAAACGAAGCGTATAATTACAGCGCATCGACCAAATACGGCACTGTTTTCTTATCTCACACGTGTGTAAGACAAGAAAATTCGTAATGGCTGTCTTAAATTGATAAAAGGGGAGTTATGTGATAAAACCGCATTCCAGTTGGATTAAGCACACTGACGAAGTAGAAATTGCTAAGTATATTTTGCATAGTATATATAGCCGGAGACGCGTTAGTGTAACATTAATATTTATTATACTGCAAAGAAATTTCTCGTGATCTGATTGGATAATCTGCCCCGAACATATATATCATGTACACTGGCAAAACCAACGTAAAAGCAGTTTCCCTTTCGGGAGCCCCGTAGACATGACTACACTATCAACACAACATCCAAAATGGCGGCGTCGATCAAGATTAACATCAAGATTATGCGCCAAGCTGCACGTTTTAGCACGTATTACCAAGGTTTCAGTGACGTCAGTTCCCAGTGACGTCAGTTTTCATTGAATTGGGGCACTCAGAAGGGAAAATCTACTTCGTCAGCGTACTCAATTTTTTAAACAAAAAAAAAGGTAAAATTCGCTTAACAAACGTTGGAATGGTAAAACTTTGCAGTATAATAAAATCGTTGTACGGTCAGGTGGCAGGGGACTTGGAAACTTGTTCACGGCTGTGGTGAATCATGTCGCCACCTCGCCTTCGGCTCGGGGCGACATGATTCACCACAGCCGTGAACAAGTCCCCTGCCACCTGACTGTACAACTAATAATGTACATTGTCTGAAGCTATAGCTAGCCGGTTTTTAATCGGTCGGCGTGAGCCGGACGATTAGAGAGACCACAAATTTCGGAAATCCGTCTGCTAAGGGCGAACTGATCTAACTGCAACTCGTGACAGCTTTTACCTACAGTCTAATAACACTAATACTAGCTGTTTTGACTTTATTACGTTGAACTTTTAACCCTGATAAGGAATGGTGTCAGTGATAAAGCAACAACTTATGAATGAAACAAGAGCGAATCCAGGAGTATCGGATTATATAAGCACACCTTGTGTTGAAAAGATGATAGGTCATTTGGCCTCGAGCAAGGATAAACTTGCAGTGAAGCGGAATTTGTAAGGAAACATTGCTTTAAAAGAATTTGAAAATTTAGATTGTTTTGCCTTAGAGCAAACTGATGTACATGCTGGTGGTAAAAGCTGTTTAAAAAAGTAATCTGCCGTTGGTAGTTTAATGTAAGCGAGGTGAAGCGTGTAAAGCAGTGTGGGACAAAGGATGTAGAGTTGTTTAAGAGTTATTACCCTAATGGAGAAGCCATTACGTAAACATTTTCAGAATGGTCTGGTTATCCCACGCTTTCAACCTTAGAAACCAGACTGTCCATTCACAATACTGACCAGCATATATTTGATTATGCATCTTTCAGCTTAGGATGTATTAAACCTTGGGCTACTAAGCGCGAATTTATGACCTTTTCAGGACATTGTAGATCAAGATCAGACTGTATACTACATGCTGTCTGATTTTGTATCTTTAATGTCTGACAAGAAGATATTTTTTCCAAAAAAAAAAACTCCTTTGAAATAGTAAAGAACTGGGTTTTTACTGTCAGCTTGAAAGTTTCATTTCACTTATTTAGCAGGTTAAGGGTTAAATTGTTTTCATAACCCATCATCCTCGCCCTAAAGCTACGGCTCTACCATTTTACACGCTTACTAACATGTTTCTTTTTGATGACATTCTTAAGATTGGAATCAGTCTATTAACCGTTGGCCACACAATCTTGTCGGGCTTTAAAAATGTAGTGGGAAAAGCTGCATACATGTATTAAGCATGTTCTCTTTCCTCACAGCGTTTTTTCATCATTTGAAAGATTTTCAACATTTTGTCATTTGGTAGAGTTAAACAGATCATTTTCTTAGATGGAAAAAACCCTGAAACTGCAACACAAAAAACTCACTTAACGTCATATTCTCCATGTCTGAATCAACTGACCAGGGAAAAAGCCTCTTCGGAGTGCGCAGATTCATACCAGATTCAGACCAGACTGAACAGAACATGGAGTCACTCAAATTTTGGATCTGCTATTCCTATTTCTTGAGATATCGTAGTCAAGACAGCAATGGCCCTGCAATAATTAGGCTGCTTTTCCACGCTTATCAGGTCTATTTCATTAATTGAGCGCTTTAGTGTAAAACTCTCAGTAACATGTTTGTCTCATCAGCATATTGGTTGACTCTCATCTTCTCCATATTCCAGATTAAAAGCACAAGGTTTACTGTATTAATGCTCTTGCTCATTACAATGATTCAATACAATGGCCCATGTTCTCCAGTGACATGTATAGTCGCTTTTGAAGACAATAAAAGATCAAGATCAGACTGTCCTTTGAATGCAATGCAGATCAGTATCACAGACATACATATTGAATATCTTAATTGTCTGTTTATGTATAATTCATATGAAAAAAAACTCGACACTGAAATTGTAATGTTTGGATATTGTTTTTCTGACTATAAAAGGCCATAACTGAGTGTATTAACCAAACTTTCCCGTTTCTGATGACCCCGAGGAAGAAGGCTGTTAAAAACATTGTGGAAAAGTCCAAATAACCGTCGTTTTCTCCTTTACTCACAATGTTTTTTTTACCATTTCAACGATTCAAATCATCATTAATTTGGTCTACATTTCATTCGTCATGTGCAAATGCTTTCGTTTTGGACACGTCTAAAATTACACCATTTGGTAAAGGGTTGAGGGTTTGGCAGATACTACATGCTTTGAAAGTAATGTGGGAGAAATTGGCCAGCCGATGTTTTGGACAGAACAATCTTGCCAAGGACAATTTAGCCAGCCGAGATGTTACTCTTTGGGAAAGGTAATCTTCTATATCGTGACTATGAGAAAATTTTTTTTGAAGTTCAAACATTTATTAGGTTAAGCAATCGATTTCCAGTATGATAATTTTGTTTTCTACCTTTATTAAATGTTCACTCGTCTCAATCCCACCACAAATACAGAGAGGGGAGTCAACAATATTTTTCAGAAATAAGTGGTGATTGAGAGAGCTACATTTGTTTCTGATTTGTGTATGTATAACCTGTAGCTTCCTTTCTCCAATAAAGTACAGCTTGTTGGGACTGGGTTTGTCCCGATTCAGATAGTACTTAAAACACGATAATGAATCTTCATTTCGTATTTCAATTGGTAGTTCGTTCCAGTCTTCAATGACTGCGGGAAGAAAAGACTTTGTAAAGTTCATTTCTACATTTTAGGATTCGATGATTTTGAGAGCTACGGAGGCTGTATGAGGTTATGCTACCGACACTTTGAGGTACTAATGAGCTCAAGGTGTTAGGACTTAGTCCTTTGACCATTTAAAAATATATTATCAGTTTATGCTTGCGCCTTCTGTCATGCAGGCATTCCCATCCTGCCTCCTTGGCAAGATCATCAAGGGATGCTAATTTTGTACAGCCAGTCACTATCCTAGCAGATTCTTTCTGAATTTTGTCAAGTTGTTCTTTCAAATATTGTGGGCAGTTATCCCATACTACATCTGCATATTCAATTAAGGGGCGTATAAAGGAAAAATAAATAGTTTGAAGCGATTTCCTATCTAAACGACGTTTAAGAGTACGCATTATATTTATTCTACTCCAAGCTTTATTCACTGAGTTTTTGATGTGACATTCCCATGTACCGTCGTGGGATAAATATATGCCTAAATGCTTGTGACTTTGGATATTTGGTATTTTTGTATTTGACATAAATAAGTCAGGATGTATAGGTTTTATATTTTTACGTGTAATAACTAACGACTCTGATTTTAGAGGGTTGAATTTGACAATCCATTTTTGTGCCCAATCATTAATCTTATTTATATCAGACTGCAATTTAGCCCAACCAGAATCAGGATTATCAATCTCTAGAGATAGGCTAGTGTCATCTGCAAAGAGGTTTATATTAAACTCCAGGTTATCGACTATGTCGTTAATGTAAACTAGAAATAATAATGGACCTAATATAGACCCTTGAGGGACACCTGCTTTTAAAATACTGAAATCAGAGTAGCTCCCATTGAGAACAACCCTTTGATATCTATTTGAAAGATAATTAGTAAACCATTCTAAAAGTCTACCTTGAACCCCAGCCTGATATAATTTAAATCAAAGACCTTTATGCCAGACTTTGTCGAATGCTTTACTCACATCAAAAAATACCATACGGAACTCATGTCCATTGTCCAAAGCTTTACAAATATTGTGATAAAGTAACAGTGACTGGTTAACCGTGGAATCACCAGGGAAAAAACCAGATTGAAACGGAGTAAAAAAAATTGGATTGTGAAAGATAGGAAAAGACGTGATTAAAAATGATTTTTTCTAATACCTTTTCGATAGTATTCAGAAGAGAGACTGGTCTATAATTAGATGGAATAGATGGGTCTCCACCCTTAAAGATGGGACAGACATTTGACATTTTCCATGACGAAGGCACAGCACATAAATTAAGAGAGGCATTGAAAAGATTACAGAGAGGGTAAGCAAGTTGGGGGGGTTCCTTCACGAAGAATCCTATCGTGTATTCCATCTGGACCAGAGGCTTTCCCTACATTTAAGTTCTTCAGAACCTTATAAACTTCATCAGGGGTGACCTCAATAAAATCTAGTGTAACATAGGGAACTGGATAGTAATTAGCTGGCAAAGATTTAGCCGAGTCATCGACACTTGACTGGCTTGCAAAAAAATCATTAAGCAAGTTAGCCTTTTCAGTTTCATTAAGTATTAACTTATCTTTCCTTTCATCAAAAAGAGGAGGTACCTGTGAGGCTTTAGCCTGAGATGGGTGCATAAATTGTTTTATAGTTTTCCACCAGTCACGAGAAGTCAAAGACCTAGAATTCAGTTTAGATGCTAAAATATCAAAGTGTTCTTCTTTTCTTTGACGGATAAGAGTAATGATTTCATTTCGTAACGTTCTAAATTTATACCAGTGATGTTCGTTGTTACTTTGTCTCGCCTTCTTGTACAGTCTTTTCCTTTTTCTTATTTTCAATTTGATTTCGTTTGTAATCCATGGAGGTTCATAAGGTCTAACGAATACATTTTTATTGGGTATAAACATTGTCGCGTTTTGTAAGATTGCATTTGTGATATTCTTAGCATACGTATTTATATTCTCATTTTTTAAAGCATTCCAATCAAAGTTCGTAAGCTCCAACCTGAAATCATCATAATTACCCACATCATACATCCAAATGGTCCTTCTGAAAGACTTGTGTTTTGGTTTAATGAAATTGAATACTCCAAACACAGGGCAATGATAGCCAACATGGTTATCGAGACAAGGTTCTTCAACTCCTGTTACAAGGACTGAATGTTTATTCGATACTAAAAGAAGATCTATTATCGACGCAGAATGTTCAGTATAATGAGTAGGCTCATTAATACACTGAAATAGACTAAATTGTGAGCAAAGAGAATTCACTTTATTCAAATGGTTTGCATTCAACTGATTCCAATTAAAATCTCCTGTTATTATAATGTCAGTTATATTTGTGTCGATAGCACGACCTATGGAATCCTCAATTAAAGAGTTATATACTGATGGCGAATTTGGTGGTCTGTAATTACACCATATAAAACATTTCTGTTATTACACAATTTAACGTGCACCCAAACACATTCTAATGCGTCAGGTTCAAGGTCATGTCTTCTTACATAAGATAAATTATCTTTGATATATATGATGACTCCTCCATAAGACTCATTTTCACGATCTTTACGCTCAGGACAATAGAAAGATGGAAACAAAAGTTCAGTCGATGAGAGGTTATTGTCAAGCCACGTCTCTGAAAACGAAATAACATCAAATTTAGAGAATTCTGCGAACAATACGTCAACTTTGTTCCTTAAACTTTGAACATTATAGTGCACTGTCGATAAATGGTTCGGATAATTTAGAAAATTATACAACTCATTGGTATATGAAGAAGTTGACCCTTCACTAGAGGAAGGCCCGGGGTTTAGATGAACATCCCCGGACAATAAAATAAGTAACACGATCCATATTGCAAGGACAAGGGCACTTTCAAAAAGTGGCTTCAATGGAAATCTTAAAACAATACTTTGCCTTCTACAAATATAAATGTACTTTCTATAACAATATTGGTTTACTCTTGCATGGAACAGATTCACATTTACACTGTAATAAAAAAATATCAACTCTCTGGGTTGTAGTTTTAGCATACAAAAAAATATGAGACCTATTAGTAGTCTGAACCTGGAGCGCAGTCTGTACATTGGCATTGCTATAACATGTTTTTTAGTTCTTAATCCGGCCATGATAAAATAAATAACAGGAATTGAAATGTTGCGTTGCCAAATGTAGAGTCTGCACAGCCAGCTTCGATGCTGGGTTGAAATCGTACTGACTTAAAAGAACACTCCCTTTGATTTTCTAAGAAAGAGACAGAGACAAAATCGTGAGTGGGATGAAGATTTTTATCCCCCGCCGAAGGCTAGTTTTAGCGTTGTCCGTCCGTCCGTCTGTCCGTCCGTCCGTCCGTCCGTGTGTCCGTCAGGGACAATATCTACAATACCATCGGACGGAATTTCGTGAAACTTTATACGTGTGTACAATAACCTATTCCGCCGATATACTTTTTTTTTATTCGATGCAAAATGGCCGACTGGGAGCGATTTTAAGTTACGCGGTCTCGTAAATTTTTGAAAAGGTCTTTTTCGGAGGGGGATATCATTTCAACGAAATTGCTTGTTTTTTTTTTAATTGATGCATTCCTTCAACGGACACGAAACTGCATTTCATGCAACAGGGTCCAAAAATGTTTCATTGTCTATTTGTCATGAACGACCAACATAATCTTAAAAACCCCTAAGACATTAACTCCTTACCAAACGACAGAATTTTAGATTCGCCCAACTTAAAAGCATTTGCAGATCATAAAAAAAAAAACTGAATCAAAGATTGAAATGTGTTCTCCGAAAGAGTAAAAAACATAGTGGAAAAAAGAGAAAATGCTAGTTATCAGTATTTCTCCTTTTCCCACGGTTTTTCAAAAGCTTTCTTTCCCAGGGTCGTTACAACTCGGGACTGCTTGTTAAAGCCTCAGTTAAGCCAACGAATAGCTTATTTTCACTGTTTTTAACTCGAAAATATAACGGATTACCCATCACAACACACATGTTTAAGATCGGAGAAAACCCGAACGTGTCAGTAACTGCATTGGTTGCCATGATATACTTGTGCGAAAATGCATGGAGAAGCCCGTCTATTTCAGGGACGCCATTGATCGAGACAACCTTCGTTATCGTTCGTGTATATTCGAACTAGGTCTTCGAGAACGTAACGTGATAACATTGCATCTCATTAGTGCTATGTCGTAGTACACAGGACTACTGTTTACACTTTCATTATTATGCCATCGGAGAGTAAGATAGCTCATTCTGAACCTGTTTTCTTATTTCGATGTAGTAACTCTTCCTTTATTGATGATAAACATATAAGCGACGATCAGCCTGTGTCGTTGTTTCTGTTTACAATGTCGACAAACTTGGTTTTTCAAGCCTAGAATGGGGACAAAACGAACAAATGAATGAAAGTTTTGTTTCGACGCATTGAATTATCACGTGGTGTTTACATCACTATTACGTCACTGCGGAGATTTACGACGAAAAGTCGGCTAATCGTCGACGATCATCGATGTAAACAAACAGATAATGCGGCATGGTAGGATCTGTTCTAGTTTCAAAATTCTTTTTACTGCCATTGACTGGAATATTTACGAACTGCACCTTTACATATCGTTAAGTTCATAAAAATCGCCATATTTTCACATGGTAAAAATGAAATTTACTTTTATTTTATAAACAGGCCACTTTACATTTGGAAGCTACTGAGACTTTAAAAGGTTAAAAGATTTCCTAAAAGTTGCCGCCATACGAAAGTAAAATACGTTTAAGAAAAAAAAAAAAGAACACACAGTCGGAGTATCGCCACCTCTGATAGGGTTGGTAAAGAGTGCAGGCAGTCTGATCTTGGTCGACATTCGTTGATACACCATGATTTGTCGAAGCTTTGCGGTGCAAATTTGAATTAAAAAATTAGATCCTGAAAAACTGGAAATTAATAGTCAGTTCCGTTGATTATTTCAAGTGACCAAAACAAAGAAGTTAACCCCCGGACTGTACAAGAAATGAAAAGAAAATACAGCATCAGTAGAAAAGCCAGAGAAATTGCGATTCCAACCCTATTTCAGTCAGAATTTCTCACGAAATGCCGAAAAGCTTTGACCAAGACCAGGCTGCACGTTCTTGATCTACATTGTCCGGAAATCTACTGAAAACCGTGTGAAGCAGTAGAATCCTTAACTCTTTCAGCGCCAAAAATATATCGACGCCACCTCTTTCCAAGATTGAAAATAAAATTTAATACAAGTTAGATTTTTTTTCTGTTTTTGTCCTCTAAATTTGACGAAACAAGCGAGCGGTATTGGTCAAAGATCATACTGTACGTTCTGTGCAGTATGATCTAAAGTCTATGCCGTCTGCAAAAGCTAATATTTTTCGCTTACAGTGCTGACAGGGTTAATATTTGGAGAAAGCCTTTTTTCAATGATATTGCGCGATAATTGAGGAAAGCAGAGATAATGAAAAAAAAAAAAGGTAATTACCAGTGTTCCTGACAACTCAATAGACGACTGTAACAGCACTAGTGGTATACCCTGCGTTTTGATTGCAAGAGTAAACTCTTTACCATACGACAAAATGCTAGACTTTTCCAAATTTAACCCATTTGCAGACGACAAAAAATAAATGTGTCTCAAATGATGGAATTTGTCTTTGAAAGAATTGAAAACATTGTGGGAAAAGCAGAAAATGCTGGTCACCAGCATTTTCTGTTTTTCACACAGTGTTTTAAAAGCTTGTTTCCTTTACGTCTTTAAACACAGCCTTGTTTGCTAAAGGGTTAAGGCATTAATACAGGAACTCGGACAATTATACACCACTCTTTATCTTCGCATGATATCTCACAAATTTTCGCACAATGTAAATTTAAGATCACACGACATGTTCACTCTGATCCTAGTCTTCACTTACAGCTAAAATGGCCGAAAGGGTAGATCTTCAAGAGATAATAAAACGAAATGTTACCTACCGTATTTTATGAAATAAACCTACAGTTTGCTCAAGGCACATAAGCGCATTTTCATTTGTTTATATTGGAGTTTAATGCCGTTTTAACAGCTTAGATCATACATATCACGGCGGTCAGTGCACCTACGCATGTGTTTCCTGGCTTTCTCACATCAGTACCGACACAACTTTCTTTCAAAGCCACTGTCCACTTTTCCCACATGCATCGGACGTGAGAGACGAAAAAATCGCCATGCGCATTTTCACATCCTTTTCGAGCTTGTCTTAAAGTGAAACGATTAATATTCTAGGTTATTATCTTAACTGTCTAACGAATGACAAAATTTCGGATCTTTTATCCAAATATAAGAAGATCCAAATACCAAAATATAAGAAGTTTCAGACGACAAATTAGATATGGCTTAAATATTCAAATTTGTCTTTGAAGGGTTTAAAATAGGATAAAATGCTGGATACCGGCTTTTTTATTTTTCTAACAATGTTTCCGAAAGCCTTTTATCTCATTGTCGTTGTGTGGTAAAGGGTTAAAAGCAAGTCATCGATATTGATAGAGCTGCAATGAAGATGGCTCAAGGCATGCGATCTTATGCGATCTCATATTTTTGCTTGTTTATTGCTCAACGCCGTTTTCCATAGTCTTAAAAGTGTTTTGATCTGCAATCAAAGTATTTACCGGCGTAGCTAACTATGCTGGCTTTTGACATACTTTTTGGCATTGATATGCAAATAAATAATAATTCGCGGTTGGTCAAAATGTGGACATGTTTATTCTGCAGATCCACGTGGGCCTATTTGCGGGCATTTATGACACCAATACACAAGCGTTGCGACCACTAGTCGATACTACGGGCTGCTTATTCACACCACAGCAAATGAATATCATAGGTGGTAATCGTAATTCATTATCTTTAAGCGTCACTGTATAACCCATTATTGCATGTCTATATGTATTTTCAGACACATCATCTTTAGCAGCAATAGCACATTTTCCGACAATGATATGGACTTACATTTAATCTTTAGAAATATATCGAACTGAAAATAACTACTTTTAACAATATGCAAAACAATGAGGAAAAGTAGAGGCATCGGCTTGCGTGCTTACTTTTCGTTACTTCTCTTGATATTAACTGATATAAGAATTTCATAATTCACGTACCAGTCCCTTCTACACCGTCCTGCTGTCTTAAAAGATATTCCTTGTGTAAGAATAAGTGTGTCTCTGGCTCCGATGATTAGTATTATCCATACTTTTTGAAAGGTGGACCAATTCTAATCTTTTAACTCATTAACCTCTGAACTCTTTACCAAAGCAAGAAGTTCAATACTTGTCCAAATGGGAACCATTTGCAGACGACAAATCAAGTCTTCGTAAAATCATGCAACTTGTGCTTCAAAAGTTAAAAAAAAACATTGTGGGAAAGAAGATATTTGCTGATTACCAGCATTTTCTTCTTTTCAAACAATGTTTTTAAGAGTCCTCTTCCTCAGGGTAGGTCAAAGTCGGGATTGTTTGGTTTAAGGGTTTAACATAGTGCAGCACACGACTATGAGGGCGTCATTGTAATAAGAAAAAAGCCCCCCCAAAAACAAGGGTCAAAATGGTGATCAGCGGTAAAAGAAAAATAAATCGAATCCGAATGACCGTCATCAATCTTTGCAGAGATTTCAGGTCGGACTAGCGACACTATAGACAACAAGCACAGTGCCCTACAAACAAAGCATCAAGGGTCCGTATTCACCTACCATATCTATTTCTTAGTCCTATTCAAGATTAAGAAAGAAACGCAACACGGAACACAAATTAAATAAACCGGGTTCTCAGGGTTGTCAAAATGTTTTGGGTCCAGGGCAACGCCCTGGTAGGGGGACGAGGGGGCGAAGCCCCCCCCCCCCCGCCCCCGGCCGAAATTGAATTTCAGCAATTCTAAACACCTTGGGAGCCATCTCCTTGCATGCAAATCACCTCAATCTTCTTTCTCATTATTTGCCAAAATACATTATATTTGCACTTTGGAGAAAATAATATTAAACTTTTTTTTTAATAAAATAGATCATTTCTAATA
This sequence comes from Hippopus hippopus, assembly GCA_946811185.2. Classification (NCBI taxonomy): domain Eukaryota; kingdom Metazoa; phylum Mollusca; class Bivalvia; order Cardiida; family Cardiidae; genus Hippopus; species Hippopus hippopus. The sequence continues at coordinate 34,808,770 of OX328097.1, forward strand.
TATTCTTAAGTTTTTTGCACTGGGAAAAAGTGGATTTTTAGAGAAAAATACTGCCATTAGATATAAAATACAAGTGAAAGAATTTTTATAATAGAATGTTGTTTAAAAATTATCAGTTTATAGACTCTAGTTTTGTCATTCATTTAATTTGCATTTCTGGTGGGTAGTGCCTTTCATCTTTGTTGTTATAAATGCATATTCTCATGCCTACGTTGTATGTATAGAATAGAATAAATCGGAATCACCCTTGAGGTTATAAAATATACATGTACTTGGTCAAGCTTTACTGCCTCCGACATCTAACTGGGTAAGAAATGTATCGGTGCAGTTGTATGCCTTGGAACGAGCTGTATATTTATGCAATTGATTCCTATTTTTTTTTTTTTTGCATCTGCTTGTGAAAGAATTAGGCAACCCATAAATTTCTGACAACATACCTGAGTCATAACAATCCAATGTAAAGCCGAAATTCAGCAAATTCATCGGCTTTCCAGGGTTCGACACTAATTGTTTTTCTTTGGGATCCAGCAGGAATCCCTAACTTTATTATCTGGGTGCTCTCCTAATTATTAGGGATCCCTCCGTAGTTACAAAAAAGTAACTTTTGATTGATCAACTTCTTTTTATTATTTCATTTGATTTTTATTGAATAAGTTAGATTCATCAGCATTTTGTATGATTTGTTTTGTAGAATGGCTACATCATGAGCCAACAGATCATCATGCTGCTCCTCCGCATCAATAATCTGTTGTACTTTTGAAAAATTTGGATGCAGATCACACAAATCCTGCGAATACGACCCAGATAATTATGGACTTTTTTGTGTGATACAATCAAAAATGACTAAATACAGACGGGCTATTAGCAAAGTATGTATGTATACATGTGAAAAGAAAATAGATATAGGCCTGTGTCACAAGAAATTCAGTGCTGACAACTGTATAAGTACCATGTGGTGCAATGGCCACCATTCCTACAAAGCGCTAAAAACATCTGCCAAGCATGTATGACACATATTATAGGGATCTGAAAAACAGAAATATGGGATATGAGTGTCCCAAGAGTGTCACACTAAATAGGAAAAAAAAGTGGGGTCTAAATGGTCAGGGGTCTAAAATCTCAATATTTCTCCCACCTCTAATACGCCAAAGTTTATGACAAAAGTAACAACTGAGCAGCAGTAGAAATGGTAGAAATACAGTATATCATGTATATCATGTTTTTTAATAGCATGTACATAGTTTTAAGTTACAGCATTAATCCAGTGACGAAGGGGCCTAATGGTTCAAAATTCGTCATAAAGTATCCTTTTGAAATCATCCTTCCAATTTTGCTGATAGGGGCCCTGGCGCTTTGTTTCATATACGCTTTGCGTTTCTAGACTTTCTTTGGGTGTATTCTTTCTTTTTTCAGCAGGCTGTTCTATAGATAAAAAAAGATCAGCGCCGCGAAAACTCAAGACAATTATCGGCCAAAACCGTAACAACTGGACGCTTGACAAAGCAATTTGATTTTAAAGAGCGTCTCACTGACTTAGTACTTTACAAGACGTTGCGATTGTGATACAAGCAATATCTATTTTTAGACTGGTTTTTCCGAATATTTTTTAAGGCCACGACGTGTAAAGGAGGTTTCTCGATAAGCTTGCATTTATTATAAAACGTCTTAAAAATTCAAGGATCCTAACGGAATCTAAACGAATAATACGAAAATAGGCAAAGCCTAGAAACGGGCGAAAGAGACTTTTTTTTTTCTCAGATATATTAAGTCATAATCCGTACAACAACGAATTTTAATAGGGTTCAAGCTTTTGATGATACAAAGCTACTGTGCAAATTTCATGAGAGAATCTGACCGCAAATGCAGACTTCATCGCGTCAACAAGAAATGGAAATTTTCAACTTTAAATGGTTACTTTTCCCATACTGTTTGTTGGAATTTTTTTTCAAAATCATTAGGGTTCCAGCTGTTGATGAGATTAAAAAAAACTGTGCAAGTTTCACAAAAATCTGATGACAAATGCAGACTTTATCATGGAAACAAGAAATGGAAATTTTCAACTTGAAATGGCTACTCTTCCTATACTGTTTGTTGGATTTTTTTCAAAATCACAAGGGTTCAAGCTGTTGTTAAAATAAACAAACTGTGCAAGTTTCACGAAAATCTGACCACAAATGCAGATTTTATCGCGTAAACAAGAAAAGACTAACAGACGGACTGACAGACGGACGGACGACGGAAACTATACCACGACATAAACTCTGCTGGCTTTCAGCCAGTAGAGCTAATAAACGACTTGTATCAACCGAAAACAATGCATCAAGCACTCCTTCTGTCGTCCAAAATCTCAGAAATATCTTTTATCCAATCCTCTACGTGTAGGTACATGTATTTCCCAACAATCTATCCCTCGTCATCATGTCAGCTTTCTAAAAATCAATATTTACAATACTCTTTATTTTTTAATTAAATAACCACTATAGAAGTACACTTTTCATGAGCCTTGTGAACAAAGTGTGAAAATAACACAAGACGTTAGTGAGGGTGTTGAAGAAATCAAAACGACCGGTGTCTTCTCATTTCGCCCAATACCATTTCGCCCATTTCCCATTTCGCCCAATTTTTTTTCCCATTTCGCCCTTTGCCATTTCACCCTTAAGCCATATTGCCCTTTACCATTTTGCCCCTTTGCCATCTTGCCCAATCATCATTTCGCCCACTTATCATTTCGCCCTTTAGCCAAATCGCCATTTGCCAATTCGCCCAAAGCCATCTCGCCCTATTACCCTTTCACCCCCTAACCATTTTGCCCAGTTGTCGTCTTGCCCCTTTATCATTTTGCCCAAGTGTCATCTCGCCCCTTCAGCATTTCGCCCAAGCCCATTTCGCCCAATTGTCATCTCGCCACCATTTTACAAATTAATAATTCCGCCCCGTTGTGTCATTTACTAGTACCCATCACAACCATCACTTTGCCCTTTTAATGCTTGTTTCTCATTACACCCTTCCATTTTGGGACCTCCATTTTGTACTAACGCATTTACGATTTAAGGCTTTTTAAAAAATTTTTAGACCCTTTGTATTCTATCAAGAATACATAACTACCGTGGCTATGGATTCTTGATTCTGTAATACTGTGATCTTCTGTAATCCTGTGATCCTTTACCATACATGCCATTACCACCTTTATGCAGTGACTATCAGTTTTCCATTGTTAGAGAGCCACACACTCATCCTCGGTTCATTCTGGTGTGCGGGTTGTCCAGCCAATGACAGATCCACCACTGTTTTACGTTACGCATGATTAGAAAGTTCTGGTCTAGAAATCTGCATACCAAACTCCAAAAAGAAGCTCTGCATTTCTGTTTTCCCATTGATGTAACAAGAGGTGGGGAAGGACTTTGTTAGTAAAGACAATTTGGAGAACAAATTATGTCAATAAAATGTTTTTACTTCAAAACCAGAACAGATGAACACGTTGAAAATCAAATTAATTACAATTCTACAAAATTATATCAAGTGAAGAATTACTTTTTCCACTTGGATCGCATAAGTCTCTTTAAATAGAAAAATTACAAGTTTGCCCATAATGGGGAAGGCTCTGACCGATGAACACCACAGAGGCTGGAATCGCCTCTACAAAAACAAAGCGGAGGTAGATCGTTTTTCACAACCTTGTAAAATGTTTTCGGACATAACTTCTGAAACATGCCTTGAAACAACATACCTAATGCTAGGTGTCGGATTTTCTACTGATCTGTAAAATAACAACATGACCCTCTCTTAACTAATATACACCGTCAACTGACTTTTGTGGCAACAGATTACAAAAAACTGCCTGAATCATTTAGGGGTAACAGGACCTAAGGACCTCTTCCAACCTGACTTGAACTAAGAATAACAAAAATTATTACACTGCTCGCTTTCAGTCATCACAAACATTATTATGCGAATGCACTGCTAGACAATCACAACTCTTTTGATGGCAAAATAATGGCAATAGGTAGGTAGAATACTCACAGTAAATTACATAACTCTTATGATGATACAGTCAAACTACATGATACCTTTAAATCACAAAATCTCTATTGTTTTTTTTTTTTGCTTGAGGATTCAATATATTTTGCCAGCACAATTTGCAGCTTAATTGCTCAATTTCTCAATAAGTAAGACACTGCATCAACGTAGCTCATCAGAGGCCTTTCATTGCGTTCATACTGGGTCTTCAGGTTGGCCAGGCGGTTGTCGATACGAACGTATGTAAGACGTCGAGGGTTCGGCCTACCCCCCGCTTCTAGACGCTGTAGTTCGGTGCGTTGAAAGAGCTCTTCTTTCTTCAGGAAGGATATGAATTCCCACAAGTTTGGGTGAGGCTTTCCAATGTAGGAATTAATCTTGTGATGCCATCCTTCTAGAGCGTTTATCGTACGCGATTCCTCAAGTCTGTCATAATGATTCCACATATTCCGGCTAAATCTTGAATTGTCCCCAATCCAGGTATTAGTAACGTAGTTGTGAAATTGATCCGCTTCTTGGATGACAGGGGCATCATCCATGATATTTTGCCACACCAAATCAATCTGGTCTGGGGGTGTCAGTGGTAAGGCAAGGGTTCTTCGTACCCATCGTCGTAAGGGATTTCCAAGTTCTGCAGCATTGTATTGTGCAGCAAGGCCAATGCGCTGAATACAGCGATGGATGCATTGGCCATAATGGAAAAGGCAACCCTTTACATGGCATCCTGGTAGAACACGTCTGTATGCCTGTATTGCAGCTTGTTCATAATCTATCAGTATTTCATCTGGATCAAATTGGACGTTTCGCTCTGCAGCTGCCGCTTGGATTAGGTGGGTAAACCGAGTGTAGGTGTCCTCTGTGCGGTTTGGCAAAAGACCATAGAGTAATGGAAACATCTGTCCGTAAGCTTTGGCATGCACTGTGTATAACTGGTGAAAGAGGGTAGGCACGGCATCGAAGGTTCCATCCATGTAAACTGAATTTGCACGACACACTTGAAGAAGGCCCTCGACACTCCCGAATATAATCAACTTCTCAGCTCCCCCATCATTTGCTAAGACGAAGTCATGCCCATCAGCCGTTTGGGCCCACTCCCCTTCGAGGACAATGTTCTCCCTTGTTGCTGGTAGCATAGGCAAACGTCGTCTTCTAGCACGATATGCCGATGAAGAGCATCCCTGTAAGTTGGGAAGATGTGCCGCAATTTCATCATTGAGGTCGCCTCTCTGGTTTGCTGCTGTCACCTCCTCCTGATAAATTCTTGGGACTGGGGTTAATTCCTCCACGGCGCGACGTTTAACACCTCGAACAATATCTTCAGAAGCAAGTTCTGCAGTGATTGGTCCATGGTTGTGATCAGTAAGATGAACCAACCTGAAATTATAAATTAAGTCATAAATGGATGAAGGCTGTATAGGGCTGGTGTAATAGAATCAACTAGCATCTGATATGAGGTGCCCTCTCGCTTTGGATTTTTAACGAAAGAGTAGCGATATCATGAACCCAGTATCAGGACACTACACCCTGGTCATTTGCCCCCTAGGACTTCTGCTACCCCCTCCAGATGAATGCAATATATCAAACACTTTTTCTCACAATATACCTATACAGCAGCTTTTTAAAAAAAAATTATTCTACATCTTGAATGGACCTGAAACTAGGCGCAACACGACTTCTCATTGGAATAAAAAAAATTGAAGCAAGTCCTTACCTGTTACCATTTTCATTGTCTGTATGTGCCTTTGCTTTACAGTTTTCAGTAATGCATTTCCAATACCTCTTATCTTCTCTTGTACTGTGGAGTCGGAATTTGAAGTTGTTATCTACAATGAGGTTTTCACCCCCTCTGCTGGTCGTTACAAATCTAATGTCGTGGTTGTCCATCCTGCACATCTATGAAAATGATCAAGTCTGCTAGTCCCAATCTACTCTGTTCACTACTTCACAGAATCTGCTTACCAGGGCATACAATTTCCTGGAATTGGAGCAACTCCCTAACACATGATTCTAGGAATCTGTGGGTGTGGCCACTCTCTCTTTCCAGGGTGAAATCATTGAGAGATTAATTCGTATGATACATGTACGCTTTCTTAAGTTTTGGATCCAAATGGGCGAAAACTGCTTTGGGCGTAATGGGAAGGGGCCATGTGGGAAAAGGGCCAAGTGGTCATTGGGCAAAATGGGGAAAGGCCGAAGTGATCATTGGGTGAAATGGGGATAGGGCGAAATGGTCATTGGGCGAAATGAAGCAGTTGGGCGAGATGGTTTCTGGGCGAATTGAAAAATGGGCGAAAAAAAGATTGGGCAAAATGGCCATTGGGCAAGATGGATATTTGGTGAAGTGGTAAATGGGCAAATTGGCAAAGGGCGAAGTGGGATTGGGCGAAATGGGAAAAAAGTTGGGCGAAATGGGAATGGGCGAAATGGGATTGGGCGAAATGGGAATAAACCAAACGACCACGAAATAGGGCAAACTGCAAAAGGATGAACGGGATCAAGGCCGAATATCAGAAAAATGACGTCAAAGCAAGAATGTCGAACTGCGTAGTTCATACGTCATTGAAATATTAACAATGTTGATAATTTTTCCAATATTTTTGTCATTATGTCATGATACGCGAACAAGTGAGAAAAGTTGTAGATATTCACCTTCATTTTAAGAAATGTTAACCAAAAAGTATTTAATTTCAATATTATGGATTTGGCCTGACTGTGTTGATCTCTTCTTGCAATAAACCAACCTTCTGGTTGTAAAGGAAGTTGAAGTACGGATACAGTCCAACTTTTTCTCCATGTGAAGCAATTCAAAATGGCCGAAAAATTGTTCTTCAGGGTTGAGAATGACGTCATACGTGTAGCCTATGGGCGGTCTTCAGACCGCGCCTTCGGCGCGGTCTTTCGCCCATATAAACAAAAAACCAGGCGGTCAAATAAAAAACTCGCATCGACGGCAAAACTAACCGATCCAAACGCGATTTTAAGCGATGATTTCGATCGCCAATCGGCTTATTTTGACAACACTGCGTTCTGTCAAAAGAGGGTTTAATGCATCTGCAAAAAACTATTAAACCTTGTCAGCATGCACATTTCGGCTGATCACAGGCTGACCTGGGTCGAAACGTTTTGCTATTAATCGATTTTCTGCATATCAAAGGATCAGTCTACCCCATCATTCAGTCGGTTAAAAAATGGATTTTTTATCCAATGAATGTATTATGATGACTTGTTCGACATTATGCATTACAGAAATGCATTAAGCTCGAAGAGGCTCGGGACGACATGATTCGCCACAGCCGTGAATAAGTTTCAAAGTCCCCTGCCACCCGACCGTAAACTAATAAGGTATCATAATACTAAATTATATTCATGACCCGTCCCTTGTCAAATCTGTCCGGCTTCGGCCTGGCCTAATGTTTAAGGTGCTAAACCATATATCGGGAGGTCCTCTTCCCGATCTTCAAACGAGGCACCGGGATTTTCGTTGACGAGTCCATTATGATGACGCTTCAGAACGCCAGCACACAGCTGTTGAAACCTAGGGACACGTCAAGAAGTGAGATGTCGCCGAGATATTACTGAAAAATATTGAAAGTGGCGTAAAACACCACTCAATCGTATCAACATTGATTTTGTCTGTTCGACCGTCTCTGTTTTATTCAGTCCCATTTATTATCATAAATACGGTACTAGTATGCACCTAACAAATAAAATGAAAACTATGACACTGCAGTTTAGTAGATATAACATTTCAGACATACAATTAAAGCGTTATAGTACACGCATCTATAATTTCTCACATCCTTAAAAAAAGAAATGTTAACTTAATCTTTGAGAATTACATCCTTTTATTTAGATACATATTGAATGAAATCCAGATTATTTAAGCAACGGGTTCTTTTCCAACTGAGTTTATACCAAAGGTCTTCTGCCTCAGTGTTGCTGAAACATTGTTTAGCAAAGGGTTGAAACAGCTCGGTCATGGTCGCCGACATTAAAAGCACATGACCGTGTTTTATTACGAACTCAAGGGTGATATTTGTATCTTTTTACACCAACAACCGGTATCGGATTCTTCTAAACCTTTATCTAAACTAATCTGTTACCATGGCCCACAATAATCAGATTATGCGCTATGGTGTAATCAAGGGAAGAAACCTTCAACTCATATCGGCTCAAAAACAAATGAAAAGAGGCAATCTGGTCATTCTTTGTATAAATGTGTTCTTATGTCGTTGAATTTTGGAAAATTGAGAATGTCATGCAGTGCTCTTTCATCGTGTTTTCTACACAATGGAAAGTTGTATAATGTGTAAAGTGTTGTCTGAATCATTTATGCCGTGGGTTGACCGTAGCCGAAATAATACGTCAAGGACCTAATTTGAGACTGATATTGCCATTAAATTAGCAAATAAGAGAGAGTTTTGCTGTCCTAAAAGCGTGAATTATTGTCTTGAACTTTTCTGTTCGCTGCTGACAAAGAATTGATAAGAATTAACACAAAATTGACATAAATAAACAAAGGCTCCGATTATGTGGGCTGGCTCTGAAAATGTGGACCGGCTCTGAATATTTGATAAGCACCCATGGATTAGAGCTTCCTTTCAAAAACTCAGTTGTCGGTTACTTATTCAAGACATGTATACGCTCTGTATTCCTGTTAATACCCGTCACTCCAAAAGGTAAAGTATACATTTTTTTTTTTTATGAAAATACAAAGGACTGGTATTATCGCAACTGAAAGATGCCGTCTAATATTAGTCCATCTAAATTTTGAAAATACCTTTGTGTAGCTTTTTATTAGCCGAATCGTCTACATGTTAAAATTTGTAATGCTTACGTCGTAACTGCATTCCACACATAAAAACACAAAATGAAAAAACAGTGGTATCTTCCGAACGCTATTTGGTCTTCAAATAGTCATTTACGCTAAATGGCAAAATTTTATGAAACGTGATCGAATTTCTGAAAATACAAAGGACTGGTATTATCACAATTGAAAGATGCCGTCTAACATTAGTCCATCTAAATTTTGAAAATACTGTTGTGTAGCTTTTTATCAGCCGAATGGTCTACATGTTAAAATTTGTAACGCTTACGTCGTAAGTGCATTCCACACATAAAAACACAAAATGAAAAAACAGTGGTATCTTCCGAACGCTATTTGGTCTTCAAATAGTCATTTACGCTAAATGGCAAATGTACCGATCGTTTCAAATGAAAAATAGAGTCGTCATGGAAAATTTTACTTTTTGCAGGACAAAATTTTACCCAACTACACATGTATATTACAGACGCCTAATTACCGTGGGAATGAATACTGTTCTTTGACAAGTAAGAGAAGAGAGAGAAAAACTAGAGGCCCTTGAGGGCCTGAAATCGCTCTACTGGCATGGCAGTGATTTTGCTTTTTTGCTAGCACACATATGAATTCATGATGCAAAAAGAAAAAAGACAAAAAAACAAAAAACTAGAAAAGTTCAAAGAAATGTGACTAATAATGTAGACTTTGTTGAGTAAACGATACTAAGTCATCAAATAGCTGCTTTTCCTGAACGGTTTACTAGATTTTCTTCACTTTTAATAGAATTTAATCCTTTGATGAATCAAATAATCTTTGCAAGTTTCACAAGATTTGGATCAACACTGTGGACTGATTGTCAGTTTTTTTGTTTTTTTTTTTCAAAATCAATAGGGTTCAAGCTGTTTATGATACAAAGCAACTGTGCAGGTTTCATGATAATCAACCACAAATGCTGACTTCATCACGTAAACAAGAAATGGAAATTTTTAACTTTAAATGGCTACTTTTCCCGTACTGATTCTTGACTTTTTTTCAAAATCAATAGGGTTGAAGCTATTGATGAGATAAACAAACTGTGAACGTCTCACAAAAATCTGATTACAAATGCAGACTTTATCACGTAAACAAGAAATGGAAATTTTCAACTTGAAATGGCTACATTTCCCATAATATTTGTTGGATTTTTTTCAAAATCAATAGGGTTGAAGCTATTGATGAGATAGACAAACTGTGCAAGTTTCATGAAAATCTGACCACTAATGAAGACTTAATTGCGTAAACAAGAAATGGAAATTTTCAACTTAAAATGGCTACTATTTTTCCCATACTGTTTGTTGGATTTTTTTCAAAATCAAAAGGGTTGAAGCTATTGATGAGATAAACAAACTGTGCAAGTTTCACGAAAATCTGATCACAAATGAAGACTTTATTGCGTAAACAAGAAAAAGAATAACGGACGGACGGACGGACAGACGGACGGACGGACGACGGAAACCACGCCATGACATAAGCTCTGCTGGCTCTCAGCCAGTAGAGCTAAAAATGATACACACAACATATATTTGAAAGGTCTACATACATGTACAAGAGCGTGTGTGTTATGCAATTTATTATGTATTCATCAACATAATTGTTTACACTTGATAATGAAACATGAAAGGAGAGTATGTATAATAATATATTTCAAACTTAAGACCATTCATTCATTCGTTCAAGCATTCATTCAGTCATTAGTTCATTGTCCATTTGTATATTTTTTATTCTCTAGCTTTCTTCTCTTGGGTGAGTGTATGAGTGGGTCGATGAGTGAGTGGGTGCTGGCGTGGGTGGGGGTAAGTGAGTGAGTTATTACCTATTATACAAGAGGAGTAAACCGATGTGGTAAAACTAAAACACAATGTTAGGCCCGTCAACATTTTAGGTAGCAGTTTTACGTTTAGGCAAGAATTACCAAAACAAAAAGAGGAAAGAAAAACACACATACACAGTTTTAATGCTTCAATGTGTTCTTCACTATCTCTGGTACGAGTGGCGAATTTGTAATTTTGACCTCAAAAACGCAACCCTTATCAACACTTACCATTTCTGATATGACATGTGGTCTACTAATATTGATTGGTTTGAGATCCAAATGACAAATTCCCAGAGATTGTGATGAAGACAATGAAGCATAAAAATCGTGAGTGTTTGTTGTTGTTGTTGCCTAAAAATAAAACTGTTACCTACATTGGCCGACATAATGTTTCAGTTTTATCACATCAGCCTGTTTCCTTTACATAAGAGGTGATTACTCACTCAAATAACCCCCACCCACCGACCCACCCACTCACTCTCTCACCCACTCAAGGGAATAGAGCTAGAGACAAAAAAAAAAATATTTAGATGGATAATGAACCGATGACCCAATGAATACTTGAACGCTTAAATGAATGAATGGTGCTAACTTAAGTTTGATATATATTGTTATACATACTCTCCTTTCACGTTATATTTTCAAGTGTAAACAATTATGTTGATGAATGCATAATAAATTGCATAGCACATAATTATGCTCTTGTATGTAGACCATTCAAACATGTGTTTTGTGTTACAGTATTCATTCCCTCGGAAATTAAGGGTCCGTAATATGAATGTCTGGTTGGGTAAAATTTTGTCCTGCAAAAAGTAAAATTTTCCATGACGACTCCACTTTTTATTTGATATTTCTGCAACGATCGTTACATTTGCCATTTAGCGTGAATGACTATTTGAAGACCAGATAGCGTTCTGAAGATACCAATGTGTGTTTATGTGTGGAATGCAGTTACGACGTAAGCATTACAAATTTTAACATGTAGACGATTCGGCTAATAAAAAGCTACACAAAGGTATTTTCAAAATTTAGATGGACTAATGTTAGACGGCATCTATTAGTTGCGGTAATACCAGTCCTTTGTATTTTCATAAAAAAAAAATGTATACTTTACATACTTTACTTTACATGGCCACTCCCATAAGATTTTGCAAGATATGCACAAAAACATGATTTTTTGACATGTTGATAAATAGATATGCAGTTGAAGGTTGTCGCACGGAATGTCTGGGATGTCAGTGTTATTCTGTAGTTCTTTTGGTGGTTAATCGTTTGTTGAGGACGTTTAATCCGACAAACTTCCGTCGGCGACTACGATTTCTGGAAAATCAATACTTGGAGTCTCCAAAAACCTTTGTAAAACATATATACCCGGTATTCTGAAGTGTGTACCGTGTCAGATGACCTATATAATGATTATTCCCCACAACTTTAAACCGAAAAAAATTACATTGCAATTATAAAGCGATATTTTGCCATTTTTGCATAACGTAACATGCTCCTGAATTCAATACGACGATCCAGATCCCGAGTTGAAACACGGTAAGCGTAAGTCTTCGTGTTACAGTAAACAATTTTGTCATTTTGGTCAAGATTCTATATTAATTATCGTAGTCACAGTCATAGGTTCGTCATCGTTGATAATAGCAATAACTGTCATTATGAACGACCAACTATATATTCCAAATCAGCTTCAGGAACATCTATAGACATCGGTTTATTTATTAGTTTGAGGCTAAATAGTAAATTCTACAGGAATATAATACACCCTAAAAGAACAAGCGCAGTGTTCAACACTGTGGCATAGCCACATCTCTAAGATTACATTGTCATCCTTATTTGGTGTTGTGGTTAGTGAACATATTTTACATAGCCTACTGTAAAACCTGTATATTTTAACCCTTTCCAAATATTTCCTAATTTAAATAAACTGTTGTAGAATACTAAGCAAAACATTGGTCATTTTTTCCTTTTCTCACATTGTATTCTATCCAATGAGATAAGTATCTTTCAGTTTAGTTACATTTTAAACTGTTTTCTGCAACTTGATTTTTCTAATTGGAGTACAAATGTCTTTGGTCGCCTTTTTAGCTTATTAAGCCAAAGATTTGTCTTCTTCCTTTTCCCCACCGTCTTCACATTTTATCTGAAAATAAAAGATACATGATTTGTAAGTGAGCGGTTTAAATGTACGAGTATTAACCCTTTAGATGTCAAAAAAAAAAGTCGTCTGCGACATGATTTCTTTCAGTATGAAAATATGAAAATACTTTTGAAAAAACCTGTCGTAGATAATCACATTAATTCCTTTTTTTACCTCTTATCTATAGTAACACTACACGCAAATAGTGAAATCTCATGATCAGGCACCGCCAGCTTTGGTATCGGCTGATCTGGGACTGCATTATTTGCCTACGTCGTTTTCTGGTGCCAAAAGATTTAAGAGTTTACCGGATCTGTTTTCGTGCAAAAAAAAATCACAAACTATGCATCTATATACATGTAGTGTATTTCACAAAAAATGGCTTGTTAATTTGAAACAAATTCGTCATTCGACATTCATAAGCTACTGTAAGGTCTAATTAGGGTCTACTGTTTTGCAAAGGTGTGAAAAGTGAAAAGAAATCTATACATATCCAAATCATAGTATTAGATATAACTAGATGCTTTTAGGTATGCAGCTGACAAGGCATATGGTTGGTTGTTCGTTGATGATGATTATTATTCATTTACATTAACGACGAGGAGTCTTGTGATGACGATATCGAAGATGAAAGTTATAAATAATAGTTATGGATCTTGTGCATGATAGTTATGGACCTTGTGCATGATTCTGTCTGTCATCAAGCTCTTCATGTATATAATGATATTTCATTTCAAAACCATCAAAAATCAGGACAAGAAACCTGACTGACAGAAAGACCGAAAGACGTACAGACAGACAGGCAGTTATACATATTGATCAAAAAGACAAATTCTTCGATTAAACTCGTAGACAGTCGCTTATAATATCGTACTCTGTTTCAACTCAGGAGCTGGATCGTTTTACTGAGTTTTGGAGCGTGGAGCGTTGCCTATAAAAAATGACAGAAAGTTGCACGATAATGAACATCGTATATTTTTTGTTTAGAACTGTGGTGAATAAAGCATATATGAATCACTTGGCAGAGCACAAACTTCAGAATATCGTGTTTGTATGTTTAACAAAGCTTTTGCTGACTTCCGCGTGTTGATTTTCAAGAAATCATAGTCGTTGACGGAAGTTTGTCGGATTAAACGTCTTCAACAAACAACCAACCACCAAAAGAACAATACAGAAATATGCACTGACATCCCAGACATTCCGTGCGACAACCGTCTACTGCATATCTATTCATCTCATTGTCAAAGAAGTATGTTTTGGTGCTTACCTAGCAAAATTCTAGGGCGCAGCCATGTTTTTACCTGGAACGGGTACGTTCAATTGACAGGAGCAGTAACGTTGATCTGGAGCAAGAACGTAAGGTCTCTCCAGGGTGTTTTCCCTTTCTTTCAGCAATCCCAAAACGCTAAATACTAATGTGCACATACGAAATTTACATTTCTACTGTCTTTGAAGTCATTCCATTGCATTCTCGATATAACACTCCGACATCCTCAAGTAAATTGCTGTTGGGGTCTTGTGACATAGATTGTTGCGGCAGTAGACCTGTGTGGTGTATCTCGACTCCACTTTCTTGCCAGCTACATGAATATGCAAGGCGAAGGCCCTACACAGTCACTTAACAAGCATCATGCGGTATCCACGATTGAACGAGTAGATAAGAGCCAAGTCCAAAATTACATTTTCTATTTGTCGTAATCACTGCAATCTCGCAACCGCCAGGTGTAATATTTGTCCCGAAGCCACAAGAATGACTATTGATTGATAAAAATTCGACAAAATTGGCTTAAAATGAGTAAATGGGTATCTTTAAGGTGATGAATTAGCAATCATAAGGTGCTGGGTTTGATCCTCACCCAATATAAAGTTTTAGTTGTGTGGAAGATTCCATGAGCAAAGTAAGGCACATCCCGAGCATGGACTTCTTACAAAACTGAGGAAAACACATGGAAAGTGAGCTGTCAGCCTGATACAACTGGAATGATTTTTAAAGGAGAATAAAACACCAATTAATCATTCCCAAAAACGTCCAAAGTATCAAAAAGGATTAGTCCAAAACAGGCTGGTTAAATGTATGATCTTTTTTTCCAATCATTATCTGACATCGGTATTAAATGAAATCTTGTATATATAGTCACTGTTTGACGACACAGAATTTCGTAATAAAAGTTATAAATAGGCTTACTTGCATGGATCCAGGTAGAAAGTAAAGACTGAAAATTTTAGAGATTTTATTTTTAAATCTGGTAAATATTTGTATGGACGGAATTTTATCTTGCTTTCCACAGCAATTTATCTTACAACTTGTTTTTATTAATTCTTTTCTCAGTAATGTTTCAACCTATTCTAGCCTGTGGCTATGAAGTGCCATGCACAAGGATAGAGGAGAACGGGGATAGTTATGCCAAGATACTAGTATTCAATTTAATTCTCATTGTGGCAAGAAGTCTACGTGCATTCTACAACCTGCCAATGCTAATGAAAGTCACATACTCTAGTGGCAAAAGCAACCCCGCGTTTGGAGATGGTTGAGCCACTGAACAGGGATGGTTGTACCACAAAACAAGAAATTCTGTCGCCCTTCCTCATGTGTTTTTTCCCCCTCACTTTTCTTGCTTCAGATTTCTCATTCTTTCTATCTAATCAATTTCATTTGACCCTTTCTAGTTTCTTCTCAGACTCTGAATGCAATGCAACTGCATCCTGTCACCCACTTTCGTTCGTTTTTGGGAATGGTAATGAATATTTAAATATCTGGATATAATGTTTGAGTCTTCAAAAATTGCTTAGTCTTGAAAATGTGCATTAAAGAGTTAATTGGCTTGGTCTTTTAAACCCTCTTGAGACCAAAAAGACGAATTTGAAGTTTCAAATCCAGACTCTAAGTTGGTCCAGAGAAACAGAGATGAACAAACAATTCTACAGACAGACAGACCAATGGGGGTGAACTCACTCGAATGTTTGAATTCTTTTTCTCATCTCCCCCTTTTTCCTGACCGCCTACTCTTCAACTTTCTATTTCCGAGGCTTTAAGTGTCAGTCATTTTTATCCGCTTAGATCTATGTATGTAAGTTTTGATGCATTTCTTTAATTTAAACAAATGAGCAATAAGAAGTAACCTTTCGATATATTTCTACACACATTTTTTTTTTCCCCCAAAAGGTAAGATACATACATGGAATCACCTGCGTTGGTGTAGTATTAAAATCACGATGCATTTTAGGTGGGTGGGGTAAGAATTAAACCTGTCTTTAGCATTGCATGGGGCCTATCTTTATTAAATTAACTGTTCACTTAAACAATGACTATGTTCTGTAAAATAAACAAAAGGTTCTAGGAACCTTTATTTCACAAAACAGCCTTTGATTTCTACAATGAAGTCGAAAAACAACAAAACGAATATATTATTACGTTTAATGTGTGGGTTGGAAATGAAAGATACCAGTAAAAAGATTCTGCACCACCACCCATCTTGTCAACTACCCCAAAACCTATTAGTTTACATGTGATTTTTAAACAGGTGTACATCAAATTTATGTTGATGACCAGTAAAAAAAGGATTTTCCAATTCCAGGACCCAGCTCTTAGACTACTAGGTATCAGGAGAGGAACTATGAAAAAAACCTTTATCAATATATATATATATATATATATTTAAGTTAGTTTCGTGACATAAGTGTTTTTAGACAGTAGTTCAATATATTAGTAATTTTTTCGTTCTATTAAACTTTGTACTGTTGTCACGCAGATCCTTCACTAAGAAAATTATCATATTTAGCATTACTTCTAATGATATGAATCCGATTTCACAAGTTGCTCAGACCAAAGTAAGTTCAAGGTCATATGTATAATATTCATTAATTTTCTTTTTCATGAGATTTAAGTCTAGTCAGAAAACGGAATTGCTAGTCTAGTCATAGCGGTTTGTGTGTGTGTGGGGGGGGGAGGGGCTGGCTGTGTGTGTTATACCCAAGCAGCTAGTCCTTTTAAGCGTATATCATATAGATCTACAAAACACATTGTATTTATAAAACGTTTGTACACTGCTAATTTCATATAATGTGAAACAGTATACAAAAGTTGAAGAAATGTTTACGAATTCAGGCAAAAAACAGTTTATTGTTGATTCGCCAAGATTGTCTTTTTTCTAATTAAAAGATTTCCAGCAGGAGTTCTATTTAAAGATAAACATATTGACAAAATTTAGCCTTGTTAATCTGTAAACAAGTTTAGATCATCAACACATATGTCCAATATGGCTACATGTATACGCTATTTGGCTATCGTTATAATATAGGAAATAACCCTTGCCATTCTGATTGCAGACTAAACTGCCCCTGTAAGAGTTACTGTTCTTGACCCCTTATATACTGTATGCATTTCTGTCTGATAGCAGTCTGTAACTAGGTAGCATAGATTAAACAACTGATAGAAAACTACTACTCGTGTTCATTTACCCTGCTCCCAGACAACCAAACAATATAGCATGGTGTCAGAAGTTAAACTGGAACTATATCGATCAAGACTAAGAGATTTATTGAATTCTCTGAAATATACTGGGATTTATTAAAACGTTCTATTTTCATCACCGTAAGAAAGTGACTGAACAATGGAAAATCCAGGACAGTGCCGAAGAATGGACTGGGAAGCGAGGGACTTAGCGAACGCTTTTAAAAAGTTTCGAGAACACGCAGAGTTTATGCTTGGTGGACCATTAGAGAAAAAGTCAGAGGAAACCAAGTGCAACTACTTCATGTTGTGGATGGGAGAAAAAGGCAGAGAAATTTTCTCCACTTGGGAACTCAGCCATGATCAGTAGAAGAACTTAAATAGTTACTTCGAAGGATTTGGGAAATATTGTAACAGATTTCTATTTCCGTCCAGAGTTCAGAAGGACAGTGAACCTTTTGACGAGTATGTTACAGAGCTCAAGTTGCTCATGAGGGACTGTGATTACCCCGTTCCATACAGGAAGAGCTTATACGTGATCACATTGTGTTCGGCATTAAAAGTAATCAGTGAGAGAGAAGCTCATACATGAAGGCTCAGATCTGAGTCTACAGAAGTGCCTGGACATTGCCAGGACAAGCGAGATCAATCACAACTGAGATCCATGGACAATCCAGGAGCCATAGAAATGGTGCGACGAGAGGACCATAAAAGTCGAGACCGAAACAAAAGAGCAAAACAGACGAATGTACAGAAAAAGTCAAACAGATCAGAAAGTCTATGTGACAAATGTGGACTTGTACACTATCACAGTTCAAATAAACGCTGTCCAGCACTGGGACAAAAGTGTCGATATTGTGCAAACTGTAATCATTTTGAAAAAATGTGTCGTAAACGGACTAAGGATAACAAATCAAAGAAAGTAAATGAGGTAAGGTCAAACCCTTCTAGTTCTTTGATTTAGTTGATCCTGAATTTACAGTAAATACTGTGCAGCATGACAAAGCGACAAATCAAGCTTTTGTAGATATTGGTATTTGCAATGGAACACTGAAAATGAAAATTGATACAGGTGCTCAAGTAAATGTCATTCCAACATCTTAATACTACAATCTACCAAATTTCGCACGACTACAGTACACACGCAGGCGCTTGAAAGCTTATGATGGTAATCAATTAAAGGTTGAGAGCTTTGTCAAATTAAAATGCAGGTATAAGGGTAAGGTCACAAAGGAAGAATTCTACATTGTAGATACGCCTACTTCACACCCAATTCTTGGTCTTGAAACATGCATGTCGCTAGGTCTAATGAAGTTGATTCACACTATGGACATCGACAGGCCTGCCGTGACAAGACAAAACGTATTAGACACATATAAAGATGTATTTACTGGTATAGGAACTTTACCAGGTGAATGTGAAATTCATCTTCGACACGACGCCAAACCTGTCGTACGCCCGCCTCGGAAAGTTCCGATCGCGATTAGAGACAGTACTTCAGACAGCTGGACGACATGGAAAATTCACATGTTATCTATAAGCTTACGGAACTTACAGAATGGGTCAATAGTCTTGTGGCTGTACAAAAGAGCAACAGGACATTGCGTAAATGCCTGTGCCAGAAAGACTTGAACGAAGCGGTAAAGAGACCGCATTATCCAAGCAAGACGATCGACGACATACTGCCAGACTTGGCAGGAGCAAAGGTTTTCTCTAAGCTAGATGCTAGAAGTGGTTATTTGTCGATCAAACTCACGGAAAAATCATCACTGTACACAACGTTTAACACGCCATTCGGGCGATACAGATTTTTTAGACTGCCTTTTGGAATCAAATCGGCAAATGATTTGTTCCAGCAGAAAATGGATGAATGCTTGAAAAACCTACCTGGCGTTAAAACCATCGTAGACGACATTGTGGTGTACGGAATGGATCAAGCCACCCATGACAGAAATCTGGACTTACTGTTGACCAGATGCAGGGAGAAGGGTATAAAATTAAACCCAGAAAAGACGGATATAGGAAAGCAAGAAGTACCGTTCTTTGGTCACATGTTAACGGTCACAGGACTAAAAATGGACCCTGCAAAGATTACAGCTATTCGGGAAATGCCATCCCCTCAGTCAAAAGCAGAACTGCAGACAGTTCTAGGTATGATCACCTATCTGCAACGCTTTGCCCCATGTTCAACAGAGACGACTAGTCCCAATGAGACAATTACTGACAAAGACTAAAGTCAAAGACGTGATAACGCAAAACCCAGGACCTTTACGGTCGTACTTTGACCCTAAGAAGGACATTAAGTTACAGGTAGACGCATCCAAATTTGGACTAGGAGCAGCTTTGCTGCAAGATGATAGACCAGTGAGCTATGCATCAAAGTCACTTACTCAGACAGAAATAAATTACAGCTAAATTGAAAAAGAGTTGTTTGCTATCGTGTTCGGATGCACACGATTTCATCAGTATGTTTATGGCAGACCCATTAACGTACAGACCATAAGCCATTAATAGCAATATTTAAGAAAAACATACAGACAGCACCACCTCGTCTGCAACGTACGATGTTGTCACTGTCAAAATATAACATAAATCTGACATACAGTACATACCTGGGAAAGAATTCCCTCTGGCCGACACTCTGTCGAGAAAGTTTTTGCCTGACACTTGTCCTGACTTGATAGGCGGACTGGACGAACATGTACATGGCGTTATGTCATGTTTTCCTGTAGGTGATCAGAAAATGGATTATCTCAGAGCTCATTTCGGTATTGAAAAATGCACGCAGACAGCCAGAGAAATACTAATACTGCGGAACTAAAGTTAAGGGCCAGCCTCCGATTTCAGCAGCTTTCCGTTTGTATTTTTTATGCCAACATCGCGTGACGAAAAAATGGTCAACTTGGGTTTTTCTAAAGTCTTTCCCACTGTCGCCCTTCCTCATGTGTTTTTTCCCCCTCACTTTTCTTGCTTCAGATTTCTCATTCTTTCTATCTAATCAATTTCATTTGACCCTTTCTAGTTTCTTCTCAGACTCTGAATGCAATGCAACTGCATCCTGTCACCCACTTTCGTTCGTTTTTGGGAATGGTAATGAATATTTAAATATCTGGATATAATGTTTGAGTCTTCAAAAATTGCTTAGTCTTGAAAATGTGCATTAAAGAGTTAATTGGCTTGGTCTTTTAAACCCTCTTGAGACCAAAAAGACGAATTTGAAGTTTCAAATCCAGACTCTAAGTTGGTCCAGAGAAACAGAGATGAACAAAAAATTCTACAGACAGACAGACCAATGGGGGTGAACTCACTCGAATGTTTGAATTCTTTTTCTCATCTCCCCCTTTTTCCTGACCGCCTACTCTTCAACTTTCTATTTCCGAGGCTTTAAGTGTCAGTCATTTTTATCCGCTTAGATCTATGTATGTAAGTTTTGATGCATTTCTTTAATTTAAACAAATGAGCAATAAGAAGTAACCTTTCGATATATTTCTACACACATTTTTTTTTCCCCCAAAAGGTAAGATACATACATGGAATCACCTGCGTTGGTGTAGTATTAAAATCACGATGCATTTTAGGTGGGTGGGGTAAGAATTAAACCTGTCTTTAGCATTGCATGGGGCCTATCTTTATTAAATTAACTGTTCACTTAAACAATGACTATGTTCTGTAAAATAAACAAAAGGTTCTAGGAACCTTTATTTCACAAAACAGCCTTTGATTTCTACAATGAAGTCGAAAAACAACAAAACGAATATATTATTACGTTTAATGTGTGGGTTGGAAATGAAAGATACCAGTAAAAAGATTCTGCACCACCACCCATCTTGTCAACTACCCCAAAACCTATTAGTTTACATGTGATTTTTAAACAGGTGTACATCAAATTTATGTTGATGACCAGTAAAAAAAGGATTTTCCAATTCCAGGACCCAGCTCTTAGACTACTAGGTATCAGGAGAGGAACTATGAAAAAAACCTTTATCAATATATATATATATATATATATATATATATATATATATATATATATATATATATATATATATATATATATATAAGTTAGTTTCGTGACATAAGTGTTTTTAGACAGTAGTTCAATATATTAGTAATTTTTTCGTTCTATTAAACTTTGTACTGTTGTCACGCAGATCCTTCACTAAGAAAATTATCATATTTAGCATTACTTCTAATGATATGAATCCGATTTCACAAGTTGCTCAGACCAAAGTAAGTTCAAGGTCATATGTATAATATTCATTAATTTTCTTTTTCATGAGATTTAAGTCTAGTCAGAAAACGGAATTGCTAGTCTAGTCATAGCGGTTTGTGTGTGTGTGGGGGGGGGAGGGGCTGGCTGTGTGTGTTATACCCAAGCAGCTAGTCCTTTTAAGCGTATATCATATAGATCTACAAAACACATTGTATTTATAAAACGTTTGTACACTGCTAATTTCATATAATGTGAAACAGTATACAAAAGTTGAAGAAATGTTTACGAATTCAGGCAAAAAACAGTTTATTGTTGATTCGCCAAGATTGTCTTTTTTCTAATTAAAAGATTTCCAGCAGGAGTTCTATTTAAAGATAAACATATTGACAAAATTTAGCCTTGTTAATCTGTAAACAAGTTTAGATCATCAACACATATGTCCAATATGGCTACATGTATACGCTATTTGGCTATCGTTATAATATAGGAAATAACCCTTGCCATTCTGATTGCAGACTAAACTGCCCCTGTAAGAGTTACTGTTCTTGACCCCTTATATACTGTATGCATTTCTGTCTGATAGCAGTCTGTAACTAGGTAGCATAGATTAAACAACTGATAGAAAACTACTACTCGTGTTCATTTACCCTGCTCCCAGACAACCAAACAATATAGCATGGTGTCAGAAGTTAAACTGGAACTATATCGATCAAGACTAAGAGATTTATTGAATTCTCTGAAATATACTGGGATTTATTAAAACGTTCTATTTTCATCACCGTAAGAAAGTGACTGAACAATGGAAAATCCAGGACAGTGCCGAAGAATGGACTGGGAAGCGAGGGACTTAGCGAACGCTTTTAAAAAGTTTCGAGAACACGCAGAGTTTATGCTTGGTGGACCATTAGAGAAAAAGTCAGAGGAAACCAAGTGCAACTACTTCATGTTGTGGATGGGAGAAAAAGGCAGAGAAATTTTCTCCACTTGGGAACTCAGCCATGATCAGTAGAAGAACTTAAATAGTTACTTCGAAGGATTTGGGAAATATTGTAACAGATTTCTATTTCCGTCCAGAGTTCAGAAGGACAGTGAACCTTTTGACGAGTATGTTACAGAGCTCAAGTTGCTCATGAGGGACTGTGATTACCCCGTTCCATACAGGAAGAGCTTATACGTGATCACATTGTGTTCGGCATTAAAAGTAATCAGTGAGAGAGAAGCTCATACATGAAGGCTCAGATCTGAGTCTACAGAAGTGCCTGGACATTGCCAGGACAAGCGAGATCAATCACAACTGAGATCCATGGACAATCCAGGAGCCATAGAAATGGTGCGACGAGAGGACCATAAAAGTCGAGACCGAAACAAAAGAGCAAAACAGACGAATGTACAGAAAAAGTCAAACAGATCAGAAAGTCTATGTGACAAATGTGGACTTGTACACTATCACAGTTCAAATAAACGCTGTCCAGCACTGGGACAAAAGTGTCGATATTGTGCAAACTGTAATCATTTTGAAAAAATGTGTCGTAAACGGACTAAGGATAACAAATCAAAGAAAGTAAATGAGGTAAGGTCAAACCCTTCTAGTTCTTTGATTTAGTTGATCCTGAATTTACAGTAAATACTGTGCAGCATGACAAAGCGACAAATCAAGCTTTTGTAGATATTGGTATTTGCAATGGAACACTGAAAATGAAAATTGATACAGGTGCTCAAGTAAATGTCATTCCAACATCTTAATACTACAATCTACCAAATTTCGCACGACTACAGTACACACGCAGGCGCTTGAAAGCTTATGATGGTAATCAATTAAAGGTTGAGAGCTTTGTCAAATTAAAATGCAGGTATAAGGGTAAGGTCACAAAGGAAGAATTCTACATTGTAGATACGCCTACTTCACACCCAATTCTTGGTCTTGAAACATGCATGTCGCTAGGTCTAATGAAGTTGATTCACACTATGGACATCGACAGGCCTGCCGTGACAAGACAAAACGTATTAGACACATATAAAGATGTATTTACTGGTATAGGAACTTTACCAGGTGAATGTGAAATTCATCTTCGACACGACGCCAAACCTGTCGTACGCCCGCCTCGGAAAGTTCCGATCGCGATTAGAGACAGTACTTCAGACAGCTGGACGACATGGAAAATTCACATGTTATCTATAAGCTTACGGAACTTACAGAATGGGTCAATAGTCTTGTGGCTGTACAAAAGAGTAACAGGACATTGCGTAAATGCCTGTGCCAGAAAGACTTGAACGAAGCGGTAAAGAGACCGCATTATCCAAGCAAGACGATCGACGACATACTGCCAGACTTGGCAGGAGCAAAGGTTTTCTCTAAGCTAGATGCTAGAAGTGGTTATTTGTCGATCAAACTCACGGAAAAATCATCACTGTACACAACGTTTAACACGCCATTCGGGCGATACAGATTTTTTAGACTGCCTTTTGGAATCAAATCGGCAAATGATTTGTTCCAGCAGAAAATGGATGAATGCTTGAAAAACCTACCTGGCGTTAAAACCATCGTAGACGACATTGTGGTGTACGGAATGGATCAAGCCACCCATGACAGAAATCTGGACTTACTGTTGACCAGATGCAGGGAGAAGGGTATAAAATTAAACCCAGAAAAGACGGATATAGGAAAGCAAGAAGTACCGTTCTTCGGTCACATGTTAACGGTCACAGGACTAAAAATGGACCCTGCAAAGATTACAGCTATTTGGGAAATGCCATCCCCTCAGTCAAAAGCAGAATTGCAGACAGTTCTAGGTATGATCACCTATCTGCAACGCTTTGCCCCATGTTCAACAGAGACGACTAGTCCCAATGAGACAATTACTGACAAAGACTAAAGTCAAAGACGTGATAACGCAAAACCCAGGACCTTTACGGACGTACTTTGACCCTAAGAAGGACATTAAGTTACAGGTAGACGCATCCAAATTTGGACTAGGAGCAGCTTTGCTGCAAGATGATAGACCAGTGAGCTATGCATCAAAGTCACTTACTCAGACAGAAATAAATTACAGCTAAATTGAAAAAGAGTTGTTTGCTATCGTGTTCGGATGCACACGATTTCATCAGTATGTTTATGGCAGACCCATTAACGTACAGACCATAAGCCATTAATAGCAATATTTAAGAAAAACATACAGACAGCACCACCTCGTCTGCAACGTACGATGTTGTCACTGTCAAAATATAACATAAATCTGACATACAGTACATACCAGGGAAAGAATTCCCTCTGGCCGACACTCTGTCGAGAAAGTTTTTGCCTGACACTTGTCCTGACTTGATAGGCGGACTGGACGAACATGTACATGGCGTTATGTCATGTTTTCCTGTAGGTGATCAGAAAATGGATTATCTCAGAGCTCATTTCGGTATTGAAAAATGCACGCAGACAGCCAGAGAAATACTAATACTGCGGAACTAAAGTTAAGGGCCAGCCTCCGATTTCAGCAGCTTTCCGTTTGTATTTTTTATGCCAACATCGCGTGACGAAAAAATGGTCAACTTGGGTTTTTCTAAAGTCTTTCCCACTGCTGCACGTTTCTGACCTTGTTTTACAAGAATTGCAGTTCAGCAACACCGTTTTTAGGGGCAGTGAACATGTATACGCTATTTGGCTATCGTTATAATATAGGAAATAACCCTTGCCATTCTGATTGCAGACTAAACTGCCCCTGTAAGAGTTACTGTTCTTGACCCCTTATATACTGTATGCATTTCTGTCTGATAGCAGTCTGTAACTAGGTAGCATAGATTAAACAACTGATAGAAAACTACTACTCGTGTTCATTTACCCTGCTCCCAGACAACCAAACAATATAGCATGGTGTCAGAAGTTAAACTGGAACTATATCGATCAAGACTAAGAGATTTATTGAATTCTCTGAAATATACTGGGATTTATTAAAACGTTCTATTTTCATCACCGTAAGAAAGTGACTGAACAATGGAAAATCCAGGACAGTGCCGAAGAATGGACTGGGAAGCGAGGGACTTAGCGAACGCTTTTAAAAAGTTTCGAGAACACACAGAGTTTATGCTTGGTGGACCATTAGAGAAAAAGTCAGAGGAAACCAAGTGCAACTACTTCATGTTGTGGATGGGAGAAAAAGGCAGAGAAATTTTCTCCACTTGGGAACTCAGCCATGATCAGTAGAAGGACTTAAATAGTTACTTCGAAGGATTTGGGAAATATTGTAACAGATTTCTATTTCCGTCCAGAGTTCAGAAGGACAGTGAACCTTTTGACGAGTATGTTACAGAGCTCAAGTTGCTCATGAGGGACTGTGATTACCCCGTTCCATACAGGAAGAGCTTATACGTGATCACATTGTGTTCGGCATTAAAAGTAATCAGTGAGAGAGAAGCTCATACATGAAGGCTCAGATCTGAGTCTACAGAAGTGCCTGGACATTGCCAGGACAAGCGAGATCAATCACAACTGAGATCCATGGACAATCCAGGAGCCATAGAAATGGTGCGACGAGAGGACCATAAAAGTCGAGGCCGAAACAAAAGAGCAAAACAGACGAATGTACAGAAAAAGTCAAACAGATCAGAAAGTCTATGTGACAAATGTGGACTTGTACACTATCACAGTTCAAATAAACGCTGTCCAGCACTGGGACAAAAGTGTCGATATTGTGCAAACTGTAATCATTTTGAAAAAATGTGTCGTAAACGGACTAAGGATAACAAATCAAAGAAAGTAAATGAGGTAAGGTCAAACCTTTCTAGTTCTTTGATTTAGTTGATCCTGAATTTACAGTAAATACTGTGCAGCATGACAAAGCGACAAATCAAGGTTTTGTAGATATTGGTATTTGCAATGGAACACTGAAAATGAAAATTGATACAGGTGCTCAAGTAAATGTCATTCCAACATCTTAATACTACAATCTACCAAATTTCGCACGACTACAGTACACACGCAGGCGCTTGAAAGCTTATGATGGTAATCAATTAAAGGTTGAGAGCTTTGTCAAATTAAAATGCAGGTATAAGGGTAAGGTCACAAAGGAAGAATTCTACATTGTAGATACGCCTACTTCACACCCAATTCTTGGTCTTGAAACATGCATGTCGCTAGGTCTAATGAAGTTGATTCACACTATGGACATCGACAGGCCTGCCGTGACAAGACAAAACGTATTAGACACATATAAAGATGTATTTACTGGTATAGGAACTTTACCAGGTGAATGTGAAATTCATCTTCGACACGACGCCAAACCTGTCGTACGCCCGCCTCGGAAAGTTCCGATCGCGATTAGAGACAGTACTTAAGACAGCTGGACGACATGGAAAATTCACATGTTATCTATAAGCTTACGGAACTTACAGAATGGGTCAATAGTCTTGTGGCTGTACAAAAGAGTAACAGGACATTGCGTAAATGCCTGTGCCAGAAAGACTTGAACGAAGCGGTAAAGAGACCGCATTATCCAAGCAAGACGATCGACGACATACTGCCAGACTTGGCAGGAGCAAAGGTTTTCTCTAAGCTAGATGCTAGAAGTAGTTATTTGTCGATCAAACTCACGGAAAAATCATCACTGTACACAACGTTTAACACGCCATTCGGGCGATACAGATTTTTTAGACTGCCTTTTGGAATCAAATCGGCAAATGATTTGTTCCAGCAGAAAATGGATGAATGCTTGAAAAACCTACCTGGCGTTAAAACCATCGTAGACGACATTGTGGTGTACGGAATGGATCAAGCCACCCATGACAGAAATCTGGACTTACTGTTGACCAGATGCAGGGAGAAGGGTATAAAATTAAACCCAGAAAAGACGGATATAGGAAAGCAAGAAGTACCGTTCTTTGGTCACATGTTAACGGTCACAGGACTAAAAATGGACCCTGCAAAGATTACAGCTATTTGGGAAATGCCATCCCCTCAGTCAAAAGCAGAATTGCAGACAGTTCTAGGTATGATCACCTATCTGCAACGCTTTGCCCCATGTTCAACAGAGACGACTAGTCCCAATGAGACAATTACTGACAAAGACTAAAGTCAAAGACGTGATAACGCAAAACCCAGGACCTTTACGGACGTACTTTGACCCTAAGAGGGACATTAAGTTACAGGTAGACGCATCCAAATTTGGACTAGGAGCAGCTTTGCTGCAAGATGATAGACCAGTGAGCTATGCATCAAAGTCACTTACTCAGACAGAAATAAATTACAGCTAAATTGAAAAAGAGTTGTTTGCTATCGTGTTCGGATGCACACGATTTCATCAGTATGTTTATGGCAGACCCATTAACGTACAGACCATAAGCCATTAATAGCAATATTTAAGAAAAACATACAGACAGCACCACCTCGTCTGCAACGTACGATGTTGTCACTGTCAAAATATAACATAAATCTGACATACAGTACATACCAGGGAAAGAATTCCCTCTGGCCGACACTCTGTCGAGAAAGTTTTTGCCTGACACTTGTCCTGACTTGATAGGCGGACTGGACGAACATGTACATGGCGTTATGTCATGTTTTCCTGTAGGTGATCAGAAAATGGATTATCTCAGAGCTCATTTCGGTATTGAAAAATGCACGCAGACAGCCAGAGAAATACTAATACTGCGGAACTTAAGTTAAGGGCCAGCCTCCGATTTCAGCAGCTTTCCGTTTGTATTTTTTATGCCAACATCGCGTGACGAAAAAATGGTCAACTTGGGTTTTTCTAAAGTCTTTCCCACTGCTGCACGTTTCTGACCTTGTTTTACAAGAATTGCAGTTCAGCAACACCGTTTTTAGGGGCAGTGAAAAGGTTGTCAAAACATGAGAATTTCGTTGAAACTTTGCTCGACTTTAGCTGAAGAAGCAGTATTGCAGTAGGTTTTTGGCATTTTGCACGAGCAAACCATGGCTATACTGAACACTTCTTAACGAATTTGCACAGGAATAGGTATTTAGGGGCGCGAACCAGAGCTCTGATTAAGCATGCCTCCAAGAACGAAACTGACAACATTGGATCGAGGACGGGCGCTGGGATGGCTGCAGGACGGTGTTTCCGGCAGAGAAGTTTCCAGACGGTTAGGTGTGAGCCACTCTGTTACTCAGCGGCTCCACCAACGCTTCCAGACTACCGGAAGTACTGATGAGCGACCTGAGTCTGGGCAGCCAAGATGTACAGATCGAAGAAACGATCGCTACCTCCAGCTCATGGCTTTACGTAATCGAACCATCACCCGCAGGACGTTGATAGGCAACCTCAGGGCCGCTTTCAACGTCAGAATAAGTCGCATGACTGTGACCCGTCGTCTGCGTGAGTGGCGCCTACACTCAAGGAGAACTGTCGTCCGTGTGCCCCTCACACCACGTCATCGCCGGGCCAGGATGACGTTCTGCCAAAATCATCGGCGTTGGAACAGACATCAGTGGGGCAAGGTACTCTTTTTATTCTGACTTCATGCGATGCCCGCATACGCGCTTGGAGACGTTCGGGTGAACGTTTCATCGACGCCTGTGTCCAGGAACATGACAGGTACGGAGGTGGTTCAGTTATGGTATGGGCTGGCTTCCATCTGCACGGGAGGACCCCACTGTACCATATTAGAGGCAATCTTACCGGCTTGCGGTACAGGGATGAAATGGTGACGCCTCGAATCATCCCTACACTGCAAGCCATGGGTGCCGGCGCTA
The DNA here is from genome assembly GCA_946811185.2 of Hippopus hippopus. Classification (NCBI taxonomy): domain Eukaryota; kingdom Metazoa; phylum Mollusca; class Bivalvia; order Cardiida; family Cardiidae; genus Hippopus; species Hippopus hippopus. The sequence continues at coordinate 34,837,942 of OX328097.1, forward strand.
TACTCCAAGACGATAACGCGACCCCTCATCGCGCTAGGGTGGTCCAAGATGTCTTGCAGCGTCACCAGATTGTGAGGATGAACTGGCCAGCCCGATCACCCGACTTGGCGCCCATAGAAAACCTCTGGGACATCCTTGGCGCCGGATGAGGGACAATCACCCCCACCTGCTGATGTCGACCAGCTCTTCCTATTCCTGCAGCAGGAGTGGATGGCAATCCCTCAACAGATGCTCCAGAACCATGTGAACTCAATGCGCTCACGGATCGGTGAATGCCTTGCAGCCCAGGGTGGGCACACCCGTTACTGAACTTGACCAAACTGAAAGAACTTTCTTGCAACTATTCCAAAGGGGGGTGGGGGTACTTCCGACGCTTGCTGCGCGAATGAAATTTCTTTGTTGGTGATTTTGTTTACATGAATCGAAAGGTTACATGTCGTATTAAAACATTTCAAGAGTTGAAGGTGTTGCTTGCATTTTTGGGTTATGAGAGATGATTCTTCTTCTGGCCCTTAACTTTAGTTCGGCAGTATATTTTGGCCAAACATGTCGAAATACATCAAACAGCTTATTCAAAAATGTTTCATTTGCCTTGAGCATAGAAATTCAAATGTGAAGGAACCGTTACAATGTAGTAATATTCCCGAAGGACCATAGCAAATAGCTGCCACGGACATTTTTCATTGGAATAATGCAAATTATATTTTGCTGGTAGACTACTACAGCAGATATTTTGGAGTCAGTATATTGCCTGACTCTAGATCAGCTACAGTCATAGACCGCCTGAAAAGTTATATGAGTAGGCATGGTATTGTGCAAAAGCTAATCAGCGATAACGCTACTCAATACACCTCTCAAGAATTCAAGAATTTCGCAAAAATTGGAATTTCATTCATGACACGTCAAGCCCATTATGGCCCAAAGGTAACGGTCTGGCTGAGAGAACAGTTCAAACAATCAAAGCCCTTTTCACCAAGGCAAAACAGTGTGGGAGAATTCCTTATCTCTCAATACTAGAGTATCGCAATTCTCCATCAGCCTGTTGGAAATCCCCAGCTCAGCTACTTATGAGTAGACAGTTAAGGTCAGTTCTGCCAGTGACATCAGAACAACTTGCCCCGTAAGTGCCAAGCAAAATGCAGGTCAGATCGAAAATGAATGATGTCAAGCACAGGTCAAAGTTCCATTATGATAAGCATTCAAGGTCGCTTAAAGCCCCTGGAAATTGGGGAAAGAATCAGAGTACGATTTGGTAAACTTTGGAAACCTGCTGAGGTTATTGAAAAGGTCAATAGTAGATCATATTTAGTCAGGACCGAAAATGATGCTGAATACAAGAGAAACAGGTACCATTTGCTCAAAACCAATGACGGCAAAGTTGCCAATAACCAGTCAAGCACACCGCAGATTGAATACAGTAATGTATATCGCAATGATTTAAAGGGTAAATCACTGCAAAGTGAACAAATTGCTTCACAAGCACATGCACAACAGTCAGACACACAGACACATGGGCAGACACCTGTAAATACCAATAGTTTGTCTGAAAATAGCAGCAGTACAAATAAAGTTTAATCAGAGTCTGAATTCAGGACAACAAGGTCAGGGAGAAAGGTGAAACCACCTAAAAGACTTTCTTTGTAATAAAAGGAAATGAGAAAACAGGAAAGATTCTATTGGGTTAAATTATATATGAATAACCATGTTTTGTTTCAGCTATGATGGTATCAGTCGGAAAAGCGCATTAATGATGGGAAATAACCCTTGCCATTCTGATTGCAGACTATACTGCCCCTGTAAGAGTTACTGTTCTTGACCCCTTATATACTGTATGCATTGCTCTCTGATAACCATGTTTTGTTTTAGCTATGATGATATCAGTCGGAAAAGCGCATTAATGATGGGAAATAACCCTTGTCATTCTGATTGCAGACTATACTGCCCCTGTAAGAGTTACTGTTTTTGACCTCTTATATACTATATACTGTATGCATTCCTCTCTGATAACAGTCTGTAACTAGGTAGTATAGATTAAACATCTGATAGAAAACTACTACTCGTGTTCATTTACCCTGCTCCCAGACAACCAAACAATATAACAGCCATAATATATGGTAAATCAGGAGACAACAAATGAATCGGCTTGTGTAACAAGTATGCTATGGGTCCAAAGTGAGTTATGCCTTTTTTTTTGCATGAGCATATATTATAAGCATTAGAGACGATTTCGATAAAAACTTTTATTTGTTGTATAAATGGTACAAAACTTTATCAACAGGCAAGTGGGTTTTCAATTCATAAATCAAGTATTTTTACGCCGTAAAAAGTATTTTCTCAAATTGAAGAAAATAGAGATTTGCATCTTTTTTAACAAAGCCGTTTAATGCAACTGTGCCTTTCACAGACCAGAAGCTAACGGACACACTGAACGTCCATGAGCTTTATTTTTGCCTTGACATGAAATACCTCTATTGAAAGTGGTATTTCACAAACCTTTAATTAGGATAAACTTTTGTATCTCGGGTAGTCTATAACTGTTCCAAGTGAATTTATCAATTTTGTGATATAGACTCGCGCTTTCTATGACTGAGGGATCCTGCATGGCTCAGTTGTAAAGTGTAGGACTTGTGACCCAGAGGCCCGTTAGTTTGTTTGGCGTGAGGGTTTAAACGTTGGAAAGCACGGTACACAGCTATCTATGGATCATAAATTTAAGCTTACAGTGGATTTGATCGAAAGTGGATTGAAAGTTTAACACTGTATGAAAATGCATGCATGATTCAGATTTTATGTTGTACTGTGCATGTTCGTAAACTTCTGCCCTTGTGGGCTTCGCCCACAGATACTAAGTCGTTAATAAATCGTTAAATCGAACACACGCTCATGTTGTATATCAACCGCGTTTATGGAGAACAAACAGCAAACGTAACATGCGGGTAACAAACGGGCGACAAACGGACTGCAGGAACTACGGCACTAGACGTAAACAAAGGACGTATCCGGAAGGACGATCCATCCAATTGTACGCTATGTGGACAGACAGAAATCACACAGAGACAAAACTGTCTGTCCCGCACTAGAAATACAATGGGAAGAAAAATCATTATGCCAAAATGTTAGAACAAACCCTAGGAATGACCAGAATGTTCATGTAATAAACGAGGAATTAAGTTGTGCTAGCTCAAACGAGGAAGATTTCTATATACACACAGTAAATGGCTTTAAGAACTCTTGATCAGCCCAACCTTTTGTAGGATTAAAAATGTACAATAAGTACATTGATGCTCAAATTGACACTGGCAGTCAGGTGAATATCCTGCCAAGTTTGAACAGTTGAATGCTAGCACTCCGTTAACAGCAGCTTATTCGGCAATAATAAACATGGAAAACACCAAATTCCAGACATCGAAATTCCAGTTATCGAAATTCGCCCCGAATCTCGCAGATCTTACTAGCCCGCTTCGTTCATTTTTAAAGAAAGATATAGAATTTATCTGGGAACCTGAACAAAACAAAGCATTTGCAAAGGTTAAACAGTTAATCACCCAAGCTCCTGTATTAAAATATTTTGACCCGGCAAAATCAGTTTTTTTTGCAAGTTGACGCAAGTTCTAAGGGAATAGGATCAGTCTGTATTCAAGATGGTCAACCCATTGCATATGCCTCAAAAACCCTTACTGAAAGTCAAACATCTTGGGCTGAAATCGAAAAAGAGATGCTAGCCATTCTCTTTGGTAGCTTAAAGTTCAAGCAATACATTTATGGCAAACACACAATTGTTGAAAGTGACTGTAAGCCTATCATCTCAATAATAAGGAAACCCTTGTGCGTTTGAACCCCCGAGATTACAAAGAATGCTTTTGCAGCTGCAGCTTTACGACATTGAAGTCTTTCATAAGAAAGGTACAAATATACCGCTAGGCGACGCATTAAGTAGAAATTATATATCGGAAACTTATCCGGAATTATTGAATGACCTTGATACACATGTACATACTGTATTGCAACAAGTACCAATCAGTGATCAAAAGCTTGAAAGCATTAGGAAAGAATCGCTAGCAAACGATCAACTCCAGTGTATTACAAAGGTGATGAGAAAGGATGGCCAAATGAGCGCGGGAAATGTCCTAAAAATATCCTAGAATTTTGGAATCATAGAGGCAAAAATTTATTGTCCTTTGAGGACGGAATTTTGTTCAAAGCTCAGAGGGTCGTAATTCCGACAGCCATGAGATTAAAAATGATAAAGATCAGTCATGACAGCAGCCATCAAGGTTGTAAATGCCCATTATGTGAGCGTTATAGACACGCGAACGCGAAGGAACCGTTATTACCACATGAAGTACTTGCTAGGCCGTGGCAACACTTATCATGCGATATCTTCGCATCTGAAAACAGTCAATACCTCATTACAGCTGATGCTTACAGTAGGTACTTCGAGGTAGATTACCTACCTGATCTGAAAAGGACTACGGTAATCAGAAAATTGAAAGTTCATTTTAGTCGTTTCGGCATTCCAAAAAGGCTGAAAACGGACAGCAGAACTCAGTTCACTTCCGAGCAATTTCGCAACTTCAGCAAAAATTGGCCATTTACCCATGTGATATCTAGTCCTCATCACCAAAGCTCAAACGGATTGAGTGAAGTTTACGTGAAGCATGCTAAACGTATTTTTGCGAAGGATGCAAATCGCGATCCATACTTGCCTTTACTCGATTATAGGAACACACCATTAGAGTGTGGTTACTCTCCAGCGCAATTACTCCTGGGGAGGAGACTGCGATCAGTCTTACCGACAACTAATAAGCAATTATCGCCCGAGACTGTAAATGTGAAAAAAAGCGCCGGAAAATATGCAAAACCAAAATGATTTGTCAAAAGTATATCGACGTTGTCAGATGAAAACCTCGTATGTCAGTTTTTGCAATTTTTTTTATTGTTTTATCTTGTTCTCCATATTCGATTACATGTCCTGAGAAAATACCAGATATCTACACCAATCAGAACAAGAAAATAAAGTCATGTGAGAATTCATCGAATAATCATTGGATATTATTTTTTTATGCGAAATCCTTGTAAGTCATAATGATCATCAACGAGGAAGACACCAACTTGGCCAAGGGCTGGAATTCAATGAAAATAAGTCGTAAGTAGTCTCCAAACTGTCTTAAAGTATTCATTCATAAACTAACTCTTTTATTGTTTGCATATTGTTCTTTGAAATGATGTTTTCGTTGAAAATAATTGTGCAATGCTATAAAATTGAAAGTAGAGACCTGACGTCCTATTTTCTCACAGACTGTTTCTTCTTTATTCTACAGTTTTGATTTACATCAAGTTGTCCCAAGCTTTTTTCTTACTGTGGTGTATCATTGCCCACCAGACTTGATGGTGATCTTGTTGTTTTCACTATACACTGGTTACTTTTATTATTTTATCTGACTTACTTGTTTTTTTAATAAGAACTGTTTTTCACCATGTGTAATTATTTTTCTTGACTTACGTGGTCTTCGAGTTGAAATTTTTGCTGACGTCTTCCATTAAAAATCAAATTATACTATTGACATTGAACCCTTAACTCCATGAAAGCACCTTTTGATGCCCCTACAGCAGAACATTTTTAAAAACATTGTTGGAAAATGAGAAAATGCACATATCGAGTAATTTTTCCTTTATGCCGGAAGGTTTTCTAATCTTTCCCAATAGAAACCTTCCTGTTATCTTAATGTGTTCATAAACTCACCCTGATGCTTTTAATTTGGAAGATTAGATGACTCATATTTTTTTTTCAAGAATTAGAGACATAATAATCAGCCTGGTATCACCAAAAAACTTTTTTTTATCAGGAGGAAAAAAATATGATTGAAGCTGTCTTAAGTTGTATTGAAACTTATTTTTTCTCTCAACAGGATTTCACTATGTCTGGATCTAGTGGGTCTCCTCCTGAAGATGAATGGATAAGTGAAATATGCAATGAGCGCCCCCAAAACAGCATGAAACTTGAAGCAGAGCTACTTTATGGAAAAATATTTTTGAAAGACATTGATGGTGATGTTTGGCTGTTTTGGCAAACCTGCCATATGAGATATCATCTGAAATGTGTAAACAATCTTCCAGAGGGTATAACAGATGAGGAATTAGACTGTTATCTTTGTAGTGAGTGTGGATGGTATGTTGAGGGAGCTTACTAACCATGGTAGAGGTAATGTCATAAAAGTGATAGCTGACCTATGATATCTAACCAGTATTTCGCATTGTTAGTCAAAAAGTGTTATTACATTTGTATTTTAAAGGGACATCAGCAAAATCTCTGAAAGAAAAACACTCTGTATACTTATATCTGATGTGTGAGAGTCACTGTTACCAGTAAAACATCAAGATACTTTTTTGTTGATTCCTACTCATGCAGGTGTTTTATCGAAGCTGTAAGTGTCAGCCAGGTTTTAAGAACAGTTGAAAATGGAATCTCGACGCAAATTAATGGTGAGGCTTGCACAACTAAAGGTCAGGGATGAATGTGAAATGAACAGTGCGACTCCAGATTCTGCAATTACAAAAATCCGCATTCAGGGTGAAAGTGTTTATGATCTTAGGGATAGTTCAAAAAGAAATTGTAATGACAAACCAATGCCAACCTCGGACAACAAACATTATAACACTGATTTGTTTTGTGATGAAAGTGATAAATGTGAAATGAACTGTGTGACTTCAGATTCCACAATTACAAACATTAGCATTCAGGGTAAAAGTGTTTATGACCTTGGGGATAGTTCAAAAAGTAATCGTAATGACAAACCAATGCCAACCTCGTACAACAAAAACGATAACATTGATTTATTTTGTGATGAAAGTGATTTATCTGAGGATGAAAGTGTAAAAGGTAACCAAGAGGAGCAATCTTCTGACAGTTATGATGATGATGTGAGAGATAAAGATTGGCTCCCGAAAATGAAACGAAGACACCATGGAAGTGATTCAGGAAGCGAGTCTAGCAGCACATATGAAACTCAAAGAAAGCAGATCAAAAGAAAGCGAAGGACAAAGAAAAGAAAGATGATAGATACCAACAATAATGAAAAAAGTCAAATTACTTCACAAGATTCACACAGTGGACAGCAGGATGCGATATTAGACCAAACTACAGGTGTAGGCATAAACAATGAAGAAAACTCATCTGAACGTACAGCAACCGAAGTTATCTTAGATCCTGAGCTTATGGAACCAGTTGACCATGAGGAGGTCGTTGAAGAACAAGTTAGACAGACTAACAATCAACAAGAGGTTCAGAAAACAAAGGCCAAAAAAGGACTTGCAGATCCTAATAAATGGACAAGAAATTACGTATGGAAGGAAGCTCATATAAAGGTGTTGGCAAAAAAGAAAGCAGAAAGTCCCATTGTATAGAAAGACCTGAAAGAGTTTTAACAGATACAGACTGTAGTAGAAGATGTAACAAAACAAGGAAATGTAATTTGATAAATGCCGAACTAAAAAAGAAATATTTCTTTCTTTCTCGAAAAACATGAATTGGGATGAGAAAAAGATTTATGCTACAAGTTTGGTTCAGAAATGTGTGCCCACAGAATATAAAGCATCGGCTGGGGCCAATAGTAGACGACAGTTTACATTTAAATACTTTTTAAGGATTGGAGAGGAAAGACTTCCTGTTTGCAAGAATATGTGTCTAGCAACTATGGGAATAGGCCAATACGTGTTGTATTCCTGGTTGAAAAAAGTTGATGATAAAGGCCTACCAGAAACAACAGATTTAACTAAGAGTCAAGAGAGAAACAGAAAACCAGTGCGACCACATATTGAGAATGCCGAAGAGTTTTTGAGACAATTGCCAAAAATGGAATCCCACTATTGTAGACTATCAACAAGTAAAGAGCCTTTGTTTGGTTCCTTTGCAGATATTCATCGAGCCTATAAGAGAGATTGCACAGAGAAAGATATTATGTCTGTGTCAAGACAGAAACTCCTTGAACTATTCAATAAACATCTTCGCAAGCCAAGGATACTAACTCCACTTTGTTCGTTACGTACCCTTGGCCGCTCGCCTCTTTAAAAATCGAAACTCCCGCTGCGCCACCTATCGAATATCACGAGTTGCGTAACCTTTGCTGATGTTATTTCTGACCAATCAAAATGCTTGTAATAAAATTTGTTAGGCTATGCATCAAAACAAGACCAACAGACATACGATGATTCGCAATCATTTGGCTGTGGAACCCGTCCTAATATTTCACATAATTGATCATAAACTATAAAAAACTCATTAAATATCGATCGTCTACTCTTTTTTGGCAAATTTTCGTCACAAACACGACAACTTTCGTTTTTGACGGGCGCCGCCATTATTGTTTTCTGTTTTGCGAAAGATTTCTTGTTACGGATGGTTTGAATGGACGCGATGGGTTTTGATCGCATCCAATGAAATGGCGCAGCGGCAGCTTCGATTTTTAAAGAGGCGAGCGGCCAAGGGTACTACCTTAGTATCCTTGGCTTGCGAAGATGTTCAATAAAATGAATCTGTCAGTATTTCATCCAAAAAAGGACCAATGTGATATTTGTGTAGGACATGACACTCAAAATATATCAGATGAGGAATACAGCGCTCACATGATAAGAAAAGATATGGCACGTGCTGAAAAGGAAAAAGATTTAAAAAAAACATGCGATAGAGAATGGAAATGTCACAGTATTTACTACGGATACCCAGTCAGTATTGTTGTGTCCTGCAATTCAAGCAAGTGCAGTTTACTTTAAAACAAAACTAGCATGTCACAATTTTACTTCATACAACCTCTCGACAAAAGATGTCATCATTTTTTTTGGCATGAGGGAGAAGGTGGACTGACGGCAAACAGTGTTGCATCATGCATCATTAATCTGGTTGACGAAGCAATTAAAGAAAACACCACGGAAGTTATCTTATACTCGGATGGTTGCGGGCACCAAAACAGAAATGGCACTTTGTTCAATGCATTACTTCGCAAAGCCGTCACTCGTGGTGTTACAGTCACACAGAAATTCCTCGAGCGCGGACACACCCAAATGGAGGTGGATTCTGTACATAGTACTATTGAAAGATTGATTAGGAAAGTACCAATTTATTCTCCATCTAACTATGTAGAGAAAATATTTCAGGCTCGCCCAAACCAGCCGTACAAAGTTAAATATTTAACTTATCAGTTTTTCAGTGACTACAGTACTTTGAAATATTATGATTCTATCAGACCAGGTAGAAAGGCAGTCGATCCTCTAGTCAAAGATATCAGAGTGTTTAAGTACTACCCAGATGGGACAATGCAGTTTAAACTAAATTTTGAGGAAGGTTTTCAAGATATGCCTAAACCTGGGAATTGTATGCAACCACGAGCTAGTGATGCTGTTGATCCACTGTATGCTAATGCATTGCAGACAAAAAAGTCAAAGTTTCAGGACCTTCAAAAACTCAAGAGCTGTATACCGAGGGATTACCATCCTTTCTATGATTCATTACCGCACACATAAACATTTTTCCTCTTATAGGGTAAAGTGCGAATCTGAACTTTCATTTTTGTCTGTACTTTATGCAGAGGACCGTAAAGTAAAGAAAAAAAAAATTCGCGGAGAAAATTTTCTATTCTTTAAAAAATTCCCTTTGATCTAATAACTTCAAATTTGATTTTTACAGATGAGCTGTCATAACCTTTTTAAAACATTGTGGGGGGAAAAAGGAAGTGTTGCTCGTAGCAAACCACTTCTCCTTTCCCCACACTGTTTTCCTGTTGTCTCTATAGAATAATGCGCCATGCCCCACATGTTACTTTTCGAAGCAAATGGGTTGTTCACTTGACAGATGTTCAAGTCATTGTTTTTTAGAGAGTTGATCGTTTAACTCTTTACCAAATAACAAAATTTTGGACTGGTCCAAATTGAAAGCATTTGCAGACAACAGATTCAATGAGGTTAAAATGATAGAATTTGTATTTGACAGTGTAGAAGGCATTATGGGAAAAGAAGAAAAAGCTGACTACCAGCACTATCTTCTTTTCCCACCATGTTTTCAAAAGCCTTCTTTTTCGGGGTCATCAAAACTCGAGATTGTATGGTAAAGAGTTAAAAGATCTTGATACATTCCAGGTAGGAATGTCTCGCAGAAAGTATTCTGTTCTTCTGTTCAGCAAAATAAGGAGAAATAAAGAAGTTATATACAAGTTAACATTCTTATTCATATTGTCCTTTCTACATTCACATTCATGAATGTATTATTACTGTACCTGGAAAATAACCGTTATCACTGATATTTGTTTAGTACTACTAAAAGTAAATTGCTAGTATGTTTTCATTCATATCACAACGACGTTCACTATTGTATTGCCCGAGTTCTTTCTGTAATAAGCTGGGGCTCTGAAATGCCTTGATCTAGAAATCCCATATGTAACCAGCACCCACAGCGGGATTTGAACCAAGGTCCCCTGGGTTACATAACCAACACCCTAACCAACAGGACACAGAGGACCCCGAGTGATGCTTCGTGTTTGCTCATTGCCATATCCATCATCAAACATTCTGAGGGGTTTATTTGGTCTAATAGTGTGATTTGAAGAAACTTATTACCATTAAAACACAATCAAGGATAATAAGATTTTATTGTAAAACTTCTTGTGACGGTAAAACAGAAATATTTGTCAACTAAAACATTGTATATCACGTATCTCCAACTTTGTAGCAAAAACAAAAAAGAAATTATCGTAACTCTAATGATGCCCAAATTCCCAATCAAAACAGCAATAAAGCATTACGCTGTCCATTGTACAACATTTTTATACAATTGCTCTTGAAATTAAAACATTCTAACAAAAAGTAAAAAAAAAAAATACACAATTTGTTTGCTTTCATGAAAACTGCACGAAAATGATTTACAAGCTTTTCTTCTGACACCGACGATATCACGATCAGAAAGCCAGATCTCTACCTTCACTGAAAAAGAAACCCGGAGATAATTGGGAACGAGCGAAAGTGATACGGAAATATAATGACAGATCATTTGAAATTCAAACATCAGACGGCGCTGTATATCGGCGAAACCGCGTGTTCATGTATAAGTCTAAGTCCGATCATAATTTGAACTCGTCAGTGCAACAAAAACATAACGATGATGACAGCTTCCAATCCCAGCCTGTAGAACAAAGTGTCAACATGAATGCCAAACATAATTAAATAACAAGGTCTGGTCGAGAGGTATGCCACTCCGTTCATTGTCCAAGAAAGGGTGGGTAATGTAAATAAGTCTTGATTAATGACTTGACATCATATTAATTTCATCCATTTACACTTTATTACCAATTAATTTGCACGGTTCGATAGTGCCAAAACTGTCTAAGCCTCGTGGAATTTTATGAGCCATTAGTGTCAGTGGACTGTCCGTAGATCGACTAGCATTGTACATTGGGACTCACGAAATTAATCACATCTTAACTCTATCATATCTTTGTGATGTTTACCCTCAGACTTATCATAAGAAATCGATTGTTGACATTTTATTTCTCTTTCTTTTTTAAACCAACAGGAATTTAACATTGTATGAAGATGCATGCATGATTCAGATTATTTGTTGTACTGCGCATGCTCGTAAACTTCCGCCCTTGTGGGCTTTCGCCCTCAGATAGTAAGTCGTTAATAAACCGTTTAATTGAACACACGCTCATGTTCAGCCACGCTTGTGGAGAACCAACAGCAAACGTAACAGAAAGCTTGGAAACTTGCGGATATGCTGGGAATAAAGTAAAATAATGCACAGATTGGTGATATTAAAAACAAGCCTAGAACTCGGAGACCAAAAAATTTGACGAATAGAAGTGAACGTTTTCTAGGAAGAACTGTTAAATCAAACAGACAACATAGTTTAAAGGAACTAACTGGAGAGTTGAATAAAGTTGCACCTGTGCAACAATGCAGTTTACATAATTTTAGATCGGAATTTAGTCACATTATTCAGTTTAAATTTGTAAATTAACAGCTGTGACACCGTTGTTTACATTAAAATAAGCAGTTCACACAAAACAGTGCTGTCATTCACTCCATAGCTTGCAAGAAAACTCGGATATAATGCCGGGTTTGAAAACAGCTACCCCTCGAGGACAGGTCTGTCAACGGTATGTATTCTTTAGGTCACCCTAATGAACGTGTCGTCTTCTCAGCCTCAAGTTTAAATAGTTGACAAGATTTTCCATCTAGAGTATCCGAAAATTCTATTTTAAAATTCATTTAAACTATTGATTTCGAAGCAGTATAATGACCGTCTCCGACTGAAATTCAATTCAATGGTTTATTAAACTATTCAGGCCTACGGCCCGTAAACATTTACATGATACACAATTTTAAATACAAACAGAGTGACATAAATAGAGTGTATATTAACTGTTGATATTTACATGAAGCATTATAGATGGATTTGATTATGTCTGAGAAGGTTAATAAGGCGAAATGGATATTGTATGAGAAATAAGAAGGGGAAGCAAAAGATTGATTACAGTTAGGCGATCATTTTCTTCCAAGTCGTTGGTTTTATAAATTAACAATTGAGTTTTCTTGAACCTTCACCAAATCCATCTACCCAAAGTATCAAAATAAGCACTTTATTTTAAAAAAAAACCAGTTTTTGAGAAAGAAAATCCTGTCCTCTTATTGAATAATAGATAATCATAAATATATTTAACCCATTAAATCTAGAGTGATAATTCATTTAACAACCGTAGTTGGGCAAAATTTGTTTTAAGTTTGTAAAACTTCTTTTCTTAGCTGAAAACCTCCTATAAGAAACCTTGCAACTCTAATTACTCCTGTCCTTTAACATCATAACATTATTAAATGTGGTTCTATTTCTATCAATTAACCAGTATCGTTTAGATAATTTTGCTCTAATCGTCTCAAATGTACTGCATTAAAAAAAAAATATGCAATTCATCTTCAGCAACTAGTATATTAACTTTAAAACAAAGCGGACAATAACGCCTTTCTCTGTCTGTGTCCAGATGTCTTCCCTTTTTGCTCATAAGATCGCGATTGGAGCACCTCAAGTAAAACAGCTCTTCTGTAGATATAGGAAATGTCAAAAGTCAGGTAATACTCAGGCTGCAGGGCGAATTTGAAATAGCTGAAAGCTAATGGTTTTGAGGTATTGTTCATATCAGAAAACCATTTTTGTAACAATATATCACTTAATCTTCGTAAAAACAGTTTTAAAAACATTCAGTCGTTACCTATATCATATGCTATCCAGGCGAATCCAAATCCATAGAGATAAAGCATGTTTTTTTTATAATAGTTGCCCAAGTATACCGACCAGCCGTGTCTAATTATTTCATCATTAAGTAACATTGTTTCGGGTATCTCGTATTTTCCATTCGTCGTATTCTCAACCAGTACTTAATGCAGTTGCGCATGTAAGATGTACAGAGAGGAAATCTGCCGCACTCTCTGAGTGCATTGCGTCACAAATTTTGTCCGACAGATTGCACCCTTTCTTGCAAAAACGTGTTTGAACTTTTTCCAGTCTTTCTATAACAACGTAGCCCAATATATGTGAACCATAGCAAAGTATTGGTTTTACTCAAGAATCAATCAACTTAAACATAACAGTAATTTCCAGAAAACCTAGTTCTCTTCTAACTCTAAAAATATAATCAGCGGCTTTAGTGGCTTGAAGTGACAACATTTCGTTGGTTCTTGACCATGACAACGTGGATGTAAAATAAACACCTAGATATTTGTAGAATGAGACTGCGTCTATTTTCTTGTTATGTAAAAAACCGTTTCTCTTGACGTTTTATTATTCCTCCATTTCTAAAAATCCTAATCTTTGTTTTATCTACATTGATTTTTTAGCCAACAAGAGAAGAAAATTCTACGATATTGTTGATCTGCCTCTGGAGCCGAAAACAACAGTATCAGAGAAACTGGAAACCTCGTCTGCAAACTGAAGGATTTTTAACTGATGAAAGGTTTCGGAAATATAGACACCCTCTTTACATATCCAATTAAGATATTCTGCCCAATCATTAATAAAGGCGGAGTAAATTTCAGGACTTCCCGTAAAGCCCTGACGATTTCCGATTTTACAATCGAAATATTGCGATAAGGATTCTCCAACCTTTAGTAACACAAGATTTCAATTGTCCATACATGGACTGAAATGTGGATAGAAACTTAACGCTGAAACCCTGTCTCTTACATGCGTCCCACAACTTTTCGTGCGTTATGCTATCAAATGCTTTTCAAAGTCTATAAAAATACAGTAGAATTCCCGCCTCTTTTTTGATGAATACGTTTGAACAACGGCTGTGAGAATAAATATATCATCGATTGTTGAATAGTTTTTACGAAATCCTGCTTGTGATTCGTCATTTATTTTAAACTTTTCACACCAAGTTGCCAATCTCGAAGTTAAAATATTTACAAAAACCTTATAAATGCAGTCAGTTAAAGAAATGCCTCTTTAATTATTTGGATCATTTAAACTTCCTTTCTTGAAAACAGGGTTAATAATAATACATCTAAACCAGTCTGCTGAACGTCTGACTTGTCAAAAATTTCATTAAATAACAAATTCAAATATGGTAAAATGTCATACAAAGTATACTTATACATTTCTGCGCAAAGTTCATCGGGACCAGGCGTTTTGCTATTATTGAGGCAGTTTTCACTTTTTATAATCTCATCATCCGTAATTGTGTAATTTAAATCTTCACAATTGTTTGAAATACTTAAACTATGTAAAACATCATTTTCAACCATATTTTTATCCATAACATCATTATCATTATTAAGATATATCCTTTTCTATATATAATTCTATAAAACATGATATGCTGTTCTTGACAAATTTAATAATAATAATCTACACGAGCTTTCGGCGGTACAACCGCCTTCTTCAAGTGTGATCCTGTGATCACAGGATCACACTTGAAGAAAGCGGTTGTACCGCCGAAAGCTCGTGTAGATTATTATATTTATAATTCTATATATAACAAAGCTTTAAAGTGATTGAAAAACTCCATAGACTTAACTGAACAAACAATATCAGCCTTTATTTGATTTAAGCATGCCCCAGAACTTTTTTTGGGTTATTTCTGTTATGTGCAAGGTCCATTCTTCTTTTTCTCGCATGCTTAAACTTCTTCTTTATGCAAAGAAATTTAAACCTATTTCTACATATTTATACTTGGATAAATCAGCTAAGCAATTAGTAATTCTGAATTTACGTAAGCACGCTATTTTTTTATGCTTGACTGCATTACAATCCTCATCTCACCATTTTGGTCTGAAGGAACTATAGCTAAGCTATGGATTTGCTTGCAGACCATATTATTGGCCGAGTTGCCGATAAGTTGAGCAAACTGTTTCAGGAATGGAGTAGCGGAGCAATCAAAACTAGCCAAAAATTTGACTAAAATCGTTAAACTTTGATGAAAACTTACAGTAAAAGTTGTTTTTAAAATTGTCTCTCCATTAATGCCTTTTCCAACTTAAGTTATTCTGGTCATGGTTGTGCTCAGAACGTATTTCCGAATTATCAGCATTGAATTCCATTAAACAATGTAAAGGGTAATGAACAGAAACACCATTTTCTGGAACACAAAATCTAATTACGTAAATGTAATTGAAAAGATCAGACAAACATATCATATATAGTCTACAACGCTTACTCTCTGATTGGCAGTGCATGTACATTCACCTTACATATCGCCAGATACTCGACTATTTAAAATATGGATGTTGTATGAACAGCATCAAAGTCAATCAAAGACAGACCGGAACGGTTATGGAATGGGTCCATGGCTTCTTTCAAAAACGACCAAAGAAGTCCTCGCGTCCTACGAATATGTGTCGGGAAGTCCTTGCTGACCTTCACCTTTTGTCCTTGACCGTTTCCTACCGCTCCTACCCTTTCTACTTTAAAAGCTCGTACCCTGTACACGGTTAATATTCTGTCCTTATCCTTGTAGAAGGAGAACTTTACTATAACTGGTCGCGGTCGATACTTTCCAGGGAGTCGGTGAGCTTGCTCTATTTTCAAATTACTCGAGTCGATTTTCAAATTTTTCTCAAGATAGTCCTTCATTTTACTTTCCGTCTGTTTCCAAGTCTCATTTTGATCCTCTGACTGAAAAATAGGTTGCGAGGTTAAAATAGTGTATTAAGACGCTCTCCACCAAGTATCCGCAAAGAAAAAAAAAAACTCGTGTTTACTATCGCATTTTTAGCTCACCTGAACACGAAAGGCTCAAGGTTAGCTTTTGTGATCGTGTTGTGTCCATCGTGCGTCGTCAACTTTCACATTGTATACGCCCTAGAGGCCTCATTTTCAGTTCGATACTCATCTCGGACGCGTTCGAAAATTGGTCACGTCAGGTCAAAAACTAGGTCACTAGGTCAAATATTAGAAAAACCTTGTGTACGCTATAGAGACCACATTTTCAGTCCAATACTCTTGAAACTTGGTCAGAATGTTTGTCTTGATGATATCTCGGTCACGTTGAAAATGGGTTACGTCGAGTCATAAACTAGGGAACTAGGTCAAATCTTAGAAAAAAATTGTGTACGTTGTAAAGGCCACTTTTCGGTCCTATATTCCTGAAAGTTTGTCAGAATGTTTGTCTTGATAGTATCTCAGACGAGTTCGAAAATGGGTCACGTCGGGTGAAAAACTAGATCATTGGGTCAAATTTTCTAAAAACCCTTGTGTACACTCTAGAGGCCACATTTTCAATCTAATACTCTTGAAACGTGGTCAGAATGTTAGTTTTGATTATATCTCGGATGAATTTGAAAATGGGTTACGTCGGGTCGAAAACTAGGTCACACAGTCAAATCGTAGAAAAACCTTGTGTACTCTCTAGAGGCCACATTTTCAGTTCAGTAATCTTTAAATTTTGTCAGAATGTTTGTCTTGATGATGTCTGAAAAAGCTTTGCAAATGGTTCAAATCGAGTCAAAAACTAGGTCACTGGGTCTAATCTTTGAAAACCCTTGTGTACACTCTAGAGGCCACAGTTTCAGTTCAATACTCATGAAACTTGATCAGAATTTTTATCTTGATGACATCTTGGACGAGTTTGAAAATGGTCATTTCGGATGTAAAACTAGGTCACTAAGTCAAATGTTAGAAAAAAAAATGTGTACACTCTAGAACCACATTTTCAGTCCAGTAATTTAGAAAGTTTGTCAGACTGTTTGTCTTGATGATATCTCCGATGAGTACAAAAATGGGTCACGTTGGGTCAAAAACAAGTTCACTAGGTCATATCTTAGAAAAAACCTTGTGTTCACTCTAGAGGCCACATTGCCAGTCCAATACTCTTGAAACGTAGTCAGACATTTTTGTCGTGATGATACTCAGACGACTTTGAAAATGGGTCGCGTCGGGTCAAAAACTAGGTCACTAGGTGAAAAAATCTTGTGTATGCTCTAGAGGCCACATTTGTTTATCTTGATGATATCTCATATGACATGAAAATTGGGTCACATCAGGCCAAAAACTAAGCCACCAGGCCAAAGTTTTGAAATAGCTTGTGCATGCTCTAGAGGCAACATTTTCTGTTCAATACTTATGTATGAAAATTAGTCAGAATGATTTTCTTGGTGATCTATAATATGAGACTGAAAGTGGGTCACATTGAGTTACAAACTAGGTTACCATGTCAAATCTTGGAAAAACCTTGTGCACACTGTAGGGGCCTTTTTTTTCTGTAAAATACTCGTGAAAGGTGGTCAGTCTCTTTGTTTTGACGATATCTACAATGGGAAAATAGGCTATGTATGGCTAAAAAGTAGGTCACTGAAACAACTTCTAAAAAAAGCTTCTGTACACGCTAGAAGCTAATTATTCAGTCGAATAATTATGAAAGCTGGTTTGAATGTTTGCCATAATATCTCGGAATAGATTAAAAATGGGTCATGTTTGGTCAAAAGGCTCAGGTGAGCGACTTCATGGCCATCATGGCCCTCTTGTTTTTGTTTTTGTAATTGTTTTCTCTCTCTCTCTCTCTCTCTCTCTCTCTCTCTCTCTCATTTTCAAATTTTGATTATTGAGAATCAAGTGCAATTACAAGGGTTGAGTGCACACTTTTATTTTGCCATCGAGGAATAAAATGCAATTGCCTTATTAAATGGCTTAACATAACGCCCTTCGGGCCTATGATGGCAACACAAACATATGCCTTTCAGACGAAATATAACACTTTCAGATTTGACCGCTCGAAGTGTACCAGCGATATTAATCTTGGAATATTTAAGAGGGTATAAGTCACAATCTATGCCGTTGGATCTAATTTCATTTTCATTACTTTTGTTGCGTTCAACGCTTATTATGCAGTCTTAAAATACACGTAGATCATCCTCTCTTTTAGTGCAATTGGCAAATATTGGCACACTCCAAAGCAGCTGTTTTCCTCCTTTTCATTTAGAGCTACCAGAAATCCTGAAAATCCACGTGTTAAGAATGTGACCTTCTTTTGTTACAATATGTTTTAATGGACAAATTTAACAACCATTGTATGGGACCACCATACATAGAAGATTTGATGCGTCGTATGCAGCTTCATCTCAAGGTCCGTTTATAATTTTCTTTCGACTACGTCCCCTAATTAAAAAGGTGTTACATTTTCTATATATGCATTCTTCTTAAGTGGGATCACCAGGAAAATAATTTTCTTGAAGCTTTTGCTGTATGAAAATGTCTGCCAATTTGCTTACATGGGCAATATAAGCATCGTTTTCTTGATGGACTTCTTATCATAAAGCCTTTGTTTTTTTCCAACAGCTAGACAATTTTTTTTAAGAATACATATATATCTAAAAGACCATCTATTATCCTGTAATATGTTATTCTAGAATCCCTCAAACCTTTAGAAATGTTTGGTGCAAGCAAACCCCACTTGTTTTGAGACAACGCCTAATTGGTCTAAAACGCTTTTATTTCTAAAAAGTTTGAATCTTGTTAGACTACTATAAAGGGTTATACCCTTCGACCCATCGAGAGTTATATTAAGTTAGTTTCTTCCACTTTATCAGCACCAGCAACTCTTAAACAAAAACTACAACCTAATAGCCAGTGCATGTATATTTAATTTGCCGGCTGTCAGTCTGTACAGTAATAGGACCATTTCTGTGGATTCACCTGCTTGACGTGAGTGGACTCTCGTAAGCCGGACACTCGTAAGAGGGTTGCGGCAGTAAGGGAAAGCTCAGGTATCTCCAGTCTCTCAACACTCTGTCTATCCTTTGCTTCAGTGTAAGCATGAGTCTAGATAGGCGAGGTCTTGTGTAATCGGCTTGCATTTTTTTAGATTTAGGACACGAGGTTTTTAATCGGTCGGCGTGAGCCGGACGATTAGAGAGACCACAACTTTCGGAAATCCGTCTGCTGAGGGCAAACTGATCTAACTGCAACTCGTGACAGCTTTTTCCTACAGTCTAATAACACTAATACTAGCTGTTGTGACCTTATTATGTTGAACTTTTAACCCTAATAAGCCATAAGGAATGGTGTCAGTGATAAAGCAACAACTTATGAATGAAACAAGAGCGAATCCAGGAGTATCTGGATTATGTTACGAGCACACCTTGTGTTGAAAAGATGATAGGTCATTTGGCCTCGAGCAAGGATAAACTTGCAGTGAAACGGAATTTGTAAGGAAACATTGCTTTAAAAGAATTTGAAAATTTAGATTGTTTTGCCTTGGAGCAAACTGATGTACATGCTGGTGGTGAAAGCTATTTAAAAAAGTAATCTGCCGTTGGTAGTTTAATGTAAGCAAGGTGAAGCGTGTGAAGCAGTGTGGGACAAAGGATGTAGAGTTGTTTAAGAGTTATTACCCTAGTGGAGAAGCCATTACATAAACATTTTCAGAATGGTCTGGTTATCCCACGCTTTCAACCTTAGAAACCAGACTGTCCATTCACTATACTGACCAGCATATATTTGATTATGCATCTTTCAGCATAGGATGTATTAAACCTTGGGCTACTAAGCGCGAATTTATGACCTTTTCCGGACATTGTAGATCAAGATCAGACTGTATACTACATGCTGTCTGATTTTGTATCTTTAATGTCCGACAAGAAGATATTTTTTCCAAAACAAAAATACCTTTGAAATAGTAAAGAAATGGATTTTTACTGTCAGCTTGAAAGTTTCATTTCACTTATTTAGCAGGTTAAGGGTTGGATTGTTTTCATAACCCCTATTCCTCTCCTTCCAAGCACGGCTCTACCATTTTACACGCTCACTAACATGTTTCTTTTTGATGACATTCTTAAGACTGGAATCAGTCTATTAACCGCTGGCCACACAATCTTGTCAGGCTTTAAAAATGTAGTGGGAAAAACAGCATACATGTATTAAGCATGTTCTCTTTTTCCTCACAGCGTTTTTTCATCATTTGAAAGATTTTCAACATTTTGTCATTTGGTAGAGTTAAACAGATCATTTTCTTAGATGGAAAAAACCCTGAAACTACTATACAAAAACTCACTTAACGTCATATTCTCCATGTCTGAATCAACTGACCAGGGAAAAAGCCTCTTCGGAGAGCACAGATTCAGACCAGATTCAGACCAGACTGCACAGAACATGCAGTCACTCAAATTTTGGATCTGCTATTCCTATTACTTGAGATATCGTAGTCAAGACAGCAATGACCCTGCAATAATTTGGTTGCTTTTCCACGCTTATCAGATCTATTTCATTAATTGAGCGCTTTAGTGTAAAACTCTCAGTATCATGTTTGTCTCATCAGCATTCTGTTTGACTCTCATCCTCTCCATATTCCAGATTAAAAGCACAAGGTTTACTGTAGTGATGCTCTTGCTCATTACAATGATTCAATAGAATGGCCCATGTTCTCCAGTGACATATATATAGTCACTTTTGAAGACAATAAAAGATCAAGATCAGACTGTCCTTTGAATGCAATGCAGATCAGTATCACAGACATACATATTGAATATCTTAATTGTCTGTTTATGAATAATTCATATGAAAAAAAAACTCGACACTGAAATTGTAATGTTTGGATATTGTTTTTCTGACTATAAAAGGCCACAACTGAGTGTTTTAACCAAACTTTCCCGTTTCTGATGACCCCGAGGAAGAAGGCTGTTAAAAACATTGTGGTAAAATGCAAATAACTGTCGTTTTCTCCTTTTCTCACAATGTTTTTTTTTTTACCATTTCAAAGATTCAAATCATCATTAATTTGGTCTACATTTCATTCGTCATGTGCAAATGCTTTCGTTTTGGACAAGTCTAAAATTACATCATTTGGTAAAGGGTTGAGGGTTTGGTAGATACTACATGCTTTGAAAGTAATGTGGGAGAAATTGGCCAGCCGATGTTTTGAACAGAACAATCTTGCCAAGGACAATTTAGCCAGCCGAAAAACGTATGGTAGGACAATTTGTCAAGATAAACGCTAGCAGCCAAAAGTAATCACTTTGATAGCCATAATACAGGCACATTCTATACGACATATTCATCATGTCCATCATTCAATATGGATAATATCTGACAATATGTTACAGTATAGTTTCAAAAGTTGCAAAAGTTACAGAAAATAATACATGTACGTATTTATATTTTCTTAATCTTTTATAAAAGGTTGGTAGGTACTGTTATTCATGATGAGTGATATCTAAAGCTTGAAAATCGGTATTTCTGGTCAGAATAGTCACTTACATTCTACGTTTTATTGCTGTCGACTGGCAGACATACATCTTTAGCATTCCGTTAAACTACATGTACTAATTTGTAAGGGACGGAGAGTTTCTACGTGACTCAGTTATAAAATGTCTATCCCATACATAGTTCAAACAACTGCCATTTGATTTGTGATTTCAAACCACTGTAGTTATTCAGTGTCGACCGATTATTACCTGTCTATCTGATTTTAAGATCTTGCCATGCAAATCAGGGTCGGTACCATCTTCGCTTGCTATGGGTGACGATCACTAGGTTGCTTTCCTCGCCCTTGCCTGACAGAATCAAAATTTGTAAGCCCCACGATACCCCGCCTAGTCGTTGTCTGCAAATATCATATTCCTTGAAGACTGACCTATCTGCTATAATGCATCACTAGCCTGTACATGTTATATGTTAATGCGCGATGCGCATTAACTCAAAACTTTGCTGCTAAAACGTTGCAAACGCAAAATGGCTATACGTAAATAATACGTCTGTGAAGAAATCGAGCATGTTTTTCATTACATACTTCTTCAAAAAGTGATGATTACAAAAAAGGGAAAAATCAATTTTAAAAAATACCATTGTTTACTGAAAATCTTAGTGTACAGCTTTTATATATAGATTTAGGAAAAAAACCTGAATTTGTGTAGTGTTTTTAGCTCACCTGAGCACGAAGTGCTCATGGTGAGCTATTGTGATCGTGCTGTGTCCGGCGTCCGTCGTGCGTCGTCCGTCGTCAACTTTTTACTTTGTGTACGCTCTAGAGGCCACATTTTCAGTCTGATACTCATGAAACTTGGTCAGAATGTTTGCCTTGATGATATCTCGGACGAGTTCGAAAATGGGTCATGTCGGGTCAAAAACTAGGTCACTAGGTCAAATCTTAGAAAAACCTTGTGTACGCTCTAGAGGCCACATTTTCAGTCCGATACTTATGAAACTTGGTCAGAATGTTTGCCTTGATGAAATGTAGGACGAATTTGAAAATGGGTAATGTTGGGTCAAAAACTAGGTCACTAGGTCAAATCGTAGAAAAACGTTGTGTACGCTCTAGAGGCCACATTTTCTGTCCAATACTCCTGAAAGTTGGTCAGAATGTTTGTCTTATTGATATCTCGGAAGAGGTCGAAAATGGACCATGTCGGGTCAAAAACTAGGTCACTAGGTCAAATCTTAGAAAAACCTTATGTACGCTCTAGAGGCCATATTTTCAATCCAATATTCCTGAAAGTTGGTCAGAATGTTTGTCTTGATGGTACATGTATCTCGGACGAGTGTGAAAATTGGCCATGTCGGGTCAAAAACTAGGTCACCAGGTCAAGTCTTAGAAAAACCTTGTGTACGCTCTAGAGGCCACATTTTCAGTCCAGTACTCTTGAAAGTTGGTGAGAATGTTTGTCTTGATGATATCTCGGTCGAGTTCGAAAATAGGCCATGTCGGGTCAAAAACTAGGTCACCAGGTCAAATCTTAGAAAAACTTTGTGTACGCTCTAGAGGCAACATTTTCAGTCCAATACTCTTGAAAGTTGGTCAGAATGTTTGTCTTCAAGATATCTCGGACGAGTTTGAAAATGGGCCATGTGAGCTCAAAAACTAGGTCACCAGGTCAAATCTTAGAAAAACCTTGTGTACGCTCTAGAGGCCATATTTTCAGTCCAAAACTCTTGAAAGTTGGTCGGAATGTTTGTCTTGATGATATCTCAGACGAGTTTGAAAATGGGCCATGTCGGGTCAAAAACTAGGTCACCAGGTCAAATCTTAGAAAAACCTTGTGTACGCTCTAGAGGCCACATTTTCAGTCCAGTACTCTTGAAATGTGGTCAGAATGTTTGTCTTGATGATATCTCTGATAAATTTGAAAACAGGCCATGTTGGGTCAAAAACTAGGTCACTAGGTCAAATCTTTCAAAAACCTTGTGTATGCTCCAGAAGCCACATTTTCTATCAAATACTCTTGAAATTTGGTCAGAATGTTTGTCTTAATAATATCGCAGACGAGTTCGAAAGTGGACCATGTGGGGTCAAAAACTAGGTCACTAGGTCAAATCTTTCAAAAACCTTGTGTATGCTTCAGAAGCCACATTATCAGTCCAATGCTCTTTAAAGTTGGTCAGAATGTTTGTCATGATGATAGCTTGGATGAGATTGAAAATGGGTCATGTCAGGTCAAAAACTACGTCACCAGGTCAAGTCTTAGAAAAACCTTAGGTAAGCTCTAGAGGCCACATTTTCAGTCCAATAATCTTGAAATTCGGTCAGAGTGTTTGTCTTGATAGTTTCTTAGACTAGTATGAAAATGGGTCATGTTGGATAAAAAACTAGGTCACAAGGTCAAATCTCGGAAAAACCTTTTGTACTATAATTACAGTCCAATATTCTTTAAACTTTTGTTGGAATGTTTGTCTTGATGATATCTTGCATGAGTTTGAAAATGGGTCACGTGGAGTAAAAACTAGGTCACCAAGTTTCATCCTTGAAAAACCGTGTGTACGCTCTAGAGGCCACATTTTTAGTCCAATAATCTTGAAATTTGCTTTGAATGTTTGTCTTGATAATATCTTAGACTAGTATGAATATGGGTCATGTTGGATGAAAAACTAGGTCACTAGGTCAAATCTCGGAAAAACCTTTTGTACACCCTACAGGCCACATTTTCTCTCAAATACTCATGAAAGTTTGTCGGAATGTATGTCTTGATAATTTCTACATGTCAAGTAGGCCGCTGAGACAAATTCTAGAAAAAGCTTGTTTGCACACTAGAGGCCATATTTGTAAGCCCAATACTAACGGGTGTTTGTCAGTGTTTGTCTTAATATCTCTGAAGAGATTGGAAATGGGTCATGTTTGATCAAAAGGCTCGGGTGAGCGACTTCAGGGCCATCATGGCCTTCTTGTTCTCAAACTTTAACAACAAAAAATGTGTCCACACTATGCGGGACTTATACCGGGACTATTTCCGAGGCCTATAGGGGCTTTGTTTTTAAATGACTGGTGCATAGGTTACATTCTCGCTGACGCCATGGCTGGATGAATCGTACCCGTTAGTGTTGTTTTGAATAAACTTATATTCTATTTTGAATTCGCTGCATCGAATACCATCTTGAAAAGTAGTCCGGTTCTGTTCCCAGAATGCCCAAATTCATATAGGTATGTATTTGAAAAATACCACGTAGCGGATGATAACGGCCGCCAACAGAATTTTGATAGCTATCACCCCTAGAATAACATCATCGAAAACCAATCAAACGTCGCGTAACATAACCCTTTGGGCAGAGCTATGTACACGTATTTTGACAGCCAATTATCTGGTGTTAAACATACTTCATTGCAATAATATACATAGGATACACATGCAATTCATTATTACAAGCAAGAACAGCGGCAAATGGGGTGAGCAATAAATTAAAAAACTTAGTTATGGCTTTCCCAATCGGTCATTGAAATAAACATGCTTTACTAAATGGCGGGAAAAAATGGAAATGATTTAAATCTGATTTAAAAAGGCAAATATTTGTTAAGATTATGGAAGAACAGAATGTAAAAAAAATCATACGAACTGCGTAAGATATGGATTATATATGTGTGTGAGAGAGAGAGAGAGATGGGAATTGGTGATTCAGATTAGTTTCACTCTAACAGGCAAGTTAGAGTTCAATTAACTGTCCTATAGAGTCCTGTTTGCTATGTACTTATGTACAGTGTCATCATCTTGTGTTGGAGTGCATCCTATAGAGGATAATCAACTGGTGGTGTGTGATACTAAAAATCTGTCACTAGAATGGGGTGTGATGCGGTTGAAAAACGAGTCCGGACTCGTTTTTCAACCGCATCACACCCCATTCTAGTGACAGATTTTTAATATCACACACCACCAGTTGATTATTCTATTTATTATATTCCTAATTCTCCTTTTTTTTTTTTATTATCAAGAACGGTAGGTATGTATATGTATAGAACTTTTCTTTACAAACACATGATCCATTCATTAAAAGTTTGGCAGAAGCAGCTGACGCAACTGATGACGTAACGCTCGAGGGTATGTTACGTCATCTATCTCTCCATTTGAAGGCATGCATTGTTTTGCACCTTTACAATTCAAAACCTGCCAATACGAAATTAGAAGAAGAAAGAGTTAACCCTTTCCCACATGACAAGTTTAAGACTTTCCCAAATTAAAAACATCTCCAAGTGACAAATACTAAATTGCACAAAAGATCTTGGGTTTTCTGTTAGCATATAAAATATTATGGAAAAAAGGAGAAAATGCTGGTTGGTAGTTTTTTCTCGTTTTCCACAATATTTTCCAAGAGCTCACTCCCACAAAGCTATCTTCTTTTCTCGTCATGTTTTCAAAAGATTTCTCCCACAAGTTCGTTAACTCATGTTTGTTTGAAAAGACTGTACCGAAAATCTTTTCACTGTCCTATTGTTCTACTAAAGATGTTTGAAGCAGAGACAGAAACATTAGGCTGTGAGCAATATAGGAAAAAAAGTAGCGTCTGGCAAACATTCTAAAACTATATCATCACTAGTGATGATACCATATCATCACTAGTGATGTTATTCACTGTGAAAAACTGAAAAAATAATACACTGAGAAATCCCAGTAATTCACTGATAGGAATACAATAAAAACCCTTATTTAACTCATTTGTTTCAGTCAATGTTGAAGTAAATATTGTTCTCCTATTGGAAGGGGGGCAGTATACCCGACAATTCCCTCCTGAGTTCGCCTTTTTTTTTACTATTTGCAAATGCAACGTGCTGTTTGATTGTTGCTTTCAAAACAGACTGCAATCAATGATCACGCGTATCTCCGGGATATCTGACAAAGTGATCGTCACTCTTGGCTAGCGAAGATGGCTCCGTACCAACCAACTATATTCTGACTTGCATTCTTGGTCAATTTCTAGATTTATTCTGATTGGCTAGTCCATTTTACATATTCACGTTGTGAGCATATTTTGGTTCGATGATTTTTCTTACAGTTATGGCAATTCTAATTTTTTGGTCCCAAGGGTAATAGTTTAAAAGTTGTTTTGGTTATACAACTTAAATCGGCTTCTTGCTTACCTTGAGACTCTAAATAGAGTTTCTGACCATTGTCATGCTTCAAGCTCAAGCGGTTTGAGAGATATACATGACACATTGTTGGCATGCTACTTTATTCATATAATATTAAGTTATCAAAGATAGCAACTTCGGAGTTAAAGATCGATACATGCAACACAAAGTAGGTGAGCCATGATTTGTAATGAAGGGCTTTAGTGCAGCTAGGCTGACCTTGGTCGAAAGTTTTTGATATGTGTAAATTTTCTGCATGTCCAAGGACTAGTTTATCTCACGATACAATCGATTGTAAGACAAATCCCATTTTATGGATCCATTATTCGGTGATGCTTTGCTTGGTATAATGCATCATGGAATTGCATTAAATCCGGTGTTGCCAGAGCACAGCTCAATTGTACAGGGTGTTTCATAATATATGTAACACTTTAAAATTTGCCTAGGTTATATTGTTTACTAAGATAACACAGTAAACTTTATAATACCATTAATGATTTTGATGAGTTTAAGAAAACATTTTTATGACATACACACTATATAGGAAAACATTTAACAAGCGACTAGCGAATTTCAAATGATACATTAATTTGCATAAAATGTTCAAAATGACGTCCACCGTGATATCGCAGTGCATTCAGTCTCTTCATGAAATTCGAATTCCTTGATCTGCAAGTCTAGGTTGTGACCAGTCTTATATCTGGTACTGATGCCGTAAGCTCATTTGTTGTGTGAGGCAGGATTTATGAAGACTGTATGTGATTCTTTGAGTGTGAGTGGTGTAATTGGGCCTTTCTTCTTTGTTGACAGTAATGAAAACACTGCAACAATTATAGGGAACAATATTTACTGCTTTTCCTTTGAAGCCTTACTGTATTCCGACTTACATGTCTTCCGCGATTCCCTATAACCATTGACGTGGTGGATTGCACTGTGACAAAATGGTTTCGCAAGTCACGTTGACGGATGAAGTTGTCTTATCGTACAGACGTCACACGCGGAGCACCAGGTCGGGGTCTATCAGACAAGCTCTCTGTTTCGTTTACCCGTCGAACAAGACACACTATTGTTGATCTTGCAACGTTAAAGCGTCTTGCAACGTCACTTTGAGAAAGACCGCTTTCAAGCATGCCCAAAATGCGTGCTCTTTATTCATTATTTTGTCTTGACATTTTCGAAATTGATGTTTTCAAAATATTGCTTGGACTACTTAATTGTAAATCAGTTCCTGTTTACACATGCGTAATTTTGACCGACATAACCACGTGGGGAAATGCATGGGGCGTAGGGCAAAACGGTGCCATGAGTCATGGTTGAAGCAAACATAATAGACTGGCACGAAATTTCATGCTTCGGTAGATTAGAGAAGTGAAAATTCTATGGTAGGCAAAACGTGACATATAATTATATACTAGGTATGTACAAAGCTATCTCACTTTTTCGATGAGGCGTTTTTAATGGACGTCAGTATATATTTTGAAAGGCGCTAGCCGCGTTTATGTTCAATACTACCTTACACACTGTACATTTCCTAACAAAACATCTTTTTTAACTTATAAAACGGTTATTGTGGTATCTTAATAAACAATATACCGTGGGCGTGTTTGAAAGTGTAACATATATTATGAAACACCCTGTACTCTTCAGCTAGAACGGGTAATAAGTGATGACTCCAGACAAGTAGCTTATGAGTCATATCAGCAACTTGCTCCGGACTAATATGTGAGAGAGAGTTGAAAAAAAAGGCGCAGAACTACTCATGCTGATCAACATTCCTGTGAAGTCTGCTGACTTTGGCCCAAGAGGTTTTACAGATACACTAGACAAAAAAAAGATGAAATTTGCATTTTGTCAAGGGCATTTTCGCTGAAGCTATCCAGGGGGCCACATGTATTTAAGAACCCCCATTTTCGCAACTGTTGTTGTACAGGAATATATCATCAAAATAATGAAAGATGTACATGCGTCTTTTATTCTTTATAACCCCTGATAACTTCAGAGTTTTAGCTCCTGTAAACTTGAAATTGCATTTAAACTTTATGTCGTATGTATCTCTATAATCACTCGGGCTAGAGTCTGCATGAAAGGTCACCGACAGGGGTATACATATTTCATGTACAATATGGCGCGGGGAATACATTTTCGGGGTAGTATTTCGCCCTGTTCGAGCATATTGTAAGGGAGTACAAATTCATCATTACACCGGCAAAACCTTTTAGTTTCAAGATGTTTTAGTGGTTTTGAGGGATACATCTAATTAGGTAATTTCTAGAGTCATCAAGTTAGCTATACTTTTTGCCACATGCTTGATATTTATCGAAGAACACACGATACTCTTTTGTCTCCCTTTTCCAGGCACACAGAGTGTGAACGGCTATCAAAGTGGTTGCTGATTACCCTAAGCATACTAAGCCTGACTGTGACGTTTACCTTATATTTAATGAGCCACAGATTGTACAAAATTAGCATGAGTCTCAACAGAAGTGCTGTTTATACCACATCGGCCTCACTCCACAAACATTCCCAAGAGAACCGTAAAAAACTGTCAGGCTGTCCAATACATGGTAAATTAAAGCTTGATGTAAGACTTAAAAATGCATCAGAAAATATCTGTTCACATGATTTTTTAAAAAATCATATATTGACTGCTAGATTTCAGGGAAGAACAGGAAACAGACTGTTTCAGATGGCAACGTTGATAGCAACTGCCAAATGCGTTTGCTATACTCCGGTAGTTCCTGCCAAAAAACTTGCACACTTTGATGAGATATTTGATCTCGATAATGTGAAACGGATCGATCTGGTTATTAATTCATTTCGAAAGATTTTTGAGCCTGGGTCTGGTAAATTCGACAGCTATTTAACATCACGTATTGACCCGGCTTATAACTGGACAATATTTGGGTATAGACAGAGTTTTAAGTACTTCGAAGCACATGCAGATCTCCTACGGTCGTCTTTCAAAATTAAAGAGAAAATAAGGAACGATGTTATCCATTACATAAGTTCATTTGAGAACGTACTAATCACAGTTGGCCTTCATGTACGCCGCGGAGATTTTCTTCGTGAAAGGTTCAGGAAAATAGGATTTTCAGTATCAACTATAGACTACATCAACCGAGCTATTGCTTATGTGAGAAACAGACTTGGTAAATCTAGATGTGCCTTCATTGTTGTAAGTGACGATATCAAATGGTGTAGAGAATACATAAAAGGTGATGATATACACTATTCCCCTTTTCATGATGTCGGAAGAGATCTATATGTTCTAACCCAGTGCAATCATAATATTGTCACTTCTGGGTCGTTTGGGTGGATGGCAGCGTGGTTAAACGAAAGTGGCATGGTGGTCTATGATGGGTCATACCCGCAACCAAACACAAAATTGGAGAGAAAGATAATAAAAGATGACTACTATCCGCGCCACTGGATCGGTCTTTGATGGCATTTTTGATGATATTTGTCAAAAATGCTAATTTCAGTTAACATTATTAACCCTTTACCACAGAACCCTGACATTTGTAACGTCCATGAGGAAGAAGGTAAGCAGCATTTTCTCCTGTTCCCAAGAAATAAGATGTAACTCAATAAGTTGAGGAAACGAAACTTGACTTTCTTGGAGTAGAAAACCTAGTGGAAATGTGGTCAGAACCTGACATTATCAAACTTGCCGTGTGGACTTTCTTCAAAATTTTCCGGAAAGAAATTTAATATGAAATGGTGCTAACAAATGTAGAAGTCTTTTAAAAGTTTTCTTGATTATTATGTATGAATCATCCTTTGGAAACGTGTGCATTTTCTTATTTTTTGAACTGTTATACATGTGTAGTAGTCACTGGCGCTCCTTTTATTTTCTGGTTAAAGAACTTTTTGTGGTTATATTGTTTGTCACTAATTTGAAAAGCTATTTTCGACATTAATTTGGACATTAAGTTTGTATATCAGTTTGGATATTGGCAGGTACTTTTGCCAGTACCGCAAACTGATTACGGTCACTATTTGTTAGTCCTAGGTGGGCTTGATATAGAAGGAACACGTAATTCCAATTTCGATATTCCATCATTACATGTTTTATTGTTACCATGCTATGTACGTTATAACCTAATAAACCTACTAGTACAATCTACATGTATATACCACGGAAAGTCTTAAAAACTTTTTGCAGGTATTATCTCGTGAGATCTCATGTTTCAAAGTTCCTCTTCATACTCGGGCTATAATCAAATCAGTAAAGTTCTGAATCTTTGACAGATACAATCAGCGAACGAGAATAAACCAGTGCTACAGCAATGGCCTCGTCTGTAGATGAAATTATATTATCTTCACTGATTGATAGGGTGAATGTCGTTGAATTGAAAAACAAGCATTTCCATGAGCACATCAACCAATTATCCAAAAATAGTGAGTGATCTTAAGTCTTCGGATATTAACCTTAACCTCAGATTGAACTTTACTGAACAGTATTCAAGTCGCAGCTGTCTATGTATCTGGGGGATTGAGGAAAAAGTCGCCGAACTCACCGATGGTATTGTGCTTCAGATCGCCAAAATTTGCAGTGTCGGTCTTTCATTTCCTATGATTGAGTAAACTCAGATATTACAACAGGTAACGCCCGCCAATCACAGTTTTAGAAAACGTCCTTGGGATGTTATCGTCAAGTTTGTCTCCTTCCGATCCCACAACAAGTTCTTTCGTGGAAGATCCCATCTGGAAAACGATGCTGTGTTCCCTTTTGTTTACATTAATGAAAATCTAACAAGATTTCGAGCCAATCTACTACAGGAAGCGAGATTTCTCGTCAAAAACAATGTGTTAAACAGTGATTGGTCGTTTGACGGTGGCATCTATATCAAAAAGTCTGATGGTTCAAGACGCACGGTCTCGGCGCACGATGATCTCCAAGTAAAGGTTAGAGCTCAAAAAGAATTACTCGCGAAAATAAAAGCTACGGCGCTAAGCGCCTAAGTTTTTATTATTTTGGGTCCTGTGTGGCCCAGTGGTAAAGTGTAGGACTCGTGACCTGGAGGCCCCGGGTTCGAGCCTCACTGGCTCCACTGGGTTTTTCACAGGAGTGTCCTTGGGCAAGACACTTCAGAGCCTAGACTAGTATTGGTGAAACCCAGGAAAACATTAATATGTGAGCTGTCGCTGTGATATGACTGAAATAATATTGAAAGCGGCGTAAAACACCATTCAAACAAACAAACAAACATTTTTATTTTTTCGAGTATTCTAAGGCGCCTTCATTTTTAATTTTTCGAAGACTTCTCTTTTTTGACTCAGTGATCGAGTCAGTTTTTTATCAAGCAATTAAGCCATCTTCGACCCGCTATCACCTGCATGATAACATAAAATGTTGTCAGACGGGACTTTATTTGCGTACTCAACTTTGACCCGCCGGCACTCTTTTCTACCTATCTAATGAAGTACACAAAGTACATTGAAGTACACAAAGTACATTGAACCAAGATCAAAGTAACACTTTATCAACACAATCACTTTCACACTCACGCAACTCTCACACAATTTGTTTTTTTTTTTTACACATTTATATATAAAATTAAGCTTTTTTGTCCACATATTTAAAAAAAAAACTGTAACAAATAAGAAATTAAACCTGTTATTAGTCATTATTGTTAAAATCTTCATATTTTAGTAGCCATATCAATATAGTAGTACAATAGTAGCTGTAAAAAATCTGGAATCTGTAATTACGACTTTTGTTTGTATTTTAATGTTCAATTACTAACACAGAATACTAACAACGATCTGTAAGGTGCATTGAGGGATGGCCACGACCCTCAAGTACCATAAAGACGTGGACAATAAAGTTAAAAAAAAAAGTACACAAAGTTTCAAATTTCTGAACACAAATGTGTACAGTCAGTCATGAATTACTCAAACATCTCTGCCGAGACCCAGAAAAAAATTTTAGGCTCAGTACTGCCACATACAGAAAATAATACTGATCATCCCATTGGTACGAATATTAACAGTCCTCCATTGGCAACTATTTGATCGTCGGAACAGTTTGCGTTTAAACTATTTACAGTTTCCTGCCATATTGTATTTCTTAATGGCTAACTTAAACAACGCTATACGACACTGAACAGTCCAACGAGGCACTTTAACAGGTCTAACTTTATGCAACTCTCCATTTTTTTTCCTTTAAACAAAGTCGTCTGTTTAATATAAAAATTCTTCCAAAAACACGTTCACTTCTACCCGTCAAAATGTTTGGTCACCCAGTTCTATGCTTGTTTTCAATATCACTCCTCTCACGCTGACGTTTTAAAATTCTTGACGCTGTACATTCACTTATTCCGAGCCTTTCTACGACATTCCTAACTTTCAAACCACTGTCTATCAAATCTACGGTGAGCTTTTTGTGATCAATACACAGCTCTTTACCGTGCTTTCCTATGATTCAATCCTCGCTTGAAAATAAGTCTGTCATGAAACCAGAAATCAACTTTGTTTACATGAATAAATCTTCTGTGTAAACATTGTACTTAATTTAACTCATTGACCTCGGTTTCATAGAAATGGACCGCTGACGTCTTCAATGATGTACTGTAACTGATGGCGTCGGCTATTAGAAAACTTTACTCACTCTTGGCACAGTTA
The DNA here is from genome assembly GCA_946811185.2 of Hippopus hippopus. NCBI lineage: Eukaryota > Metazoa > Mollusca > Bivalvia > Cardiida > Cardiidae > Hippopus > Hippopus hippopus. The sequence goes on from OX328097.1 coordinate 34,871,367, forward strand.
AGCACCGAACCGGGTTTCCCCACCGTTAGCGGGACGTAATTCCAGTTTCAATAGTCCATCATTGAGCTTTAGAAGCAAAAATGATACCAGAAATACAGCGCCAGTTTTCAACAGAGGGGTTCTGAATAAAGGCACACTGAACGTTGCCTTCTTAACGCACTCACAGAACCAACATTTAAGGATTCCATTTTCTGTACTAGTCGGTGAATCCGTAATGGCGATCTGGGTCAAAATGTTTGAAGCGTGCGAAAATCTATAGATGAATTAATGATTTAAAATGTCAGACGATGTGTTAAATACTTAGCGAAAGTCAAGAATAATAGTGAATTATATACTGATGCAAAATAAAGCCAGTTACGTGGGTCTAGGCGGTAATAATCTTTGAATTACTCCTAATCGCGGTCTCCTTTCACGGTCCCTACAGATCTATGGCAAAACGGTTTGTCGCTTCCGTAAATATTACCTCATTTTTGACGAAGTAACGTTCGGTTAAAATATAAGGAAAAAACGATCGGGCTGAAACCCAGGCTACCAGTTATACGGAGAAAAGTGCGGTCTTTTTTTTTTTCTTATAAACCCCTTCCTCTTGTTCATTTTCGCAGTACTTCGCTTGTTAGTGCATGCTAATGCACGATGTTCCATCGTTATAAAACACCATCACACTCCGAATTCTCCGTATTTCTATCTCATCCCCATTTTTACACATATACATGTAACACGTAGACCGCATGGTAAAATTATATAAGTCTATTAAACTTGGTTTATATACATGTATATAGAATAATATGGTACTGTCTCGAAATATCAATGTTATCTGGCTTGGCTGGGAGAAATTATCATGACTCGGCAGAGCCTTGTCATGATGAATACCTTCGCCAGAATACATTGATATTTCGAGACAGTACCATAGTATTCTATATACAGGGTGTTAAAAAAGTAAGGTACCAGTAACACTTTTGTACATTTTATATTATGGCTTTTAATTTCAGATGAAGAAATAAAAAGTATGTACACATGTTTATAAAATATGCATTTTGTGTGTGATAATTTCATTCAGTTTTCATTACATTTTTGACTTTTATAAAGATTTCAAATCAGGGTAGGCCAACTTTTTTGTAACTGGCGTCATTCTAGTAATTAATGACGTTTTCAGTATTTCTGTGGGGAGAATCTCTCACAAATGATAGGAATGACTCGATAAATCATAAAGAACTTCAAACGAATTAAACGGTAATGCGAATCAGTTGACTTTATTGTTGCAAACCTTAGTTTGTGGAAAAATTAATTGGTATAGAAACGGCGCAAGTCGATTCTTAGGCGAATGATACCTTTAAAAAAGATACCATGTTATATTTTCTTCTTTAAACTGCATGTGCGAGGAATACTTGGAAAAGTGTTCGCGGATTTTCGATGAAACAAGTGTTCCTATTGAATTTCGACTACAGATACTTTGATCAATATCCTTAGAACTACAAAGTGCAAAGACAGTAAAGGCACTCAGTAAACCGGTGAGAACATTTGAGCTCCGTGTACAATATAGACTAAGGCAATGCATAAATATATTTTTTTTGTAACCGTGTCCGATGATCGAGCAATGAAAATTTTGCTGTATCGTAACAGACCAATGGAGATTCAAAGGCCTGTGATTAAACTCATAAACGTATCTTTTCCCTTGCTGAGAAATACTATGTCAAGGAACAAATCCTTCACGTATTTTATTTTCTTATTTGAACAATTCAGGAGAGGGGAAAAAAGCAGGGTTTTCGTGCTTGCACTATTTATGAACGTACACTTCCCGGTTGTTTATATATGTTAAGACTTGTTTGCATAAAGATTTTGATGAAGTTTTTTATCCGTTGTGACGGAACTTTTTCCATCGAATATTCATGAGATGTGAAACCACTGACTGAATATAATAAAAGTTATGCAACTGTTGTTATTCGCTGTGCGCCGCTGGGTATGGAATAAATAAAGTTACCCAAGCGCTGCCTTTTCTTCCTGTACCTCTGCATATTGTAATGTCCATTTCATTTCTGTGCAAACTTACCTTTCGATCAAAATCCCACTTATGAACCGAAATAATTCATGTTTCTTTTCTGCTATATAGATTTGACATGAAAACCATGACAAAATCTATGTTGAGAGGTGGGCCAGGTTAACAAATATCAAACTGCACAGATGTGGCTATGGTTTACAATGTTAGCTAAAGCGACGTACATTTGCAAACGGAGGAATAAGGGTTAGAATAACTTTTGACTTGTCTTGGAAACCTTGCCTATGAAATTTCTTGAGGAGAAAAATTCATTCTAAACCAATGCCATGCAAATTAAGGTCTTAATAGGATGCGTTATTGGCTGTTCTGTAACAATGCATGCACTCTATTTCCATGCGAAAAATTGACATTGACCGAAATGGAAAAATGCTTTTTTGCCTGAAAAATTTTGAACAACATGTTTTCATTATGGTAATTGGAGTAAAATAAGATACAATTTTTACCCCCACAGAAGAAAAACGTGACTTTTCCTGTAGGTTTGATTTATCAACATGTTACTTTCCAAAGGAAACAAGCGGACTTAACGTATCTATGTCACGATGTATAACTTATTCCATCAGGGTCTGGTCCTGTTTTAGCAGTGTTTACCACAATACTTTTCGCATTTGTTGGACGTAATCATCAAGGTCTTGGATAAACTTCGGCGACATGTATGTGTTTTGTCCATTTTGTCGGATGACTGGCAAGCATGATATCATATCGTCAAATTTTTCTCCTGTCTCTCCAACAAATCCGTAGACCTATAAAAATGATAACATTGGATAAGATGGATGGATTAAAAGACATGCAGATTTTTAGATTCTTACAATGAACGCTGGGAAAGAATGGATAGTTCTTCATACAAACGGTTTAAATGCGATGACATTGCTTGACAGGTGAAGTGGAAGGAAGGAAGGAACGAACGGGGTAGAGAGGGGGAAAGGAGGAAGGACGGACGGACGGACGGACGGAAGGAAGGAAGAAAGGGAGGACGGAAGGAAGGAAGGAAGAAACGAGCGAACAAACGAACGAATGTACGGGTTAGAGAAGGGGAAGGATGGAAGGTACGTAGGTAGGTAGGTATCTTGGTAAACTTGCCGTTCTTTTCCCTGCCACTCTGAACAATTCAATTTCAAGTCCTTGTTTTCTGTGCTTAAGAAGAAACTCTACCTCCTCCTTTTGTATTTGAATAAACTGGTCTGTTGTGATGCCTATAAATCATACAAAGAGAACGCAATAAAACCTCAGAATAAGTAATAGTTAGACCAGGAAACTAGTTTAAGTTATTGATGCATTCGGTTAATCAAAATTTCAAACAAAAGCTCAACTTGCGTACAACTTATTCCAAACGACTCTGTATTTTAACGACCTTGGGGCAGGAAGTTTTTGAAAAAAAAATTACCTGTATTTTCTGCTCAATTCGGAATACATATTACCGTAACACAGACAAATACCATCATTTTAGCCATACTTACATTTTCGTCTGCAAGTACTCCCAATTTGATCAAATCTAATTTTTATCCTATATCTACAGTAAACAATTCTAGTGGGCCTATGGTAGCAGTGCTGGAAAATTATACAAACTTTATTGGCCAGAAAAATTCCTTGACAGGTTGTTAAGTAGTTCAAATATGGCGAGGGGAGTCGGATGTTAGGCTGGTCACAAGAAAGTACTATGAACTGTGTTTTACTCCGCTTTCAAGATGACTTCAATAAAATCATTGACAATTCTCACATGTTTATAAATGTATGTCTGCTCAGTTCTTGTGAAAAATTCAGACCGGAGAGAAAAATTCGGCAACTCCTAATTTACACCCTTTTGGCCTAAGGTGTAAAATGCAGTTAGTACCTAATATACACTGATTCAAGAGTTTATATGGTGGCATATTTCTTCCACGAGATACGGGATAATTATCATGATAATTTTAGAAAACTATGGCGATAAATCAAAGTTTCCTGGAAGTTTTATCGAGATAGTAAAAAGTTTCCTGAAAAAAAATACCACGATAAACTTTGCTACCTAGAAAATTTTACATTGTTCATTTATGGTGGCATATTTCTGCCGCGAGATACGAGATAGCTATTGCGATAATTTAAGGGAACTATCGTGATAAAACAAACTTTTCTGGAAATATTGTTACGGTCCAGCTGGTACGAAAGACAGACTTTGGTAGATCTATATCGGGGTTTGGTAGAGTGGGGGCTAATCCCTATCTATCTTTCGGTAAGCCCCACGCAAGGTGAATAGAATTTGAAAACAACGCTTAGAAAAACACAGACAGCTTTTATTACACGAGTTGAAAATTCATGAATTAGGTGAAATTAATATAACACCATTTAATATTACAGATGGGCTTATCTAAAGCGTTCAGCGTCACAAGTGGAGCTCCGTGCATTCTACTATGTAAAACTTTCCTTCTATTTGAAACGGTCAATTTGCCCTTGGCATATGCGTATTTCTATAGAGTCAAAGCAGAATGAAAAAACTCGTCAGAAAAAGATAAAAGCTGTATCAAAAATTATTCAGTCCGGTTTTCATAAAAAACCTACGGCTTAAGACTTCTTTCTATTTCCAAAGTTCGACACAATTTAAAAAGGATCTAAAATACTTTCTTACAATGTTTTGACAAATGAATAGCCGTGACTTCTCTTTTCGATTCTCAGAAATCGAATTCCTCGACTACCAAAAAACGCTCTGCTTATATAGCGACCCTGACCAAAACCTGGTAGACACACGGTAGATACCCCTTTTCTGGTAGCGACTACCGACGTTTGGTAGCCTGGCCACTACCCAAAACTGGTAGCTACCGACATGACTCTGGTCGAAATACCGGAAATTTGGTAGAAAGACCATCGGACCAAAATGCAAGATGGCGATGCTAAAAAACAGCAAGATAGGCTTGCCTGCCTCAAGTTAAAGTAAAATTACAAGTAGAACCAGACTAGCACACACACCTAACTGGAATTAAACTGATGCGAAGGGTTTTAATCACAACCTGGAACGGTGACTCGGCATACACTCAAGCGTATCGGTCCCACAATGCAATTTAAACATGGCCGATCCGGTGTAAAGTTTACAGTGAACAAACTTTTAAACTGCAACATCACTGGAATTACGTGCGCATACTAGGCCAACAAGGAGCTAACTTGTGACAAAATACACATACTTAAACAAAATTAGTGATTCGTAAAGGATTAAGGATTATAACAAGTGATTTTTGCGGAGACATGAGGCTGAGAAATAAGGTCACCAGCTGACCCTCAAAATGACTCATGCAGGCTACACGGACACGAATAAGGAAATAAAATGGCATTTCACCGTTTGTTCTATATGCAGGCCGACTGGCTTTTCAACTGTGTCTGTCTGCATATGCTATAAGTGGTGATTTGCCTCATGCATCGCACGAGAACCAACTCTTACAGGAAAAGACTGAAAGTAGGTCACTATATTAACACTTTAAACTATCTTGCTAGTTGTCAAGCATCACAGTTTTGCGATTACCAAAGATGCACATCAGATTGCACATTATGTGCAGACTGATCTTCTTCCATCCGTTCCGCCTTGAATTTTACTGCAAAAATAGTCCACTACCGACTAGTGGAACTGGACAATAAAAATGCTCTCTCTATCTACATCTGTATTTCCTACCAACAAGATAGGGCAAAACTGAAAAATAAACTTAAAATGCCTTACTGCAGCAGTTCTACTTATTTACGCTATATATCAGTTCATATTCCAGAGCTGGGGCATTACACTACCCCCGCGGCTTTATGGCTGAACTCCCGTAGCCACATAGTCATTAAAGTCCACATTAAGAATATAACACTCGATTTCTACTGAAAGTTATGTGCTAAAAACTAAATCCAAATTACAAACACACACAGAAAAAAAGGGGGGTTCCTTAAAAACTAATTAAGAATAGTCACTGAATGATAAACTGGATAACTTCAGACTGTGGTTAAAGTCAAACTGTGGTCATGGTCACATTGTTCTCCAGGCCTACCCACTATGTGCCCTCCTGCCATTGACAGGCCTACAGTGGGCCTACTATACACACCATAGTAGACGAAAGAAATGTGGAGATGAAAAGAAAAATGTTACCTCCGGACTATACGCAATTCAGACCCGTTTTACCGCACTCTTGACTTTGCTGCTTCCACTTGGCTGGTCACGTTTTTTGTTGTGAGGCGACTTAAATAGTGGAGTCCCTGACCTTCTTGGAGCAGGGGCAGGTTTATTCTGCCGGGCTATGGTTCTCTTTAGGGAGACAATGGTCCTCTTTACCGATCTGATCTCGTCCGTCACTGAGTTCACGCTCCGTTGAACATTCCTGAGCTCCCTGCCATTATTCTCGATGGCCCTCAAAATGCTCCAAAAATCTCGTCACCTTTCGATGTTTTCTCTAACTCGGTCTATGTTTGGGTCTTCCTCTCCATTATAGATTTGATACTATTGGTATTTGCGTTTAGGCCCTCAAGGTACAGGGGATCCCTATCGATACTAGTATCAATCCGGCCGTCGAATCCAATAACCGCTTCGTCTTAGACAGGGGTCTGGTCGAGGGTTGAGCAAACTGTAACATTTACAGGTGTTACATTTGTACAGTTTTTATTCGTTGAAATGGAGGGAATTTGGCTGGTCGCTGATACCTTTGGCGAGGCTAGTAGGCTCTCAATTGTAGGCATAGACAGCGTCGTGGTTGTTGGCAGTGCTATTTCAGAAGTAATGACTGTATTAAAGGCTGAGGCAATACGGATTCCATTATTAGGAATATAAGATGGTATGGATAACGACGAGTTGAACCCGTAAACTGATGCTGTTGGGCCATGGTACACAATGCTGCTTTGACTAGAAAGGGAGGTCGACATGGAAGTTTGTGCAGCAAATCTCTTTGGTGTCTGGAGAAGGCTAATCGTGCAATCCGTTGCCTTTGAAGCAGACATTGGTGGGCTACACTCAAAGGGTACCTGTGCTGGCCGGGTGGTACTGGTAAACACCCTAGAATGATCCAGGATAACAGCTGGACTGGCCATCAGTGGACTAAACCCAACAGAAAACGTTGAACCAGGAACCGTAGGAGTGGTGGTTACAATAGTAGACACGGGGGTTAAACCAACCGAAGCCATGGTTTGGACCACTCCAGCGTCTTCTAACCAATCTGGAAGAGTAGGTTCTTCAGAATCATCTTCATAGGTACCATAATGAACGTCACTGGTTGTACCTAGGTAGGCCAGGTTCCCATCTAATGCATACATAAAGGTGTCGGGGTCAACAGGATTCTGTGATTTCTGCAGCACTGTTGACTGGTCAGTTATCCCCAACCTCAAGACTTCGTTCCGGTGTCGCTGGTACTGCGTAACATGGTTCAGTAGTGTCGCCTTGTCCGTGCATCTAAATTTGCAGAGGCTACAGAGATAAGGGATCCTGTCCATGGGTATATGATGCTTGAAAACATGTGCTACCATCCGTGCCTTTCGATCTACTTTCCGGCATACCCTACTCCCATATTGTTTGTGTTTGAAAGTTGTTGGTGCCTTTGACATTGTGTTTCTGGAAATAGAATAATGACCATTACTACGTGTTGGGGCCTATTTCTTTATTGTAGATCAAGATTACGCATATTTTATAGCCTCCTTTAAATGTCTTGCTATCCACTCTCTTTTGCACTGTTAAGTTTTTCGCAAAGTTTTCACGTTTAGAACTTTTATGACTTTTGTCTTTTGTTTTACCCTGTACGCAGGCGTACTATTTATTCTGATTTTACCTAGTTAAACACAATTTGATAGTTTATTCTTACACATTCGCAGATTTTGCTCATTATCCGATGTAGATAGACTTTTGTTTGTAGCACCACAATGCAAAATGTAAGTCACCGCTAATTATGTCTATCACCTGTTCGGATTTTCACTAAGTAGAAACATACCACTAGAACTGAAATCACTTTAATGTTACTCGTTTAAGCACATCGACGAGATAAACACGGTGTCAAAACAAATGTTTATAAACATAATGGATTCACTCCGTTTAAAATATTGAACATGTTGAATCCACACTGATTCCGAAATAACATCTTCCTTTTCAGGCGTTTGGATAAAGAAAGGACCCAAATTGGCGGGGTTTCTCCATTGTACCGTTTCAACTTGTTGTGGTGGACCACATTGGCTATCCCATCTTTATCCAGCTGAACTTCAAAATCCAGGTCTGACAATTTACTCTTTATGACAAAGGGTCCGTCATATCGCTTTTCTAGCTTTGGACAAACTCCAACTTTCCTGGCCTCGTGAAGACACCATACCATGTCACCTTCTTCAAAATTATTAAGAACAACTCTAGTGTCATATATTTCTTTGCTGCGCTTTGCGCTTGACTGTAAGTATTTACGCGCTACTTCATGTGCGTGCAGCATGCGATCCCTGATGCTGTCGATATAGTCACAAAAGCTTTGCACATCGGGATAGCGGGGATTCTCAAAGCGGCCAAAAACAATATCAGCTGGTAGACGTATCTCTCTCCCCAAGCTCAACAAATTTGGGCTGAGATGAGTGGACTCGTTTGGTGTTGCACGATAGGCTCCTGCAAGACACCCTAGATGTAGGTCCCAGTCTTCTTGCTCACCACTTAAATAAGCTCGAATCATCTTTAAAATGGTTCTATTGAATCTTTTAGTCTGGCCATTGCAACGAGCATTTCTTGGACTAGTCCGGGTCTTCTTCACTCCTAGTAGCTGGCACAGCTCCTAAAATACCCTACTCTCAAAGGTTGCCCCCTGGTCGCTATGAATACGTAAGAGGGTACCGCAACGAGACACAAAATCATTCACAATTCGCCTCGCACAGTCTTCAGTCTTTTGATTTGGAACGGCTAAGACTTCAACGTACTTTGTGAACGTATCTGTCATCACCAGTATGTAGCGATTACCTCGTGGAGTTATTGGAAACGGACCAAGATAATCAAGTGCCAAAGTGTCCCAGGGTGCACCACTCTTAATGTGACCCATGGGAGCCTTAGGGGTCTTTACTGGTGGCTTATCTGCGGCGCAGACGTCACATTTCCCGATGAACCACTTAACATCTTGCTTTAAGTTGTACCAGTAATAACGTTGGGAAAGTTTCTCCTTGGTCTTCCGCACACCGAAGTGACCTGACAGAACATTATCATGTAGCTGAGCTAGTATCTCAGAACGAAGCACTCGAGGAACCAATATTTGGATGAACTCTCCTGTTTTATTTTTCTTTGAAAACGACTTGCACAAAACACCCTCCTTGATAAAAAGATTGTCCCACAATATCCAATAGTGCCTACATGCTGGACTTCTCGACTCCATAGTATCACGAGTTGGCTTGTTATCGGCCATCTTTGCACTAATTATTAATTCTATGTCCGGAATTTGCATCTGTTTTGCGGCAAAGTCCTCAGGTGAAATGAATAAACACCAACTCTTGTCCGCACCTTTTCTCCCAGAATCGGAGGGTCCTAGAGTTGGCTGATCTTTAGATGATCGCACATGAACTTGCTCATTCTGTTTCTGCTCATCATCTTTTCCTGACTGTTCATCACCATCCGGAATGGGTTGTTGCAATGCCATAAGAATGGCCCTCCGTGTGCATTTTGAGCAGGGCCCACATTTTAAAGGTTCACTCATATCAACCTCACTACATTTACAATCTCGAGGCGTAGTGCAGCATGATAAAGCATCGGCATGAGCCATCTTCTTACCCGGACGGTCTTCAATTTCAAAATTGTAAGCAGCAAGTATTTCTAGCCATCTAGCTATTTTGCCGCTAGGCTCCTTTAGTCTATATAGTCAAACTAGTGCCTGTTGATCAGTCCGAACAACAAAATGGCGACCTAGAAGGTATTGGCGAAAATACTGTATAAAGTATACGACAGCGAGGAGCTCTCGCTCTGTAATACAGTAGTTTTTCTCGGCTCTGTTCGTGACTCTATTTGCGTAGGCTTTTACTCTTTCTCTATCAGACTGAATCTGAGAAAGTACTGCTCCTAAACCGGTCCCAGATGCATCTTTATCGAGATAAAAAAGTCCCTGCTTCATTTAAGGGATATCCCATTATAGCTGGGCTTATTAGAACTTGCTTCAAAGGATTGAAAGCTTCTTCACAGTCAGCATCTTCAAAGGTAGCATCTTTCTTTGTCAGGTCAATAAGGGGACGAGCTACCTTTCGGAAATCTTTTACGAAACGACGATAAAACGATCCAGTAGCCACAAACTGCTTCACTTGCTTAGCATTTACAGGGCGATGCCATTCAGCAATTTTCGACGTGTTCACAGGATTTGGCAGGACACCTTTTTTGGAAACCACATGACCTAGAAACACTACTTCGGTTTGTAGCATATGGCATTTGTCAGGCTTTAATTTCAACCCAGCTTCCTTGATTCGACTGAGGACTTGGTCTACTCGGTGCAAATGCTGATTAAAATCCGAGCCGTATACAATGAGGTCGTCTATGTAAACTAGACACATCTCCCACTGGAGTTCCTGCAAAACGAGCTCCATTGTCCTCTGGAACGTACTTGCTGCGTTATTTAAGCCGAAAGGCATTCTTGTCATTTCGTAATGCCCGTATTTGCAACAGAATGCTCTCTTTTGGATTTCTTCCTTAAGGGGAATTTGGAAATACCCACTAGTGAGATCAAAACTACTAAAAAGTGTAGCACCAGCAACCGCATCTAAACAATTCTGAATACGAGGCAAAGGAAACCCGTCAGGCTTACCTAAGGCATTCACTTTACGGTAATCTACGCACGGTCTGATGGCGCCTGATTTCTTCTTCACCAAAACAATTGGAGAAGCTCAAGGAGATTTACTTTTGCGAATGACACCCTTTTCCAAGAGATCTTCAATTGCTCTTTTCTCATCATCTGCATGCGCTAGTGGTACCCTCCTTGGATGCGGTTTTATTTAGGCTACATCGGTAAGGCCAATGTCCCACTCTGATTTGGAAAAGGTATCCTTATGTCTAATCAGTAAACTAGCTATGGTTTGTCTCTCTGCCTTTGAGCGACCCACTACTGACTTCTGAAATAGATTTATAAGATGCTCTGGAACACTTCCTTCACACTCTGGCATCAAAAGGCTTTCAAACGCTTCCGTTGGTTCTTTTGTCGCTTGTATTCTACGTAGATACGCAAAGTTTCCAGTCTCGGCTGCATGTTCTGCTTTTGAAATAGTGCTAACAACTCTTGCTATCGTTTCTGCTGATCCGATATGTGCATCTTGTCGCAAGATGAACTCACTCGGAAAAGGGTTTAGCAGGCGTACTTTGCAGGTTGGATTCTCGTTATTACTCACTAGTGTACTCGCCATTTGCAATGGATAAGTTTCCCTGAAGTTTTCTGTTGGTTCTACAATAAAGTCCATTTGGAATCTATCATCTTCCTCAAATCTCTCAACAAACACGTCCACAACTACCTCTTACTGACCAGGCAGCAATACATCGTCAGCTACCACGACACGTCGTGTCGGTCCTCTGCTTCCGATCTGAAATACAGGCACTTCGACCCCATCTAACACTATCGTGTTCTGGGAAAGCAAAATATCAGCTGGCACTCCGACACTTCCCATAAGAATATCGTAGCCCAATAGAGCGTCATCCTCTATGTCCGCTACATACACTTCCCTATGCAACTGACCCCAGAGTAAGTTCAAACTCTGCTTTACCTGTGCCCCTGATCGGTGCTCCTCCTGCTCCCACAACATTTGTTGATCGAACAAGACTGGGTCGATTAGCCTCTGGTATCTTGTTGTAAACTAGTGTGGATATGATTGTACGAGAGGCTCCTGTGTCCGCAGTATATACCACTGGCTGTCCATTTACACTGCCCTTCACATAGATCCCGTCAGTGAAACAACGTTTTCTCCCAAATTTCCTTCGATTCCCTGCACCAGAACTACTCAAGATAGCCTCCTTAACTACTTTTCCAGGTCAGCCTTCAACGTTTACTGAGACCTCTCTTTGGCCACAAGAAGAGGTCTGCTCAAGTTTAAAGACTTGTCTCCCTTCTGAAAGCTGCCTTGTTCTGTATTCTTCTTCGGACAATTTCTCGCAAAATGTCCCAGCTTGTGACAGTTGAAGCACTCTTTTCCGTCCTTCTTCTTTTTAGGTTGACACTTTTCTTCTAACTTACCAATCCTCGTTATTATTTCCTGCAGCAAACTCTTCTCGTTTTCTTTGTGTGTCCCTAGCTGCCTATAGTTCTGTTTGTGCGCTGGTGCATTTGGATCTAACTCAGGGCCACATAACTCGACCTTATCTATGTGTTTGAAAACGACCTCTTTTATCATTCCTCCCAATCCCTTTAATTTGCATATAATTAACGGCATAATAGACGGCCGCGTCTATATTTACAGGCTCTTTATTAAATTCAAGCTCAAACTTAAGCTCGTCGTCCAAGAGCCCCTCCAGAAATCTACGAACTAAGTCTTCGTCCCTGGCCCTTCTGCTACGATAACCATGAACTTTGTCATATAATCTTTTCAAATCTGCCGCGTATTCCAATGACTCATTTTGGCGCTGTGACCTACGACTGAACTATGAAGCGAAAGAGCGTGCAGTTTCTATCGTTTTAAATCTACTGTCCATCTCTTCCTTTAGCATTTGGTGGCTATCCAAAACCATAGGAGGAAGCTGCGCGAAAACAAACTGTGCCGCTTGTCCCTCCAGTCTAGGGAGTAATTGATCTAACATTTCATTTTCACTCAAATCTTTTCGGCGGGCTATCGCTTCAAACTGAGCGATCCAAGTTGACCATTTATTTTCACCATTAAATGGTTGCATCTTTGTTAAGGGATAGCAACTGCCGCTGGGAGCATACGTCGTCTGATTTCTGGCCAGGGTCGGCCATAAACCGGCATATTTCTACGATCAAAAAGGACGTGGTGATTGTACTCCATATTATTACTCCAGTTCATGTCAAACTCGCCTCCGTCAAAGCTTACCCTGCTTAAATTTCGCTCTGAATACGGAGATTCCGTCCCATAGGTTTTCCCGGTACTCTGATATCTATTCCCCACGCAACTTGCTTGCCGCGTCGTCTGGGTGGAAAATCACTGTCTTGTTCCACTACTGTTGCTGTTGAACGGCGGTCATTCAATAAGTCTCTACGATTGGGTTTGAACCACAAATCCAGGCCACGATTGTTCTTTGAAGCTGTCTGGTGTGAGTTGTCACCACCCCTAGACTTAAGAGACTTAAGCTCTTGCACGACGTCCTGTAACAAACTAGCCATGTTCGTTATCTGTTGGTGCAACGCCCCTTCTTCAATCCCATAGGATGTGTTAATAGCCTGGTCGACACGTCTGCCATGATCAGATCCACATTCCGAAACTACGTCCGCCTGATCTGAGTTGATACTATGTTGACTATGGGATGTATTTGACTTGGCAAATAGCTGTGCGTTGCTATAAATTCTATCAAATGCAAAGGCATTTACTAGCTAACCGACTAAATCGAAGCTCAGGTCCGAATCACAGGATCTGATTTTTTTTAAAACAGATCCCACCTCTGCCACCAAGAAAATTGGTGTTACGGTCCAGCTGGTACGAAAGACAGACTTGGGTAGATCTATATCGGGGTTTGGTAGAGTGGGGGCTGATCCCTATCTGTCTTTCGGTAAGCCCATGCAAGGTGAATAGAATTTGAAAACAACGCTTGGAAAAACACAGCTTTTATTACATGAGTTGAAAATTCATGAATTAGGTGAAATTAATATAACACCATTTAATATTACAGATGGGCTAATCTAAAGCGTTCAGCGTCACAAGTAGAGCTCCGTGCATTCTACTATGTAAAACTTTCCTTCTACTTGAAACGGTCAATTTGCCCCTGGCATATGCGTATTTCTATAGAGTCAGAGCAGAATGAAAAAACTCGTCAAAAAAAGATAAAAGCTGTATCAAAAATTATTCAGTCCGGTTTTCATAAAAAACCTACGGCGTGAGACTACTTCCTATTTCCAAAGTTCGACACAATTTAAAAAGGATCTAAAATACTTTCTTACAATGTTTTGACAAACGAATAGCCGTGACTTCTCTTTTCAATTCACAGAAATCGAATTCCACGACTACCAAAAAACGCTCTGCTTATATGGCGACCCTGACCAAAAACTGGTAGAAACACGGTAGATACCCCTTTTCTGGTAGCGACTACCGACGCTAGGTAGCCTGGCCACAACCCAAAACTGGTAGCTACCGACATGTCTCTGGTCGAAATACCGGAAACTTGGTAGAAAGACCATCGGACCAAAATGCAAGATGGCGATGCTAAAAAACAGCAAGATAGGCTTGCCTGCCTCAAGTTAAAGTAAAATTACAAGTAGAACCAGACTAGCACACACACCTAACTGGAATTAAACTAATGCGAAGGGTTTAAATCACAATCTGGAACGGTGACTCGGCATACACTCAAGCGGATCGGTCCCACAATGCAATTTAAACATGGCCGATCTGGTGTAAAGTTTACAGTGAACAAACATTTAAACTGCAACATCACTGGAATTACGTGCGCATACTAGGCCAACAAGGAGCTAACTTGTGACAAAATACACAAAATTAGTGATTCGTAAAGGATTAGGGATTATAACAAGTGATTTTTGCGGAGACATGAGGCTGAGAAATAAGGTCACCAGCTGACCCTCAAAATGACTCATGCAGGCTACACGGACACGGATAAGGAAATAAAATGGCATTTCACCGTTTGTTCTATATGCAGGCCGACTGGCTTTTCAACTGTGTCTGTCTGCATATGCTATAAGTGGTGATTTGCCTCATGCATCGCGCGAGAACCAACTCTTACAGGAAAAGACTGAAAGTAGGTCACTATATTAACACTTTAAACTATCTTGCTAGTTGTCAAGCATCACAGTTTTGCGATTACGAAAGATGCACATCAGATTGCACATTATGTGCAGGCTGATCTTCATCCATCCTTTCCGCCTTGAATTTTACTGCACAAATAGTCCACTATCGACTAGTGGAACTGGACAGTAAAAATGCTCTCTCTATCTACATCTGTATTTCCTACCAACAAGATAGGGCAAAACTGAAAAATAAACTTAAAATGCCTTACTGCAGCAGTTCTACTTATTTACGCTATATGTCAGTTCATAGTCCAGAGCTGGGGCGTTACAATATTATCTAGATAATAAAAGTTTTCACGATAAAAAATATCGCTATAATTCTAACTGTTATCATGATTTATTTTTTTTATGCCCACCTAATGAATTCTCCTTTTCCCTGAATGGTTTTAAAGTTGTTCGTATGAGGCATTTCGATTCGTCTTTGTGATTTTACAGCATTCTGTTCATTTCGAGTCTTGTCAAAATTAAGCTTTAATTGTTAATAATTCGAATTTTTACTTACGGCAATCTTGTGAAATAAAAACTACCGAGTTCATCCAAATGGTGACTTTTCTATAAATAGATATCGAGAAACGGTTAGAACTATGACGATAATTTTATCTCGAATGTCAGCTTCGTGCACGATTGAGAAATTTTGCGTTAAAATATTTACTGATCAATGTAAAATTTTCTAGATAACAAAGTTTATCATGATATTTTTTCAGGAAACTTTTCACTATCTGGATAAAATTCCAGGAAACTTTGATTTTATCGCGATTTTTTTCAAAAATTATCATGATGGCTATCTCGTATCACGTGGCAGAAATATGCCACGATATTCATTAAATATTTTATATAAAAATTTCTCAATCGTGCTCGAAGCTGACATTCGAGATAAAATTATCGTGATAGTTCCATCCGTTTCTCGATAGGTATAAATAGAAAACTCACCATTTGCATGAACTCGGTAGTTTTTGACTCACAAGACTGCAGTAGGTAAAAATCGAATTACATGTATTTACGATTGCAGCTTAATTGGTAAATTTTGACAAGACTTGAAGTAAACAGAAGTCTGTTACACACAAAGACGACTCGAAATGCCTCCTACGAACAACTTTAAAACCATTCAGGAAAAGGAGAATTCATAAGATGGAAGACGAAGATATTCCGAAACCGTATCTAATTATAGATACCGTGAAAATCAATGTCAGTTGTGGGCACGAAAGCAAAAAAAAAATCATGATAACGGTTAGAATTATAGCGATATTTTTATCGTGAAAATTTTTATTATCTAAATAATACGAGTATTTCCAGGAAACTTTGTTTTATCACGATAGTTCTCTTATATTATCGCAATAGCTATCTCGTATCTCGCGGCAGAAATATGCCACCATAATTATATACCAGTAAATTTTACGACTCAAATACAAGTATATAAAATAACACACATGACAAAAAAAAACGTATCTACACACTGTGAAATATGGTATAGTACGATGACGTAACTTGCAAACGGACTAAGCACGCATTGATTTGCAATTTGATTAATCAAAGTGTTACGTTATAATAGTCATCTGCCATTCGTAAAAACAAAGTTAAGTACGCTTCACATCATTAATTGCCTCATTTTGTTTACTGTTGTCGAATAAAATGTATGTCAATAATTGCAAAATTTTACTGTTGAAAGTTGTAGGTATATGATAAAAGGAATAAATGTTCCTGGTGCTTGTATTTGATTCTCACAGCGTAAGAAAATTTTGACATCTCGGTCGACCTCCGGTCTCACGCGATATCAAATTTTCCCACAATCCCCGAATCAAATACAAGCACCAGGAAAGACACTACAACATAAAATTTCGTATATATCCCCTCTCTGAAATGCTGAACTAGTTACACTGATGGTACATGTGTGAGTCGACATACAGCACCAAAAGGCACCACTCAAATGTTTTCCAAGAACGAAGTATCGATTAACCCTTTTCCATACAATCCCAAATTTTAACGACCGTGAGGAAATTTGCTTTTGAAAATAATGTGAATAGGAGAAATTTTTCACAGCATTTTCTCCTTTCCCCCCACAATATTTTCTACCATTTTCAAGACAAACTCCATCATTTGAACCACGTTTAATTTGTCCTCTGCATGTGAATCGAATTTGGATGAGCAAAACTTTAGCGTTTGTAGTTTTGACGTTTGGTAAGGGTTGAAACTTGCAAAATATGAATGTTCTATATAACAGAGGTTTGTTCTCCGGATACTTACCGTGATGCTCTTGTTCGACGTGACACAACATTGCAAACTGCTTTTTCAAATTTCTCGGAGATTTTCCAGTCAGCGCGCTATCAACTCCCATTCGCCTCCCGCTATATTCGACCTCAATTAATGTATCGCAGGTTACTTTTGAGTGACCATGGCGCATAAGTTTGGCCGAGATTATTTCTAGACCAATGATGTTCTCAACTTCAAAAACTGTTGATGAGAATGACGATGACAGTTGTAATACAGTAAGTGTTAATTGTACAACAACGTTGGTGTAAAAATAAAAACATCACAAAAATAATTATGAAGATGCTATATATGAGATTGGGTTACGACAGAAAGATAATGTTGGCGGGAAAAAAGAATGCAATGGTTAAGAAAAAAAAGCAAAGTTCAGAGACTAACCGTTCAATCAATATGACAGTGGACTCATAGATCTATGTACATCCGAAATTTCAAAGAAACCCTTCAACCTCCAACTAGAGATACATTAAATTTAATTTTGTACCAGTGAATTTTCCGGCTCAAATACACGTGTCGCAATAACACACACGACTAAAGAAATCCGTATAGATCTACACATCACAGGCGTTCGTTTTGTGACGAACTTCATAACGCATATATAACACAGAGGTCTGAACTTTTGAGACAGATAATTTAGTTCCCTCTTGCCACCGTACGATAGAAAGTTTCATCGGGCTAAATATGAATTTCGTTCTTGATTGGCCATTGAGGAAATGACATAGAGTAGTATTTAGAATACAAATGTCATATACGGTAACTCATTTAATTTAATTTTCCAACTATTCAAACTTTACTTAATGTTAAATAATTGCAAATTTCGTTTGTATTTACGTTTTGTTCATTTAATTTTCGAATATCTTTCAGGTCTGCATTATTTTCAGAACAGGAAAAATCTCAGTTTTTGAGCTATTTATGCAACTGGCTTGAAGAAATTTTTATTTGTTTGCATGGTGCTAGATTCTTTACCACTATGGACATGAGGTCTGGTTACCATCAGATAGAAGTTGAGGAGTCCCACAAAGAAAGAACTGCATTTACTGTTGGCACCCTCGGATTTTTTGAGTATAACAAAATACCATTTGGTTTAACTAATAGCCCATCAACATACCAGCGTATTATGCAGGATATTTTAGGGGATTTGAACATGAAGATATGTCTAATCTAACTAGATGATCTTATCATATTCAGTGACAGTTTTAAGCAACATCTGGAGCGACTCGACATTGTTTTAACTAAGTTACAGGAGGCTAATTTGAAGCTTGCTCCTGAAAAGTGTTGTTTTTACAAATCTAGTGTCAATTTCCTTGGCCATGAAGTCAGTGGAAAAGTTATTGAAACTGACCCTTCAAAAATTGACAAAGTAGAAAACTGGCCTACACCTAGTAACCCAGATGAACTAAGATCATTTTTAGCTTTCGCTGGTTACTACCGCAGGTTTATTAAAGACTTTAGTAAAATTTCAAAGCCTTTGTCAGAGCTTTGACCTCCGACATCACCTAAGAAAGGTGGTAAGTCCAAATCAGTGTCTTGGAATTGGACTAAGAAGGAGCAGGAAGTTTTTGATCACGTATCAAGGAACTACTGTCCTCTCCTCCTATTTTAACTTACCCGGATTTTTCTCTTCCTTTTGAACTCCACACGGATACTTCTTGCAAAGCTCTTGGAGCCGTTTTATACCAGAAGCAAGATGGGTTAAAATGGGTAATTGCTTATGCGAGTCGTGCACTGAGTAAATCTGAGCAAAAATACAGTGCTTTTAAACTTTAATTTTTAGCTTTGAAGTGGACAATCACTGAAAAGTTCAGTGACTATTTGGTATCTAGCCATTTTACAGTCTCCACAGACAATAACCCACTTACTTATGTGTTGACATCTGCTAAGCTTGATGCGACTGGACAGCGTTGGGCATCAGCTCTAGGTCAATATCAATTTGACATCCAGTATAGATCTGGTATGAAAAACGCAGATGCAGATGGAATGAGTAGGTATCCTTACGAGAAGATTTTTGACTCCAGTGATTGCGAAAGGGTTAACCTGCCAGACAACACAGTTAAAGCCATTTGTACTGCTGTGACTCCAGCTTATATTGAGCTCATCCCATAAAACACTGTCAATCTGGTCGACATTATTGAGGAACCGGGCTGTCCACTTGCACAAAAGTAGCTTCGTAAAATAAGGACTGCTCAGCGACAAGACAAGTTAATCGATAAATGGAGAATAGCTTGTATAGATAAGAGACTCCCTAAATATCTTGATCTGAAGGTTGATCTTGCTATGAGAAAGCAGTACAGAAACTTCAGTATCGAAAGAGGTATCCTATTCAGAAATCTCTGAGAGGATGATAGGGTTATTGAACAGTTAGTGGTCCCTAAGTCTAACAGAAAGGAAATTTCTAAAGGTATTCACAATGATATTGGACATCCAGGCAAAGATAGAACCCTACGTCTCATCAGAGAAAGATTTTACTGGCCAGGTGTAAGTTCAGATGTAACCCAGTGGATAGAGACTTGTGACAGATGTGTTAGAAGAAAGAAGACTATCCAAAAGGAACCACTAGTAAATGTGCAGAGTTCTTATCCTTTGGAGTTAGTCTGTATAGACTCCCTTACTCTCGAACCTTCTAAAGGAAATATTGGAAATATCCTGGTTATCACTGACCATTATACAAAATTTGCCAAAGCTGTGCCAACAAGAAACCAGACTGCCCATACAACAGCAGAAGCTTTGTTCAATGAATTTTTCATTCATTTTGGCATTCCGACAAGGATTCATTCGGACCAAGGAGCAAATTTTGAAAGCAGTCTGTAAACTAATGGGTATCAAGAGAAGTCACACCTCTCCCTACCACCCGGAAGGTAATGCTGGCCCTGAACGTTTTAACAGAACTCTCCTTAGTATGCTCGGCACATTAGAGGAAGACCAGAAAGGAGATTGGAAGAAGTATGTCAATTCTCTCGTTTACTACTATAACTGTACACCACACGAGACCACTAAAATTGCCCATTTTGAACTCCTTTTTGGTAGAACCCCTCGCATACCTGTAGAGGTTCTTTTTCAAGAGGCCAGACAGGAGACCGTAGCACCTAGAGGACCTACAGAACCGTCTAGAGAAAACCCAAAGGATAGTTATGGAACATACAGAGAAGTCCCAGAAAAAGCAGAAAGCTTACTATGACAAAAAAGCAATATCCGTCAAATTATCACCTGGTGATAAAGTTTTAGTAAAAAAAAATGGCTTTTGACGGGAAGCATAAGATAAAGGACAAATATGAGCCGGATTTATTTGTTGTCGTAGAACAACCTAGGCCAGACATTGCAGTGTTTAGACTAAGATCAGAAGATACTGGTGTAGAGAGGACTTTACATCGCAATCGCTTGCTTTTGATGTCACATCAGAGCTGTGATGAGGAAGTTAGTGAGGAGGAGGATTGCGATGATAAAGATCCATCTATTGATTGTGTTATGTAAATGGGATACGCTTGGCACGTAACAATTGTAATAGGGATGCATCCATGGATGAAAAGAGTATCGGAGATGAAGGTGACGTCACTAAAGAAGAACTTGAGAAAGACTCCGACTGTGAGATGGTTGGTTTTGCTTCAGAAGCATACTTAGATGGGGACTCCCATGTAGAGTCGAGTTCGGATCAAGAAGTTAATCTCCAGACTGTTGAAGTGAGAGATGAGACAGAGTTGGATGAAAGATCGGATTCACTGGAAGATGATCAGCCTGATCAGGAAGAGATTACAGAAAATTCAATAGATGAAAATGCAAAGCATATTCATAGTGCTAATAATGAATTTTCTTTTTCTATTCAGGACGATGAGCCGGCCGAAGATCAGACTGAAGAACAAAGTGTTCAAGAAGAAGAGACACCTGATACAGAGTTACAAGAGACCAATACAGAAGTAACAGAAACTGCAGGTAGACCCATTCCAGCACCTCGAGTACCTAGACCAACCAGAAAGAGAAAGCCACCAGACAGGTTTGGCGACTATGTAATGTATCGGATGGCCAACCGACAGGTCGATAGTAGAGTTCAGGCTCTGGATACTCTGGTTAAGTCGGGAGTGCTGAGTGAGCTTGACAGTTTGACAACTCATAGATTAATACAAGCAGTCATGAAATGATTTTATGTTTTGTTTGCTGCCTTTTACAGTTGTATCTTATTGTTTAATTTTTATTTTTTTTTTAAATAAACTTGTTTCAATATGTCAGTTTTTGTTTTCATAGACCTTTAAGGTCAAAAACCTTTTGAAGAGGGGGAGGAGATGTGGGTTGTAATGTCAACACGCCTTTTAGAGTTATGTTTTGTAGTTAGTCGTAGTAGTAGTAGTAGTGTTACCATTTTGTAAATAAGTACTGTAGATTTACATAAATATATCTATGAGATAGTATTGCCATTTTTTAGTACAGTAGTTATTGTTAGATGTATGTAGATACATTTACTGGTTGTATGTGACACTACTATACTGACTGACATTGACATATATACAGACTTACATTGACATACAAGTTTGGTTTGTGTGCTTCTTGTGGGTTAGAGGATAATGTCGGGACGTCGTTTTCAACAGAGAGGAAGTATATGGCACGGTTGTATTTGAATACTTCAGTACTTTGATTCTCACATTCCTTTCATTCCTTTCAAATGATTTCCTTTGCCTTCTTTTTGAGTTTCGCTCACACAGCCCCCGTGAATTTGGCAGAGCGGCAACGATAGTCAAAGCGGACAGACATATTGAATTTGATACTTTTTCTCTTGATTTGTTACTTCTGATTTGTACATTCCGTTTTCTATTTGTATGTATTTCATGCAGTTTATATGCGCTGGCATTTATTTATACGCGTTTTCGTTTAGCTTATTTTGAATTGTAACGAGTTTTCGTGTCAATAGCTTTGCACGTAGTTAGAAATGGCAGCATTCATTCTCTTTTAATTTCTAACAGTTTATTAATAGGAAAAGGAGGTTTTTATAGTTTACTAGAATACATGCATGTTTTAATTACAGTTTCTAGAGTAACAGCACAGAGTGGTTGACGCAGAGAGAGTAATTGTTTTCTGACAGCATTGTACTCAGTTCCTCAAACTGGTGAGTTGGATGTGGTTGTATTTGTGTCTGAAAGTGTATGTTTGTACGCTTGTATGTTCCTCTTGACTGTATCATCTCTGTGTATAAGGCACTAGAACTGCTTGTGTAGCTGTATTTTGTATTTAGTGTTTTAATTGTTTCTTGCCTTGTCCTAGGATTAGGAGCAAGGCTAACGATAGTTAAAAAGAATTCCTGTATGTCTGAACTGCATAATTTCTTTTTCAGAGTAAGGCAGAAGATTTCTCTGTGTGTATTTAGTTTTTTTTTTAATATATATATTTCAGATACAACTTGACTTTACCTTGGCTTGTACTTGACCGTTTTTCAACTCTGTTATTATTAAACAGTGTAGTTCCCACTGCGAGTGTTGTGGCTCTAGTTTCCAGCCCATGGTCTTCACCGTATTTTGACATACCGTAGTAGCTAGCTGAAGCTTCGTGCTCATCATCATTTCACTCTAGTACCATACTATTACAAAATCACAACACCTTTATCTGTCACAGGCGTTCGTTTTATGACAAACTTTGCCATCCATATATTGTTAAATATATGATTACATTACATAGATCGCGAAATTCGTCACAAAGCGGACGCCTGTGATTGAAATAGCTGTCGTGTTTACAGGTATATATATAGCTCAAAAACTTGGTTTTTTGCTGTTCCAAAATCATAAGTAAATTCTAAATGACATTTGCAACTATCTTACTTTATCTAAAGTTTAAATAATTGGAAAATCAAAATAGATGAGTTACCGTAATTTTCGCATTCTACGTAGGACTCTGTCATTTTCTCAATGGCCAATCAAGAACGAAATTCATATTCAGCCCTTGAAATATCTATCGCACGGTGGCAAGAGAGAATAATTATATGTCTCGAAGGTTCAGACCTCTGTAAATCTCCTAATACTTGCCAATTTTTATCGTCCCATTTATCAACGGAATGATAAATCAGCGCAGATCAAGATCATACCAGCGACATTTTTATTCCAGTGGCAGAAAATGTGAAGATTACCGATTGATGACGACTGGTGGTGTTCGGTTTGAAAAAGAGTTTGACACCTTGTCTTATATTTTACATTATATGCATGGCGCAGTTGGTCACAAAACGGACGCCTGTGCTATACACTGTCAAATACGGTTCCATGACGTAACTTGCATATGGACAGTCCTAAGCATGATTGATATGCGATTTTATGAGTCAAAATGCTATGATATTTATCCGCATTCATAAAAACAGAGTTACTAGCCTCAACACTATTAATTGTCTCATTCTGTTCACAGTTTTCGAATAAAATGTCATTAACTGCAAAAGTTTGTTGTTGAAAGTTGTAGGTATATACTGTAATAACAGGAATATTATTTTGTGGAAACTTTCCTGGTGCTTGTATGCACTTCTCGCTGCGTAAGGAAATTTTGACATCGCGCTCGACCTTCGATCTTGCGCGATATCAAATTTTCTCACTCTGCTAGAATCAAATACTAGCACCAGGAAAGTTACTACTACACACCATTCCGTATGTATCTGCATGCTTAAACAATTTGAAACGATAATTTGTCTTACTTGCATATAACGAAAGAATAATTTTAGTCAACTCGTTTGACGAAAATAATAATAAATAAACACTTATGTAAATCCTCTATATTAAGGTCAAAATGAAGACGTTATAAAGGTTCACTTTTCGTTATATCCAAATCATGGGTCCATGTTTACAGTTTTAGTTCGGTTTCAAATGTGTACAAACACAAGTAGATAGCATGATATTTACACCGAAAGTAAAATAAAACAGTTTCTAGAGCGGGTAAGTGCAACTAAATCAGCAATTTTGTTGATTTTAAAAAAGCTTTCGCTGCATTTCTTGCTTTTTATTAAACATGAAAATCAAAAACTGCCCACACGTATACGCCTTAGCAACAATGACGTTGTTTTTCCGTAAAACGGCGTAGTAGTACAAGTTCCGGCATTTACTCAAGCTTCACGCGTTCGTGACTGAATATTGATCAGAACCGAGACCCAAAAAACGATAACACACTTGTGCATTATCAAAAATAAGTCATACTGGATAATCAACTGGTTGTGTGTGATATTAAAAATATGTCACTAGAATGGGGTGTGATGAGGTTGAAAAAAACTAGTCCAAGGACTCGTTTTTTTCAACCTCATCACACCCCATTCTAGTGACATATTTTTGATATCACTCACAACCAGTTGATTATCCTGTTTATTATATTCCTGATTCACCTTTTTTTTTTTATTTTAACGACGTATATCAGAAATTTTTCTAACGGACAGATCTTTTTGAAACTTTGCACATACAAAGCTCATCATGTCTCTAAGACATTACGGTAAAACAAGATATGGGTCTCCGTGCTCGTTTCTGAGAAATTTGCCTTTGAAAAATGTATAGACAGTTCCAAAATTCGGCTTATTTGGATTTAACACGCTTTTCTTTACTAGTCAGTTGGCCAGGAAAATTACCGGAAGAATATACAGATATACATCATTTTAATGAAAATTCTTTTAGTTTTACACAAAAAATATATAAAAGCCTGGTTCTGAGCATGGTAAATGTACAAATATGCATGTTATACATAGATCATTCATTTAAAAAGGGAGATAATTTGACCGAATTTAGAGTTAATCTTTAATAAATACATACTTTGTAACAGACAGATTTTTCTTAAAATTTCCACACTTATAGTTAGTATAATTCTTAACAATAAGACAAAATAAAAATGGCACCTATCCGTGCTTATTTTGTCAGAAAACAGAAATGAAGGTCATTGTGGAAGTTAATTTTTTTCAAGGAAAAAAACATGATAAAAGCTCAGCAGACACAGTGGAAAAAAGAGAAATTGCTCGTTAGGAGCGATTCCTCCTTTTCCCACCATCAATTTCAAAGCGGAAACAGCTATACTTCCACAGCTTTTAATTTCCTGCTTTTGTTTGCTTGTTTGATGTGTAACGCCGTGTCAGTATTTCAATTATTTCACGGTAACAGTTCACAGATCCTTTTTTTTTTTACTAATACTACCCGAAGAAAGTGCTACTTGTTTCAGTACACCAACAGCATCACCATATGTGCTTAAAACACACGTACAGGTGCACTTTTGATTCACTACCCATTATAAAAACACATGCGCAGTAGGATGCGCGCGAACATTTGTGATATACGACGTTAATAATTATCAAGAATGGTACAATACAATATGAGCAATATAGGAAAAAAGTAATTCCGGCAAACATTCTAAAACTATGTCGTCACTGGTGATGATACCTTATTTATCATCACTAGCGGTGTTATTCACTGTGAAATTTTAGTAATTTGCTGATAAGAATATAATAAATGGGTTTAATACACTGCCGGGAAGGTTTTATGTGATAAAAATATATTCATAACGTTATAGTTACTCATAGTCACATGTGTAACGTTAGTGTTGAACGTTTCAGTAGTACATCTACATAAATCATTAGGCAGACAAACCAAAAAAATATCTCAGCAAAGAGAAAAACGGACTTATGAACGCAATTTGAACAACGGGTCTAAGTCGTATGCATTGCTGTTGTTGCCGTTGCTGCTGATGTTGTTGTAATTATTGTTGTTTTTCTTGTGACCCTTCGACAAGGTAGGAGACCCAACGAACTTTGCATGTCAGCTGTAAAACTGTCAAAAAACATACAGTGATCAAACGATCAGCTGACGGTGAACCTTCTGAGCGAAACGGATGACTTGCCATTGAAATTATATAACCAGATGCTTTATCATTATAAATTTAGGTCCCTTTGCCCGTATATGTCATGAAAATAACGAGGGTTTGGAGTTTTACATGTTTGAATTGAACAGTTCGACCAGTTCAACAAACTTTCACGAGACACGCGCTGGCTCTCCTAAGTTCTTGCAACTACCGAAGACAGTATTCTTTCATGGCCGCAGGAAGAGCTAAAGAAGGGCTGTCGACTTATGCCCAGAAATTATCTAGTTGATTTCTCCTTTATGCTTTTACATCAATTCTTTCCGGAACGATGACTTCACACACGACTCAGTCATCAAAATAGCGATGTATCCTAATTTCTCTTCGTAAATAACCAGGTAGATATTGCATAGACTCGTTTCAAAAATTATTGTGGCTCACATTCGTGTCAAGACATCCAGAGGCAGATTATTATAGCAGCATAGACGACAGATAACCAGACGATAAAATCATAGGTTCGCGGAAATTGACGACAAATTTAATTTAGCTCAAAAGACAAGAGGGAATAAATTATTGTGAGAAAAGAAGAGAAGGATGGTTACAGCATTCTCTTTTTTTCCGACGATGTTTCCAACAAAGTCTATATTGTTAAAACACGGGATTGCTTGGTAGAAGGTTAATATCTCGTCGTCACGACTAATCTATCTGATTGCCACGACTCAACATGTTATTGCCACGACTTAACATCTCATGGACACGAAATAATTGTATAATTACATAAACATTTATTTTTTTTTTCATATACCCTGTCGTAGGTTGTAACTTTACCACTTACTTCCGTAAAAGTACTCACCAGCAATAAGTTTTGGCTCAGCAGTTACCTGTAAACAAAGATCGTTAATGAACAATTGTCATTTAATACGAGCTGTTGCAGACGTCAAATTACAAACGGCTTAAATAATGAAATATGTTTTGAAAGGATAGAAAACATTGTGGGAAGAGAGAGAAGGGAGAAAATCTTGTGTTGTGAAAATTTTAGCCTTTCAAAAATGTTTTCTGAAACTTTTTTCTCAATGATCGTTAAAACAGGAGATTGTTTCGTTCAGGGTTGCTAGGCAGGCTAAAAAAAAAACTACCATGAATACAGACAAAAAACAAAACAGACCTTGAATTTATACAAACATTTCGTTCCCTCTTCCTCAGTATTTAGAATGTCGGTCAGACGGTAGATGGTATCAACAAGACTAAGGTCGGTCCTCCCATCTAGAAAAATATCTATCGTCAGCAGAAAGTAATGTACCGGTGGGCCAGCGGTATCGTTGTCCTTCGCTGGGACAGTATCCATGGTACGGCTGTGTCGACCTAGAGCAGATAAAACGAACTCTTTGGTATAGGCATATGAATGGACTTATCTAGCATGGGTTCGAGAGCGATCGTTTTTCCTTTCATACGATATATGTATCACGTTACTTTGTCAAAAACAAGTTACGAGATTTTAAGGAACCGGTTATCAGTTCATTGCCACAGATGTGCATAGATCGTGCCACAGGAGACCACGATAAGGAGTGATTAGAAAATATTACCCCCTGGACCCAGGCTAAGAGTGATCATCTACCAAAACATTTGTTGACTTTACGATCTGTGAGATGAAGGTGGTTTTCTGGACCATCTTTCAAAGAGGAATCCCAACATTTGAGCAATAGTTATATCGCCATGTGCAGATGCTTTCAATATGGACGACTATGGCGTTTTGTCGTCTTTATTTTTGGTCTTTTGACGTCTTTGCAATTATTGCGTCTCTAATTTGTAAAAACATGATGAAATGAGAAAATTGATACTTTGATTAGTGACATGACGTTCGGAGTACTTTGAATACTTTGCTTTGATGCTAGTAGCGAGAACCAATCTGTTCAAGTAAGGGCCATTTTTTTTTTTCTGTTTTCAAATTTAAACCAGTTTAACCAGTGCATTAAAAAAAAAAAAACTTTATGATAATGAGGAATACATGTATGATACTCTCATAAGTTAAGAATAATTGGATCGTGTTTTTCGCAGTTTTCAACATCATTTCAGTTATATAAGGGAGCCTGGTCACTTAATCATCATTTTTAGGTTTTCTACATTATTGGGCTGGACCCTGATGTGCATTCACCGAGGAAATCGCCGAGAGAAATGCAACAAATCTACCTCAGCGTTGAACTCAGAACCCCTTGATTACCACTCCCACACTTGAACCACTGAGCCCCAGATGACGTACTTTTAGAAATTAGCGTGTAAAAATGAAGATTAATCTCTCCTTTACTTTCCAAAAACGCGAAGGAGAAAATCGATCACTGAGAACACAGTCGATTAGGTTCAAACCGCACAAAACTTGCTGTCTGATCTAACATCTACGTTATCCGATACTTCATCCGTAATTCTAGCCGAAAAATGACTTTTAAATCGCAACAAAGGTTTATCACTGGCTGAATTTTTTAGCGTTTAAACCCTTTATCACACAATCCCGACTTTTAACGAACCCAAGAAAGAAAGCTTTTGAAAACATTTTAGGAAAAGGAGAAAATGCTGGTAACCAGCATTTTCTCCTTTTCCCACAATGTTTTCTACCCTTCCTAAATTAAATTCCAATTTTTCAGTCACATTTATTTTGTCGTCTGCAAATGCTTTCAATTTGGACTAGTCCAAAATTTTGTCGTTTGGTAAAAAGTTAAACCCTTTACCAGATGACAAAATCTTACATTTATCGATAGAGAAAGCATTTGCAGACGACAATTTGAGTGTTGCTCAAATGGTTGGTGTATCTTTGACAGGGTAAAAAACATTGTAGAAAAAGGTGAAAATACTGGTATCCATCATTTTCTCCTTTTCCCAAAATGTTTTCAAAACCTTTCTTTTTTTTAGCCGAGCCCCGGTAGCTCAGTCGGTAGCGTGCAGGACTTGAGAACACGGAGTCCAGGGTTCGATCACTGGCTACGACCCCTGGCTCAGCCAATTTCTTTCCTAGGATTGATGACAGTCACTGCGACAGGATTCATTCCTCTCCCACCGCTGACCATTGTTTCGACGATGATTATGTGGGAAAGCAGCCAGTGGCTTGGAAAGAAAATTGTGCGGAGTACTGGTAAAAGAGACTCCAGGAAAGCATGGATAGGTGCACTGGCCGCCGCGATATAACTGAAATAATGTTGAAAACGGCGTTAAACACCATACAATCAATCAATCTTTCTTTTTCAGGTTCGTCAAAATACAGGATTGTGTTGCACATGGTTAAATCGAGACCAGACTAAAATGTTTAGACTCGTTCATTGTGAATGTTTTTGGAGACCACATATTAATTAATACTGGAATGGTTTTATTTTCCTTTGAAAGAGTAAAAAAATCCTATATTGGAAGGATGAAATGCTGGTTAGAGGCATTTCTCCTTTTCCTTTAAAGTTTTCAAAAGCTCTTCCTTTCAGGATCGTTTTAAAAACATAGAATTGGTTGATGCACTGACAGAAATTGCAAATCTAAATAAGAGAACTAAGGAATATATGAACTAATAATTAAGTAATTACCAAGAAACTGGTAAAGTCCAAGACTTAATAACCACGAAACTTGCGAACTGGAGTATAGCAAAACGACTATGTGAACGTTTAAAAGTATTCTGTATGCTTACACAGCTTCAACGAAATTTAATAATGCAACCAACGGATCGCAATTCATACATAAAATGGCATATAGCATTAAATCTACCAAAGTTAAACACGGGTGTTTGATTTTTTTAAAAAAAGAAATCCTCTCCATTTTTTTTTCCATACAAAGTGATATTGATCTAGTTCACGTTGTCCACGCATGTCATATTCTACGAAGATTCGACCTGTCTACTATGACGCATCACCGACCCCATATACTAGGGAAAAGTAGGGCTTATACCGAAGCTATTACCCAAGCCTGTAAGGGCTGTTTTAATAAATGGCCGGTGCATAGGTTACATGCTAGCTGATCATAGCTGAATGAATCGCACCAGGTAGCGTTTTATTGAGTAAACGTTTACATGTATTTGATTTTGAAATTCAAAGTAACGGTTGTCGTTTTGAAAAGTAGTCCGGTTCTGCACCCAGAATGCCCAAATTAGATGTGTATTTGTAGAAAGCCATCTAGCGGGAGATAATGATCTAGTTTATCCTTAGCTACTAGCTAGAATGCTCTATGTTTAAAGGGTGCTATGCAGATTTTTATAATTTCTCCAAACTTTCAAAATTGTTCATTGCTGAATTAAGTAAGGTGGTAGCTGGCAAACCATCAGTGAAAAAGAACGGGCCAATGATACACAAAAATATCAGGAGCATTTCTTGAATGAGGTACGTAGCCTCTTTAGGTTTTTTTTTTTCATTTCGCGCCAGAGTTTCGCGCAGACTTGTGGGAATGTCATGAGATCAATAAGGCGCGTCGTTTAAGAGGATTTGTATTCAAGTCAGCATGATGACGTCATATCTAATGTAATAGAAATAGACGGAGTTACCGAATGCAGCATGAACATCCCGTTATTTGAACACCCAAAA
This sequence comes from Hippopus hippopus, assembly GCA_946811185.2. NCBI lineage: Eukaryota > Metazoa > Mollusca > Bivalvia > Cardiida > Cardiidae > Hippopus > Hippopus hippopus. Next base: position 34,901,861 of record OX328097.1, read on the forward strand.
TTGCACCTTTTTGTCGAATATGGTTGTCAAGTTTATACGACTAGAAAGAAAAATACATTTCTAACTAGATCTAGTTCTCTTTTTGTTTGCATTTTAAAAGAAATCTTGATTTACGACATGAAAAGCTATACAGCTCTAAAACTCTTTACCAAACAACAAAATTTTGGACATGTCTAAATTGAAAGCATTTGCAGACGACAAATTAAACAGAAAACATTGTTGGAAAAGGAGAAAATGCTGGTTACCAGCATTTTCTCCTTTTCAAACAATGTTTTCAAAAGCCTTCTTCCTCAAGGTCGTTAAAAGTCCTGATTGTTTGGTAAGGGGTTAACGACTCCAAGAAAGATGGCTTTGTGAACAGTGAACGTAAAGGAAAAGAAAATGCAGGTTAACAGCATTCCCTTCTTTTCCCAACAAGTTTTGAACTTTCCATGTTGTCCTTTAGCCCGCCCTTGTAGCTCAGTGCTTAGCATATCTGACTGGTTACCTGGTGGTTGCGGGTTCGATACCCGGCCGATTTTCTTACCGGCGATTATTTGCCTCTCACCTCTTGTGCATGTGAGGAGAGTAGTCAGTGACTTTGAGCGACTTCTGTCAGTGCTGGTGTATGACAGGCAGAAAACACATCCCTCGTGATATAACCTAAGCTACTAAAACAACGGAAGTCCAATACAAACCAAATCACGCAAGCATTTACCTCACAATCCCGAGGAAGATAGTTATTGAGAACTCAAAGGAAACGGAGGAAATGCTGATAAACAGCATTTTCTCCTTTTCGCTGGATATTATAAATCATTCCTAGCCCTTTACCGCATAATTCCGCGTTTTCACGACCCCGAGGGAGGAGGCTCTTGAAAGGATTGTGAGAAAAGGAGAATCTGCTGGTTATAAGCATTTTCTCAATTTCCCGGCAAAGGGGGTTTAATGCATGACCATAATGCATCATGCCTAGCAAGTCATGGGCTATAATTTGGATGTATGCATCCATAAAACCTGTTTTGTCTAACAATTGACTGAATCATGAAGGAGACTGGTCCCTTGATATAAAGAAAATTGATCTACAGCAATAGTTCCGATCCAAGTCGGCCTGCTCGGACCGCGCAAGCTGACTGGTCAATACATTTAGCAGATGATTTAAACCCCCTTTTCATAGGGCTTCGCTCAAATCACGATGTGATTTACATCAAGCCTACCAATCAACCCATGCAAACATCAAACTAATTATGCATAACAAGCTACACAGCTGTAGCACAAAACCTTTAGATAAAAGTAACTACATGTAGTGTTACGACCGTATGTACCATATATAGCCTACAACACGCGAAAGGGGACATTCGAACATTTGCGCAGTCCGCGCAGGCTAATCCGAAACAACACTTTCCGATTTTATGCAATTTTCTGTTTTGCCCAAGTCTACTGTAGCACAAAATCTAATGTAGTCGTAAAGTGCCGTCTCGGATTAGCCTGCGCAGATTGCGTAGGCTGATCCGAGACGACACTTTACGCAAATGTCCGAATGCCCCTTTTCGCATGTTGCAAGCCATATCTAGAATACAAACAAAACTTACCCTTTAACAGACGACAAATTTTAGACTCGTTCATATCGGAAGCATTACGGACGGCAAATGTTGCACGGATGATAGGATTTGTCTTTGACAGGGTAAAAAAGGGGCTGTGGGAAACGGACCATTTTCTCCTTTTCCCCAATCTGTTCAAGAGGGTTCTTCCTCAAGATCGTGAAATCACGAGATAATGTGGTGAAGGATTAAATCAGAGTTTTCATACTAAGTATTTATGTACAGTGTATGCACATCCTACAGGCGTAAGGGGTCTAACAGTAGGGGCAAGGCCTCCAAAAAAGTTCGGTCCGAGCCCCGGTAGCTCAGTCGGTAGCGTGCAGGACTTGAGAAAAGGGTGTCGTGGGTTCGATCCCTGGCTCGTCCAATTTCTTTCCGAGGATTGATCATAGTCATTGCGACAGGATTCATTCTTCTCCCACCGCTGACCATTGTTTCGACGATGGTTATGTGGGAAAGCAGCCAATGGCTTGGAAAGAAAAATTGTGCGGAGTACTGGTAAAAGAGACTCCAGTAAAGCATGGATAGGTGCACTGGCCGCCGCGATATAACTGAAATTAAGTTGAAAGCGGCATTAAACACCATACAATCAATCAATCAACCAAAAAAGTTCGGTAACAACCCTAAAGCGTTTTGTCCCCGCCCCCTTCCCCCCACCCCCGATATTCCGACTTTTCAAAGCGGAAGATGACCCTTTTCATACATGAGGCTAAATCTTAATCCATTAACGACAAACTAATTTGGAATGTTCCAACGACTGAAAACTATGGTGACATATTTCTGCCACGAGATACGAGATAGCTATCATGATAATTTTAGAAAACTATCGCGATAACTTAAAGTTTCCTGGAAATTTTATCGAGATAGTTAAAAGTTTCCTGAAAAAAATATCACGATAAACTTAATATTTTAACTCAAAAATTCTCAATCGTGCACAAAGCTGACATTCGAGATAAAATTATCGTTATAGTTCTATCCGTTTCTCGATATCTATATATAGAAAATTCACCATTTGGATGAGCTCGGTAGTTTTTGACCTCACAAGATTGCAGTAAGTAGAAATTCGAATTATTAAAGTTGTAGATTAATTGGTAAATTTTGACAAGACTTGAAATGAACAGAAATCTTTAAAATCACAAAGACGACTCGAAATGCCTCCTACGAACAACTTCAAAACCATTCAGAGAAAAGGAAAATTCACAAGGTTGTAGACGAAGACGTTCCGAAACCGTATCTAATTATAGATACCGTGAATGTCAGTTGTGGGCACGAAAGCAAAAAAAATCATGATAACAGAATTATCGCCATATTTTTATCGTGAAAATCTTTATTATCTAGATAATGTTTCCAGGAAACTTTGTTTTATCTCGATAGTTCTCTTAAATTATCGCAATAGCTATCTCGTATCTCGCGGCAGAAATATGCCACCATAGGGAACAGTGTAGATTTACGTCGTATGAACTATAAAATTGTTGGTTAGTATGTCAGGAACCAAGGCCGAATAAATCACGCTACGCTTTCTGGTATGCATCATGCAAATAAGTGAACGCCCGATGCCATTGTTGATAAAGGTCGTTTGACAACAGGGTTCATTCCTCGCTGACAATGATTTTTTTTTTTTCTAAATCTTTATTAAGTGGGAAATTGGAAAAGTTTAAGATCGAGATATTGCCATAGCCCTGCTGTCGGCTTTGGCGTCGTTGACTTCGTCGTGCGACAATTTTGACAATATCTGATATCGCTGTCATATTGCGTAAGATATTTACTTCATATTCGAGCCAGTTGTTGATTATCAAAATTCTAACCCATACCACAATGATAAAATCGGTTACCTTCCCTAATATAGCAAAGAGTATATATTTGTATATGGAAGATGGGGACCCGTTTAACCACAATGGCAGGTAACCCTCAAAATATTTTGACACAGTTATGCCCCTTTCAACATTTTTTCACACTGAAAAAGGAACTGCAACCAAGCGTTGGCATCGGTTTTTTTTAAATGCGACAAAGTTCTATACTTGAATAGACTGAAGACAACAAGATAAATACCGAGTAACGCAAACTACAAGTTAAGTATCCCTGATCCTGCCTCTGGAGGGCATTGTGTCATTTGCATTGAGTGTAGACCAAGATCAGCTTGTCAGTGTGAACTTGCTCCTTCAAGTTCCCTTCCCATTTTTTATACTGCAGTTGCGCATAAAGGTTTCCAAGTATTTAGGGATACTCTGAAAGGATAAAAGATCGAAATAAAGTCAAACACATTAACAAGACGGTAGCAAGTTTCCCGAAGAACAGGAAAAAAACGGTATCATATTGTACGTATTTTTGGTTTATTGCAAGAAATTGAAGATACTTCCAACCAGATATCGTTTCGCAAGTTATCTTGAAATGTTTAGCGAAGACTTGTAATTTTCATTCGCATGCAAAAATGGCTTTAAAACTGAAAAGTATACAGAAATATATGTGAAAAAGGGGACTTAATGCATCTGCGAAAAGTACCGACTCAAGTCAGCCTGCGCACTGACTTCGGTCAAAACTTTTCACTATCGGTCATTTGTTCTGCATGTCAAACGAACAATGCACCCCATTATTCAGTCGGTTGTTAGACAAAATTGATCCAATGGATCCATTTATGTGATGACTTGCGTGGTAAAATGTATTACAGAGATGCATTAACCCCCCTTTTGCCAGAGCATGACTCATATGTAGAAAACACGCAGAATTACCCACGTTTTTTTCCGTAAAATTTGCTATTCTGTCAGTAAAGGGATAGCTGTTATTAGTAACAAGGAATAAATGCATTCTGAACACGGTAGAATATCTTAAATGCCCTGATAGCTTACATGGTAGGCTGGTTGACTTATAGTGGAAGGTCGTGAGTTTGACTCCCACCAGAGGCAATCATCTTTGCATTTCCAGGACCTTATGATTGAACCTTACAAAATATCAACTTTATAGCACCATTCCCCCCCCCCCCCCATCCACTTCAAAGAAAATGTTGATACTAAATCTAGTTTTAAGCCCCTTTAAAACGGAATACCAAATCCAGCGAAGTAAACCTCGTATGGCAGTTATCAACCATCACTGTGCTTAACAAAGAGGTGGATCTACTGTACACAGGTATTCTATTGCTTTGACAATTGCAAAAAATAGTAAGTTATAGTAAGTTAGCTAGTGCAGTATATTGGACATTTTCTCCTTTTCCCACAAAGTTTTCAAATTCTTTTGTTTTCTGGTACGTTAAAACATGAGATAGTTTGGTAAAGGGTTCAGCCATGATGCAAGTCACTGGTGTATTGAGACTTTGACTCTTGTGCCTGTGCATGCGTACAAAACTTGGGTCCATGCTCAACTGAATTGGTGCTCAAACTTTAAAGTCTCATTTATTAACCCTCTACCAAACGACAAAATTTCAGACTTTTCCAAATTGAAAGCATTTGAAACGAGTTAAATGTTGCACAAATTATGAAATTTGTCTTTGAAAGGGAAGAAAACATTGCGGGAAAAGGAGAAAATGCTGGTTACCAGCATTTTCTCCTTTTCCCACAATGTTTTCAAAAGTCCGCATTGTTTGGGTCATTAGAATTTGGGATTGTGTGGTAAAGGGTTAAGACGGCATGAAAATTTGAAATGAAAGACATGATTTAATAGTAAGGCAAAAATAAATACCAGAACTTATTCCATAAGGTTTATCAAATTACATTAATGCAACTTTGAAATTTCCTGCTAAGCTGCGTTAAGCAAGAAATAAAGTTTTAAAAGCATCGACCTCAGACAAACTTTAAACTTGACAATTAAATATGAGCAGCACTCTGGCAAAAGGGGGTTTGTCTCCATGATGCATTATACCAAGTTTGTTGTCATATTACTGGATTCATGAAACATGTTTTGTCTAACATCAGACTGAGTCATGAGGTAGACTAGTCCTTTGACATGCAGAAAATTGAAGAAAAAAAAAACCCATTGGGTGAAAACTTTTCACAAACAATCCTGTGTTTTAACAACTTGATGGAAAAAGCTATGGGAAACAGAGGTATTGTGCAAAAGAGGACCATTTTCATTGCACGCAATGGGAAACTGGAATATTTTAACATAGAATTGAGTGAATTCTTTGAAGAAAATTAGAAGTCATTAATACTAATTCAAGATTATCTTTTTTCAGTGTTTGGATTATTAGTGTGGATAGATTAAATTTATTTCTTTTAACAATCAGCTATGAATCATTCTTGTATTGCTAGAATTCATAAAACTTAAGTGATCAAGTTCAGTTTAAGACTGCTTGAAAAGGTATTTAAATATCTGGAATTGAAGTGCTGTTAAAAATGATATGTCCCAGACTGTTTAGCAGAGGACAAAATTTTAAATTTGTTCAAATTCAAAGCTCTTCCAGATGACAAAATTCAGTAGCAACTCAGCAAGTTATTACTGGGCAAACACCAAGTTCATATTCAAATGGCTGTAGTTCAGCCACTGTAATATTTTGACAAAAAAAACTGCAGTGTAAAATTTATAGTCTTAATACATGTAAACGATATTGGTATACAATATCAGATTATGTCCTCATGTAATTATAAAATGAGCCATTCTCTGGCATAAGGAGCTTTCATATGAATTTCTGCATGATGCATTATACCAAGCAAGTCATCACATATTTATGGATCTAGAATATCCATTTTGTTTTACAACCAATTGTATGATAAGGTAGACTTGTCCTTCGATACGCAGAAAATTCACAAGTAGTAAAAAGTTTTGACCTACATGTAGGTCAGCCTGGGTTGGCCCTGATGTTTTAAAGAAGTTTCAGTTTGTATATTTTTTCCTTTGACATTTGAAGTGCAGCTAAAAGAAACACATCAGTCACCACAAATCTGAGGCTACGAAGAAGACTTGAAAGCATTGTGGAAAAAGGAGGAAATGCTGATTTCTAACATTGAATATTTCACAATGTTTTCCATGCTTTCAAAAACAATTCTCATTGATTTTTTATATGTAACTGCATTGATTCTTCTATATGCGATGAAATGTGAAATCATCCTACTTATTTGAATCGGGTTCCATCTTATCTGCACTTGCTTTTGATTATGTGACATTCCCACAAGCCTTCGTGAAGTTTTAGTGTGAAATCTAAAAGCGCCCTAGCATCCCAATAAGGAAATACCTTCAATTCTTTTCTTGACACTTCTGTCTCATTAGTTATTTGCTAGCTATTGACATTCTAAATTTAGTGATGATACAGTTTTTTTTAAGATTTGGCTGGGTCAAAAATCTGAATAGCCAGCTTTCAATAATTGAGCCATGGTCTGTGAAAAGGGGACTTAATGCATCTGCAAAAAGTATCAACCCATGTCAGCCTGCGCAGTCAGCACAGGCTGAAAGGTGTCCAAACTTTTTGCTGTAGGTCAATTTTCTGCTTGTCAAAGAAACATTCTGCCTGCAGATCCAGTCAAGTGTTAGGCAAAACTGATTCATGGATCATAATTATGTGATGACTTGCTCCGTATAATGTATTACAGTGATGCATTAAGCCCCGTTTAGCAAGAGAGTATCTCATTTTTGATTGCTCATCATTTCATTGTAGAAACAGTAAAAAGATGGAGGTTGACACAACAAAACTCCAGTTATATCTGGTTCAAGTAAACATTGTGGTAGCAGGGAAAGAGGGGTTTGACCTTGCAGTGACAATAAAGAAAATATCGGAAGTGTTGCGAGGTTATGACCAACATGCTAAATGTTTGTACAGATACAAGGTAATATCAGTTGCTTCAACCCTTACCAAACAATCCTTTGTTTTACCTCTGTAACACAATCAAGTTTTAGGCTCATCCAAGTTTAAAGAATTGCAGACGACAAATTAAATGCGACTCAAATGATGAGATTTTTCTTTGAAGACTTTGATAACATAATATGAGTATTGTCAAACTGATTGTGGGAAAAGGAGAAAATGTTGATTACCAGCTTATCTCCTTTTTCCTTAATGTTTTTAAACACATTCTTGTGTGGTAAAGAGTTGATGACCCTGATGGTTGATGAAAAAAGTCCTCTGCGGGTTGTGGTACAGGTAATGTGTTTTGTGTTTCTCTCCACCCACCCCCCCCCCACCCCCCAGTAATGATAATGAAAATTAGTAACATGGATATTTTAAATAAGGAAAATAAAACCATGGATATTGCATTCTTAATCCCCAGCCACAAAACAGCTTTGGATTATAGGTATAAGTTTCATTTGTCCATCTGTCCACCTGTCAGTATGTCTGTACGTCCATAAGTATATCTTTAACACTTTTTGTCTGGTCCATAACTCTCACACCCACAGCTAGGAGGTTGAAGGTCACATGCTCTTAATTTGTGTCAGCTCAATATCTCTTGAACCGCTTGCCTAATTTTCAAACCATTTCATATGTGTGCATGTTGATGAGAGGATGAAAAGAACAAATGTTTCAGCGGCCAGACTCCAAGGTGAAGCTCACAGCAGGAGATCAAATGTCACATTCAAAAATTGGTTTTGCTCCATATGGTAACTCTTAAATCTCTAGCCTGATTTTTTTAATATTGCACATATGTATGCACCTTAAAGTGATGATGTGGATGGTAATGGTGCCAAAAGACCAGCTACTTGCCTGTCTTTAACACTTTTTTCTCTGGTCAAAAACAAAGTTCATTTTCAAATGGCAGATTCCCAACTTAAAAGATACTTTATACCAGGATTCATCTCGAAGAGACCAAATGTTGTGAAGATCAGAGGTTTCTGATACCAGGCTTCACTTATATCTCCCAAACCCATTGCCTGATTTAAAAGATATTTCACACTAGGATTCACTTCAATGTGGAAATATGCACAGAAGAGGTTTTAGATGCCAGACTCCAAGGCCAAGGTCACAGCAGGAGGTCAAAGTCCACGTGCTTATAAATCATGTCGTATCTGTTACCCTTAATATGTCACATACTCTTAAACTAGGCTTGCTAAATACATCATTAAATGCTGGTCAGTTTTTGAAAAAAAATTTAAAGGTGCATTCACCTTGATGTGATGTCATGCAGAGCTGATTTTTTCACTACCTAGGCTTAAAGGTGAAGATGTCTGCAGAGGGCCAAAGATAACATTCTCTAAAATCTTATCTGCTACATATCTATTGAACCTCTGGTTGGTTTTTAATAATATTTCTCACATGTGTGCAACTTGAACATGTCGAGCTGACATTTCCTATGCCAGGCCCAAAGGTCAAAGTCACTGAGGTTATGGGGGGTGGGGGGGGTTTACTTATTCCTAAATGGTATCTGCAACATATTTCTCAAACCCTTGGTCTAGTTTTATAGTTTTAAAGTACTAGCAGATGCCAGTCTCGAAGGTTAAGCTCACTTCAGGGGGTCAAGTTTACATGCTCTTGATAGCTTCCTTTGGGTCTATGTTGCCCGAGTCTGTGGAGCTTTTGTTATTCAAAATTTGTAAAATATTTCACATCAGTGAGACAGTGTACAGACTTCCTGGCTCAGCCATGTAGACTCAAGATACCGTACATGCATATTATCCTTAAACAAACCTGATTGGGGATTTTGTTTTGTGTATATGATGTTTAACTCAGTTTCCAACATTATTTCAGCTGTAGTGGGACAGCCAGTACATCTATCCATCCTTTCCTGCAGTGATGCAACCAGTATTTTGCACAATTATAATATCTCATGCTACTGGCTGCTTTTCCATGTAATCATCATTTAAACAATGATCAGCAGTGAAAGAAGAATGAATCCTCTTGCAATGACTATCATCAATCCTTGTCAAGAAATTGGCTGAGCTTGAGATTCAAACCATCGACCCTCTGGTTTCAAGTCCAGTGTGCTATTGACTCGCAACCAGGCTCAGCACCAGAATTGGCAAAAAGAATTCACTGATTAAGTTCTCGCTAGCCCTTTATGTTGGATTTTCATAAATCTCTAATTCTTGTTGAATTCTGAGACAGCTTATGAAAATATTGTGGAGAATGGTGAATTAGCCAATTCTCTACCTGCGACAATGTTTCCTTAACTTCAGGTCATGCAAAATTTCATTGACTTGTTTGAATGAATAAAAATTCATTATCTTCTTGTCCATAAAGTTATAAAGGATTTCTTGAAAACTTACTTGTCCATAAGGACAAAACACAGAGTTGGTTTTGCCACCCTGGACATTGAGGTCTTCTTTGCATCAACTTCAGTCACTCCTCAAAGCATAAATGGAGCAAATGAAAACATGTCTGTGTAGCTAAAAATATGTGAAACATCCATTTTTCTCAATGGTATGTGACTGTCCCAAACTTTTAATCCTTTACCACATAATCCCAAGTTTTAACGACCCTCGTAGATTAGAAATTTCAAAACATTATGAGAAAAAAAGAAAATGATGGAAACCAGCATTTTTTTCTTTTCTCATAATGTTTTTTACCCCAGCAAACAGAGAAATCATCATTTCAGCAACAGTTAATTTGTCGTCGACAAATGTTTTCAGTTTGATCCAGTCCAAAGTTTTGTTGTTTGGTAAAAAGTTAAATGCCAAAAATAACTAAGTTCCTTTTTTTGTGTGTGTGTTTGTGTAGGGGGCAGACTGGGTGATCAAGATCAGGCTGCACAGAATCTGCAGTCTAACCTTAGATTTGAACTGTATTAGCATTGCATAGTGAATATACTGGTAGGACTGACGTAATTAACAAAAAAAAAGGAGGATGAAGACCAAGCTTAGACTGCTCAAATATATAAAGATTGTCTCAGGTCTACAATTTTGGCACAGATACCTCCATGGTCATGTATGGCAAAAAAGAGTGTAACCGGATATTTCTGTTTTCAGATCATATAACTGGATATTTCTGTTTTCAGATTATATAACTGCATATTTCTGTGTTCAGATCATATAACTGCTGCATATTTCTGTTTTCAGATCATATGTATCTGTATAAAGGTTGTTTTGGCAGGAAGGTGCACAGACATTTGACAGTGTGGTAGATTAGAAAATCAGAATGCAGGTTTTGTTTGGTCTGATCTTAGCCTATAGATACTATCCTGAAAAGAGCCAATAATTATTCGTAATAAATTCTTTAAGAGTAAAGAATCTTTTGGTTTGCTTTTTAGGTCACAGGGGAGACCAAGATTATTGCAGGGACATACAATTTGATTTTTTCTTTTCTTTTAACCACCTACTGATTGAAACTTATATCCTTTCTATGGAATGTGACCTGTTAAAACTCAAAATATGTGGCAAAGGATTAAAATCCATTTGTTCTGAAAATTTGACACATCCTTCAAATTTCATTTAAATACATAAAGAATTACATTTTCAACAGAAAATTACAAAACAAATGTAAACATACATTGCCAGGCTCCGCATGTGAAAAAATAACGTTCACATCATTACAAGTCAAGAGACAAGCATACTTTTTGTACATAATCTCATCAACCACCTGGCAATCGCTTACTTCAAACTTTCCTAGGTCTTGCGTTAGGATACAATGCACTGTGGAATAAGACACACCTAAGTGGTCCGATATTCCATGCACTATATAACCCGCCTTTCGTTATTCACCTTGTCATGCACAATATGATGCTGTTGCGCGAACCTGCTGTCCTGATCATCTTGAAGCAATGTTCTTCGATTCCTGAATCACTCATGCCACTTGTATACTAATGAAATACTACAATAACTTGAAGGTGGTGACTCCTAAATGAATTCTGTGGTCTGTTTGGCTATTTTACCGAGTCCAACACAAAGCTTCATTATTGTTGGAATTCAACATTCATTGAAGTTGTCATTGTGTCAAACATTACCTGGCACTGACAAGACAAAAATTATTTCATTTCAGTAGCCGGAAGTGCAACATATTTTATGGAAATGCAATGATGATGTTTTTTGACCTCGTACACAGTTGGCACCATTTTTTACTAATTTCTAAATGTTTAGTTTAACTTAAATAACATGCTTCAAATCAGTAGAAAAATAGAGCCTGGCAATACGCATTAGATGGGTTTTTATTGCTACACAAATTTTGTAGTAAAAATATTTAAAACTCAAGATTGTGTGGTAGTAATAGGCCAAAGCAGCATTTAAACAGCACTTATCCTTGGGACGCTATGTAACTCAATATCCTTTAGCAGATAGTGTAGATCAAGATCAGACTGCACAGAACCTGCATACTGATCAAAGATCTATACTGACTGATACAGTGATACATGTATTTTATTATAAAAGGAACTCTTAACATCTCGTGAATATTCAGATAAAAAAGTCCCATTTGCAGACAAGTTAAACTGTTATTTAATTGAAAACCTATCACTGTTTTTGTCAGGAAGGATGTTTTTCTTGTTTATTTTAGGTCTCTGAAGGTGTTAGAATAGGTAAATTGAATAGGCCCCGGGCTGTTTCTCATTTTGAATCCAAATAGTTGGAATTTAGAATCTACATTTTGATGTAAAAAGTGGCTAACTATACAATTTTCCATTTAACACTTACTCATTCGACACACAGCTTTAACATCATGACTAAGACAGGTTCTGAAAACAATGTGGAAGAAGAAAAAAATGCTGTTAACCAGCATTTTCTCATTTTCCCACAATGTTTTCCACCCTATCAAAGACATATGTCATATTTTGGTTCCAAAAGTTTGTTATGTAAAGAGTAAATGTAAAGAAATGTCAGTTTCAGCATAATTTCAAGTAAAATATGCAATTCAGTCTGATACTATGTAAAAGAATATCACATTCATGTACAAATTTTCCAACTTGTCATTCAAAAATAATAATAACTTGGCAAAACCTCGTTTTTATCTTTTTCAGAATGCCTCTGTAGATAAAAACAACATGAGGGCCAGGATGGCCCTGAAGTCGCTCACCTTAGCCTTTTGACCAAACATGACCCATTCCAATCTCTTCAGTGATACAATGACAAACATTCTGACAAACTTTCATTAGTACTGGACATGAAATAATTATGGCCACTAGAGTGTATGCAAGCTTTTTCTAGAATTTGTATCAGTGACTTACCTTTTAGCTCAGCATTGTCTATTTTCAAACTTGTAGAAATTATCCAGACAAACATTCTGACCACCTTTCATGATTGTTTGAGAGAAAATGTGGCCTGTCGCGTGTACACAAGGCTTTTCCGAGATTTGACCTGGTGACCTAGTTTTTGATCCAACATGAACCGTTTTCAAAGTCGTCTAAGATATCATAAAGACAAACATTCTGACCAAGTTTTAAGATTATCAGACTGAAAATGTAGCCTCTATCTAGAGTGTACACAAAGATTTAACACGGTGACCTGGTTTTTTACCCAATGTGACACATCAACAAACTCGTACACTATATTATCGAGACAAGCATCCTGACCAATTTTAAAGAGTATTGTACCGAAAATGAAGCCTCTAAAGTTTTCACAAGGTTTTTCTAAGATTTTACTGAGTGACCTAGCTTTTGACACGACATGACCAATTTCAAAATATGTCCAAGCTATTAACCTGTCAAGTATTCTCACAAACTTTCACTGGTATTGGACTGAAAATGTGTCCCCTCAAGTGTACACAAGATTTTTCAAAGATTTGACATGATGACCTATTTTTGATCCAACATTACCCATTTTTAAACTCATCTAAGATATTGTCAAGACAAACATTTTGATCAATTTTCGAGAGAAGTGCACAAAAAATATGGGCTCCAGAACGTACACTAGGTTTTTTTTTTTAAGATTTAACCGAGTGACCTAGTTTTTGACCTGACATAACCCATTTTCACACTTGTCCATGATATCATCAAGACCAACATTCTGACAAAGTTTCGTAGGTATCAGAGAGAAAATGTGGCCTCTAGAGTACACACAAGGTTTTCAAAGATTTGACATGATGACTTAAGGTAGAACCCCCCTAACGCTTCTAGTGCAACATGGAATAAAATTTCTTGTTAGTTGATAAATAAGGATTTATACTGATATAATACTTTTGCACATTTTTAACCGACCAGAAATTCCTTTGATGTCTATCTTGAAATTATTTGTTGATACTTTTGTTAGTTTCCTGAAAAGGGAGGTAATTATTATCTCCCTTTGTAATGAGAACATAGTGGTTTTAGATTTATAAATAATAATTCTAAGAAAGAAAAAAAGGAAAAAGTGTCTTGGTTAAAGTAGTACAATAATACTCATTTTTAATCATAGCAAATTTTGTAGGATAATATTATTGTGGAAATAGCTGTTTTCCATTAGGAGGGTTCTACCTTAATTTTTTATCCAACATGACCCGTTTTCGAATTCTTATAAGATATGATCAAGTTTAATAATCTGATAAACTTTTATTTGTGGCTTCTACAGCATACACAAGGTTTTTCAAAGATTCGACCTGGTGACCTAGTTTTTGACCCAACATGACCCATTTTTAAACTCATCCGTGGTATCATCATGAAAAACATTCTGACCAACTTTCATGACTATTGTACTGAAAATGTGGCCTCTAGAGTGTACATAAGGTTTTTCAAAGATTTGACCTAGTGACCTAGTTTTAGCCTCAATGTGACCCATTTGCAAACTCGTCCAAGATATCATCAAGACAAACAGTCTAACCAAAACTGACTGAAAATGTGGCCTCTAGAACATACACAAGGTATAAGTTGACGACGGACGACACGTGATACATGACGGACACTTTGTGCTCAGGTGAGCTAATAAAAAGTGACTTTTCATTTAAAATTCTTTATTTATTATCAGTTTGGATGCTTACAGTTCTCTGCAATAGTTTTTATTTTCCCATTTGCTTTGTACTTTCAGTTTATGAGGTAACAAATGTGATTGGTTTAGAGAGAATGGTCAATGGCTTGACCTTAATGGGCTACGTGGATATTGTATGTGATCCACTCTGTAGTTACGAAAGGTTTGCTCAAAGACTTGGCATGAGTAAATCATTAACTGCCCCGTCTCTAGAAATCTGACATCTGACCAGTGTTTATGGGCAACTGGTACTGTAGAGTATCCAGGTATGGTTATGTCCCAAAATTGGGAACAAATAAGAAATGAGATATTGAAATACATGTATATGTTTTTTGGGTTTTTTTGTGTGTGTTAAATATTTCAATTAAATTCTGTTGAGGTTGATCCTTCAGATTTGAATATTCTTGTAGGGACAGTGCCACTCACTGGTTTCCCAAACTTTACAGAAAGAAAAATGAATGAAAATCCAGATATCTGCCTCACTATAATTTACGTCTCTTCAAACAAATATTATTTGATCTGGCATTCTGGCTTCTTTTACTTTCTCCGCTGTCTAGAGAACCACATACTGTTTGTACTATAATTTTGTTTTTATTTGCAGAGTAAGTTAGCACTTTCATAAATGATAAAATTTTTAAGCCTGTGTCATTTATAAACATACCCTCCCTCATCATCCAATAGATCTTTTTGGTTTTTGTACATGCTCATTACAAAAACAATGTTCAACACATACCAGGCCCATTCAGCATACCTCGGGTGATGGGAGTTAGATGTAGGTACGGAATCAGCCGAGTTGTGACGAGTGATACCAGGCCATCTCTTGCTCTTTAGCCAATTCACGTCTTGTTCTGTGGACAAAACTAAATGTACCAGAAAAAGAGCCCTTTGTGACAGGGAATCAAACCCCAGACCTTTGGACTGCTAGTCAGTTTTGTTAATTTCTAGGTTAACTTTCTGGCAAACACTTTCTCCTTCGACCACAGTATTTTCAGAAGTTTTCTTCTGCAGGAGAAAAATAAAGTTGTGTGGTTACCAGCATTTTGTCTCATTTCCACAATATTTTCTACCCACAGCGTCCTGAAAACTTCGGATTCTTTGGAAAAGGGTTAAACAGCCATTTTCCTTAACCCTCTACCAAACAATCCCAACTTTAAATAACCCTGAGAAGGGAGGCTACTAAAAACATAGAAAAGGAAAAAATGCTGGTGTACAGTGTTCTCTCCTTTTCCCAGTGTTTTCCACAGTGTTTTCCATCTTCAATTTTCGTAGACCTGCAATTGCTTTCAATTTCAACAAGCCTGAAATTTTATTTTGTGGTAATGAGTTACTAGTAACCTTTAACCCTTTACCACAAAACAATATTTTCGACTTGTTCAAATTGAAAGCAATTACAGGTGACATAGTAAATATAGATGTATTCATGTATGAAGTTAAAATTGTAAAAAAAAAAACACTGTTAGAAATGGAGAAAATGCTGGCTATCAGCACATTCTACTTTATCCATAGTGTTTTCAAATGCCTCTTTCCAAGGGTTGTTAAAGTTCTGGACTGTGTGGTAAAGGGTTAAACTACAAAATGAACAAAAATTTCATAATCGTAATTGCGGTATGGTATGTCAAGGGAAAGATTATTTTATGATTTCTCAAGTAAAAAGACAGCCAAATTTTTGTTGTACATGTATGTATGTTGGTTAAATGGTGTTTCACGCTGCATTCAACATTATTTCAGTCATATTACAGCAGCAGCTAACATTCATGTACTTCCTGGGTTTCACCAGTACTAGGCCAGGGATCTGAAGTGTCTTGTGCAAGGATACTACCCCGAAAATCCCAGTGGATTCAGTGAGGCTTGAACGCAGGGCCTCCAGGTCAAGAGTCCTACACCTTACCACTGAGCCACCCAAGACCCATAATGAGATGATCTATACAAACCTTTGCAGGTAAAACTATGGACAACTTCATTTCTCTATGGAGAACTGAGGCAGAGGCGGCACTGAATATAAGACAAGGTGGTAGAAAAGTGGAATTTTATAAACTTTGTGGTCAGAGGAAGGTATACATTTTTCATTGTTCAATACTTTACCAAAGACATTTCTGGTGGCATATTTTGAAAGAAGAAGGTATTGCTCAAAATAATTATTTATACGTGTATTAGCTGGTCAGTTTTCCAGAATATCAAGCCTGGTCAGAGATATGAAATAAAGTCAGGTTTGACCTCAGGATCTTCAAACAAGGTCGTCTGCAAATTCTTTCAATTTGGGCAAGTCTCAAATTTTCTCATCTGGCAAAGGATTAAACAAACCAATTTGCCACTGAAAGGGTAGATAACATGTTTGAAAAAAGGAACAAAAGTGCTGGTTACCAGCTTTTTTTCCTTTTCCAACAGTGTTTTTAAAAGTCTTCTTCCACAGGATCATTAAACTCAGCGTTGTTTATTAGAGAGTGATTATTGTAAGATAGCTTTATTTCTTAAGGATTCAATTCTTTTTAATCTTTTTCCATTAGGTTCATTTATTCACTGACCAGACTGCTGAGGAGTTTGATAATCTTTCCTTTAAACTACCTCTAATGATACAGAATGGAGATAACGTGCAAATTGTTACAAAAGGGCTGCAAAACTTGAATTTTTATGTCGACAAGATTCTGGAAGACTAATTCAGTGGATAACATAGAAAACATGCATGAAAAGTTGCTTTTCTGTAGAGTGAAATTTGTGTATTTTCTTTTCATAAAACATGGTTATACAGACTGTTCTTAGACAGTATATTAATCAGTATTATAAATTTGAGTATTACTTACTACTTCAAGCAGCAAAAAGTGAAAACCACTTTGTAGTACAAGTGACATCAAGGCAAAAGCACACTTTAGTGCAAGTTATGTAAAGAATAACGAACTTTGTAGTACAAGTTACCCAAAGGAGAATCTACTTTATAGTACAAGTAATTCACAAAGGAGAATACAGTTACTCAAAGGAGAATCCACTTTGTAGTACAATGACACAAATGAGAATCAACTTTGTTTTACAAGTTACACAGCAGAGAAACCTCTTTATGGAATAAATTACACAAAGAAGAATCCACTTGAGGGTGTGAGTTGATTCCCACAGCTGGCCAACTAAAATAACTGATTGTCTTCAGGATGAGACTTTAAATCAGGGTCATTTGTGACGGTGCCATGCACCATGCATATTTATATAAAAGAAGGGAACCAGGCTTTACTTGGGATGAGATTTGTCCTTTATTTGCACTATCACCCACTACAAAGTCTAACAACCTTCTGGGAAGTTGCTAATACTCGCAACTAGTGGTGACAATAAACAAACACAAAACAAACATATAGCTTGGTTGCTTATTTATCATTTGTTCAGATTTGAAATTTTGTTTTGATCATCACATTTACTCATATTTAGTATTTCTGTAACCAAGTTATATTACCTATAGGTATATTCTTATTTTTCCAGTGTTACTTTAATAAAGTATTATTTGGCCAGTGCCTCTTTTTTGCTTCTCTCTCTGTTTTTTGAAGTCAACACCATCGAGATTATCTCTTTAAGGGCCCCGAATAGCTCTACTTGCAGTCATTTGCTTATTTTCTAGCAAACATTATTAATTCATGATGCAGAGAGGAAAAAAAGGAACCCATACAAAAAAGGGGGGTTGCAACTGGGCTGGAACCCACTAAGACAGCATAATAAGTAGGCATGGTGAATGGAACAAATAGTGAAATAACTGTAGTACAATCTCTCAAAACCAGTAGTTTGAATCCAGGCAAATTTGATAGGGTTTCAGTTCTCATTGTATGACAATTCCTGCAAATTTCAAAGAAATGTGATAAATAATATGGACTGTGTTCGGAAAACAAGACTAAGTCATGAAATGGTTGCTTTTCCTAAACCATTTGCTGGATTTTTTTCATTTTCAATAGGGTTCAATTCCTTGATGATACAAATGATCTAATGATGTAAGTTTCAAAAGAACTGGATAAAAAATGTGAACTTTTTCCCTTAGAGAGGAAATGTAAATTTTCAAGTTTGAATGGCAACTTTTCCCTTACTAATTGTCAGATTGTTTTCAAAATCAATGGGGTTCAGCTATTGATGATAAAGAAACTGTGTAAAACTTATGTCACAATAGGGCAGCGATCACATGGCGTCCAAGAAAAAATGAAGATCTAAGAAGCGCGCAGTACAAATGCAAGCATCGCCATAGCAACGTGGTGACATCACTAATAGACATATTGGAATTGACTTGAATGCCTAGCGATGGCAGGCATTTTGAGCATTCACAAAACAAACACTGTCACTAGGCATTCTGATAAGAGCGCAGTTGGATCTCTGTGAGATGGCCCTAGCAGGGCAGTAAGGTCTCCTACAATGCCACAGGAGCCCTGCCGGTGTGCACAGGGATTGCAATGCAAACGCTGTGATAGTCTTTTGTGCTTGCACAGAGATGGTTTGGCGTTCTCTGAGATGTCTCTGCATCTGTACTGTGCTTAAATACGGCATGTCAACAGCGCATCAACGGCACTTACAGGCAGTGTTATTCATTTTACTGCGTACTTACAACGACTGTTCAGAACTGCCACTGTGATCATTGCACTTCCATGGTGCTTCTACTATGTCCATCGGTCTTTGCATGACAAAAACAAACATGTATTAGACGAAAAATGCAAATTAACATTCATTACACCGTGACTGATGTACGCCAGCAAGCCCAGTTACTGCTGGTTGATGAGGTGATGGTGGTTAACTTGCTTCTGTTGAGAGGGTTGGGTGGTTGTTCTGCTTTTTTTCCCTTCTTCTTTTTGCGACCATAGCTCTATTCTTTATTGACTTTTTGAGAGCAAAGCAAAGAAACAACTGATGAATAAATCTGTATACATTTACAGTTTGTTTTTATAGATGCAAACCAACCTCATTAACACGCCGTCAGCACAGAGTGAGCACTGTGAAAACAGTGGAAGTACTGTGAGAGTGTAGAGAATTGTCAAGAAGGACTCCATTCGAACATGATTATATGCCATGGGGTCTCCTTAGCAAGGCCTTGGTGGTGGTGAGAATGCCACACACACCTATCTTGGCAAAAGAAATCCGATTTTTCCTCAATTTAATGGCACTCTGGGAATTTTAAAAACAATGCTCTGCCAATGCAGTGGAAATGCCATATAGTGTGAAAGGGGCTTTAGTTTCAAGAAAATCGAAACACAAATGTGGACTTAATTGTGCAAACAAGTATAAATTTTTTATTGTAAATGGCTATTTTTCCCTTACTTATTGTCAGAGTTTTTTGTCAAAATCAACAATGCTCAAAGATTGATGACATACAGAAACTGTGTAAGTTTCATGAAAATCTGACCACAAATACAGACTTTATCACATAAACAAGAAATGTAAATTTTCACCTTTAAATGGCAACTTTCACCTTTCTGATTGTCTGGGTTTTTGTTTTTTCTTTTTTATATCAATAGGGTTCAAACTATTGATGATATAAAACAAACTGTGCAATTTTCTCAAAAATCTAATCACAAGTGAAGACTTTATATTGTAAATAAGAAATAGGCTAATGGACAAACAGATGGACAAACAACGGAAACCCGGCCATGACATACGCTCTGTTGGCCTTTAGCTAGTAGAGCTTATTACGGTACCACAACCCTGTCTACTCTTTTCAGATGCTATAAATCTCGACAAATTTGCAAGGATTAATGAGAGGCTTTGAGACAGAATTTATTCCTCTTTCAATGCTGAACATTGTTTGGACAATGTATAATCATGTGGGAAGGCAGTCAGTGGCTTAGAAAACCAGTTGTGTAAAATATCGCATATATCTTTGAGACCCAAGGAATTCATCGAAGATAATAACTGAAATAATGTGTAAAAAGAGATGGTTGTGTATCTGGCCTATCAGATTTAAAGGTCCAGTGGCAGCCAGAAGTAAACAATGTGGTGTTCAAAAAAAATTAAATTTAAATCATACCATTTAAAAGTATGGAAATCACTGTGAGGACTACAGTCTGTTACTATACAGTTAGTCCAAATGTTTTTGGCTGACATAAATAAAGAATTTTAAAATCAGGCAAAAAGTAAACAAAAGACACAGCTACCTGGCAGGTTTTAACCTAGTTTTGAAATTAACTTCTCTGTCAGCGACTAACACTTGGACCGACTGTACAATGACAGGTTGTCATCTCCTTAATAATTTTCATACTTTTAAA
The DNA here is from genome assembly GCA_946811185.2 of Hippopus hippopus. NCBI lineage: Eukaryota > Metazoa > Mollusca > Bivalvia > Cardiida > Cardiidae > Hippopus > Hippopus hippopus. Next base: position 34,922,361 of record OX328097.1, read on the forward strand.
TGGTATGATATAAATTCAAATGCATTTAAACACCCACTTCATTTACATTTGGTATTTATTTTTACTTTAATCTATGTGTTATTCAATATACACCTTTCTTAGTTGTTCATGTTTAAAATGCTGTGTTTATGATGTTGAATGAATGGATGGATGGATGGATGGATGGATAGATCAAAACAACTAACCAAAAACTTTTTGAACTGAGATATTAGGCATAAAACAGACGTATTTTTATCTTTTGTTTTGCATCCTACAATCTTGTGGAAAGTCCCTATGCCGTACACACAATCTCCAGCATAGTCCTTTAGTAACCATTTATTCATGGGGTTTGAGGTTCAAATCAAAGATTTGCTTAAGATTCATAATGAGGAGTTACATATGCAATAAATTTAAGTATTTCTGGTAGCGAGTCAATCAAAATACCGGAAAAACAACTAAAACGCTGCAAACATGCCGTGTATGACTCCTGTAGACTGCAGTCGGTTTGCTGATTGGCAAGCTTTCAAAAAGACATTTTGCTTTTATTTTGTTTAACGTATTGTGTTCGTGGACTAACTTTTGCATTACATTTCTGTTGATCAGAACACTTATCATTTTGAAGAAATGAATATGCTCAGTGGCTTAGATTAGCAAAATAAACTGGATTCAGGTCCTGTAACAAATGACCTCCCTTTTATGAGTTGAGTAACACACTTTTCCTAACTATTTATGCCGCTCCTTTTTACCGCCAAAAACAGCCCTTTTCCTGTGCCTATAGAGATCCATTTCCAAATGACAAACTTAACCCTTTACCACACAATACCAAGCTTTAACATCCCTAAGGAAAGAGGCTATTGAAAACATTGTGGAAAAAGGAGAAAATGCAGGTATCTAGCACTTTTTCCTTTTTCCCACATTGTTTTCTGCGGCTTTAATTACATATACCAGAATTTTTCCCTACATCTATTTGTCACCTGTAATTGCTTTCATTTTGGACAAGTCAAACATTTTGTTCTGTAGTAAAGAGTTAAGAATGCTCCTAAAATTTAAATTTATGTATAGAAACCAAATCTTGATATGTTAGAATTGTGGGAATTTTTCGAAGATTTGACCTGGTGACCCCCCCCATGACCAATTTTCAAACTTGTCAGAGATATCATTAAGACAAACATTCTGACCAAGTTTCATGAGTACTGGACTAAAAACGTGGCCTTTAGTGCATACACAAGGTTTTTCAAAGATTTGGCCTGATGACCTAGTTTTTGACCCAACACGACTCATTTTCAAACTTGTCCTAGATATCACCAAGACAAGCATTCTAAGTTTTATGAGTATTGTATTGAAAATGTGATCTCTGAAGCGTACAGAAGGTTTTACACTCTGGAGGCCACATTATCAGTCCAGTACTCGTGAAAATTGGTCACAATTGGTCTTGATGTTATCTTGGATGAGTTTGAAAATGGGTCATTTGCAGTCAAAGATTATGTCACCATGTAAAATTTTAGGAAAACCTTGTGTTCACACTTGTGGCCACATTTAGGTCCAATACCCATGAAAGGTGGTCAGATGTTTGTGTCTTGATAATATAGATCTACACAAGTTTGAAAATTGCCTATGATTGGCTGAAAAGCAGGTCAATGAGAATTTTTTTTAAAAAAAAAGAAAGTTTGTGAACACTCTACAGGCTGAACTTTCAGTGCAATACTCTTGAAAGTTTGTTAGAATATTTGTCCAGATAACTTTTTGGAACAGACATGAAAAAGGTCGTGTTTGGTCAAAAGGCTTAAATGAGCGACTTCAGGGCTACCATGGCCCTCTTAGATATCATCAAGACAAATACTCTAACTCAGTTTCATGAATACTGGACTTAAAATATGACCTCTACACTCTACACAAAGTTTTTCAAAGATTTGACCTGGTGACCTGGTTTTTGACCTGATAAAACCCATTTTAAAACTTGTTCGAGATATCATGAAGACAAAGGTTCTAACCAAGTTTTATGAGAGTTGGACATAAATATGGCCCTTAGAGAGAACACAAGGTTTTTCAGTGATTTCACCTGGTGACCTAGTTTTTTGACCCAACGTAATCCATTTTCAAACTCGTCTGAGATATCATCAAGACAAACATTCTGACCAACTTTCATGAGTATTACACTGAAAATGTGGCCTCTAGAGCGTACACTCAGGTTTTTTTCTGATTTTTGACCTGATGAACTAGTGTTTGACCCGATGTGACCAGTTTTCGAACTCATCCCATATATAGCATTTTCGCGAAGTTTCATGATTATCGAATGCATGTGTATTGAACTATAAATGTGGCCTCTAGAGTGTACACAGTGTCTTTCTAAGATTTGACTTGATGACAAGTTTTTCTGAGGATTATACATGTATTTATTTCAGCTCTCATTTGCGTGTTTAAAATCAGAAGGTTTCAATTCACAATTTCATGAAAATATTGGGACATTGGAACAAAGATCGAAAACAGTTGATACGAAACAGTTATCATCCGCATCGAAGGATGGGGTAACAGGCTTTTTTGTCCCTGGGCTTGTTCGCCCGGGCTCGTTCGTCCGGGCTTGTTCGTCCCAACTGATTTCCTGTTGGTCCGGGCTTTTTCATCCCAACTTATGTACCTGCCAACCAAAGGTGTTAGTAGTGCATACTTCACTGATTTTGACAGGTATATATATGAATAGGTAATAATAATACTGCACATAATCCCCGATCATTTTACTCAACCTAAGATATATAACTGTGCAAAAATAGTCATTCCCATCATTACGCTTAGAGATAAAATCAAAGTAAAGAAAAATATTTATGGATATGGACAAAAATTTTCAATTTATAGCGTGTTGTAGGATCGTAAGCTGTAGGCAAGAGGCGGTGCTGCGACACAACTGCAATATTGCTGAAAACGGCATTGAATACGGCGTTGAACAACAAATATAAACAAGCAAACTCTGTGCTCCATACTATAGTAGCTTTTACCATACAATCACATGTTTAAACAACCCCATGGTAAATGTTATTTCGCCAACAAAAGGCAATAAACTTGTCAGTGTGTCTTGGAGAAGAGAAGATGGTTCAATAAACGACAAAGAGAAAGTTTTATTCAAAGTACTTTTATGTGTAAAATAACAATTCATTTTAGAAGGCACATAGCACTGTTCATTCCAATACGATAGATAAGGTAGTGTGGGACGAACAAGCCCAGGCGAACAAGCCTGACGAATAAGCCCAGGGACGAACAAGCCCAGGGACGAACTAGTTTTGGGACGAACAAGCCCGGAGCCAAGAACGGTAACCAGTTTCCCGGAGCGAATCAATGTGCCCTGCCGTAACTGGCGGTGGATAGTCCGATACACGATCTGCACACAGGTATCTCATTACTTTGACAGTTGCGAATGACAGTTGCTAGTGAATAGACAGTGATTAATTGCCACTGAGTGAGTGAATTGATCATTCAAGTAGTTGCAAATCTATTCTAAAATTCCCCTCCAACGTATGATACCGAGGGGACCGGGATAGTCGGGAGTGAGACCCCTGACCATTTAGACCCCTGAAAATTTTAGATTTTGGGTGACATCTAGACCCTTTTGGGACACTTGGACCCCTTTGTTCTGGAGACACTTAGACCCCTATTTTATGATGTTTTAGATTCCTGTTTTTCATGTTAGTAGCAATGTAATATTTGACATTTGGCTATTTTATCATTATAGTATAATTTTCCATATTTAGCTTAGTATAAACATATTTATTTTACCATGATTGAGAAACAAGTTCTTACAACTTATACTAATTGTAATTCCCATATTTCAGTTTTTCATTTAGCCAAGTACAAGGGCTGTCCCAAAATGTCGTAGACAACACTATTTTTGATGGAACCTGACGTCAGATTTCAGTTAAATTTGCATGTTGTATCCTCTTCACCTCAATTATCGTGCATGTAAGGAGACCGGTCTTACTATTTACCCCGGGACACCCCGGGATGCCTTATATATGATTGACCAAACGATGAGATCCTCACAAATGTACATAACTATAAATATTAACTTGTCTATATGTAACGTTATATTAAAGAATGTCAAAGAGTCAAAAAAATAATAATCACTTCAAAAGATCAATGATAAACACATGATGTGAGCGAAAGAAGGAACGAACAAACGGACTGACAGACTGACATAACGAAGGAACGAACGAACGACCGATCGACCGACCGACTGAAGGAAGGAAGGAAGGAAGAATATTGTTGGACACCTTTTCAATTGCCAATCAATATAAGCCGAGTTTCTTTGACATTGCGTAAATCTTTTTGAAAAGTTGCAAATTAAACAAACTGTTTGTCAAACCATTTATAATTGTTAGCACAATTGTATAATTTGATTAGATTATGCCTTTTAAAAAGTTTTTTTTTTTCCCCAAACAGCTCTCTTTAATCACTTTTTGCAATTACCTGTTATTATATAATCTTTGTCTACGCTATTTTGGGACAGCCCTTGTAGTCAGCATGTTGTTCAATTTACCCATTTAAAACTTCACCATCGTCAATTCACACCTTTTCTACTCACTTTATGACTTAAAATAATAGATGAATGGAAGGATGGATGAATCATTTTCCATGGTTTGTTTAAGAAATATTCTTCTTTCTGTCGTGGTTTATCGTTCAACAAACCACAGTTGTGAGTTATGAGGCACAATAAATAATCCACGAGGGCAATAGCCTGAGTGGTTTATTCATTGCGCCTCATAACTCACAATGTGGTTTATTGAATGATAAACCACGATAGAAAGAAGATTATTTCGATTCTAACATGACCAACTCTTAATCAAAGGAAAACAAGTTCATACTTAGAGTAAAAACGCGGATGCAGATTATATTCCATTGAATAACTTACTTACTTTATACAGAATGATGTCACTCTATATAGAATGACGTCACTCTGCATAGAATGACGTAGATTTTACCACGCTTTCGTTGCACTGTGTTTATAGAGCCAAATTCACGTTATGTTAGAATATTGTATTTGAGTCATTTTTCATATCCTTTACCACACAATCCTAAGTTTTTATGACCCTGAGCCAGGGGTGCGGAATTCCTATGCCCGACTCAGGACTTTTTGCCGGCAGACAAGTAGATTTTTACAGAGTGTTTGTCAGGGGGCAAGTGAATTTCCGAGCCACACATAAGAAAATGCCGTATTTATATCAATGACGATCCTCAAATGCTCTTTTTATTCTAACTTTAGCATAATCCACGTCTGTACTTTGTAGAAATAGACACTCTCATGTTACAATCTATTTTTACCTGTGGGAGGCCTCTCGTTTGAGGCAGTTGCTATAGAAAAACAAGCTATCTGTTTGCTGTATCGAGGCAAATGTGCAGTGTTGTAGTAAAAATGATGCCTGATAAAATAATTGCGAAGGGGTTTTTATTGCACCTAACGGACAAATTCGCCATTAGATCTAGTGGTTCGAAGATCCTGTAAAGCATATATCTAAAGGGGCAAAGAAACAGCATGTGTTTAACGACATTTATGACAAATTTTTCTAACAGACAGATTTTTTTAAAACTTTGCACATACAAAGCTCATCATGTCTCTAGGAGATTACATTAAAAAAAGATGTGGGTCACCATGCTCGTTTCTGAGAAATTTGCCTTTGAAAAGGGTATATACAGTTCCAAAATTCAGCTTATACTGGATTTAAAGTGCCTTTCTTTAATGGTCAATTAAACAGGAAAATTACAGGAAAAGTATACAAATATACATCATTTTAATGAAAATTTAAATATTTTTGCACAAAAAATATCTATAAAAGCCTGGTTTTGAGCATGGTAAATGTATAAATATGCATGTTATATATAGACCACTGAGTTAAAAAGGGAGATAATTTGATCGAATTAAGGGTTAATCTTAAAAAAATACATACTTTCTAACGGACAGATTTTTCTTAAACTTTCCACACCTAAAGTATGTATAATTCTAAAAAATAAGAAAAAATAATCAAAGCGTTGAAAACACTGGTGTTGCATTTGTCAAGGAAGCCATTGTGTTGAATTAATAATTTGAAAAAAAAAAGAGAAATGTTATTCAAATTTTAACTTGAAAATCAACCTACTAAGCAAAGCTAATACCTCTTTTTTGGTTAAAGGGAGAATAATGGTGCCAAAGTTTGTATTACGGTATTTGTGTATTGGTGGTCTCCCTTTGATCATTCACAGGAGGAGTCAGGAGTAATGTCCCTTGACTATAGGATGCATGATGGGTAGAGAGAGAAACCAATCATATATATGGAATAAAATTAAATTTATACCTGAAAACTATGATTTTGAGATAAGATCCAATTCCCAACATTACAGTCAATTACATGTATTTCGATCTGTAAATATTCATGTACAATCAAATGGAGTAGCTTGCAATCTTGGGATGAACAAGCCCAGGGACGAACTGGTTTTGGTATGAACAAGCCCGAAACAAAAGCGGTCAGTAGACAAATTTTGTGTGTATCATTGTGCCAATAGAAGGTAAGAGCGGGTGAAGCTATTTTCTATCAAAAAGAAGTATTTACACGATTGGTGGCCTAATCCAGTTTATTTTAGTACGCCATTTCCAATTACATATCCAAGTGTTATCGAAAAACTCATCTGTCTGAGAAAAATTGAGTTTAATTGCGTTTATTTCCTTCGGTTTTGCACAAAATACGATACAGTCTTCAAAATTCAATATTGAGCATTCAATATCAAAAAAATTTGGCACCTATCCATGCTTATTTCATCAGAAAACAAGGTTGAAGGTCACTGTGGAAGTTATTTTTCAAAAAAAAAAAAAATAGGATAAATGCTCAGCAGACATTGTGCCAGGTGGGGAAAGGAGAAATTGCTCAATAGGAGCGATTTCTCCTTTTCGAGCAATAATTATCAAAGCTGAAACAGCTATACTTCCACAGCTTTTTTCCTGCCTTTGTTTCCTTGTTTGGTGTGTAACGCCGTGTCAGCAGCATTTTAATTATTTCACGGTGACAGTTCAAAGATCCATTTTTTTCTCTTCACCAATACTACCGGAAGAAAGTGCTACTTGTTTCAGTGCACCAATAGTATCACCATTATGTGCAAAAAATACATAGGTGCACTTTTGATTCAATATCCACGACAAAAATACATGCACAGTAGGATGCGCACGAACATTTGTCATATACATGTACGTCCTTAAGAATAGCTGATTTGCTGTCTTTTATCAGCGTGACAGGACGATAGTTCCAATGCGCTACTGTCATGTTTGTAGAATGTTTCCGTAGTCTGCAGATATGACATCAGCTCTGTTCTTGGGAAAATATACTGACACCTCATCCTCAGGGTTCCAAGTCAGGTTCATATCTGTGTAATTCAGGCATTTAATTGAATAATCATGCACAAAAATATGAAGTGAAACGTGTAGGCACGCACAGGTTTCATGGCTCCCGTTGTTGATCGCCAGTGGCGCCACTTGGTACAAGTTAGAAAAAAATGTCTCCAAAGCTGAAGTACTAGAGAATCTACAGGCAGCAAGTCATGTCTATGCATTATATTTGAAAGATCAAAACTCTGACATACACAATAAGTATCAAGTGTGAAGAAAGCACGAATCGCTCTTTCTCACAGCTAATCAAGATGGTATGTTGTTTATGTAAACTTCTTAATGATATTCAGCTGCATATCTAGTGTAAATTATAGATTTTAACCCTAATTGACAAATTTAAATCTTGCCATGTGGGAATACCTCTCCAAAAATTAACTGGCATGAAACACAGATCGCTGCAAAAAACGTGAAAACCCATGACACAGTAAAGGTGGGTGTGACATCGTCCGATCAAAGGCATTTCAAACTGTCTTTTTGGCTTTAATAATGACCTCAAACAGTGAATTTACATAAACCTCTCTTTAAACAAAAAGTGAAAGCTAGTTAGTGTCTGGACAGCGAAATGGAAATTCTACTGACTTCAGGTTGAAAGTTGTAGCTCTGAACCTGGTTTCGTGAGTAAGAGAGTTACAAGAAACTTCTTTTTTTACCCAACTTCTTTTTTTAAGAGCAGATGACTGCAGAGTTAATTCATCAAAACAAATTTTCAATACACCACTGATTTACTTTTTATTTGGTCAAGTAAACTTTAACTGTGGACAAGTAGAAAATTCAGTCCCAACTTGTTTTTGGACAAGTGGGAAATTTCCAAAATTGCTCACCCCTGCTCTGAGCAATGGGGCTTTTGAAAATATTCTGAGGGAAGCACAAAGCTTTTATAACCTAATTACAAATCCTTTTATTGATCCATATTGAATTTCTCATCTACAAAATATTGGATATTGGTAAAGAGTAAAGTAATTTTGATATTATTGTTCAACTTGCACATTTAAAATTTGAATACTAGTTTCTTCATGACTGAAAACCTGTGTTTTAGTTTAGATGCATAGATTGATTGTATTACTGATTGTTAGAGTAATAGAAAGAGGGACAGATGGAAAGATAGAAGGGCAGATAGATTGATTGAAACGAGAATACAGTATTATGCTAAAGACATAAAATCTAATACTGAAAAAAGGATAATCCCTGTAATCCTGTATAGTAATTTATGGTCTTTATCTTATCTATCCCCAGAAGGGATTAACTCGTTACCAAATGACATAATTCTAGAATGATCCAAATTGAAAGCATTTGCAAATGACAAATCGCGAAATCACGAAGGGGCTTTTGTCTGCCTTTAAGATTTGGTGAAGGGGATAATGACCGCCCTTGCAAAATCGTGAAGGGGCTTTTGACCGCCTTACCTGTTTAGGGGTAAGGGATAATGACCGGAGGGGCTTTTGACCGTTTACCATACAAGTATGCAGGTACACGCAGGTAGGATACATTGCCAGTACCTGGATACAAATTCATAACATGTTTTTCAAAGCTACTAGATAATAAATGGAAAAGATTGACATTATGTACATGACTTATCTAATCAATATCAATTCAAAATCACTTGTAAACTTCAAAACATGGAGTTTTGAGTTTCGAAGGATTTTCCAGATCTTGAAAAAGAAAAAAAAAAAAGGGGCTTTGAACAAATAAAACAATCCTATTTTAAAATCTTTTTTTGCTTTGATGTGCCAGACATTTCTGATGCATTGGCTGCACAGAAAGATGCCAGACCAGCAAAATTGAAACTACATGTAATCTATGAAAATTGAAGTGATAAGCAAGCTGCAGTTAATAAATCAGTGACCTCACAAGACAGTGCAAATCAGGCTCATATTTAATTACACCAATGCAACCTTTTTCATCCTTGTGTTTTTCTCAGGCACTGTTGGTCTAGTCTAGCTACAAGTTTGTTTAACCAATAAGAAAGTGAAAAAGCATGGAAATTCATCTAAATGTGATTGCTAGAAAGTATTCAAATGACAGATCATCAAATTGATATTTTCTTTGTTTGCTTTTTTTATCTAAAGATAAAAGAAAACATTTTTTTCCATGGTACTTCATTGTGTGACAGGTAAATGGCCATTTATTGTTATGAGCAGTGGGTAAAGTCAACAGATTGAACCAGATTGAACTAAACAATCTGCTTGGACTGGGCTGAACTGGATTGGGCTAAATAAAACTGCATTGGACTAGATCGAACAGGAACAGTCTTTATAATTGGATTGGCCCATTTTTCTACGATTTTGTATTTACCAACCAACTTTTATTGTTACCAAGGCCACTTATGCCACATTTGCTGCACTGTCAGTACTTTCTGTTAGTAGGGGCTGCATGTTCAGCTTGATACGCATGAAACTTAGTCAGAATGTTTGCCTTGATGATATCTTTGACAAGTTTGAAATTGGTTTATGAAGGGTCAAAAAAGTCATTAAACCAAATCTTATTAAAACCCTGTGTGCACTCTAGAGGCCACATTTTCAGCCTGATACTCATAAAACCAGTTCTGAGTATTTGTCTTGATGATATCACAGACAAATTTGAAATTGGGTCATGCCGGGTCAAAAAGTAGGTCATTGGGCCAAATCTTAAAAAACCTGTGCACTGTAGGGGCTGCATTTTCAGCCTGATACTCATGAAACTTGGTCAGAATATTTTTCTTGTTGATATCTTATATATCTTATATATACTCAAAGGCAGAAGAGAGTATACAGTTTTTGATCTCTCATAATTTTCTCATTTTTCAAATTTTTGACCTGAAATCTTCAAAAACCCATTGCTACTAAGTTTGAAATGATATTCTGTCATTAATTTACAACTTGACTGGCTACAGTGCAGGTACATGTCGATTTTGTATATCTGCACCTGCAACCTATTGGACAATCAACATATCGCTGGAAATCAGTATTTGGTTTCTAAGTCGATAATCTAAAAAAACCACAGCCTTTTCGTTTTTCTATCGAACAATGGAGCGGCTTTCAGAGGCCGATAGAAATTGTGTCATTAAGATTTTGGAAGCTGGTCGTTCAAGACCGGTCTGTAACTTGTTACTTGCAATGTACACAAGTCACAGTTGATCGGCTGTGAAGTTGCTATGAGTTGAAGGAACTGCCGTCTGTTTGACCTGAAGTAATCATGTCGAAGTAAGACCGGTACATCGGGAGTTGGGGGTAGAATGATGCATAAAATCAACATTGCGAGGTCCTAGTGAATCACTTAAATGAAAGTGAATCAGGGTGATGTGCAGTGTCTGCACTCAATCAAATTTAGTCAAATTCGAAGCCATGAACATGGTTCTGAATCATTTGAGATCTGCAATCAATAAATGGGAATGAAATTCGGTAACATCACATGAAAGTGTCTGGAAATTAGGAGGAACTGCTTAAAAAGTATGCCAAAGAAAGTTAACTTGTCACAGATACCCATCCAGAGGCCTGATTATTGAAGCAAATTGAGTCTGACAATACTTTTAGAGATTGAAATGGAAACATCTTCTTGTCTTTAAAAGAAATAGGGACCCACATGGCTTATACGTAAAGAGTTCGATCCCGACCCAAGGTGTTCCGATGTCGTAGGAGTTTCCTTTGGCAAGACATTTGAGGGCCCGGTCGTAGATCGGTTAAACTCATGATGAACATGAATAAGTTTGATGAAGTGAGCTAATGTCGTGATAATGTTGAGAGCGAAGTGAAACACCATTTAGTCCATCAACCATTGAAAACCCCGTCGTAACAAAAAAGTCTTTTGCTAACCTTTGATAAATAACTCCCTTGTTTTCTGTTAATAATGGTGTATTGCTGACATTTTTTTTAGTTTTGCCGTTTAAAAATGACTGGACTATTGCAAGAAAAAGATTGCAAGGGCTTAGCTTTAAATACTTTGCCAAAACAGCCAAAATTAGAAGGTGTATACTTTCTTTTGCCTCTGAGTATATATTCTGAAACCTTTGAGATTGGGCCATGTTGGGTCAAAAAGTAGGCCACTGGGCAAAATCTTAGCAAAGCTATGGATGCACTGTAGATGCAACATTTTCAGCCAGATACTCATGAAACTTGGTCAGAAAGATTGTCTTGATGATATCTCGGATAAATTTGAAATTTGGTCACAACAGATCAAAAAGCAGGTCACTTGGAAAACCCTTGTGTGCAGTCTAGAGGCCACATTTCCAGCCTTATACTCTTGAAACTTGGTCACAATGATTGGGACAAGTTTGAAATCGGGTCATGTTGGGTCCAATAGTAGGTCACTTACAACCATGTGTTTTAAATCAAATCAGGATCTCTTCAGCTTTATCAACCCTAGATAACTTTACTCAGGTGAGCGCTTTAGGGCCAATGGCCCCCTTGTCTCTTTTTTGTGAGAGAGTTTAACTTTACTCACTTAGAGCCTAAACCCTTACCACACAACCTTTAGTTTAACAACCTTGAGGAAGAAGGCTTTTGAAAAAAATGTGGGAAAAGCAGGCAATACTGGTATCCAGCGTTTTCTCCTTTTCCTAACTTGTTTTCGTTCGTTAAAACTTGGGATTATGTTGTAATGAGTTAATCTATCACCTGCAGATGCTTTCAATTTGCTCCTGTCTGAAATTTTGTAGTTGGGGAGAAGTGAAGGATATTTAGACAGATATTCGCGTAGATAAATACACCTGCCTCTTTTACTGGTAACCAGCATTTTCTCCTTTCCCTACAATGTTTTCTAACCTTTACCACACCATGGCGACTTTTAATGACCCTGAAAAAGAAGCCTTTTGAAAACACACGCAATGTTTTCTACCCTTCCCAAAACTATCTTGGAAATTTGAGTCATTATTTTGTCGTCTGCAAATACTTTTCATTTGGACATGTCTTACATTTTGTTGTTTGGTAATGAGTTAAAAGATAAATGCCATTGTTAGCCACATTTCATTTGTCGTCTGCCATGGCTTTCAATTGGGTTGAGTCTAATATTTAGTCGTATGGTGAAGAGTTAAGCCGAAAGATAAATGTCCTAAATTATAAAATGTGGACATTTTTGGGTCACAGATGTGTCACTACATAATAGGTCAGTCCTGTTATAGCAACTGTCACCTTAACATCAACACATTAGTGAAAATGTAACTTGTATCACCCTTAACTCTTTTACCAAACAACAAAATTTAAGACTTGTCCAAATTGAAAGCATTTGCAGACGATAAATGAACTGTTGCTCAAATGATGGAGGTTTTGAAAGAGTAGAAAACATGGTTACCGGCATTTTCTCCTTTTCCCACTCCTTTTTAGGGTCGTTAAAAGTTGGGATTGTGTGGTAAAGGATTAACTGATTGATTGATTGTTTGGTGTTTCACGCCTTTTTCAACATTATTTCAGTTATATCGCGGTGACCAGTGCACCTATCCATGCTTTCCTGGAGTCTCTTTTACTAGTACTCAGCATAATTTTTCCTTCCAAGCCACTGGCTGCTTTCCCACATAACCATCTTCAATGGTCAACAGTGGGAGAGGAATGAATCCTCCGAAAGAAATTGGCTGAGCTGGGGATTGAACCCAGGACCCCCTGTTCTCAAGTCCCGCATGCTACCGACTGAGCTACCACAGTTGGGCAAAGGGTTAACTAAGTAATCACACGTTTTCACAACTCTGAGGATAGATGATTCTGAAAACTGGAAAAAAAGGAAAATGCTGATAACCAGCACCTAGTCTTTTTCCCACAATGTTTCGTATTTTGTAAAAGCCAAATCACGTCATTTGAGACACCTTTGATCTATCGTCTGCAAATATTTTCAGTTCAGAGAAGGCTAAAATTGTGTCTTCTGGTAAAGGGTTAATCTCAAGATGGTCCGAATCCATTATGACTGTTTGGAGTGGTAGTTTCAAGCAATGTTTCAACCTTGACTAAAAAATTCTATGTTTTCCTTTTCTCACAATGTTTTCATGCCCTTTCAAAGACAAGTCACATTGTTTGAATCACCTTTTATTAATTTTGTCTTCTGCAAATAACTTTAGTATAAATGAGTTTAATCTTTATTGTCAGGTAAAGACCAATTACTTACTAGGACAAGAGAAATTAAAGTGTGAATATGTCAAGGAAGAGAAGTGGTCCTGTGTGGCTCAATGGTAAAGTGTGGAACTTGTGACCTGCAGGCCCAGGGTTTGAGCCTCACTGGATCCACTGAGTTTTCCGTGAGGGTGTCCTTGGGCAAAACACTTCAGAGCCGTAGCCTAGTACTGGTGAAACCAGGAAACCCATGAATTTGTGAGCTGTTGCCGTGATATGACTGAAATAATGTTCAAAGCGGCGTACACAATTCAGTCAATCAATCAAGGAAGAGAAAATAATCTACTTGAAAAGCTTCACATAGAACAATAATTAATTGTATTGTTCCTTTTTCCACTATGTTTACAAAACCTGTCCAATGCAAGTATGGGTTTGCAAGCCTTATTTCTGTAATAGAGTTAAAATCACTTTAGCCCTCTACTTACAATCCCAAGTGTTAACAACCCAGTTGGTGGAGACTTGAAAACATTATGGGAAAAGGAAAAAATGCTGATAACCAGCATTTTTTCCTTTTCCCACAATGTTTTCTATCCTTTCACAGTCAAATGCCATCATTTGAGTCAAATTGAATTTGTCATCTGCAAATGCTTTCAGTTTAGACAGGTATAAAATTTTGTCATTTGATAAAGAGTTAAACTTTACCAGACTTTGGATTTGTCCCAATTGAAAGCATAAATTTGTAGACAACATGAAATTGTGGTTCGAAAGTTTAAGGTTAGAAAAATGTGACAAGAGTAATGAATGCTGCTTACCAGTATTTCTCTTTTTCTCACAATGTTTTCAAAATCCTTTCTCCTAAGTGTCATTAACAGAGTAGATAATTGCAAGTAAAGGGTTATCTGGTCAACAGCTGAGTAATGACAAAAGGTTTGTTAGCGTTTAGAGTACCTTTTGCTGTAAGGAGCTAAAGATGACAGGATTTTTGTGCACATAGTCTATTTTTTATAACATGAATTGAAACCAGGGTATTTAAATATAAGGTTGATTGAATTCTGTAGAGAAAATTAAAAATCACTGACACTTATTCATATTTATATTTTTTTCGTGTTTGGAGTATGAGCATGTATCGGTGAAGTTTATTTTATTAATTCTTTACCAAAGGGCAAAATTGTTGACAAACCATTTGCAAACAACCAATTAAAGTGGTCTTCGGAAGGGTTGAAAACATTGTGAGGAAAGGAGAAAATCCTGTTTTCCACAATGTTTGTTAAACATTAATTTCTCTATGTTGTTGAAACTCTTCATTGTGTTGTAAAATATTAAGACACTTTACTGTTAATTTTTATTGCATTGCTTTGATAAATATTATGAACAAGGATTGATCATGTCAGTTTAACTTTTTACCAGATGACAAAATTTTATACTAGTAGAAATTGAAAGTATTAGCAGACTACAAAATAATAGTGACTGAAAAATTGAAAGTTGTTTTGGCAAGGGTGAAAATATTGTGGGAAAAGAAGAAAATGCTGGTTACCGGCATTTTCTCCTTTTCCCACAATATTTTCAAAAGGCTTCTTTCTCAGGGTCATTAAAGTTGGGATTGTGTGGTAAACGGTTAAAGGTTGATTGGCCATTTGAAATTTCCTACCATTGTCTAAATTGAAAGCATTTGCAGATATATGACACATTTGAGGGTGTAGTTGGATTTTCAAATGCTTTTGCCCAACTGTTCTCCTTGGTATGTAGAACTTTTATGCGAAATATTTTTCCAGTAAGGTTGAAGGTCAAGGTCACTGTTGAATGTTGATGAATGAGATTGTCTTGCAATGACCTTGTCAGAACTATGAATATTACTTCATTTGTGTATGACATAATGATTAAACGCATGTTGACAAGTCTGAATATTTCTCATGTTTTGACTAAAGATACTTCTTTACAGCCAGGGAGAAAAAAAAATGCTGTTAAACCTTGAAAGTGTGTAGAATGGCTCAGCTGTGTAAAAATAGATAAATTAACAATATATATGGAGTAAGGGATAGAAAAACTAAAGGGATTTGTCCTCATTGAAAACCAGAAACGACAACAGCAATTGCTTTGAAGGCCTCCAAAACATGAAATACATATCGTATCCGTTACCATCTGCAATCTTGCAGCCACCAGGGGTTGCATTTGGCATGAAGATACAAGAACGATTATACTTTAATAAAATAAGGATAAAATTGGTTAAAAACTGGCTGAAAATGAGTATAGAGGTATCTTTAAAGGGTAAAAGATGTTTGATTGTTCATAATTTCATTGCAGAAACAGTAAAAAGATGGACATTGACACAACAAAACTCCAGTTATATCTGGTTCAAGTAAATATTGTGGTGGCAGGGAGAGAGGGATTTGACCTTGCGGTGTCCATCAAAAAGATTTCGGAAGTTTTGCGAGATTATGACCAACATACCAAATGTTTGTACAGATACAAGGTAATACATGTTTGTCCCAATTTAAGCCTTTACAATACATTTCTGAGTTTTAATGACACTAATGAAGACGGCTTTTGAAAAGTTTGTGGGAAAAGGAGGAAATGCAAGTTACCAGTATTTCCTCCTTTTCCCATAGTGTTTTTTACCCCTCCAAAGGCAAATTTTAGTTTTTGAGCCACATTTGGTCTATTGCCTGCAAATGCTTTGGATTTGGGTCAGTCTAGAAATTTGTCGTTTGGTAAGGAGTTATATAATTTGTCAGATTAGGTCTTTACCAGATACTCCTGTGTATGTGCTCTAACTTTGTATCAGACTGTCCAGAGTTTTAACTCTTTACCAAATGACAGAATATTGGACTGGTCCAAATTGAAAGTATTTGCAGTCGACACTTTAAATTTAGCTGAAATGATTGTAAATGTCTGTAAAAGTGTTTTCCAAAGGCTGTTTCCTCAGGGTCATTAAAACTTGGGATTGTGTGGTAAAGGGTTAATGACCCCTGAGGAAGATGTTATTGGATAAGGAGAAAATGCTAGTAACCAGCATTTTCTCCATTTACCACAATGTCTTCTACCCTTAGTTTTAAAGTTCAAACACAAAGTTATTAATTTAAACAGTATCAAATTTGTTGTCTGCAGTTTGGATTATGGTTTGGTGACGGTTTATATCTTTGTGACCAAGCAGTTGTTGATTACTAAAGCTTTGGTCAAACCTTACGTAATTGACCGTAGTGGGGAATGACCGTAGGTGGCCGTAGTTGAATGTATTAAATGTAGTTGAACGTAGTTACACGTAGATAACCATACTTCAACATAGTAATGAACGTGGTTTGAACTTGTTATTTGCCTGTAGCATGCGCATAATTTTTTAACATGTTCAAAAATTGGTTACGGTTAACTACAATGTTTTGACCCTACTGTGACTGTAGTTTGAATGTAATTGACCATAGTAACTGTATTTGACCCTACTTAACCATAGTGTGTTTAATATGTTCAACTACGGCCAACTACAGTCATTCCCCACTACGGTCAACTACGTAAGATGTGACCACGGTTTAAGTACAATGACTGCAGTTTACCCAATACCCATGCTGAGTAGGTGCAACCCCAGCGTTTTACCGTAGCTTAACACAGTTGACCTTAATTTACCCTAGTCCAGCATACTTAGGAAATAGTTTAAACATAGTGTAACATTGTTAATCGTAGTTAGATGTAGTGATACCCTAGTTAATCATAGCCACTTTGCTTGCAGTTGAATGTAGTTAACCATACTTACACGTAGTTCAACCTACTTAGACTTTCTATGCATGTATTTCCTTTTTTTGCCAATTTTGAACCTACTTCAAACATACTTCAACCTAGTTGACATTAGTAACACTACGGCAGACTACGCTTAAAATGAACTACGGTCAACTACATGCATGACCGTAAATGTGACCATGGTTTAAGGGTTGACTATTATTTAGGTAAAAATGTGCTATTGCAAAAGTATTGACACTGGAAAAATTGCTGTTGCATTAGTACTGATATTGCAGGTTATTATTGCAATGTTGTTTCCAGTACTTGATTTAAATATGAGCATTTTCTCCTTTTCCCACAATGTTTTCTAACCTTTCAAAGATAGAGCCCTGGACTACATTTAATGTTTTGTCTGCGAAAGCTTTGAACTTGGACAAGCCTAAAATTTTGGAAAAATTGCTACTGTATTAGTGTTGATATTGCAGGTTATATTTACAATGCTGTTACATGTACTTGATTTAAATGTGAGCATTTTCTCCTTTTTACACAATGTTTTCTAACCTTTGAAAGTTAAAGCCCATCATTTGGACTACAGTGTTTCTGCAAAAACTTTGAATTTGGACGAGCCTAAAATTTTTTTGTCTGGTAATGAAATAGTGAGTTTAAGATTTCTTCTCACATCATTTCTGCCGAGCCCTTGTAGCTCAGTCGGTAGCATGCAGGAATTGAAAACAGGGAGTCATAGGTTTGATCCCTGGCTTGGCCAATTTCTCTCCGAGGATTGATGATAGTCATTGCGACAGGATTCATTCCTCTCCCACCGCTGACCATTATGGGAAAGCAGCCAGTAGCTTAGAAAGAAAGTTGTGCCAAATACATGTACTGGCAAAAGAGACTCCAGGAAAGCATGGATAGATGCACTGGCCACTGCGATATAACTAAATAATGTTGAAAAGGCTGTTAAACACCATACAACAACAACCTCACATCAATTCTAAAACACATGTGTACTACAGAATATAGGACAGGATATAACAGGCTCCATATCTTGAGTATTATTTGCAGTCCTCACTGACTACAAAAGCTGTGTATGCTATACGTAAAAATGTTGGGACTTTACAAAATCTGAAAAAGTTTGTTATTTTGCATGGCTCAGTGAACAGGAAATTACATGTCACTTTCATTGTGTATAGTTATTTATTTAACTCTTTACCACACAGCAAAAAAGCATTAATTTTGCAGATGATAAAATAAATGTGACTTGAAAATTGATCCTTGTCCTTGGATGAGTTGAAAGCATTGTGGGAAAAGAAAATCCTGGTTACCAGCATTTTCGCCTTTTCTCACAATGTTTTCAAAAGTCTTATTGTCAGGGTCTTAAAGCTCAGGATTTTGTAATAAAGGATTATCTCTTTACCAGATGACAAAATTTTAGGAGTCTTCCCTACTGAAAGCATTTACAAATGTGTCTCCATTGATGCAAATTGTCTTTGAAAGGTTAGAAAACATTGTGGCAAAAGGAAAAAATGCTCGTTTCAGTCTCCTTCCCTTACAAACCCAGCCCTTTTAAAACTGGTTCTAGACTAACCCAAAACTACATGTATAACAAAACAAAGAAAGGCAAAGTAATTACCGGTACATGTAATAGGAAAGAAAGTGTTGATATTCAAAATGAATGGAAAAGGAGGACTTGCTTGCAATTATGAATAAAAAGTACCATGGTGGGTGTTATAAATAGAGCTTTAAAAAAATAAATGGAGTGAATGAAAAAATACATCAGCAACTAAAGATATGTGAGATATCCCTTTTTCACAAAGGTATTACTCGAACAAATTGACATGAAATCAACCTCTATGCAAAGAATAATTAAAGAGTGAATATTTATATTATCAGGTATAATCGGATGGTATGGAAATCCTGTTAATGGTAGATGTCGGGTTTGACCCTTTCAGTACCACAGTCAAAATAAAAAGCTTTTTGCAGATGACATGGATCAAGGTCAGACTGCACAGAAAGTGCTTCCTAGATCTATGTTACCTGCCACGTGTTACAAATTTAACAGTACAAAATCACATACTTATTTCAGGTATTTTAAGTATTTTTTAAAGATACAATAAATCTATTATCTGCACAGAATTGAAAATCATCCACATAGTTCCACATCCAGACGACAACAGCCGAAGCTAAGTTTGGATAGTAATTCAAGCATGTAATATATGGTAATAGAGATCATTTATTTCATGTCAATTTGTTCGAGTAATATCTGTCGTAAACATTTGAATGCCAAAAACAAATTCGGTTTCTTTGGGGGAGTAGACTGTATGTGTAAAGGATAGATTGCTCATAACCTGGGGTCTAATTAAAAAATAATCTTCTTTCTATTGTCATTTATCATTCAATAAACCACAGTTGTGAGTTATAAGGCACAATAAATAATCCACGAGGGTGATAGCCCGAGTGGTTTATTCATTGCGCCTCATAACTCATAACGTAGTTTATTGAACAATAAACCACAATAGAAAGAAGATTATTTCGATTCTAACATGACCAACTCTTAATCAAAGGAAAACAAGTTCATACTTAGAGTAAAAATGCGGATGCAGATTATATTCCATTGAATAACTTACTTTATACAGAATGACGTCGCTCTTTATAGAATGATGTCACTCTACATAGAATAACGTAGATTTTTACCAAGCTTTGGTTGCACTGTGTTTATAGAGCCGAATTCACGTGTCATGTTAGAATCTTGGATCACACATTTTAGCATTGCATAGGGAGCATAAAACTGAAACTATTAGCAAAGAATTGGAAGGCTAGAAGCAAGATCAGACTGCTCATATGTGTAGGCAGATCTCATATCTACAGTTTTAACAGATCTGTCCATAGTCATTTTTGTCAAGATAGAGGATAACTGGATATTTTCAGTCTCTATTGCAAAATAACTATTATAAAGGTCACTTGGCTAGATTGTCTACAAAACATTTGACAGGGTAGTAGGTTGAAGACCAGACTGCAGGTTACTTGTGGTCTGATCTTAGTCAACAATACCCAGAATAGCACTTATAATAATGCTGTGCTTGATGCGGTGAAAGTTTTTATACCCCCCCAAAGGATAGTTTATGGGGGTATACTAGAGTCACCTTGTCTGTCCATCCGCCCATCCATCCGCCGTCCATCCATCCGTTAAAATCTTCTTTTTTTTTTTTGATTACTTTCTAGGTCACAGGGGAGACCAAGATTCTTGCAAGTACATACAATTTATTTTTGTTTACCTCTGCTGGCCAAAGGCCAGCCAGCTTATGTCAGGGTCCTGTGTCTGTTCTGTGTCTCTCCATCCATCTGTAGGTGCATTAACTTTTATTTGAAGCATCTTCTTCTCTGAAACTACTCATCCAACTTTGATCAGACTCTATAGAAATGATCCTGCTATGGTGTTCTTCAGAATTTCATCAAAGAATTCTATTCTATTAGACACTCTGGTTGCTATGACTGGTAAAGGGTCAAATCTACTCAAAAACTTATTGCTTTTCCTTACAATCCCAACTTTAAATGACCCTTGTAATTGAGAAGACTTCTGAAAACATTGTGGGAAAAGGAGAAGATGCTGGTAATTTCTTCTTTTCCTACAGTATTTTCTGCCCTATCAAAGACATCTTTTTTTTCCTCATTTTAGCCTTCTGTGCATCTGCAAATGCTTTCAATTTGGACAAGTCTAAAATTTTGTCGTTTAGTTAACCCTTTACCACACAATGACGACTTTTAAGGACCCTAGGGAAGAAGCCTTTTGAAAACATTGTGGTAAAAGGAGATAATGCTGGTAACCAGCATTTTCTCCTTTTTCCCACAAAGTTTTCTACCCTATCAAAAAAAAATTACGTCATTTGAGCCAGTATAAAATTGTCGTCTGCAAACGCTTTCAGTTTGGATAGTTCTAAAATTCTGCCGCATGGTAAAGGGTTAAAGGGCATTTTCAAGGAGTAACATTAACTCCTAAAGGTCCATTCGGTATGATATAAATGAGCCAAGTTGTGAAAGCTCAGTGACAATGCTCAGAGCCTAGCTTCATACTGGTGCAGCACATGAATAAGTAGGCTTTTGAAATGCTGTAAATAAAACACACATGTGTCTAATGTCTCTCTACAAGATGTAAAATAAAATAGACATATCCAGATAGAAAGCATTAGCAAATGACAATAAAGGTTCTGGCAAAAAAAAAAATAGGATTTATCTTCAAAAGTGTGGAATACATAGTTGAAAAGGGAGAAAACTGGTTACTATTATGTTCTCCTTCTTCTACAGTGTTTTCAGAAGCTTTATTTATCATGGTCGTTAAGACACAGGATTGTTTGGTAAAGGGTAAAAGCAGCATAAACACCTTTTAACCCTTTACCACATAATCCCGACTTTTAACGACCCTGAGAAAGAGGCCTATTGAAAATATTGTGGGAAAAGGAGAAAATGCTGGTAACCAGCATTTTCTCCTTTTCTCACAATGTTTTCTACCCTTCCCAAAACAAATTTCGATTTTTCAGTTACGTTTATTTTGTCATCTGCAAATGCTTTCAATTTCAACTAGTCTAAATTTTTGTCAACTGGTAAAGAGTTAACATTTACCAGTTGACAAACTTTTAGACTTGTCCAATCTGAAAGCATTTGCAGATAACAAGGTGTTTCAGATGGGCAAAGTTGTCTTTGAAAAGGTAGAAAACATTGTGAGAAAAGGAGAAAATGCTGGTTACTCAGGATTGTAATAAATGGTGTTAACGACCTTCAATAAGAAAGTGTATGAAAACACTTCCCCAGGATCGTTAAAGTTTAGATAAAGAGTGTGGTAAAGAGTTAAACAAAACATTAACCTTTAACCCTTTAACGACAAAATTGTGGACTTATCCAAATTCAAAGCATTTGCAGACGACAATTTCAGTGTGGCTCAAATGATGGAATTTGTCAATGATATGGTAGAAAACATTGTGGGAAAAGGAGAAAATGCTGGTTACCAGCATTTTCTCCTTTTCCCACAATGTTTTAAAAAGGCTTTTTTTCATGGCCGTAAGAACTTTGGATTTTGTGGTAAAGGAATACTAAACTGCTCAAAAAAATAATGTAAAGATTTAGGCTATTATAAAGATCCTGAAGACTGTGAGTTCAAATTCTTTTTGCCCAAAAAGTGTCACCAGGTATAGATAGTGTAGATCTAAGATTAGACTGCATAATTTGTGCAGTCTGATCTTGATCTACTCTCTCTTGAAAAATGAGTTGCACTTAGTAGCCTTTGGATTAACTTTTCAACAGACAACAAAATTTTAACAGCATCATAATATGGAGAGCATTTGCAGTCAACAAATTAAACATGGCTCAAAAAATATAACTGTCTTTGACCGGGTAGAAAACATTGTAGGAAAAAAAGAAAGTGCTGTTTACTACTATTCTTTCCTTTCCCCCAGTGTTTTCTTCTGAGTGGTTAAAACTCTAATTTGTTTTTTGATGAAGGGATGTATGTTTTTCCAAAGATTTTATTTGTTATGTGGTTGTTGTCACAACAATATTTTTGTAAATTTTCTTATGTGCTTTAAACTTTCAGTTTATGAGGTGACAAATGTGATCGGTTTAGAGAGAATGGTCAATGGCTTGACCTTATTGGGCTATGTGGATGTTGTGTGTGATCCACTCTGTACTTACGAAGGGTTCGCTCAAAGAATCGGGGTGAGTGAATCACTAACTGCACCATCACCTAGAAATCTGACATCTGACCAGTGTGTATGGGCAGAGTTCACAGTGGAGTATCTGGGTATGATTATTTGCTTAAAACAGGAACAAATAAGAAAAAAAGATATTCAAATACATGTACTTGATTTTTGATATTCAAGTGATATTTCAGTGGTACACTTTCAGTTAAAAGTTGATCTTTTAGCTCTGAAACTAAACATGCTTGTAAGGACAGTACCACTTACTAGTATCCCAACTTGTACAGAGAAAAGTTCTTCAGTGAATGGAAATATACATATATCGTATTGGATATAATTTACGCCTCTTCCAACACATATTTTTTTATTTGCCATTCTGTCTTTGTCCTCTGTAGATTTCTTCAGTATCTAGTTGAGAATCACATGCTGTTTGTACTATAGTTTTGTTTTTATGTGCAGAATATGTTAAAACTTTGCCAAACAAAAAAATGTAGACCAACCCAATTAAAAGCATACCATAGCTTGGCATCCAATGGATTCTTTTGGTTTTTGTATATCCTAGTCAATTTAATGCATGGAAGATAATTTAAGATATTTTATTAAGGTAAAAAACTTAACCCTTTACCACACAATCCCAACTTTAAACAACCCTCATAGTAAAGGCATTTGAAAACATTGTGGGTAAAGGAGAAAATGCTGGTAACCAACATTTTCTCCTTCTCCCACTATCTTTTATATTCTATCAAAGACAAATTCCATCATTTGACACATGTTGAAATTGTCATCTGCAAATGTTGTCAATTTGGACAAGTCTAAGATTATGACATGTGGTCAAATGTTAAACAATTTTTTGTTCTTATGACTTGATGTAAACAATCCATCATAGGTAAAACTATGGATGATCTTCTTTCAACATGGAAAACTGAGGCAGAGACAGCACTTTCAGTAAGGAAAGGTGGTGGAAAATTGGAATTATATAAACTGTGTGGTCAGAGAAAGGTACGCTTCTTTCATTGTGTAAACTATTACAAAAACAGTCCTAAGTTTTAACGACCCTGATTAAAAAGGCTTGATACAGAAATTTTGCAGTTTTAGAAAAAATTAAGAGCAAAATATGCTCTGCTATAATAGCCAGTGTAATGCGCTTTGTCGGGCTACAATTTTCCAATTTGAAATCTATTATTTCGTGTTAATGAACATTCAGAATTGTGTAAAATTGGCGACAATTGTTCACATGGTCAAATTACATCATACTGCATTTCCTTAAAACATTATCAATGTTGTACTTCCGGTTAATGTAATAACATAGCTTGTCTTTCGTCAGTGCCAGGTAATTTTTGACGCAATGATGTCTTCAGTAGATGTTAAATTATGCCCAATAATCAAGTTTTGTGTTTGACTCTGTAAAACACCAAAACAGATGGAATTGAGAAAGGGATTGACACCTTCAGTATTTCATTTGTCTACAAGTTTTATGACCGATTCAGGAATGGAAAGAACCTCGTTTGAAGTTGTTCTTTGTGTAGGACGGTGGGTTAGCGTAACAGCATCAATTTTGGTTGAGGACTGGACAAGGTGAATAACGACCAGTGGGTTACACTGTGTGGCGTATCCGACGACTTGGTGCGTCTTGTTCCACAGTACATCCGGTATCCTTATACAGGATCTAGGAATGTCTAAAATATTTGCGTGCTGGGTGTGAAAGGGGATTATGTAGAAGAGATACTCTGATCTCTTGACTTGTAATGACATTGACATTATTTTTTCACCTCTAGAGCCCGGCAATGCACGTTTAGATGTGTTTTGTAATTCTCTTTATTTTTTCATGAATTTGTACGAAATTTGGAGGATGGTTTGGATATAGATTGTTTAATATGTCTCATATGATAAGTCTCCTGGTTTTATTTTTACAACAAAATTCCACGAATTTATCGAACAGCCCTGGTATATTCATTAGAGAAATCTTGTTTAACATCCACCTGATAGGGAACCAAGCTACCTAAAGAACAAAACCATATTGGTATTTCTGTTGAAATCACTTATAAAATGCCTTTTGGTAAAGCTAGGGCCTGTTTTCAAACAAACAATTTTGAAACACTATTCAGGGTTGAGAGACAAGGATTTCTGTGATAGAAACTATCGTCAAAATTTTGAAAGCAATTCTACTTACCAGTGTTTCCTAGTTGTCCCAACATATTGTTAAAAGGCAACATTCTGAGGGACTGTAAATCTTAAATTGTTTGGTAAAGAGTTAACTTTGTAACATAGCATTTTTTGTTAAGGCAAGCAATCCTTTTTTTCTCTTTTTCTAACAGGTTCACTTATTCATCGAACACACAGCTGAGGAGTGGGACAACCTTTCTTTTAAACTACCGTTAATGCAACAGAATGGTGATAATGTGAAAATTGTTACAAAAGGGCTGCAAAATTTAGATTTTTATGCCAACAAGATTCTGGCAGACTAATTGTGAGGGTAACAAAGAAAGTATGCATGAAAAATTGCCTTTTTATGCAAAGTTAGTTTCTTTTCTTAAACCTTTTGTATACTAGACTTTTTGTTGAAATAATGCTTATCTATTTCAAGGAGAACAAGAGAGAAACTTCCTTTAAGTAGAAGTGACAGAAAAGAGAAGGCGCCCTTTAGTACAAGTAACACTAAAAGAAACCACTGTGTAGTGCAATTAACACAAAGGAGAAAATACTGTAGTTCAAGTAAAACCAAAAAAGTGACCACCTTGTAGTACAAGTGGTACAACGTAGTAACCACTTCGTAGTACAAGCAACTCATAGTAGAAATCATTTTGTAGTACAAGTGGTACAAAGTAGTTTGTAGTATAAGTAATACAAAGTAGTAACCTTTTTGTTGTACAAGGGATACAAAGTAGTTGCCACTTTGTAGTATATGCAATACAAAAAAGTAATTGCTTTATTGTACAAGTGATACAAAGAAGAAACCACTTTGTAGGACAAGGGATGCAAAGTAGAAACCTATTTGTTGTACATAGTAACACCTTTGTATTTGTAGTACAAGGGATACCTTATAGTAAATGCTTTTTAGTATACGGGATACAAAGAAGTAACCACTCTATGGTACAAGGCATACAAAGAATTGACCACTTTTCAGTACAAATGATACAAAGTAGAAACCACTTTGTAGTACAAGGGATACAAAGTAGAAATGGATTTGTTGTACAAGTGAAACAACATAGTAACTACTTTGTAGTACAGGGGATACAAAATAGAAACCACTTTGTAGTACAAGGGATACAAAGCAGTTACCACTGTTTAATACATCTGACTCAAGGGAGTCTTTTTGATGTAGAGTCCATTTTGAAAAGGAGCAGTAGCTTGTTACCGGGAAATGCTCCTTTCCCTACAGTGTTTTAAAAAGCTGTTTAGAAGGTAATTTATTTAAATTTTTTGATATAGTACAGAAGATTACCTTACATGTGCAGCTTTGAATATTTTTTTGGGGGGAGGGGGTACTCTTTTACTGTAAGTTATATCTATCTTGTAGATGTAGCAGATCAGGCTGTGCCATTAGTGATTTTGTTTCATTAATATCTTGGTTTGTAAAGGCTCATTAATTAGAAAATGACGTACATTGTAGAATCTTCAACTGTTCACTGGGAAAAAATATGCTAGCAGTTTGTTTACAATAAATATGTTCTGAATTTTCCTGCCTTAGGAGCCACCACTATCTAGCAAGCAACCTGTATTAACCTTTACAGCACAATCCTGATTTTTGATGGCCTTGAGGAGGAAGGCTGATGCTCCCTTTCCTACAATGTTTCTTATCTTTTGAAAGACAAAAGTCACCATTTTAGCCACATTTTTGCATTTTTAAGTGCATTGGGTTTGGAAAAGTCATTGATTTTGCTGTTTGATAAAAGGTTACGTAAGCATAAAAATAGGTCTCAGAGAAGGCCAATATATTGAAATGTACAAGCAAGCCACTTGTCTGTAGCAGGATGACAGAGTGTCCCAAAGGTGCTTACTAAAGTTAGGTTGGACTGAATGTTCACCAATAAAAACACTTTTATAATATAGGTTGTACTGAACATGTATGTCCATTCATACAAATAGTCTCCTACCTCTATCTGTAATGTGTTGTCTCAAAATATCTAGCCCTTTACCAAATGACAAAGTTCTAGAGTTGTTCAATTTGAAGGGATTTGCATACGACAAATAGAATATATAGAATGACTGAATTTGTCTTTGGACTGATAGAAAACATTGTGAGAAAAAGGAGAAAATGCTGGTTGCCAGCATTTTTTCTTTTTCCCATAATATACCCTACCCTTTTAAAGCAAATCCTATCTTTTGAGTCACATGTAATTTGTAGTCTTCATAATTTTTATGCTTCATACTTTGGGCAAATTTAAACTTATGTTTTCTGGTATAAATGTATTTTTACTAGGATCATCAGGAGAAACTAGTTTTTCTGTCTCATGGCTGATTTGATTTTTTGAAGGCACCCATGTTACACATAACCATTCTGCAGACTTTTTTAGTTGTCATACAGCAGATAACATTCAAAAACAATATGACAGAAGGAGAATATGCTTTTAAGTTGTAGTAAACATATTCTCCTTTTCAGCAAAATTTCTCATTAAACGAAACATGCATTTTCAGGTTAGAAATTAGACCCAGTGAATAGCAATTTCAAGGTTTCTTTTGTCCAGAATATATCAGCAAAGTAGACATTGTAGATCAAAGATTTGCATACTTTGTGCAGTCTAATCTTCATCCATATTGGCTGCAGAGGCAACAACAATAGGTGTGAATGGTGCTATAGGAGTTAAGTTATATTGTGTATTGATTAACAAGGATGGTTTCGAGATGTCGGCTGCAAATTTGTTTTTCAAGAGTTAATGTGTTAAGCTTGATAAGGTATAGGTCGCTAACTTACAACGTGTTCAGATTTTAGATATTGTCTTTGTGTTGAGTATTTGTGTCACCAAGTTAGATAAATTATGTATTAGGTGCTTATTTTATATTAAAGCTATTTTAAATAAAATACTATTGTAATAAACAGAGTTTTCTTTTACTTTTGCTGCATCAGCCGCCAAGATTATAAAAAAAATTATTCTCTTTCGTTAACCCTATACCACATAGTCCTAAGTTTAATAACCGGAAGAAGAAAGCCTCTGAAAACCTTGTGGGGAAAGAAGGAAATGCTGGTAACCAGTATTTCCTCTTCCCACAGTGATTTCCACCTTTACAGAGATAAATTCCATCATTGTTTCAACTTTTATCTTGTTGTCAAACAATTTAAAATTGTGTAAGTCAACTTTTTTTTTGGGGGGGGGGGGGCAAAATGTTGGTACCAGGGATTTTACAAGGCCCTTTACCAGATAATCCCATGAGTTAATGACCCTGTGGAAGAAGACTTGCAAAAACATTGTTAGGAAAAGAAGTAAATACTGATAACCAATGTTTTCCTTGCATCAGTTGAGATGTGATTCATCTGTAGTCTGGAAATGCTTCCAACGTGAACAGGTCTACAATTTTGTTGTTTGGTAAATATTTCATGGGTTTTGGGGGTGGGGTGGAGGGCAAAATATTGGTTCCAGTGAGTTTACAAGGCCCTTTACCAGATAATCCCATGATTTTATGACCCTGTGGAAGAAGACTTGTGAAAACATTGTTAGGAAAAGAAGTAAATACTGATAACCAATGTTTTCCTTGCATCAGTTGAAACTTGATTCATCTGTAGTCTGGAAATGCTTCTAACACAAACAGGTCTACAATTTTGTTGTTTGGTTAATATTTCATGAATGATTAATATAATTTTTAAAGGCCATGTTTATTTTGATGGCTATTCGTGTATATCAATTGGATTAGTATAACTTTTACAGGTCATGTAATGTGCAATCTGATCTTGATTGCCACATTGCAAATATGTGTAAAACTTAAGTTTTCATTGGTGTTGAAGGATACTACAACAAGACAAAAAGACTGAAAGATTCAAAGCTCACTTCATATTAAATGTTCAACTCATTTGAGCACAACAATTAACCTCAAAGTAAATCAGAACATTTCCTTTCCCAAAAACTTGAATACCCAATACCAGTCATGTAATAATGAAGTTTGATTATCAGGGGAAGTAAATGATAAAAAAACTAAGATATACATGTACCTATTATCAGTGAATAAGAGTTATTTCCCTTCATCAATATTACATAAGCTGAAGTCATATTGACTTCATGTATTGAACCATATAAAACTTGTGACCCCTGCAGTGGGGCCAATCTTGACCCTAGGGCTGTAATTGGGACTATCGGTATATTGGTAGAGGTCTACGAAATAAAGCTGCATGCCAAATTTCGTAGCTCTATGCTTTATGATTAGGAAAAGATGTAAAACTGGTCACCCTTGGGGCTAACCAGTTTCAACCTCAGGTTTTTAATTTGAAGATTTCTGGTAGAGGTCTGTTAGATGAAGCTACATACCAAATTTGGTAGTGCTATGCCTTATGGTTTTGGACAAGGAGATTTATAAAGATTTTCAATATTTTTCTGTTTTGTTGCCATGGCGACCAGAGTTTTATCTGGAATCAAATTCTTTGATCAAATTGTGAGGAGGGCTATGGCAGGAACATTTCTGTAAAGTTTCATCAAAATTGGATGGGTAGTTTCAGGGAAGATGTTTGAAATAAAAGTTAAATCATGGAAGGATGGACGCATGCACGGACACACCGCAGACACAAGGCTGTGACCTAAGCTCGCTGGCCTTTGGCCAGTGGAGCTAAAAAAGAGAAAAAGCTGGTGACCAGCAATTTCTTCCTTTCCCACAACGTTTTCTACTGTTTGAAAGAGAACTATCACTTTTTGAGCAACTGTTAATTTGTCATATATGCAAATGCTTTCAATTTGCACAAGCCTTAAATTTTGTTGTCTGGTAAAGTGTTATGGACCTAATGAGTTGAACCACCTTTGATAAATTTTTATCTTTGTACCTCTGGTTTAAACAAAATGATAAAGCATTTTAATCAGATAAAAAATAATTTATTGCCATTGAACTGAATATAAAACTTTTCAAACAATTGAAATTCTATAAAATTTACATATAACTTTTAAAAGAAAATTACACTGACGACAAATTTTACTGCCATTGTAAAAAATCTATTATATACAATGTACTGTACCTAGAAATTTGACTGCTAAAATGCATGCATCACTAGTGGATAAAATCAGGCATGACAAAAGAAAAAATTCTTGTGCAATTGGTTTGCAATCTGACTGGTCAAAAAGTTACACTATAACATTTCATCAATTTGGTTGGTCTGTAAGTTAATTCTGATTTTCATCTGTCATGTGAGCTCTTAAAAAACTTTTACATATGACGGGTTTTTTCAAATATATGGAAAATGTGGATGCCGACTCCAATGCCAATGTTGTGGGTTGTGCAACAGCTGTTTCTGGACTTTGTCCAGGCCAGCTAATACACAGAATATTATGTTGTACTATCAATAGATTTCCTGGTGCTTGTATTTTCTTCTTCCTGCATAAGAAAAGTTTGATATCTGCCAAGACCTTTGCCATGGGCAACCCAAAACACTAGTGTTCATAAATACTTGCATTGAAGATAATAGCATTATATTTTTACTGGTGTCAATATTTGGAATGAAAAAAATGTAATCAATTGAAGTGAATGGTCAAATGTTGCCAGTGTCATAGACCTCTTTAACATTTAGACCTTTTTTTGAAAAAGAAAATAATAAAATTAGATGTTGACAGGATCATGAATCGTTGATACTGGAAAATGAATTTCTACACCAGTAAAATGAATTTCTGCTTGAGTGACTATTTTGTACACTGATAAAAGATGTTTTAAAAATATACTGAATCTATTATAAGGTACAATAATACACCATTTAATATCACACAATTATTATGTAATACATACACTGGCATATACTGGCACTAAAATCATCCTTTTTTCTCAAAACAAACTTGAAAGCACAAAGGAGAAAAATATCTTCTTTCACAACTTTGTTCCAAAAAGTCTATCTCAACCCTTCGCCTCACAATCCCAATTTCAACAACACTGGTGAAAAGAGCTTTTTGAAAACATTGTGGGAAAAGGTGACAATGCTGGTAACCAACATTTCTCCTCTTTGCACAATGTTTTCTACACTCTTAGTGACAAACCTTATCATAAGAAGCACCTTTAATTTGTTAATTGTTACAATTTGGATAGGTCTGATTTTTTTTTTAACATGGTGAAAGGTAAATCATAAAACATAAAAATCTAAGACACATAAAATATTGCAAGAAAGCAAATTATACATTACAAGCCTGAATTTTCAAACAACCTAAATAAGAGCAGCATACAACCTTATAAAAGAAAAGTTTTGGTTCTTTCTACCATGTCGGATCTTTTTGCGACCTTGAGCAAAGGCTGAAAGGAAGGAGGAAGGTAACCTGCATTTTCCCTTTTTTCCACATTGTTTTCTACCCTTTCAAAGACACTAAAAAGTTGCTGGTAACCAGCATTTTCTCCTTTTCCCACATATTTTCTTCCCTTCCAAAGACAAATTTCAGCTTTTGAGTCATGTTTACTCTATCATCTGCAAATGCTTTCAATTTGGGCAGGTCTGAAATTTTGCCATTTGGTAAAGAGTTTGAGAGGTGTCTGTCCAAGGATCACATATACAAAATAGCAGCGTGATGTTTAGAGAAATACCTCTAGAAATTTTCAAATTTTTTTCCCATTTCAAGTTCAGTTCATCAAAAATCTGAAATCTTGACAGGAATTCCAAGGTTTGGTTTCATTTGGATAGGTTTCGTTTGAGGAAAAGATATCCCATGTAAACACTGTCTTTGAAAGGGTAGAAAAAATTATGGAAGAAGGAGAAAATGCTGTGAACAATCTAAAGATCTCCTTTTTCTATACACTGATTTAAAAATCCTTCATTCCCAAAGATGTCAAAACATTGAATTGTTTGGTAAAGTTGCAATGTACTCAATGAATGGCTGTAAATATGAGATTAGCATTTTGGTCTTGTTCAATGATCAAAACATTACTTGTTATTTTTGTAATAAATAAAGATGGACAAAACATTAAACAAGAGGGCCATGATGGCCCTGTATCGCTCCACAGGCTAATTAGTAACTAGAGGCGCTTGAGCGCCTGTATCGCTCCACAGGCCTGATATTTCTATAATGGCGAAAGGAAGTTTTTAACAATTATCATTCAATCCTGCATTTTAGCTCACTGAAGAAACAATTTGGTAGACAACCACTATAGGAACTTACCTGCAAAACAACAATGAAATCCAATGAATAGTTTTAGAGAAGAAATTTTTCAAAGATTTTACTTTATACCATAAAAGGAAAATGAGTCTCCCATAAAAGCCATGTTTTTTGACAGATCTTTTTTCTTTTAAGGAATTCTGTAAACCTGTATCTAAGGAACATTCCTGCAAAATAATAATGCTATCCAAATAGCGGTTTGGGAGGAGAAGATTTTTAAAGGTTTTTTACTTTGGTTGCCATGGCAACCAGAATTCTTCATGGAACACAATTATTTGAAGGAATTTGAAAGAGGACCACCAAAGGAACATTCCTGTGAAATATGGTAAAAATCCAGTCAATAGTTTCTGAGGAGAAGTTTTTTAAAGAAAAAGCTTACGGACACACGCACGGACGAACGGACGGACGGACGCACGACGGACACAACGCCATGACAATAGCTTTCTGGCCTTCGGCCAGTGGAGCTAAAAACCCTACACACCAAACATAACAATACTTGTTCAATTGGTTTCAAACTAGTAGACATAAACAATTTTCTCAATAAATTCCCATGAGAAAGTTATGACCCCAGGGCAAAGCCATTTTTGACCACAGAGCTATAATTACTTGAATCCTGGTAGAGGTCCTCAAGATAAAGCCCCATACCAAATAATACAAGTCTAAAATAAGTGGTTATAAACGAGAAGATTTTCAAAATTTCCTCAATAAGAGGCCCTGTAAAACATGAGACCCCCTGAGACAGGGCTAAATTTGGTAGCCCTGGTTCTTATGGTTAGTAACAAGAAGATTTCTGAAGTTTTCACTATATAAGTCCATGTAAAACTTGAGACCACTGGGGTGGGGGCAAACTTGACTCCAGGGCTGTAATTTGGGCTCTCTTGGTAGAGGCCGACTAGATAAAGCTACATGCAAAATTTGGTAGCCTTAAGTAAGAGAAGATGTTTAGAGTTTTCCCTATATAAACCCATAAGACCCCTGAGACAGAACTAAATTTGGTAGCCCTAGTTCTTATGGTAAGTAATAAGAAGATTTCTAAAGTTTTCACTATATACACTGTAAGCCCATGTAAAACTTGAG
Source organism: Hippopus hippopus (assembly GCA_946811185.2). Lineage (NCBI taxonomy): Eukaryota > Metazoa > Mollusca > Bivalvia > Cardiida > Cardiidae > Hippopus > Hippopus hippopus. Next base: position 34,955,473 of record OX328097.1, read on the forward strand.
ACCACTGGGGTGGGATAAAATTTGGCCCTAGGGCTATAATTTGGGCACTTTTGGTAGAGGCCCTCTAGATAAAGCTACATGCAAAATTTGGTGGCCCTAGGTCAAATTTGACCCCAGGGCTATAATTTGGGCACTCTTGGTAGAGGCCCACTAGGTAAAGCTACATGCAAAATTTGGCAGCCCTAGGCCTTATGGCTAGTTACAGGGAGATTTCTAAAGTTTTCTCTATATAAGCCCAGGTAAATCTTGTGACCCTGGGGCGGGGTCAAATTTGACCCCAGGGCTATAATTTGGGCACTCTTGGTAGAGGCCCACTAGATAAAGCTACATGCAAAATTTGATAGCCCTAAGCCTTATGGCTAGGTACAGGAAGATTTCTGAAGTTTTCTCTATATAAGCCCATGTAAAACTTGTGGCCCCCCCCCCCCCCCCGGGCGGGGCCAATTTTGACCCCAGGGCTATAATTTGAAGAAACTTGATAGAGGTCTACTAGATAAAGTTACATGCCAAATTTGGTAGCCCTTGGCCTGATGGTTTCACACAAGAAGATTTTCAAAATTTTTCAGTTTTGTTGCCATGGCAACCAGAGTTTTCAAAGGAATCAAATTCTTTCAAGAAATTCTGAAGAGGACCATGGTGGGATCATTTCTGTGAAGTTTCATCAAAATTGGATGGGTAGTTTCAGAGAAGAAAGTGTTTGAAATAAAAGTTAATGCACACATGCACGGACGGATGACGGACCCCAGGCCATGACATAAGCTCGCTGGCCTTCGGCCAGTAGAGCTAAAAAAAAGATATTCATCTGTCTTCCCTCAACAATCTACTTGTGTCATCCATCTCATCGTCAGTGAAATCTGAGTGCTGAATGTTGCTATGGTGACCACTACCAATGACAACTCTGAGCTCTTCAGTTTTGAAAGACATACAGGGTACACAGTCTTTGAGATCAACAAGTTGGTTATAAAGTGCTGTGCCAATCATTAGAAATAAAAAGCCATCAACTGAAACAGAAATATCAAAGTACATGAATATTCATTTATTATATCCCTGAGCATTTCCAGCTGTCAAATATGGTTCAAAATATAGTATGATGATGTTTCTAGCATATGGAATATGCATGCACTGATATGCAATTTTATTTGTCAAACTGTTACGCTATAATATTCTTCCGCCATCCGTAAAAAAAAGTTATTACCTACTTATCCATTATTTGCTTTATTTTGTTTACCATTTCTGAATAAAATCTTAGTAAATGGAATATTTTGTGGTTGAAAGTGGTAGGTATATAACAAAGGGAATACTGTGTTGTAGTAACTTCCCTGATGTTTGTATTTGCTTCCTAAGAAAACTTTGACATTTCGCTCAACCTTCAATATCAAATTCTCTAACACTGTTCTAATCAAATAAAAAGACCAGGAAAGTTACTACAACATGATATTCCACATATATTTAAAATTCTAACAAACTCTTAACCGTTTTGGCACCACAGGCGAAAACAGTGACTTTTGCGAATGGCATAGATCAAGAAGCCTATACAATCAAAAACTTTGTAAGTGTCAATGGATTGTATTTATAGCCATCGAAAGAGGTCAATTTTATTTATTTGGCATTGAAAGAGTTAAACAAATGATCAAATGTTTTTACTAGGTAGAAAGCTTTTGAAAAAAAAAAAAAAATTTGGTAACCAGAATGTTCTCTGTTTTCACGCATATTTACTACCCTTTGGAGGAGTATAACATCATTCAAGCCTAATTTGTTGTCTGCAAATGCTTTCAATATGGACAGGTTCAAAATTTAGTTGTCTGCTAGAGAAATTATCTTTTACTTATTTTTGATGGACTAAACTCTTCACCATACAATCCCTCCTTTTTACAACCTTAAGGAAGAATGCTTCTAAAAAACATCATGGGCAAAGCAGCAAACCCTGGTAACCAGCCTTTTCTCCTTTCCCAACAATGTTTTCTAGCCCTTCAAAGATAAATCCCACCACTTGATGCATATTTAATTTGTCCTCTGCCAAATATTTTGGATTTGGACGAGTCCAAAATTCTGTTGTTAGGTAAAGAGTTATGGGATCACTTGCATGAGCAATCAGACCTGCTGCAAAATGTTTCCCCCAAAATTGTTTTCCAGAAATGAATACTTATCAAAAGTTGAATCTTCCGAAAGACTTCACTATACCATGTATTTGGTATCAAATTGTGATAAATGAACAAAACTTTTCCTTGCACACAATTACAAAAGCAGGCAATCAAATCTTTTGGCAGAATACTTGTCAGATACAAAAAAAATATATATACAATGTACTTACTTTGTAAAATTCCATAAGTTTTGTCAAATGGCTCTCCAAATTCCTATAATAAAAAAAAATGAACTTTGTTGCAATGCCAAATTGATTTTGTGCACTCAAGAGAGAATATTCAATAATTTTATTGGTAACACTGCAAGAAATGTCTTGTATGAGGAAACTGACAAAAAAGTGGGAAATGGAACAGAATATTAGCATGTGCTCCATGGCCAATATCAAATATTACTGGCGTGTGCTGAATACATATCCTATTGCAGATTAGTTTTAAGGTCTTGCAGAAGACAACAACTAAAAAAGTGGGGCTAAAAGAGAAACTGCAAAGAAAAGGTCATTACTTTTGATACAATTTTATAATAGTTGACATAATCATTTTGTTATGATGCGTTGATTATCATTTTTTTGACAAGGATGTTTTTCAGAATTTTTTTTATCTTATTTCATTTTTTTCATTTTATATCTATGTATATGGTGGGGGAGGGGGGTTACAGATCAAAAACAATCTTGGACTTTGTTCCTATTTCAGATTTTAAGCAGTGTAAATATACTCTGTTGCGAAAGACAGTGTGCACTTTTTTCCTTTGAATATCTTCACTTCCACAAGGCATATCTCAAAGTTAAACACTGTCTACACAAAGTGTTTACAATAAGTCACATGTGACATTTCCGATTCGAAGTTAAAGAGTTTCATGAATTTAGCAACTACAGTATGTAGAATTGCACAATCTGCTCGTGCTGCACGTGGAAAATGTACAGGACCATAAACACTTACATTTTCTTTTTCCTTTTGCCATTTGTGAGAGGAATAACACATCTGATAAAAATCAGTGCTTTGCTATAGTGCCTAAATTAAATTAAAATCAGTGACATCAAGCATCAATGATGCTTACTCACAGTGACAAAATCAGACACATCAGTAGGATGCTCAGCTGCCACAGGAATACTACTATGCATTTGCACAAGTGTTTTCAGCAAACTAGCAGTGTCACAGACTGCCCCCTATCTAGCAGTCCTCAAGTGACTGATGTCAAAATAGACTGAAGCATAATATCGAAGCATGTGCAAGAAGACTCTAAAATGGTGTCAAGTACAGCAAGACAGTATGGTATATAATCAAGTTTACTGTTTTGCACCACCTAAGGCATGCTTGTTTACCTATATAGCAAGAAGACCATATGTGGGACTAGCACTGTCCCTGTACCAAAGGGCTGATCGTTTGCAATGAGCAAAACATTCTTTTTTCTGGTGAGTCAAAATTCAATCTTAGTAGCCATGATGCTCGGGTGCTGGTTTACATAAGGAGAGGAGAATGTTTGCAAACTCCTGTGTGTTGTATAGGGGCAGATTTGGAGGTGGCAGTGTTATGGTTTGGGGTAAAAATAATGTTGTTCAGGGCAGTCTTGATGCTTAGGGCTATGAGATTTAGATTCTGTGACCTGAAGCTGTTTCATTTCTGTAGGGACAGGTTAACCCCCAATGCCTTTAACCTGCAAATATCCCCATACATGGCAATAATTTCTGAATTCAAAGTGCACAGTAAATTTGGTATACTTTTCTAAAAATTTTGATACCAGATATATGTTTCCTTAACAAACAATAAAGTTTCTTTGACAAAACCAGAGTGCACACTTTCTTTTACAACAGAGTATACATTAAAATAGAAAAATATACATCTATATTTACCTTGTCAAATGCATAATAAATCAAAAGGTCTGCAGCCCAGACTAACATAGTTCTACAAGCATCTATCAATGTTCTATGGACAGCTGTAACAGAATATAGAGGTATTTTGTTTGTATTGGAGTTTAACGCCATTTTAACAGCTTAGGTCATATCATGGCGGTCAGTGACACACCCATGTGTTTCCTGGCTTTCTCACACTAGTACTGACACAACTTTCTTTCCAAAGCCACTGACTACTTCTCGCACATACATCAGAGGTGGGAGGCGAAAAATCACTGGAAAAAAAGTTCGCCACAACCGGGTATCAAACCCACAACCTCCAGATCACGAGTCAGATACGCTAAGTTATTTTGTGGGTGGGAAATAAGTAATCTTATAGTCTAGAACAATCCTCAAAGTACACCATCCTAGAAGCAACAAATGATCTATCTATCATTTTTTAGCTGAAATGAAAAATAATTTTCATGAATATTTAGTTCGTAGAAAACTGAAATTGCAAGTTTGAGAATGTTTCGGCAAAAATATCTTGCAATCTGACCTAAGTCTGCAATATCTGCAAAAGAACCTTGTGCTTAATTAGGATTAGTGTAAATATTAATCAAACAGATTTCAGAAGATACGTGAAATAACCAATCACTGACCAGTTAAGGACCTGGTAACAGCCAATCCAAAATAGTTGTAGAAAGCTATAGACATAAGATACAATAAACAAAACACCAATAAGCGTGGACTATTGGAGATCTGATGTAGTGCATCCAGGCTGTTTTCATAGCTTCCGTTCACATCCGACCCTGGTATGAAGTACATTGCTGGCAACACAATCTGCAATAAGTCATAGTGGCAAAAATAAATTAAACCCTTATCCTGCTTAATAACTTCAAATGAAACTTTCAAGCCAACAGTAAACACCAAGTTTTTGCTATTTTAAAGGTATTTTGGTGGAAAGATGTCTCTTTAGCGGACAGTGTAGATCCAAGATCAGACTGCATGTTCTGTGCAGTCTGATCTTGATCTACACTGTCCGCAAAAAGTCAGTGAGTCATGCTTAGCAGCCTAAGGTTTAAGTTACATGCATTCATTAAAATCAAGAGAGTTTCAGTAATGTGTCTTAGGCGTAGAGCCGGTATAGGGCTCCGTCTTTGGCAAAGGTTCTGGCAGCCTAAAGCATTAGTTTTATCATTTCAATTCTTTGTTAATTACGCTTACAGATACAGCTTTGTAAACATTGTGGTAGAGGGAGCCCAGATTGTATACAAAGTACTAGAAGACTTTTATTTGGTTTTTGTTTATAGACTGTTACTGTAACGGTTACTGGTACCCAGTACACGGGGTGTATCCTTGACATAGAGTTGGGTAGTCTGGCAATACAGGAGCGGGGCGCATTACACCGTATGTAGCGTAGGTGAACCTGGTGAAAGTAGAGTTTGGGAACCACCGAGTTGGTCAGTTGACCTGGATAGTTAGGCCCGGGTTGCTCCTGTGTGTGAATTCTGTAGACAAGTTCCTTCGGAGACGGTTACACCCTTCTTAGAAGACTCAGGGGACGGGTACCCTTTCATTCAATTGTTTAATACTTCCATATGTTTTGTATGATTGTATAGTTTTCATACGTTTCACTTCATTTGTGTTGAAGGACGCTCTGCAGCAGTATTAGTCTTTACCCCCTTGGGAATTAGTAGCGGGCATTTTCGTTGTTTCAACAGAGCCCTCCTTCCAGTGTTTTCAGCATTATTTGAACATTGATTTTTTTTTTTTTATATTAATATTGTTTTAATCATTAAAGTGTCGTGTGTATAGTATACCTACTGCGTGGTAGTCAATTATTTGTATCCAAATCAGGGCTCGGTCATCTTGCAACATACCATTTCAAAGACAAAAGCATCACTTAAGCCCATTCATTTAAGCCAATTCATTTATTTATTTAATTTGTTGCCTACAAAATTCTTTCAGTTTGGATATAAGTACTTCTAAATTTTGTTGTCGGTGTAGAGGTTACTTACGTTCTGAAACAAAGATCCAGCAGATGACTCTGAAATATCCTAGTAAAATAAGGCTAATTAAAACAAAAGGAGGTGTTCATACATTTAAATCATTGCCAAGGATTTAAAAGTTAAAATATGATGGCCTTTGGATTGCATTTCTTTTAATGTTTAAAGCGTAGAATGTATTGAGGCACAAGAAAAGATGTCGGGACTAAGAATCAATTAATAATAACTCGGCCCATTTACATATGGAAAAGTTTAGATCTTTGTGTATTCTAGCCTTTACAATACAACCCCGAGTTTTAACAACATTGAAGAAGATGGCTATTGAAAACATTGTAGGAAAAGGAGAAAATGCTGGTAACCAGCATTTTCTCCTTTTTCCACAGTGTTTTCTACCTTTTCAACAGCAAATCCCACCATCTGAACCACATTTGAATAGCGTTCTGCGAAAGTTTTAAATATGGAAGTCTAAATTTTGCCATTTAGTTAATTCTTTATCAGATGAGAAAATTTTAGAATCCTCCATATTGAAAGATTTTTCAGAAGTTTAATTACTTGTGGCTCGATTATTTGTTTCTGAAAATGAGGGAAAAGGAAAAAATGCTCCTTTTCCCAAAATGTTTTCAAAAGCTTTCGTTCTCAGGGTTGTCAAAAGTCATGACTGTATGGTAAAGGGTTAGGATTTAAAACACCTTTTACTTCTTTAACACATCCAAGTTATTTGAAGCCATGAGGCATTGATTGAGTGATTGACTGCTTTATTGTATGGTGTTTAATGCAGTTTTCAACTTTATTTCAGTTATATGGTGGCGGCGAGTGCACCTATCCATGCTTTCCTGGAGTTTCATTTACCAGTACTCCGTACAATATTTTTTCCAAGACACTGGCTGCTTTCTCACATAACCCTCCTCGAAGCGATGGTCAGCAGTAAGAGAGGAATGACTCCTGCTACAATAACTATCATCAATCCTCAGAAAGAAATTGGCTGAGCCGGGAATAAGACCGGCAACCCCCTGTTGCCATGAGCCATGTCATATACCATACAAACATACTCACACAAGACATGAGAATGACTCCATAACTGCCTTCTAAGCCCACAACCTATAAATGACAGAAATGAATTTATTATGATAGCTCCTAAAATTAATTTGCAGCAGATAACTTTGACATACATCAACGTAAAATACCAATAATCAACATAAATCAAAGTTTAACAATCACCACATAATTATATGTCAAAATTATTAGTGCAAATGAGATATTGCTTACCAAGAGCAGTTTCTCCTTTTCCCCACTGACTTTTTGAAAAAACAAAGTCAGCGGCATGACGGAAAAAAGTTTTCTGTGGGTTAAAACTTGGCATTTCAGGTTTGATGCCATCTTCATTAGCGTAACTATCATCACATGATGTAATAGCAGTCAAGACATTCTTAGATTTTCTTCTACAAACTCTTTACCAGATGACAAACTTTTAGACTAATCCACTTTGAAATCATTTGCAGAGAACAAATTAAATGTGGCTCAAACTAAGATTTTCTTTTTTTTTTTTACCAAACGACAAAATTTTGGACTTGTCCAAATTGAAAGCATGTGCAGGCAACAAATTGAATGTAGCTCAAAAGAGAAGTTGTTTCAGGTAGGGTAGAAAACAGTGTTGGAAATGGAGAAAATGCTGGTCACCAGCATTTTCTCCTCTTCCCACAATGTTTTCAAAAGCTTTCTTCCTCAGGGTCGTTAAAACTTGGGATTATGTGGAAAAGGATTAAATGAAAGAGAAACTGTTTACCAGCAATGTTCCTTTTTCTCACAATATTTTCGAAAGTGTTAAGCTTCAGGGTCATTATATCACAGGATTGTTTGGAAACAGCTCAAAACACATGATTTCTCTTCAAACTTTGGGTCATTTTTTAAACCCACACAGGTCAAAGCATTAAACATGCAAAACAAGGAAATGAACCTTTTTGGGTAGTCAAGAGAAAGTCCAACTGTTGAAATTCAAAAAACATTTTTGGCAGAAACATATTAAAAAGTTCAGTCCCGAACAACTAATGAAGTTTGACAGTTGTTTGGGCCAGAAATATATGAAGAATACAGTAACCTCCCCCTACTTATTCAACACCTTCTTCAACTACTTCATACCTACATGTAAAGGATGGTAATTTCTTTTTTTCAAAAAGGCTTCTTCAATCACCATCTGACTAGCACTGACCAACTGACTGCCAAGTATCAACAAGATGCCTGAATTACATGAAAGAGAATGGTTAAATTATTTCCATCTCCAAATGACTTTTTTTGACTTAGTGGCAAACCATTTTTCCGAACAATGTAGCAAAAAGTGAAGCCATTTCTTCTTTGGCCACAGCATTTTCACATATATTCATGCACTAACCCTTTACCAAATGATCCCTTATTTTAACTCTTTACCAAACGATAAATTTTTGGACTGGACCAAATTCAAAGCATCTGCAGACAACAAATTAAATCTTGGTAATATGATGATTTCTGACTTTGATAGGGAAGAAAATATTGATGGAAAAGGAGAAAATGCTGATTACCAGCATTTTCTCCTTTTCCCACAATGTTTTCTATAGGCTTCTTTCTCAGGGTCGTTAAAAGTCGGGATTGTGTGGTAAAGAGTTAGGGACTAGAAGGAAAAGTGCTTCTGTATGCACTGTGGAGAAAAGGAGAAAATGCTGGTAACCAGCATCTTTTCCAACAATGTTTTTGACAATTTCGAAAACAGAGATTATCTTTTGAGCTACATTTGTCATCTTTTGATGCTTTTTAAAAACACAGTGAGAAAATGTGTCAATTGAAGCTGGTTTTGAGATCCGTAGGACAACTTTTTCTTAAATCAGAATATTTAAAAAATTCTGAGTAGAAATTACAACAAAACTGTTTTCTGATACAGGCAAATCATTATTTAATTGTTTACTGTAGATGCTGTCTCTAGTCCAACATAAAACTATTGCAAGTGTTGCAATGGACAAATGCTCAAACGATTCGTTCAAAATATATGTTTCAATAGAATGTGAAATATTGTGAGAAAAAGAGTAATTCCATGTTACAAGCAACTGCTCCTTTGCCAACAATCTTTCGTCGGCTGTAAATAGCCAGGGCTTGAACAGTGGTATTGGTCTAGGGTCTTAACCCTTTACCAAACAACAAAATTTCAGACTCGTCTGTACTGAGAGCATTTGCAAACAACAAATCAATGTGGCTTGAATTATGATTTGTCTGTAAAGGAGTAGAAAACATTGTGGGAAAAGGAGAAAATGCTGGTTACCAGCATTTTCTCCTTTTCCCCACAATGTTTTCTAAAGTCATCTCTATCAGGGTCATTAAAACTCAGGATTGTGTGGTAAAGGGTTAAAGACGGCTGCATTATTTTGGAAGGTCTTTATGAAGACAAAACACTAATAAACAAAATGATCTATCTACATGACTTTCACAAAGCTATAAGAATGCTTACCAAACAGTGTTTTTCCTCCAGCTGTAGATTTATGATTTTGATTTTTAAAAATACTTGAACAGCCAACAAGAATGAGCCCCATCATCACTATTATCATCCCTAACCAGTGAGTCAGCTTCAGTTTACGCTTTAAAAATATTTTCTGTGGGAAAAGAAAACCATTAGAGGATTTGTAAGGAAAATGGGGAATCTCATCTCCAGGGTTCAAATTCACCAACTGTTCTTAATTTCATTCCAAGTTTAATTAAAGATTAAGAAAGTAACACAACACTGATTGGCTAAACCAAATATTGTGTTACTTTCATATTTAGAAAATTCTTGAGAATAATACCAAGAATGTTCTTAAGAATGACTGGTGACTACAGACCTTGTTTGCAAAAAGCGTAAATCTAGATCAAGCTGCTTATGTCAGGCATTCTGGTCCAAAACCTCAACTGTTAAAATCATTCATGAAATCAACAAACAATGATACTCAAGATCACATGGAAAGCTGAGAAATGTATTTTTTTCTACAGAAAAATTATGTGCTAAAAGGATTTAAAGTCATAAGTCATCAATAATTGTCATGCTCTGGCAAAAGTGGGTTTAATGCATCCCTATAATTCATTATAACAAGCAAGTCATCACATAATTATGAATCCATAAAAACCATTTTGTTTAACTCTTTACCAAACGACAAAATTTTGGACTGTTCCAAACTGAAAGCATTTGCAGACAACAAAATAAAAGTGACTGAAAATTTGAAATTAGTTTGGGAAGGGTAGAAAACATTGTGGGAAAAGGAGAAAATGCTGGTTACCAGCATTTTCTCCTTTTCCCGCAATGTTTTCAAAAGGCTTCTTTCTTAGGGTCCTTAAAAGTCGGGATTGTGTGGTAAAGGGTTAATAAACCAAATGAATCATGAAGTAGACTGTCCTTTGACACATAGAAAACTGATCAATGGCAAAATGTTTTGACCCATGCCAGCCTGCATGGACTGCTAAGGGGTCAGTGCTTCAATGAACAAATGGCAGATCAGACAATCAGACCAGTGTAAGCTACAACTCGTGTTTAGCAGCCACTCTCATAAAGCAACCACAAAGTTTCTACAGTTTCCAATGTTAAGGCTTTGTATTTACCTTTTACCAAACAATAAAGGATAGAGAAAATGTCCTGGGCAAGAGAGAAATGCTGGTTACCAGCACTTTCTCTTTCTTCCTGTAATGATTTCAAAAACCTCCTTGCTCAGAGTCAGTAATACTTCGTATTTTATGGTTAAGGGATATACAGTTTCTTGTATTAAGAAACTATTCTATATGAGCCATACGCTATGGAAAGGGGATTCACTGCATCTGCAAAAAGCATTGACCCAGGTCAGCCTGCACAGATGGTGCAGGCGGACCTGACTCGAAACTTTCTGCTATCAGTCAATTTTCTGTCTGTCAAAGGACCAGTCTACCTTGTGATTCTGTAAGCTGTGAGACAAAACAGATTTTATTGATCCAGGATTATGAGATGACTTGCTTGGTAAACCTCATCATGGAGATGCATTAAACCTCCTTTAGCTAGAGCAGAGGCTCATTATATTAAATGTAAAAACTGTTAGACTATATTAACCCTTTACCACACAATCCCGTCTTTTAACGACCCAGAGAAAGAAAGCCTTTGAAAACATTGTGGGATACGGAGAAAATGCTGGTAACCAGCATTTTCTCCTTTTCCCACAATGTTTTCTCCCCTTACCAAATCAAATTTCTATTTTTGATACCCGTGTATTTTGTCGTCTGCAAATGGTTTCAATTTGGACTAGTCTAGAATTTGTTGTTTGGTAAAGAGTTAATTTTGTAGTACAGAAGGTCAAAGAAACATGTAAGAAGGCATACAAAAGTGTGATTAGGTTTTCTTTTTCATACCTCCATGAAAACGAAAAAATTCTCTTCATTCCTTATAATTCAATATCACAGACAACGAATGTGCACATAAATGATAACATTACTAACTGCATTTTTTTTCTTGTAAGTCCAGTATTGCAGTTTCTACTTTCTAGAGTTAGTAGATCTATTGTTAGGAAGTAAGTTGAAAATTAGATAAATCGTAACCTGACTTTGAGTTTGATGTTTTCTCTTAGAATTTATGAATTTGTTGCATATTTTTTCCCATTTCTGATATTCAGAGAAATTAAAGTTAGCTAGTATCTGAACTTTGGACTCGGTATAAATTTGGAATGCATGTTTGTTTACATTAGTTTGACAGAAAAAGTAGTTCCGGCACTGCATGATTTTTTTTTCATGGAGCTATGAAATTTTTTTTTAGCCAATCAGAACTCACCAATATTCATGAAAACAAAAAATAGTGAATTATTAAGATATAAATAGAACTACAAAGTAATGAAGTCACCTACAGATAAAATTCCAGCAAATATGATGATAGAGCCTCTTAACATTTGCCATACAGACGCATCAACATACACCAATCCTATACCTGGGTGAGAAACAAGAATAAAATCTGATTTGATTTGGAGATTATTTATTGTCACCACTGGTTGCCCATATAGGCAATGTTCCTAAAAGGCTCTTAGTTTTGTTATGGGGAATAGTATATGAAAAGATATATTGTACCTGCAGTAAAAAAGGAAAACAAGCTTGTAGAATATTATTGAGACTGTTTTTCAAAGTATAAAATTCCTTTTTTTTTCTCCATACTTTCAGCTAGCTTCTGATCTGTATAAACCACACCACAAATTGTTACACAGTTATTTTACACTCAAAATAAATCCAACTGGCATTTTCAGTATAGAAATTAGACCCAACAGTATAGGAATTAGACCCAAATAACTGCAATTTTTAAAGCTGCTCTTACCCAGAATGCTTTAGCAAAGTAAATAGTACAGATCAGAGATAAGAGTACATGTTTTGTGCAGTCTGATCTTGATCTTTGCTGGCCATAAAGGCAACATCAGTATATAGTTACAAACATTTTATGCATTCACTTCAACATGAAAAAGTTTGAAGAAGAAAGGCTATGACAATTTCTTTAACACTTTATCAAACAGCCCCAATTTTCACTAAATAACAAAATTTTGGACTTGACTGAATTGAAGGCATTTGCAGACAATTAAATAAATGTAACTCAAAAAATGACAATTTCTGTCTTTGATACTGTAGAAAACACTGTGGGAAAAGGAGAAAATGCTGGTTGCCAGCATTCTCTCCTTTTTTTCACAATGTTTTCAAAAGCTTTCCTTTTTAGGGTCGTTAAAACTCAGGACTGTAAAAATAGTTATCTCATAACCAAATGACAAAATTGTGGACTTATAAAAATCAAAAGCATTTGCAGAGGATAAATCAAATGTGGCTCAATGGTGGAAACTGTCTTTAAAAGGGCAGAAATCATTGTGGGAATACGAGAAAGTGCTGGTTACCAGCATCTTCTCCTTTTTGCACAATGTTTTCAAAAAAACTTCTTTGTCAACATCGTGAAAACTCAGGATTTATGATGATAAGGTTAATGACCCTAAGAAAACTGGCATTTCAAAACATAGTAACATTGTGGGAAAAAGAGACAAGCCTGGTAACTAGCATTTTTTTCATTTTTCAACTGTTTTCTACCATTTTAAAGACAAATTCCATTTTTGATTCATTATTAATTTGTTGCCTGCAAATGGTTTAGCCAATCAAAATTTGGGCTGACTTTCATTTTTAGAAAATTCTTGAGCATTCCATAGAGAGATACCTATTGAAAATGTTGTGGGAAATGGGAAAAATCTTTCCCACAATGTGTTCCACCATTTCAAAGCAAGAAATTACCTTTCAAGCTATGCTTAATTTGTTGTCTGTAAATGCTTTCAATTTGGGTATATCTAAAACGTTGTTGTTTGATAAAGAGTTAGGTATGGTTGGTGAATACAGACCCTAGAAGCATGTGGATCAGGGGTTTAAATTGTGTTCACCATACACTTATCCAATCTCTTCACCACAGGACAAAAAGGTAGGCTAGTCCATGTTAAAAGCATCTGCAGCTGAGAACTTTATTTTAACTCAAATGAAAATATTTGTCTCCGAAAGGGTAGAAAACATTGTGGGAAATGGAGAAAATGCTGGTTACCAACATTTTCTCCTTTTCCCATGATGTTTTCCAAAGCCTTCTTCCTCTGAGTCGTTAAAACTCAGGATAGTGTGGTAAAGGGTTAACTGATTATTCCCTTTACCTGCAAGTGATGTGCCTACAAGGTCACAGCAAGTTGGTAAAAGCACTATCAACTGTATTACCCTGTAAATAAAGGACAGACTTACACAGAGTAAATAAGCCATGCTCTGGCAAAAGGGAGCTGAATGCATCTCCTTGATCCATGATACCAAGTAAGTCATCATACAATAATTATGGATCCATCTAATCAATGTCCTCTAACAACCAACTGAATCGTGAGGTAGAGTGGTCCTTTTACATGCAGAAAATTGACCAAAAGCAAAAAATTTCGGCTCAGGTCAGCCTGCACAGACTGCAAAGGCCGACCTGAGTTGATGTGTTTTGCTGATGCATTAAGCCCCCTTGTCATACAACAGCTGCTGATCTGATATAAGGTGTATGGGATAAAGAAACTCAAGGGGTTTGTCTTTGATTTTAACCCGAAACTGTAGTTGTGATATCTTTGGATAGCCTCCAGATAATGAAATGCAATTTCTATCACTCGTAATCTGTGCAACCTTGCAACCGTCGGGGGCAACATTTGGCATGAAGATACAAGAATCATTATAGTTTCACAAGATAAACATGAAATCGGTTAAAAAACTGGATGAAAACAAGTAAAGATTTATCTTTAAGCGTCAGTCAAAATATGCAACAAAGATTAAGAAATTACAGCCTTATGAAAAGATGGATGTGTAACATTTTGGTAAATGGATAAAGTCAGAGAGAAAGAGTCAAACAGGTAAACTTATGGTGTCTTGTAACAGTCACAAAGACAGTTACATGCCAAAGTAAAAAAGCATTTAGCTTGAAAAGGACAAAAAATGAGCATAAATAAGCACTCAAAATCTTACAGATAACTGGTTTACCCTTATCAAATAGTTCCAAGTTTAAATGACCCTGAGACGGAAGGCTTTTGAAAACAGCATGGAATATGGAGAAAGTGCTGCTAACAAAAATTTTCCTCCTTTTCCCACATAGTCTTCCACCTTTTTCAAATAACCTTTAATGTGTCATCTGAAAATGCTTCTAATTTTCATAGAAAAAAAAGGCTTTCTTTTTTACCGTGTGGTAAAGAGTTAACTCTTTACCGAGCAACAAAATTTTAGACATTTCCAAATTAACAGATGAAAAATTTAATTTTATTTAAATGATGTGGCTTGCCTTGGGAGGGAAGAAAACATTGTGAAAAAATGAGAAAATGATAATAATTCAAATTATGTGATTTGCCTTTGGAAGGGTGAAAAACATTGTTGGAATAGGAGAAAAGCTGGTTACTAGCACTTTCTCCTTTTCCCACAATGTTTTCATAAGCTTCCTTCCACAGAGTTGTTAAAACTTTGGATTGTGTGATAAAAGTTCTAGACTGAGGGTTAGACATACAGATACAGTGTCAACCTACCTAGGGTGGTAAGGGGGATCTGGGGCTTCACCTTGACCTTCCAACACCTGTGTAGATGAATTTCAGGAAGTTATTTAAAAGTTTTGTCACAAATCCAATAGCTGAAAACTATACTAATCCAGTAATTTTGTGAGTAATAGTAAATTCACCACATTCCAGATTCATGTACTAGGTTTCTTGGGCTTTTATTCATACTCTACTCTAATTAAAAAATCTAGTGTCAAAATATGGAGATTAGCAATCCGACCTATTGTCATAAATGAATCTGTAAATAAAAACAGAGTTTCACGTTAGATTTGTCCAAATAGAGAAGCATCACCTCATCTATTTAAAGAAAACTCATTATTATATGCAACTGTTCATCATGTGAGTCAAACTTGGCAGCTCCTGCATTTAAGGTAACTTTAAAAAGCACTCGATATACATTGTCAAAGTTCTGTGAGTGTTTGAATATATTCCAGGTAAAGTATGTAGTCTTTACCAACTGACCCTATGTTTTCATGGCTCTAAGTAAGAAGGTTTTTGAAATCATTGTGGGAAAAGAAGAAAATGCTGTTAACCAGTCATTAGTTCAAGCCAAAATATCTTACTTTTAAATATAGAATGATCTGTGTGAGAAAATGCTGTTAACCAGTCATTAGTTCAAGCCAAATATCCTACTTTAGGAATACAGAATGATTGTGTTAAACTGCCATCTGCTTTAAGAGGCCAGGTTGATTGTTCCCTTGGTGGTTGCTTAAGACAGGTTTGACTATAATTCCAGTAAATAATTCAATTAGTCAATCCATCAAAGAAACATTGCAGTCTTTTTTATGATTCACATGCATGCCTTCATCATGTTCCTCTAATAAACTAAAAAATAAAACTCAAATATATGTAGAAAGACATAGAAAGCTAAAAACTCACTTGCTTTCTCCATTCCTTCATTTCTCTTCTCCTGTGAATGAACAAGCCCACCAAGCAAATGGCTTCTCCTGAATTATAAGCAAACCATGAAGGTCCTAAGATCAAAATGATCAGTTTATAAAACTACCACAATGTTTTGCCTTTCATTTGTGATTTTACACATTTTAAAAAGATGCTCGTAGTTGTCTGGTACAAATATTTTTTGGAGGTAATGAAATGACCTAAAATATTAATAAAAGATATCAATGCTGGGATCTTGAATTTCAATAAAAATTAAATGTGTTGCTTATGAGTAGTTTTGCCATCAGTAATTTACCTAATAGATAGATAGATTTATTAGTATATTCAGGCCACCGGCCCATTATACATATATACAAAGTGTACAATATATTAACAATAGTTATCGTTAGATATATAAATTTACATTTTACCCAGAAAATATACACAGATCTCCTGTTTACCAAATAAACCCTGACTATATGGTCTTGAGTGCTCTTTCTGAGTATTTTCGCTTTTTCTACGTGAATGTTTTCTACAAGATTATTTCCCTTCGTTTCAGCCACAGTTAATTTGTCGTCTGCAAATACTAAATAAATAAATGATATTAAGCAATATTTGAAATACCCTACCTGATAATGCAACAAAGTTATTTATGTACTACACTTAAATTTTTGCATATTCATTTGTATACATAACTAAATTATACCAACCAATAAACATTATCCATGTCTGAAACCATGGATGATTGAACTCATGAGCAGTGGCTGTATTATTCTTGGATTTGTCAGAAAGTCCTTTCACTCTGCAAATAAATATTGACCCTTAAATAAATCAAAACCCCTAACATTTTTTAATCTAGAAATAAGACCCAAATAAGAGCATTTTCAGCGGTTGCTCTTGTCTAGAAGGTCTCAGCAAAGTGTACAATGTAGATTAAAGATCAAAAGGAACGTTTTGTGCAATCTGTGCAATCTGATCTTGATGTACACTGGCCGCAGAGGCATTAAAGCAGTGACAAGGACTTTAAAGGTTAATCCTTAGACCACTAAGCACAACATCATTATTGGTTTTCCAAAAGATGCAGATCAAGATCAAACTGTTCCAAATGTGCAGTCTAATCTCAGTTCTACACTGTCTACTACTTCATAAAATATTCTGGACAAGAAATCTTGAAATCAATATTACAAATTTTTATCCCTTACTGAAAGTGTACCTTTTATTCCTTAGCTTACACTCTAGGGTTCAATCAAGCTAAACAGTAACTTAGTAATGAAATGGATATTGTTGATGAGTGAAAAAGATATAGCTTAGTTTTAGGGCTGCTTTGGTGACAAGTCACTGTCAGCGTATCTCATAAAGTTTTGGAAAGTAAAAGACCATGATCAGACTGCATGCTACATATATTCTGATTATAATCTAAGCTGCAATTGCTGATCATGTTTCCCATAGCATAGAAAGAGTTGCTGGCCTCCAGGCACAAGACCAATGATTTTACAAATAAACCTGCTGTAATTACAAAATCAAGATGTTAAAAAAAAAAAAAAAAGAAACAAAATTTCCCACATCAATTAATTTTCTAATTGTCGTTTATGCTTTTCAAATGTCTTAAGTCTTTACCAGATGACAAAATTTTAGACTAGACCCAAACTGAAAGCATTAGCAGACAACAAATTCAGTGAAGCTCAAATAATGATTCCTGTGTTTGATAGCATAGAAAACTTTGTATAGAAAAGGATGATTACCAGCATTTTCTTCATTTGCCACAATATTTTCAAATTCCTTCTCTATTAGGGCTTTTAAAAATCTGGATTGTGTGGTAATGAGTTAAAGTCTTGAGATGTCAAAAGAGAAGTGTGGGAAAAGTTTATGAAGGAAGCTATTGACTACAATACACAACACTAGGTGACCTTTGTTATCTGGAATGCATTTTTCACACCATTCTGTTTGAAATACATTTATTCTACGTAACATTACGTTACGCTGAGTTGCGTTTAGTTGCTCTACGTTGTGAAAGGGATTTTGAGAATTGAGAGTTTCAATGAAACTTTAAATTTTACTATTTCTTTGGGAAGGACGATTTTTTTTATAAATTGATAGACATAGAGAAATAAAACAGTTGAAAACATACGTGCAGTCGTTTTGAGCTTTTTTACTAAGAGTATTGATGCTGCCGGTTATTAACATCCCTATCATTAAAATTATCTGCAAACATGTGAAAGATGCCATCTTGTCTGTCATGTGACTAATCACGTGATTATTAATTAAATGAAATTATTACATGTTTTGTTTGAAAACTCGAATACTGCCACTAAGCCTAACTTTTATAAAACACTTTTTTCCGATTTCTGTTTTAAAGGTCAATGTTTTTTCGGAAACAGTTTCCTTTTACAAATTCCGAATCTTCGCCTACGTCTTATTTTGGCTAGCTTTGCTTATATCCAATCACGTGATTTAACTTTCTGCAGCCATGATGGTGGGTGGTAACAGTTTATTTCCTGAAAATACCTGTTTGAACCTTTGACCTGTGACAAACTGGACATTTCTTAACTAAATTGTGTTTTATCTTTCAGGACGGAATGGAAGAAAGCCCTGACCTTTTGGCCGGGGACGATGGTAAGGTAAGTAACCCACTACTTCCTGCGTCTGTCAAATCGGATTAGTGTCATGTGTGATTCAGACTAAGAGCCGGTTAGGCCATTCCCAGGCTGTCAGGTTTCCTTGTCAGTTGTTTTTCAATGCAAATATTGATTCCTTGCGAAATTAAGTGTGCAAGCGACTTCCAGCGTTAGCACTGAAGGGTGATTGTGTTCTTCAGAAGTGGGCGTTATCAATATCGCCCACCCTTTTCACAACCTAAACTAAAGCAACGTTATAAAACTTCCTTTTGTTAAATCATTACTCTATTTTTCACTGTATTATCGATAGAGTAGTGTGGAAGTGCATAATTAATATGATGTCTGTTGTTCATGATAGTTTTGTCCTCGAATCCCCTATCTATAGCCATTAATTGGGAGCATGACAATTCCCTGACAAGACAGTTCCCGACACAAAATTTCGAGACAGTTCCCCGACACTCTTGTTCAATTTCAAAAATTGTAATGCTCGACTATGAGATGCCTTCGCTTGTCAAATGCTCCCCCAATTCTGTGATTCCAAATTGTGGATTTTAGTAATGACCTTGTATAAGACGCACAAAGTGCTTCCCTTTTGCTTCATCTTTGGCAACAACTTTTAATTTGAAAGTTGTGGTAAATGCACACTTTGGGACTATTTCCATACCCAGACGGACAAAAATTATTAATGACTGATATGTTATAAAAATGCAAAATGAGGTAAGTTTTGTGAGGTTAGACGACGTCATTAAGAAGTATTAGACATCTTCAGATCAATGAACGTGTACAGCATGTATCCAGGTTTGTGGTTCTATTAAACTACTGTATTTACTATTAACAACACTTCGATATGAGATATGAAATGAGATAGCCCCATCAGCATTTTACATGGCGCCCCAGCGCATTAAGTAGATGAAATATGTTATGTGCTGTAAAGAGATGCAGAATTCTAAAAACACAGCACAAAATCTTTTTTTACTAGGATGGAACCAGACCTGGTGCTGGTATCCCTTGCTTCTCAGGAATAGATATACTGGAAATTGTCTCTGTGGTCAGGTGAAATCTTGTTAGCTATGTTAGTTACAGCTTCCATGTTTTCAGTGGAAAGAATAATGACATTAATACTGTGTATGTAAAAAGACAATAAAACAGTGATAAAAACACTGGTGCATAGTTTCTAACTCATTTTCAATCTCATCTTTAATTTATCCCCAGATAAGCTCATTTTGCTGATATCAAACTCTTTTCACCATCTGTTTCAAAAGTTATTTGCTTTAATTCCTTTTACAGGGACGTTCTGATACAGTAGATTTGTCAACTGACACAACATTACTAGTTGACATTTCAGATGCACTAAGTGAGAGAGATAAAGTAAAATTTACAGTGCACACTAAGGTAGGATTTTCTTTTTATATGAAAATAAGAGGAAAAAAAGAGTGACCTATTGGCAAGCGCATTAGTAATGGGATACGGTTGAAAAGTGTCCATTTTTGGGTCTAATTCAGAAGATGGAAAAGAACTCAGGAACTTTTGTAATGGAGACAATGCAGATTATAATCAAGATGAAAGATTAAGTTGAGTAGGATAAAATGAAGGGAATGCTAACCGATCAATAAACATTATAATTTTAGACTTTTCCAAATTGAGATGATTTGCAGACAATAACTTTAGCCAGATATAATGAGCTTTATCTGGAAAAGGTCAAAAACATTATGGGGAAAGAAGAAAGTGCTGGTTACCATCATTTTTTCCATTTCCCACAATGTTTTGAGAAGCCCTTTTTCCCAGATTTATCAAATAAAGTGTTGTTTGGTTAAGGGTCAACAGAGGTACAGATAAGAGGAGTAATTTGGGATTCAGGGAGTAATGTTTCTTTAGTTCTTCACTGAAACTTATATTTGGGATACTCATTAAAACTGTCATATCAAGAAATTTAGGTAACATGATCGTACTAGATTTGAATCATGTATCTGGAAGTTTGTGTGAAGCCTAGAATACTGAGGTAGTTCGGACTACAGATTACAATCAGTCAAAATTGCTTACCCTTCAGATTGCCTGAATGAAACTCTAAAGGCAGTTTGTAGTCAGTTGAAAAACCCAAATGTTGTAAATTCAGGGCTGTTTGGGCCAAAATATCTTCCAAAATATTGAATAGATCCAAGATCAGATTGTGTTGTCTTACATTGATCAGCAGTGTGCACAAAAGTGTTTAAAATTGAAGTTCAAGCTATGTATGTTTTCTCACAGCCTCTCTGAAACTCTGAAAACAGCTGATTTCTTTAACAACTTTTTTACATACAGCACTTATTTTATGACAATAGTACTCTTTTTACATTGTTGCAGTTTAAATATTTACCCCATAAATATTGAGTTTTAATAACCC
This sequence comes from Hippopus hippopus, assembly GCA_946811185.2. Taxonomy (NCBI): domain Eukaryota; kingdom Metazoa; phylum Mollusca; class Bivalvia; order Cardiida; family Cardiidae; genus Hippopus; species Hippopus hippopus. Next base: position 34,976,385 of record OX328097.1, read on the forward strand.
CGATGAATGGAGACTTTTTAAACGCCGCCGAAGGCGATGTATATTGGCGTCATCTTCTCCGTCTGTCCATCCCTTCGTCCGTCCGTACATACATCCATTTCTTGTGAACGCAACTCCTCCCACATGTCTGGACGGATTAAGATAAAATTTTCACAGAATGTTTCTCATCATGTGACCTAGCGCATATTGTCAAGGTTTTGCGATTTATAGCTGCATCATGGAAAAAGGGGGCTACATGTTATATTTCATTCCATTTCTTGTGAATGCAACTCCTCCCACATTTCTTGACGGATTTGGATAAAATTTTCGCAGAATGTTTCTCATCAGGTGACCTAGCGCATATTGTCAAGGTTTTGCAATTCATAGCTGCGTCATGGAAAAAGGGAGCTTCCTGTTATATTTCATTTTTCACCATTATCTCTAATTACTGGACATATCTCAACAGATTTGGATGAAATTTTCACAGATCATGTGACCTAGCACATATTGTCAGGGTTTTGGAATTTATTGCTGTGTCATGGAAAAAGGGGGCTTCATGTCAAATTTAAACTGCGTCCGTCCGTACGTACATCCGTTTCTTGTGAACGCAACTCCTCCCACATTTCTTAACGGATTTGGATAAAATTTTCACAGAATGTTTCTCATCATGTGACCTAGCGCATATTGTCAAGGTTTTGCGATTTATAGCTGCGTCATGGAAAAAGGGGTCTTCATGTTTATTTCATTTTTCACCAATATCTCTTTAATCACTGGACATATCTCGACGGATTTTGATGAAATTTTCACAGATCATGTGACCTAGCACACATTGTCAGGGTTTTGGAATTTATTGCTGTATCATGGAAAAAGGGGGGCTTCATGTTAAATTTAATTTTTCATCAATGTATCTCTAACTATTGGACATAATTTCATGAAACTTTATATTTTTATTGTTTAATCAAAGCCAATGACCAATGAGGCTTCAGTTTTTATACACGTTTACCTTGGCGTCATCTTCTCAGTCCCTGCGTCCATCCGTATGTATGTCCATTTCTTTTGAATGCAACTCCTCCTAAGCTTCTGATCATATCTTTTTAAAATTTGCTCAATGTCATTACCATAATAAGTAGATGTGCATGAAGCAGGGATTTTTTGGTTCATTGATTTTTGCAAGAGTTATGTCCCTTCAATCTTAGTCTCTATAGCTGATCATATTTCAGCCTTGTGAATGCAACTCCTCCAAAGTTTATAAACATTTTGGTTAGTTTAATAATTTCAGTTTTTAGCTCCACTGAAGTCTAGCGGGGCTTATGTCATGGCCTGTCGTGCGTCCATCTGTCTATCCATCAGTTGGTGCGTAAACCTTTTAGATCACAAGTAACACAATATATCCACTGAGCTACCCAGGCACGTGCTAGAAATTCCAACACTTTAGTCTCTATAGCTAGCTGCTTGAAATAGCAGCCATGTGCCGGCGTATATTGTGACGATGGCACTCTTGTTAAAACATTGTGCAAAAAGGAGAAAATGCTAAGAATCAGCATTTTCTCATTTTCCCACAATGTTTTCTACCCTATCAAAGACAGAAATTATTATTTGAACTACATTTAATTTGTTGTCTGCAAATTATTCATCTAAAATCTAAATTTAATCTGAAATTTTGTTTGCTAGTTAAGAGATAACAGATTGTATATACTCAGAATCTCATTACAGACATCCTTACCACAGTTTAAAGAACCAGAGTTCTCCGTAGTTAGGCAACATGAAGAATTTATTTGGTTACATGATCGCTATGTGGAAAATGTGGAGTATGCTGGAATTGTGGTAAGTTAAATTATAGTGTTCTTGCACCAATAGATGTAGATGAGATATGCATTGGTTTTTCTCTTGAAGTATTCTCTAATGGTCTTGGCTGTTTTTGAAGAAAACATTGAGGAATTGTCAAAGTCTGATCAGTGTCTGTATTGTTGTGGTGCTGAAACTTTGACAGTTTCTCATATCTCTGTAATCATTGAGAAACTAAGTATGACTCAAATGATGAGAATTGACTTTGGAAAAATAGAAAACATTGTGGGAAAAGGAGAAATGCTGGTGACCAGCATTTTCTCCTTTTCCCACAATGTTTTCAGAAGCCTCTATCCTCAAGGTCATTAAAAATCTGGATTGTGTGGTAAGGGAATAAAGATACTTCAAAACAGGCGAGTTTGTCTCTGTCAAAACCAATAGCAGAAAAGCAGGTAAACCTCAAATCATTTTGGACATAGTCATGTCTCTTTTTCAGTCTGTAATTTGGCAAGGAAATTTTTTCAAGGATAAATGTTGTAACAAATTTGTTTCAGCTGTATTTTGTAAGCATGGTGACCCTTGACTAGACTCCAAAATTTTAAATCTGTCTATATTACATGTATAATCAAGAGCATTTGCAGACAACAAATAAAATATGTCTAAAAACAAATGCTTGAAAGGATAGAAAACATACATTGTATGGATAAAGGAGAAAGTGCTTGTTACTTGCATTTCCTCCTTTTCCAACAATTTTGTCAAAAGCCTGTAGACTGAGTATTCCCACAAAGTCATGAAAACAGAAGAATTTTGTTTGATAAAAGTTTATTTGACTTCAATATTTACAAACATGTTCTCAGTCCAATTGTGTCAGTAATGCTCTTTAGCCATAAAAGAAAAATGGAATTCAAATTGATTGTAAAATATGAGTTGCTTTTAAAACTATTCAGACTGATTGTAACATGAATTGCTTTTTAAAACTGATCTTCTCTTATAGATAATCATGATACTGTTAATTTTCTGTTTCTTTTACAAGATTCCCCCAGCACCCCCAAGGCCTGATTTTGATGCGTCACGTGAAAAGTTACAGAAATTGGGAGAGGGAGAAGGCACAATGACAAAAGAAGAATTCACAAAAATGAAACAAGAATTAGAAGCGTAAATATAAACTGTTTCTTAATTTACATAGAAATGTGTGAAATATTTTTTAATCAGATTTACTTATGCTTAAGTCTTTATCAAACAAAAGTTTTAGACCAGTCCAATTTGAAAGAGTTTACAGATGACACATATAGTGTGCCTCACAGGACTAGATTTTTCTTTTAAGGGACAGAAAAAGTTATGGGAAAAGGTAACCAGCATTTTCTCCTTGTACTATAATGTTTTCAAAAGCTTTCTTTAGGAATTTTCAAAAGCTTTCTTTAGGAATTCTCAAACATGGAATAACATGTATGTAGGAGTGTTGTTTGTGTAAAACTGATAGTTGTTAGCTATGAACTGTAATTTGGGGATGACTTGTGAAATATGGGTTATGAACTGGAATATCCTAGTACATTAATACATGTGAAAACAGTATAAGCAATCGTAGCTTTTGCCTCAATGATTTGAAAAGTGATCCGCTCCAAATGCCAATGGGTTTAGACTATTTCAGAGAATACTTGGCCACTTTCAAGAAGACTGTAGCCATGCATGAGGTGTTTTTACAGAGGCTGGCTGCCCATCCCTCACTACGGACTGATATGAACTTTGAAGTGTTTTTGAGCTATGACCAAGATGTGAGTATGTTGATGAACAACTTTTAGTTTGTAAAATCATTCTTTTTAGCTCACCCGAGCACGGAGTGCTCAGGATGAGCTATTGTGATCACTCACCGTCCGTCGGCGTCCATCGTCCGTCCGTCCGTCGTCCGTTCACATTTTTTTGTTTACACTCTAGCATCTACAAATATCAACCAATCAGCATCAAACTTGGTCAAAATATATATGACCATAAGATCTCCAATGATTTCGATAATGGGTCTAATTGTACCAGAACAACTGGAGTTATTTGCCCTTGAATTAGAAAAATTGCTATATTGGACTTTGTTTACACTCTAGCATCTACAATTATTAACCAATCAGCACCAAACTTGGTCAAAATATATATGACCATAAGATCTCCGATGAGTTTGATAATGGGTCTAATCGTACCAGAACAACTGGAGTTATTTGCCCTTGAATTAGAAAAATTGCTATATATGACTTTGTTTACACTCTAGCATCTACAATCAGCATCAAACTTAGTCAAAATATATGTGACCATAAGATCTCCGATGAGTTTGATAATGGGTCTAATCGTACCAGAACAACTGGAGTTATTTACCCTTGAATTAGAAAAATTGCTATATATGACTTTGTTTACACTCTAGCATCTACAATTTTTAATCAATCAGCATCAAACTTGGTCAAAATACTTATGACCATAAGATCACAGATGAGTTCAATTATGGGTCTAATCGGACCAGAACAACTGGAGTTATTTGCCCTTGAATTAGAAAGTTCTTTAGAATAGTTCTTTGTCCGGAGCATAACTTTGTCATCTCCAGTCTGATTGACTTGAAACTTGGCATTTGTGTTTGTTGCAATAATACGGAGTGCAGTATGAAAGAACCATAACTCTACCTCGTACTGTCTATGAGTTATTTCCCTTTGATCATCATTTTTACAGTATTTTCTGCTTGTCCGGAGTATAACTTTGTCATCTCTAGCCTGAACATCTTCAAATTTGGTATGCATGATTGTTGAAAAATTACGGAGTGCAGTGCACAAGAACCATAACTCTTCATATTACGAATTTTGAGTTATTCCCCCTTTGACCTTCATTTTTATAGTATTTCTTGCTTATCCGGAGCATAACTTTGTCATCTTAAGTAGGAATGACTCGAAATATGGTATGCTTATTTGTTGCAATATTTGGAAGTGCAGTGCATAAGAATTGTAAGTAACTCTACCTCATGCTGTCTTTGAGTTATTTCCCTTTGATAGTCATTTTTACAGCATTTAGTGCTTGTCCGGAATATAACTTTGTTATCTCAAGTCAGAATGACTTCAAGCTTGGTATGCATGTTTGTTGCAATATTACCAAGTACAGTGTGCAAGAACAATAACTCTACCTAGTGCGGATTTTGAGCAATTCCACTTTGATCTTCATTTTTACAGTATTTCTTGCTTGTCCGGAACGGAACTTTGAAGTCTCATGTCAAATTGACTTGAGACTTGGTAAACATGTTTGTTGCATTACCTGCCCTTTGCGATTATTATACCTCCTCGACAACTGGCGGTGGGACGGGCATATCTTGCGACAATTTGCCGCTCTTGTTTCATTATCATTTGGCCTTGAACCTCAATTTTTGGTATTTATCTTCATTGTAAACCTTTACTGCTTAGTACTCAGGTGAGCGATATAGGACCATCATGGTCCTCTTGTATCAAAGATATGTCCACACTTGGAAATGTTTGTTTTGATTTAGCTTGGAGATAATGTTCATTAACCCTTTACCACAAAATCCCAACTTTTAACGACTGAGGAAGAACACCTTTTGAAAACATTGTGGGAAAAGGAGAGGTAACCAGCATTTTCTCCTTTTCCCACAATTTTTGCTACCCTATCAAACACAAGTTCCATCATTTGATTCACATTTAAGTTGTCATCTGGAAATGCTTTCAAGTTGGACAAGTCTACATTCTTGTCGTTTGGTTAAGAGTTAACCTTTTACCGAAAAGTCTCGAGTTTTAATGACCTTGAGAAAGAGGGCTTTTGAGGACATGGTGGGAAAAGGAGGAAATTTCAGCATTTTCTCCTTTTTATACGCCCGTCGAAGACTGGACGTATTATGGGATCACCCATGGCGTACAGGCAGACGGGCGGGTGCGTGGGTGGCGTCCAGTTCTTTTTCTGGAGCATAACTTTGTCATCTTAAGTAGGAATGACTTGAAATATGGTATACTTATTTGTTGCAATATTTGGAAGTGCAGTGCGCAAGAATTGTAACTCTACCTCGTGCTGTCTTTGAGTTATTTCCCTTTGATCGTCATTTTTACAGCATTTAATGCTTGTCCAGAATATAACTTTGTTATCTCAAGTCAGAACGACTTCAAACTTGGTATGCATGTTTGTTGCAAAATTACGGAGTACAGTGCGCAAGAACAATAACTCTACCTAGCACAGATTTTGAGTAATTCCACTTTGATCTTCATTTTTACAGTATTTCTTGCATGTCCGGAACGGAACTTTTTCACCTCAAGTCAAATTGACTTGAGACTTGGTAAACATGTTTGTTGCAGTTACGAAAAGTGCAATGCACTGGAGCCGTAACCTTACCTAATGCCCTTTTGGAATTATTCCCTATTCATTATTTTTTTTTTACAGCTTTTCATGCTTCTGTACAATATAACTTTGTCTTTTCAAATTGGAATGACCTGAAACTTTATATGCATGTTTCCTTAACATTAGAGGAGACATTCATGCCTATTTCAATCACTTACATGATTTCTGCTGCACTACTATTTTCCTCTACCTGCCCTTTAAGATTATTATCCCCCCTCGACAACTGGCGGTGGGACGGGTGTATCTTGCGACAATTTGCCGATCTTGTTCCACAATGTTTTCTATCCTTTCAAAGACATATTTCATATTTTTTTTTTTTACCAAAATAGATCTATAGTCTCCAAATGCTTTCAATTTGGACAAACCTGAAATTTTGTTGTCTGGAGATCCAGTCAAAAGAACTTATTACAGTGCCTATGTTCCTTTGTGGTTATTCTTTACCAAACGATCCTTTGTATGATAAGTACCATATTTGTGTTGATTTGTGTGTAAACTTTTTCTCTGTAAATTTTTACTTCGAAAAACGGCATTTTCCGGAAGTGTTATTCACCCTAGAAAAGACATTCAATCAATTTAACTACAATATTTTGTCTGCAAATGCTTTCAATTTTGGATAACTTAAATTTTCTTAGTTTTGTAAAAAGACTGGGTTTAGGAACTTGATTTGAAGATGCTATACATGGCATTCTGTTAAAGCAATTTGTTTGTGATTTAGAATTGAACTTGAAATAACTCGTTAGTCTTTCTTTAGACTAAACTGTACTTTGAATTGGGTCATTTAAATTAATTATTGTATGTCCTTATTGTTTTCTATCAGTTGAGTGTAAGAGGTAAAAACAAAAAAGAAAAGGTTGGAGGTTTCTTCAAAACCATTACAAAGGGAGTGGATGAAGTTTTACTCTCTAGTCAGAAGGTATGTCACAACCTAAGCTATGTGAGCCCTTTCAATTTTTATACATACGTTGTAAACATACAGCTATCTTTCTTTAGGCTTCTTCAGGCACTGTTATTAGCTCTACTGGCTGAAAGCCAGCAGAGCTTATGTCCTGGTATGGTTTCCGTCATACGTACGTCCGTCTGTCTGTCCGTCCGTTAGTCTTTTTCTTGTTTACGAGATAAAGTCTGCATTTGTTGTCAGATTTTCATGAAACTTGCACAGTTTATTTATCTCATCAATAGCTTGAACCCTATTGATTTTGAAAAAAATTAAAAAACAGTATGGGAAAAGTAGCCATTTGAAGTTGAAAATTGCAATTTCTTGTTTACGCGATAAAGTCTGCATTTGATGTCAGATTGTCATGAAACTTGCACAGTTTGTTTATCTCATCAATAGCTTGAATCCTATTGATTTTGAAAAAAATCCAACAAATAGTATGGGAAAAGTAGCCATTTTAGGTTGAAAATTGCAATTTCTTGTTTACGCGATAAAGTCTGCATTTGATGTCAGGTTTTCGTGAAACTTGCACAGTTTGTTTATCTCATCAATAGCTTGAACCCTATTGATTTTGAAAAAAATCCAACAAACAATTTGGGAAAAGTAGCCATTTGAAGTTGAAAATTGCAATTTCTTGTTTACGCAGTAAAGTCTGCATTTGTGGTCAGATTTTCGTGAAACTTGCACAGTTTGTTAATCTTATCAATAGCTTGAACCATATTGATTTTGAAAAAAATCCAACAAACAGTATGGGAAAAGTAGCCATTTCAAGTTAAACATTTCCATTTATTGTTTACATGATACAGTCTCCATTTATTATCAGATTTTCGTGAAACTTGCACAGTTTGTTTGTCTCATCAATAGCTTGAACCCTATTGATTTTGAAAAGAATCCAACAAACAGTATGGGAAAAGTAGTCATTTAAAGTTGAAAATTTCCATTTCTTGTTTAGGCAATGAAGTCCACAGTCTTGATCCAGTTCTTTTGAAACTTTCAAAGATTGTTTGGTTCATCAAAGGATTGAACTCTACTACAAGTGAAGAAAATCTAGTAATCTGTTCAGGAAAAGCAGCCATTTGATAACTTAGTACTATTTACTCAACAAAATCCACACTTTTTGTCACATTCCTTTGAAATTTGCTGGAATTGTAAAGTACAAGGTGTACTGAAACCCTATCAAATTTGGAATTTCACTGTTCAATTCACCATGCATAGGCTTACACTGTCTTAGTGGGTTCATGCCCAGTTGTAAGAATACCCACCTTTTTTTTCATGTTTTTTTTTTTTTTGTCTTTTTTCTTTTCACATCATAATTCATAATATATGCTGGCAAAAAAGCAAAATCACTGCCAGTAGAGCGGTTTCAGGCCCTCAAGGGCCTCTAGTTTTTTTTTATTAGCTTGGCTGTTTTCAAAGGGAAGGTGAAGGTATTGTCATACCCCAGTCGTTGTCTGCTGTTGTCATCTGCGTCATCATGAAGAACTTTGACATCTTATTATATCTCTGTCATTTTTGAAGATATTTACTACAAACTTGTACAGTATTTAACAAACAGAAGTGTGACCCATGCAATAGGATCAGGTAACCATCAAAGTATTTTTACACAGTTATGCCTCTTTTTCAACTTAGAATTTTCACTGAAAATTAGGGATATGAATGAGACCCCAAGTACTCAAATGTCTGATTATTGATTAGCAATATCGGTAATCAAGAAATTGGGGATAAAAATTAGACTTTCCAGGTCTTTTTTCTATAATTTCAGCTTTTCAGATTCAAAACAGTTTACATATAAATTTGAAAGTTCTATGAAAATAACAAAAGAAATGAGAAGGGCCCAATATGTGTAACACATTACTCTCTAACGAGCCCTTAACTCTTTACCAAACGACAAAATTTCGGACGCAACCAAATTGAAAGCATTTGCAGACGACAATATAAATGTAGTTCAAATGATGATTGCTGCCTTTGGAAAAGTAGAAAACATTGTGGGGAAAGGAGAAAATGCTGGTTACCAGCATTTTCTCCTTTTCCTACAATGTTTTCAAAAGGCTACTTTCTCAGGGTCGTCAAAAGTCGGGATTGTGTGGTAAAGGGTTAATCCGCCGTAATTGATAGTTAATTTGCAATGCTTTCAGTTGGCAATTTGTTGTCATCCAATTTAGGATTTTTTCACACTAACACTGGTCACTCTGTTTACGCAGTTCAATTTGATATTTGTTAGGTGTACATGCTTATCGACACCTTAATCGGACATACAACGATGTCAATTAGTCGTAATTGATCATTCCAGAAGCTAGATTAAACCTTGAATTTGATAATATTCGACAGTATGAGTAAATAAATTATTATGGATACCCTTTGTCAGGTAAAGAAAATAGATAAAACATATGTATTTAATGATTTAATGAACAAACTCTTCAGCCTGTTTCAGTCATTTCCCTTTCTATTTTTATATACACTCGTATATTGTCCCACTCTCTATTTGGAATGCATGTCAATGTATTTTGATAACAGTAGGGCTATACTTCTCATTGATGACCTACATTTGAAAACACTGGGACTAAAGTCGACATATCCTTTGAGTATTCGATCAAAGAGCAACTGTCAACTCAGTTACTTAAATTAGTAATTGATCCAATCCCTGCTAAAAATCAATCTTATTTCCAAGAGCAACTAAGCCAAGCATTGGCACCCGCATCTGGTGGTCTTGTTTCAGTTCTGGTAATGATGCATTCCTAATTCGTGGTTTTAATATAGCCGATTAACGACGTATGTAACAATTTTTTTTTAACAGACGGATTTTTTTTAAACTTTGCACATACGAAGCTCATCATGTCTCTAGGAGATTACAGTAAAAAAGGTATGGGTTACCGTGCTCGTTTATGAGAAATTTGCCTTTGAAAAATGTATATACAGTTCCAAAATTCAGCTTATATTGGATATAACACGCCTTTCTTTAATGGTAAGTGAAACGGGAAAATTACCGGAAGAATATACAAATATACATCATTTTAATAAAAATTCATTTAGTTTTGCACAAAAAATATACAAAAGCCTGGTTTTGAGCATGGTAAATATACAAATACGCATGTTATATACAGAACATTGAGTAAAAAAGGGAGATAATTTGACAAAATTAAGGGTTAATCCTTCATAAAAACATACTGTACTTTCTAAAGGACAGATTTTTCTTAAAATTTCCACACTTATAGTATTTATAGTTCTGAACAATAAGCAGAAATAAAAATGGCACCTATCCGTGCTTATTTCGCCAGAAAACAAGATGAAGGTCACTGTGGAAGTTAATTTTTTTAAAGATAAAAGCTCGGTAGACATAGTGGGAAAAGGAGAAATTGCTCATTAGAAGCGATTACCCCTTTTCCAACAATAATTTTCAAAGTGGAAACGGAAATGCTTTCACAGTTTTAAATTTCCTGCCTTTGTTTGCTTGTTTGGTGTGTAACGCCATGTCAACAGTATTTTTATTAGCTCCACTGGCCGAAGGCCAGCGGGCTTATGTCATGGCCTGTTGTCCGTCGTGCGTGCGTCCGTCCGTCCGTCCGTGCGTCCGTCCGTCCGTGCGTTAACTTTTTTTTAAAACGTCTTCTTCTCTGAAACTACCCATCCAATTTTGATGAAACTTCACAGAAATGATCCTGCCATGGTCCTCTTCAGAATTTCTTGAAAGAATTTAATTCCTTCAAAAACTCTGGTTGCCATGGCAACAAAACTGAAAAATTTTGAAAATCTTTGAAAATCTTCTTGTCTGAAACCGTAAGGCCAAGGGCTACCAAATTTGGCATGTAGCTTTATCTAGTGGACCTCTACCAAGTTTCTTCAATTTATAGCCCTGGGGTCAAAATTGGCCCCACCCCGGGGGTCACAAGTTTTACATGGGCTTATTTAGGGAGAACTTTAAAATTCCTCTTCTACCTAGCCATAGGGCCTAGAGCTACCAAATTTGGCATGTAGCTTTATCTAGTGGACCTCTGCCAAGATTGTTCAAATTATAGTCCTGGGGTCAAATTAGGCCCTGCCCGTGGGTAACAAGTTTTACATGGGCTTATATAACAAGTTTTACATGGGCTTATATAGGGAGAACTTTAAAATTCTTCTTTGACCTAGCCATGGGGCCTAGGGCTACCAAATTTTGCATGTGGCTTTATCTAGTGGGCCTCTACCAAGAGTGCCCAAATTATAGCCCTTGGGTCAAATTTGACCCCACCCCGGGGGTCACAAGTTTTACATGGGCTTATTTAGGGAAAACTTTAGAAATCTCCCTGTACCTAGCCGTAAGGCCTAGGGCTACCAAATTTTGCATGTGGCTTTATCTAGTGGGTCTCTACCAAGAGTGCTTAAATTATAGCCCTGGGGTCAAAATTGGCCCTGCCCCGGGGGTCACAAGTTTTACATGGGCTTATGTAGAGAAAACTTAAGAAATCTCCCTGTACTTATTCATAAAGCGTAGGGCTACCAAATTTCGCATGTAGCTATATCTAAAGGCCCTTCACCAAGAGTGCGTAAATTATAGCCCTAGGGGGGAATTTGATTCACCCTGAGGGGTCAGAAGTTTTACATGGGCTTATATAGTGAAATCTTTAGAAATCTTCTTGTTACTAACCATATGAACTAGGGCTACCAATTTTAGTCCTGTTTCAGGGGTCTTATGTTCAAAACCAATTGGCCAAGTATTGTAATGTTTGGCATGTAGTGATTTTACGTATTAGCCAGTGGAGCGATACAGGGCCATCATGGCCCTCTTGTTATTTTACGGTGATAGTTCACAGATCCATTTTTTTCTCTTTACTTATACTATCTGAAGATAGTGCTACTTGTTTCAGTACACCGATAGTGCTACCATATGTCCAAAAAATACATAGGTGCACTTTTTATTCACTATCTATGAAAAAATATAATTATGCGCAGTAGGATGTGCGCGAACATTTGTAATATACATTGTTAAAGTGTATTTTATTGGATATTTTGATACTGAAATGAATCGGCTCTTTTGATTTTGTCCACTGAATCCCTTTTTTCATTCAAACAAGATTTAGCAATTTTGCATTGTAGTGAAATCCCTGTTCCTATGCATATTTCTTGTCATCTATAACTATACAATGTTGATATTCTGATCATGTCTTCCTCAGGATATTGATGACTTTTTCGAGAACGAGAAAACATTCCTAGTAGAATACCATCACAAAATTAAGGATGCTACCTTTAAATCAGACAAAATGACAAAAGCTCATAAAAGTAAGTTCTTTATGATTGTTGATGCTTTTTTTAATCCCTCCAAACATTGTACCAGAAAGCTATAATGACATTACTGCCTTCTTGCCTCGTTGAAATATTTGCAAGAAATTGACAGACTGTGAATAAAACTTGAACGTCCATAAATTAATGTGTTATTTTCTATCGGTAGTTAAATATGGTGAATGAAGTCAGATTTCAAGATTGAATACTTGTGAAAAGGTCGACTATTGGACAAACTCCTTTATACAGCAGACTGTTTTTAAAAAAAAATATGGATAAAGGAGAAATTGTGCATGTTAAGCATGTTCTGTTATTCCATATGTATTCACATTGTGAACATGATCATACTGAAAATCTGTATTTTGCAGAATGTAAATTCAAACTTGTTTGTTGCCAATTTGTGTCCGAAGGTATTGAGTGAACTCTTTACCAAACAATTCTGTGTTTTATGTCTATGATGATGAAGGCATCTAAGACATTGTGGAAAAAGGAGAAAAGGCTGCTTCTCTATCCATTCAAAGACAAATTTCTTCATTTGAGCCACATTTAATTTGTTGTCTGCGAATGCTTTCGAATGCTTTCTGCAATTCTGACATGGGGTAAAGATTTAGCTGAAGAGAAAATTTGAGACTAATCCAAATTGAAAGCATTTGCAAACAACAAATCAAATGTCACTTAAATGATGAGATTGGCCTCTATGGGTAAAGAAAACATTGTGGGAAAGGGAGAAAGTGCTGGTTACCAACATTTTCTTGCTTTCCCAAAGTGTTTTCAAAAGCCCTTTTCATCAGGGTCATTAAAACTCAGGATTGTGTATGGTAAAGGGTTAAAATGTGTGGTAATAAAGAGATTTTGATTTCTGCTGGTATCCCTGGTTGCAGGTGAATGTGCTCAGACAAACCTTGTAGTGTTTAAACCCAGGAAAAATACAAGTGAAGTTATGCTTGCAGATCTGAAATACAGCTGAAAGCAGCACAAAAAAGACCATTTAATTAATCTTGTTTTTGTTTTACAGATGTGGCAGATAACTACATTCAAATTTCCTCAGGTTTTGTGCAGTTGGCAACTATAGAAAATACAGGATTAGACAAGTAAATATCGTCATTGTGTTCTATGGAATTATGGAATTCCACTAAAGAATATTGTTCCTGAGAAGTTATTGTAGTTTACAATCAGACTGCAGTCTAATCTTTGATATCTTTTGTCTTATACACTCTGAAAGAGTAGGCACGGCATTTCAGTATTTGGCTCTTTATACAAAACTGGAAAAAAGGGTGTTATAAATTTGGTTTTTAAGGATGCACAACATATGTTTCGTCAATGTCTTTGAGTATTTGACTTTTCCTTTGTTTTGTAAGAAATATTTATTGCTTAACTCAGACCATACCTCTTTTATTTACATTAAGCCTTTTAACATTTAAACCCTACTTTAAACAACCCTTAGGATTAGAGCTTTTGAAAATGTTGTTGGAAAGAAGAATTCGCCATATACCAGCATTTTCTCCTCTTCCAACAATGTTCTCCAGTCTTTCATAGACAAATTGATCATTTTAGTAACAAGTGATTTGTTGTCTGTAAAGGCTTTTGATTTGGTTTGGACATTTTTGAAAAAGCAAAGAAGAAAGGGCACATATCTTGTAGAGTGCATGTACATGTAACTTTACTATAAAAAGACATTGGTTCATCTTTTTCACAATGTTTTCTCTCTCTACTTCAGGAAATTGAAAAATATTCGTACATTATTTGTATTGTAGTTGGTTTAATCTTTTAAGTTCTAAATGAATAAACTGGTTATTTTATTCTCATAAAACGTTACAAAACATTGGATTGTTAAACCTTAAAGCTTTTAGTACATATATAAATGCAATTCCTTTTGCAGGCAGCATAGATGGTGATCAGGCCACAAAATATGTAGCCTGATCTTTGATTAATACTGCCTGCTGTTTTATTAGACACTTTTGTTAAAACATTTTAAAGTGCTATATCGTTGGATCTGCTGCAGAAGGAAAGTGACTTTGCTCTTTTTATAGGTCTCAAAAGGTTAGTAAACCTTTAATCAAGGATAATTGTTGGACAGTTCACTGTATTACCTGCAAAGCAAAAAGTGTTACTCTCACTATACCAATGGTGAAGAAATATAAAAGACTAAATATGCAAACCTACTAACAAGTGAACAGGTTTTCTTTGAAAGGTTAATGGTTGCTTAACCCTTTTCCACACAATCCCGCCTTAATGACCCCGAGAAAAAGGTTTTGATAACAGTGTGGAAAAAGATGGAAATGCTTGTAACCAGCATTTTCTCCTTTTCTCACAATGTTTTTTTATACCTTATGGATACCTAATGAAAGACAAATGTCATATTTTAATGACGTATATGACAAATTTTTCTAACGGGCAGATTTTTTTAAAACTTTCCACATACAAAGCTCATCATGTCTCTAGGAGATTACAGTTAAAAAAAATACGGGTCACCGCGAGACATTTGCCTTCAAAAAAGGTATATACAGTTCCAAAATTCAGCTTATATTGGATTTAAGGCGCCTTTCTTTAATAGTCAGTTATACAGGAAAATTACAGGAAAAATATACAAATATACATCATTTTAATGACAATTCATATGTTTTTGCACAAAAAATATATAAAAGCCTGGTTTTGAGCATGTTAAATGTACAAATATGCATGGTAAATATAGACCATTGAGTTAAAAAGGGAGATAATTTGATCGAATTAAGGGTTAATCTTAAAAAAATACTTTCTAACGGAGAGATTTTTCTTAAACTTTCCACACTTATAGTATTTATAATTCTAAACAATAAGAAAAAATAAAAATGGCACCTATCTGTGCTTATTTCGTCGGAAAACAAGGTTGAACGTCACTGAGGAAGTTATTTTTTCAAGGAAAAAAATAGGATAAAAGCTCAGCAGACCTGGTGGGAAAAGGAGAAATTGCTGAACAGGAGCGATTTTTCCTTTTCCAACAATAATTTTCAGAGTGGAAACAGCTAAACTTCCACAGCTTTAAATTTCCTGCCTTTGTTTCCTTGTTTGGTGTGTAACGCCGTGTCAGCAGCATTTTAATTATTTCACGGTGACAGTTCAAAGATCCATTTTCTTCTCTTCGCCAATACTACCCGAAGAAAGTGCTACTTGTTTCAGTGCACCAATAGTATTACCATTATGTGCAAAAAATACATAGGTGCACTTTTGATTCAATATCGCGACAAAAATACATGCACAGTAGGATGCGTGCAAACATTCGTCATATACTTCGTTAAGTCAAATTGGATCTGTTGTCTGCAAATGGTTTTAATTTGTAAAAGGCTAGAATTTTGTCATAGTAAGAGTTTATGTGAGTTTATCTTTACTTGCAGAGTGTTCACTAAACTTGCTGAAGCCTTAGAAAAAGCAAGAGTAAGTGCTGCTTCATTATTAGCTCAGCTTTTTTCGAAGAAACCGTCAATTTATTATTGTAGCCCTGTTGTCGTCTGTGTCATCGTGCAAAGACTTTGACAGTTTATAATTTATCACACAACCTCCCTTGTATTTAGTATAATAAACCCATTCTGAATTTTCTTATCTTATACACCTTTGATATCACAACTGTATGATGTCATTTTTGATGTCTTTTTGTATGTATTTTATAGTAGTGAATGGGTTTTGTGGATTCTACCATGGGTGCATCTATAGATGGTTTTGCATCTTCTGATCTATAATTTGTGAAATATCTTTATGTGATAAAAAGAATCTGACATGAGTTGGCATTTCAGATAAAATTTTATTAAACATGCCGAGAAAAAATGTTATTATGCTCGCCAGTGGCTCGCTTAACTCTTTACCAGACAACAAAATTCTAGACTAGTCCAAATTGAAAGCATTTGCAGACGACAAAATAAATGCAAATCAAAAATAGAAATTCGATTTGGTAAAGGGAGAAAACATTGTGGGAAAAGGAGAAAATGCAGGTTACCAGCATTTTCTCCTTATCCCACAATGTTTTCAAAAGCTTTCTTTCTCAGGGTCATAAAAAGTCGGGATTGTGTGGTAAAGGGTTAATAACATTTTCCCCAGACTTGTTAAATAAAATTTCATCTAAAATGCCAACTCATATCAGATCCTATATATCTTTGTTATTACTAAAGATACTTACCTCAAACTGGGACAAGTTGTTAACTATCTAAAGGAAAACCTATATGACAAGAGCAAGTAACCATCAGATTATTTTTGACACATTTATGTCCCTTTTTTGACTAAGAACTTTCACTGAAAATCAAGCAACCTCAGCCAAGCATTGGCACCTGCATGCTGTACTCTTGTTTTCAGCTCACCTGAGCACAAAGTGCTCAAGGTGAGCTATTGTGATCGCCCTATGTCCGTCGTCCGTCATCAATTTCTTTAAACATCTTCTCCTAAACCACTGGGCCAATCTTGATGAAACTTGGCAGGGATGTTCCTTGGGTGAAGCTCTACCAAAGTTGTTCAAAGAATTGAATTCCACCCAAAACTCTGGTTGCCATGGCAACAAAAAGGAAAAAATTGCAAAATCTTTGAAAATCTTCTCTGATGAAACTAGAAGGCGTAGAGCTTTGATATTTGGTATGTAGCATCTCCTAGTGGACCTCTTCCAAGTTTGTTCATTGATGCCCCTGGTGTCAAAACTGGCCCCACCCAGGGGGGTCACAAGTTCGAACATAGGAACAAAGAAGGAAAACTTTAAAATTCATCTTCTCTGAAACTGGAAGGCGTAGAGCTTTGATATTTGGTATGTAGCATCTGCTAGTGGACCTCTACCAAGTTTGTTCATATGATGCCCCTGGGGGTCAACACTGGCCCCGCCCATGGGGTCACAAGTTCGAACATAGGAACAAAGAAGGAAAAATTTAAAATTCTTCTTCTCTGAAACTGGAAGGCATAGAGCTTTGATATTTGGTATGTAGCATCTCCTAGTGGACCTCTTCCAAGTTTGTTCATATGATGCCCCTGGGGTCAAAACTGGCCCCCCCCGAAGGTCACAAGTTTTAAGATAGGAACAAAGAAGGAAAACTTTAAAATTCTTCTTCTTCTCTGAAACTGGAAGGCGTAGAGCTTTGATATTTGGTATGTAGCATCTCCTAGTGGACCTCTACCAAGTTTCTTCATTTGATGCCCCTGGGGTCAAAACTGGCCCCGCCCCGAGGGTCACAAGTTAGAACAAAGGAACAAAGAAGGAAAACTTTAAAATTATTCTTCTCTGAAACTGGAAGGCATAGAGCTTTGATATTTGGTATGTAGCATCTCCTAGTGGACCTCTACCAAGTTTGTTCATATGGTGCCCCTGGGGTCAAAACTGGCCCTGCCTGGGAGTCACAAGTTTGAACATAGGAACAAAGAAGGAAAACTTTAAAATCCTTCTTCTCTTAAACTTGGAAGTGTAGAGCTTTGATATTTGGTATGTAGTGAACCTGTTCTAAGTTTGTTAGCCCACCTGAGCACAACATGTTCAGTGAGTTCAAAATTTGGTCACCTGGGGTCATAAACTAGGTCACTAGGTCAAATTAAAGAAATACCTTGTGGGCACTCTAGAGGCCACATATATTGTTCAATTGATTTGAAAATTGGATAAAATGTTTCTCTTGATGAAATCTAAAATGAGTTCAAAATTGTGTCACCTGGGGTCATAATATAGGTCACTAGGTCAAATTAAAGAAATACCTTAAGGGCACTCTAGAGGCCACATTTCTTGCCCAATTGACTTGAAAATTCGTCAGAATGTTTGTCTTGATGAAATCTCAGATGACTTTGGATTTGGGTCACCTCGGATCATAAACTAGGTCACTAGGTCAAATTAAAGAAATACCTTGCGGGCACTCTAGAGGCCACATTTTTTGCTCAATTCACTTGAAAATTGGTCAGAATGTTTGTCTTGATAAAATCTCACGTGAATTCTGAGTTTGGGTCAACTCAGGTCATAAACTAGGTCACTAGGTCAAATTAAAGAAATACCCTGCGGGCACTCTGGAGGCCACATTTCATGCTCAATTGACATGAAAATTGGTCAGAATATTTGTCTTGATCAAATCTTACATGAGTCTGAATTTGGGTCAAATCGGGTCATAAACTAGGTCACTAGGTCAAAGTAAAGAAATACCTTTAGGGCACTCTAGAGACCACATTTATTGTTCAATTGATTTGAAAATTGGTTAAAATGTTTCTCTTGATGAAATCTAAGATGAGTTCAAAATTGTGTCACCTGGGGTCATAATCTAGGTCACTACTTAAAATTATAGAAATACGTTGAGGGCACTCTAGAGGCCACATTTTTTGCTCAATGGACTTGAAAAATGGTCAGAATGTTTGTCTTAATAAAAACTCAAATGAATCTGAATTTGGGTCAACTGGGCTCATAAACTAGGTCACTAGGTCAAATTAAAGAAATTCCTGTAGGGCACTCTAGAGGCCACATTTCTTGCTCAGTTGACTTGAAAAATGGTCAGAATATTTGTTTTGATCAAATCTTAAATGTGTCTGAATTTGGGGCAACTCGGGTCATAACTAGGTCACTAGGTCATAATAAAGAAATACCTTTAGGGCACTCTAGAGGCCACATTTATTGCTCAATTGGCTTGAAAAATGGTCAGAATGTTTGTCTTGATGAAATCTTGGATGAGTTTGGATCTGGGTCACCTGGGATTATAAACTAGGTCACTAGGTCAAATTACAGAAATACATGTAGGGCACTCTAGAGGCCACATTTTTTGCTCAATTGACTTGAAAATTGGTCAGAATGTTTGTCTTGATCAAATCTCACATGAGGATGAATTTGGGTCAACTGGGCTCATAAACTAGGTCACTAGGTCAAATTAAAGAAATACCTTGCGGGCACTCTTGAGGCCACATTTTTGGCTCCGTTAACTTGAAAATTGGTCAGAATATTTGTCTTGATCAAGTCTTAAATGAGTCTGAATTTGGGTCAACTCGGGTCATAAACTAGGTCATTAGGTCAAAGTAAAGAAATACCTTTAGGGCACTCTAGAGGCCACATTTCTTGCTCAGTTGACTTGAAAATTGGTCAGAATGTTTGTCTTGATGAAATATTGGATGAGTTTGAAATTGGGTCACTTGGGATCATAAACTAGGTCACTTGGTCAAATTAAAGAAATACCTTTAGGGCACTCTAGATGCCACATTTATTTCTCAGTTAACTTGAAAACTGTTCAGAATGTTTGTCTTGATAAATATTTTGATGAGTTCTAAACTGGGTCACGTATGGTGATAAAGTAGGTCACTAGGTCAACTTACGGAAATTTCTTGTGGACGCTCTAGATGCCACATTTTAAGCTCAATTGACCTGACAATTGGTCAGAAATGGAATTTTGCCCGTGGAGTGAAATTTAGCCTATTGACTCAGGTGAGCGATCCAGGGCCATCATGGCCCTCTTGTTTATATTTCATGGTCAAATAGCTACATCTATATAAACTATGCTTCTCATGAAATGAGGATTTTAAATCAATACCTGAGATCTTTACATCATGATATCTTGCTATCTTAAATTTTATCTTTAAGAGGGTGCATTACAAAGAACCTGCAATTGAATCTCATATTAGCTTCTCTATTGAATATTCTGTGATATATTTTTACTAAAGAGGCCTTTGAAAATGTAAAACTATGATTCATTAATCAATAAGTGTGCGGGTTAATAATGTACTGTTTGACTCCATTGTGTTTATATTTCACAGCAGAAAAGTTTTGCTTCTCCTTGTGAAACAAGTTGAGTTCACTTGAGGACATTAAATCATAATACATGAGATCTGTAATTCATGATGTTTTTGCTATTTTCAATTTTTTCTTCAAGTGGCCTTTGAAACTACAAAATTCTGATTTATTACTTAACCCCCTTACAAAATAATCACTATTTTTAACGACCCTGAGGAAGAAGGCTTTTGAAAACATTGTTGGAAAAAGGAGAAAATGCTGGTAAACAACATTTTCTCCTTTTCTCACAATGTTTTCTACCCTATCAAGGACTACTTTTATCACTTGAGCCACCTTTAATTTGTCGTCTGCAAATGCTTTCAATTTGGACGTGTCCAAAATTTTGTCTTTAGGTAAAGAGTTAATAAGTGTATAAGTAAGTACTGTTGTGACTTCATTGTTAGACTTAAATAAGTCCACCCCAGACGAGCCCAAAATTGTTACGGCCGTCATATATGCAACAAAGAGCTCATGCTGCAAACCAAACAAATGTGGCGAAGACGCCTAGCTGAGGGGCTAAATTCTTTAAGAAACAAAATTTTGCAGTTGACTGAATTGAAAGCATTTGCAAATGACAAGTAAAGCTGAGATGATGATTTCTGTCTTTGATAGGGTAGAAAACATAATGGGAAAAGGAGAAAATGCATTTTCTCCTTTTCCAACAATGTTTTCAAAAGCCTTCTCCTTCAGGGTGGTTAGAAATTGGGATTGTGTGGTAAAGAATTAGTGCAGGCAAATGTACTGAAGTCTCCAACATTTTATGAAATGCTTCACTTGGTATACCCGCATAAGCCCGAACACTTTGCCCAGCCTATATAATTTGTATTCATTAACCCTGTACCAAACAATCCCAAGTTTTGACGACAGTGAGAAAGAAAACATTAAAAAACATTGTGGGAGAAGGAGAAAATGCTGGTTATTTGTATTTTCTCCTTTTCTCACTATGTTTTCTACCCTTCCAGGGACAAGTTCCATCATTTCAGCCATATTAAGTTGTAGTCTTCAAATGCTTTCTATTTGGACAAGTCTAAAATTTTTCGTTTGGTAAAAAGGTAAGAAAAGGCAAGTATGCTAGCTACAACAGTTCTAATGCAGGTAATGCTACCTATCCAAACAAATATTGAGATGTGATAAAGTTTCTGTTTTGGTTTTAGAAGTTGGAGGGTCGAGTTGCTTCTGATGAAGATTTGAAATTAAGTGATACATTACGATACTATATGAGAGACTCCGAGGCAGCTAAAGATTTATTGTATAGACGAACACGTGCACTAGCAGACTATGAAAATGCAAATAAAAACCTAGAAAAGGCAAGAACAAAGAACAAAGATGTACAGCAGGTACCTATAGCTGAACTTCTATCTGAAAATATACTCACAACTAGTACTACGTTTAAGGAAACTGCAAGAAAATTTCTTTTTGTGGTATCATTAGAAAAGTACATAGTGCCAGTTTGGAGCTCTAGCAGTTCAGAGATACATGGAGAAAAAAAAGAGATAGGAAATACAGAACTTGGAATCTGTGAATTCCACCAGATAAGTGACAAATGGATGTTCTGCATTTAATTGAATGATTGATTAATTGTATGGTGTTTATAGCTGTTTTCAACATTATTTTAGTTATATCTTGGTGGCCAGTGCACCTATCCATGCTTTCCTTGAGTCTTTTTTACCAGTACTCTGCACAATTTTAATTTTCTTTCCAAGCCACTGGCTGCTTTCCCACATAACCATTGTCGAAACAATAGTTGGCAGTGGGAGAGGAATTATTCCTGTCGCAATGACTATCATCAATACTCGGAAAGAAATTGGTCGAGCCAGGGATCGAACCCATGACCCCCTGTTCTCAAGTCCTGCACCCTACCGTCTGAGCTACAGGGGCTTAGCTTGCCTTGCATGTAAAGACCAGTTCTTAAATTATCATGTTGCCTCTAACCTATTACCATACAATCTTGGGTTTTAATGACTGAAGCCTTTTGAAAACATGGGAAAAGCAGAAAATGCTAGTAAATAGCATTTTCTCCTTTTCCCACAATGTTTTCTACCTTGTCTTTGACAAATTTTATCATTTGAGCCATATTTTAATTGTCATCTGCAAATGCTTTCAATTTGGATAGGTCCCAAATTTTGTCACTTGGTAAAGGGTTAAGACATGTAAGTTGTGAATTAGAACATCTGAATCATTGATTTTGGGAGGATGAAGATTGGGTTATAATTCATGTACAATTCATAGATTGTTGTACTAATCATGTTTTAATTCTATTTCAAGATTCATTCATTCTAAATAAAAAAAGGTATTCAACATAAAAACTTTTGCCTATCTTGCATTTTTATTGCCTTTGAAAACAAAATAGTGTTTTAGGGGCTTATTTTGGAACCTATCTTTCTCTCCGTTAAACCACTTTGCAGGGACATTTGGGAACATTCTGTGACAGTGTCATTTTATAATACTTTTATATCTCATCCATCAGATACACTTTTGTAGTTTGCTGTATTCAAAGAAAACGTCAAGGTAAAGTCATAGCCCTGTTGTCGTCTGCGCTGTCGTGCAAAAACTTTAACATTATACATTATATCTGTCTTTACTGAAGATATTTACTTCGAAGTTGGACTAGTTATTAACTATCAAAAGGGGAAGCCATACATAAAAAAGAAAAACTAAAAAAAATTTCAGTTATGCCCTTTTTCTAACAGAATTTTTGCTGAAAATCAATCTACTTCTGAAAGCAACTGCAGTCAGGCATTGGCACCTACTTGCATTGCTCTTATTATAAGACCTTTCTGAAAGTTTTGTGTTATACCTGTTCGTGGTATGTTTTATAAATGTATTCTACTAAGATGTACTGAAAATTGTTTTTTGTTTCATGTACAGGCGGAGAAAGCTCAACAAAGTGCCTGTGAAAAATTTGAAAAAATTTCAGAAACAGCAAAAAAAGGTTAGTGAATAGATCATTTATTTGTTGAGGGTCTTCATGGTTTTCAAATGTATTTCAGTACACCCTGTATCATCAAATACCTGCATTCCCAGGAAAAAATTCAAATTCTACCATGTCCTTCAAATAAGAAAGAATATCCTGAAACAATCTTGTAATAGATGACTTGGACACATTCTTGCAAAAAGTGACAGATAACATCAATAATGGTTTATTACATTCATGGATTCCTGAGAAAACATGGTATAGGGAGCAATTTCTCCTTTTACCACAATGTTTTCAAAAGTGGTCTGCTGCATGAAGATAAACAGCTAAGTACGCATGTGTAAAAAAAAATTAGGGCACCAATGGTGGTTTTTTTTTTTTTCCAGAATTGTCAGAGTTTAGAACTAGAAGAATAGCCTACTTCAAGAAAAATTTTGTAGATTTAGTAGAGTTAGAACTCAAACATGCAAGGGTAAGTAAGTTTTCTCTGAACAAAAGGAACTGTTCTTTCGAAACTTTTTCTAAGACGGCCATAATAAGAAAATCTTTAGGCAGTAGTTCAGCTGTTTATGAAGAACATGTCACAGTGTTGTGATAGCTATGTCAGTCGTGCAAAAAGCTTGTCATTTTGACAAATCTCTGATGTGACTGAAGATATTTACTTCAGACTTGGGTAAGCTGTTAACCCTCAAAATATTTTTGACACAGTTATGCCCCTTTTTCAATTGAATTTTGTCACTGGAAAAGCATTGGCATCATGGTACCTTTGTTTGTAATTTGTTGGCAGTTTTTATCGCATGAACTGTCATTAGAATCATCAAGACAATTGATTTTTTTGTTATGCTGACTAGTTTTGTTTTAGAAAGTAAAGATTGAAAAAATGCAAATATGCTTGTAAACTACAGCTTATTGACAACTTAGTAGAATTAACACATAAACATTCTTTTGTGACAATATAAAGGCCAAATGAAAAATTGCTTGTTACAAGCAATTACTCCCTATGCCACAGTGGTTTCTAAAGCAGTATGCTGCAACATGTAAAAAGTTTGCAAAAGCTAATGTGTTAGAAATGCATTTTTTTTTTTTATACAGTTTTTCTAATTCTGAACAAGGTTTAAAAAGCAAGGTCAAGATTTTAAAGTACTTTATATTGTTATCAGCTTTTCGTACTTAATTTCTTAATGAAAAGATACAAATAAGATATTATTAATTTGATCATGTACCTTTAAAATCTTGTTGTTTTAGGCACAGCTACAGTTGCTAAACAACTGCATAACAGCTCTGAAAGATGATGATTAATTTGTGAGAGAACAACTGACTATAAAAGATACACACAACACCTTCCACTGTTATATATAGTTGATAGAATAAAATATGTTATGCTAAAAGCAGGGAAAGGATTCTTCGTTGGTCTAACCCATTGCCTTACAGACTGCGTAGATATACCACTTCTACAGGTGGCACAGAGGAAAAAAAGTTGAGAGGAAAATTTCTTTATTTGAATGATACAGAGTACATTATGAAAAAAGGAACACTTGCTTTTTAAATGCAATTGCTCCTTATGCCACAATGCTTTCGATTGCTGTGTACTGTAGGGGCATATAGTCAGTATTTGTATGGTAATGAGTTAATGTTTGGGGTTCAATTCACCGACCATTCATAACAAAGTTCTGATTAAAAACTCAGAGATTAGCTATTTGCTTGCAAAGACATGTCACCGCAGATTATTGGGCCGAGCCCCTTGGCTAGCTTTGAAGTTTGAAAATAGATCATTGTTAAGAACCTTGATTGATATGACCTCCCTGATGTTCAAAGGTTGAAAGTTCAATAAGGATGTAGATAGTGTTAGACCCCTGAGAAAATGCACAAGGAAAGCTGTGTTTTAAAACTGGTTGTAGATACACATGTTTTCGTTCTGGATCATGAGTTCTTGGGAAGACATTACCCTTTCTCCTTTGTGATTATAATTTCTTTAAAATTTTAATACAGCTTCTTTCAAAAAGTAAACACCAAAATTACAGAGTAGGTAGAGGATTAAAGAAAACTTGCCAATAATACATGATTCAGATAAATCAACCAGCTGGACATTCCATGAGTCATGTTGCACATTTACATCACTCTATCATACTTCATTGTAAGTCTTGAACAATTATCCATAATTTGTTGTTTCCTTTTTTCTGTGTTTATCTCATTATTGTGAGTTTCTTCCTTATTAACATCTTGTAACTGCTCCTTTTCCCACAATAATTGAATGAGGTAAGAGCTATAAACTTGTGGGTACCAAGTACAAATTCAATTGCTTATGCAGTGAAGGTCAAGATCAGACTGCACAGAATTTGTTTGATTTTCAATCTAAACTGTCAGCTTATCAGTGAAATATGCTAAACACAGCCTTGAATTTGTTACATGTAGGTGTTTTGTCTTTCCTAAAACTAAATGTTGTCCATTTTGGCAATCGGAGCATAAAAGTTGAGCTGAAATCTTAATAAGCAGTGTGTCAGTGGAAATGGTTCATCAAGTACAGGCTGCAAGGAATATACACAGCCTTATCTTTGAACTACTGGTAGATCTTACAATTATTTGAAGATATTCTATGGCCTTGACAGTCATGTTCTGTATCTGGTTCTTTCATTTTTATACAGAATGTTCACTTCAATTATTTTCAGCATTATATCATCATTGTTGCCATTTTCTCTTAACTCTTTACCACACAATCCCGACTTTTAACGACACTGAGAAAGAAGCCTATAGAAAACGTGGGAAAAGGAGAAAATGCTGGTAACCAGCATTTTCTCCTTTTCCCACAATATTTTCTACCCTATCAAAGTCAGAAATCATCATATTAACAAGATTTAATTTGTTGTCTGCAGATGCTTTGAATTTGGTCCAGTCCAAAAATTTGTCGTTTGGTAAAGAGTTATTATTATACTGCAAAGAAATTTCTTGTGATCTGATTGGATAATATGCCCCGAACATATATATCATGTACACTGGCAAAATCAACATAAAAACAGTTTCCCTTTCGGGAGCCCCGTATACATGACTACACTTTCAACACAACATCCAAAATGGAGGCGTATATCAAGATTAACATCAAGATTATGTACCAAACTGCACATTTTTCCAAGGTTTCAGTGATGTCAGTTCCTAGTGACGTCAGTTTTCATTGAATTGGGGCACTCAGAAGGCAAATTCTACTTCGCCAGCGTACTAAATTTTTGAAACCAAAAAACAGGTAAATTTCGTTTAACACATGTTGGAATGGTAAAACTTTGCAGTATAATAAATTCGTTGTACGGTCTTCGGCTCGGGGCGACATGATTCACCACAGCCGTGAACAAGTTTCCAAGCCCCCTGCCACCTGACCGTACAACTAATAAAGTGCTATATGTGAGAGTCTTGACCCATTTCTGAACAGATCTACCTTTTCACTGTCTGCTGTGAAGCTTTGGAAAAAGAGCAGTTGTTTGCAAAAATCAGTTTTTCCTTTTCCAAGAAAGTTTCCTTGGAATTTCATTTACCATTATTTTGTAGATATTCAGACCCATTCAACCCTTTACCAAACAATCACGTTTTTATTTTATCATTCAGAGGAAGTTGGCTTTTGAGAAGATTGTGAAAAAATAAGTATTTTATTTTTTTAGCATATAAAAGATATATCCTGTCATTTGAGCTACACTTAACTCTACTACACAATTCCGAGTTTTAACAATTTTAATAAAGAAGGTTTTCGAAAAAATAGTGGGAAAAGGAGAAAATGCTGGTAACCAGAGTTTCCTCTTTTTCCTCACTATGTTTTTTACCCCATTAAAACAAATTCCATCAGTTTAACGGAATTTAAATTATCATCTGCACATACTTTGAATTTGGACCAGTCTAAAATTTTGCTGTTTGGTAAAGGGTTAATATCCTGTCTTTATACAGCTTCGAGATGAACATGTCTTAAATTTTGTATTAAAAATGTATTGCTCTGGTTTTGGATATTTGGGTTTTTCACTGAAGTGTTCATTTCTTTTTTGTATCTAAGGGTTGTGGCCAAATGGAACTTGAAATGAATACAAAAGATGTATGTTTAGTTTCCTTTTTTTCGTTGGAAATACATAGTGTATAGTTTTATTTTAAAAAATAAGCTTTGATTATGTAGTACATATAAATTAGCAGATGTTATATTTTTGCAAAATTTTCATGTGCAATTAAGTTGCTGATATGGCCAATGTTCATTGACACATGTACATTTATGATCATAAAAAAAATTATTTGAAAATATCTGTTGAATGTGTCCTATGCTATTTATTTAACCCAACTTTCCAATTATTACGATTCTTGATTAAGTTAGAAAATCTTGTGAAGGAATATATTCATGCCCTCGTAAAAGGAATCCTTATATTTTTGTAGACGCACTGGGATCAGCCTGTCTACCTGTTGCTGTGTGTACATGCACATAGGAACATTTATAGCTCACCTGAGCATGAAGTGCTTAAGGTGAGCTTTTATGATCATGCTGTGTATGTTGTCTGTTGCCTGTCATGCATCGTCCAGGCGTCAACAATTACCTTGTATGCACTCTAGAGGCCACATTTTCTGTCCAATACTATTGAAACTTGGTCAGAATGTTAGTCTTGATAATATCTTGGACAAATTCCAAATTGGGTGATGTTGGGTTAAAAAAATCTAGGTCAGCAGGGCAAATATTAAAAAAACCTTGTGTGTACTTTACAGCCCACATTTTAAGTCTGATACTCATGAAACCCATTCAGAATTTTTGTTTTGGTGATATCTCAGACAAGTTAGAAATTGGGTCACTTCAGGTCAAAAAGTAGGTCACTGGGCCGAATCTAAGAAAACGCTTGTGTGCTCTCTAGAGGCCTTATTTTCAGCCTAATACTCATGAAACATGGTCAGAATGTTTGTCTCGAGGGTGTTTTGGATAACTTTGATATTGGGTCACTTCAGGTCAAAAAGTAGGTAACTGGGCCAAATCCTAGAAAAACATTGTGTGCACTTTAGATGCCACATTTTCAGTCTGGTACTCATGAAACCTCTCAGAACGTTTGTGTTTTGATGATATCTGAAACAATTTGGAATTGGGTCATGTAGGGTCAAAAAGTAGGTCACTGGGCCAAATCTTACAATAACCTTTTGTGCAGTGTAGATGCCACATTTTCAGCCTGATACCCTTGAAACATTGTCAGAATATTTATCTTGATGATATATTGGGCAAAAAGTAGGTTACTAACACTTATGGGTTTTACATCATCACAACTAGGATTTCTTCAGCTTTATCTATCATAGATGACTTTACTCAGGTGAGCGCTTTAGGGCCAATGGCCCTCTTGTTATTATATTTGTGACAGGATTCATTCCTAACTCTCTGCTGAACATTGTCTGGATAATATATGTAGTGAAAAACAACAAGTGGCACGAAAAAAATATGCAAAGTACAGTTGCAAGAACCACAGTGAAACACTGGCTGCCATGATACAAATGAAGCAGAACTGGACTGACCATATTACTAGTAATACATCTGGCATTCTTCTGTTGCATGTTGGATTTTGCCAGTGCATTTTGTGTACTTTTTACCATACTTGCATTCTCACATTATCTTCCATCTAGAGGACACAGTGATACATTCCATGACAACTAAGTATTTGAATAGCATATTTTCTCTCATAAGACTTGGAAAATCCACCTGTACCAGTTCCATGGCTGTTTTGACAAGAATATCTCTTAATATCTTGGCAGTGTAGAACAATCTTCAAACTTGCATTCTGTGCAGTTTGATCTGAATCTACACCATCCACAAAAGTGAAAAAATACATAATGAATAATATGTGGTTTAATTAAAACAACTTTTATTTTCACTTGCTTTCATGCATTGGAACAATTTATCCCATAGACATCATAGAACATGAAACAACTCTAACATAACCAAATAACATACATTCAAAAGCTTTCTTTCTGAATTGCTTTATTGATTCTCACAGTTTGAAAAGAAATACATCATCAGAAAAAGCTGAAGACTGGTAACTCATCCTGTATTTAATGCTACCAACCAAAATCTCAAAGATCCAATTTGACAGCATTTGCAGAAGACAAATGTGGTTCAAGTAATGAGTTCAGTCTGAAAGTGCAAAAAACATTGTGGGGAAAAGGAGAAAGTGCTGGTTGCCAGCACTTTTTCCTTTTTCAGCAATGTTTTCTAAAGCCACCTCCATTAGGGTCATTAAAATGCAGGGCTGTTTGATACAGGGTTAAAATATACATGGGAACCGCTGGAATGCTGGACTGGACCCTTCATAGGTCAGTGGTTAAGGCTTTTGATTTGTAGCTTATTGATTCTCACAGTTTCAAAAGAAATGTATCATCAGAAAAAGCTGAAGACTGGTATCTCATCTTGCATTTAATGCTACCAAACAATATCTCGGACATCCAATTTCTTTTCCTTTTTTTTTTTTTTTTTTTTCAACCTTTTCACCTGAATTTAGGTACTAACCCTTTACCAAACAGTCCTGTGTTTCAATGACCCTGAAGATTAAGACTATTTGGAACACTGTTGGAAAAGGAGAAAATGCTGTTAACCAGCAGTTTCTCCTCTTTTTCAACGATGTCCTCTACACTTTCATACAAATTCCTTCGTTGGAGCCATATTTAATCAGTCATCTGCATATGTTTTTTAACTTGGACAAATCTAAAGTTGTGATATTCTGTATGGAGTTAACATCTGTTACCATCATGTTTAACCCTTTACCACAGAATTCAGAGTTTTAACGACCCTGAGGAAGGAGCCTTTTGAAAACATTGTGGTAAAAGGAGAAAATGTTGGTAACCAGGATTTTCTCCTTTTCCCACAATGTTTTCTTCTCTTATTAACAACTTTCACAATTTGAGCCACATTTGATTTGTCGTCTGCAAGCGCTTTGGAATTGGACGAGTCTTAAATTTTGTTGTGTGGTAAAGAATAAAAGAATATTTTCAAAATAGTCGGGGGGCAAATGTACTGCAAGAGAAAATGGATTAATCATGTTTTGTGGCAGATTTAATCACTCTATTTAGACTATCTAATTCTGTCACCTCTTCTGCAATTACAACACTTCTCCCACTTCTTGATGTCGCTGGTCTACTGAGTGGTGCTGATGACTTACGACTCTCTGCTCTGTTTGCCTGGGCCACTGCCTCGAGGGGTGTCTGTAGGCTTCGGGTACTTGACCGACTCAGACGTCCTTCCTGACTCAAAGGTCTTCGACCGTCCCGGGAGTCTAGATTTAAAATTGAATCAACATCATCATTACTTATCTATAAAGATAATTAATTTAAAAGTTAGTGATTAAAAAAGTTTGTGTATGTTTTATCTTATGTTAATATACATGTAGGTAGTTTTTAATTATTCGTTACAAATGTTAATAAGCTTGAACAGAGACAATGTTTTTCAATTGTTTAAAAGAAGCTTTATTATAGATTAAAGAGTAATTATAATATCAAGCTAGAAAATTAGAGCAAGAAATTTTCCCCCTCTGTCAGTCTGCAAAAGTATCCCTAATCATGCTTCCAAGAGTTTTTATTTCAGCAGAATTGAAGATTCATCAACACCATCTATGCAACACAGTATTTCAAATACACCTTTTTACCTTTCATACTTTCCTTCACTGTTATCAGTATTGAAAGAAGTATGATAACTTGACTGAAATTAAATGACAATTACAAGAGCATGCCAATGCCAGTATAGATTTGGTATAGGCTTCATAGCTGCCGTTTCTTTTGTATGAAAATAAGTTCTTGTGTTCCTAGAGCCCAAATCTTTAATGTTGATGTTCACAAATATTTGAACAAAATCAAACTTGCTTTGTATGACTACACTATAAATCACTAAAATCTGTATCTCGAGTCTAACTGACATTAAGATATAGATAAATCAATGGTTGAATTAAGCTGTTTCAACTGAAAAACTGTTGAAAATAACACACCTGTAACAAATTTATACATAAAACAGAACTGAAAGAACAAAATGGCAACTGAACATGCCTCCATAAATTCACTTCCATCTTGTTTGATATTTTGACTCTAAGTTCAACACCATTTTCAACATTATTTCAGTTATATTGTGGCATCCAGCGCACCTATCCATGCTTCCCTGCAATCTCTTTTACCAGCCCTATATACAACATTCTTTTCAAGCCTTTGGTGGCTTCCAAAATAAGCATTGTATACATGATGTTCAGTGAAGACAAAGGAATGAATCCTTCAATGATTTTCATCTATCTTCCGAAAGAATGTGGCAAAGCTGGGAGTCAAACCAACAACCCCTTGGTGTCAAGCCCTGTATGTTACCAACTGAGCTATAAGGCTTGGCTAGATCAAAAGATACTGAGCAGATTTGAGAATCAGATAATCAGCTCCTAGCTGTTTTCTGGAAAAAGACTATATATAATACCGAGCCATGCTGTGTGAAAGCGGGGTTTAATGCATCTCAAACAGTATTGACCTAGGTCAGCCTGTGCAATCTGTGCAGATTCACCTGGGCCGAAACATCTTGATATTGGTCAGCTTTCTGCATGTCAGAGGACCAGTGTACCTCATGACTCGGTTGACAAAATGGATTTTAGGGATGTATACATGTACTTATGTGATGACTTGCTTATCAAGCATCATGGAGATGCATTACGCCCCCTTTGGCCAGAGTGTGGCTCATATTTTTTGTTTTTTTCAAACAACAAAGACCAGTAATGTAAATATGACAGTAGTGAAGGCAAGTACTTGAAAAAGAATTTTGGTTCTCTTAACCTTTCACCAAACAAACCAGCATCTAACTCTTTCTCTAAAACAATGCTGAGATACAACGACCCTTACAAAGAAACCTTTTGAAAACATTGTGGGAAAATGCTGGTAAACAGTATTTTCTCCTTTTCCAACAATGTTTTCTACCTTTTCACAGCCAAAAGGCATAATTCCATCCACATCTGAATCATTGTCTGCAAATGCTTTCAATTTGGACAACTCCAAATTTCTATCATTAAGTAAGGAATTGAATGACCCCAAGGAAAAAGGTTTCTGAAGACATAGAGGATAAAGAAGAAAATGCTAGTAACCAGCATTTTATCCATTTCTAACACTGTTTTCAACCCTTTCAAAGACAAATCACATCATTCAAACTACACTAAACTGAATTTGCCATCTTCAAGTGCTTTTAATTTGGACAAGTTTAAAATGTCTGGTATAGAGTTAACCTATATCACACAGTTACAAGAGTGTAACATTTTATCCTCTGGTAAAGGGTTAACTCTGTACCAAACAACAACTGTTTGCTTTGTCCAATAAGAAAACATTTGCAGACGAAAAATTTAGTGTGGCTCAAATGATGGCATTTGTCTTTTTCGGCATAGATGAATGTGCTGGCTTTTGACCTGCTTCTTGGTACTGATAAAATATGAATAGATGGTAATTTGCGATTGGTCAGAGATATGAACTCCCTTGTTTGGCAGGCTCCTGCAGGCATATTTGCTCCCACATTTATGAAACCACTATTTACAAGCACAGCTACTGCCAATCGATACCCCTGGGGCCTTGATACATACCTTAGCAAATTAATGTAATAGGGAATGGTCCTTTTTTGTTTTATTTGGAAATTTAATATTTTCATAAGCATTTCTCAATAACCAAATACTACTTTTCAACAAAATGAAAAACGGTTACAAAAAGAGGCAATGTCTCGTGAGGTTAACTTTCGTTAATTTACTTCGTACTGAGCAGCAAAAAGAGTTTCAATATTCATATTCCAGTATCTCTTACGCTGTCTATCTTGTTTAACCCTTTACAACACAATCACGACTTTGAATGACCCTGAGGAAAAAGGCTTTTGAAAACATTGAGAGGAAAGGAGAAAATGCTGGTTACCAATGTTTTCTACTCTATCTTACAAAGATCACATCTTTTTTACCACCCTTATTTTGTCGTCTGCAAATGCAATTTCTACCAGTCAAAAATTTTGTTGTGTGGTAAAGAGTTAAAGATATTTCTTGTTAGGCATGAAAAAATTGTGGGAAAAGGAGAAAATGCTGGTTATCAGCATTTTCTCTTTTTCCAATTTCTTTCAATGTTTTGAAAAACTATCTTTCTTTGGGTAGTTAAAACTCGGAATTGTTTGGTGAAGCCTTAAACAAGAGTTGTGATTCTAAGTCAAATCTTATCATTGTCGACTCCTGCTGTCACCTATTCTACAGACTCCCAAGCCCAAAGCTGTGTGTATATATAACAGGATTCATATGGAAATAAATGCTTGCAATATTTTCCAACACCATAGGATATCTTCCTAACTCTTTACCAAACAAGAAAATTCTAGACTTGTCCAAATTGAACAGATTTGCAGACAACAAATTAAATGTGGCTCAAATGATGAGATTTGTTCGTGAAAGGGAAGAAACCATAGTGGAGAAAAAGAGAAAATTTTGGTTATCAACATTTTCTCCTTTTCCTACTATTTTTTTTCAAAAGTTTTCTTTTTTTGTTGGGTTGTTTAAACTTAGATTGTTTGCTTAAGGGTTAAGCATCATAGAATACATGGGTACTTTAACCCCTAAAGCACATTGCAACACGTATAGTTGCCTTAGTGGCCATTGTAGGTCATGATCAGACTGTACAAAACATGGCATCTGATCTTTAATCTACACTGTCTACTAATATGAAACGTTCTGGACCAGCAGTCTTGAAATTGCAATTTGCAGGTTTTTTTTTTTCTAGACTGAAAGTAACTATTAATTGGGTATACATGTATTATAGCACTCTAAGGATTAACTAATTACCAAACAATTATGTCTAATGCCCCTGCAGTAGACAATGAGGATAAAGGCAGAAGTAAATGCACCTTTTCCGGTGTTGTTTTCAATGAAGCCTTTCCAATAAATTGTTCAGAATATAGATTTTCATTTCTTCTAAGTATTTCTCCTCAACTCTTCACCAGATGACAATCTTTTTGACTTGTCCAAATTGAAAGCATGCTCGGACAGAAAATTAAATGTAATTCAAATTATGTCTGTAAAATGGTAGGAAAAATTGTGAGAACAGGAGAAAATGCTGTCTTCTTCTTTTCCTACTATGATTTCAAAATAATTTTTCTTTTGGATCACTAAAGCATGGGAATGTGTGGTAAAGGGTTAATTACACTGGAGAAAAAGAAATATGGTAACTAAGGGCTTGAATTATCTCTGGTACAAATACCATTCACGCAAAGATCTATTAATCAAGACAGCAACAAATTAATGAAATGGACCTTTCTACTTGGTGAAAACAGCCCAAGTATTACTACATGTTATCAGTGTTGTTTTGGCCAGAATACATCTATGTTGAAAAAAAAGTAGAAGATAGAGTAGATCCAAGATGAGACTGTACATTCTTTGCACTATCATCTTGATCTACACTATCAAGCAACTTAAGCTGGGCCCAGTTTTCTTAGAATTAAAGTTGAAATATGTCAGAATTGAATAGCCTCTGTTCAGGAAAACGTGATAAGGCATATAGCTTAAATGTCTGGAGGAGAGCCCAACAAACTAAGGCGAAAAGAAAATCAAGATAAAAATATTGTACAGTTTTTTTGTTAGAATATCTCACGAGAGAGCAAAATGAGTAGATCCAAATTCACACTGCTGTCTGATCTTGATCTACACTGTCCGCAAAAGCAACTTAAGTTGTGATGGGCACCCTATATATTGTACAACAATAACAGTTACTTGAAAGGAGTGTTATTTGTTTAGAAGTTTCTTTCTAACTCTAGGATGACATAAACAGTCAAATAAATGCTATGTTAAAATTTCCTAGTATTTTGCCCTAAAAAGGAGAAGTAAAAACCTTCCAGTGCTAATATATCACCACCAACAGACAAAGACCTCTGTTGAAAACATTACAGCAAAATGATAAATTTCTCAAAATGCTATAGGTCTTTAGCCTTAATTCTTTGTGAATAAATCATTTCATTGCATAGTAAATAAGTGGTAACCTATTAAAGGAATGGGTACATATTAAATATTATAAGATTCTAATTTATTATGTACAGAATCCCTACATTTAACCGTTTAGTATATACAAAAGCTATTTTCGTGAAAAAAAACTCAAATAGGCAATTATATTAAAGACTATTTTTTGTTTTAATCAGAATATTTCACAAATTTTTGGGCTAGAGTAGATCCAAGATCAGAGTGCACTTTCATTAAGTTGTCCATAGCTTTAACCGTTTACCACACAAAGCCGACTTTTAACGACCCTGAGAAAGAAGCCTTTTGAAAATATTGTAGGGAAAGGAGAAAATGCTGGTAACCTGCATTTTCTCCTTTTCCCACAATGTTTTCTACCGTATGAAAGAAAAATCACATCATTTCAGCCACTTTAAAATTGTCGTCTGCAAATGCTTTCTATTTGGACGAGTCTAGAAATTTGTTGTGTGGTAAAGGGTTGATAAAGTTAAACCTGATCTAGAAGTCTTTATCACTTTATTAATAAACCTATATAACTACTCTGACACAACACACTTTTGTAAGTTCTCTCCATTTCACGAGTCTTTGAACACCATTCACTTATTACTTCCGGAATGAGACTTTTTCCTAGTGCAACAGACTACCTTGAAAACATTGTGGGAATGGGAAATATCATGCATTACAAGCAATTTTGTCTTCTGCCACAATCCTTTTATGACAATATGGCCATGAAGGTTCCTAAGTTCTAATTATAACTGGATCTTGAAAAGCTAAACATTTTCAAGACCTAAAAAGACCTACATGTTATTATTTCAAAGAAAAAAATCTAGACAAACTTATAATAAAGTTAAAACCACAGCATTTTATTACAGAGCATAAAAGTGCCCTGAAAAAGAAAGGCATTAAAGCAAACATGCAAACATTTTTTGTTCAATACAAGGAACAGCAACCTTATTTGGCATGCATGCACAATGGTGTGTGAATACTTGTTACCTGAAGCTGAGGGGCTTTTTTTTCGAGGTTTGGAGCTTACGCCGTGGACCTGTTAGTGAAGTTAGACTCGTGAATGGTATATATGGTATATCGTAAATTAATACTAGTGATGAACAAAGCGGTGATAAATTACATAATACAGCATGTTTTCAACTATTACAAACAAATCTGGCTGGGTCTGTATTCACTAGCCATTCTTAAGAACATCTTAGTCTTATTCTCAAAGATTTCCTAGTCTTATATTTTGTCTTCATGTAAAGAATAGATTATTTCAAAGTTGAAATCATGCTGTATGTGCATTTTTTAAAGCTTATCACAACTAGATTTTCATCTAAAAAATTCTTTCCAAATAAATCTGATACTTTTTTATTTGGAAATACATGTATATGTTTTAGAAAGATGTGACTGGTTAAAAAAAAAATAACTCCTAAAAAATAACTTACACAGAGACTAAACCTACAATCCTACGTCAGAGCCTTGACTGACTGTGTCACCACACTCACTATGTGACAAATCTGATGTGCTTTCAGTGACTGCATAACTTGTCACTTGATAGCAACTTAACTCTAACAGGGAAAGAAATTTGACAGAACAATAACAACAAGAGGGCCATGATGGCCCTGAAGTCGTTCACCTGAGCTTTTTGACCAAACATGATCCATTTTGAATCTCTTTTGAGATATTATGACAAACATCCTAACAAGCTTTCAAAAATCATTGGGCTGAAAATTTGGCTTCTAGCTTGAACACAAGCTTTCTCTAGACTCATCTAAGATGCCATCAAGACAAACATTTTGACCAAGTTTCATGAGTATTGGCCTGAAAATGTGGCCTCTAGAGTGTACAAAAGGTTTTTCTAAGATTTGACCTAGTGATCCAGTTTTTGACCCGACATGACCCATTTTCAAACTCATCCAAGATACAGTAGAGACAAACATTCTGACCAACTTTCAAGAGTATTGGACTGAAAATGTGGCCTCTAGAGTGCACACAAGGTTTTTATAAGATTTGACCTAGTGACCTGGTTTTTGACCCGACATGACCCATTTTCATACTCATCCAATATATGATAGAGACAAACATTCCGACCATCTTTCAAGAGTATTGGACTGAAAATGTTGCCTCTAGAGCGTACACAAGGTTTTTCTAAGATTTGACCTAGTGATCTAGTTTTTGATATGACATGACCCATTTTCAAACTCATCCGAGATATGGTAGAGACAAATATTCTGACCAACTTTCAAGAGTATTGGATTGAAAATGTGGCCTCTAGAGTGTACACAAGGTTTTTCTAAGATTTGACCTAGTTTTTGACCCGACATGACCCATTTTCAAACTTGTCCGAGATATCATCAAGGCAAACATTCTGACCAAGTTTCAGGAGTATTGGACTGAAAATGTGGCCTCTGGAGCGTACACAAGGTAAAAGTTGATGACGGACGAGGCACGACGGACGCTGGATACAGCACAATCACAAAAGCTCACCTTGAGCACTTTGTGCTCAGGTGAGCTAAAA
Organism: Hippopus hippopus; assembly: GCA_946811185.2. Taxonomy (NCBI): domain Eukaryota; kingdom Metazoa; phylum Mollusca; class Bivalvia; order Cardiida; family Cardiidae; genus Hippopus; species Hippopus hippopus. Next base: position 35,013,807 of record OX328097.1, read on the forward strand.
ATGTGGGACATCCATGATTTTTTACATGTTTTTTTTTCTGTCAAGACCTTAGTTTAAGGCCATCTATGTAAAAGAATATAGATCTAGATTAATATCTATCAAGGAAGATCAGTTTAAAAAAAAAATTGGCTGAAACCAAATCTAGTGGCAATTTGCTACAAGGATTTTGACAAAATAGGCATTTCAACTTTGCTAATAAATCTTACATATATATATAGGTAACAATGTTTTATCATCTACCAAACACAGTGTCAACAAATTACTCAATGTAATAATTGACAACTATGTCCAACTGTCTGTGTTTAACTGGTTACCTCCTGATACCAGTCTGCAGCAGAAAACATTAAAACCATCTAAGTAAAAACAGAGACAATCAACATAAGTTATAGATTAAAACATGAATACATTGCAGCAGAAGGTAAAATTGTCATGAGCATTTTCACCTTTTTTCAACATTTGTTCAAAGTGGTATGCTGCTAGGAGGTGATAAGTAACACAGAAAGGCCTGTGCCTAAGCATGTATGTGTGTGTTTTAGCTAGGAATGATTAGTGATACATTGAAGCAAATATAAATACAATGGCAAAGTAATCTATGCAGAAATCTCTTTATTACATAAAGCTCTTAAGTCATTACATGTACGCACATTTACAGGTATTGAAAAATATGTTAATAGAGTCTCTACATATATGTATATCAAACTGCATCTTATAGGCCCTCTCTTATTTAATCTTACCTTCCTAACAAAGTCTTTTAAGGTGCTTAATGTAATCGCTTGGACCTTGAGTTTAAACATGTACGAATAATGCACTTTCTACCAACTTAATGCCCTGGTAATTTTTTCATAATTTTCATGTTTTAGAAGTGGAAAGAAAAAAAAAAAACATTTCCATGAAAATTGTTACACCATTGCATAGAGAGTCCACTGTGTTGCCAAATCTACCGTTTCTTGGTGTGCCTATGGGAGGCAATATGGTGTTACGATATATGTACTATAATTACTTCAATGGCCCAGTACAGGAATGGAAGTTTAACTTGATTTAGAATTCAATAATGTCCTAAAAGAGAAAGACCGACATATATTTCTTTTTAAAGTAACATTGTGCCATGTCATTATGCTCAAGTCCTCACAACAACTTAAAATCAAGCACTTAATCTGTTTCCCTTACCGAACAACAAATTTTACTCTTCGAAATTAAAAACATTTGCAGATGACAAAATCAAAAGTGATCAAATCAAACAAAGTTCTTTGACAGGGTAGAAAATATTGTGGTTGCCAGCATTTTCTCCTTTTCCTACATTGTTTTCAGAATTCCTCTTCCTTAGGGTCGTTAACACATGGGATTGTGAGGTAAAGGGTTAGATATGCAAACTGCATCAGGTAACTTCTCCATCTCTAAGTCATCTGCAAAGTGTTTCAAGAGGAAATGAAACAGGCTATAATAATTTTTCCCCCCACTTTCTGATAGCTCTTAGATTTTTTTTCTTTTGAGAAATGCAGGAATTACCCACTTTGATACAGTTACCTTATTTCTTCTTTACAAAAGTTTAATTTGTTCAAGATTCACCCGCCAACTTTCATGAGGTTGGCTTAAAATAACTTATACAGTAATAGGTCACAGAATCAAAGGACTGACAATCCTAGATAATCAGTCCAGGGGCCCGTTTCACTAAAGTGCGTAGATTTACGCAAATATTTTGAGCACGCAAGCGACTTACGTATGTCATAAGTTTTTACGTACGGCATTTCACTAATACCAACGTACGCAAAACACAGCGTACGAAATGCGTACGCTCGGATACTCTCTAAAAGAAGGTAGGATTGTTTCGTAACAAGTGCTCTTACGTCACATTCGTCTGCGTCCGCGCCAACTGTCAGTTCAACTTTGTAAACAGCCAACTAGGTTTCTAAACTGCATTTAACACGAAAATGACGGAAACGACGAAAAGAAAAGCCAACTGGACAAAGGAGGAGATAGATAGACTGACCAGCGCATATAGTGAAAACCACAAACTTTTGGAAAGCAAATTTTTGGCCAACGTAACGGTAACATTGCAGTCGCTGAAGTCTTCGTGATTTAACTTTAATTAAAATCAGAAGTAGGCTTACTTTCGTTCGTGTACTCAAGGCACGACTTCTGTTGCTTCTTGGACCACAATCATGACTTATGAGACCTTCTAGGAATCATATGCCATCCGAACTAAGACGATATCGCTCCAAAATCTCGTTCTCCTCCAAAATTTCCAGTTGATCTTTTATTTCCTTAAAAACGCGGCGCCGACTAGGCAACACATCAAAGGCAGCAAATACCGCGGCCATGACACTTATGCCAGTTTATCGAGTTTATGCAAGGGGTTGAGCTTGTGTAAAATTACGCTAAAATTTACGTAAAGCGTAAAGTTACTCAGTTTCGTGAAACTGGTTTTCAATCTGGATGCTTGCGTACGTAAAAACTTACGGAAATTTCATGCGTACGCACTTTAGTGAAATGGGCCCCAGGTCTTTTACCCTTCATCAAAGCTTCTTTAGCTCAGTCTAAAAAGCAGTTGAGAGACGAAACCCATAGTCAAGCCTAAGCTGTTTCCAAGGTTTGATATGAACCATTTCCGCTAGAAGAATATCTCTCCAAGTGCCCTACACTTCATTGACCTGATACAGGAAAAGCAGCAAATGGGTTAGACAGTATTGTGTAGAGTCAATTTACTTGAAAAAAAAAAAAACATAAGAACAATTGCACTACCTGTTATGATTAATTTCTTTAAAGAATGGATTCAACATCAATCAAAATCATGCGACCTGCAGTTCATAAGCCTTAAATTTATATTGACTGAAGTAATTTAAGATTCAATCAAATGTGTTGTGACAGATGATTTACAGCATTTTTTAATACATGAACAGTTCTTGATATCATTAATAGTCTTAAATTACAAAAAATTGCAGACAAGAATTTAGAAAAGGATTTTAATACTAGGAGGAATTTGGACATTAAAGACTGCACTTTTTTTCTGAAAATGTGACAATCCAGTTGGAATAAAATATGAAAAAGATAAAACAAAAATTCACACAAAAATTTTCAATGCACAATTGATGTAATAGAATGAAAAAATTACAACTATCACAAAACAGTTCTTTTGTGGATATTTTTCACATGTGCAAGACAGATGGATCATATGACTGTTTGAACACAGGAGAAGAAATAATGATTATAAATGTTTACAAAAATTAAAAAGAACTTGCCGACACCAAATCTGCAGCAAGTTTCTTTAAAGCAGAAAAAAAAGAAACAAATCCTATAAGAATAACCAAATACATGTATTCTAATAAAAATAATGATATCACTTTGTTTGGTAAAGACATCCACAAAAATAGAATCAAGCAGCTATTGGCAGAATACCTGGATTTGAAATGAACATCATCAAATATCCAAACTTTGGACTTTTAATCACCAAATACTAAAAACTAAGATCATATAAAAAGATGAAGGAATCATGGGTTTAAATGATATTGGTTACCACAAAACCAGTTCATCATACAATAAAATAACCCTATATAAAATATGAAATGTATGGACCTACACCAAAGGTTAAATTTTGGGAACAAAAGCTCTTTTTAGACTGTTTTACACATTAAGTAATCCAAATAAATGAACAGTGAAGTTTGCAAATGAGGTAGTGGGTTATGTGTTTGCATTTTACTTTTCCTTGAGAGGTCATTAACTGGAGCAGTCAAAAAATTCACATAAATGATAGGTGATGGGTATACATAATTGCCTAAAGTACCTTTCCTCCACCATATAAACAAATATTTTGATACACAAGCTCTGTTGTTTTTTTTAAGACTGTTGAAAATGGAAAAATTTCTTAGTGGGATGAAATAAATGTCTTTCACTTTTATTGAGCCCTTGGATAAACCCCCATCTTGATCTTTTGAAAAACATTCTTAAGAACTACAGATAAACCAAAAAGATTATCAAGCAGTAAAACAGACCAAAGTATTCAGACTTCGAAGCCGATGACTAGAACATCTTCAACAATGGTAGACAGTGTATGTAAGAGCGTTCACGCTCTTAGTTAGTACATCTTAGCATATCGTAACGTCGCGCCGTACCAAAATACACGCGACATTCACGAGACATCAAAATGACGTTAAATTGTTTATTTTATTGTTTATTTTGCTTTTTCAAAATCGGTATCAATCGAGTGGGCTAGAAGGAAAGTAAGCTTATAGTTGAGAATCGCCGATGCCACCGACACTGCTATGTTATGTTGGTTTTTAGTATTGTAATAACGTATTAAAGAAGATTAAAGGCGCATTTACTCAGAAGAGCGAGTTTTGTTTACCGAGCCCCGCTACAATAATTCTCAGCTTGCTCTGGATGAGATAACAATTCGAAAAGAAAAATGGATTTCGAGACAGCTAAGAAACAATGATCGACGCAACTTGCGCAGCTGACGAGACTATATAAGGACCTCGAGAAACAAGTGGTTGACAAAGAAAATAAAGAAAAGGTAAACGAACTTTATAAATCGTTATGCTCAAGATACGAACAGTTCAAAACAGCACACTTCGCATGTTTAGATAATTGTGAAAACTCAAGTGTAATAGAAACTCTGGAAGGAAGTTTCAAAAGCCAAAAGCAAAATTTCGTCAAATTTCGAGAACACTTTTCTAAATGGAACCAGGATTGTGACAATGTGTCAGTTATTGAGTCTGTCGCTTCATTGAGAACCCAACTACGTAGTGCGAAAATAAAACGTATGATTGCAGAAAATAAAATGAAAACATTGAGAGAAAAAATGAGATTGGATCAGGAACAACGCGAGATCGAAAACAAAAAACAGTTATTAAATATGGAAAGCGAAATCAAGGAGGCGAGAATCGAGGAGTCCGTTTGGGAGGAGGAAGAAAATGGAAACATTCCAAAAACCGGTAATCCCTGCGAAGCACACCGTGATGTAGACCTACGATGCAGTGTGGGAAAAGAAACTATACCACTCTCTACATCGACGACAACAACACAAAGTGAAATAAACGTAGCCTTTAATAGACTTGCCAATACACTCCAGGAAGGTTTCAATTTGCCAAAACCCGAAATATTGACATTCAACGGTAATGTTTTAGATTATTGTAAATTCATCAAAAACTTTGAGACAAATGTAGAATCTAAGGTGACTGACAACAGATTAAGACTGAGTTATCTTATACAGTATTGTGCAGGTGAAGCTAAGTCATGCATAGAGGATTGTGTTTTGTTGGATTCAAACGAGGGTTATGAACGAGCAAGAGCTACATGTATTCTGCGCTCTCGTTATGGTCGATCTCACTATTTACGAAATTGGTAGAGAACCCAGTTTTCAGGATTTGTCAAAATTCGTTGATGAAAGGGCGCGTGTTGCTAGCTCCATATATGGAATTGATGTTGCCCAGGAAACTTGGAAATCAAAGTATAGCAAACCTCAAAATATGTCGTCTGAAAATGTCGCTAAAAAGAAAACAACTACATTGTCTTCATTCACTGAAGACGAGGGTCCGGACTACAACAGGGAATGTAGTTGTTGTTCGGGCAAATGTGCAGATATTAGTTGCTGTCGTAGATTTATGAATATGAGCATAGCAGATAGAAAAGAATTTGTCGTCAAAAAGAAATTATGCTTTAATTGTCTAAAACGAAACCACATGTCTAGAAAATGTCGAAAAGAGAAAATGTGTAATGTAAACGAATGTTCAGGTAAGCACCACACACTGCTGCACAGCTGGGCTCAGGTCAGCGTTGACAACGAAGCCGTACAACTGTCAGTGAATTGTGCAACATCAAACAGATCTTATGTAAAGACTTGTTTAGGTATTATTCCTGTTAAAATCCAGTGTAAGGACGGAAGATCTTTCCAAACATACGCGTTGTTGGACGATGGAGCTGACAAAACTTTGTGTGATGAAAGACTGTTAATGAAAATCGGATGTTCTGGTAAACGGATCACTTTCCAAATATCAACGGTAAATTCTACGGGAAATGATGTGCATGGACGTGAAGCTGATCTTAACGTGAGTTCTGTGAATGGCGACGGCGACATTACAATAATAAACGTGTGGACGGTCAAGAAGTTACCCATTTCACCTCGTTCTGCCACAACCCCTAAGGACATTTGCAACGTATCGTACCTATCGGACATAAAAATTCCCAATGTCAACGTCAGCGACGTCATGTTGTGAATCGGAACAGACGCACAGGAGGCTCATATTCCATTGGAGGTTCGTTCCGGAAATAAGGATCAGCCATATGCAATTCGGTCAAGACTTGGATGGGCTGTGCGAGGACCTATTAGAAATGCGAATTCGGCTCCTTTGGCAAATATTCATTTCCAGCAGTCAAGTGACATTATACCACAACAACAATTAGAAAGGTTATGGACGACTGATTTCAAGGACGGTATTTCAACAGAAAAAGAATGCATGTCAGTGGAAGACTTGAGAGCTTTGGATAAGATGAAATCATCCATTGTTTACCAAGATGGACATTACAAGATGGATCTTCCATGGAGAGATGAAAGTAGTCCTCTACCAAATGATCTTCCCCTTGCGCAGGCAAGGATAGCCCAACTTAAACGTAAACTATCGCGTGATCCCAAATTGCACGAGATGTATTCTATGACTGTAAATAACTACACCAGGAGTGATTACGCAAGAGAAGTCGGTTACCCTTTACCTTTAACACCAAACATGTTATTAATAATGAAATCAGAGACTCATATTCCATACATAATCATTAAAAGTGAAAATTCACCAACCAGAAAGCTATGGAAACAAATTCAATACTTGGTCAATGTATTCTGGAGACGGTGGGTTAGAGAATACTTACCTACCTTGCAAAAACGACAGAAATGGCAGAGATCAACCCGCCATCTAAGTGTTGATGACGTTGTTTTGTTAGCCGAAGAGAAGATCTCAAGGGGACAGTGGCCTATGGGTGTAGTGGAAGACGCCAAAACTGGCCGAGACGGGCATGTGCGTAGATGTGTGGTAAAAACAAAGGACTCAAAAGCAGTAAAACCGATTACAAGGCTCTGTTTATTGGAAGGCTCAAATTAAAGAAGGGTCGTAAATTTGTATAAAATGCTTAGAAGGTATTTGACAACTAATCTCATGTTCATGGTTAACTTTAATCAGTGCAGAATAAGACACGTGAAGTTAATATGATTTTTATATAGCTGTATGCTATAAGTTTTCTACCTTTCACCAAAACGCAATTTAACATTTCTTTCTTAATCATAATTGTTTTTCATATATGAAATTGTGTAATTTCATGGAGGGGAGTGTAAGAGCATTCAAGCTCTTAGTTAGTATATTTTAGCGTATCGTAATGTCGCGCCGTACCAAAATACACGCGACGTTCACGAGACGTCAAAATGACGTTAAATTGTTTGTTTTGCTTTTTCAAAATCAGTATCAGTCAAGCGGGCTTGAAGGAAAGTAAGCTTATAGTTGAGAATCGCCGATGCCGCCGACACCGCTATGTTATGTTGGTTTTTAGTATTGTAATGAAATATTAAAGAAGATTAAAGGCGCATTTACTCTGAAGAGCGTGTTTTGTTTACCGAGCCCTGCTACAGTGTACATCAAAAACCAGACTGCAAGTTTTGTGCAGTCTGACCTTATTCCACTGTCCACCATAGCAACCTAAATTTTGCTAGGTGCTCTAACTGTTAATTAATAGCCATAGATAAACAAAAATATATCTAAACAAAGCTGCAAAATAAATAGTGAACTATTGAGTGAAATCACAGTTAGAATAACACTAGGACTGGTGCCGCAGAGTTTGGAGATGTAGGCAGAATTATACACTTTACCTGGTGTTGGTGTGCGACACTGACTCGCATATGTGCCTTAAAATAGTATTATAAACAGGATGCTAACAAAACAGATCCTTTCAAAGCTAAGAAGAATTCATGCTTGACTTGCTTATTCTGTGTTCTGTTTTTAAGCAGAAAATATGTTTCTTATGGATGAATATTATAAATCACTGGAAAAACAATCTTCTCGTCATACCAAATAAAGGCTAACACTAAGTGCTTAACCCTTTACCACACAATCCCAAGTTTTGATAACCCTAATGAAAACATTGTGGTTAAAGGACAAACTACTGGTAACCACCATTTTCACCTTTTCCCATAATGTTTTCTACTATTTTACAGACAAATTTCATTATATCAGCCACTTTTATGTCCTCTGCAAATGCTTCCAAAAAAAATAACGAAATAGAATGATATTTGATAGTATATTTTTTTGTAGTATTGCAGAAGCAATTACATACTCAGTTTTGATCAATGTACCTATATGGCAATAAGCAATAGGGTTCATTATGAGTAGAGTGAAATGATATATAATATACATGCTACAACTTAAAGATAGAGTTATTAGACATGCATGTCAGATCAAAGTTGTACAAACATTACACTTGCAGATGATACACAGATGGAAACATGCACACATCTTATCTCTTTCAAAATCATAGCAGCTGATAATTTTTAACTCTTTACCAAATGACAAAATTTTAGACTTGTTCAAATTAAAAACATTTTCAGATGACAATATAAATATGGCTCAAAAATTAAAACTTGTTTTTAGAGGGGTTGGAAACATTGTGGGAAAAAGGGAAAATGCTGGTTACTAGCATTTTCTCCTTTTCCAACAATGTTTTAAAAAGTCTTCTTCTTTAGGGTCATTAAAACTCAGGATTGTTTGGTAAAGGTCAAGAAAATGTATCTACACATTTGTATATATTGATTTCTATGCCATTTTTTTTTTTTTTTTATTTAAAAAAAAAGTTTCTTAGGAAATTTGTTCCATGCCAGTAGAAAAAGTACTAAAAAGTAGCATGTAAAAATGAGTGGCACTCTGGGAAAAAGGTATTTATTGCATATGGCCTGCAACACGCGAAAAGGGACATTCGGACATTTGCGTAAAGTGTCCTCTCGGATCAGCCTGCGCAATTCGCGCAGGCTAATCCAAAACAACACTTTCCATTTTTATGTAATTTTCTGTTTTGCGCAAGTCTATTGTAGCACAAAATCTGATGTAGTCGTAAAAAGCCGTCTCGAATTAGCCTGCGCAGACTGCACAGGCTTATCCGAGATGACACTTTACGCAAATGTCCGAATGCCCCTTTTCGCGTGTTGCAAGCCATATTATACCAAGTAAGTAATCACATAAGTAGGTCCTTGTATATGCAGAAAATTTACAATTAGCAAAAAGTTTCCACCCATGTCAGCCTGTGCAGACTGTGTTGGCTGAAATGGGTTTATACTTTTTGCAGATGCATTAAACCCCCTTTTCACAAAGCATGGCTCAAATATATCTGGCGATTACAAAAGAAGTTAAATGCACAAATGCACAAGAAATAGGCAAAAGTGTCCATAGGAAGAAAATGCTTTTCATTTCTAAAGCTTCTTGGATCAAGTATGTTTTTCCTTTTGCCATAGCAATGGATTTTTAAAAAAAATTTGTAACAGCACAAGAGATGATTATTGTGTTTCTTTTTGCTAAGGTCACCCACTTCTGTTTCACCTCAAAATAAAAAGTCATAAGGTTATAGGCTACCTCAATAACAAGCTGAAATAATAGTGATTAGAATTATGTTCATTTTATATGAACAAGATAATACAGTGTATTAAAAGATGAAGCATATTGTATTCCCAAAAATAACCAGTCTCCCAAGTCTCTTTTAACATTTTGTGAATCAAAAAGTGCGACCTGAGCTTACAAACACTTTATCTTTTCTAGTGCTTGATGCAATGCATTTTCTATTCTCTCTTAACTCTATACCACACGACAAAATTTTAGACTGTTCCAAACTGAAAGCATTAGCAGACAACAAAATTAAAGTGACTCAAAAATTGAAATTTGTTTTGGGAAGGGTAGAAAACATTGAGGGAAAAGGAGAAAATGCTGGTTACCAGCATTTTCTCCTTTTCCCACAAAGTTTTCAAAAGGCTTCTTTCACAGAGTCGTGAAAACCTGGGATTGTTTGATAAAGAATTAAATCTGTGAGCATAGCGCCATTTCTTTGAATTTGTTTATCTTATGTATTTCTTTAGGTATGGAAGACATGTATATGAGGGCAGTGTTTTATTAACAACATATCAAAATCTGTCAAGCTTAATCTTATCAAAATATCTACAGCTCCAAGAAAAATTTCATTGTTTCTATTACCATGATATTCACCTTGAAGTCTTAACGGTGCATTTAAATCTGAAATGATTGTCATCATGGGAGAACTGCTTATTCATGTTGTGTAAGTTGTTAGAACCAATTAGTTTTTACCTCACACTTTGTATGATATACATACTTAGCTCCATCCAATATTCTATTGTTAATGATATTCATGACAAAAGGAGATTCTTGGAAAATTTAAATCTACTAACCCTTTACCAAATGACCAAATTTTGGACTAGACCACATTGAAAGTATTTGCAGACAACAAAATAAATGTTGCCAAATTTATGATGATCCTGTCTTTGATAGTGTAGAAAATATTGTGGAAAAGAAGAAAATGCTGCTTATCAGCATTTTCTCCTTTTCCCACAATGTTTTCAAAAACATTGTTCTTCAGCGTTGTTAACACTCAGGTTTGTGTGGTAAAGGGTTAACAAAGTTTCCCAGAATTCATGGGCCTGAGACAGAAGGCTTTTGAAAACATTGTAATAACTGTTAATTTCTCTTATTCATATAATTCTTTCTATCCCTTCAAAAACAAGAACCACAATTTGAACCACATTTCATTTCTGTCTGCAAATGCTTTGAATTGGTAAGTATAGAATTTTATTGTCTGATCAAGAGTTAGAGGCATATCTGTTCTGAAAATCACATTATACAAACCTAATAGCCTTTTCAGTCAATAATTCATAATAATCTATCCTAAAAGACTCATGATAAACATTATGTTATTGAAAGATAAATTATGGATTTACATCCATAAACAAATGGTATAGAAACATATTTCCTGACATGGTACATGCAGAGTTGCAGATACTTTTCATTAATTAATCTTAGTTCAATAATGTATCAAAAGAGTGACCTTAATTAAGTTACAACAAAAAAAAAAAAATCTATGAGGAAGAAATAACAGAAAATTTTAATCTTAAATGTCAACTAATAAGTTCCCTTGATAAGAAATAATACTATATAGTAACCATACCTTGTGGTCTTCTTGTAGCCAATTTATCAAGAAACTTTGTAAGATGACCTAGTTCTATCTCTAACTGACTTGTAATGTGGGATATTTTCTCCTCTCTCTTTCTGGTTCTATCTAGAAGATTTCCTAATTCGTCTACAACAACCTGGTCTCTCTCACCATATTTCTATGAATTTTAAAACATGGTACAGAAATTCCAAAGAATATGTACATGTCATGATTTATCCCATTAACGCTTTCCTAAACGCCAAATATTAGATTCTTCCAAATTGAAAGCTACTGCAGAAGACAAAATTAGAAGTAATACAAATGAACTAGAGCTCTTTGACAGTATAGAAAACATTGTGGCAATTAGTGAAAATGCTGGCTACCAGCACTTTCTCCTATATTTTCAAAAGCCTTCTCCTTCAGCATTGTTTAAACTCGGGAATGTGTGGTAAAAGGTAAAACAAATACTAACATACAACCCACAAAAAGTTTTTTTTGTTTTTGAATGCAGTAAACTGTTCATGAATGGATTAACTTTTGAGATATTAAAACGAGTTTAAAAATTAAAAATAGTGTTCTCTTGTCATTTGATGATTTAATGGAACAGTTGCAAACAAAAGAAAATCTGCAAAATGACAGTCAACAAGACCCAAACTTTTGCATGGCAAAAGTAATGTTTACTACCGGTTTAGAATTTTTTAGATTTTATTAATAGTTTTAATTTCAGAAATAATGGCCTTGACCTTCTCCTAAACCCTATACCAGACAACAGGATTTTCAGCTTGCCAAAATTGAAGCATTTGCAGGCAACAAAATGACTACTGCGCAAATGGTGATATTTGTCTCTGATAGGATAGAAAACATTGCAGAAAAATGAGAAAAAGCTGGTTACCAGCATTTTACCCTTTTCCAACAATGTTTTCAAAAGGTTTCTCTATCGAGGTTGTTGAAACTTGAGACTGAGAAGTATAGGGTTAAACAGAAGAAACATGCAGCATAATGTATATTGTGATATACCTCCACAGGAAATTTCATGAAGGAAGCCTATACAGGTTTTGAGATATCACAGGATCTATATTTATGGTGACAAATGGAAGGATGCACAGATGGAAAGAAAGATGAATAAAGCAGACCCAAAGTATGAAAGTAAAGTTTTAATCCCCTCTGGTGAATCCAGAAGGCCAGTATCAATTCATACACTGTATTTGCAAAACAAGGTGCATTGAAAACAATATCAAAACCATACCTGTTGTATTTCATTGTCTCCATCCCAGCTTTTCTCTAGAGCAGCTAGAAATGAAATGAGTAATAGTGAATAACTCTACAAAATTCTAGACTTGTCCAAATTGAAAGCATTTGCAGACGACAAAGTAGAAGTGGCTCAAAACAATGGTTTTGTCTTTGATAGGATAGAAAACATTGTCGGAAAGGGAGAAAATGCTGGTAACCAGCATTTTCTCCTTTTCCCACAATGTTTTCATAGGTCTTTTACCTCAGGATTGTTTGGAAAAGGGTTAAAACGATCAATCATTGCGAATAAACATGTTACAGAAGCTAACCTTTTCTATTTAGGAATTTAGTTTGATCCTGTCAGATATTTAATCCTTCACTATACAAAAAATTAATTCTGGGAAAACATTGTTGAATAATCAATATCATTGATCCACCTCCAAGTTGTTTTCTATATCTTTTAACTCTTTACCAAACAACAAAATTTTAGGCTTGTCCAAACTTAAAGCATTTACAGATAAGAAAATAAATGTGACACAAAAATTGAAATATGTTGTTGTAAGGGTAGACAACATTGTGAGAAAAGGAGAAAATGCGGATAACCAGCATTTTCTCCTTTTCTCACAATAATTTTCAAAAGCCTTTTCCTTCAGGGTTGTTAAACTCTGGACTGTGTGGTAAATGGTTAAAAAAATATGTTCCTTTCCTCTAGATATTTCTCTTTTGTATCAGTTGTACAGATATGTGGTGTGTTTACTTGTTCCTTTTGTGCTCTCTATCATTTTCAGATATGATTAAGGTTTTCAAACTGTTTTTATAGATTTTTTCTACCAGCTTTTGCACAATACTACTTACAAGGCACTGGCTGCTTTCCATCATAAACATTGTCAGAATGATGTTCGAAAGTCAGATAGAAAATGAATATGATCAATCCAAACGAGCTTGGAATTAAACCTCATCACACCTGTATTACTGGCCATAAAGCTACCGGCCTTGGCTGGTATTATGTAAAAAGGCCTATTTTGTTATAGATGGAAGGACAATTTCACTTTGCTAGGATCATGTTAATTAAGTTTAATTACATTTTGACAAACCATGGCTAAGAAAATGAAAATAATGATTTTTGTACCATATCAAATCATTTTTTTTTCTATTTCCATGCCATGCATGCTTTTTTTTTCTTTTCAAATCAGAACTCATCAAAAATAAATTCTTTTTAGTGTTTTCTATTTTTTTTTTAACATTTATTTGCAACAAGTGAGTCATCCAAGGAATGTACAAAATTACCTTTGGTTTCTACCAATGCTTGCAGTAACTTGTCCTTTAACACTTCATTATAGTCCATGTCATTTTGAAGTTCATCTATCTCCAAGTTTAACTGTTTACATCCCTGTAGGAATTTTTAAGAAAAATTTAAATTAAATTTTTTTTAAAAAAATCAAACATGTGAGAAATTCCAGAGCTTCCTTCAGGTTTACAGAGATTGCACAAAAAATGCTGTCTGATTTTGGATCAAGACCGAAAAATATTTTGTGAAATGTTTGGGCCAGCAGTATCTCGAAATAAAAAATTGCAACCTTTTCTCTTTTTGCCTCAGCATTTTCTCAAACCAACAGTGCTAGTTGTGCTATGTATCTACAGAAAGGAAGTGAAAAGTTACAAAATCTCTTCACAGGCTTTTAACAATGATACATGTACCTATATTTTTTTAGTTTCAGAAGGTTCCAGAACTTTTATGAGGAAATAATGGTAAATGGTAAAGACTTGAACCCACCTCCTCCAGTCTATAATTTTCATCCATGACAGTTTTCAGCTTACACCCGGCCACGTAGATATCAGACTCAACAAGTTTCACCTCCTCGCCATGATGTTTTATCTGAAACATGGCTTCATGACGTTTCTGTTTCAAATCATTCCTCAATTTCTCCTGAAATCAAATGTTGTCACAAAATTATGAAAGATTGGAATTCACTCGTCCATGTGTGTTAATGTAGAAATCAAGGAAACTGAATTACATCCTCTTTGGTTAACTTTAACCTTTATCCTTTACAAAAGGTCAAAACTTTAGACTTGTTCAAATTCATACCAGCTAGTATCTTCATACTTATCTGTTTACCACAGGTCCTGCGTGGCTCAGTGTGGGAAAAGTGTGGGACTTGTAACCTGGAGGCTCCAGGTTCGAGCCACACTGGATCCACTGGCTTTTTAGTGGGAGTGTACTTGAGCGAGACACTTCACACCCCCAGCCTACTACTGGTGGAACCCAGGAAATGTTGCCATGATATGACTAAAATAATGTTGAAAGCGTTGTAAAACACAATTCAATCAATCATTAACTGTTTACCAACTGAAAAAATTTAGGACTCCAACAAATTGAAAGCATTTGAAGACCAAAAATTAAATGTATTGCAAATAATGGTTTCTGTCTCTGATAGGGTAGAGAGCATTGTAGGAAAAGGAGAAAATGCTGGTTAGCTTTTCCCACATTATTTTCAACAGCCTTCCTCTTCAGGGTCGTTAAAAGTCGGAATTGTATGTTTAAGTGCAAAATAACAAATAACTTACCTGTGGTGTGTGCATGTTCTCTTTCTGAGTTCTTGCCTTTTTCAACTGGTCTTCTAGCTGTCCTTTCTTTGTCTTTAATTCTAGATGTAAACAGCCATAAAAGCACATGAAAATGTTCATTCACAAAATTCCAATTTTCTTGATTCCTTCTCTGATAAAATTAATTGGTTATTTGGCTAAATTGCACTCCTATTGAATGATTCTTAAATACAGTAACTTTGTTCTGTTTTTTTTTCCTATTTCTGAAATATTTCAGATTGTTTATTGGTTTTATCAAAACAGCCACTGGTTTTACCCTTTAGGTAGATTTTTGAAAACATTGTGGGAATAGGAGAAAATGCTGGTAATCAGCATTTTCTCCATTTCTCCATTTCTCCATAATGTATTCTACCCATTTAACTCATTACCAAACGACAAAATTTTAGGTTTGTTCAATTCGAAAGCACTTGCAGACGACAAAATAAAAGTGACTGAAAATTTGAAATTTGTTTTGTGAAAGGTAGAAAACATTGTGGGAAAAGGAGAAAATGCTGGTTACCAGCATTTTCTCCTTTTCCCACAATGTTTTCCAAAGTCTTCTTTCTCAGGGTCGTCAAAAGTAGGGATTGTGTGGTAATGGGTTAAAGACAAATCCAATCATTTTAGCCACACTTCATTTGTTGTCTGCAAATGCTTTCAATTTGAACAAGTCTGAAATTTTGTCTTTTGTCGACAATTTTTGGACTTGTTTCTACTAAAACCATACACAGACAATGAAAAAAATTCATATGATATATCTTTGAAGGGGAAGAAAGCATTGTAGGAAAAGACAAATACTAGTTACCATCATTTTTTGCTTTTCCTACAATGTTTTCAAATCCCTTCTTCCTCATGGTCATTCAAACACCCAATTATTTTGCAAAGGGTACACCCATTGTGGTACAGTTTATTTTCAAACAAAATGAAAACTGATATGAGCGTTTGAAGGAAAGGAACACATCATTTTCAAATGATACTTTGCAGGGAAATTGTATTTTGATTTTCGTTCTGGAGTTTTCATTCACATAATTAATTAAATGGTGTTTTACGCTGTTTTCACCATTGTGCCAGTTATGTTGCAACTTCTGCTCACTTAATCATGTTTTTCACCAGTGCTAGACCGGGCCTGCTACAGGCCCTTGCCAAAAGACAATTAAGCATCTAACAGCGGCAAAATCTAATTACAGCCACAGCTCCATTCAGATAGCTAAAATTTAATCTTTATATCGGGGAAAGTCTGGTATTAGCAAATTTTGCTGGATAAGATAAATACAGGAAAGTCACTAGAAAAAAGTTCAGTTAACCCTTTACCAGACGACAAAATTTTAGCCTTGTCCAAATTGAAAGCATTTGCAGACAACAATTTCAATGTGGCTCAAATGGTGCGATTTTTCTGTGATTGGGTAGAAAACATAGTGGGAAAAGGAGAAAATGCTGGTAAGCAGCATTTTCTCCTTTTCCCACAATGTTTTCAAAAGTTTTTTTTTCCCAGGGTCATTAATAGTTGGCTTTGTGCAGTAAAGGGTTAAACATTGTCTTGATCCTTTACAACACAAGCAATTTTAAGATATTGATTCAGTGTAATTTACTAGCACAAGTGATGAATAGGAACAAACTTCGAAGAAAAGAAAAATAAATTCTTAGCATGATATACAAAGCATTGTGGGAAAAGAAGAAATTGCTCATTACAAGAAATTGTGTTTTCTCACAATGTTTTCAAGCTGTTTATCGCTGGAATATATAAAAAGTTTTGCATGGTAAGCATAGTCCATTCAAAATGAGTGAACTGGTGTGAGAAAGACAATACCACTGTATTCTTGGACTTGGTAAAAATTCTGTTTTAAAAAATTCCACTCTAATGAAGCAAACAATATGAAATACTTTTGTATTTCATTTGAATTTTCATTCTGGTAGCCCAGTCTAATACACATCCACAAAAGCAATTGTCAGTATTGTTGTTCTATACTTTTTGGAGACTCTTTACCAAAGTACAGTACTTACGCAAGCAAAGTCTAAAATTTCATTAGTTTTTTAGTAAGTGAAAGTTTTGCATCTTACTAGTATTTGCACAGCTTGGATGGAATGTAAGTTTTTGTGTAAGTCTATGTACAAAAATATTGTTCGTAAGTTAAAACATAGGCCAAAAGATGGAGGCATTCTTGTACTGCGTCATGAAAGAGAAAGAAACTCGAGAAAAAAAAAAAACATCAGAATTACCCTTGCAGCAATCCACAGTTATCATTAATTTCATTTTTTGACAAATTACTTTTTCATCACACATACGCTTTCAAACTTTGAAAGAAGCTGCTGATATATGAGATGTCGTAAAACGCAATAAAGTAGCATGAATGCGCATAAATCATGTCATATTTCCCTCTGGTTGAACAATACACACTGTTTACCCAGGTAACAACTGTACAGAAACTACTGTCTCTGCCTTCAACAGAAGAATTATAGAAATATTTACTTACTGTAAATTGAAAAATTATGAAAGTTTAGTATAACAGATATATGAATTTCGTAAATCTGAATGTAGGCATAAAGTTTCAATAAGTTGTACACAAAAACTTACAAGTTCTTAGTAAAATGGTACCCTGATTTTTTAGCATTCAAGGTAATGTCTAGCAACAAGTCATTTTAAATTTAAGGTGATCAGAAATTTTGCCATTAGATTGCCTTCTAAAGTATAGTATTTTATCAGAAATATACATACAAACAAAGATTAGCCAAATGAAAGAAAAACAGGGAAGAAAACTAAAAGGTTAAGCATGTTGAAAGCTAGTAAAAGAACTATGTCTATTCGTACTATCACACCAGCATATATCTCTTCTTAAAATCACAGCAAACCAATCAAAGTCTAGAAGGTCATGGCCAATAAGTCATGCCCTTAATGGTCAAAAGTCACAGCAAACAGCACACATTATACATAGATTGGTACTGATATCCCAGTCAGTCATATCCCATGAGTATTACAATAATGGGGGGGAAGTGTAGGAAATTGGGAATCTTTTATTTGCTTAAAATAATGCTGTTAAAGCTTACTATGACACTATTGAAATAAGCTGTATAAAGTTCATCATAAGATATGCATCTACAACCTTGAATTTAGATATTTTTCCAAGTTTAGGTTGATGAGAAAGAGTGATTTGCTTAGTATTCTACGCCATTTTCAACATCATTTCAGTTATGTCTCGGTGACAATTGCATACATCCATGCTTTCCTGGAGATTCCTACTTTACCAGTACATGTACTACAAAAATATTCTTTCCAAGTCACTGGCTGTTTTGTTGAAATAATTTTCAATGAAGGAGGAATGAATCCTCTTGCAATGACAATCACCAATCCTGGGAAAGAATTTGGTCAAGCTGGGAAATTGAAACCATGACCTCTGGGTTTCAAACCCTGTATGTTACCCACTGGGCTCTGTAATTTGCTTAGGTACACCAGGAACAGACAAAACCCAGTGAAACATAAGAAGACACCCTGAAAATACTCCAAAGTCAACTATTAAGATTTGTAACAAACAGTATGGGCTTTAACATGAAACACTTGGATTGTTTGGGATATCATTTCAAGAATAGAAGATGATATTTGTACACCAAAGAAACTATAGATCAGATGATTATGCAGTGAAAGGCTATATGTAAATAGTAAAGAAAAAAAATAACAAAGTTATTTTACATGACCCTGAGATATATATAAAGTCATAAAACAGACTCGTATACTACTACTACATGGCAGTTTGAGGCAGAACACCTTTAAAAACGTAAGAAAGTGAAGATCTAAGTTCAGGCTGTATGTTCTGTGCAGTCTGATCTTGATGTATATTATCCACAAAAGCAAATTAAGTGATGCATAGTGCCTAGGTTACCTGGAGGTAGAGTGAAAAGAAATAAACTATTAAAGCAAATAAATGATTTCAATAGATACAACATAATACAGTGTGCAATATACATGGGATCCACAGTGAAAGATTGTGAACTACAAGCATATACACATGTGTACAAAATGTATCATGTCTGACCATTAAACTGCCAGTTAACAATTCACATTCATCTGTTACCATATAAAACAGACTTTTTCCATCCTGCCAAAGTTTTCAAAAACATTAAAGAAAAATTAAAAACCTCTTTACAAAAATTTTCTTATCATTCAAAAATGACACCTGCTCCATTCTCAAATTTCCCTGTTGCATGAATTTTACTTGAAAGTATAGCAACATAGTTACTAGTTTCTGGTCAAAAGTTCAACAACATAAATATTTATGATTGTTTCTTAAGTTAGCATGAATTTTGAAATGATAGAGCAAAGAGCCAAATGGTCAGCAAGTATACACAACATAGCTCTGGCATATGCCTTCAGATATTGGATTAATTTCATTAGTCCTAACTCTCTTTCAGAAGGAAGTTTTAATTCTACCTCTTCCATCTCACCTCTAGACATCAAACCACCCAAGTATGTGCTGATGTAAACTAACAATTCTCACCAAAAGAAAACCTAATAGAACACTACATCAAACCTGAACTTGAAACATTAAAACAAAAATCAATTCATTTTTTTTTTGCTATAAATCTTTCAAACATGCCTAATAAATTCTATTTCTTTCTCGGCTACCTAGACAAACTTCAATATATAGATAGATATATTGTGAGAATCATCAGTGAAAGACAAATAGACAGTTACGTAACTTTTTGATGTCTAACTACTAGGTTTCATTTCATGACCACTATTAAGACGACATATCACCATATGAATTTTCAAATCATACTCTGCTTTGTAGAAAAATGTTTGTTTCAATTTCAAACACATTGTTTTTAACCCTTTACCAAACAATCGCGAATTTTAATGACCCTTGGAAAGAAGCCTTTTGAAAACATTGTGGAAAAGGAGAAAATGCTGGTAACCAGCATTTTCTCCTTTCCCCACAATGTTTTCTACTCTATCAAGAACAAATTCAGCCATTTGAGCCATCTTTAATTTGTTGTCTGCAAATCCTTTCAATTTGGACCAGTCTAAAATTTTGTTGTTTGGTAAAGAGTTAAACAATGATTTTAAAACGAATTCTTACAACATACATTAATCACCCCTTATGATAGCTTCCTGGAAACCCTACCCAGAACTCACACCGTATCATGGGTGGCTCCAAAGCTTGGCCCCAATTCAAACCTGCAATCTTGATCTGAGAAGCCAATACTCTACCTGTGCACCACTGTCTCCCCCCAAAACTATATTAACCCCTTAAAGTTCCTTTCACAACAATATGTGCCTTTGAACTCAGTGTAAAACAAGATCAGACTACAAAAAACATGAAGTCTGATCTTTGATCTACACAGTTTCTTTTGCTAGGATATTCTGAACAAATGCAACCTTGCAACTGCAATTATTTGTGTCTTACTTCTAGACCTAGAATGAGCATAAATGTTATAGAATAACCTAACTTGTAATTACTGAACATATGCCAGATCTATGTTTCCTTACACACATGTAATAAAGTGATTCCAATCTAACTTTGTGTGAAGTGTTTGTGCGACTGACGGATGCCACATACCAACTATGCTCTTTTTTTGTTTTTCATAAGCAGCAGTTCTGTCCTCAAATTTTTTCTCTAGCTCCTCAAACCCTGGAGTAAAGTCCTCAATTTTTTTGTTTTTCTCTGCTATGTTGTTTTCCATCTCTATAACTTCTCTCTAAAAGATTTTGAAGCACAAATGACATATGAACAAGTCATTGGGGGTTTTTAGCACTCCACATCAAAGATGTCTAGATGTTGAAAACAACTCGTTGATAAATTGGAAACCTTCAGACTTCATTAAGTAATTTTTGGGTTTTTATGTATTCAAAAGTTTTTCAGTCATATTAGAGCAGGCTGTCCATATGTTTACCCGTTGCTTTTTCCATTACATACATCAATCTTTCCAAGCCTCTTTCACATACAACGATTATTAAAACAAATCTTATAAGTGAGAGAAGAATGAATCTTATCACAGTGACAACCAACAGTCCCTTTAAAGGGGTTTAATCAAGTTTGAATTCATTCTCTTGACCATGGATTGCTAGTGTTATACATCACCAGCTGAGTTTCAAGGCTCAGCCTGCCTAAAACAATTCTGCTTTTAATCCTTTACCACACAATCCCGAGTTTTAACAACCCTAAGGAAAAGGTCTTTTGAAAATATTGTGGGAAAAGGAGGAAAGGCTGGTAACCAGCATTTTCTCCTTTTCCCACGATATTTTCTACTTTTCCAAAGGTGAATTTCTATAATTGAGTTATGGTTACATTGTTGCATGCAGAAGATCTGAATTTTGGCAAGTCCAAAATTTTGTCATTTAGTAAAGGTTTAAACCCATCTTACATTGATTATTCATATTTTACAGAGATGTTATCATGGTTGTCTTTTAGTTTCATTTAGTGTTGACCTCCATCATATCATACCATAAAGAATTGCTACACGAGTAGAAGTTTTATGCAAAATGCGATTTTAGCATTGCCACAAAGATTGCCAAAATAATACAAATATATCATGCCATGGTCTCAAAATGGATTAACTATAGTAGCTTAAGCCCTGTACTAACCTCCATCGTATCATATTGGTTTTGTAACTTTTTGAATGTCTCCTGGTAATGCTTCTGTTCTTCTTCCAGTTCTGATTCCAGTCTTGTGATCTCATTGTCATCTTCCTTTAGTTCCTTCTGTAACTGAGCCCCCTGTCAATACACAATGATAGACTTCATTATACACATGTGTATTAAAAACATTAGAGAATTAAGACCACTAATCATAAAGTTTTTACAGATATATACTACACAAGTCTGCATTCACCAACTGTTCTTAAGAAGATTCTGAGTCTTATGCTGAAGAATTTTCTAAATATGAAAGTAATACAACTTCTGATTGGCTCAACCATTTGGTTTAGCCAATCAGGTGTTGTGTTACTTTCAAATTTAGGACATTTTTGAGTATTAGACAAAGAATACACATATTCTAAAGAATGGTTGGCGAAAACACACCCTGATTATTATCAAATATCTACCGATAACCCAAATAATTACATCAATTTCAAGACAGAAAATTACTATTATTACAAATTTGCATTGACCATAGGGTAATATAATGTTACATGGAAAAATACAATAAGCAACCAGCTGCATCAATTAAATAAAGAAAAATATGCAGTTGTCAAAAAATAAACCAAATTTTGAATACAAATTACATTTTCCAATATAATAGTACCAGTAGATGATTACCTAGATATCAATGTCAATTACATTCTTTTCATTTTGAGCTGCATCAGAATTGCAAAGAAAAGAAATCATTTCAACGGCCATTAACCAATGTGTAAATGTATCCAAATCTTTACTACACTGTATGCAAAAATTAATAATACCCATATTCAGTATTTTAGAGGGTTAACACTATTTAAACTGCTTAAAAAATAGAAATTTGTATTTTCAGTCTGTTTGAAAGACTCCTTTACTCTTTACCAGACATTTTACACTTGTCAATACTGAGAGCATTTACAGACTACAAATTAAATGTGGCCCAAATGATGGGATTGATCTTTCAAAGAATAAAAAACATCCTGGGCAAAAAAGATAATTCTGGTTACCTGCATTTTTTCCTTTCCCCACAAATTTTTCTAAAGATTTTTACCTCAAGGTCCATAAAACACAAAAATGTTAGGTAAAGGATTAATTATAGCAAATCCATGGCTGTTATGGCCATGTCTCATAAAGTATTGGACAGCATTGATTACAGATCCAAAATCAGACTGCAGTTTCTGAGCAGTCTGATCTTCATCTAAAAACCTGAAAAAATAGCTCCATGTTTGTTAACAGTATTCAACAAGACATGCATTTAAATAAACACACAGCACTAGTTTCATTAATCAGCATACAAGCAGCATACAAAGAGCCAATATCTAGTACAAAATACTCTTTCAAAATACATGAACATTAAAAAAGCAACTGTTTCATCCATACTGTACAAATCTAACACTCTGTCAAATACATATACAAAAAAAAAGAAATTGTGTCCATTCTGTAAATAAATAGACATACAAATATTTAATACAAGTAATATCATGGAGAAATATTTAAAGACAAAGAAATCCCCTATTGTTATTGACAGAGAAAACACTGTTTGTTAATGAGCAATTACTAGTTGCATGAAGCAGCTAAGCTCTTCTTCCCATTACATATTCAAAACCACTCAACCCAAGGTATGATAAAAAAAATTGTATTACATGTATTGAGCTGAACATTTGATCATACTCTTACTACAGGTAACATCAGTAACAAACTTAGCCAAAACATGCTTTGTGTAACAAAACAGTGCAAGAAAATGATATTCACCAATTTCTCGAACCATGACCTGAACCACTCCATATGTAATAATCAGACACTTAAAAATCCAAATCAGCTAGGTGAAGACTGAAAAAAAATCAAGCCTTGAGTGCAAAACAAATGAATTGGATATTTTCAGTCAGTAAAACAGAATCAATTGTACAATTTAAAAGGTATTTTTGGCTACAATATCTAAATACAAAATGGCCAAATATGTAGATTCAGCATTAGACTGTACAGTTTCTTGATCAAAACTGTCTGCAAAAAGGTAGACTTGTGCTTTTTGTCTTTGAATTAACGGCACTTGGTTATTTCTCTACTTCTTGTAATATTTTCTATAAATCCCCAGAGCATAAAATTTTATAAACCTTTCAGCTGCTTTCAACAATTATATCATGGTGACAGCCCACTTATTTGTGTGTTTATGATGTTTTACCAGTTCTTTGCAAGGGTTCTCCAGTATCTAGCCCATGGACATAACAAGAGGCATCCAGTAGGAACTGAACCTTATCTCTGATTATAAATTTTATGCTTTAACCACTGAGACTTGGTAGAAGTGTCTCATTTTCTTTGGTAATGGTATAAAATAAAATTTGACACAGAATTTGACATTCATTTCCTACTAAATGCAGATCAGTTCATCTACTTTGAAAATACAATACATGATTAGATTTTACCACAAACAACACTTGTTAAAACAATGACAAGCCAAATTTTTACAATGATGAGACTCAAGTCCCTTACCCCATCTTGTATATCAGAATCAACTGGTTCTGTTTCTTCCTCACTCTAAAGAATTACAGTGAAAATAAACAGCTATCCTTTATAGAAATTACACAGATATTCTCCTTCATATTCTTCCTATACAATCATGTTTAATCTTTCAATAATATTTAAAGACTTATTCCTATACGAAAACGATAAAAATTGTAGAGATAGTAAAGAAAATGTAAATATGTAACAATGTTCAGGACAAGTTTCCTTTTCTTTGGGAATGTCCGCTTTCATACTTTTGAAAAGAACATATCTTTAATTACTACAGGCAAAGGCCAAATGTATGTAATATTACAGAATAATAAAGACATAACAAATTCTCAAGTTTAAAAAGATAAGCTCACTATTTTATTTGCATACACTTCCTGTACATTTGATTAATTAATTTCTGTCTTACTGCACATATATGCACATACATTAGAATCCAACAGTAAATGCACAATATGCAGACTGTATTAGGTATAGTACTGATAATTAAAACAAACTATCACAAAAAAGCAGCTTATAATCAAATACCAAAGTATTTTCCCAAACTCTGTTTTCAGACAAAAGATTCCAATAATTCTGCTGCATTATTAAGTTTTTTCCACAACAAATCTAGAAATCACTTATGTTAGATTGTTACATACAAAGCGTTAAAACTTATCAATACAAACTGTTTCCTACTTAACATTCAAATTCACTCTAAGAGCAATATGCAAAGATTAGACTGCACAGTCTGATCTTGTGGATCTATACTATCTGATACTTTTTAGAGATATTTTGGCCAAAATAGTCTTGAAAATTGCTATTTATTTCTGTCTATTTCCTGCTTGAAAAGACCTATGCCATTTATTCACTTCTCTTAGAGTTAATCATCACATAAACACAATTATCTACTCCTTTACCAAATAATCCCCAGTTTTAAGTCATGTATGAGAAAGCTTTTGGGAAAAAAAAATGTTGGAAAAGGAGAAATGTGGGTAACTAGCATTTTCTCCGTTTCCCACAAGTTTTCCTACCCTATCAGAAAACTTCAGCTTTTAATTTTTAATTTGTCTCCTGTAAATGTTTTGAATTCGGAAGGATCTAAAATTGTTGTTTGGGATACGGTAACCCATAATCAGCATGTCAAATCTTTACATCTAACAAACTTCACTCTATAACAAATAAGTTAAAATTTCTCAATTTAGTCTTCAACAATTTACCACCTGCAGACATTTTCTTTCCTCTTTCAGCAGACTACTTTTAAAAACGTTGCAGCAAAAAGAGAAATTTCTTGTAACAAGCATTTTCTCCTATTTACATGTGCATTGTTTTCATACAATAAACTTTATTTGTATTGATTACTCCTGATTTCACAAAAATCTATTTAAAGTTGTCTGCTGAAAATTTGTTTAACCCTTTACCAGACAACGAGATTTTAGCCTTGTCCAAATTCAAAGCATTTGCAGACCACAATTTCAATGTGGCTGAAATGGCGCAATTTTTTTTAGATAGGGTAGAAAACATTGTGGGTAAAGGAGAAAATACTGGTTACCAGCATTTTCTCCTTTTCCCACAATGTTTTCAAAAAGCTTCTTGCCCATGGTCGTTTGAGTTGGCATTGTGTGGTAAAGGGTTAATCCTTTATCACAGAATCCATAGATTTAACGACCCTGGGAAGAAGGTCTCTCGAAAACATTGTGGGAAAAGGAGAAGATGCTAGTTACCAACATTTTCTCTTTTCCCCACAATGTTTTCTCCATTTTCAAAGCAAATTTCATCATTTTTGCCACATTTAATTTGTTGTCTGCAAATGCTTTGGATGTGGATAAGTCTTAAATTTTGTTGTGTTGTAAAGAGTTAACCTTTTACCAGACAACAAAAGTGTAACCTCATATAAATGGAGATAATTTGCAGATAGGGATCTCAAAATCAATATTAACTTGACCTGTACTTCTCTGTTAGGGTAGGAAACATCGTGGGAGTGTGAAAATATTGTTGCAAAAGGTGAAATTACTTGTTATTGACTATTTCTTCAATTGCAATAAATGTGATGGAATGCAAGACAAAAAGATATGTCTGCAGGAGGTAATGAGTGAGTACTGAAGACATGGAATATGTATAGAAATCAACTATACTAAAAAGACAGACTTAACCCTTAGAGCCTCGAATAAACCTTTCAGGCATTTTCAACCTAGAAATACAAGCCAAATAATTGCAATTTCATGGTTGCTTTTGTCCACAGTGTTTCAGGAAAGCGGACAGTTTAGGTCAAAGATCAGGCTGCATGTTTTGTGTCATGAAAGGTGCTAAAAGGGTTAACAATGTTGTGCCACTTTGAGAAATGGCTTGTTGTGTGCTATTTCTTGATAGTTACAACAACATGTATGTCATCTTTAAGTCAACTGCAGAACTGTCATTCACATACATATTAAAGAAGAATTATTATCAATTCCACACACACTTTACCAGTAGAGTGCCTTCATATCTTTAATTTCTTTGGTATACAGAGTAGTTCAAAATCCGACTGCACAGAATGTGCAGTCTGATCTTTGCTCTACAATGTCTGCTTTTGTTAAGATATTTTGGCACAAAGCAGTCTTGAAGACCTACTTTTAAATGGATCCTTTTTGAAAGTTTAAACTGTGTACTGGTATATGTGGCACCCTGAGGATCAACTCATTACAACACAAACTATTTTTAGACTCACCAGGAACAAAAAGGAATAAAATTGACAGACAAAGAAAAGCAGCATAATAGATTGTTGAAGTCAATATTGTGGAAAAAAGAAACATAATAATTCAACATTTCTCTATCCACCTTTGCTTTCCATGCCGCTTGCTGTCAAAGCATTTAAGAGAAAAATGTCTGTGTTGAAATGGGTTTAATACCTACCACCTCTTCATCAACCTCCTCCAGTGTTTCCATCTGAATTTTTTTAATATATGTACATCTATAAATATCTATAGTTCATTTTAAACTTGTTCATAGACTATGAAAATATAAGATTCAAGTTCTTTTGTAAATTTATCAATTTATGTATCAATGTATGTATCACTCCTATGAAAAAAAAAAAAAAAATATTGTTGATCAATCTATGCATATTATTTACTATGCAATGAAAAGAAAGAAATAAGAAATAAGTATCAATATCAATACTAATCTTTCAGAAATGATCTGCTTCAAGACAAAAAAACCACCCTCTCTGGGTGTAAACACTTGCATAAGATGAGAGACTTTGTTGAGAATGTGTATCTCAAAATAGAGGAATAAACAATTTATGTTTTTAAAGCAACTGAATGCACAGTTGAATAATGGCATAAAATTCAACAAGAAAAAATAGAGATAAACAGAAAAAAATATTCATTTAGAGCACAGTGCTATTACGAGTCATGAGATACTGAAGCTGCAAATATCTTTGTATGAATTTTGAAGTTGTATCTTTATTTCATCATCTCACTTGCTACCACACAAAAATGACTCTTCAAACACCTGCAGTATACAGTTTCTGGAAACAGTATGGAAACTGTTTGTTTGCTTTGGTGTCTTAAACTGCATTCAACATTTGTTAACCCATAACCAAATAATTTCATGTTTTGATCACATACGGGAAAAAGTCTTTAGAAAACATTGTGGGAAAAGAGAAAATGCTGGTATTTTCTCCTTTTCCCACAATGTTTTCTAACCTATGATCAAAGATAAATCTCATTATTAGAGCAATGTTTGATTTGTCACCTGCAAATACCTTAAATTTAAACCAGTCAAAAATTTTGTTTGGTAAAGGGCTAAGTCATATAACAGCGACCTATCCATCCTAGAATTTCTTCTTTTTCTGGTACTTTGAATACCACTCTTTCCAAGTAAATGGCTAGTTTTTACCCAGATACACAATGTCAAAACAAAACAGCATTGAGAGGAATGAGACCTGTGGCAAAAGTCATCATCAATCAGCAAAAAGAGTGTGGCCAAAGAAAGATTTCCTCTTTCCCCCTTCGGTCCTACTAAACACTGCAAAAGACATGCAAAGACACACAAAGACACGCAAAGACACCACAAAGAAGAAGAAAAATACAATTTATTCTACAAATTTCTAAAAGCTGGAAAACATTTAACTGACAACAGCAATGTAGTGACATCAACTGACGGGACGTACAGTGTGAGGAAAGTGCCAAGACTTGCAAAAAAGCCAAACCAAAAAACGCGCTGCCGTCCTCACAAGACTTCACGGAAGTAGACTAGAGATTCCCAACGATTGAACTTATTACGACACAGTCCCACCTTTTAATGCACTAGCAATTAACAAGCAATTTCTCCTCTTCTCACAATGTCTTGTACCATATGTGACACTTATTTTTCAATTTATACGCACTTTGAATTGTCGTCTGCAGCATCTTTCAATTTGGACCAGTCTTAAATTTTGTCATATGGTAACGGGACAAAACGCTATTAGAAAGACAGGAAACACATGCATAGGTACGCTAACCACCGTGATATGACTTACGCTGTTTAAACCGTGTTTAACTCCTATACAGACAAAACTCTCTTTGTCAGGGTCGTTAAATCACGGAATTGTTCGGAAAAGGGTTAACTCGTTACCTTCTTTGAGTCTATTTTTGTTTAAAATGAATTGAATTAAAATTGCTGACGGACGGACGGGTAATAAGCCATTGCATAAATGATCTCTTTTAGTCGAAAACGATATAAAATATACTAAATGAATGTCTTTGCATGTCTTTGTGATGTCTTTGCATGTCTTTGTGTGTCTTTGCATGTCTTTGTGGTGTCTTTGCATGTCTTTGTGTGTCTTTGCATGTCTTTTGCAGTGTTTAGTAGGACCCTTCCCCCTTCCCTTTTAGCACGTTGCTGACTTTACTACTTCCTCATGTAACAAGCAGTTCTTTCTTCTCCAACAATGTTTTAAAAAGGTGTCTTCTGTAAAACAGTACAGAGTTGTGTTTACATGGTAACCAGTTTGGTAGAGGAAAAAGCATTCACTGACCTCATTAGACAAGGAGATATGTTCTTGTTTGCCAGTGGTGATTGTGGTATTCATCTCCTGCATAAACCTCTGGTTGTCTGCCTTGTAATCTTCTAGTTCCTTAGCAACAGAATTCTTCCTCTGTTGTACTTCCAATCTAGTAATATTCAAAACATGTCAATAAACAATGTTTCCTTGTTTTGAATGGGGTTTTAGTGATTTAATTCTGTACCAGTCAACAAAACTTTACACTCATTCATTTCAAAAGCATTTGCAGGCACCACATTAATCCGGCCCAAACAGTGATATTTGTCTGTGAAAGGAGAGAGAACATTATAGCTAAAAAGGAGAAAATAATAATTACCAGCATTTCCTCTTTTTCCAAAAATGTTTTCTAGAGGCTTCTCTCTCCGAGTCTATAAAAGACAAAACTGTTTTGTACAGGGTGAATTTATTTCTGTATTTCTGTTAATACCAATGCTGTTGGCACATGAGGTCAACATGGTAGGGAAAAGAAGCAACAGCTTGTAAAAACAAGTATTCCTTTTCTAAAAATATTTCCAAACTTTTGAAATAAAATTTCAAATTTTTTAATTTTTTATATTTTAAAAGGTTTTTGGTAGATACCAAAATATGATATGCAGTAATGAGTTAAACAGTATAACAATTGTGTCAGTGTGACAAATATATTCCCAGGTTCCATAAGCACTAGGTTTGGTTTCCGCAGGAAAGTTTCTTTCCTGATCAGCCCTACCAATTGGAATTGAGTAGGATTT
The DNA here is from genome assembly GCA_946811185.2 of Hippopus hippopus. Lineage (NCBI taxonomy): Eukaryota > Metazoa > Mollusca > Bivalvia > Cardiida > Cardiidae > Hippopus > Hippopus hippopus. Next base: position 35,043,631 of record OX328097.1, read on the forward strand.
TCTGATTGCAAAGTATTTTACTTCTTATCTGATCAGCCCTACCAATCGGAATTGAATAGGATTTTCTGATTGCAAAGTAATTTCTTTTAAGTTTTAGGCTTGAAAGCCTTCTCTAAATTGTGTCAAATATAACTGATTTAGTTTGCCAGTTTAATGTTAAAGCATTACAGTGCAAAATAAAGTAACAAACCTTTTCACTTGTTTTCAGGTATATTACTTTCTCTTTTACAATTTGGTTGCTCATCAAGTGCAGATAGTAAAGAAAAAATGATGTCAGAGCTTTGATGTGCATCTTCATCCTCTCAGATAAAAGATTGCATTTTATAATCCTGTGGTGAGTGGTATTACACATAATTATCTGGGTATGTTCCATGTGGAACTACCCATATCATGGCAAGAGTACTGGCTAGCCTTTTGGGAATCAATATTTAGTATTCAGCTGTTCACAATACTTTGTCACTCTGAGGTCTTTTGTAGAGCTATTCAATATTCTTCAGGCCATTGAAAAAGGCAGCTGTACATCTTTTCTTTATGAATACTACATGGCATTGACAGGGATCCTACACACAACCCTCAACATCATTGGTATTTACTAACACAAAACTTATAGATCAGCTGGTTCTAAGAGTTTGGGTACATGTATTTGTATGTAGATTTACTTACATGTATAGTCTTTTATTTGCAATTAGTACTATAAGCCTACTATTTGGCTGGTAGGTTTCTTGAACCATGCATTTGTTGTAACCATTTGTCCACGCAATATTCCTTCATTACTATCATATGAAAATAAATAAAACAATACCTTTCTTTTCTTTCCTGTGCCAGCTGAGCTCTGTAATCTTCTATCTGTTTATTTAACTGAGCCAGGACAGCCCTAAAATGTTAAAATTAAATGACTTCAACCCGAGATTACCCATACACTACAATAATTTAAATATACATGTATTGGCAAAAAAGAAATAAATGTCACTAATGGACATGTTTTGAGAAAATAGTGTAGCAGCAGTTGCAATTGCTCATACCACAAATAAAGAATATTTGAGTGATTTCTCTATACATGTATCTCTCAGTGTTTTCAAAAGCTTTGTACCTGGAAGCCGAATTATGACTTTGCAGTCAGGCAAATATTTTACATTTGAATTTAGCCAAAGCTAAGAACTGTAAGGTTTGATAAAATCTTATGGAAAAAAAAAGCCACTAACACGTATAAAAAATTAATCTATGCTGGCCATCCAATTTATATTTTCTCATCTGAACCATATAAACCAACCAAACTTACATTCCAATGGAAAATTATCACTTTACTTTACTCTATCTTGTAGATGATTTTCTTTTTATTTTACTGCATTTTTATTATTGTTGTTTTTTGTTTTGTCTTGTTTGCAGCAGCAGACCCCTTTTGGAAGCTTGAAACAGAGGAAGTTGCTGTGAACAATCTCTTTTTTACCACAGTGCTTTCATATCAATTTGTATAAAATGCTTTTGAACTAATTTGTATATCAAACTTTACTTACAATTAATTACCCCCGACTTACATGGATGTTTTTGAAGTTGGCTGCTGAAAATTTGTTTTTGGAAATATTTTGTTAAAACATTGCATTGGGGCACTAAAAATCAATTTTACTCAAAAACATAATTTGACATTGTTACAACCTTCTGAAAATTGGTTGAACTTGTTGTTTAAATTCAGTTACATTCACGTTATGCATAATATAAATCAGATATACACACATGCATACACGATTATTTACATAGATGTTAAACATTTATAAAACATAATCAGTTACACAAATAACATTATACAAGTTATCATGTTCTGTAACAAAATCTGTAATTTATACATCAAAGATGAAATTAGTTGTAAAAATACATAAAGTATTAAAGAAGAAAACCTGTAAATGATATGTCAAAGATTACATTAGTTGTCAAAATACACAGAGTATCATAACTAGATTTCTCTGTACATATCACTTAAAATGCCCTAAAACAAAACATTAGTTATATAAGAATTCAGTATCTGTACCACAAGTTGCACACTTTCCCTCATTTGAATTTTTTCCAGGTCAAAAGAATATGTAAATTGATGAAAAAAAATACAAAAAAAAAAAATAAAATAAAGATTCTGTAACAGTTACTACAATAAGAAACAGTGTTTTTGATAATTTTATTATTGTAAGCTCTGATCACAGTACTAAATACTGATACTGCATCCTCTCTTCCTAATTTTGTTTCCAAATCATGATAACTTTTTATTTTATCATCCTCTACAGAACACTATAGCTGTCTTGGAGCAGTACATTGCACACAAATATTGTGGCAAAAGCAGGAATCACTCATAACAACCAATTTCTCCTATTATCTCAATATTCCCATGAGTAAATCATACATATAAACTGCAAACAATCCTATGTTTTAACAACCCTCAGGAAAGATTGGTTGGTTGTATTGGGGTTTAACGCCACTTTAACAGCTAAGGTCATATCATGGCGGTCGGTGACACACATGTGTTTCCTGGCTTTTCTCACACTAGTACTAATACAACTTTCTTTCCAAAGCCACCGACTACTTTTCTCACATGCTTCAGCAGAGGTGAGAGGCGAAAATACGCCGGAAAGAAAGTTTGCCTCAACCGGGTATCGAACTCCCAACCACCAGGTCATGAGTCTGACATTCTCACCACTGAGCCACCCGGGCGCGGCCCTCAGGAAAGAGGCTCTTGAAAACATTTAAAAGGAGAAATGCTGGTTATTAAAATTTCTCTCCGTTCCACATTGTTAACTACCCTTTATAGAGACAATATACATCCCTTAAAAAAAATTACAATTTTAAAAGTAATAAATATTGACCATTCTTCAAAAAAATAATAAGAACGATAATAATGCTTGAGGCATCAATAAGGGAAATAGTTATAAACATTAAAATTCAGGCACATGTAGGCTCACGCTCTCTCTTCTTCTTCTAAATCTTCCAGCATGGCCTTCTGCTCCTCTGTAAGGCCAGGTGGGGATGGGGTTCTCATACTAGCTCTATGGTCTAGTTCAGTCTGCATAGCTCTGCGGCAGTATTCATATATTTAGATTTGTTTCAAGAAATACTTATGATATAAAGTAAATGTATGTAGTTTAAAATAAAACTATCATATCTCTAAAGCCATAGAAACCTACAGAAGACCTCAACTACTTTTGCTGACATGGATTAGGCCATCTGATACTAGATCTATTATGTGTAACCTATACAGCTCTGAATAGATCCAAGTAACATTTTCAGCCTATAAATAAGACCCAAATAATTGCAATTTCGAGATTTTTATTGTCTAGAATTTTTAAGCAAAGCAGGCAGTATAGATTAAAGATCAGAATGTACACCATGTACAGTCTGATCTTAATCTACACTGGCTGCAAAGGCTACTTCAGTTGTGAACAGCTCTTTACAAAAAACTTGCACAGTAAAATTTAAGTAAATCTATGCACCATCCTTTTTAGAACTTTATAGAACTTGAAAATTTAGGGGGAAAAAAACTTTATACCTTTTGTTTGCAATAAAAAATGCTGTTTTACCCCTAAGCCTAGCTACAGTCTACTACTTTCTAAGTCTTACAAGTGAATAGTTTTTGAAAATAAAGAAAATCTTGAGCCATAGTTATCAGCAATTCAAAATTCAATAGGTGGCCAAGAGAAGCCAGCTGAATGGCTATGACATTCTGTCACAGACCCGTGTTGATAAGTAAAGATCCTGAACATTCACTTACTTATGTGATTCTTCAAGTTGTTGTATTTGTTCCTGCATATCAACATTTTCTCCCTGCATTCTGCCCACTTCCTCTGCCTTCATAGCTAAATTTCTTTTCTCAGCTTGTAGCCTGAAAATACATGGACAAAGACTTCAAAAAGATTTTAAGAAATAGCATTTAAACTGAAAACACCAACATCATCAAGATATTAAAGTCAGATTAAATTCTATTTTACTACCAGATGTTGGCTCTATAATACAAACATTAGAATGCAAGTGGCTCACTGGTGAAGCATTGAAGCATCATGTAAATTCTTCACTGTGATTGATTATAATAGCTGAAACATAGCTGATACTTTTTCAGGGCTTAACAACTTTGATGTAAATGGTCAAACTTGTCCTAAGCAAGCACCTATGAGACACAGGAAATGTGCTTGCTTAATACATATACATTTCAACATAATTTCCTTCTCTTGCAAGTCAATATAACTATGCTTGATTATGTTGCTTGCTAATATAGGTGGCTATTAATACAGCATTTACTGTATTTACCTGGGAAAGCTGCCAGTGGCAAAAATTGATGTGAACAATACTGGCAAAGAAACATCAAAATTCATAGATGAGTCATCAGAGCTTTAATGTTAATAAATGGACAATACACAGAATAGTGAACAAAGAGTCAAAGTTAAAACCTTACAAAAAAAACACGAGTAAATGCTGGTAATGATTTGCTACTTTTCCCACAATTTTTTCACTCTTTCATAGGTAAATCACATTAAATCAGCCACATTGTATTTTTTGTCTGCAAATGCTTTCTGTATGGATAAATTTTAAAGTCTGCTGCCTGGTAATGAATCACAGGGTAACTATACATCACTTACTGTTCATCTAGAGCTGCCACCCTCTCTGCATCTTGTCTACCAATTTCAAGTTTTCTTTCAAGTTCTGTAATAGTAAGATAATAGATTTTGTGTTGTTGTGAAAATTTTCGAGAAAATTGTTGTTGTGAAAATTAAGAAAAAAAAATAGAATCTTGCATCATACATAAACTGTTGAGATAAAATATCATCAAACTATACAAGAACAAAAAATATCATAAACGAACCTTTGGCAATCCTTATAATATTTTTTCTAGTATATTTAATTACACAAACCAAGGAATTTTAGTTTCTTTCTAATCAAATAAGTGTTCTTTCTAATCATATGACTGCATCTCAAGTATCTACACTTCATAATGATTCTACAAAAACATACAATTAAGTCTGGAAATTTTCATACTCTCTTTTCTGTCAGAAGATTATGTCTGCAACAAAAAAATGGATCAAGAGAAGCTCTCATGTATACAAAACTTGAATTTCAGTCCAAAAATAAAACAAATCTTACTTTTGACACAAAGATTCTTACTACTGAAGTGAAAAGAAAATGTAAGTCAGCTGTTTTGGATAAAAGTGTTAGATATTCAATGCATTGACCGATGACTAATGCAACTTCTACCACTCTTCATTATGCAAAATATTTTCTTTTGTTAAAATGTTTTAAAACTGGCCTGCTGAAAGAACAAAATAAACTGTCTGCCGTAGGCACTGAGTTAACCCTTTACCACACAATCCCCAGTTTTAACAACCCTGCAGGAGCCTTTTGAAAACATTGTGGGAAAAGGAGAAAATGCTGATGACCAGCAATACCTAAATTGTTGTCTGCAGTTGCTCTCAATTTGGAAAAGTCTAAGATTTTTTCGTATGGTAAAGTATTAAGAGCCAGTCAATAAAGTCCCTAAGCTCTCTACCACAGACAAAAATGTAGACTTGTCCAAACTAAAAGCATTTGCAGACCATAATTTACATGTGTCTCACATGATGGAATTTGTCTTTGAAATAGTAGAAAAGATTGTGGAAAAGGCAAAAAATTCACAGTACCAGCATTTTTTTTCAGATGTTTTCAAAAGGCTTCTTTCTCAGGGTCATTAAAATCCCGGATTGTGTGGTGAAGGGTTACCTAGAAAATAACATTACCTTCTGCTAGAATTTCCCTTTGTTGATCAAAATCATCATATTGACTAGAAACATGCTCTATTTCACTCTCAAGCTAAAACCAAAAAGAGGTAAGAAGATAAGTACACTTATTACAATATAATTTAACCCCTTACCAAATCACGACTTTTATCTACCCTAAGGAAGAAGGCTTTTGAAAACAGTGTTGAAAAGGAGAGAATGCTGGTGACCAGCATTTTCTCCTTTCCCACAATGTTTTCTACCCTATCAAAGACTACTTTCATCATTGGAGCCACCTTGTTGCCTGCAATTGCTTTAAATTTGGTCACATCCAAAGTTTTGTTGTTTAGTAAAGAGTGAAAGGGGCCCTTTCAGTTTTTATGCTGTAAATCAAAATTTCACGTAAAACACTGATAAATTCAAACAAATACAAGTTTCTTTGCAATTTTATGAACTGTACACTTACATTCCGTAAAAATGTGCATTTTTTAGCATATAAATCAGAGAATGGTCAATTTACAGTAAGTAATTGGGTCTATTATTACTACATCAGATTTGATGCCATCATATTGATTCAAATATGAATCCTCATTATCACTGTGTCTTATCGATCATGTGACATTCCCACAAGTCTCTGTGAAACTCTGCGTGAAATATAAAGCTATCTAAAGAGGCTACATAGCCCATTAACTCTTTACCAAATGACAATATTTTAGACAGGTGCAATTTGAAAGCACTTGCAGGCGACAAAATTTATATGGCACAGATGATGGGATTTGTATCAGATAGTCTAGAAAACATTGTGTGCTTTTTGAAAACAACATTGTGTGCCTTTTGAAAACAATGTTTTCAAAAGGCCTACTTCTTAGGGTTGTTAAAACTCGGAATTGTTTGGTAAAGGCTTAAGGATAAACAATGTATCATTGAAAAGTATTTTTGCCTACTTTTTTTCTGTCTCTTTTTCTGATGATTGGCCAGCTATTGCCTTTACTTAATTTAGTGATAAATCATTTTTGAAGTATAGTATGTTTATAAGAATCTGAATAGCTCCCTTTAAAAGCATTTAACTCAAAGCAAGCTTAGCATAGCACATAGTGTTTTTCCTGGCACTGCAGATCAAGATCAGGTTTCATGGAACATGTAGCCTTATCATTTACTGTCTCTATATTCTTCATTTTCATAGAAATACTTGTCATAACAGCTTTGAATATTGCCATAGACTGGTTTTGTCTCGTAAACCATTTATCAGACAATCCTAAGTTTAAACAAGATGTCAGTTTGTAAAACAGTCATGCCCCCCTACTGCCACATTGATACAGGAAGTGGCACAGTTCATAAACTGATATCAAAAGAACTGATTGGGAAATATTGATGTCATCTTTTTGATTTACAGCCTACTTCAATTGTTAAATGTGATAATCTGTCAACAGTTTGCATAATTATACACACCGCTGTGTGTATACATACAAGATTGTAAACAGTCGCCGATACACAGACTGGGTTATCGATTTTCTTTTTGGCACGCGCATTCGACTTCCGCTTTTTCCCAGTCGACTTCGATGCTTACTACGTCCCCGATAATACGTGAATAATGTTGGAGCCACAAGTTGAGCCACATATGATGATTTTTGAGACATGTTAATTTTTTTTGAGCAAATGGCTCAAGTGGCGAAGGGCAGCGCGGGCCCTGAATCATCTGGTGGTCACTGTGACCTTGACCTTTCACGGATTAACCTTAAAATCAATGATCATTTACACTCCAAGATGAATATCTGTACAGAATTTGAAGGACCTAGGTCAATTCTGTGTCTAGTTATCATCTGGACAAGGTTAGGTCTAAATATCATTAAGTTGAAGGCCACTGTGACCTTGACCTTTGATGGATTAATCTCAAAATCAATAGGGATCATCTGCACTCCAAGACAAATGTCTGTGCCAAATTTGACAGACCTAGGTCAATTCTGTGTCTAGTTATCATACGGACAAGGTTTGGTCTATATATCAACATGTTGACGATCACTGTGACCTTGACCTTTGACTGATTGACCTCAAAATCAATAGGGATCATCTGCACTCCGAGACAAATGTCTGTGCCAAATTTGACGAATCTAGGCCAATTCTGTGTCTAGTTACCATCCCGACAAGGTTTGGTCTATATATCAACATGTTGACGGTCACTGTGACCTTGACCTTTGACCGATTGACCTCAAAATCAATAGGGATCATCTGCACTCCGAGACAAATGTCTGTGCCAAATTTGACGAACCTAGGTCAATTCTGTGTCTAGTTACCATCCGGACAAGGTTTGGTCTATATATCAACATGTTGACGGTCACTGTGACCTTGACCTTTGACCGATTGACCTCAAAATCAATAGGGATCAGCTACACTCTGAGACGCATGTCTGTGCCAAATTTGACGAACCTAGGTCAATTCCGTGTCTAGTTATCATCCGGACAAGGTTTAGTCTATATATCAACATGTTGACGATCACTGTGACCTTGACCTTTGACCGATTGACCTCAAAATCAATAGGGATCATCTACACTCCGAGACGCATGTCTGTGCCAAATTTGACAAACCTAGGTCAATTCTGTGTCTGGTTATCATCCGGACAAGGTTTGGTCCATATATCAACATGTTGAAGGTCACTGTGACCTTGACCTTTGACCGATTGACCTCAAAATCAATAGGGATCATCTACACTCCAAGACACATGTCTGTGCCAAATTTGACAAACCTAGGTCAATTCTGTGTCTGGTTATCATCCGGACAAGGTAAGGTCTATCGACCAACCAACCGACGGACCGACTGACATTAGCAAAGCAATATACCCCCACTTCGTTGAAGGGGGGCATAATAATCCCAAGGAAAGAATGTCTTTGAAAATATTGCAGAAAAAAGAGAAAATGATGGTACAAGCAGTTTATCCTTTTCCCACACTGTTCTCTATCTTTTCTAAAACATGTTGCAGCATTTTGGCATCAATTTACTTGTTGTCTGAAAATACTTTCAATTTGGCCAAGTCTAAATATTTGTTGTTCGGTAGAGAGTTAAGAAATATAAGTTTCATTAACTTTGAAGTTTACTATTATCTATTTAGATTCTTCTGTAGATAAATGTGATCTTTGTTTGGAAAATAACTTCAGGATTTTTTAAACTTTAACTGATGTCACAATGCTTTCAAAATCTGTCTGCTGTAAGTACATCTTAAGTTACTCCTACTAAGTAATGTGCTAAGATTATGATATCATACCCTGTGTAACTTATTAGTGAGTTGGATCTGGTTTTCCTCAAACTCTTTCTGTGATCTGGCGTCTTCATTTATTATAGCAATTCTGTAAACAGAGAGAAATAGTAAAATTTTAACACATTCTAAACCTAGACATAAATTAACTTTCATTGAACATCTTTAATTGATCCAGTGCCTCCTGCAAATATATATATAATTTTTTTGCCCATTAGCTGAACACTTCTGAAAACATTGTGGCAACATAAGATTTGCTCATAACCAGCATTTTCTCCCTTTGAAATTGATGTTTTCATATCAATTCATGTTTTAAATGTTAATTCACATTGATTATACCTATTTTACAAAGATTTTTATGATGTCATTAGGTACAAGTTGTTTTTTTTTCAGGTAGAAAGAAGTTTACAAGTATAACATTGTTCCAAGTAGAATGACAGAAAAAATGTCTTCAGTTGTCACAATAATTACATATTAGCCATGCTCTGTCAAAACAGGGTTTAATGCATCTACAAAAAGTATCAACCAAGGTCAGCCTGCCCAATCTGCTGACCTGGGTTGAAACTATTTGCTGGTGGTCTATTTTCAACATGTCAAAGGATCAGTCCACTTCATGATTCAGTCAGTTGTCATACAAAATGGATTTTAGGGATCCATAATTATATGATGACTTGCTTGGTATGATGCATCACGGAGATGCATTAAACCCCCCTTTTCCCAGAGCAGGGCTCATATAATAGTTTATTTCATTATCATCTACATAAAAGGAACTGAACAATCCCTCCTAACTGCTGAAGTACCTGTCATTGCTACAGTCGACTTTTTGGCTAGTGAAGATCAAGATCAGACTGTACAAAATGTGCATTCTGATCAGTTAAACTGTCAGCTTTGCTAAAACACTATAGACAAAAGAAACTATGAAGTAGCAAATATTTGGGTTTTATCTCTAGACTGAAAATATCAGTTGGTTTCCTTTTTACTTTAGCACTCTAATGTGTTTTTAACATAATGGAGATGAACATCATATGGTAATAACTTCAGTCACTTTACTTCATTACACCCTGAGATAAATTTGCAGCAGAAAAATTTGAAAACAGTTTCCTAAAAACAATTATAATAAACATGAATACAGGTTTAATACATTAATACCAGTTTCACAAAAGTTGAAAAACAGACAATTTATTTTTCTGTCAATGACTGGCTAGCCACTTATCCCAAAAACTTGTTTGCTAGAAGTGACAATTAGAAAACAACGGATTTGTACACACACCAATTTTAAGTGATCATCAATGGGTTTTTTTTCTTCCCTATTTCCTCTTTCATCAAAGTCCTTCAAAATGAACATAGAAAAGGTAATGAGAAAGCACTTTATCTATCACAATATTTTGAGCAGATGTTTGCAGCAGATACATATAAATACTGTATCAATTATTTCATATTTAGGACTAAACTGCCTACCCCTTCTTTCTTAGTTCATCATTTTGTTTGAGCTGCTTCTGTAACTGGGCAGTCAATGCTCTCTCTTGACCCTCTAACTTGGCTTTTGATGTTTCATACCTTCTTAAGCTCTACAACAAGAATTAAAAAAACTTAATTAACATCCCAATGCATTTGCAATTATAACACATCAGAAAACATGATTTCTCCTTTTCCTTTTTTTCTGCCCTTGCAAAAACAAATTTCTTTATTTGAGTTGCATTTCTTTTGTCATCTGCAAGAGCTTTCAAAATGAAACATGTCTTATTTTTCTCTTTTTTCTTGTCTGACATAATTATAGTTTACTAATTCTATGCATCAACAGAACTTGAATTTAAAAAAAGAAATAGAAAATATGCTGAAGCTTTGAATAGTTGCAAGGTCAAACTTACCAGGTAAATTAACCCTTTCCCAAACAATCCCTGGTTTTTATGACCCTGAGATAGAAGCCTTTTGAAAACATTGTGGGAAAAGGAGAAAATGCTGGTAAGCAGCATTTTCTCCTTTTCCCACCATGTTTTCTACTCTTCTAAAGTCAAGTTTCAATTTTTGAGTCACGTTTATTTTGTCGTCTGCAAATGCTTTCAATTCAGACAAGTCTAAAATCTTGTTGTTTGGTAAAAAGTTAAGAAAAAAGTAAAATCATTTCATATATTTTACCTTTCTAAGAGCATCTAACTTCCCTTCACTGTCAACTTGTTTTTCATGAAGACAATCTAATTCCCTGCAAATAGAAAGATTTTTTTGTCTGAAATACCCTATTAAGCCTTTGCTAAACATAAAAGCTTTAACAACCCTGAGAAAGAAGGCTTTTGAAGAGACTGAGGAAAAGAAGAAAGTGTTGGTGACCAATATTTTTTTTTTACCTTTTTCCTGGTGTTTTCTACTCTTTCATAGACAAATTCCATCATCTTAGCCACACTTCATTTTTCATTTGCAAATGCTACAGGTATGGAAAATTTTTGATGTGTTGTAACAGGTTAATTCATTTCTTCCAGATCATTTTAAGTCATTCACTCGGAAATGGAATTTGTAGCTGATGAATTTGACAATATCTTAAAACATAAAATCTAAAAAATTCAGTATGAGTTTATACAGAATAAAAGAATACAAGGAAAGACAAATGACACAATGAGAAATTGCCTACTATGAGCACTTTCTCCCTTTGCCACAGTGTTTTCAAAAGTTGTCAGCTGTAAGACACAAAAGGTAGTCTGCAGATGGTCATAAGTTGAAAGAAGCATTGTGTGACACAAGTCTGTAATTATTGTATAATGGTCATTTGGATCAACCATCCTTTACAGCAGTCAGTAGCTCTGACACAGGGTCTTGGAAGCATTAAATAAGGGTAGAATAACTGGTAGAGTACAAGTAGTTGTAGTTGCTAAGTACAAATATTGTACCAAGATGCAATATTTCTGATCTTTCACCTATGCTTTGACATTAGACTTGTCTCATTATTGACAATAAAAATTCTGCATCTAAGTCTTCACCAGATGACAAAAATTAAGTCTCGTCCAAAATTTAAAACAACTACAGACAACAAATGGGATATACCAGTAGTCCTATGATGGAATTTATCTTGGTAGAAACAAGCATTTTCTTCTTTTCTCAAATCGTTTTCATATGCCCTCTTCCCGAGGGTGGTTAAAACATGTACTGTTTTGTAAAGGGTTAAGCAATTTTTAAAAGCTTGTATATCATAAGTAGAGGAAGTAGATACTGACTTTTTCTTTTCAACATTCAAGACCTTTTGTTCCTTTGTCTTCTCTGATGTATTGGCCTGAAATAATTTGAAAAATTCTAGGTTAGAAAAAAGAACTATCCATGCCAATAAAATTTATATCTATTTACGTTATGTTTCAATGTAAGATGCCTGACAACCATTTTCATATATAAATTTCCATAAAAAAAACAAATCCTCTCAAAGTGCATAAATATGTGAATAGGTTATCTTAACACATACACACATTTGGGAACTGTTGTCTTTTTCCATGCCACATGAGCATAATTTACTTTTTGTGAAAGTGCTGACTAACATCAAACTGCACATTTTTGTGCATTCTGATCTTTGTCTACAGTTTCAGTTTATTGATAGTTTTAGGGATATATAGATAAGAAATTCTTGAAAACACAGCATTGACGGTCATCTCTTGTTTCTGAAGCATCTGCTTCATTGGTTAGCATGCAGATTTTTTATTCTGATCTCAGTAGACTCAATCTGTCAGCTCAACTTTCTAAGCCTTGTGGCAAAGCTGTGGGCTTAACCCTTTACCATACAAAGACCCTGAGGAAGACAGCTGAAGAAAAAATTGTGAGAAAAGCAGAAAATGCTGGTAAGCAGCATTTTCTGCTTTTCTCACAATGTTTCGTACCCTTGAAAAGACAAGCCCCATCATTTAAAGGATGTTTGATTGGTCATATGCAAATATTTTGAATATATATGTCTGAAATTTTGTCATCTGGGTCAAAGGGTTAATTAGAAATTTTAGAGGGTCCAAATTTCAGTCACTGAGCTAGACGATCAGTACGGGTAATATTTTTTTACCAAACTATTAAAGCATACACAACTATACTAACAACTGCCTTTTTCAGCTGCCTTTTCTCATTTCTGGCCTCCCCTCTCTCATGAATGAGATCCTCTTTTAGTTGAAGGATTCCGTCTTCAAGGTCAACAATCTGTTTTAGAAGAGAAGATTTGTATGTTTGTTTGCTTGTTTGAAAGGTGTTTCATGCTCCTTGAACAACATTTCAGTTATATCTTGGATACAGCTCATTTATTGATGTCCTTTCCTGGATTACACCAGTACTAGGTTAGGGCTTTGCGGTGCAAGGCCCAAGGGTACTCTCCCAACAAGTACTTCCAGCTTGGATCAAACTCAAAACTTCTAGATTATATACACAGTGCTTTAAACCCCTGAACCATAGAGGACCTCCCAATATAAAAGTGGTAGGTGTAATATTCAAGTATGAAAGGAAACAAATGGAGGCAATTACTTTGTGCACACTCAATTCATGTTTGCAATTTGAATCTCAGCCTTTATAAAAAAGAGCTCTCTTGTCAGACACCAAAATAACTTACTAGCTCCTGAGACAAAATTGCAGTGTACCACTTTTTAAAATATTCAGGTAAATTTTGGATAATCAACATGAATTCAAATGTTACACCTATTTTACCGCAAAAGGGACTGTGATTAACTCTTTCTCCATGTAAATATATTCCAATTTTATTAAGTTCTAACTGAAAATTTCCATAGTAATTAAGGATGACATTGGTGATAGGTAAGTATCTGGTGGACACTGTAGATCCAAGATCAGACTGCAAGTTCTGTTCAGTCTGATCTTGAACTACAGACAGCGAAGATACAAAATCAGACTGCACAGAAGGTGCATTCTGATCTTGATCTATGCCATTTGCAAAAGTTTATTGCATCAACATCAGCAGTAAAAAGAGTTGTAATGGTAATACTGTGGGGCTGAATTCACAAGCCATTCTAAATATACAATCCCAAGACACGCCATGTTCTGTCGCAGCCTATCAGACAGCTTGCCTACAAATTTGTACTAAATTTTGATCTAATACAAATAGTAGATAATGGCTTCAAATGGTGTTTACCTTACCTCTTGGTTTGTTTGTCTAACTTTGTCTCTAGTTTCATTAAGCTGGATCTGCATGCTATAATGAGAAGACATTATTAGCATTTTACTAACTATATCCAATGTTCAGTGTGTTTTCAAATCTATTTACCCATAAGTCATAATGATTTCAGTTTTATTCATCTCACAGTATAGACATGGAATAATCTATGACAAATGTGCAATCTTTGTCCTAAGATACTTTCAATAACTCTTTACCACACAATCCAGAGTTCTACCTAGCCTGAGGAAGGAGGCTTTTCAAAACATTGTGAAAAAAATGGAGAAAATTCTGGTAACCAGAATTTTCTCCTTTTCCCATAATGTTTTCTACCGTTCAAAAACATATCTTATCATTGGAGCCATGTTTAGTTTCTCCTGTAAAAATGCTTTTACTATGGATGAGTCTAAAATTTTGTTGGTAAAGGGTTAAAAAAAAGGGGTGAAATAAAAAAACAATCTGTAATCTTAGGTACATGTAAATTTCAAGAACTTTGAATTTTACAAAAACACTCTGTACTCTGTAGTGTAGTACAAGTGTTTTTATAACTTTGTGTCACTTGAAAAAAAAAATGCAAAAGATGACCTGTTTCTCCATTTATAAATGTTTTCCTACTGATCTCTAGATTTATCATTTAACCCTTTACCACACAATGACGCCTTTTAACACCCCTGAAGAAGAGGCCTTTTGAAAACATTGTGGGAAAAGGAGAAAATGCTGGTAACCAGCATTTTCTCCTTTTCCCACAAAGTTTTCTACCCTATCAAAGAAAAGTTGCGTCATTTGAGCCACTATGAAATTGTCTTCTGCAAATGCTTTCAATTTGGATAAGTCTTAAATTTTGCCGTGTGGTAAAGGGTTAAGAAATAAACTGCCTTTCATTGAAAATGCTTAACCCAGTACTACACAATCCCAAGTTTCAATGACCCTGTGTAAAAGGTCTTTGGAGAAAACTTTGTAACTACCATTTTATCATTTTCCCACAATGTTTTCTACCCTATCAAAAACAAACACCACCAATTAAGCCACATTTAATTGTGGTGTGGTGCGGGAATAACCTACCTGGCCTTCTCAGCCATCCTTTGGTTAAGTTGGGAAATAATCTCTTCATGCTGTTGCCTGATCAGCTCTCTCTCTGGGCTAAATTGAAATAATAAGAAATAAGAAGAAAAATTCAATTACAGCACCTCTGACAGCAAGTTTATATTTTCTTTTATCTTGCAGCAGATCAATATTGAAAGTACTGAGGTTCTGTGCTGTATGGTTTTGATCCTTATAGTCTGTGAAAACCCACACCTAAAACTGACCTCAGTGTGTTGGAGAATTCATCTGTTACCGAAATGATCCCATGTATAAAAACCCTATGGAAAAACGTTTTTTGAAATCATTGTGGTGAAAGAATCTGCAGCTTACATATTCCCAAAATGTTTTATACCCTTTAAAAGATCAACCCTATCATGTCTGCAACATTTAATTTGTCATCTGCAAATGTTTTCAATTGGATAAGTCTAGAATTTTTTCGATAAAGATTTAATTGCATACTTGGCGACTGGTCTATTTCTTGATATATTGAACTTAAAAGTATTTTATTTGTGCTTGAGTCTATATTTATCACATGTTTTTTTGCTATCGTAATCCTTTACCACACAGTCCGTAGTTTTAACAGCCTTCAGAATTTTAGCCTTTTCCCCCAGTTTTTTCCTGCCTTCCAAAAACTAATTTCAATTTTTAGTCATATTTATTTTCTTGTCCACAAAAGCTTTCAATTTGCACAGATGTAAAATTTTGTCTTTTGATCAAGTGTTAAAGCAAAACAACTGAATATTGATAATGAATCCAAAGAGTTCACAAGCTATAAGTCAACTGGTTTGCAAACAAAAAAAATTCATGAAGAAGTTTATAAAGAAAATAAGATACTATAAATGTACTACAAAAACAGAAAAGGATTAGAAACTTCCTTGAAATTAAAGAGTCTTAAAACTTGATTTTGCCTTCTACATGAATTGTAGTGTTGTTTAAGTATAAATGAATTTCCTTTTCTAAGTCTCTCAGATTCTTCCTATTACATTTAGTTTCCACATCATGAACAGAAGGGAAGTAGTGAAGACTGACAGTTCAATCGCAAAAGTCAATTGCAAATTGACCTGATTATCACATAAGAGACATGTATTGCAAAGAAATCTCTCATCAGTTTTTAAAGTCTCTAATTTGTCTATGATTTTCTATGAGCCAAAGAGGTAGACAAGCAAAAATTAAGACACCTGCCCATTCCATAAAAAAAAAAAAAAAAACTAGAGGATTGCCCAGGGGCAACATGCCCAACCCACCTGTATTTATGACAATTTTATCATTTGACCTTCAAGTGTGACCTTGACCTTTGACCTACCTGTACAAATGTTTCAAATGGCACTTCTACTTATAAAGTAGAACAAATGTGCCAAATTATTCTGAAATCCATCTATAAATGTATAGGTTCTGGTCCACACACTAAGGCATGCAGCCACTTACACCAAAGCAACATTGTGACAACTATATTTCGCTCACCGCAAGCGGGCTCGACGTAAGTCAATAATTTCAATTATTCACCCCCCCAACTCAAATATTTGGAGTGATCACTATTTCCTTCTTAATTTGGTATACATACGGAATATTATGTTGTAGTAACTTTCCTGGTGCTTGTATTTAATTTGAGCAGCGTGAGAAAATTTGATATCGCGCGATGTCAAAATTTTCTTACGCAGCAAGAAATAAATAAAAGCACCAGGAAAGTTACTACAATATTCCTTTTATTATATACTTACAACTTTCAACAACAACATTTTGCAACTAGACTATTGACATTTTATTTAAAAACAGCAAACAAAATGAGACAATTAATAGTGCGGATGGTAATAATTCTTTTTTCATGAATGGTCGATTAATATTACAGTGTAACATTTTGACTAATCAAATCGCAAATCAATGCATGCTTAGTCCATGCGTGAGATACGTCATCATACCATATCTGGGACCGTATTTCACTGCGTGTAAATACGGATTTTTTTTCTGTCGTGTGTGTTATTTCATCCGATTCAACACATTGTATTTGATCCAGGAAAATTTACTGGTATATAACAATTTCAGATTCACAAAGTCGGCATGCTTTGATAGTATTGTCGGCCGATGGCCTTTATACTTTGAATTAAAATATTGTATAGTATTATTGTATTGATAAAACCCTTTAAATCATCATTTTTTTGGCCCTATCATTTACATTCTTTTACTTTTATTTTATCACTGCCAAAGTATACATTTACACATTAGCAAACGTCTAGCACAAATGAAACACTGAGTAAAACAAAAAATGTATCATCAGTTATTTTTTGCGCTATTGGTTTTTTTTTGGTTTTTTTCATGGTTTACAAAAATTGCCAATTAATATATTTGTATACTATGTATAAACATGGGATACAAACAAATGGAAAGAAAGACATTACTGGAACTCCAGAATTTCAATAAAAAATGGGGGTTTTGAAGAACTAACATGCTAAGTCCTTCACTTTACCCCTTGCAATGTTGGCTATTGTCAGGTTTAACTAGTAAAAATGACACAGAAGACAAACATTCAAAGGAAATAAAGAATTAATGAGTGTAAAGGAGAAACTGCCTTTAACAAACAAATTCTCATTTTCCTACAATACAATGTATTTCTAAGAGCTGTCTACTGCATGAGTGCAGAATATCATATTTCAATAGCAATGGGTTAAGACATTACTCTACAGGTTCTTCTAATACCAACCACAAATTAACTGAATCACACAAAGGACAAACATTTCAAGGAAACAAAAATATCAACAGTTGCTACAAGCAACTGCTCCTTTTTCACCAAAGTTTTTTCTAAAAGATCATATCTGTAACAGTATGATTATGAGTTAAACTACCCGTCAGTCAACAAATCAAATGCCTTTGCCAAAGTCATCGACCAAAAGTTTTACAATGGTGCAACTACTTCAAGCAAATATGAATGAAAGAAAAACATGAGGGTTTTTTTTTTCTTTCATCACTCAAATGCAATGATCAAATCTACAATCAAAAGCTTCTGTCAAGATCATCTATCAAAATTTTCAAAATGCTGAAACTACTGCAAACATAAACAAAAAGAATGATAAATGTTTTTTACAAATTAATTAAATGTCCAGCTCTACAAACAAATATCACTCGGTATTATACCTGTCCCTGAATGTGAAATTGTCAACAAACAAAATATCAATGAAATGATCTTGAATAAAAAATAAATCTAGAACAGAAATTCTGTGTGTTGTTACGTCATACTAAAGATTCTAATGTGTCATTTGCTGGTGATTCTAGTAATGGAGATCAGGTCCATAGCAGCTGTTGTTGTTTTTTTTTTTTATAAAAATGCTGCATCACTAAGGTTGTACTATCCTGTTAGCTATATAAAATATGTTACATGTATCTTTTCCACATCTAACATATAAAAAGACATCAGCAGAACTGTTATTCAAAAGAACTATCTGTTTGACAAATTTAACTGAAGTATGCTCTCCTCAAATGGTACATAGATTTTCTTTCACATCAGATTGGTCTAAACCTAACACTTAGGCTGCTAAGGGCAACTGAAGGACCTTTTGTGGACAGTTTAGATCAAGATCAGACTGCACAGAACGTGCAGTCTGATCTTGGATCTACACTGTCCGATAAGGAGATGTTTTTTACCAAATAATAAGGTTTAAATAGCATTATTCAGGTTTTTACTATCGACTTCACATTTTCATTTAACTTATTTAGCAGGATAAGAGTTAATTAAACCTTTACCAAACGATCTTGTGGTTTTATGATAGAGAGGATTAGGGCTTTTGAAAACACTATGAATACAGAATTAAATACTGGTGATCAGAAATTTTCTTCTTTTTCTAACAATGTTTCCCACCCTTCGAAACATATATCCTGTCAATCAACAATGTCTGTATATACTTTCAATATGGAAAGGTGTACAGGTTCAGTACCCGGTATCTGCTGAAATCATGAATCAAACTCACTGCTTGATCCTTCTGAGGTTCGAATTACGGGAACTTTACTGTATATAATTTGTATAAGAATTTTATCCTTACATACAGAGTATACCCTTACATGAAAAACTATAAAGTTACATAAAACAAAATCTTACTGTAGTGTTGAGTTTTCTTCATCCAGGTTTTTCTGACATTTCTCAAGGTGTGTTATGTTTTTGTTAATTGCATCCAAGTTTTGCTTTAGACTGGCAATATCATCAGCATTAGACTGTTTTGCAGAACTTACAGCATCTGTAAATTATAGAAATGCATACTCATGTCAATAATCTTCTGTTACCAATGTTATCTAACATAAGTTGCTTTTTGCGACCATAATTATAAATTGCAATATTTCAATTTGCCTTATTTTACATGTAAAAAGTCAATGTGACAAAAACAGTGCAATTTGCTAATTTCTGTGGATAAAAAGTCATATGCTTTCAGAAATCCATTGATTGTATACAGCACCATAAGGGGATTGTGCATAGCCTTTTGATGTGACTTATGAAAGTCAACATAAAAACATGTGTGGAATTCACGCTCATTTCAGATGGTGTTTAGCATTTCTTATTATATCTGGTACAAAACAGAAAACATTTTACTTAAAACATTGAAAAACCATAAATTTACAAAGTTCAATATTTTCTATACGTAGTTTAAGGCTGTTCCTACTCTTTACTTACGTAGGTTCAGAACTGAGGTTCAGAGCACACCCTATAAATTTTCAACAGAACAGTCCATTCTGGTGTACTTGAAGCAATCTGATGACTATCCGAGGTACTTTATTTGAACTTAATAGCAAAATTAAAGACGCACAAGTAAAAAAGATACTTTTCTTAGTATCAAATAGATTCAAACATGCGTGTTCATTATACAGCAAATGTGTGCCTCAAATATACATACTTGTCAAATACCATGCGCTTAACTGAGTATGCAAGTGACTACAAACCACTTATTTCTTTTCTGATGGAATCTGGCAAAAACTGCAGTTTATGTCTTAGAATACTGGCCTTTATTGTCTCTGACTCCAGTCTGTCATGGGCTTCTCTTCTGAGAATTTCCTGAAACATTTGAATGTCAAGAAATGTATAGCATGTTAACCCTTTACAACACAATCCTGAGTTCTAACAACCTTGAGGAAGGAAGGAATTTGAAAACATTGAGGTAACCAGCATTTTTTCCTTTTCCCACAATTTTTTCTGCTTTTTCAGAAAAATACTATCATTTGAGCAAAGTTTATATAATTGTCTGCAAATACTTTCAATTTGGACCAGTCTAAATTTTTGCCATATGGCAAGATGTTACCTACTATGCATTCTGGTGTGACACACAGTACCACCTGCAGGCTGTTTTTTTTTTTTTTGACTTGCAACTGACAACTTTTGAAAAAATGTGGTAAATTGTCACAATGTTTTAATTAACATGTGTTCATACACAGCAAAAAAATTTTCATGTAGTCTTGAGCTTATTTTGGTATGAAATTATTGGTCAACCATGCTCAGTTATCAAACAAGAAGGCCATCAATCTTCACTGCTTTTGTAAATAGTATTGATCATTATTACATTCTGTTACTAATAATAGCAACATTTTCTGCTGAAAAATGGTGTAATATCAGTGTCACGCGAGGGCAGATATGGCGGGGCAACGAGCTGATATCTGATATCCCGCCCGTCGACAAGATATTTGTTCTAAACCTATAGCAACAGAGTACTCGCTCGTAAACTAACTTTCTCAAAACATCCAGTTTGAAAAAAAATGGATGAATCAGTCCGTCAATCGCTGGCGGACAAATTTTCAGGACTACAGAAAATGACTGAATCGCAAAGACATGATAAATAGAGAACAAATTTTTGTTGTCTTGGATTGGGAAAATTTATCGGACAAGGCGTGGTATCAAAAGGCTAGTAGTTCTACGAATTTTATCCGTTGAGCCGGGGGGACCGTGCCTGATGATTAAGTTTCCCAGTCCAAAGCACTAACCATCTATTCTATTTATCCTGTTTCTCATTTATAATGCATATCATACTAAACTGAATATTTGGTTCACAAATACCGTCATCTTTTTATCTATGAATAAAGATGAAGAACTGTTTATTTAAAACATCCTTATACTGCAGCTGGGATAGTCATGATGGATGATGATGTCATGAACGTGACGTTTACCCGCGAAAAAAAAGGTGTCTCGAATGAAGACAAGAATTTATCTGTTTTAAGTGTTTAAACATGTTAGAAAACGAAAACATCGAGCAAATAATCAATGAATGTAATAAAAAGGTTATTACACGGCTGATGAGGGCTGGAGAGTGATATCAGCCTGCCACCTTGAAATCTGCCCTCGGGGCAGATATCAAGGTTGCGGGCCGATATCACTCTCCAGCCCTCATCAGCCATGTAATAACCTCTATCTATTACATTCTGTTACTAACAATAGTAATTAACATTTTCTGCTGAAAATGGTGTAATATCAGTGCCACACAAGGGCAGATATGGCCGGGCAACAGGCTGATATCTGATATCCTGCCCGTAGACAAGATATTTGTTCTAAATCTATAGCAACAGAACACTCGCTCGTAAACTAACGTTCTCAAAAGATCCAGTTTGAAAAAAAAAAATAGCTGAATCACTCCATCAATCGCTAGTCGACAAATCTTCAGAACTACAGACACTGATTGAATCGCAAAACCAGCGAAGACATGATAGAGAATAAATTGTTGCTGTCTTGGATTGGGAAAGTTTATTGGACAAAGCGTAGTGTCCAAAGGCTAGTAGATCTACAAATTTTATTTGTTGAGGCGGAGGAACCGAGCCCGATAAAGTTTTCCAATCCAAAGCACCACCATCTATTCTATTTATCCCGTTTCTCATTAAATTTTATAATCCGTATCATACTAAATTGAATATTTGGCTAAGAAAAAGACACATGTCGACATCTTTTTAACTTTGAATAAAGATGAAGCACTGTTTATGTAAAACGTTCTTACACTGTATATGCAGCTATGATAGTGATGACGAATGATGCACGATTATGTCATGAAGGTGATGTTAACCAGCGGAAAAAAAATGTGTCAAATGAAGACAAGAATTTCTCTGTTTTAAGTGTTTAAACATGATAGAAAACGAAACAATCAAGCAGACGATGCATGAATGTAATAAACAGGGTATTACACGGCTGATAAGGGCCGAAGAGTGATATCAGCCCGCCACCTCGAAATCTGCCCTCGGGCTAAAGCCCTCGGGGCAGATATCAAGGTTGCAGGCCAATATGACTCTCCGGCCCTCATCAGCTGTGTAATAACCTCTATAGATCGGACTGAGTAGAACATACATGCTGATCCTGGATTTACATGGATATTGTGTGTGATATTCTGGAGAAAACAGCCTTGAATTTGAAGAATATCAGTCTTCCTTACTGACAAAAGCAGTCTCTTATATTTGTTAGTAAAAGAACACTGTATATGGCTTAAAATGGACAAAATGGACATTTTGCAGCTAAGGACAATAGACCCAAAAGTAACAATTGCAATACTGCTTTACCTGAATCACTCTAAATATTTGACAAAGTAGATCAAAGATCAGAGTACATGTTTTGTACAGTCTTATCTTAATTCATTATATTCTATAAAAGCAACTCTAGATCTGCATAGGACTGCCACCCTGATATTTCATGCACATCTCTAAACATATGATAGAGACAAGTTCTAAAATCATAATATATGCCATATACATGTAACCAATTATTTCATTCGTCAACTTGAAGTTTCTCTTTTATACCTATGAAAATATTGAATTAAAATCATTTTCAAAGAAGAAACACATACCAATTCCCTCAAGGCCTCAACAACCTTGTCAATATTTTCTACATCATTCTCTGAAAAACCGAAGTCATGCTGCATTCGAGCACCTGGAAAAAAGAGATGAATATATTCCAAACTCGAAAGATTGAAAGAAATAATGTGCGAAATGCAACTTGTGAAAGAAAATGTGAACAAAATACATGTATATGTGTATAAAAAGGAAAAGGGATCATGTAATTTAACCCTTTACCAAACAATGTTATGTTATTACAACTATAAGGACGAAGTAGTCACTGAAAAGGCATTTGAAAACGATGTTGACATAGGGGAAAATGCTGAGAAACAACTCTCTACTTTACCCACAATGTCTTCTATCCTTTTAACTCTTTACC
The DNA here is from genome assembly GCA_946811185.2 of Hippopus hippopus. Taxonomy (NCBI): domain Eukaryota; kingdom Metazoa; phylum Mollusca; class Bivalvia; order Cardiida; family Cardiidae; genus Hippopus; species Hippopus hippopus. The sequence continues at coordinate 35,066,949 of OX328097.1, forward strand.
AAACAATAAAATTTTAGACTTGTCCAAATTGAAAGCATTTGCAGATGACAAAATAAGCATGACTCAAAAATTGAAACTTGACTTTAGAAGAGTAGAAAACATTGTGGGAAAAGGAGAAAATGCTGGTTACCAGCATTTTCTCCTTTTCCCACAATGTTTTCAGAAGGCTTCTTCCTCTGGGTCATAAAAACCAGGGATTGTTTGGTAAAGGGTTAAAACAAGCCCTGTTATTTCAGCTACATTAAGTTTGTCATATTCGCACATGCTTCCTAGGCTAACAATTTAAATTCTGATACATTTCTCTAATCTGTTGATGTCTTTATCACAATATCATTAATAATTTGTATGGCAACTTGGTATACTGTATGACTGATTCTGAAAAGTCTATGGTATGGTTCATATACAAGGCTGATCAGACTATGACAAAATCAAATTTGCAAAGCCCACATAATGGCACATGTAATTTACATGTTGCTAATTTACAGTTGCTAAAGTTGCAGAAACTAAACACAAGCAAGGTGTCTTTAACTCTTTACCACACAATCCCGACTTTTTACAACCCAAATAAAGAAAGCTTTTTGAAATATTGTGAGAAAAGGAGAAAATGCTGATAACCTTTTCCCAAAATATTTTTTTTGTAGCCTTCCAAAAACAATTTCGATTTTTTAGTCACATTTATTTTGTTGTCTGAATTTAGACTAGTCTTAGAGTATGTCATTTGGTAAAGAATTAAATATATTATGCTGTAAACAGTTGTTTCATCATATTATAATATAAATATAAAATTATATCACACATATAAGATTATTCCATGGTTATTTGTAAGTGTGTTTTGTTATATTGTTCAGAAAGCTTTTGAGTGCTAGTTCATTGAAATATACCTCCCTGGACAACTGAGCTGCAATATTTCATATGCAGTCAAAGAGTAGCCAGGTCTGTAAGTTGGTACTTGTTCTGCCTTGCTACAAAGCTAGTTTTAGTAATGACATAGTTGGGTATTTGCTTGTAGGTTGTGGGTTTTATTCCTGCCCGGGACAGGTTACCTATAAACATGTTATATTTGGCTCCCAATACAACCTCAGAATCAAAATGTCACAGACCTGCCCAAATCATACCTTTACAAATGCTGGCTCTGTAGCAGGGCAATGCAAGTGCCAACTTCTTCTACTAGACCTGGTTGCATATACCCTTCTATATTAAATTTGTCTTTGAATTTCTCAGAGACAAAGGTCATTGATTCCTGCACAAGCTCATTTGGGGCAGAGGAGGGGGCTTGACTTTATGTTATTTTTGTGTTTGTTTCTCCACACACCTTCAAAGCCGCCATTCTTTAAATGCTTCTAGAAAATTTAAAATCTTACTGTTCATCTTTCAGTTGGCTGCATGTATCTATAATCTACTAACCTCCCATGTTTTTTAGTGTAATATACCCATTACGAATTTTCTTATCTTATACACGTTTGATATCACAATTGTGTGACATTTTTTTTTGACGTCATTTTGTACATATTTCATAGAAGTGAATGGGTTTCATGGACATTACCGCGGGTGTATCTATTGATGGTTTTGCATCTTCTAAACTATAATTCATGAAATTCCGTTATGTGATAAAAAGAATCTGACATTTGTTGGCATTTAAAATAAAATTTTATTAAACTCGTCAACAAAAAATGTTATTAAGCTCGCCAAGGGCTCGCTTAATAACACTTTCCTAGACTCTTTTAATAAAATATTATCTCAAACTCCAACTCATGTCATATCCTATATGTCAGCGACGAAAATGGACATGATCGAATCATGAAACATGAATAAATGATATAACTTCACATTGACATCAAGTTTCATACAAAGTTTTCATCGATTTCTTTGTAATTTACGCTTTATTTGACATAAAACATTTAGTTAATTGGTAAAAAAATACTCACTATAAATTCAGTTTACTGCGCATGCATCTTCAATTTCATTTGAAAAGAATAACATTGTGTGATCAGTGATGTAAGTGACTTGTATGGCTCCTCTTAAATGAAATACACCCAGTGCATTTTAGTTTCCCTTTCAGTGCCCAAAGCTGATCGATTAATCAGAAGCCAACAAACTGAGGTAGAAAAGAAATTTACTGTACTCAAAATAACTTCCAGAACATGCGCAGTAAATGTCAAGTACTATATAATTACATTTCAAAAAAATGGAATAATATGAAAGTAACAGTAACATATTTGAATTGCTCTGGTTTTCTTCTAAAGATTAATTATTAGTCTATCGATCAAGGGCCTTACTGTTAGCTGACAAAAAAAAAATCGACACATAAAGCCATTTGAAACGATTCCGGTATTTTCATTTTCCAATCCAGAATGGTGATATGAATGGCTGCTACGAGGGCTTGCGGAGATGCAATCACAAATATGACATAGGAGCTAGACACCGAATCGGGAGTGAAGTAGATTCTATCCGCAAAATGTTCTGATTTTCCTTATCAAACTTTGAAGACTTAGCCGGAATCAATTACCAAGATCCTGAAGATGTTCAACTGCGCTGTTAACTTCTGGTATTTCCAATAGGGCCGTCATGTTTCTTCTCTTTTTCTCAACTTTTCCTGTTAACACAAAATTTCATCTCTCAATTTCATCAACTGCCGCCATCTTGTAAACAATTACTCGGACTACTTGGAAGTTTTCCACCGTTTTCTCTTTAATGCTGTTGCTACACACTAAATGTAGTTTTCAACGTTAGCGAGGTTTTGCGGTCTAGTGAATTACCAAAATGTAAAGATGTATCGGAACGAATATATTTACCAAAAAGGAACCATTTATTACAAACGATTGATGTAGTTTTCTTTTATTGTTGACCAATACCCAATCATTTGTCACTCATGTTTTTATCTTACGTGTTCAATGCATGCTCGACGGGCCTTTTGAGGCCTTTAACAAGAAACATCTTATCTTTCTTATCTTTGTAGACAATCAGTCCTTGTCCTAACAAGGACTTTCAAGGAGTCTAAAGTGTTCTTAGCATTTTATCCTTTTCCCACAATGGCTTTAAACGTACTCCCTCATGCTAACCAGTATTTTATCAATTTTCCAAAATGTTTTCAAAGGCGTTATCCTTCATGATTCAAAGAATGGTTACCAGCATTTTCTCCACCTTCCACAATATTTCCTCCATCTCCGACAATGTTTCAAAAGTATTATCCACCGTGGAAAAGGAACAAAAATGTTGGTTACCACCATTTTCTCCTTGTCCAACAACAATTTCAAAAGCGTTCTCCGTCAAGGTACAGAATTTCATCCTCTTACCACAATTTTTTCTCCATCTCCCACAATGTTTTTGAAAGTGTTATCCGTCATGGTTCATAGATAGCTACAAGCATTTTCTCATTTGCCCACAACGTTTTCAAAAACGGGTTCAAAGAATGGTAAGACTGTTAATGATTTAATGGTCAAAGGGAGAAAACTCGTACATTCTTTTTTCCATAAGTATACCGGAATAACGTCCCTTACAGTTGTGGACGGCAAAATTTGGGGTAAAAATAATGTACGTGTAAACAGTTTAAAGGTTGTAAAGAAAACCAATATTAAAACCTCTTCGTTGAGCTGTTTCTTGAATAGGTACATTACATATGACAGGGCCTTATCAAATGTTAACAATTCAGAAGATATCGTGACATCTGACAAAGAAGGAACTTAAAGGCATAAATTATACCTTGTTTCCAGAAAGTAGTCTCCCTTGGATTTCATCACATTTGTAAACACAACAACCGCCAAAATAGAAAGTGGGATAGTCAATAACAGTGTGGTTATCAGGAGATTTCACCAATATTGTAAGTAACATTCGAGTAATAAAACATTTTAGGCATAATACCTACAAACCCCAACCACTATACCGTTCTATGCATGTATGTGGCATTGTTTTATGAGTGAACAGATAAGGAACGAATGATATTTTTAGCTTCATTCGGTTGACCAATATTGTATTTGATGTAAACGGAATGAATCCGTAAAATTGCATCTGGTTATTAAAGGTTTTCGCGATATTGTGATGGGGAGTATGCTAAGATATATATGGCGTAACATAAGGCTTAATTATATTTCTCTATACTTTAGGGAATCAAATTAAAACTAACAAATTTCTGGATTATGATATTATAATTTAAGTTCATTATTTCGACTAACCATGGAAGTCATGTATTCAAATATGAAACAATATAAAGTATATCTATACAAATTACCAATGTAAATAGTAATTACTTCCATACCAAACAACAAAAGCTTTGACCCCTTTGATTTGAAAGCATTTACATATGGCAAATTAAATGTCAGTCATATGTTTGCATTAGATAGGATCGAAAACATTGTGGGAAAAGGCAAAAAGGCTGTTCACCAGCATTTTTCCTCTCTCCACAAAGTATTCAAAAGGTTTCTTCTTTGTGATAGTCAAAACCAGGGATTGCTTGGTAAAGGATTAAACATTAGCTTTGGTAGAAGTAATCATCAGACTACCCTCTGGTAGCCTGATATTCCCTCTATCCTCGACACACAATAGCTAGTACTGCATTCTTTCTGAATACCAGATTTCACTCCTCTGCATAACTATTTCCAATCTCTTACAATTGTACAAACTTTGTCAATTTATTAACTAAATATTCTTATAAAACAACAAAAGAAATTATAACTAAATTTAGGAAGAAAACAATATATAAGAAAACATAAATATGGTTTCTTACTATTTGGGATGGGTGGGCGGGTGTTTTTCAACAACTTCAAGTGAATTTTGACTTCCTTACTCGTCGAAACCTTTTCAAACTGTGTGGTTAAATAATCTGCGAAAATTTTGCTCAAATAGATAACCAATCAAATTGCAACACTCAAATGTGTATTGATGTTGCCTAGTGACCAAACAACCAATGACTATGATAGATAAAAAAGTATGGTGGTACAGGTATACCAAAATCTAATTAAATATTTTTATGTAATAAAAATCTTCCAATTATATTTCTCTATACTTTAGGGAATCAAATTAAAACTAACAAATTTCTGGATTATGATATTATAATTTAAGTTCATTATTTCGACTAACCATGGAAGTCATGTATTCAAATATGAAACAATATAAAGTATATCTATACAAATTACCAATGTAAATAGTAATTACTTCCATACCAAACAACAAAAGCTTTGACCCCTTTGATTTGAAAGCATTTACATATGGCAAATTAAATGTCAGTCATATGTTTGCATTAGATAGGATCGAAAACATTGTGGGAAAAGGCAAAAAGGCTGTTCACCAGCATTTTTCCTCTCTCCACAAAGTATTCAAAAGGTTTCTTCTTTGTGATAGTCAAAACCAGGGATTGCTTGGTAAAGGATTAAACATTAGCTTTGGTAGAAGTAATCATCAGACTACCCTCTGGTAGCCTGATATTCCCTCTATCTGCCAACCCATCGGCCAAAAATCAAAAATTCAAACAAAATAAAAGTAAACGAAGCAAAACAACAAAGCAAACAAAAGCATATACAGACACTTATAACATTGTTAGAAAGCTAGCACATCATAGCATGAGTAATGAGCATCATAGCAATTACGACAATATACTGTGTATACCAATCTCTTACCTTATGCAAACTTTAATTCTTTGTTTTCTTACTACAGAAAGGAAATTGAAAAAACAAAAACATATAGAAATTATTCCTTTAAATAATTTACCTATAAGTGTGTAATCACATTAATGAAAAATTGTTTGAGACGATTACATCCTTCTGGATTCAAGTGCAAGCCTCCATCTTTTTTAGCAAACAATTCTTGTTTTACTTTTCCTCTATGTGTAAAAGGTTTATATGTGCATACAAATTGAAAATTTAAATCTTTGCTCATATACCTTTGCATATAACTATTTACTTCCTTAATAACTGACTCTGTTATCTCGTGGTCAACGGGTCTGGGAATGATGGCAGAAACAATTATTCTAATGTTTGGATTGGATTTCCTGCAAACTGCTATTAAATTTGCGTAATCAGATAGAATATGTTTAACTTTTGCCCTATTACCAATATCATTAGTACCAACATGCAAAATTACACATGAAAAGCCTGATAAATTCACAGCATTTGAATGTATACGATTTGTCATTTTCGAGATGGTGTCACCTCGGAAGGCTTGTACTAGACATCCATCAATTCCTGTCACATACTTGGCAATTGAATCTGACACAATAGTAACTTTACGTTTTTCTGCAAGTATAAAAGTGAAAATGCAATATGAATAACAGACTATTAAATTGATATACCTTGACATCTCTGAGATACCGAACAGCTAGTCCATTAAATCAAACACTTTAATGAAGACTAGTATCTACGCCATCTCTGGAGAGTAGATAATCTGTATCTCTGAAACAAAATATAATTAAAAATTTACAAAACAAACAATACATTTTACCAATTAAAATTTTAAATAATCATTTGTCTATCCAGTCAATGGCACATGTTTCATTATAAAAAGAATGGTAAGTCCAACAAATCAACCACTCTGCTGAAAACTTACATATTTTAGCCTACTGACAGTCTGAAACTGAGCCACTGCCAAGAAAGACAACTTTTTTAAATATTTTTCAGCTTAACTCATTTATCTCCCTTGTTTTGTACTATGCTTTTATATGTTTTATCATCATTTCTGCTACTATAACCTTATCTTTTAAGGAAAAACTCAAGTATTTTTTATAGGCGTCCGATTTCCAGTCTCCATGTAACTGTATTAACTCAGAAGGAACACCTGATTCGAAGGCAAAAGTTGCTCCTCCTCTTCTAAAACTGTGTGAAGAGAATAATTGAGAATCTAAACCTAACTTGTCTAACAAATTCCTTAAATAATTTTGGAAACTTTTATATGTAATCCATTTATTCTTTCCCAATGTGAACAAAGGCTCTTCAGGTTTAGCTTTTATCAAATGGCACATATTTAAGTATGCTTTAACGGGGCATAAAATGGAATCTTCAATGGGTAGCAGAGGTGTCAAAAGTTGTCTTTCACCAAATTGAATTGTTTTCGTCCAATCCATTGACACCACTAGCATACCATTTTGGAAGGAAACATGTTTCCGTAATAAACATTTTCCTTTTGAAATATCATCTTGCGAACTTGGGACTAAATTTGATTTTCTTGCAAAAAGGAAAAATGCAAAAACAAATAAACACCAATATACCACATCCTTTTTGTCTGTTGGATTTAGAATGTTAGCTAATTTAAATAGCAAATTAGGCGTGATTGGAAGTGCTTGTTTTACTCTATGAGGATTCTTTCTTGAAATTCCAGTGATACTTAAATTAACCAAAAATTCATTAATATCCTCTACTGAAATTTGTAGAATAATGTGCATAGACTTGACAGCACTGATATAATTTTTAATTGATTGAACTGATTTAAAGGTTCGGCTTAAAAACTGAGCATACAAACTAAGGGTTTCTGAGTTTGAAGGAAGTGCTTTAAGATTAAAATAGATACAGAATAACAAATAAGATTCCCACTGAGTCCTAAGATTTCTCAAAGTACCCACTGCATAGGCTGACCTCCTTGACTCGTTCAGATCTCTTTTTAAATAATGCAACTGTTTCCCTGTAAAACAGAAGTAAATTTACCTATTACCAGTCATGAGAGAAGCAAAATTCATCTTCTGACACTGTACATTCTTTCAAATGAAAGCCCCTCGTCATTTCAAAAAATCTTTCTCTTTGACCAATATTATCATCCCATCTCGATAAGAAATCTGCAATTCGGTTAGTTTTCCCACTCAAATGAATTGCCCTAATTTGAAATTCTTGTTTAGCTGATATAAAGGTTAACTCACGTAAACATGATTGTAACATATCATTTTTGGTTTTCCCCGAGTTTACCACTTGACAAACAGATTCATTGTCACAAAATATTTGAATTCTTTTCCCTGCGAAATATCTGCCCCATAATTTTAGGCATACCATTATTGCTAGCATTTCACAAACGTTGATGTTGTGATTAGCTAAACTTGGAGGAAAACGACAGTGGAAATATTTACCATCCCAAAATCCTCCACAACCATCTAAACATGCATCTGAACAGAAAATTTCATCAGGTCGTGACCATTCCTCGTATATCATCATTGATATCCCATTATATATAGGAAGAAAAGAGTGCCACCATAAGATGTCTTTTTTAACATAGTTTGGAATATTATGCTCCTTAGCATCTGATTTATAAAGCTCTTTCATCCATTTCAATAATCTAGATATAAATATTCTACCTGGTCTGACACATGCTGCAACGAAATTTAATTTTCCAACCAGCGATTGTAGTTGCTTTAAGGTTGCAGTTTCTTTTTCTAACCAAACAGCGAGAACACTTTTAATTTCTTCCAGCCTTTGCGGTGTCACTTCAATAGTCATTTTTTCAGTATTAAATAGAACTCCTAGAAAGGACATTATAGTGGAAGGCGGACATGCTTTATTTAAGGCCTCTTCTATTCCACATTTCTGTAGAACTACTTGAACTAATCGAAAAGCAAATTGAGCATTAGTTTTCTTTTCAGCAGATGCTAAATCATCTAAGTAATTCAGTACTGAAATTCCAAACTTGAACATGATGAAAGAAAGAGCGTTTGAAAATCTCTGACAGCATAAAGCTGATGAACGGCTCCCCATACTTAAAACAGTATCACAAAACACATGTTTTTTCCACCTAAAGGCAACTAAATTATAGGCGGATGGACAAATGTGAAGTTGTCTGTATGCTCTTCTAAGATCAGTTTTGAACAACAAGCAACCTTGTCCTTTTTTGACTTCCTTACTCGTCGAAACCTTTTCAAACTGTGTGGTTAAATAATCTGCGAAAATTTTGCTCAAATAGATAACCAATCAAATTGCAACACTCAAATGTGTATTGATGTTGCCTAGTGACCAAACAACCAATGACTATGATAGATAAAAAAGTATGGTGGTACAGGTATACCAAAATCTAATTAAATATTTTTATGTAATAAAAATCTTCCAATTCGTCAGGATGCAGGATTCATTTCACTTCATAACACAATGGATACGCTTAAGGCGAAAATCTCTGCGAACTTCTTCCATAAAGTTATCAAAGATAACTACACAGCAACCTCTTCTCCCGAAAGTATTGATTGCTTTTTTATTATTTCATTTTTAACAATTCATTTGTCAGTGGCGGTCCGCGAGCGTCCTTAATAAGGGAGATCACTCTTCATGACTTTTTTGTGTCAGGCTACACGAGTTTTCTCCCATTGACCATACAGTGAAAATCCTATCGTGAGGTTTAGACATCCGACATATTCAAAATACATTTTTTTTTTTATAAAAAGCTAAGTTGTTTATTGTTAAAACGATGACATCTAGTCAAAAATTAAATAATTTTTCCATGGTAATCACTTCATACATCTTTGTGCTAGCATCTATAATTCAAGCAAAAACTGTGTACATAAAGCCTTTACAATACAATATAAGCCATGTTCTGGCAAAGGGTTTTAATGCATCTCTGTGATGCATTATACATGTACTAAGCAAGTCAACACATAATTATGGATCGTTAAAGTCCATTTTGTAAAACAACTGGCATAATTATATAATAGAATGGTCCTAGAACATGCAGAAAATTTACCAGAAGCAAAAAGTTTTGACCAAGGTCAGCCTGCACTGAGCATGGCTCATATATATTCTTGTGTTGTATCATTTGAGCTCATACATCTATCACAAATTTGCTTTATATGTATGAGATTATTACTCACGATCTGATTTTCCATTTTACTAATTTTAAAGCAAGGACTTATTAGAAGCCAAGGAATGCTCACACTCTCAATTATGCATTAGATTAGCAACAATTCTTTACTATTTTTCATTAACCATCTTTTTGCCTTCAGGCTTCCTTATTGTCTATATCTTACATAAATCTTTACCAAAAGATGAATTTTTTTCAGACCTGTCTAAAATTGAAAGCATATATAGATGACAAATGTGGCTTAATTTATGGGATTTATCTCACAACATACAGGAAATATTGTAGGAAAAGAAGAAAATCCAGGTAACCAGCATTTTCTCCTTTACCCACAATGTTTTCAAACGCTTTCTTTCTCAGGTTTGTTAAAAGTTGGGGTTTAATATAATTTAACAATTAAAAAGAATTGCAGCTGACTATCACTGTAAACGATGTGGTTTGTGCCATGGAATGATGCTCAACCCTTTACCAGACAACAAAATTTTAGCCTTGTCCAACTTGAAAGGATTTGCAGACAATTTCAATGTGACTCAAATGATGCAATATTATCTTTTGATAGGGTAGAAAACATTGTGTGAAAAGGAGAAAATGCTGGTTACCAGCATTTTCTCCTTTTCCCACTATGTTTTCAAAAGCTTTCTTTTTTTCAGAGTCATTAAAACTCTAGCTTGTGTTGTAAAGGGTAAAAAGGGCTGTTCAGACTTTTTATTCAACCTAAATTTCAAATATATAAAAGCATTGCTCTGGGAAAAGGGGGATTAATGCATCTCTGTGATGCAAATATACAAGGGAATGTAAACTACATACCATCTCTGATTATAACCAAGCAAGTATTGTGTAATCATGGGCCAGTAAAATTCATTTTGTGTAACAAATGACTGAACCATGAGGTAGAATGATCCCTGGACATAAAGAAAATTTACACAAAGCAAAATATTTTGACTCATTATCAGCCTGGGCCTTGCTCATATGCATTTAACCCACTTTTCACGGAACATGGCTCATACGCTTTTTCACTAAATTTAGTGAGAAATAGCTGGCAAACCATATCAAGGCAAGAGAGAAGTGTAAGAAAAGTGGGGGGGTGTTACATTTTCTTCATTGGACACATACCCTCTCAGCGTGAATTTAGATTTCATGTCAGAATTTCAAGAAGGCATCGGAGATGTCAAACAGTCAGTTTCGTCATGTCGAATATGTGGGATTGTTACAAAGGAGTACACAGCCTATCCCATTGTTTAGATGTCGAATTTGCCAGATGTTCACTATTGTTGTTGTAATTTTTATTATTTTCATAATTAGCTCACCTGAGCACGAAGTGCCCAAGGTGAGCTTTGGTGATCATGCTGCTTCTTAAGTCGTCTGTCATGCATCGTCAACTTTTACCTTATGTGCGCTCTAGAGGCCACATTTTAAGTCCTATGCTCATGAAACTCAGAATGTTTTTCTTGATGATATCTGGAACAAGTTAAAAAATGGGTCATGTTGGGTCAAAAACTAGGTTACTAGTGTATGCTCTAGAGGCCACATTTTCATTCCAATGCTCTTAAAACTTGGTCAGAATGTTTGTCTTGATGATATCTCACATGACTTTGAAAATGGGTTAGGTCTGCAAAAAACTAGATCACTAGGTCAAATCTTAGAAAAGCTTTGTTTACACTCCAAAGGCCATATTTTCAGTCCAATGCTCTTAAAACTTGGTCAGAATATTTGTCTTGATGATATCTTGGACAAGTTAAAAAATGAGACAGGTGGGGTCAAGAACTAGGTCTCTAGGTCAAATCTTAGAAAAACCTTGAGTACGCTCTAGAGGCCATACTTTCAGTCCAATACTCTTGAGAGTTGGTCAGAATGTTTGTCTTGATTATGTCTTGGATGTGTTCGAAAATTGGCCATGTTTGATTAAAGACTAGGTCACTAAGTCAAATTTACAATAATCTTGTGTACCCTCTAGGGGCTACATTTTCAGTCACATACTCATGAAAGTTTGTCAAAATGTTTGTATTGATGACATCTTGGATGAGTTTGAAAATTGGTCATGTTGGATTAAAAACTAGGTTATTGAGAAAAGCTTTGAAAAAGCTTGTGTACACCCTAGAGGCCACATTTTTAGTCCAATACTCATGAGACTTGGTCAGAATGTTTGTCTCATTGAGATCTTGGATCTTCTTGAAAATGAGTCAGGTCAGGTGAAAAACAAGGTCACTAGGTCAAATCTTAGAAAAACCTTGTGTACACTCTAGAGGCCACAATTTAAGTTCAGTACTAATGAAAGTTAGTCAGAATGTTTGTCTTGATGATATCTTGACTGAGTATGAAAATGGGTCGCACTGGGTCAAAACATAGAACACCAGTCAAATTTTTCAAATAGCTTGTTTCACACTAGAGTCAACATTTTCTGTCCATTACTAATGTAAGTTAGTCAGAATAGTTTTCTTAATGATCAATAAGATGAAATTGAAAATGGGTCACATTGGGTTAAAAAACTAGGTCGCTATGTCAAATCTTGGAAAAACGTTGTGTACGCTCTAGAGGCAACATTTTTTGTCCATGAAAGGTGGTCAGAATCTTTGCTTTGATAATATCTGCAATGGGAATTAGGCTATGTTGGGTTTAAAATTAAGTTACAGAGAGAAATTCTAGAAAAAGATTGTGTTCAAGCTAGAGGCCAAATTGTCAGTCCAATACTTATAAAAGTTTGTTAAAATGTTTGTCATAATATCTCGATAGAGATTGAAAGTGGGTCATGTTGGGTCTAAAGGCTCAGGTGAGCAACTTAGGGCCATCATGGCCCTCTTGTTATTGTTATTATTAGTAGTAGTAGTAGTACTTCTTCTTTTACTGTTATTCGCATACAATTGTATACACAATAACTGTAACGATGATAACTTTGCAAATCAGTGACATTTCTGACTGTTTTATCTCCTGTTCGGTATATCTGGACTTTTCGATAATTTTACGGACGCTAGGTTGCGTTTGGTTACAGGAACTGAAAAATAATGAACTTTGAATGCGACCTGTAAGATAATCGAATACATTTTTTTCACCCATTTCTATGTATGTTGAAGAAAGTCGCCAAGAAATACAGTCATGGAAATAAAATTACGAAGATCAGATGTTAAAATAATAGTTGTATTGAAAATTACGTGGCGGAAATAAGATCTTCCTTATTTTACAAGTAACACTTCGAATGAAATCTTCGATTTTCCAATTTTTTTAAAGAATTAATCAAAGCAGCCTCTATATTTTGCGCGGACATTTTGAATTTGTTTACAGTTCATAGCATCAAAATAAATGGTGAGAATTTTAATAAAAAGACTAGAAGAAGAATAGCAAGAGTAAGTTATTTTTGAAAGGATCAAGAACGAATAAAGACCTTTTTATTCTCAGAATTTTCCCTGCACTGAATACGTTGAGGGAAAAACTTTACAGCCCTGAACAACTCCGACTACTTTGCACTAAAAGTAAGTTTCAAACTGAAAGGTTTTACATTGATTCAAACATAATGAATTTAAGTACTCAGCTATACAGTGTATTTCCCAAGCTTTTTTTTTTTAAGTAGCCATTGTAGTGGTGTTATTAGAAATCGTAGGTATCTAGTCATTTCGACAACCGGTCATTTCGACACCTGGTCATTTCATTCCTTATTATAGTCATTTTGATACCCAATGAATTTTTTTTTTTTTTTTGCAAAATATGGTTGGTTCAACACCCGTTCACTTTCCTTCTCCAAAAAAAAAAGTGACAAAGAACAGGAAATTTATTTAGGATTATCTTGTAAAATGCATCAATTTTTGATTTTGGACATTTTTTTTTTTTCTTGCAGTGTAATGAAGGTTGCCTGTGCCTATCTTTGTGTGTACTTCTTTTGTTATTCTATTGCAGATGGACATCTACGCTGATTACTACATACTTTATAAATGCAGCAGACCAATAATTGTGTTATTTGTTAGTATAATTCAGTTTCTATATGGGATGCATGGAAATACCGAATTACATGTAATATACCGAATTACACTTTATAACACCGAATTATACCAACAAAACACTTATTAGATAAATATTAGATTAATTAGACTTGTTAAGAGTAGTTCAGTGTGGCTCTCAACAGTATAATTTGGTAAAAAAAACGTATCGAACTACACCTTTATACTGAATTGATTCGGTAGAGAGCTCGGCGAACTCAGAAGAAAATTACATACCGAATTACGCTAGATAATATGTTGTACATACATGTAAAATAATTTGGCTGGTTAATTTCATAAAACCTACATTATTAAGTGTAATTCTATGTGACGTTCAACAGTATAATTCGGCACCTGGATGAAATCGCCGTACGGGTGGTTTTATTTCTCGAAATACCAAATTACACTTTTCTTCTGAATCATACCGAATTACATTCTATATATTACAGAATTAGACCAAAAAAAACACAGATTAGCTTTTTTTTGTATAAGTTATCATATCGATCATGATATAATATTATAATGTATAATAGGCTGCTCAGCGCGACTCAAGGACCTGTTGTTGATAGTGTAGATCAAGATCAGACTGCAAAGAAAGTGCAGTCTGATTTTCGACCTCTATTTGATAAGGAGATATTTAATCTCCCCCCCCCCCCCCCAAAAAGGGGGGGGAATAAAACTTCGTAATTTTGTTAATTGGGTTTCTGCTAATAGCTTGAAAGTTTCATTTCACTTATTTAGCAGAAGAAGGACTAAGTGTAGTAATGTGTGGCTCTCAACAGTATAATTCGGTAAAGGTACCGAATTACACCTTTATACTAAATTCGGTATCTCGGAGAACTCAGAGAAAATTACATACCAAATTACGCTATGTAATACGTTGTACATAATGTAAATATAATTTAGCAGGTTAATTTCACCAATGCCACATAATTAAGTATAATTCCGTGTGGTCTTCAACAGTATAATTCAGTAGCTGGATGATATCTCTGTACCGGTGTGATTATATCACCAAATACCGAATTACACTTTTCTTCTGAGTCATACCGAATTACATTGTATATTACCGAATTATACTAGAAGAACACCAATTATTATTCAAGTTATCATAACTTTCATCATTTTATATTATACTGTATGAAATGTGTAGGGGTTTTTTTTTGTTGTTTATTTTCTATTATTATTATTATTGTTATTATTATTATTTGTGTATTTGAGAATTTTCCCGTATTTTGATGGTACTGACCTACCAGAAAAAGACAGATTAAGGCTAAGTGAAGTTCTGTGTGGCTCTCAACAGTATAATTAGGTAAAAGTACCGAATTACACCTTTATACTGAATTTGATATCTCGGAGAACTCGGAGAAAATTACATACCGAATTAATCTATGTAATACGTTGTACATACATGTAAATATAATTTGGCTGGTTAATTTCACGACACCTACGTTATTAAGTGTAATTCTATGTGACGTTCAACAGTATAATTCGGTAGCTGGATGAAATCGCCATGCAGGTATGCTTATTTCACCAAAAACCGAAAATTTTTACACTTTTCTTTTGAATCATAATGAATTACATTGTATATTACCAAATTATACCAGAAGAACACCGATTATTTTTTTTCTTCCAGTTATCATAACTTTCATCATTTTATATATTGTATGAAAAGTTTTTTTGTTTTTTTTTTATTATTATTATTTGTGTATTTGAGAATTATCCCGTATTTTGATTGAACTGACCTACCGAATTACACTATACCGTATACCGTAAAGTCTTTACACGAGAAAAAATGTAGATGTTTTCAAAGTGAAAGCATTTGCAGACAACAACATAAACGTCTCATCTGTATCATCCGAAAAACTTAGTAATTTTCAATAAACGGCCATGAGGCCCGAACCCATACCCTCAAGTGGCCCAAGATTTTATGTTTCTGAGCCTTACGCTCTACCACTTGAGCTTTGTGGGCTGGTTGCATGCCGGTTATCATCAAACAAGACATTATGGACAGAACAGGACATTATGTAGAAATACAAGAGTAACAAGACTCAACCTGAATGAGTAAATACAATTAAAAATATCTCTACATTTAATTCAATTCATTTCTAAATAACACAAAAAGCATTAATTTGTATGCTTTGTTAAAGCTAATTAGAGACAAACTCTGGGCAGATTATAATCGAGTCATTAAATATAATCAATGAAACAAACAAACATTCAGTTTCAAACCCCCTTAAATGTTTGTATGTTTGATAATGCAATGACTTCCCTTAAAGATACATCTTTACAGCCAGAGAGTAAACAAATGCTGTTAAAACTTTACAGTGTGCAGAATCTAGTTAGCCGTGTAAAGGTAGATGAAAAATCGACATAAGGTGTATGGAATAAAGAAAGGACAGGGATTTGTCTTCAGTGTAAACCGGAAACTGTGGTTGTAATGTCTAGGGATAGCCTCGATAGAATGAAATGCATTTTCTATCCGTCGTAATCTGTGCAACCTTGCAACTGTCGGGGGGCAACATTTGGCACGAAGATACAAGAACGATTATAGTTTCATAAAATAAAGATAAAATTGGTTAAAAGACTGGATGAAAACGAGTAAAGATGTATCTTTAACTCTTGACCAAAAGACAAAATTTTATACAATTCCAAATTGGCAGTATTTTCAGACGACAATATGAAAATGAACGGAAAATGCAAAACTTATTTGATAAGGGTTATAAAACAATGAAAAAAGGAGCAAATGCAGCTCTCCAGCATTTTCATCTTTTCACGCATTGCCTTCTAAAGGCCTCTTTTTCAGGATCGTCAGTCCGCCTGTAGGTAAAGGGTCGATAAATTTGAAAGACAGCAAGTTTAATTCGGTTGATGGAATCCATATGTAAATAGCAACCAAGTATTGCATAATGTAAAGTCTTTTATCAATATGTTATTTTCTCTCATTTCTCCGAGATACCGAAATCAGTAGAGAGGTGTAATTTGGTATTTCTAAAACACAAAATTACGCTTAATAATGTGGACTTTGTGAAATCCGCCCACCGAATTAAATGTACACAGGTATATGCTATATAGCGTACTTCGGTAGGTCAGTACCATCAAAATACTGGATAATTCTCAAATACACAAATAAAAAAAAAAAAAACGTTTCATACAATATAATATAAAATGATGAAAGTTAGGATAACTGGAATAAAAAAAATAATCGGTGTTCTTCTGGTATAATTCGGTAATATACAATGTAATTCATTATGATTCAAAGGAAAAGTGTATTTCGGTATTTGGTGAAATAAGCACACCGGCACGGCGATTTCATCCATGTACCGAATTATACTGTTGAATGTCACATAGAATTACACTTAAAGGGCACATCAACAAGTTTCAGATATGGTTAATTTTCAAATCTACACTTATCAAATGGTAACATGGTAATGTTATAATTAGGAAAAAAAATTAGTAAAAGTACTTTTTTTTCAATTCATATTTCTGCTTATAAATTTTTATTGCATCGCTTATGTCCCTTACTTATTGTTGCGTCCCTTGATTTGTGACATCATAGGAGAGCTTGTTTCAATATGGACGTTGTTTACGGTAGTGAACTGAGCGATATTGAAGACGAAGAAATAGACGATTCTGGGCCGGTAAGGCCGTACATGTACGAGCCAATTTTTAAAGAAGCTTATTAAGTTTCTGATGATGAGGATAAAAGTAACTTTTCGCCCACTGATGACAAAAATGACAATGTTGTGCCGGACTTTTCGACGTGTTGAGTATCGCGCGCTATTGAAATACGTCTATTACGGGGCAAACATCGCTTATAGAAATATTATTCTACACATGATAAAATTAAGTGTATGGCATAAATTTTGTTTCACGTGAAGCATTTTCAGTAGATTAACGGGCGGAATTAAACAAAAAAAAAAAGATGGTTTCAAGACAGTTCCATGACAAGACAGTTCCCCGACACTTTTGAAGACATTTCCCCGACACTTTAGTTTCATGTCAAATAACCTTTTTCTTGACTTTTACGATTGATAATCGTGAGATGTTAGTTCAAACTATTTGTTGATGGGTCCTTGTTGATAATTGTACCTTGTAAAGAATTATGTAAACATTGATGGGTACAAGTTTATTCTCTCATGGGCGAAGGGTTACACAATAAATCACTATTTTCATGAGAGAAAGAATATTTTGAAATGCTGTTAACCAGCATGAAATTTGATAAAAGAATATGTTCCGAGATTATTAACCCTTTACCACACAATGACGCCTTTTAACGCCCCTGAAAAAGAGGCCTTTTGAAAACATTGTGGGAAAGGAGAAAATGCTGGTAACCAGCATTTTCTCCTTTTCCCACAAAGTTTTCTACCCTATCAAAGAAAAGTTGCGTCATTTGAGCTACTATGAAATTGTCGTCTGCAAATGCTTTCAATTTGGATAGGTCTTAAATTTTGCCGTGTGGTAAAGGGTTAAGAGTTAATTCTCAAAATTATTTTGAAAATTATTTTAGTTGTATTTCTTACCATACAGAAATACATGAACATCAGAGAGAGGGAGAGGGCATCTACCTGTGTGAAATACTTTATTGCTGTTTACCTTGTCCACATGATCCATTCGATGCAAAAATTTATCATACATGTATAGCTGTTGTATGTTCCATATAGAGCTTCTCTGTGAAAGTCTTAAACTCTGAATTGTAATTTGTTCAGTTCTTGTTTGTCTTATGCAAATTGTTTCAATTTGGGTAAGTCTCCAATTGGTCTACTAGGGACTGAGCGGTTAATACTGACATTCCGGTCAGATTGCAGTATAGACGACTTCAGATTCATTGTAAAAACATAGAAAGAGCTGGTAACTATCAATTGGTTCTTTATCCACAATATTTTCTATTTTTAACTCTTTACCAAACGACAAAATATTAAACAGGTCCAAATTGAAATCACTTGCAGACGACAAAATAAAGTAATATATTTCAAAAATTGAAATTTGTTTCCAGCAGAGTAGAAAACATTGTGGTAAAAGGAGCAAATGCTGGCTACCAGCATTATCTCCTTTTCCTTCAATGTTTTTAAAAGGCTTCTGTCTCAGGGTCGTAAAAACTAGGAATTGATTGTTATAAATCCCACACATTGGGCACGAGTTCTGGTTTAGTTCCCAGGAAGCAGTATCCGAAGAGATTAGTACGAGTTGTATGAACTAGTTTCTCAAGAGATGTAAAATACATGTTTAAATTGTTACCAAATGTCATATTTATTGACTCAACCGAATTGAAAGCATTTGGAGTCAACAAATTAAATTTTACTCGCATGTTTGGACTTGTCTTTGATGGGGTAGAAAACATTGTAGAAAAAGGAGAAAATACTGGTTACCAGCATTTTCTCCTTTGTTGAACGTCACATAGAATTACACTTAATAATGTAGTTGTCGTGAAATTAACCAGCCAAATTATATTTACATGTATGTACAACGTATTACATAGCTTAATTTGGTATGTAATTTTCTGCGAGTTCTCCGAGATATCAAATTCAGTATAAAGGTGTAATTCGGTACTTTTACCGAATTATACTGTTGAGAGCCACACAGAACTACACTTAGCCTAAATCTGTATTTTTCTGGTATAATTCGGTAATATACAATGCAATATTGGGTATGATTCAGAAGAAAAGTGTATTTCAGTATTTGGTGATATAAACACTGTGGTACGGCGATTTCACCCAGCTACCGAAATTTACTGTTGAAGACCACACAGAATTACACTTAATTATGTGGAATTGGTGAAATTAAGCAGCCAAATTATATTTAATTGTATGTACAACGTATTACACAGCGTAATTTGGTATGTAATTTTCTCCGAGTTCTTTGAGATACCGAATTTAGTAGAAAGGTGTAATTCCGTACTTTTACCGAATTATACTGTTGAGAGCCACACAGTACTACATTTAGTCCTTCTTCTGCTAAAAAAGTGAAATGAGACTTTCAAGTCATTAGCAGAAACCCAGTTAACAAAATTACAAAGTTGTCTTTTTTTGGGGGGGGGGGGGGGGATTAACTATCACCTTATCAGATAGTGTAGGTTGAAAATCAGACTGCATGTTCTGTGCAGTCTGATCTTCACTGTCAACAACAGGTTCTTGAGTTGCGCTGAGCAGCCTATTATACATTATAATATAATATCATGATCGATAAAGTAACTTATACAAAAAAAAGAAAAGTTAATCTGTGTTTTTCTGGTCTAAATTCAGTAATATATAATGTAAATCGGTATGATTCAGAAGAAAAGTGTAATTCGGTATTTGGAGAAATAAAACCACTCGTATGGCAATTTCATCCAGGTGCTGAATTATTCTGTTGAACGTCACATAGAATTAACTTAATAATAAAGATTTCGTGAAATTAACCAGCCGAATTATATTTACATGTTTGTACAGTGTATTATCTAGTGTAATTCGGTATGACATTTTCTTCCGAGTTCGCCAAGACCTCTACCGAAGTCAGTATAAAGGTGTAATTCGGTACGTTTTTTTTTTTTTTACTGAATTATACTGTTGAGAGCCACACAGCACTACTCTTAACAAGTCTAATTAATCTAATATTTATCTAATAAGTGCTTTGTAGGTATAATTCGATGTAATAAAGTGTAATTCGGTATATTTGGTGTAATTTGGTATTTCCATGGACCGTTTCTATATGTACTTTTATGTGCTTATGTTGCTTTCATAAATGTTAATCATGCAACAAACTATTGGTTAAATTGTAATAACTGTTTTGATTGATTTTGTTGAATATGTGCGTGTGGTTTGCAAGGTTTATCACACCTAACCGACAGCTGTTTTCATCCCTCAGAAACACACAATAAGTAGACACCCTTATGGATATCAAAACTACTCATAAAAAGTCAAAGAAAGATCTAACTTTGAAACATTCAT
Organism: Hippopus hippopus; assembly: GCA_946811185.2. Taxonomy (NCBI): domain Eukaryota; kingdom Metazoa; phylum Mollusca; class Bivalvia; order Cardiida; family Cardiidae; genus Hippopus; species Hippopus hippopus. The sequence continues at coordinate 35,087,584 of OX328097.1, forward strand.
TAAAAAAAACAGGGTGTCTATAAAGGTTGTTTTTTACCAAACCTGTCATTTCCTGAAACTTTTTTAAATCCAACGCAGTATGCTGACCAGTACATCTGGAATTCAGAAATGATGGGATTTCAGGACCTTCCCTTTTCACATTAGTTTAATTAGAAATCTAGATAAATAAAAAGTAATAATAATAATCTTAAATTGTGACCATAGTCCTTAATACTTATTTTCTTCCCCAGCCTAGGCAGGCCTTTTATTTTGATAAAGAGTAAAATTCCAACATTATTTTTTTGTTTCCACTAATCCTTGCTGAGAATGACATATTTGATAGTTGCATTTACTATTGTGTTGCCATAATTATTCCGCACAAACAATATTATTATCCTAATTTAGAAGTACTTATCTATTAATAAAAAATTCTTCAACCTTTCTTTGTCATTTGGTCCAAATAAGCTCAGCAAGTCCAAACCATGTTTGTTCTGATTAAAAACTGTCTCTGCCACACTGCTATGAAAAGTTACCCCACTGCATGACAACAAAGTCGACTGTGCTGAATTTACGGAAGTTTCAGTAATTCAAAGGTTCGTTAAAATGGACCTATAAGGATACCTTTTTATCTTAAATGTGTCAAAGATATATTTTCAAAAATTTTATTTTTCTGGGTAGTTTTGATGTATTCGTAAGTTTGTCATTAATTGTGATTTATTCTGATGGATGAAAACAGCTGTCAGACACATTAAAAGACAGGTAAAGTTGTGATAAATATTATATAGCAAAATCTCTGTTCAAAATGGCGAAATTTAGATACAAAGGATTGTATGGACTCACCCGTACCTGGAGTAAATGCCTTTGAACAAAGCTTAATAAGCATGTATGTTGACCACACACTAAAACAAATTTACGATAATATGACAAAGTAAACGTTGAAAAGTATTTTAATTCTAGGAACTTGAGTCTAATAAGTACTGAGAAAAACTGGGTGTCAAAATGGCCTAATTTTGCAAAAAAAAAATTTTTTTACCGGGGGTTGAAATGACCAAAAAGTGTCGAAATGACCAGGTATGGAAATGACTGTCACTTGAAATTGTCCCGTGTAGAAATCGTTCCCATATTAAATTTTGTGAAATTTTGAGAAATTGTCCCCACTTTCAAAATTTACATCCATATTTGTTGAAGTCGTCTTTGAAAGTTATTTTTGAAGGTTTTCTTTTTTTTTTGCTTTAATAGTATGTACATTGTGTAACTTTTCATGTATATTTCATTTTTAGCAAAAAAAATAAAAATTCTAACATTGTTTTGCTTTTGTATTTACATTGTGTAACTTTTGACGTATAATTTCTTCTTGGAAAAAAAATATATTATTCATTTTGAACCTTTTTGCTTTAACTTAAATAGTATTTACATTGTACTTGTTATGATGTATATTTCATATTTAGAAAAAAACGTTGGAATTCTTTTTGCTTTTGTATTCACATTGGATACGTCTTGATGTATATTTCATTGTATTGAGATGTACACAGACCAGTGGATGTTGTCAAATTGTAATATTATGTACTCATGTGCAATTGTTACTGTAACTTTATAAGTTATACTTTGTATCTGCTTGTAGCAAATAAGGAAGATGAAATTGCAGAATTACTCTCAATATGCAAAAATATCAACTGCCAGTATTGATAAAAACTGAAGTTTGACAAAAACTTTTAAGAATGTCTTGAATACTAATTCAAATACTTCAGCATTGCTACCATGAAACATTATTGGAAGCCGCTAGAAAGCGGCTTCCAGTAGGAATGTACCTAAACTATTTACCATGTAGATGATCAGTAATTATTCGATCGGTTATTATTTATGGTAATTTTCTAATAATATCGTGTTAATGTTACAAAATAACTCCACATGACGTTTTCTTAAATATTAAATCAGACCTACATGAACATCAAGTCTGGCTTTCTTGCAATATAAGTTCATTCCCAAATAATAACGAAAACAGAGAAAAATAAACTTCCCCCGAAATTTTCCAACTTAAAGGATTCCTTCCTTGTTCCCAAACGAAATTATAATGCTTTCCGTGTATCATAGGCTCTCCCACCTCTAAACGGTTTTCGCATTTGTCTACTTTTTTACAAGACAAAATAATGATAATTATGAGATGGAAAACATCTTGGAATTTGATAATCAGAAGCAGTTATATGTACAAGTGTTTCATCCAGTTTTAACCTGTAAAGGTAATAGGGCGGTTAACCTTTGATCAAGTTATAGACTGGTTACCTCCCTACACAGTTAATCGTGCTTGTGAAAAGATAACCCTTTTTCTTCCCTTCACCGACACTTTAGCCGAATGTAATTTTGTAACATGGACGATCTACCTTATGAGCCCTGTGAAATTTAGCATTTAATGTATTGTGTGTTGAAGCTGTTATGATCAGACTGTAGGTTCTGTACAGTATGTTCCTGATCTACAGTACCCGTGAAAAATGTATGGATCGTGACGTGCATTTGTCCACAAAAATTACCAAAGTGGTGCACAGTGCTCTCAGGGTTGAAACTGTTCGAAAATGACAGAAATAGATCAAGATCAAACAGTACATAGCCTGTGTAATAGTTTTTTTATATTTTATAGGATATTGTCAATGTAAAAATTTCTTGTTTCTTTTTCCTTACTCAGTATATTAATTTCATTCGGTGTAGTTGAAAGGATAAAGTTATTACCAAACCTATCACTGTGCATATACAACTTTTTACGTCGCTGCTCGTCAAGGGTTTGGAATGGCTCTTGAAGTTTACATTAGAAGTTTTATAGGTTTGTACAAGGCCTATGCAGAAAGTGGTTCAAACTAATTTTTATGAAACGACATATATATAGTAATAGTTACTATGTTGTTGTTGAATAGATCTAGATCCTTAAAGACTTCAAAAGATAATTTTGTTTTTTTTAGCGGTTGGCGCCAATTGTGAAGGCTATGATCAGAAGAATTTTGGAGATGCTATGCGAAAGTCTCTAATTCTGGAGTAAAAATGTAAAGATTCACTTTGATACAAGCAGGCTAAGATACTTTTTGACAAGCAAAAAGATAATGTTTTAGAAGAAAGTTGTTGAATATTTTTTTCTTTTTGTAATAAATGAAACACTAAGAAAATATCACAAAAAATTGAAAATTCATGTAGATCTACGTGAATAACGATCTAAATATCGCTTTGAATAATTACTAACTTACATAATTCCACAGTGTCGCCTTTGATGCCCCTACAGAAGTTTGCTTTTTCAAAATCATTTAACAATGAAAAACGCTGTACTTGAATGCGCAATTTCTCCATTTTCAAACTTTGATTGGAAATCTGAAAATTCCAATGCTTTTACATGTTTTCTCACATACGCATTTTCACTTTAAATGATAATGATGATTATGATGATAATAATGGTACAAAATAATTTAAGATTCCTCTCTTAACTTCTGCCTCTTCTCCCCCCCCTGCATTTTAGTATCAATTGTCACGATCTTCCATTTTTCTTTTTTTGAGGGGGGGGGGGCAGATACAGAAATGTCATCATATTTTTTTCTAGAAAATCAATATTTCTGAAATTGTCCACCAAAAGATTGCGGCTCCTATGATGCCATGCATCATAAATTTGTCTTGTCATTTATGGAGTTTCATAAAAACAAATTAAGGTCATACCTGTACATGATAATATAGTCTTCATAAAAGGGTTCTCATTAAAAATTGCGAAATATAACGAACTTTTAAAGGAGGATATGTTTCTGAAAATTCGGCCTAATCAAACACATTTTGAGTTGATTATTGTCAATTATTTTGTATCGCCTGCGTTTATTGGCTATGGCAATAAAGTTATTTAATAACCACTTTAATTGTCAATCAGATAATTTATGCAATTACCTTTATTGTTCCATGGATGTTTGTACTGAATCTAGACATCATTTCATCATCATCATTTGTCTTCTTTACCCTTGCCATGGGGCATATAGCCATGTGGTGAGCAGCCATTGGTTTTTTACTGATATAATTTTTCATACTTTCGGATTTTCCGAAAAATACTTAAAGCAATACAAAAATTCACAAAAAAAATTTCAAAGACAACTGTAACACATGTCTATGAATTATGAATATGGGGAGGATTTCTCCAAAATTTAAATTGGGGACGATTCCAATGGCCTTTTGTTCAGTCTAAGTCCTAGTCATTGGCAGAAAAATGAATTTTCATGGAAACAGACTATAAAACTAGATTTTGAACATGCCTCTTGCTTGTGTATTCAGTAATAGGGCTCGATCAGTAATCCTTCATTTCAAATTCCAATATTTTCAAGTATTTCTGGTTGTTCTAATAAATATAGCTACCTGGAGAGGACTGACTTGTGTTGGTTTTTATTTTTTCATTAAACAGGTAAAATAACCTTGTGAGACAATTTTATGGGGGTTGATGTTCAGGTAATTGGAAGGAGAGTATCAGGAAAAAAGGTATTGGGGGGAAAAAAAGCACAAACTTACAGCTGCTTTTGCTAGGAAAAACAGTGTCAGAAAAAAAAGTATCAGTTTATGTCAATTTAAGTTGTGATACTTTATCAGTATTTATTTTAAATCTTATAATTATGATTTTGATGCTGTAGCTTCATGTATTTAAAGGAAACATAATATACATAGAAATAGTTTTGCAATATCAATGATTTAATCTGAGTGAAAATTAGACCTCAATTTATAGGATTATACAGACAGCAATTTACAAAAATTATACTGATAGAAAAACACTAATCGAAAAACATTTTTATTACTACTGTTATACTCCTATCTCTTGCAGGTATCAGTAATCAAAGCAGGTATCAATTATCATCCATGAGTGTTTTGACTTTTCTGCCTAATTTTAGGACAGAAAAAGAAAGAAAAAAAGACATTTACAATATCACCCTTTTTTTTTTTCGTTTAAGTCAATATAACCTATGAACTTAATTTTTACATCATATTATACATGTACCATATTAACTTAATCTCTTTTTAACAACTGATACTTTTTTCTGATACTATACTGTATTTCTTGATTCTTTTGTTCTTGATTCTTTCCTAAATTGAGATGCTCAACCCCATTATCGAAGCAGGAAATGCCTTGCTCTATCACTGCTTATTTTCTTTCGTTCTTTCTTTTTCTTTTTTTTAAAATCTTAATAATATGTCGATTATTATTTATTAGTTGTTTTGTTTTGTTCTTTTTTCCCCCAGGAAAAAATATAGTTTTGGAAAGGAAAGAGAAAGCAATCAAGATGAAAGGTGGAAAAAGTAAAGATGAGAAGGAGAAGGTATGATAATTGGGTCATTTACCGATGCAACCTTGGGCAAGTTATCATTTATAATAGTGAACACATTATGGATAAAAATATTGATAAATTCTTATGCTTGACATTGTCTTGGACCATGATTGTCTTTTTTTTTTCATGAGTCAGTTATTTCCGTTACATTGGTCCTTACTCCTGAGCTTTCTTGTTTAACGCTATACCACACTGTCCCAAGTTTTAACAGACCTGAGGAAGAAAGCCCTAAACCAAAAAAAAAAGAATGTGGGAAAAGAAGAAAATGCTGGAAGCCACTAGCCAGCATTTTCATCTTATTCCACGATGTTTTCTACCTTCTGAAAAGACAGTACTACAATTTTTGCAACATTTTGATTTTTGTCTGCAAATGGTGTCAGTGTTCCCACTGGCACAAATTCTTGCATAAATCACATTATGAAATTGACATTCAGGTAACAAATACTTGTTACACATGAGACCTCAGGTAAGAAAAAACATGGGTGAAAAAGACCATTTTGGGATTTTCCTCACTGACAGTCAAACTCTTTTTTTCTTAATTCTAAATTCCCGTTGCTCATCTTTCTTAAAGTACACAGGTGTAGGCCTATACCTTTGTATCGTCTATTGTATATGCAGTATTGCCATATAAACATTCGCAACACACACAGTGACGTCTACAAGTACTTGAAGTACATCGATGCAAAAAAATAACTTGAACCATTCTAGTCTACATCCAGGCATCCAGCGATGACACATGTTTTTGCCTGTTACTGAAAAATGTAAGAAGAACAATCAACATTTTGCAATCTACACTTATGTAGTGTAAAATGACAGGTTTTAAGCCACTTGTTACCCTCATGAACAAATTTATGTTAAATCATGCAGTAAATCCTATCCAAAAATGAACTCGCATAAAAAATACATTGCTGCCAAAAACACGCGAAAACCCATGACACAACAAAATATCAGTTTGACATTGTCCAATCAGAGTCACTTCAGACTGCTTTTTATGCTTCTTTAATGACTTTAAACAGTAAATTTACATAATTATTTGTATAAAATTAATTTTATGCTACAAATCATCAATATGGATCACTTTACCACTTGCTGAGAACCATTAAATTGTCATACCCTCTAATATGAAATTATGCCCCCAGATTTTCAGCCCAGGGGTTAAGTGTACCCTTTAAATAAAAAGTCAGGGGGAAACTGGCTTTGGATTTGGATACAGTCAATAAAGTTTTGTTGTTTCTCAGTTCGATGATGAGTTAACTCTTTACTAAACAACAAAATTTTAGACTTGTTCATATTGAAAGCATTTGCAGATGACAAAGTTGATTACAATCAAATGATGTAATTTGCCTTTGTGATGTGATAGAAAATCTTGGGGGAAAAGGAGAAAATGCTGTTAATCAGCATTTTCTCCTTTTCCCACAATGTTTTCCTAAGCTATCTTTCCAAGGGTCGTTAAAACAGAGGATTATGTGGTAAAAGGTTAAATGCTACTTACCATGCTGTAAGTTTTTTCTTACCTTTTTTTTTATACTGTTAAGTGATAACCTCTGGAAAATTAAATCTGCAGAAGAAATATTTTGTAAAGGTTTTTTATCAACATGTCCTTGACATTGATATCTGTATCCTATGTACTGACTCTGATCCAAAAGTCAAGTTGGTTTTTTTTTCTAATTGTATTTGTATGAGTTAATGCTTAAACTTATTTATTTTACATCGATTGAGAAACAAGTTTTTACAACTTATGCTAATCTCTCTCGATTCTGCTTCCTGGGAACTACACCAGTACTCATGCCAATTGTGTGGGCTAGAGAACAATCCCAAAGTTGATACCCACTCTTGGGTATCAAACTCGGTACCTTATGATTACAAGGCTGACGCTCTTCCTCACAACCGCGGACACCACAAGGGTGGGTTAACGCTTATGTCAGAGGACAAAAATTATTGTCCCAATTGAAAGCACTTACACACCTTATGTGAAATGTGGTTAGCTTGGTAAAAAATGTCTTTGTTAGAGAATAAAAAATGATTTTGAGAAAAAGAAAAAAAGCCATTAACCAGTATTTCTCCTTTTCCCACAATTTTTTCAAAATTTTTCTTCTTAGGGTTATGTAACATCAGGATTGTTTATCAAAGGATTAAAATGGTGACCATGAAGTAAATGTATCTGTATTTCTATACCTGTATGTATATTTTCGCTAACTACTTTTTGCAGAAAAAGATGAGCGTTCAAAGGCAAGGAGTTAAACCTGATTCACTAATCAGGAGATCTTCATTAAGAAGTTCAGGTCACCCAGATATGCTGTATGACTTCAAAGAGGATTCCCCCAAAGTGCCTGACATAGTTAAACAAACAAAAAAGAACTCAGGTAAAAGCAAAGTCACTAGACAGACGGGCAGTTGTGGATCTGAGAAGAATGCTACCAAACCTACACAGAAGAAAGGAAAAAGACATCTACAGGTTACCCCTAAAGTTGCAGGAAGAAAGAAGATAACTTCTACAGGTGAAAATAAAGAAGGTTATAAACAGAACAAAGTAAAGAAGAAAATGAAGCCTCTCCCACCCCCTAATTTTGATGATGTCTCACCTATTGTCATGAACCCTACAAAGAGAAGATCAAATAGATCTAGTAAACAACAAACACCATCCAGCTACTGGAATGTTGGAAATAACAAAATATTAAAAATTAAATCAAATTTATCATTGGACACTCCCAAATTATCATTCATTGAACCAGAACAGACCATGTCAGATGACAGTGCAATATTCGTTTCTCCTAGACAGATGAGATCACGAGAAAGCACTGAGAATGAAAAAACCTCAACTCCTGCCATTGTACCATGTAAAATATCAAAGAAAGACTCTAAAACCAAGCAACCAAAACAAGACAAGATTGTTAAAGACACTTCTACACCATGTGAAGTGAGACAAACCCGTGCATTTACTCGGCTTAAGACGTTGGAGCCAGAGTGCTCCCCAGTTCAGAGAAATGAGACTCCTACCTCAGACTATGGGTCCATGGAAGCTGTTGATTCCGTGGTTATACCTAGTCCAGTATCGGAGAAAAAGTCAAAAAGAAAGAGAGGTAGCTCACCAACACCTGCCTTTAGCTTGGAGGACGATTATGGTAAGAAAAAAACATTTAACCCTCTATCAAACAATCAAGTGTTTTAACGACACTGAGGTAGAAGTCTATATAAAACATTGTGGGAATAGAAGAAAATGCTGGTTACTAGCATTTTTGCATTTTCCAACAATGTTTTCTACCCATTCTAAGACAATATCCATTGTTGGAGGTGCTTTTAATATTTTGTCTGAAAATGCTTTCAGTTTTGACAAGTCTTCACTTTTTTTTTTTTTTTTTTTTTTTTTTTTTTTTTTTTTTTTTTTTAATTAAAGAGTTACCCTTTATTAAACTTAAGAATTCTAGACTTGTTCATACTGAAAAAATTGGCAAACAAAAAATTGAATGTGGCTCAACTGATGGAATTTATTTTGACAGGAAGAAAACGTTACGGGAAAAGGAGATATTACTGGTTATCAGCATTTTCTCCCTTTTTCCTTAATGCTTTCAAAAGGCTTTTTTCCCAGGTTCGTTAAAAGTCAGAATTGCCGAGCCCCCGTAACTCATTGGGAAGCATACAGGACTTGAGAAAGGGGGTCGCAAGTTCGATTCCTGTCTCGGCCAATTTCTTTCCAAGGATTGATGATAGTCATTGCAACAGGATTCATTCCTCTCTCACCGCTGACCATTCTTTTGATGATAGTTATGTGGGAAAGCAACCGTTGGCTTGGAAAGAATAGCGTGCAGAGTACTGGTGAAAAAAATCCAGGAAAGCATGGATAGGTGCACTGGCCGCAGTGATAGATCTGAAATAATGTTGAAAACGGCATTAAACACCATAAAGTGAAACAATCAAAAAAAGTCACAATTGATTTATAAAGGGTTAACGCTTTATCCAAGGATCCAGTGATTTTATACCTATGAGGAAGACAGCTTTGAAAATCTTGTGAGACAGTGAAAATGCTGAAAATGATGTTACATGCCAAACAAAGTGAAGATTTTCTTTCCAATCACTATCTCCTGAAACAATCTGGCAATTGGATAACTTTGAAAACATCTTAAATTAAAAGTTCTTTGAAAAATATGGGTAATCATCAAAATAAAAGTGTTATAGGGTCTATTTACTTTTCACACTGCAAAGGTAAAGGACCTGAAGTTACATTCACTAAGAACATGCAGTTCGGTTGTTTAAACAACAGAAGGGTTATTTAGAAATTGAAAACTCTTGTCTATTTTTGTTAGACTACATATGAACTCATGATCATCATATCTATTTGTATATGAACCCACATAATTAATATGTAATTGATCCTGTGACATTCCCACATACTGTTGTGAAATTTTGGCATAAAGTGTAAAACTATATTAAGGGTATACATTTCACTTGTTACGAGGGTCATCCAAAGTTTGCTTGATTTCTAAAATATCAGCAGATGTACATACTTTGTGTGCTTATATTCCCTTTTTATAATCTCCCGCCATTTAAATGGGCGACTCCCATCTCCATGTCAATTCCTTAACATGTGATGCTAGGCAACACTTGTTTATGTCCCCAACAACTGCTCGGCACTATATAACTCTTTCAAATTTCATAGCATTTTCTTAGAAGTAGTTCCTTCAGTTTTGGAAACAAATCATAGTCATATGGCTCAAGTCTGGACTATGAGACATGCATGTTTTAACTTCCTAGTAGTATTTCTCAAGTGTGGCCTTAACTGTAGCAGCTTTGTTTGGCATTACGTTTTCATAAAAAAATAACGGCACCATCCTTTGTAATTGCCAGATACAAAATCTTTCTCATCTATGCCTTGTAATATTCTTTGTTCACTGCTGTACCATCTGGAGCTTGATGTGTCCAGCATCGTGAGCAAATATCAACATTTTTCAATTATTCATGCTTCTTTGGTGAATTTGGAGTGTGCCATTCTGCACTTTGGCGCTTTAACTCCAGTTCAGAAGACTTCATCCAAGTTTGGTCTATTGCTACAATACGTTTCAACATGCTTTTACCCTCAATCATATATTTGTCTGATTGTTCAGGGCATATTTCCATCCAATGTTGTTGTTTTTTTTTTTTTTACAAAAAATGCAGGACCCACCTAGTCGCTATCTTTCTTAAGCCTAGCTGCTCAGTCAAAATAGTGTGTATGGAGACTTATACCAGTTTCATGGGCAATCACTTCATAAGTGAATCATCTCAGTTTCATGGGCAATCACTTCATAAGTGAATTATCTATCTTTTCAAAAAATATGAGCTACAATCTCTACAATCCATCAAATATTTTTGACACAGTTATGCCCCTTTTTTGGCTTAGACTTCGGCAGAGCATTGGCACCAGACGCTCTTGCTGAAGTTTAGTATGATCTAAATGATCTAAAACCTTCCCATTAACTCTTTCCCACACGATCTAGACTTTAACAGAAAAGACAAAAGGACTCTAGAAAATGTGAGAAAAGGAGAAAATGCTGGAAACCATCATATTCTCATTGTCCTTTTCCCACAATGTTTTCTATTGTATCAAAGACAAATCTTACTATTTGAATCATTGTTGTCTGCAAATGTTTTCAATATGGTCTGTTCCAAAATGTTGTCGTTTGGTTAAATGGTAAAGCATGCCCTTATGTGAAATATTGTTTTTATAAAATGTTTTATGTTCTGTTAGTAGTTTCAGAAGCAGAGCCACTGAGTTTAAACAAATCTATCAGCATTAACTACAGCAATAAGAAGACTAAAAAGAAGATGAAAACCAACAGATACAGTGTAAGTGACCTGATGTGTAACCCCTAACCCCTTTCTTCATTAATTCTTTACCACACAACAACAAAATATTAGACTGGTTCAGATTGAAAGCATTTGCATATGACAAATGTGGTTCAAATGATGGGATTTGTCTGTTAAAGATTAGGAAACATTGCAGCAAAAAAAAGAGAAAATGCTGGTTTCCAGCATTTTCTCCTTTTCCCACAAAGTCTTATTTCTCTGTGTCATTAACACTCTAGATTGTGTGGTAATGGGTTAATCTCCAAATGCGTTAACACATCACACCTACAGATGGCTTGTCTTTCATCTTGCAGAAGATCACTTTTGAAAGTATTGTAGCAAAAGGAGGAGTTTCTCCTTTCATCACAGGGCCCTGGTTGGCTCAGTTGTAAAGTGCAGGACTTATAACCTGAAGGACCTGGGTTTGAGCCTGGCTGGAAGCACCTGGAGGACCTGGGTTTGAGCCTGGCTGAAAGCACTGGTTTTTCATGGGTGCATCCATGGGCAAGAAATTTTAGAGCTCTAGCCTACTGGGGAAACCAAGGACATACATGAGTATGTGGGCTGTCACCAAGATATGACTTAAGTGATGTTGAAAGTTGAGTAAACACCATTCAATAAATCTCCTTTTGTCACAATGTTTCCTTGCACACTGCATTTTAAACCATGTTTATTATCAACATTTTACAACTTCATAGCCCGGCCAGGTAGCTCAGTGGTTAGGATATCTGACTTGTTACCTAATGGTTGCAAGTTTGATACCCGTTTGAGGCAAACTTGCTTTATGGCGTTTTTTTTTTTGCCCCTCACCTCTGATGCATGTGAGAAAAGTAGTCAGTGGAAACACATGTGTAGGTGCACTGACCGCTGTGATGTGACTTAAGCTGTTAGAACAGCCTTTAACTCCGATACTTACAAATTACAACTTTGTTTCTAGTGTTGTCTGCTGCAAATTTGCTGCAAAAGTTAATGAATGAATTGAAACCCCAGTATCATTAGAAAATGCCTTAATGACCAATAAGCACCTTTTAGACAGTTTATTCTGACTTGAGTCTAAGTGAGCATGAGACACTTTTCTTGTATCATTGATCTATAAAACATTAAGTATAAAGTTGTGCTAGAAAATGGAATACTGTTGCACAGCAATATCCGATGCCATATGTTGAAAAGTCCCAATACCTTATAGTAACTCCATAGACTTCATTATTACAAGTTACAGGACATCTTTGTCACATATTTTAGCATGGCCATTTCAAAGACTGCATTTTCAGTATTGCACAAAGTCTTTGAAATTTCCTGATATTCCTGTCACTGCTGAAGAAATTCAAACATACGTTGGTCAAATTGTTCTCTACGAAAAGGGGAACCAATATGGCTAGAAACCATCAAAATATTTTTGACATGGTCAAATTACTTTCGACTCGGTATTCCTCTTTTTCGACTTAAGTCGTACTGTAGCATGATATAAAACATACCCGAAAAGGTATTTTAGAGCAACTGCAACTGAGCATAGGCCTTCGTGGCATTCATAATATTATTTTAACTCATTACCAAACAACAAGATTTTAGGTTTGTCCAAATCGAAAGCATTTGCAGATGACAAAATAAAAGTGACTGAAAATTTGAAATTTGTTTTGTGAAGGGTAGAAAACATTGTGGGAAAAGGAGAAAATGCTGGTTACCAGCATTTTCTCCTTTTCCCACAATGTTTTCAAAAGGCTTCTTTCTCAGGGGCGTCAAAAGTAGGGATTGTGTGGTAATGCATTTATATTTACAGATTAACAAAGTTGAGGAATGGGCCAACAAAGTTAATTCAGAACTAGAAGATATTGAGAACTTTGAACTGAGTATTGAAGACTGAGACAGTTAACCCTTGGAGTTCCAAATAATTGTCAATCATGTACTGAAAGAAATGACGAAAATAAAGATTTTTTAAGATTGTGGTATCAGTATACTGTAGAATATAGATTTCATCAAACCAGAGTCATTTGAAAGAAAAACACTATTGAAGTAATTGTGTCTGATAAGCCTGAAGAAAAGCTTAAAGATTATTAAAACAAGAATTTGTTCTTACTTAGTTCAGCAACAGCTAAGATACAATTTTTAGCTTTTTCTCTTTTCAAAGAAACCAGGATATATTGTTAAAGCCCTGTCATGTTCATTGTGCTAAACATTTGACATTTGCCCATACCTACCTTATTCCTGAAGATATTTACTTCAAACCAGTGTCTATTCTAGGACGCGCAATTGCGGGAATTTTTTCAGATCCAGCATGAATTCAGACCCAATGCGTGACAGTCACACATAAAGAATGAAAATGACACAAAACAAAGAATTTACTCTTGCGTCGCCAAAAATACCACTGTTTTGAATAAAAAGACATCATTACAGAGGCAGTTTTGTAACATATTAAATCCATTACAGTAACGTCCTTTGACAGGAAGTTAGTGAAATCGGCCCACTTCCACTTTACCTAGTCTTAGACTACTGCTGTTACAATAAATTTTATCAGAATGAATTTATTAAGTGTGTGACTCTTATCTGTTTTTCAAAAATGAATTTATTTCTAGAGAAGGATATTCCAAAAATTGTCTTTCAAAATGTAAACAGGTCTGTAAACTTGTCTTCTCAGGGATCTTATATACACATATATATGATCCCTGGTCTACTGTATAGTCTTGGACAAGAATAAATGTCTGCTGTATGAGCTATGATTTCTATCTTTTTTGTAAAATTGTCCCGCGTATTTTTTAAAAATCCCCCCAATTTTTGAGATGGAGGGGGGAAAATCCCCCCTCATTTTCAGTTTCTAAAATATATACGCTGCAAACTTGGGCTAGTTGTTAAATATCAAAATGAGAGCTTGTACAGAAAGGGCAGGTAACCCTGCAATATTTTTGAAACAGTTAAACCACTTTTTCGACTGAAAATTTTCTCAGGAAAAGCAACTATAGATAAGCGTTTGCAAAAAAGAGAAATTGCATTTAACAAGCAATTTTTCTTTTAGGACAATCTTCTCAAAAACTTTAAAACCTTGATGTTTACACCTTAACATTTAACCACATTATCCCGTGTGTTAACGATCCTAAAGAAGAAGGCTTTTGAAAAGATTGTGAGAAAAAGAAAAATGCTGATAACCACCATGTTTTTTTACGCTTTCAAAGATAGAAATCATCGTTTGGGCTACTTTTAGTATGTAGCCTGCAACTACCTACACTTTGGACAAATCCAGTTGGACAAGTTTTCGTTTGGTTAAGTGTTTATTTAGATGATCCATATTTAACAAGGACATTGTCTAAGTCGTCAACTGAAGATTTGTCTTAGGCATTAGTGGGTGAACGCTTTACCAGGCAGCAAAAAAATAGACCTGTCAACATTTTAAGTGTTTGCAAACAATAAATTTTTTAGGTATGTGTTAACTTATGTCTTGTTTTTTTTTTAATGATAGGGTGTAAAAAAAAAATGGTGGAAAGGGGGGAAAAGGCTGGTTACCAGCATATTCTACGTTTTCCCACCATGTTTTTAAAAGCGGGAGGGGGAGGGGTTAAGCCTCAGGATTGTGTGTTAAAGGGTTAAATTATGGGTTTGAAGGGGAAAATGGTTTGTGCTAATGGGATAAGTTTGATTTAAAGAAATTTTTCGAAAATATTTCTCTAGCTGTATATTTAGTCAGGGGTGCGGAATTCCTATGCACGACTTGTCCGACTCGGGACTTTTTGCCGGCGGACAAGTAGATTTTTCTACAGCGCTTGTCCGCGGGCAAGTGAATTTCGGAGCCATACACAAGAATTAAATGCTGAATATATATCAATGACGATCCTCAAATGCTCTATTTATTAAAACTTTTGCATAATCCACGTCTGTACTTCGTAGGAAGACACTCTTACGATACAAACTATTTTATTTCAATAGAAAAACAAGCTATCTGTTGGCCGTATCGAGGCAAATATGCGGTGTTGTAGTAATATGATGCCTGGTAAAATAGTTGCGAAGTGGTTTTTATTGCACCAAACGGATAAATTCGCCGTTAGGTCTGGTAGTTCAAAGCATATATCTAAAGGGCAGAGAGACGGAGAATATAATGTAAAGCGTGTGTTTAAGGATAGCTGATATGCTGCCTTGTATTGGCACCGACAGGACAATAGTTCAAATAGGCTACGCTACTGTCATGTTTGCAGAATGTTTCCGTAGTCCGCGGATACGACCTCGGCTCTGTTCTTGGGTAAATCTCAGCCTCAGGGTTCCAAGATACGTACATATATGCATGATTCACGCACTTAATTGAATAATCACACACAGAAAAATGAAGTGAAACTGGCAGACACGCACAGGTTTCATGGCTCCCGTTGTCGATCGCCAGTGGCGCCAATTGGTACAAGTTAGAAAGGAAGGTGTCCAAAACTGAAGCACTAGAGAATCTACAGGCAACAAATCATGTCTATGCATTATATTTGAAAAATCAAAACTCGGACACACACAATAAGTATAAAGTGTGAAGGACGCACGGGTCGCTCTTTCTCACAGGCTCTAATCAAGGTGGTATGTTATGTAAACCTATTAATGATATTAATCCGAATATCTTGTGTAAAATTATGGATTTGAAGTTATATGCAACCCTAATCGACAAATTTTAGTCAAATCATGCAGAAATACTACTCTAACAATTAACTAGCGCGAAACAGATCGCTACAAAAAACGCGGAAACCCATGACAATATAGAAGTCGGTTTGATATTGTCCGATCAAAGGCGTTTCAAACTCTCTTTTTGGCTTTGATGATGACTAAACGGCTCATTTATATAAATCTCTGTAAAACAAAAAGTGAAAGCTAATAAGTGTCTGAAAATGACAGTGAAATGGTGATTCTACTGGCCATCAGATTGGAAGTTATCACTCTGAACCTGGTCCCATGAGTAAGAGAAAGTTACAAGCAACTTCTTTTTTACCCATATTGTTTTTAAGAGCAGATGACTGTAGATTGAGATTCATCAACACAAATTTACAATACAACACTGATTTACTCCATTTATTTGGACAAGCAAACTTTAACTCCGGACAAGTAGAAAAGTCAGTCCAACTTGTCCGTGGACAAGTGGGAAAATTGAAAAATTGCACACACCTGTTAGTTGTACATGTGTTCAATATTTACTATTTAGCCATAGTTTGTAGTGATAGAGGTAATCATTACTAATAAAATTTATGTCATGATTTTAATGCTTGCTTTTATTGTTGTGTGTGTGTGTGTGTGTGTGTGTGTGTGTGTGTGTGTGTGTGTTTATTCCCAGCTAAATCTTTAGTCCCATTGACATTAATAATGGGAGAGTTTGTAGTCTGAGGCTGGGTCTAGACCGTGTGCTACTTCATACAAAGTAAGCATGTCCAGAATATCTTTCTTCACGGTGAAATTGTTTGAACTCTTTAGCAAAAAACAAAATTATAGGCTTGTCGAAAGTGGAAGCATTTACAGATGACAAAGTGAATTTAAGCAAAATAAACGATATTTGTCTTTGATAGGATAGAAAACATTGTGGGAAAAAGAGAAAATGCTGGTTTCCAGCATTTTCTCATTTTCTCTCATGTTTTCAAAGGACTTGATCAAGGTCGTCAAAACACGGGGTTGTTTGGTAAAGGGTTAGGGCCTAGAAGAAAGGTCGTGTCCTGGGTTTCACCCGAACTAAGCTCGGGCCTCACAGTGCCCTGCCCATGAACATACCTAAGGAACTTTTAGATCATAAGGATAAACTTTGTTGCTGTTTTTGGTTTTTTAACAACACCTCAGTTTTATCACGGAGGCAAGTGCACCTATTTGTTGGTTCCCAGAGTTTCGTTTACCAGAACAATGCACAACACTGTTTCCATGCTACGGACGTCTTTCAACATTACCACCTGCGGACGACTGTTTTAAACTCCCAGCAGATTTACCTTTAAAAGCAGAGTAGCAAGAGCAGAAATTTTGCTGCACTTTTTCTCTCCTTGCCTCAATGATTTCACTTGCATTCCTGCACTTATATACTACAATCAAGCAGAATTCATGTTTATTGACCATATTTTACAGAGAATAGTTTTTAAAATCGTCGGCTATGAAATTGGTTCAGGAGGTAGCGATGGGAAGTTGAGCCTTGGATTCGAACTAGCGTCTCCCGGGTTTTAAACCTCGTACGTTGCCGATTGAACTACCGGGCCCGGCACAGATACTTGTATTCTGACAAAGCCAGCTTATCAACAAGAATGGCAGCGAGGCCGGTATACTTCCCGGGAAAAATAAAAGTTAAATATAGTAATTGCGGAGTTGGGACTTCGAACCGTAATTCTGCGAAAATTCTATGTTTCAAGAATTGATAAAACGGCATTACGATGGAATGAAACAGTACTAATCGCCGGTAAAAATACACTAAACTTGTCATAGGATTGATTGTGTCGGTTATCAATAGTTTACATGGATGTCTGTAAGGTCGACTACAGCAGAGAACGAATTAACTCTTTTCTACAGAATTCCGCGTTTTTAAGGAACCAAGAAAGCCGGTTTTTAAAAACGTTGTGCGGAAATGAGCAAATGCTGGTAACCTGCATTTTATCCTTTTCCCACAATGTGTTCTATCCTCTCAACGACAAAATTAATCAGTTTAGATAGATTTATTTTGTCGTCTTCAAGTTCTTTCAAATTGGACAAGGGGTAAAAAACATTGTCTGGTAAAAGAGTTTAAACTCTTTCAAAGTCAAATACATAGTCCTGACTTCTTTCGTCGACTGAAAATTTATTCACTGAAACTGACTCATCTTCAAGACTTGGCTAAATAAGCAGATGGTATAGATCCAAGATCAGACAGTTTGTTCTGTGCAGTCTGATATTAATCTATGCCGTCCGCAAATGCCCCTATTTTCTGTCCTGTGAGAATGGTACGAAAAACCTTGTGTGAGAAAACCGCTATTGCTGACTTGCAAGCATTTAAAAAAAAACTTTGTTGCAGTTGCATAAAAAGGCGTGTTTACATAGTAAGTGTTACGGGCACCAATTCAAATTAGCCCAGCATATTTCGTGACACTGATCTGTACATAATAACAGCAATAGCTACCGAATGATTTTTTTTTTTCAATATTTGAACAACAATGAATAGCAACAACCTTGAAACTTATAAAGGTTTTGTCGTTTAGTAGCCTAAAGAGTTAATTATTATATGAATCAACTAGAACTTGTAATGCAGTTCATTGTCAGCTTTGTTGTTGTCATTCTCTTGCCCTCCACAATAGTCCCTGGAACCGAACTGACGTTTCACGCACAAGATGATTTTCTTTCCTTATTACTTCTTTGCCATCTCATTCCAACTCTTGGTACTTTCTTTTCGTACTTTTTGAACCGATCATATAAATCCTGCAATAAAGATAACGTTATGGTCGTAAACTTAAGCATTTCGTTTGGCAAGAACGCCTTTTTTGGTAGGGGAAAAACTCGATAATAGTTAACAGCATACACTCTGTAAGTCACTTGCTACTTTTCATCACATACAGAGCCAAAGATTCAATTTCATTCAGTAGCTGTGTCAACATGATTGAGAAGTTAACAAAGATAGCTCTCGCCTATGTACTTTTCCTGCACTATGCTTACATCTGCCAGGGTCCGTATTCACCAACCATTCTTAAGAACATTCTTAGTCTTATTCTTCATAATTTCGTTATTGTGAAAGTAACAGAAAATCTGATTGGCTAAACCATTTGGTTTAGCCAATCAGAGGCTCTGTTACTTTCACAGTCAGAAAATCTTGAAGAATAAGACAAATAATATTCTTAAGAATGGTTGGTGAATACAGACCTGGTGTCCACCGGACACATCGTGATAGGCGGACCAGTCGTTATGACATCCAGGGTCCGTATTCCCCAACCATTCTTTAGAGCGTCCTTTGTCTTATTCTCCTGAATTTTCTAAATTTGAAAGTAACATAACTTCTGGTTGGCTAAACCAGCGCTTAAGGAGGGTAGATATCACTGCCTTTCTTGTCTTTCGGCATGGCACTCAAGGGCCTTGAGCATGCATCTCTACAGACATCGTGGTTGTCATGATTCATTCATGAAGAAAATTGGCTTTGGAAATAGTTTTGGAACTGTTACAACATTACCCAATCCCGAGGTCCGAAAAACAGCTAATGGATAGCAAGTCTACAACTTGCAGGTGGGTAAAACCTAGCTGCTTGTATCGATCTATCACAAGTAAGGGTAAAAAAAATTGCAAGTAAAGCCTCCATACTTACACAATCAGTAAAAAACACACACCGTTGAGGGATGCAAAAACAATGAAGATAAAGCCACGATCGACAGACTCTGTAGCAAGATAGATAGTGTCAGAAGATACAGCACTGATCAGATTTATGGTCGTCTCCGTCGCTGACATGCTGGCAAAAACTGCACCTGTAATTGCATCATACGACAATAAATCATATAACACTATAATGGAAATAAACCAACATACAAACTAATGGCGGCGTCATCAATTATGTACATACAGAGTTTAGAAACTGACATGTCTGGTTTGTTGAATCCGTTGATTGTGCCTCTGCTGGACCGAAACTAAAGTTAAAATCTAATGCCGACTCTAAGAAGCATATCGAAATCCATTGAAAATTTGCTACCTCGGCAAAGGATCAATATTTTGCTTCAATTTTGTGCATCCGCTTGTGTGCGCGCAGGGAAAGCGTTAGTTCATTGTATCCCCTTCAATGGAAAATAAAGCATTCATGAATGTATGCATGCATACGTATAGATATCCAAAGAATTTCCATAAACCTAGGTGATGGCAAGACAAAATGTTATCTAAATAAGGCAACACGTGCATCTTTATATTAACCCAAGGCTGGTTAGCGCGACTTCGGCGGACAGCTTAGATCAAGATCAAACAGAACGTGCAGTTTGATCTTGGACCTACGCTGTCCGATAAGGAGATATTTTTGCCCTTAAATTTGAAATAGCAACATTTGGGGTTTTTACTGACGGCTTGAAAGTTTCAATTTAAATCATTTAGCAGGTTAAGGGTTAAACACTGTTATCAAACACTTGCTTTGAATGTATCAGTAATAACCTAGGTAAAATAACGATTTTTCTAGACGCGTCCTTTTGTGATTTCCGTGACATGATGCTTTAGAATAGCGTTAACGACTACGGACACTAGAAAGTCGTGCAATCTCCGTAGAAAAATATTGTAACCAAGGGGGGCATTTCAAAAAGATGTATTCTCCGTAGTTATGTAAAAAAGCCTGAAAATCAAGCAGTGGTGTTCATATTCATTGATTTACTGATAGATCGATGTATAAAAGGCCTACACGGTATTTAAAACTACTCGTATTTATATCGATCTAATGGTACCTTGTTTGTGTGGTGACGTCATTTGTGACATGATGGACCGTACCATTGGTAACGTTAGTAACCCACAGCAACCAACAGCAGAAACTGAAACAGAAACATGAAGTATACGGGAGACTTTTACCTAATGCAGTCACCCCTAATGCAGTCATGTTGAGGCTAAAAATTGCGATTAAACAAAATCAAAGAAAATTTTGACAAACGACGTTTTGAGTCATTTTTCAGACTGTGCATATATTTGCTAGCTGACCAGTTTCATTACAATCGGGGCTCACTCAACAAATCTAGACGTTCCTATTGCTTCTCTACTTTATTCAATACTTCACCAACTACCTTCTGTAACTGTTTGCCATTGTGTTGATTAATAAATTGAGACACTTACTTAGACAAAAATTAATATTAATAAATTGAGACACCTACTTAGTGAAAAACAAATTAAAACTTATTTGATGTATATGTTGTCACTGATCAGTCTGCATTATGTGTGGACTGTTGTTTTTATTTTTTTTTTACACAATTGGAATACAAAGATCAATCAAGCTGGCTGTTAGATACCTTGACAACTCTCTATATTTCGTTTCAATAGAGAGTTTAAGGGGTTACCTACTCATAATTCGAAGTATTATAAGGAAATATCTCAATTATTATTAACCTCACACTCCAAATCGTCACATTTGTCAATAATTGTATAAATATTAGTATGTACATACCTTTTCATTATTGCACTTTCTTATACACTCTATTCTCTATACTTCTAGATCTCCTTACTCTGGTATCTCTGCGATTCGCGCGTGCTATGTGATTACTCAAGCCCGGATGGAGGTTCTCCTGGTAATCAATATCCTATCTCCTAATGGATAGTGACTTGGGTGCCTGGAGGGCTTCCATCGGGCTTTTCCAAAACAGAATTTATACTGGTACTAAAAAAAAGCTGCATACTTACCCAAATAATTTCTGTTTGCTCTCGCATTTCATTAAAATTCTCTCTATGTGGTCAAGGACCGTAGATTTGAACGCACGGAATATTATGAATAACAATTTTCAGTCCATTTCATTTTTCATATTGATCTGTGTAATCATTTTACAAGCTGGAGATATTGAGACCAACCCAGGGCCTGCTTTATCGGAAAATATTTTTTTTATTATCAGTACTCCATTGTAACATACGAAGCATCAGAAATAAGATTGATTATATAAAAGAAGAATTTTTAGATTTCAATATTTTATGTTTCACCGAAACCCATCTTAATGATTCAATTTCACAAGACAATTTGTTATTATCGCAAGCATTTGATGAACCTTATAGGAGGGACAGAACTAACCACGGTGGGGGTATTCTTGTATATGTAAATAACGACTTGGCCCATTCTAGAGTTGCTGATCTTGAAGGATACTGTAATGAATCTATTTGGGTTAAAATTATAGTTAAATCCACAATATATTTGTTTGGTGTTTTCTACAGTCCGAAAACTGCAGATAATATTTTTTTCAGAAACTTTGATATTAACATTGAAGCTGCCTTTCAAATAACTAGAAATGTAATTATATTGGGCAATCTTAACGAGGACCTAATGAATCGGTCTTTTCATAATCTCAAGGATATTCTACTTCTAAATTCTATGATAAATGTAATAAATGTCCCAACGAGACAAAATGCCTTACTTGATCCAATCTTAATCCCGAATGATATGGAGTATTCAGACTCTGGTACGCTCCCGCTACCACAAGTTATAAGTGATCACTGTGCTACATTTATATCTATTCCCTTCTCATATGAGCTCCAAAAGTGTTATGAAAGAAATATTTGGCTTTACAGTAAGGCCAACTTCGAGTGTCTTAATCAGAAAATAGAAAACTATGATTGGAGTATTTTGCATGTTGGTTCAGTTGATGATTGTTGTGAGACTTTTACTAGAACTTTTATTAAATTGATTAAAGAATGTATTCCACACAAAAGAGTGTGTGTCCGACCTGATGATCAACCTTGGTATGATAGTGCAATTAGACGGGTCTCCCGGAAAAGAGACAGAATGAAAAGTACTGCCAAGAAAACAGGAAAAATTAACGATTGGTCAAAATACAAAAACCTACGTAATACAGTAAATAATATGAAACAATATGCTAAAAAGGAATTCTTTAATAACTTGGAGACAAATTTAACTGAACTCCAATGCAACGACAAGAAAAGTTTTTGGAAAATTATTAAATACTTTTTAAAAAAAGATTCATCTGTATCGTGCTTCCCACCATTGTGCAAACCACATCCTAATGGGCAAACAGTGTGGTACACTTCCTCTCAAGATAAGGCAAACTGCCTAAATGATTATTTTACATCAATATCCATGGTAGTTGATACTAATACTATATTACCAGACATCCAATTGAAAACTGCAAACAAATTATCAATTGACGGAGTAACACAATCCGAAATAGAAGACATCATCAAAACTATTGAGATAAATAAAGCTAGCGGCCCCGATGATATAAGTCACAGAATGCTCAAAGGATGTATCCATGCAATAAGCAAACCACTGTACATTTTATTTAATCGTTCTCTTTCTGAGGGTGTTTTCCCTGAATTATGGAAAAGAGCAACGGTAACGCCCATATTTAAAAAAGGCGACAAGTCCTTGCCAGCTAACTATAGGCCTATCTCTCTTTTGAGCAGTTGTGGAAAAGTCCTTGAAAGAATAATTTTTAAACATGTATATAATTCCCTAAATACAAATAAGCTACTGTATAAATATCAATCTGGTTTTTTACCTAAACATTCAACCACCTACCAGCTTATAAATATATATCACCATATATGTCAAGCCATGGATCATGGTCAATTTTCTTGTATTGTTTTTTGTGATATATCTAAAGCATTTGATAGAATATGGCACAGTGGTCTCTTATTCAAACTCCGAGAGCACGGCTTTAGTGACAGCCTCTTGACTTGGTTTAATAGTTATCTGAGAAATAGAAAACAGAAAGTTGTGATTCAATCAGCTGAATCAAACTATCTACCTTTAAGTGCTGGAGTACCTCAGGGTTCGGTTTTAGGACCATTATTATTTCTTATTTATGTAAATGACATTACAGACTCTTTACTAAGTCTTACTAGATTGTATGCCGACGACAGTTCACTGTACTACTCGGCAACTTCTTTAAAAGACATAGAAGGTATAATTAATCAGGATCTGAAATCTGTATTGTCATGGGCAAAGCAATGGTTAGTAGATTTTAATCCAAATAAAACTGAGGCAGTCATTTTTTCAAATAAAAAAGATTTCGATGTACCACGATTACTTTTCGGAAATACACCAATAAAGGTTGTTGACCATCACAAACATTTGGGAATTACTTTAAGTAGCACCGGTCAATGGAGCAATCATATAAATGACATTTTAGAATCAGCATCGAAAATTCTGCAAATTATGCGCAGACTTCAATTTACTCTTACAAGGGCTGCATTAAACCAAATATACTTGTCGTACGTCCGACCAATTTTAGAGTACTCTTCTATAGTGTGGGATGGATGTTCTGTCTTTTCCTCCAACTCAATTGAAAAATTACAAAATGAAGCAGCCCGTATTGTAACAGGCCTTACAAGATCAGTATCTCTTGAAAATCTATACAAAGAGTGTGGGTGGGAGGCATTATCATTGAGACGGAAAAATTCGAAATTATGTTTTATGTATAAAGTATCAAATGGTCTTGTCCCACAATTCATAGAGGAACTAATACCCCCACTAGTTGGTAACAGGTCGCAGTATCAATTACGTAATAGCCAGAATTATGAACATATACAAGCAAGAACGCGACTGTTTCAAAAGTCTTGTATACCTTCTTCCATACCGATATGGAATGACCTCGAACAAGATGTCAAAAATATCACGACATTTAATTCTTTTAAATCAAAACTCATTAGTATGACTAAACCCAAAAGAATACCCAATTTATATTTTTTCGGAAACCGACATCGGTCGATAATTCATGCTAGAATAAGGAACAATTGCAGTAATCTAAACAATGACCTGTTTTTAAATCATCTAAAATCAGACCCAATATGTGCTTGTGGAACTGGTGCTGAAGATGCGGAACACTTTTTTTTTTAAATGCAATAGAAACTCGGATATAAGAACCATTCTTTTTCGATCGACAATAGCATTTCACCCTTTAAACACTAACAAATTGTTATTTGGCGATGAAAATTTAAATTACAACGATAACTGTTCGCTATTTGCATCAGTTCAGTTATTTATTCAACAATCCGGCCGCTTTACGTAATTTCGATTTCATCCCAATTGCACGCGTAGATCCCAGAGCATCTCAATCGAGTATTTACCTATCCTCTCTCACTCCTGCTTTTCGCATGTAACTTGATTTTCATCTTTGTCTTGTATGTTCATTACCGAAATTTCCTTTCTTCTTTTTTTTCTCCTATTTTCATCCCTCTATTTCTTTCTCTTATATTCAGTTACCTTTTTTTGTGTCCCTAGTTTGTTGTTTTTTTTGCTTGTTGCCATAGAAAGATTATTTTGTTCTTTTCATTGTAGGGGACGGACCGATTCTAAGTTGGTAGAACTTGTGGTCCAACCCCATTTCATTTATTGAATAAAAAATATGTTTAAACTAATTTTTTTCTTCAATATCTAAATAGAAGCTTCTTAATTGGAACATTTACCTTGCAGTTTCTTTCTCTTTACTTTTCAGTTTAGTGGGGAGGGCAGGTAAGTCACCTTTTTGCAGGCGCATTGATATGATTGGGTTGGACCTTTGCACTAGCCGCGGTCTGCATGTCACAGCAGGTTCCTTATGATCACAAAGCCACTTTCCGCTTTTTTTTTTGTATATGTATTTGAAACAGTAATCGTAAAGTCGAGACAGAGTTATTTTTGGAATACCAAGGACATTTTGAAATGCTTTGCAGAACAGTATCACACTTACAAGCAAGTGCTTTATGATCGTGGATCTATGCTGTCCAACTTTTGTGAAATGTTCTTTCTAAAATAACATTGGAATATTTCTCTCAGGAAACAAATGTTTATTGTTACCTGTTAACATTTACCTATATAAAAACTTCTTTCTGATGTCGCTGAGGACTCAACAACAAACGCAGCACCAAAGGAAATGCAGCCAATGACAGCTACGATCTCGCATTTCGTGAACAACAAAAGTATCGCAACTATTGCAATACCAGAGATTTGTTGAAGTCCGCTCTTTAAAGCGTTGAATACACCAATTTTGTCCGGTCCAAAACAAAACGGACTATCTAATAAATACAGTCCCTCTACGGATGCTCTACCAGATGAATCGTAGCAGGTTAGACCAAAAACAGCTAGCATTACAATATACATCCATCGCCTTCCATAGTTTTTCCGGCTAAAATACAAGTCCACGGAGTCCTTAAGATTTTCAAAGTATGTCGCATATTTTCTCTTTGTTCTAACTTCTTCTGGAAAAGTTTCTGGTAGAGTAATCATGGACAGAAATGTGATTAGCAACAGTCCACATGAAACGTACATAGGTATGAGCAAATTATCTATCTCCGACATAAAAAATCCAGTACCTAGGGCTGGCAATGCTGTTCCGAGCCCAAATGCCATCTCCATGGCAAAGATAGCAAACGACCTCTGTCTTCCAGGGAACGTTATATCACTAGAGTATATGAACGAAGCCTGAAAAATACTGAATACTTGACCCGTGCAACCTTCAATAAAATAGCCAATCACGTAATAGTACAGCGGAAAGTCAAACTGCATTCCTATGGTTGCAAGGGCTGTCCGAAACGATGTGCCGAAACATGGGAAAATAAAGAGAAACTTTCGACCAAATCTGTCCGTAAAGGCACCCAGCATGAAGTTTGAAATGATTGCTGCAACTCCACCGGCTAGGTAGAAATATATTCCCCATTCGGCCGCTTGTTTTTGCACTGTTTCTTGAATCTTGTAATTTGTTGAACTTGTATTTTTGTCACATAAGGACTTTTGTGTATCCGTGGTAACGTTTGGATATGATTCTTTCTGAAGTTTCATATACATAAAATGTTCAAACGTGAAAGACGATGTCTGATAAGCTACTATAAAGGTAAACGACACAAACCACACCCACGAAAGTCTGCCGCTGCAGATGACAGCTTTGTCCAATAACAAGTCGCCATTCAACGCGTAACTTTTCTTTCGAAGAAGACTCCGTGACTCGCTATAGTTCAGTGCTGCCTTGGTTCTAACATACGGGTCTGAAGATATTATGTTCACGTGACATGGGTCTCTCCTCATATTTGGTGTTTCCGTATTGTATCAGTTTTTCCGATGGAATTTATGGTCAATCAATCCGAAGATGTACTACTCCTGTAAAGAAGAAATTTAAGGTTTTCAACAACATGCCTTTTGTCGTTTTGTTTGTATGGTTAGTTTAGAGTTTACACTGCTATCAACACTATTTCAGTCATATCACTGACCTACCGCTCACTTATTCATGTCTTTCCTGAGATGACACAATTATCAAAACATTTAATATCATTGCTTCCATAGGTTTAGTCGCCCGGCCGGGTAGCTCAGTGGTTAGTGCATTTGGCTCGGGACGTGGTAGTTGCGAGTTCGACACCCGGTCGAAGCAAACCTTCTTTCCGGCGAATTTTCGCCTCCCACCTCTGATGCATTTGAGACAAGTGGTCAGTGGCTTGGAAAGAAAGCTGTGTCAGCGCTGGTGTGAGAAAGCCAGGAAACACATGCGTAGGTGCTCTGACAACCGTGATATGACCTAAGCTGTTAAAACGACGTTAAACTCCGATTCAAACAAGCAAAACTATCGGTTCATCGTATAAGTAATAGGGACTTGAAAGATTCAAGGACGGTCTCTCTGTTTGATACCATTCTCAACACCTTGTATAACTTTTATCTCTCGATGATGAGTGCAGCTTTCTGTACATTTGTGGTTTCTCCTTATTCACTTAATATACCTTTTTGACGATTTAAGCGAAAAATATTTATGTATAGGTGTATTAGTCTGTAAAAACGACTTTGGCAATCAAATTTGCCATTAAATCAGAAAATATGGGATAGTTTGGATTCAAAACTAGACTGCACGATCTGCACAGTCTGGTCGCAGTCATTTTTCTGCGCAATTTAATATCAGGTTTCTAAAATATACTGAATAGTTATTTTAATCATATTTGAGCCATGCTCTGAGAAAAGGGGGCTTAAGGCATCTGCAAAAAGTATCGGCCCAGGTCAGCCTGCGCATTCCGCGCAGGCTGACCTGGGCCGAAACTTTTTATTTTATTGGTCAATTTTCTGTATGTCAAAGGATCAGTGTATCTCATGATTCATTCATTTGTTTGAAAAACTGGATTTTATGGATCTATAATAGTGTGATGACTTGCTGTGCACCTCCGTTACGGAGATGCATTAAGCCCCGTTTTGCCAGAACATTCCTCATTTATTTTAAATTACTTGTGAAACAAGTTATGAAAACTTACGAAAATCACCCCAGATGACTGCTTCCTGGGATCCTATACTGTTTTAATTATAAGCATAAAACATAAGCGGTCGGGGAAATTGCGAATTTTTAAGCAGTAGAATTTATACTTTACCCCCTATTTAACACAAAAAAAGAAAATAACAGCATGATAAATTCTGCAAAAATGAACGATAGTTACATGTACATTGCATGATACTGTTGAATCACACACACACTCACAAAACCGCCTATTTCTAAAAAAAAAAAAAATTGACCTTACTTTCTCGATTCCAATTATAGTTAATTTATATCAAAAAAATTAGATCGAATCCCCCTATTTCTTAAAAAAAAAATGACAATACTTTTGTCCATTTCAATCATAATTACATTTATATCCAGAATTTAGGCCGAATCCGCCTATTTCTTTAACAAATGACCACGTTCTCTCCACTTTAATTAACTTAACTAATTTATCCACAATTTAAACCAAATGTCAGCCCGTTTTCCATGTCGATTTCACACTGTACATAGATACGAGCAGGTGCAGTATTGTCCTTGAAATCACGCTACATTCGCAAACGTAAACCTAACGCAAACCATTTCAACCCTTTTCCAAATGATCCAACGACCCTGTGAGAGAAGGCTTTCGAAAACAATGTTGGAAAACCGGTTATTCTGCTGGAACGTTTGATACGTTCTAAAAAAAAAAATCTGATCGAAGATTAGATATAAATCAATAAGAATTAACCCTTTAACATACAAATCTGAGTTTTAACTAGAACGAGAGCTTTTAAAAACATCGTGGGAGAATTATCCTTTTCCAACAATGTTTTCTGCTATTTCAAAGACAGAAATCATCCTATGACTTACATTGAAATTGTCGTCTGCGAGTGCTTTCAAGTTGGTTTAGTCTAAAATGTTGTCATCTGGAAAGAGATAAGGTTGTAAAGATGGATACATGGTAGAATTAGCTCGCTATGTGCAATTTTTCCGTATGCCACGATGTTTTCAAAAGTGGTCCAGTGCAAAGCGCAAAAAGTCCCTCTGCAGTAAAAATACTATCTCCGGTTTATCAAGTCATCGCCACCATTTTTGAACCGTATTCAATTGATATCAAAATGGTCACCCTTGACCAGTGGGCGAACTGTTTTCTTTACGTTAAGCAGCAAGGTCACTGCTGAATGTCCAATGTCCAGCCTTTCCATGTACGGGTCACTTTTATACCACAATAACAATTATTTTTAATACATAACCCATAGGCAGCTAAGCGCGACTCACTGACATTTTGCGGACATAGTAGATCAAGATCAGACTGCACAGAACGTGCAGTCTGATCTTGGATCTACAGTGTCCGATAAGGAGATATTTTCCTCCAAAAAGTGAGTTTGGAATAACATTATTCGGGTTTGTTACTATCGGCTTGAAACTTTTGAATTATCTAGCTGATTAAGGGCTAAAAGCCTAGCTCAGAAGCTAGGTCGGTAATGTAAAGGGCTTGAAAGTGGTGAGTCGCTGATTCGAATCCCCATCATGGTTTAGCCAATTTCTTTCCGAGGATTGATAATAGTCATTACGACAGGATTCATTCCTCTCTCACCTCTGAATATTGTCTCGGCGATGGTGTTGTGGAAAAACAAACCCGAAGAAAGCAAGGAAAGGTGAACTGGCTGTCGCGATATAACTGAAATTATGTTGAAAACGGCTTTAAAAGCCAAAGAAGCAAACGAGCGAATAACCCTTAAAACCCTTTATCAAACAGTCCAGACATTTTAACGAGCTTGTGGAAGTGAGCTTTTGAAAACATTGTTGGGGAGCAGAAGAAAATGCTGGTAACCACCATCTACTCCTTTTCACACAATGTTTTCAACCCTATCAGAAAGCCTATGCTCATTTGTAAAAATTGCTAACTTGTCACCTGCAGACCGTTTGAATTTGGCAGTCTAAAATGTGTTGTCTGCAGCCCGTTCGAATTTGGAAGTCTAAAATGTGTCCTTTGGGAAAGGGTTAAAGCGCTTGTCACAAATTTAGCTGCCTTTGCGGTCAGCGTAGATCAAGGTCAGACAGCACGATATTTTATTTGCAATGTCTGCTTTGTTGATACAATTTGGACAAGAGGACCATTGAAATCGAAATTATTTGGGTCTTATTTCTGGGCTTAGAGTTGTCCAAGGGTCAGTAGTTATTTTTAAGGAAAACTAATCTTCCTACATGCCATGGAATTCTTCACCAAACAACAAAATTTCAAACTTTTTTCGAATTAAGAACCTTATCAGACAACAATTAAATGTGGCTCAAATACTAAGATTTGTGTTTGAAAGGGTAGAAAATATTGTGGGAAAAAAGGAGAAAATATTTTCAACCGGTGTCTTTCTCAGAGTCCTTAAAATACCGGATTGTTTGGTACAAGGTACATTACTACTACCACCTGATGACTCCCTTCGCCCTACAGCAGACCTCTTCTTTAAACATTGTGACAAACGGAGAAATCGCTCCGGGACTAGAAAATCGTCCGTTATACCTAAATATTTTTACATATACATGAGATTTATTCTTGTGCTAAACCTCCGTGCATGTTGTTTATAAGGTTTTGTTGTTGTTATTTTAAACAATCTGCCTATAATTTGTTTCAGGAGGTAATGACTGATGCATCTATTATATCAATGCTACCTACTGTGTAGCAGCTGAAACCTTTTTGAAAAAAAAAGTGGCCAAAGAAATACATGTAACTTTGGCATGATAGACAAAATGCCGCGGTAAAAAAAAAAGTCTAAATTCATATTAACAAAGATTCGCTGAATAAAAGCTCCTTTCAGAGTTGTTTAACTCTTTATCAAGAAAAAGATTTATACCTGTCTAAATTGAAGCAAATGAAGGCTAAAAATTAAGTGTGGCTCAAATGATTAGAATTTTTTGTGAACGGGCAGAAAATCAGCATTTTCTCCTTTTCTTACGATGTTTCCAAAATCCATCTACCTCAGGGTTGTGAAAACTCAAGCTTGTGCGGTTAAGGGTTAAAGAAAAGAAAGCAAAAGTTAAACAATTTCTCACTACTATTGATGCACGCAATATGGTGTTTTTAAAATGCAGTAAAACATTTAGAAAGATCTTATTGGTGTACGACAATCGCGTAAACCATTGTAGAACAACAAACACGTCGTTGTGATACTTGATACCACGTGGAAACATTACAAAAGGAAACATTGCTCTTTAGGACTACGAAACAAGAACATTGCTTTTTATTATATAGACCCATATAATTACATGTCAAATGGTCTCCATTTAAACGTATCAAAATGGCATCATGGGAAGTGAACGTACGCTTTTCTTCATTAAAGCCAAGGAAGAAAAACGCCCTTGCCAGTTTTAGACCTTGTCACCGGCAAGTCATCGATATCAAATTGTTCTTACAGGAAAATAAATATTTCAGTTTCTTTTTTGAGCCGAGCCCCGGTAGCGAAGTCGGTAGCGTACACTACTCCTGAACAGGGGGTCGCTGGTTTGACTCCCGGCTCGGCCAACTTCTTTCCGAGGATTGATGATAGTCACTGCGACATGATTCATCATCTGTCTCCGCTGATAATTGTTACGACGATGGTTATGTGGGAAAGCAGCCAGTGGGTCGGAAAAGAAATTTGTGCGGAGTACTGGTAAAAGAAACTCCAGGAAAGCATGGATAGGGGCACTGTCCGCCGTAAAATAACTAAAATAATGTCGAAAAGGGCGTTAAACACCATACAATCAATCAAGCATTTTTTTCTGAAGACATCATCACATCACTATGAGAAATTCATGGTTACTGTAATGCAAGATATGTACGATTTCATATTCTAAGACAGTAACTTAGTACAGTCATCTACAAGGCGGCTCACCGCTAAAAGACAGAGACTGATGGTTTGTAGGCCTACTATAGAGGCTCTGCGTATTTTGGCGAACATTTCTGTAAGAAGACAGTGCGCTTTACAACATCACTGAAGTTGAACCCTAAAGTTTACCACACAATTTCGAGTTTTAAAAGACCTTAAAGAAGAAGGCTTCTGAAAGCATTGTGGGAAAAGGAGAAAATGCTGGTAACCAGCACTTTTTCCTTTTCCAACAATGTTTTCTTCCCAATGATACATAGAAATGATCGTTTAAGCAACAATTATGTTGTCGTCTGCAAATGCTTTCAATTTGCTCGATGCCAAATTTTGTCGTTTGGTAAACTGTTACAGCAGTTTGATAAGGCCGGTTGTCCACATATAGCGCGTTACCAAACCACAAAATGAAAGACTTGTCCAAAGTGAAAGCAGACGATAAATAAATTGTTGGTGAAATGAAGGGATTTGCATTAGAAAAGGCTAGGAGCAAAAAAGCATCAGTCTACCGATTTCTATCTGTGTGAAAATATCGAAAGAAAAGCAAGGTAAAAATGAAACAAAGGATCGAGCGGGTATCTGTTAGTGAAGAGTTTATTGCTTTATAGTTAGAAATAAATAGGAAGCTTAATAAATAAAAGTAACACAAAGTCATTTTAAATCCATCACAGAAAATGAATGTAATGAGGACATGAAGATAATAACTTCCTGCATTTTTCCAAAATAGGTTTTGTTACTTGGAAGATATAGAGGATTTTTTTTTTTTTTTTGTGAAAGGTCGAAATTTATTTCATCGAGTGAACATCATCGGTAATATTTTCACGAGTGCCGCAGCCACGATATTACCGATGATGTTCACGAGATGAAATAAATTTCCATCTTTCACCGGAAAAAAAAAATATTCATTTCATGCTTCTAACCCATTTTGAGGGGACTTACATCAAAATCCAGTACGGTTCTTTTCGGTAATTCCCCTGGGCGTACCCCCTCCGCATAACAACGCATTACAATAAATTACGTAAAGCGCGAGAAATGTGGGGTAAATTGCGTCGTATTTCTATTTGGTTGAGTGGCACGCGCGTTTTACCTAGGTAACTAGTGCGCGGGAACTACTGTTTCCGCCCATCAATTGAACAGTTAGAAAATAAAATCGGTACTTTTCACTGGTCGTAACCATGAAATATCGAAAAATATTCCACTGTTATTTAACAAATAATCTTCTTTCTATCGTGGTTTATCGTTCAATAAACCACGGTTGAGAGTTATGAGGCAGAATAACTAATCCACAAGGTCGAAAGCCCGAGTGGTTTATTCATTGCGCCTCATAACTCACAACGTGGTTTATTTAAGAAATAATCTTCTTTCTATCGTGGTTTATCGTTCAATAAACCACAGTTGTGAGTTATGAGGCACAACAAATAATCCACGAGGGCGATAGCCAGAGTGGTTTATTCATTGCGCCTCACAACTCACAACGCGGTTTATTGAACGATAAACCACGATAGAAAGAAGATTATTTCGATTCTAACATGACCAACTATTAATGAAAGGAGAACAAGTTCATACTTAGAGTAAAAACGCGGATGCAGATTATATTCCATTGAATAACTTACTTACTTACTTTATACAAAATGACGTCATTCTATACAGAATGGCGTAGAATAACGTAGATTTTACCACGCTTTCGATGCACTGTGTTTATAGAGCCGAATTCACGTGTCATGTTAGAATGAACGATAAACCACGATAGAAAGAAGATTAAATTTCGATTCTAACATGACCAACTCTTAATCAAAGAAAAACAAGTTCATACTTAGTTTAATAACGCGGATGCGGATTATATTCCCTTGAATAAACAATGGCTGTTCCACTTACTTACCAAAACAAAACCCCACTGCTTAGTCGGTAAATATGAAAAGAATCAAAATTTCAATAGATCTAACACCTTAGGCATCAAGCACAACATAACAAAACACACCGCTTTACTATTATAATTTCTCCCTTTCAAATATAAAAAAAAAGACGAATGTATTGTCAAGCATTAGAGTCGCAGTTGTTTGGAATGCTCTGCATATTAGTCCACCCACTCCCTATTTCCAACGCAACATCGATCAATTTTGAACTAACCTTCAACTTGAAAAGACACTTGATTTACATAAAATGTTTACTGATAACATTTAAAAAGGTTCTATGGTTGTCAATTTTAATCAAAAACAGTTAATAATATCGGTAAATCCTTGAGGATATTCCTTCCTCCTTGGTCAATGAGCGGAAAATGATGATTTGTTTACGTCAAGTTCCTTTTATTGATAAAATATCGGAGGGCGAAGACATGGAATAACTTTATACAGATTGACGTCACTCTATATAGAATGACGTAGATTTTACCACGAATTCGTTGCACTGTGTTTATAGAACCGAATTCACGTGTCATGTTAGAATTCTCGATAAACTACCGGAAAGCATGAAATAAATAGTAATTGTCTCGTTTA
Organism: Hippopus hippopus; assembly: GCA_946811185.2. Classification (NCBI taxonomy): domain Eukaryota; kingdom Metazoa; phylum Mollusca; class Bivalvia; order Cardiida; family Cardiidae; genus Hippopus; species Hippopus hippopus. The sequence goes on from OX328097.1 coordinate 35,121,849, forward strand.
GTAGTTGTAAGTGGTTCTATTTGCCATGCATTTTCGAAATCCACAACGTCAGGACAGTCTTCAACAATGCAACATCAGTCGATTTCTACATATTTCGTCTTTGCAGTTCTTGAGCCAATCATGAAAATTCTGCAATACAAGACATCGAAAACAACTGTAGAATATATTGCAGGAAGAAAAGACGATGAATTTCGTGGCAATGAAAAAGAAAATACGGCTCGTAAACAGTCAAAAACTGAAACTAAAGCTCTCGGGAAACGCTATCCTAGTTTGAAATTCGATTACACCTTTGTCATGCGTGAAACTGTCTTGTAACACTGTCAAATGAGATATACATGTATATGAAACACACTACTAATGGTCATATCTGTTTGTCGGGTGTTTAAGGTAGAAACAAGAGAGTGGGCCATGCTCTAGCAAAAGGGGGTTTCATTAATGCTTCTAAGTGATGCCAAGCATGACACCATGTGGTCTGCAACACGCGAAAAGGGGCATTCGGACATTTGCGTAAAGTGTCGTCTCGGATCAGCCTGCGCAGTCCGCGCAGGCTAATCCGAGACGACACTTTCCGTTCTTATGCAATTTTCTCTTTCGCGCAAGTCTACAGTAGTACAAAATCGTATGCAGTCGTAAAGTGTCGTCTCGGATCAGTCTGCGCGGACTGCGCAGGCTGATCCGGCACGACACTTTACGCAAACGTCCGAATGCCCCTTTTTGCGTGTTGCAGACCATGTACGTATAATTATTGATCTTTGAAACCCATTTTGTCTAACAAGAGACTGAGTTATGAGGTGGTGATTGCACATGCGGAAAATCTGCCAATAGCAAACATTTTTGTACCATGTCAGCCATCCCGGACTCCGCAGGCTGATATGAGTCAATGCATCTTGCATATGCTTTTTCACAAAGCATAGCTCAGGATGTATTTATTTCTTTCATTTTACTATAAATAGCAAAAAAATAACCAAGGTTCCACTATTCAGCTAATTTTCCACAAAAGTAGGCTACTTACAGCTCAAAAACAAGAGGACCATGATGGTCCTATATCGCTCACCTGAGTACTAAGCGGTAAAGGTCTACAATGAAGATAAATACCAAGTATTGAGGTTCAAGGCCAAATGATAATGAAACAAGAGCGGCAAATTGAGGCAAGATATGCCCGTCCCATCGCCAGTTGTAGAGGAGGTGTAATAATTACAAAGGGCAGGTAATGCAACAAACATGTTTACCAAGTCTCAAGTCAATTTGATTTGATAATTCAAAGTTTTCGTTCCGGACAAGCGAGAAATACTGTAAAAATGAAGATCAAAGTGGAATTACTCAAAATCAGCGCTAGGTAGAGTTATTGTTCTTGCGCACAGTACTCGGTAATATTGCAACAAACATGCATACCAAGTTTGAAGTCGTTCTGACTTGAGATGACAAAGTTATATTCCGGACAAGTACTTAATGCTGTAAAAATGACGATCAAAGGGAAATAACTCAAAGACAGCACGAGGTAGTGTTACAATTCTTGCGCAATGCACTTCCAAATATTGCAACAAATAAGCATACCATATTTCAAGTCATTCCTACTTAAGATGACAAAGTAATATTTCGGACAAGCAGAAAATGCTGTAAAAATGACGATCAAACGGAAAAAACTCATAGACAGTACGAGGTAGAGTAATGGTTCTTTCACACTGCACTCCGTATTATTGCAACAAACACAAATGCCAAGTTTCAATTCAATCGGACTGGAGATGGCAAAGTTATGCTTCGGACAAAGAACTATTCTATAGAACTTTCTAATTCAAGGGCAAATAACTCCAGTCGTTCTGGTCCGATTATCCAATCTCATCCGAGATCTTATGGTCATATATATTTTGACCAAGTTTGGTGCTGATTGGTTGATATTTGTAGATGCTAGCGTGTAAACAAAGTCAAATATAGCAATTTTTCTAATTAAAGGGCAAATAACTCCAGTTGTTCTGGTCCGATTAAACCTATTATCGAACTAATCCGAGATCTTATAGTAATATATATTTTGACAAAGTTTGGTGCTGATTGGTGAATAACTGTAGATGCTAGAGTGTAAACAAAGTCAAATATAGCAATTTTTCTAATTCAAGGGCAAATAACTCCAGTTGTTCTGGTCCGATTAGACCCATAATCGAACTCATCCCAGATCTTAAGGTCACATACATTTTGACCAAGTTTGGTGCTGATTGGTTGATATTTGTAGATGCTAGAGTGTAAACAATGTCATTGGCAATTTTTCTAATTCAAGGGCAAATAACTCCAGTTGTTCTGGTCCGATTAGACCCATTATCGAACTCATCCGAGATCTTATGGTCATATATATTTTGACCAAGTTTGGTGCTGATTGGTTAAATATTGTAGATGCTAGAGTGTAAACAAAGAAATGTGAACAGACGGGCGACGGACGGACGGACGACGGACGGTGAGTGATCACAATAGCTCATCCTGAGCACTTCGTGCTCAGGTGAGCTAAAAATACCAGGATACATTTGTATGTGTCCAAAGGAAAAAAGTCAAACCTACAAAAGATCTATTGAAGTGTTCTGCTTACACAGTTCCAAATGTCTTTTTGAAATCTATTTAAATGTTATACTTACACAGTCAGTACTAAGCAAACACCGTTGAGGGATGCAAACACAAAGAATATCAACCCACGATAGATTGATACAGTGGCCAGATAGATCGTATTTGATGACAAGGCACTAATCAAATTTATGGTCGTTTCCGTCGCTGATATGCTTGCAAAAACTGCACCTGTAAGAATAAAGCATAATCAAATACTAGAACATTCATATTTACTCCACTCATTGCTTTTTTTAAATACAATATATAACCTTGTATGATAAAGATAATCAACAAGGATGGATCTGAATCAATATAAATGCAAGCGAAAACATTGTTTTGAAAGGAGAAATGGCCCACAGGGAGCAATTCCTATTGTGCCGCCGTGTGCTACAGTTTTAAAACACGGTCTTCATGAATATACCATAAGTAGTCGACACGAGCTGATGTGTGAATTCCTATAGATACGACTTTAGCCCTGTGCCGCACAATCCTGAGTTTTAATGACCCAGAGGAAGAAGCCTTTTGAAAACATTTTAGGAAAGGAGAAAATGCTGGTCACCAGCATTTTCTCCTATTCCTACAATGTTTTCTACCCAGTCAAAAGCGAATTTCATCCTTTGAGCCACATTGGTTTGTCGTCTGCAAATGCTTTGAATTTTGACAAACCCAATATTTTGTTGTGTGTTGGGATCAAATCTTTGTTGGGAATTACTGTAATAGGAAACGACGTCAAACTAATAGCCATCTGCCTTCTTTGAAAATTGCAGTTCTGAGTGGAAAAACTCGTCGTTACTTTTCCATACCTTCGTTAGTAGTTCTTGTACAGGAGATTTCGACCAAATCTTTGAACTACATATTTCTAGTTTTGATAAAACACAATTCGCTAACTTCTATCGCACTCATGCATAACCTGTAGATATTTTCGATCTAGTTGACAATGTAGCTGTGCCTACATGTCTACTGAGTTTTATATACTTTTTGGCAATTTTACGGGGTTTATACAGGCCAGAAGGTAGACCTACTTAAAAGCATTAATTAACTAGAAAATCGCCATTAAAAAATGGTATATCCTTTTTATTAAGTAGGCTAATAGGTACAAGTTAAAAAATTGTGTAGCCTACACTTTATCAGTGTCAGAATACCTTGTTTCTCAGGTGACGTCATTTGTGACATGATCGATCGTACCATAGGTAACGTCAGTAGGCCACAGCAACCAACAACAGACACTGAAATAGGTGAAAGACGATCGATTGAAGTGTTTCCAAGTATGCAAAAACACGAAGCTACCGACTGCGCTACCGGAAGATATTTAACATGACTTAAGTTTGGATAAATGTGAAAAAGTTGTGGCGAAAGGAGAAATTGCCTCATACTAGCTATTTCTCACTTTACAAAACTATCTTGCTTCAAGTGGCGTAAGCAGTTGTTTGAAGAGGGTTATAGGTCAATTAAAGTATCTCTTTGTTGTAAATATCATGACCTACCTATATAAAGAGTCCATTCTGATGTTGCTAAAGCCTCCATAACAAACGCAGCGCCAAATGAAATGCAAGCAATGATTACAATGAGCTCGTCTTTCGTGAACCACAAAAGAATTGCCACAATAACAACACCAAAAATTTGCTGAAGTCCAGTCTTCAGAGAGTTAAATATTCCAATTTTGTCAGGTCCAAAACAGAAAGGACTGTTCAATAAATACAGTCCCTCCACGGCAACCCTTCCCAAAACACCATAGGAAGACAGAATAAAGACCATCAGCATCACAATATACATCCAACGTCTTCCATAGTTCTTAGAGCTAAAATATAAGTCTACAGCGTCCTTAAGATTTTCAAAGTATGTTGAATATTTCCTGTGTGCCCTTACTTCTTTTGGAAACGTTTCTGGTAAGGCAATCATAGACAGAATTGAAACAAGCAATAATCCACATGAAATATACATGGGTATGAGGAAACTGCCCGTCTCGGACAAAATATATCCTGTCCCTATGGCCGGTAATACTGACCCAATTCCGAAAGCCATTTCAATTGAAACTAACGCAAAAGACCTTTGTTTCCCAAGTGACGTTATATCGCTAGTATATAAGAAAGACACTTGAAAAATACTGAAGATTTGGCCAGTGCAACCCTCGATGAAATAACCAATCGTGTAGTAGTACAGCGGAAAATCGAACTGAATTCCTATGGTTGCAAGGACTGTCCGAAGTGACGTGCCAAGACATGGACAAATGAAGAGAAACTTTCGACCAAACCTGTCGGTATATGCACCAAGAACAAAGTTGGAAATAATTCCGACAACTCCTCCGGCTAGGTAGAAATATATTCCCCATTTTGCCGCCTTTTCTTGAACATCCTCCTGGATCTTGTAAGTAATCGAACTTGTGTTTGTCTCACAAATGGACTTTGTTGAATCTATAGTTACATTTGGATATGACTCTTTCTGCAGTTTAATGTACATAAATTGACCGAACGTGTTGGCTGATATCTGATAAGCCACCATAAAGATGAAGGACACAAACCAAACCAGTAAAAGTCGTCCACTGCATACAACAACTTTATCAGATCGTATGTCGTCGTTTGTCACGTAAATCTTCTTTCCAAGAAGGCTACCAGCTTCGTCCAGTGCTTCATCGTTATATTTTTCTAGAGACGTCATGTTCTAGAGCGTGATCTGTAATTCAATTGTATCCAATATGCCAGCCGTTAAAAAAAAATCTGGACGAGCATTTGTGATCTGAAATATACAAATTTCTTAGCTCTTTAGAAGACAAGAAAATTTTAGACTCATATGTCGAAGTCTAGATTCAAACATTCGTTTACGACAAGCCAAATGTTGTTCTAAAGATTGGATTTATTCATTTTTCTTTGACAGTGTCAAAGACATGAAGACTTTCTCCTTTTACACACTATTGTAAATCGCTCTCTCTCTCTCTCTCTCTCTCTGAGTCGCAAACACGAGTAATACGAAAAGATGATGCCTGAAATTTAGAATACTGCTATCCTAGTATAATAACGTATATGCTAAATTCTTGCCTTTCAATGTCTGCTCAAACGAAACAAATCTGCAATAGGGAGCACATGATTTTGCTGTATTTTTTATACATATTTGGCAAATGAGTAATCTTTCCTGTAAAAGAAAAAGGGGAATTAAATGTGTCAGTAACCACTTCGTAAACTTGGCAAAGCTCGTGGGATAGGGTTTACTGTAATAGAAGCATGTAAATAGGTCAGGATGACATTTCGTTAAAAGTTTTCAGGCATACTCTATTGTTTTAGAGTGTTAGGGCAGCAAAAAGCTCTTTTTCCCTCTTTTCCCTATTATAAGTGATACACTTGTAAGATTTAAAAAAAAATCAAAAATCAAACTTTCACCCACGTAAATAGTGATAGGCCCAATTGATGTTTGTCTTCTCTTATCGATCGCTTATTCTTATAATTATTATCAAATTATACACAGGCTGTCAATATCACGAGAAGCAAAATTTAATTGAAGCGGCGACAGCAATTCAACGCACAGTAATACGAGTGACAGATTTTTCTACAATTGATAATTTCACATTTATAGTGTTAGCACTCTTCAATCGACCACTTTTTTTTTTAAGGTGGTAAGTGTTTCTCGCACTATGAGTTAGTTAACATTCTTCTAAGTCTTCGTCCGATCACAACCCCCTTATTATTGTTGGATTTTTGCTTACATGTGTACAGCGTGTGTAAAAAAAAGGTTTGTTATAAGAAAATAAACTTTTACATAAAGTCCAAAGGCGGAGCAGATTCACTTTTACTTACTATGGGAGTGTTCATACTTGCGTGAATAAATGCGTTCATATGACACCATGTTTTAACTTACGGTTACAAACGTCTAAAATACTCACAAAAGCAGTTGTGTGGTTCTAATTGGGACCTAAAATTCTGACAGAACATAGAATACATTATCAGATACGCACGCCGAATATTCTATTTTTTCTCGTTATATTTCTGTATAATAGGCCTATTTAACCTCTTCAGTTATGCAGTAGCCTGTATTACGACTTCGGCCTACATGTAAATTTTACTTCCTAGGTCCATGTCCATGTTAGCGGAATTGTTTGCATGTTTCACTTTCTACCCCGCTGTAACTTTAGAGTTATCTTACTTTAAAAAGTATCAGCAAACATCTTTGTAAAAAAAATAAGTCAAAAATACAATTTTTGCTTCTTTCTAAGCTCTTGTTTAAAAGAAAGTCATATGCACACGTACCTGGATAAACTAATCGAACTAATCGGAGACTTGATAATCCCATTGACTTATTTTCGTAGTGATCATTCAACTTGCTGAAGTAGGCCAAATTATGTATTTAATGAAAAGCAGGTAATGAACGCTTTTCAGAAGTTACAAGAGTGGATTTATACTAGTACATTACAGAGTAAGCCTTATCGGTATGCCGTGGTCTATTTACATTCTCAGCAATTCAAAACAGCATCTCTTGTAAACAGAACAGATAAGGCACCCCCCCTCCCCCGTGATACTTACCTGTAGGTACCTTCACCTGAAGGAAATTTTTTTCGACAGCAACATAAGATACCGTATTCGTCTTCTAGAAACGTGACTGTCAGGAAATAAGATGACACATTCTCCTTTAACATTCTCCTTAAACAAAGAGTTTCTTTTATCCACGTAGTTTCTTTATCAGTGACACAACTTTTGAACTAGAGTTGATATCTGTCAGCACTGACCAGCTTTAATGTCCACTGCATAATAAAGTCGTCAAATCGCTATCTAACGGGTAATCGGAATAGGGCTGTGTATTGGCGAACTTATGTGAGCCATGCTTTGTGAAAAGAGGGGCTTATTGCATCTATAAAAAGTATCGACTCAAGTCAGCCTGTGCAATACGCGCTGACCTGAAACGAAACCTTTTGCTTTTGGTCATTTTTTGCATGTCCAAGAACCATTCTACCTCAGGATTCAGTCATTTCGTCGAGAAAATGGATCTGTAACTTCATGTGTGTGATGACTTGCTTGGCATAATACATCACTGAGATGTATCAAGCCTCCTTTTGCCAGAGCATGGCTCATACTTAAACGTTTTCCTCAATTTGGCCAAGAGAAGAACTTCATGTACGTTGACCAATTTCCAAACATTTCTCCAAAATTTCAGAACCATGTTAACAATTTGGTCAGCTCTGGTTCTTTTTCAGGAAACAGTTCGGAAGCCATTTTAGAAGTCATGGCCAACGAAAAAAACCGGGCCATGACGTAAGCTCGCTGGCCTTCGGCCAGTGGAGCTAAAAAAATCCGTCTCCCGACATGAGGGAGGATAAGGTTGTGAGAAAAAAGTCAGTATCAGAGCAAATTAACAGTACACAGCAGCCGAAATAAATGTGTGGGTCACACTTCCTACGTCACACCCGTTTTGTTGCAATGGCAACCAGAGTTTTTGGAGGAATCAAATTCTTTCAAGAAATTCTAAAGAGGACTATGGCAGGATCATTTCTGTGAAGTTTCATCAAATTTGGATGGGTACTTTCAGAGAAGAAGAAGTTTGAAAAAAAGTTAAAGCACGCACGGACGGACGCACGCACGCACGCTTGGACGCACGACGGATACCGAGCCATGACATAAGCTCCCTGATGTCAGTTCATCCGTTCAAGCTTTCAATTTGGAAGAATATTGAAAATGTCGTTTGTTTAAGACATCAAGTAGCACTTACACGAAATCCTGATGACAGTTCATCCGTTCAAGCTTTCAGTTTGGAAGATTGTTGAAAATGTCGTTTGTTTAAGACATCAAGTAGCACTTGCAGACTATCTCCGCTAAGGTCACGTTGTACAACCAGAATAGAAGATAAGGTCTGATCTTGATCCACACTGTAGACTGTTCGGTTCATCGTTAATGGCAAAATGTTTCTTTGTTTGCATTGGAAGAGTAGTGTGAATATTTCATCATCTTCAGATTTGATAAATCAAATCCTAACGCTCTAGCTTTAAAACTTTTCACGGTGTTCCTAAAAAGCCAGTGGAGCGATACAGGGCCATCATGGCCCTCTTGTTTTGTCACAAAAATCCCTATCGTAAACCGGGTGCCGAGTTTTAGCACTATTTAGAGCTAGGAGATGACTGTTTATTCGTCAGTCTTCAGACAAGAAGATTTTCAAAGATGTTCAATATTTTTCAGTTTTGTTGCCATGGCAACCAGAGTTTTTGGAGGAATTAAATTCTTTCAAGAAATTCTAAAGAGGACCATGGCAGGATCATTTCTGTGAAGTTTCATCAAATTTGGATGGGTAGTTTCAGAGAAGAAGTTCGAAAAAAAGTTAAAGCACGCACGGACGGACGCACGCACGCACGCACGGACGGACGCACACCGGGCCATGACATAAGCTCGCTGGCCTTCGGCCAGTGGAGCTAAAAAAAATCGTCTCCCGACATGAGGGAGGATAAGGTTGTGAGAAAAAAGTCAGTATCAGAGCAAATTAACAGTACACAGCAGCCGAAATAAATGTGTGGGTCACACTTCCTACGTCACACCCGTTTATCGAAGATTTCACAAACTCGCACAGGTGTGCAAACCACATTTTCGCTAATAACTCTCTTTTTATGAAAGACATTGAAATATGGTTTTCAGTTTTAAGATTGTTTTCATTTAAGGATTCTTGTATCCAAAAATAGCTTTGGTCTGGAGTTACTCTTTAAGTCATGACATTTGAAACCTTTTTAGGGCACTGAATGTAGTCACATGTTTTGTGTTTAACATATAATTTATTTCAGCTATATCGCGACATGGTCGACAATGTTCGCTTTGCTGAAAACACTAGACGCGTCATTTATTTTTCAGCAGCAATATCATGATTTACACGAAATCCTGATGTCAGTTCATCCGTTCAAGCTTTCAATTTGGAAGAATATTGAAAATGTCGTTTGTTTAAGACATCAAGTAGCACTTACACGAAATCCTGATGACAGTTCATCCGTTCAAGCTTTCAATTTGGAAGATTGTTGAAAATGTCGTTTGTTTAAGACATCAAGTAGCACTTGCAGACTATCTCCGCTAAGGTCACGTTGTACAACCAGAATAGAAGATAAGGTCTGATCTTGATCCACACTGTAGACTGTTCGGTTCATCGTTAATGGCAAAATGTTTCTTTGTTTGCATTGGAAGAGTAGTGTGAATATTTCATCTTCAGATTTGATAAATCAAATCCTAACGCTCTAGCTTTAAAACTTTTCACGGTGTTCCTGATTAGTGGTCATACACCGATATTAGGTCTCCTAAAGAACAAGAGCACCGTATCTGGGTGCCAACGCCTGGCTGCAGAAGCTTGATTTCCAGTGAAAATCCCAAGTCAAAAAAGGGGCATAATTTTGTTAATTGTTGGTTGTATTTGGGTTTAACGCCACTTTAACAGCTAAGGTCATATCATGGCGGTCGGTGACGCACATGTGTTTCCTGGTTTTCTCACACCAGTACTAACACAACTTTCTTTCCAAAGCCACCGACTACTTTTCTCACATGCTTCAGCAGAGGTGAGAGGCGAAAATACGCCGGAAAGAAGGTTCGCCTCAACCGGGTATCGAACTCACAACCACCAGGTCATGAGTCCGACACGCTCACCACTGAGCCACCCGGGCGGGGCCATAATTTTGTTAAAATACTTTTGTTTAGTTGTCCTTGTATTATGGCTTCCCCTTTTGATAGTTAACAAGTCCCAAGTTTGAGGTACATATCTTCAATAATATCGGAGGTAATATGTCAATGTTTTTTTTTTCCACGATGATGACAGGGCCATGACGACAAACAACCGAGCAAAAAATGACGTTCCAAAAGTCACTTTTACCATGACCTGCATCTACATAGCCGAATTTCTGACACCCGTGTTGTTTCGGAGCAGTAAATCAAAAGCCTTTCCTTGAATTCTTTACCAGACGACAAAGTTTCAGACTGTTCCATATGGAAAGGAGTTGGAAAAAGAAAATAAATTGAGGTTCAATTGTTGGGATATGCAACTGACCAGGTTGTACACACTGTTAACCCTTTACGACCCTGAGAAAGAATCGTTTTGAAAACATTTTTGGAAAGAAGCCTTTTAAAAACAGTGTAGGAAAAGGAGAAAATGCTGGTAACCAGCATTTTCTCCTTTTCCCCACAAAGTTTTCTACCCTGTCATAGACAAATTTGAGCCATTATTAAATTTTGCCTGCCTTTGCTTTGAATTGTGACAAGTCTACATTTATATCGTGCAGTAAAGAGTTAAAAGAAGAAAATGCTGGTTAGGAGCAATTTCTCCGTTTACCCATACGCTTGCAGGGCCTATTCTAATCAGGGCTGTTAAGAATCGAGCTTGTTTGGTTAGAACCTTACAGGTTAACCCATACTCAGACAATCCCGACTTAAAATGACCCTTTGAAAAGTCTGTGGGGAAAAAGAGAAACTGCTGGTATTCAACATTTTCTCATTTTCCCAAAATGTTTTCTACCCTATCAGAGAACTTAAGTTTATTTTCACCATTTTGAATTTGTCGTCTGCACTCTGCAGATGTTTTGAAATTAAAAGTCTAAAATTTGTCATTCGGGAAAGGGTAGAGGAAATGATCCCTTGAATATCTTGAAGTGCCTGATATAGGACGTTTCTAAAATCCAGGGTCCTTATGAAATTCATCAACCACTTTTAAGAACATTCTTAGTCTTAATCTTCCAGAATTTTCTAAAATTGAAAGTAACACTAATTCTGATTGCCTGAACCCTTTGCTTAAGCCAGGGGTTGTGTTACTTTCAAATTCAGAAAATATAAGATAGATCTATAAAGAAAAAGAATTTTCTTAAAAATGGTAAGTATGGACCGCGATGTCATTAATTATAAATGTCATTAATAATTTATTACTTCCTGTGAAAAATCTGCAGGGGATAACTTTGAAAACACCTTCAAAAAATATGTTAGCGTACATGCATAAACCCTTCATAACACAATCCCATGTTTTAACAACCCTGAGAAAGCGTTTGAAAACATAGTTGGAATTGAAGAAAATGCTGTTAATCGGCATTTTCTCAATGCTGGAAACCAGCATTTCCCACAATGTTTTCTACCATGTAGAACTTCAGATCATTCGAATCAATTCAAGTTGTCAGCTACAGATGATCTCAATTTAGAACAGTCTAAACTTTTTGTTTGGAAAAGATATAAGGTCTGATATATGAAAATAAGTGAAGCATTTTGAAAATACTTTGATACAGGGTAAAACTGCTAGATAAGTAATTTATTCCTAGGTCCAAACATTTCATGAAGTGCTCTGCTAGATTACAATAACAAAGTCTTCAAGTTGCAGATAATTATAATGTAAAAGTGAGTCATTTTTGTGAAGAAGTATCCTTTTATTTACATGACAACATGACAATGAAATGAAAAGTTATGATCTTACGAAGTGACTTAATCATGATTCCTTCAATGATTGTGAGTTGTGTACATGAACTTTATGTACCTCAAAAAGAATCTATGTTGAAAAAAAGCATTAAACCTTACCTAAACTTAGTGGCTTTCTAAATGCAATTTTGAGTTCCATTAATTTCAAACATTTATATGTAAGTATACACAATATCTGCAAGTTCAATATTTCTCAAATATTCAGCATTAGAGTTTTAAAGGTTTCCAGTATAAAATTTCAGTATAAAAATGGTCTTTTGTGCTTATGTTTTCTAACTTGTTTCAGTTTGCTGTTTTGAAAAACTTAAGAAACTCAGTCTATTCAAAATGTTCTGTTTATGCCTCATTTCCAATTTCTATAACAAATCACTTTGCAGTAGCTAGTGGATTTCTCAAGACCAAGATTACGGAATCCCCACGAAGAAACATTTTTGAGATAAATCTGTCTTTGTTCACAGGTTTAGATTTCTTCTTGCCTTTTCCTGTTTTGGGAACCTCTGTCCACATCTCCTTCACATTCTCCAGAACCATATTGCAATGCCTGTGTAAAAGATAAAGTCTAATATATAATGACACCAAAACTTAATGGTTTACCAGAAAACAAAATTTCAGACTCCATACTGAAATAATTAGCAAATATGAACTGACTAAAATGATGGGATTTGTTTTCAAAAGGCTGGAATGCATTACAGGAAAAAGGAGAAAATAATGGTTACCAAGATTTCTCATTTTCCAAAAATGCTTCCAAAAGTTGTCTTTTTTCAGGCCATAAAAGCATAGGAGTGTTTGGTAAAGGGTTAGTCCTCTGTCTGTTGAATACATATCCTGGACATATTCTAGTCAGTAGAAAAGATCTAATCAATTTAATACAAAGACTGTCTCCTCAAATTCAATGAACTTGATATTCTAAGGGTAAATCTACCTGAAGATAGTTGACATAAATTAGCTGGTATTAACCAATGCTTTACAGGGATGTAAAATTCCACTCGCCCTCTCGCATTGGCGAGTGATCTTTGACTTCGGGCGAGTACCAGAAATACCTGACTCACCAGACTGGGCAAGTGCATTTTCTGACATACTACATGCACTCTAAGTCCATAAAATTCTGCAAAATTCCAGTCAGAGAACTGCTAATCAAATGGAAGTTTACATAAGTTGAGGTTTTGTCTAGTTACAAACCATTACATGCATACACAATACAGTGTCAATTTTGCCACGCCCAATCTACATCAAATCGCTACAGCAAACCAATCAGGTATCACCTACAAGATTTAGTGTCCGCCCAAAATTTCTAAAAGCCACGCTTTGACTCTGCATTATATAATGGGTATTTAGCAACGACCTCGGGATGACTCGGAGTAAATCCAGCTATCTACGCTTTAGAAATCATTTCTTTTCTCACGGGAATAGCCAGTGGTTTTCTAAAAATATTCAGAAGAAGTGGCATGGCCTATTTTTCATTACATTGATTAAATCACTGCAGATGGTTATGTAAGAAGATAATTACGTAAACAAATTAGGTTGATTTTGAGTTCGAAAGGTAAGTAATTTGGTCAGAAACTTTGACCATCCTGATAACCTATTTTTAGAAGCAGTGAAGCGGACACCATCTGTTTGTTTACATTTACCTTTAGAAAGTGAATTCCTCTCTTTGCTTGATGTTAAAGCCGCAGTAAAGCCAAAAATAGGTAATTTTCACCTTTTATAACTTGAAAATATATTGGATAATCCATCACAACACACATATATAAGATCGGAGAAAACCCGAACGTGTCAGTTACTGCACTGGTTGCCATGATATATGTGTGTGAAAATGCATGGAGAAGCCCGTCGATTTCACGGATGCCATTGATCGAGACAACCTTCGTTATTGTTCGTGTATATTCGAACTAGGTCTTCAAGAACGTCACGTGATAACATTGTATCTCATTAGTGCCATGACGTAGTAGACAGGACTATTGTTTACAATTTCAAGATTATGTCATCGGAGAGTAAGATTGCATATTCTGAACCTGTTTTCTTATTTAGATGTAGTAAACTCTTCCTGTATTGATGATACATGAATAAGCGATGATCAGCCTGTGTCGTTATTTCTGTTTACGATGTTGATGAACTTACGTTTTTCAAGCCTAAAATGGGAACAAAACGATCAAGTGCATGAAGGGTTTGTTTCGACGCTTTGAATGATCACATGGTGTTTACGTCACTAACACATCACTGTGGAGATTTACGACGAAAAGTCGGCTAATCGTTGGCGATCATCGATGTAAACAAACAGATAATGCGGCATGGTAGGATCTGTTCTAGTTTCAAAATTCTTTTTGCTGCCACTGACTGGAACTTTTGCGAACTGCACCTTTACATAACGTGAAAGTCATAATAATCGCCATATTTTTACATGGTAAATATGAAATTTAATCTTATTTTATATATAAACAGGTTGTTTATTCAGTTGGACGCTACTGAGGCTTTAATGAACAGGCAGTTGAATAAAAAGCTAAAAATCAGACATGATAACATTTCTTGGCATTTCTTTTAGATCAAAATTACGTGCAAGTATAATTAATCACATGACTTTCAATTCTATTAGACGAGTATTTCACGAAAAATAAGGGCGAGTGTAAAACTCTGCAGGGCGAGTAACCTTTAACACCTACTCGCCCTGCTGGGCGAGTAGATAAAAAAATAATTTTACATCCCTGCTTTATTTTTCTGATTCAAGATTTAACATGAAACCATCTGATTGGCCAAGGCATTCTTTCTCAGACAATCAGACCCCAAGTCTTAGAATTTTACTCTTTACCAAATGATTGAGCTTGACTTTGAAAGGGCAGAATGGATTTTAAAGCAAAGGGGAAAATGCTGTTTACAAGCATTTTCTCATTTTCCTACTGCCTTTTCAAAAGCATCTTTCCTCAGTTGTTTAAACATGGGACATTTAGGAAAACAGGTAAAACTAAAAAATTACTTGGAATGGTAGTAAAATGCATAATCTGTTTGCACTGTGTTGTCCTAAAAGCCCCCAAACAAGTAACGGAAAGTTAAGAAATCTGCATTATCTGTACTTTACAGACAAATAGACAATGGATTGTGAATACTAAACAAGGTCTTTTTAATGGATGTCATCCCCCCGACCTATCTTTACCTATCGAAAGCTTTCACGCGGCCCAAAAGTTTTTTGTTGTTTCGACAGTTGATGAGTACTTGAGTGTTGTTCTTAACCGACTGTGTCAGGACAGAGAGTGGACCAGTGCTAAACTCCTCTTGTTCCCTCTGAGAAAGTTCCTCTGGGGTCATCTCACTTTTTGGTTTCTGCATGAGGGTCCTGCAAGTGATAAAATATCAAGCATATCCTTTGCTAGATCTTCAAGGTAACAATCAAGTGTCTTGATAAAAAAATTTTGGTGTCAGGAGAAATCGTCTCCTGGAGAAATCGTCCCCTGGGGACGAATTCTCTGGTGATATCGTCCCCAAATTAAATTTTGGAGATATTGTCGCCATCCCCATACTCAAAATTCATGTAATCATATTGTGGTTAAAATTGTCTTTGAAAAACATTTTTGAATTTTTTTTTCCTTCAGTATTTGTAACGATTTTCTTCAGTCAAGAGCTATTTGATTACACTGTCATTGTTTATACAGCAATTTTAACACAAGTTGCTGTTCACACTTGTCACGCCTTCCAAAGGTAGCTTTACACCTGAAAGATTTTTAATTTTTCCTGTTTGTTTGAATTGGATTTTAAACCAAAGCAATTACGAAATATATATGTTCATAAAACGAATCATGCGGTCATTAATTGGAATCAATATCTTTCTCCCTCCCTTTCTCTCAATCGGCATGGGTCTTTCATGTATTATAATGGGTGTCAGTTCGTAAATTGCTCTCTCTGTATGTCTCTGTCTCTGTATCTGTACTCTCTCTCTCTCCTGCCATCACTTGGCAAGGAATATTAATTTTTTATTTATTTATCTTAATTTTACGACCGTAGAGCAGTCTTTATCTTCGTAGATCTCCCCCTCCTGTCTCTCAATCATTCAACATGAGGGTGTTAATTTATGTTTTGAATAATATTTTTTCGTCCGTTGATATCTCTCTCTCTCTCTCTGCATGGGTTACTTTTTTTTTGTATCGAGTTCTTTTTTTAATTAGCTGAGATTTATGTTTTACAGTTTTTGCTTCATTTCGGCCTTCCGATCGTGAACGTTTTCAATGACTTGATCACCGTAAGAGTGTTTATTGACTCTGATTTCTTTATTCTGTACAAGTAAACACTTTCTAGACGATTCCTTGTTCAAAAAACATTAACTGAAAAGGCTGGTTTACTTGCGGTCTACACATAACTTTCCTGCCCTTGTAAACGTAAATTTCCGGTCAGTACTTTACAGAAATTTTGAAAACGTCCCTAAAAAGGAGGAAATACATTTAACCAGCTCTAAGACTTTTTTCTTGACTTGCATTTTTCCACTTGTACTGTTTATGTATGAGGTGATTGATTTTTTTTTTTTTTAATTTAAGGACCACTGATATCTTTATAAACAGTGTTCCCACTAGCCTTTTATTTCAAGGGTACACTTACCCCCACTGAGCTGTAAATCTGGAGGCAAGATTTCATATTAGAGGGTATGACAATAATAGTTCTCAACTCGAGGTTAAGCAATCAATGTGGATGATTTGCAGCACAAAAGTGTTATATTAAGAAATCTGTGGAAATTTACCACTTAAAGTAATTAAAAAGCTGAAAAGACGGTCTGAAGTGACTTTGATCGGACAATGTCAAAATGAACATTTTGTTGTGTGATGGGTTTCCATGTTTTTTGCACCCAGCATTTTTTCATGTGTGTTAATTTATGGATAGGTATTTCCGCGTGATTTGACAATACTTTATCAGTAAGGGTAGCAATTAACTTCTAATCCTGTCATTTCACACAAATTAAGCTGATAATGCATTTTTTTACAATTTTTTTTGTTACATGAGGTCTCGCATGTAACCAAAATTTGTTACATGAATTTCAATTCTATAACGTGATTTACGCAATAATTTGTGTGAGTGGGAACACTGATAAGCCTTTCATTAATAGGGAAATAACTTATGTACTTAGTTCTTTGATGAGAGGATGAACCTTTGTAACAGTCACTAAAATCAAATAAGCATAATCAATTTCTCGTGCTGACTGATGAGAGAGACAAAGAAACAGACAGACAGACAGGTGTTCGGACAGAAACCCATATACATTACATAAATTTATCCTTGCCGTATGAGGGAGAGGTAGAGGAAGATGCAGACTCATAATTTTAGCATGAAAATACATTTAACGACCAAAAAATTATTGTTTTAAGAACACAAATACCTTTAAATTGTTTTAAAATCAAAATCAGCTAGTAGAACTTTTTAAAAATCTTTCAGCTGTGGCAGGTGTGAACAACAACTTGTAAGTGTGAAAATTGCCGTATAAACAATGACAGTGTAATCAAATAGCTTTCGACTGAAGAAAATCATTACACTAAGTAAGTACTGAAGCAAAAAAAAAAAAACTAGAGCTGTCACTGAATGTGACTTAATACCCCAGCCAGCGCTTTGACAGAAACAGGCAATTATTTGTACACAGGCGGACACACGGACAGACAGGGTGATTCCAGTATACACCCGAAAACATTCGTTTTGCTGGGGTATAAAAAAACTTCAAAAGTGTTTTTCGAAGACAAACAATATATTTGAATTTTGAAGATGGGACGATATCTCCAAAATTTAATTTGGGGACGATTTCTCCAGAGAATTCGTCCCCATGGGACGATTTCTCCGGAGAAATCGTCCCCGTCATTTGGGGACAAATTCTCCAGGGGACATTTCTCCAGCATTCCAAATTTTCACTGAATGCTTCCCAATTCCTTCACTGCCTACACATATTGGCACCATACAGGATGTATGAAAAGATCTAAAAAACATCCTGGAAAACACATAGAAATTTATTCACCCTTCAAGCACCTTTCCAAATAATGATGCCTTTGTCAAGTGTAGAATTGCTTATGTTTGCAATATCAAGTACCATCTAGACAAAGCAACCTTGATATTGCAAACATTTGCAATCCGTTTTCTGGTCAAACATGTCCAGCATCTTTTTTCCGGTGCTCTAAATTATAATTGTAGGCTTGACAATATAAAGGCACTAAAGAAAACATGCTCAATACCCGAGATTTTTAATGAAACTGCTGAGCTTGTCTTAATGGAGAACAATGAGGAAAATATAAACAGCGCCGTACCATATTAAAACGTGTAATGAACCTTTAAGAGAATTGAACGATCAAAAATATAAATCTTCTTCTGTGGCAATTATGAATCACTTATTGTGCCTTTCGATAGGCATCCCGTATTCGGGGCTTCTCATTCAACAGGCTATCGAGTCAATGCAGCACCGATCAAGCCGGCATCGAAGCGGCGTAAGAATTGGCTAATTAAGTAAAGACAAGCTGCAAAACTCGTCCTTCAAAGAGATAAATAAAAAATGGTGAATTTGGAATTACATGCAATACTTACGACATGATTGTAAGGAGGATGTTAACCGATTTTCCCGGTCACGGATCTAAATATTCACAATGGCGGAAAACGTAAACAACGCGAAACGCTTGATGGGTGAAACGTAATAATAACTAATCCGTGGGAAATACTCCCGTTCTCCACTTGTAAGCTTGTTGAACTTCAAAACATATTTTAGTGCTAGATGCCGATCAAAAAGTAAACGAAAGATAGCGTGACTTGGTAACTTTTAGACCTACTGATGAAATTCATTTTTCTTTCAGCGACTAGTATTTTGATGGACAATACAGTAAATCCATTTTAACACCCGCATTGTTTACTCTTGGTCACTACTGGGCCTTTGACTAATGTAAAGGTAATGCCTATCTTTATGTTCTACATGTAAAGTAAAATCTATTCTGTCTGAAAAAAGATGGTAGTTTTCAGTTCAGTTGAATTGAAATGAATGGAAAATTTTAACATTACGAATAAGGACAGATATTATAAAACTGTATTAGTTAACAAAGCATCTATAGGACATCAGGGATCGTATATACACATGTATATACGATCCCTGAGGACATTCAAATCAGGCTTAAGAAAGTTAATGTGCTTGCTTAGTTAGTAAAGGTATATTTCAACATATTTGCTGTCTTAAGGACTCAGGGATAATACAGGTTGCTTGCTTGACTCTGTACCAGATGACAAAATTACAGCCTTGTCCAAACTGAAAACTTTTGCAGACGACAATTTAACCCTTTACCACAAAATCCTGAGTTTTAATGACCCTGATGAAGCAGGTTTTTGAAAACAGTGAGGGAAAAAGAGACAATGCTAATAACCAGTGATTTCTCCTTTTCCAACAATATTTTCTGTCTATTCAAGAACAAATACTATCACTTGAAAACAGCTTAAATTGTTGTCTGCAAATTTCTTAAAAATGGATGAGTCTAAAAGTTTGCTGTATGGTAAAGGGTTAAATGTGATTCAAATGATGGAATTTGTCTTTACAAAAGAGTAGAAAATATTGTGGGAAAAGGAGAAAATACTGGTTACCAGCATTTTCTCCTTTTCCAACAACATTTTCAAAAGGCTTCTTTCTCAGGGTCATTAAGTCAGAATTTTGTGAAAAGAGGTTAACACAGATTCCTTTTTTAACAGCGATGGGCCACTAGACAGGTTTTACTGTGCTTTCAGTTTTGAAGAGTCTGACATTTGTCATTTGGAAAAGGATAAAGCCACTGTTTTAGATAACGCTTAGTGTCCAAATATCAAAGTTTGTATATGGACTTTGTCAGTTTTTGTCTTTAATGTGTTTTCAAATAGAGCACGAGGGCCATGATGGCCCTGAATTCGCTCACCTGAGTCGTTTGACCAAACATGACCCATTTTCAATCTCTTTTGAGATAATATGACAAACATTCTACCAAGATTTTCATGAGTTATTGACCCGAAATGACCCACTTGCAAACTGGTGCAAGACCAACATTCTCACCAAATTTCATGAGTATTGCATTAAAAATGAGGCCTCTAGAAAGTACACAAGGTTTTCGAAGATTTGACCTAGTGACCTAGTTTTTGATCTGACATTACCCATTTTCAAACTCTTCCAAGATATTATAAAGACAAACATTCTGACCAACTTTCAAGAGTTTTGGACTAAAAATGTGGCTTCTAGAGCATACACAAGGTTTTTCTAAGATTTGACCTAGTGACCTAGTTTTTGACCAGACATTACCCATTATCGAACTCTTAAAATATCACCAAGGCAAACATTCTGACCAAGTTTCATGAGTATCGGACTGAAAATGTGGTCTCTAGAGCGTACACAAGGTTTTTTTAAGATTTGACCAAGTGACCTAGTTTTTGACCCGACATTACCCATTATCAAACTCTTTTGAGATATCACCAAAACAAACATTCTGACCATGTTTCAAGAGTATCAGACTGAAAATGTGGCCTCTAGAGCATACACAAGGTTTTTTAAATTTTTGACCCAGTGACCTAGTTTTTGACCCGACATGACCCATTTTCAAACTCATGCAAGATATCATCAAGACAAACATTCTGACTAAGTTTCAGGAGTATCAGACTGAAAATGTGTCCTCCAGAGCGTACACAAGGTTTTTGCAAGATTTGACCTAGTGGCCTAGTTTTTGACCCGACATGACCCATTATCGAACTCGTCAGAGAAATCATCAAGACAAATATTCTGACCAATTTTCAGTTTTCGACTGAAAATAAGGCCACTAGAGCGTACACAAGGTTTTTCTAAGATTTGACCTAGTGACCTAGTTTTTGACCAGACATTACCCATTTTCAAACTTGTCCAAGGTATCATCAAGACAAACATTCTGACCAAGTTTAACGAGTTTTTGACAGAAAATGTGGTTTCTAGAGCATACACAAGGTTTTTCTAAGATTTGACCTAGTGACCTAGTTTTTGACTCCACATGACCCATTTTCAAATTCGCTGTAGCTATCATCAAGACAAATATTCTGACCAAGTTTCAGGAGTTTTGGATTGTAAATGTGGCCTCTAGAGTGTACACAAGGTTTTTCTAAGATTTGACCTAATGACCTAGTTTTTGACCTCACATGACCTATTTTCGAACTCGTCCGAGATATTATTGAGACAAACATTCTGACCATCTTTTAGGAGTTTTGGACTGAAAATGTGGCCTCTAGAACGTACACAAGGTTTTTCTAAGATTTGACCTAGTGACCTATTTTTTGACCCCACATGACTTATTATCGAACTCGTCTGAGATTTCATCAAGGCAAACATTCTGACCAAGTTTAACAAGTATCAGACTGAAAATGTGGCCTCTAGAGCGTACACAAGGTTTTTCTAAGATTTGACCTAGTGACCTAGTTTTTGACTCCACATGACCCATTATCGAACTCATCTGAGACATCATCAAGACAAACATTCTGACCAAGTTTCATGAGTATCGGACTGAAAATGTGTCCTCCAGAGCGTACACAAGGTTTTTTTAAGATTTGACCTAGTGACCTAGTTTTTGACCCCACATGACCCATAATCAAACTTGTCCGAGATATTATCGAGACAAACATTCTGACCAAGTTTCACAAGTATCAAACTCAAAATGTGGCCTCTAGAGTGTACACAAGGTTAAAGTTGATGGCGCACGATGGACAAAGCATGATCACAAAAGCTCACCTTGAGCACTTCCTGCTCAGGTGAGCTAAAAAGGATAACAGCAAAAGTCTCTGCAGTAAAGACTTTTACAGACAGAGTGAGAAAAGGAAAAAATGCTCAACATGGGCACTTTTTCCATTAGTAACAAGCAAGATCCATTAGTGCAGTTGACAGTGAGGCCAATGGCTTGAGAAGAACATTTTGTTAAGTACTGGTAACAGAAACTCCAGGAAGGCACGGATAGGTGTATTTGCTGCTGCAATGTAACAAATATAATGTTGAACTGTTAAACACCGTATAATCAGTCAATCCATTGATAACAATGGTCTCTTGATTGATCCATTTCATCTTAAGGGGCATTTTAACGTGACTGGCCTAAACTTGTTTTGATTATAACAATCTAGGAAAGCAGCCAGTGGCTTTGAAAGGGTGTTATGTGAAGTACTGGTAATAGAATTTTAAGAACTCATAGATAGGTGCACTAGGTGCCTTGATATGACTGAAATTATCATTGATAGCTTTGTTTAAAAACCATCAAAACAAATATTGAGCATAACTAATGAGAGGTTAAGACAATTACATAACCCGTTACTGTTCAAATACATACACGACTTTTTATACTACTTTATCCTATCTCAGCTTTGACAACCCAGCAGAAGATAGTCTTTGAAAACACTATGCAAAAAGAAGAAAATATTGGTATCCAGCATTTTCTCCTTTTCTTTTGTTCTCTTTCAGAAAGAAATTCTATCATAAGAGCCATGTGTCATATGTTATATACAACATCTTACTATTGTCGGAAAAGGAGCATTCATACGAGGACTGTTAAAAAAATATGCAGAAAAGTACCCTAATTCTCTCAAAATTGCTTGAACGCAGCGAAATTGATACATATTGTGGACAAATAAATACTATATCGAAAGTATAAATTTCAAGTTAATTTTTCAACACCTTGTAAAGGTATAGTAGATGTGGCAAGATCATGTTCCTGGACCAAAATTTAATAAAATGAAAGTGTTTACCATTTGGAAAACAATGTGTGTCTTTTGTGTCTGATCAGGTATCTTCACCAAAATTTGTAACAATTTGGCGCCAACTCTCAGCATAATATTAACGTCTAACATCATTTGAGGGTTTGGTGGCCATATTCCTTATTTAAATGCGTCGTAATGACTACTTAACAGAGAACTGCTGTTAATTTTTATGTGGAAAATCAAAACAAGAAAAATAGGAAATGTTAATCAAGGCATACAGTGATTCAGCAATGAAGAAAACAGCTGTATACAAATGGTATTGGTGTTACAAAGACGGACATGGAAGTGTGATAGATGACCAGAGATGCAGACAGCCGATGTTGATGACAACGTAAAGAGTGGAGTACAGTCCGCGATTGCTTCATTTGAGTCTGGTGCCTACAGGAAAAGCTATGATGTGTGGGTGAAACTATGCAAAAAGTTTACATTTTGAGGAGAGTATTTTGAAAAATATGAATTTCTTAAGACAGCATCTCACCTAGGTATGTGAAAGAAACACTTAATAAGTAATGCAAATAACATGACGTAACAAGAGCGACAAATTGTCGCAAGATACGCCCGTCCCACCGCCAGTTGTCAAGGGGATATAATAATCGTAAAGGGCAGGTAATGCAACAAGCATGTTTACCAAGTCTCAAGTCAATTTGACTTGAGGTGACAAAGTTCCGTTCCAGACAAGCAAGAAATACTGTAAAAATGAAGATCAAAGTGGAATTACTCAAAATCCGCACTAGGTAGAGTTATTGTTCTTGCGCACTGTACTCCGTAATATTGCAACAAACATGCATACCAAATTTCAAGTCACTCTGACTTGAGATGACAAAGTTATATTCTGGACAAGCAGAAAATGCTATAAAAATGACGATCAAAGGGAAATAACTCAGACAGCATGAGATAGAGTTATGGTTCTTTCGCACTGCACTCCGCATTATTGCAACAAACACACATGTCAAGTTTCAAGTCAATCGGACTGGAGATTACAAAGTTACGCTCAGGACAAGCAGAAAATGCTGTAAAAAATGACTATCAAAGGGAAATAACTCAAAACAGCACAAGATAGAGTTATGGTTCTTTTGCACTGCACTCCATATTATTGCAACAAACACAAATACCAAGTTTCAAGTCAATCGGACTGGAGATGACAAAGTTATATTCAAGACAAGCAGAAAATGCTGAAAAAATGATGATCAAAGGGAAATAACTCAAAGACAGCACGAGGTAGAGTTATGGTTCTTTTGCACTGCAATCCGTATTATTGCAGCAAACACACATGCCAAGTTTCAAGTCGATCAGACTGGAGATGACAAAGTTATGCTCCGGACAAGCAGAAAATGCTGTAAAAATGACAAAGGGAAATACCTCAAAGACAGCACGAGGTAGAGTTATGGTTCTTTCGCACTGCACTCCGTATTATTGCAATTAACACACATGCCAAGTTTCAAGTCAATCGGACTGGAGATGACAAAGTTATGCTCCGGACAAGCAGAAAATGCTGTAAAAAATGACTATCAAAGGGAAATAACTCAGTCAGCATGAGGTAGAGTTATGGTTCTTTCGCACTGCACTCCGTATTGTTGCAACTAACACACATGCCAAGTTTCAAGTCAATCGGACTGGAGATGACAAAATTATGTTCCAGACAAGCAGAAAATGCTGTAAAAATGACGATCAAAGAGAAATAACTCAAAGACAGCACGAGGTAGAGTTATGGTTCTTTTGCACTGCAATCCGTATTATTGCAACTAACACACATGCCAAGTTTCAATTCAATCGGACTGGAGATGACAAAGTTATGCTCCGGGCAAGCAGAAAATGCTGTAAAAATGACGATCAAAGGGAAATAACTCAAAGACAGCACAAGGTAGAGTTATGGTTCTTTTGCACTGCACTCCGTATTATTGCAACAAACACACATGCCAAGTTTCAAGTCAATCGGACTGGAGATGACAAAGTTATGCTCCAGACAAGCAGAAAATGCTGTAAAAATGACGATCAAAAGGAAATAACTCAAAGACAGCACGAGGTAGAGTTATGGTTCTTTCGCACTGCACTCCGTATTATTGCAACAAACACACATGCCAAGTTTCAAGTCAATCGGACTGGAGATGACAAAGTTATGCTCCGGACAAAAACTGGACGCCGCCTGCCAACCCACCCGCCCGCCATGGGTGATCCCATAATACGTCCCGTCTTCGACGGGCGTATAGTAACTCAAAAATTAAGCAAGCAAGAGTTATGATTCATTTGCACTGCACTCCCCCTTAATGAGATCTATCCACCCATGAAGTTTCATAACCGTAGCTAGCATAGTTTTGGAGATATGCTTTGGACAAAATTCAAGTATGAATATAAACAAAGGGAAATAACTCAAAAATTAAGTAAGCAAGAGTTATGATTCCTGTGCACTGCACTCCCCCTTGATAAGATCTATCCACCCATGGAGTTTCATAACCTTAGCTAGTATAGTCTTGGAGATATGCTCCGGACAAAATTCAAATATGAAAAACAACAAAGGGCAATAACTCAGCAATTAAGGAAGCAAGAGTTATGATTCCTGTGCACTGCACTCCCCCTTGATGAGATCTATCCACCCATGAAGTTCCATAACCGTAGCTAGTATAGTTTTGGAGATATGCTCTGGACAAAATTCAAGTATGAAAAACAGCAAAGGGCAATAACTCAAAAATTAAGCAACCGAGAGTTATGATTCCTGTGCACTGCACTCCGCCTTGATGAGATCTATCTACCCATGAAATTTCATAACTGTAGCTAGCATAGTTTTGGAGATATGCTCCGGACAAAGAATGGGGACGCCGCCCGCCCGCCACGGGTGAACCCATAATACGTCCCATCTTTGACGGGCGTATAAAAATGACACTGGATGAGATTGTGCTGCTTTTTCAGTGATGACGCTGTCATAACTACCATATCTCTGTTAGATGTTAAGGTATTGAAAAAAATTTATTCTGTCAATACAGAATTATTTTGTCTACGATATGTATACATTTTGCTATATTTAAGTAATGTTTGAGAAAATGACAGTACTTTTCAGTGTATATTTTGAACAGCCCTCGTAGCTTGTGAAAAGCAATTTGCATTTGTTCCATTTCAGACATTTTTTGTTCTGAAATTTCTCCCTTGTGTCATTTGTGTAATTAGTTTTAGTTGGTGCAATTACTATAGTTTGTATAGTAAAGGGATATTGGATAAGCAGTAAGGTCTTACTATCTTGTTTGCAGACATCAAAATTTTAGACTTGTACATTAAGTGTATAACAACACTGCAGTCAAAAACTCATGTGTGGCTCAAATGATTTGATAGGGTAGAAAACCTTAGAAAAGGAGAAAATGCTGGTTGGGGCATCTTCTCCTTTGCTCATGATTTTTTTATTATCTTTTCCTTAAAGTTGTTAAAACATAGGTTTGTTGGGTTAAGGATAAATTTCAATTAAAGACTAGGCATGAGACGTAAACCTCTTATCCTAATGAAGTCAGGGGAAAAAAAGAGACAAAAAAAAATGTACACAGCACTAAATGAATGCAAAAACATCTTTCTTAAAGACAGTAAACAATTACAAAAGTTTGACAACCAGGAATAACTGAGAAAAAATGGACATAAATATGCATGTACAGAAAATGATAAAATAAATGACATACTTTTGTCTTGTAATTCACCCCCTTCATTTTCATTAATTTTTTACCACAATATACGTACATGTACATGTAGTTTGGTTCTTTATCTACAATTATTAAAGGATAGGACTGAGTGAATAAAGAACCATTAAAATAACAATGGACAGAAAAACCTTTTTTTCTGCGAAAACAGAAAATATTTCCTACAGGGTATCTTTCTACTTGGAACAGCTTTTCAGGAGATTGGACACAGTATTTTGACCACAGATGCTATGCAGAATGAATTCCTGTATTTAGTGACAGCTTAATCTTACCATTGTCATAGATATATACAAGTAGTATGTACTATGCACAAGTAATATGGACTAGAAAGTCTTATATCTGTTCTTGTCTTCACAGACATCATGTTGTTAACTCCCTCCCACAATATACAAACTTGCAGA
Organism: Hippopus hippopus; assembly: GCA_946811185.2. NCBI lineage: Eukaryota > Metazoa > Mollusca > Bivalvia > Cardiida > Cardiidae > Hippopus > Hippopus hippopus. The sequence continues at coordinate 35,148,612 of OX328097.1, forward strand.
AGGTCACTTTCAAGACATCCTTGTACAATATGGATGATGATACATGAATTAAGGTATAACTCTTTACAACACAACAAAATTTTAGGCTTTTCTAAATTGAGAGCATTTGCAGATGACAATTTACATTGGGGTCAAAAATCAGAATTTGTTTTGAGAACGGTAAATAACATTGTGGGAAAATAGAGAAAATGCTGGTTACTAACATTTTCTTCTTTTCCAAAAACAAATTAAAAAGGCTTCTTCCTCAGGGTTGTAAGAACTGTGGATTGTATGGTAAAGGATAAATACAGATATATCTAAAAACAGATGGGAAATTTGCTTGTCAAGCCATTCCTACTTTCATTTATTTAACCGTTTACCACATAATCCCTAGTTTTTGAAAAAGGAAACTTTTGAAAACATGGGAAAAAGAGAAAGTACTGGAAATCAGCATTTTCTCCTTTTCCCAAAATGCTTTCCAATCTTTTGAATAAAAATTTCATTGTTTCAGACTCATCTTAAAATGCATCAATATCAAAGAATCTACAATTCTGTTGTCACTTCTATGAACACAATTCTGAAGCACCAAAACAGTACATCTACTACAGATAAATGAATATAGTAAAAAGAGATAATTATTTCACACTTCTAGTCACTCTGTTGTCCTAGCCAACTCCTTGTCCTGTTTACAGCCAAATACTTCGAATATCAAGCATACTGCGCTCAAGCATACACTGCTAAATTTATGAAACAAACATATCTTTAAGTATAATTATTTCAAATAAATGGCCCATTTGGCCATGTCACACAAAATACTGGATGGTGTATATTAAAGATTTGGCTCTCTGGATCCACAGTTGAAAATACCACCAAAACTTCTCCTTTGCATCCTTGAAGTTTGCGTTTGTCATGTACATGTAGTTCATTTTTCCTTTGAAGCCATGTGTCTCATCAGCTGATTAGTTAACCTTTCTATCTTCTTTACATCATGTGCATGTTCTGTTCTATACTGTAAACACTGGAATTATAAGATGCATTAATTACTTAACGCTTTACCAGAAAATCATGCATTTACACAATCAAAAGAAAAACTTTGGAAAACAGTGTGAGAAAAAAGGAGAAAGTGCTGATAAGTTTTTTCTCCTTTTCCTATGATGTTTTAAACCCTTCAAAGGACAAACACATTATATCAGCCACATCTATGGTATGCAAATGCTTTAAAATTTGGGAAAAAAAAAAAAAGAGAGAAATTTAGTTATCTGGTAATGAGTTAATCCCTAATTTCTACGGCAACTTCAGATACTGTACTTTAACTCTTTACCACACAATCCTGAGTTTTAACGACCCTGAGGAAATAGCCTTTGGAAAACCACATGGAAAAAGGAGAAAATGCTGGTAACCAGCATTTTCTCCTTTTTCCACAAGGTTTTCTACACTTTTACATACATTTACAGTCATTTCAGCTAAATTTAAAGTGTTGTCTGCAAATGCTTTCAATTTGGACCAGTATAAAATTTTGTCGTTTGGTAAAGAGTTAATGAACAGTTAAGATTTTGGATCATATAGTATACTACAAATAACAGAAACGTTTTCTTTCTATGTTCTTTTGTTTTGTTTGTTTAGTTTTAAGTGATATTTCGGCATTATTTCAGTAATATTATAGCGGTTGAAGACGACATTTAATTGCATCTTTGTCTGTATGGTATCCACTGCAAGTTTCAACATTATTTCAGTGAATCATGGCCGTTATTGCACCTGTCCATACTTTCCTGGAGCTTCTTTTTAGGTACTTTGCACATTGTTCTTCCAAAGCCACTGATTGCACTCAAACATAACCAATGCTGACACATTGATTAAAAGTGAGAGAGGAATGAGTCCTGTTGCAATGATTGACCACATCAATCCTTGGATAAAAAGTGGCTGAGCTGGGGATTCAAACCGGCTACCCCCTACTTCTAAGCCCTATGCATTACTGACTGGGCTAGCAGATGTTATCCTATGAGGCTCAGCTGTTGCTGCTTACCAGTGTTTTCTCCATTTCCCCCCAATGTTTTCAAAGGATTTTATTGTCAGGGTTGTTAGGCACAGGACTGTTAAGTACAAGGTAAATAAGAACACGGCATGCCAGTGCCAATGCTAGGCTGCAATTGCATTTTTCACAATTAAAGACAAAAATAAAAAGCAAAATTGTGCAAAAAATATTTTGAAGGTTATTTGCCCTCCTTGCATGGGTTCCCAATTTGATAGTTAACAATTTGTCCAAGTTTGAAGTAAATTTAATCAGTAATGACAGAGACACAAGACAATATCAAACATTTTGAAAAATGTTGATGCAGGCAATGACAAGGCTACAACAATACCTGAACAATTACTGCTGAAGCTGCTGAGCTAAAATCCTGTGTGCTGCAAAATGATAAACAGAACCTGTCATCAGACAGCACAGTTTGGAAAAAATTGGTCTGGAAAACAGGAACAGCTACTCCAGGAAAACTTTAACATGAAATTTTAATTTCTGACCTTGAACTTGAGATCATGGCTAGGGTATTGCTCAATGAAACTTCGGACCTGTATCTGCCATCAAGCCAAATATGAACCAAATTCATCATTTAGTGTTGAAAAATATGAGTTCTTAAACTAGAGGCGCTTGAGCGCCTGTATCGCTCCACAGGCCTGATATTTCTATAATGGCGAAAGGAAGTTTTTAACAATTATCATTCAATCCTGCATTTTAGCTCACTGAAGAAACAATTTGGTAGACAACCACCATAGGAACTTACCTGCAAAACAACAATGAAATCCAATGAATAGTTTTAGAGAAGAAATTTTTCAAAGATTTTACTTTATACCATAAAAGGAAAATGAGTCTCCCATAAAAGCCATGTTTTTTGACAGATCTTTTTTTTTTTAAGGAATTCTGTAAACCTGTATCTAAGGAACATTCCTGCAAAATAATAATGCTATCCAAATAGCGGTTTGGGAGGAGAAGATTTTTAAAGGTTTTTTACTTTGGTTGCCATGGCAACCAGAATTCTTCATGTAACACAATTATTTGAAGGAATTTGAAAGAGGACCACCAAAGGAACATTCCTGTGAAATTTGGTAAAAATCCAGTCAATAGTTTCTGAGGAGAAGTTTTTTAAAGAAAAAGTTTACGGACGCACGCACGGACGGACGCACGACGGACACAACGCCATGACAATAGCTCTCTGGCCTTTGGCCAGTGGAGCTAAAAACTATAGAGTTGAACTTTGAACTTTAACATAAATGTGGTAGATTACTCAAATGCCAATGCAAGGGGCCATGCAGTTATAGCTCTTCCTGGACTTTGTGTTCAGGAGAGCTAAAAAATAGGTTTGCAGGTGTCATCAAGACAATGATGAATAGGTAAGTTACCTACCACTGAGTCATCTGTTATCTTTACTTCCAGTTTGCCATCGGAGTGTCTGTACTTTGTGACAAAACGACACTGAAAACAGAAATATGTTTATTAGGGAACACAGAAAATTTTCTGCAAATTTTCATAACCTAACTCGATTAGCCCTTAACAATACAATCCCCAGTTTTCATGACGATAAGGAAGAACACTTTTGAAAAAAAAATTGTAGAAACAAGAGGGCCATTGGCCCTAATGCCCTCACCTGAGTAAAGTCATCAAAAATTGATAAAGCTGAAGAGATCCTGGTTGTGATCATGTAAAACACATATCTGTAAGTGATCTACTTTTTGACCGACTAGACCTGTTTTAGAAATTGTCAGAAATATCATTAAGACAAACATTCTGACAATGTTCTTGAGTATCAGACTGAAAATGTGGCCCCTAAACTGCACACAAGGTTTTTCAAAGATTTGTGCCAGTGACCAACTTTTGGATCCAGGTAACCCAATTTGGAATTATTGTAATATATTATCAAGACAAACATTCTGACCAAGTTCCATTAGTATCAGGCTAAAAAATTGGCCTTTCGGGTGCAATCATTGTTTTTTAAAGATTTGTACAAATCACCTACTTTTTGACCTGACATGACCCAGTTTTGACCATGTACTAAATTTTATCAAGATAAACATTCTGACCAAGTTTCAATGAGTTTAGAACTGAAAATGTGGCTTGAAGATCGTAGGCAAGGTTTTTGTATGACATGGTCCACTGACCTACTTTTTGATCTGATCTGACCTGATTTGAATCTTGTCCGAGATATTATCAAGACAAATATTCTGGCCAAATTTAGCGAGTATCAGGCTAAAAATGCGGCCTCTATAGTGCAAACAGGGTTTATCTAAGATTTAGCCCAGTGACCTACTTTTTACCAAAAGTGACCAAATTTAAAACCTGTCCTAGATTTAATTAAGACAAACATTCTGGACAAGTTTCATGAGAAACTGATTGAAAATGTCTGTATACCTTTATGTAGAAAAACAAAATGTATAATTTGATTTCAATGTCTTGATCAGTCATTTACTCTTCTGAGGTTCATTGGGAATAGGGCAGATTCACAGGGACTCGATCCAGTAATTTTTTTGGTATTTTGTAAGTAAATAAAGACTTTATTTACTTACAAGATACTAAAAAAATTACTGGATCGAGTCCCTGTGGGCAGATTGATATTGTGTGCGTTTGCACGTTTACAAGGAGAGAGAGAAAGAGAGCGAAAGACAGAGGTGCAGTACAGGGATTCATTTATAAAATCTGTTTGCTTTCTTTTAAATCAAAATACTTTTTAACCTTTTTCCACACATAAACAAATTTTACAACCATGAGGAAGACAGTTTTAGATGATATTGAGCAGAAAGGAGAAAATGCAGGTAGCCAGAATTTTCTACCTTTTCCACAGTGATTTCTATTTTCAAAAGTAAATGCTACCAACTGAACCACTGCAAATGCTTTGCTTAAGAGATGAAGCAGTTCAAACTTGGGAATAGATATGGGGATAGCATACTGAGTTCAGGTTATACACAAAAAAACTTCTGTTGGCTATTATTCCATTCTGTTTTGTTGGAATTGAATTTTTTATACTGTTGGAAAGCTAAAAAAAAAAAAAACAGGAAAAGCAATGGAGCTGGATTTGTGTTATTCATGAAATACCTGGAAGAAAATATGAAAATCTTACCTAATTTTGATTGACAATATTTCAAAATGTATTTCATTTATAATATTGTATTTCATATCATATGAAAGGATGATATCTATCTTAAGTTTAACACGCTTATTTCGACAGAATCAAACACAGCATTATCCTGTTAAAGATGAATAAAAGTTCTAAAGATACAGTTTTAATGGGAAAGGGGCTAAATGACTATGGGGAAAACAACTAGGGAGGCGAAACGACCAGTAGAAGCGAAACAACTACGGGGGAAACGACCAGGGAGGAAACATCCTGGGGGGGCGAAACGACTAGAGAGGAAATGGTTTTAAGGCAAAACGACTTGGAACTGGCGAAACAACTGGTGGGAAGGAAACATCTTAGGGCGAAACGTTATCTAAAAAAAAAAAAAAAACGGTATCAAGACAGTTCCCAGACAAGACAGTTCCCCGACACAACTTTTGGAGACAGTTCCCTTACAGATTTGAAGACAGTTCCCCGACACTTGTTTTGTGTCAAATAACCTTTCATTGACAATAATGATTGATAATCAGGCAATATTAAAAATATTGTTAGATAATTGATGTTGTGATAGGGTTATTCGTATCTTGTGAAGAAGAATTCTATATACATTGATGGGTAGATCTACTTATATTCTCATGGGTGAATTTACGATCATCATGCAAATAAGAGCACTTTAAAGAGGCTTAGCAAGCATGAAAGTTGATCAAACATATGTTTGGAGTTAATTTTTTAAACTGTTTTGATAAGCTGTATTTTAGCTGTGTGTATTCCTTTACGTTTTATAGAAATACTTTAAACAGAGAGAGAGATACAGAGAGAGAGAGAGAGAGAAAGGGGGAGGGAGGGATGGAGGGGGGGATTTACTTCAGTGAAATACTATTTCTTTTTACCTAGAGCACTCTTCCTATAATCCAAATATTTAACCCTTAGGCTGCTAAGCGCAACTCACTGACCCTTTGCGGACAGTGTAGATCAAGATCAGACTGCACAGAATGTGTCCTATCAGGAGATATTTTCTCTCAAAAAATAAGTTTGAAATAACGCTATTCGGGTTTTTACTATCGTTTAAAAGTTTTATTTAACTTATTTAGTAGGATATATGTATACATACACGTATATTGCATGTATTGCCAAATCTCAGTTATCATGCATACCTCAATTATCATGCAATTAAGTGTCTTCCATACAGGTATTAAAACAGGTGATTTTTTGCCGAATGTTTTGGTTACAGTGTCTGAACAGGTCACATGACTTACATGACAATGCAAAATTTACACTTGTGAGCAAAAAAGCTGCAAAAAACAGGAAAATGTTTTCAAGCAATAACTTTTGACTTTTTTTTCTATCTAGACTGTAATTAATGAATGAATAAGGGTATTCTGCAGAATCAAGGGCTTTTATTTTTATAGTTAGAATAAGAGAACCTCATTAAATGTTACGCTACAAATAATTGATTTTGCAGCTTTTTTGCTAACTAGTGTAACCAAACTTTGATTGGATGCACGATAATATAAGAAGTAGTCCAAAATTTTACGAAGGTCAACATGGCAACATTTCTCGAAAAATGCTGTTGATATGAACAACAGAATAGGACCAAATTTCATTCAAAGATAAAACAAGGTCTGTCCAATTTATAAAATATATGATATCATATAAACAGCTGGATTCTGAAATACACAGAACTCCAGTCTCCTTACATGTACGATAATTGAGGTGAAGAGGATACCATTTGGGAAAATGTAGTACATTTTAATATTGTTTGGTATTTTGCAATCAAAGGCCGTCAAACTGTTTCATCAAACAAAGCTGAGTTATATAGAAAATTATAGACATTCCACCAGGACAGTACTAAAAATTAAATACAATCTTACGGTGACCAAATGTACACGTTAATTATCGTTGATTCTCATTACTTCGTGAATTCTCATATCTTCGTGAATCTATGTTTGCTATAAATTTTTTTTTCTCACTTTTTTTTGGTGGCTCCTGTGAAACCTTTTACAGACATAAACATTCCAGGGTAGCTCTCTACGCCGAAGAAATGGGTCAAAAACAGAATTAAAATGAAAAAGGTCACATTTTATTGAAAACCATCATCATTTCCCCCCATACTTCATCAGTTGTTTGTACATCACAACATTTATTTATACTTTGTGCCCATGATTCCAAAGTACGATACAGATAATGCATCTGTGATAAGTTTAGAGGCTGTGACCTATAGGAATACCCCTTGAATGACGTAATTTGATTACATTTGGAATGACTGTGTTTTTCGAGAATGATTCAAGAAGTTATGGGAAATTGTCTGGTCAATTTCTGGCAGTGATCAAATGTATTTTTAGGACAATTTCGCCATGAAAAATAAGTGTACTTTCCCTTGTCCAATAATGATTTCTTACACTTTCCCTGTCTATTAATGTGCCTAAATTAAATCATTGCTTTGTTTGTCTCTTTGATAGAATGAAAATACCAGTTAGGTTCACGAAAAGGGCATACAGGTACAAACACTATGAACAATCAGTTACAAAAGATCATTTATTCGTAAAATCCGTTATCAGCAATTTTTATCCATGATAATTGTCATTTGAAATAGACAAAGAGTGTCGGGGAACTGTCTCGAAAACGTGTGTCGGGGAACTGTCTCGAAAACGTGTGTCGGGGAACTGTCTTGTCGGGGAATTGTCTTGTTCCCAAAAGAACTACAGTACCTCAAACTGAAAGTAGAAATGCATCTGTAACTTGTACTTATTTTGTTCTCAAATTCTTACTTTTAATGGGTCATTTGTGTAAAGTCGTTCTGCAGCCTTTGAAAATTCCTCCCATGAAGTGATAAAGGTCATTCTTACTCAGATATATCAGTAAATACTAAAATATGCTTATGTACGGGCTGGACGTGTACCGGAAGTGATTTTTTGTCGAAAGAAGAGAATAACGCGTAGAATACGAGTGGGTAAAAAAAAGGTCAAATAGACGATCATTTAAATTACAAATTAAGTTAATGATTTTTTCACACGTTAAAAAATTGTAAAAATATTAAAAAAAACAGTAATGAGATGGATTTGAGAATACAGTATATGTTGGACAATGCAGCAGACAATGAAAAGATAACCCGATAATGGCGTCGATGAATCTAAAACAACACGGAAGCCGTTAACCGGATACCTTTCCTTTTTATCACAGGAAGATTAAGTGTGTATTTAACAACTTACCTCTGCGACATATTTACAACCTGCAAATATAGACCTCTGGTTCATGTTGAAAAGGATTCAATCATGACGTAAGTATTATTTTGATATTTTCCGTCGAAAAAAAAATTTTTTTTTCTCTTGAAAGTTGAATTGAAAGCTTTTTCAGTTTTGTCATGTTTTCATTTCAAAGAGTCTAGGCCTACTGCATTGTCTTCCACCAAATAGAACGCAGATTTCTAGTATTTTGAAGAATAAGAAGATATTTTAAGATGGATATCCTGTATCCCTACTGATCTTTTAAAAATGTAGCATAATTTTGTAAAGTACAACAGACTAATTTGCTATTAAGAAACTGCTTGCAAACAGGATCTGTTTTACCTAAGCATAAAATGGGGTTGTAGGCTGCAGCTGCAATAGTGCAGTGGCAATTTTGTTGTTTGATGGCGCTTTTCAAAGGATGTAAAAGTCAATGTGTGCTGTGCTTTTTCCAGCTGGTAGTTTTTGCATGTAATGGTAACAAGTTGGGGGTATGAAACAAACACAATATTATCACTCTTTAGTATCGATGTCAGTGACAGCTTGCTGATAGTTGAAATGTTTTCAAACAATATATAGATACAAGTTTTCAGAGATAAGAGATTCTGAGCTTTTGAAAACACTGGGAGAAAAAAAAAAATGTGCATGGAATAATAATTTTATCCTTTCTTACGATGCCCGATTCCAATGAAGGTTCGATGTTTATTGCAAAATCCAAAGACAGAAGATAACAATTGATAATGCACCAGTACTAAAAATAGCATTTTGGCTCTCCACATTTTGGATTCGAGGCAATTTCAAGGGAAATGATTCAGAAATGATCCAGTCCAGCAAACTGGTGCATGTTATATGTTGCATTACCATCGGATAGATAGATATGACAGCAGAGCAGCCATTCTATTTTTGGATTCAAAACACACATCCAAGAGAAGTAAACCTTTTGCTGCAGGAAATTTTTTAAAATTTGACTTTTTGAATTTTCAATGATGCAAGTTTTTGTACGTTCCAGTACGTATTAGAGGAACTGAATGTACATGATATTTTTATTTTGAACGTGAATCACGTACATTTATATGTGATCGCACACACTGAAAGTTTACAGTGACTGCAATTTTTTTTGATCATCAAGTACAAACCTTGATTGAAGTATGGCACCTGCCGCACCTGGACAGCATTTGTGTTAATTGGACGGTGGCTGCAGGGTTCTCCTTTGACCCGGGACTCCGGGTTTTGACGCATGGAAATCCGAAATGACCCGTTTTTGACGCTCAAAAATATCTGCCTAAGCGTCAATCTGATGCATGAGATTACCAGCCAAAGGGTCATATAAATTATGTTGCATGCATCCGGCATGAATGTAGCCTATAATAAACACGATCAGTGTCAACTGTGTACAGACCCATGCAGCTCTGTTTATCACACGTAATCAAGCTGGCGAGTGGTGAGTCATTTTTGAAAAGATGATAAAGGTGTTAGTCCAATTATCTAGAGTAAAATGACAGGTTTTCAAGTTAACTGCTACCCTAATTAACAAATTTATGTCAAATCATGCAGTAATACTTGAAAAAATATTAACTGATTTGAAAAAAAGATCGCTGGAAAAAAACGTGAAAACCCATGACACAACAGAAATCATTTTGCCATCGTCCAATCAGAGGCACTTCAAACTATCTTTTCATCTTTGTTGACAAATTTAAACAGTGAATTTATACTTATTTCTTTATGAAACAATAAGGGAAAGCTAAAATCTCTGTTTAAAAATTAGGAAAAACTTTTTAAGATGAAAATAAACAACAACCTATAGATAAGATGGGGGGGGGGGGACCGGAACAAGTGTGAAAGAAAAAGTAATTGGACAAGAAAAGAAGACTTAAATCTTAAGAAATAACACTTTAATGGATGTGACCTTTATTTTCTCACTGTTCCACAATGTTCTGGGGTAAGAAAGACAAATCAAGTCGTTCCAGCCACATTTGAATTGTCGTCTGCAAATGTCTAAAATAATTATGATCTAGTGAAAAGTTTTTGTTCTTTGGTAAACAGTTCAAAAGTTGTTTGTGTCCATTTATTCATCAAGATGAATTACATGCTAGGGCTGCAATTTAAAATTCTTCTGTCCACTTCATTCCAACAAGTCTCTACATAAGATAGGGTATTTTCTTATCTAATTCCTATCCATAAACAAAGGATATAAATGGAAAGTTTCATTATTTCACTCTTATCTCTCGGTGATAATTTTGACCCTTGGACATTTCTATTAGACTTTTGGAAATTCCATTTTGACTCTTGAAAATTTGCGCCCAAGAGTCAATGACTCTTGGGATTCTGGACCTAGGGAGAACCCTGGGCTGTACAATACACTCCTTTTAAAAATCACCTGGTCTCATCAGCTATAGTGCGGACACCTTCTGGAAGCTCTTATGTATCTGGAATGGCACAGTGTGATGCATATACATCATCAAGATATGGGACGATGCTCATAAAAGCTCATGGCAGTGGCAGTGTCTGGCAGGTGTTGTCTGACAGATTTCTTTGAAATTCTCTCTTTTTGAAATTTTATCAGTATTACAGTATGTGTGGAAGAAGCACTCTTAGAATAACAGGTTGTTCGAAGCATTCTTACGGCAAAGAAGAAGCATACCTGTTGCCGCATACCACATTAATTTGCTCTGATAAGCTAGAGGAGGCCACTGAGGAATGTCTGTTCTAGTCAGACCCTGCCTCTGAGGGAAGGATATTTCCTGACCAATATGTCACACTCATGGTCAACAGGCCTCTGCCAACTCTCAGAATTTGTGGAGAAGTAACTTCTCCCTAGCCTGAGAATTGGGAGAAGTTTTTCAACATGGGGAGAAATGGTCAGACTTCGCGGAGAAGTTTTGATGGACATTAAAAAGCAGATGTAGGCAGAGCTGTAAAAGGAAGTAACAATATCTTACCAATATAACAGATAAATAAAATTGATAACCGTGTGAATCTATATTAAACAAATGAAAATATTTTGTACTTTTTATCTTATTAATTATCAATATACTTATTCCTTCTAGAAAGTACTTAAAACATATTTATTCATTGTTTACCCTGCTCAATTCATACACCTCTTGGACAAAAGCATTACGGCAGGGTTTTCCATGACGCACAAATTCTGCGTCATAGACGCGATTTTAATTCAAATGACCCCCAAAATAAATGACAGTGCGTCATCGGTGACACTATCTAAATCATGTACGAAATTGAATAAAGCGTTATAAACCCAAGTCTGTTCTTGCTTCAATGTCGGACGAACACCGTTCTTTTTTTTAACTACAGGGTTTATTTTAGATGAAAGTGGTTTTCCGGTAATTTATTTATAAAATAAGACTGGTTTACGCATTGTTGCCGTAAAGTATATTGGACATGTGTCGTAAATATGGGCCCAGTCAAAGTCTTGGTTGGGTTCTCTGTATTTCATAGCATATTTTATACGACTTCAGGTATATGAAAGTACACATTACCAGTCTGTGCTGTTCACGGAAAATAATGTCACGACGAAGAAAACTGTAGCATTCTTCTATCGTCTGCTTCCTACAACTGCCGATCAAGCCACATCAAGCAGCGATTCAGACGTAAATGTTCGGTCTGTCAAAAAGTGAAATCGACCTTTCCGTCAGAAATGACTGACCGACTTTTCTGTCTTGGAGTTTAAAGGTGAAATGCATTGTAAATCGTGCTTGAAGTTGATGACGGGGAAGAGATCCATTTATTTTGACCCCCTAAGTTAATGAAATGACCCTCAACTAATGAGGAAGGGGGTCACAATGACCCCCAATTTTTAAAGTCGAGGGAAAACCCTGATTACGGGAAGAAATAATAACGGATAGAGAAAGCATTAATTTACTTGTATGAGCAATGATTTCTCTGCACATTTTTTCCCTAAAATCTTCCAAGCACTAGATTTATTTTTTTCCTGACAGAATTTTTTGCTAAAAAATCATTCTCTATACCAGGTAAAAAAAAAAATCTGAAAATCAAATTCAAAGCAGTTGCAGCAGACAAATAGATAACAGGTCAAAGGATGTGAATAATGTTAAGTTTACTCTATACCACTTGACTAATTTTAAGACTTGTCCAAATTAACAGCCTTGGCAGATGACAAATTCAATCTTACTCAAATGGTATGATTTGTCTTTTGAAGGGTAAAAGGAATAAATGCTGGTTACATACATTTTTCATTTTCCCATCATGTTGTCAAGATTCCTTTCTTAGGGTCGTTAAAACTGGTGATTGTACAGTATAGGGTTAACTGCCAGAGTCACTGGGAGATATAATGTCTTTCCTTTGCCTGAAACCAGAGATGTGTTGCGAAATTCAGTTTTCCTACTTGAACATATTCCTGCGTTAGTCAGTTATTGAAAATATAGTTCATGTAGCAAATATTTGTAACACCGAATTCCCCATGTAAGAAAAAAAACATGGAAGAAAAAGACCACTATGGGATTTCCCTCATTTACTCTCAAACTTTCCTTTCTAAATTCTGAAATTTCCGGCACTTGTCTTTTTAAACTCTTCAGGCATATTTTCAGACAAGGGGGGTATTGTACCCTTGATTTAAACAACTAGTGGTAACACTGATATTTTCAATAAGGTGGCATATTGCTGTAAGAGACGACCTTTACCTGCATATCTCAGCAACTGGCAACTCCTAGCACAACCTTGCCTTTGACTCTCCTTAATCCTTCTTTGCTAGTATTTTTATTACAATATTCGATATGGAACTGCTGATCCCTGAAAGTCAGCTTGTCTTAGCACAGTTATCTCTTGATTACCATGAATTATCATTGGTAGACCAGAGTTCTTGGAACGCCAATACTGTTGTCCAAGACAATTTTTTACCAGCGGACGACAAAAAATCCTAACAGAGGATTCCACCGGACGACAAGTTCTTTTCTGAGCACACGTCCCAAATCAGCTTCTCAGCTTAATCAGGAATTGGATATAACATGTAATCTACAATCCCTGGCTTGATTTTTAGCTCACCTGAGCACGAAGTGCTCAAGGTGAGCTTTTGTGATCGCCCAATGTCCGTCATCCACAATTTCTTTAAACATCTTCTCCTCCTAAACCACTGGGCCAATCTTGATGAAACTTGGCAGGGATGTTCCTTGGGTGAAGCTCTACCAAAGTTGTTCAAGAGATTGAATTCCACCCATAACTCTGGTTGCCATGGCAACCAAAAGGAAAAAAATAGCAAAATCTTTGAAAATCTTCTTCTCTGAAACTAGAAGGCGTAGAGCTTTGATATTTGGTATGTAGCATCTCCTAGTGGACCTCTACCAATTTTGTTCATATGATGCCCCGGGCGTCAAAACTGGCCCTGCCCCGGGGGTCACAAGTTTGAACATAGGAACAAAGAAGGGAAACTTTAAAATTCTTCTTCTCTAAAACTGGAAGGCATAGAGCTTTGATATTTGGTATGTAGCATCTCCTAGTGGACCTCTACCAAGTAAAACATATGATGCCCCTGGGGTCAAAACTGGCCCCACCCCAGGGGTCACAAGTTTGAAACATAGGAACAAAAAAGGAAAACTTTAAAAATCATTTTCTCTGAAACTAGAAGGTGTAGAGCTTTGATATATGGTATGTAGCATCTCCTAGTGGACCTTTACCAAGGTTGTTCATATGATGACCCTGGGGTCAAAACTGGCCCCGTCCTGGGGGTCACAAGTTTGAACATTGGAACAAAGAAGGGAAACTTTTAAATTCTTCTTCTCTGAAACTGTAAGATGTAGAGCTTTGATATTTGATATGTAGCATCTCCTAGTAGACCTTTACCAAGTTTGTTCATATGATGCCCCTGGGGTCAAAACTGGCCCTGCCCCGGGGGTCACAAGTTCGAAACATAGGAACAAAGAATGAAAACTTTAAAAATCTTCTTTTCTGAAACTGTAAGGTGTAGAGCTTTGATATTTGGTATGTAGCATTCCCTAGTGGACCTCTACCAAGTTTGTACATATGATGCCCCTGGGATCAAAACTGGCCCTGCCCCGGGGGTCACAATTTTGAACATGGGAACAAAAAAGGAAAACTTTAAAATTCTTCTTCTCTGAAACTAGAAGGTATAGAACTTTGATTTTTAGTTTGTAGCATCTCCTAGTGGACCTCTACCAAGTTTGTTCATATGATGCCCCTGGGGTTAAAACTGGCCCCACCCTGGGGGGGGGGGGGTCACAAGTTCAAAACATAGGAACAAAGAATGAAAACTTTAAAAAATCTTCTTCCCTGAAAATGGAAGGCGTAGAACTTTGATTTTTGGTATGTAGCATCTCCTAGTGAACCTCTACCAAGTTTGTACATGCCTTTAGGGTCAAAACTAGCCCGCCCCGGGGGTCACAAGTTCAAACATAGAAATAAAGAAGGAAAACTTTAAAATTCTTCTTTGCTGAATCTGGAAGGCGGAGAGCTTTGATATTTGGTATGTAGTGAACCTGTTCTAAGTTTGTTAGCCCACCGGAGCACAACATGTTCAGTGAGTTCAAAATTGGGTCACCTGGGGTCATAAACTAGGTCACTATGTTAAATTAAAGAAATACGTTGTGGGCACTCTAGAGGCCACATTTTTTGCTCAACTGACTTGAAAATTGGTCAGAATGTTTTTCTTGATAAAATCTCACATGAATCTGAATTTGGGTCAACTGGGGTCATAAACTAGGTCACTAGGTCAAATTAAAGAAATACCTTGTTGGCACTCTAGAGGCCACATTTATTGTTCAATTGATTTGAGAATTGGGTAAAATGTTTCTCTTGAGGAAATCTAGGAATAGTTCAAAATTGGGTCACTTGGGCTAAAAACTAAGTCACTATGTCAAATTAAAGAAATACGTTATGGGCACTCTAGAGGCCACATTTCTTGATCAACTGACTTGAAAATTGGTCAGAATGTTTGTCTTGATAAAATCTCACATGAGTCTGAATTTGGGTCAACTGGGGTCATAACTAGGTCACTGGGTCAAATTAAAGAAATATAACTAGGGCTTTCTAGAGGCCACATTTATTGATCAATTGATTTTAGAATTGGGTAAAATGTTTCTCTTCATGAAATCTAGGATTAGTTCAAAATTGGGTCACCTGAGGTCATAAACTAGGTCACTAGGTCAAATTAAAGATATACCTTTAGGGCACTACAGAGGCCACATTTCTCGCTCAGTTGGCTTGAAAATTGGTCAGAATGTTTATCTTGATAAAATCTCACATGATCCTGAATTTGGGTCAACTGGGGTTATAAACGAGGTCACTAGGTCAAATTAAAGAAATATAACAAGGGCTTTCTAGAGGCCACATTTATTGTTCAATTGATTTTAGAATTGGGTAAAAAGTTTCTCTTGATGAAGTCTAGGATTAGTTCAAAATTGGGTCACCTGGGGTCATAAACTAGGTCACTAGGTCAAAGAAATACCTTTAGGGCACTGCAGAGGCCACATTTCTCGCTCAATTGGCTTGAAAATTGGTCAGAATGTTTATCTTGATGAAATATGGGATGAGTATGAAATTGGGTTACCTGGGGTCATAATCTAGGTCACTAGGTCAAATTAAAGAAATACCTTGTGGGCACTCAAGAGACCACATTTATTGCTCAATTAACTTGAAAACTGTTCAGAATGTTTGTCTTGATCAATTTTTGATGAGTTCTATATTGGGTCACCTATGGTGATAAAGTAGGTCACTATGCCAACTTATGGAAATTCCACGTGGACCCTCTAGAGGCCACATTTTAAGCTCAATTGACCTATCTATTGGTCAGAAATTGAATTATGCACGTGGAGTGAAATTTCGCGTATTGACTCAGGTGAGCGATCCAGGGACATCATGGCCCTCTTGTTTTATCATGTGATTGTTTTCAAGATGTTAAAAAGACAAAAAATCTAATACACAGTGACAGGTAATCTCTGAAGCTGGGTAGTTGAAGAGGTAGGCATGGCTTTCAAGGAGACTAATAATCAATTGGAATTGAAGAACAACGTTCCACAAAAATCAAATTTTTTACCATTACTGGATTATCTCTCATACAATGCACACATACTTGATATTATCAAAGAACAAATTTCAAAATGGAGAAATTTCTGAGGACTGAAAGGGAAGCCCCATCAGCATAGTGATTAGACTAGAGTGAAAATGAAAAAAAAAACTGATCATAAAGATAGAGACAAGTGGTTTTCAAGTTGGGACAAGGCTTTTTCTTGGCTCTAGAAATTGGATGCTTAGGGCCAAGTGAGAGCTTGGTGTAGGGATACAAATTTAAATTTGTAATTCTTAATCTACAGTTTTTAGATGTTTATTACTTGTGTATACATGAAAATTCAACCTGACTGTTTGGGGATCCAACTTCTTCAGGTTGGAATCCAACTTTTCAGTATTTCAGTCCAACTTTCAAAATCCTAGTGAGAACACTGTAGACATATTCACCAAGTGGATGACGTTTGATCGTTGGAAGGTGGCCAGCCAGTACTTGTCAGATTCTTAAATTGCTTTCTCCCAACCTTAGACAACCAGAACTGTTTAGCACCTGTTTCATTTGTGACCATGCGAGGAAAAATGTGGCAATCAGGAGGTGCTAGAATAACATTGGTAGAGCATAGGACTTGTAAAGTCAATTCTCAGGCCATTTGAGGCTGTAGGTTTGAGCCCCGTGGCTGGCCATCTAAAATTCTTAATAGTCTTATGGATTAGATTCTACACCAAAGTCCTGTGTGATGGTGATATACACCGAGCAAGTTAAATAACAAGGGTCCATATTTACCAACCATTCTTTAGAACATTCTCAGACTAATATTCCAAGAATTTGTAAATTTGAAAGTAAAACAACTTCTGATTGGCTAAACTAAAAAATCACCAATCAGAAGTTGTGTTGTGGTACTTTCAAATTAGAAGATTCTGGAGAATATGGCACAAAATATTCTTAAGAGTGGTTTGTGAATATGGACACAGGAGTGACTTATGATGGGTTTCATCTTGTATCTTGCACTATCCATCTGGGTCGAGGGGGGGGATCACTCATATGGGCAACCGGTGCTGACAATAAATGAACAGGAACTCAAACAAACTTGAGTAAGTGTGCTGCATTATCATGTATATGAGTTACTCTTTACCAAACAACAATAAGTTATGACTTGAATAACTCTTTACCAAATGATAAACTTGAAAGCTCTTGCAGGCATGAAATTTTATGTGAGGCGGCTGAGGCCTATCAAAAAAATATCTGTGTTTAGGGTTTCCCGACCCTACCTAGAAAATGCTGCTGACCCTAAACTTTTTACGCTATGATTGAATACTTGCAAAAAAAGAAAAAAAAATCAGGATTTTACTTTGCAGTATGTGAGGGCTTTGCTTAACCCACACAGTGCTAAACAAAAGCACCATATGGGGCTGCTAAGGCTGGACTTCAATTGCTTGATTTTCAGTGAAAATTCCAAGCTGAAAAAGAGGCATAACTGTGGCGAAAAAACTTTGATGGCACCTACCTTTGTAAAGTTGTTGCATGGCTTCCCCTTTCCATAGTTAACAACTAGTCCAAGTTTGAAGTATATATCCTCAGTAATAACAGAGATATTAATAATTGTCAAAGTTTTTGCCCCATGATGATGCAGACAACAGGGCTATGACTATACCTTGATGTTTTTGTACAAACGGCTGAGCAAATAAATGAAAAGATATTCTCAGTTAGTACATAGTGATGCAGATATTGCAGTTTTAAAGCTGCTTCTTTTGTCAGAATGTCTGTCATGCAGAATAGAATATTGTAGATGCAAAATCAGATGGCATGTTTTGTATAGTCTGATCTTGATCCATATTTTCAGCAATTAAGCAACTACATGTAAATCTAGGTTCAACACTTAAGGGATTTAGACTTAGCTCTCACCAGACAGCAAACTTACAAACTACAAGGCATTGATGTTGCACAGGATAAATTAAATATGGCACAAATAATAGGATTTGCCAAAGTTGAAAGGATAGAAAACATCAATGAAAAAGTTGAAAATGCTCCTTTTCTGATACTGTTTTCATGTATGCCTGTTACCTTAGGGTCCAAAAAATATGTTGAATCCTATGGCAGGGAATTAAACCTGTTAATTTCATTTTATATGTAATTACATGTATATTGAAGTCAGTATTAATGGGTAAACTGTAGGGAAAAATCTTGACATGACCATTAACAGTCCTGACCATAATGCCCTATAAAATGTGTTACATGATTTTTAGCATGAAAGATTTATTTTTCTTTCTGTCACAGAAATAAGCTGTTTTCCTCCAAGTTTCTTTATTACTTCATAGCAAGTCCATTATCTGGTGGATCCTGTAAGTTAACAACACTTAATCTTTATCACACCATCCTGAGTTTTAAGGACCTAGAAGAAGAAGTTGGTAAAGGAGAAAATGCTGGTAACCATCATTTCCCCTTTTCACACAATGTTTTCCACTCTTTCAAAAAGCATATCAGTTTTTTGATTGTATAATATTTTGTCATGAGCAAATGCTTTTGCTTTGTACAAGTCTTAAGATTTTGTCATTTTGTAAAGAGTTTACTCTATACCACACAAGAAAAATTTTGTCTTATTCAAACCCAAAGCATTTGCTGAAGGAAAGTAAAATACAGCCAAAATCGTGATATTTTTGTTGGAAGAGTAGAAAATAGTGTGTAAAGAGGTGATAATGCTGTTTACCAACATTTTCTCCATTTCCCACAATATTTTCAAGAGGCTTTTTCCTTAAGGTTGTTAAAAGTGGGGATGATGTATTTTAGAGTGAAACGGGTCTCGGAGTGTCATCAATGACATAACCCATTGCCACATAAAATATAAAGAGCTTGTTAGGTCCCAGAGGCAGAATTAACGCTTTTGAAATTTAAATGTAGGAAAAAGAACCTTATGCTCCAAACACTAACAGTAAGTAGTTCCTTTATCTCACAAAGATTTTTAAAAAAGATGAGGAAGATTATTTCCATTTCAATCAAGTATTTTTCCTTATTCATTGAATTAGCTTGTTTGGAAATGGGTCAGGGGTGGAGTGATGCCTGTAAGAGTTATGGACATAGGAAAATGGACAAGGAAGGTGTTACTTACTTAACACTTTTCCCCCTGTAGATTTAGCATTGTTGATTTTGTCTTTGGACAATAGCTTTTGAAACAGGAAAACATGGTATAAATGTAGAAAACTCTAATGATGAGTAGTTTCTCCATCTGTTTCTCCAGCCTGACCTTTGATCCGTGTTAATGAAGTTGTTGCATTATTTTGACCAGATTCAGTTTTGATTGAAATTTCAAAAAACTGAATTTTTCCCAATTTTATAAACGTGTCCATGATTTGATTTATCCAGCAGTATAAAGAAAAACCCTTTGTACACTGAACTTATCAATGTTTGGAAGATCCTAAAGGTGAAGGCAATTGAAAAAGATTTTGCAAGAGAAGGAGAGAGTGCTGAAACCTTTTGTCCAGTGAAGAGTTTTTCTTGTTATTGATCACTGATGGGAAAATACTGCAATCTTCAGGATAACTGTCTCGGCTGCTTGCCTCAATTTTTTTGTAGTTCAAAGTACAAAATTTTATGTTTTTGAAGATATGTAGAAGTTATGCTGTAATTTGCTATTTATAGCATTGTCATTTATTTGTGACTTCAATACCCTTCTTAATGAACTGTACTTGCCAGATTAGATCTCAGTTCTCAGGGTTCTGAGTCTGTTTGCTTAGCTTGGCTGTCCAACTGTCTGACCAACAACAGTACTGTACATGTACTTCATATTTGTGGAAGGACTTGCAGAAATTTGTTACCATGTTGAAAGGCTGTATTTCATAATCAGCCTTTGAATGAAACTTTCTCAGCATGCTTGTTTCCATGATATCTAGGTAAAGTGTAAACATATCATGTTTGATTAAAAGTAAGTGTGTAGGTCAGCAGATCGCCAAAAAGGATTAAACTAATAAGGTCAGTTCAACCACCATGAAATTTTATAAAAACCTTTATTTGGACAATGTCTATGAAGAAATGAAATGGGTCATTGGCTAAAAACTAGGTCACAAAATAAATGCACATTTTTAGGCAATGATTTTCATCATATCCGTATTAACAAGACTAAAAAATATTGTCTTCATGCTTGTTGCATTAAAATTTTTGTCATGTAAATCCAAATGTTAGGTTACATAGCATAAACTTGATGAAAAATGGTTAGGAGATTGCCGCTATCCAACCCTCATGAAACTGTTAGAATGTCTGTCCATGGTATTCTGAGGCCACAATTTCAAGTAGGTTATATGTGGGTCAGAACCTAGGTCATGGGTCAATAGGTCATATTGATGGAACTTATGGCCACAGTAACTATAGGATGGATCATCAGGCAGAGCACTGTAGATTTCCATCCCTAATTACTTAAGTACTTGTGAAACCCAGGAATACCATGAAAAGAGCTGTTGCTCTGATATGAGATGTATAAAAAATGATTCAGAGGAACAAACTATCATTGTGAGATTCTGTTTTTGTCTGTCTTCTTGACATACACAGCATGAAGAGGAGACTGATATTTGTTTTCGTGTGTAAATTCTGTCCATTTTTAAAATTATTGGTAATATTTTATGAGGTTATTTAACATGCTTGGGTACAATACCGAATTCTATTTGATGAGAACTCTGCAGAACCAGCCTATATTTTGGAGAAGGCAACAGACTCGGCCCAAGATATAGACTGGTTCTGCAGTGTATATATCCAACCTGAGCATGTTAAATGTTATCTTTATTTCGCACTAATTATTTACTTTGATATAAATGACAAACAGTTGGGACATTTAGCCACAAAAATAATTGAAATAAAAGAGGGTTACCGGTATTAAGCGAATAATGGTGATTTGTGAGAACGGATTTCGGTAGACTACATGTACTTTTCAGAGCAAATATTGAAAATTCAGGAATATAGCCTTGTTTTGAAAAATCTATGCGTGTATTTGGGAATCTACAGATTCAGATTAATTTTGTACTCACATGGTAAGGTTTAACCCATTACCAAACAACATAATTGAAGACTTGTCCAAATTGAAAGCATTAATTCTGCAGACAACAAAATTAATGTGACTCAAAAATTGAAGTTTGTTTAGGGTAGGGTAGAAAACATTGTGGGAAAAGGAGAAAATGCTGGTTACCAAAGGCTTCTTTCTCAGGTTCGTGAAAACCAGGGATTGTTTGGTAAAGGGTTAAGCAAGTTCGTTATGAGGTACATTATTGATGTGAAATAAAAAGAGGTGATATAAAGTTATAACATACATTGGTACAACAGTGAATTTTATTGGATTCGTACAATGCAGAACCATTCTATATTTTGGGCGAGGCTACAGCCAAGTCCAACATGTAGACTGGTCCTGCAGTGTACGAATCCAAAAGAATTCAGTGTAAAGCATGTTAAATGACCTCTGTATTTCACACTTACATATTGACTGTAAAATGAATGACAAATATTTTGTCTAAACATATTTGGAAGGAAACAAAAGGGGTTTTTAGGCAAATGATGATGATTTATGAGAAGGGATTAGATTACTCTTGTGAGCAAATATGGATGATTCAGGACTCTGGATCTATTTGAAAAATCCATATTCCTGAGGGCTCCTGCTTCATTCTAAAAAGTCCATATTCATGACTCTACAGTGTTCAATATGGGTTCAGAAATTCTGTACTCACATTGTAGTATTTAACTCTTTACCACACAATCCCGACTTTTAACGACCCTGAGGAAGAAGGCTATTGAAAACATCGTGGGAAAAGGAGTAAATGCTGGTAACCAGCATTTTCTCCTTTTCCCACAATGTTTTTTTTCTCTATGAAAGACAAATTTAATGGTTTTAGTTATAATTAATTTGTTGTCTGCAAGTGCTTTGAATTTGGACAAGTCTAAAACTTTGTTGTTTGGTAAAGAGTTAAGTGATCTCTTTTTGAGTTCAATTGTACGTGTGAAATAATCAGAATTTGCTGTAAGAGATAACTGAAATAGTATATATGCGTTGTGCTTATTAGTTAGAATTAACTCATAAAGTGCCATTCACAGCTTGTAGACCAAGACCAGACTGCAGAAAATGTGCTACCAGAAGTTTGATCAATATTGTCTGATGTGTTGCAATATTTTGAACAGAAGCAACCTTGAATTTGCCCTCCTTAAGGTTTTACGTACTGACTGAAAATATGTGGAAGGTTTATGCTGCACTCTGTGTGGCACTCTAATGGTCATTGAAATGGGACTTTTGGATGTTTTGCCAAATGTTGTAAATGCTAGAATTTCATACTTTTGACTGTTTGACAGTAAAGTGCTGACTGTTCACTTAATATCGGTCTGGAGAAACCTTTGCCTGAATGGGAAAATATGAAGTTATTTATTGATCTATCACAAAGATCAAGTTCCCTGTAGTCTGTTTTTGACATTGGATAACATGGTGTAGTGTTGAGTTATAATTTTTTGTTCAATGTGTAACCCATATTGTGCTGGTGTAAGCCTTTACCAAACAACAAAATATTAGACTGGTCCAAATTGAAAGAGTTGCAGAAGACAAATTAGATTTTGCTGAAATGATGGGATTGGTCTTAGGTTTTAAAACATTTTGGGAAAAAAAAAAATGCTAGTAACAAGCTTTTATTTTCTTTTTCCCATAATGTTTTCAAAAGCCATCTGCATCAGAGTTGTTGAAAAATGGGATTATATGGTAAAGTGTTAAAGTAGGTGGACCAGTCACTGGAAGTGACAAAGTATGCTAGAGAAAGAAAATATTTCTGATTTTATTGTAGGCTGAATACCATAACCAGACTTCATCCAAGTGGACTTCATCTAAGTGGAATCATTGTTTGCAGGGTGAAAATGGGGGGCAGGGGGGAAAGTTATATATAATGAATTCATAAAATCTAGAGACGCTGTTGGAAACAGTATGATAACTGAAAAAGAAACTGCTTGTCATAGGCAGTCTCACAATTTATATATGTATATACTATATAGATAGTTTTTGCCAAGACATTTGCCAAGTCATGTGATGCAAATTTATCTTTCCTTTCTGGAAGTAACTCAGGTACTTAGTTAACCCTTTACTACACAGTTCCAACTGTTATTTACCCAGAGAGACAAAGCTTTTGAAAACGTTTTTGGAAAAGGAGAAAATACTGGTAACCAAAGTCAATTTTCTAATTTTGAGTCACATTTATTTTGTCGTCTGCAAATACTTTCAGTTTGTGCGAGTGTAAAATTTTGTCATTTGACAAAGGTTAAGTTGCTTTTTCCTGATTTGGTGGATTGTGATATTAAACCTGTACTGTGACGATCTTTACTGGGCTATTTTTGCCACTACAATGATAGCCTTGGAATCATAAGAGGGCCTAGTTTCTTCTGACTGATAGAATGCATTTCATTTATGGTTTTAGATATGTTAGTCATCCTAATAGATTCACATTTTCTAGAAAAATGAAGACACCTTCAGAAAATGCTTATTTTTTTTTTTTGACTTTTTAAAGTTTTTTTTCTCAATTTGATATTGTTTATGAGACCAGTCCACCCAATGAGAAATCTCCCAGCAAGACTTAGTGGTCTCTTGTTCAGAAATCTGACATATAAAAAACTTTTGAGTGTTTTTCTTTCAACCATTTCAGCTGATAATGAATCAGTTACCTGCAGGAATACACTTATATAACATAAAATATTCATAGCTTAGCAGGTTGTCATTATCAATAATGATATACATGTAAGGTGTAAATGAATCAGAGATCCCTTCATTCATGCAAGTGTGTCATAATTACCTTCATCCTCAGTTTCAACCTCTAGCATGTAACCATGTGCAGAACATCTTGTGAATGTGTGCTTTGTGCAGCCAAGTCCATCTTTGAAAACGTTGCTGCAATTGGAGAAAGTGCAGATCTCTTGAAAAAATTTGTAATAAAGTGGTCAGCTGCAATTAGCTAAAAATTGTCCACAGGAAGTATAACTTTTTGCCTTCAAATAAAATGATGTTTTAACTCTTCCTAAGGTATAAGATAACAGATCCCTTGCGAATGAAGAGACTGATTACGTCGAGAGTTTGCAATCAAGTAGGAGACAGTAATTTGTTCATAGATGAAACTGTGATTGCTTTCGACTGATCTTTCTCTGCACAGTGAGAAGCTAAAAAGCTACTGATTTAACCCTTTACCAAACAATCCCTGGTTTTAATGACCCTGAGGAAGAAGCCTTCTGAAAACATTGGAGAAAAGGAGAAAATGCTGGTAACCAGCATTTTCTCCTTTTCCCACAGTGTTTTCTACTCTTCCAAAGTCAAGTTTAAATTTTTGAGTCAGACTTATTGTGTCATCTGCAAATGCTTTCAATTTGGACAAGTCTAGAATTTTGTCGTTTGGTAAAGAGTTAAATAGGATTTAAAGCAGCCTCACTATAATGAATGTATTAGTAGGGGATCAAGCTGCATAAATCTGGATTTTGACGAAAAAAAAAAAACCCCCCCCCCCCTTTTTTTTGTGGGGTGGGGGAACTTGATATTGTGTATTTTCTAAAAAAAAATTGAAAGGACCTGACTACATGTTTACTCTTAGTTGGGGAAAAAACAAGAAAATACAAATAATTTACCTCCATAGGGATTCGAACCCATAACCTTAAAAGCTAAAACTCTGAATTTATCAGCTGAGCCGCTCAGGCAACTGACAATCAGCTGTGTTCAAAATGTATTTATCATGGTTTATGACACAAAACTAGCCAGCTTTATCGAATGGGATAGGCAATTTTACATGAAAGATGCCAAAAACAGGGTAATTTCTCATGCTTTCTACATGTATTTCTGTCTATATTTTAAAGCCATTTTTGCACCCATAAAGAAATTACTACACACAGACTCTATTCCGATTTTCTCAAAAACTTGTGAGATTGAAATCTAGTTAGATGGGACATCAAAGTAAGGTTGGGGTGACATAGTAACCATGGCTCATAATGAAGACAAGCCAAGAATATGAAGAGTGCTATGTTGATGTATATTGTCTGGTTTTAGGTGGAAAACACGCAGAAACTATTTGAAGTTGCTTCATTACCTGTTGAACAAATAGGAGAGATTTGATTCATTCATTGAGCATGCTCAGTTAGCCTAATGTCAACAAAACTTTCCAGATAACATCATAACAGCACACCTGAATTTGAAATTGGCTGTGTTTACGTAATGTGGGAAATATGTGGTTTCTTGGAAACAGAGGTCAGGACCAGTATTATGAGGGGAACGGAATGTTATGAGATTCTAATTGTATTATTTCTCCACTAACACCTATGTTGTTGGTACTTGTTAGCATTGTCTCAGTCAAACAATGCTACTGAGGGCCTTCAACTTAGGTTGTAGTGAGAGACTATGAAAGAATGATATTTAAGTATTATATAACCTATAATACTCCTATTTTACTGTGTGCCAAACAAAAAAATTTAGACATGTCCAAATTGAAAGCAATTGCTGACAACAAATAAATGTGGCTCAAATGATGGGATTTGTCTTTGTAAGGATAGAAAACACTGCGGGAAAAGGAGAAAACCTTGTAGCATTTTCTCCTTTTTCCCCACAACTTTTTCTAAAGTCTTCTTCCTAAAGGTTGTTAAAACTTGGGGTTGTTTGGTAAAGTGTCGGTATTATGAAAAGGGTTATCTAGTTACCCTTAAAATGCCTGTCACAAGTTTAGTTGCTTTTATGGCCAGTGTAGATCAAATCAGAATGCACAAAGTGTGCAGTCTGATCTTTGATCTACATGGTCGGCTTTGCTGACCCATTCTGAATAAAAGCAACCTTGATAGTGCACTGTGATAATTATTTTGGACTTATTCCTAAACTGAAAGTGGAGGTTTTATTAATTTGTCACTCAAAGGATTAACAGCAGTTACTGTATTAAGGAACACAGATAAAATATTGATGATCAGTGAGATGTCACTGTTTTTTGTACACTAAAGATAGAAGATATTGACATTCATTGAAGTTGTTACATTATCTTTGTGTTCCTAGGAACCTTTTTTTCGGTCCATTTTACACTCATTTAGTTAAGTAACCCACTTTGAGAACACCAGAAGGAGTGTTGCAAATCATTGATTTGTAACACATGTATATTAATCCATAGTGAGGAATAAGCCCAGTGGACTGTGTCAGTCTAGTAATAAGATCAAAGTAACTGGAATTTCATGGTTGCTTTTGTCTGTACTTTTTGCAAGGAAGTGGATATTGTAGATCAAGGATCAGACAGCATATTTTGTGCAATTTGATCTTGATAAGTTGATCTGCACTGTCGGCAAAGGCAACTTTCATGTTAAATTTGGTCTGCTGTTTGATAAACAATTTTGTGTGTGTCAAAACATCTAGGGTATATGAAGAAAATAATAGGATATCTATGTGAATTTTTCTTACAACCAGGAAGAACTAGATAGTATTTATAAGGAGTAAGTCAAAATATGATAACATATTGCATTTTTTTTTGCTGTGAAATTCCTTGTTAACATGAGTGTTACCTGGATATCAAGTGAAACGTAACTTTTGCTAGCGAGTTCTGATGCTGTGATTAAACATGGAAGAGAAAGGGAAAAAACGTAGGTAGGTAAACAGTTTAACTACCTTGTGGTATTCATAATTTTACTGCATTTTTTGCTTTTTGAATGAGAGATACCTGGGCTTGTATTTACCAACCATTCTTAAGAACGTTCTTTGTCTTATTCTCCAGAATTTTCTATATGTGAAAGTAACACAACTTCTAATTGGCTAAAGTTTAAACCATTCGGTTAAACCAATCAGAAGTTATGTTACTTACAAATTTAGAAAATCTTGGAGATTAAGACTAAGAATATTCTCAAGAATGGTTGGTGAATACAGCCCCTGAGGCTGATGCTGAATTCTTTTACAAGAGTACAACATTTTTTACCTGTCCATGGTGAGGGCATTTTAGACAAAATATCAATCCTTGACTTTCCCAAACAACAAATTTTAGACCCTTTCAAATTCAAAAAAACATCTGCAAACAATGAGTTTAAAATTGGTAAAAATGAGCTAAGCTTTCTAATTGGGTAGAAAACATTGTGGGAAAAGGAGCAAATACTGGTGACCAGTATTTTCTCCTTCTCCCACAATGTTTTCATAAGCCTTCTTTCCCAGTGTCATGAAAACCTGGGATTGTTTGGTAAAGGGTAAAATGTAATAAAGGAGAAAATGTGGATTATATTATGTACCTTCCAAAATATTAAATCAGTTCTCAGGCTCGTTAAAACGTAGAATTTTGTTTGGTACATATAAGTGTACAATTTGATAGAAACTGCATTCACACTTCACAGATTTTCGGTATTTCAGTTTGAATGGCATTTGAGTGTAACCATTTATCAAACAATCATGAGTTTAAATGGCACTGAGGAAAAAGCCTTTTGAAAACACTGTGGGAAAATTTTTAGTCTCATCAAAATTTGGAATATTTGAAGATGATAAATCATACAATGTGCCTCAAATAATAAAATGTGCCTTTGAAGCTATAGAAAACATTGTGGGAAAATAAGAAAATGCTGGTTACTTGCATTTTCCCCTTGTCTTACAATGTTTTCAAAAGTCATACCATTTTATTAAAAATTCCAATTG
The DNA here is from genome assembly GCA_946811185.2 of Hippopus hippopus. Classification (NCBI taxonomy): domain Eukaryota; kingdom Metazoa; phylum Mollusca; class Bivalvia; order Cardiida; family Cardiidae; genus Hippopus; species Hippopus hippopus. Next base: position 35,176,524 of record OX328097.1, read on the forward strand.
TTTGATAAGGAGTAAATTTTTTATCAATTTTTAGCTCCACTGGCCAAAAGCCAGTGGGCTTATGTCATGGCCCGGTGTCCGTCATGCATCCGTGTGTGCGTGCGTGCCTTCGTCTGTCCGTCCGTCCGTGCGTGTGTTAACTTTTTTTTTAAAATTTCTTCTTCTCTGAAACTACCAATCCAAATTTGATGAAACTTCACAGAAATGATCCTGCCATGGTCCTCTTTAGAATTTTTTGAAAGAATTTGATTCCTTCAAAAACTGTGGTTGCCATGGCAACAAAACTGAAAAAAAATGAACATCTTTGAAAATCTTCTTGTCTGAAACCATAAGGCCCATGGCTACCAAATTTGGCATTTAGCTTCATCTAATGGACCTCTATCAAATTCCTTTATATTATAGCCCTGGGGACAAAATTGGCTCTGCCCCGGAGATCACAAGTTTAACATGGGCTTATATAGTGACTGAAAGTTAAAATAGTAATCAAGGGAAATAACTCCTGTTATACAAGATAAAGTTTGTTACTATTTACTTCCCTTGATTATCAAACTGACGTTATACATTATTGGAGTTTGGTGTTCAAGTTTTTTGGAGAGGAAATGTTCTGTTTTCAGGGAGAGTGATTTATTTTGATGCTAATGGTTATGCTCACATGAATGGAATGTTTAATTTAAAGTAAGGTTTCTATCACTCCAATTTTATCAGAACTTTACCTTTCATGCTAATGAATAAACCTGCTTGTATTCACTGACATTATCTTTGCATTTAAAAAGATATGACTGTTTTTGTTTGGTGGGCGGGGTGGAGGTTACATTTTCAAAGTAAGTTTATTACCATACAGACTTTTTATGTTGTATGTCTCTGTCAGTGCCAATTAAGCGCATGATACCTTAATTTTACTCTTTAAGAAATGACAATTTTTTTTTACTGTACCAAGTTTAAAGCCATTGCAAAAAGACAAATTGAATTTAGCTTAAATGGCTATTTCTGTCTTTGATAGGTTAGGAAACCTTGTGGGGAAAAGGAGAAAATACTGGCTGACAACATGTTGTCCTTTTCTCACAATGTCTTTGAAAGCCTTCTCTTTCAGGGTCATTAACACTTCGATTTGCGTGGTAAAGGGTTAAAAAGCCAGTGGAGCGATACAGGGCCATCATGGCCCTCTTGTTTGCTTGGTCTATTTGCAATAATTTGGCTCCTATTGTTGACTTTACTTTAGTTTACAATAAAACTTTAGACTCATCCATATTGAAAGCATTTGAGACTTATTAACAAAATGATTATTACTGAAGCGATAGGATTGGTCTGTTAACCCTTTACCACTGTCTTAACTTTGAACAACCTTAAGGATGAATGTTTTTGAAAACATTGTGGGAAAAGGAGAAAATGCTGGTAACCAGCATTTTCTCCTTTTCCCTATAATGCATTCAGTTTTTGAGTCACATTCAATTTGTTGTCTTCTGATGTTTTCAGTTTGGACTGGTCTCAAATTCTGTCATTTAGTGAAAGGTTAAAGGATAGCAAGCATTGTGTGTAATGCAGAAAATGTTTGCCAGTAGCATTTTCCACTTTTCTCACAATACTTTCAAAAGCACTAGTCATAGGGTTGTAAAAACATTTGTTTTGGAAGTTAAGAGGTGAAAGTGGTGACTCAGTGTTGTGCATCTGTTATTCAGATCAAAGGAGGAAAATGATGGTCAATATTCTGTACTAGGAAGACCAGAACTGCTCATTTTTTCCCAAAGAAAGTTTTTAACTCTTTACCACAGAAAGAAATTGCAGTCGTCTGCACTGAAAGCAATTGGAGATGACAACTTACATGTATATGTGGCTCAAACTGTGAGATATATGTCTATGATGGGGTAGAAACGTTGTGGGAAAAGGAGGAAATAATAGTAACCAGCAGTTCCTCCTTTTCCAACAATGTTTTCGAAAGCGTTCCCCATCAGGATCGTCAAAACTTAGGATTTAGATGTAAAGGTAGAAAGATAAATTGCATGCTATGAGCGATTAGTAATTTTACTTTTTTTGGTCAAAATTTTGTATTTTATATTTCAAATTCAAAAAATCATTGTCCGTCTCAAAGTTTGTATTACCCTTTACCAGATGACAAAACTTACGCCTTGTCCAAATTAAAAGCATTTACAGACTTCAATTTTAAAGTGGCTCAAATGATGCGGTGTTTCTATAATAAGGTGGAAAACATTGTGGGAAAAGGAGAAAATGCTGGTTACCAGCATTTTCTCCTTTTCCCTCAATGTTTTCAAAAGGCTTCTTTCCCGAGGTCGTTAAAAGTTAGCATTGTGTGGTAAAAGGTTAACCCTTTCCCAAAAGACAGATTTTGGACACCTCAAAATTAAAAGCACCTGCAGACAAAATAGTTGAAATTGGTACAAATCAGCTAAAGTTTACTGATAGGATAGAAAATATTGTGGAAAAAGGAGAAATTTCTTGTCATTTTTGACAAGCTTTCCTCCTCAGGGTCATTAAAACATAGGATTGTTTGGTAAAGAGTTGAAAGTTATAAAAGTCAATTAGTTGATTTGCCATGTAAATTAAATATTAGCTTCATTTGTATGTTTTACGGTTCTCCAGCCATACTCTTGTTACCTCCTTTTATGCATTACATGCATACATACCATAGAAATGAGTACAGCAGGCACGAAGCTTCAGTATTCTGGTCAATCATAAAGTGGTTGTAAGAAATCTTTTTTTTTTGCAGCATCAATGCATTACTTTGTTTTCCAGCGACATGCTGTAGTTATATCGGCTAATATACCATATTGTCTCTTAGTAATGCACCCCGGGGGGGGGGCATTACATTTCCCAAAATGGGGGGGATAAATAGAGGTAAAACAACACAGAATTTTCCAAGGATGATGATAACGTTACCATCCAGGTTTTAGTCTGGTTCGACTGCGAAGTGATCGCCATTTGAAAAACCAGCTGTATTAATGCAGAATATCAATATCACCACCGATCAGGATTAATTTGGACATTAAATAGCATTCACGATTAATGATGGATATCAGTCTTTGATACTTTCACTTTCTTAAAGTTTTTCCAAGTTAGTTGAATATTATAACATTATCAGAAGTGTCCTATATTCTGATAATCAGTTGTAAATGACATTGATTTGTGAAGTAATTAGCATTATGTCAATGCCGTAAGTTTATTCCAGCTTTAACGATGGACTGGCCACCTGGTAAGCCCATTTTTGGTTTGAAAAAGGCTGGGGGGTTGTTAATTAGAGGGGAAGCGACAATAAGAGACAGTACAAGTCTTTAATCTTTTACCACACAACAGATTTTTAAACTTTTTTAGAATCCAAAGCATTTGTAGACAAGAAATTTAATATGGCTCACATTGTAGAAGTTGTCTTTGACAGGGTAGAAAACATTGTGGGAAAAGTAGAAAATGCTGGTTACCAGCATTTTCTTCTTTTCCTACAATGTTTTCAAAAGCCTTCTGCTTTAGGATCGTTAAAACTCGGGATTGTGTGGTAAAGAGTTAAACCTGTGCATTTGTTGCCTTTGAGTTTTTCTGACCAGCCCAAATAGCTCAGATGGTTGAGCATGAGACTTGTGAACATCAAATCTTGGGTCACTTGAGGGTGTTGGGTCAAACCCCACAGTCAGCAAACTAAATTTACTAATTGCCTTACTGATGAGATGTTAAACTGAGATCTCATGTGAGGGTGCCATACCCTGAGCATATTAAAGACCCAGGCGTAACGTAGGATGGGTTTTGTTCTGTATCCTCCACTATGTCCAGAACAAAATTAATTGTCTTCTTAGGGAGTAGCCCATATTGGCAAGAGGTGGCAATGATAGATAAATGAAAATCAACCAACCAGGCTTTGACTTTAAAATGTAAAATAGCAATGGTAGGTCAATAAATCTGAGGTAGACATTTCTCCTGTATGTTGACATAAGGATCATACTTACCGGTATATCACTTCGATGTGTTGCAAAGGAAACAGTCCATGTTTATTTGTCTGTGTTTTAAAGTATTTGGAAAAAGAAAACATGCTTGAGTGGACATGAATGATGCCATCTTTGTTCTTTTTATTGGGAAAGGCTGAAGAGGCAAGCCCCAGTCATGCTCATGAGGTCCTTTCTCTCATGTAGAGTATATAACTCTGACCATGCTGCTTTTGTAGAGGATGAAGGGGATGGGGGGGGGGGAATGATAGGATAAAAAAAAGAAGGGAGTTCCATTTGTTACAGCATTGACTTTATTGCCAATAATGCATAATTTGTAAATTTCGATTTTTCTTATTATTTTCCCAACTTCTACAAGTCAAAAACAACAGTGAAATGGGTAAAGACAGTGAAGCAATTGGCTAGCAATTACATAAATAGTTATCAAGAAAACACATGACTGACAGTTATGGCAAAAAGTGACATAAAATAATCCATCACATTAACCAATTACAAAGAAATCTTTCTACGCCTTTGCATTTGAGAATTTGTGAAAAGATTGTGAAAAGGAGCAGTTTGTGAAAGATGCATTAAATTTTGCTCCTTTTTCCACCATAGGCCAAATATTGGAAAGAAACATTGATCATTTTTCTGTCTTGTAAGAAACAGAAGAAGTAGCATGTCTGAAAATAGCTGAAAAGGAAAAATGATAAGGAAGTATACAGACTGTATAAGCTATAAAATGCTCATCTGACTTTCATTAGTGCTGATTGGTAATTTCTTGATATTTGTCAAGAGCTGTATAATTTATTATGGACATTTTACATGTACTATGTCTGTAAATGTGCAAAGTAGTCTGACAAAAATTTGCTTTACGAATAATTTTAATATACGCATCTTTGGTTCTTACAGAGTGTTCATTTCATTTATACAGCACTACAAGAGTTAACAACTTGAAGCTATCAGAGACCACCAATCTATTTTTTCTTATTGGCTCACACTTGTAGTGAGAATATGGTTGAATTTTGAATGAGGGCAAACTGAATTTATGGGCACAAAAGGATTTGAAGAGCATTAATATAACATCCATCTCAGTGATGCATGTTTTCCCAGGGCATTTATCCAGATAAGGTCTGTTTTACTATCACCCTGAATTCCCATGCATGAGACTGCTGCAATCTGTTTAATTTGTAATTTACCAGAAGATTAACCCTTTACCACACAATCCTGACTTTTAACAAACCTGAGAAAGAAAACTTGAAAACATTGTGGGAAAAGGAGAAAATGGTAGTAACCAGCATTTTCTCCTTTTTCCACAATGTTTTCTACCCTATCAAAGGCAAATTCATCATTTGAACCACACTGAAATTATCATCTGCAAATGCTTTCAAGTTGGACAAATCAACATTTTTGTTGTTTGGTAAAGAGTGAAATAGCAGGCTTTCAATAAGGCAGCATTTGCAGACAAAAAAATTAAATTTTTCTTGTATGTTTGAAAAGCATTAATGCTGTGAATAAAAATGAGAAAACAATATTTTGTAGTTTTTCCTCTTTTGCTATGTTTTCAAAAGCTCTCTCCCAGGGGGCAGTGAGAACACAGAATCATTGAAGCTCCAACAGGAGACATTTTGCATCTTGCAGCTGTCTTTGAAAATATGTGTCTAAATGAGATTGCTTCTGATATTTAGCCTTCTATTCTTGTATAATGTTCATATACATGTAACTTTATTTTAGTTAACATAATTATCCTTGGTGTTTCAGAAGTTAATGTAAATTTGCTTCATGAATGAGGAAATAACTTGGAGTTACATCATCCTTGTACATGTACAAAAGAATCTCTAGTTTTGACTCTTTACCAGACATCAAAATTATAAACTTATCCAAATTGAAAGCATTTGCAGACATCATATTAAATGTGTCTATATTTCTGAGATTTATCTTGGAAAGAGTAGAAAACATTGTAGAAAACAAGAGAAAATGTTGATAACATGCATTCTGTCCTTTTCCTACAATGTTTTCAAAAGCCTTCACTAGCATGTATTGTTAAAACTCGGCATAATGTGTGGTAAAGGATTAATGATCTTAAGAAGGATGTCCTTTGAAGACATTGTCGGAAAAGGACAAATACTATTTCTCTTTTTAACAGAATCACAGTTTTCTGTCCTATCACAGATGATTCCACAGTTTGAGCTTCAGTTGTCATCTGCATGTAGTCTGGATTTGGACAAGTCCAAAATTTTGTTGTTAGGTAATCATAGTTGCAACTCATATAGATATTGTTTCAACAAAAAGTACTTGATATTTTTCTTAAATTTCTGAAATTGATATTAAGCTTATTATTCCTTTCCTAGGATATTGTTTTTCTTGTTTTTCAAATTCAGCTGCTGCAGAAATGAAAAAAAAAGGTTCCATCAATGAGGTATTTGCTTACATGTATGTGCTGTTATGTTATAAGCACTTCAAAGCTTAACCTCAGTGCAGAACATATTGAAACAGATATAATGATGTAATTTTTTTATTCTAAGGATACTTTTTGCTAGCATATCACTTAAGCAGTGTCTGACAGTGCAGATCCAAGATCAGGCTGCACATTTTGTGCAGTCAGATCTTGATTTACTGTGTTGGCAAAAAGCACTTTAAAATCATGCCCAGCAGTGGAAGGGTTAAAGTAGGTGAAACAGGTTCTGCTGTAATTTGAAAGTGCTTGATATGCTATCACATCATTCACTTGCCCATAAAAATTCCTACCAGATACATTACTTTTTCAGACCTGCTGTATCCAGTGGCTTAACACTGTGGATTGTAGTGCCCTTGTGTAAATGATTTAGGTTTAAAGGTTTAGCGGCCTAAGGGCAATACTAAAGGACTTTTCTGCATGTGTAGATCAAGATTGGGCTGCTAAGAATCTTAAGTCTTATTTTGAAGCAGACATACTAACAATGATTTTTCATGGTTTGGTTTTATCTTGTGGATTTCATTTTTTTTTTTTTAATTAGGAAAAATTTATGATCTTTACAAAGATTTGTGGTTATTCATGGAAATGCATTGCTTTCTCATGAACATGCACAATGCAGGAATGAAAATAGTCAAAGCGTTTGGATTAATTTTATTGTGGATATATGATATACAGTTCAAATGGACTCTATTTTGACTGTGATGCTTATAATTGTATCAAGTTAGATAACTGATTGGAAACTTTGGCGTAAAAAAGATTTTGACATTAAATTTTGCATTATGCTTTAGTTTATCTCTAGTCATTAAAAGAATAATATGGGCATGACTGAGTATGCAAAAGAACCTAGACTGTAATTTTAGGGCTGTTTTTGGAGTTGAATCTCTCACAGCATATTGGACAGTACAGATCCAATATCAGCTAATGGATGTTTTGGGGGCTTTACTCTATACCAAATTGATGAAATTATGTTAGACTTGTCCGAATTGAAGGGATTTGTAGATGACAAATTGCATATGTCTTAAATGATTAAGATTTATCTTTGGATGAGTAGAAAACATTTTTGGAAAAAGAAAATTCTTTTTACCAGCATTTTCTCCTTTTTCAATAATTTTTACAAAAGAATTTTTGCTCAGGGTTCTTGAAACTCAGGATTTTTTGGTAAAGGGTAAAATAACAAAAATCACTATACATAGTATGTTGTGGTCACACTCCATAGAACAGGGAATGCTGAAAATGATAAAACCTATATGCAGAACTTTGCCCAAAAGCCAAAGAAACAGGTCAACAGACATAAATAAGTGAGCTGTTTATCTGGCAGAAGTGAAATGCCTGTTAAAGTTGCATAAAAGAAATTTAAACCTTTTTTGGAAGTAAGGGTTAAACTTGAACATTGGCCTCTTTGGATTAGGTAATGAACCCAGCTTTACTTCATGAAAGAGAAAAGTCAGCAGTCTCTTTCCAGTTCTTGATTTGTTGTTTAAAGTTAATGATGATCATCCATTTGTTAAAACGCTGTTTTAATTGAAAGTGTTTGACTGCTGCAAATTAGTTACAGTAGGTAATATGTTTTAAAGAGTAGTACATGTAAGTACCGGCAAATCTGAAAACTATTTTTAGCTGTAGTTCTTAACAGAATAATTCATCTTTCTGCTCAGATTCAGAGATGAAAGATGTTTTGATCAGCATGGTCTCTGTCAGAATATTTTTTGTTTTAGAACCTTTTCAAAGATTTCACCATGCAACAGAATGCCAGAATGATGTATTTTGGTGAAGAATTCATCTTGCCTATTTTACAAGTTCCAACTAGCCACAAGAAAAAAATTCTCCAAAGGAATGCCAAAATCATTTTTTTTTTTTGGTACATAAAAGGGAAGACATTGGTGTTGTATTGTAGCTCAATTGAATGTATGATGTTTAATGATTCATATCTGAGTTTATGTGGGAACCTGAAAAAAACAGCTGGTATGCTTCACTTTCCTTCTTTATCTCTTTGAAATCTATATTTTATCACAGCGGTGCAAAAAAGAAAGAAAAAAAAAAGTGAGACTGGATTGGTAATTTTAAATAAGAGTTAATGCTGGTGGTAAATATTCTGAATCTGAAGTTTGGGGATTTGTTTTTAAGGGTGTTCTCCACATACTACATGTTTGTGTCAGTTATAGGTTTGTAAAGAACTTCTTTTTGAAAAATAGACATGAAATAACTGTGGATATATTAATCTGTAGGAAAATTATACAACAATGTATTGCTACTTCAATGTTAAGTAAAATTTGATGTTAGTAGTTTTTCTACTCTTATTGTGAAAGTTTTTGATGTAATCTATTATTCATGACATACATGTACTAGTATCATTTTATTGTGAGGATAACATAATAAATGTCATATCTAAAATTGATGTAATGTACATGTATATGGTGAGAAATAACTACTAATATATTTTGGCAGCTTTTTATCATCAATACATTGTACTTATTTGAAGGTTGCTTCTTTTTGAAAATATCTAGAAATTAAGTTGATTTAGAAGTCAATTCTTAGAGTTGTTACAGTAGCACATAGCTGAAAATATTATAGAAAGATCTTGTTGTATATAAACTATGTTGACAAACCTGCTTTATTAAAATAGACTCTGCAATCAATCATTCTGTATATTAAAAGAAAATAGGAGTCTGCAGCACCGACTGATCTAAAATTATGAACATAAGCCATGGAATTGTGTATGATGGGGAGGATGAAGATCTATATGCAACACCATATGGGTTTGTAACATTTGTACATGTATATGTTTTCCTCAATTTAACTAATCTAGTTTGTTCATTTTTAAAACTTTTGGCAATTTGTTTTACTACACACTGCTGTTTGGAAGTTCTGAACTTTTTTATTTTAGGAAAGTTTCTAGTGACCCTCATCTGATTTGTATTGATAAGTTTGGCACAAATCATCTTTTTGATTTATATCATGAACCTTAGAAATGTATGCTGACTTGCAATGGATTGCAATGGATTAGCCATTCACAAACAAATTTCTCTCAAAGCTTCAAAGTTGACCCAGTGGACATTTTCAGTCATGAAAAGAGGCCCAAATAGTTGCATTTTGAAGGCTGCTCTTGTCCAAAATGTCTGAACAAAGTGGACAATGAAGGTTCTGTGGAGTCTGATCTTGATCTACATGGGCCACAAACCATTGTTGTGAAAGGAGCTTTAGTGTTGATTGATAACTCAGTGTACCAGGTCTGCTTTTTCAATACTACAATCTTTTTTTTTTTAAAAATCATTAGAAACTTAATGGTGCAGCACCTGATTCTAAGAGAAAATGGTTGAAGTCCGGAAAAGGCATTTAATCATTAGGGCTAAGTTTGGAAAATATTGGTGCAAGGGAGTATCTATTTGAAGCAGGCAACATATCCTTTTCCTGCAATGTTTTGAAAAACAGTTTTAAATGTAGAAGCATATAGAAATATCATGTGCTTGGTAATGGGCTGTTAAGGATATTTTACCCCATCAGCTCATTACCAAACGACAAAACTTGTTTTCCGAATTGAAAGCATTTGCAGAAACATTAAATGCGGCTGAAATAATGGGACTTGTCTTTGAAAGGGTAGAAAACATTTTGGGAAAAGAAGAAAATGCTGTTTACTGGCATTTTCTCCTTTTCCCACAATGTTTTTAAAAGTCGTCTTCCTCCAGGGTCGTTAAAACTTGGGATTGTTTGGTGAAGGGGAAAGATTAATTTGCGAGGAGATCGACAAATTGTCTCACTAGCTCCTGAAACGAAATGGCAGCAAACTTTGAAAGCATTCTTGAAGAATATTGAATTAATACATGAATTTATGTTTAATTTAGAAGTGCTGGCATTTTCTCTTAAGCTGCCAAATTTTCTGCACAAGTGATCGGCAAGAGAAAATAAGATCATCATATCATCAGAGATTGAGGATAACTTCTGATGAGGGAAAGAATGGAGAATTACTTTTGTGATGCAAGGGAAAAAAGCAACAAGTCCCTATTCTGTGCTTGATATTTTAATCCCATGTTATTACAATACTGGGTAGAAAATGATATGAAAATGAAAATTGTGGGAAAAGGAGAAAATGCTGGTAAAACCAGCGTTTTCTCCTTTTCGCACAATTTGTTCTTATGACTTATCCCATCAGTTTATCTATAAAATGTGAATTTGTTGTTTGCAAGACTGGTGCTTTCGATGTAGACAAGTATAAAATTTTGTCCTCCAGTAACAACTGAAGAAAAGCTGTGTAAAGTTGTGCTTGGTGCTGTAAAGGCTAATAATGTAAACTAGTATCCCTGGTTATGAGATAAGTTTGTATAATGAAGATAAATTCCTGTCTAGAATGTGAGAAAATGATGGAGACTGATGTATGGGGAAATTGATCCTAGACTGTTTGTGTAACTTTTTTTTTTGCTCCCTTATCTGCATCATCTTGCCTTTGTATTGATGAAAAGTTGGATGGATGAATAGATGTATGGATTGGTGTATGGATAGATGGAAGCAAAAAAGATGGTTGGAAATGAAGAGAGAGGCAGGGAATTGAACTGAAGATAGATGCATGAATGGAAAAAGGATGTGGATATAGATGATACTCCAGGTTTTGTGTTGTATGTATAAAGTAAATGAAGTAATTTCTGTAATGATGTAGAGGTATGGAGCTTTCAAAGGAGAGGAGAGAGAGAGAGAGAGGGAGGGAGGGGGGGGGGTGTTACTGTATAGAAAAATTACTGTTTAACTCTGTATGCAATCACAAAAGTTTAGACTTGCTCAATTCAAAGCATTTGGAGCCAAGAAATTGTGTATGGCTCAACTGATGGAAAATGTCTGTGAAAGGGTACAAAACATTGTGGGAAAAGGAGAAAATGCTAATTACAAGCATTTTCTCCTTTTCCCACCATGTTTTCAAAAGCATTTATTGTCAGAGTCATTAAAACTTGGGACTGTGTGTGGTCAAGGGTTAACACTGTATAATTTGCTCTATACTAGAACAAGATTTTGGGGGGGAGGGGGGGGGGGGAAAGGTGATACTTTCTCAGAAATCCCTTCAAAACATATGGAACTTAATTCTGTGCCATTTATCAAAGACTTTGATACACAGAGCAGATAGCCAGAGAAATTTTGTAAGAATATTGATGTTCTGGTTAATTCTACCCATTAACTTGTTACCTCCTGAAATAAATTTCTAGGAGACAACTGAAAAATTAATGTACTTGTAAAATATAGAAATTCAGTATTTGTTAAATATTTATTTGTTAAGTATTATGTGAATCGACATTAGATTTTAAATGTTGTGGCTAAAGGGGAAACTGCATAAACTTGAATGCTTTATTTCATAATATTTAAGCTACCTTCAATGATCTGTGTGTTACAAGGAAACTCACTGGATCCCATCTCTTACCAAACCAGTGGAACAAAGTATCAAAACAAATCTTCCTCTTGATAATAACTGTCTGATTATTAAAGCCTTTACCAAACATCTCTGTAAATAACAAACCTGAGGTAGGAAGGAAGTTTACCTAAAAATTGAGGGGTAATAAAAGGAAATTGCAGGTGAATAAGCTATTGTAGATTATTGCATGCCCTGGAAGTAATTAATTAGTGGAGCAAAGTACTCAAGGTGAGCTTTTTGATTGTGCTGTGTCCGTCCTCTGCTGTGTGATGTGCGTTGTTTGTTAAGTGGTCATCAACAATTACCTTGTGTGCACTCTAAAGGCCACATTTTGAGTCTGACACTCATGAAACTTGGTCAAAATGTTTGTCTTGATTATATCTTGGACAAGATTGAAATTGGGTCAAAAAGTTGGTCATTGGGCTAAATCTTTGTTAAATCTTGTGTGACCCATAGAGGCCACATTTTCAGTCTGATACTCGTGAAACTTTGTCAGAATATTTGTCTTGATGATAACTCAAACAAATTCCAAATTTGGTCACGTTGGGTCAAAAAGAAGGTCACAGGGCTTAGAACAGCCTTGTGTACACTTTTGAGGCCACATTTTCAGTCTGATACTCATTAACCCTTTACCATGTGGCAAAATTTAAGACATGCCTGAATTACAGGTATTTTAATACAACAAATCACATGTGGATCAAAGTATTGGATTTGTCTCAGAAAAGTTAGAAAACAGTATGGGAAAAGGAGAAAATGCTGGTTTCCAGCATTTTCTTCTTTTCCCATAATGTTTTCAAAAAGCTTTCTTTCTGAGGGTCGTAAAAATTGGAACTGCATGGTAAAGGGTTAAACTTAGTCAGAATGTTTGTCCCGATATCTTGGACTGTTTTGAAATTGTGTCACATTGGATCAAAAAGTAGGTCACTGGGCCAGATCTTAGAAAAACTAAATTGCACTCTACAGGCCACATTGTTAGTCTGATACTCATAAAAGTTGGCCAGAATGTTTGTTTGATGATATCTAGCAAGATTTTAAAATTGGGTTATGTCAGGTCAAAGAATAGGTCACAGGAATTTATCTTAGAAAAACCTTTTGTGCATTCTTGAGGCCCCATTTTCAGTCTGATACTCTTGAAAATAGGTCAGAATGTTTGTCTGGATGATATATCAGACAAGTGTCTGGTCAAAAAGTAGGGACAAATCATAGAAAAACCTTGTGTGCATACTAGAGCCCTCATTTTCAGTCTGCTACAGTCATAAACTATGGTCAGAATGTTTGTCTTGATATCTCTGATAAGTTAAAGAATTGGTCTCTTTGGCCAAAAAGTAGGTCACTTATACTCACATGTTTTACATCATCACAACAAGGATTTCTTCAGCTTTATTTATCCTAGATGACACAACTCAGGTGAGCACTCTAGGGCAATAGCTCTCTTGCTAAGACTTTGAGCCCTTTGATTTGTTTGCAGAGTCTTGTGTCATTATCCCACTGTTGTAGTTGTCCTAGAATTCATGGAAACTTCCGGCAGTTTCTGTCAGTGATGTCAGTTGTGTGAAGTGTTATTTTTGTCATGGTCAGGTACAGCATTCATGAGTTGAATACTTTAATGAAATATTGGGTATAATTGGGTAACAGTAGATGAAGGAAGCTGAAACAAGTGCTAGAAAAGCTCCATGGGGTTACAAGAGATGCTATGTGAAGCTGTCATTTTTTCAGCAATTACTGTATGTTTTGTTAAGATCTAATTGGAATGAATGAAAAACCAGAAATGGCTCTCAAAGAAAAATTGTGTTCATGGCAGGATATCATCTTTATCAAAATGGTCTGTGGAGGTTAGATTTGAATCAAGATTTTATGTGCCAGAAGCTTTTTTGTTCATCAGTGATTGTGAGTTATGTGAAAGATATGCTGTAACCTCTATGTTAGTGGTGTTATCATCAAGTAGTCTTTGTTCAGTTCAAGTTCTATCTTCCATGAATATAGCAAGCCAATTGGCTGAAAGAACATCTCAGCCAATCAGACCACTAGTCATTGTAATTTTGAATTAGAACAAAATTTACAAGGTTTGTGAATACAGTCCCTGTATGATACTTGACTACTTACGACTGTGAAGAATGAAGAGGTACAATTGTTGATACCATTGAAGACGGAAATACCCTGAAAGAATATCTATAAGGATACACTTGGGTGGTGATAATTGGGTTATTGAGACATGTTTTCCTTATTGCTGTCTGCTTGATAGGTCTATTTGACTTCTTACAGCAGTTATAAATATAAAATGGTTGTAGAAAGAGACTTCCTTAAGTTATAGATCAGGGTGGAGTGGCTTGTTATGAATATATGAATTGGACTACAGTGCACATTTTCTAGCCTGATCTAGATCCACTCAGCCTATGACAGCTACATAATTATTATGTGGCTTATGGAATAAATGATGTCAGCGTTACAGATGCACTGTAAATGTCAAGTTGTTATATTCCTGTCTATTCAACTAGCATTGATTTGAATTCAATTGCTAGAAATATACCTTGGTCTCATTCCTGGGCCTATTTTCATCAACCATTCTGAGTAAATTGCTTGTGCAATACTCAAGTATTTTCTGAGTTTCAAAGTCACAAAGTTTGCTACTTGGCTAAACCAAATGTTACTTTCTAAATCTAAAATTAGACTTCAGAATGCAATTGAGAACGTATGGTGAATTGTAGTCCTGCCTTCATGTACAAAATTAAAAAAAAAAAAGCTTTTAAAAGTAATGAGGCAAATTGCTTAAAACAATTTATTTGATGTTTTCAACCTTTTCATAGACAAACAGAACATTCAAGCCATATTTATTTTACTGTCTGCTAATGCTTTCACGTTGGACAAGTCTGGAATGCTGTCATTTGGTAAATGGTTGATTATCCCTGTTTTTAGCTCACCTGAGCACAAAGTGCTCAAGGTGAGCTTTTGTGATCGCCCAATGTCCGGCGTCCACAATTTCTTTAAACATCTCCTCCTAAACCACTGGGCCAATCTTGATGAAACTTGGCAGGGATGTTTCTTGGGTGAAGCTCTACCAAACTTGTTCAAGAGATTGAATTCTACCCATAACTCTGGTTGCCATGGCAACAAAAAGGAAAAAAAATAGCAAAATCTTTGATAATCTTCTTCTCTGAAACTAGAAGGAGCAGAGCTTTGATATTTGGTATGTAGCATCTCCTAGTGGACCTCTACCAAGTTTGTTCATATAATGCCCCTGGGGTCAAAAATGGCCCTGGCCGGGGTCACAGGTTCAAACATAGGAACAAAGAAGGAAAAATTCAAAGTTCTTGTTCTCTAAAACAGGAAGGCATAGAGCTTTAATAATTGGCATCTAGCATCTCCTAGTGGACCTCTACCAAGTTTGTTCATATGATGCCTCTGGGGTCAAAACTGGCCCCGCCCCGGGGGTCACAAGTTGGAACAGGAACAAAGAAGGAAAACTTTAAAATTCTTCTTTTCTGAAACTGGAAGGTGTAGAGCTTTGATATTTGGTATGTAGCATCTCCTAGTGGACCTCTACGAAGTTTGATCATCTGATACCCCTGGGGTCAAAACTGGCCCACCCCAGGGGTCACAAGTTTGAACATAGGAACAAAGAAGGAAAAATTTAAAATTCTTCTCCTCTGAAACTAGAAGGCGTAGAGCTTTGATATTTGGTATGTAGCATCTCCTAGTGGACTTCTACTAAGTTTGTTTATATGATGCCCCTGGGGTCAAAACCGGCCCAGCCCCGGGGGTCACAAGTTCGAACATAGGAACAAAAAAGGAAAACTTTAAAATTCTTTTCTGAAACTGGAAGGCGTAGAGCTTTGATATTTGGTATGTAGCATCTCCAAATGGACCTCTACGAAGTTTGATCATATGATACCCCTGGGGTCAGGACTGACCCAGCCCCGGGGGTCACAAGTTCTAACATAGGAACAAAGAAGGAGAACTTTAAAATTCTTCTCCTCTGAAATTAGAAGGTGTAAGGCTTTGATATTTGGTATGTAGCATCTCCTAATGGAACTCTACCAAGTTTTTTCATATGATGCCTCTGGGGTCAAAACTGGCCCTGCCCCAGGGATCACAAGTTTGAACATGGGAACAAAGAAGGAAAACTTTAAAATTATTCTTCTCTGAAACTGTAAGATGTAGAGCTTTGATATTTGATATGTAGCATCTCCTAGTAGACCTTTACCAAGTTTGTTCATATGATGCCCCTGGGGTCAAAACTGGCCCTGCCCCGGGGGTCACAAGTTCGAAACATTTTCTGAAACTGGAAGGCGTAGAGCTTTGATATTTGGTATGTAGCATCTCCAAATGGACCTCTACGAAGTTTGATCATATGATACCCCTGGGGTCAGGACTGACCCAGCCCCGGGGGTCACAAGTTCTAACATAGGAACAAAGAAGGAGAACTTTAAAATTCTTCTCCTCTGAAATTAGAAGGTGTAAGGCTTTGATATTTGGTATGTAGCATCTCCTAATGGAACTCTACCAAGTTTTTTCATATGATGCCTCTGGGGTCAAAACTGGCCCTGCCCCAGGGATCACAAGTTTGAACATGGGAACAAAGAAGGAAAACTTTAAAATTATTCTTCTCTAAAACTGGAAGGCGTAGAGCTTTGATATTTGGTATGTAGCATCTCCTTGTGGACCTCTACCAACTTTGTACATATGATGCCCCAGGGGTCAAAACTGGCCCAGCCATGGGGGTCACAAGTTCTAACATAGGAACAAAAAAGGAAAACTTTTAAAATTCTTCTTCTCTAAAACTGGAAGGTGTAGAGCTTTGATATTTGGTATGTAGCATCTCCTAGTGGACCTCTACCAAGTTTGTTCAAATGATTCTGCAGGGGTCAAAACTGGCCCAGCCCCGGGGGTCACAAGTTCGAACATAGGAACAAAAAAGGAAAACTTTAAAATTCTTTTCTGAAACTGGAAGGCGTAGAGCTTTGATATTTGGTATGTAGCATCTCCTAGTGGGCCTCTACGAAGTTTGATCATCTGATACCCCTGGGGTCAAAACTGACCCCGCCCCAGGGGTCACAAGTTCGAACATAGGAACAAAGAAGGAAAACTTTAGAATTCTTTTCTGAAACTAGAAGGGGTAGAGCTTTGATATTTGGTATGTAGCATCTCCTAATGGACCTCTACAAAGTTTGTTCATATGATGCCTCTGGGGTCAAAACTTGCCTTGCCCCAGGGGTCACAAGTTTGAACATGGGAACAAAGAAGGAAAACTTTAAAATTCTTCTTCTGAAACTAGAAAGCGTAGAGCTTTGATATTTGGTATGTAGCATCTCTTAGTAGACCTCTACCAACTTTGTTCATATGATGCCTCTGGGGTCAAAACTGGCCCAGCCCTGGGGGTCACAAGTTCTAACATAGGAACAAAAAAGGAAAACTTTAAAATTCTTCTTCTCTAAAATTGGAAGGTGTAGAGCTTTGATATTTGGTATGTAGCATCTCCTAGTGGACCTCTACCAAGTTTGTTCAAATGATTCCGCTGGGGTCAAAACTGGCCCTGCCCCGGGAGTCACAAGTTCGAACATAGGAACAAAGAAGGAAAACTTTAAAATTCTTCTTTTCTGAAACTGGAAGTCGTAGAGCTTTGATATTTGGTATGTAGTGAACCTTTTCTAAGTTTGTTAGCCCACCTGAGCACAACGTGTTCAGTGAGTTTGAAATTGGGTCACCTGGGGTCATAAAGTAGGTCACTCGGTCAAATTAAAGAAATACCTTGTCGGCACTCTAGAGCCACATTTATTGCTCAAATGATCTGAAATTTGGTCAGAATGTTTGTCTTGATGAAATCTCAGATGAGTTTGGATTTGGGTCACCTGGGATGATAAACTAGGTCACTAGGTCAAATTAAAGAAATACCTTGTGGGCACTCTAGAGGCCACATTTATTGCTCAATAGACTTGTGAATTGGTCAGAATGTTTGTCTTGATAAATTCTCACATGAGTCTGAATTTGGGTCAACTTGGGTCATAAACTAGGTCACTAGGTCAAATTAAAGAAATACCCTGTGGGCACTGTAGAGGTCACATTTATTGTTCAATTGATTTGAAAATTGCTTAAAATGTTTGTCTTGATGAAATCTAGGATGAGTTCAAAATTGGGTCACCTGGGGTCATAATCTAGGTCGCTAGGTCAAATTAAAGAAATACTTTTAGGGCACTCTAGAGGCCTTATTTCTTGTTTCTTGCTCAATTGACTTGAAAATTGGTCAGAATATTTGTCTTGATGAAATATTGGATGAGTTTGAAATTGGGTCACCTGGGGTCATAAACTAGGTCACTTGGTCAAATTAAAGAAATACTTTGTGGGCACTCTAGAGGCCACATTTATTGCTCAATTAACTTGAAAACTGTTCAGAATGTTTGTCTTGATAAATATTTTGATGAGTTTTAAATTGGGTCACATGGGGTGGTAAACTAGGTCACTAGGTCAACTTACGGAAATTCCGTGTGGACGCTATAGAGACCACATTTTAAGCTCAATTGACCGGACAATTGGTCAGAAATTGAATTATGCACGTGGAGTGAAATTTCGCCTATTGACTCAGGTGAGCGAACCAGGGCCATCATGGCCCACTTGTTATGATTGTGAAGAAGAAGGCTTTTAAAATTTTTTTTGAAAAGGAGGAAATACGGTTTACCAGCATTTTCTGATTTTCCTGTAATATTTTCTACACCTTCGAAGACAAAATTAATGTTTTCATTTGAACTAGAATTATTTTTTTGTCTTTAAGATTAATGCTTTCAATATCAGTGAGTCCAAAATTTTCATCTGGTATTGAGATAAAAAGAAAATCAACAAGGAAATACAGAACATAATACAGTACAAAGCAGGATTTAAAGGCAGCATAGCATAACTGTTGGCTCTGAATGGGATGAAATAATCCCTTCATCTGAATTTTATTTCAAAGAAGCTTTCCCCAAGTACAAGGCATTAATCTTTATGCAGAACAGTGACCCATGAAGTGCCAATCACAAGCTAAGTTCCTTTTTGGGACATTCACCCTGAACGCAGATTCAACTGCTTATACTGACAGGTTTGACAAGGTTAGACTGCAAAAAATGTGCAGTCTAAATTTGGATCTATACTGTCCACTTCTTTCCCAGATATGCTGATATAAATAGCTTTGAAATTGCAATATCTGCATCTGTAGTGCTGAGAATTTCCTATTCCATTTATTTAGCTCTACAAGGATTAATCAGTTTGATCTAGGAGCATCTTGCCTGGTCCAATTGTATCTTGAATTTGCAGAAACTTGGTCCTTTTCCTGGTCTGAAAATATTGGTTTCATTTAACTGTCACTGTAAGGGTTAAAAACCTTTGTGACTTTTTATTTTCAGTGAGGTGCCAATTTGCCATGCAAGGGCAAATGTTATGATATACGATGATGCCAACAAAAAATGGGTGCCTAGCGGGTCCTCACAAGGGCTTTCCAAAGTACAGATCTATCAACATACAGTCAACAATACATTTAGAGTGGTTGGCAGGAAACTGCAAGATCATGAAGTAAGTTACTTTTCTATGCTTTTTCAACCTTTTTCCAAACTAACTGGTCTTCTTAGCATCTGGGTAATGAAGATGTCTGAAAAAATTGTTTGAAAAGGAGAAGACACATTTCCTACGAGCATTTTTTGTCAAGGGTTTAGAAGAATTTCAGTTTAAGTTACATAATTATAATCTATAAATCCTTTCAGTATGGATGAGTCTAGAAAACTAGTTCTGGTCTGGAGTAGAAAGGATTAAATGGTGTGGGGTTTTTAACTGTGTTTAAGGTAAAGCATCTATACTTGCATTCTTAGTTTTATGCACAACACTTGTAAGCTATCGGCCGCTTTCTTAAATAGATCAAGTTAAAAAAAAAAAAAAAAAGTGAATTAACTCTTTACCAAACAACAAAAATGTAGACTTGTAGACATGAAAGCATTGCAGACGATAATTTAAGTGTGAGTCAAATGGTTGAACTTGTCTTTAATAAGGAAAAAAACATAGGAAAAAGGAATGAATGCTGGTTGCCTGCATTTTCTCTTTTTCCCATAAAGTATTCAAAAGGTTTCTTCCTCAGGGTCGATAAAACTTGAGATTGTGTGGTAAAGAGTAAAAGGGGCATTAAACCAAATTTCGGTTTTTAGCTCCACTGGCCAAAGGCCAGAGAGCTATTGTCATGGCGTTGTGTCCGTCGTGCGTCCGTCCGTCTGTCCGTCCGTCCGTTCGTGCGTGCGTCCGTAAACTTTTTCTTTAAAAAACTTCTCCTCAGAAACTATTGACTGGATTTTTACCAAATTTCACAGGAATGTTCCTTTGGTGGTCCTCTTTCAAATTCCTTCAAATAATTGTGTTCCATGAAGAATTCTGGTTGCCATGGCAACCAAAGTGAAAAACCTTTAAAAATCTTCTCCTCCCAAACCGCTATTTGGATAGCATTATTATTTTGCAGGAATGTTCCTTAGATACAGGTTTACAGAATTCCTTAAAAAAAAAAAGATCTTGTCAAGAAACATGGCTTTTATGGGAGACTCATTTTCCTTTTATGGTATAAAGTAAAATCTTTGAAAAATTTCTTCTCTAAAACTATTCATTGGATTTCATTGTTGTTTTGCAGGTAAGTTCCTATGGTGGTTGTCTACCAAATTGTTTCTTCAGTGAGCTAAAATGCAGGATTGAATGATAATTGTTAAAAACTTCCTTTCGCCATTATAGAAATATCAGGCCTGTGGAGCGATACAGGCGCTCAAGCGCCTCTACTTTGTTTTCACATTTCTTTGAAAATCTGAACAAAGATTACAAATTTTCACTTGCATGCTGCTGTATGAACAGCTTTAAAATTGAAACATAAATACATGTAGTATAGAGTCGATACGGGTAATTCCGTACACCTTCGGACAAAGTTGAAATTTGCATCGTCGGCTTTATAACGGTGATCATGAAAATGTAGTTAACATGAAAATCATACCTTCTTCTTTCTAATACCGTCACTAGAATACGTTGATTTGATAGGTTGTCATAACGGGCCGGAATAATGGATAGATAGTGAGGTTGGCTTAATCCGTACACCTCACGGGTAAATCCGTACACATCTTCGGGTAATTCCGTACGCTGGTTGTAGTCACCTCTCAGAACATGTATTACAGTTTTACCAAAAATGTATGTTTGTTTATGTGCGGAAATAGGAGTCGAGAATGACAAGTTGTGATTTTTTTTCTCCACAAAATATCAGAAAATGGTTTTGAAACCGGAGTTCACAAAGCACATCCTCCACCCAGGCCTCTTCCTGATGTGTAAGTTATGCCACTTGGAACACCCACTTTTGTATTAGGCATGCAGTCTGTGTTAAGATCAATAAAATATCAATTTTTGTATGGGAAAGTCGTATTAATGAAAAACTCAAAGACATTCAGACACAATATTGATGCTTGTAGATCTATACAGTAACCTGCTTTGACAGTTTTATACATGTACGGAATTACCTGCATCCGAAACAAGCCACTAATTTTCACTTAAGGCTAAATTCGTACAGATAGAAAACAGTAAAATGACTACTTTACAATATTTTTAAAACAAAAACACAAAAGAAATTGTAAAATTCAGTAACAGTTCTTTACATCCATTACACTCTAGTAATCATTTTCCATCGAGCTTTGATAAGATCATAACGCAACTGCGTAAGTTGCTACAGAGTGACCTTTTGTGTTAATCTTGTTGGGGACAGTATTTCAAGGTTTGTTCGGTACAGTGCCGCATCCAATCAGCGTCCAGAAAAAAGATTGCGTCACTGTATAAAGTTATTTTTTCGAGAAGGATTTTCCGAAAGGATAGCTTCGTCAATAGAGGCTTATATTTAGAAGGAGCGGGATACAGTTTTGTGTGAAAGACGTCATTTCTTTATGTGAACGGAGTTTGCCCCATGTACGGAATTAGCCGGATCGACTCTACATGAAAATTAAAACATAGATAGTATACATGTAGAAAACACAAGAAATTACAGGGATTATTGCATTGGGGTTATTGGATAAATACATTTTATACATGTCTTGACAGCAGTTGGTTCGATATCACAAGTAATGTAATGCTGGTAACCAGCATTTTCTCCTTTTCTCCTGTGTTTCATGCACAATCTTTTCTACACAATTTACACCATTTGAGCAAAATTCAATTAGTTTCTGCAATGCTCTCAGTATGGCCAAGTCATCTGGTAGAAGGATATCAGACCAATTGCAAAGAGCACAGAACAATGACATCCTCAGCTTAGTTTACTACCATTCTGTTAGCACAGAACAATGACATCCTCACCTTAGTTTACTACCATTCTGTTAGCATAGCAATATTTCCTTTGTATAATACATGTACAATCATTGTGGTCCATTATGGGATGCATCTTTTGTCTCCTTTTATGATTCAAATTTGCTTGTATTTATATTGCTGCTAATTTCCTCTCAGCCCAATGTTGACAGCATTTAAAGACAACTGATTATTATGGGTCAAAGGATGGGATTTGTTTTTAATTTATAATTGGGACTTGTAAAAAGGAGAAAACGCAAGTTGCCTTGGAATTTCTTGATTTTCCACAATGTTTTAAAGACAACTTCAAAGACAAGTCTTAGTTATTGTTGTCTGTTACAGAGTTAACCCTTTCCCAAACAACAAATCACATATCCTTCCATATTAAAAGAATCTGCAGCTGACAAATCTGAAAGCAATATACATGAATTGGTTCTATGACAGGGTAGAAAACATTGTGGGTATAGTAGAAAATGCTGGTTACCAGCATTTTCTTCTTTTCCCACATTTTTTTCAAAAGGTCTCTACCTCAGGGCCGTTAAAACTCAGGATTGTTTGGTAAAAGGTTATTCAATGCCTGACACTGGAGCATCAAAGTTGAATATTGAAGGAAGTTTTTACCATAACCTGGTGCATTTTATTAACGGTCCTGTGATTAATAATTCTAATGTAGAGTTTTATCTTGCATTTATTGTATCACTAACTTTCAGTTTACTAACAATTTTGCAGGATAAATGGGAAATCATAAGGTCTTTCAGCGTTTACCACACAATTACAAATTCAAACGACCCTAAGAAAGAGATAGCTTTTCAAAAAAATTGTTGGAAATTAACATGATGGAAACCAGTAATATTTCCTTGTCCCACAATTTTTTTCTGCCCTATCAAAGACAGTTTCCTTGGTTATTGAGCGTTGTTAAAATTGCCACCTGTAAATGCTTTCAATTTGGACAAGTTTACATTGTTGTCATGTGGTAAAGAGTTAACTCTCTGCCACACAATCCTGACTTTTAACAATTAGCCAGTGGAACTACTCAGGGTCATCATGGCCCTCTTGTTTCTCCTGTGGTAAAGAGTTTAACTCTTCAGCAAATGACACTTTTAGACTTGCCCAAGTTGAAAGCATTTGCAAACAGTAAGTGTTACTCAAAACATGGAATTTGTTGTCCATAGGGTAGAAAACATTGGGGGAAAGGGAGAAAATGCTGATTACTTTGACCACAATGTTTCAAAAGTCTTCAGCTATAGGGTTGTAAGAACTCGGGATTACTGGGTAAAGAGTTAAAATGGTGTCATTCTTACACATGTGCTACTAGGGATAGATGATATGCCCATGATAATACCAGCACATTGATGATTGTTGGACAAAAATGAGTGTAAGACTGATGATAAACAGCACCCTTGATAGCTCTAGACCACTACACCACTGTCTCCCAGAAATATAGAGAAGGATGGTTCCTCAGAATGTTGGTTTTAAGTCTGTACCACATGGCAAAATTTAAGACTCATCCATTTTGAAAAAAAAATTTGAAGAGGATAAATTACATGTGGTTTGAATGATAGACTTTGTTCTTGAAAGGATAGAAAACATTGCTTGGAAAGGAGAAAAACTAGTTACCAGCATTTTCTCCTTTTCTAACCATGTTGAACAAAGCCATCTTTCTCAAGGTCATTAAAACTTGTGTTTCTTTGGTAAAGGGTTAGATCATCAATACTACAGATATGATATTTCTGATCTATGAAACAAGATAAGTGAACTGATTTCTAGGAACTGTAGGTCTTATGATTCATACAGTCTAGTCATGCAACTGGAATGGAATAACCTTTTACCACACAATCCCGAATTTTAACAACCCTAGAAGTAAAGGCTTTTCAAAACATTGTGGGAAAGGAACCAGCATTTTCTTCCTTTCTCACAATGTTTTCTGCCCTTTCATATAGAAATCATCATTGGAGCAACATTTAATATGTCGCTTTCAATTTTGTCTGGTCCAAAATTTTGTCATTTGGTAAAGAGTTAAAATTGTACATGTACTTTACTTAACCCTTAACCAAACGAGAAAATTTTAGACTTGTCCAAATGGAGAGTGTATGCAGTGTGAATGTTGTTCAAATGGTATGATTTGTGTTTGAAAATGTAGAAAACATGGTGGGAGGAGAAAATGCTGGTTACTAGCATTTTCTTTTACCACAATGTTTTTAATAACATGGTCCTGTAGGGTTATAAGGAATCTGGGTTGATGATGACTTTGTAGTATTAAGGTCCATTAGTGCTCTAGGAATGGTTTGGACCATTAGAAAGAAAGATTCGGATACAAGATAAGGGTACAAGCTTGTAGTTCTACTTCGAATAGACCTCCTTGCTTATTTAACTTGGCCAGTGTAAAGCACTGATACATGCGAGGCTACCTCTGGGTTTCCAACCAGTTCATTTCTAGTTGAGTGGGAAACATGAAGTTTCTCTGAAAGGTCATGGCAAGGCCAGGTATTGAACCTTGGACCTCAGGTTTGATAGTTTAGCGTTTTACCACTACACTACTGCACCACCTCTAAAAAATCTGGATTTGTTTGGGTAGGGTCAGAAAAAGGTAGAAGATAAAACTAAGCACAAAGTGTTGAGCTGTTTTTTTTTCTCCTTTTCCCACAGTGTTTTCTTCCCTATCAAAGACAAATTCTATCACTTCAGCCACCATTAATTTGTAGCATGCAAATGGTCTCAAATTGGACAAGTGTAAAATGTTGTTGTTTGCAAAAGGGTTAATTTGCACATAATGTTTAGACACATGTCTAGGTAGACCAGGCTGTTCATTGTGCATGTTTTTGATATACAGAAAGCACCTGCAGTCTGATCTTCGATCTACACTATCTGCTCTACATGGACATTCTTGACAAAAGTAACCTTGAATTAACTTGTATTTGGTCTTAATTCTTGGCAGAAAGGTCTGTTTGGTCTACTTGGCACTCTAAAGTTTAGTTGATAGCAGAATTTTGCAGTTTATTGAGGAATGCTGTGGAGGTCTATTCTGGGAAATATTGCTTTATCAGTAACTTTGATCTGAAATGTTTATTACACCAAGAATAATAATTTTCGATTGAAAACTCCACATGCCATATCTTGATGACGTTTTATGATAACATTATCAATAATTAACTCTCTACTAGACAAGAAATTTCAGTATCTACCAAATTGAAAGCAGTTGCAGATGAAAAATAAGATATAGATCTAGCTCCAGTGGTAAATGTGCAGAATGTGCAGTCTGATCTTTGATCTATACCGTCCGCTGGTGTAGTCAAGCCTATACAATCAAAATCTTTGTAAGTTTCAATGGATTGTATTTAGAGATGTCGAAAGAGGTCGAGTTTATTTATTTGGTGCTGAAGGAGTTAAGACTCTTGATTGCTGGGTAAAAAAATAAATATTAGAAACAGTTGCTCTTTTTCTGTTGTCAATGTTTTCAAATGGTACTCTATAGCAAAGGCACTTAGTGTATACTGTAAAGGGATTAAGTGATGAATTTGATATGAATAAGGAAATTAAAGTTGTATCTGTGGTTATATTATGACAGTGTGTAATCTACAATTTGAGAGATGAAACTGTATGGAACATTTTGAAAATTTGTTTCTCAGGTCAGGTGTATGCAGAAAAAACCATACCGTTTCCCAAACAACAACTTGGTGACTCTTCCAGTTTGAAAATAATTGAGCCGTGCTCTATGAAAGGGGGGCTTTATTCATCTGCATAAAGTAGTGACTCAGGTCAGCCTGGTCAGTTTGCGCAGGCTGACCTGTGTCGAAAGTTTAGGCTTTTAGTAAATTTTCTGCCTGTCCAAGGACCATTCTACCTTATGATTTAGTATGTTTTTATACAAAATAGGTTTAATGGGTCCATAATTGTGTGAAGACTTGCTTGGCATCACAGAGATCCATTAAATCCCCTTTTGCCAGAGCAAGGCTCAATCATAGATGACAAATTTGAAATTGGTACAAGTGGAGGTTCTTTTATAGGATGGAAAACTATGTGCAAAAAGGAGGAAATGCTGTCTAGTAATCATGAATATCTTAGTAAAAAAAGGTTAATCAGAATGAAGTAAGATTCATGTAAGAATAGAAGGGAGAACACTGAGGTGAAAAAAATTGAGCATGGAGAAGAATTTATAATTTTGCCACCATGTTTTCAAAGGGATTTTCTGGGCGATGAAAAAGAGTCACTGGCATAATCATCTTGATGTGTTCAAAGAACTTTTCAGGAATTCATAGTATTCTGTTTACTTTTCACAGGTCGTTATAAATTGTGCAATTTTGAAAAATCTCAAATACAACCAAGCTACACCCACATTTCACCAATGGCGAGACAACCGACATGTGTATGGACTCAATTTTGCGAGTGCAGGAGAATCAGAAGCCTTTGCCGGTGCAATGATCACTGCTTTGGAAACATTGAACAGTAAGTATAGCATGCAATTGGTAGGGGTTACGTTTATTATCTGAATTTACTTTTACATGTCTATCTTAACCAACCATGAACATTGTTGACTCATCCATATTCATTGTATTGAAATGTGACTCAAATAAACATGGTAATTTCTTTGGAAGGTAAGAAGACATTGTGGGATAAGGAGAAAATGCTGGTTACCAGCATTTTCTACTTTCCAGTCAATATTTAAAAAAAAACCCTCTGTGTCAGGACCATGAAAACATGGGAGTTTTTGGTAAAGGGTTTACTTAATAAGGGAAGTAGATATTTTCATTTTGCAATGAATAATTCTAGGCTGTTTAGGTAAAAAATCCTAAAAGAAGAAGAAAAAAATGCTGTAGATCCAGCATCAAACTTCACACTTTGTGCAATCTGATCTTGGTATAAAAGCAACTAAAGTTCTGCTGAATGCTTTAAAGTTTATTAGCATTAAAACACAGATGGCATAATAGCACAGGTTATAGAGTCACCATTATCAGAATTCAAGAGATTCATCCTGAAAAGTTGAATTAGCCCTTTACCACACAGTCCCGAGTTTTAACAACCATGTATTACTTACTTCATTTAACCTGACCCAGGTCAACATCATTTACATAAATTAAAATTCTTTTTTTACCCTCGGTGTCACACACTGCTGCCTTCGGTCACGGAAATATTACGTACGGTATGCACGAATGGAAATGCTTACTTGTACCTTCCAGTGTATATGTAACTTCCCGAATAAATAGTCGGGAGTTCTATTTATATACCTTTTTATATATTCAGCATGAAGGTCAGGATCAGGTTAAATGAAGTAGGCAATAGAAGGTTTTTGAAAACATTGCTGCTAACTAGCATTTTCTCCATTTCCCAAAATGTTTTCTAACCTATCAAAGACAGAAATCATCATTTGAGCTACATTAATTTGTCATCTGCATATGCTTTCAGTTAGGACAAGCCTAAAAGTTTGTTGTTTGGTAAAGATTTAATCCTTGGACCACCAACTGAATGCACAGTACATGCAACTGTATTATTTTAAAGCAGAAAAGAAAAGGACAGTTTGGTAAGCAATAAGTTTAAAGTGATGAAAGATATACCAGTAGATCCTGTATCATACTACATACACTATGCTATCTGATCATTAGCTCCACCATCCATGGAAGCATTTTAAAGCAATCTCAGCATTCTCAGAAAAGCCTTTTGATTGAAGTTTCATTGACTTTCATTGATCCACGGTATAGAAACACATTTGGTGTTGGTTGCTAAAGTTTTGCTGTCTTTCTGGTAAATTAAGCATTCTTTCAAGACATTCAGACTTCCACAAAATTTTGCTTAACCCTTTACCACACTGCCCCTACTTTTAACAACCCTGAAAGAAAAGGTTTTTGAAAACATTGTGGGGGAAGGTAGAAAATGCTGGTAAGTAGCATTTTATTTTCCCACAATGTTTTCAACCCTATCAAGAACAAGTTTCGTCATTTGGGCCACCTTCAACTTGTTGTCTGCAAATTTTTTGAGTCTAAAATTTTCTCATTTGGTAAAGAGTTAAAACTATATACTAGATACAACATGTTTTGCCTGAAAAGGAACGTATTGGCCTAGTGAAAAGCCAGTGAGAAACACATGATGGTGGAGGGAAACAAGCAGATACTGTCAGACTCCTGTTTTAGATTATATAATAAAAGTGTGAGAGCTCCATTAAGATTATAAGATAGAGATTAGTGGCTGAAGGCTGAAAAAAATGTGTTTGATTTTATGATACTGTTTCAAATGTCTTTTACTTCTTTAGCGCTCTCAATATGATACCTTTAACTTGAAAACTGTTTCTTAGTTTCTGCAGGCTTACTCTTTTGTCCTCCAAATAGATAAATTTGAGTTTGTTTGCAGCTAAAGTCACAATTTCATAAACAAAAATTCCTTCTTTTGCCCAGAAGTGTTCAACCTCTGCTGTAAAATGACACAGTTATTTGCAGAACTTTTGAAATCTATTTACTCTTTGCCAGACGACATAAGTTTAGATTTAGCTGAATTGAAAGCATCTGCAGATTACATGATTATTAGAAGGAACTGAAATAATGGGATATTTCAAATGGTTGATCATATCTTAAAAATGATAGTAAACATTTTACTTCAACATCTTACTGAATGATTAATATCAATTGTCTTACGTTGCCTTTGCGTCAACAAGTTTTTTAAATATCATGATAAAACTTGAGGTGATTTTCATGGGATAGTTATTTATGATTGGATGTTATTCTGTCTTTGCAGTGGTTTTGAAACCTCTTTATACCTAAACCAAATATCCTGGTGAAGAGAACGTTTGAAAATACTTTTGGAAAAGGAGAAATGCTCATAACTATCATGTTCTCCATTTTCTGAAATATTTTCTACACTCTCAGAGACAAACCCTGTCATTTAACTCTATACCAGACGACGAAATTTTAGACTGTTCCAATTTGAAAGCATTAGCAAACGACAAAATTGAAGTGACTCAAAAATTGAAATTTGTTTTGGGAAGGATAAAAAACATTGTGGGAAAAGGAGAAAATGCTGGTTACCAGCATTTTCTCCTTTTCCCACAATGTTTTCAAAAGGCTTCTTTCATAGAGTTGTGAAAACCAGGGATTGTTTGGTAAAGAGTTGAACCACATTTCATTATTCATTTTGTTGTCTGCCCGCAAATACTGATAAAATGGATACTAAATTTTTTGTCATATTGTAATGAGTATTTAATGTTGAAACATAACTGTTTATTTTTCATTCTTGCTGAACAGAAACACTTTAACCTTTTCTCCTTTCTCATTTTGCATGGCACAATTTTCATATGTACTGTAGTTGGTAGACTCAGTGACTCTTTGGGATAACCTTTTTGGCCCTAATCAGAACCATCTTTAAAACACTGAAGTAAGAGGAGGGCCACACTATTTTCACATGCATATGTGTATTCACATGTACATTTGCACCAAAACTCAACTCTTTACCACACAGTGCTAAGTTTTAATGACCCTGGGAAAGTAGACTTTTGAAAACATTGTAGAAAAAGGAGAAAATGCTGGTAACCAGCCTTTTTCTCCATTTCGCACAGTGTTTTCTACTCTTTCACAGCCAAGTCTCATAATCCTAGCCATGATTACATTGTTGTCTGCAAAATGCTTTTAATTTGGACGACTCAAAATTTGTGTCATTAATTTTGGTAAATATTTAAGATAATTAAAATATGTTGATTATTCACATACAAGGTTGTTTTCCAAAATTGTCTTTTGCACGTTCATTTCATAGGGAAATGAAACTCTTACTATCACCAATCAACAAGGATTTCTCAGCTTCCTTCCTCATTCCTATTGCATGGCATACATGATAAACTATGGTGTATATTATATATCTGAAACTTTTAACTTTTTTACAACACTGAGGAGAACAGGCTTTGAAAACATAGTGGGGAAAGGAGAAAAAGCTGGTAATAAGCATTTTCTTCTTTGCAGAAATTGTCTCTGCTTTTGCAAAGGCAAATCCAATCATTTGTGCATTTTTTGTCATCTGCTTTCAATTTGGAGTATGGTAGTCTAAAGTTCTGTTAATTCTTTATCACACAATCCCAAGTTTTAAGGACCCTGAGATAAGAGGCTTTGAAAAAATTGTGAGAAAAGGAGAAAATGCTGGTTAACAGCATTTTCTCCTTTTCCACAAAGTTTTCTAACCCTTTGATGAAAAATCCAATTATTGGAAACGCATTTGTCTTCTGCAATTAATCTTTCAATTTTGGTGGAGGGTTGAAGAATTGACTCTTTATGAGCGGACAGAAATTTCACTAATCCAAACTGTGAGTGTTTGCACAGAGGACAAGTTGTATGTTGCTCATATGATGGGATTTGTCTTAGAGAGGTCACCCATATTTTCTTCAATTTCAACCATGTTTGCAGCTGCCCCTTTTCATTGAGGTAATTAAAACATGGGATTGTATGCTAAAGGTTTACCCCTTTACCACACAGTCCCGAGTTTCAATGACCATGAGGAAGGGGGCTATAGAAAAGATTGTAGGAAAATGAGAAAATCCTGGTAACTAGCTTTTTTTTCCTTTTCCTACAATGTTTCCTGCCCGTTCAAAGACAAATCCCACTTTTTGAGCCATATTGCTTGTCATCTTCAAATTTTATGGGTTATTTTTTTTTACAAGACTAAAAGTTTGCTGTGTGGTAAAGAGTTACACAAATGAATATTTCTCTGGCAACTGCATGGCAATATATCTTTTTTCTAATTTTGCTAGCTATTTTTCTGTCTTATCGCATGTTTGTCTTCCTAAACTTCAGACCAGGGGAGACAGTCAGTCCCTCAACCACCCAATCCACCCTCAGTGGGCCCCCCTCAGGGGCCCCCAATGGGTTATCAAGCACAAAATGGACCACAGTATGGTGACATGGCAGAAAACAGGTATTTCAGAAATTTGATATACGAGAATTGTGTTGTTTTAACTTCTTTGAAAAATTATTTTGGAACGATCCATTTTACCCATAGAATGCAAACAGCATCAATCAATATCGGACCTCACCAACAATGCAGCCTGCTCTTTGAACTGCTTGATCGAGTACTTTTTTGAGATATTTCTGTTAAAAACAGACTTGAAGCAGAAACAGTTAAAATTCACATATGGGGTGAATACATCTATTTCATTCATTTTGCTGTTCAAAGGATTAATTTCCTGTAGGAAAGGAAAAGCAGTTTGTGTCCTGTCATGACATTATTGGACTAGTCTGATCTTTTGTACTTAGGTAATGCAGTCTATACCTGTTTCCAAATGATCTTGCATATGACCTCAAGGGAGAAGGTTTTTGAAAATATGGTGGGAAGTTTAGAAAATGCTGGTAACAAGCAGCTTCTCCTTTTCTGTCGGTCTTTTCTAGGTAAAAAGTTGCTTGTTAATCGATTACCATATAATCCTGAATTTTAATGACCCTAGGAAATCATACTTTGGAAAACATTGTGGGAAAGAGCGAAAATGCTGGAAATAGCATATTCTCCTTTTCCAATGATGTTTTCTAACCTTTCAGAAACAAATCCAATCGTTTCAGCCATGTTTAATTAGTTGTCTGCCAATGGTTTCAATTTGGACTAGTCTAAAATAATGTCATTTGGTAGAGACTTAAATACATTTTCTCCTTTTTCCTACCAATATCATCTACCCTATAACAGAATATTAGGTCATATTTACTTTTTAGCTCACCTGAGCACAACATGCTCAAGGGGAGCTTTTAGGATCACCCTGTGTGCGTCGTCCGTCGTCAACAATTCTTTAAACATCATCTCCTCCTAAACCGCTGGGCCAATTTGGACCAAACTTGGCTGGAATGTGCCTTGGGATGTCCTCTTTAAAAATTGTTCACAGAATTTGATTTCATCAAAAACTCTGGTTGCCATGGCAACCAAATGGAATTTTCTAAGAATTCTTTAAAAATCTTCTCCTCTGAAACCGCTGGTCAGATTTTGAAATAATTTCACAGAGATGTTCCTTGGGTGACCCTTTTCAGAAATTGTTCGCAAAATTTTGATCTGTCGAGAAACATGGCTCTAGTGACTGGGGGCTACTTGTACTGTACGGATATGAAGAAATTCTCAAAAATTCTTCTTCTCTGAAATGGCTGGTCAGATTTTGAAATAATTTCACAGAGATGTTCCTTGGGTGACCCTTTTCAAAAAGTGTTCGCGAAATTTTGATCCGTCAAGAAACATGGCTCTGGTGACTGGGGGCTACTTGCACTATACGGAAATTAAGAAATTCTTAAAAATTCTTCTTCTCTGAAACGGCTGGTCAGATTTTGAAATAATTTCACAGAGATGTTCCTTGGGCAACCCATTTCAAAAATTGTTTGCAAAATTTTGATCGGTAAAGAAACATGGCTCTGGTGACTTGGGGCTACTTGCACTATACGGCCATGAAGAAAATCTTAAAAATTCTTCTTCTCTGAAAAGGCTGGTCAGATTTTGAAATAATTTCACAGAAACGTTCCTTGGGTGTCCCTTTTTGCAACTGTTCGAGAAATTTTGATCCATCAAGAAACATGGCTCTGATGGCTGTGGGCTATTTACACGATACGGACATGAAGAAATGCTTAAAAATTCTTCTTCTCTGAAACCGCTGGTCAGATTTTGAATAATTTCACAGAAATGTTCCTCGGTGACTCTTTTCAAAAATTGTTCGCAAAATTGTGATCTGTCAAGAAACATGGCTCTGATGGTGGGGGCTATTTGCACTATAGGGATATGAAGAGGAATTTCTTAATTCTTCTTCTCTGGAACGGCTGGTCAGATTTTTAAATAATTTCACAGAAATGTTCCTAGGGTGACCCTTTTCAAAAAGTGTTAGGGAAATTTTTATACTCCAAAAAACAACAGCCAATTGTTGGCACCTACATGTGGTGCTCTTGTTCGACATATGTTTTTAGTCACTATCGAGCATGTGCTCTTCTTCAAGAAATTGTCCTTGGGTGATCTATCCAAAAATTTATTTGCAGAATTCTGATTCATCAAAATCATTGCTGTGGTGATGATTGTAGGGGTGGTGACAGATTTTGAAACAACTTTTACAGGTGACCTTTTCAAAATTGCTTGGCAAAATAATGATTTTGTTTCCAAAGTTTCAATACCTCAAAAAAAAAAAAATGGCTATGGTCCTCTCAAAAATTCGGGTGAGCGATCCAGGGCCATCTTGGCCCTCTTGTTTTAATTGTTGTCTACAAAAGCTTTCAATTTGGAAGATATCTGGTATACTTCTCTTGAGAAAGGGATTATACAGTTGTACTTCAAGCAGGAGAAAAAAAACTTAAAATTTTCTGAAGACAAAAATTTCAATCAAGGTCAAGGAATGGGATTTGTCTTTAAAAGGGTAGAAAGCATTTTGGAAAAAGGAGAAACTACCAGCAATTTCTTCTTTTCCCAGATATTTTTGGAATCCTTGTTTCTACAGCTGTTTAAACTTAAGATTTTTTGGAAAAGGATTTAAAAAAGGTTGAGATGGAAAAGGATAGGGTTAACATGTGAAATAGCAAAAGTCGAAGGACGAACAGAAAATAAAACAAATATGATAGTTAACTCTTTACCACACAATCCCGACTTTTAACGACCCTGAGGAAGAAGCCTTTTGAAAACATTGTGGGAAAAGGAGAAAATGCTGGTAACCAGCATTTTCTCCTTTTCCCACAATGTTTTCTCCCCTATCAAAGAGAAATTTTCTCATTTGAGTCACATTTAAATTGGCATTTGCAAATGCTTTGATTTTGGACAAGTCTACATCTCTGTTGTGTGGTGAAGAGTTAACTGTTTGTGTCCCTACCGATGACTAATTTTGATAGTAATGTAGGGAAAGGAGCAACTGCTTGTAGCAAGGTTTTTCAACATGTCTAGGAAAGTAAAACATTTTTCTTCCTTCTACTACTCTTTCTAATAACCTTTTGCCAACCAGTCCCATGTTTTAATGACCCTAGGGTAGAAGACTTTTGAAAATATTGTGGGAAAAGGAGAAAATGCTTGTAACCAGCATTTCCGCACTATGTTTTCTACTCTTATGAAGGCAAAATTCAGTATTTGAGTCACATTCGATTGGTTGTCTGCAAATGCTTTCAATTTAGACTGGTCTAAACTTTTTGCGTGTGGTATAGAGGTAAGATACTTGCTGAAGTTCTTAGTACGCAAAAAAAAATAGCTTGCAACTGGTAATCGTTTATCCTAGGTAACAAAATTGTTCAATTGTCTGTATTAAAAGCATTCAAACATCGCTAAAATGACGGGTCTTGGTAAGGCTGAAAATGCGTTGTTGAAAAATGAGAAAATGCTTGTAGGAAGCATTTTCTAATTTTTCCGCCATGTTTTCAAGGATCGTCTTGCTCATTGTTGTAAAAGCGCAGGGTTGGTTGGTAAAGGATTGATTCTTTACCATACATCCTGAGTTTTAATGACCCTGTGGAAAAGGGCTATTAAAAACACTGGGGGAAAAGGAGAGAATGCTGGTAATTAAGATTTTCTCCTTTTTTGCATAATGTTTCTGCTGTTAAAGAAATAAAGCCCTCGTTTGACCTCTTTTTTGTTGTCTACAAATGCCCTTTATTTGGACTACACTAAGGGTTAAATCACTCTGGAAATTATAAAGTGTAATTTATTTAATCAAGATTGGATCAAGTTGATATCCACTTATATCCTATTTTGAAAGCATGTTGACAAATGGAGAAACGAGAAATTTTGTAATGTCTCCAAAAATTTCTGTTTATTCTGAAATCAATTACCAGTATACATGTACCTTACTTTTTTCTTTCTTTTACTTCATTAATGTAAACTGAAAATGAAAAAAAAACCTGTCACAAATAGTAAAGTGTCAAATCCTATGCATGTGAAGAATTTTCTACTGCTTTAACTTTGCCACAGGGTGACAGATAGAGGCAGTAAATTTAAAATTTCAAGGCAAAACCCAAGGTACTGATCAGATTGGATCAGGGAAAGGATTTGGGTTCAAAAAGAATTATTACCTTTAGCCTTCAAAAAAACCTAGGTAGTGGGTACTTATTAGAATTGTGTCAATGAGACAGTTCATGTTACTACCCATAGGATGGTAAAGAAATTATGTTTACTGGGTTGAATAACCTTACTGCACCTCTTCAAAAAACCTAAATACTCTTCATTTACCTTCATTGTTGGCACTCACATGAATTGTCTCCATGAGACAAATCATATACATGCCCACAATACAGGTTTTTGTGTATATTTTCTAAACTTTTGGCAAGAAATATTGTCACATATCTGAACCTCCGTTTACTGACTTTGCCTGTAATTCTATCATTTTCTGCTGCTTGTTGCATTTGTCTCTGTCTAACTTTGTTTTCAGAATGTCTCGCCCAGAGCACAAAGGTCATGTTAGGTATCCATCAGGTGGAGGTATGTTTTCTGATCTCGTTTCCTTTCCACTACATTAAGCAAACCCCAGTAGCACAGTAGTTAAGAACAGGGCTACTAGTATTGCAGAAGGTGTGAGCTTAGAATTCGGGGTTGCCCAAAAATTTTTCCCAAAAGTTGTTGAAATTTATAGATTTAGATTAATTTCTTTCTCCCTCTACTTCCATCTTTCCACTTTTGGAACTGCCTATGATATGTAAATTGCCTAAAAAAAATCTTTAGGGATGCATGGATAGATGCTTTGGTAGCCATGTTGTATCTGAAATGGATCTACTGTTGAAATATTTCAATATTGTTAAGAAGTTCAGTGAGCTTCGGTAGTTTTTTTTTCCAGTTAGAAGTTTGATTCTATTGACAAGGTTACCAAAAGCATCATGTTTTCATGCACACTCAGAGATTTGTTAATTGTTTATTAAGCAGTCTTGTGCTTTAACATGTTTTTCCAAGTTTTTATAGACAAATTGCATTATTTAACCATTTACCACACCATCCCAACTTTTAACGACCCTGAAAAAGAAGCCTTTTGAAAACATTGTGGGAAAAGAAGAAAATGCTGGTAACCGGCATTTTCTCCTTTTCCCACAATGTTTTCAACCCTTTCCAAATCAGATTTCAATTTTTGAGTTCCATTTATGTTGTTGTATGCAAGTGCTTTTAGTTTGGACCAGTCTAAAATTTTTGTCGTGTGGTAAAGGGTTGAGCCATATTTAATTTTCTGTCTGCTAAAACTTTTGATATGAGCTTGTTCAAAATTTTGATATCAGGTTAAGAGTTTAAGGGAAAGAAATAACAAAAATCTTTGATTCAAACAAAATCACTGAAGTCACTGGATGGTTCTTCTTTATGGAATCTGATTTCCTCCTACAGACTTTTTCCATCTTGCAGTGGGCCACTTTTGAAAAAATTGTTGAAAAAGGAGAAATTGCACATTATCTGTTATCCTAATGTTTTCAAACATACCATTCCTAGTATCTAACTCTTTACCAATCAACAAAATGTTTGATTTTGTCCAAATTGAGAGCATTTGCAGACAAAAAAATACATGAGACTCTAAAATTGAAATCTGTTTTGGGAAGTGGAGAAAATATTGAGGGAAAAG
Source organism: Hippopus hippopus (assembly GCA_946811185.2). Classification (NCBI taxonomy): domain Eukaryota; kingdom Metazoa; phylum Mollusca; class Bivalvia; order Cardiida; family Cardiidae; genus Hippopus; species Hippopus hippopus. The sequence goes on from OX328097.1 coordinate 35,213,081, forward strand.
GAGAAAATGCTGGTCACCAGCATTTTCTGCTTTTCCTACAATGTTTCCAAAAGCTTTTTTTCTTAGGATTGTAAAAACTCGGGATTGTGTGGTAAAGGGTTAACCTGAAGTCATGTTGACTGTCTCTGTTTTACAAAGATGTTTACAAAGATGTCTTCAGCACAGTTGCTTCAGGAGATAATAAATTGAAGAAAATTAAGATAGATTAATTAAAATCAATGAAACTACACACTCAGATGTCAAATAATAATAGGTTTGGGGAACTGCTGTAAATCTCAGATACGTTGGGAAGATTTCTCTCTGTGATGTAACACATCTGAAGTTAAGTTATTTTGAAATGAGGAAAATACAGTTAAGATTTCTAGCCCGAGAAAAACAGTTGGCTGTGGAGCGTTGGTTGAATGCATCTTTTGGCAATTCAGGTATAGGCAATGTTGTGCTATTTGTTAAATTTTTAGCTCTATACTGGCTGAAAGCCAGCAGAGCTTATATCATGGCATGGTTTCCATTGTCCGTCCATCTGTCTGTCCATCTGTTTGCAAGTCTTTACATTGTTTACATGATAAAGTCTGCATTTGTGGTTGGATTTTTCTGAAACTTGCATAGTTTATTCATATCATCAATAGCTTGAACTCTATCAATTTTGAAAAAAAAAAATGACTGAAAGAGAAAAGTAGCTGTTAAGGTAAAAAATTTACATTTCATGTTTATGCAATGAAGTCTGTATTTGTGGGTCAGATTTTTGTGAAACTTACACAGTCTCTTGATATCATCACTTCTTTGAACCCCATTGAGTTTGAAAAAGGAAAAAAAAAACACATAATAATTAGGGAAAAGTAGCCATTTAAAGTCCAAAATGTACATTTCATGTTCACACAATGAAGTCTGCATTTTTGTATATTTTCATGAAACTTGCACTGTTCCTTGAACCATATTGATATTGAAAAAAATCTGACAGTAAGGGAAAGTAGCAATTCAAAGTTGAAAATTTACATTTCTTGCTTGGGCGATGAAGTCCACATTTTGTATCTAATTCTTTTTAAACTTACACAGATCTTTTGTATTCCTATTAAAGATCTAGAAAATCCAGCCATCAGTCTAGGAAAAGCAGCCATTTGATGACTGTAACTTGTTTACTCAACACAGTCCACATTATCAGTCCCATTTCTTTGAAACATGCAGGGATTAATACTAGTTAAACCCTATCAAATGTGGCTGGAGTCTAAACAGTTGGGTTTGAGAAATTCTACTTAGTTATTTCACTATTTTTTTAAAATTCATTATGCCTATTTACTATGCTGTCTTAGTGGGTTCAAGTGCAGTTGCAACACACTAAACTCCCTTCCCTCCCATTTACCAAGAGTATTTGTAGGTGTTTTATTTGACATTTTAGATCAATAATGTTGAGTCTTATCTTAATGTACAATTGCTTGTCAGTGGCCAGAATTTTCTCCTGTTCCCTATTGTGTTTACCTAAGCTGTATTCTTCAATGTTTTTCAAACACAGATTGTGTTGGAGTTGTTAAGGCAGAATATTACATCAATATGTGTAATTTAAATGTAGCTTAGTTGATGGATTTTATTATTGGTATGGTAGGAAACATTGTAGGAAATGAATGAAATGCTGGTCACAGGCACTGGTCTTAGGAGTAGCATTTCTTTAGCTCATTTTGGGAGTACGGGGGAAACTTGTCAGATTATGGTTGAAGTCTGTTCAAGGGTCTTTAAAGCAGAAAAGTATAAGTGAGCAATAATAAAGGGTAAATTGATTGAACTTTGAAATGTACTGATTTTGTTTTACATGAAATTTGATTAGAATAGAAACATTTAAGAGAAATGGCAAGATACCAGATAACAGATGATATTACTGTCATACATGTATTATTTGACTAGAATTAAGGAAAGAATGATTAGGGTTATAAGGGATAGAATCATAGTAAGCATTTCTAGACATATTGATTCAGTCAAGAATTTTTTTTTTTCAGGTTCAGTAGATGGTGTCAGACCCCCTGGACCCCCACAACCTCCAGCTGCACCACCAGCTCCCCCAGCTCCACCAGCTGCACCCCCTGCCCCTCCTGCTGCTCCCCCTGCTCCACCTGCTGCTCCCCCGGCTCCACCAGCAGCTCCACCTGCTCCTCCTGCAGCTCCACCAGCACCACCTGCTCCAGGGGGAGGAGTTCCCCCACCCCCGCCTCCACCGCCTGTATCCTCATCTGGAGATGGAGACTCATCGGGAGGGGCTGCAGCAGGTGGTGGAGGACTAGCGGCAGCATTACAGGCTGCTAAACTGAAGAAAACTGTCAAAAAGGAAGTAAGTACATGTCGAGCATATAGACCATAGTCGACATTTTTGCACTTCATTCTTTTGCAACTTGCAGAAGTTTGTTTTATCATCAACTGCTTTTAGCCTGTGGCCAGTGAATAACTATACCTTAAGTTTGGAGCTGTAGCTTGAAATTGTAAAATTCTGTAATATTGAAAAATTGGGCAAATCTTTTATATGATGAAGTCCATATTTTTCATATGATGAAACTTGCAAAGCTCTTTTCCAATGGAAAGTAAACCATTACCACACAAGCATGACTTTAACAATGTTGATGAAGAAGGCTTTGTAAAATTTCTTCTTTTCACACAATGTTTATACCCTTCAAAACTTTAAATTTCTGTTTTTGAGCTTTGTTTAATTTTTCGTCTGCAAATGCTTTCAATTTGGACCAGTTTAAAAGTTTGTCATTTGGTAAACAGTGAAGGAATGGCCATGGTCCTGTGTTGATCAGTGGTGAAGATGTAGGATTCCCAATCCAGATGCTATGCGTTCCATCCTCACGATAAGCACTAGGCAGTTGGTGGGAGTGTCTATTGGCAAGACAGTCAACCTTATACCACCTGCCAAAATTTTTTACTTGTCCAAATTCAAAGCATTTGCAGTCAACAAATCAAAGGTGGCCCATATGATGGAGCTTGCTTTAATAGAGTGGAAAATATTGTGGGAAAGGGAGGTGGGGGTGTCTTTTGGCAATACTTTTAACCCTTTACCACATAGCAAAATTTTTGACCAGTCCAAATTCAAAGCATTTGCAGACGACAAATCAAAGGTGGCCCATATGATGGAGCTTGCCTTTAATAGAGTGGAAAAAAGAGTGGATAAAGCAGAAAATGTTGGTTACCTGTATGTTCTTCTTTTCCTACACTGTTTTCCTATCCTTCTTCTTCATCAAGGATGTTTTACAAAAACTTTCCTGCTCAGGGTCATTAAAATGCAGGATTTTGTGGTGAAGGGATAACAGCCCTAGCCTAGCTGGTACTGGTGAAATCCAGGGCATATAGGAATAGATGAGCTGTTATCATTACATGACTGAGACAATGATAAAAGCAGCAATTTAAAAAAATGCTGTCTTGGAAACAGGACTTGTTTTGAAAGTTATTATGAATTTTGTGTAGACGTTGTTAAATTTGTTTTCTTTTCGTTTGAATTTATCACAGACTATTCTGCTGTCTGTTAATATCTTTTTTTTTTTTTCATTGTATAGTCTATAGAGTTTTAACTCTTTACCACACAACCACTAGTTTTAATGACCTTCAAGAAAAAGCCTTTTGAAAACATTGGTAACCAGCATTTTCTCCTTTTCCCACAATTCAATCTTTGAGTCACACTTATTTTTTCGTCTGCAAATGCTTTGAATTTGGTTTATTCTAACATTTTTGTCGTTTGGTAATGAATTAAAATGATTTACATGTTGTGAGATTGTAACATCACAACATATTTCATGCTTAGTTAAAGGATATAAAGTGAAGTTTTATTTTCTTGCATTATTTCAGCCAACAGAAAGCAAACCACCACCTGGTGGTGGAGGAATCAACCACATGGATGAATTAGCCAAAAAAATTGCTAGAAGAGCAGCCATTAATCAACAATCAAATGAGGTATGCAGGCTCACTGTATGACTTGTATAGGTTTTATTTTTATGATTCAAAATTTGCTGTATTAACTGCATTAACTGCTACTTGTTAAACTATATTAAAGTTGCCAACTTTTTTTCCAGTTTTATAGTTCATTTTTGCACCAGCAGCTGCACTTTGACAGACCATACTGTAACACATTGTCAGATGCATATTAAGGTCCATGCTTCGTACTGGTGTAAATTGAATGTGCTTGCAATTTGACTCTTGAATTGTTTACTTAGGCTACTAGTGAGCCTTAAATAATTATATATTTGCTAAATACAAGTTGTCTGCTTAACCCTTTTCCACAATCCTGAGTTTAATGGCCATGAAGAAGAAGGCTTGTGGGAAAAGGTAACCAGCTTTTTGTCCTTTGCCCACAATTTTTTATACTCTTTTACAGAAGAATTCCAACATTCCAGGCACTTTTTATTTGTCATCTGCAAATGCTTTCAATTTTGACTGGACTAGACTTTAATTGTTTGGTAAAGAGTTAATAGAAGATGCCCATGAAGACAGGTTTTGCTGTACTTGTATGTATTTCCTACAATGGTTTTTAGCTCCACTGGCCGAAGGCCAGCGAGCTATTGTCATGGCGTTGTATCCGTCGTCCGTCTGTTCGTCCGTCCGTGCGTGTGTGCGTCCGTAAACTTTTTCTTTGAAAAACTTCTCCTCAGAAACAATTGACTGGATTTTTACCAAATTTCACAGGAATGTTCCTTTGATGGTCCTCTTTCAAATTCCTTCAAATAATTGTGTTCCATGAAGAATTCTGGTTGCCATGGCAACCAAAGTAAAAAACCTTTAAAAATCTTCTCCTCCCAAACCGCTATTTGGATAGCATTATTATTTTGCAGGAATGTTCCTTAGATACAGGTTTACAGAATTCCTTAAAAAAAAAAAAAAATGATCTGTCAAAAAACATGGCTTTTATTGGAGACTCATTTTCCTTTTATGGTATAAAGTAAAATCTTTGAAAAATTTCTTCTCTAAAACTATTCATTGGATTTCATTGTTGTTTTGCAGGTAAGTTCCTATGGTGGTTGTCTACCAAATTGTTTCTATGGTGGTTGTCTACCAAATTCCTTTTAAAATCAAAGTGCTGTAAGCACTGTAATCGGTCGTCACTGAATGATTATTGGTTGGTTGGATGTATTGGAGTTTAACACCACTTTAACAAGCGAGCTATTGTCATGGCATTGTGTCCGTCGTCTGTCCGTCCATCCGTTCGTCCGTCCCTTCGTCCATGCGTGCGTCCGTAATTTTTTTCTTTAAAAAACTTCTCCTCAGAAACTATTGACTGGATTTTTACCAAATTTCTTAGGAATGTTCCTTTGGTGGTCCTCTTTCAAATTCCTTCAAATAATTGTGTTCCATGAAGAATTCTGGTTGTTGCGTCCGTCCGTCCTCCCGTTCGTTCGTCCGTCCGTTCGTCCGTGCGTGGCTGGTTACCATTTTTTTCTTCTTTTCTCACAAGTTTTTTCCATACCCTTTTTCTTCAGTGAGCTAAAATGCAGGATTGAATGATAAATGTTAAAAACTTCCTTTCGCCATTATAGAAATATCAGGCCTGTGGAGCGATACAGGCACTCAAGCGCCTCTAGTTAAACCTACCTTTTCAGGACCCACCTCAAAGAAATGTCAGTCCTTCGCCCACACCAAACAGACAGTCTTTGGAGAATCGACCAAAAACAGAAAACGGAAAGACTCTAACTAATGGAACAGGCTCACCAAAATTTCCAAGAAAGTAAGTGATTCTAGGTACTAATAGATTTGTTTGCTGTGGTGTTTTAGGCTTTCCCCCTGTGACAAGACATTTTGTGAGTTGTAGATATAGCTTTTCTTGTTAGCCAGTGTTGTTTATCAAGACACACATATTACATGAAAATGGGGGGAGGGGAATTGCATTACTTATTTCATTACCTCCTGCTACACTCTATAGATGATTTAGAATTCACGTCCCTTCATCCTGTCATAGACAAATTTCATAATTTTACTCACATTTAAATAGTCATCTATTTATAAGGGTTAACCCTTTACCAAACAATCCAGAGCTTTAATGACCTTTAGGAAGAAGGCCTTTAGTTTTGAAAACATCGTGGGAAAATGCTCGTAACCAGCATTTTCTCCTTTTTCTCCACAATATTTTCTACCATAGCAAAGACAAAAATTCCACCAATTCAACTACAGTTAAATTGTCATCTGCAAAGGCTTTCAACTTGGACACATCTAAGATTTTGTTGTGAGGTAAAGAGTTGATACATAGTTTTCAAATGTGTTCTACTGCAAGGACAAAGTTGTCTTCCAAGGGTAATGGGTGATTTGCAGCAACTTCTCTTTGAAATAACTTATATTGAGTAATATCTTCATTTATCATAACGCTTCACCACACAAAAATGTTTTTGACGCATCCAAAATGGAAGCATTTTCAGACAGTAGCTTAGTTGTGGCTCAAATGACAGGATTTGTTATTGAATGGAAAGAAAGTGATGTACAATAAGGAGCAAATACTGGTCTTCAGTATTGGCTTCTTTTCCCGTGGGATTTCCAAAAGCTCTTCTTTGGGGTTGCAAAATAAGGGTTTTGTTAGTGTGTCTGTGTAATTTTGATACTTTTTGGTAATCTCATCACTTCACCAAACTATAACATGTGGAAATGAGGCTTTTAAAAGCTTTATAGGAAATAGAGAAAACACTGATAACCAGCATTTTCCTCCGTTTCACACAATTTTTTATTCTCTTAAAAGACAATTCCATCAACTGTGCAACATTTTGTTTAATGCCTGTGAGTGGTTTCAATTCAGAGAAGTTTAAGATTTTTTTGTTTGGAAAAGATTTCAAATAACTTTATTAATGTGTTCAGAATTTAATCTTTACCAAACGACAAAATTTTTGGCTTTTCCAAAGCATTTTCATCCAATGTCAATGTGATTAACTCCTTACCAAACAACAAAATTTCAGACTGGTCCAATTTGATAGCATTTGCAGACGACAAATCAAATGTGAATCAAAAATTGAAATTTGTTCTGGGAAGGGAAGAAAACATTATGGGAAAAGGAGAAAATGCTGGTTACCAGCATTTTCTTCTGTTCCCATAATGTTTTCAAAAGCTTTCTCTCTCAGTCATTAAAAGTCAGGATTGTGAGATAAAGGGTTAAAACTTTAAATTTGTTTGTGGAAGGGTGGAAAACATTACCCTTTATTGAAGACTAGTCCCATCATTTGGGCCACATATAATGTCTTGTATGTGAATACTTTCTGTATGAACAAGTCCAAAATTAGGCGTCTAGTTAAAAGTAAAAAGCACTTTTAAATAGTTTCACTTTTATGTTTGTTTTCATAGCTTGGAACATTCGTTTTGATTGCTTTGACTTGCTAGATTAAGGATATTTCAGTAGTGTTGTGTTTGTTTCCTTCACTTTAGCTTGTATTATATTGCATATGTAGAAATGAAGGCAGCATAAAGAAATATGGGTAAGTTTGACTTGAATGCTGATATTCCTATAGATTTTTATCTCTCTGACTCTTCTCATGTTTTTTTTTTCTAATTTTTTTTTCTAATGAACTCTTTTAGGAATGTTTTATTTTATTGAAAACGATAGCTGTCAATCATTGTCTCTTTTGTAACTCAAATGTAAGTTCAAATTCCTTTGAGGAATCCTCTCTCTCATTGGTGGAACCAAAATCGACCAGCCAGCCAGGAAGCAAATCCATGCTGTAATGTGTTGGTGTGATATTTTTTGAAATGGTGCATTACAAAGCAAATTATAGAATGACTCAACAGTTTTAGAACTGTTGACATTTTAATTCAAAGAAAATGTATGTTTCAGAGATAGAAAACAAAAGCAGTCAGTTGACCTTCACAAAAGGAAAAGGTCTTATCAGAATTTCATCTCATTTTAAAAAGTTGAGAAATTATATAGAGAGACAAATAGATTGAAGATGCAATTTTCGTTTGTTTAATGCTGTATTCACATGTGGAATGAATTCAATGACTTTTTATGCAAGTTGTTATTATCTAAGGGGCTTTTGTTGAAAAATCCATCTTCAGTGTGAACTTAAGCTTTTAAAGTTTTGATTTTTTCTGCATTTTGTTGTTAGTCCTCTTAATGATTAGAACGAGATATCAGCTTAACATTCAATGGCATTCTAAAAGAAATTCCCTTTTACCAATGTGTGTAGATGTGTAAATTCCTAGATCACAAGCAAAAACATATTTTTATCATGTTATCTTCCAAATATAATGTAGCACCTTGCCGTCAAGAAAAGTAACGTAAGTGACCTACCGTATGCATGGTGTATAGACTCAAATTCTAAAGCGTGTAGATTGCTTTGTTATCAATAAATTCTGATGAATGAATATGAGTCATGCTCTGCCAAAGGGGGGTTTAATGCATCTCTGTGATGCATTATACCAAGCAAGTTCCTAAAACTCATTTTGTCTAAAAAACACCTAAATCACGAGGTAGATTGGTCATTTGACATGCAGAAAATTGACCAATAGCAAAAAATCTCAACCCAGGTCAGCCTGTACTGATGGTGCAGGCTGACCTGGGTCAATTCTTTTAGCAAATGCATTGAACCCGCTTTTCACTGAGCATGGCTGTAATACTGTACTCCCATTCTGATTGTCTTGTATTTGTTTCAAGTCAATAGCCAACTTTACTTGTACAATACAATAAACATGGATCTCTTGCAGAATGGTATCTATTTGCCCAAAGGTTGCAAAAAAATAAAGTGATCTTTTTCACTCAGGACTGAAGGCTATTATTGTAGTGGTTAAGCATGTATTTAAAAGGAATGACAACAAATTGTGCTGAATTAAGATCTCTGTTCTGTCATCTTGATAAACACTCTAAGCAAAAGCTGTTGACCACACAATCCACAAACTTTTCTACCTTTTCCAGAACAAATTTCAATTTTTGAGTGTCATTTGCAAATACTCTCAGTTTGGTCTAAAATTTTGTTGTTTGGTGAAGAGTTAATCTCTGTATCAGATAAAAGAATGTTAGACTACACCATTTTGAAAGCATTTGCAGATGACATATTAAATGTGGGTTAAACATGTAATTTGATTTAAAAGGGTAGAAAACATTTAGGGAAAAAAAAAAGAATGGCTAATTACCAATATGTTCTTCTTTACCCACAATGTTTTAAATGCTCTCTTCCCTTGGTTTGTTCAGGCAAAACATTATTTGATGTAGGGTTTGATATTTGGATTCAAAAGATCATTGAATATACATGTTGTATGCAAAATAAGGAAACATAAGGTTATGATGTGGAGTCATTGAGATGATGTAGAAAACTGAATGATTATTCTGAGACACTGATAAATGAAGAAGAGTCTGTATGGTGGATTGGGATAGAATTCTCAATAAAAATTTGGTGAGCATGTGTTGATGTAGTTCATACTGATTGAATAAGAAGTTTTTAGTGTAGAGGATTGCTGTATAAGCTGTTAAGTAATTGCGATTAACATCTTTTTTCATAAGGATCCAGTTGTAGCTGTTGTTAACTAAATACCTGTATCTAATGAAATACATGTATGGTACTAGGTAGGTTATAGTAAAAATGCATTGCAGAAGAAACCAACCTGCCTGATATTCAAAGGCATAACCTATCTCGAGCACTGAGTGAATACAACATCAGAGTCTACATCTCAGTAAATCCAAAGTCCTTTTCCTATGCTACCTTTTCCTATGAGAGCTTGGTGAACATCTGGTGCATGAACTTTTCCTCAACAAAAATTTATTATAGGCCTTGAGTATTATTACGTTTGTATTGCCTCAAGTTTGTTTCATTTTTTACCCTATTCAGCATTATTATTAACATAGAAAAAAAGAATTCACTAGCAACAAACAAAGGAAATATTGCTACATATTTTCATTTCTTTTGGGTTAGGATTTTCTTTGAGCTCAATAACTGATAAATTCAATCATTCATGATTATTGCCTTTCATTAAGGTAGCATTATAAATAAGGTATTCTGAGCTCTAACGTTGTTATCGTTTTTGTAACAGAAGAATACTCAAATATGCACACATACAGAAATACCAAATAGGAAGATGGGCTTCCTTTATTTGCTGTGTTTCATTCTTTATATAACTGTTTATTATTTTAAGTTATTTAAATATTTGTTTTATTTTTGTTGTAGTACATTAGGAAAAACAGATACACTTCATAGGTATACTGCACTGGTGACTATAGGTATTGGGGGATGAATATTTGGAGCAATATTGATCTATTATGTCAATCATATTCAATGTATGGTGCTACATGTAATTGCTGTATCATTTGATATGCTTTGTTATATAAGTATTTATGGTAATCATCATAAAATACTGGGTTGTGAGGTTTCTCCATTTATTTCATATTAAACTGAAATACTTTTACACCTGGTAGACATGAAACTGAAATAATTTTCCACCTGGTGTGTAGACATGTGATAAAAAACAAATGAACCATGCTCTGGCAAAAGGGGACTTAATGCATCTCTGTGATGCATAATATCAAGCAATTCATCACATGATTATGGATCTATAAAGACCGTTTTATGTAACAACCAACTGAATCAAGTGGTAAACTTGTCTTTGGACCTGCAGAAAATTGACCCATAGCAAAAAGTTTCGGCCCAGGTCAGCCTGCGTGAACTGCGCAGACTGACCTGGATCGACACTTTTTGCAGATGTATTAAGCCCTCTTTTTGCAGAGCATGGCTCAAATGATAAATAATAATTTTTGTAGAGTATTTTCCTTGTCTTCTGTCTAAGTACACAATTTCCAAGGTTATGATCATATTATAATGGATTCAATGGCTCAGGAAGGTTTGCAATATTGTGATGGGTGTGCAATAATTAAGACTGGTTTTTAGAAATGGATTTTTTCAGTGTAGAATGAGAACAAAAACTAAGATTTTTTCAAATATTCATTAATCCTTTACCCCACAATTCTGACTTTTAACGACTCTGAGAAAGAAGACTTTTGAAAACATTGTGAGAAAAGGAGAAAATGCTGGTAACCAGCATTTTCTCCTTTTTATACGCCCATCGAAGACGGGACGTATTATGGGATCACCCCTGGCGGGCAGGTGGACGGGCGGGCGGCATCCCCATTCTTTGTCCGGAGCATATCTCCAAAACTATGCTAGCTACGGTTATGAAATTTCATGGGTGGATAGATCTCATCAAGGCGGAGTGCAGTGCACAGATATCATAACTCTCGCTTGCTTAATTTTTGAGTTACTGCCCTTTGTTGTTTTTCATACTTGAATTTTGTCCGGAGCATATCTCCAAAACTATACTAGCTACGGTTATAAAACTTCATGGGTGATAGATCTCATCAAGGGGGAGTGCAGTGCACAGGAATCATAACTCTTGCTTCCTTAATTTTTGAGTTATTGCCCTTTGTTGTTTTTCATACTTGAATTTTGTCCGGAGCATATCTCCAAGACTATACTAGCTAAGGTTATGAAACTTCATGGGTGGATAGATCTTATCAAGGGGGAGTGCAGTGCACAGGAATCATAACTCTTGCTTACTTAATTTTTGAGTTATTTCCCTTTGTTTATATTCATACTTAAATTTTGTCCAAAGCATATCTCCAAAACTATGCTAGCTACGGTTATGAAACTTCATGGGTGGATAGATCTCATTAAGGGGGAGTGCAGTGCAAATGAATCATAAATCTTGGTTGCTTAATTTTTGAGTTATTATACGCCCGTCGAAGACGGGACGTATTATGGGATCACCCATGAGGGGTAGGCGGCCGGGTGGGTAGGCAGGCGGCGTCCAGTTTTTGTCCAGAGCATAACTTTGTCATCTCCAGTCCGATTGACTTGAAACTTGGCATGTGTGTTTGTTGCAATAATACGGAGTGCAGTGCGAAAGAACCATAACTCTACCTCGTGCTGTCTTTGAGTTATTTCCCTTTGATCGTCATTTTTACAGCATTTTCTGCTTGTCCGGAGCATAACTTTGTCATCTCCAGTCCGATTGACTTGAAACTTGGCATGTGTGTTTGTTGCAATAATACGGAGTGCAGTGCAAAAGAATCATAACTCTACCTCGTGCTGTCTTTGAGTTATTTCCCTTTTACAGCATTTTCTGCTTGTCTGGAGCATAACTTTGTCATCTCCAGTCCGACTGACTTGAAACTTGGCATGTGTGTTAGTTGCAATAATACGGATTGCAGTGCAAGAGAACCATAACTCAACCTCGTGCTGTCTTTGAGTTATTTCCCTTTGATCGTCATTTTTACAGTATTTTCTGCTTGTCCGGAGCATAATTTTGTCATCTCCAGTCTGATTGACTTGAAACTTGGCATGTGTGTTAGTTGCAATAATACGGAGTGCAGTGTGAAAGAACCATAACTCTACCTCATGCTGACTTTGAGTTATTTCCCTTTGATAGTCATTTTTTACAGCATTTTCTGCTTGTCTGGAGCATAACTTTGTCATCTCCAGTCCGATTGACTTGAAACTTGGCATGTGTGTTTGTTGCAATAATATGGAGTGCAGTGCAAAAGAACCATAACTCTACCTTGTGCTGTCTTTGAGTTATTTCCCTTTGATCGTCATTTTTACAGCATTTTCTGCTTGTCCGGAATATAACTTTGTTATCTCAAGTCCGATTGACTTGAAACTTGGTATATGTGTTTGTAGCAATAATACAGAGTGCAGTGCGAAAGTACCATAACTCTACCTCGTGCTGTCTTTGAGGTATTTCCCTTTGTCATTTTTACAGCATTTTCTGCTTGTCCGGAGCATAACTTTGTCATCTCCAGTCTGATCGACTTGAAACTTGGAATGTGTGTTTGTTGCAATAATACGGAGTGCATTGTGAAAGAACCATAACTCTACCTCGTGCTGTCTTTGAGTTATTTCCCTTTGATCTTCATTTTTTCAGCATTTTCTGCTTGTCTGGAATATAACTTTGTCATCTCCAGTCCGATTGACTTAAAACTTGGTATTTGTGTTTGTTGCAATAATATGGAGTGCAGTGCGAAAGAACCATAACTCTATCTCGTGCTGTCTTGAGTTATTTCCCTTTGATAGTCATTTTTTACAGCATTTTCTGCTTGTCCGGAGCATAACTTTGTAATCTCCAGTCCGATTGACTTGAAACTTGACATGTGTGTTTGTTGCAATAATACTGAGTGCAGTGGAAAAGAACCATAACTCTATCTCATGCTGTCTGAGTTATTTCCCTTTGATCGTCATTTTTATAGCATTTTCTGCTTGTCCAGAATATAACTTTGTCATCTCAAGTCAGAGTGACTTGAAACTTGGTATGCATGTTTGTTGCAATATTACGGAGTACAGTGCGCAAGAACAATAACTCTACCTTGTGCGGATTTCGAGTAATTCCACTTTGATCTTCATTTTTACAGTATTTCTTGCTTGTCTGGAACGGAACTTTGTCACCTCAAGTCAAATTGACTTGAGACTTGGTAAACATGTTTGTTGCATTACCTGCCCTTTACATTTATTATACCCCCTTGACAACTGGCGGAAGGACGGGTGTATCTTGCGACAATTTGCCGTTCTTGTTCCCACAATGTTTTCTACACTATTGGAGAGTATAAGCTTATTTGTAAAAATTTTGACATTTTGTAATATCTCTGTTATTGCTGAAGATATTTACTTCGAACTTGGACAAGTTGATAACCCTCCAAAGAAGAACCTATACAACAAGGGCAGGAAACTATCAAAGTATTTCTGACTGAGTTATGTGCCTTTTTTGGCTTAGAGCATTGGCACCCACATGTGGTGCTCTTGTTTTTTTATTCTGTTAACCCTTTACCAAATGATCCCGTGTTTAACAACCTTGAGGAAGTAGCCTTTTGAAAACATTGTGGGAAAAGGAGAAAATGCTGGTAACCAGCATTTTCTCCTTTTTCCCACAATGTTTTCTACCCTATTGGAGAGCATAAGCTTATTTGTAACACTTCTGAATTTGTCTTCTGCAGATGTTTTGAGTGTGGAAGAGGCTAAAATTTGTCATTTGGGAAAGGAATAAAAGACCTTGGTTTTTTATACTAAATATGTTACATGTTGTTTATATTGTGGTACTGATGCTGTATCAAAAGTGGTCAATTTTTCTCATCAGATTTGTAATACATACACTGTATAACAGTGTCTAGCAAGAACCTATTAAATCACTATCAAATGGACAAGATAAAAGCTTGTATTTGAAAGTATTGACTGTAGGACCCAAAATCAACTTTTAGCATATTTAAGTATATTAAAGATCAAGATTGAAGAAACAGAAAGACTAGTGTAGTATGTTGTTTTTTCTGTGCAAATTGTAGCTCACAATATATTACCAAAACCATGACCTTGATATTACTACAAGTGTATGATATTGCATTTAGTTGTTCAAGGTTGAGTTTAAAATTACTCTGAAAGCTCCATCAGAGAGACAGAAATATTTTAACCCTTTACCCCACAGCCCACACAATACCGACTTTTAACGACCCTGAGAAAGAAACCTTTTGAAAACATTATGGGAAAAGGAGAAAATGCTGGTAACCAGCATTTTCTCCTTTTCACACAATGTTTTCTAACCTTTCCAACAAAAATTTCAATTGTGAATCACATTTGTAGACTGCAAATGCTTTCAATTTGGACAAGCGTGCAATTGGTAGAGTTAACTCATTACCACATGATGACAATATAGACTTGTCTCAGTGTTTCCGTTTGAATAAAATTTTACATAGTCCCTGGGACCCAGTGCCACTGAAAAAGTTGAGTCCCATTGAGTTTCTTCTGAGTCCCATTTTTTCTTCTGAAAATCATCTTTTTAATGAAGACCACTTTGGTTGGGGGATAGAATGAAGAAGGGGAAAAACCTTGCACTTCAGAAGATTTTTTCTCCCTTTCCACATAGTCATTTTCAGAGGACAGCAGTTTTGAAATACTACCCTGAGTGACTCTTTAATGGAATGTAACCCTTTACCAGTCCACACAATCCTGACTTTTAATAACCGTGAGCGAGAAGGCCTTTGAAAATAGTGTGGGAAAAGGAGAAAATACTTGTAACAAGCATTTTCTCCTTGTCCGACAATGTTTTCTACCCTTCTTTAAACGAATTTCAGTGTTAGAGTCATTTTTTTTTTTTTAAGTCATCTTCAAATGCTTTCAGTTTGGACAAGTTTAAAATTTTACTGTTTCATAAAGAGTTAAATGGATTGGCTTGTTAACCTTATAAAAAGGAAGATCAGATCACAAAAGAGAACTAAACTTAGATACTAAGTAAGCCTTGTAATATGAATGACTAGTTTAACCTGACTAGAAATTAGAAATTCTTTATGGATCCTTTAGCAGACTTAATTTGCTGAGCAAGTCAGTGGCTGTCGCTCGAAATATGTCGTATGATTGAACTTCTCTGAAATTCCGTACAACCTGTTGTGAAAATAATTTTTCTGCTTGGTTTCACAGCAAATTAAACACTTCATGCAAATGCAAGAATCTGTATCATCAGTGTCTTTCACTAACCAGTCTTTAAAGGCAGGATCTTTCAGCCATTGGTCTTGGAAAGATTGAGAATGTTTTTTTCTTTTTCGCCGGGGAAGCCATCTTCTGTTTCAGCATACAAGTGCTAAGCAACAGCTGTTGTCCCGCTCAATTCGCCGGGAAAGACAGTATGGAAGTAACGCGGGTAACCAGTCTTAGGAAAGAGATTGGTAGAGTTTACATGTTGGTGTACCAAGTTCTATTTATAGACATTTTGGAATTCCGATGGTCAATTTGTACAGGCAGAGTTAAAATCTTCGTATTTCGAATTGTTTTTGGTGTTGATGTAGTCTAATTAAATTATCTTTTTGACTCAATTTTGACTGCGTCCCAGGGACGCGATCAGCTTATTTATTTTGCGTCCGAGCTGATATTCATGTGTATATAGATACTTTTACGTCATAAACGGAAACCCTGTTGTCTGAATTGAAAACATTTGCAGACAGCTATCAAATGTGGCTGAAATGATGATGAAAAAAACTGTGGTTATCAGTGTTGTTTTTTCTTTTCCTACAACATTTTCTAAAAGGTTTTTCCTCAGGGTCATTAAAACTCGAGATTGTGTAGTAAAGGGTACATGACCCAGAGGGAGGAGCATTTGAAAATATTGTGAGGAAAAAGGAGAAAAAGCTGGCAACCAGCATTTCCTCCTTTTTCCCACAATGTTTTCTATACTTTCATAGACAAATTTTACCATATGAGCCACATTTGATTTGTCGTCTGCAAATGCTTTCAATAAAATTATGTCATCTTGTAAAGAGTTTGTAAAAAAATGCTTTATACTCCATGCAAAAAAGAAATTTTAACCTCAGTGAAAAGTTGCATGCCAAAATACATTTAAGTAAAATTTAATGTTTAGTACTTTAGATGATGGTGGAGTTAAACCTTAACCTGCTAAATAAGTAAACTGTAATTTTCCAGTTGATAGTAAAACCCCAAATATTGCTATTTCAAAGTTACTATTTGAAAAAAAAAATCTCCAAATCAAGCAGTGTAGATCTAAGGTCAGACTGCACATTCTGTGCAGTCTGATCTTGATCTACATTGTCTGCAGAAGGTCTTTGAGTCACGCTTAATAGCCTAGGGGTTAAATACCAGTCTGGTGTGTGGGTGAAGTTGTAATTGTATTATGGTGGAGTGATGGTTCTTGGGTTCCTGATTTACTTTACAACAATAAACTTGAATATACCATATGGACCGTTAAAAAATTTTGTTTGTGTAGATAGTAGACAAATTTTTCTAATGGACAAAACAGTAAGTCCGACATATATTTTTCAGTGATTCTTCCATCTTTCTTTTACTTAAACTTTTTACCAAAAGAAAGAATTGTGTACTTGTACAGTTTGTTTGTTTTGGAGTTTTAATACTGTTTAAAAAGCTTACGTCATATCACGGCGGTCATTGCACCTATGCATGTGTTTCCAGGCTTTCTCATACCAGTACTGACACGGCTTTCTCTCAAAGCCACTGACTCCTATTGTCACATGCATCAGAGGTCAGAGGAGAAAAATCACTGGAAAGAAAGTTTGCCGCAACTGGGTTTCCAACCTGCAACCACCAGGTCAAAAGTTGGATACGTTAACCACCGAGCTACCCAGCCTGGTGGATTTGTACAAATGCAAAGCATTTTGCAGACAAATTAAATCTGGCTGAAATGGTGGAATTATGTTTAACTCTGTACCAGACGACAAAATTTTAGACTTGTCCAAATTGAAAGCATTTGCAGACGACAAAATAAACGTGACTCTAAAAATTGAAACTTGACTTTGGAAGAGTAGAAAACATTGTGGGAAAAGGAAAAAATGCTGGTTACCAGCATTTTCTCCTTTTCCCACATTGTTTTCAGAAGGCTTCTTCCTCAGGGTCGTTAAAACCAGGGATTGTTTGGTAAAGGGTTAAATGGCAGAAACCAGTATTTTCTCCTTAACCCTTTACCACACAATCCCGAGTTTTTACGACCCTGAGAAAGAGGCATTTTGAAAACATTGTTGGAAAAGGAGAAAATGCTGGTAACCAGCATTTTCTTCTTTTCCCACAATGTTTTCTACCCTTCCCAAAACATATTTTAATTTTTGAGTAACATTCAGTTTGTCATTTGCAACTGTTTTGGATTTCAGCAAGTCTGAAATTCTATTGTCTGGTAAAGGGTTAACTCACAATCTTTTCAAAAGCCTTTCTCTCCTAAAGGCTGTGAAAACTTAGGATTCTTTGGTAAAGGGTATAAATTGATTACTGCACTTTTTGAAACAATTTGCAGCAGAATATATTACAGAAATTGTAATGTTAACTCTTTACCACACGACACAAACATAGACTTATCCATATTGAGAGCATTCGGAAACTGTAATTTAAATGTAGCTCAGATGATGGGATTTGTCTTTGATAGGGTAGAAAACATTGTGGGAAAAGGAGAAAATGCTGGTTACCAGCATTTTCTCCTTTTCCCATAATGTTTTCCAGAGCTTCTCTGTCAAGGTCGTTAAAAATAGGGATTGTGTGGTAAAGGGTTAAATATGGTTAGTTGACATGAAGTAAAGGTTAACATGTGAACACATTTGAAAGGGGAGAAACTACTGGTTGTGGTCAATTTCTCTGTTCCAGTGTTTTCAAATTGATTTTCTACAAGACCAAAAAGGATGCCGGTTCGTGGTAATGTGCCAACAGATTTGTAGATATTTGAGTAAACAAAGTTTTTTCAATTTTTGCTTACACTGCACTGAATTAGAGTAGCTTCTTTTTCAACACTATTCCAAAAAATAATGGCTAACTCTTACTAGACAAAATTCTAGCCTTGTCCAAATTGAAAGTCTTTAAAGATGATAAAGTACGTAATATCCAAATCAATGGGTTTGTCTTTGACAAACTAGAAATTATTGTGGGAAGAGGAGAAGGTTACTAGCACTTTTTCCTTTTCCCCGACTACGTTTTCAAATGCAATATTTATCAGGGTTTTTTAACCACTAGATTGTTTGGTAAGAGGTAAATAAGCCATGAGACCAATTTCTTTCATTTGTTGCATCCTTACTAACGAATTTCCAAGCACTACCATACAAAGTTTAACCATTACCACACAATCACAAGTGTTATCAACCCTGGGGAAGAAACAGCATTTTCTCCTTTCCCTTCATTGTAATCTACCCTTTCAAGGACAAATCCCTTTACATGAGCCACCTTAAATTTGTCGTCTGCAAATCCTTTCAGTTTGGACCGGTCTAATATTTTACTGTATGGTAGAGAGTTACGGTAATACACATACAGAATATAGTGGGCTGAAGTAATGTTGCAGTTTTAATTTGCTTCTAGGAGAAATCCATCGTTGACGGGACAGGAGAATCTACCAGGTGCTTCAAGTGGCGGTGTTACAGTTAGCTCATCAGATCTGGAAAACTTAAAACAAGAAATATTAACAGAAATGAGGAAAGAAATACACAAAGTTAAACAAGAAATATTAGATGGTAAGCCTTTTTAATATACATACAAATGAAATATAATATTACGGACATTTTAGAATGTATATAAAAACCTAATACTGTGTGGACTGATAGAGGACGTAGATTGAATTCCCAACTATGAAACTCTGGGCAGTGTCACCACAGAAGCTAGCTCTTTAGCAAGGCAATACAAGGGTCAGCTTACACTGGCACCTGGCTTCATGATATACCCTCACAATGAATTTATCCTCAAAGTTCCGAGACATTATTATTTCCCTATGTTCTTGTAGTCTTCAAGTTCATTAATCCTTTACCACATGACAAAATTTTAGACTGAACCAACTGTAAAGCATACATAGACAACAAACAGAAATTGGCTCAAATCATGGGGTGTCTGTGAAAGGGTAGAAACATTGTGAGAAAAGGGGAAAATGTTTGTTATCATTATTTTCTTCTTTTACCACATTTTTTTAAAGAAATTTCCCTGCTAATGTTGTTAAAATTTGGGACTGTGTGGTAAAGGGTTTATTTAACAAAGACTTTTGCTTTAGTCAGCTTGTGATAAGCCTTATAAATGATTGATTCCTTGATGATTACTAAAAGCATCAACTCGTCCATTAGCATCTTTAAAAATTGCAAAGGACAAGCAAGTAAAAGGAAAAAAATAATGAACTTTTATTCAATATTATTAACTTTGGAGCATTTACGTATTACAAGTATTTGTAATGTTTTTCTCAGCGTTTTCCAAAGCTGTAAAAAAAAGAAGCATTGAAAGTTTAGTGGCACTTTAGCAAAAGGGGGTTTAATGCATCTCCATGGTACATTATACATTATTATACATGAGACATTATACAAATAAGTCATCATATAATTTTTATGGATTGCTGAAGTCCATTTTGTTCAACAACAGACTGAATAATGAAGTACACTGATCCCTTGATGTGCAATAAATTGCCCAATGGTAAAAATTGTTGATCCAGGTCATTCTGAGTGAACTACCCAGTTTGACCTGGTTCAGTACTTTTTGCAGTTGCATTAAATCCCTTTTCACGGAGCATGGCACAGTCAGGATTTTTTTTTTTTTTTTTTACAGTAATGGAATAGTAGCACAATGCAACAAACTGGAACATCGTCTGATCTTTCATTCTTCTTTCTTCTTTTATTTCAGCAATACGGGACTCTGCCAGATAAAGTCTGCTTTCTCAGCTAGCCTGTTCCTTTTTGTAATAGAACAATATTTTTTTCTCAACAAATACACATGTTTCTCTGATGGATAGTCGGGAAACTAAACTATAACTGATACCCATGTGAAAATGTTATGTTGAACTATTGCATAATGAGATTTCATTGCTGAAGATAGTTCATAGAGCTGAGTCAGAGTAGTTTGCCCCACGCCTCTTCTGCAGACAACAAGCTCTGTGCAACGAGGATGACAATCTGACCAAGGAACATGATCTCTGATTTGTACATGTGATGACGGCCGTTTCCATTCGGTCTTTTGAAAATTCTTGATTTCTAATATTGCTAATTATAGCTCAGCCAATCAAAGAAATTGTTGAACTCTTCTCGAAATGACAGAATGTTAGACTTGTCCAAATTGAAAGCATTTGCAGAGAACAAATTAAATATGCCTCTAATGGTAAGAGAAGTACAGATAAAAGATAGTTTTTGGGGTTTAAAGTGTACTATATATCTAGTTCTTTGCCAAAACCTATGTTGTGGATACTCAATAAAAAAGTGTCATTGATATAGGTTGTGGTCTAGAAATCATGTTTTTAGAGTTGATGTTATCCACTGACCTAGACCTCTGGTCTCAAGCTCACTTCATCCTCAAAAGCCAAGTCTAGGGAATTACGAATATGTTTGTGAGAACTCAACTTTGTTAAAGACATCAACATATTAGACCAGTCCATTGTGAAAACAATACATGTACCTAAATGTAGACCACAAGCTCAGTGTGACTCAAATTATAGGAGTTGACATAGAAAAAAAAAAGTGTCTGAAAAAGCACAAGTTAGAAAATATCGTGGGAAAAGGAGAGGATGCTGATTCCAGGATTTTCTTCTTTTCTCACAACAGTTTGAACGCTTTGTTCTTTGCAGTTGTCGAAACAAAGGAGGGTTAAGCCGCTTGTGAGACAGTAGATTGCTATATATGTAATGTAAAATGGTGCATCATGATGAACAAATTTAATATATTAAATTTTGTTTGTACTTAACTTTGGTATATGAATTGTAAGATACTTTTTTTTTTTCTTTTATCAACTTTTTTCTAGTTATTGGCCATAAGAATTGACCTAGCAGGGTGTGGCTAACCTTTGACATAAGTGGATTAGTTTATTTTTCATTTTTGTGGCCTCTAGCCAGTTCGGAATTGTTCATTGTAAATCTAAGTAAATGCATGCATCATAACAGTACGTTATCAATCCCAATACGACTACTCAGGATGATTTCTGAATGACCTACTTTTCCTCAGTCTAAAATGCAGTGAACTGTAACATTGCTCCGCCCTGCCAGGTCAATTCCTACTGCCAATATTGTTATTTTTGTAAATTAAACATCTTTAGGATATCTTTGTTTTTTTATGTCAAACCCCTCCCCCCAAAGAAACAAACTTATGAACTCAGTAGGTGTTCCTGTTACAAAGGAGTCATTGCTATAGTGGGAAAAGAAGCCAATACTTTTTATGAGCCATAGCTCCTTTTCTTTCAATTATTTCAAAATCAGTTTAAAGATATTTGTTTTTTTTTTTCACCCATGGTTGCTCCTTTTAGTCACACCCCTTCTTTTTTACTGCTTGCCAGTTAGTAATTCTGCAGTGAAAAGGAAAACCTTGTAAAGAGACTGTCATTGATAAGAAATTTTTTGAATAAATGAATTGGGAAGATGCTGGAGAAGATCAAATTTCTAGCTCCTTTGACTTGAAATTGTTATAAAATTGCAGAAAATGTGGATCCAATAACAGACTACATTTTGTACCATCTGATCTTTATCTACACTCTCTGCAAAAGCAGTATAAGCTTCTGCTACAAGCAGTATAAGTTACGCCAAGCACCTGTAGGGTCAAACGATCATAATTGCTCTATTCCGAATGTGCAATTTCAATAACTCATTTTAGTTTGTGATGAAATCTTTGATGTTTGTAACTTTTCACGTTTAGTTAACTATGTTTTGTATTCTTGTTGATGATCTTTGTTTAATTTGTTCATTGGAGGTCTTTTATTTGTCTGTTTTGAACTGTGAATCCTTGTTAACTCTTAACCAAACACAATTTTAGAATTGTCCAAAGTGAAAAAAAATTGAAGACAACAAATTAAATGTGACACAGATAATGAAATTTGTTTTTGAAAGGGTAGAAAAGATTGTGGGAAATGCTGGTTACTAGCATTTTGTCCTTTTCCCACAGTTTTTTAAATCATTGAAAAATAGGATTTTTTTGTTAGGGGTTAATAGTGTTTTCAAAGGCTGTTATGCTCTTCTGGAATAGTTAAGATTGTGTTATTGTACAATTAAACCTCAGAGCACAGTGAAATGGAGATTTAGTGTGTTTATAATATTGGATCAAGAAATTTCATGAATTTTCCTGACGTGTTTCTTGAGTACCATAATTATATGCACTTTTTTTACATCTTCAGGGCTTGTAGTTACCAACCTTTCTACATATAAGTAGTATACTAGTAGTCTGGATATGTGTTCTCCTTAACGCTTTACCAGATGACAAAATTTTAGCCTTGTCCAAATTGAGAGCATTTGCAGACAACAATTTCAGTGTGGCTCAAATGGTACAATTTTTCTTCGATAGGGTATAAAACATAGTGGGTAAAGGAGAAAATGCTGGTTACCAGCATTTTCTCCTTTGCCCTCAATGTTTTCAAAAGGCTTCTTTCCCAGGGTCATTAAAAGTGGGCCTTGTGCGGTAAAGGGTTAACAATTCACCAGTCACTTACTACAGTAAAGCTTAGTGCAACAGTATAAATTTTTGTAGGATTATGGAGAAAATCATTTTTCTATCCAAATCACTACTATTAACATAACACTAAAACTTAATATATTATTAAAAAAAAAAGTACATGTGAAAATATTCCTCCTTGTTTTCAAAAGTTGATAGTTGTAAGCTAAACAAAGTTGGCTGAAGGTGGTAATGCTATTAGATATTAACCCTTTACCAAACGACAAAATTGTAGACATGTCCAAATTAAAAGCATTTGCAGACGACAAAATAAATGTGAATGAAAATTTAGATTTGATCTTGGAAGAGTAGAAAAGATTGTAGGAAAAGGAGAAAATGCTGGTTACCAGCATTTTCTCCTTTTCCCACAATGTTTTCAAATGGCTTCTTTCTCAAGAATCTGACTACACATTCTGAACAGTTAGAATGAGCAGTCTAATCTTTATTTTTGTAGTTTGTAAAAGCTGCTTATGTATCAATGATTTAACCCATTACCACACTATACCGGGTTTTAACGACCCTGAGCAGGAAAGCTTTTGAAAACATTGTGAGAAATGGAGAAAATGCTTGTCACCAGCATTTTCTCCCATTTCCCACAATGTTTTCTGTCCTATTAGAGACAAAAATCATCCTTTGAGCTACATTTAATTTGTCGTCTGCACATGCTTTCAGTTTGGTCTGGTATAAAATTTTGTTGTTTGGTAAAGACTTAGGAAAAAATTTAGTACTTGTGCCATAATTATCATTTTTGGAATAAAAAAACTTTGTATGTATAGGCTGACACTTTTCTATTTATTTCTGTATCATTTGCTTGCCTACTCCATGGAAAATTTTGAAATGTTTGCTTGACCTTTTACTGCACAGTCTCAAGTTTGAAAGTTCTTGACAGAGAAGGCTTTGGAAAACAATGTGGGAGAAGGAGTAAAACTGGTATCCAGCATTTTCTCCTTTTTCCCTCTTTCACAGATAAATCCCATAATTTAATTTGTAGTTTGCAGATGCTTTTAATTTGGACTGATCTTATTTTTTGTCGTTTGATAAAGAGTTGATACAGTTTGCTTTTGTAACACTTAAACAAATTACAAAATTTAAGGCTGGTCCAAATTGAAAGTCTTTGTCGACGTCAAATTAAATGTGGCTAAAATGATAAGAATAGTCTTTTAAAGATAAGAAAACATTGTGGGAACAATATTTTCATAAGGCATCTTCCTTGGGATTGTGTGGTAAAGGGTTGATCAACAGAGGTAGCAACTCAGATTTTTTCCGCATTTTCAAAAGTTGTTTTAACACTGGAGGAATGTCAAAAGTCATGTATTACAGGGAAGTGATGAGGGGCTTTATTGGTTTGTCATAATTGTTTTCATGTATCTGTCCATTTCTTACATCGACCTATTTCTTACATTCTTTTTGCATTCATCATATTTCATTTTGTGACATCTAATTTTTCATCATTTAGTAGTTTATAGCTTACCTTTGAAAAAGGAAGTGTAATCTTGCTTTTATTTTATATCAAAATAGTTAAGTATAGGTTAAAGTTATGATTAATAATACTAGTAGCAGTTAGAAATGTGAATAACCCTGCAACACACTTTTCCATGATTTAACATTCTAGGATACCCAAATATTGCTTTTTAACCCATTACCAATTAATTCAGAGTTTTTTCCACCCTGAGGAAAATTCCTTTTGAAGTCATTGTGGGACAAGGAGAAAATGCTGGTAACGAGCATTCTCACCATTTCCCACAACATCTTCAACCCCAAAAAAACCAAATTCCGTCATCTGAGTGACAGTTAATTTGTGTTCTGAAAATACTTCCAATTTGGACAAGTCTAAATTTTTTTTCTTTTGGTAAAGAATTAACCCTTTACCACTCAATAGATTTTAGATCCTTTCAAGTTTAAAATACCTGCAAACGATAAATTCAGAAGTAATACAATTGAACATAAGTTCTCCGATAGGATAGAAAACATTTTTGGAAAAGGAGAAAATGCTGGTTACCAGCATTAAGATAGAAATCATTGTGGGAAAAGGAGAAAATGCTGGTTACCAGCATTTTCTCCTTTTCCCACAATGTTTTCACAAAAGCTTTTTACTTAGGGTTGTTAAGACCTGGGATTGTAAGGTAAAGTGTGAAGTGATATTTTTGCCAGAATGCCTTGCAAAATGTTGAATAACCCTTTACTGAACGACAGATATTTAGACTTGTTCAAATCAAACGCATCTGCAGATGACAAATTCAATGCGGCTGAACTGATGGAATTCACATCTGATAGGGTATAAAACATTGTGAGAAAAGGAGAAAATGTTGGTTACCAGCATTTTCTCCTTTTCCCACAATGTTTTCAAATGCTTTATCTCCCAAGGTCATTAAACTCGGGATTGTTTGGTAAAAGGATAATGGAGACCCATGATCAAGAGTTTATGTACTGTGTTAGTCTCGATAAGCCTAAAAGCTTGCAAATTCAACAGAAATCATGCATATAAAGATGAAGTTAGACCTATTGAACTACATCTGATTTGTTGTCTACAAATCTGTTCAATATAGACTAGTCTAAACTTTTATCATTCAATAAAGAGTTAAGGGTTTAAAGGCTTGGTTTTTGTATGTTTTGTGTCTATAATTCTGTAAAATCTTCCATGTCAAACCAGTATTAATACACATTGATATCAAATGATGCTTGTTATTGTAGAATTAATTTAGAGCAGTTTTCAGTAGACATGAAATAGGGTTCTTCATTAACACTTTGCCAAATGATAAAACTTAATTAGACTCATCAAAATTCAAAGCATTTACAGACAACAAAGTAAATGTGGCACAAATAATAGAATTAATCTGAAAGGGTAGAAATCATTGTGGGAAAAGGCGAAAATGCCAGTTTTCTCTTTTTCCCTCGTTGTTTTCAGTAGCCCTCTTTTTCAAGGTTATTAAAATAACCCTGTAATAAAGGATTAACTCTTTGCTAGACCACAAAATTTTAGACTTGTTTACTTGAAAGGCATTGCAGATGTCAAATTAAACTTTGATGAAATGATAGGATTTGTATTTGAAAGGCCAGGAAACATTATGGGAAAAGGAGAAAAATCAGGATACCGGCATTTCTCCTGTACCCCCAGTTTTCTGAAAACCTTTTTCCTGCAGAGCATAAAAAAAACCCCCACAGAATTGTTTGTTAAAGGGCTGATAAACAAATACAGACTAAGACTGCCACATGTCGTGATTGAAGTTAAAGACTCTTGATCAGGAGAAAGACAAATATTTGGAATATTCTTCACTTGAGACTAGGGGGTCACTAGTTGAATCTCTGTTTAGGCCAATTTCTTTCTGAGGATTGATGATAGTCACTGTGGCAGGATTCATTCCTTTCTCATTGCTAATAATAATTGTTAGCAAAGATAGTTATGTGGAAAAGCAGAAAATGGGATGGGAAGAATATTGTGCTAAGTACTGGTAAAAGAATCTCCAGGAAAGCATTGATAGATGCACTGGCCACAGTAATATAACTGAAATAATGTTGAAAACAGTTTTAAAATACCATACAAACAAGCTGATCATGGACTTTGTTCAGATCACCATTTTTTGTAACCAACTTGTGAAAATGCTGCATCAGAGAAAGTACTGATGACTGGTGTTATCCTTTATTTGCTACAAACTTTGCTCACAGTCTCTATCAAGATTTATTTTGCCTATACATACTTGTTGAAAATTTACAAATATTTGTTACATGAGGTAAGACAAAAAAATTTTGGTTTTGGAAGGGCAACAATATCTACGATCTTCTGCTCATTATGTTGTAGGTTCTCATAAGAATTGTCTGGACGATTTATTTGAATATTTGATGATTAAAAGATATTAGTTAGATCTGTACCAGACTTCAAAATTTCATAATGGTACACATTGAATGCAATTGCATGCAACTTACTGATTCTGGTTAAAATCATGAGAGTTTGCTTTGAAAGAGTAGGAAACATTGTGGCAAAAGGAGAAAATGCCTGTAACCAGCATTTTTCCTTTTCCTACAAATTTCTCAAAAGCCTTTTCCTCAGGTTTGTTAAACAAAGGATTGTGTGGTGAAAGGTTATTTGAGGCATGAGCCAACACAGACAGGCTTGCACTATTTTTGAATTTGGACTAGTTTCCTAGTCTATCATGTGATACCAAATGTATTTATGTATACAGACTTGTAATAGATCTAATTGTTTGCTCAGTTTTTTGTTTTATCATTCCTTTTGTGTTCAAACTCTCTTCATAGTGCTTTTTTTCCATCACCATTTAATTCATTTAGAAAGGATAGCTTTAAAATATCTTTGTATCATTGTTCTATAAACTACTTTTACACATTTTTTTTTTTTTGTTTTGATATTTCTGTAAAATTTTTGATATGTCACTCATAGGTACATCTTTCTTTCTCATGCTTTTGCTTCATATCATGCGAGCTTTTGGTAGGTCAGAAAAGAGCCTGTTTGGTAAGGGGTTATCAGCAATTTCTTTCCTTTACCAAATGTTTTCAAAAGTTGTCTACTACTGGAATGTATAAAGATAGTGGAGCCATGCTTTGGCAAAAGGGGACTAAAAGCATTTCCATTATGCATTTTACAAAATAAGTCATCACATGATCAGGGATCCATAAAATCCATTTTGTCTAGCAATCAACATAATCTGGAGGTAGAATGGTCCTTTGATGTGCAGAAAATTTACAGATAGCAAAACCTTTTGACCTGTGTCAGTGAAGGGTCCATACTTTTTGCAGATGCATTAAGCCCTCTTTTCACAGAGCATGGCTCATATATGGCCTGCAACACGCGAAAAGGGACATTCGGACATTTGCGTAAAGTGTCGTCCCGGATCAGCCTGCGCAGTCCGCGCAGTCTGATCCGAGACGACACTTTCCGATAATGTGTGATTTTCTGTTTCGCGCAAGTCAATTGTTGGACAAAATCTAATGTATTTGTAAAGTGCTGTTTCGGATTAGCCTGCGCAGACTGCGCAGGCTGATCCGAGACGGCAATTTACACAAATGTC
The DNA here is from genome assembly GCA_946811185.2 of Hippopus hippopus. NCBI lineage: Eukaryota > Metazoa > Mollusca > Bivalvia > Cardiida > Cardiidae > Hippopus > Hippopus hippopus. The sequence continues at coordinate 35,240,936 of OX328097.1, forward strand.
CGAATGCCCTTTTTCGCGTGTTGCAGGCCATATGGTATTTAGCTGAACAATTGCACATGTGGTCTCTTTTTCTGAAGTCACATTACTGCTATTTCTTCTAACTACAATAACCTGTCGTGTGGCAAGGTCAACCCAAAAAAATTATTAGTAAAACATTTCAGATTTCAATATCTTAAGTTCCCGTACTGAAGACATTTACCAAATTCAACAAAACAAGTTTAGCATATTATTTCAATTGATGCAGTCAGATCTTGGTCTTCACACTTTAAAAATGTAGGACAAAATGAGAGGCATTGGCAGATTTAGTAAGCATTTGCAGATTTTGTACAATCAGTAGGACTAGTATCTAGCTTTATCTAATATCATCACCAATAATGAGTATTTTTAAATAGAGATTTTGGTGGGGGGGGAGGAGAAATAAAGAAAAATATTTGTGATACATTTCTCTGTTTCATAGTACAAGCCATGAAAATTAACAGGATAGATCTGTATCATGACAAAGGTTTTCTTAATGACTGTTATGTACTGGATATCTTTACTTCTTGAAAACATGGACATGTTACATGCTTGTCATTGCTGTTACTCTGAAAAAAAACAACTATGCCAGGTAAATTTTAAAATGCTCAATGAAATGAACTACTGAAAAAAAAAAGTCATTTAAGTGTTTGTGAGCCAGTTCACACTCCTATGGTTTTACTTGACAGTATTTTGATGCACATGTAAGCATTTTGTATGTGTTTACTGTACTTTCTTTGTGTGCGTGATTTGATATGATCCTTCATTTAACTTCTTACCTCCTGAAACAAATTTGCTGCTGTTGACTTTGGAAGTAAATCTTTGTTTAAAATGATGGATAATCAACATTAATTATAGTGTAATACATCATCGTGGCATGTGTTCATATAAAGACATTGTAGCAAAAGGAGAAATTGCTCATAATGAGCAATATCTTATTTTGCCTCAATTTTTTTCAAAATTGGTTTACTGAAAGATCCAAGATCAGGCTGTATGTTCTGTGTAGTCTGGTCCTGATGTACATTTTCCACTGAAAAAGTGGTCTGCAGGAGGTACTAAGTTAAAGTATGTTGATGCTCAGTTAATTCAGTTTGTATGATAATTATAGCACTTTATACTGACCACTTAGATGAATATATATGAATTTGTAAGCAGGGTCTATAGGCCTACTTACATATGATAATAGATATTTTAATCATCTGTAAATTGTACAATAAACTGAAAACTTTTGTAACATTTCACAGAGTTTTGTTATTCCTCATTGTCAGTTACCCATTTTTGCTTTGTTAATGTTGTGCATTATTCATGGACGTAAGATTTGGTCTGACAAAATGTTAGAAAAAATGACTGAAGTAATTCATTTGTTCAAAGATGGCCCTACTTCAGAACTTCTGACGAATAATTTGACATAACACGTATATCAGTTGTAGGAAAGCAAATTCCTTGCTTTAGTAACAAAATCCATATCTGATGACACAGCTATTCCCCATGTCAAAATGTTTTTAACTGAAACACCATGCATTTTTAATTGCCCGGCCGGGTAGCTCAGTGGTTAGCATATGTGACTCGTGATCTGGAGGTTGTGGCTTTGATACCCGGTTGCGGCTAACTTTCTTTCCGGCGATTTTTTGCCTCTCATCTCTGATGCATGGGAGAAAAGTAGTCAGTGGCTTTGGAAAGAAAGTTGTGTCAGTACTGGTGTGAGAAAGCCAGGAAACACATGGGTGTGTCACTGACCGCCATGATATGACCAAAGCTGTTAAAATGGCGTTAAACTCCCAATACAAACCAAAGCATTTTTAATTTGTTTGAAAATGTTGCTCTTTTAGTCCACAATTTGATAAAAATAAGGTTTTGGCAAACTTCCTCTTGGCTAGGACTTAGTGTAACTTAGACAATGAAATTGGAGTTTACAATGGCTCTTCTTTTGAATGTTCTTCATAGCCTCAGTTCTTTTGTTATTTTAGCATATTTGAGCATAAAGTTCACATGGTGAGCTTTTGTGATCTACTTTGTCTAGTTTTTGTCCCTTGTGTGTCAACTATAAGCTTGTGTGCACTCTAAAGGCCACATTCCATTTCAAAGGCTCATATGACTGGGTGCGAATCTTTATATTGACAAAAGCTTGCATTAGTTCAAAACTGGGTCCTATAATACATGTATTTTGGACAACACCAAATTGGGTCACCCTAAGTCAAACAGGAGGCGACTGGGTCAAATTTTAGAAAATATTGTATGCTCAGTAGAGGCCATATATTCAGTCAAATCTTCATGAAACTTTATCAGATTTTCTTCCTTAATGATATACTTTCTGAATTGATGTTTAGTACAGTTCTTATGAAACTTGGTCAGAATGTTTTTCTCGATCATATCTCCGACAGGTTCAAAACTAGTTTGCTAGGTTTTACGAGGGCTGTTCGATATGTAATGTGTATTGTACCACAGCGCGATAACGCTTTCAACGATTTCGTGGATGATGATACGCTTGAATAGCTCTATTCAATACCTTTCCAACGGTATAAACACGAGCCTTTAGCTCCACATAGTTTTAAACTTATAGTCATTTCATTAGAGCTAGTCGTTGACTGCTGTTGTAAAAATGGTTGGGAAACAGATTGAGAATATTGAAGAAATTAGAGCTTATATAAAAGTTCGCACAAAACTCGGTCATTAGGTAATGCAGATTTTTACTGAATTGGGGGAAGTTTATGGATCTGATAAGGTATCTTATGAGACAGTTTGTAGGTGGAGAAAGAAATTTCTGACTGGCACAGAGTCCGTCAAAGATGCAGCAAAATCTGGCCGACTTGTGACTGTAACAGGCAAGGCAAATGTCTCAAAAGTCAGGGAAATAATTGAAAGTGATGGCAGATACACCATTCGTGATATTGCCAACGCTGTTGGCATATTGCTATCGCGGTTGCATTTCATTTTGAAGCGTATTTTGAAAGTACGAAAGATTTCTGCCAGATGGATACCGCATATATTGACAGATGACCAAAAACGGGTACGAGTACAAACCGCTAAGCAATTGCTCAAAATGTTTCCCAAATTCAATCAATGACAATTTGCAAACATTGTTACTGGTGACGAAACATGGGTTCACTATTTCGAACCAGTAAGAAAAATTGGAAACAAAATATGGCTAACTAAACACGGTAGAAGGCCTGTATTTGCCAAAAGAAGCATAAACACAAAGAAGGTCCTTTGTTGCATATTCTTCTCATGTGATGGTATAGCCATACAAATTCCGGTGCCGAAGGGCAAAATTGTTACAGGTCGGTATTACCGAGATGTTATACTAAAAAAGCTCAAGAAATATTATCTTAAACGACGCCCTGTGTCAGGATTTAGGCATGTTCGTCTACTTCACGATAATGCTCCATCACATACATCTGAGCTTGTGAAACAATTTTTGAAGTCGGAGAAGGTTACTGTCTTGCCACACCCACCATACTCTCCAGATCTAGCCCCATGCGACTTTTTCCTTTTTCCAAAACAAAAAGTTCTTATCTGGTCGTCGTTACAAGTCCCGACAAGCCCTTGGCTCAGCCATCAGTCAGTGCCTCAGAGGTCTACCTAAATTAGCGTACTGTGACGCATTTCAGAAATGGATTCAAAGATTGAAATTATGTATTTCAAACCGCGGAGAATATTTTGAAGGGATGTAATGTTCATTTCACTATTTGAGTCGAATGTTTTTGAGATATTGTACAATACACATTACATATTGAACAACCCTCGTATCTTGATAAGATTCTGAGTGAGTTTTAAAATGAGTCAGCTGGCCAGCTATCAAATCGTAGAAAACCCTGGTATTCACTTGAAAGTACTTTAAAACTTGTATGTTCAGTCCAATGTTCAAAAAGCTTGGATAGAATGTTTGTTTTGATAATATCTCAGATGATTCCAAACCCCCCCTCCCCCCCAAAAAAAGTAAGTCACATGGTAAAACCTAGTGTTACATGTATTTTGAAAATCCCCCTGCCATGATGTTCATGGACCTGTTAGATAATATCTTGTTTTTCAACAACATTAACCTTTATTTGTCATCATGGCTCTTGTCTTGAAAATTGATTATTGGTGTTGTTAATTTTGGTTAAAATTTAGAAAAAATAGGGTCATAAGGTGCCCCTTTGATAGTTTATTCATAAGGATGCTGCAAGATTTGGCCACAAGAAGATTCGGCCCATGGGAGACCAATGATTTTAGAGAAGATTTGGTCAAAGTTGTTTGATTGTATTAATTATAAGCAGATGATTATCATGATTTGAATAGGTATTTAAACATAATACTGACCTGTATAATTTATAAAGGTATTTGATGATTACAATAATGACTCTTGGGCTTTTTTTTTTTTTAATGCCCCTGCCATAAAATGGGGGGGGGGTTCATATAGTGTTACTTCTGTCCTCGCCTTTGTGTGTGCATATGTATGTATGTACAGATTTATGCATAAGTGTTTGGTAAATAGTGGTGTTTGTGTCTTGCCAATAACTTCCAGGTACATGGTTTGTTTCTAAAATAATTTGGCACAAAAGATGACCATGAATAGAAGTCATGTTGCGTGTAACCAGGCTTAAAGTCAACGCCATAGTTCTCAGTTGACTCCATGAGTTTGCAGGCCATAACCCTTTGATATATTTTCATGCTACTTCATTAAGTTGTGAAGGTTAGTAAGTTGTGTCACATACAAGAAAGATTAATCTGACTCTAATTTTGAATCATCTCCCATGGTTGTTTCAATTGAGATATTTTGGTCATAATGAATATGGATGCTTAGGACCATTATCTTCTGCTAGGTGCCATTTTTCAAACACTGACCTATCTGATTTGTGTTGTCTGCGCATGTCATATTCTTTGCAAATTTGACCTGTCTGCTATGATACATCATTATATCCTGTATAGGATAAATATTAATACGCCACTAATAAAGTAGCAATGGAGGTTACAAAAGGTTACATGCTAGGTGACCATAGTTGAATGAATCGTACCAGGTAGCATTTCATTGAGTGAACATTTACTTTTTTTAAATTCAAAGTAACAGTAACTGTTGTCGTTTTGAAAAGTAGTCTGGTTCTGTACCAAGAATGCCAAAATCAGATAGGTTTGTATTTGAAGAATGCCACCTAGCGGAAGATAACGACCTGATTTGGGCATGCTGGGTACAGAACCAGACTACTTTTCAAAACAGCAACCTTAAAGGTGGGTATTTAGATTTTTCACATCTCACCAAATTAAAAAATATATATATCACTGAAATTTATATGAAAAAACGATACAAATCATCAATAATTAAGAATCATAAAATTACAAAAAAAAAAAAAATTTTTGATGGTGTTCCCTTAAAAGGCTACGTAGCCTCTTAAGGTATTTTTAGATTTCGCACCAAAAATAAAAAAAAAGCATTGTGGGAATGTCAAGTGACTGGCATGTGACTAATGATGCTTAAATTCCATAAAATAACAGACATGTAATTTTTTTCCATAATGTCTTCTTCGGACACTATGTATGAAGCTTCGTCTGTGTATTTCCGGTATGTAAATGAGCGAGTTGCTCATGTAAAAATAGACCATGTTTCCTGTCGGTGTCGACCTGGGCCGAAGTAAATCTCTAATTTTTCTTGTTGTCGGATGGTTTTCGACTACTGGGGTTTTATGAATGAAAATTAAAAGGCCTTGGGATTATAAGGATGATTTTTTTTGTATTTTTGTAAAATTTTTGTCCCAAAATCTGAAGAGCCACCTTTAATTCAAATTTCAAAATAAAATAAACGTTAACTCAATAACATGCTATCTGGTACGATTCATCCAGCTATGGTTTGCTGGCATGTAACCTACGCACCAGTTATGTCTAAAAGCAGCCTCTACAGGCTTGGGAAATAGCTTCGGTAGAAGCCCAGACATTTCTTGTTGATTAACTATGTGGAAAATTCCTGCAGAAATCCTGGTTTCCTTAAAGTCTATTTTTAGAAACTCTATTCAAAGATGGGCAGTAGAACAAAAGTATTTGTAAAAACTATTTTTCCTGTTTGAAATAATTAAATTTCTAAGAAATCTGGAGAGAAACACAGTCTAGATTTTACCACAGAGGCATTGTTTAGCCATTTTCTCCATTGCTGCTTTATTAGCGGCAAGTTTCAGTTTACATAACGCGTAGTAATAACGAGCGACAACGAGTTTCAGGCAAGCCCATAACGAGCAAAGCTCTTTTTGCGATAACAGTTCTAGATTTTTTAAAAATAAAATTCCAACTTCATTCTGGGTTTTAGCCTTAAAGGCCCAGTAAAGGCCAAAATATCAAAGCAGGTGTCATAATACATTTAAATCTAAATCATACCATTTAAAAGTATGGAAAATATTGTGGAATTGACAGACTGTTATCGTGTGATCCGGCCATATGTTAGTTGCTGGCAGAAAAAAGAATTTTAAAATCAGGCAAAAAAACACAAAAAACAGCTTCCTGGCAGGTTTTAACCTAGTTTTGAAATTAATTTCTCTGTCAGCGACTAACACTTGGACAGACCATACAATAACAAATTGTCATCTTCACAATAATTTCCGTACTTTTAAATGGTACGATATAAATTCAAATCTAGATGGGGATAACTCTTCTGGTTGGTCGCACAGCACCTATCACAAAACTTTTCGCTCATTTCCTTGACTGGTCAAAAATAACAATAATTATTAACCAATCTGATGATTACTTAAAAATGATTGTTAGTTTAATGAGTACAGGGTTCGTATTCACCAACCATTCTTTAGAACATTCTTAGCCCTATCCTCAGGAATTTCCTAAATTTGAAAGTAACACAACTTCTGATCGGCTAATTCAAGTGGTTAAGCCAATCAGAAGTTGTGTTACTTTCTAAATCTAGAATTAGACCTAGAATGAAATTAAGAATAGTTGGAGAATATGGACCCAGATTATCTAATTTCTTATTAACTTTAAGTGTATTGAACGTCTTGTCTATTTCTGTACAGATATACGCTATATTCTATGCTAGAACATGATAACATCAATAACCATACTACATGTATTTTTAAGTCGTGCACGAGACGTTTTTTTCATGGAAAATATTGTGTTGAAGAAATCATGACAAAACTAGTTTTTTGACGGTTTCAAAATGTGCTTTATAGAAAAAGCAGTTGTATTTTTTCTTTTTATCTTTAATAAATGAGCCATGATTTGTGAAAATGGGACTTAATAGATCTGCAAAAAGTATCAACCTAGGTCAGCGTCAGCCTGTGCAGTCCGCACAAGCTGACCCAAGTCAAACTATTTGCTATTGGTCAATTCCCTGCATTTCAGGACCAGTATACCCTGTGATTCAGTCAGTTATCATACAAAATGGATTTTATGGATCTATAACTATGTGATGACTTGCTTAGTAGATCTATCATGCATCTTGGAGATGCATTAAACCCCTTTTGTCAGAACATGGCTCAACATAATTCAAATGTCATGAAAGCTTGTTACAAGAGCTAGACAAAAAGGTAGATCTGTTTTTTTTTGTTTTTAATTTCTGTTTATCCAAAAGCCGAATAGTCTATATCTAGATCTGCTCGATAGCTCAGCAAATTTCTTTCCTGGGGTTGATGATAGTCATTGTGACAGGATTAATTCCTCTTTCACCACTGTTCATTGTTTTAACAGTGGACGTGTGGAAAAGCAGATGGGAAAAAAAAAATTCAGATCTATAATCTTTGGCGATCTATGCACTCTGATTAAAGAAAAGTATGACAGATCTACAAGTGAAATAATATTGAAAAACGGTGTCAAACACCACAAAACAAATCACAGTGCGTAGATCGCCTTAATTAGATTAGATTTCTAGATCTTTTTTTTCTGTCTGCAATTATTTCTTACTAGATCTAGCACAGCAATTGACTGTAAAGCTTTAACATGAATGCAGGGTCCTCATCAATCACCAGTAGATCTGCAAATCATTTATTTCCACCCATATAAAATAAAATGCTATGCTATGCATATATACATCTATCTCTAGATAATCATCCGGATACCGAATGAAATATTGTGTAGCATGTTAGATGTAGATCTATTTGAATTTGAACAAAAGTGCCTGGGAATTTTCTTCACATCTGTCTCCCATCTTTGAAAACATTATCCATGTTTTCATTGATAAGGGATTTAGATACTTATATTAGTATTTTACCAATACACTGAAATAAAACAAGCCGACTCCTTACAATCCATGCAAAATCGTTTGTTTGTATAGTGTCTGACGTTGATTTCAACATTAGATTTTATATTCCATGTAGATCTAGATCTATATCGCGTCGGCAAGTATTCATGGGGTTCTTTTACCATTAGGCTACTCAGCTCAATATTCTTCCCAATCTTCTGGCTTATTTCCCGCAAAATCATCGTCAAAAAAATAAACAGGACACACTGTACAAAACATCATAAATCTAAAAAAATGGAGGTACCAAGATAAAAACCAGGTCCGATAATGATCAGATGTTGCTGCAGTAGCGCCAGGGTAGCAGAGGATATACTCCCAGTCGACCTTAATCACCAACTAAACCATAAGTAAGTGTAAGCATATAAAATTCTTGAGTTTAAATAGATATAGCCTGATCTGAGTGATGGACTGCCATACTATAGACAGGTTAACTGAACTTAATTACAAATTTAACTACAATATAACCAATAATCAGAGATACTATATATACCAAGTAGAACTAAATGTAAAGTTCACTCTGCCTACTTGCACCTGTTGAAAAAAAAAAGTAGATCTAACATGAAAGAAGAATTATGAGGATCATTAAAACAAGACATTTTAGCATTCAACCTCATTATAACTAAAATGTTATTGATTCCAAACTTACACGAAGGTTTTAAAGAAAAAAATTTAGAAATATGTATTTAATAACCTGGTCTGAGTGATGGACTGCCACACTACAGACAGGTCTATAAATTAATCATCAAATATAAAATGTTAAACTGCCACAACAACATAACAAATTTTTTAATTTATCATATTGAATTAAGACCAGGAAACCGTCCATAAAAAATAATACCCTCGTTAGTATGCAATCAAATAAAGCATGGCATCTAGATCTGCATACAAATATACAGATTTTAGTTTTTTTTTTAATTGTACAGTAAGAATTAAATTGTGAATTGACGTGGATATATATGATTCATGTGTACATACAGTGGAAGAATATTGTGTTAATAGTGATCACTAGTTTGTGTATATTGTATTAAAATATTAATAAGATCTAGTAGATAGTGATAAAAGTCAGTGGGAGTAAGACTCCAAAACAAGAAAAATGACGGAAACGGGAAGTCCAAATCAAATGACTAACAATTAAACTGGGAAAACGACTCATAAATGGGCAAATTAGAAGCTTTATTAGCTTATGCACAGAATTGTGCATTAGGCCTCGACAAACTTTATGAACTTTTTATCCTGTACAGGATAGTGATGCGTCATTGCAGACAGCAGACGAAGAAAAATGACATACGCAGACAACGAGTTCATTACCAGAAAATGTCAAATTACGACATCATTTTTTTTCTCAACGATTGATTAGGGCTGTAGAGGTAATCAAAAAGTCTGTTGTGTTTCGACCTCTAAGATTAAAAAAAATAGAAATCACCCATATTGAGAATCAGGCACAACGAAAATGTACGACATTAGCATCAGGACGGTTTGTGATAATTATCCGCGCAAGGGTAGATAATCGAGCACACTGATGTAGTGAAACAAATAAAACAAACTTACCGATACAATGGTATTTGTAAGTCAAAGTCGCTTTCGAGGTGGTAGAGGACGAGGCAGAGGGATCGGTGAAGTTGCCTTTCAGGCACGCCAGTCAGCCTCTTACGAAAGTAGCGGCAGATCATCGAATGAAGCATACGATTTGAGAACCGAGGTAGTCAGCGAAATTTAAAAAACTCTCCTCGTTCAAATTTTGCATTATAATGATAATGATTATGGATAATATTTGTTCATTTTGATGTGTAATTGTGATTTTCTTGGGTCAACTGTACATTAGCGAACACATAAATACTGAGACGCATAAATAATGTACCTCTTCATAAGTATAGGAGCGTAAGCGAATTTCGCTAGTAATCGAATTTCGCGAACTATGCTCTCGGGCAATATTTTTGTATCTCTGACATCATCCATTCACGGAAATGATTGATATCTTAGCAGCAAAGGTGTTTTGAACTGTCATTTGAATCTAATGACAGAAAAATACCTATCAATAGGAAAAAAGTTCATAAACGACCTCTCACATGCTTTTCCCCACCATTTTATTATCACTTTTCAGGTGTCTCCTTTATATGCAGATTTTAAAAGATTCTTTCAGCTTAAAACTTTTTTGTTTCGTCTATTTTCAGTTTGACAGGTTATCTTTTGAACTTTAATAGCCGAAATTTCGTATGGGACACCTAAAGGGAAATATATCCAAATGAATGACAGAGGGGTCCTTATTCATTTTTTTCCTAAGAAAATAAATTGAATCAGGTACAAAAATCACTACAAAGACAAAAAAATACCTTTGTTCTGTGAGCTACAAAAGGTTATCTTTTTTTGGATTTACAGCCTGTTTATCCCCAACACTGTCATCCTGATTTAGATTGTAATATTTCAGTGCCACAGCAGAAGTAATTACACGAAAAATCACATAACTGTCGATTTTGTTTTCTGAGAGCTGCGTTTTGTTTTATGTTCTTCAGGTTTTCTCGAAGGAAGTAAATGTAGAGTTAATATCCAAGGGAGGCAATGAATATTGCTGAAATGATGCTGTGAATTTTTTATTTCATTTTACCCTCTCTGGAGCCTCTAATTTTTGGAAAACCAGAGTTGTCGAAATTGGCTTACTCTCTTTATAGATGGCGACTTTGCACTGTCTCACTTCTAGCGATGTTTTGACAGATAAATTTAGATGTTTAAGTGGTAAAAATTATTTTTACAAAAGTATTTGAATACAAGTGCATAGATATTTAACCATAAAGAAAATTACTATTGTTTTGTGCAATCCGCAAGAGCAGTTTCCCTTGCATTGGCGAAATTCGATTACACCAGTATACCTGATTACTACTTGGGGGCTGTCGCACCCATACCACTGCTTATTTGCAGGTTAAAAGTCCCATGTCAAATCGAATTGATAAATAACATCAGAGGTTATTGACAAAATAAACAAGACAGCCGAAGTTTGTTTGTTAAACTGCGTTCTATCTGAATTCTTTACACTTGATGTCACTAATGATGATCGGGGCCAACTGAAACTCCTTTCACAGTTCTGACAGTACTCGGTCGAGAACTTCCTCTGTCAGAACGTATAGTTCCTGGTAAAGCAAGAGTGATATCATCTATGCATCAATAAACATGATAATGCGTGATGCAATAGTAGATCGCAAAACGATATAATTTATAAACCAAATACTTGTAACCAGGGTTCCTGCTGAACCTCCTATTTGGCGCCATTTGTACAAGAAATTTGAATTTAACACAGAAAAATATGATGTGGCGAAACTGAATGGCGCTGGTCCTATTATTTAGGGTTGCTGGTTCCTGGTTTTGTGAATAAAGAATAACGACCTAGAGTAAAAGTGGTAGCCTGTCCAGGTAGTCTCAATAATGAGACGATATGGTGACTTTTTTCATATTTGGACATTCAACGTGCCCCGTACCATCTCAAGTCCATCGTAAATTTTCCAGTAGCAAAGATAGGGCACTATACTGACTTTTTGTTTCGTCGGTTTAATCTGTATTGCAGCGAAATATAATTGACTTATAGTAACAAACATGACCAAAGACAAATTATTAAACCCTGCATTACCTTAAGAGCTTGTAGAAGTCGTTTATAAAATGTAAATCTCGGGAAAAAAACTCTCTATCTTAAAAAAATCTATCATGTGTGGCAACCATTTTGTGTGTGTTAGGAACGTAAATTACTTGAGTAACACAGATGAAATGAACTGTTTTTCTTATGTTCAGGGTTTAACTCTACCAAACAATCCCTGGTTTTATGACTGTGTGAAAGAAGCCTTTTGAAAACGTGGGAAAAGGAGAAAATGCTGTAACCAGCATTTTCTCCTTTTTCCACAATGTTTTCTAGCCTTCCCAAAACAATTTTTAATTGTTAAGTCACTTTAATATTTTCGTCTGCTAATGCTATCAATTATCAAATGCGTCTGATAAAGAGTTAAATTGAAAATATTTGTATTTCAAACAAAGGATCATTGAATACTCAAGCAACAGGTATGTTCAAATCCTAGTTTTGTGCTGTATTTGTGAAATTATGAGAGTTCAAACTTGCGTACAAAATCTGTGCAGATTTCAACTGGTTTTGTCTTGATCGTCTCTGTACCCAGAGACGACCAATCAAAAAGTAACATTGCCTTTGGGGACAGTTATCTGTACCACCTGTCCAGGTTGATATTGATAAGGTGTTACTGTGTTGATTGTCACAGGTGAGTATTGACACAGTGCTTGTATTACAAGCATATATTTCAGGGATTGAAATTCCCTTACATTTACTGGCACAATGTGAGTTAGAATTGGAAAATGCACGCTGAAATTTCAAGCATTAGGCCAAAAAATGCAAGGGCAAATTATGGAAGGTCAGTTACGCAACAGTTCTACACGTGAATAAGAATAAAAAAATCTTTTTGTACTAAACAGCTGTAATTTCACAATGAAAAATCCCTCGACGGCTATTCAAAAAATTTACGGGAATTTAGAGGAAATGAAGATTGGTTCTCTGCTTTACATGACTGCAAATGCTTTGAACTTGACTAGTCCAAAAATTGTCCTTTGATCAAATATTAACTAGACTTGTAATTTTCTGAGAGTAATTACAATGGAACCTCCGCTATAATGCTGTTGTCGGGAGCCAAGATCGACAACAGCTTTACATCCTGGGTTGAAATATATAATGCTGATTAACCCCCTCACACACACTACCGTCAACCAATTTGCCTACCAGTGCCAGAACTATGGCATGAATTAATTAATGTTAATAGCCAATATATTTGGACAAAAATAAATTATTATGGAAATTACTGATTTAAGATTTTGAACAATACAGGGTGGCCAAAATAATAAGTTTTAATTTGTTTGGGGAGTGTGTCCAAAATGATAAGGGTAAAATCTTGCAAATTTATGCACAGTAGGGGTGGAGTAGTGCATTATTTTTTGTAATCGTGGGGACAACACATGGCTTCAACCATTTACCTCTAAAGAATGACTTTTCACGCTTCTGCAGAAGGTGCCTTTCGCAAATGTTGTGAAAAAAGGCGAAACTGCTTATATAACATCAAAAAGCTGGGAAAGATTTTACCCTTACGCATCTTTCAGAACTTTAGTTGCTCTGCAGCCACTGTAGATCAAGGTCAGACTGTAGACTAATTGTTTTGTCTGATCTCTGATATTAATCTTCTCTGTCTGCTTTGAAGAGGCATTTCTAATAAAAAAACGCCAACCTTAGTATTTCATTTTTTTGTGTGTGTGTAATTTCACGACTGAAAATTACCATTGGCTCCTGAAGGATTTGTGTTACGCACGATGTACAATTGTGCATTCATTATGTAGCCGATCATCTGATTTCAAATATTTTCTGAGAATTGAAAGTCTGATGTTTTGGAAAATATATTTTTCAGCATATCCTGAATATTAAGTTTTCCTATACATGTATATTTGGACTGTCCGGAGTGACTAAGTTATTTTTGACAACAATCAATTTGCTCAAATATTTAGGGTGTCCGAATACATTGGCAAATTACAGTATATTTTATACTGCTGTTAATGATATACATATAGAAGTATATTGATGTTAAGTCTGTCTAATGTAAGATTGTATATTTTATTTGAAGACAGTTATGGGCTGAAGTTCTTTTGTAATCAACTGCGTGTGTATTTCTCAAACAAAGTAATTGTGCACAGTCATAGGTGATAAAAGTAATCAACAAGATAAAAGTGTAAAAAATTGTCACATTGTGTGCATAGTGTCATTTTACATCAGTATTAGGTCAATCGGTATTTGTTTTTTTACACTGAGCATTCTTATCAGCGTAACGGTTGATCCGGATCAGACTTGGAAATGGTCAACTCCCCTCAATTCTGGGAGCAATGGGACACCATATTAGGGTCAGCGTTTCAGCGAAGTTCGTTCTAACGGGGTTCCACTGTATTGTCAAGTTTTGCTAGAATCATACAGCATGAGCATAACAATGATGATGTACTAGGGTAAAATATATCAAGGGCAGGGCCATTTCATGTGTACTGGTATTGATCAAACTTAAATATTCCTAACATTCTCTAATAAAAGATTGGTATAGGTAGTAAACTATGGTATAACTTTGAAAAAGAGGTGTTGTAAAAATTGTCGGATAAAGGAATTGCCAGCAGTCTCTCCTTTCCTCACAATGTTTTCTACCCTTTCGATGACCAAGCCAATGACTCTCACATAATTCAAATTACCAGCTGCAAAAGCCTTCAATATTAATTGGATGAGGCTAAACATATCTTGCCAGTGTAAAGAACCAAGGTGGAAGTACTTGTATACACCTTATTGTGATTTTTCTTTTTGTAGGTGGCTGAAGAATTGAGGATTACAGTCGGCAATGATCAATATAGAGAAAGCAGTCAAGGAGATGCAGGAGAACGAAGACAGCTGGGATTGGATCACAGACTGGGTCCAACATCTGGCCGCTTTGATCCAGATTATAGTTCCTCAAACAGGTATGGGAATGAACAGACTGACAGATATGGCTCGTCAAGTCAATATGAAAATAAGGGTTCCAGTACTGCGAACCCTTTTCGCTCTGGTGCCCAAGAAGGAAGTGGAAGAGGTTACATAAGGGAAGGAGGGGACAAGAGAGGTATTGGTGCATCTGGTCAAGACCCTTCTGGAGTCTCTCAGAGTCGACCATTATTTGCTGCGGCATCTAGGTTAGTAGAGCCTAATCAGACTGGTTCACCATATCGTGGCACAAACCCATCTTCAGCAGGTTCATCAACAGCAAGACCATTGAAATCCATTTTAAAGAAAAAGAGTGATCCTGAGGAAACCCTTGCAGGAGCACCAAGTCAGAAAACTGCAGGCCTACCAGGTATGTCCAATTACATTGATGAAATTGATGATGAAGAAAAATTTCTCTATGGTGATGATGACATGAAAACTGGAGACAAGTCTGGTGGTTATGGATCTAATATAGGAGGTCCTGTTGCAGGTCCAGACATACGATCTGCAGCTCAGGCCTGGAAACCCTCAGCCCCTTCAAACACTGTGTCAGGGATAGTATCACAGTTTGTTTCTTCTCAAAGCCAAGAGCCTAGAAGTCATAAGTCCAAATCTGTTGGTCAACATTCACAACCTGCAAACACTTCTAGTAACTCAGGTGGAGGAAATGATCTGTGGAGTATGTTGGCAAAGAGTGTTCAGACAGTGCAGAATCAGCAACTGCAAATTCAGCCCCAGCAAGCTGCATATAGTGCATCACAACAACACCCACCTCAGCAGACTCTTTATAGTACTCCACAACAGCAACAACAACCATCTTATAGTCAACACAATCAGCAGTCAATACAACCAGCGCAAGTTCCACAACCCCCACCAACAGATACAGGTCACGATCCTACTATTGAGAACATTCTAAAATCTATAGGTTTTGATTTTGATATGTCTAAGAGAATGCAAGAGAAGGCTAAACAAGCATCTGGAGAAGTTGTAGCACCAAAACCAGCTGTCACGGAGGCCTCTCAGTTTGGAATTAATCATAGTGCATCTTTTATTGGTAGCGGATTGTCACATGAGGACATGAGATCAAGTCTTGGAGGCAGCAAATCTGATCCTAGCTCCCATACTGTAAGACAAGAATCACATGAAAGAGAAATGTATAATAGAGGAAACAGAGATAGACCCTTTGATGACAGAGAAAGGAGAAGTCAGGAATATGATGATAGGGAAAGGAGAAGTCAGGAATATGATGATAGGGATAGGAAAAGTCAGGAATATGATGATAGGAGAGGAGAGTCAGCTGAAAGAAAAAGAAGGAGAGACTATGAGGATGATTGGAGAAACTCTATGGAAAGACAATCGAGAAGAAGTTTTGATGACAACAAGGATAGTTCATTTGACAGAGGAAAAAGTTCATATGATCATTTTACTAGTCCACCTAAAGATCAAAGTCAGAACTTACCAGACAAAGGACTGTCTCCAGTCAGTGATGTCAGTCAGTCCCCACCTCCACCTATGTTTAACCTACCACCAATAACAATTAAAAGGAGAAGTGTTCTTGAACGGAACAGAAGTCCAGGCTGGGATCGGAAAAGGAGTCCGGAAATCACTGTTAGAGTTGGTCGTAGTAGCCGAAGCCCAAGCTTTACCAGAAGTATATCTAGCCATGGAAGACGATCTAACAGAAGTATTAGTCCAGAGAAGGAAAGACCCAGAAAAAGTAGCCCTATAATCAGAAGAACAATAACAATTGATCCTGACATAAGAAAGAGACTAAGTCCAGGTGCAAAGGACTACAGAAAAGACAGTCCAGCTGTGAAGAGAAAAAGTCCTATGGTCAGGAGACGTAGCAGAAGTCCAAGAGATCAAAGAAGGGGTAGTAGAAGTCCAGGAAGAAGAAGGAGCCCAGGTAGACGACGAAGTAGAAGTCCAGGAAAGAGAAGAAGTCCACAGAGAGGAAGAAGTAGAACTCCTAGTAGAGGTAGAAGTCCTGGAAGACGCCCTAGCCCTGGCAGACGAAGAAGTAGAAGTCCTAGAAAGAAAAGCAGGAGTCCCAGGAATAGAAGTCCTAGACGCAGAAGTTTGAGTCCTGGAAGAGGCAGGAGTCCAATGAGAAGAAGCATTAGTCCAAGGGGTAGAAAAAGGGGTTTTAGCTCAAGAAGTACAAGCAGGGACAGAAAGATACGAAGAGGTAGCAGTAAAGATAGACAGCCTAGAGGCAGGAGTATTGATAGAAGATCAAGAAGTGGTAGTAGAGGGAGAGATTGGAGTAGACGCTCGTTTAGTTCTGGGTCAGATTCTGATGTAGATGGGCCAGCTAACAAACAGTATTTTAGTTCACCACTACGCCTAGCAGGTAGGCCCCCTAAAAGAGTTTACGATGAGCCACCAGTGTCACAGCCTCTTGCAGGTCCTCCTGGACCAATGCCTGATTATGGAGTACCTGTACCTCCACCAGGTTATGGACCAGGCCCAGTGCCAGTTGCTCCTCCTCCATTCAGTTTAGGTCCTCCACCATTTCCAGTACCCCCACCAATGCAGCCAACAGGGCCTATTCAGTATCCATCCCAGCTTACATATGTGGTACCAACCGTACCTCACATTGTTGACACGTCCCAGCCACCACCGGCAACTTTTGAGATCCCTCTTAATCATGGGTCTGACATGCCTGATGTACCAGGTGAAGAAAGTAATCAATTCTTTGACAGAGACAAAGGGGAAGAAAGTAGTAATAGAACTGTCTTGCCACCTAAATCAACAGGCAGAGGTGAAGGATCTGACCCTGCGCATGAACGAATAGTAGTCATTGGAGGTAAAGCAAAACCAGCTAAAAAACATGATAGTAGTAAAACAACAAGTGTTTTGGTTGATCCTGTAAAGGAAAAGGCTAGAATCATTCAAGAGAAAGAAGACTTTGACAAGAAAATCAGCCTACTTCAATCTGAGTTCAACAATCTCAAGAAATTAGAGGAGGAACTGAAATCCAAGACAAAAGGCATCAAGGCTAATGAAAATATTATAGAAGAAAACACTAAACTGAGAGAGGAAATTAAAAGAGAACTGGGCAAACTTGTCAAAGAGAAAAAGGCATTTGAAACAAAACATGCAGGGATTTTGCAAGATATTTTGAATCGGGAAGTCAAAATCACCACAAAGAAGACAGATGGTGAGAAGAAAACAGAAATAACAAAGAAGGATAAAACGCCATTAAAGACCAATGAAAAGACTATTAAAAAAGAATTCAGCAGGCAGGATTTGCAGGTATTTAACCCATTACCACACCATCCAATGTTTTTTACTACCTTGGAAGAAGGACTGAAAAAGGGGCCGAAAACATTGAAAGAGGAAGGAAATGCTGGTAACCAGCTTGCTCTCATTTTGTCTCAGTGCTTCTACATTTCTGACACATCCTGTCACACCTGTATTTGGATCTCGTTTAATTTGTTGTCTGCAAATGCTCTTGAAAATGGACAAGCCTAAAATTTTGTTAAGTGGTAAAGAGCAAATTTGTACCAGTGTAAATCTTTAACTTTTTTACATTTGTGCTGTAGACAGCTTTTTTGAATACAAAATTTTCATTCAATTTATTTAGCAGTTTAACCCTTTACCAAACAATCCCTGGTTTTCACGACCCTGAGGAAGAAGCCTTCTGAAAACAATGTGGGAAAAGGAGAAAATGCTGGTAACCAGCATTTTCTCCTTTTCCCACAATGTTTTCTACTCTTTGAAAGTCAAGTTGTATTTTTTGAGTCACATTTATTTTGTCGTCTGCAAATGATTTCAATTTGGACAAGTCTGAAATTTTGTTGTTTGGTAAAGAGTTAAGTCTTTACCACACAAACCCTGGTTTTAACAACCCTCAGAAAGGGGTGCTTGAAAATATGTTTGGAGAAGGAGAAAATGCTCTTGGCATTTTATTTATTTTTAACAATGTTTTCTAATCTTTTAAAGATGAATTCCATATTTGAGCTTTCTTCAAAATTTCATCTGCAAATGCTTTCAATTTTGAATAGTCTAATGTTTTGTTGTCTGAGTTGTGTGTTTTGGTACAGCAGCAGTTTTGAATCTGTGTAACTATGTACAAATGAAACTACAGCTAGTATGGGTTTTTAGCTCACATGAGTACAAAGTATTCAAGGTGGGCTTTTGTGATCATGCCGTGTCGAACATGCATCGTCCCTCGTGCTGTCAACAACATTTACCTGTGTGCACTCTAGAGGCCACATTTTCAACCAGATACTCATGAAAGTACGGTAGGTCAGAGTGTTTGTCTTGATATTTTAGACAACTTTGAAATTAGGTCATGCTGGGTTAGAAAGTATGTCACTGAGCCAAATATTAGAAAAACCTTGTGTACTCTGTAGAGACCACATTTTCAGCCAGATACTTAAAAATCTTGATCAGAAAGGGTATCTCGGACAAGTTTGAAATTGGGTCACAACAGATCAAAAAGTAGGTCATGGGGCCAAATCTTAGAAAAGCCTTATGTGCTGTCTAGAGGCCACATTTCAGTCTGATACTCATGAAACATTATCAGAATGTCTTGATGATATTGCTGACGAGTTCAGAACTTGGCGGTCAAAAGGCAGGTCATTTACACTCATGTGTTTTACATAATCAAAATCAGGATCTCTTCAACTTTATCAGCCCTAGATGACTTTACACAGGTGAGCACTTTAAGGCCAGTGGCCCTCTTGTTTGTTAATATAAGTTTTTGTTTAAGCAATTTGTGTGAAATGTTGGATGGCTTGGCCTTTTTCCTGCATTCAATGCTCTTGCTATTGGATGATGTCATACTTGGCAAGTTTGTTTCTTTGGCCGTGCATTTGTTGAGGCTGCTGATTGCATAAGGATATGTTTTAATCTCTGAAAAATGCTGATTATATTTCCTTGCAGTTTAAAGTGGAGAAAGGCAAGCTGATGAAACATCAATTTGTGGATGAAGGGGAGCATTGGTGTAAGGGTTGTAACTTAGACTTTCACAATATACATGATTTTGTACAACACCTGTCAAGTTACAAGCACAAACAGGTAAGTGTTGTGTAACTTTTTACCAAACAACAGTAAGTTTTAACACACCTTAGGAGAAGGCTATTGGAATCATTGTGTGAAAAGGAGAAACTGCTGGTAACCAGCATTTTCTCCTTTTCCCACAATGATTCCTTATTCCTCAATGGATTATTATACCTTTTTAAAGAAAAAGCCCAACATTTAAGCCACATTTCATTTGTTGTGTGCAAATGCTTATAATATGAATGAGTCTGAAAGTTTGTTGTCTAATAAAGGGTTAGACTCTTAACCCTTTACCAAACAACAAAATTTTGAACTTGTCCAAGTGAAAGCATTTGCAAGCAACAAATTAAATGTAGTTGAAAAGGAAAAAGTCGTCTGAGAAAGGATAGAAAACATTTTTGGAAATGAAAAATATGCTGGTTACCAGCATTTTTTTCCTTTTTTCTCACAATGTTTTCAAAGCCTTCTTCCTAAGGGTCGTTAAAACTCAGGATTGTGTGGCAAAGGGTTAATTGGCTGTAGCTGAAAATTACAGCTCTTCACTCTCCGACAAATTGTTTTATAATATTTGTTACTGAGGAATAGTTGCCAGTATCTTAACCCTTTTTTTTTTTTTTTTTCAGTTTTTTGCAGATTGCTTTTGATGAACACTGTGACAAAAGGATAAATAGCTAACAAGTAGTTTATCGTTTTGCCACAATGTATCACATGAAGTCTTTAAATAACCTTTATTTATAATTATCATCCTCAGTCAGTAAGAATGAGTTAAAATTCTGCTGCACCAAATTTGTTTCAGATGGTATTTGTGTAATGGTAATACCACAGCAGTTTATTTTACCTGTATGGTACATAAGATTAGTACACTTTTCATCAATGTTTTCCATGCCAGTGTTCAATCTAGCTTTGCTTGTAAGGGGGCCCATCGGGCCCACAGACTTTGAAATAGGAGGCCATTTTGGAAATCTGGGTGCCACACATAAAAAATCATACCTTGTTACTGAAATGTTAACCTTTTTATTTAACAAGTTTTGCCTTTTTATTTAACAAGTATATTCTCATTGAATAACAACTCTGTAGAAGTTATCATTGTTACTGACGTAACTTTGTTTCCACCATTAATTTAATCCTAAAAGAAAAGCAAAATGACAAATATGCCTGTCAATAGTAAACTTTTCACAACTCTGATGTCCCGTCACAGAGGGATTTAACTTTCCTGTCGATTACTCAAAGTAGAGTTAAATTATCTCATCACAAACTAACCAACTTTTGAACAGATCATCATTTTGGTGCCATTTTGGTTGAAACTTGCGTTTCTGTGGGGTATTATTATCGTCACTTGAAAGGGTAGGTAATGCTGTGTTCCCACTAGCTTTTTATTTTAAAGGTACACTTGTTAACCTCCTGGACTGAAAATGTGGGGGTAAGATTTCATATTAAAGGGTATGACAATAATGGTTCCCAACTAGAGATAAAGCAATCCATATTTATGATTTGCAGCAAAAAAGTGTTATATCAAGATGTCTGTGTAACTTTACTGCTTAAAGTCATCAAAAAGCTGAAAAGGCAGTCTGAAGTGATGCTTATTGGACAATGTTAAAGAGACATTTTGTTGTGTTATGGGTTTCCGCGTTTCTGGTACCTATCGATTTTTCATGTCTGTTAATTTCTGGATAATTATTTCCACATGACATAAATTTGTCAATAAGGATAACAAGTAACTTCAAAACCTGTCATTATACACAAGGTAAGTGGATAATGTCCATGTATTTTCTTACATGAGGTATTTGTTACGTGAATTTCAATTCTGTAACATGATTTGTGCAATAATTTGCGCAAGTGGAGTGCTGGGTACTGGCCCAATTGTGCTTTCCAAAGTAATATTTTAAACAGCTGTTGCCTTTTTTCACCCCATTAAGACTTCAAAAGTACTCAGAAAATCGCTTCATTGCAATATTGAATGATCTGTGGAAGCTCAAAGAATCATAATCTCTGGTACCCATAATTCTGCCAAAACCGTCCAACACGAAGATTGACAACAGTCTATCTGTCAGGTTATCAATAAATTCTCACTGGAAAGCTTGGCATTATGTTTATTGAGCGGAAAAAGGTAGAAACAGAAGAAAGGACCCTAATTCGTGGAATGGCACCTTTACGATCGAGTGCGCCCAACGGGCCCGAGGTTGGTTTAGAATTGGTTTAGGGACTTTAGGGGGCCTATGGCGCAGTGGTGTGCTCTAGATTGAACACTGTATGCCAGTTCATCTTTTACCACACAATCTTGGGTTTTAACAGCCCTGCAGAAAAACGTGTTGGAAAACATTCTTGAAAAAGAAGAAAATGCTGATAACCAGCATTTCCTCCTTTTACCACAATGTTTTCTTGCCTTGCAAAGACAAATTCAACAAGTTCAGTCATATTTTATGTGGTAGAGGGTAAAGAAAGCTGTTTATATCTTTTCACATGTTTATATATGAGCCATGCTCTGTGAAAAGGGGGCATAATGCATCTGTGATGCATGATACCAAGCACGTCATTACATTATCATAGATTCATTAAATCCATTTAGTTTAACTGTTGACTAAATATGGAGGTAGAATGGTACTTTGACATGCAGAAAATTTAAAGATAGCAAATACTTTTTGCCCATGTCAGCATGTCAATTGATTTGAAAATTGGTAAAAATGTTTGTCTTGATGAAATCTAGGATGAGTTCAAAATTGGGTAACCTGGGGTCATAATGTAGGTCACAAGGTCAAATTAAAGAAATACCTTTAGGGCACTCTAGAGGTCACATTTCTTGCTCAATTGACTTGAAAATTGGTCAGAATGTTTGTCTTGATGAAATATTGGATGAGTTTGAAATTGGGTCAGCTGGGGTCATAAACTAGGTCACTTGGTCAAATTAAAGAAATACCTTGTGGGCACTATAGAGGCCACATTTATTGCTCAATTAACTTGAAAACTGTTCAGAATGTTTGTCTTGATAAATTTTTTGATGAGTTTTAAATTGGGTAACATGGGGTAATAAACTAGGTCACTAGGTCAACTTATGGAAATTCCTTGTGGACGCTCTAGAGGCCACATTTTAAGCTCAATAGACCTGACAATTGGTCAGAAATTGAATTATGCCCGTGGAGTGAAATTTCGCCTATTGACTCAGGTGAACGATCCAGGGCCATCATGGCCCTCTTTTTTACACAATTTTTTTCTACACTTTTGAAGACATAGCAGCCTGTCTGCCACACTTAATTTGTCACCTGCATAATTATGCCTTCAGCTTAAGAAAGTCTTAAGTTTTGTCACCTGGGTTAAATTGTTGTGTGCAGAATCCTTTTTACATAGACAATTAAAAAAACTTTGTCACCTGTTAAAGACAAGCTGATGAGATGGTTGGTAGCATTCAGGACTTGAGACTGAAGGGGGGAGGGGGTGAATGCCTTGAATCACTAGCTTGGCCAATTTCTTTTCAAGGATGATGATAAGTCATTGACAAGATTCATTCCTCTCCTTTTTCTGGTCATTGTCCAGATGATGTTTATGTGTGAAAGTAGCCAGGGGCTTAGAATACTGTGAGGCATACTGGTATATTTAACTCCAGGAAAGCATGGGTAGGTGCACTTGCTGCCGTGACATGACTGAAATGATTTTGAAAATTAGGCTAAACACCATACAAAGAAAATGATCTGTTAAAGAATTATTGGATAACGTATACATTCAAACCACTGCATGATTGGTAGTTGTTATACTTTATGTTTTTGTTAGTCATTACCAAGTGATCACAGGCCATGGAAAGAGGGATTTCAGCCCAATGAAGGGATGATTGTGAACAAAAATGGTATCAGGGTACCATTGCCAGGTAGGCATACCATGTCTTTGTACAGCTGGTCACCAGTATTTTCTCCTTTACACAACAAAGCTTTCAAAAAGTTAAAATAGAAAGTTTTATGTCCCCACAAACTATGTGGAACTGTTACATAGGAGTCACTGTGTCTGTCTGTCGGCTTGTAGCTTTTTTTGTCCAAGATATTTCTGAATAACCAATGGATGGATTTCAATCAAACTTTATAGAAAGTTTTAATATGAAGCAAAGGTGTGCATACTAAAAATTGGTTATGGTTGAATGGTTTTCCAATGAGTTATGGCCCTTTGATGAATTTTTTGCCCCTAGTTGTTTTACACATTGGGTTTTTGTCCGGAGCATAACATCCAAGGTATAAAAGCTATTGATTTCAAACTTCATCTACAGATGGATCACATTGCGGACAAGTGCATTGCACAAGATCCTTAACTGTGTCTTCATTTTTAGCTCCACTGGCCGAAGGCCAGCGGGCTTATGTCATGGCCCGGTGTCCGTCGTGCATCCGTCTGTCCGTGCGCGCATCCGTCCGTGCGTGCGTGCGTTAACTTTTTTTTCAAACTTCTTCTTCTCTGAAACTACCCATCCGAATTTGATGAAACTTCACAGAAATGATCCTGCCATGGTCCTCTTTAAAATTTCTTGAAAGAATTTGATTCTTTCAAAAACTCTGGTTGCCATGGCAACAAAACTGAAAAATATTGAACATCTTTGAAAATCTTCTTGCCTGAAACCATAAGGCCCATGGCTACCAAATTTGGCATGTAGCTTTATCTAATGGACCTCTATCAAATTCCTTCATGTTATAGCCCTGGGGTCAAAATTGGCTTTGCCCTGGAGATCAAAGTTTAACATGGGCTCATATAGTGACTGTAATTTAAAATAGTAATCAAGGGAAATAACTCCTGTTATACAAGATAGAGTTTGTTACTATTTACCTCCCTTGATTATCAAACTGCACTTATACATTCTTGGAGTTTGGTATTCAAGTTTTTTGGAGAGGAAGAGTGATTCATTTTGATGCTAATGGTTATGCTCACATGAATGAAATGTTTAATTTAAAGTAAGGTTTCTATCACTCAAATTTTTTCAGAACTTTACCTTTCATGCTAATGAATAAACCTGCTTGTATTCACTGACATTATCTTTGCATTTAAAAAGATATGATTGTTTTTGTTTGGCGGGCGGGGTGGAGGCTATGTTTTCAAAGTAAGTTTATTACTGTACGGACTTTTTATGCTGTATGTCTCTGTCAGTGCCAATTAAGCGCATGATACGTTATTTTACTCTTTAAGAAATGACAATGTTTTTTTTTACTGTACCAAGTTTAAAGCCATTGCAAAAAGACAAATTGAATGTAGCTTAAATGACTATTTCTGTCCTTGATAGGTTAGGAAACATTGTGGGAAAAGGAGAAAATACTTGCTGACAACATAGTGTCCTTTTCTCATTATGCTTTTGAAAGCCTTCTCTTTCAGGGTCATTAACACTTCGATTTATGTGGTAAAGGGTTAAAAAGCCAGTGGAGCGATACAGGGCCATCATGGCCCTCTTGTTTTTTGAAATGATTGCCCTTAGTTTTTCTGTGTGGAGCATAACTTCCAAAGTATAGAAGCTATTGCCTTCAAACTCCATATAGAGATAGATCCATTGAGGACAGATGCTGTGCACAAAGTCCTTAGGTCTGTCTTCATTATTTTTTGAGATATTGCCCTTATTTATTTTACATACAGGGTTTTTGTCCGGAGCATAACTTCTAAAGCATAGAAGCAATTGACTTCAAACTTCATACAGAGATAGATCACAAGTGGGGACAAGTGCACTGCACAAGATCTGTATCTGTCTTAAGCACTTTTTGAGTTATTGCCTTAGTTGTGTTATATATTGGGTTTTGTCCTGAGCATAACTTTCAAAGTTTTGAAGAAATTGTCTTCAAACTTTGTATACAGATAGATGACATTGAGGACAAGTGCACTGCACAAGATCTGTAACTCCGTCTTCATTATTTCAGATGCTATTGCCCTTAGTTTTTTTTACATATTGGATTTTTGTCCTGATAATATTTTCCAATGCTTAAAAGCTATTTACATCAAACTTCATACAGAGATAGATCAAATTGGGGACAAGTAAAGTGCACAAGATCTGTAACTCTGTCTTCAGTATTTTTGGAGTGATTGCCCTTTGTTTTTTAACATTTTGGGTTAGGAAAGTGGCAGTCAGCCAGCGACAATTCTAGTTTGATTGAGAGGTTACTTGGCATCTGCTCTTAGTATCAGCCTAACAATTCAATGGTTTGATTACAGGGCTTTTTCACTCTAGGTATAGAGTCAGTATACCAGCTCAGCTTAAACCTTATACAGCTTCACATAATTAACCCTTTACCACACAGTCCTGATTTTTAATGAACCTGAAGATGAGGGCTTTTCAAAACACAGTAGGAATAGGAGAAAATGCTGGTAACCAGCACTTCCACTTTTTTCTGCAATGTTTTCTACCCTATGAAAAACAGAAAACATCATTTGAGCTACATAATCTGCAAATGCTTTCAGTTTGGTAGGGTCCAAAGTTTTTTAGTTTGGTAAAGAGTTAAATTATACACTTTTAGATAGGAGGACTGCCTAACTAAACTGATCTGTGATTATTGAGCAATCTCAACATAATGTATGCCAATGGCCTGATGACTGCATGCACTTTGAACAGTCACCTGAAGCTATGGAAGTGGGTTTGTCCACCCGAATTGTGTCAATGAACTTGTTTGATGATCCTGGGGAATCTCTTTTATCAGTTATTAGCTCGGCTGCTGCTGTAGGCCAGGCTTCGTCGTTTGTGCTGTCTGCACGGTCTTGGTGCAAAAACTTTGACATTTTTAAAAACTTTGACATTCTATAATATCTCTGGCATTACTGAAGATTTTAACTTCAATCTTGGACATTTTTTTTCATTAAAAGGGGAACCCATACAAGAAGGACAGGTAACCATCAAAGTGTTCTTGATACAGTTTTGCCCCTTTTTTGTCTTAAATTTTCACTGAAAGTCAAGCAACTGTAGCTGAGCTTTGGCACCTGCATGAGGTGCTCTTGTTTTTAGCTCCACTGGCCGAAGGCCAGCGGGCTTATGTCATGGCCTGTTGTCCGTCGTGCGTCCGTCCGTGCGTCCGTCCGTGCGTCCGTCCGTGCGTTAACTTTTATTTCAAACATCTTCTTCTCTGAAACTACCCATCCAATTTTGATGAAACTTCACAGAAATGATCCTGCCATGGTCCTCTTCAGAATTTCTTGAAAGAATTTGATTCCTTCAAAAACTCTGGTTGCCATGGCAACAAAACTTAAAAATATTGGAAATCTTTGAAAATCTTCTTGTCTGAAACCATAAGGCCTAGGGCTACCAAATTTGGCATGTAGCTTTGTCTAGTGGGCCTCTATCAAGTTTCTTGAAATTATAGCCCTGGGGTCAAATTTGACCCCGCCCCGGGGGTCACAAGTTTTACATGGGCTTAAATAGGGAAAACTGTAGAAATCTCCCTGTACCTAGCCATAAGGCCTAGGGCTACCAAATTTTGCATGTGGCTTTATCTAGTGGGCCTCTACCAAGAGTGCCCAAATTATAGCCCTTGGGTCAAATTTTACCCCACCCTGGGGGTCACAAGTTTTACATGGGCTTATTTAGGGAAAAATTTAGAAATCTCCCTGTACCTAGCCGTAAGGCCTAGGGCTACCAAATTTTGCATGTGGCTTTATCTAGTGGGTCTCTACCAAGAGTGCCCAAATTATAGCCCTGGGGTCAAAATTGGCCCTGCTCCGGGGGTCACAAGTTTTACATGGGCTTATATAGAGAAAACTTAAGAAATCTCCCTGTACTTATTCATAAAGCATAGGGCTACCGAATTTCGCATGTAACTATATCTAGAGGCCCTTCACTAAGAGTGCGTAAATTATAGCCCTAGGGGGAAATTTGATTCACCCTGAGGGGTCAGAAGTTTTACATGGGCTTATATAGTGAAATCTTTAGAAATCTTCTTGTTACTAACCATATGAACTAGGGCTACCAATTTTAGTCCTGTTTCAGGGGTCTTATGTTCAAAACCAATTGGCCAAGTATTGTAATGTTTGGCATGTAGTGATTTTACGTATTAGCCAGTGGAGCGATACAGGGCCATCATGGCCCTCTTGTTATACAAAAGGGAAACCTTGGTTATTTTCTTTTTGGCATTCAGCTATATTTCTATTGCTGCATTTAATTTCTGGATTACAAGCGTAACAGGGGTTGTGCTCCACCAACATTCTGTACAAGGTGTGATGCAGGTCATCTCATGGTATTGTTGTTAAGATTTTGCATACTTTTAAATGAACAATTTTCTTGAGTGCTTTTGGATGTAATACTAATGACAGAAAGGAATGAATAGATAGGAGGATCACATTGAAATATAACTGATATAGTGTTGACATGAAGAGGGTGTTAATACAAACAAACCTATGTGCCTTGGATTAGATTGATTACATTGTTTATGGTTTATAACTACATGTATGCCTTCAACTGTATATTCATTGTCTGAAAGAGGAAAATGATCAGCTACATAATCTACACCTATTTTTCAGGCATTGAGTTTATGTGTCCAGTGTCAGCATATTACTGTAAGATCTGTCGAGTCTTTCTAGGAGACGTATCGTGTGGAGTGGACCACTTCAGATGTGAAAGTCACTATATAAATTATCAGGTAATGTACAATAACAGGTATGGCGCCTTGACTTACTTTCTTGAAAGCTGTCATATAGAGTTGGTCTCATGGGCTTGTTGAATTCTTTTTATACAGAAGGCAATGACAGAATGTGCAAAATGGCCTTGAAACCAATTTGACAAACAGCGAATTGGCTTGATAGCAGTTGTTTTCTTTTCACACCATATGTCAGTATGGGTTAGTGAGTGAACTTCATTAAATGCTTATATTGTCCATGGATATGCCTTTTATTGATCTTCATGAAAATGATCAGATTGCCCTGAAATTGTTTAAATTTTAAGTAATAAATTTGGCACACTTGCTTTTACTTATTTGTCTCAGAATATATATGTATTTATTTTATTCATGATAGAATTGAATTAACTAGCGAAGGAATTAAAAAAAAAAAATGATATCTATGCTGGCTATATTTAATCCTTTCTGATCCCCTGAATGCCAAACAACTGATATGCAAGGTTGAGAACACATGATAAATAAAAATTGAAAAGAACAATAGTGTATGATGATATTCATGTATAAAAACATTATGAACATCGCATTGAAGAATCCGAATTCCTTTCTGTGCTGAATATCAAACACTGTTACCACTGAAGAAAGAGGCGGATACCTCATCAGGAGAACATGAACAGATTATCAAGGTCAAGGTCAAGTTGGAGAAAAGGAGCTCCTTTAGATGTATAATTGAGTCATTTGTATGAGAAGGAAACTTTTTCTTAGAGGTTTACAAGTGACACAGTTAAAATAGATATGGATGAGCAGGAGAAGAACTGGGAAATGATGTGTATCAATAACATATTTTTATTGCTAAATCTGTGTCAGGAAGGATTGGAGAAGCACCATTAAATGAACTGCCACATGTTTTCCCTTTGGATATTCCAATTATTATTGAATAAATATAAATGTTTATACAAGCTACTATAGTTTGGGGATGCTGAAATAGTTATAATTGCAATGACTTATCTTTTTGTTGGAGAAAGGACAAGCAGATCAAAAGCGTAATTATCAAACAATCCACTGTTTTAGCAGTCTGTGGGAATAAAGCGTGTGAAAACAATGGTAGAAAAGGAGAAAATGATGGTAACAATCATTTTCTCCTTTTCCAACAACAATTTCCTCTCTCTTAGAGATAAACGCCATTTATGAGCCACACTGTCAATATGTGCAGGACTAAAATTTTGTTTTGTCACAAAGTGTTTACCCATCACAAAATTACACAATTTCATTTATCAGGATAGACCAAAATGTTGCTTGCTATTTCAATTTCAGGTAGGGGCAGAATTTTTGGCATAATACTGACGAGTATAGATCCAAGATTAAAATGTGCTTTCGAGGCAATTTCAACTTGGTCTAATGTTTTGGTAAAGACTATGCCCCCTAGCCTGCTAAAAAATAAAACCTTCATGAGGTAATGTGTGTATTTTCACTCGTCCATCATTTTAGATGATTCCATTATTGGACAGTGCAGGTAGCCTTTCAGGATTAATTAAATCTTTACCGGATGACAAAATCTTAGACTCGCCTAAATTAAAAGCAGTTGCACGCGACAAAATAACATGGCTGAAAAATTGAAATTTGTTTTGGGAGGGGTAGCAGGGTTCCCTCTGGCTGCTTTTTTCCTTGCGCCATCACTTTCGCCAAATGAGAAAAGTTTGCGCCAGATTGAAATAATTGGAGCCAGTTGGCACCAATTTTTAAATGAATGTACAGTAGGTTGGGCATAATCAAGAATTAGTCAATAAATTATCATTGCATGGTTGTGTCATGAGCAATAATATAAACAAGAAAACATTTGTTTTTATCAGATTTGATTACTTGTATATATGTTGATTGTGTGAATATATTCCAAAAATTAGTTTTGTTAACAACAAAAAATCATTATGTATTAAGTTCAAGTAGATCTGTCATTAATGTTTGTAAAACCACTGTGACAAAAGCAGAACTATGTCATTGATAACCATTTCTCCTACTGTAACAAAGTTTTAAAGAGACTTTTATGAAACAGATAGAATTTTAAATTGTACAAACCAAACAACAAAGTCAGTATGAGAAAATTTTTTACAAAAGTAAAACTTGCTCATTTAGAGAAATTTCTAGATCTAGAAAAAATTTTTCACGAGGGGACCATTTACATTTTGAAATATACAGAAGTTAAAATGTTAAAAACCAAACAAGTTTTTCGAAAGGTGGGCAGGAAAAACGACACAGAAAGTTTCGAGGACGACGATAACGTATCCGTCTGGGTTTTAGTCAGTGCCAACGCGGTCGGCATTTCGGAAACCGGCTGTATATTAATTTAATACAGAATCTATCGATTTTACCTGCGATTATGATTCATTTTGACATTTAGTAGCATTATCATTTATATTGGACACTGGTCTTCGATACATTCACTTTCTTACAGTTTTCCCAAATTAACAGACAAGTTTTGTATATAGCCGGAAGTTTATATTATCGGAAGTGTAAATATATTCGGATAGGTGTAAATGACATCGATTTGTAAAGTAATTTGGATTACGTCGATGCCATAGTTTATTCCTGATGGTTAACTTCAGATTTATCGATGAACTGGGGGTCATGCATCCATGCATTGCAGTGAAGGGGACCAGTATCAAAATGTACGGCATCCTGATGAGAAATATCGGCGCCAGTCATTTTCGCCAATCGGCATTTTCTTGCCCCGCATTTAAAAATCTGTCGCAAATGGCGCCAAATGCGAAGCCCAGCGGGAACCCTGGGTAGAAAACACTATAGGAAAGGGAGAAAACGCTGGTTACCAGCATTTTCGCCTATTCCAACAGTGTTATCAAAAGGCTCCTTTCCGAGGGTTGTTAAACCAGGGGTTGTATGGTAAAGGGTTAAATTACGTATTGGACTTGAGATATTGCACTCAAGTTCAGATCTCACAGTGATACTTTACTGTCTTGTTTATGATACTGTACTCAACAAAACAAATGTTGTAGGTATACTGGAATCTTACAGTCATACTGTCAGATAATCTGTCCATCTATGGACATACACATAGGCTTTTTTGTGGTGCAGTGCTGCTTACCAGGTTTTTCTCCTATTCCAACAGTGTTATCAAAAGGCTCCTTTCCGAGGGTTGTTAAACCAGGGGTTGTATGGTAAAGGGTTAAATTACGTATTGGACTTGAGATATTGCACTCAAGTTCAGATCTCACAGTGATACTTTACTGTCTTGTTTATGATACTGTACTCAACAAAACAAATGTTGTAGGTATACTGGAATCTTACAGTCATACTGTCAGATAATCTGTCCATCTATGGACATACACATAGGCTTTTTTGTGGTGCAGTGCTGCTTGCCAGGTTTTTCTCCTTTTCCCACAATGTTTTCAAAAGTCTAATCTACCTGGGTTGTTAAAACTTGGGATTGTGTGGTAAAGGGATAAGTTACCTTAGGTGACAGTTTGGTTACTCTGTTCTCACTGTAAAGTTGCTCAAAATCTATAACCCTACCAGCTACTTTTAAACATACTGCTACTTAGTGCAAACATTACAAGGGCAGAATATTAGAAGTAAAGTATAACATGGTATTAACTGGCCAAAGGCTGGGTAAGTCTATTTGATGGCATGGCACATACAATCAGACAGTGTGAGTATAAAATCAGATTGCAAGATCCTTGCAGTTTGATATTAATCTTTACTGGCACCAAGTGACTTTGTGTTGCTCTTCCCACTAGATGGGTCAGAATATTTGGTAATTAAACTTTTTGTTCAACCATCATGAATCTTTAATCCTCTACCAAGCAATCTCTTGTGTTAATGGCCGTGGCAAAACTGCTTTTAAAAAAAAAAGCTTTGTGGGAAAAAGAGAAATGCTGGTAACCAGTACTTTTCCCTTTTATACACAATGTTTTATATCCTATGAAATACTTATCCCATCATTTGAGCCATATTTAATTTTTCATCTTTAAATGCCTTAGAAATGGTAGAGCCATTTGGTAAAGAGTTATGTAGAGGAAAAAAGAAAATGTGAAATGTAGTAGAAATGATTTGTCAATCATATGATCTAATCTGACAAATGATGAGCCTTGGAAAAGAATTTCACTTAATGGTAAGTGTTTCTGCTTGAATCTTATCTTTATGACAGGTTTTGGTTTTTTTGTTTTAACAGATTCTACAGTGCCAATTTTTGTGTAAACATGTAATACTTTGTTGTGTAAAAATTTTCTCCTCTATGTTTTGTTCAGTAAAAATGCTGAGCTGTATGAATCAATTACTTGGTAGTCACATTTCAAATGAAACTTTAAATGTGGGTAATATGTTTCCCTATCTGCTATTATGTAAAGCTTAGACCAAATTACAATAAAAATCTGAAGGGTATGAAAGGAAAGACAACACTAAGACTATTTAAAGTATTTTCATATTATTGAAAAACTTGTAATGCTCAAACATGGGTCCAAAAGAAAAGTACAGTAAATGTCAAGTCAGCTAACCAGATGATAGTGACAATTTTTTTTCATGGATAAACGTGCGTGACTAGCCCTTACGTTTTTTTTTCAGGACATGTACATTCTAACATGTATGTATAAAAAATAATCAAGTATATTCTATTTCTTGACTTTCTTAATTGTCTATGATTTCACTATAGATGTTTTTTTTTTTTTTATGACAGGTGATTGATATAACTAGCTTCTCAGTACTATTAATTTTATGCTAATTTAAATTAATTGATGTCTTTTCCACAAGGTTTCTGCAGCTGTAGTACAAAAAAGACAGTGAAAAATCATCATGTGAAAATGCTTTGGAAGGGCAGGGGGCAAGTTGAAAATGACAACTGAGTATAGAAAGACTGTTGGTCACATGCCACCATTTTGACTGAATGCAATAAATTGATTATATTCATTTCTTTTGGAATGACGGTACTCAGCTGAATTGGCATGTACCAGGAAAAAGGGATTAAAAGTACTTCTGATTTCCTATGCAAGTTTCTAATAGTAAAGTAAGTTAAAAAAATGTGGAAAAACCCTAAAAAAGAAAGATGAAAATACGCCTACTTTCCCATTAAGATCAAAAAGTTCTTTTAGTCAAACTACATACACTGAAAATTCAGACTGAAGTAATGGTCTCATCTGATTTGGATTTGTAATGTTAAAATTTTACAGTACATCTTAAAGCCTTCACCACACAGTCCCAAGTTTTAATGACCCTGAGGGAGAAAAAACATTGTGGGAAAAGGAGGAAATATTAGTAGTCAGCATTTTCTCCTTTTCTCACAATATTTTCCACCCTTTCAAAGCCAGACTTCATAATTTGTGAAACATTTACTTTGTTACCTGCATTTACTATCAATTTGGACCAAT
This sequence comes from Hippopus hippopus, assembly GCA_946811185.2. Classification (NCBI taxonomy): domain Eukaryota; kingdom Metazoa; phylum Mollusca; class Bivalvia; order Cardiida; family Cardiidae; genus Hippopus; species Hippopus hippopus. Next base: position 35,274,602 of record OX328097.1, read on the forward strand.
CTAAAATTTTGTTGTCAGGTAAAGAGTTAAGATACTACCATCGTGCACATGTAAATGATGTGTTTAAAAGAAAGGTGAATGTATACCATGGAAGAAAAAATATGTGTACCCCATGCAACTTTTTTTTTAAGACAAGTTGATTTTAGACCCATTAGATCTTGAATACAAAATACAGTAAGAACAAACATAACCATACAGAACTGTTTTTAATGATAGGGATATAATGAGAGAAAAAGTAAGGGGATATAAAAAGAGAACGAGTAAGAGGTAATTACTATTTTGTCCATGATATTTGCATTAGCCATATTCTGCAGTGAAGTAAAACTTGCAAGTTGGTGATGATCTATGTGATTTTCTGTGCTATCCAGGTACTTTTCTTAAACTCTTGAAAGTTTTAAAGGAATGCTAAGTTTACTCTAAATTCTAAATGTAGAGTCAAGAATGTACTTCCAGTTAAGATTGACAGGTCTGTAACACATGTATTTATGTATGTTAGTGAAAAAGATACAATGTTGTTCTGTTATGAACTATGTAAGAAATAAAGGTAAAGATAAGGTTATGGTAGGATTATCACACCTTTTCTCTGTCTTTTGCAGAAATATTGTGAGGACAACCCATATCATGCCAAGAAGTACAAGGAAGAGAAAGACATCTTTTACAAGAAGAAGAAAGACGAAAAGAAAAGGCAAGATAATGAAAAAGAAAAAGCTAAACTTACTTCAGCTCAAGTTCGTGAAAGAGAGAGAAAGAAAAGGCAAGAATCTGGAAGCAAACAACAAGAACAAGATAAAGAGAAGAAAGAAGAGATGAATAAAGAAGAACTAAAGAATGACGAAGTTTCAAAAGTTATTCCTGTGGCCAAGGAAGATGATGGTTCAGAGTCAGAAAGTCAGAACAAAAATGAGAAAGAAAAGACATATGATGATAAAAATGATAAAACAGTGGAAAGTGGTAAATTTTCTGCCAGTAAAGTTGCAGCTGCAAAGAAAACATCTGTATTACCTCCATGGCAACCAGTGGGAAAGAAAGGGGATGAAAATTCTAAGAGTAACCTTGATGATTTTCTAACAACAAATTCAGGGGCTGGTAAAGTTCCAGTCATTTCTGATAAGAAGAAAGGTAATTCTCAGGATAAAGAGAAAAAGAAAGTAAGTGCTCAGGATGTTCTGAAAGCATTTAACGAAAAGAAAAGGGAGAAAGAAGTAAAGGAACGAGAGGCAAAACAAAAAGAAATGGAAGAACAACTTGAGAAAGAGCGCAAAGAGAAAAAAGCTCTTCAAGTACAGCTAGAGGCCCTGAAAAATATTCAAGCAATGCAAATTCACATTGCTCTCAAAAACAAGGATAAAGATAAAGAAAGTGACGTAAAGATAGTAAGTGATGATGATATGTCTATATCTGATGAATCAGAAAAAGATCCTGGAGATAATGAAGTAGAGAAAATAGACACTGATCAAATACAAGTAACTAAATTAGTCGATATTAAAGCACCACCTCCTCCTCCACCCCCACCGCCTCCGCCAGAAAAAGATCCTAAAGACAAAGAAATGGAGATTATGGGCATAGATCCAGTATCTTTAACACCACTTGTCAACATAAAACCTCCACCACCTAGATCACAAAATGTTCGACGTCCAGGCCAGAAAGCATGCTCTACTGTAACAGGTGCAGATGTTCACAGCTTGTTTTTTAAAGATTCCTCCTCGAAAGAGAAAAAAGATGATAAATCTAAACTTGTAGCTGATATAACAACTATCCCTCTCCCAGATGACATACCGCTACCAAGCACTATGGAAAATGTTGCTGAAGACAATAAACCTGCCAGTTCTAAACCAGTACAAAAACGTAAGCACTGGAAAGTCTTTTTTGAGCCTGTTTCAGCTGAGACAAATACAGATAAAGAGAAGTCAAGTGTTCAGATGGAGAAGGATGATAAGAATGATGAAATGAAAATGGTGGAAGAAAAAACGGTTGATGAGGTGAAGGCCACAGTTAATGATGATGAAAAGCCTTTCCAGATGGAAGAAAAATCTAGCACTAGTGAGCTGTCAGGCAACAGGGATAACAAAACTGTCTCAGGCACTCAACCTCAAGTAGAAAAGAAGATAGAGTATGAACTTAACATTACAGAGAAAAAAGAAAATGAAATGTTTGATCAACAAGACACAGAAATGGTTGAAAGTGATGTAAAGGTTGACAGTGCTTTTAAAACATCTTTATTGATTAACATTGAAGAAAAAAATGAAGACAAAATTGAAGAAGAAGAGGAGGAGAAATCTAAAAGTAATGCTCCTAGAGGTAGACGTGGTCGAGGGAGAGGGAGAGGAAGAAGGGGTAGAGGTAGAGGATCCAGAGGTGGTTCAACATCTAAACGTGTGACAAGATCAACAAGGGCAAATCCTAATATTGCAGAAGCAGCTGAAGATATAGATGAAGACAGAAGTGATACAATACTACAAGTGCAAGCTAGTAAAACTGTCGATGAATCAAAATGTGAAGACTCAGTTGAAAAAGAACCAGAACAAAATCGGGAATCTGTTCCAGAAGATAATCCTTCTGGTAGTGCTTTAACTCAAGAACTTGGTGATAAGGAGGGTAAGACAAACAAAGACAGTAACTCTGTGTATAAAACTGATGTAGCACCATTTTCAGTAGTAGACACAGAGCCCTTGGTTGGTGACAACAAAGAAATGCGATCATCAAAAAGTGTTGAATTGTCTCAAACTGATGTTGTTGGTGGGTCTATATCTGTAATGCCTGAAGATTTTATAGATTCTGGTGTTATTGATATGAAAGAAGATAAAGATAATATCCACATTGTCAAGGATTCTATTGTTGAGAGTCAAAGTTTCAAGGAAAAAAGTGATGTGTTGTTCACAGAGATTGAAGGGGATAAAGGTACAGAGTTTGGCATTGAAAAACAAACCAAAGCTTCTAGTGTTGTAAAAATGCCTCAGGGTAGCTTTGTTGAAAAGTTAGAAGTTACTGAAATACCAGACTCTGTATTGAGTGATTTTGATATTTCATTACCAAATGAAAATGAAGGGTCAAAGGATAATGTAACAGAAGAAGATAAAAGTGTTGTGGATATAGATGTATTGGGTTCAAAGGGTTCTGGTGTAGGCAGTGAAAATAAAGACATTGATGTTCTTCTCACTGATGTCAATGTTGAATGCAATACACCTCCATTTGAACTAAGTAGCCCTACAAAAGTCAAAAGGTCATCAATTGGAGCAACAAAATCTGGAAAAGAGGGAGGTTCTGATGCCGAAGGTATGTCTTTTTCTCTTTGAAAAATGAAATAGTTTTATTACAGTCATCAAATTTTGATCAGTTGTGTTGTCTGTACAGGAATGAATTCATTTAAAGAATGTAATATGTCAATTATTATTACCTATGTAAGCATTGTACACGTTTTCTGATTTCAATCAATTGCAGCATTTGCATTAGTGCAAAAATATGCCTCTGGGACGCAATTTAACTATCATAAGACGCAAAAAAAACTATCGACATTCTTGAAAAATGTCTGAACATTTTTAAGATCATTATTATGGATTTAAGTGTTTTTATAAGTATCATTTTAAAACGGATTCAAAGATCTTTGACAACAGTGTCCAACATGAGAATATTTTAGCCTTTAATCTCATGGTTTAGATTTGTTGCAAAATGGGCTCCAATCTAGACGTTATCTCCTCTGCCAGAAACTGTCTCAAAACAAACCAATTTGCAATTCATTGATAAATCATTGCATAAAATCAGATAATATTGTAAATGTCACAATTGTCTTTGCTTGTGTCTTTCATCAGAGTGTTTTTGTATTCTTAAAAAGAAAAAACATGTCCTTTGTTGGCATGATTTTCTCACCCAGGCTGGTTAAAGTATTTGTTTCTTCTTTTTATGGTCAGTTTACAAAATTACAAGTTGGAACATCCAAGAATGCTTCTCATGGGAGTGATGCGAAATAATGGGTCATGGACGCAAATTTTCAAGCCTCTGTGTCCAAAGGATGCAAAGTAAAAATAGTCTGCGCAAATGCTGCAATTTTATTGTCCTTACAGGAATGAAATCATTTAAAAAATGTAATGAGTCAACTTTTATTATCTGTGTTCAGATTGTACATGTTTTCTGATTTTTCTGTATCAAATTGTAGTAATAGATAAAGAAAGTGAATCTTAGAGAGCCAAAACATGGAATTGACATCATTTGTTTGCTTAAAAGGTCTAAGCTTAGATGCTAGAACTTCAAAGCAGTTTTTTATTGGAATATGTCACAAAACATCAGACAATGTAGATTCAGGATCAGACTATTGCACAATTATTCTATACAGTCTAGTGTTGATCTTTACTCTCTCAACAACTTACTGGAATTTGTACTTGAGACTGTTTGACTGAAGCTGAGATCTAATGGTTATGGTATCAATCTTCCAAATTCTTTTCATTTCTTATTTCAACTAAATTAAGATAGTATAGGATAATTACCAAGCTATTGATGTATTGGCTAAAAATATTTTTATTGGTCACATGATCCCAAAACCTTCATTTGTTATATGTGGTTAATATCTGAAAAAAATGCGCAAATGCATTCATATGTTTACTATGTATGTATGTATCTGCAAGTCATCATATACAAAGAATATCGTCAAGGAATTGCACACGAGAATCTTTGAATTTCGTCATATAACTAGGGTCCCTTTTCACGAACCATTCTTATTTCAGATCTAATTCTTAATTTTAAGACTAGCCATATATCTGATTGGCTGAGAAAGGATGTCAGATAGCTAGCATTGGAATTCAGAATTACCTAGGTCCACATTTTGAATGGTTGGTGAATGTTGACCCTGGCTCAGTAACTTGTAATGGAAGGATTCATTTCAGACAACATGAGTGACATAAGTGGTATCAGTATGCAAATGGGCAGTGACTTCGAAGTTGTGGATGATATTGACGACATTACAGATGTTTTACCTTTGTGATTTTCTGCCATAAGGCCACATGAGTGTATGGTGTTTACAGGAGAAGTATACTGGATTTACCCATCATTTATGTTACTTTAAATGTCTTTCAACCAGAAAGATTGTTGAAAAATTAGACTACAGTACAACCCATTCATAATGGCCATTGCTGTAAGTTAGCAAGCATATTCTGAGAATAAGCTGAGATCTGCATCTTGAAGAAAAAAAGGCTTATAAATACATTTAAACGTTAAGGTACTAATAAACACCTGTTAAGCAAGAGCGTTTTGAGTGTCCATTAGGTTTTGGCTGAATACAGTATGGCTTGTAGTCTATATTTCAAACTATCTGATATGTTCAAAGGCTGTAACCTTAAGATGGCTAAGCAATTGTTATTGCTATTGCAGACAGAATAGATCAATATCTGACTCTGAAGAATAGGTAACCTGATCTATCACATACACTGATATCTGTGGATACTCTGTCAAAAAGAGCCATTAAAAATGACAAATTTATATCTTTATTCCCTTGCTGATTTGTGCATTTCTTAAATTTAGCAAATTTGTAATTTTTTTTCCTTGCTGAAAATGTCTATTCCTTAAATTTTGCTCTGAAAAGATTAAGCCACCTAAACAAGTCACTTTGTAATAGGAATGTAAAGCTTGTGAAATTCCTTGTATGAGTAGGTAGAAGGCCTTTATCTGTATTATTACCCGGTAATTCTATTCTCTCTGGGAAAATTAGTTAGAGGTTTTGTGCATACATGTTGTTGGAGTTAAAAGTCTGTATTCCTCAGTTCTAAGAAAAAGAATAGCTTTAGTCAGTGTTGATGAAGGTCATAATGAAGTGACCGTTTCTTAGGACTGAAATAGAATGGGCTTCCTTTGTAAAGAAAAGCATGACAGGAGTATCTTGAGTTGGTGTTACAAATATTAAATGTGGCTCAGTATATGAAATTGTTCATTGAAAGGATTAAAAACATTGTTAGAAAAGGAGAAAATGCTGTCTAGCTCATCTCAGCATTTGGTGTTTAAGGTGAGCATTAAGTGCTGAAGGTGTGTTTGCCTGTTGGCTTACATGTTCTATGTTATGCTTGTTGTCAATAACTGCCTTCTTTTGCCTCTAGAAGCGATACTTTTCATCTAATAGGATGATTCTTTTTGTAATTGTCAGGATATCAGTTAAAAGTCTTTATCGGTGTGGCACAGTGGTAAAGTGTACGGCTCATAGCCTGGAGGCCTTGGGTTTGAAACTCACTGGAAACACTGGGTTTGTTGTGGGAGTGCCCATTTGCAAGATGCTTCAGAACCCTTGCTTAGTGCTGGTGAAACCCAGGACATGCTGCCACTGTGATATGAAAGAATGTTGAAAGCGGCATTGAAAGCTATTCATTTAATCATTCATGTAAAACTGGTTAATGTGGAATAAAAAGACAAAGTCTCATGACCATGTTGATGAAGAATATTGTTTAAACTTAAATTGCATGGACCCTAGAGGCATTGGCAAAGACTGTATAGTTCTGTGATGTCTTAAAGTCACTAACTTGGTTTTGTTCTCAAAAAAGTAAGTCAGAAAATCCGAATGTTGAAAAAAACTTTCAGCTCTTTAGATATAATTATGGTTGTTGTCTTTATGGAAAATTGCAAAGATATTTGTCTAACATGTCTAAATAGTATCTTGGCAAACTGGTAAAGTAGGCTATATTGGGTATAAGCTAGATCAGATTGATGAGAAGGCTAGCCAGTCTTTCGGAAGGTTGATAAAATGTTTGTCATATCTAGATATTGTTTGGGGGAAAAAGCAGATCAATCATACGGTAAAATGGATTCTCTTTCTTCTGACAACAAAATCTTAGACTTGTCCAATCAAAAGCATTTGCAGACAACAAATTCAGTGTAGCTCAAATGAAAAAAAAAAGTTCTGGTAGGGGTTGAAAACATATGAAACGGAGAAAATGCTTTTTCAGATGCCCTCTTACTTAGGGTTATTAAAACTTGGAAGTGTATTCTAAAGACCTTGCTTTTTACATCATCATCCAAAAAGTGTTTGTCTTGATGAAATCTATGCTAAGTATTTGGGTCTTGTGAGAAGAAAAAAATAGTTGCCATTGATTTTAGGTCTTATATTGATCCCCAAAACAGACAAATAAATAGCTGAAATGAAACTTTTTTTTTCTGTTCTTTTCTTCTGTTTATGTGTGTTGGATTGGAAAATTATATATTGCATATTTATATAACCAGAATGCAGATGTGACAAGACTCGGATCAGAGAGAGACCTCCTCAGGAGCAGAAATGACAGAATAACAGAGAATGATATTACAGCATTGATCTGTATATATACTGAACTGGCAAAACATTGCAAACATTTTGCTTTAAAATAGACCTTCAGTGTGTTGTACAGTGCAAAATAAAATATTTATTTTAGAAATACAGAGCTTATGGTGAAAATCTGTGCAGGAGATATTTTAATGTGACACTTAGCCTACAATACCATGTAGATGAACTGGTTCTTGGGAATTACCAGAACAGACTGACATTCTGGAATGTCAAGGCTCCTTTGGATACAAGATCCTACAAAGTGTCAAACAGTGTGCCTAGATCCAGTATTTGACTGCATAGCCAGTGCAGTTTAATTTTAATCAGCACTGTCTGCAAATTTGCCTGATATTGCACACAGCATTACAGGAGTTAAACAGTGGGAAAAAGGAGGGAGATTGCAGTATCATACTTTATGAAAAACTAAGTGTGATTGCTGTAATAAAGTAATGCAAAAGAAGGTATTGTTTTCTCCTGTCAACACTGAAAGGCCCAGTAAAAGTCAAAATATCAGAGCAGGTGTCATAATACATTTAAATCTAAATCATACCATTTAAAAGTATGGAAAATATTGTGGAGATGACAGTCTGTTATCGTGTGGTTGGGCCATAATAATGTTAGTCGCTGGCAGAAAAAAAGAATTTTAAATCAGGCAAAAAGTAAACAAAAGACACAGCTACCTGGCAGGTTTTAACCTAGTTTTGAAATTAACTTCTCTGTCAGCGACTAACACTTGGACCGACTGTACAATGACAGATTTTCATCTTCACAATGATTTCCATACTTTTAAATGGTATGATATAAATTCAAATGCATTTAAACACCCGCTTTGTTTACATTTGGCCTTTATTGTTACTTGAACTTTTTAAAAAGCAATGAATGACCAATAATGATTGTAATATTTTTTTTGCGCAATCTGCTCTACTGAACCCTGTTTTTTTTTTTTGCTATAATATTACCAATTTGGAATCTGCTTAAAATTAAGTAGGGTGTTTTATTAAAGAAATGGGCTTGTTGATTTTCTACCCACACAACTATTTCTTTTATCTCTTGTCCACGGTCCGCCGAACCGTTGAAAAAATGTTTGTTCTATAAATATCTGTATATATTGTCATCATTAGTCATCATTTTATTTTTTTGTGCATGCTACAAATTCAAGATTGAAATTTTAGTTAGTCAACCTGAAACGATTGAGCTGTAGACATCTTTGAAAATATTCTTGTAAAATAAGATAAGTTGAATGAATGTTTATTGTACATTTGAAATCATCCCGACATAATGACAAATTGCATTTAACAAGCAAAAATTATTTTTTGGAGATGGTCTGCTGTAAATTGAATGAAGTGCAATATAGTGCAAGATACAGGACGAAACCTACCCTTACGACATGTAGTTATGCCTGGTTCAGTAATGTACTTTATGTATAGCACCTTCACATGGGACCTAGATTTAAGGTCTCATTCGAAAGACTATTCGTAATTTTAGTTAGCCAGCCGTGGGAATCGAACTCCCACCCTTTAGTACCCCAAGATTACATACTAGTATCCTGCGCTCAACCACTGGAGCTAATCCGACTGTCTGAATGCAGTTGTCTGTAGGTTTCTGTGCACACCTGGCCTAATGCTGATGAAAGTACTGAAAGGACCAAGTTATAAATCGGTGATAATTGGTTACATATACTATCATATTTAAGGAAGTCACCACAAATGCAACTGTTGGTGTGATTAAATGTAAACCACGAGTGTCAATCAAATTTCAGGTAGTTTCTGTATATTGTACACTTGAAGAGAATGGCATTAAAAACAGCGTTTTTGTTTTGTTACCACACGTGTTTAGAACTGGCGGCTTCATTTGTGTGTGTTGTTTTCTTGTTATTGTTGTTGTTGTTCTGCAACTCTTAAATTGACGTGAGCGAAATAAAACAGGAAGGTTACATTTATACAAAATATATATTATCATTTTAGGTTTTACGATTTAATTGTCACTTGAAAAATTCCCCACTTTTGAGTTAACTGAATTGAGACTCTTATCATATTTCTTTCTAGCAGTATTTTGATTTGAATGTGCTATATTTTTGACACATGACTGTCTGTGTGTTCAAACTGTAGATATAATAAAGAGTAAATAAAAGTAAAACCGAGTTGTTGTATTAGCTTGGTCAAAGCCCTGTCGTCATCTTGGGCATGCAACAATTTCGACATTTTCTCATGCCTCTATTACTACCGAAAATATCTATTTCAAACTTGAGCAAGTTGTCAGCTTTCGAAGGGGAAACTAATAGCAAGTATCTTCGACACAGTTATGCCCCTTTTGGGCTCATTTTTTCACTGAAAAACACACCCGAAAGCCAGCGTTGGCATCAGCATGCAGTGCCCTTATTAACCCTTAGGGTGCTAAGAGCGACTCGCTGACCTCTTGCGAACAGTGTAGATCAAGATCAGACTGCACAGAACGTACAGTCTGATCTTTGATCTCCGCTGTCCGATAAGGACATCTTTTCTCCGAAAAATACCTTTGAAATAGCTAAATTGGAGATATTACTATCAGCTTAACCCTTTACAAAACAATCCCTGGTTTTTGTGACTCAGAGGAAGAAGCCGTCTGAAAACATTGTGAGAAAAGGAGAAAATGCTGGTAACCAGCATTTTCTCCTTTTCTCACAATGTTTTCTACTCTTCTAAAGTCAAGTTTGAATTCTTGAGTCACGTTTATTTTGTCGTCTTGCAAATGCTTTCAATTTAGACAAATCTAAAATTTTGTCGTTTGGTTAAGAGTTAAGTTTCATTTCACTTATTTAGCAGGCTGAGGGTTAATTGAAAGGGAACTGCTTTTTTTCCCTCCTGTATTGCCAATGGCCACTTATGTAGCTTTTACACAGTACTAGGTAAAATGCCCTTTCCAAAACTGGCTGCTTTCGTGCAGAGGTAAGGTCGGGACAATGTTTAGCAGTGAGTTCTCAAAATGACTTATCGGACCATCGAAAAATTTTGTGCAAGCCAGGATTGACACTAACAGGTTGGGTTAGGCCTACACCCCCCTTTAAAAAAAAAAAAAGGAGACGGGAAATGTGACTGTTCATTCGTTGTATTGCAAGTTATGTTGTTTACCCATACTTTACAAGGATGTGACCGAAACCATCTGCAAATTTGTTTCGCTTAATAATGAGTTAACTCTTGGGAAATCTGGGGGCAAACTTGTCTCACTCTCATTTGAAGAAAGGAGTATTTTTCGTGTGAAGATAGCCAATTAAAGATTGCAAATAGTGGAGATAAACGCCGTTTTAACAGCTTATGTCATATCATGGCGGTCAGTGCACCCACGCATGTTTCCTTGCTTACACCAGTACTGACACCAGTTCTGAGACAACCGTTTCTTTCCAAGTCACTGACTACTTTTCAGACATGCATCAGAGGTGAGAGGCGAAAAATCGCCGGAAAGAAAGTTTGCTGCAAACGGATATCGAACAACCACCAGGTCACGAGTCGCATACGCTAACCACTGAGCTACCTGGCCAATTAAAAACTATAACACATTAAAACCGAGCCTATATTGTAATAATCTTTATGGACTGCGCTGTGGAATTCCATGTGGCAAAGCACTTCAGAACCCAAACGCAGTACTAAAATCTAGAAATTATAAGTCAGCAATATAGCTCTGATGCGGTTGAAATGGGGCACTGGTAAAAGCAGTGTGTATAAACTGTATATTTTGCCGAGCCCCGGTAGCTCCGTCGGTAGCGTGCAGGACTTGACAAGGGTTCGTGGGTTCGATCACTGGCTCGGCCAATCTCCTTCCGAGGATTGATGATAGTCATTGCGAGAGGATTCATTCCTCTCCCACCGCTGACCATTGTTTCGACGATCGTTATGTGGGAAAGCAGCCAATGGCTTGGAATGAAAATTGTGCGGAGTACTAGTAAAAGAGACTCCAGGAAAGCATGGATAGGTGCACTGGCCGCTGCGTTATAACTGAAATGATGTTGAAAATGGCGTTAAACACCATACAGTCAATCAATCAATCAACTGTATATTTTGAAACGTGACTGGGGGCTTGTATTTTCTGTAAGTTGCGTTGGAAAATTCGATCGGTCGAACAAGACGTAAAAATTTTCCCTTGCAGCCAGACGATAACCCCTAGGCTGCAAAGCGCAACTCACTGATCTTTTGCGGACAGTGTAGATTCAAGATCAGACTGCACAGAACGTGCAGTCTGATCTTGGATCTACACTGTCCGATAAAGAGATATTTTAACCCCATAATTAACTTTGAAATAGCAACAATTGGATTTTTACTACCTGCCTGAAATTTATAATTTACTTACTGAGCAGGATAAGGGTGAATACAAGACCCGGGAAAGTTACTATGTACATGAAATTTCTTTTTTGATATCTTTACAAATTTTTAACAGCAAAATATTGCAATTTTACTCGAAAGCGGTAAGCAATTAAAAAATTAGTAGGGTTAATGAATGATAACTTTTTTATTAAATGGCGGATGAATATTATGAGGTACCATTTTGACCAATCCAATAGGGAATCAAACTTAAAGTAGGCCCTACTCAGTACTAAGAGAGCATCCGCGAGCTAATTTTTACTGTCTCTTAAGTGCCTGCTTTATACAGTTTGGACTGTACTGTATTTTAAATATATTTAAATCGATATGAGCAGCGCTCTGGCAAAAGGTGGTTGAAATGTGCCGTGTTGCATTATATACCAAGAAAGTCATCAAATAATTATGGATCCCCCCCCCCCCAAAAAAAAAAATCCATTTAGTCTAATAACCGACTGAATCGAGATGGGGGAGCGAATAGTCCTTTGACATGCAGAAGCCTTAACAATAGCAAGAAATTTCGACCCTGGCCAGTTGACTTGGGTCGATTTTTTTTTTGCAGATGCATTAAACCACTTTTTCATAGATATGATTCATACTTTTTCGAACAAGGGATGATAATGAAAATTTTTGTATTCCTTTCCCAAAAGATCACGTGTTGCTAAAGAAGAAAATCTGTAGAAGACATTGTGGGAAAGGAGAAATCTGGCTGGTCATCAGGCTCGACAAATAGAATCAAGCATAAAAACATGTGTAGAATTTATAAGTTCTTTGTTAAGCTCTAAACTGGCACTGAAGTATCAAATTTGTATGAACTTAAATGGGAGGTAGCTGGCTCAGTAACACAAATCAAAGCACTGGAGGTACTGACACATAAGTAAAGTGTACTTACAATGTATAGGTCTAGTACAAAGTGTTTTTACAATGTCTGGGTCGATTATCCTCAGTAGAGAGATTACAAGTTCTACTTTTGTGAAATTTGGGGCCACTCTCATGTCATAGTCTGACAAAATGTGGGCAGCCAATTCTTGGTTACCCTAGTCACCTAGAACAACAAAACCTGGTAACAAACCAAACCAACCATTTGAGCTATTCATTTTATTCTTAGTTCAAAGTTTATTTTAGAAAGTAGTGTAACAATGGTGTCCTGATGGATCGTTTTTTTAACTGAGTCTGTTTCAGTCTTCAATCAAATCGATTTTTTTTTATAGTTGGTCATGTTACAGCAGATCTGCCTTCAGTTTGGCCTAAGAAGTATGGACAGTCCGGTAACCTACACTTTTAACAATTACTTGTTTTGGAACACTTGACTTAAAGAAATAGATAGATAGATAGATAGGCAGGCAGGTAGACACTGACAGACAGACAAAGAAAGAGGGAAAGTGAAGACACTCCAATAAAATAAATGAATTATCAAATAAATAAATAAATAAATGAATTGCTTAATTTACTTTAGGTACATACCTTTAACGTTAGCTGCCCAAATACTCAACATGCAAATTACGGCTATCTTAGAGTGAAACATAATGTTCGCAACGAAGAATCTATCAAACTTCAAATACTGACCGTGTGTGATTCTCCCGACCAAGCGAATACTTCATAAATTGGGTAAAATGCCATAGGTTACAAAACTATGATTTCTGTCTTTCATAATTCATGGGAAAATGGGGAAAGTGAGTACCTCTAGCAGAAAAAAACAGAAATGCCAGATGAAACTGACAGTAATCTTTAAATTTCTGGTTAATGTCCAAATTTAAATATTTCTATGGCGTTTTACGTCAGTTTCAACAATATTGCTGTCAGGCTATATCATCGCAACAGTTCACTAAATCATGTCTATTTTGGGGTTCGAAAGCACCAGGTTGGGGCTCTGCAGTGTTTTACCAAAGGACATTCCACCACCAGTGAGGATGGAACCCAGAGCATCTGGATAACCACCTCAACCGTTGATCTTAACCAGCATTTTCCAATACTTTTTTTTTCTACTCAATTAGGAGACGAATCTCATAATTTGAACTACACTGTAGCTATCGTCTGCAAATGCTTTCAATTTGGACAGGTCTATATTTTCTCGGCCGGAAGTTAGATAAGCACCAAGTCACACTGGACCTTTCTGTTAACTCTTTGCTTAAGAACAGTTAGTAAAAAAAAAACAGCACCGCATGCAGGTGCCTACACTGGGCTGCAATTGCTTGTTTTTTTTTTATTGAAAAGTCGAAGGGGCATAACTGTATCAAAATAAATTTGATGGTTACTTGCTTTTGTTGTATTGGTTCCTCTTTTGGTAGTGAACAACTTGTCGAAGTTTGAACTAAATATCTTCAGTAATGACAGAGATATTATAAAAATGTCAGTTTTTAAAAATGTCAAAGTTTTCGTACGACGATGACGACGCAGACGACTAGGGCAATACCTTGACGTTTTCTTCGAAAACAGCCAAACTATAAACACATACAATCTCTTCATCAGAAAATATTGCATGGCCGTATTTTCTCAAAAATTCATTTAGACGGTGTAGATACAAAATCACACAGTATGCTCTATGCATCCTGATCTTTTATCTAAATTTTAGCACAAAAGCTTTGTAATCCTTTTCAGAACAATAAATTATCGTCCCTTCCAATTTAAAAATTACTGCAGACATCACATTTTGACATAGGTACAAATGAACTGCAATTCTTTGATAGAGTAGAAAACATTTTGGGAAAAGGATAGAATGCTGGTTACTAGCATTTTCTCTTTTTCCCACGATGTTTTCAAAAGCCTTCTTCCTCAGGGTCGTTAAAACTTAGGGTTGTGTGGTAATAGGCTAGTATACTCTTACAGTGCTGAAGGTAAATAAAAAATGCTTTTTTTGGTGGGAGTGTCCTTGGGCAAGACACTTCAGAGACTAGGCCAGGGGAAGGACATTTATGAACAGGTGAGCTGTTGCAGTAATATAACCGAAAAAGTGTTGAAAACGGTGTTAAAAACACCATTCAAACATTCAATCTAAATTTAAATATTAATTTATATCTAAATTATGTCAAAAGATTGTTTATTTCACCAAATACGTCGTCAGTTGGAGCCATTCGCTATCAAACCAAAATGTCGTCTGCTTCAATGTATTTCAGTGGGCAAACCAGGAAACTAAATCAATTGTCAATGTCTGCTTGCTTCGAAATTCGTTGAATTTAATAAAACCCACAACGAGAAGAAGGCAAGGGAGGTAACTTTTATATACGTTTTAATTTTACTTTTTAAAAGTTGTTTCCCTTGTGCAATCTACAAACTGTATATTTATCTGATAAGCCATTTCAGAGCCATAGGTGAAAAAGGGCATTTTGCGGACTGCATAGATCAAGATCACGCTGCACAAAACGTGCAGTCTGATCATGGATGTACTCCGTCCGCTTGTTAGTCTAGCATGTAAGATAAAAACCTCTGAGTTTTCTGAGTGGATGGTATTTTTCGGTTGAGGAAAGAGGTCGAGCTTGAATATTTGGCTCTGAGACAACCTTTGCGTTAACATTTAATGTGGACTGCTAACTCGTTAAAAAGAACACATTTAGTCAGTAGAACACTCTCCCCTTCCCCGCCCTCACCATGTTCCCTGGCGCCTAGAAAATCAACATCCTTTTTCTGTATTGGTCTACATGTAGAGATATATGTATTTGCAAGATTGTCTCTGATGTTTGTGGCTCTTTCTCAGTAATGGGAACTCTTTGATTAGATCTACCATATAAGGTGAAAATTCAACATGAGAAGAGCCGATTTCTGATATTTGCATATCATGAAGCTATCATCTGAGCTTAATTTAGCACAAACTAAGATGCATCAAACTATGCACCAAAATGTTCAAATCAGACATGACATAGTACAATCTAAGTCATACCTACCTTATTGTTAGAGTGTGTTAAATTTGTTGTCAGTTAAAGAATGAAATAATTGTCTTTTGAGATTTTCAAGATTCCATAAATACTTTTAAAATTATTCCTATTGTTCTTTGGATATCTAGAAAGTACTTGTATATGCCTTCACGGACCGATTAGTTGTCAAAAATAATGTTTAAACGTGGTTTTTATTATCATGCAGACATAGTAAACTTCACATTCCGTTGAATTGCTAATGATGGTCTTAAATGGAGATATCCTAATAACTTTGTAAGCCGATAGAACATGAAATGAAATATTATAGATTTTTAGTTCAAAAGCTGATAGTTTAATTCATTGAAATGGTAATGTAAGAATAAAATTACATGTACATGGATATTGTGTAAAGTACTTTTACAAACACCCAAGTGGTCAAATAAATGTCCAGAACGTATGACCGGTACGCATACCAAACCGAAATGAAGAGACTCAACAATAATATGAGATAGAAATTTGGTATGTACTTTTAGAGCGAATCTTTCTAGGGTTTGTTAATTAAGGAGCTGAAACTTAGCAATTCCAATGCTGTATTAGGCAAAATGTGCGTGCTAAACTGTTTCAAATAGGAACAAATGATTTTATATCTTAGAGTATTGATATCCGACAAACAAATACATGTATTGTTAAACATGGTTACAATGTAAAGTAGGTACAGCGTATACTATTCCAATGTTTTATTTTTGGGTCGGGGATCAAATTCAGCTTATCAACTTTGCTTCCTGGTATATCATGCTTTTGTTAGAGTATTCATTCTTGAAATTTCTGATTTTGGCTAAACTAAATGAGCCGTGCTCCGTGAAAAGGAGGCTTAATGCATCTGCGAAGTGTATCGACCCAGGTCAGCCTGCGCAGTCCGTGCAGGCTGACCTTGGCCGAAACCTTTCGATATTGGCCATTTTTTTGTAAGTCAAAGGACCACTCTACCTCATGATCAAGTTAGTGACTATTATGGATCCATAATTATGTGATGACTTGGGCTGGTATCATGTACCGCGGTGATGCATTAAGCCCCCTTTTGCCAGAGCATGGCTCAAATGGTTTAGCCAGTCAGAAAATGTGTTGATTTCTTAATCTAGAATAAGACAAATAATGCAATTTAGAATGGATGGTGAATAGAGCAACACCACTACACCACCAGTAGGGTCCAAGAGTCTGTAATATTTTGCATATCTATAGAGGTTTCAGGTTTGAGTAATCTATTTATCTCAAAATCGAGATCGTTCTGAAAGTATTAATTACAATGACACCATACTCACTAGTATATATCCCATTCACAACATATATATCTCTGTACATGTTTCAATAATTTCGTAGCAGGAGACCATCTCGCTCAATTCACATGATCAAAATACGGGTTATAAGTAAATTTTATAAAACTAAGTAAGTTTATTTTATAAAAGTAACTGTGTGATCCAAATGACGGTTCTTCAATGGGTTTTAATTAATGACAAAAAAGTGGGCCGCTTTGGTACCGGGCCGTTTTGGATGTGGGCCGTTTACACCCCAATGATAGTACTGATTGGAGAGGTCATCAGACCTCTCCAACAGTGGTGAGTTTAAAAGGCAGACTACCACAGAATTTGCTGTCTAAATCCATTTTTCTTGCGAAATTGTTCTGATACACAGTCTGTTTCGTCATGGTTTTGTAAATAAAGCGAAATAAAAAAACCGAAACAGGAAATAGACGTGGTTTATTTTTTTATGACGACTTTTAGAAAAGATTTGTTATATTAATTTGCCATGGCTACTAATGACCTCTCAAATAATTGTAATTTTTCATTAAGCGAATAAATCTAAGCAGAAGAAAAAATAAGAAGATTTTCGTTAAAAAAGAGAAAGAAGACCGCTGGACAAGATCATGTGACTTGAAAACGCGGCAAGAAGGTCAAATGACCGCCATGTAAAAAATACGAGGTTTCTACGCGGCGGCTTTTTCACTTGTTTGTTTACGTGTACCAAAATATATTGAAATTAAAAGCCAATAAACTATTTGAAAACATGGATGCTGACCTCTCCTGGCTTCTTTTGTAAAGAAGCCAACTTGTTCCTGATACTTGCAAAACATTGCATTCTTTCTGAACTTCAATTTCGGGTGTTAAGAGTTTAGAAGACTGGAGGCCCAGTGGCCAAGTCAGATGCCCGTTCGGCTATTGTAGAGATCGGGAGGAGTGGTCGCACGAAAACTCATTAAAATGCCACCATTCTTTTGGTAACCCTGGTCCTACAGTGTTACAAGAATTGCAGATCCCTAACGAAATCATTTACTTGAAATGGCATTTGTTTAAAAACATTCTCGATCCGTCCCAATGTTGACACTGAAGTCTGTCATATAAGGTTTCAGATCTAGCCAATCAGATTCGCTGTTACAAAACCATGTCCTATCCCACAATGCTTAACCATATATAATTTTTTTAGCAAATAAATTTTAATTTCGCACATAAATATTTTCGTGACTTTACACAATAAATATTTTTGATTCACAATAAATAAATTTTATAAACAATTTATTTTTTTTTTATGCAATGAATATTTTTATTAATAATATATAAATGTTTTTTACACAAT
Organism: Hippopus hippopus; assembly: GCA_946811185.2. NCBI lineage: Eukaryota > Metazoa > Mollusca > Bivalvia > Cardiida > Cardiidae > Hippopus > Hippopus hippopus. Next base: position 35,292,673 of record OX328097.1, read on the forward strand.
AAATACTTTTTTTTTAAACAATAGATATTTTTATTCACAATAAATTAATTTTTTAGACAATAAATATGCACAATATATATATATTTTTACTCAATAAATATTTTTTTTTATACACAATAAATGTATTTTATACACACTATATTTTTTTTAATCAATAAACAGTTATTTTTCTTATACACAATAAATAAATTTTATACACAAAATATATATATTTGTACACAATATAAATATTTTTTATAGACAATAAATATCCTAATATAGAATATTTATTTTTAATATGGAAGACATACATGTATATGCATGGTTTCTCGCTCTACCCATTATGCATTGTACCGTCAAGGGACATTACTCCTGATTCCTCCGGTGAATGATCAAAGGGAGACCACCAATACACAAATAATCCAAACTTTGGCACCAGTACTCTTCCTTTAACCCCCCCCCCCCAAAAAAAGGGGAAAAAAAAAAAAAAAAAAAGAGGTATTAGTTTTGCTAAGTATGTTGATTTTCAAGTTAATATTTGAATAATATTTCTCTTTTTTTTTTCAAATTAATTCCACATAATGGCTTCCTTGACAAATGCCACATCAGTGTTTTCAATGCTTTGATTAACCAATATAACCAATTTTCAGTTTTATCATATTGATCATCGAGACAAACATTTTGACTGATTTTCATTAGTACTGGACAGAAAATGATGACTCTAGAGCTACAGTGGCTATTTTAAAGATTTGACCTGATGACCTAGTTTTTGACGCGATGTGACCCATTTTCAAACTCATTCAAGATATCATTGTGACAAAATTCTGACCAACTTTCATAAGTATTTGACTTGAATTGTGGCCTCTAGAGGCTACACAATGTTTTTGTAAGATTTGACCCAGTGACCTAGTTTTTGACCCCACATGACCCATTTTCAAAACTATCCGAGAGATCATCAAAACAAACATTCTGACCAACTTTCAAATGTTTTGAACCGAAAATGTAGCCTCTAGAGCGTACACAGGATTTTTCTAAGATTTAACCTAGTGACCTAGTTTTTGACCCGACATGACCCTTTTTCAAACCCATCCGAGATATTATCAAGACAAACATCCTGACCAACTTTAAAGAGTTTTGGACTGAAAAATGTGGCCTCTAGAGCGTATATACGGTTTTTCAAAGATTTGACCTAGTGACATAGTTTTTGACCCGACATGACCAGTTTTTTCGAACTTGTCTGAGGTATCATCAAGACAAACATTCTGACCAACTTTCAAGAGTTTTGGACTGAAAATGTGGCCTGTAGAGCGTACTGCTGGTTACATCATCGTACTGTATTTATGATACTGTAAGGTGATTCCACTCCATCCCGTCATATATGATTTTATCCGCGTATCACAAACCGAAAAAAAATTGTCTGATGTACATTAAACATCGTTCATCTATTTATTCCTCTTTAAAGTACAGGGACGTGAAATACCTGTCTGATAATAACCGGTTCGAATGAACGTGATAGAGCGAGGCTCCCTCTAAGTGGAAAGACACAGGCTCGGCCCTTCCTCTGGAATAAGAACCCCCCCCCCCCCCTTGAAGGCTCACATGTTCTCTCCCGCCTCAAACTGTACTGGAGGTTTCGCCAAACAGTGACGATATATCCCTTAGAGGGAAGACTTTTTTCTAGCAATGCTTCGTCCCTGGTCTAAAGTAAGACATCCCTTGAAATGAGTCGGGAGAAAAAGAATATATACCAGGACATGTAATTTTAAACTGTTTTGAGCAACTCCTATACCTGCAATAAACAGGGCTCACTTCTCTGTCATTAAGGATTACGACCCCTAACTCATAGGTAAATATCGTGTAACATCGACGTTTTCGTAAAGGCTGATTCGGCCAGTCTCGGCAGCTTCCGTCTTTTAATATGAGAGTTAGGGGGCGTAGACCTTAAATCCCAAAATTTTAGCCACATATGATATGTTGTCTGCAGATGCTTTGAATTTGGGCAAGTTCGAAATTTTAACTTTTGATTAGGGGTTAAAAGATGTCTTCCTCTTCGTTCGAGAAACTTTTATTTCAGCCACTTTCAAAAGTGGTCTCCTGCCAGACGAAAAGAGACGTCTGTTGGACGTCATGAGTAATTGCAAGATCTTTGAAAGAAGAAAAAAAAAAAAAATGTTGCATAGTGTTTCAGTCAAACGCTTCCTCTGTGAGATAGGTTTTGTCATTTGTTGTCTCGAACATTTGTTTAAATAGGTACCAGTGACACTTCCCGCTGTCTTTGGCCATCATAACTTCGTTCGAAGCGCATAATTTTTCAGGAATAAATCTCAGGGGAGGTAATACATTTTCCTCCATTACATGCCCTTGTTTTCCTACAGTCATAATTCTACTTTCGTCTTTTATACAAACAAATATTAATGTTTTACTAGGCAACATATGGACAACTTGCCTAAACAGGTCGATGGTCCATATCAACACACCTAGTTTACTTAAACAAGTCAGGCCTTTACTCGAACCCACAACAATGTTTGTACTCTTAAAAACACAGACGCTACTAACTCCCCTAAAACGAGATCTATTCCGACCGTATCCACTTTCCGCAATTGTCCGAATATCCATGCTGTAATTGGGCGGATTTCCGGGATATCTTGTGGTTTTAGCTTGCACGAGGTCTATAAAATCTCCGAAGTAGGACTCCCCGGTTCTATAGCAGACGACAAACACTGGGGATTGTTTTGGTAGACCCCTTCCCGCGATCCTGCTCTCTAAATAACACATATCGATATAGGGTCGATCTATCATAATTTTGAGTAAGAGACTCAGACCCGGATTGGTTTCCAGTACACTGATACAACCTACCCTTTGCAGTACAGCGACCTCGCTTGTCTCTCCAATTACAGACAGGATACCAGCTCCCGTCATTGTTATTCCTTGCCTAAAGGACATTCGCTTTCTTTCTCGCTTCTGTACGCTGTCCCCAACGGATGCTATAATGTAATCGTCCATCATAGCTATGTCTGTGCAGTGTTCCAAAGTGAAAGTCGACTTTTCTATCAAATACACAGAGTGTTGTGCCTCGGAGAATGCCGACATAGTCCTGTCATTTGTATCGTCGTCGCTGTTCTCCTCCGCACCGTACCGAGTTATTATAATTGGTTTACCTTCAAAATTAATGGACTCCTGAAATTTTGGATTTATTTCAACATCCACATACATCGATAGGGATTGCAGAACTTCACTTGCGTTCCTTATCTGTTTCCTCATTTCTGCATGTGTATTTATAACTTCTATTGCTTCATCCTGTGTACTTTCACTGGCATGTTTAACAGGTACTTTGGGTATTTTTTTAGATGTAACTGTCTTCAGTTTCCAAATATCCTCACGAGATAAAGCCGTAAAAGGTCGTAAGGACATTTTTGCTTTATTAAACTTTCTCTTCATGTCATCAACATAAACATCAAACGACTTCTCTGCCTCCGTAATGATCCTCAGCGTATCCCCTTGTCGGGTACCATCAAGTATGGATTCCCCAGCTCCTTTTAGTTTTTTTAACTGAGCTTCATCTTGTTCCAGTTTTGTTCTTATATGTTCAGTAGCCTGTTCTGCAGGCATACTTTCGCAAGGTGTCGAGCTATGTTCCTCTGTAGCACATTGCTCACATATAAGTACTTCGTGTTCTGTACAGTAGTGAGTGAGTGATTTGCTGTGTCTGTCACACATAATGATGGAAAAATGATTAAACCTTTAGAAGGATCACTGACTTATTTCCATTAAATCAATCACATGATCTTGCTTCCAGTTGCTTTTCCAGTATTCTTCCATTGTAACAGAGCTAAATGTTCCAGGCGAAATACGAAGACACCTTCATTAATTGATATTGAAGCTGAATCCAATTCCAAACAGAGAATTAAATTTGCTAATTTAGCAGACTTTGAATGTCTTTGTAACTAACCAAGACGATCTCTACAAGTATAGAATAACAAATTTTCAACCAACGTGATATTCAATCCTTGTACCCCCATTATGAATGCCACATTTTTTGTATTTCGCCTTAAAATTTACCTGCAAAATGCCAAAGATCAGGGGGTTTTCCTATACACTATTTATGTAAAATCATGATGACAGTGAGCAGTAAAGATCCATAACTCGTTGACAAAGCATAAATGGTTGTCGTTGAGTTTTCGCTAAAGCTTGGTCTACATATTTACCCCCTCCTGAAAACGTATTTGCCGTTGAAGATTGAAGCATTTATGCAAAATATGAATAGCCAACAAAGTTTAATACGCAAGGAAAAGTAAACCATTGCTGCAAAAGGTGAAATGGCTAGTTAACAATGTTGCCATAGGTGGTAAGCCACGGAGAAGACATCCGCAGGTGGTAAAAGTGTTAGGTGTTAACTCCTTACCGAACAACAAAACTTTAGAGTGGTCCAACTTGAAAGCATTTGCAGACGACAAGCTAAATGTTGCACAGATTAGGAAATTTTTGTTTGAAAGGGAAGAAAACATTGTGGGAAAAGGAGAAAATGCTGGTAACCAGCATTTTTTCCTTTTCCCACTATGTTGTCAACAGTCCTTTTCCTTGGGGTCATTGAAACTCGGGATTGTGTGGTAAAGGGTTTTTAAAGGCAGTGGAACGGTTTTGTTTAAACGTCCATTATTATTTCTCGATGCGTGTCAGCTCTCTCGTTTTTGTTTTTACTCTTTTGTCTTAGGTCCCACAATTTACCAAATATCAATCAATACAAATGAGCCATGCTCTGTGAAAAGGGGGTTTAATGCATCTGACAAAAAAAAAGTATCGACACAGGTCAGCCTGCGCAGGCTGACCCGAGTCGAAACTTTTTGCTCCACGGAGATGCATTAAGCCCCCTTTTCCAAGAGCGTGGCTCAACTGTATCTCCTTTTTGTAACGATTTTGACATCAATTTTGGAAAAGAGGCAATACCATATAACAAGTAAAGGCTGTCACAAGATGCATTATATTTTTTAGTCTTAAAGTACACAACTTTTCAGATTAAAAAGTGGAAAAGGGAAAACTTTCCGTTTATGAGCAATTTCTTCATTTGTCAGATCGTTTTTCGCGTAAACTAGATACAATTGGGAAAAGGGTTGAAGGACATAACTGGCCTGCAACAGGCGAAAAGGGGCATTCGGACATTTGCGTAAAGTGATGTCTCGGATCAGCCTGCGCAGTCCGCGCAGGCTAATCCGAGACGGCACTTTACGACTACATTAGATTTTGTGCTACAGAAGACTTGCGCAAAACAGAAAAATACATAAAAACGGAAAGTGTCGTTTCGGATTAGCCTACGCAGAGTGCAAAGGCTGATCCGAGACAACACTTTACGCAAATATCCGAATGCCCCTTTTCGCGTGTTGCAGGCCAAATCACATTCTCACTGTGTTAAGAAGACAAAGAAAAGAATACTTACAGATCTCAGGTTAGATCTAAACTGATATTTTTTTGAAATAACCATTTTGTGCTTTTAATTTTTACATGGTCTGTACATTCAAAAGGACACATAGACTAGGGAGATGTGTGACCTACACGGAAAAAAACTGGACTACTATTGCCTACGACACGACGAAGACTGCTGCTATACGTGTAAAATGAAAAGTCATGACACGTATCCGTGTGAGTGTCTACACGTCAAAGACATGTACGACAGACTACAGCATGAGATGATAGATAAATTACAAGAACTAGATAAACTACGAGAACGTGCCGAACGTATCACCGACGGTTCCTACCAGAAAAACCTCTTATATCGTGTCAATGACGAAGAAATTCATCTTGATAGATTCTATAAGGAGATGAAAAAGAAATTCAAAGACACCAAACAAAAGATACAAGCTTTTACTTCAGACGAGCTGTCTGTTGAATCTAAGCAACAGTTGCAGCTGTTTGTATCAAAACCTGGAATCTCTAGATTCAGTAAACGCGACACACCACGTCAAATGATAGCACAGCTAAAGCAAGCCAAAAAGCAAGTTTCGTCAGCAAATTCGTTACTGTACAGTCTGTCAAACTATGTAGAAATCACAATCGATGCAAAGTTCACAAAATTGTTAACTTACAATGGTGATCCAGTGACAGTTAAAGGTAGGCCGAAATATATATCTCAAATTTCATCAGATGAAGAGTGGTTTAACGAGGAGGATGAAGAAGATGATGACGATTATGATTTCGGTGACGATGCAAACGTAAGGGGAGCCCAGGGTAGAAACCCGTTGCACACATACAAAGCTAAAGAAGCAAACCGTAGACGCACTGGACCAGTATCACCTTCTGAAGAAATCCTTAATGGAGTGATTCGATGGCGAAATAATGCCCCTCGTTTTCCAGGTTCTGCTCCTGGATCACGTGATGGTGATGTACGTCAGAAACATGCACAGCCGAGACCGGTGAACAAATATGAGAAGGAGATAAAGGAAGCCAAAGAAAAGCTAAATAGACCTTTGTCTGTAACCCCTCCCCCGGTTAGAAGTATAAAGGAAAAGGTCAACATGTTATCCTCGCGATCTCTACCGGAAAAAGTAGTCCAGGATGTCAATCCATCGAAAAAGCTATTCTTGAAAAACAAGCAAAATGCAAAGTTTGTTGTGAGAGAAAGATTCCAATTGGAAGGATGCGAAGACGCTCTTGTTTTAAAAGATACCGTCATTCTATCCATGGGGGATTCTCTGCAGAAACGCGATAAGAAAACAATGAAGTTGGTGGTAAGCATGAAGCTGTCAAACACAGCTAACATGTGTGTTCTGAACGGTGCTCCAACGAGAATCGCGGTATATCAGACGGGAAAGTGCATCACAATAATTGAGACGGCCACTGGTTTGCTGTTAGTGTACAGAATTAAAGTAAAACAGCCTTATGTGGACATGTGTCATGTTGAAACTATTGACGACGGTCCGCCTCATCCTTCTTATGTGTTTGCTGCCACATACCAAGGGTATCCGAATGTACCGGTCAACTGTATTGACGTCATTAAAGCGAAAGAGACGAAACGTCCGGGCAGGCCGCCGACATACGATCCGGATGCTAGCGAGATCAATCTGTCCAACCAAGGCTACGCTACAAAAGAAATATTTGGTATCGGTGGTTTCCAGGACGGCCATATTGTTGTGGGAACAGGCGACGCTGTTGTTTGTATTTCCAAAACAGGTCGACAAGTATGGCGGACCGGGGTGCAGAGAGAGATTTCCGGTATTCTATGCACAAAATTATATGTGTATGCATGTTTACAGGACCACAAGAAAATCATAACATTTAATAAAGCCGGATTTATCACGAACGATAACATTATCCCAGATTTGGATATTATCCCATGTAAAATGAGCGCAAACTGGGACATGCTTTTGATAAAAGATTTTAAGACAAAAACATGGATATCTGTTGTCTTTAAACAGGGTTTGTTTTTAGTATAACAACTGCATGGACAGTTGGTGAAATAATAATTAGTCCGAAGCAATTATTTATTGTGTCGGAATCTGAAACTTTATTGTGTTGAGAAGTACTGAAGTCTGATGGGGTTCTTACGTAATGCTTACTTGTTGATCTCAATACTCCTTAAGCAAGACACCTTAGAGCCCTAGCCAAGTACTGGTGAAACCCAGGAAATACGTAGGCTATCGCCGTGCCATGACTGAAATAATGTTGAAAGCGGCGTAAAACATCAATCATCTGGAGGCAGCATGACTGTTTGCTCTCATATTCTGCTTCGTGCTGCTGATCTTAGCCTCTATTTTTTCGCTACTTTCGTGTGCTATATTGTTTGTTCCCTGTTGTCGTTTTCACGTTTATTGATAAATAAAGAAGTAAAGGTGTAGTTGCTACGGTAACGCTTGCCCTTACCTCCCTATCCCTTTATCAGACAGCAAAAGTTTAGACTTGACCACAGTATTTGCAGACGACAAACTTAATGTGGCTCATATAATAGGAAGTACACAAATCTTAAAAGGGGTAGAAACCGTTGTGTGAAAAGAAAATGCTACGATATATACCAGCACTTTCTCCTTTTTCCTTAATGTTGTCAAAGGCCTTCTCTCGAAGGGTCATTTAAACACGGGCTTGTTTGATAAAGGTTAAATGCATAGCTCACATATACGGACGTGCACAGCAGTATGCCAACTTCTGTTTGAAGCTTTTGTGTGGAAAGGTCAGATAGGGTCCCTGTCTGATGTCTGCACTAAATTTTATACACCTGCAAGGCGATTTTCTCGTATTTGGTTGGCTAGTTCCTGAACTTGACATATGGACATTAATGTGAAAAATATTTCTTATTCGTTTTTCTTATTTGTATGTGTCTAGTTACAATTTTTTTCCCTTCGGTAAAAAAGTGCAGCAGTAGCTCTAAATAAAAGCAATCAGGTCTAGGACTACAGTTTTTTTTTTTGAAGTATTTTGATCTGTAGCATTTTTAGCTTGAAATTTCAGTTGACTGAAAAAGCAGTACGGTATCATTTTATCAACTTCAAGCGTAGTATTTATTGAGTTATGCTTTGTGAAAAGGGAGCTTAATGCATCTGCGAAAAGTATTGACTCAGGTCACCCTGCGCAGTCCGCGCAGGCTGACCTGAGCCAAAACTTTTCGCTATTGGTCAATTTTCTGTATGGCCAAAGCTCAGTCTACCTCATGATTTAGTCGGTTGTTAAAAAAAGTGCCCATTATATATGAGCCGCGCTCTGTGAAAAGGGGGCTTAATGCATCTGCGAAAAGTTTCGACCCAGGTCAGCCTGCGCAGTCCGCGCAGGCTGACCTGGGCCGAAACTTTTCGCTATTGGTCGATTTTCTGCATGTCAAAGGATCAGTCTACCTCATGATTGAGTCGGTTGTTATCATGCATCTCGGAGATGCATTAAGCTCCCTTTTGTCTGAGTACGGCTCTATTCTAGGATCAAATACATACTGTACGAACAAAGCCATTTCCTCGCAGAATATCTCCCTGGACGTCTAATTTATCTGTTAGCAATTTGTGGACAGCTTCCTCAGCACATTACTGTAATCTTTTCCAAGGTTGTAAAATCACGAGATCGTTTGGTGCAGGATTTTACCCTTTACCACACAGTCCGGATCCTTAACGACCCTGAGGGAAAAGGCTTTGGAAAACATTGTAGGAAAAGGAGAAAATGCTGGTAACCATTTTCAAAATCAAATTACAACTTCAAAATCAAAATTACAACTTCTGAATTGAAGTTATTATGTCATCTGCAAAGGCTTTCAATTTTGATAAGTATAAAGTTTTGTCGTTTGGTAAAGAGTTCAGTCGGTAACCTCACGGTAGAATTTTAGACTTGTTCAAATTAAAAATATAAAACGCAGAGTACATTTAAAATGCAGCTTAAATAAGAGGCTTCACCATAAACGGGTAGAAAACAGTGTGGGAAAAAGAGAAAAAGCTGGTTACAAGCATTTTTTTCTTTTCCTACAATGTTTTTGAAAGGCCTTCTTCTGGTTGTGTGAAAACAAGGGATTGTGTGGTAAAGTTTAAGATAAACTCCTTTGAATGCATGTTGTAGGCTACATGTTGACTCGTGGTTGAACATTATACACCCTCTCATACTTTCACATCTAAAACACAACATCTTTAACTACAGAAAACGTTTAATGCCTTTCAGTAACCACAATCACCTCTAACCAGTCTTACATATCAGTCATACATATGTACCTATGTTCACGTACGCAACAACTTTTACCATAGAAAAAAGTAACATAGGACTCAATCATTATCTAATACACGAAAAAAGCTTCAAACAAATATCCAATACAAAATACAAGTACACAATAAAAAAAATCTCATGCTCTACAAAATATCAAAGCCAAGCCCCAGGCAGACAGTTGGAATTTGGTATTCCAATGAATGAGCACATATACTTTCAATGCAAGAAATGAATCTTTTTCTATCTGTCTTTTTCTATCTAAATAACATTTTCAAAATGACCTTACATATTATACAGGTTTTTAATTTCCATAATAAAAGTAACTGATCTTTTATCTTGAATTACAGACTATCTGCATTTTTCAGGTCATGTTTCAGATCTGCACATGTAACTGGATATTTAGAGGAATATTCCAGCCTCCAACCCTTAAAATTTAAATCCATTTGAGTCATCCTCTGTGAAAAGGCGGTTTAATGCATCTGCAAACTGGCTGTTTTTGGGTCTTCCATATCATCAACTGAAAGTATCTTAAAGTTTTTTAGCAGTCTTGAGCTTTACTCCTTACTAGATGACAAAATTTTAGAGTTGGTCAAATGTTAAAATTTGTTTTTTACAAAGGTTTAAAAACATCATGAGCAAAAGAGAACAATGTTTGTTTCATTTTTACCTGATGTTTTCAATATCCATTTTTTATCACATAACTACCCTTATTTTCAGTGTTATACAGCTATTATGAATTTTCTCATCTTACCTGTATCTGATATAAGCAAATAGTTCTATATTTAGTCAAATCTCTGCAATCATATGCCTAATTCCTAAAACATTGAGGACCCAAATTTCTCTATGAAATTCACGGTCAAAATGATGATTGTGAAAAAACTGTACATTTTATCATCTTTACATTAAAAAAATTCAAACCAAAACATTATATGCAAGTTTTTTTGGAACTATTTTCTTTGTCCAAGATGTACACACCTGTCAGAGAAGCGAACAGGCATTGTGTGAATTTGAATACACATGTGTGTGAAGGCCTATGTTTTAACATGTCATACACTATGATTCTCTTTTTATATTAGTCCAAACTCAAGGAGATTGCAGATGATTATTCAATTGTTACTCAAATGACTAGATTTGTTTTTGAAAGTACTGAAAATATTGTGGACAAAGGACAAAATGCTGGTTAACAGCATTTTCTCCTTTTCTCACAATGTTTTCAAATGCCTGCTTTGTCTCGGTCGCAAAAAAATGGAATGTTTGGTATAGGGTTTATAAAATTCTATCTCAAGCATCAACTCATGTCAGATCCTACATTTCTTCAAGGTCATAAATATTGCTTGGTAAATGACGTAAAATCCCGTGATAAACTATGACTCTTGTTATTTTGAAAATACACGTAAACAAATAATTTCAACACTTGAATTTCTGTGGAGATTTCATTTTACAGGTATTCTTACTAAGGCATAAAACCTTATATCATAATAATATGTTGTTGTAAGAGTTAAACCGTAACTTCTTAATACAAACAAGGAATTACTACTTTTAAAAAACATTGTTGAAAAAGGAGAAAATGCTGGTTGCCAGCATTTTCCCCTTCTTCAACAATGGTTTTCAACCCTTTCAAAGACAAGTCAAATCATTTTGAGCCATTCTAATTTATCATCTGCAAATGCTTTCAATTTGGACAAGTCTAGAACTATGTTGTCAGATAAAGAGATTAAGGTACACCTCCTTGTAAAGTCATTAAGACATCATACAAATGAGTGTCACTCTGGCAAAAGGGGGTTTAATGCATCTCAACGATGCTTAACACCACACAAGTCATCTGTAATTATGGATTCATAAAATCCATTTTGTCAAACAACAGCTTGAATCAAGAGGTTAAACTGGTCCTTTGACATGCAGAAAATTCATACATACCCAAAAGCTCTGGCCCATATCAGCCTGTGGGAACTGTGCAAGCTGACATGGGTCGATACTTTTTTTCAGATGCATTTAACCCCCTTTTCACAGAGCATAGCCCAAACAGAAATGATAATGTTTTCCTCACAAAATAGTGCTGAGGGATGTCTGCTTGCTCTTGTGAACAATTAGAAATACTGCAATACAAATTAACAAAGAAATGCCCCTTTAATTAAGTGCCTCTTGAAACAATACAGCAGTTTGAAAAAATTCTGGTAAATTTGACAAACTGATATGGCTTAAAGGTTTAATACATTAATGTACGAGAAAATTTGTGGACTTTTATAATAACTTTAAAACTACCCAAGGTAAATCAATAAAATTTTTCATGTGTATTAAACAATTAAATATTAAAAGAGTCGTATGGTTTACATTGATGTATTATACTTGTGTTTGACAAAATTCAAGTTTAAATAGTCCTGGGTAGGTACCCCTGGCACAACCCATTTCTTGAATGCACTGCGTACTATTAATATCTCTGTTGGCTACCTAAATTGGGGCAAAATTATAACAAATGTTGTCTGTTTATGTGATGAAGTCATATGTAACGTCACTGCATATTTGAGCATCATGCCTTGGGTACTTTAGAATATACAGCCAGTGAAGTTAAGATCAAAATGGCAGCACCGGCGCAAGAAGAGAACTGTGCAATAATAAAGTTTTGCATGGGCCTGGGGAAAACACCAACAGAGACAATGAAACTGATGAAGGATAATAATCAATCTTCAAATGTAAGCAGAACTTTTGCTTTTAAATGGCATAAAAGATTTCAGACGGTAGGGAGTTTCTGAAAGACGACACTAGGAGAGGACGGAAATGAATCATAAGTAGTCAAAACGTCATCTTGCCAGTACCACTACACTAACCATTTACAAACGGTTGTTATGGGAGACCCACTGGACCTATCATACGCAAATTTAACAGATATATAGAAAAATTCCAAGATATAATTACTATGATTGTATATTAAATCTCATCTGTAAAAACAACATCACTGTAAGGAAAGTCCACAATTTTTTTTTTATCCACCCTTGTATGTGAAAACACTGTGCCAAAAGGTGAAATTGCTCATTATGAGCAGTTTCTTCTTTTACCTGTTTTTTCTTAAAAGTAGTATGCTGGAAGTTGTTTACAAGAGGTACTGAGTTACGCCATATACTAGTATTCTAGGTATAACAGAGTGTACATGTGATGAAAAATTAAGGATTCACCCATTTACTTCTTATATTATTATTTTTTTAACAATGGCAGTTCACAATAGACCCTCTTACAAAATGAAAACAGATGCCATGAAAAACAGTTTAACTGAAAAATACTATGAGTTGATTGCATGAGCTCAAAGCATATCCTTGTCTCATTTAAAAGCCAGTCAAAATTCATTTCTATTTCTACACTTAAATATCTTCGTCAGTCTCACTAGTTTTGAAATACAGTGTGATTCAGCATAATGATCTTTGAATATAAATAAAAAGAGCGACTTAACTTTACTTCAAACAACAAAAATTTGGACTCTTATCCAGACTACAAAATTTTACATATGTCTGAAATGAAACCACTTGCACGGACAAGTAAAATAAATTACAAATGATTAGATTTGTCCATATAAGATAGTAAATACTGTAGGGAAAAGAAAAAAATTCCAGTTGCTCTCATTCCCGTAAGATTTTATTAGCCATGTCTTCAGGGATCTTAAAAACACTGGATTGTTCGGTAATGGCTTAACTTTCGATATAGCATTAGAACTGAATTTTAGACAATGTGGCAGCTTAACTATGGGCTCTTGTCTTCATTTTCAAACAAGCTGGTGTAGTTCCTCTCCCTAAAATAGCTTTCATCAATTCATTGTCAGAACACCTGCGGCATAACTAACAGAAGAGTCTCTCATACTGGTGCATTTACTAGACTGGGAGTACTTCAGAAATCTAAATGAAACACGAAAACCATTCCCAACTTTTCGCATTTCATTCACAGTCTGTAATTAGAAAAATAAATAACAAGATAAGAAGAGTGCAATTAGACAATTATGGGTGGCGCCTGTATCGCTCCACAGGCCTGATATTTCTATAATGGCGAAAAGAAGTTTTTAACAATTATCATTCAATCCTGCATTTTAGCTCACTGAAGAAACAATTTGGTAGACAACCACCATAGGAACTTACCTGCAAAACAACAATGAAATCCAATGAATAGTTTTAGGGAAGAAATTTTTCAAAGATTTTACTTTATACCATAAAAGGAAAATGAGTCTCCCATAAAAGCCATGTTTTTTGACAGATCTTTTTTTTTTATGGAATTCTGTAAACCTGTATCTAAGGAACATTCCTGCAAAATAATAATGCTATCCAAATAGCGGTTTGGGAGGAGAAGATTTTTAAAGGTTTTTTACTTTGGTTGCCATGGCAACCAGAATTCTTCATGGAACACAATTATTTGAAGGAATTTGAAAGAGGACCACCAAAGGAACATTCCTGTGAAATTTGGTAAAAATCCAGTCAATAGTTTCTGAGGAGAAGTTTTTTAAAGAAAAAGTTTACAGACGCACGTACGGACGAACGAACGGACGGACGGACGCACAACGGACACAACGCCATGACAATAGCTCGCTAGCTCACTGAAGAAACAATTTGGTAGACAACCACCATAGGAACTTACCTGCAAAACAACAATGAAATCCAATGAATAGTTTTAGAGAAGAAATTTTTCAAAGATTTTACTTTATACCATAAAAGGAAAATGAGTCTCCCGTAAAAGCCATGTTTTTTGACAGATCTTTTTTTTTTTTAAGGAATTCTGTAAACCTGTATCTAAGGAACATTCCTGCAAAATAATAATGCTATCCAAATAGCGGTTTGGGAGGAGAAGATTTTTAAAGGTTTTTTACTTTGGTTGCCATGGCAACCAGAATTCTTCATGGAACACAATTATTTGAAGGAATTTGAAAGAGGACCACCAAAGGAACATTCCTGTGAAATTTGGTAAAAATCCTGTCAATAGTTTCTGAGAAGTTTTTTAAAGAAAAAGTTTATGGACGCACGCACGGACAGACGGACGGACGGACGCACGACGGACACAACGCCATGACAATAGCTCTCTGGCCTTCGGCCAGTGGAGCTAAAAACCTGTCTTTCTTGTCACATGACAAGAGGCCAAGCCCCCATTGCTCAGTTGGTAGCGTGCAGGACTTGAGAATAGGGGGTCAATGGTTTGATTCCCAGCTCGGCTAATTGGTGATTGTCATTGCGAAAGGATTTATTCCTCTCTCCCTGCTGACCATTGTTTCGACTATTGGGAAAGCAGCTAGTAGCTTGGAAAGAATACTGTGCGGAGTACTGGTAAAAGAAACTCCAAGAAAGCATGGATAGGTGCACTGGCCGCCGGGATATAACTGAAATAATATTGAAAAGGGTATTAAACACCATACAATCAATCAATCAACCCATGACTAGGGTAGAGTAGTCAAATGCATTTTATTGAAACTAGAGCATTGGACATGAGTGCCAATGCTTGGCTACAGTTGCTTGATTTTCAATGAAAGATTTAAGTGGCATAACGGTGTAAGAAATACTTTGATGGTTACCAGTCATTGTTCTACGGGTTCCCCTTTTGATGGTGATGGTGATGGTCCAAATTTGAAGTAAAGATCTTCAATAATGACTTAGATATTATAAAATGTCAAAGTTTTCGCACAATGGCGAAGCAGATGATGCAGACAACGCAAGGGCTAAGCAATACCTTGACATTTTCTTTGAAAACAGCCAAGCTGAAAATCTGCAGTTATTTATGTAATGAGCTAATAGAAAATGAGCTTTCATTTAAGGATAAGTAAAATGAAACTTAATTTTGCACCTTTGAAGACTGTAAATAGTATTTAAATGATTCTATATAATTCAATATGGCTTCACACCTCAAATTTAGAATATCTAACAATGTAACTTTATCTTTTCAGCCCCTTAAGCCTGAAGTGGAGCTTTTGTGGGCGACATATATAGTGATCAGACTACACAAAAGGTACAGTCTGATCTTGAATCTATATCATCCACTGTTCAGTCTAGCCTATAAGATAAAAGTCTTTCTGAGTTGAAGTGAATTGTAGCACTGCAAGACTTGATGACTTTATGACATTAAAAGCTTTCAGACTTCCATTCTTAATTCAGACAAAATTGAAAATAATGACTCTATTCAAATTATTTCTGCAAGAAAAGACAATGTCACATTCATGGTATAGATTGTGTGTCATCGTAGACCATGTATTTCTAATCAGACATGAACTCGGCCAAAATGCATCACTGCACTGTAAACAGAAACAACCCTCAAGAACATTGAACTGACAACAGTGAAGTTATCATGATATTGTCACATTTCTATCATCATCTAAATAGCATTCAGAAGTACAAAACCTACTTACATGTAAAAGAACACCAATTGGATATCTACCACAGATTGTATTTTGATACTTTTTAAGGTACTCTGAAAATCCAACACAGTCAAGCTTTTCAATCCAGTCCATGCCCTGCAACACAGTAACACTACATGTATCACTATCTTTTTGTTCCTAAAGACCTGCAGCACAGAGCAAAACTTGACATGCATTTGCAGAAAGTTTGGATCAAGATCAGTCTGTTATTGTACGGTCAGTCCAAGTGTTAGTCACTGGCAGAAAAATTATTTTTGAAACCAGGTAAAATGTAAACAAAAGATAGAGCGACTTGGTATTTTTTGGTAATAAAAGATTGTCATCTTCACAATAATTTCCACACTTTTAAATGGTATGTTTAAATTCAAATATATTTCAAAACCAGAAATGTTTAATTTTTGCTGCAACTAGGGCTTTCATTTATTTAGTGCTCCAACTGTTATCACAAAATTCAGTACTGCCATTACGCATATAATCTAATTTCAAGAAGGGAATAAATTAACTTTATTCAGAGGCAATAAGAAAACACAGCAAAAATTGATAAATTACTCTGACAATTTCACAGCTGATAGACGTTACCGGTATGTTTTGTTGTATATCTACTGTATTTCAGCTCAAATACACATGTGGCACACAGATAAAATCCAACATGACAGGAAAAAAAGATAAGAGCCATGCTCTGTGAAAAGGGGGCTTAATGCATCTGCGAAAAGTATCGACCCAGGCCAGCCTGGCTGAAACTTTTCACTACTGGTCAATTTTATGTAAGTCCAAGGACCGGTCAACCTCATGATTAAGTCGGTTGTTGAAAAAAGTTGGCTATTATGGATCCATAATTATGTGTTGACTTGCCTGGTATCATGTATCGCGGAGATGCATTAAGCCCCCTTTTGCCAGAGCATGGCTCATATGTATCTACACAGAGTCAAATACAGTTCTAAATACAGTATGATGACATGACCCCATGTGGGGTATACCTTCAGATTGGTTTGTGATTTGATTGATCAAAATGGTATGATATAATACTCATTCCCCATTCATAAAATAATACATGTATAATAACTGTTTTATTTTTTGGTAATTTTATCAAATGAAATTGTCAATAACTACAGTGTTCCATTATTTTGCTGTTGAAAGTGGTACATGTAGGTATATAATAAAAGGAATATCATGTTGTAGTAACTTTATTTGCTTTTTGCTGTGTAAAAAATTTTTGGCAAATACGGTTCCAAATGCAGTATGATGACATGACCCCATATGCGGCATACCCTCAGATTGGTTTGTGATTTGATTAATCAAAATGTTATGATATAATATTCATCCCCCATTCATAAAATATAATTATCTACTTATGCAGTAACTGTTTTATTTTTTGGTACTTTTATCAAATGAAATTGTCAGTAACTACAGTGTTCCATTATTTTGCTGTTGAAAGTGGTACATGTAGGTATATAATAAAAGGAATATCATGTTGTAGTAACTTTATTTGCTTTTTGCTGTGTAAAAAATTCTTGGCATTGTGCAAGACCTTCTGTCTCATGCAATATCAATTTTTTTCATATACATCTACGGTAAGCAAATACAAGCACCAGGTAAGCTACTATAACATAATATTCCATATTTCTTGAACCAGTACAGTCTGATATCTTGGTTCAGCCCCTTCACTGGTATGGCCCATCCAAACTAAAACACCAAATTTCTTGAACATATTAAGGCAGCTGCTGCACTCATAAAACACAAAATTATAAATACAACCATTTTTACCTTTCGATCAAGCTTCTCTATGGATTGCCAAATATCACCTTGGGATTTCTCGTAATAGGTGTAGTTAAACCTCTGTCCTGTAAAAGTATGGCAAACATAAATAACTGTCCATAAATTAAGTTAAATCTAATTTCTGAATAAGAGTAGCACCAGTTTTGATAGCTTTTAAAAGAACTGCTGTGGCACTATGAAAAGACAATTCATAAAGCACCATTCATACAATCAAATCTACTACCAAAAACTACAAACTTGCAATCTAAAGCATTTTTCTCGAGATAAATCAGACTGTTGTTTGCAGACTTTTTTATCTTATTGACAAAATAATAAGTGACAAAATCATAATTTGCTTTCACAGCATATAACATGCCTTGGAGACTTAAGCAATAAGTTAAAGTGAGGCATTTTCATAATCTTGAAAAACGCCAAAATTATAAATTTCACAATAGCCTTTTGCTGAGCTACTTTAAGCCAACAACTTGCAAGAGCTCCTCAGAGTGGGGCAATATACATCCTGAGGAAGCTATCAAGAGCATGTTATCTTTGAACCCCTGCGGTAACCTTGACATTGGAGCCTGGCCTCTGCAAGCAATCTCATCAAGGTAAACATGTTTGAAGTAATTTCAATATCAGACCATGGCCTCAAGGGAGACAGAGTGAACACAATATAAGAGCATAGGACCACTGACATCCTACTGTGACATTGACCTTCATGCCAGGCATCTACAAACAATCTCATCAAGGTGCATACATACTTCAAACAATTTCAAACTCGGACCATCATTTCAAGGCGTACAGAGTGGACATGATTTAGGAGCATTTGACCTTTGACATCCTGCTGTGACCCTGAACTTGGTGCAAGACATCAGAAACCTCCCCTCTGCGTCTCACAAACATGCAAATTGTGTGAAATATCTTAAAAATCAGACAAGGATTTCAGGAGATATGAAGCATACACAAAATTGCTAACATGCAGATGGGCAGATAGACAACATGGGGCAAAACATAATTAATCCTTCAGGTGTAAAGTAATAAGTACTGTATTACAATATGAGCTCTACTACTGGCAACAAACTCAACATCATACAGAAACTTACCCCAATGACAGAAGTCAGAAGATATCACAAAGAAGTTATCCGGATCAGCTAAATATCGAGCAAATATCTTTCCATACATTTGTTCTTTTTCCTGAGATAGTGAGCCAACAAGCACTGGAACTACTGTGAAATTACCTCTACGGCTGAAAAATGAATGAGATAACAACATTTCACCACAAACCTTTCGAGCCTGACAGCTCAGTTGGTAATGACCAAGGCTGGTAATCCAGGGATCATGTTAACCCTTTACCACATAACTAAAGTGTAGACCATCCAAACCAAAAGTATTTTACAGTAACATGTCCAAACCAAAAGTATTTTCAAGCAACAAAGTAAAACAAGGTTCAAACAAATGGATTTGTCTTTGAAAGGGTTGAAACATTGTTGGAAATGGAGCAAATTAATTAAAAGCTTTCTTTCTCAATTTTTTTGAACCCAGGTTCTTTGGTAAAGGGTTCAGAATTACCCATACATTCAAAGAATTGCCCCTTTGGCTTCTACAGATACATTGTAAAAACTAAACTCTTTTGGAAATTAAGAATATGCATTTAACAAGCATTCTCATTGTCATTAAAATGTTTCTTATGATATGTAACAATAAAATTAATTCAATTAGTCTATAAATATGAACACCAAGTCTTAACCCCAAAAGGTGTAAACTTCTGAAAAGGTATATAAATTGAAAACTGAGGTTATATTTTATTCTTTGGCTAAACAAATATGCAGTTCTATATACCTGCAGCACACAGCTTTTGGGAAAAATGAGGGGACAAAGAGCAATTACTGCTTTAACCCTTTACCACACTATCCCGACTTTTAACGACCCTGAGAAAGAAGCCTTTTGAAAACATTGTGGGAAAAGGAGAAAATGCTGGTAACCAGCATTTTCTCCTTTTCCCACAATGTTTTCTATGCTTTCCAAAACAAATTTCAGTATTTGAGTCACATTTATCTTGTTGTCTGCAAATGCTTTCAATTTGGAACAGTCCAAAATTTTGTGGTTTGGTAAAGAGTTAACAAGCAACAATTTCTCCTTCTTAACACTTTATCTGACAACTTGAGTTTAGACTTGTCCATTTTGAAAGCATTTGAAGACAAAAAAAAAACAAAAAACTGTCTTTATTCTTTTCCCACAATATATTCTGAAATTTTCTTTCACAGGGTCATCAAAACTAGGGATCGTTTGGTTTACACATTTTTTCTGAACCATTAACAACAGACATTGTCACCCTCTTCTGATAATTATTCTCTTTATCACTTGTACTAGTTTTGGTATACCTATTCTTCACAGTATGGGGTTAATTTACCTTTCCATTGCTTTAGCTATATAAGGCAACTGCATTTCTATGCTGTGTTCATCTTCATCAGTAGATATACTCATGGTCTCAAACACCCCCTCGGAATACAGATCATTGTTCACTATAAATGAATACAAAACAGAAAACTCTAGATGATGCTTTCTTGAACTGAAATCTGTAATGAACTTGGCAAGTGGTAAAGATTTAGACTGGATCTGTTTAAATTTTGCAAACAAAGTAATGGTCAGCTAACTCCATTTTACAAATTCTACAAATTTGAGTTCCTGCTATGCAGTTATACATGTATTTGGCTATTTTATACAGTGTCTTGCTTTTTGCTAAAACATAACTTATGTACACTAAATTCATTATGGTAATATTTAACATTATTCAGCAACTTGGCAACAAAGAATTTTCCTGCAAATGACCCATACTCCAGAATAAGCCCTTGTTATTTGTTCACATTTCATTTCCATAGTAAGTAATTAGTTTTCTGATTGTTCAACAAATGAGCCATGCTCTGTGAAAAAGGAGTTAGAATCCATCTTCAAAAAGTATCAATCCATGTCAGCTTGCAGACTACTCAAAACCTTTTGCTTCAGGTCAATTTTCTACATATCCAAGGACCAATTTAACTCAGGATTTAGCCAACTGTAAGACGCAATGGATTTATGGATCCATAGTGCTATGATGAAATGCTTTGTTTACTATATCATGGACATGCATTAAAGCCCCTTCTGCCAGTACTCCTAGAGTTTCTGTCCTAATTCTGCATGCAAAAGTGTTTCCAAGCCACCGGCTGCTTTCCCAGTAAAAAAGGTCAAGAATCTGTTGATCAGTGGGAAAAGTACAAATGCTGTTGTAACAACCTTCAACTTTAATTTGTTTGCGGGTAAGCAGAGGTCAAACTAAAAACCATTTGGTTACTAAATCTCACACATTACAACTAAGCTATCTCAATTTGGAGACTTATGAGATGTATACAAGACTTACCTTTGCTATCTACAATCAAATCATACAGGGGTGTTTTATATCTCTCTGTGGCAGACAGTGCACAGCCTGATAACCTCACATGGTGAGAAGGCCCTAGTATAAACACACGCTTTCTAGGAGGAGAAATTAATACAGAACTAAAATCTCTATTTCATTTCCACATATCCCTTTTTGATAATACTTTAAATACATGTACACATTAATGTTTTTTGTTTGAACAATCATGATAATTATGACCATGGCATTTAACCCTTTACCACACAATCCCAAGTTTTGATGACCCTGAGGGAGAAACCATCTGAGGACATTCTGGAAAAAGGAGAAAATGCTGGCAACCAGATTTTCTCCTTTTTCCCAGCAATGTTTTCTACCCAATCAAAGACAATTTCCATCATTAGAGCACATTTAAATTGTCATCTGCAAATGCTTTCAATTTGGATCAGTCTAAGATTTTGTTGTTTGATAAAGAGTTACAGATAAACTATTACCTCCTGAAACAAATTTGTAGCTGATGACATTGATAGCATCACTGTATAATATGTTTCATCTACATTAAACTGAAACTTTTTTTTGTAAAATGCGAAATTGTTCCTCATGAAGTCATGTTTGTACAGAAGGATATTAAAGCATATCTACAAATACCAAGAATTACATGGCATCAACATAGAATACAATCATTTTGGTTATTGTACTTCATTCAGACTGGCTTTGTGTTGGTCGAGGGAAACTGTGAGACACAATGCCGTGTACTTACATTCGGCTGGGGTCCATCTGTCTATAGGCATAAGCCCCACAAGCACCACAATAATAGTAACCAGCATGTCTGAAAATGTGAAATGACCAAGTTACAAAAACGAGTGGTTTGTACTGTAGATTTTTTTAAATACCTAAAATACGGTTACAAAATTAGAAAAACAATACTAACGGAAAACAAAATAAGGAGATAGTTTAACAAGTAGAAAAACCTCACAGAGAAAAAAAAATTCATATATGAATTGAGTTAACAACAATGACTTTACTCAAATTACCAAATTTAAACAATTACATCCTTTACGAAACAGACATCTAAATTACGTAAAACCTTCACAGCCCTGCATCAATGAAAATGAACATTTAAATAAGAAAAATCATCCAAAATATTGTCATTTTAAGGTTGTCTCAGACAGAATATGTTACAAACTTAGTAGTCGATAGAGTAGATCAAGATCAAACTGCACAGAAGGTGCAGTCTGATCTTCATCTACACCGTCCGCAAAACCAGCTTAAGTTGGTACTAAGTTAATCTATTCAGTCATTTGAACTTTAAAAGACTATTTCAACCCTAAAAAATCGAATGCTGTAACTTGCACTGAACATTATACAGATTCTAATTAAAAAAAAGAATTACTTTGTTCAACTCCTTACCAAGTGACAAAATTTAACACTTGTCTATTTTGAAAGCATTTGCAGATGAGAAATCAAGAGAGACTCTGCCGATGAGATTTGTTTCGGAAAAGGTTGCAAACTTTGTGAAAAAAAGAGAAAGAATTTTCTACTTTCCCTACCATTTTTCAAAAGCTTTCTTCCTCAGGGTTGTTTAAACTCAGGATTGTAAGGTAAAGGGTTAACTCTTTCCCATACGACAAAATTTTAGACGTGTCCAAATCAACAGTATTTGTGGACAACAAATTGAAAGTAGCTCAATTGATGATTTCTGTCTTTGATAGGATAGAAAACATTGTAGATTATTGAGAAAATGCTTGTTACCAGCATTTTCTCCTTATCCCATTGATGTTTTCAAAAGGCTTCTTCCTAAGGTTCGTTAAAACTTAGGATTGTATGATAAAAGTTAAACTATCTGTTTCATGTTTCACTACCTCTAATTACTTACGGAGAAATCAAAGCTCTCACTGTTCCATCACTAACTTTGTCTGCCTTTGACAGCCATCCACTGAGCTGTTTATCTAGTTCATCGGCTGAAAATAGATTAATTAGCATATTATCATAAAGAATAGTGTTAACCATTACAGTGCTAAGCACAACTCAAAGGGGGAAATTTTGGGTTTTTTGCTGTGGTTCAAAATTTATGGTTAAAAACTTATATACCTTACAATATACCGGGTAAAGGTATTTTTCTCTGCCTTGAATGATGTAACTGGGCAATAACATTCAGTAAAAGAGAGCGGTTGCTTTTTAAAATTATGGGCAAGATTTGACTTTTTCTAGATGAAAAGGGCAAATAATAATTAGTTTAAACATATTTATTACATCGATTGAGAAACAAGTTCTTACAACTTAGGAAAAACCTTTCTGGTTCTACTGCAAGGAAGACATTATGGCTAAAAAGTAACCAAACACTGATATTCAGAAACTACAAGCAATATTAAACAACTTGAATTATTTCAGAGATGAGCAGCATGATTCATGATAGGGAACTACAGAATCATTAATAGGAGCCCTTCCACCAGTGCAGAGCCAACATCGAATTGGTCAGGTATACATCACATACACTCAATCTGCACCTAGGGACATTGAACAACAGAGGCCATACAATACACTGAAATCTGTTTATAGTGCCGAGTTGAGTCTGAAACATGTAATCTCAGGATTGGAGATTGTTACTTAAGTCTGTTAATATTAGGGAAATGCATCTCATATAGAGAATGCAACTTAAGAAACTGAGTCCTTTTGTGGGTATTTGAGCAAAATCAGAGACCTAAACAGATTTTTCATGAAATCCAGCTCAGGTCACCTTGCTTGGGTTTCACAGTTACCTTCAGTTTCTGGACAACTCAACTGCCATGCAACAAATTAATTAAATTTGGGATGGAATATACACACATGGGATCCCTACATTACTCAACGCTTTACCACACAATCCCCAGTTTTAATGAACCTTTGGGAAAAAGCCTTTTGAAAACATTGTGGGAAAAGGAGAAAACGCTGGTAACCACCATTTTCTCCTTTTCCCACACTATTTTCTATCCCATCAAAGACAGAATTTATCATGTTAGCTACATTTGATTTGTCGTCTACAAATGCTTTGAATCTGGTTGAGTCCAAAATTTTGTTGTTTAGTAATGAGTTAAAGATATGAGCTGGCGTGACTTTCTCAGGGTCGTTAAAACAAGGGATTATGTGATAAAGGGTTAAGTAAAACTTATTTTCAGACTTGATGCTGGCTTATCTAAACTCTATGCCCAAGTTTTGTTCGTATGAGGTTAAAAGAAAAGATTCCCTGATTTTTTTAGTTACCCCACTACCCACACTAGTTAGTGATTTGCATGGAGGAAAAGTGTGGCCTGTATGTGAATTGAACCTGGTACAGTTAATCCATGGGGCAGGGGGGGGGGGGGGGGGAGTGGGGGAGTGGCCTCAATGGGATTTGAACCCGATACCACTTGCTTTCAGGGCATGTGCTCAAACCACTGTGCTACTAAGACTGCTCAACACCTATGCTACTGATTATCATAACACCCAACCTCCTGATTTTTGGGAGCCACCCAACTCTCTGGGTTCGTATGACCCTTTTGCCCCCTGAAACGACTTTCAAAACCACTGTAAATGTAATAAGTCACTTTTAAAACCACTGTAATAAGTCCTTAGGGAAGAAAGTTCGGCCGGTACAACGCTTGCAGAGCGAGTGCTAACCACTGACCTAACCAGACCGCTTGACATCCACGCTACCCGATTATCACTAAATGTACTGCATTTAAATTTGTATCACATTTATCATTCCCTCAAGAATTTCGGAGACTTTTTTTTTATCCTCAAACAGTTTGATACAACCCCTTATTTACGTTTTACTGATCGACCATTTTCGAATAGTTTTCGAGTCTATTCTTACCATCGTCTGTGTACCAGCTTCCAGCATGAGTTGGCCGACGAACCGCGGCGGTCTCACGTCTATTCTTAAACATAATAGCCCCTATGATGCTGTTTTATCTCGATTGTTTACTAGTGTTCGAATCTTAAGCAGAATACCGGAACCTTTTCAGCTGAGGACATGCGCAATAATAGCGGTAGAGTAAAGTACAACAAGTATTACGATATTATTTTTTAACGGTTTCCCAACTTTTTCCGGACGAATAAGCCCGCAGGCTCCGAACTTACGAGACACGAATCGAAGAACACTTGCTTATAGGACGAGTGCTATGACACTTCTCTTTTACTCGAACAACAATACCCTGTGATAAAACTTCTTTCAAAGTTTTTTCTTATTATGAAAACCTTGAATGTAGAAAAAATAAAGACTTAGAACTTAGCCAAGCTTTCACGCAAACGGCTATTTCGTTTGCCTTCAAAATACATACATGCAAAAATAAGATGTTCGAACCTGGGCTTCAAAGAAGGCTTTCACCTGATTACACGCCTCCATGGCTGGGCTTGCTTGTGAGAACAATTTGATAGCCCTAACAGTAGAAATTGTTCGTTACGAGCAATCCCTGATTCCATGACACTGTCAATTTCGAAAGTTGGCCTTTAAAAAAAACCGTCTACACGTGATAAAGTCAGCGTTTAAATCAATAAAACTGAGCGTTTTGTCGGTTGTAGCAGTAAACGATCTAGATCTTAAACTATTCAAGTGTATATAAAATTCAAATTTATTGTGAGGTTCGTCACAGCCTGGGTTCCAGCCCGATCATTTTTTCCTCTTATATATTCATTCGGACGTTACTTTGTCAAAAAATGAGGTTAATTACGCAAGTGATATACCGTTTTGCCCCAGAAAACAGATCGCGATAAGGAGTGATAAAAAAAAGATTATTGCCGTCTTGACCCAGGCTAGGTTCGTCATGGCGAAAATGAAAAAAAAAACCAACAACAATTCTTTAAACCCTGTGATTAACCCACATCCTACGTTTCCGTGACCCCAAATGTGTGGCATGCACACGCTGATTCTGGATTGCTCCTCGTAACTCATAAAATATATTGTACTTTGCACTTTTAATTCTTTTCCAGATGACAAAACTTCGAAATATTCGAATTTGAAATCAATCCCAGACGACTGATTAAACTTAACTACATGTAAAAAGCAAAAAATTGTTTTTAAAAAAGGTTGAAAACATTGTGGGGAAAAGAGAAATGCTGTAACCAGCATTTTCCTTTTCCCACAGTGTTTTTTAAAGCCCTTTCATCGAATTCGATAACACACGTGATTGTTTGGTAAAGGATCAACATTTCCCATCTCTCTCTATCTCTCTCTCTCACCTTTGTTCCGCTTGATTTTCCATTGGTTACAGTGTGATTAAGGGCGTCTTTCTTTGCAGGGTATTCAAAAGGTACCATGGGTAAAAGTAAAAGTTGTAAGCTTTTAACTTCTTCGGCTCCATAGGCGATAAGACGGGCTTTTGCAGTGGTATTCAGACTGCACAAGTCGTGCAGTCTGGTCTTGAATCTATTCTGTCCGCTTAGTCAAGCCAGTGGATTGTATTTTGCAGCCGCCAACAGAGATCGAATTGTGTAATTGGTGCCGACAGACGGTTAAGTCTTTACCAAACAATCCCTGGTTTTTACGACCCTGAGATAGAAGCCTTTTAAAAATATTGTGGGAAAAGGAGAAAATGCTGGTAATCAGCATTTTCTCCTTTTCCCACAATGTTTTCTACCCTGCTGGAAACAAATTTCAATTTTTGAGTTACGTTTATTTTGTCGTCTGCAAGTGCTTTCAATTTGGACCAGTATAAAATTTTGTCGTTTGGTAAAGGGTTAACTCAAATGGGTTGAGCCACGGTGCAAAAGGGTGATATTATAGTTAAGGCCTACATTATTGAACGCTTTCTCAAAAGACTAAAGTGATCAGTCTTTGATTTAGACAATATCCATGTTTTGAGATACTGTACGTGTGTGTGTGTGTCGGGTTTTTTAAACTGAGATGTGAGATTTCTGCTGTCATTATGTTATGGTCCAACCCTTTTGGATATAACTTTAAAAACAAAATAATGCCTTCTTCTTTGGCAAGCAAGTGACTGCCGGATTAGCTTAAGTTGGGTAAAGTACGGGATTTTTAATCTCGAAATACTGAATCCTTAGGCTGCTAAGCGCGACTCACTGACCTTTTTGCGGACTGTGTAGATCAAAATCCGACTGCACAAAACGTGTCAAAAACACCGAAAAATGATACGGGGCATGTATGGCATTGTAATACAGTTGGATATCTTTTCTTATATCATTCGGTTATAGAGACTGAAGCTTGTCAAAAATAAGCGCCTGGAATTGTATCTTCCGTGACCGTCAGATACATTCGGAGATCAATAATAGGCTGCCCGTTTATGTCCGATCTCTGAAAATTTCGGGATTACAGAATAGACCAATAGAGCTTCAGGCGCCTGTGGTCTCTATGTTTTGTAAATGGCTTTTCGTCTGTCTGTCTCTATTTCGACAGGGTTCTTCCATTGCTTTTTGTCTATACGTTGGGTTTGTAGCCGCTGGCGGGATGGTCACGTGGGAGCACCTGGGAACGTCAGCCCAGTATCAGTGATACCCAGTAGGCAAAAATAAATGAGCTGGCACCATGATAAAGCTGAAAAATCCAAACCATTTTTCTTTTCTCATTTTTTTTTCAACTGTTCTCTACACTTTCAAATCCAAATCATTTGAGAAACAGTCAATTTTAAATGAACTGGCGGCAGATAGTAGAAATGCTGTTAACGATGGACCAATTTAATCTTTGCCACAATGCTTACATAGTTATCTTATACTAAATCTTAATTCGTGTATGGTTATCTATATTCTGAAAGTAGTCTGCTGTAAATTTGTTTCATGGGGGGTAAACATAAAAATGAACATCGATATTAATTTGAATGTATATAATAGATAAAAATAACAGTTGATTCATGCCCTGTGAAAAAGTGGTAACTGGCTCAATGTATCCGCAGAAAGTATCGACTCATGGCAGCCTGCGCGGATTGCACAGGCTGCCATGGTCGATACTTTTTGCTATCGGTAAATTTTCTGCTAGATAAAGTACTATTCTGCATCATGATTCAGCTTGATTTTAGGTAAATTGATCAATATTATACTATGATATGCTTGCTTTATGCATTACGAAGACACTATAAATTCGCTTTTCCCAAAGGCGCAGCATAAGTTTATAGGCTCTCCGCAAAGTTACCATATAATACTTGAACTGTCCAGCGCAAAGTAGGAATTTCCACTTTGTTGCACAATGCAGGGATCCCTTCTTTCTGCTGCAAAATTATAGAATCGCAAACAGTAGGAATATTCGACAAAATGAGAATATTTTGTCCTTTTTATTTATATATTTTTGCCAGCTTAAAAAAAAAAAGATACAAAGAAGTGTTGAACCTCAATCGACTAAAGAGGAATTTTTAAGTTAATCAATCGAGCACGGTCTTTATGACTCAATCCTTTTCCAGACAATTCCGAGTTTTAACAACTCTGCAGTTTTAAAGCCAAATACCATCGCTTGAGCAACATTTAACTTTTTATCTGCAAATGCATTCAATTTGGACAAGTCTAAGAAAAAAATAAAAAAAATAAAAAAAAATGAAAATAAAAAATAAAAAAAATGTAATGCTGTAAAGAGTTAGAAGTTTGATTTGTAATCTGGAAATCCTGTTTCGGTCCCCATTGGCGGTGATGGTCACGTGGAACTGTCATTGGGCAAGGCTCTACAAAGCAAAACCTTACTGATGAAAACAATGAAAGACGCGAATAAGTAACCCGTCGCTATGATATAGCTAAAATGCTATTGAAAACGAACAAGCAAACATAATTCATAGGAAGCTAGGCATATGAACAACGTGAGGTTTATTGCAGTTGTAGATGTGACAAAGCCAGTTTATATCGTCCTCGTATAACAAAGTTATGCCTTATGAACGTGCCAAGTGGTGTAATCTATATTGGTATCCAATTTGGCCACGTGTGCGTTCACATGTACAATGTCCCATTTCTTCATCCAGGGTCCTTGTATGGTGGTGTCGAAATTTTCGTCTTCTGCTTTCTAAAACACGAAGGAGGAAATATTTGAGGATAATCAATTGGTTGTGTGTAATATTAAAAATCTGTCACTAGAATGGGGTGTGATGCAGTTGAAAAAACGAGTCCGAAGGACAATTTTTTTAATCGCATCAAACCCCATTCAAGTGACAGTTCGGACTCGTTTTTTCAACCGCATCTCACCCCATTCTAGAGACAGATTTTTAATATCACACACAACCAGTTGATTATCCTATTTATTATATTCCTAGTTCACCCTTTTTTATTCTAATAATTATCAAGAATTGCACAATATGAGCAATATAGGTAAAAAGTAGCTAAAACTATATCGTCACTAGTGATGATATCATAATTATCATCACTAGTGGTGTTATTCACCGTAAAATCCCAGGACAGGAATATGGAAAGCATTTACAGACAGCATATTAAACAAGGCTCAAAAGATAGAATTTGTTTTTGATATGATAGAAAACATTGTGGTAAAAGGAGAAATGCTGGTTACCAGCATTTTCTCCTTTTCCCACGAAGCTTTCAAAAGGCTTCTTTCACAGGGTCTTTAAAACTCGGGATTGTGTGGTATAGGGTTAAACCTAGATCAAGTAGACACTTTGCGCAGGACAGTTCAAAATTGTAGAGCTGCACGGAAATTTTCGAAGTTACTTAAATATGAGTAGGGAGAGGTGTAGATTAAGATCAAGGGATCGGTCTGATACATGTAACTCAATTGATGGAGAGCTTAACCGGTTACCGAGAGGTCTAGAGTTTAAATCTCAGTCGGACCACCATTTGCTCCTCCGATCCCATCTGGCAACCAACGTGAAAACCCTGCGGTGATATTGGTGTAGTTGAGACTAAGCGGCTAAGTAATATTCAAGGATGAATATTAAAATGCATAGGGATAGGTGGGGTGAGGTGGGGTGGGTTTTATCTTCACATAGATTTAGCTCTTTACTAGACAACATAAAACTTTTCAAAACTGGAAAGCATTTGCAGACAACTACTTAAAATCGTTGAAACGATTAGTTCTGTACTTAACTCTTAACAAGACGAAAAAAATTAGACTCATCCAAATGGAAAGCATCGGCAGACTACAATTTTTTTTAGGCTCAGATGTTGGTAGAAAACAGTGTGGGTAAAGCAGAAAATCTCGAGCCTTTTCTTAGACCACTCCTTACCCATACAGGTATACGGTAATTGTTTTATTGGTGTTCAAAAATGTGGTATAAAACTGACCTGCAACACGCGAAAAGGGGCATTCGGACATTTGCGTAAAGTGTCGTCTCGGATCAGCCTGCGCAGTCCGCGCAGGCTAATCCGAGACGGCACTGTACGACTTCATTAGATTTTGTGCTAAATTAGACTTGCGCAAAACAGAAAATTACATAAAAACGGAAAGTGCCATCTCGGATTAGCCTGCGCGGATTGCGCAGGCTGATCCGAGACTACACTTTACGCAAATGTCCGAATGCCCCTTTTCGCGTGTTGCAGACCAAATGGGAAGATACCGTGTATCAAGGACATTCATCAGTTCAAAGTCAAATAAAATGAGCCAAGCTCTGACAAAAAGGGGTTTAATGCATCTGCAAAAAGTATCTATGCTGGTCAGCTTGTGTACCGTTATCAGCACAGGCTAACCTGGGCCGGAACTTTTTGCAACTGGTCCATTTTTCTACATGACAAGGGACAGGTATTTCGATACCTATCGGACTGCGCGGGCTGACATGAGTCGATACTTTTGGCAGATACGCTAATTTTTTTGCAGACGCATTACAGCCCCTTTTTCACGTGACCCACCGGTATAACGTCTTTCATGTCGGCCACACTATCTTTCTGTACTTTACTTCGATCTATCCCTTCAAAAGTGTCCCAGTCTATGGTCATGTCTGGGTCATCCTCGGTTCTCATCAACACACAGTTTTTCATCTTGTAAAACCCATTGGGTAATTTCGGGTTCTGCCAGCGTAAATCGAGGCTCCATCGGGTTTGATCAGAAACATTTGGGAGGCTACATAAAGTCAGAAAAATAAAATGCTGATCCACCAAATTCTTCAAACAGTAAACTCATATAGACAATTTTATCGTCTTAGAGCACATCACGATTTAAAACATTGCATCTGTGTTTTTAACTTTCAGTCATATTGATGTTTTCAAAGTCGTCTGCTGCAAATTAGTTCTGGTATTTTCTCCTTTTACAAAATGACTTCAAAAGCCGCCTTCCCCAGTATACGGTACTGTATAGTTTGGTAAACAGTTAAATGAACAAAGATATTCTGCAATGTAAGAGAATTATGTATAAGATGCAAAGTTTGAACATCACAAAAAAAATTCAATCTATTGGCTTAAACGGACTTCTGTTAATGCAACAACATAGATCAAAATCGGATAGCACAGAATTTGAAGCCTAATCTTACTTATGCATTGTCCCGTATGTTTTGATGTATTCTAGCAAAAGCAGCCTGTTAATGCAACAACATAGATCAAAATCGGATAGCACAGAATTTTAGCCTAATCTTACTTAAGCATTGTCCCGTATGTTTTGATGTATTCTAGCAAAAGCAGCCTGTTAATGCAACATATATGAGCAGTACTCTGTAAAAAGGGGGCTTAGTGCAATTTCGTTATGCATGATACCAAGCCAGTAATACCTAATATGTCTCCATTTTGCCTAATAACAGACTGAATCATGATGTAGAATAGAACTTTTATCTGCAGAAAATTGACCAATAATAAACTGATTCGGCCAAGGTCAGCCAGCGCGGACTACGTAGGCTGACATGGGTCGATACCTTTTGTAGATACACTAAACTCCCTTTTCACAGAGTATGACTTAATGTTATTTCAGCATTAAGCAGGACTGTCAAAGATTTCTATTTACGACTTAATATATCACGACACTTAATGGCTATACTTTACTTAAATATGCCTTTATTTCCTGTCCATCTGAGCTATTTGGTTGTTAAATTTCCACTTAAGCAAACTGGTTTGCAGTTCATATTAGCTTTGTAACAAAACCACAGTGAAACCTCAGTTGTGAATTCCAGGCACCCGTAAAGTAATTTGACATCTTTAATAACCATGGATCCTTTTTAACTCTTATCCTGCTATGTGAAATGAACCTTTCAAGCCTATAGTAAAATTAACCCTTATCCTGCTGAATAGATTAAATAAAACTTTCAAGCCGATAATAAAAACGCGTATAATTTATTATTAAATTTCTTTTTTGGAGACACATATTTCCTCATCGGACAGTGTAGATCCAAGATCAGACTGCACGTTCTGTGCAGTCTGATCTTGATCTACATTGTCCGCAAAAGGTCAGTAAGTCGCGATAAGCAGCTTAGGGGTTAACTCTTACCCTGCTATGTGAAATGAAACTTTCAAGCCTATAGTAAAAACCGAGATTTTGTTTTTTCAAAGGTATTTTTTGGCGGAAAGATATCTCCCTATCGGACAGTGTAGATTCAAGATCAGACTGCACGTTCTGTGTAGTCTGATCTTGATTTACATTGTCTGCAAAAGGTTCTTGACTTGCATTTAACAGCCCACGTGTTGATGTTCGAAGAGACTTGTGTAAGGTGCGCAAGGAGTCTCACCTTCTATGAGGTATCATGTTATTTAGTAGAAGCATTCCCCCATATGGCACTGCACAGATAACACCATCTTTATCAGGGTCAATGTCTGTGGAATAGAGAGAATATCAGCGGGTCATACTCACTATTATAAATATTGTACTCATTCTAACTTCAAAGACTATCAATTTGACTGGTAGTTGTCTTATGTCTAAGCTTAGATTTTTCTGACTTTCGTTCCTCATCATTTTTTTTTTTTCATTTCCTTATTCTAATGCATTTCTAGTTTCAATATAAAACGAGCCATATTCTGTGAAAAGGGGGTTTAATGCACCTGAAAAAAAGTATCGACCTATGTCAGACTGGGCCGAAACTTTTGTTTTTGGTATATTTTCTGCATGTCCGCGTACCATTCCACCTTAGGTTGTTACACGTATCCATCGTTAATAATCCATAATCCATAATTATGTAATCTGCTAAGTATAATGCATCACGGAGATACTTATGACCCCCTTTTGCAAGAGCATGGCTCATTTGTTGAGTCTCCATTTGGTATGATAATTTTTACGTTCATACTTTGTATCCTTTGGGGAAGGCTGTAGCTATGTTGTTATAACTTGTTGTTCTACCCTTTTACTTGAAATGCGGGAACAAACCATGTTTGAATAAAATAAGATCTGTAGTCTAACCCAGTTTTTGTCGCATTTCTTCCTCTTCCAGCATCACGTACCAAGTGCCTCCATGACAACATTGGTGAGTGCCGACTTTTCCTGTTTTATGACCTTTATTCATGAGCTACAAAAATAGAATCGAAAAGTCTTACGATAAAGATCGAAGAAAGCCTTCGGTCTCTTTTCAACAAGCAATTAAGCGTATGTACGACCCCGAAAAGTAGGCTTTTGAACATATTATGGAAAAAGTAGAAAATCCTAGTGGCCAAAGTGAACTTGTAGTTATGAAAAAGACGATTGAAATGTGACAAGACATGGTGTCTCATGTCAACAGGTTTTAAGATTAATAATAATAATAAAATAAAAAAAAAAAAAAAAAACTAGATTGAATTTATTGTTAAAAAAATATCGGGTTACTTTCTTTTAGACGGCTACCGGCCATTTTGACTCAATAACTATTGTGACAACATGGCAGGCGACGTTTATTTCATTAAGTATAGGACAATCAACTCGAATATTTACTGTATGAATATAAAGTTGCTTAAAGATCATGACAAAGGGAGAGACTGGTCTTTATGGACAATTTATCTTTTCGGCACAATGCTTTCAAAAGTAGTCCACTGAAAGACAAACTGGTAGCACTCTTAACCCTTGGGCTGCTAAGCGCTACTCAAGGACCTTTTGCAGACAGTGTAGATCAAGATCAGACTGCACAGAACGTGCAGTCTGATCTTGGATCTACACTGTCCGAATAAGGGAATAGTGGATATCTTTCCCCCAAAAATACCTGTGAAATAGCAGAATTTGGGTTTTTTACTGTCGGCTGGAAAGTTTTATTTCACTTATTCAGCAAGATACAGGTTAATTGAAGAACAATAATTAATACTTACCTCCATACAACCATTGTCTGCGTTCGCGTCTAGCAACGGTATCCAGGCAGTGGGCTGTAACACTGTGTACGAGTCGTTGTCAAGATAACCGACGTCTGAAAGTATTGTACACGTTACAGACTCATTTTAAACCTGCCATAAACAACTATATTAACCCACTACCTTAGTAAAGAAGCTTGCTCCAATAAGACATAATTTAAGGTTTAAACAGGAAGTTCATGTCCTGCAAATATGGAGAGAAAACAAGACTGTCTTGACCGTAGTAATGGCTCTTGCACTTTGCACTTTTGTCTGGATAAACCATACCCTAATGTGGAATTTTATTCGAGTAAGTACAACAAAATACAAAAGAAAGGTAAACAAAAATTCTATGGCAAAAGAATAGATTGCACTTTACTCTTTGTGTAAAAGAATCATTGACATTGGCCAAATTGTGTTTGCTATTTATAAATAAACACTGTAGGCAATCACAGTAAACCGTGATAAGGCGCCATATTTACAATTCTTTAATCCAGCACCAGGCATTTGCCCCATGAGGAGAAATACTGGTCTATGTCTGATGTATGTTTGTAGCATTTAACTCACTGACCTTTTTGCGGACAGTGTACATCAAGATCAGACTGCACAGAACGTGCAGTCTGATCTTGGATCAACACTGTCCGATAAGAAGATGTCTTACTCCCAAAAGTACCTTTGAAACAGCAAAATTTGGTTTTTTACAATAGCGGTTTGAAAGTTTCATGTTAGTTATTTAGCAGGACAAGGGTTAACTTTGATGTACTGGTACTGAAGTGAAAAGAAAGCTCAGTCCCCATCTGATTTCCTTCACAAAGTGAATAATCCTTTAGTTTAAATAAATCCAAATAGACCAAATAACTAATACAGATTTACCTTGATGCCATGGTACCGTTGTAGCCTCGTTCTGGGGTGTCTTTGTCCTCAGATTCCATACAGGATGCCCAGCAATGTTTGGACCAATGAGTTGTTCAACAACATTCAATAGTCGCTCATTCGACCAAAGCGCTTTGAATGCCTACAATAAAGAAAAGGTAAATTGCACAATCTTTAAATTGTCACAATTTTCAATTTGATGAGAGCTGCGGCCTTATGCACAAATTGTTCGAGCTTAAAATCTGACTCGATATTTGATTGGCTGAGACAGCATGTTTAAGACAATAAGATCGTAAGCCTAGATGACATCAAAATAGATATTCTTCTTAATCTCTTTCGCTGCAAATTAAATAAAGTCGATTTTTTTCTAGATCTAAAAGGAGTATACTATAGCACTTTAAGATCATTTTTGTCCCTGTTAAGCATCAGGACGGTATAGATCCAAGATCAGAATGCACTTTCTGTGTGGTCTGATCTTGATCTATGGCGTCCACAAAAGATATCAACTTGCAGTCGTCTGGTAAAGAGTTAAGGTACCAAACTGCCTAATGGTCATTTTCAAGTCAAAAATAGGACTGCAAGTTTTTTCTTTTGTAGAGATGATCAACTCCTTAAGCTCTGGCTTACATCTATGCAAATGCATCCAAATGATACAAGGTATTAGCGTAGTTGAATGTGGACATTCACTGAAGTTCGAGTATCTCAATCAAAATGTCGAACGCCTCTGCCCGTAGCTCACATCCGGTGCTCAAAGCAAGGTCCTGTCGACGTGGTTGGCAGGTTGTAATCTTTATACATGCTTTCGTTGCTGTCACTGGTCGTAAACACGAACGAAAGTTCTATTCTTTCCGCGCCAAACATATAAACTCGACCTCTTTCGACGGCTGAAAACATAATCCACTGAAACTCAGAAAGATTTTTATCTCAAAGGCTTGGCTACACAAACGGGCGACATAGATCTAAGATCAGACTGCACATTCTGTGCAGTCTGATCTTGATCTATGCCGCCCGCAAAAGCCTATGTTTTTGACTATGGCGCTGAAATGGTTAACTTCATGTTTGCTCAAGTATGAAGGGTCTGACAGAACTTACCGGTGGTAGCTTGCCGTATTTGTGAAGAATAATGTTAGCACCAGGGAAATCCTTTTCAATATGGATCAGTCGTTCAAAAAACCCGTATTGTTTATACAAATCTGAGAATAAAAAAAAGAAAACAACTGGCGTTTGAAGCATACAAAATTCAACGAACCGCATGAAAGTTTTTCAAGGCACTTAAAACATTTTGAAAAGTCCGATATTTAACTTAAATATTACCGAGTTGCTGTTCTTGAAGTGGCCAAGCAAAAACACTCCGATATCGACAGAGGGACCATGATAGCCCTGTATCGCCCCACTGGCTAACAAAGATACTAGTAGGTTGCACAGTATATCTACGGTTCTACTGTCTTAACCAAATATTTAAAATGGTATAAAGAAATCTGACAAAAGTCTAAACGAGGATCATTCTCATTATTACAGATTTCTGACAAACGGTTTTCTACCAAAAGATATTTTAGAGATTGTTTTTTAGGCCACAAAGAGAAACTAAGCAATGCAGAGTGCCAATATGCTCTGGCAAAAGGAGGTGTAATGCATCTCCGTGATACAATATACCATCAAGTCATCATAATTATGGATTCATAAAATCCATTTAGTCTAACAACCGACTGAATCATGAGGTAGTCTGGTCCTTTGACATGCAGAAAATTGACAAAGAGTAAGGAGTTTCGACCCAGAACTGCGCAGACTGAATCGATACTTTTAGGAAATACATAAACCCCGTTTTCATAGAGTATGGCTAATACGTTTTTTTTTTATTAATCTGAGTTTATCACGAAATCCATAACAGGTCCCTCATAGAATAATTAAGGCTAAGTATTACTGACTTTTGAACAATGCCTTTTGATAGGAATGATTGTGATTTAGGCCATACAAAAAATGTTAATGGACTACAAAGGCTATAATGGAGACTTTTTTTTCCACTTATGTTGCCATAGCAATAACAGTTTTCATGGAACACAATTCTTTGACGAAAACTCGTCTTTTTAAATTTTAGAATAGGACGCTTTCAAGCCATAGTTTTATTTCATTACAGATTTAGTTCCATTTCAAGGGATTCCGTGTAAAGCATTACTCTCTACTTCCAACGACTTTTTGCGTATGGCGGCTTTTTCTTGATTGAATGAATGACGTTTACGTCGATTTCAACATTACATGTATTTCAATCGTGTAAAGCCGATAGCTCACGTATGTTACTTCGAACCAGTGATGTTCGGAATACCAATCCTTACCCACTGAGCAACGCAGGACCACTGCTTAGTAGCAGACTATTTGAAACACATTGTAGCAAAACAAGAAATCTCATGTGACCGTTTCGAGCAATGGCTCCTTTCGCAACAATGTTTCCGCTTGAATTCGTCACTTAAACTTTCATTAGTCCTAATTATCAAATTTACTGGATACCACCATTTCTCCCTTTCCCACGCTGTTTTTTAACAGGGATTTTTAAAAACATGGAACTGATCAGTAACGGATGAGTACGACATATGCATAAGCGTGGTTCCCAGCATTTCCTCCTTTTCCAGTGCTGTTTATAAAGCCGTTTTCTATAGGGTTTTTAAAATATGGGTTGTTTGCTAACGGGTGACTTGAACATATGCATACATATATTACTATCACTGTATACAGATATACCATAAACACTGATACACGAATGTACTTTGATCCTTTACCACATAATCCCGAGTTTTATCGACCATGAGGAAGAGGCCTTTTGAAATCATTGTGGGAAAGGGAGAAAATGCTGGAAACCAGCATTTTCTCCTTTTCCCACGATGGTTTCTACTCTTTCAAAGACAAATTCCATCAGCAGAGCTGGATCTACATTGAAATTGCCATCTGCAAATGCTCTCAGTCTGGGCAAGTCTACGTATGGTATAAGAGTTCAGCTTTTGACTTGTCCGCAGGGAAAGGGTGTAAAGCATATTCATGTTTGGTCGCAAAATTTGAGATTCTTTTTTTTCTGAAGCACAAGCGTATTATTTATTCTCATATGCTTACTCGCCTAGAATGACTAACTGAAACATTTTATGTTGTAGAATTAATTTCGATTCCTGTATAGGTAGCCGAGCCCCGGTAGCTCAGTCTGTAGCGTACAGGACTTGAGAACAGGGCTGGTTCGATTCCTGGCTTGGCCAATTTCTTTCTGAGGATTGATGATAGCCATTGCGACAGGATTCATTCTTCTCCCACCGCTGACCATTGTTTCAACAATAGTTATGTGGCAAAGCAGCCAGTGGCTTGGAAAGAATATTGTGCGGGGTACTGGTAAAGGAAACTCCAGGAACGCATGGATAGGTGTACTAGCCGCCGCGATATAACTGAAATAATGTTGAAAACGGCGTTAAATACCATTACAATCAAACCTGTATGGGTAACGTCTATTTCAACGAATACCTGTCCTACCTGTTTACCCATGCCTGTAGGCTTATGTGCAGTTTTTGCGGCATATCTTTATCTCTAAATGATATCATTTATGTAAATTTGTGAGTTTTATCGATAAACAACCTCGACCTTTCGTGTCCTTGAGATAATATTGCATCTTTATGTAAAATTTAAACCCTGTACCAGACGACAAAGTTCTAGACTGGTCCAAATTGAAAGCAATTACAGACGACAAATAGATGTGACTAAAACAAAGGGATTTCTCTTGCGATGGGGCAGAAAACGTTGTGGGTAGAGGAGAAAATGCTGCCTATCAGCATTTTCTCCTTTTCCAACAATGTTTTCAGAAGCATTTTCCCGCAAGGATCGTGAAAACGCATGGGTTTTTTTTTGTTAAGGTTTAAACTCTTGCTGTTTTCAATTTGCCTTTCAAGTTTGTGAAATGGTTTGTGACCAAATTTTCCTTTCATGTCAGAAAAATGCCTGCTGAGCGACATTTGAAACCCAGTTCAAACAAAGCTTAATGCAACTTTCCAAGTTGCTATTGTTGGACAGAGTAGATCAAGACTAGACAAGATAAAAAAAAAAGAGATTAATCCCGGATCCTATGTTATCACAGGTTTTGTGCAGTATTCCGACAGAAACAACTGTAAACTTGCATTATCTGGGTCTGTGTCACAGCAACTATTATCAATCTAATAAACAGGACTACCTTTACTGAGCAAGCGCCTAACTGACAATGAAAATGGGCTTCCTTATAACAGGTGCTTGCTTGATACAGGTACATTTCAAAATAAGTCAGCCATGCTCTGTCAAAAGGGGGCTTAATGCACCTGCAAAAAGTATCGACCCAGGTCAGCCTGCGCTGTCTGCGCAGGCTGACCCGGGCCGAAAATGTTTGCTTCTGGTCAATTTTCTGAATGTCCAATGACCATTCTACCTCAGGATTCAGTCATCTGTCAGAAAAATGGATATAACTGATCCAAAATTATGTGATGTCTTGCTTGGTATAATGAATCACGTAGATGCATTAAGCTCCCTTTTCCTAGAGCATCGTTCATGATTGTTTTCTCTTGGAGCTCGAATGATGCTCACGTAATACAGGTTGCTTGTTTCATACAGGTGGCCACTAAGACAGGTGTTACTGTATAATGCCATGGTATACCAGTAGACTGTCCTACTTACCTTTGATTTTCCCAGCCTCAAACAGTTTAGTAGCCAGTTGATCGACAAGTTCATTCACGGCTTCTCGACATTTGTCCAGATCTGACTTGTCAAAAAAGTCCTTCACTATGACATAACCCTAGAGAAGGAAAAGACAAAATACCAAACTTCTATTGACGCGAAAGTTTTGGGTACTTAATTAAGAGCAGGGGAGGAAATGTAACGACCAGAGTCGTCTCTCTCTCCCGATTTTCACCCACTCTCTGTCTCTCCACTAAGCTCAAACCTAAACTAAAAATTGCGCTATACTGCGTTTTCGTTAACTCTTTCACGACTGAATAAATAAATTGCATTTTCTCAAAGGCTAGAAATACATTGCTTCTGCAAGATCAAGAGACAGTTTGGTCATAATATAGAATATATCAGTGGACAGTGCAGATCAGAGATCAGAGTGCACGTTCTGTGCAGTCTGATCTTGATCTTCATTGTCCACAAAAACTTCTAGTGTCGTCTATGGTATGGAAAGAGTTAATAGCGTAAGTCAAAGTAACAATAAAGGCCAAAAGTAAACAAAGCGGGTGTTTAAATGCATTTAAATTTATATCATACCATTTAAAAGTAGGGAAACTATTGTGAAGATGACAATCTGTCATTATACGGTTGGTCCAAGTGTTAGTCAACGACAGAGAAATTAATTTCAAAACTAGGTAAAAACCCGTCAGGTAGCTTTGTCTTTTGTTTACTTTTTGTCTGATTTTAAAATTCTTCTTTCTGCCAGCGACTTACACCTGGCCCAACCACACAATAACAGACTGTCATCTTCACAATATTTTCTATACTTTTAAATGGTATGATTTAAATTTAAATGTACTATTTCACCTGCTTTGATATTTTGGCCTGTACTGGGCCATTAACTACAAATGCGATTGTATTCGGAAACATTTTATTGACCACTAATAGCGCCAGGTACAGATAAATATTTTGAAACATTGCAAAAAGGTGAGCGAGGGGTCAACCTAAAATCTTAACCCTCAACCAAACAATCACGTGTTCTAATAACCCTGAGGGAAAATGGCTTTTGAAAACAATGTTGGAAAAGGACAAAATGCTGGATTGTTCTTCCGCATCAGACATAAAATTTGGGTCAGATTTAATTTGTCGCGAGGAAATGCTTTCGATTCGAACGAGACCACCATTTTTTCGCAAGGTAAGCATAAAGACTTGTCAATTGAAGCATATTACAATTTGCAGAAGAGTTTTATTCTTCAGACTTGCAGCAAACCAGTTTTAGAAACCATGTATAAAAAAATATTTTACCCAAATTTTCCATGCCGATTATCCTTATTTTACGAGAATATTTTGAGAGTCGTCTGCTGTAACCCTATATGGCCTGCAACACGCGAAAAAAGGTATTCGGACATATGCGTAAAGTGTCGTCTTGGAACAGCCTGCGCACTCCACGCAGGCTAATCCTAAACGACACTTTCCGTTTTTATGTAATTTTCTTTTTTGCGCAAGTCTACTGTAGCACAACATCTAATTCAGTCGTAAAGTGCCGTCTTGGATTAGCCTGCGCGGACTGCACAGGCTGATCCGAGACGACACTTTACGACTAAATGTCCGACTGTCCCTTTTCGCGTGTTGCAAGCCATATCAAACAATCCCGTGTTTCAATGATCCTGAACAATGAAGGCTTTTGGTAACTTGCCTTTTCTCTTTTTTTCCATAATGCTTTTAAAAGCCTTCTTTTTCAGGGTCGTTAAAACACAGGATTACTTACAAAGGGTTAGGTCCAATTCCAGATGCTTCAAAACCCATGTCCTGGCTGATGATAATGCATTTAATGCCCCCGATGAGCTTTGTTTTTACCTGAAAAATCGATTCCCAGCTCATTGTTCATAGACTTTGTTTATTCAATGTATTCTACTTTTTCACATAATCGAGACAGATCTTTAACGATACACCCCTGTATTAAGACGCTGTGTACGGTTGTATGGGCCGCAAATACTAAGTAGTCTTTTTCTACGGACGGCGTCAACAGATCGAGCTTCACAAAAGCAGGGCCCAGTTTTATGAACGGTCGTATGTGTGATACACAGTTCGCAACCTGATTTTTAAATTCAACTTATCCAAAAACACAGAATGTAATTAATAATAGACCCCAGAGAGAGTCTTTAAGTAAATGGCTGGAGTTTGTGGTTTTACTAGACATAGTCAGAGACTATCATCATTGACAGCTAAAACTTTGTAAATATATATATTGTGTGGTGTGATAGGCAAAATTGCCTTTTTTCCTTAATAAAGTTATTATTATTATTATTATTGGTCTGCAACACGCGAAAAGGGGCATTCGGACATTTGCGTAAAGTGTCGTCTCGGATCAGTCTGTGCAGTCCGCGCAGGCTAATCCGAAACGACACTTTCCGTTTTTATGTAATTTTCTGTTTTGCGCAAGTCTACTGTACCAAAAAATCTTATGTAGTCGTAAAGTGCCGTCTCGGATTAGCCTGCGCGGACTGCGCAGGTTGATCCGAGACGACACTTTACCCAAATGTCCAAATGCCAATTTTCGCGTGTTGCAAGCCATATAACCGTTGCTTTCAAATGACAAGTTTAACCCATTTCCTTACCATGCAAGTACTTTTCAAGAGAAGAATACAATTGACAGAATTGATGCAAATTTTATGTAACGGCATAAAACAGAGCTCCAGATAGAGGGAGTGATTTTGATTTCAAAATTGAAAATATCAATTATTCTCTACTAAACCCTATGTTGTAGGTACTCATTAGAATCGTCTCATAGAGACGATTCTTACGAGTACCCACAACATAGGGTTTCAAAGAGAAATAATGGATTTTGAATACCATCACTCCCTCTTATCCGGAGCTCTGCTAAAATCATAGTGGAAAATCGAGTAATTGCTTGTTAATGTTTTCAAAGGCTATTTTTCGCAGAGACGAAGAGCGATGACCCAAAATAGGTAAAACTGTTGAGTAAGTGTTAAATGTAGATCTAGATTAATTACAAGAAGGTCAACTTACGTCTTCGAAGAATTTACGTATCATCTGCTTTGGGAGTTGACCCGGCTTCTTTTCCTTCGGTTGAGGTGGCATCGCCCGCAGATTGAAAATTTCTGGGTGAGCCTCGTTAGTAAATCCTGACACGACTTTAATTTCAGACATCTTTACTCGACACAAATGATCGACTATCGTTACATAGAACTTTATCTGTCTGACATACGCCGTGTATTAAACTTCAGGTCAAATGCTGCTAAATTTAGATATTTACATGTGTGTAGTAATAGACGGCGGTAGTGGGGCGGAAGGTCCGCAATGAACCAAGGCTGCAGCTTTTTTTCTTTTGTTTCAGGCACGGTTAGCCCCTAGTACAGATAACTGTCCCCAAAGGCGATGTTACTTTTTGACTGGCCTCTGGTGCGGTGCACAATAAATGTCCAATGGAAAAAAAAAAATCACCGCAACGTCTCATTATTGAGACTAGGTTAGCCCCTAGACTACGATGTACCACTTCAGACGTTTGTGCATGTGTTTAAAGATGTAGAACAAGATCGTACGGCAAAAAAAAAAAACAGTATTCCTGATCTTTAACCGAAATTGTCTAAAATTCAGTGAGAAATTCTGGACCTAAAACATGCATTGTTCGCTGGTGGTGGTTAGGCTACACTGGATAACGTCTCTTTTACGATCACCCTTATCGATCGAATAACACATGAACCATTAAATTGTTGTCTAAGTCTCATT
Organism: Hippopus hippopus; assembly: GCA_946811185.2. NCBI lineage: Eukaryota > Metazoa > Mollusca > Bivalvia > Cardiida > Cardiidae > Hippopus > Hippopus hippopus. Next base: position 35,336,202 of record OX328097.1, read on the forward strand.
CTACGAGAGATGAAGAAGGTAACGCAATTTCTGAACTTTCGCCAGTTCGTGAAAAGAATTTTGACATTTCCTTCCAGGACTCGAAATTGCAACTTTAGATTATCAGCCGAACGCATGTAATTTATCAGTGAGCTGCCAGGTCTCTATCACACCCAAATACATTAAACCCCCTTTTGTCAGAGTTGCTCACATACGTTTATTTTGGACAAAACACCTTCTGCTGTATTTCTTTTCAGGAAATATTGATCTAGTTGGTTTAAAGCCCGTAATTTGAATTTTACCTCATACAATTTACTTTTGTCTTGCCGCCTGTGGTAATAATTTCAAAATCTTGCGGACAGTGTAGTCCAAGATCGGATTGCACAGAGCATGCAGCGTGATCATGAATCTACATTGTTAGTTATCGTGTAAGATACTTTGTTCAAAGGTAGTGCGCGATATCATATTTTCTCACGCTGCTCGAATCAAACACAAACACCAGGAAAGTTACTACAACATAATATTCTGTATGTATAAACTATCCTGGTGCTTGTATTCGATTCGACCAGCGTGAGAAAGTTTGATATCGCGGTCGTTAAGGTCGTTAAAACTCGGGATTGTGTGGTAGGGGTTAATTAATTTTTTGTATGTAGAGGTATGAAAAATATTTTATACTTGTACAAATTTTAATAGTGTCGTCAAGTAACTGATAAGTCAATGGCAAAATGGACAACAACCTCTCTACACCTGACTTTATCTTTAATCCTTTTCCACACAATCACGAGTATTATCGATCCCTAGAAAATAGTTTTGAAAACATTCAAGGAAAAAGAGAAAATGTTGGTAACCAGCACTTTCTCCTTTTCCCACAATGTTTTCTAACCATTTAAAGACAAATACGTTCATTTTAGCAACACCGAATCTGTCGTCTACAAATTAGTTCTTTCATTATTGACAGCTGTAAAAATTTATAGAAGGGTAAAGAGCCAGGTGCTTTCATCGAGATAAGCTTTAGCAAAAAACTTATCTAATTCTGTCTCTTCAGTTTGACTTGCACTTACAAGCTTTTACCCTTTACCAAGCAATCATGCATTTTACGACCCTGAGAAAAGGTAAAAATCCTTGTAACCAGCGGTATTTCCTTTTGTTGCAATATTCTTTGCCCTTTTAGCGACAAATCTCATTTTTCTTTTTATTTTGTCGTCTCTTTCAATAAAGACAAGTCTCAATTTTTTGTCTTGCAAAGATTAAGTGGGTGGGGTCGGTGATGTAATGAATAAGTAATAAATGGTCTCCAATGACAGTGAGACAAAATTTGGGAGGCTTGAGTTATCTTCTCTTGTGAAGAATAAAACACACACACAATTGAATCACGACTAACAAGCTTGAAATACTTTAATAAATATAGCTATACTTGTGAAAAATAGAATACTGATCTGTTTTATTTTACAACACACAGACAAATAAACGACAGAACAATGTAAACAAAATATCTATACTACATATAGCAATAAATAAAAGTGCATATAAACAGCTTTCTGCTAAACGATGCTTTAATTTGAGCCACATCTAATTTGTCGTCTGTAAATGCTTTCAATTTAGACAAAATTAATCTAAAATGATATCGTCTTGTCGTTCCTTGTAATCAAAGAACCTACAGATTTATCTGTAGCTAATGGTCTACGCCTATCAATATTAGATGGCACTGAGATTTGCAGCGCTTAATACGCATTTTGACGATTAACGATCGAATACAAAATGTATGCCGAATGAAATTTCCGTACTCTGAACTAAAGATACAAGCAAGACTTCAAAATAAAGCGAAAGCCATTACCACACATTGTCAAAACTCACATTAAAGGGTGACAATTGATAAAGTTACAAAAGGAAGCATACTAGTTCGAGAGCAAGAGAAAATTTCTATAAGAGCAATTGTTCATAACAAGCGACCGAAACTTTTTTAGAAGAAAATTCTCTAATATGTAGACTCTTTTTGCTCTATGCTTTTAAAGTTTCTCGGGAGAACGTTCCCGGTTTGTACAAAACGGATTTTGGAAAAGGATTAATTGCTCATTATAAGCAACTGCGATTCTATCTTTCATGTTGTGAGGGTCATGTACTACTCCTTTAAAACACGCATTTTAAACATGGACCTATGGAACTTTTAGGCATTTAAGTAATGGCAGATAAAATATACTTGTAAATATCACAGACAAAATACTTTGAATCATCTCAAAAATCAGGCATAGTGATACTATATGGTAAACAATACACAATTGATAATACTGAACGATGATCGATACAATACTGGGATTTTTTCTATCTCTTCTGAAATTGTTAACAAAATTGGTATCCCATCACGTACATACTACAGGCACGCAGTCTTATGATAATTTTTCAGACAAAAAATCATGTGACTATTCGGTAGCTGACGGGAAATTCTGATAAAATATAGGCTCGGTATAAGAAAAGTAGAGACTAGTATTCTGAAGTAAGATAGCAATTACATATGGACGGTATTAACCGTTTACCACACAATCCCGAGTTTGAACGACTCTAAGGAAAAGGCCTTTTGAAAACATTTTAGGAAAAGGAGAAAATGCTGGAAACCAGCATTTTTTCCTTTTCCCACAATGTTTCTACCCTTCCAAAAGTGGATTTCTATTTTCGAGTCACGATTATTCTATTGTCTGCAAAAGGCTTTCAAATTACGCAAGTCTAAACTTTTGTCGTTTGGTAAGACGTGATTACCTTTTTTTTTTTTAATCATGAAATGATCTAGATTTATAAAATTAAGCCAGCCGGTCATATATTTGAGGATGGTACCGAATTTGAACCGGGACCATATTCGCTGACAATCATAAATATTGCCGCTCTTATCATGACTAAAGTCTAAGATCAGTCATCTGATTGGTTAAGAAACCGAACATCTCAGCCAGTCAGATAGCATGACCTTGAATTTAGAAATAGATCTGAATTTAGAAAAGTTTGCGAATCTACCAACAAGTTTCAAAGAAGGCAGTTCAACTGAAATCTTCGTTGCCCATCTATACATGTTGTGTGAAGCGGTCAGTGTTTGTTTTACGCCTGGAATGCGCTGGAGAAAAATAGTCCGTGTTGTCTGCCCATCTTCGTTAAAACACCTGATTGTGGAGACTGCATGGTTTTCTCATAGGAGCCCGGGCCTGGTACTCGCTGTAATGTACAGTAATAATAATTATCATAAAACAGAAATAATATCGAAATGTAATCCAGAGTATTTTAAAAATATACGAAAAACTTAGCTTTATTATATAAATTACAATTATATAGGGTGCTTATTCTGAAACAAAACCAATTCTAACATCAAGAGGGCACAAAACATTGTAAAAGTCCTGTATAAAAATAGTGGTATACCTTGCCTACTTTTGATGCTTTACGTTTATCTTCTCAAGATTTTTTTTCAAAAGGATGAAACATGAAAACTCATACAATTATATATATGTGCTATATATAATGAATAAAAATAGCAGCCAAGGAACTGTATGTACGTACAGCTAAAATATCAACTCACTATTTGTAATTACATTTGAATAAGATTTTATTCCACGCATGTTTTGAGTTACAAAGAAGACGTGATACTCTGCAATAATATGCAGGAGTCTCACAGGTTATGGCGTTTTGAAGTTGTTTTATGTCGACCTTTTCATTTTCCGTTGATGTTAACTATACTTGAAACACCGGGATCTGTAATCATCAACTATTCTTAAGAATATTGTTTGATTTCCCCAGAAACAATGCCATCTACAGGAGTATGAATGACTATGTAATTGTATGTTAGATACATTTATGTCTTTGTATGTTAGATACACATTTAAACTGTCAAAGGAAAAACAGGCAACTCTACTCTCAACCAAACCATTTATCCGTACTAGTCCCAAAAACTGAAAAGCGATTTCAACGCTCATTCTGGCTTACACATGGATAGGAACCGCATAGGAGCAATGGTAAATGAAGAACAATACAATAATCACTGGCATTGCTTTGAATACATGTGTACTAGATCTACAAAATGTTTGCATGCGTTTATTAGGAGTTATTTTCACGAAACACTAAACTATGTTACATCCACTATAAACTATATATCTATTGGTTTATTTCATAATTATTAAATAAGATACATGTACTTGCCAAACGTTGCTGTATGGATCATGTAAAAATTATATCAATGTTACTCATAATTATAATGAAAATAGTAATGGTGATAATGGTAATGATGATGACAGAAATAAAATGAAAGGGTAGGGCAGAAGAAGAATAAGAAGAAGACGAAGAAGAAGAAGTTGATTATTTGATTTTTTTCTGCATTAGGTATAAAGTATCTCAAGATTATGAGTGCTTTAAAAGGTTTTGGTGTAATAAAATAGCTTTACAAAGCTTTCTTTTTACAAACTGTATTACAATGTTCATATCAATCATCTTTTCATTGTCAAAATATTAAAACTGAATAGACAAATGAATAATAAATTGATTGGTTAATTCTAACATGATACGTGAATCCGGCTCTATAGACACAGTGCAACGAAAGCGTGGTAAAATCTACGTCATTCTATATAGAGTGACGTCATTCTGTATAAAGTAAGTCGCCTGTGGCTGTTCCATGTCTTCGCCCTTCGATATTTTATCAATGAAGGTCACTTGATGTTTACAAATCGTCATTTTCCGCTTCTCGACCAAGGAGGAAGGAAAAACTGGAGGATTTACCATTATCTTTTTTTTCATAAAAATTGACAACGATGGAATAATTTGAAATGTTACCAGTAAACATATATAAATCAGGTGTCTTTTCATGGTGAAAGTTTGTTCAAAATTGGCCGGTTTACATTGGAAATGGGATTGGGAGTGGGTGGAGTAATATTCAGAGCATTCGAAGCGACTGCGACTCTAATGGTTGACGATGCATTCATTAATCTTTGTCATTTGAAAAGGAGAAAATACAATAGTAAAACGGTAAGGTTTTTTTTTTTTTATGTTATATTCGATGCCTAAGGCTTTATTGAAATTTTGATTCTTTTTTGTATTTACTGCCCGGGCAGTGGGGTTTTGTTTTGATTAGAAATTGGAACAGCCATGATTTATTCAAGGGAATATTATCTGAATCCGCTCTAATACACTAAGTTTGAACTTGTTTTCTTTTGGCAATGAGTTGGTCATGTTAGAATCGAAATAATCTTCTTTCTATAGTGGTTTATCGTTCAATAAACCACGTTGTGAGTTATGAGGCGCAATGAGTAAACCACTCGGGCTATCGCCCTCGTGGATTATTTATTGTGCCTCATAACTCACAACCGTGGTTTATTGAACGATAAACCACGATAGAAAGTACTTTTTAACTGAAAAGTATTTCAATTCCTATCTTAAACAATGAAAAGCAACACAAACATTCGATAAGCAATACTTGTTTTAATTTAGATAATTCACTGTATGCCTTCCTCTGTGGTTTAATGATATAACCCTGTACAACCCAGTATTTTAATGACCCTCAGACCTTTTGAAAATATTGTGGAAAAATGAGAAAATGTTGATAAACAGCATTTTCTCCTTTTCCCACAATGTTTCCTACTCTTTAAAGGATAGACAGCATCATTTGGGATAGGTTAAATTCGTCTTTTGTAAATGCTTTCAATCTGGACCTGTCTAAGATTTTTGCCGTGTGGTAAAGAGTTTCATGCGTTGGACTTGCCATCAGAAAATCTTAGCTAGACCTCCACCGGCGGCCCTGAGCTGTCTTCAGGCAAGGCACTGCAGAGCCCTAGACTGGTACCTGAGTAACCAAGGAAAAATGTGAACAAGTGGGTATAAACTATATATTATAGTATTTGAATACTTCTAGAAATGGCGAAAAAAAACATCACAAAAATGTTAGGCTGTGTATCGTGTACAAGCTGGTGCCACAAATATTATTGGTGAAACTTAAGAAAAACATGAATATGTGATCAGCTGAATGTCAAACACCGCGTAAACAAATAGGTCAGATAATTTACCGTGTGCGAGCTGGAGAATCTTGGCGTCTTGGATTTGAAACTGGATGAAATAACTTTCTGTTGAACGCCTATAGTCTTACTCTCATAGTTGCCAGGCGCCGGTCCCTCTTTCTGAAACGATAATAGGATATGCACATTCTCGCATAGACTGATAATCACGGGAAATAATGAAAGAACATGTACAACTACTCATGAATTGATCAATTTCTGAAACCGTAATTTGGAATATGCATAATTACGCCTAGCCTGATGAGTGAAATGGGTCTTACTTTTTGAAATAATTATAGTACATGATCTATAACGTCCGTACTGGCAGACCTGCAGGTCCCCATTCTCTGAAACAATTATATAACATGCACAACAGCGCTTGGACGGGTAAGAGAACTGCTTCCTCTGATTGAAATAATACAACATACATCACAGTAAATGCACTTTAACCCCAAATTTAAGAAATACGCCGGTTCCTAGTTTCGAAACAATAATTTTGCACTGACTCTAACACAGGGACTAGTGAAATGTATGATTTGAAGTGTTGTAAGACCTGGATGCTTGTAAATCTAAACAGTTTTTTTCTACAAACTCACCGGCTTGAACTGAATTGTAGGAAACCGTCTTGACTGAGATTTGAACACACCGTGTCTGAAATAAAGTAGATACAGTAGTATGTTATATAAACTAAAATTCTTAATTTTTTAGATAGAAATTAACTGAAATTTTGAAACATAACCGACACAGCCTCTAACTTGCAACAACTGTGTTTTCTTATTGGATTTAATCATTAGAGTGCTAAGTGCAACTCACTGACCTTTTGCAGACAGTGTAGATCAAGATAAGACTGCACAGAACGTGCAGTCTGATCTTGGATCTACACTGTCCGATAAGAAGATATCTTTTTTCCAAGAAAATCATTTGAAATTGCAAAATTTTGGTTTTTACTAACGGCTTGAAAATTTCATGTTATTTAGCAGGATAAGGGCTAAAACTTCATTCTGGTATTGTCTGAAGTACCATTATTTGGATAGGTTGCATTTTCTTTGCGGTTTCGGGTCACTTCACCTTTTTTCAACTATTAGATAAAATTTCACATTCTGCTGAGTTCGGTCTTGAACAAAGGCCGAGTCGCAGTGGCCCTGTTTGGCGTGTAATCCAGATTTTTGTGACGGCGACTAAAATTGTTTTCGAGAATTGAAGGTCACTGCAGCAGGATTCATTTCTATCTCTCCACACTTTTTTAACTCCGTGTAAAAATGTGGGAAAGCAGCCAATGGCTTTGGCAGTGTTGCGCCTGGTAATGATTAGAGAGACTCCGGAAATGCATGGAAAGCTGCACAGAGTGCCATGATATAACAGAAATACTGATGTAAACAGCGGTAGCACCCTACAAGCTAAAAAAAAACAGAGAAGGCGTATTAGAATCGGTGGTATTATATAACCCATCAATTGCTGGCTTAATCAAGCCTATGGTGGCATATTTCTGCCACGAGATACGAGATAGCTATCATGATAATTTTACAAAACTATCGCGATAAATTAAAGTTTCCTGGAAATTTTATCGAGATAGTGAAAAGTTTCCTGAAAAAAAATATCACGATAAACTTAATATTTTAACACAAAATTTTTCAATCGTGCACAAAGCTGACATGCAAGATAAAATTATCGTGATAGTTCTATCTGTTTCTCGATATCTATAAACAGAAAATTTATCATTTGGAGTAACTCGGTTGTTTTTAACTTCACAAGATTGCAGTCAGTAAAAGTTTGAATAATTAATAATTGTAGCTTAATTGGTAAATTTTGACAAGACTCGAAATGAACAGAAGTCTGTAAAATCACAAAGACGACTCGAAATGCCTCCTACGAACACTTTAAAACCATCCAGGGAAAAGGAGAATTCATAAGGTTGTAGACGAAGATGTTCCGACACCGTATCTAATTATAGATACCGTGAATGTCAGTTATGGGCACGAAAGCAAAAAAAAAAAATCATGATAACAGGTAGAATTATCTCGATATTTTTATCGTGAAAATTTTTATTATCTAGATAATATTTCCAGGAAACTTTGTTTTATCACGATAGTTTTCTAAAATTATCATGATAGCTAACTCATATCTCGCGGCAGAAATATGCCACCACACAAGCCTACGAGATAAAAATCTCTCCGACTTTCAGTGGATTTTATTTTCAACCGTCGAAAGAATATCAGTTTATATAGTTGGCGCTCAGAGTTAAATCTAGATGTGTCTTACTTTGATGGCTGTCGATCTACAGACATAGACAGATACTTCTCCACCCCGTAAGCTTGTGGTGATACATTAACGTCCTGAAATATGAAGGGAGATAACTCTTGGAAGCCAATTATACCATGTGTTGCTATTGTGGACAGTGTAGATTAAAGGTTAGAATGCACAGTCTTATTTAGATCTTTTGTGAGTTATCTATACTTAATTAAAAGATCAACAGGCGTAAGAAGTACGTCTCTACTCCATATGCTTGCTTAACACCATGAATATTTGCATGCTTAGATCCTGGAATTACATGGCGGGTATACTTATCTTATCAAAACTTTACTGTATTTACCGATATTATAGATCAAAATTAGACTGCACAGTACGTCCACTCTGATCCTACCTTCCTTCCTGCCTTCCTTCCCTCACTCACTCTTTCTTTCTTTCTTTCAACATATCTTAAAGCAGGGGCAGTTACCTTATCTTTCTTTCCGAAGTTCAGTATGTCATGTTTATCTCTTTGACCAGTTCTAAAGTTATATGTGGCAGGACTTTTCTCTAACCTGAAAGTGCAAAAATAGATTCCTTGAACAAGATCGATCCGGCTTTTCCTACAAGATATCAGAATCATCAAAAAAGGCCTGAATTTGAATAGGTGGACTTTTTCAATCATTTTTTCATGTCTATGATTCATCACGAAGAAATTTTTATGCTTTTTGCATGTATAGTGGTATTCTGATTATCTTTTTGGAAATCATCGAATCAAAAGAAACTATTTAAACACAGAAACTGTTCATAAGTATTGACGGTCATGGAGAGACATTTACGAGAGACGACGTCGAACCTAGTCTAGATACACTGTCGTTACCGAGACACGTCGTCGGGCAGACAAATAAAGTCGTCGTATACAGTCAAATTACACTGACATAGCCGAAAAACGTCGAAAGTCGTATTCAGTATACGCGGTCATTGCAAAGACAAGTCGTCGAGTAGCTAAATACAGCCGGCATTGCCCATTTAAAATCAAGCACCAGACATCTAAACACCTTGAACTCGTTACCAGACAACACAATATTAGACTGTCTAAACCGTGTGCGAACATTGTTACTAGTGGTTAAATGTTAACGCTGGTATGATTTCGAAAGAAGTTGTGTGCATTGGTACAGTAGACAGCAAGCAACAGGTTGATTGGTGCACTGGCCTCCATGATATAGTTTAAATACTGGGATTATTAAAAACTGTGATATCAAAAATAAATTAAACACAGTCTCAATTACTTGTAGAGTAATGCATGTCTACATACCCATAGAGAAAATCTTTATGATTGTAAGCACCGGGCAAGAGTACGGCTCCTTTACCGTGAGGGTGGGCATCTATCTTCCGACCGTCCGATTTAAACCTGTACGTATTCGGCCTTCTTTCGAGTTCATATATAATTCCCGTGGCGTCCAGCTGGTATGCCCCGGGAATAGGGGTCTCCTGGAGAGGAAAAGTGTACGCAAACTTTTACATCCGGGGTACCTTTCACTAAATTGCGTAGATTTACGCAAACTTTTTGGGATTGAATATACACACATAAGATCCATACTTTACCCAGAGGTATGAGCTGGCTACAGTTATGCAATTTTTTACTCAAATCGTAAAGTTATGCAGTTCAGTGAAACTTGTTTTCAGACTTGATCCGGCTTGCTTACCTAAACTGCGTACGCAAATTTCGTGCCAACGCACTTTAGAGAAAAGTACCTATGATCCTTATTCTGTCGTTGTCCTGCCCATACACGGCCATGGATGTATTTTAAAAACTCCGTATACTCAGATCAGGCTGCAAATGCGTACAGTCTCATCTTGGTGTACACTCTATGATTCTTGGTAAATGTTTGCAGTCTAACGAAATCTTATTTAAATTTAATGTCAACAATCTTGCCGAAATCCACTTTTGGAAATGGTCAACAATATGAATTTTTGAGGAAACTTTTTTCCAGGTTCAATCTATGGTAACAGTGCGACAGAATTTTTAGCCCTTTACCCAATAATCCTGAGTTTTGTCGACCGTGAAGTAGTTTTTGAAAATATTGTGGGAAAAGAAGAAAATGCTGGTAACCAGCATTTTCTTCTTTTCTCACAATGTTTTCTACTCTATGAAAAACAGAAATCATCATTTAGGCTTAGCTACATTTTTTTGTTGTCTGAAATGCTTTCAATATGGTTTAGTCCAAAATTTTGACGTTTGGTAAAGGGTTGGCACATACCCGTATGTAGGTTCTCCACCATCCTTCACGACCAGATATCTCCCTTTCGTACTCCTCACTTAGAGCCTTCCGATCCTGCAATAAGAAATGAATGAGAGATACTTTCAAGAGGCCTGGACATTGGTACCGGATAATTGATACAAAGTGTCCGGTACCAATTGTCCTGGTACGAGGTTACATTTTAATAAATAACACAAGAACAGTAGATCTACATAAGTTATGGAATAAGATCTATTATATTCAACGTCTATTTGATTATGGCTTCCTTGAAACCCAACTTGTACTCTGGAAAAGACGTAGATTAATCAAAGGGTTAACCCGGTTGACCCCACACTTTACAGGATTCGAGCCAAGAACCTCGAGGTCGACTTACTGCATCTATAATCATTAATGAAGGCTTGAACACTCAAATACTCTGTCTGTCTGTCTGTCTGCCTGTTTGTGTTCTGACAGTTTATATTTTCTCCGCAAGATTTCAACAAATGGAACATAGTAAAGGTGGGGCAAAAAGATCAATAAAAGTTAATGTATACGAGAACAAACCAGTTCAAATGATTACGTTTTGTTCGATCGATCTTTTCTTTTGTTCACTTTAATTCTCCAGTCTTTGAATATTTTATATTAGTAGTTAGGTAAGTTATTTGCCTTGGCTTTATCAATACAAACATTGTCGATCTACCCGACTCGTCAATACTTGGTGTTATTCTTGGAAAGAAAAGGCAATGGCCGTTATCCTCCGCGGCCCTCCCTTTTTTAAAAATAACAACCCAATTCTCCAGTCTTTGAATATTTCATATCAGTAGTTAGGTAAGTTATTTGCATTGGCAGTAATCAACACAAACATTGTATATGTACCTCACTCATCAATATTTGGTGTTACATGTATTTTGGAAAGAAAAAGCAATGGCCGTTATCCTCCGCGGCCCTCCTTTTTTACATTACAACCCTGTGGCTAATATAGACATTTCTAAAAAAATATCAAGTGGTGATTCATTACGGTGTGAAAAAAAAGAGCTTTTCTTTCATGAGACAGGTAGAGAGAGAGAGAGAGAGAGAGAGAGAGAGAGAGAGAGAGCAGGATTATGATAGCATTCAATACAGACAACAGACTGACGCATCCTTCAATTCGATTGAGATATTTCAATCCAATGTTATATCCATATATAACTAACATTTACTCCTTTTCCAACAATTTTTCTTCCCTATCAAAAACGAGTTCCATCATTAAATCATATTAAGATTGTCGTCTGCAAATGCTTTCAATTTGGACAAGTCTGCATTTTTGTCGTTTAGTAAAAGTTAAGACAGAACAGAACAGAAGAGCTAAAGATTTGATTTCAATACCAAATCGAACTAGATATATGCGGGCATGAAACTTATGATCGTTACCTCTTAAAAATAATTTGCAGAGGACGAATTTGTAAAGCATCATTCTACAACAGGAATGATCAACATGAAGTTACAGATACCAATAAAACATTATGCTCAAAGGAGAAATCACTCTTTATGAAAATGTCTCCTTTGTCCTCAATTATTTCAAAATACGCCTATTACAAGATGCATTTTTTTTTCAAGTCGTCTGGTTCATGCAATAAGGTTGCCATTAAACTGAGTAGCATTTGCCCGGGATGACAATGCTTTCCTTAATTGCAAGTTTAACTTTTTAGCAAATTTCAAAATTGAAAGTACCGATACATATTTACGAGTAAGTATATACAACAAAGTATTTGAGACTACGATTTGCGTCTGAGAAGGTTGTTGATTGCCAGCATTTTCTCCTTTTCTCACACTGTTTTCAAATACCCCTTTTCCTCATGGTCGATAAAATTCAGAAACGTTTGGTAAATGGTAATGCCACAACGGCTATAATAGAACAACATATCGATAAGAATACAGACCTAGCCAAGATCAGACTGTACTTATGCAATCTAATCTTGACCAGCACTGTATGGAAAAATTTTTAAGACATTATAATGTTACTTGTCATTTTAATTTTTCATTCTAATGGCTGCACATGCTGAGGCCTATATCGAAAACTTTTACAAATCGGAGAAAGGAGAAAAAACGAAAGCAAAAGGAGAACGTCAGTTTTAATAACATGGAAGAAATTTGAGGGAAATGCAACATTTGCTTGTATGAACAGCTTGCTCTTTTTCCACAACTTTCCGCCTGCAAAAACAGTCTGATTTAGGGCGTGAAAAAGTCGCACATGAACGGTAGCGGGTTCAAAATTAAATATTCTTCTTGCATGCAGGTTTGGTTAGGATTAACCCTTTTCCACACCATCCCGAGTTTAAACGGCTCTGAGGAAGAGGTCTTTGAAAGCATTATAGGAAAAGGAGAAAATGCTGGTTACCAGCATTTTCTCCTTTTTCCACAATGTTTACTATCCTATCACAGACAAATCTTACCATTCGATCAATATATACGAGTAACCTGTCGTTTGCAAATGCCTTCAATATCAACCAATCTAAAATTTTGTTGTTCGGTAAAGAGTTAAACAGGTATAAAATCGCCTACTGCATAAATCTGAAGTGGGATTTATATACCGATAGAATATTGTCGATCTTGGTAAGTGTCCCGTTTAAAATGGTATGTGTAAACATAGTTCTAAAGTTTTTGTCGATAATTCACGCTTATGTGAGCTAATAAATCCAGCACCCTTTATATACATGTATATGACAATAATCTTTCGTTTTAGTTTATAATTACTATTTCTGTTGTCTGTTTTAGTAACGCCTTTCGTTTCAATGGTTATACGTATATTTTAATTTTCTTCAATCGTAAGTCTCTCTCTCTCTCTCTTAAAGCCATGTTCACTTCACAAACATCAACTGTACCATGCACACTCCTATCAACAGACAGACAGATAGACAGACAAGATTAAGGCTATACCTCCCATGGATGTCTGTATGCTTTTTCCGGTCTGTCTGTCTTTAACCGCGAAGGTAGGGGCAGTATATTTGACTTAGATCTAGTGATCAAACCTGGCGTGCTGGTAATGGCTGTCGAGGTGGTTTTCATTATTACACTATCCAAAGTATTCTCGAATGTGGATTTTCGAAATAAACCAGAGTAATCACTTAAAAACAACAACCACAGAATTAATTCACAAAATATTGAACAAAATTTAAAACTAAGTTTCACTCAATTAGCTCCAATTGTCCCCATTTCTCGGGAAGTTCATTAAACTTGTGTTTTATAAAAGTTCAGTCTGGTTCATAAAGAAAAACACAACTCTTTCGATATAAGCTCTTAAATCCTTAACCCTTCACGCAGTGGTATCGATTGGTTTGTGTCGCATATTTGTAACCATTTTATCAAGGGTATAGACATAACACAACGGAAACTGCCACTGAATTTTCTTATTGCTTTTCATTTTTGAAACATCGGCAGAAAAGAACGGTGTAAGGACATTGTCTCCTGGTGTTACTTAAAGACTAAACGCTTTTAAGTGTAGAGAAGATATCTTATTTACATTTGAAGTTAAATATTTCCTCTCCTGAACTAGGCTAGATCTATCAATTTATCGACAAAATCTAGTCCAGTATCAAATGCACATTTAACGGCACCTGTGAATAGAGCAGGATTCAGGATGAATCGTGCATTTTCAATCATTTTTCTATCGTCAAACCTCTTGTAGGGACAAGAACTTATTAATAAAGTGCTTGTAGAAAGGCGTATAGATCTAACCTTAAACTTAATCATACCCTGGTTTAAAGACCATGTCGAAGAAGGGTTTTAAAACACGTTAGGGAAAAAGGGGAAGATGTTAGACAGCTGTGCCCCAGTATTTTCCCATTTTTCCATCGTGTTTTCTACCCTCTTAAAGACCGATCACATTTTTTAGCCACATTTGTATTTGTTGTCTACAACTATCTTCAATATAAATGTGTGAAATAGATTGGCAAAGAGTGAAGCGTTGAATTACCGGTTACGATTCGTATTGATTACGGCTACTGCGTCCTTGACAACCGTCGTATATCAGTTGAAATCCGGTACAGTCCGGAAAAGGTTTGCGCTTACTATGTCAACAAACAACAAACTGATAAGTAAGTGTTTTGTCAGTGTTTGTGTGGTCTTAATAAATCGTTTAGACTTGTTTTATCTTCAAAAGTTACAGGCATACTCGTAAGTCGGCTTGACAGACATTAACCCTGTTCCTGCTAAAAATGTAAATGGTACTTTCAAGCCTATAGTGAAAACCCAAATGTTGCTATTTCAAACTGGCTTTTTAGAGGAAAAAAATACATCTTCTAATTGGACAGTGTAGATCCATGATCAGACTGCACGTTCTGATCTTGATCTACACTGTCAGCAAAAGGTTATTGAGTCCGCTTAAAAGCCTAAGGATTAACTGGTATTGAAGCTTCCTTCATTTAGTTGATCTTGAATGGTCAGGAAAATATTGCCCAAAGAAATTACGTGTAGTTTAAAAAAGTGACCAGCAGGCAGACAGCATACTCTGAATATTACCCAATCCACTGAAAATTCCTATTGAATCAAAGTATACATGTGTCAGCTGCAATTGATTAAGCTGACATGGTGCAAGTTCGATAACATGTCAGAGATACTGTCAATTTACCATAAAGATATGGTATGAATTACCTCCCATTTTCATCACAGAGAATCTCTAGGGTTATTGATCTTTTTAACTCCTTGTCTTACCTTTAATTCAAATTAAAAGACAGCACACGACTATGCAACATACAGTGTGAATAAACGGTATAAATTTAAGAAACAATCTTTCTATCGTGGTTTGTCGTTCAGTATACCACAGTTGTGAGTTATGAGGCGCAATAAATAGACCACGAGGGCTATGAAACCTTAGGCATTTGAAAAAATGCACCGTTTTACTATTTTTCCCTCCTTTTCATACGACAATGAAAAGTGAATGTGTCGTCACGCATTAGAGGCGCAGAAGCCTCAAATGCTCTGAATATTACCCAACCCACCCCCAGTCTCATTTCCAATGCAACAGAGCCAATTTTGATGTAAATCTTCAACATGAACGACAATTGATTTACACATGTTTACTGGTAACAAATCAAATTGTTCCATCATTGGTAATTTGTATCAAAAACAATAAATATCGGTAAATCCTAAGTTTTTCCTTCCTCCTTGGTCGAGCGGAAAATGACGACTTGTTTACGTCAAGCGACATTCGCCAAACCTCGGGTGATCCGTTGATCAAGTCCATCGGCTGTATGACGTAGCTTGATATGGATTTACACGGTTCATTTCTGCGCCGGAAATACACCGCTTTACCCTTGTTAAATTTTAATACTTCACTTAGAAATTTACATTAGCCATAACTTTATATCAGAATCTTTCCAAGCACATTTCCGTTGACAAACAATTTGTACATTTATTTATTTTTTTTTTTTGACTTGGTCAAACAATTCTGTAGTCATTTTTCAGCGACAGATTGCTTATCACCGTGGCAGGGATGGTGCTTATTGGGGTCTGAGGGTTATAGATTTGCAGGAAAATGAAAAGATAGTGGCCCCAGATCTCCGTGTTGACAGAAATTGGTGGGTTTTCAGTTCGGCGCTTTAAAGTTGTGGCAAAATTATATTCAAACCTTGCATATTTCTACGGCCAATCCTAAAGGGGGAATAACGTTTAAATCATATCTACACACGATAGTATTGCCGGATTTTTCCATAGATTGTCAATAAAGAAATAAATACTGTTGACATTTTTTGAGACATACCTTAGTTTACTGTTTTTCTGTTGAGGGCTCTAGTCCGCGAGTTCTCAGATGTTTGGAGGGTACAAAATTCCATTGACTCTTTTAGGAGCCAGTTCCTCTGATTACCATTCATGTTGATACGACGCGGTTAGATGTAGTTACGGAACTGGCCAAGTTGTGACGAGAGCCGAATTCATGTATCATGTTAGAATAATGTAAAACTTAACGCATTCATACATGCTTACAAACAGTTTGGCTCTTACAGACCATAAACGGGATGCTTAGGCCCTGCTGTCAGTAGTTGAATCCTTTTTCGGAACGGATATTATACTTTGCACTTAACTATCGATTTCAGCCAATCTTTCTTTGTCTTTTCTTTGTTTTACCGCAGATTGTATAAATAGGAATACTGATTCTACCGCATTGTAATGCCCGTTAACCCGTTGTCTGCGCATGTCATATTCTTCGAAGATTCGACCTGTCTGCTATGACGCATCACCCATCCCCCGAATATTCGGGAAAAGTAGGGCTTACAGCGAAGCTATTAGCCTATTACCCAAGCATGTAGGGGCTGTTTTAATAAATGGCCGATGCATAGGTTACATGCTAGCCGATCACAGCTGAATGAATCGCACCAGGTAGCGTTTTATTGAGTAAACGTTTATTTCATTTTGAAATTCAAAGTAACGGTTGTTGTTTTGAAAAATTGTTCGGTTCTGTACCCATAATTACGGTGGCACAAAAGTGACATGGAAGATATATTTTATACTACGTGCGCATGCAGTAGCTAATACGTACGCACGTAATAAGTAATAGGTGCGCACGTAATACTACTGCGTGCGCACCTATTACTTATTACGTGCGCACGTATTAGCTACTGCGTGCGCACGTAGTATAAAATATATCTTCCATGTCACTTTTGTGCCACCGTACATAATACCCATATTAGATAGATGTGTATTTGTAGAATGCCATCTAGCGGGAGATAATGGTCCGTTAACCCAGGTATGAACTATGGAGCAACCAGAACTTTACGCCAGACTCTGGTGTGAAGTGTAACGCAAATGATCTAGGATGTGTACCGCTGTACTAAATGAATTTTAGTTCTTGCATTCACGTGAAAATTACATCACGTTTCTTTTTAACGTGACTAAATAATTACTAGACTCATACGACTTTTTTGGCGTAAGCCAAAACTTTGTCAGTCTTCTTATTCTACTTTTAACAGTACAAGACTTATCGATCATGTTCACAGATCTCCGAGGTTAAACTAGCATTTTGATCTTCATTTTCGATCCTATTATTGTGCATCTATAATGGAGAAAGGAACTTAACTTTTTCTGCTAATAGACTATACTTGTGATATTGTTTCATCTCGTCGCGGATAAATTTATAGAATGAAAACGAATGATATCTTTTCAATAGTATCAAGGTATCAAAATTTATCAAAAAGGATTATTGCAGTTTTGGCCACTGGCTCGGACTCCCTTTCCCCTCAAGTTTGTAAGAGCTTGGGAGAGAAACTATTGCAAAAGAGCATGCCATTCAAGACATGCTACTCTCATCATAACTAAGTGAACCTATCAATTTTGGTGAAACATGTATGATGTTTATGACATCTTAGACATATGACATCTTCCATATTCAAAATATGTGCAGACGAAGAATTTATGTAGGTCGAATGGTGGGATTTGTCTTCGAAAGGGTGAAAGGCAACATTTTCTCCTTTTCAAACAATGTTTTCAAAAATCTCCATTTTCCAACAGTTAAAACTCGGGATCGTTTTGGTTTGATTTTATGCCAGAATCAAAATTTCATTAAAAACCATCACCCTGAAAGGTAATAGATTTTAAAGGAGGCCCACAAGAATCTGAAATTATCCGTTTGGAACATGCATTTTACGACATCGTGGCATTTAATTCCTTCCAAGACGAGACAAATTCAATCTCGTCCAAGTTCAAAGGATTTGCAGACGATAAATTAAGTGAGGCTTAAAATGGTGGGATACGTCACGGGGGGGGGGGGGGGCATTTTAGGAAAGGAGAAAATGCTTCTTAACACTACCTAAATTTTCCCCTGTCTCTATGATGGTTTTAAGAGACGCTTAAAACATTGTATCGTCGAATGAAATGTTTAATCTAAAGCTGATAACGAAATCAAACAAACATGTAACGATTTACCAGGTAAAGCTATATATCGGTCACATCCGTGTTCACAAGAAAACTTTTTTTTTTTTTATACCAATCAGGTACGGATCCTAGTCCGCATATTATATCCTTTTTCCCCCGATATGTATTAGAGAATAACCAGATATAATGCAGTAGAGGAATATTGCCTATGCGAGTGTCAAATAAATTTGTCTGCGCTCTGGCAGGTTTGGGGTGGGACGGAGGATAGAGTTAGACAATTGTCCCTTACCTTACACCGCTATGCCCCTGCATTTCCTCGCGACATAATCATGTATAGTACAGTACGGCACAGTTAGAGTTGAATATGGCTGAAAACAGCCTACGTGACGAATGTAACACAACGCACTTAGGGATAGATAAATGTGAGTACTGCGGAATAAGTGATGAACTGAAAGTATGTGGCCGTTGTAGATCGATTTACTATTGTTCCAAAAGCCATCAACAAGCGGACTGGTCTCGACATAAAAAGATTTGTAAGAAATTATTGTCAAAATCTGGGTTACAGGATCAAAGTCCAGAGAGTATGGGGGTCGTAGTGAACCATATTGAAAATCTTCGGCTTGAAACGCGAATGGAAAATGTCACGTCGGCAGATGAACGTGATATTGATTACAATGAGGAGAATAAGTCAGACTTAATTAAACGTGATCTACATTCGGCACAAGAAACAAAAACACCAGAAATAAACAGAGAGTTAATGGGGAAGGACATAGGAAGTTCTGAAAAGTTCATTTTAGAAACGGAAGAATCCGTATTAAAACCACCAAGTTATATACAATCTCCTAATACAGAATTGTCAAACAGTGACGATATGCCAAATGAAATTCGACATACGAATCAGACTTACTTCAGTGTTGTGGAATCTAGAAATAAGGCGTTAGGAGAATATGTAACAAACTGCTTGAATTCCTATGGTGTTTGTGTGATAGATAATTTCCTTGGTGATTCCAAAGCTCGGGACATTTGGGAGGAGGTGAATGTATTGTACAAAAACAGAGCTTTATCCAGTGGTCAGCTGGTCAACATGGTCTCCCCTAAAGGGACAGTGAGAGGAGATTTGATAACATGGGTAGATGGGAGTGAATCTGGTTGTTCAGATGTGAACTTTTTGATCTCATCTATTGATGCCATAATGTTACATTGTCAAAAGCGTCTTGATCGATATACAGTTAAAGGACGATCTAAGGTATTAAGTGGCGTTCAGGCAAACTTTTAGAATGTAAAACTAACTTGCACATGTGACCTAAACAAGACCAATTTGAAAGGATGGAATTTGAATATGAAAAGGAAAAATTGCTGGTAACCAGCATTTTTTTTCTTTTCTCGCGTTTTTTCTTTCCAATCAACCACAAATTCCTTGCTTTGATCCATATTCAAATGTCATCTGAAAATGCTGGCAATAGAAAAGAGTCTAAAGTAGTACCGCCTGAGAAAGAATGAACTCATTGCCTCCTAAAACAAATGGTGGCAAATGTTTTTCAAAAGATTTCTGTGAAATATGGATAATTTTCATACATTCTTCAGCAAACACACAGTTTTATCCTCAACCAAATTGAAAGTATGATTTGCAGACAACAAATTAAATGTGGTTTTGAAAACGTGGTGGTAAAAGAAGAAAATGGTGGTAACCAGCATTTTCTCCTTTTCTTGCATTTTTTTCACCCTATTGAAGACAAAAATTATCATTTGAGCTACATAATAATAATGATAATAATACAGGTAATAGTTTTATTTTTACGGACCATAAGATGTACAAAACTATTACTATTATTATTATGAAAAGATTATTATTAGTTTCAAAGGGGAACCATATCAGAGAGGTAGGTAACTCTCAACACATTTTTTGACAGTAATTCCCTTTTTTTGATGTATAATTTTCAAATAATTTTGAAAAAGCACCCGCAGCCAAGTGTTGGCACCTGTGGGTGCTCTTAAGCATTAATTTTTGCTCTTCTCAGTAAAGGGAAACCAGTATAGACATCATTGTCAGGTGCCCCTTGTGTATCGATCTGTGCAGTATCTCAGACATCTTAAAATTGTTTCTATACCAAATGACAAAAACTTTTACTTGTCCAATTTGAAAGCATTTGAAGACGACCAATTAAGTGTGGCTTGAATGGTGAAATTTGTATATAACCCTTTACCACACAATCCCCAATGACCCCAAGGCATTTCTCCTTTTCCCACAATGTTTTCTATCCCTCACAAATCAAAATTCATTTTTTGAGTTAATTTATTTTGTTGTCTGCAAATGCTTTCAATTTGGACAAGTCAAAAATTTGTTGTTTGGTGAAGAGTTAAAGGGCTAGAAAACATTACGGGAAAAGGAGAAAATGCTGATTACCAGCATTTTCTCCCTTTTCCCACAATGTTTTCTAAAGCCTTTGTTTTTTGGTTATTAAAACTTGGTATTATGTGGTAAAGGGTCAAGGAATTGATTTTGAACAAGTTTCACAGAAATAATCCTGCCATGATTCTTTTCAAACTTTCTTGAAAGAATGTGATCCCATCTAGAACTCTAGTCATTATTGCTAAGGTTGTTTCCTGATCTATCTTTTTTAAAAATTTGACTCACATTTTCTTTATGCTCCCTAAAATTCAAATATTTGCCTTCCTTTATTCATTTCGTAAGGGGTCAAATGATCCCAGTAGAAAGTGCAGGGAAAATCTGCAAAGGTCACAAAAATTTAATCCACGGCCCTTCTGCAAGGCATCTGGGCTGTACTGGATTGGCACCGTTTACAGAATCATCAGAAGAACTGAAAAAAAAGAATGACCTTTTCTTACTTTATTTATTTAGGCAATGGTTGCAGTGTATCCAGAAAATTCATCTGGGTTTTTACGTCATGTAGATAATCCAAGTGGAGATGGCAGATGTGTGACATGTATTTATTACCTCAACAAGAACTGGAACTCTAAGGTAAGAGGAAAAGTATAGTGAAGAGAAGTAGGTGGGATCCAGTTCAAAGTTTATGTCTTTGAGAAAATGGCAAGACCCCGTGGATTTCACAATATGTAGCTTACTCAGAGGTACATGTTAACAGGGAAAAGAATCCCATCTGGAACCAGCCCGGCCTGGTAGCGCAGTGGTTAGCATATCTGACTCATGACTTGGTTGTTGTGAACTTGTGAGTTCGATACCCAGTTGATGCAAACTGTCTTTTCAATGATTTTTCGCCTCTCACCTCTGATGCATGTTAGAAAAGTAGTCAGTGACTTGGAAAGAAAGTTGTGTCAGTACTGGTGTGAGAAAGCCAGGAAACACATGTATAGGTGCACTGACTGCTGTGATACGACCTAAGCAGTTAAAATGGCGTTAAACTCCGATACAATCAACCCACCTGGAACCATAAGTCTTTGAGCTTTGACATTTTTGCAGTAGCACCACTGACCTCTACCAAAAAATTTAATTTGTAGTTTGCAAGCACTGTCAATTTTGACTGGTCTGAAATTTCATCATTTGGCAAAGCGTTAACTCAATCTGTCACTTCAGGTGCATGGAGGTCTTCTGAGGATATTCCCTGAGGGTCAGAATAGGGTTGCAAATGTTGAGCCCAAATATGACAGACTTCTGTTCTTCTGGTCTGACAGACGGAACCCTCATGAAGTGCTTCCATCTTACAGAACGAGGTGAGTAAATTTTGAATTGGGCTTTCCAACTATTTCTCTAAAGGCCTTTTAGCCGTCAAACGTAAATAATGTGGTGGTAAAATGCATTCAAATTCAATTTATACCATGTAAAAGTATAGAAATTATTGTGAAGATGACAATCTGTCATGGCACGGTCACTCCAAGTGTTAGTTGCTGGTAGAAAAACGAATTTTCAAATCAGTGTAAAGTAAGCAAAAGATAGGGCAAGTTTTAACCTAGTTTTAAATTTCATTTTGCTGTTAGCTACCAACACTGGACCTATGACAATTGCAGATTGTGATCTGCATAACAATTTACATACTTGTAAATGGTATGAGGTAAATTTAAATGCATTTCAACACCCTCATTGTTTAAATTTGGCAGCTATAGAGCCTTCATCTCTTTACCACACAATCTCAAGTTTTCATGACACAGAGAAATAAGACTTTTGAAAAGATTGTTGGAAAAGGAGAAAATGCCGATAACCAACATGTCCCCTTTTCCTGCAATCTTTTTCATTCTTTCATAGTCAAATTCAAAGTCCATACATTAAGCCATATTTAATTTGTCATCTGAAAATTCCTTTAATTTGGACAAGTCTAATTTTTTTGTAGTTTGGTAAAGAGTTTACTATCGGATACTTGGATGGATGATTCAGAGCTTGTAGGCTTTTTAAAACATTATAGGTGAACAACAAAATACTGGTGACCAGTATTTTCTTCTTTTCCCTAAATGTTTTATACCATCTCCAAGACAGTTTGTATTTCTTTATTTGCAGGTTTGCTGTCACTGTGTGGTACTATGATGAAGACGAGAGAAGAAAAGCCGTCAGGAAATTTAAAGGTTAGTCTGACTTCTCATTCTCCAAGCAGTCTGCTAAACTTAACCTTTGAATTGCCTAACAAACCTACTGGGCAATTTCAGTC
This sequence comes from Hippopus hippopus, assembly GCA_946811185.2. Taxonomy (NCBI): domain Eukaryota; kingdom Metazoa; phylum Mollusca; class Bivalvia; order Cardiida; family Cardiidae; genus Hippopus; species Hippopus hippopus. Next base: position 35,359,119 of record OX328097.1, read on the forward strand.
TTGAATAAGACCCAGATAATTGTAATTTTGTGGTTGCTTCTTGTCTAGAGTGTCTCAGCAAAGCGGATAGTGTAGATCAAAGATCAGACTGCACGTTTTGTGCAGTCTGATCTTGATCCACACTGTCCGCAAAGACAACTTTAGTAGTGATAGGGGCTTTAAGGGTGGAGATGGTTAGTTGAGATCAGAATGCACAGAGCTTGTAATCTGTTTTGGATCTGCTCTGTTGGCCATTTTTGTGAGATTTTTTCAAGTAAAAAGGCCTGATCTGAAAGCCACCCTGACTGGCTGTTATCTATATGTATGTCTGTCCGTCTTTTATCTCGCCTGATAGAGTGCCATATAAATGAAATAGACCTTTTAACTCTTTGCCAGACGACAAAATTTTAGACCTGTCGAAATTGAAAGCATTTGCAGACTACAATTAAATGTGATTCATTTGATAGAATTTGTCTTTGAAGGGAAACAAAACATTGCAGGAAAAGGGGAAAATGTTGGGTTTTTGAAAAGCTTCTTCCTCAGGGTCATTAAAACTAGGGATTGTACAGTAAATGGTGAAGAGAGTTGAAAAATATCTGGATTTATACATATACTAATTTCAATTTTTTTTCTGTTCAGAGTTTCTCATTAGGTAAATGGGCAGGTTACCTGCACTTTCTCCTTGTCCTATGATAATTTAAAAAAAACCCCTTATTCTCAGAGTTGTTAAAATACAGGACTTTGTTGTAAAGGATTAATGTTTCTTATGTTACCTTGTAGATTCTGGAACTAGGTATGAATGAAATATCATGGCAGATATAGACAGGCCTACCCCTTGTTCACAAGTAAGTCAGGTTATATTGTATGACCTGATGTCTAATTGTAAATGAGCCATTCTCTGTGAAAAGACGGGGTTAATGCATCTGTCTATAGAAAGTATCGACCCAGGTCAGCGTTTGCAGTCCTCTGCAGGCTTACTTGAATGAAATTTTTTTGTTACTGGTGAATTTCCGCATGTTGAAGGACCAGTTTACCTCATGGTTCAGTTGGTTGTTTGACAAAAGAGATTTTATGGATCCATAATTATGTCATGACTTGCTTGGTATAATACATCATGGAGATGCATTAAACCTCCTTTGGCCAGAGTATAACTCAAATTATTGTTATTTATTTTTGAGGGATGAAAAGAAAATGGTTTACCCAAAAATGTCTTTTGTAATTCTTTGGTAATTTGAGTGTTTGATGGAAGGAATGCAGGATAAAATCAAGTTCATGTATACTTTATAGCCTTTGCCCAAGCTAGTATTGTTGAAGTTGTGTAACACTGTCCAAAGAAATGATCTATATGAATTATGAGTAAAGTAATGTAAATATACTTTTGTCAATATAGAACCATGGAAAGTTAAGTTTTTTTCATTTTGCAGCAGACTTGGTTTGAAAGCATTTCAGCAGAAAGAGCAATTTCACCTTTTATCACAGTGTTTTTACTCGTGACAAATTACAATTCATGTTTATATCCTTATTCTACAAGAATGTTTCCAAATTTGTCTGCTGCAAATTTATTTCAGGAGATGAAGGATTAACAGAATAATATACTGCACTTTGTTTTAACCCTTTACCAGTTGTCATGATTCTTAACTGGCCAATACCAAAAACATTTGCAGATAGTGAATTCAAAGTAGATCAAAAGATGATTTCTGTCATTGAACTAGGAAACATTCTAGGAAAAGGAGAAAATACCAGTAACCTGTATTTTTTTTCCTTTTCCCACAATTTTTTCAAGCATGCTTAAAAAATGTTTTTTATTAAACTTGGCAAAAATTCATCCTAAGAAATGGCTTGGAAGGCATGGTTCGGTTTTCGTGGAAAGGGAATCAGCTCAGTTTTATATGAATACAAATGGACCTTTAGTACCCATGATTCTGTGTAAAATGTAAGAGTACATCATGGTTGTTTTATAATAGATGTAAAATTTTATTGCAGATATAACAGCCGAAAGTCTGGACTGGTACCATTTGTACATGTATCACCTACATCTGTTGGAAAGACAACAGGCTACAAATGCATAGATGGGAGCTATTGGATGTAATATGGACATATCTTACAGCATGCATCACTTTACCTGAGTTCTTTTTAACACTTTACCAAACAATCCTGGTAACCAGCATTATCTCCTTTTCCAAAAATGTTTTCTACCTTTTGAAAGACAAGTTTTGTGTATTGAGTAACAATTACTTTGTTGACAAATGTTTTCAATATGGACAAAGTTGAAATTTTGCTGTGTGTGGTAAAGAGTTAAAAGTTGGTACTGTTGGAAACAGCCTAAATCATTATATCCTTTTTTCAGATGTTCCCAATGCAAGAAAGTGCTTGCATAATTTTGACTTGCCAGGGCTCATAAAGTACATGGGAAGTAGTCATGCAAATGTTAAATAATTTCATTGACAGTATAAATACATATGCCATAAAAATTTCAAAACCCAATGGATTGAGTTCAGTGATATTGTGAGAAAAATTATTTATTTTTCTGAAATTTGTTACCTTCAGTTTAGGTGTTAAGGTACGTTGGACTAAAGTGTAGATAACCCATGACCTCTTGTAAGAAAATGGTCTGTCAAGTAACTTGCATCTAGACTGTGTTTAAGCAAATTTAAAAAAAAAAAAAAACCTACAAAAAACTGAATATCTGTATTAGCCAACAAAGATGGCCTTTAAACTAAGATACTGATAAAAAAATATAAATTAAGATGAAAAGATAACAGATGCCCCATCTTTCTTTAAAATTTCTTCGTTTGTCAATCACAGACTGACTGCTATCAGGAATATTAATAGCTGTAAAAAGTTAAAAACATTACAGCAAAAAGGAGCGACTTGACTGCAGTAGGTAATTTGTTCATGTCTTTATATGAAGAAAAAGGTTATTGAGATAAGATCAGTTGGTCTTGCATAATTAAGCACATTTTTGTTTTTGCATTTGAGATGAAAGACGAAAAGACGTTAATCTGGACATTCAGACAAAACTAGAAATTGTGTGTATTTTTTAAGCATGAGAAAAAAAAGTATTGTGACAAGGTGAAAAAGTACTCAGAAAGAGCAAGTTCTGTGTTTGTCACAGTGTTGTCAATATTCATCCGATTGATTAATCCTTTACCAAACAACAAAATTTTAGCCCTGTCCAAATTCAAAGCATTTGCAGACGACAATTTCAGTGTGGCTCAAATGGTGCAATTTTTCTTTGACAGGGTAGAAAACATTTTGGGAAAAGGCAAAAATGCTGGTTACCAGCATTTTTTCCTTTTCCCATAATGTTTTCAAAAGGCTTCTTTCCAAGGGTTGTTAAAAGTCAGCATTGTGTGGTAAAGGGTTAAACCAGAAGAAGGATCAATATTACGTAAAGGATTGAGCTGATCTCATTTTAGAGCCCAGCCCACACCCACACACCTGCTTTATCTTTCAAAGTTCATGCAAACTTTATTGGCCCTTTTCCACATAATTCTTTATTTTTGGGACACTGAGGGAGAACCTTTGAAAAAGTATAATTGGTAGATAGAGAAAGTGCTTATAAAGAGAATGGAAAGTAGTGTTTGTGATTGTTTCAAAGACAAAATGCCATCATTTCAGTCTTATTTAATGTGTTGTCTGCAAATGCTTGCAATAAGGACTTGACTAAAACTAATCAACTGTGAAAAGAGTTATATTTACGAGTATTTGTGTCAACCCTGTACCCTACTTGCTATCTCTTTAGTTTTCACACACCACTTTATCTTGTGCATATGACTTTATCTGTCTTGCTTACCTTATAAGCCTTTACCACACAATTAGGAGTTCATAAAACCCTGAAGGAGAAGCCCTATGAAAACATTATGGGAAGAGGAAAAAATGCTGGTAACCAGCATTTTCTCCATTTCCCACAACCTTTTTTTCTCTATTATTGAGGAATTCCATCATTTGAGCTACATTTAAAGTGTCATCTGCAAATTTTTTCAATATGGAAAAGTTTAAAGTTTTGTTGTGTGGTAAAGATTAATTGGTCACCATTATTTGATTCTTTTCTCACAATGTTTTCATAAACATTCTTTCCAAGGGTTGTTAAAACTTTGGATTGTTTGGTACAGGGTTAAAGATAAGGTAAAGTTAATTCGGTAGTTTTTACCTATTAATTTTACAGTGATTGTGAAATAAGATCAACAACTTTTATCAATCACCTTCGATGATTGCTTCTTGGAAACCTTAACCAGTTCTTGCGCCATGATGGGAGCAGTTCCAAAGATTGGCTACGCTCATCACGGGCCTCGAATTTGGAACCTCTTATGTGACAGCCAGATGTTCTAGCCCTACACTACTGTCTCCCATGTTTACCTGTTGAATTGTTATGCAGTTAACTATGTTTTGATTATTTATTTTCTACTTTTTTTGTGCATCTGTAAGTGCTGTTTTAATTATGTTGGAATGTTGTAACATGCAACTCAAAGTTTGCAAGGGATTACCAAGTTTTTTTCACAAATGTTAGAAAATAAAGTTTAATTCTAGATTCAACAGGTTTGTATGTACCATGTATTTTAAAAAGTGTTTGTTTCTGGTGCGTTGCCAATCTGATGAAATCAGCGCCTTTGGAAACATGTTTATAAAACTTAACCAGATGACGAAATGTTAGACTTTTCCAAATTAAAAGCATCTGTTTTTGACAAGTAAAATGAAGCTCCAAAAATCAGATTTGTCTGTGAAAGGGTAGAAAACATCGTAGAAAATGCTGGTATCCTGCATTTTCTCCTTTTCCAACAGTGTTTTCAAAAGCCTTTTTCTTTGGGATGGTTGAAACAGGGGTATGTTTACTAAACAATCCCTGGTTTTTACGACCCAGAGGAAGAAGTCTTCTGAAAACATTGTGGGAAAAGGAGAAAATGCTGGTTACAAGCATTTTCTCCTTTTCCCACAATGTTTTCTACTCTTCTAAAGTCAAGTTTCAATTTTTGAGTCCCATTTATTTTGTCATCTGCAAATGCTTTCAATTTGGACAAGTCTAAAAATTTGTTGTTTGGTAAAGAGTTAAGGGTTGATGCACGTCTGAATTGTTGTAAAATTTATTGAAATATCTGAATGATCCCTACCAAATTGTGAGTAGTATAGTTATGTTTTGTTAAAGAACTTATTATCATCCTAATCTGGCCAAATGTGGAGCATAGAATCCTTTACTTTTACAGAATTGATAGAACTGTCCTTCATATTTTATGAGCTGAACAGAGTATCAGTTGGTTCTGACTTACAAGTTTTATCCATGGAGCACTGAATTTGGAGTCAAATTATCTTTATTTTCAAGATTGTTCTAGCCAAAATAGGTGTCACAGTAGCAGACAGCATAGATTCAAGATCAGACTGCACAATGTAAGCAGTTTGATCTTGATCCACAATGTTTGCTTAAGCAATCTCAGCTAGTTACAGTGCTCTAAGGGTAAATGTAATAGTTATGCTTTTGAAATTCATGGATACTGCTTAAAGATAGTGAAGAAAAGATGTTTGTTTATTTCATGCTTTCCGGTAGATTATTGAGAAATATCGGTGAAATATTTTTCGATATTTCATGGTTATGACCAGTGAAAATACTGATTTTTATATTCTAACTCTTCAATTGAAGGCTGAAACAGTTGTTCCCGCGCACTAGTTACATAGATAAAATGTGCATGCCTCACAACCAGATGGAAATATGACGTAATTTACCTTACATTTCTCGCGCTTGATGTAATATTTTAATGCGTTGCTATGCGGAGGGGGTACGCCATGGGGAATAACCGAAAAGAACTGTACTGGATTTTGATTAAGTTCCCCCCAGAAACGGTTAAAAGCATGAAATAAATAGAATATTTGGTTTTTTTTTTTTGTGAAAGATCAAAATTTATTTCATCGAGTGAACATCATCGCTAATATTTTCACTCGTGGCTACGCCACAAGTGAAAATATTAGCGATGCTGTTCACTCGATGAAATAAATTTTGATCTTTCACCGTAAAAAACAAATATCCTCCATTTGGTCAATTGACTTGCATTTTACAATTATGTTTTGATTGCCTATCCATTCTTTTTTTGTGCATCTTAAAGTGCTATGTTTATTGTGATGAGATGTCATATAAGTTATTCATCTTTGCCATGCTGAGGATTTATATAATTTAAACATTTATAATTGGAACCTGCATAGGAGATATAGACCATAGTTGATACTTTATTTTGCTCTTTATTTATTCTACCTTTCAGCACATAATCACATCTTTTAATGACCCATGGAACAAAGCTTTTGAAAACATTGTGGAAAAAGGAGAAAATGCTGGTAACCAGCATTTTCTCCTTTTCCAACAATATTTTCTACAAAATTATAGAAACATTCCAACAATTTAGCAGCATTTATCTTGTCATTTGCACATGGTTTTCATAATGACCAGTCTAAAATTTGTCTTTTGGTAAAGAGTTAATTGTTTTCATTAATAACCAAGATGCACATATGTAGGATGCTATTTATAGGTAACCATGTGATGCTTGCAACGTGCTAGTAAACAGCAGAAAAATGATACATATATAACTTTATCCTTTCCCTCTGTGCAAAAGCTTAGAGACACTTCTCTAACATTTTGGACTGGAAAATGATGTGACAAATAAGGAAATTTGCTGAAATAAGGATATCACCTAATGCCACAATGTTGTCTTTATGCTTCTCTGTAACCAACATTCGAGTTGTCCAGATTTAATATAGAGTTCTTTGAATTAGAGTTGTTTTTAACATTAGAGCTTTAAATGTAACTTAGGATGCTTTTGCAACAGTATAGATCAAGATCAGATTGCCCATGATTTTGGATTTAGTCTGTGTGGTATTTTGTGAAACATTTGCTAAAATAGCTTTAATACTTTTCCACTCAATTCTGAGTATGGGGACCGTTAAATTTTGATAACCATCGTTTTCTCCTTTTCCCAAAGTTTTTTTTTCTTCCAAAGGCAAAGTTAAGTTTGTCATCTGCAAGTGCTTTGAATTTGGACAAGTCGAAAATTTTGTTGTGAAGTAAAAAGTTGATTTTTTTTCCCTTTTCAGTACATGAGCATTTCAATTTCTTTTCCTTGGGTCTCAAAATGGTTAAACTGTTGAAGGGCTGACTTATGGTTTCTCGGTAAAGCTTTGTCATCCTGAACTTCTCATAAATAACTGAACAGTATAGATCCAAGATCAGACTGCATAATTATGTAGAATATGTAGTGTATTAGATTTCTACACTGCGTGCATAAGAAGTTTGTAGTTTCTTATCAATACAGGAGTTTTTTTTGTCAATCATTAATCCTTTTCATGAAAATCCTGTATTTTTACGACCCTAGAGAAGATTGCTTTGAAGACATTGTTGAAAAAGGAGAAAATACAGGCTACCAGCATTTTCTCCTTTTCCAACAGTGTTTTGCATTGTTTCAAAGACTGATTTCATCATTTTAGCCACATTTAAATTGTCGTCTGCAAATGCCTTCAATACTGGTGAGTCTAAAAGTTTGTCATCTTGTAAAGAGTTAAGATAGTTTTCTAATTAGTGTTAATTTATTAGTTAGAAGGAGTTGTTGTATTGCTTTTTAAATGCCTTGTCGAAGTTCAAATTAAATGCTTGTTACATTTTCAGTTGTTTCGAGTTAAGTCTGTTTTTGAATCGCTTGCAAATATTGAACTGTTTAAAAAACTGAAATGTTATATTTACAAATGTTGATTGAATCTCTCAACAAAATGTTGAATCACTTATTTTTTTGTTACATCGCCAGCTTAAAAATATGGAATCTCTTTCAAATGTGAAATTTGTACATTTCCTGACAAGTATGAAATTGCTTTTATGACACACACGGTAACAGACAACAAGGTTGCCCTCATTTCTCGCTAAGAAATGTATGAAGTGGAGGCATGTATAAGGGATAATCCGATGCTAATAGGTAATAAGTTCGATCGTCGCTCAGGCCGTTCACGGTGGGAATGCCTATATGCAAAGGATATTTCTGATTTTCTCATCTATTTTGTATCGACTGCGACATACAACTTGCAATCACTTTGGATGTTTTGCTCTCTGCAAATCTAACCAGTGCACGCGCCAAGATACGCGAAATCCCAAAGGGATGACCAGCTTATCACAGAATTCGATCCCGGCACCTCTGGTGTGAAAAAGTGATGCTTTGCCCCTTCATTACTATCTCCCTATCCCCTTCATAAGTTGAGACTTTACCTAGCATAAATGCGCTGTTGACAATAAGACTTTTTGTTAGTGGTAAGGGAGACCACTGTTGAAGCACTATTTAGTACATTCAAGGGAAATAATCATAACCTATAAACCACAAAAACAGACTGTTAGTACGTTGACTGATTGAACGGTGTTTTACACCGTCTTCAACACTATTTTAGTCATATCACCGCGACAGCTCTAATTCATGTATGTCCTGGGTTTTAACCTTACTAGGCTAGAGCTCTGAAGTGTCTTGCCCAGGAGCAATCCAACGAAAAAGCTGTATATTGCTGAGTACGTGTAAACGCAATTTGCATCCGGATTTCAGTTTTGTTACTGCTGCGCATGGGTTTCTGGAGGTTTGCTTTACATGCACAAGATGCTTTCCAAGCATTGGAATGCTTTCCAACATACACCGAAGACGTAACATTTTTCAGTTATATGAAAGAGGAACTGAATGAGTCATCTCAAAAACTCTCAAATAATCTATTGATTACTAGCCTTGCATGTAACCATTGAGATACCCAGGCTAAGAACAAGTAAGTCAAATTTTGCCAGCTTATAACAGAGAGAGAGAGAGAGTACGACTTTAACAATAAAAGCTTGATGTACAAGTCTTTCCAATGAAATTCAGTTTTTCGCTCTTTATAATTCTCTGCATGTCAAATGACCATTCTTCCTCAAGATTCAGCCGGGTTATTATGCGACGACTTCTTGGTTCAACTAGTTACCACACAATCCCTAGTTTTAACTTCTCTGGTAAATTGGACTTTTGAAAAACATTGCGGGAAAAGGAGAAAATGCTGAAAACCAGCGTTTTCTACTTTTCCCGCAATGTTTTCTAACCTTTCAGAAATAAATTATTTGAGCAACATTTGATTTGTCGTCTGCAAATGCTTTCGATTTTGACCAGTGTAACATATTGTGGTGTGGTAAATAGTTAGTGCATTACGAAGATACACCAACCTGCCTTTTTCCAGAGCACTGCTCTTATTTCTATACCCTTGATTCATTAAAGATCCATGTTAAAATCAGCCATGGTATCGCCGATTGGGGATGCACTTTTGGGAGAGCGTCAACAAAGAAAAGCATGTATCCACTTCTGAGCACAGAACATAACCTTAAAAAAGTCGAACTAGTACATGCAAGTGATATATGGCCTGCAACACGCGAAAATGGGCATTCGGACATTTGCGTAAAGTGTCGTCTCGGATCAGCCTGCGCAGTCCGCGCAGGCTGATCCGAGACGGCACTTTACGACTACATTAGATTTTGTGCTACAGTAGACTTTGGCAAAACAGAAAATTACATAAAAACGGAAGGTGTCGTTTCGGATTAGCCTGCGCAGACTGCACAGACTGATCCGAAACGACACTTTACGCAAATGTCCGAATGCCCCTTTTCGCGTGTTGCAAGCCATTATTATTGTATCTTCGAATAATTGATATTTTTTTGTAGACAAAAATAGATAAAAAAAACTACAGGACAATATGACTTTTCAACCTTTTTCAACAATCCCGAGTTATAACGACCCTGAAAAAGACAGCTTTTGAAAAAGAGTGTGGGGAAAGGAGAACAATGGTGGTTACCAGTTTTTTCTCCTTTTCCCCCCACAAAAATTTAAACCTTTTCAAAGAAAAAGTTCGTCATAAGCGCATCACTTAATCTGTCGACTGCAGTGCTTTCAATTTGGAAAGGTTAATAAATATGTACATGTAGTCTGGTAAAGGTTAATCGTTATCCTGCTGAATAACTAAAATGGAATTTTCAATTCCATAGTAAAAACCCAGATATTGCTATTTTAAAAGGTATGTTTTGAAGAATAATATTTCCTTATCGGACAGTGTAGATCCAAGATCAGACTGCACGTTCTGTGCAGTCTGATCTTGATCTACGCTGTCCGCAAAAGGTCAGTGAGTCGCGCTTAGCGGACTAAGGGTTAACATATTATCCTCAGGTTTCGAAGTTTCACTTCTTGCATTAAACCATTTTCGAAAACATTGAATCAAATATGACGAGAAATTGCTTGTAACAAGGAATACGGGTATCGCTCCTGCAGCAATGTCTACAATGTACCAAAGAATTTAACATTACTTCAGCTCTCTCTTTTTTTTTTATCCATACTGTATATATTACAAGGAAGCTTTCAGAGTCGAATAGCCTGATTTTGTTTCGAGGTGCAAGGACTTAACTCCTCCAGCCAAAAACTCGAAGTCTGTCGATGGCTGAAAATACAGTCACCTAAAGCTCGAAGAGATTTTTATCTTAAAGGTTTGACTAAACAAGCTGACGGTATCGATCTAAGATCAGACTGCACGTTCTGTGCAGTCTGATCTTGATCTATGTCGCCCGCAAAACCTCCTGTTTTTGCCTATGGTGCTGATATTGTTATCCCTTCCGCTGTCCAGTAAATAAAGTTCACTTTTACCACGGCCTACAGGACAATTCAATTCAACAAGCACAGGAAATTCGATCCTCGTCGAGGATACAATAACGGATGGTGTGGATCAATGATCAGACTGCACGTTCTGTGCAGTCTGATCTTGATCTACGTCGTCCGCAAAAGCAGGTATGTTGCCCATGGAAGTGAAAGTATTATTTAATGTAACACCAAGTTTATAGAGTATGACAAACTGTATAGAAGATGGGTACGAAATGTTCGTTTTTTATATCAGAATTACCATAAAATATCAACCCTTTGCCACACAGTCCCGACTTTTAACGACCTCGAGAAGAAAGCTTTTGAAAACATTGTGGAAAAAGGAGAAAATGCTGGTAACCAGCATTTTCTCCTTTTCCCACAATATTTTCTACCCTTCCCAGAAAAAAATTCAATTTTTGTGTTACACTTATTTTGTCGTCTGCAAATGCTATCAATATGGACTAGTCTAACGTTTTGTCGTTTGGCAAAATGTTAATGATATACCGTGGATATATTTTACCTGCATATATAGATATAATTTACTAAAGTGCAACTCTTTCCCTGACGACTGAATGTCAGACAGCTCCAAATTGAAAGTACTTGCCGACGACAAACAAGACGTGACTAAAATGATTGGATTTGTCTGTGACATGGCAGAAATCATGGTGGGAAACGGAGAAAATGTTGGTTCCCAGCTGGTTTTTTCTTCTTTTCCCAAAATGTTTTCAAACGACCTCTTTCACAGGGTCGTTCAAACACAGGATTGTTTGGTAGAGGGGTAAGGTTTTATTTCACGTGCATGGTGTCTCCAGACACATGTTGAGGTTTTTAATACAGAGGTTAAGACACAAGTTATCCATCTATCATCATTTTACACTCGAATTTATATTTGGGGCAAATATTCCAAAGGGCTAATGCCCTAGTGGGCGATTGACCAGTTGGCAATTTTCCTAGATTGCAATGGTCCTAGGAGGTTTTTGTCCCTCTCTCCTTTTCCCAACAAGTTGCCACGAGCTACATGTCTATCTCCTTTAGGTGTAGCTTTGTAGCCTTCAATTTCAATCGGCCAGTTTAAAAGGTTGGAGTCTGGATGTAAACAGCAGTGTGTGGTTGAATATACGATTATAACATACGTTTTGACTGCCTCTTTGGTCTACAACAAAACGTACAAATGCCACAAGGTTGTTAGATAAATAATGAAAACAGTTTAGTAAATCATAAACCTCTTCGGGTATTTTTATGAAACATAAGCATGACAAAATACGAGACATCAGTATCATTTTTGCCGACAAATGGAATAATATCACTTCCTTTTTGGTTCAAAATGGATGTCAGCAGAGAAAATCAAAGATTTTACATTTTCACAAGCCTGCAGCTTAGAGACGACTTGAAGAAAATTAATGATGATTTATTCAGAGTACATGCAGACCTAGCTGTACCATATAACACCTACAACAGGTGGGTCCGGGCATTCAAACATGGAAGGAAGCTGCTTACTGATAAACCACGTCCAGGAGCACTAAAATCGAAGGTGAAAAAACAGGTAGACAATGATCCTAATGTTTCTCTGCCTGAAATAAGTTCTTATTTTTCAGCTGTTACTGTCCATAGAGTGCTACATGAAGAATTAGGATTTAGAAAGATGTCCGCACTACGGGTACCTCATGTGTTGACTCCTGAACAGAAGGCAAACAGGGTATCTTGTGCCAGACAACTTTTAGACGTGTTCGAGCCTAATGGTCCTGAAAGGGCATCGGATGCAGTCATGAGAATGACATGATGTGGCTGACGAAGGATGACCCTCGACCCGTGGTCTGTAAACCAGGTTTTCAGAGCAGGAAGAGACTTTTTACATTTTTTTTCAACCATGAAGGCCAGGTGGTTGTAGATATTCTACCAAAAAAAGCTACGGTGGCTGGAAAATATTACAGAGAAAAATGTACTCCCTCAAGTGGTTTCTGAATTGAATGACCGCCGACGTCTCATGGGAAGATCTTGAATCATGATTTTGCATGAGAATGCCAGTGCCCATAAACCGGGGGCTGTAACCCAGTACCTCTCAGAGAACCGGGTTCCCCCATCCCGCCTACACTCCTGACCTAGCCCACGTGACTTCCGGTTATTTCCTTAACTGAAGGAACTACTAGCAGGAAATAAATATACCCGTGTCAAAGACATGTCAAAAGCTGTAACTGTAAAGTTAAGGGGTATACCTAAAGACGAGTACCATTTGATAAAATGCGTAGAAGACTGCAATTGTGCACAGAGAGAGGAGAAGAGTACTTTTAGGGGCTGCACATCACAAAATAAATGAGATTGACCCATAAATACCATACATAATAACGTATTTTTATTATATATTGAACACCCCCCGTAAAATCGTGAAATATTCTAACTGGCGTTAGTTAGAGAAGATCTGCATAGTTGAGTGAATTTTTCCCCTTATCAGCTTTTATTTTCCTGTACGAATAATGAGCGAGGCGGAAGCTTCCACCTACAACCCTCGATTAACTTTACCAGTTCTGCTTCTGCTGTTTCTGCTGCTTGACGTCAAAAATGAAAGAATAACACGTGTTTTAAGAGGTGACGTCACCCATTAAGAGCCCCTAAAATGTCTACATTTTCATAAATTTTTAATAAAATGTGTCATCGCCTGTGGTACGTAGAAACAGTTATCTATTGTTTTTGAACGCGCATATGTTTTAAATCGCACCAGGGAAGGACAGTTAATTAATAATTAAACTTAAATGTAAATAACGGGCGCCATAAATCCGTCATCGGATGACGGCTAAATCTACGATAAATGCCGAGGTTCGCCAACGAAATGTGACATAAACAGTTTAAAACTAGCCGTCGTTTATGTTCAAGGCAATCAAATACTTAACACGAATGATGCAACTTGTGACCTTCATCGTAAATGTAACTCTTTACCAGATGACAAAATTTAAGACTCATCCATTTGAACGCATTTGCAGTGGATAAATTATATGATAAATTCGTCTCAAATAATAAATTTTCTCTGAAAGCACATCAAGCATTGTCTAATAAGTAGAAAATTTTGGTTACCGGGATTTTCTCCTTTTCCAGCTATGTTTTTTAATTTTCGAGCTATGTTTTCTAAAGTATTCATTCCCAGGGTTGTTAAATCAGGGGATTATTCGCTGAAGGGTTCAGTCAATTTGAATTTTTTTCCCGATTTCATTTTTTCCCTTATCAAAATGTGAAAGAAATTAAAAACAAATCTGTCTTTGTTTTAGCCATGCCAGGGTAGTGCATTTAGTATCTAGCGTGCAGGTCGTGAGAACAGAAGGTCTCGGGTTCGAATCCACAGCTCGGCCGATTTCTTTCTAAGGTTTGATGACAGATCATTGTTGCAGGATTCATTACTCTTTCACCCCGATCATTGTTTCGACGATGGTTATGTGCCAGTTGCCTAAGAAAAAGATTATGCGAAGTACTGGTAAAAGAAACTCCAGGCAAGCATGGATAAGTGCACAGTGCGATATAATTGAAAAAATGTTGAAAACTTCGTTAAACATTACACAATCAACCTTTGTTTCAATAACCCCATGTTTTTGCCTCATGGCGACAAACGAAAAAAATAGTCATCTGCAAATCGAAAAAGTCGTCTGCAAGAAGGTAAAGAGTGACAGGCGGACCATTTTTTTTTATGAAAAAAAAAGTTTGTTTATTGTCGTAAAGACAAAAACATCTATTTAAAAATGTCGATCATGTGACAAATTACCAAAAAATCCCACTGTCCCACATCTACTTTCGTCCCTTAACAAATTTACCTCAGACGGCCTTAGAAGTATCATTGCCGAGCCCGGTAGCGCAGTCGGTAGCGTACAGGACTCAAGAACAGGGGGTCGTGGGTTCGGATTCCCAGCAGGGCCAGTTTCTTTTCAAGGTTTGATGATAGTCATTGTGACGGGATTCATTCCTCCTTCACCCCGATCATTGCTTCGACGATGGTTATGTGGGAAAGCAGCCAGTTGCCTGGGGAAAAATATTATGCGAAGTACTGGTAACTGAAACTCCAGGAAAGCATCGATAAGTGCACTGATTGCCGCGATGTTCAAAACGTCGTTAACCATTATACGAGTACAATCAACCTTTGTTTTAACCCTTTCCCAAACGACAAATTTTAGACTCTTCCAAACTCAAAGAAATTGCAGACGACAAAGTAATATTTGATAAAAGTGACAGAAAGTTGTCTAATAGGGTAGAAAACATTGTGGGAAAAGGAGAAATTGCTCGTTACGAGCAATTTCTCCTTTTCCCACAGTGTTTTCAAAAGACTTGTACTGCAGACACGTAAAAACACGGGTTTGTTTGGGAGAGGGTTTTAATAGACCCATGTTTTTATCTAATGGTGGCAAACGACTAAAAAAACTAGTCAGCTGCCAAACGAAAAAGTCATCTGCAAGAAGGTAAAGAGTGACAGGCGGGCGAATATTTTGTATTAAAACAAAGTTTGTTTATTGTCGTAAAGACAAAATCATCTAAAATGTATTTAAAAATGACGATCATGTGACAAATTACAAAAAAAACCCCAGTGTCCCACATCTTTTTTCCTCCCTTAACAAATTTACATCAGATGGCCTTACAAGTATCATTGAATGATCTTGATAAGCATTAAAAAAAGTTGGTTACATAATACATATGAAAACATTGTCGCAAAAGGAGAAAATGCTTGTGAAAGCAAACTTACTTTTAATTACAAAATTTTAAAAATGGTCTGTCGCAAGTACTGGTGTGGTTTTGTGATAATTGAGACAGGCGGAGTGAGAAAGTGAATGCTAGACGTAGAAAATGTGAAAAACCAAATTATGAGATGATAAATACGAAAATAATTGTTTTTATATGAAAACCATGTACTCGTATATACATATCAACAATACTTAAATAATAATACAATGTCAGTCATATCAACGTCACAAGCATGACCTATGACCAACAGCCTGATTTTTTTTTTAAACCAACTATCGTCTGTTTTGTTATCATTACGCCAATCCAATCTTTGCAAGTTTTTGAAAAAAAAAGAGGAATCATTTTTTTTTACTATTTGAAGAAAATATAATCTTATAATGACTTACGTGTTCATAAACATATGGAATCAATTTTAGCCATGCTCTGACAAAGGGTGTTTAATGCATCTCCGTGATGCATTATACCAAGCAATGAGGGCCATTCTTTGGTGATTTCCCTTGATTCTTCTCCAGTACCACATTGGTCTTGATAAGGGGATTACCTGGATTTTATTCTTGATTTTCTTGCACTGAACAGCTATAATCCTGAAATAATATTTCGAGTAAATCTAGTTAGATTGCTTTACAAATCGATATATACGTAGTTCCTGATGATTAAAAACAGAATTTGATTTGAATGACAGGCGGACCTTACACATACATCATAAATCATTGTTATATTTATCGCAACATCCCCAATGGAACCAATGATAAAAACAAAGGAATAAAGGTGAAAGGACCAATCTGTTATTTGGTTACCTTTAGTCTTCATCTGGCAAGGGAGATAATTAAATTTACACGAATGGTCCCCATTCATCACATAATTATGGATCAATAAATCCCATGTTTGTGTAACAAGCAGCTGAACCATAAGGTAGAATGGTCCTTCGACATGCAGAAAATTTACCAAAAGCAAAAAGTTTCGACACAGGTCAGCCTGCGCGGAGTGCGCAGGCTGGCCTGGGTCTATACTTTTTCGCAGATGCATTGAACCTTTTTTCACAGAGCGTGGCTGGATTAGTAGTTTCATTGAGCATATTTGTATTATCTTTTGACAAATAATTGCAGCTCAATTCTCAGTCTTATTTAGTATACATTAACATTTGGAAAAGAAAACTTCCATTTTGTTGCACGCTATAGGTACAGAGATTAGGAGAAATGAAATAGTGTTTAATTTCTTCAGACTTTCCCTGTAAGCTTATGTTTAAAGTTGTCAAAAACCGAGAAGTCAAAAGCTGACAGAATGATCACCTGACGTAACTTGCTGAAATTGGTCGACATTGACATTGAGTCCGTGTTTTAGCGTTTAAGCTCGTTCTCCGCTATTTCCGTCCCCAATTAACAACGATATAAAAATGACAATAACAACTCTATTAAAATAATGTAGGCAAGAAGAACATTTTTAACGAGACAGTTATGACTTTTATTTCGGTACGCTCATGCGTGAGTTAAAATGAAGAAGAGTAGATTAAAGAAAAAGAAAAATATATCTTCTAAAATTGTTGCATAATTTCTACCATAACAAATCAGAAGTGAAAGAGTTTTAGAGTCACACAACTCCTTATCAGATAAAATAAAAAGGACTGGCCCATGTTGTAAGCAAATGCAAACGACAAATATCTAGAACAGAACTGAACTTTGATTTAACCCTTTAGAATACTAGCACGAGTTTTAACGACCTGAGAAAGAAGCCGTTTAAAAACATTGTGGGAAAATGAGAAAATGATGGTAACTGGGATTTCTCCTTTTCCAACAATGTTTTCTACCATGTAAAAGAAAAACTCCAGCATTTGAGCCACATCTAGATTGTCGTCTACGATTGCTTTCATACAGTGTACGTGTATTTTTACATAATATATACAAAGATGACGTTGTATCACGTGTCAAATAGTTTCTCGTGATTAAGTTTTACTTTCTAAATAAGGAAAATAACAATTTATCGTTGAAAGATATGATAAGTAATAACAGTTTATGAGAGAACGGTATAATACTAACAGAAATTAGGATGAGCCATACACATTGTACATACGTCTTAACCCTTATTCTGCTAAATACGTTAAACGAAACTTTCAAGCCGATAGTAAAAACCCGAATAATGCTATTTAAATTCTATTTTTTTTTAAGAAAATATCTCTTTATCGGACAGTGTTGATCGAAGATCAGACTGCACATTCCGTGCAGTCTGATCTTGATCTACACTGTCCGGAAAAGGTCGGCGAGTCACGGTTAGCAGTCTAAAGATTAACTCTTCCAGTGCCAAATAGTATGGTTTAAATGATCATGAGGATTGAAGGCTTTGTGATACAGGTGAACACGTGACATATCGGGGTTCTGGTCACAGCGGATTGTCCTTGGATATGACATAGCAAGCTCTGGTCTATTACTTGTGGAACCAAGGTAACATACGAGTAAATGAGCTGCTGCCGTAATATAACGAGGGTCTAACGAAAACAGCCATTATTAGGGAGAAGACAAAATTACTGACGTGTCCAAATGGACAAGCATACGCAGAGGACAAAATAAAAGCGGCTCTGTTGATTGGATTTGTCTTTGGTAGGATAGAAAAAAATGTAGAAAATGGAGAAAATACTTTTTTCTCTTTTTTCAAGAAATTTTTAAAAGGCTTCTTCCCACAAAATCGTTAAATCTCGGGACTGTAAGGTAAAAAGTTAACACGAAAAAAAAAACTTTTTTTTTTCAGCATTCTAAAATTCAAGTCTTTCACAGATGACAAAACTTTAGACTTAATCCAATGTGAAAGCATTTGCAAAAGGCAAGTTAAATGTATCTCAAAAGTTGGAATCTGTCATGTCATTGAAACGGTGAAAAAACTAGTTGGACAAGGAGAAAATGCTAGTTACCAGCCCTTTCTCTCTTCCCGGTAATTTTTACAAAAGCCTTCCTCTTCAGTGAAGATAAAACGCAGGATTATTTGGTGAAAGCTTAACAATAAGAGAGTAAAGGACGAAATAGATACCCGGCCAGAAGCTATCAAATGTCCTTACTTACCTGTCAGTTTTTGCAAATGAAACAGTAACCCTTAGGCTACTAAGCACGACTCACTGACCTTTTGCGGACAGTGTAGATCAAGATCAGACTGCACAAAACGTGCAGTCTGATCTTGGATCTACACTGTCCGTTACGTTGATTTTTTTCCCCAAAATATACCTTTGAAATAGCAAAATTTTGCTTTTACTGTATCACGGTAAATCACCCTTTACCAAACAAACCCGAGTTTGATGACCCTAATAAGCATTTTGAAAACATTGTGTTTGAATAGTGTTTTAGGTCGATTCCAAAAATATTTTAAGCATGTATACCTCGGTCACAGTTCACTTATTCATTCACTAGTGCTAGGCTGGGGCTCTGCAGCGCACTGCCCAAAGAAACTTGCACATGACCTGCAGTACTGTTGGAAACTGATATCAGGGCCCTTTTTCATGAACCATTCTTAATAACGTTCTTAGTCTTATTCTCCAGAATTTTCAAATTTGAAAGTAACACAACTTCTGATCGGCTAAACGATTTGGTACATTTATATAAATTGTAGATTATGTTACTGTATTAGGGCTAGGGACTTAAATAATGAAAAAAGCAATTGGAAATAGAAAAGGATCCGGTGTAAGACGCAAACCATTTGGTTTAGCCAATCAGAAACTTTTAAATTTAGAAAATTCTGTAGAATAAGACTAAGAATGTTTTTAACCCCTAACATGAGTGCCTTTCATTACTATAGTTACTTTTGCAGCCAATGTAGATCAAGACCAGACTGCAAAAGAGGTGCAGTCTGATCTTTGATATACACGTGTACTGCCCACCTTGCTGAGCCATTCTAGACAAAAGCAATAATGAAACTGCTTTTATTGCGGTCTTAATTTTAGATTATACATGTACATTGGAGTTAATTCGGCACTTTAAGGTTAAGAATAGCTGATGAATACGGGCCCAGAATTTTCAGATTACAAATCCAAGTAGCTTTAAAAAGTGAGCAACTGTAGAGCACTAGATTATATCAGAGAAAAATATCAAATTAGATTACACAAAAAGACGAACAACCAGAGGAAAGGGGGTATTGTTTCTAAACAGAACTTGAAATATAAGAAGGAATAATTGTTTGCTGCTGTTCTCATAATGTGTTCAAAAATGGTAGAATGTTGTGGTGTAAAAAGCCGTATCTATACAATAATTGCCAAATTTATACAGTAACACAGGACGTAATTTATGAGTTTTTCTTTTAACAGATGAAATTATCCATAAATCCTATAGGTATCATATCGTCCGGTCGGTGCGGGGCGGAGGTGTTCGTGATAAAGATTATGATTTTTACTTCATTATTCGATCCACTGACCAGGTTAAAGTCCTTGATCATTACTGATTTATCGGAAATGGAAGGGGGAGGGCTGATCGTTCGTGTCTCAATTCATTCATAAATTTTATGTCTCAAAACCCAATGCATTAAGTTAGGCTACTATTGCGTATTTGATGCATTAAACCATTGCTCATTGACCAGCAGAAAATATACAAAATAGCTGACATTGGTCGATATCTTTTACAGATGCATTTTTTTTCCACAGAGCATGACTCAAATTTATAATCGAAGGAAACTGTTCATTTCTGAGTTTATTCATCATTTTGGTCTCGCTCTTTCTCTCGTATTCTTGAAGGCCCGGTAGCAGACAAAGGTACACGATGCGGGTTCTTTAATGGATTTAAATTTAGATCATGCCATTTAAAAGTATGGAAATTACTGCGAATGTGACAATCTGCTATTGTACTGTAGGTCCAGGTGTTAGTCACTGGCAGAATAATAATCTTAAAGCTAGGTAAAAAGTTGCCAAGTCGCTCTATCTTTTGTTTACTATTTATCCGATTTTATAGTTCATTTTTCTGCCAGCGACCGTACAATAAACAGATTGTCATCTTTAAAATAATTTCCATGATTTCAAATCGAACGATTTAAACGCATTGTATCACCCGTATTGTTTACTTTTAGTCCCTATTGGGCATTTAATGATTAATGTACAGTCAGATATTACAGAAATCAAAGCAAAGGGTGTTAATTGAGTGCCAGTCCATTATCTCTTCCATCAAACCGATATTGTTGTCATTCGACTTGTCCCATCCTGACAGTTGTATTCAGTGCCAACAGCATAGGTTTTAGTGAAGAAGTAAGCTGATATGTATCTTTAAACCCAAAGTCTTCCCGTTATTTTTGTCCGTGTATCAATTACTGGAACATGTTATGATTAGAACGAATTGGTCAGTTCGAAGCACATGTATTTGCTTGAAAGGACATATTGTTGGTCAACCCCTAGGCTGCTAAGCGAGACTTACTGACCCTTTGCGGACAGCGTAGATCAAGATCAGACTGCACAGAACGTGCAGTTTGATCTTGGATCTACACTGTCCGATAAGGAAATATTTCTTCAATCTTTTTAGCAACATTTGGGATTTTAGTGTCGACTTGAAGGTATCGTTCAACTTACTCAGCTAGATAATGGTTAAGTTACAATGGACATCAAAAGGGTTAACCTTGTACGTTTTATATTTGATTTTTATCTGAAGAACTTTGAAGTGACTACTTCAAGCTGATTAGCTTTAGAACTTGATAGGTTAGTTTTCTCAGTGAGGTTGACCCTTGTAATTGTTTTCATGTAGTTTTCTGTGAGAATGACCTTTCGGATAGTCTGTAAAAATGTGCCGGATAATCTCTCCTGTAATAATTCTCTTATCAAACCCAAATATTGCTGTTCATCATTTTGTCCTTTTTCACAATGTTTCATAACACCGTCAACCCCAGGGCTGTTAAAACACAGAATGTTTGGTAATGGGTTAAACTGTTAAGAAAATAAAATTAGTTTTTCAAGTCAGAAGAAAAATCCAAAGTATTGAAATAAATGCAAAGCTGTTTTCATCATTTAGAAAAAAGGCTATAAGACTGAGTATGGCCAAATCAAACAGCACGTTCTGTGCAATCTGATATTGATCAAAGCTGTCCACATAGGTGCAATGATCTAAGGACTGATCACTTAGACTGTGTTTGATGATGTAAATCTAACCCTCGTTGTGAGACTACAGTTTGTGTTTGAGAAACCTGGAGTTTAAATTCATTGATGATAAATGATACATTAAAAATCATTTCTTTTTCCTGGCCTTACGAGTGCGCTGCTAATCGACATAATTATGTCTCTTTTATCTGAGCCTATAATAGAATAAGGTCATTTAATCAAAGATACCAACGACCAAAGCAGAGCAAAATTATATCATCAAAGATGTCATCCTTGACAAAAATGCACTCATTCTGAAAGCTAGTCTGTATACCAAAGTCAGAAAAGTGGTGAGGCACAGGGTAGGAGAGGGCATACTAACTATCACACGTTACTGTTTTTGTTTAATTTGCATTCACTTTTCCAGGGGGAAAAGGCAGTCTTTTCAGTTTCACAAACATTCTTTTGCTAGGCTCTTTATTAAATCATTTATTAACAAATGATCAAACCGATATGAATTACATTTTTTTATATACAAATGATAAAACCGATAAGAATTATATATGTTCTGTTTTCGGAAATACAGACAATAGAATATAGCAAGCTTCACATGTAAAAATGTTTTTTTTTTTTATTCCTTGATGTAAAAGTCACGTGCGTAATTAGTATAAGTGAGTGCTTGATAAGCTTATATCTGGGCTATAGACAAACGTAACAGAGGACTCTTTGTACTGTGCAGATACTCGTGCAAATTGCTTATATGCTGACAATATTGCGTTGTTTCTGGCCTTACATCCAGCTTGATCAGCAACGTCTTACAAAATAATGGATGTCTTCGACATGAATTGATTGGTAGAAGTAACAAAAACCTCGAGGGAAACGCTGTAAATGTATGCATACGAGTCAGGCGCTTACACACATGTTTACGAGTCAGAGGCTTATAACATACGAGTCAAGGGTTTACACACATGTATACGAGTCAGAAGACAACAGATATGTAAACGAGTCAGAGACTTAAACATGGATATTATGTAAACGAGTCTGAGGCTTACATACATGCATACGAGTCAGAGGCTTTCACATATGTAAACTAGTCAGAAGCTTACACGCATGTAAATGAGTCAGAAAGCTTACACATAGATATGTAAGTCAGAGGCCTTGTGCATCAATAATTATGTTCAGTGTTTAAAACCAAAATGATATTGGAGATGAGTATAATTTAGTAATAGGAAGATGACCCCGTATTTTGAGCAAAGCTGTCCGTTTTATAAAGCATCTTATATGACAGAGGATTATATTTCAATCTGATAGTGTAAAACGTGTCTGTTTTCAGGAGTTTAGATTCAAAACCATTGTTATCATTTATTTAATTATTTATTTCAAACTATTACATGCTAAATGGGGACCTCGGGTGCCATACCGACGACGCTTAACAAGATGGAACCACACAGAGCGTAACTTTTACAGCGTTTTCAAAATGTCAAACATAATACGACAATCTTTTTTACAGTATGATTTCGGTTCGTAACCGTAACCGTCTTTGTAAAGATTATTGAAATCGATGATAAAAGCTTCGTGGTTCTTGCACAACATTATTCTAATGTACACATATTATTCTTTTGGACTAATGGGAAACTCGGGTGAAAAAAAGGTGATGATGCTCAAGATAAGCAAAAATGTTTTTTTCTGAAAAGAACAGACGAGATATTTGATAGAGGACATATCGCGTAACAATTACAATAACACGTAATATATTGGTAATGGCTTTACAAGCTATGGCCAGAACTAATTTATAGACCACGTGATCCATTGGCCAAATAGGAGGTCATCGCCTTAGCTAGATTGCACTGATTGCAGATTGATTGATTGTATGGTGCACATTATATCGCGGCGGCCAGTGCACATATCCATGCTTTCCTGGAGTCTCTTTTACTAGTGCTCCGCACAATTTTCTTTCCAAGCCACTGGCTGCTTTCCCACATGACAATCGTCGAAACAATGGTCAGCGGTGGGAGAGGAATGAATCCTGTCGCAGTGACTATCATCAATCCTCGGAAGGAAATTGGCCGAGCCAGAGATCGAACCCACGACCTCCTGCTCTCAAGTCCTGCACACTACCGACTGAGCTACCGGGACTCGGTCTGATTGCAGATAATAGACCGAGAAATATAATTATGACCTCAATAAAAGTACTATAACCCAAAACTGCATACATGAGTGGCGCTCTGGAAAAATCGGGGTTAAATGCATTTTCGTAATGCACAATATCAACCAAGAATCCCATTTTTAATATGGATCCATTTTGTCAAAAAAGATCCGGTTGAGACATGAGGTAGAATGGTCGTTTGACATGCAGAAAGTATTCCCTGATGGCAATGAGTTTTTGATTGGGCAGGCTGACCGAAGTGGACTTTTTTTTTGCAGATGCATTAAACCACCAATTTAAAGGGCGGGAGTTAAATACGAGCCATGGTCTGTGAAAAGGGGGCTTAATGCACCTGCGAAAAAGTATCGATCCAGGTCAGCCTGCGCAGTCCGCGCAGGCTGACCTGGGTCGATACTTTTCGCTAACAGTCAATTTTCTGTGTGTCAAAGGACCAGTGTACCTCATGATTAAGTCGGTTGTCCAAGAAAAAAAAAAATGGCTATTATGGGCCCATAAGTATTTGATGGCTTCCTTCTTATATAATGCATCAAGGAGATGCATTAACCGCCTTTTTGCCAGAGCGTGGCTCATATGTATTATAATCATCGAAATACACTAATACTTTTAACCGTGTGATCTTGTGATCTTACTGAAACGCTTCTAAGTTATGCAAACACTGGAGGTAGTAGAGTGGTCCTCTACAATAGAGAGTATTCATTATGCACACTGAAACCACATCCAAGTGAATAAGTCCCAAGGTGCGACTCGATGAGCTTTTGTGTACAGTGAAGATCAAGATCAGATTGAAAAAAAAACCACGTGCAGTCTGATCATGAATCTACACTGTCCAAAACCGTGAGATTTTGCGGCGAAAAGAACCGTTTAAAGTCGCAATAAAAGGATTTTTATTATAGATGGGCTGGAAAAAATTCGTTTAACTTATTTAGCAGTTTAACCCTTTACCAAACAATCCCGCGCTACTGAGGAAGAAGACTTTTGAAAACATTCTGAGGAAAAAAATGAGAAAACGCTCGTCTCTTTTTTCCATATAGTTTTGTACCCTTCAAAGAACGTTCATTGTTTGGCAGTATTTAACTTGCCGTCTGCAAATGATTTCGATTTGGACCGGCCTAAAATCCCGTGTTGTAACTATCCAGAGGGAGAAGGCTTTCGAAAAAAATGTGGAAAAAGGAGAAAATGCTGGTTGCGAGCATTTTCTCCTTTTCCCAGTATATTTTCCCTCTTATAGAAAAATCCCACTGTCTGCGTCATATTTGATATATGGTGTGCAAATGCATTCAATTTGAACCAGTCCAAAGTTTTGTCATCTGGTAAAGAGTTAACAGTTAAGTAAGAGTGCGAGCTACTCGAAGTAAAAGGACGAGTAACCGGAGATTTTTGACACATTTAATAGACCCGTCAAAGGTTATCATTTGTGATATCTGAACATTTTACCTAATTACAATACAAATACGACTTTTCAGAATTAGACTTTTAGAAGAATATTGCAAAAGGCGCATTTTATGATCGCCCCTTTGGTAACTCTGTTGGCAAAAGGAGCAGCTAGTTGTTGCAAGCAACTGGTTCCTTTTATATACTGTTTTTCATGTCTTCCAAGTTGGCTTTAAAGTTTGAAATGAAATTTTGAAACGTTTTTGCTTTATGTTAATCGTACTACTTGGTGATACCGCTCGAAAATAACCAACATCTTAACGCGATAACTCTTCTCCACGAAAAAAACTCGGACCCGAGTTTTGTTGACCAAAAAGTAAGGCAACGAAATGAAATTAGCAGAAACGAAGACAGTTTGTTGATAGATAGGAAAAGACCCCAGCTTCCTTATGAAATCTGCCTCGTCCTACATTCTATTTCGGTCACGTTACGAGCAATAAAAGAAAACTCGGTGAAAATGCAAAACGAAAGGCTTATCAGGGATTCTCTATCTTAATTCAACCAGTTTTACCAGTTTCTGAAACATAATCATCTTCATAAATGCTCAAAACGAGTAAATGGCTTAAATAGTAATGAATACATTAAAGCTGTCCTAGTCCTTAACCAAACAATCCCGACTGTTAACGACACGAAGAAAGAAGCCTTTTGAAAACACTGTGGGAAAAGGAGAAAATGCTGGTAACCAGCATTTTCTCCTTTTCCCACAATGTTTTCTACACTTCGCACAACAAATTTCAATTTTTCAGTCATATTTATTTTTCGTCTGCAAATGCTTTCAATTTAGACAAGTCTAAACTTTTGTCGTTTGGTAAAGAGTTAACTCAATACCGATTAAAACAATTTTGCCGCAGACGACTTTGAAATATTTCTTGTAACTGAATAGAGAAAATCATCACGAGTTAAGGTTTAATACATATACAAACACGTAAAAATATTGCGGCAAAAAGCGAAATTTCTCCTTTTGCTTCAATATTTTAAAATTTCGTCCTATCCAAGAAAACGTCGTCTTCTGCTGCTGCAAAAAAAGCCGTCAATTGGAGATAAAGTGTCAATGACTATGTTTTAAGCCAATCATTACCGGCCAAAATTAGCTAACTTCATTCACAAACAGGACACAGCCATATAAGATGTTTATTTTTTCCCTCATTTTCTGACCTTTTCTCTTTGATGACTGTAATATCTTGACCCAGTATATTATTTTTAACGACTTAACATTTCCTTTTATATCATGAATATATTATCCTCGTAAAGTGAGACTCTATTCTTTAGATATTTTTCCCACAACAGAAAGTACAATTGTCACGTACTAGTATAAATATAGACTCATATTACAAGTTACATTTTAGACAAGGGCCATTTTTACCGAATAACAAAGTTCGTTGTAACAAGTTCAGCTAGTTCTAGTACCACATACCATTGTCTCCTGCAGACGTCTTTTTTCCGTGTGATAGCAGAATACCTTCAGAAATAGACTGACGTAAGGAGGAAATGCTCGTAACTTGCACTATCTCCTTTTACTACATGTTTAATATATATTTGTATAGGTTTTTTCTCTCTCAACTGTACCACTGACTAAAAAGGAGCGATTTTGACGTTTACACAGCGGAATGTTCGTTTTTTCAACTGGAAACTTCCGTCTACATTTACGAGACCAGATACGACGTCATCGCACCGATTTGAATACAATCATTTATAATCGACTCTTGAATTACCAAAATTAGACAAGGCGGCGATTTCACTGCGCTTATGACGATCCCCAAAAAGCTTCCAAATCGCCACAGAAGTGCCAACATGTGCAAAATCTTTGGACTTGAGCTTTTGCACTACGCTTATCGCACGCTTAAATAACTATCTCGCTGCGATGGTCACGATCCTGTAGTGCTGTTGTTGCGTTTCTACGGCGCTTGAGGTCTCTCCAAGACGCTTCTACTTCGCTTCAACTACGGCACGGAGTTTCAGGCTATGCTTATTTCAGTCTACGTTTATTACGTTGCTGCTCGTTTAAGACCTTGTCACGACCTAAGCCCAGGAGCTGGGCTTTTGTAGCTGTTTTGGAACTATTCCATATAAAATCGGCGGTCTGACTGCTCTTTTAGCGTTAATTTTGGTCATCACCTTTTGAAGAAAATGGATCGAATTGTTCCAGTAGCTCAGCTCCAGTTTGCGATTATGAACAATAGATTGACAAGATTGGGTGTTGAGAGGCAAGGGGGTCCAAAAGTTTCTGGGCCCGTCCATGGTTTTGACTTTTGTTTTTGACGGGGTGGCATTTTGAAACGTCGACTTTGATACTTTTAAAGTGCGAGCAAATAATGAAGATAAAAGCGAAAGTGTTTCATATAATAACCTGATTGGCTAGAGCATGGCGTAAATCGTCATGAGCGAAGGTCAGTCGTCAAGAGTGTAGCAGAGGCGCATAGGAAACACAACCAAAGCGCCAAGAGCGTCTACAGTGAAAGAGCAGCGTAGTGCTCAGAAGCGCCGCTAGAGTGCATTGACGGTCGCTAAAGCGCACAGGGCGTAGCGTGAGCACCCAGAACTTAACAGAAAGTATTATTATACCGCAAAGAAATTTCTCGTGATCTGACTGGATAATATGCCCCGAACACATATATCATGTACACTGGCAAAACCAACGTAAAAGCAGTTTCCTTTTCGAGAGCCCCGTATACATGACTACACTTTTAACACAACATCCCAAATGGCGGCGTCGATCAAGCTTAACATCAAGATTGTGCACCTAACTGCACGTTTTACCAAGGTTTCAGTGACGTCAGTTCCCAGTGACGTCAGTTTTCATTGAATTGGGACACTCAGAAGGGAAGTTCTACTTCGTCGGCGTACTCTATTTTTGAAACCAAAAAAACAGGTAGATTTCGCTTAATACACGTTGGAATGGTAAAACTTTGCAGTATAATAAATTCGTTGTACAGTCAGGTGGCAGGGGACTTGGAAACTTGTTCACGGCTGTGGTGAATCATGTCGCCACCTCGCCTTCGGCTCGGGACGACATGATTCACCACAGCCGTGAACAAGTTTCCAAGTCCCCTGCCACCTGACCGTACAACTAATAGAGGAATTATCTGGACGCTTTTGTTACAATGCGACAGCGCTTGCGCTACGTTACTCTCGCTGCAGCTACGGTACTAATGCGTTCATAACTTTCTTGCTACACTTTCACTACGCTTTTAGGGCGCTTTGAGCCGATGGAAATTTCGCTACGTAAAACCCCCATTCTACTAAGCGGCGATTCCTCTACGCTTCAATTTTTTGGTCAAAACGTCTTGAATCGTAGCAGGTTCGGCAACAACACAGTAGAAACGCCTTCATCGTAGTATAAGCATATCGGAAGCTTAATGATCGCCACTTAACAGAGATTGTTTGGACCTTGCTCAAAATTTACGCAGCGGGATCGTGGTGGACTCGAAACTGCTGAAAGAGTTGCCGAGAGTTTATAGCAAGATCAGACTGCACGTATGTGCAAGCTAGTCTTGCTTACACTTTCCACATAATACACCTATAGTTGCGAACTTGTTAGAAATGAAATTTAATATTATAAGTCTATTTTCCAGATGGGATTTCTTATTTACCTTTTAAAAGCCGTTTGAAACCAACAACCCACCGCCGTTAACAGTATATAATTAACTTTTCGCATTTTTCAAGCCACGTCGAAAGTCAGCAAGTTACATACAAGTGAATATTTGTTCATTTAAATCGATTTTTTAAATGGTAAATCTCTATAAGAACGGTTAATGTCAGTTTAACCCCCCCCTTTAAAAAAAGTTATAGTCCGTAAAAGTAACACTGTTTTCGCTGTTCTAAAAATACTTTCAATATTTTTTCTTGATCTGATTGATTCAATTGAAGGGGCTTTTTGGTGAAAATTAAAAAGAAATCTGCTGAGACTGTGTGCTTCCAATTTCATACTACACAGTCAGTACAGCCTGATCTTGATCTATACCGTCTGCAAAAAATATCAGCACTGAAAATGGCTGTGAAAAGCTACTTATTACCACTGAAAAGTTTTACACATAGGACTTTCGAATTATTATTACTTTTTTTTTTTCAAAATTATGCATGAATAATCAACATCAGGTCAGGTTTTATTTACGAAGAGGTAAGGTTTTATTTACGAAGATTTTTTTTGTGTGTGATAATTGGAGCAAGACTGCTTGATTTGAGCATTTTTTCCCTTTTGCTAGAATGTTTTTAAAGACGTTCCTCTGCCAGACGAGAAAAGTCTTCTGTAAGGGGTAATATGGTAACCGACCCCCCCTCCCCCTCAAAAAAAAAAAAAACCCGCTCCTTTATCCCTTAAACCGGTAAATTGATTAAACGAAAACTTCCAGGCAAGACTTAAAATCTAATTTTGCGATTTCAAAGCTCTTCTCACTTTGGGAAAAACCCTCACCGTATCTGACAGCGTAGATTCAAGATCAGACTGCATCTTTTTATGCCGTCTGATCTTCGATCAACATTGGCCTCAAAAGCATATCGAATCGCGCTTTAGAAGCCTGAAGAGTAAATTCCTATACGTGCAAAGTAATTACAGTCGATACAAAATGGTTTGAATAGCCATGGTACAAATACCAATTTTCCGTGTCTGCGATGCATTTGCGACGTCGATAAGTGAATAATAAGGACTTGTAGTCGCGAGCAAAGTTATCAATATTATTGAAACTCGTAAATTATTAGAGGCATGTCGTATCTTATTTCAATTTAAACAGAATTCCTTTTTATAACAAATATTTGTTTAAACTTTTGTATGGTATGGGACACTTTTCCGAAAATTGTGACGTTATTAGGCCCCATTTCGTACATTTTCCAACTGATATTTTGTGATATGCCGGCCAAAATAGCATGCGAAAGTGTAATATCATTAGTCTTTCCTACAGTTTTATATTGTAATGTCATTTATTAAGCTTTGTTTTTCTCGTGTGTTTAATGGCTTTTTTAACATTCATTTAACCCTTACCCTGCTGCATAAATGAAATGAAAATTTCAAGCCAATGGTAAGAAGCCGAATTTTGCTACTTGAAAGTTATTTTTTGGGTACAAACATCTCCTTATCGGACAGTGTAGATCTAAGATCAGACTGCATGTTCTGTGCAGTCTGATCTTGATCTACGCTGACCGCAAAAGGTCTTTGAGTCGTGATTAACAGCCTAAGGGTTAAGGTACTAGCAAAGTTAATGAGTACCTCTACAACGCACACCATTCAGTCCTAGCCACTTGCAGTTTTCTAGCAAAACAAAGTCTGTACTTTGGCTAGAGGAGAGAGAGGAACATTGCATTGGTCAACCTCCGTGGAGTGTTTTATACCGAGCTAAGATTTGAACTTACATTATTAGGAGTAATAGCCTTGCTCGTTGACCTGAGGCATCCATGCTCGCATCGTTATATGGCAGCCTATGGAATGGTCGAGTCATTTAGAAAAGGCAGTTGAAATTTCTTTTAGATTAGTTTAACTCACGATCTCACACAACGATATTTCACACAGGAAGAAGAAAACATTTGGAGAGAAGAGAAAGTACTATCTAGCATTTTCTCTTTCTTCCAAATGTTTTCGCTTTTTCCCTGCCTTTAATATGGACCAGTTTAAAATTTGTCTTCTGGTAAGGGGTTAAAATATTGATAGCTGTAGATGATTTCTTCTCCTGTTGTCTGTTTGTTTGATTTCTTTTTTGAGGCAGACCCTCTTTAAAAAATCAATACCCTCAATCCCCAAATTTTTCGAAAACCCTAGTTTTAGACGAAAAACTGGATTATATTAGAAACAAGAAATATCCTTTAAAAAGGTAGACGGCGTAAATTTGCCCGCAAATAGGCGGGTGCCCTTAGAATAAACATGTCTACATTTTTGACAAATTTCTTACTCATTTGTTATCAGCACCAAAGAGTAGGTCAAAAGCCAGCACATTCAGCTATGCCGCAAAAAAAGGTGTAAAACTCTACACAAGAATGCGATTTATAGGCTGCAAGCATTTTGTATGGACGTATCATGTTTTCATTGAAAGGCCTGAAGAAATTTGATAAACTCGGTCAGCAATTTAAATAAGATCTCATTTATTTGCGATGACACAATTTTAACGAAACTGCACACTGCTACCACTGTCATATAGAAAAGTCGATCAGTGCAAGAAAGTTGGAATTTAACAGTTAGGCTGCTTAGAGCGACTCACTGACCTTTTGCCGACAGTGTAGATCAAGATCAGACTGCACAGAACGTGCAGTCTGATCTTGGATCTACACTGTCCGAGAAAGAGATATTATTCCCAAAAAACATAACTTTGAAATAGCAATCTTTGGGTTTTTACCATCGAATTGAACATTGCAATTTTAGTCATTTAGCAGGATAAGGGTAAAACAATGGGCGGCTGGAAGGGACTCAAAGCGCTTTTGCTGGTTTTCCCATATCGTTTTCTATCCTATCAGTGGTAAACCCTTTCATTCGAGCCACATTTGATTTGTCGCTTGCAAATGCTTTCAATTTTGTCAAGCCTGAATTTGTGTCGTTCTGGCAAAGAGCTGATACTTGTAATGAATTTCTCCATAATGCCATTTCATCAGTTAATTAACAAAACACCGTAAGATCCGAGTCAGGAAGCATTCCATGCCCTTTCATCCCTTTTTGTGACACAACAATTTATTGGACAAGAATAAATTGTTAAAAAATAGCATTTCGGTTGAGCTAAAATATTAAATGACTGACATATTTTATCCTGTTTGACATAGTATCTTCCGTCTAGACTTTTTTTTTATGATTTATACACTGGTTTGACTGTGTTATGAAAATAATCTTGATGTCAAAATTCTGAAATATGTATGCGGCGAAACACCTAAGAAAATATTAGGTATCTGTTTAACTGTCAAAAATAGTATATTATTTTCATTTGTTAACGCGCTTTTGGTCGAACTATGTAACACAAAAATCCTTTCGTTCTTTCTTTAAAAGAAGTAAATGGCCCAGTAAGATTGATATTTATTGGTACGGAATGTTAAGTTACCTGCCCTGCCCTGTGCATTTATCTAATTTTAAGATTTTTTTTAACAGAGCAGAATTTGTATGAAATTATCTGAGTAACATTATTTTAAACATTTTATCTCTCCTACATAGGTGCATCAACTTTTATAACAGAAAACCAAGTTTAGCTCTCATGTAAGGATTGTACGTTTATAATCCTTTCCTGTCACGCGTTGAGCACTGTTAACATTGTACAGCAGAAGAGCGTATGTACGGGCAGTTTCACTTTTTCTAACAATTTTTTTCTACCATTTCTGAATGAAGTCCATCATTTGAGCTACATTTAATTTGTTGTCTGGAAATGCATTGGATTTGGATAAAGTCTAATATTTCATCGTCTGGTAAAAAGTTAAACCGAGAAATTCAAGTTTGTTATACATGCACATGTACATTTTTCGGAGATACTTTATTAGTTGTATGGTCAGGTGGCAGGGGACATGGAAACTTGTTCTCGGCTGTAGCGAATCGTGTCGCCCCGAGCCGAAGGCGAGGTGGCGACATGTATGATTCGCCAGTTTGGTGCATAAACTTGATGATGTCACTGCGATCGATATTCGACGTATTCTTATTCAAACATGGATTTAAACAACTTCATGGTATGTAACTATGCATTTTAATGATTTTTTGGCAAAAGGAAACGACAACTAGTTGCCTAAAACCACCATTAGGTTATCCTTTTAACATTATGCACAACTTATGAGTTTAAACAATTCACAATTTGCCTACCTGTCGAAGGGATTGCTCATTTTAACCCCCCCCCCCCCCCACGCCCCTCCCCCCCATGTATTTGTTTCAGAATGAAATCAAACGATAATACATGTAACTATATTCATTTCTTTTCAAAAATAATCTATTCTTTCCGTTTTAATGATAACCATCAAGGGAAACTAGTAATAATATGGTGCAGGCTACTCAGTATGTTTGTCTTTCGGGCGGCTCGTATTGATCGATTGACGCCGCCATTTTGGATGTTGTGTTAAAAGTGTAGTTATGTATACGGGGCTCCCGATAGGGAAACTACTTTTACGTGGGTTTTGCCAGTGTACATGATATATATGTTCGGGGCATATTATCCAATCAGATCACGATAAATTTCTTTGCAGTGTACTAAAAGGATCTTTATGATGCAAGTTTCGGGTTTATATATTTTACCACCGGAACTCCAGCAGTGCATGTGAAACCCTCCCTGATATCACCCGTCCTTCTTTCTTCAACTCTTTACTCTTTAAACAAAAACAAAATGTCAAAATTGAAAGCTGCGCAGATGACATACTGAAATAACTCATTTGATGGAATTTATCCATGAAAATAAGCAACAATGTGGAATAAAAGGAAAGTACTAGTTGTAAGCATTTCTTCTCTTTCCCCCAATGTTTTCAAACGGCTTCTTTTCCAGGAACGTTAACACAGGATTGATTGTATACAAGGTTTTGTATTTTCCACCTGAAATAAACTGCATCAGATGACTTTTAAAAAGTCGTTATAAAATATAGGCAATCGGTAAAAATTTTTAAAAAAATCCATGAATACAATGTAAAATTTACATTGTGGCAATAGGGGAAATTTACATGCACATGTACTCTTCAGACCAATACCAATTTTAGGTAGGTCTAACTGGAGTTATTTCGAAGATGAGGCTCCCTATTTACGGAAACATCTACGGCAGAAGAAAGCACTTGATGCCCCTTTTTCCACTATTCCGTACGTTCAGCTCTATGAAGAAACTTAAATGCTTTATTCAGCTAAATTATTGCGCGCATATATTTTCGTCGTCACTTTTCACCAAACGACATGTTTTTTAATTTTTCAAACTTCAAAGCATGTGCAGTAGACAAGCTAGACATGGATAGATTTGAAAGGATTTGTCTTAAAAATCATTAATACGTCATTGTGAGAAAAAGGAGAAAATGCTGGTTACCATGTGGAATGTCCCCCTTTTCCAAGAATGTTTTGAAACATGGAATTGTTCGGTCAAGGATCAACTCTTTACAAAACCATCCAGGCAGTATTTCACGACGACAGAAAGGAAGGCTTCCGGAGATAATCGGAGAAACCAAAATTTTCATCTGTTTCAAAAACTGTTATCTACCTTTTTCAAAGATAAGTCCCATTCATTTGGGTCACTATAATGCGTGCCCGCCCAGCAAATGCTTTCAATTCGGACGAGTCTGAAAAGTATTGTCGTCTGGTACAGCGTTATATTAACTCTTTGCCAACCGGGAAAATTTCAGACCTATCCATAATGAAAGCACTTGCAGAAGACAAAGTAGACGTGGTTCAAATCATGATTACTGTTTTTAATACGGAAGAAAACATTGTGGGAAAAGGAGAAAATGCTGGTTACCAGCATTTTCTCCTTTTACCACAATGTTTCCAAAAGTCTACTTTTTCAGGGTCGTTAAAAACTCGGGACTGTGTGGTTAAGAGTTTTATGAAAGCAGTTTGTCACTGTCGGGAACATGTCTGAAAATATCTCACTGTGAAAGAAACGAAGTTCATAAAATTAATTATAGCAGACAACAACTTTGCTGTCATAAATCGTTATTAAAAATTCCTTCATGTCTGTTTCCTTCATAGTATATGAATTCTATTGCTTTTATGCGTAAACTTTACCGTAGATGTTAGGTAGGAAGTTTCATGTTCTTCCGCAAATTTGGAACGTTCTTCAAAAAAAGCCAACAGTACTCGCCATAAAGAATGAATGCAATGATACGTTCCCTTCGAAGTAAATCATTGCTTTATACATGCAACACATAAATAAAACACTTTTCTTTTGCTCCGATAACGGGATCTAACAATAAAGATACAAGTAACGTTTTTCTTTCTCTGAAAAAGCATATATAGGACCGGAAAAAGAGTTATTTTAACTTGCGTGTTATATTTCCTAGAGAATCGTATCTGTTTGTGATTTTCATGGCTAGATTTAGTGGTTTTTTTTTTCATTGCTAGCAAAATATGAGTCATGCTCTGTGAAAAGGTGACTTAATGCATCTGCAAAAAGTATTGACCAATGTCAGCCAGCGTAGTCCGCGAAACTTGGTCGAAAACTTTTGCTATTGTTCTGCATGTTTAAGGACCATTGTACATCATGATTCAATCGGTTGATAGACAAAAGTGGACTTTATGGATCCATAATTATGTGACGACTTGCTTGATATGATGTATCACGGTGATACATAAACCCTCTTTTGCCAGAACATAGCTCATATATAGTTTTTATGACCAACAGCCACAAATAATTCACCTTCGAAGTAACCAAGTAACGACATTGCCGCCGTATCTTGTTGGATGGTTTGTAACTTTGGCTTTGTTGTTTGTTTGACTTAATTTATCGGCCAAAGCTGTTATGCATAGAGCGACGGCCAAAAAGTTCATTTGTCGTTTTAGGTTGTGGGGGATAGTGCAAGATACAGGGCTACACTCATCTTATGCAAGGTCTGTTCCTTTGACTAGTTCGCTGTATAGCACCGTCGCTCGGGACCTCGCTTTAATGTCTCATCCGAAAGAATATTAGTAGTTGAAGTTGGCAAGCCATGGACTCGAACTCACACCCTCAAGTATCGTGAGAATGGTTAAACGCAGCGAAAGGGAAATGGAATTTCAATTATTTCACCCACACTGTTTTTAAGCAAGGGATGAAATACTATATCGGCAACATTTTACTACTTATATTACAGCGCCACACCACAATCTAAACCACTTTTAATCCTTTTCTATACAACAAAAATATTTAACTTTTACAAATTGAAAGCGTTTGCAGACGAGAAATTAAATGTAGTTCATAGCACGGTCTATGTTTGGATCGAAAACATCATGGGAAAAGAAGATAATGCTGGTTACCAGCACTTTCTTCTTTTCCCATAATGTTTTCAGAAACTTTTTTCCATGGGTCATTAGATCTCGGGTTTGTTTGGTAAAGGGGCTAATTGCTAAATGAATTAGAAAGAAATTTTCAGTCAATAATAAAAATCTAATATACGTATTGCGGTATCAAAGGTTCTTTCTTTAGGAAAAATCTCAGCGTATCTGACGGTGTAGATCCAAGACCAGACTACACGTGATGTACAGTCTAATCTTGATCTAGGCTGCCCGCCATTTCGATTCTATCCTGGCTGAAGTCTGATCTGAATTTACATCATCCGGAAAACCTCCAGTATTGTTGGGTTGAGCACTGTATAATGCAAAGAGAAGATTTAAGGCTAGGGCACTCTAATGGGATTCGTGTAACATCGCCTTTCATCGTAGAAAAAACGTACGGTTTCGGCTAAGACTCGGATAATCCGTAATCGATCGGCCGATAGACGCTGCTCCCCCGCATCGATTACGGATTACCCGAGTCTTAGCCGAATCGTTACGATTTTAGCGATGTTGCACGAATCCCATTAGGGTGCCCTATCCTTAAACCTCCTTTGTATAAATAAAAACGTTGTCGGAGAAGGAGTGCTTGTCT
Organism: Hippopus hippopus; assembly: GCA_946811185.2. Classification (NCBI taxonomy): domain Eukaryota; kingdom Metazoa; phylum Mollusca; class Bivalvia; order Cardiida; family Cardiidae; genus Hippopus; species Hippopus hippopus. The sequence continues at coordinate 35,395,554 of OX328097.1, forward strand.
GAAACGAGCAGTTTGCTCCTTTTCCTGACAACGTTTTCCACGAAGGTTACAGAGATAATTCCTTCCTTCTCTTTTATGTCATTTGTATTTACCGTTTTAGTTTACCTTTTGACCTGTATTGGAATTTGACGCCGTTTTAACAGCTTAGGTCATATCACAGCGGTCAGTGCACATACGCATGTGTTTCATGGCTTTCTCGCATCAGCACTGACCCGACTTTCTGTCCAAGCCACCGACAACTTTTCTCGCCTGCACCAGAGCTGAAAGGCGAAAATTCGCCCGAAAGAAAGTTTTCTTCAGCCGGGTATCGAACCCACAACCACTAGGTCACGAGTCATATACTCTAACTACTGAGCTACCCGGCCGGGCTAGTTTACCTTTAGTTGCCTTTGTGGTAAGAGTAGATCAATATCGGAGTGCATAAAACCTGCAGTCTGATCTTTGATCGTTACTGCACACTTTGACGCGACAACGTGAACATAAGCAACCTTCACATTGTTCTTGCAATGTATTTTGTTATTTGATCTAGACTGACAGTGTATGTTGCGTTGTATCGGCCCTCTAAAACTTAACCATTTACCACACAATCCCGACTTTTAACAGCTCAAAGGAACATAGCTTTTGAAAACATTGTTGGGAAAAGGAGAAAATGCTGGTAACCAGCATTTTCTCCTTTTCCCACAATGTTTTCTACCCCATCAAAGAGAGATATTATCATTTTAGCAACATCTAATTTGTTGTTTGCAAATACTTTCAATTTGGACAAGTCCAAAATTTTGTCCTTTGTTAGAGTTAAGGGTATTTCATGTGTCTCAGATCAGCCTGTGCTGTGATGGGATATAAATAAGAGAGACAAGATAATTTTTGACACAGTCTATTCAACAGGGCGAGGCCTTCCATCCAAACGAGGTTTAGTCATAAATTACAAAGTATAAGAAGTAAGAAAAATGTATAGCTTTATCCACCCACAAAACACACTATAAATTTATTTCGCAATACAACCCCCCCCCCCACCAAAAATAAATTCTTCGTATTTCATCTTAACCCTTTATCATGCATTCCCGAGTTTTAAGGACCCTGAAAAAAAAAAAGCTTTTGAAATCATAGTGGGAAATGGAGAAAATGCTGGTAAACAACATTTTCTCCTTTTCTCACAATGTTTTATTCCCTTCTAAAAATAAATTTCAATCATAAGTCACATTAATTTTGTCGTCTGCAAATGCTTTGAATTTGGACAATCTTAAAATTTTGTCGTTCGGTGATGAGTTCGACCCAACACCAAACGATCCCGTTTTACTGACCCCAAGGCAAAGAGCTTTTGAAAACATTGTGAGAAATGGATGGCCTAGGTTCCAGTCGGGTCAGCTTTTCCTTTTTTATATATTCGGACGTTACTTTGTCAAAAATGACGTAATTACGAGGGTCATCCAATAATTAGCGTGACTGTAGTTATTGAAGAAATACCTGAACTAATACTCATCCAATGTTCCTACATTCCTTCAGTATAGGCTCCTCCCTTTTCAATGACAGAATTCCATCGGTGAGGAAGTCTTCTTATTCCCGTTGCTAGGCAACCAGAGTTAATGCGTCGAATTTGACTGGCCACCTCTACTTCCAGGGCGTCTGAATCCTCAAAACGCACACCTCGCAATGGTTCTTTCAACTTAGGAAAAATATCAAAGTCTGGAGGACTCATGTCTGGAGAATATGGAGGGTGCGGTAAAATGTCCCAGTTATAGAGCGTCAAAAGTGACGTCAACCTACCTGCCTTGTGACAGGCGGCGTTGTCATGCAGAATAATGGTGTAAGTTCAAGCAGCTCCGGTCGCTTCTTGCGAATGGCAGGTCTCAAGACAGACATCAGAAATGTACGATAATACTCTTGATTGACTGTTTTCCCGATCGGGACCCGATTTGCAGCTAATATGACGTGATTATCATAGGCAAAAATCATCCTCATCTTCAAATTTCCTTGTTTTCGCCTGAATTTAATGGGTCGTGGGGACCCCGGCGTGTGCCATTCTGAAGATTGTCATTTTAGTTCTGGTTCATAACTTCGTATCCAAGTCTCATCTATCGCCACTATCCTGTTAAGAAACATATCACCCTCATTTTTGTATCTTTCCAGTAATTGACTGGCAACATCCACTCTTGCCTGTTTCTGCTCCGAGCTCAGTGCATGCGGTACCCACCTTGCAGCAACACGTCGCATGTTTAACTTATTTGTCAAAATTGTATGTACTGACCCATGACTTATCCCAATTTCTTTGGCTACTTCTTAGCATGTGTATCTTCGATCAGTCTCCATTACAGCCTTCACCTTTTGGATATTTTCTTCGCTGTTGCTTCTGCTGGCCGACTTGGGCTGGGTTGCTTCTGCACACTAGTCCTTCCTACCTTAAACTGTGCAATCCACCGGAACACTGCTGCACGAGAAATAGCTTAGTCCCGACAAACTTTTTGTAAGGTTTGAAAAATCTCTGTTCCAGTGCTACCCTTATAATAACGAGCGACAGCGAGTTACGGGCAAAGGTCGTTTTGCGGTAACACCGTTCTAGATTTTTAAAAATGAAATTCCGACTTCGTTATGGGTTTTATTCTAAATCTAAATAGGGATGACTAAGAATTGAGTGTCTTCCGGTTAGTCGCACAGCGTCACACGTATGACAGTCTTTCCCACAAGTATCTGATTGGTCAAAAATGACAATAATTATCTACCGATGGGATGATTACTTAAAAATCATTATCAGTTTAATGAGTACAGATTATCTAATTTCTTACTTACTTTCAGCGTATTAAGCGTCTATTTGTGTATAAACATACGCAATGATCTATGCTAGCAAATAATGACGTCATTATTCATACTATTCTTACGTCATGCACGAGCCGTTTTTTCGCGGAAAATATTGTGTCGTAGAAATCATGACTAAACTAGTTTTTTGACTGTTTCAAAATACTTTTTACAGAGAAAGTCGGATTTATGATCTGTAAAAAGGGGGCTTAATGCATCTTCAAAAACTATCGACCCAGGTCTGCCTGTGCAGTCCGCGCAAGCTGCATGTCAAAGGACCAGTATGCATGGCTTTTGATTCAGTCAGTTATCATACAATATGGATGTATAATTATGTGATGACTTGCTTGGTATCATGCATCACGGAGATGCATTAAACCCTCTTTTACCGCAACATGGCTCAAATATATTTATTTGTTACGAAAGCTTGTTGATAGATCGAAAAGTTTGGCGGTTTTTTTTTTGTGTGTCATAAGTTGGATATCTATCCGATAACTCGGCAAGTTTCATTCCCAGGATGGATGATAGATCTAGATCTAGTCATTGCGACAGAATTCATTCCTTAATCTACACTGATCACTGTTTCAATGATGGACGTGTAGGAAAGCAGATGGGATGAAAAAGGAAAGCTACATATAATCTGATTTTAGCGATATACGCACTCTGATTTTAAAGAAACTCCAGGTAAAACATGGGTAGACCTGTGCACTAACGAAGAAATGAAAAAAAAAAAAATCTGTTTTTGTTTGTTTGTTTTTTTTCCTTTTGTGTGTAGATCTGTATTCATTGCGGCGGCAAGTGCACCTACCATGCGATCCTGAAGTTCCAGTTATCAGTACTCTGTTCAATATTTTTCTCAACCTACTGACCGATTCCTCGTAAAAATCAAAGTCTCTCTTATAGACTATAGATCTAGATCTACATGCAGTGAGGAAATGTTCCTGTAAAATGGTCTTTAAAAGTATGTGAACCAATAATCATTCCAAGTTAGTTTTTTCTGGATATAAATTAACAAAACTGTCAAGGAACTGTCTTTATTTTGTTAATGAAATCAGGGACAGTTCTCCCTATTTCACATGTATAAATCTACGAAAGAAAAATGCTTTCTACTTTTGACAACGCTCAAAATTAGTTTTGGCAAAGCCGGAATTCGAGCTCAAAACCCTTTGATTTCAAAATCTAGAATTTAGCTCGTCATTCGAATTAATAGATATTTGTTCCACAAATCATTCACGTCGCTCGTATTGAGGCTTTGCCTTTTTCATATTACACAATTTTTATATATGCACGTTGTTCTTCTGCTGTGAAGCTGGCCATGTTGCAGTTGTTTGTGTCACAGGAAGTGACGTCATAACGTAACGTCATTTGGCGTAATTTTTGTGTTGCTAATATGTTAGGCAATATATGTGCAAAGTTTCATTAAAATCTGTCAGACAATATTTGAGATATGACAACAGTCTCACTCATTATTGGAGGACCCTCGTATTACGGAACGGATCAACAGTTTTGCCACAGGTATTTTCTAGAGATCCCAAAGGACCCTGATAGGAGACCGCCATAAGGTGTAATAGAAGGATTATTACAGCCTGGGCCCAGTGTAGGAAACAGAGAAAATGTTGGGGATTTTTCCCGCAATCTTTTTTACAGTTTCAAAGACAAATTCAATTATTTGAACACCATTTAAAATTTCGTCTGCAAATGCTTTCAATTTTGACGATTCAAAAATTTTGTCGTTTGTAATTTTGATTCTTCATAATTGTCTACTTTTACTTTCCTAAATTTAAATTCGAAATACATCTATTTTCCCCGTTTCTGTTTCATATTCTAGTTTGTTTCTTTTTGATATGTACATGCACTTTTACTTTCGTATCATCCATCTGTTTGTTCGTCTCTCAGCTTTCCTCGTTCGTGGATAATTCGTTAGTAGTAGAAAACGGAGAGAGCTGGGACAGACGCTTTTTCGAGCCCATCCCGTCCTTTCCTGTCTCAATTCTTAACCGTCCTAATTCTTAACCCCGTCCTAATTCTTAACCCCATCCTAATTCTTAACCCCGTCCTAATTCTTAACCCCGTCCTAATTCTTAACCCCGTCCTAATTCTTAACCCCGTCCTAATTCTTAACCCCCTCCAAATCGGGCAAATCGGGCAAATCGAAGGCCCGATTTGAGCGATTTTTTTGCCCATATAGCCATATGGGCAAAAAAACAGAACGTTTTTAGCAGGTTAATTTAACCACGAACGTTCCGACCAACGCATTTTTAGCGCTTTTTCGAACAAAAATTATTTTAACCATGAAATGCGTTTTAACCATGAAACTCGTTTCGCTTCTCAGACTGAACGTTTTGACCACACGCCCCGTTTTTAACCATGAAACTCGTTTCGCTTCTCAGACTGAACGTTTTGACCACACGCCCCGTTTTTAACCATGAAACTCGTTTTGCCTCTCAGACTGAACGTTTTGACCACACGCCCCGTTTTTAACCATGAAACTCGTTTTGCCTCTCAGACTGAACGTTTTGACCACACGCCCCGTTTTAACCACAATTCCGAAAATCGTCTTTCCCAAATCGAAGGCCGGTTTTTTAGCCAGAACGTTTTAGTCCGGACGCTTCAGGGCCCGAAAATGTCCCCATGCTAACGTATCGATATTATTCTCTAGAATATATCGTTTATCATCATCCCCGCTTAATGCGATTTTATTAATCTCTTCGGTATACAACTCGTGCTTATGACTCCTAATAACTACCATTTTCCTTAAATGCGTCTTCTTTTCGAACAAACACTCTTTATAGTGATCATGTTTAATAAATGCTTCTACTACACCCTTCTTTATTCCCTTACATTTCTTACTTTCATCCTCACACGTTTTATAAGAGTATAGTTTAGACCTGAGACCCACAAACTCCTCGATATTCTTACCATTTGTCTCATCTTTAAACATGCCTAGAACTTTCTTATTTAATCCCGTAGGAATGCCCGAAGGATGATCAGGCGGATATTCGCTCGTATCAAACCAATCTTTAACATCGTCGTTAATATCTTTATAAAAATCTTCCGTTTCTATTTCGTACATTAAGCTATCCGTATCAGTGAAAAGAAGTTTAACTTTTTCGTTATATTTATCTTTAATATAATTATAATGGAAGTTATACATTAATATCTTACTTAAATCTAAAATACACATCCCTACGTAAATAGGCTTATTAAAATATAAACGCCGTTTTTTCATTTGAATTATACATAGATTTTCATCGAGGATAGTTATATCGTAATAATTCGGTTTAGCGACTAATTTTTCCGCTTTTTTCCTGGTACTAACTAATTTTATATCTACTCTATTCCTAATATTTTCCATAGTCTTACCAAATACGGAATTATTCATAAGTTTAAAGAAATCCTTTTCGAACTTAGTTTTAGCTTTCGCTCTTAAGTTAGTATTTTTATCGATATAAGGTTTTAACCATTCACTCTCATCAAAGGTTAACCCTCTATGAATCTTTTTAATTCTTAGACCCATACTTAAATATAACTTTAAATTTTCTCGATGTAGTATATATTTATTTTTATCGTATAAATTAGGTATAAGTTTCTCAACCTTACCGACCTTTAATCTTTCGGGAGCTAAGGGGAAATCATTGTGCCAGTCGTGTAATCCCTTAGGGTATTCTAAATCAACCTCTAATATACATGGCTGATCCCTCCAATTTTCTAAATCATCCATCCATTTAAAATTACCAGTAGGAAGTTTTTGAGACATCGCCCAACCATAGAGATTATTCGCATCTAAATAAGTAATAAATTTAGATAGCTCACTCGGGTTATATTTCTCACCCATATATTTATTATTCGCTCTCGCGTATCGTTTAAAAATAGTTGAGACACCCCCTCTTATTCCGTTTTCGATAAATAAAATCGCGTCAGGGTCTGATAATAATTCTAATTTTACCCTAGTAGTTTTTAACATCGCCTCCCAAGCTAATCCCGGCGCTGTATAAAACCAAGGTGGGTCTAACCCGTAATTATCGAAGCAAACGTTCCTGAAATTCTCGAAGACATCCGCTAACAATAAAACGTCAGTCATATTATATAAATCGTGATAATCTTTAAAAGTTTTCATGTCGAATGTTTTCCATACATTTTTAGCGTGTTGATAATCCTCCTTACTAATTCCACTACATCTAAGCTTCGAGTAAAATGCTCTTCGCTCAAGTAACTTCGTTTCCCCTAATTTACTAAGGTTATCAAACCATTCGTACGGGAATATACCCTTTTGTGAGACCAATTCGAACTTTTCCTCGAAATATCTCGTGAGATTAGTCTTTTCTTCCTTAGTTAGATTACTAGCTAAATTGTCTAAACTATCGTTTAGAAATTTTAAACTATCGAGGAATCTAATCTCATGCTTCCTCCCGTATTCTATCGTTACCTTTTTAGACACGCTTATATACGTTTCCTTGTTTGTCGGTATACAATTCATCTCACCAGGATTACTCATTAAATCCTTTATGATTAAATGAGCATCATACTTACTAAAGTTATGAAAGAATACGGGAGTAAAAGTAGGTCTTCTATATTTTAAATTACACGCATTGTGCGCGGCTCCTCTAAACTTTCCAGTAAAATGACAATGATCTCTTACTTTTTTATCTCCTAATTCCTCTCCGCATATCCAACAATTTACCGCTTTATTAAACTCTCTTCTATCCTTAACACTATAAATCATTTCCCTCATCGGTATCCTATCTATTTCTCTTATAACATTTTCTAAATCCTCCACGAATTTCTTAGCCGCATTTTCGCCGGAATATTGGAAAACCCTCGAACGGTAAACATCTTCGTAAAGCGATTTAACGTAGAAACAATATCCCGAAATGTTATGCGCGTTAATTACTCTCGTGGTGTTACCTTTATTTTCGTTTTTCTTTTCTAACGTAGACTCCATATCCGCATAAATCACGAAAGGATGTCTTTCTCGTTTATAAAAATTCTGAAAAGATATCTCGGTTCCTTTTTCGGGTAAGTCTATTCTACAAGCATCTTTTTCGTTGCAATACTCTAAATGTTTCTTTAAAGTTTCTTCCTTTTGAAAATGATTTAAACATCTTTCGCAAATATGTATTCTATTGTTATGATTAGATATTTGTTTAGATAGCAATCTACTCATGTCTTTAATTAAACAATAATGTTTCTTACCGTCCTTCTCGAGAAGTAAAAGATTAACATGATGGTCTCTTTTATAAACTTCCTTACTTACACTAAGCGGGTAAACGAAATTATTATATCCGTAAATCGATACCGATATTCTCGGGTTTTGGGCTTCAAATTTAATTCTATCTCGAAGGGAAACGGGATAATCGATCCCTTTCATATTAATAGCGCTTAATAACGGTTTTAGTCTTTCGATTCTTTCAGGATGTACAGATGTCGGGTTCAAAGCTATAAGAATACAATACGCATAACACATTTCGTCATCCGTATTCTTCGGATTAATAACGCTTTTTGTATTCGCTATCTTAGGAGGAGTTGGAAACCATGAACTACCTCTTAACAGATTAAGCGATACCATGTATAATCTTAAATCGATTACGTAAACGACTCTCCAATAATCTTTCTCCATTTCAGTCATCGCTATAGCGCGTAATATTCCATCGGCCATTTCATCATATATTTCGTACGCGTCATCCCCATCTAAATTAGTGATCGGATAGCCAGAATGAAAATTCATCTCTCGATATTCGCCGGTAATAGAGTGTCTCATCATACAATTCATAATGAGTTTAACTTTCGTTTGTCGTTTATCTCTTATAACGCGGGTTACTTTATCTCTCACTAAGTTGAGGAAATCAGCCGGTGAATAACCTTCTTTACCTTCTATAACATATTCTATAGCAAATCCTCTTAGTGCCGATGGTCTTTCTATAATACTTAGTTCATCTCTATCTTTATATATCTTATCTATTTTTTCTTTTAAAGCTTTTAACCTAGGAGATATATTTCTCGGAATTTCTTCGACGTTATCTAAATAATTAATCAACTCGTTAATTGAGTCTCTAGTCGGTGTTGGAGGTGGCGGAGGGACGTAAGGTGTTGGTTGTAATATCGGTGCTCCTCCGTTATCGATACTATAGTCTAATATCGGCGCTTCCTGATTAATGGAGCGGTTAAGTATACGGTTAATTAATCCGGCTCTTCTGAGCCTAGAGTATCCCCTGATTCCTATAGCCTTGGCTTCTCGTTTTAAGTCTCTTACTGTGAATCCTCGGAATTGACTAGCGGGGCTAGGGGCCGGAGGATTACTTAGACGTTCAATTAATTCGGCTCTTCTAAGCCTAGAAAATCCTCGGATCCCTCTAGACCTCGCAAAACCTCTTAAACCTTGTACGGTATATATATGAAAATTAATATCTTCCATTTTAATAAAGATATTATTTTTTTAAATTAAAATTAATTTTTATCGGATCCGCGTCATTCCGATCGAGTCCGTTTCATTATTGATCGAGTCGAGACGTTCATCCATCTTTTAACCAGCCTAAAGCGTTCTGTATTTTTTGCCCATATAGCTATATGGACTGAAAGAAAAACGTACATTTATCTGGTTAAAAATATGGTTAGATAAATGTAAAAAGCGATCAAACCTAGAGTCTTTAATTTTTTCTTCTTTAGGCTCCTCCGCTAACAACCCGTGTTCTTTCGCTAACTCGAGTAACCGCTTTTTACCCCAGTATGTGTAAAAATCCACCTTATTTTCTCTAAGAATTCTTTTTAATTCATCAGCCTTTAACATTTTTTAGATATACAGAAATTAATTAGTTAAATTATCTTCTAATCATTTTTTAATACACTACACTCATTTTATTTCCATCAGACTGAAAGTTAATTATCCTATCACTAATAATAACGGCGTATGCCTCTGTGTTTACGGGTACATTTTCGGTAAAAAATGCTTTGATCTGAATATCGGTGACTGAGTATTTTAATCTCTCGCTCTGTTTGGAAACATCGAACAAAAACAAAGGATAAAGGGTTTTATAATCCGGAGGAGCAATATTAGGATTTGATACCATTTCGTTCATGTTATAAAACTTAGATCTAAATAGAGAAGCGTCGCCATCCCTCTACTAAATTGGTTAGCGGGAAACGAAAGATTATAATCGACAGCGGGGTATCTAGTGGAATTTAACGTAACGTAAATATTCTTAACGTTACTATGATCAAATGTGGCTGAATTTTGCTCTTGAGTATCACTTTTACCAGTCTGAAAGCTTACAATAATAAAACGTGGCACTTCGGGCGATGATTTGACAGAAAGTCTCCATGTAAACGATGTTGACTGAGGAACCGCGATATAGTCGCATTGTCTCATTCTGTATCCAACCGGTACTTTCTCTTTTTTCTCGATAATTTTATAAAGTTCCATCTTCTCTCTATCTGCGGGTAGCACGTGTGGCATATACCAAGATATTTTAATTAAATTAATTCTACCATCAGCGGGAGCAGCGGCGGCTCTAAAGACCGCGTCATTATCGTCATTTCTCGTTAATGTGAGAGTTTGCTTCATCCCGTATATTATCTTATCATAATCGTCGCAAAACCCGAATATATGTTTTAATGGAACTCTGAAGCTAAAGGTACCTCTTGGAAGAGGATCATTAATAATATAATTTCTTCTTACAATAAAACCATTGTTTCCGGCACCCGCGTTATCAGATGTATCCTTATACCAACATTGATTTAGTCCTTGCGATTTAGAAAAATCATCCGGATATTTTAACAAGCCAATCATCGTAGTAGCGTGTCCAGGATTCAATACGGATTCAATCTCCATACCCGAAAGTTGATACTTAATATTTTTAAAAAGGTACATGAGACCGTTGTTTGTCAAAGAGATATTAGTGTTTGCATCGTAAACTGCTCCAGTATCACTTCTTATTAATTCGCCTACAATAAGTAAATAACTCTCACTAGGATGAGTAAAAATATCTTGGGTCTCGATATTAATCCTAATATCCCCTCCCGAGTTGTTAAGGTGTGTACCGGTGATTGGCTCATACTCATGGTGTTCATACTCAGCGATACTATCATTTCTTAAAATCGGTTCGGTAATTTTTAAAATGTCCATTTTTTATAATAGCGATTATAATTTTAAATGAGATCTAGCCAAAGCTGGGGAAAAGACTTATTTTCGTTATTAACAAACACGCCTTTAAGTATGATGTTTTTCGTGAGATTAATTTTAGGATAAACTCTATTACCATATACAATCTTTATTTTGGGTATCCCCCACTTTCGTAAATATTCATTCACCTCTTCCTCGACCTCTTTCATCTTGATTACTTTTTCGGGAGATAACTTCACAACGGCTTTTTTATAACCGTATTTCGTTTTATTAATTTCTAAGATTTCACAATCATTTAGGGATAGAGATGCGCCTTCTATACCGATACGATAAGTATCGTATTTTTTATAATCTACGCGATTAAATGTTAACATTTTATATAATAAAAATATTTTCTTAAATTAAATCGTTTTAACGCCCGCTCCCTCGTTTAATCTTTTAACCAAGTCTTGAATAGCGATGGCACTCCCATCTATTAATGTACTAACGTTTTGCGGCGTATATTTTTGTAAAATTTGCTTCGATTTTGGCGTCAAAGCTTTCGTAACTAATTTCTTCCCCGCTTCTACAGCGGCACTTTTTCCAATCTCTAAAGCTTTCTTTGCACCTTCCTTAGCCACAGAACTCGCAATTTGTTTAACCGCGCTACTCGTAAAAAGCCTCGCTAAAAAGTTAGCGATACTATCAAAGATTCCGGAACCCCCGTACGAATATCTTTTTTCAAATCCGTGTTTTTTAAAGATGAGCATTTTTTAATATAGGCATTAAATTTTTATAATATAGACATTAAATTTTTATAAGAGCCCGCGTTTAAAACGCCTTGTCTTTTTAATTCGTCACAAATGCTCACTAACTCGTTTCTTACACCCGTGTTACCCGCTTTTTTACTCGCCATTAACAGGTCTAGTCTTTGTATTAATGCGTTAGGGTCAGATGGGATAACAATGACACCCTCACCTTCATACTTTTTTCTATTATACCAAATAGGTCTGTGTATTCTATTCCATTTATCGCTTTTATTAGCACTGGGTCGTCTTTTGGTTGAATCGTAATCAACATGAAGAGCATTTGTTTTTACCATAATCCTAGCATAATTATCATAATCCGCAGCATCATAAATACTGTCATCCGGGTTTTTAGACATGATTAACTCCCATAGACCGGGGGTACCCTCATATACATTTTTACCGATTATAATATCATTTTCATCAAACATTACCATTTTGCTGCCGATTTTAAAATTATTACTATTTTTATCGTACCTTACTCCGAATTTTGTATCTGATATGTTTGGGTCACCGAGTTTCATTAAATAACCCTTCGCTACTTCTCCGAGATCTTTTCCTCCTTTATCTAATGTTTCTTCAATAGCCTTTATAGACGAGTCTGGAAAGGTAATAGGTAAGTTTTCGATACCTTCTTTAATTGGTCTAAGTTCCTCAGTAATCTCCCTCGCAGCAGCTTTTTGCGTTTCCGTTATAGGCTTAAAAATCTTTGAAAGATCGGTTTGAAGCTGTTGTTCGCCCATTTTCTCCGCTATTAGATTATCCCGAATATTCTTTCTCGTTTCGAGATACTCTTTTACGATTAATTCCCTTTTTTCGGGATCAGTGATTTTTAGAAAAGACATTTTTTTTTAATTAGTAAAATAGTTTTTAACGCGGTTTTTAACGCAGTTTTTAACCCATTTCGCAAATACATTTACATCGTATCTTGGGAAGATTAAATCGTACCATTCTTCTCAATGAGTCTCCGAAAGGACTCGCGCGCTTCTTGCCTCCCTCTCTCGATTAAGCTTTCTTCGTTTACTGAGGACTTTTTGATCTTGGTACGTATCCCTTCCTTCATGTTTTTATATTTATTTAATTCTTCCATTATTAGTTTAAATTCATCGTCAGAGATATAATTATCGATCAAAGCCTTAGATATATGAGTTGAAACGGTATCTAACTTAGCATCGGCCAGCATTCTAATCTCTCGGTGCTTTTCTCCTTTTCTTCTACTAATTCTAACGGAGTACTTACCCACTAACGAAAGAAGTCCAGTTACCAAAGCCGATGCTTCTAACGCTACCACAACTGGGATAGCTACGACGGTAGAAAGCAGACCTATACCTCCAGCACCGGCAGCCATTGTTACGGTTACCAGGACAGTGTCAACGTTGTCCACTATTCTACCGGCACGAAAATACTTTTTAGCTAGAGCTTCTCTATCTCGTATTTCGTTTTCGAGAAACGTTCGTACTTCCGATATTTTTTGTAAACGATAGGAATGTCCTACCATTTCTATAGGTGGGGCGCTCGCGATTTCGGGGTATATTTTATTGGGGTGTTTTTGATCCGTATCATCCATTTTTATTAATACAGATATTTTTTTATGCCAAATATTTTAGATAACAGAATAACTCTCCTTCGGGTATTTCGATCCGTTCTCGCGAGAAATTATAAATATAAACTGTGATATCATCCACCTCGTTACCAAGATGCGTTCCATTAAAAATGGTTAAACTATCTTTCCATTTATTACTAATAGATATAACCACAACTCCTCGTGTGGTTATATAACCGAATCCTAGCGGAAGTCTCATGCCATCACGAGGAGGAATCTTGATAGTTACTTGCGAGTATATTTTCCATTTTAGAGGGTCATGCTTTAAGGGTGGAAATCTTAGTAAATGAGGTTTCCAAAATATAGTTTTATGTTTACGCATTTTATTTTAACGAAAATAATATTTATAGTATAGCTCCTAAGATAGGGATATTAGCGAACGGACTTTTAGGCCCGAGTAAAAGTCCTCTTCCGTCATACAACTTTCCCCCTTGCTTTAGATACAATCCGTCACCGAAGCTAGATAATCCTTTACCTTTGTATGGTTTTAAGTATAATCCGTGTCCATCAGTTTCCACCTGAACCACGCTTCCTCCTTTTTTAAGGTAAAGACCCGATCCCATCGCCTTTTGTACACCCGTTTGGGCTAATCCAGAAAGAGCACCGACACCTAAAGCCGGTAAAACGGTTTTTGCGAGCATTGGCAAAGCTGCGGCTAACATTCCGAGAAAACCTCCTTCTACTTTCGCGTTATGTTTAAGTTGTCTCGAAGACATTCTAATTGTGATACCCTTACCATTCTCATGGGCTTTAGCTAATTTTCTCGCTTGTGAATCGGTAACCGCTAAAACATCGTTACCCCTTAAATCACCGTGGGTTAAACGAATACTCGCTGCTGAGCATCCGGCATCAACAGCGTGTTTAAGCTTATGCTTTTGCCCTTCCGATATATTTACTTTAACGTTAGTGTAACTCGTCATTTTATATATAACTATTTTTTTATTTATCTCGCTTCTCTAATATGAAATCTAATCGTTAAATTCTCGCCTCTAAGATTTAGTAAATTACCATCTTGATCCGTAATATTTACCTCTAGCTTATGTATTTCATCTAACGTTATTGGTAGGTATACTAAATTAACTGGCGACTCTATTATCTTATATCCCGGCGCAACATCCGGGAAAAAAGAGTAAATAGTGTTTTGTGTTGAACCGTTGACGTAACTTCCCGAAATAATATCTATGTTAACGAGTAAGCTATTTATGCTAAGAATGTTCACGACGTTCTCCGACTCGTGAAAACCTCGCACGTATTTAGCTCTAGTAAATCCTAGTACTTTAGCGATGGATCCCGGTTGATTAAAATCTACTTGATAATCATCGTCAATAGTAAGAACGGACTTTAGGGTATTAGTGTTTGCGGAGAAGTTAATATAATACTCTTCATTAACTCTATCGTAATGCCCCTTTTTTCTCATTTCCTGATGAATCGTATCATTAATGTCGACGAGATCATAACTTCCTACGGGTATCCGTATTTTAATCCATGAGGTACCATTGTCCGGAGAATAAACGAATGTGTTGTTCGTTTCATCGATGTTTGGAAAAGAGTAGTAAGTTTCGAGGTTTACTAAAGCTATTTCGTATACTTTATCCTTTTCGAGCTGAATCGGGGGATTAAATCTCGTTCTAAAACGCGTTTTGTTATCGCTTACTATGATTTGAAACGACGTTTTGTGTTCCGTATTTTTTACGATCTTTTTTAAAAGATCTACTTCCATCTTTTAAAAAAGCGAATATATTTTTTTAAACGGACACGTAAAAATTATCAAAACCCTTTCTGTACTTCCCATTATCTTTTTTACTCGTTAGATCGATAATAGCGAAACCGTGCGGTTTTTCCCACGCCTTTTGACAAAACTTTCTAAACTCATCCTTAGGCATATCTTCGCCTACATGATCGTTATAAATATGATTAATGTTTTTTAGGTCTTGCGAGAAAAGACAAATAAAATTAGCGTTTTCTCTAATAGTTTGTCTCGGTAGTCTAAAATAGTTCTGTGATAGGTAAAAGCAGTCAACATTACTATGCCTTCCTCGAATGTAGTAACACTCGCATTTATTTTGCCTTTCTAAAAGTAAATCGTCGAATATTATTAGATTTTTATTTTCCGAGTTCAACTCTCTCGGATCGGGTACTTCACTAGCATTTTCGAAGAAGTTGCAATCTATATCCGATTTGTTTTTTAACGACTTAGCCCATTCCTCAACTAAAGCTGTAGGGGGTATCGTTAATTCTTGTATCTCATCACGCATGTTAAACAACCTTAAGATACATTCTTTCGGTAGTTTTTCTTCAAATGCCTTTTTTAGTATTCGGTATTCCGGTTGAAAAAGGCTTTTTCCGAAAACACTCAAATCGTTGTAGTCAAGCCAACCCGGTCTAAGTAAAAGGTTTAACAATAGTGTAGTTTTACCGCATCCCGATTTGCCTATAATTAAACCCCTAATACTTCTCGGTAAAAGAGAGTGATTAAATCTCTTTGATACTACTTCATTCCATGATAAGTTTATAATATCCATTTTTTATTTAAATATTTTATTTTTTAAATATAAAATGTATTGCGTTAAATGTAAAAAACGTACTGATACGAGTAATATAAGATATACCGTTACTAGAAATGGAAGAAATATGATGAAGGGAACGTGTGTGGTTTGTGGAATAACTAAAAATCAGTTTATAAAAAAAAAAACCACCGGGAGTAGCATCTTAAACGAGTTTATAAATAATTTACCCGTTGAAATGCATCTACCAGGACACAACTTTACGGGTCCTGGTACTAAACTAGATAAAAGACTCAATCCGGATTTAACGCCGAAGGAATGGAGTAAACCGATAAACCGTGTTGATAAAGCCGCTTATAATCATGATCTTTGCTATCTTAAACACAATGACACTGCTACAAGAAATGCGGTGTGTGATAAGAATATGTTAACGGAGTTGGAGGGGATTTACAACCCTAGTATCAGAGAAAAAATGGAAAGGGGTTTGGTAAGTAAACTCATCGGAACGAAGGTAAAGTTCGGAATGGGGTTAAAAAAAAAATATGACGAAATTAGCGGGAGAATTACATAAACCCGTAAAAAGGAAATTTAAGAGAAGAAGGGTTATAGTAAACGGTATAGATAAGATATGGGCTGCTGATTTAGTAGACATGCAAGCTTTTTCTAAATATAATCGTGGTGTTAGATACCTTCTCGCTGTCATCGACGTCTTTTCTAAATACGGATATATGGTACCGTTAAAAGATAAATCGGGAGAATCTACCGCAACGGCGTTTAAGAGTATATTTAAGGAGAGGAAACCCGAAAAATTATGGGTGGATGGGGGAAGAGAGTTTTATAATAAAAAAGTACGAGCGTTAGTCGAAATATATTCGACTCAAAATGAGGAAAAATCTAGCGTCGTTGAGAGATGGATTAGAACGATGAAAGAAAAGATGTGGAAGTATTTTTCCGTTCACAACACGTACGCTTACATTAACGCGTTACCGGGTCTCGTTAAAGAATATAATAACACGTGGCATTCGTCTATTAAGATGACCCCGGTAGACGCGAGTAAAAAAGAAAACGAAACGAGAGTTTGGAGAAATCTTTACCCCCATTATCCCGAGATAAAAGAAACTCCCGAGTTTTCCGTCGGAGATAAAGTGAGGATATCTAAAAAGAAAAAGACTTTCGAGAAAGGTTATACGACGAGATGGACTGAAGAGGTTTTTACGGTTTCCGAAGTGAAACGCACATCACCCGTAACGTATAAAATTAAGGATCTTAACGGAGAAGAAATAGAAGGTACATTTTACGAACCCGAACTTCAGAAAACCACGCAAGAGACGTTTAGGATAGAAAAGATTATTAAAAAAGAAAAAAATAGATCCCTCGTAAAGTGGAAAGGGTATTCCGACGAATTTAATTCTTGGATCGATAATAATAATATCGAACAGTTCTAAAAATGATCTCTATCGAAAACGTAATTTTACCGAATAAACCGTTGAGTAATTTCGAATTGGAAGATGCGGTTAAGAGATTAAACATTCCCTATTTTAGGGGAGTTTTTTTACTAGATACATTACCGAGAAAACCGAGTAAAAAAGAATGCGGCGTAGTAAACTTCGATAAAAGCGGCGGACCTGGTACACATTGGGTCGCTTGGTATAAAAACGGTAAAACTAAAATTTATTTTGATAGTTATGGCGTGCAACCGCCTATCGAAATTCGAGAGTATTTAAAAAGTCCGATACAGTACAATACCGATCAATTACAAAGAGTGGGGCAAGTATTTTGCGGTCATTTATGTTTGTACATTCTGAAAGAGTTATCCGCCGGGAATAGGTTTCGAGACGTTTTAAATAAACTTTTTTAATATAAAAAATGCCCGTTAGCAAATTTGGAAGAATGGAAGATGTTGGCGTCGATGATCCCGGTGCGTCACTCGCTTACATAAATAATAATTTCTTACGTAAAGACGGAACAACCGTTGTTACTGGTTCTATAAACATGAACGGTAATACATTAACGAGTGTTAGTAATCCGGTAAATTCTCAAGATGTAGCAACTAAGGCTTATGTTGACGTCAACTCGGGGTTGTTGGTTGAAAACGGAGGATACCATGTTACTGGATATTTAAATATGGGTTTTAATCCGATAAGAAATGTTAAAGAACCGAGAGAACCGGATGAAGCTGCTACTAAAAATTATGTGGATAATGTTAATCGAGCCTTCGTTTATAAAGACGGAAGGTGGTATGAGGCGGAAGATGCAATCTCAATGGGAGGACGAGTAATTAACAATCTCGGAATCCCTACGAGACACGATCAAGCCTCTAATAAGTTTTACGTAGATACCACCGTTGAGGCGGCTACTGCGGGTGAAAAAGCTTTGACGAGAAATCAAGATGGATCCTATTCAATGGCTGGTGGAATAGATATGAATGGTAACTCGATTACTGGGTTACCAAATCCTGTATCCCGTGACTCTGCTGTCAATAAAAATTATGCTGATAATGGTGGAGCTATTATAAAAAATCCGGATGGGAGTTTCATTGCGGTGACTGACATAGATCTTAAAGGTTTTTCTATAAAAAACGCTGCGACCCCGGTAGAAGAGAGAGATTTAGCGACAAAATCCTACGTGGATAGAAAAGTATCCCTTCCTTCTCTCATAGGTCCTAAACCTATTATAACCGTGTGGGCGGAAGAACAAGGACCAATTGCGAATGGTAACTATGAGTTCTCATTCGGTAATGGTAATTCGGGTCGCAGACACGGTTTAGGGGGTTACTGTATGAATGCATCGGGTAGAATTATAAGAGGAAGTTTAACATGCGTTAAAAAAGATGTTAATGGACCGGATGAAGAGATAAAAATTAATATTACGGTAAACGCGGTGGAACAGGTTTATTACTCTATTATTAAAAAAGCGGACGAAACTTGTAGTTGTACAGTTTTTCCTGCGGCGTTGGAGGTAAAACAATGTGACATCGTAAACTTTATCTCGAGAACAGATAGTCGTAATGTATCACACAGTTACGTATCTATTCTGATAGAATTAGACTTATAAAAAATATAACTTTTTTTAAAAAGTTATATTTTTACATAAACCGTGTCGCGTACACGAAAAGTTGTCTACCTACTAAATCTCCGATTTGCTCTATTAAACCCATGTAGTATTTTTCTTTGTCTTCGTCTTCTAAATCTTTTACGTGTTTATCATCGTCGTCGTACGGCGATACATCGTTTAGATCGTCTATTCCGGAGATTCTTATAGGCGCGGTAATATTATTCTCGATTTCGAAGAGGAGTTTCTTACGTTTTAGTTCTTGTATCGAGATTTCGTAATCTACTTCATCGTCTACTTCGTCTAATTCTTCTAACGTAAATTGTCTTAGCGGTCTCACGGTGCTATATTTATACGCGTAAAGCTCTTTAAACAAAGAGATATTAAATTCTTCTATATCTCGGATATGACGCTTCTTTATACAATCCAGGCAAATGGGTACCTTGGTACTAGAGAATAGGGAGCGGTACCTAGCTCCTCCACAAGTAAAGTTTCTTTCTAAGGCGCTCATATTAATTTAAATATAGGGAAATGCTCGTATTCAATAATTTTAAGATTTTTTTTTTCTTAAGAATATCGAGGAGTTTGTGGGTCTCAGGTCTAAACTATACTCTTATAAAACGTGTGAGGATGAAAGTAAGAAACGTAAGGGAATAAAGAAGGGTGTAGTAGAAGCATTTATTAAACATGATCACTATAAAGAGTGTTTGTTCGAAAAGAAGACGCATTTAAGGAAAATGGTAGTTATTAGGAGTCATAAGCACGAGTTGTATACCGAAGAGATTAATAAAATCGCATTAAGCGGGGATGATGATAAACGATATATTCTAGAGAATAATATCGATACGTTAGCATGGGGACATTTTCGGGCCCTGAAGCGTCCGGACTAAAACGTTCTGGCTAAAAAACCGGCCTTCGATTTGGGAAAGACGATTTTCGGAATTGTGGTTAAAACGGGGCGTGTGGTCAAAACGTTCAGTCTGAGAGGCAAAACGAGTTTCATGGTTAAAAACGGGGCGTGTGGTCAAAACGTTCAGTCTGAGAGGCAAAACGAGTTTCATGGTTAAAAACGGGGCGTGTGGTCAAAACGTTCAGTCTGAGAAGCGAAACGAGTTTCATGGTTAAAAACGGGGCGTGTGGTCAAAACGTTCAGTCTGAGAAGCGAAACGAGTTTCATGGTTAAAACGCATTTCATGGTTAAAATAATTTTTGTTCGAAAAAGCGCTAAAAATGCGTTGGTCGGAACGTTCGTGGTTAAATTAACCTGCTAAAAACGTTCTGTTTTTTTGCCCATATGGCTATATGGGCAAAAAAATCGCTCAAATCGGGCCTTCGATTTGCCCGATTTGCCCGATTTGGAGGGGGTTAAGAATTAGGACGGGGTTAAGAATTAGGACGGGGTTAAGAATTAGGACGGGGTTAAGAATTCGGACGGGGTTAAGAATTAGGACGGGGTTAAGAATTAGGATGGGGTTAAGAATTAGGACGGGGTTAAGAATTAGGACGGTTAAGAATTGAGACAGGAAAGGACGGGATGGGCTCGAAAAAGCGTCTGTCCCAGCTCTCTCCGTTTTCTACTACTTTCGTTCACACTGAAAAAGAGGGTTCATATTCCCGTCCCTCTAGAATTCGAGTTACCTTGAGGTCAACATATTTCTGAATGTTTTTGGACTCAAAGACTCACAAAGGTGATCTTAAACACTTAGGCTGCTAAGCGCGAAATTAATGACATTTGCGAACAGTGTAGATCCAAAGATCAGACTGCACAGAACGTGCAGTCTGATCATTGGATCTACACTGTTCGATGCGGTGAGATTTCTCCGACGAGTAAATTATGGGCTTTTACTATTGGCTGGAAATCTTAAGTTTAATTTATTTAGAAGCTGAAGGGTTAACCCTCATCCTGCTGTATAACTAATACGAAATTTTCAATTCGATAGTAAAACCTCAAATATTGCTATTTCTAAGTTACATTTTGGGGAATGATATCTCCTTATCGGACAGTGTGGATCAACGATCAGACTGCACAGAACGTGCAGTCTGATCTTGATCTACACTGTCCGCAAAAGGTCAGAGAGTCAGGCTTAGCAGCCGAACGGTTAGAATTTATTGTCTCCTGTAACAATTCGTAGCTCACGACTTTAAAGACCCTGCGAAATAAAAGTTTTTGAAAACGTTGTGGGAAAAGGAGAAAATGCTGGTCAACAACATGTTTTCCTTTTCCCACAATGTTTTCTTCCCTGTCAAAGATCTTCAGTCTATTTGGTACCACTTTCGAATTCGTCGTCTGCAGATACTTTCAATTTGAAAGAGTCTAAAATTTATCGTTTGGAAAAGCGTTAAGGTTTAATGCTTGATTACAAGTGAAAACATTGTGGAAAAAAAAAATGAGAAAATGCTCGTTACGAACAATTTCTCTTTCTGCCACAATGTTGTCAAAATTAATATTTTAAAAATTAGAATAACAAAAAAAAAAAAAATAAATAAATAAATAAATAAATAAAATAAAACGTCTATTCAGAAGCTACTTAGTTTACAGATGTATCTGTTAGACTTTGCGTTCTGTCTATATATTAACCCTCATCCTGCAGAATGACTAATATGAAACTTTCAAGTTGATAGTGAAAACCCAAAGATTGCTATTTCAAAGTTTTGTTTTTGGGAATAATATCGTCTTCTCGGACAGTGTAATTTTCAATTCGATAGTAAAACCTCAAATATTGCTATTTCAAAGTTATATTTTGGGGAATGATACCTTGTAACCGGACTTTGTAGATCGACGATCAGACTGCACGTTCTGTGCAGTCTGATCTTGATCTACACTGTCCGCAAAAGGTCAGTGAGTCGCGCTAAGCAGCCTAAGGGTTAACATATTTGTGTCGAGGACAGAAGATCGAACCCCTAACCTACTTGGCACGCTGCCAGTGGGTCATCACGACTGTCTTCACGGGTAGGAAACTTCATATTCAGAGCCAATGGCTCTGACGAGAAAATGTTGTGTTGGTCTTCCGTTTCTGAAGATGTCGGCTGAAAAACAACCAAAAAACAGGTAAGCTTGTCATTATTTGTAATCATGTGTTCTTATGTCTTTGAAATCCCAAAAAAGGAGAATGTCATGCAATACTCTGGTCTTTTAACGTGTTTTCTACACTACTGAAAGTTGTAACAAGTGTACGATGTTGTCTGAATCATTTGTGGCGTGGGTTGACGATAGCTAAAATAATACGTCACGGACCTAAATCCAGTCTATTATTGCAATATAATTGGCAATGAAAAGAGAGTCTTGCTGTCCCAAAAGCGTGAATAAATGTCTTGAAATGTTACATTCACTGCTGGTAAAGAATTGAAAAGAAATAGCACAAAAATTGTGTAAATAAAGAAGGACTCCGATTGTGTGAGCCGGCTCTGAGTATGTAAGTCGGCACCGATTGATGAGGGCTTCCTTTCAAAAATTTAGTTTTCTGTAAAAATTTACTTAAGAAGTAGGCTTTGTTTTTCCGTTAATACCTTTTAGTCCAAAATGTATTACTTTTGTTGGATGAAACAGGACCGAATTTATGAACATATAAAGGACTGGTAATGTCACGTTTGAAAAAACCTGTCGAAAATTTGTCTATCTATATCTTGAAAATACTTTTGAGTAGCTTTTGATTAACAGAATGGTCTATACATGTATACAGCATTTGTCATACTTTCGTCGTAAGTGCAGCCCACATGTAAGGAAAAAGAAAAAGAAAAATATTTGGCATCTTCGGAAGACTTTCTGGTCTTGAAACAGTCATTATAAAGCTAGATGGAAATTGTACCGACCGTAGCAGAGATGATGAATAGAAAAAAAAAACTTTTACAAAGCGTGAGAAATACAACTGACCTATTCGCATTACACGCCTAGGGTATATGTGTGACCACTCTTAACTCTTCTCAACACCTAACACGACACAACAGTATGTCGGATGGGTGGGGTATATACAAGTCTTTAACAAAAACAAATCAAATTCACAAGCACGTCAAGACCAACACAAGACCAAAAAATGTTCATAGATCCCTGATTTTGATTTTACTCACCCAGATCTTTCAATGCAGAGTATATCATATATTAGTTATTTTCTAAGCCGATGATAAACAAACATCCATCCAAGCGAACGATCACGTTTTGTGCAGTCTAATCTTGATCTACACTGGCTGCAGAATCAACTAAAGTTGTGACAGGCTCTTTAAGGGTTCATAATGAATAGCTTCGAGTTATTTATTTTTCTCTTTCCGTCCTAGATATTTGTATGAATGTCCTAAACATTGTCGTTTGCACTCGTTTCAGAAATCTCGCACCGACCCCTCCACCTTTGTAATGTAGAAATCATTCACTTTACGCCGTAATTAGATTGAGATTCTAGCTCCAATATCATGATATATTGAGTGTGTATGCAAATTAGCTGTTTTGAGTCATTATTTAGGAGTAAAGGGCAGTTTGAAGGGTCTTTGAGCGGATTATGTAAACTGTTTTGTCGTGGGTTTTCGTGTTTTGCTGTGCCGAGTAATTTTGATTAAGTAAAATGTAAATTTCTGAGAAAAAAAAAACCTGCGTACCGTCAATTTTTTCGAACAGTTAAGGGAATTTTCATGGTGTATTTTACGTGTACGTCTGCTTAAAGAAAGCATTAAAAGTCTTAAAGTTTTGAAAAACCTTCCTCCGAAAAAAATATCCGATGTCCGAAATCCTTTTAAGTATGTGCAGACGAAATGGATACGAATCAAACGGGACAATAGGCAGTTTTTTCTTGTTTCAGAATTTTATTTTTTAGTTAATTTAGTTATTTTTTATTTTTTACTTAATCAAAATTACTCGGCACGACAAAACAGGTGCCAACTTTACCTAAACTGCTCAAAGACCCTTCAAACTTCCTTTTTATCCTAAATAATGAATCAAAACAGCTAATTGCATACACACTCAGTAAATCATGATATTGGAGCTGCAATCTCAATCTAATTACGGCGTAAATTGAATGATCTCTCATGATTACATGAGAAATGGGGAGGGGTCGGTTTGAGATTTCTGAAACAAGTGCAAACGACAATGTTTAGGACATTCATACAAATATCTAGGACGGAAAAGAAAAATAACTTGACGCTATTCATTAAGTTGGTTCTGCAGCCACTATAGGTCAATAGTAGACTGCATAAAACGTGATCGTTTGTTTGTGTGGTTGAATATTTCTTTATCATCGGCTTAAAGATAACTGATATTTGACATTTTCTGATCTAATATGCATCTGGTTAATTGAACATTGAAAGATCTGAGTAAGTACTGTCAGAATCAGGGATCTATGAACATTTTTGGTCTTGACGTGCTTGTGAAATAGATTCTTTTTCGTTGTTAAAGCTTTGTATATACCCCACCCACCTGACATACTGTTGTGTAGTGTTAAGTATTAAAAAGAGTTAAGAGTGTTCACACATATACCCTGGGGCGTGTATTGCGAATAGGTCAATAGTATTTCTTAAGTTCTGTAAGAGTTTTTTTCTTTTCTATTCATCATCTCTGCTACGGTCGGTACATTTTCCATCTAGCATTTTAATGACTGTTTCAAGACCAATGAGCCTTCCGAAGATGCCAAATATCTTTTCATTATTTTTGCTTATGTGTGGGCTGCACTTACGACGAAAGCATGCCGAATGTTATATACATGTACATAGACCATTCTGTTAATCAAAAGCTACACTAAAGTATTTTCAAAATATAGATAGACTAATTTTCGACAGGATTTTTCAATCGTGACAATACCAGTCCTTTATATTTTCATAAATTCGGTCATGTTCCATCCAACAATAGAACTATATTTTGGACTGAAAGGTGTTAACGGAAAAACAAAGCCTACTTCCTAGGTAATTTTTTACAGAAAACTAAATCTTTGAAAGGAAGCCCTCATCAATCGGTGCCGACGTACATACTCAGAGCCGGCCCACACAATCGGAGCCCTTCTTTATTTTCACCATCTTTGTGCTATTTCTTTTCATTTCTTTACCAGCAGTGAATGTAACATTTCAAGACATTAATTCACGCTTTTGGGACAGCAAGACTCTCTTTTCATTGCCAATTATATGGCAATAATAGACTGAATTATAGGTTCGTGACGTATTATTTTAGCTATGGTCAACCCACGCCACAAATGATTCCGACAACATCATACACTTGTTACAACTTTCAGTAGTATAGAAAACATGTTGAAAGACCAAAGCATTGCATGACATTCTCCTTTTTTGGAATTTCAAAGATATAAGAGCACATGATTACAAATAATGACAAGCTTACCTGTTTTTTGGTTGTTTTTCGGCCGACATCTTCAGAAACGGAAGACCAACTCAACATTTTCTCGTCAGAGCCATTGGCTCTGAATATGAAGTTTCCTACCCGTGGTCTTGTCCATGCCGTCCATCATTATAATTGCAGATTAGCCGAGATAATGTTCGGGGACCGGACAATCGCCCGGTATTTAGATAAAGATTTCACGGTGTCCTTCCTTATCTAAATTGATGTAATCTATATAAAGCATATCGTATTTATACAGGCCTTTTCCCTTTTATAGGTAGTGACATCTCTTTGGGCTTGGATAGCCGGGGGATGTCGCTTTTGAAAATATTGTGTCAAATTGAGAAATTGCTCGGAACGAGCAATTTCTCAATTTGACGCAATATTTTCTTCACCTTTGAGGTGTTGAATGAATGAACGAAATAGACTTTTTTTTTTTTCGGTAGGAAAGACGCAACTGTAGCAATTATAAGGTCATGGGCCAATCCGAAAACTTCGATCAATGATCAACCTGCAGATCTTGATATACACTGTCACATAAAGCAGCACAAGTCGTGCTAGCTAGCACTTTAAAGGAAGTCAATTAATAATGATGATAATAATAATGATTTTCCCAAAACACGCTTTCATTAGAAGATTCCAAAACTATATACATGTACAAGATAAGAGGATAGGAATGTCGGTGAGGCGAGAAAACCCGACAGTTTAATTGTTCATAGTCGTTTAGATCACATTATTTGGTACAATAGATTTGATAGACCACCAAAGTGTTTGTCTTACACGCGTTGTAGGAAAATGTACCTTTGCCTCAAGGATCTGTCTTTTTGATGCCGACAACAGCTGAACGTACTAGATGTAGACGATTTTTTCCCTGTTTTTGCGCAAGGCTTGTAGAAAAAGGAGGATTGTTCTTTGCAATGCAAGCATCTTTTTTTTTGTTTTGGCACAATAGGGATATGTAATGAATCACTATCTTTACAATAAAACATTTGTTTTCTTCAAAGCCTTGTACCATCGAAACCTAAAACAACGGGGCCTGTCGTCGTGATATGACTTAAAACTGTTGAAAGTGGCTGTATAACCCCTTTCAATCAAACCAATGATTGACCGTTTTTATACTAATGGTTTATTCCAAGAAAAGTTGGAAAGAAAGTTGGCTTATCCGTGGTTCAAACTTGCTACCACAGTGTGACCTCACTATGTTGCCTAATTTTTAAATTCCGTAATTTACGTTATTGAGTAGTAGATGCATTTCAAAATCTATTAGAAACTACGAGTAAAGTGCTCGAAGTTTAACGCGTGATGATTTGACTGCATAAAATGATCGAAAATACCATCTGAACGCCCTACTAGTACACCTAGATTACCCGTAGTTGCTTTTGCAGAGAGAATAGCGTTGATCAGGATCAGGCTGCACAAAACGCACAGTCGGTTTAAAGTCTGTTACACAGTTCATAGTGAAAGAAGATAAAAGGTGAATAGCTCTTTATGGCGAGATCATAAATAACAACATCTTAATTAACTCTTTCAGCAGTAAAGTATGACAAGTAAAAAGTAGGGTAAATTCTTCAAAGACTTGAAAAGAATAAAACTAAGCGCATATAGTGCTACATAAAACTGGAATTCACATTCTTAGATGTAAAGATGTTTCAATCGTAAGCGCCTCTTTCTGTAAGAATATTCTCGACAAAAAAGCTGATTGTGCAGATACAAGATCAGACTGTGCACGTTCTGTGCAGTCTGATTGTACTCTACACTGTCCGCCCAAGCAATTCAAGCCGGGCTCAGCGTTGCAAGGGTTTTTTAAAGGTAAAATATAATATAAGCCATGCTCTTTGAAAAGGGGGCCTAATGCATTCGCAAGAAGTATCGACTCATGACATCCCGCCCTGTCCGCGTAGGCTGACATCAGTTGAAACTTTTTGGTATTTATAAATTTTCTGCATGTCAAAAGACCATTCTTCTTCCAGATCTAGTCAATTATTAGACTAAACGGATTCTATGGATCCATAATTATGCGATGACTTGCTTGGTACAAGGCATAATGGAGATGCATTAAACCCCCTTTGCCTGTGCATGACTCGTATCTTTCATTTGTCTTTATGTGGAGAGAGGCTCCCGATCTTATTACAGTTTTCAGTATATTAAATTTCTCCATTTTTAACACGAAATGTTTCACTCCTTCCTGCGTATATACGGCTTTACACGCCTCTGGAATTTACAGCTTTAAAAATGCTGGGTAACATAGTGGGTAAAAGAGAGAATGATATTTACCAGCATTTTCTCCATTTCCGTCTAGTGTTTTTTTTTTAAGTTTCTTCCACATGATCGTAAAATGTTTGGATCGTTTGGTAAAGGAAAGTTGGGGATATTTGCTACAATGATTTATCTCTTCAAAACAGTGACACAGCAGCTATTATCGTCTTTGATCCTTTACCAAACGATCCCGAATTTTAACGACCCTAGAAGAAAAAGGTTTTCTAGGTATTTTGAGAAAGGGGGAAATTCTTGTTGCATTTTCTTCTTTTCCGGAAGTGTTTTCTATCCTTCCTAGAATGCAATGAATTACTTGTTCCACACTCTAATTTTCTCCTTCAAATGCTTTAAATATGGAAAAGTCTACAGATTTGTCGTCTGGTAGAGGTTTGGGAGAATAAGAAAGCTGTTCTTCTGTTTAAGTATTTGAATTCACTGCTCCATGCACCGGCTTGGCAGTGGTGGTCGTATTTGGACAAGTCTACAACTTTGTCGAATGAAATATCTGCTTACTCTCTTCGCAATCAAACAGGAAGATTTACCACTAATATGAACAACGTGCACTGGAAGACTACGTTTACTATGCAATAGCAACGAGGTTGAGGGCGAATTTCACTCTATATTTGTCCGCCCAAAGTATAGTATTACGTAGGCAATACATTGATAATTTCTATTTTGAAAATCCAACAATGTGTAAGTTGGTTGAACTTTTCGACAAACAGGAAAAAAGAACTATATCAAATTTAGCAATTTGTAAAAAAATCTACATTATTCATGCGTTTCATACTATGTATAACTAATGGTTTTGTTGCGTCATTATTACTATCAGTATTTATTAGTCCTTGTATAAACACGTCATTAACTATCTTACATACATATCGTAAACCTTTCGTATGTCATCCTCACACAAAATAAATGGTTTTCTGTTTCGACAAAAGAGAGAGAGAGGGAGAATTATGACAAATAATTTGTTGTGTATATGAGCCATGCTCCGGCAAAAGGGGGCTTAATGCATCTCCGTAATCCGTCATACTAAGCTAGCCTTCACATACTTACGGATCCATAACAGCCACTTCTTTTTAACAATCGACTAAATGATGAGATAGACTGGTCCTTAGACATACAGAAAATTGATCAATAACGAAAAGTTTCGGCCCAGGTCAGCCTGCGCAGGCTGACCTGAGTCGATACTTTCCGCAGATGCATGAAGCCCCCTTTTCACAGAGCATGATAAATATGTCTTTTTCATACGATTTTGACTTTACAAATGTTTGTAGATTTGTACTTGTGTAATAAAATATCTGTTCTGTTCTTTAACCCTCAACCACACAATCCCGACTTTTAACGACCAAAAGAAAGAAACCTTTTGAAACCAAAGTGGGAAAAGGATTAAATGCTAGTAACCGGCATTTTCTCCTTTTTCCAACAATGTTTTCAACCCTTTCAGAGACAAATTTCAATATTTTATCCACATTTGACTTGTAGTCTGCGAATAATTGTAATATGGACAAGCCTAAAATTTTGTCGTTTGGTACAGAGTTAAAAGCGTTCACCGATATTTTCGAAATGTTGCACGCTTGATGATGCTACAAATGAGCCGTGCTCTGGCAAAAGGGGGCTTAATGCATCTCCGTAATACATGCTAGCAAGCAAGTCATCGCATAATTATGGATCCATAATAGCCACTTTTTTTTTGACAATCGACTCAATCATGGGGTGCACTGGTCCTATGACATACAGAAAATTGACGTATGGCGAAAAGTTTCGGCCCAGGTCAGCCTGCGCGGATTGCGCAGGCTGACCTGGGTCAATACTTTTCGCAGATGCATTAAGCTCTCTTTTCACAGAGCATAGCTACAAATTTATTGTATAATAAAGTTGTAACCCATCCCTTTACTAGACAACAAAACCTTTCCCCCCCCCCCCCCTGAAATCTTTAACAGACGACAAAATTAACTCGTTACAAAGTGATCCCGAATTTGAATTTTTACGATCCTGAAAAAGGGACTTTGAAAACATTGTAGGGAAAGGAGAAAATCCTGGTAACTAGCATTTTCTCCTTTTCTCACAATGTTTTCTTCCCTTTCAAAGACAAATTTGAATCATTTAAGCCACTTTCCATTTGTCATATTCAAACTCTTTCATTTTTGATGAGTCTAAAATTTCGTCGTGTGGTAAAGGATTAAATATCGCTTAAATCGGTGAATAGGCATTTGAAATGATAGAAAACATTGTTGGAAAAGGTTACCAGCATTTTCTCCTTTTTCCAAGGTGTTTTCAAAAGTTCTGTACACAAGGATCGTAAAAAAAAACACTGTTTCTTTTTTTGTGAAGGATTAGATGGCGTAACAAATCAGGTTCGCTAATGGCCGTACATTATCAACTCTTTAATGACTGTATTGATATAAATGGGGTAAAATATGTATTTGTTAGATCTGTTCAGGCTTTTAAAAGCGTTTAGCCTTGGGATTTTCTCTAAAGTATCGTTTTTCAAAAGCGTGCATCTTTGCAATTCCTTCTCCCTTTTACCAGTTGAGCCTGGTAGCTAAGTTAGTACTTAGCCTATTAGCCTTGAAACTAGGGCGTTCGATTCCCATTTCGACCAAATTCTTTCCGAGGGTCGATGATAGTCAATTTGACAAGATTCACACCTCTCTTGCCACTGAACATTGTTTCGACGATGTATATGTGCGAAAGCAGCCAGTGGTCTGCAAAGAATATTGTGAGAAGTATCAGTACAGGAAACTCTAGAAAAGCGTGGATAGACATGGAGGCAGTGGGATAGACCCATAGCGCCCTACATGAAAATGGTTGACCAAGATCAACCTGTATGGAAGTGAAGGCCAATCTTGCTTGCCTCCTTTCGATATACATTCCTTACTGCGTAACTGGACTTCCCTGTAATAAATAAGTAGATCTAAAACAGTGACAGGTTTCACTTGATTTTTAACGCATCAGGATCTACCTGTGTTGTTTTCTGCCATAAAACTAGACCAAGACCTACCTGCAAGCACGTACTGACTGATCTTTGCCAATTATTTTCGATTCAACTGTTTTTGGTCTTAGTTTTATTGTACACCCTATCTGAGATAGACAAGCGCTGTGATATGGTTTAAGAGATCATAATAGTAATTCCTCTCCCCTCCACCACCCCATCCTCTCCTCTCCTCTCATTCATTTTATGATTATATCGCTGAAATAATAAAATGCAATTATCTGGGTCTTTCCAGACTGAAAAAGTCTGTTGGGATTATTCGGCACTCTTAGGGTTTACTAACGCTGTATAAGAATATAGAGCAGATAGAGAAAAAAAATATTATACGGTTAAGATACTCGCAACTCTTTCAGTGCCAAATTCATAATCTCGACCTTTTTCAACAATTGAAAATACAATCCACTGAAACTAAATTAAGACTTTTTATCTTACAGGCTTGACCAAACAAGCGGACGGTGTAGATCCAAGATCAGACTGCACGTTCTGTGCAGTCTGATCTTGATCTGCACCGTCCGCAAAAGCCTCGATTTCCAGCCATTGCACTGAAAAGGGTTAATCAATGGGATTCCTAACAAGGCCACCTACTACTTAAGAAGATTTATCTCTGTACAGGACGGAAAAAATTTGGACTAGACCAAACTGAAAATATTTTGTAGACGACAAAGTAAGGGTGGTTCAAATGATGACATTTATCTTTGAAAGGATAGAAAACATTGTGGGGAAATGAAAAAAAAATGCTGGTTACCAATATTTCCTTCTTTTTCTACCGCAATGCTTTTAAACAAATTCGTCCTCGGGGTCGTAAAAGCTTGGGGTCGTCTGGCGAGGGGTTAAGTTTAGAGGATTTGTTTTTCAAATGGATTAAACTCGTTTCTTTTCCACACCGGAGTGGCCACTTTGTTCAAATTGCACAGCTTGTTAAAGAAGACCCTGCATTTCTTTAGAAAAACACCGAAGCTTTATTTCTGTCATACTGTGACGGATATTTTTTAAACCCATTACTGTATGGTCTAATTTACGACTTAGAATAATCCTGTGATAATTACATTTAAAAGTAATTCTCGAATGTTAGTGCAACTTCTTTTTTTTTTTATATATGATATAGAAATTATGAAAGGAGCACTTACTTGTTATGTTACATAATTTCTGCCCCAATACTTATAATAGCTGTCTATTAGAGGGGCGTCAGTATCCTTACTCTATTTTTAGGGAAGGGTTTACCTGCTTATATTTTACCATAAATAGATGCGTTTTCATTGTATGGTCGGCGGACATGTTTGGAAAAACCTTGCATGGGTTCTTAAATCTTGAATACATTTACTTGAGGCACGCTAGGTAAAAATGTGGCTTAATGCATCTGCAAAAAGTATCGACCCATGTCAGCCTGCGCAGTCCGCGCAGGCTGACCTGGGCCGATACTTTTTGCATTTGGTCAATTTTCTGCATGTCAAAGGACAATTCTACATCAAGAGTAAGTCGGTTGTCAGAGAAAACGGATTATATGGATCCACAATTATATAAGGACTTGCTTGATGTAATGCATCACGGAGATGCATTAAGCCCCCTTTTGCCAGAGCATGTATTATCCATTCCGTGATACATATTTAACTTTTTAGTGTCGTATAGGCGAAAACATGGGCTTCTGCGGACGGTATAGATCAAGACCAGACTGTCTAGAAGGTGCAGTCAGATCTTGGATATACGAGCGTATACCGTCAGCTTGTTTTGTTATTCCTTTTGACTGATCATAAAATGCTTACATGCATTTTTCGTTTTTTTCTTTTTCGTTAAGTATTCATATTAAATTTTTTTTCCTGGTGTTTTTTATTATCTTTTTTTTTAATATAGTGCTGGTAATTGAGTTTTTTCTCGTAGTTCATAAATTTTCTTTAGTGTGACAAGATACGTACTGTTTCTTACGTGTGAGGCATCATACTCTGTGAAAAGGCAATTCATCTGCAAAATGTATCGCTATACGTAAGCCTGCTCAGTCTGACCGGAGTGGAAACTTTCTGCTAGATTGGTAAATTTTCTGCAGGTCTATGGACCATTCTACCTCATGTTTTAGCCGGTTTCAGACAACATGGGTCTACTTTATGCAACGGCTTGCTTGTTATAAAACATCACGAAGATTTATCAAACCCCATTTTTTTTTACAGAGCGTTACTCATGTACATTAGTTATGCTCTGTGAAAAGGGGGCTTAATGCGTCTGCAGAAAATAGCGACACAGATCAGCCTGCACGGTCCTCGCAGGATGACCTGAACCAAAACCTTTTGCTATTTTCAAAGGACCTTTCTACCTCATGATTCAGTTGGTTGTTAGACAAAATGGATTTTATGGATCCATGATTATGTGACAATTTGCTTGGTATGATGCAGCACAGAGATGCAGTAAGCTCACATGTATTGACACCTGAAAGGTTGATGCCTAGTTCTTATCAGCTGTGTTAATTCTATTTATATACCGGTATATTACTCTATATTCTGTACTGTTGCAATTTATGTTTCTTTTTTGTTGAAATAGATAGATAGATTTAAAGATAAAAAAAACCCCCCAAACTTTAAAATAATAACCACTTTGTTTTGTTTTTGTTTTTAAATTTTGAAACACGTTATTGCCACGCGATAGACGACGATCTCAGAAATTAGGATAGATAGAGGTAAAAAATACAGCACAAAACACGTTTAATTTGATTGCGTTTCATAATGTACAAAAACCAGACACTTTGATTTACATGCAAAACCATTGAAAACCACAAAAAACAAAGCAAAAAATCCCCGCAACAAGATTCTTTCATCTACATAAATCAGTGAATAGTAAAATCGACCGAGTATCTGGATGTGCTCAACGTCAGCTGTGATAAGTTTTTGTTGTTTTGAATTAAAAGTTCGCAATAAAACTTCAATCTTATTTCAGTAAAGCTAGTTATTTTTCATTTGTTGTGAAATGATTTTTAGAACATTAATGAAGCCTTGAGCACACAAAATTGAAATACATTCTATTCAGCCCACAGAAAATAACAAATTCCGATTTCAACTCTCTGTGTGTGTCCGTTTGTCTGTCTGTCAGTCGGTCGGTGTGTGTCTATCTGTGTGTCTGGCTGTCTGACTGTCTGTGTATGTCTATCTGCAAAATATCACTTGCTCCAAACCGATGGCACGCTTCACCCGATGACCTCGGTTATCAAGGAATCGCATGATTCATACTCATCCGTCCTGGCACAAAATGTTAGCACTGTAACCTAACATTTATGTCACCACAGTTTCCAACCGTTTTCACCTGACAACACTAACCCCTACACTAGTAAACACGACTTCTGGAACTTTTGTGGACAGTGTACATCAAGATCAGACTGTACAAAACATGCAGTTTGATATTGGATCTACACCGCTAGATATGTATGGTGAGTTCAACATGGTTGAATGGGGTATGAATTGCAACACTTCGGAAATTGATTTACTACCGGCTTCAAATGTTCAATTAATTTATTTGAGAAATCTAAGGAAATAGATCAGTTATTCCATATGTATAAAAACGTGAATTGCAAACGCTGTAGACCTTGAACAGAAGCAGCAAAATGGGATTCGGGTCCTTAATATAAACAAGTATAGACTTATACCAAATTGAAAGCATTTGCAGACGACAAATTAAATATTGCTCAAATGGCGAGATTAGTCCGTGAAAGAATAGAAAACATTGTTGAAACTGGTGGAAATGCTGGTTATGAGCATTTTCTCCTTTTCCCACAATGTTTTCGTGAGGCCTCTTTCTCGGGGTCGTTAAAATACGAGATTATTGGCAAAGGAGTTAATTAACAGTTTCCCAAAATCTAGACTTGGCCAAATTGAAAGCATTTGCATGCGACAATTCAAGTTTGGCTCCAATGATGGAATTTGTCTGTGATAGGGTAGAAAACATTGTGGGAAAATGAGAAAATGTTGGTTACCAACATTTTCTCCTTTTCCTACAATGTTTTCAAAATGCTTCTTTCTTAGGGTCGTTAAATCTCGTGATTGTATGATAAATGGTGGTTTGACCTCGATCCAATATGACAGTCAGACCTTGATCTAGTATGACCGCCAAAATAGCTGACTTTGCTCATGACAGTATAGAGGTCATAAGCGGCTATTCGGATGAAACAAGAATTCACAAGTATATAATTTTTCTACCATTTCAAAGGCAGATACAATCATTTTAACCACAAATTGTATTTGTCGACTGCAAATGCTTTCAATTTGAACTAGTCTAAAATTTTGCCATCTAGATCTAGTAGGCCTAAAGGTAAATCACGCGGACCACGCACCTATATCCATGCTGTTCTTCGAGTTACCTCATCAGTACAAGGCACATCACTTCGACTCCGTTTATGTGGAAAAGAAGCCAGTGGCTTGGTGCCTTTGCAACAGGGGTTCATGGATAGGTGCACTTGCCGGCGTGATAAACCTGAATAACAGTTTGAAAACTGTTTTAAATATCAAACGACTTTGTCGACCAAGACGTGTGTTATTTCACGCAGATACAAACATAGCACTTGCGAATACCTATAGCAACATGGAGAAATCACTTATCACATAACTACAGTTCAATTTGAGTCGAGGTGTAAAATATTTAAAATCAGCCCATATTTATCATCATTTTTTAACACTCCTCGGGCCTGAATTACGTAACCCTTTGCTCTCGTCTGATAAAAAGTATTCATTCCTGCATGAAGCGGATGCTCATTTGAAAACATTGATCGAAATGAAGTCATGCTCGTTTTCCGAGTATAGGCTTTTTTTTCTACCATTGTTTCTTTAACAGTCAATCTCTACACAAATGTCAGCAATATTCTTATGCAACAGCAAATTTCTTTTTTTTTTTTTTCTTTTATATGTCGGATGGGAACTCATTGGATAAGAGTCAAATGTATTCAGCAGTGTATAGAAATTGCATTTATTTGAAAGCGTTGATACACAGGTAGCTATTGCTTGTAACAGCACTGGCTACTTTTTCGATCAATATTTTTTCTTTCTAAGTGTCCCATTTAATTCAAAGTAAATGAAGTTCCTGCACAACTTATTTCGAATAGATGCGAGTCAAGGGTAAAGAAATACAATAAGTTTACATCTTTGCTCGAGGGCCAAAACATTTCAATTATTCAATCGCTTGTCTCTATATAAACAAGGTCGTCCATAATATTAAAACGTGTTACTTTCCGTAACAGTCATCTATGTGAGATTCGTCGATTATTTAGTCTCTATCACATGCAATAAACGTCGTGCAGTCAGACATCAGTTATAATCTGAATCTTTAAAGCATCTTTTACTTCTACAGAGGCCCTTACAGCAAATGAAGATCAAAATCTTTGATCTGCACTGTCTGCTTTGCGTAGACATTTTTTCGGCAAAAGCAAACTGGAATTTGTACTTCTTTTGGTCTTATTTCTAGACTGAAAGTGTTCACTGGGTTGATTTGGCTAAGGGTTAAAAATGAATTAAAATGTACTTGTTACCAGTTACCAAAGAAAGTTGTTCCTCCTCCTTCCTCTGTCTGTCTGTCTGTCTGTAGTTCTTTCTGGTCTTCATTCCTCGTTAATTGTCTTTATCCCATTTTCTCTTATTCATTCCTCTGCCGAATCCCGATCGCCCGGTGGTAACACGATGGGCCAGTTATCAAAGGGTTGCGTACCCAGCTTTGACAAAAAAAAAACTTTCCGGGGATT
This sequence comes from Hippopus hippopus, assembly GCA_946811185.2. NCBI lineage: Eukaryota > Metazoa > Mollusca > Bivalvia > Cardiida > Cardiidae > Hippopus > Hippopus hippopus. Next base: position 35,431,662 of record OX328097.1, read on the forward strand.
GATGAAAGTAATTACTCGTTCCTGTTTTGTTTATGTGAAAAGCAATCTGTTGCTTGTACAGAATCTTATCTATAGTACTGGTAGAGAAATTCCAGGAACACATGGATAGGTCCACTGAGGGCAATGGTATAACAGAAATACCATTGAAAAAATGTGAATTCGAAAATAGGGTCCGTATTTACCAATCATTCTTAAGAACGTATTTAGTCTTATTCTGCAAGATTTTCCAAATTTGAAAGTAGCACACATTCCGATTGGCTAAATCATTTGGTTTAGCCAATCGAAATGTGTGTTACTTTCAAATTTGGAAAATTCTGGAGAACAAAACTAAGAATGTTCTTAAGATTGGTTAATGACTACGGACCCAAATACTCTTACACTTCTCGTTTACATGAACGAACGCCTACTAGATATATGTCTTTATAATTTATATAATGGATTTCTGTGCAAAAAAAAAGTGCGAATGACACTCTTTTTTTACTAATTATAGTAGTTTGCACCCAGTGTTATCGTTCCTAGCGATTTCATTATCATAACTGAGGTCCATCTAAAAAAAGTCCATTTATATTTCATTGGCGACGTCTTGTGCAGTGTGATCTACACTGACCGCAAAGGCAACTAAAGTTGTGAAAGCAGCGACCAGGGTTAGCAAAGTGAGTCCTTTTTTTTTCACCATGATTGCATATTTTAACTTATCTTCGTCTTTTTTTTTATGTGTAAAGTGAAATGTAAAATAAAGTAGATTGGTTTTGATTGTATAAAATACTCCATTCAATAGTCCTTGGTTTACCCTGTTAACTCACTATAGGACGACAAAACGTTAGTCTTGTCCATATTGAAAACATCCCTACAGATTAAAGGTCGAATTTGGGTCAGATGATAGGTGTTATTTCTGGAAGAACAGAAACCTTATTGGTAATTGTGTTTTCTCTTTTTTCCCTGTCTTGAAACGTCTACTTTCCAGATGTCTTCAAGAAAATCGGATTTTTCGGTTAAAGGTAACGGCATACTTCCCTGTTTTTTCGTTGGCATAGGTGCATAATTTATAGTCTTTTGATGTTGGCAAACCAAAATGATTAGAATATCGTAAATAAGAAAGAAATGAACTGACATCCTTTTAACCATTTCGCCCAGACAGAAATATTTTAACTTTAAGACGGTTAAGTCCGGCTTGTTGTGTTTAAGTGGACAATATAGATCCAAGATCAGACTGCACAGAACGAGGAGTCTGATCTTGGATCTACACTGTTCGATACGGTAATACTATTCCGGAGAAAAGAACTTTGAAATCGCAAACTTTGCCTGTTTACTGTTGGCCGAAAATTATTGTTCTAAACAGTTTAACCCAGTTTATCCACATTTTTAACGACTGTAAGCGATGAAGCTTTTGAAAAAAAAGTGCGAAAAGGAGAAAATGCTAGTAAAGATTTTTCTCCTTTTCCCACAATGCTTTTAATCTTTTTAAAGATGAATCTCATCATTTGAGCCGTATCAAATTTGTCGTCTGCAAATGCTCTCAATTTGGACGAATCTAAATTTTGTCGCCTGGTAAAAAGTTAACCCTTATCCTGCTAAATAAGTGAAATTAAACTTTTAAACCGATAGTAAAAACCCAAATTTTGCTATTTCAAAGGTATTTTGGGGGGAAAGATATCTCCTTATCGGACAGTGTAGATCCAAGATCAGACTGCACGTTCTGTGCAGTCTGATCTTGATCTACACTGTCCGTAAAAGGTCAGTGAGTCGCGCTTAGCAGCCTAAGATTTAAGGGATTTAGGATATAGGATGTAAATTTACTTTTGCCTTTGAATAAAACTAGCCACAAATATGCTTTGAGTTCCCTTTCGTCCTGAACTATCTTAGCATTGCACTATGAAATGTTATTTTCCTATGGTATTTTGGATGTAAGGCACGCAAAGAAGTACCTAGGACGATAATGAATAAAGTTCCTTTAAACCTATGCATGCATAATTATCATGCATATATTGTAATGAACCATGCTCTGTGGAAAGGGGGCTTAATGCATTTGCAAAAAAGTATCGACCTATGTCTGTCTGTGCAATCCCCGCAGGGTGACATGGGTCGAAACTTTTTGCTACTTGTAATTTTTCTACATGTTAAAGGACCATTCTACCCAGTGATTTAGTCGGTTGTCAGACAAAATGGATATTATGGATCCATAATTATGTAATAACTTGCTTGGAATCATGCATCACGAATGTGCATTGAACCCAGTTTTCCAAGAGCATGGCTCTGTACTAGTTTTCTTGGCTGGTTTACTCAATTACCCCTTGAAACAATTTAGCAGCAAACGGCTTTTTAAAACATCCTCGATATTGATTGTATGATTGGTTGTACGGTGTTTAACGCCGTTTTCAACGTTATTTCAGTTATATCACAGCGGCCAATGCACCTATCTATGCTTTCCCAGAGTTTCTTTTACCAGTACTCTACACAATATTCTTCCAAAGCCAGAAGCTGCTTTCCCACATAACCATCTTCGAAACAATGGTCATCGGTGAGAGAGGAATGAATGCTCTCGCAATGACACTTATTAATACTCGGAAAGAAATTGGCCGAGTCGGAGATCGAACCGGCGACCCCCTGTTCTCAAGTCCTGTACACTACCGGCTGAGCTACCCGGGCTCGGCACACACATTCTCGATAACATGGGTAGTCAAAATGAACTCATATGAATCTGCATGCTGAGTCCGGTTGGACGGTCGGTAATCCAGACATGGACCGCGAGTTTGAATCCGACGGGCCAAGTTTGGCCACCCATGCTCTTCACAGGGATTGATAATAGTTGTTGTGACCGGGTTCCATTTCTCTCATCGTTATGTTGTGTGGGTAAATAGCTATTGGTATGATACAAATCCGAATATCTGAATCCGTATTCAACAACCATTCTAAATGCCATTCTTAACCTAATTCTGGATTTAGGACGTAACACAATTTCTGATTGGCTAAACCAGTATGTACATATACTTACAAATTTAGAAAATTCTTCAGGGTCAGATTAAGAATATTGCTAAGAGTGAATGGTAAATACAGGCCCTGCTAAAATTGGGTTCAAGGAACGTATGGATATGTGCGCTGGCAGCCTTAATTCACTGGAAATAATGTTATAACCTTCGTGAAACATGAAACCAACACATTATTATATTCTGGCTAAAGAAGAAATCGCTTCTGACCAGTATATCTCCTTTTTAGCGATATTTTCGAAATTTGGTCTTCAGGAGTCTGTTTGCTGATATTATTTGGTTTTTAGGTCGCTTTCATTATTCAACAGGCCCACTAATTAATGTCTTTCCCATGTTTCACCAGTACCAGACTGAGACTCCTTTGTGCCTAACACTAAAATTTGAGCTAAGGGAACCTATGTTTTTTCCCCGGGTACAAGTACAGTAGACCCAGAATAGGCGCCTTGCTATGCAGTATTTGATCTGGTGCTTTAACCCATTACCAAAAACAATCCCATACTTTCACGAATGAAAGAAAAGAAAAAAATGAATAAATAAATAAATAAATAAATAAATAAGTAAAAATACATACACACTTGTGAAAAATTGTGAGAAAAGGAGAGAATGCTGGTTATCAGCATTTTCTCCTTTTCATACAATGTTTTCTGTCCTGTCTGATACCCGCAGTGTATTTTACCTTTTCTGATACAAAGCCAAACATTCGTGCCACGTTTAGTTTGCCGCCTGCAAGTGCTTTCGCTTTGGATCAGCCCTAAAATTTTGTCGTCTGGTAGCGATTTAATTGAACATTGTCAAGCTCATTCTACAGATCGATGTATTGCAATTCAAAACCAATTTTCGCCATAAAGTACTACAGTATCGGTCAGTGTAGATCATAGATCAGACTGCACGTTTTGTGCCGTCTGATTTTGATCTGCGATGTCCGCAAAAGGTCCAAAAGTCGGGCAAGGCAGTCAAAAGGATTAAGACAAATGTCTTTAGCAGATGATGTAGAAATCTTGTTGGAAAAAGAGCTATTGCTTATAACATGTTTCTCACGTGGTTGTCATGGGCTGTCCTCTAAATCGTTGTAAATTTGTATTGTTATAGTAGTGGGTCGAAATTGATAATGAGGAACAGTGAATGCAAATTAGAAAAAAATAGAAGTATTTAATGAATATTTATGAAATGAGTAACGAGAAGTTTTGAAATATACAGTAAATATTTAGCAATGGTCGATTGTAAGCCCTGGTAGCAAGGCGTAAGTCTGGTACTCCGGGGGTTGCGAGTCCGAATCTCGGCTGGACCAAAACGATGAAATTCGTTACGATAGAATATCAGGATACCTGTCTCACCGCTGAACATAGCCTAGGCTTTGTATATGTGGGAAAGCAGCCAGTGGATTGAAGAGTGCTTCTTGTAATACTGGTTAAGGCAATTTATGGAACGCACGGATAGGTGCACTGGCATTCACGATATAACTGAAAATAATCAGAGACCAAGATTATTCAGCTATGCCACTGAGGTATCACGTGACTTCATAAAACACGAGCTATCATGTGACCATTGTTGAAAATGGTCTATCATGTGGCCATTATAAACATGATATTGTTTGAAATTGAGACATGTCAGTCCATAGTGTGTGGTTTATCGTTTATTTTACAGACACTTTAACCCGCTACTGTACAAAAAGGTAGTTTTAAGCCTCTGTCGTTGACCAACCTGGAAAACATCGTGGCAAAAGGAGCAACTGCTCGTAACAAGCAGTTCCTCTATTTTTCTAACAATATTTCTTTTACCTTCGACAGTTTTCCATCATGTAATTTATAAGATTTAGGTCTGCAAATAGCATGCGCAGTAAGGAGTTTACAAGGATTTTAATAGCAAATCACATTCCTTCACGGTCAGTGTAATGCGGCACCAACAGATGCCATGAAATTTACCGTCCCTGGTTTGTCTAGTGTAGAGTAAAACGCCCATAGTACTCCACCACAGACATTGCAATAAATTGCTAGTGGATGCTACATGTGTAGTTTCAATCCTTGGTCCGTATTGTGTGTAGTATATGCCATCAGTGCTCCAAGTTTCAGCATTTTCCCGCATTGCACATTAGTGCCACATGTTGCATTCTCTTACAGGAGTCGTTCGTTTGGTTAATGGCAAATGCCAACAGCACTAGACCGTTGTTGGTGCTTTGTAAGTTTGCTTTATCCTGCGTTATGCATTGCTGACGGATGCCAGAATTGAAACTAGCATACAAACAGTCGAGAACCAGTACCCTGGCCTTCTGGAACAAAACAAACACCAACAGCACACAATCATTGATGATGCTTCCAAAGTACTGAAATCTTGTCCTCTTCCTCAGAAAGCTCATTCGGACAGTCATAGCAGACAGTTAACACAAACTTGTGTGGTAGACATAAGAACTCCAGTCTCGATTGTAAAACGATCGGCATTCTGATGTACTACAGGTATAACACCAAGTAAGGTCTTTTCTTGTAACACTTCGGGTATAAACTAACGATCAGACAGCAAAGGGTATGCGGTCTGACCGTTTTTATTTGCATACTGGTAAAATGACCAAAACGTACTAATTTCAGTTGTATTGGACTTATACCCTTAGAACATGTTGGTTTACTTCCTAATTTGTTGACGAAATTGATTACTCGATAAGTGATGATTTGTACAAATATAAAACACAAAATACTCCAAGACATCATGTTGAATCCAACAATAAATTTTCGGTGTCAAAATCGTCCAGCTTTATGTCAGACAGAAAGTCCATAGTCAAAAAGTTACCATCCGTTGGATCAGGACTCAAACATGGTTCATCGCCTGATGATACACTTGGTGTTCCTGATGAGTCCCCATCGGACCCAATTTCTGACCCAAGGTCGAGGCCGAAGCTGGATTTACTTTCTTCATTATACCCTAACATGTCACGTAAAGCAGTGATATAGTTCATTGCTAATCTTAATGTCGTTATTTTTGTCATCTTGCAACCTGGGCCTTCTTCTATATTGGGTAACACAGCTTTCAAGGTATCAAACGCTTGATTGATATCTTCCATTCTATTTCTTTCACGTGCATTAGCAGCCCGTCGTCTGTACTTACTGAGTGGTGCAGGCGGAGACTTGGGTTTAGGAGCTTTGGGTAAATGTTTTTTCTTCTCCACTTTAATCCGACTTACAATAGTTTTCTTTCTTAAGTTATATTCTGGATTGTATTTCTGTTTCAACTGATCAAGATCTTCTTTTCCGATGTCTTCCAAGGAAACCGAAGACTCACAACTGTCTTTATTTATTGAAATTGTCTGTTCCATAATGTCGCTATCTATTTCTGTTTCTACGCCATTTCTAAAGTTGGCCTCTTGTTCATCCATAACCGTTCTATACAATAATCCCTGTATCAAACCACATACACAAACATCCCACTCAATTTGACACTTTTTTCTTTATCTATTTTAATGAAACAAGTCCTCGGATATTGCGGACGTACTCTTATCTATTTTGAGAGAACCGTAAGTAAAACATTTAAAAACATTGCCAGTACCATTCATAAATGTCGCTCTTCCACCTCCTCAACCAATCGGATTCTCTCGACTGCCAAAATTGTACGTCTAACCACGCCCCTACCTTTCCACCAGTCTTGCTTCAATAATTTTAATAGGTGTAAAAATACATTTTACGCTTTAAACTGGGATACATATGAAATGTTGAATGGGCCTTATACGTCTTCAGTTTATCTTTTTGTATTATATTAACATAGACGAATACTTTTACCCTTGTTCGTATTGAACAGGTCGACCCTTTTAACGCTATTTGCAAAATGACTATCTGTTTTCGACGGCGTGTAGACAGGGATTAGACTGTACAAAACTTCTATATTAGCTATTTCATTCTAAACTTGTGAACATTTACAAATGGGTCATGCTCTGTGAAAAGGGGGCCTTAATGCATCTTTGAAAAGTATCGACCCAGGTCAGCCTGCGCAGTCCGCGCAGGCTGACCTAAGCCGAAACTTTTCGCTACTGGCCAATTTTCTGAATGTCAAGGGACCAGTCCACCTCATGATTACGCTGGTTGTTTAAAAAAGTGGCTATTATAGATTCATAAGTATATTATGACTAGCCTGGTATCATGTATCAAAGAGATGCATTAAGCCCCCCTTTGCCAGAGCATGTCTCAAACGGAATTGTAGTTTTCAAAACGTGTTTAACTCTTTTAGAGCCGAATGTATAAAACCGACATCTTTCGATGTTTGAAAACGTAATCCACTGAAACTGGGACAGATTTACATCTTGAGGGCTTCACTAAACAAGCGGATAATACAGATTAAAGATCAGACAGCACATTCTTTTCAGTCTGGTCTTGATCTATACCGTTCACAATCCCCTGCTTTCGCCTATGGTGCTGACAGGGTTACAAGGCGACAAAAGAGTTGCTATTGCTATTCGTTTTTGATCAGCCCCTGATTGTTCTGTGAGCTTAAACTCTCACTTTGTCCACCGTTCTATCGTCGCTTGGTGATGTTGTTTCTTCCGTGTTTCGTGTTCAACGCCGTATCAACATAATTATTTTGATGAACGTTCACGCTTCACATATTCATTTACAATTCAATTGCTAAATGAATGCTAAAGGAATGAACGAAGTAAACAACTGTAATCAATAGAAAAGACACAGACAATTTAACTTCCATTTTCTAGAATATCTAACAAAACATTGGACAGTGAAGATTCAAGATCAGATTGCACGTTCTGTGCAGTCTGATATTAATCTACGCTGTCTGCCAAAAACCATTTTACCATTTTAGTCACTACTGACGACGCAAGTGTTAAATTACTTGCCGGTTCAAGTGTCGAATGTAATATTACTTGATTCACTGTCTCTTTTCGGGCCATAAAGTTTCAGTCTGATTTAAAATAGGTCTGCATATCTTTAACTCTTGTGTGCATCTTTTATAATTCAAAACAACTTCATTACCATCAATTGCATGATTTCGAACATAGACCTACTGTTCTAGGCATACTACATGCGGACCTGTGCAAATTGACGCAAAGAATAGTGATCATTGTTTGGTTTGTATTAGACGGTTTAACGCCATTTTAACAGCTTAGGTCATATCATGGCGGTCAGTGACGCACCCTTGTATTTCCTGGCTTTCTCACACCAGTACTGACACAACTTTCTTTCCAAATCCACTGACTGCTTTTCTCACATGCATCAGAGGTGGGAGGCGAAAAATCGCTAGAAAGAAAGTTCGCCGCAACCGAGTATCGAACCAGCAACCTCCAGGTCACGAGTCAGATACGCTAACCACTGAGCTACCCAGCCGGGCCGGAAGAGTGATCAATTTGAGGATTGGAAAAATACTCCTTTTTTATTTTATTTTCTTTATTTCATGAGAAATAAAACGTGAAAAGAAGGAGTGATTACTTGAAAATGTACTTTTTTTTTGCACAAAATCTGCAAAAGCTGTTTACTAGAGGAGTGTAAAAAACTATTTTATGTCTATGATGTATGGAGATTTACCCTTAGGCTGCTAAGCGCGACTCGAAGACCTTTGGCGAACAGTGTAGATCAAGATCAGACTGCACAGAACGTGCAGTCTGATCTTGAATATACACTGTCCGATTAGGAAATATTTTTCCATACTGAAAAATACCATTAAAGTAGCAAAATTTGGGTTCTTACTATCGGTTTGAAAGTTTCATTTCACTTAATTAGCAGGTTAAAGGCTAAGTTATATATTGCTGTATTTGAGGAAGGGCGAGACCTCAATTCGTATATGATTTGTACATCAATAAATAAGACTCTAAATTTATTTGGTAATTTTTCGAAATAAATTTTGTGAGAAGTACATAAATACTGAAAAAAAGTAGCTAACAGCCGGAAACGAAATGGTATCCGAATAATTTCCTTGATATTTACAATCACTTACACAGCTATAGATATTTCTGCGAATGGCGTGGATCAAGATCAGGCTTCTCTGAGCATATAAGTCTGATCTTAGATTTATGATAATTGGTGAAATTGTCTGTGGAAAAGAACAGTGACTTTGCAATAATTTAGTCTCATTCACTGACATGGTGCTGCTTGTCTCAATGGTAAAATTTAAGACTTACAGGCTGGAGGCCCCGGGTTTGAGCCTCGCTGGAAGCTCTACGCCTTTCGTTTGAGTGAGCTTGGGCAAGGCACCTCAGAACCCTAGCCTTGCACAGGAAATACGTAAACAATCCAGCTGTCACCGTGATATGACTGAAATAATGCTGAAAGCAAGGTAAAAGTACAATCAGTCAGTCAGTCAGTCAGTGTCAGAAGATATCTATTTTGTTCTTGAAAATGAAATTTCAAAGACTGATTAGTGACACTAACTCCCCATTGTTAACCCTTTTCCGTACAATTCCGAGTTTTAACGAGGAAAGAGGCCCTAACCAGCATTTTCTCTTTATCTAACCTTACAGGGAAATATTCAACCATTTAAACCACGTTGTGTTTGTCGCCTGCAAATACTTCCAAATTCGACGAGTCTAAAATATTTTCTTCTGATAAAGGGCTAAATGAAGGGTCCTCAACGGCTCAGTGATCAAGGCATTCGATTTGTATTTAGAAATACCGGTTCGATCCCTACTTTGGGCGCTAGTCATGTGCAAATATAGTAGGAAGAGCCACTGAAGAGCTATAGACTTCTAGTTGTAAAATCTTGGAGAAAGAATAATTTATTAAGTTTTTGTCGTGATATGATAGTAATACTTATAAAAGCAAATTGAAAAAAAAAAGAGATTGGTGTTTTGCACAGGGCTAGTTACGGAATACAGGAAGTATTGTAGATCAGATTGCACATTCTTCTGCAAGTCTTTTGGGGATAATCCTGACCGTATGATGGGATAGTCTTGTCAAAAAATGGTCTTTAGTCTTTTACTACACAATCTCGAGATTTAACAACCCTGACAAAGAAGACAATTGAAAACATTGTGGGAAACCAGCATTTTCTCCTTTTCCCACAACTTCCTTTTACCCTCAAAATTGTTGTCTTCAAATGCTTTGAATTTGGACAAGTCTAAATTTCTGTCGTGTGGTAGAGAGTTATGATGTATCTTCTTGAAAGTATACGGGGATAAGTTCATTTTATTCGTTTGATGAATCCTTCTCTGGGTTAGTCCGTATTAGTAGTCGGTGTAGATCCAAGATATTGTGTCTACACCGTCCGCAAAATCTATTTGAGTCGGCAGTGGATACGAAAGGGTTTTTTAATCTGACACAGGTTATTGCAGGAATACCAAGTCAGTTTATTTGCTTACCCACACTATAAACCACAAACGCTCCCAATACATCGTAGGCGATCATTACGGCATTTTTTACAAATACCTTATGTCTGTAACTTGAATGTTCGTGTGTGTAAATTTAAATAATCATTGATAAATGAAAGTATACCGCAGAAAGAATGTGTCAGACATGCGCGTGCATGCACGATTCATTTCAAGTACTCTTTTAAACCCATAAATGTATTCCGCCTACCTTCATTTGAAATAATTCATTTTTTTTTTGAGTATCGCTGGCATTCCACAATTAGTCTAGTTTCAGAAATATGTTTTGTTAAACGATTACCATCAGAAATGTTATGTGTTAATGTATTGCTATAAGAAATGTGCCTTGCTGATCCATTGTGCTTTGTAAAATCAATACCACCAAAATGTACTATGTAAAATCATTACCACTAAATGCTCTTGGCTAACCATTATCTTTAGACAAATGCTTTGCTAATTGATTACCACCAAATTGTAATTTGTTAAACAAGTACCGCCAGAAACATGCTTTGTTAAACCAAGTACAACCAGAATTGTTCCTTTTAAGCATTTACTACCGGAAATGTTCTTGGCGAAATAATCAGCACCATAAATATGCTTTGCTAATTATTACCACCAGAAGTGTGCTTTGTTAAATCATTACTACCAGAACTGTTTTTGGGTAAACCACAGCCGCCAGAAATGTGATTTGTAAAACCGTTACCACCAGAAATGCGTCTTGTTAAATCATTACCACTGAAAGTATTATTTGTAAAGCCGCTACCCTCAGACGTGTACTTTGACATACTCAAAACACGAGACATGTGTTTCGTTACACCATTACCACAAGCAACATGCTCTGTTCAGCCATCACCACCAAAATTATGCTTTGTCAAACCATCACCACCAAAACACGACGTTGTTAACGTCGGTCATTAAAAACAATTCACATAGATCCATGGCACGACGCTGTAATTCAAATGCCAACTCTTCCGACGATCAAAAAATGGCCAATGGAGGACTGTTAATATTCGCACTGGTCAGTGGGGTGAGCAGTAGATCTATTATTGTCTAGATATTTGGTAGGGGATCTAGCCTATAATATTTTTTCTAGGTCTCGGCAGAGATGCTATTTAAAGTAATTTGTGAAATGAATGTACATACATTTGTTGTCTCCAGAAATTAGCTATTTTGTTTTCGTCATTTTATAGATCGATAAGACTTTTAGCGGGTCAGAGTTGAAATTGCAAATTAGATCCTGTCTGACAACATTTAATGTTAATATGCAAGTGATATCAGGTAGGAGACGGCTTAATTGCATGATAAAAACCATTACCAGCAGAAATGTGTTTTGTGAAACCGTTACGGACGTTTGCTTTGCTAATTAATTACCACCAGAATTGTACTTTAACTATAAGTTCTACCCGAAATGTGCAGTGTTGAACCATTACCAGCAGAAATGTGCTTTGCTAATCAGTTATGTAAAATTTGTGATTTGTAAAACCATTAACCAATACCACCGGAAATGTAAGTTGTAAAAATATAAACCCAGAAATTGTGTCTTTTAAACAAGTACCGCTAGCTACTTTTAGAGACAGAGGTTTAACTTTTTCAGCTCAAAAAATATTTGAGCCATGCTCTGTAAAAGGGGGGCTTAATGCATCTGCTAAAAGTATCGACAAAGGTCAGCCTGCGCATTTCGCGCAGGCTGACCTTGGCCCAGACTTTTTGCTATTGGTCAATTGTATATGTGTAAGGACCAGTTTACCTCATGATTCAGTCGGTTATTAGATAAAATGTATTTTATCGATCCATAATTATGTGATGACTTGCTTGGTATAATGCATCACGGAGATGCAATAAGCCCCCTTTTTCCAGTGTATGGCTCATTTACAATCGGTTTCTTTCGACCGCCGAAACTCAAAACGATCTTTATCTTACAGGAATGAATTCAACGGACGGTATAGATACAAGGTCAGACAGCACATTCTTTGCAGTCTGATCATAATTTCTGTCCTCTGCAAAAGCCCCTGTTTAACCCTCTGGTCCTATAAGGTTTATATAACCCATGTCTACTTACTGCCTAGACAAGGTAAAACATATTGAAGGTTACAATGACCTTGATCTTGGACAGGATGGATCCATGTTATGCGACGAATTGCCTTGTATAATACATTATGAATATGCATTAAGCCTTCTTTTCGCAGAGCTCCCCTCATTGACTAAGTTTCAATTAATCTTTATCAAGCCACCTTTTACTTATTAGACATGTTTTGGGATATCGGCAACCGAATGGGGCTCGGTGTTAATGTAATAAGTACAGTATTAAACAAGAAAAATGACCCATAAATACCAAAGAAAAATTGACCGTCAAAACATATTACCCGCCCGCTTTGAATGTCTTTTGATTTTTACGTATCCATTACAATTTATATATATTGATCATAACAGGTTTAATTTCAAGACCGTTTAACAATTGATAAAATCAATGACGAAATCTGATATGAGGTAAAAACCGTTTCAATGACTGTCGTCCAAGGATCACAAACCACCAGCCAGCCTTGCTCTCGATTGTCGTCCCGGGATCGGAAGGTTATAAATATGATCCCTGTTTAAATCGTGCCGTAGAGTCAATGACGGGTAAAAGATTAAGTCCTCCTTTGCTGTCTGGATGTTAGGCTCAGATAATCACTAGCCTTACATTAACGGATATTGAAGAACTTAGATAACTTTCTGAAACCTTTTGATAAATATGCTTAGGTGATTGGCTGGCTATTGGCTAGCTAGCCGATTGGTTAGCTAGCCGTATGGATGGATGGGTGGGTGGATGGATAGCTAGATGGATAGATTGATGGACGGACGGACGAACGGATGGATGGAGAGATAGAGGGATGTGGGCAAACCAGGTAAAGACTGATCAATACATAGACTGATATATCGCTGTTCACTGAAGCAGTTCAATGAAGCAGCAACAAGGAGTGGTTTTGTGTTTCGATTGACCCTGGGAAAAAACGATCAATTTCAATTAGAAAGTCAAATAATGAATTTAATCAATTAGCCTATAAGAGTTTGACAATGCCTAAAATGGCAGCCATATACAATTTCAAAGAGCTTTAGTATATGTTCTAAAAATTTTTACGTGAAAGACCAATCGATTGAGTGGGCTCTCAATATTGACTCGCAACTCTCTGTCGGAGATATTGAAATATTTCTGAAGTTATCGTAACCAATGAATTTTGAAAAGTTGCCTATCTTTCGAAAAATTTACAGTTACACGACACAACAATTACAGAAACAGAGGTAATGTCAGCCCTGCGACTAACTAGTTCAAGTGATACAATTAAAATACCTAAACCCTTTCAGAGCACTATAGGCGAAAGCAGGGGCTTTTGCCAGCAGCATAGATCGAGATCAGAATGCGCAGTCTTGGTGTGTGCTTATCAAACTTTTTTTTCATACTCATCTCAGCTGAACATGATATTTCAAGATTATACAAAATTGACTTGATACACTTCACAGAACAATTAAAAAAAAAAATGAACTTCTCTTTCCTTCTTCTAATTCCTTGTTTCTCATTGTCGTACTTGCGAAAGCAGTAATGAATTTTTGAGTTTGAGCACAAACTTTGAAGATAAATACAACTTTGAGTTTCAGATGATTTTATTTTCAGCCCTGGAAAGCGGTCAAGTTTATATATTTGGTGCTGACAGAGTTACAAAGAAAGGAAAATGTGTTCTCAATGTGGTACGGCAACAATGTGGGAAAAAGGCAATATTGTTGTATGTGAGCATTTTCTCCTTTTATCGATGCTTTCAAGGGATGTCGCTGTCTACCACTTGTGTGTGAAATTTCGTTGTTGTTTTTTTTTTTTGTTATGGAAATATGGTAAATTGTAACTTTATGACTTTCAAACATTCTTGTTAAAAAGGGATAATTAAAACTACTTACGACTCAACACATCAATACCGGGTAAAACAATAGAGGAAAATAAGAGCATTTTCTTGTTTTGTCACAATATTTTCAAAACTGGTAATCCGCAACAAAGAAAAAAATCGTCTATCGGTGTTAAAGCAGTATTCACAATATATATATATATTTTTTTTTTGAAATTTGAAACTTGACAAATTGAATATCTAAATCATTGATAAAAATCTCTAACAACTAATTATCGGACTCTCTATTGTGTAATAGTCCTTTAGAAATCTTAACCCATGGCAGTGAATGCTGACTTATGCTTGTCTTTTTCATAGTGTTTTTACGCTGCTACTGGCAGTACATGTATATTAGTTATAGAGTGGGTCGACTTGCTTATTCATCTTTTCCATTGATTTTACCAACATCAGGCTTAGCTAATGCAGTGCCTTACCAAAAGACTTGTCCCCGTGACCCTTCCCGCCAGGATACAACAGATATTATTACAAATGAAGAGTGTTTTATAGTCTTTACTTTACCATAAGTGAACGATCTGCATAGATGTATTTTCATACTGAAATGAAGGAACTGGCTTGAAAACATTTTAACAAAGAAATAAGTTACTGGTATTTTGAGTTATCTACTGCAATGGCGCTAACAGGTTCCTGTTTCAGAATAAAAAAAGTTGTGCCTTTTATACTGATTCTATTATATTAACCCATTTTTTGTAATTATAAGGCCTAATTTGTTATCGGTAGGCGCAGGTTCAAGACCTAAAGTAGTTTCTTAGCTGACTTATACCCCTTTACCAAAAAATTCCGTTTCTTGTCGACCCTGAGGGAAAGGGCTTTAGAAAACATCGTGGAAATAGAGAAATGCGGGTAACCAGCATGTCTCCCTTTTCAACAATGATTTCTAACATTTCAGAGAGAAATTCGATCATATGAGCCAAACGTAATTTGTTGTTTGCAGATGCTTTTGATTTGGATAAGTCTAAAAATTTGATAAAGGGATATTAATCCACATAGTCTGCAAAGGTAAATTATATGTATAGCACTCTGAAGTCAATCCGTAACCTCGATTCCTATCAAATTTCACGAACGATTTAATCAAGGCTAAATTAGACATAAGTTTTCGGGTATATCAATGAAAATGAACATGCCATTCATTCAACCTTAATTGAATACTACAAATGAAATACGGTCTAGACGTCGCCAACTAGCTTTTGACACGGAAATTATTGCTCTCCCACCTCCCTCAATCACACGCATGTTTTTTATCTAATTTTTGAATGTCAAGGTATTTTGTTGAAAATTCAAACTATTGCATTCAAGCCTTGCATTTTATACCATTGATTTATTTTTGTCTTTTGTGCGTCTGTCTTTAAACAGTGTAAACTTGTCTTTGTCTATACAAAGTAGGGATTATTTTTTTCCCCTAACTGCATAATTCCGAGTACATATTTAACGACCCCGAGGACGAACGCTTTTGAAAAATAATGTGGGAAAACGAGAACATGCTGGTCATCAGCATGTTCTCCTTTTCCCTACCATGTTTTCTAAACTTTCAAACCAAACACCATCATCTAAGACACATTTTAATCGTTGTCTGCTTCAAATTTTTAGAATTAGAAAAAATCTTGTTGTGTGGTGAAGAGTTTTTTATTCTAAAATTAATGCCCTAAATTCAAGGTTCCTATTGGGCTTCATCCCGTGCAAGCATTTGATAAAATCTATTTTTGTGTGCATCCGTCTGTTATTAGAAATGTTTTATCACTGCCAAGGTAGAATTAGAACTTAAACTTGGTAACTCACCATGTCCTTACAGCTCAACCTAAAACTTTTAATTTTGTTTTATATTAATTGTGACAAAAGTTTTAAAACTTACCTTTGTGTCAATCACATTCGATGGTTGCTAACTGGAAAGCTTGTTCGTAATTGCGCAATAAGCGGGTGACTCAAAAGGCCTACCTCGTTTCAAAACGATTTTTTCGTCTACCGATCAGCCAAATTCCAAAAATACTTTATAGAAAGATTCCTTGGTTTATATTAATGCATATAAAAACCTTGGGCGTCTATATTTTCTCTAAGGAAGACTTTACCGTAAAGATCCTCTCGTCTGGAACTGCACGAGTGTTATCAGTTTGTAGGTAGAATTATCCAGGGTATTTTATTGAAGTTATATGAATTTGTCCATAGGATCGAATCTTGTCCGCCCAGAGGGTCACAATTTTATTTAAAGCACTACATGGATTGTTAAAAAAGATCTTTCTAAAACAACAAAGCCAAGCATGTTGATATTGTTTTATTCGTTTTTCAAGTTTTCTTGAAAGAATATCCTTCCCGTCCAAACCATAATTTGTACTTTGTTAATAATTAGGTCCATGCCCTCCCGATGATAGTACGTTAATGCCGTTGTTCCCACGTCGTTGTTGTGTCTGTACTGCGTATTGATTCAACTACGTCCTCGGTTTTCTAATATGCTCAAAATTCACGCACTTCAGCCAAGACCGTATCACGTTCACCGGCTTCTTCTGCGTTCCTTCTATGCCGCACAAGTATGGACTGCGTTGGGCCGGTTTTACATTGACATAGTTGGGACTTGTGTGACTGGGTTTAAGGTCATATCGTAGTCCTTTTATGAAGTTTTTTTCAAAGATGGCCTTTCACCGGGGGATCACGTGGTAAGGAAATTTTCAAAAAATCGTATTGATTGGAACCGGGCGACTGAGAGTATTGATATTTTGTATGTAGGATCATCTTGGGATATTTTTGTTTTTTGTAAAATTTGTTCAAAGATTGTTTCAAGGTAAAGAAATAGCTCAGTCCAAGGTGTCGCAGGCTTTATACGATTTTTTGTAATTCATCCGTATGGCATGCTATGTAGATGATATATGAAAAATCTTCTAGTTCAGAACTGCCAAGCCTTGGATGTCGATACTATGTATGAAACATCGCCTAGTGATCCCTATTCCAAGAATTCAAATTATGTGCTTTAGGTAAAAGATGGATCCGGCCCGAGGTAGGCCCCCCCCCCCGAGGTAACTGTTTTCTTTTCATATAGAACTACACTTATGATGTATTCATTAAAACGTTTTGTCTGAAACTATCGCATAGAAAGTAAAAACTTGGTATTCAGCAGCATCTGGTGGTCTTATATAAAATCTGTTCATATTGTGGCCCTGGGTTCAGAGCTTAGCCCCATGCCAGAGTCACCTGATATTATACATCAGGTTAAAGAGTGCTAGGATTGTAAAGAAACAAGTGCTCTCGAATGCAATGTTGAGTTTGCTTGAATACCAAGGTATTTTATTCTCTTGGCATAATGCATTGGTAAATGTATTTTCGCCCTCTCCACACGCAGTCAGTTTTGATGCACAATTATCATATTTTTTTCACGCAGTTGGTTAGGAAAGCATAAAATTGCCCTTTTTTTATGGAGAGAAAATGAAAAATAAGATAAAATGTAAACTCAGTAGTTTTCATTACGGGTGAGTGAATACTGTACAAAGAAAGAACTCGTATATATTGGTCACCAGGACGTAAATATCCCTCAGGAATACCTGCCCCTAATGAAAACGTGGGACAACTAAGAGAGCTTCTTTGCACAGCTACGATCAAGATCAGATTACACAGAATATGCAGTATGCTGTTTGATCTACACAGTCCGACATTTTGTATTGTGTTCTGGTCATTAGTACAGTACTTTGAAATTTTAATACGAGTCATGTTAAGGAAAAGGGAGCCTAACCCTTGAGCTGCTAAGCGCTACTCACTGACCTTTTGCGGACAGTGTAGATCAAGATCAGACTGCACAGAACGTGCAGTCTGATCTTGGATCTCTACTGTCCGATAAGGAGATGTTATTCCCCAAAACATAACTTTGAAATAGCAATATTTGGGTTTTTACCATCGAATTAAAAAATTTATTTTAGTTATTAAGCAGGATAAGGGTTTAATGCATACCCATGATGCGTTATACTAAGCACATCAGCACAGAATTATAGGTCCATTAAGTCCACTTTGTCTGACCGCCGACTGAATCATGAGGTAAAATGGTCCATGCAGAAAAAATGGTCAATAGCAAAACGTTTCGACCCAGGTCAGCCTGCACAGACTGCGCAGGCTGACCAGGGTCGATACTTTTTGCAGATGCATTAAGCCCCCTTTTCAAAGAGCATGGCCCATATCTTAGTATCATTTCACTGGATAAATTATTCTTTTACTTAGCACCCAAAGGGCTCACCAGAGTAACAGCAAGGGGAGGGCCTATAACAAAATGTAAGCTGCCGTATCGACCAAACATTTACTGTTGGTGGATGGTCCTTTTGTCCTCTCTGTCCGTATGGCCAAAACCTGCAAAAACTGAATTGGAATATTTTCTGTTTGAGATAAAATGGCAAAAACAGCATTGAGAGTACAATACCTGATTTTGTACCGACAGGAAAAAGTCATTTTTCCGAATCATTTAGCACTGTAAGGATTCATCATAAGCAATTGTGTAACAACAACAACAACAACAACAACAAATTTAAAGGTCATATAAATGCTAGCATATCTTAGTGCTGCAAAATTTCCTGGCCGGCATATCTGAGTTCGTAAAATTTGTTTGAACTGACATTTCTGAAAAATTGCGTTTTGGTTTTGGCATATTTGTGTAATTTCTGGAAATGATGATTTACAATAAAATGTAAATTCTTCAATATTGGGTATATTGAAGTTCTGGAAACATGCCTGTTCTGGCATATCTAAGTGTTGAAAATGTGAAGTTTCATAATTATTGATCTAAGAAACAAAAATCTTTAAAAACTGCGTGTCCACCGAGATTGGAAGTCAGCAGCCTATAGTTGTATTTCCAAGTTCTGTATGGAAATACGCGGGGGATTCCATACTTAATGCAGCTAGACAACCAATCTGTTCACGACTCGGGAGGTGGCTAAGTCAAGGGGAAAAATGCTCAACAAGTCAATTTGTAATATGATAGTGAAACTATAACATTATCATATTTAACTACTTTGTATGAAATCTATTTAGTGTCTAGTTTAGGGACGTTGCCCTCCTGCTGTAGGTATTGTGGTCATTAATAGTTTTGTTATTTTGTATGGATATTTTAACTTTTTTCCTGACGAATAGATGATTTCGACTTATGCGGAGGGCTTGAAGAACAATTCCTCTCCAAATGACCACCCTTTTCGGTCATACTTTCGAATAAAGTGGCGGACGATGTAGACCGCAGATCCGACAGCACATTCTATGCAGCCGGATCCGAATCTACGCAGTCCGCCAAAGCTAACTCTGTTACCTGGGTAAGTAGAAGGATTAACAGATTTATCTTCGAATAGTTAATATAATCTGACAAACAGGATGAAAGTCGAGGAAAAATCTTAATTAATTCATTAAAGTCTGTTCAAAACCAATTTTCCTCCTAATTCCAACATATGTATAGATAGGTAGAAAGACTACTACCCTGAATTAGATAGGTGTATTATTTCTGAAATCTGAGAAGTAAAAGATAATGAAAAGTAATAACGTCTCCTTTTTGATACTTTTGCATACTCTGTATTATGTACCTTTTCACGGTCAGTGAGTCTCGATGGGACAGTGGTAACGTCTTGTTATCAGGGAGTTATGAGCTGACTCTTCAGCTGGGCCTGTATTCCTTTACGATGATCAATGATATTAATTGCAGCATGACTGATTCCTCTCTCACCATGTAACATTTCTTGACATTGTCTCTGTGAAAAAGCACCCGATTCACGAGACGGAATTATAGTTAATAAACAGGTATGAGGCATGGATAAAGTGAACTAGCCACCTCGAACTGAAATACATGAACCGAAAAAATAACCCGACCTTAAACCTTCAAGAGCCATAGGCGAGAACAGAAACGTTTGTGGGCGGCATAGACAAAGATCAGAAAGCAAAGACCGTGTCTGATGTTGGATCTATACCGTCCACGTCTTCGGTAAAAGGTAGAAGACTTCTGATTTACAGTGGATTGTATTTTCAGCCGTCGAAAAAGGTAGAGTTTACATATTAGACTCCAAAAAGAGTTAAAAGCTGAACGAATACAGGTTTGATTCATTGTTACGCCTCGCGCGACTTGTCTTATTAGGGCATAACACTGCAAGTGTCCTGAAGAACTATAGTTGCTTTAGCTGACAGTATAGATCAAGATCAGACCACACAAAACTTATCTCTAAGCTGAGATATTCTGGCTAAAAATAGCCTGAAAATGACAGTGACTGTGGACTCTTTATCCTGACTGAAAATTGAAATAGACTTTATTTTGTTACAAAAAATAGATATCACTTTTTAGCCTTATCGCGCGAACTTAAAATCATTTACTATTACATAAATACATTTCTTTCTTTCGAGTCCAAATAGTGATCAAAAGTAAACAATTGGATGTTAAAATGCATTTGAATTTAAGTCATACCTTTTAAAAGTACGAAAATTATTGTG
Source organism: Hippopus hippopus (assembly GCA_946811185.2). Lineage (NCBI taxonomy): Eukaryota > Metazoa > Mollusca > Bivalvia > Cardiida > Cardiidae > Hippopus > Hippopus hippopus. The sequence continues at coordinate 35,452,286 of OX328097.1, forward strand.
AAGATGACAATCTTTTATTAAAGAGTCAGTCCAAGTGTTAGTCGCTGGCACAAAAATAATATGAATTTTATCTCCAGGTAAAGAGAAAACCAAAGATATCTAGCGACCTGGCAACTTTTTACCCACTTTTAAAATTCCTTTTTCTGCCAGCGAATACCACCTGGATCGACCGTACAATTACAGATTGTCATTTTCACAATGATGTTCATACTTTTAAATGGTATAATTAAAATTTAAATGCATTTAAACACCCGCATTGTTTGCATTTGACCCCTATTAGGCCTTTAAAGTTAATGGCATTAAATGAAGTTTATATGACCGAAACAGTGCAGCGGAGGGTGTAGAGATAAGATCAGGCTGCATGTATCTTGCTTTACAGTGTCCGCAAAATAAATATATGGTAGCGAACGGTAGGATAGGAACTAAGCAAAACGTTCGCCATTATCATTTGAATTGCACAGTAAGACATTGAAAATAAAACGATTTTATTAAAGTGGGTTTAATGCATCTGCAAAAACTATCAAACCAGATCAGCCTGCACAGTCCGCACAGTCCGCACAGGCTGACCTGAGTCGAAACTTTTTGCTATTTGTAAATTTTCTAATAGTCAAAGATCGTTCTACGTCATTATTTGGTCAGTTGTAAGACAAAACAGACTTTTATGGACCCATAGTTATTTGATGACTTGTTAAGTATTCTGCATCACGGAAATGCATTTAACCCCATTTTTCCAGAACGCCGCTCGTGTCTATTTTCGTCCTTTATTCGTAGACATTTTACACCCTAGGGGCTTCGTTTTCCGCAAACAGTGTGAAATAAGAACCATGTGACACAAATTTTACTGAACCTGACTTCCCGAAATTAAGTGACTTTCCGGTGTCAATTTTCGAAGTATTAGATCCTTCACCTGTGACCAAGTATCACTTTTAAAACCCTTAACCAGCATGGCCTATATTTTACGAACATGCTGTAGAAGGCTTTCGCAAACATCGCGGGAAAAGGAGAAAATGCTGGTTCACCGGCATTTTCTCCTTTTTCCCCACGCTTTCTCTCCTTTCAAATACAAATTCTAGCATTTAAGTCGCATTTAATTTGACGTCTGCTAATGAATATAATATGAAAGAATCTAAAATGTCATCATTTGATGAAGTTTTCCCTCTTTCAGTCGACATATTGTTGGCCTAGTCAAAGTTGTAAGGATTTGTAAATATTTTTGATCCAAATTATAAAAATGGTACTTGAAACTGTAGAAGGCATTGTGGGAAAAGGAGAAAATGCTGGTTACCAGCATTTTCTCCTTTTTCACAATGTCTTAAAAGGCCTTCTTACCCTAGTTCGTTGAAACTCGGCGTTGTTTCGTGAAGAGTTTAACCGTGACAAAAGTACCATTACACAGATCATTGACTGTCATCATATACATTGTAGTTGCATTCTTTTATATAGCACAATATAAGGTCAGAGAGTATGAGGAAATATCTGAAATCAAAAATAAAAAAAAAAAACCTCGAATGGTTAACCTTTTCAACACCATATGCGACAGCAAGGGCTTTCTTTTGAGGCGGGCATAGGTCAGGACCAGACTGCACAGAACATGCAATTTGATCTTTGATCTATGCCTTCCCCTTGTTCAGTCAAGCCTATAAGATAAGAATCTTTCTGAGTCTCAGCAGATTTTATTTTCAGCCGTTGAAAGAAGGCTCGTGAGCGTTTATACTTGGCGATGAAAGACTTAAAATACAATTTTTACTTCATTTTTTTTAATGAAGGGTTCTCAGTGACTCAGTAGTTATGGCGTTGGATTTTTAATCAGGAAACCCAGTTCAATCTTCTTGAGCGGCGGTAGTCAAGTGGGAATTTTCTTGGCGCTTCAGAGCCGAAGCCTAGTACGGGTAAAGCTTAGGAACTAAAAAATGAACTAAAAGATGAACTAAAAGACATGAATAAAAGATCCGTCGACGTGATTATACCGTTAAAATACTGTTGAAAGCTACATTTTCAAACAATTAAAGTTATCACTTAGTAGAAATAGAACATGAATCAAAGGTCGAGAGTGCTAGCAAATATCATTCGGCAAACCTCGGGTGATCCGTTGATCAGTTCCCACGGCTGTATCACATAGCTTGATATGCACCTACACGGTAGGCCTACATTTGTTAGCCGGAAATATACCGCTTTACCATGGACGTGTCCAGCTTTTTTGTCTGGTAAAGAGTTGAAGAAATGGACAACAGTGTACATTCAACATTTTATAGGTACGTAGATTAGTACTTTAAAGTAAAGTCCCCGAAAAATAGTCAAAATTATTCACAGTCAATTTGACTGAAGGGTCCATAAAAATGTTGTAAAATGTCAAGGTGAACAAGAACAAAATACTAAACGGACCTCCCGCTCTGATTAACACAAACTTACCTCATAACATCCTGCAGGCGACTCTTAGCTCTTTACAGCAGCAGCAGAAGTATATTTAAAATATTGTGGCCAAAGGAGAAATTGCACTTTTAACCGCAGTTTTTCTTTTGGCTGCAATGTTTTCATGTGTATCCACGTATTCAGTCTAACCTTATATTCATTATATCCCTGTTTAAAAAGAATGTTTTCAAAGTTTATTTGCTGTAAATATGTATCAGGAGGTAATTAGGTCATAAGTAGACTGTTTCTATTAGATATCATTAATGTACTCGTTTGTCCAATTCTTTATATATAACTACCCGAGTACGTTTCTGGCATGCAGGAACGGTAAAGCTCGCTAATAAGGCTTTATATCTTAAACAGATCATGACAAGTTTTCTGAGAAAAGTGAAACACGGCAGTTTCTAGAACTTTTTACTGATCTTAAAATGCTCATTTCATTTACTGAACACGAAAACATTTGGAATTAATCCTTAGACTGCTAAGCCCGACTCACTGACCTACTGCGGACAGTGTAGATCAAGATCAGACTGCAGTCTGATCTTAGATCTACTCTGTCCGATAAGGAGATATCTGTCCCCCAAAATAACTTTAAAATCGCAAAAATGGATTTTTAAAGTTGGCTTGAAATGTTTATTTCAAGCCATTTAGCAGGATAAGGGTCGAACTAGTTGGAAACAAGGAGATGTAATGTGGGTGTGATAATAATGACGGTTTGCCTCATCTACACAATGGAGTATTCTCGTTTCTGAGAGTGATGTAATTGTAGAAAGATGCTGCGGCAAATCAAACGGGTAACAGGGGGCGTAATCAGATTTATAGAATCATTACACACTTCGAATTTAATAGACGTCTATTTAACAAAATTATAGACATGTCCATACTGACAGCATCTGCAGAGGACAAATTAAAAGTAGTTAAAATTATGATATTTTTCATTGAAAGGATAGAAAATGCTGGTTACCAGCATGTTCTTCTTTTCAAACAGTGTTTTCAAACGTCCTCATTCCCATAGTCGTTATAAAACGAGACTGTTTGGTAGCGAATTATCACTGTGAACGACATTATATTATCACTGTGAACGACATTATTCTCTAAAAGGGACATCTTGTTCCCCCCCCCCCCCCCCCCTTACATTACGCGCTTGTATTTTGTGCATTATGGGCGCTACGTCCTTGGATACCTGTGAGAACTTGAACCAGGAAACTGGACATATTGCATGGCAATTGCTTGATAATACACTCCATTTAAGTAAGTAACCTTCTGTAGATGTTAAGTTCATGTGACTAAAATGGTCAATCAAATTTTGTGTGCGATTTGTTCCCCGTGATAGTAAATTTGCCATTTCATCGGCCAGTCATTGTTATACAGTTGCAGCAGTAGCTATTACTCAGTCAGGCAGATATAGTGCTAATGTTAAATTCATATCCTTTTCAGTGCCATAGGCGAAATATAAGGTTTTTGCAGTTGGTATAGATCAAAAGCGCAGTCTGATCTGAGATCTATAACGTCTGCATGTATGGCCAAACCTTTTGAGATAAACTTCGTTTTGGTTGTTGGTAGATTGTGATGAGCCATCGAAAGAGGTCAAGTTTGTAAATCCTGCCCTGAAAAACATACAGAAACTAGTTAGATCTAGTAGCGCAAACGAAACAATTGTGACATCAAACACAAAAAAAGCTTACCTAAAAGTAAAGAAAAAAAGAAGCACGCCGGAAATGATTGATGAAACCAAACACGATACAAAAAAAGCTAACTGGAAATGAAACAAAATCACACAGGTAAATGCATGCATGTCCTTCAACTTTCATTCATGGCTTTATGTAAAATAATTCATTATGTATTTTACTTAATCTGACATCCCGACGGCTTGACGTCGAAGCAATTTGCTACGTAAAATTGCTGTACCTTATTACTCTTTTTATCCTTAGAGTGTGAAAAAAGTAACACTGGCATACAAAAGGTGAAAACAGTAAAGAAAAAGGCATCCGATATACCAGTGTCTCGACCTTTTTGATTAAGAGTATAAATAACAAAACATTGGAGAACGCAGATCTAAGGTCAGTATTTTGCGCAGACTGATCTCTAGCTTTCAGCGTACAAAAGCAATTGCTCTTTCCTCCTATAACGAAAAGCGTTTGCCCTTCATGAACCATAATAAGTGCTTACTGAGGGAAAATATCAAAATGAATGATGCATATTTCACATCCTTTTGCAGAATACAAAAGTTGATTGCTTGACATTTTTTCAAATCACACTATTTCAATCTTGTCACGGCGCCAGCTAAACTATTTATGTTTTTCGTGGGTACCAGTGCAGGACAAAAAAAGGTTGGAATTTCCCAAAAATCATAACGTCCTTAAAAATGCAGAAAATGACTTTGAATACGTATTATTGAAATATGGAAAAATAACTAACATAAATAAAACTTCATCACATGAAATACAAATAAAAACCTTGATATAGACTAAACGGGCTTTCACATTTCAAGTGAATTTGCAGAGAAATGAACAGAGTTATAAAAATGTGCAATGATGTGATCCTTTGCAGAATGTGTAAAGGCTGATCTTGAGCTGCTCTTTCCGCAAAAGACATAAGATTTCAATCTAGGCAGTATATAGAGCTCAGAAAAGTAACGATGAATAGACTGTATTCCTTTACCACACAATCCCGAATTTTAAAAGACCCGTAGAAAAAAGTCTTTTGAAAACATTGTGGGAAAAGAAGAAAATGCTGGTGACCAGCATTTTCTTATTTTCCCACAATTTTTCTTCCTTTCCTTTAGACAAATTTCACTTTTTGAGTCACATCTAATTTTGTCGTCTGCAAATGCTTTGAATTTGGACCAGTCTAAAATTTCGTTGTTTGGTATAGAGTTAAACTTTCGAAATTGTTTGCATGTCAGGAAAGTCGAGATTTTAACAGTCATAAAGATGCGCATTAAATTTATCTTATAAGGCCACAAATATCACAACAAAGAAAATCTTGCAGACTATTTAGCATAACAAAAGACTTTTACAGCAACATGCAAGACGAATATCTCAGGTATGATTTTATTGTCATATTTCTTTCACTCAAGAACCGTGTGTAACTCTTTACCAGACGACAACATTTTGGACTGGTCCAAATTGAAAGAATTTGCAGACGACAAGTTAAATGTTGTTCGAACCATTGAATGTGTTTTGCAACAGGTAGAAAACATTGTGGGAAAAGGAGAAAATGCTGGTTACCAGTATTTTCTCCTTTTCCCACTATTTTTTTCAAAAGCTCTCTTTCTCAAGGTCGTAAAGGATTAAAGAAAAGAAAAATGCAAAACACGCACATACTGATAGCTCGAAATTTTTACATACATATATTTTCAAATGTTAGAAACAAAAATTGTCTATCTTTACCAAAACACCAACAAAGGAGCGGCCGTTCTATAAGAGATCAAACCTGTATTGGTTAGAGATAGATTTTAATTTTTAATGTCGATCTTTAAGCTGTCGAATAATAATCAACTAAGGAAGAAGGATTTTTTATTAGATAGCGCCTCACCAAGTTGCACTTAAAGTCGGACAATGAAAGCTTCAAACTGCTTTTTTCCTGTGAATTAGAACAAGATCAGATTACAGAGAACGTGTTATATATTTTTGTTTGATGCAACCTGCACCAGATTTCTAGACTTGGTCTTTACGTATTATTGACTGGAAAATCATGTTCACTTTTATCTTGAAGAAGGGGTGGGGTATCATGTTGAAACTTAAATTATTATGGAAACGACCATTAAACGGTTGCTTCTCAGAAACTCGTGCAATCTTTAACGATCACCATGCCTTTTTATATTCAATGTATACATGTACGTTTACAATTTCTAACTGTATCTTGAAATAGCTTAGGACATGATTTCAATCAATTTTACAAGCTAGAAACTGACAACACTGTTTTACCATGTACCAAACAATCCCCAGTTTTAATGACCTTGCGGAAATCGATTTTTTTAAACAATGTGGGAAAAGGAGAAAATGCTGGGAATCAACATTTTTTCCTTAATATTTTTCTCTTTTTCCCAAATATTTTCTACCCTTTCTACAACAAATACCATTGATTGAGCCACGCTCACTTAATATGTCCTCTGCAAATGCTTTCAATTTGGCCCAGACTAAAATTTTGTCCTATGGTAAAGGGTTAAAGCGAGACATTTTGATTTTTTGTCAAAACGTTGGATTACAATTTTTCATTGTTTGGTAATCCTTCTAAATGTATTAAGTTCACACTTAAAATGCCCCATATACCATCCACATGCTTTTCCGGTTTACAATCACCCTGGTCACACCGAAAATCGCGATATGAAGCCTCAGCGTTCGTTAGCTTAAATCACGGGACAAAAATGAAACTCCACTTACCCTTATGTCTTAGTTCATTAATATCCTCCAAGAATACAAGGCTTCAAGAATACAAGACATTTCCATTTTCTTTAAGATATGAAATCCACATATTTATTTCAGTGAGTATGACACATCCGACACGGCGCAGCCATTTAATAATGCAGGTACGGCCTATATTCGCAGAGACTGAGAGTAAACCAACATTCTAAAAATAGACAGATCTTAAACCTCACTGGCATGGTCGTGTCACCTTCGGCAAACCTCGGGTGATCCGTTGATCAAGTCCCTCGGCTTTTTCACTTAGCTTGATATGCACCTACACGGTACATTTCTTCGCCGGAAGTACACCGCTTCACCGTTCTGAAGATCGTAACACTCCACTTACAAAGCAAACACTGGTTACCATTTTCCGTTGGAATCTTTCTAGACACGTTTCCGATGACATACAGTTTGGACATTTATTTTCTAACTCGGTCTGACAATTACGTTGGCATTTTTCAGTGACAGGTTGCTTATCGCCCTGGCTGTTGCGAATCGCCGCCATGTTTGAGATCATGTGACTGGCAGTATTTCAAAATGGAAACCCCTTTGATACGGACGAGGTAGATGAAGGTAAAGAATCGGCCGATTTGTGACGAGTTAGTCATGCCACAGCCATTAATTTAACAGCAAAATCTGATGAAAGCGCCATTTGTTTTTTAAACACAGTTTTGCCTTGAACTTATTTGTTGTTTCTGTGAAAAGAATCTTTTTTATGTTTGTGAATTAACGTGTTTAAATAAAAGCTTTTAAAATTTGCCATATTACCTATCTAGACCTCAATTTTTTCTGCGATTGTTGCAGACGAAGACGATATCAACAAATAGTATGACATCATCAGCCTCGATATCGATAGAATGTCACTTGATTGATAACGAAACAAATCAGCCGCGAAATTCGATATGTCGCGATTTCAGATTATTCGACAACATATGCTGAAGAGTTTGGAGCATATAAGGAACCGTTAACTCTGATGCTGCTAAGCGCGACTCGTGTCGCTTTTGCGGACAGTGCAGATCAAAATCAGACCGCACAAAACGTACAGTCTGATCTTGGATCTACACTGACCGATACGGTATCTTTTTCCTGATGAAATAAACTTTGAAATAGCAATATGTTGGTTTTTACTATTGAGTGGAAATTTTCGTTTCATTCATTTAGCAGGTTCAGGGTTAAGAGATGCATTGCCATTTAAAAATTTTGCTGCAAAATTAGGAATTACGATGTCATATTTTTTTGTGAATCGCTTACTGTAGAAATTATAACCGAAAAGAAACGCATAAGATAGACAAATACAGATGAAATCATTACATGTTGATTGATTGTATGGTGTTTAACGCCGTTTTCAACATTATTTCAGTTATATCGCGGCGGCCACTGCACCTATCCATGCTTTCCTGGAGTTTCTTTTACCAGTACTCCGCACAACATTCTTTCCAAACCACTGGCTGCTTTCCCACATAATCATCGTAGAAACAAGGATCAGAGGTGAGAGAGGAATGAATCCTGTCGCAATGACTATCATCAATCTTCGGAAGGAAATTGGCCGAGCCGGGGATCGAACCAGCGACCCCCTGTTCTTGAGTCCTGTACGCTACCTACTGTGCATCATTACATGTGTACCAATGCAATCAACAGCTGACGCAGAGGCATAAAAAAGACACTTCTCAATTAAAAAAAAAAAGCACAATTTACATATAAATATCGAATAGAATTACTGTTAACGGGCCTGCAAGAGAATGTCACATTAATTAAAGCGTTGAGTCATGTTGATGCAGTTTTTTTTTTCAGACTCAATGAAGATTTTCGAAGATATTGTCCATTTGTCATAATAGCTTTGTTTTGCTGCGACGTCAGCTTGATTGTTCCGGGGAAAATGGTTATAATTTCATCTTGTACTAAGTTTGTCTTACTCTTGATATTTTCTTTCTGTTTATCTTTGAAGGGTAAGAAAAAATGCACGGTAAGTGCAGGCCGGTGAATTTGGGTTACCTAATTGTAAATTTACTTAATTTGCATTATTTATCGTAAAAACACACCTGTACAATGGTATCAAGAAAACATAAATTTATTATAGAACAGAACAGAATGAGATCTATGTAGACGTGACCAATATTCATTAATTGCTCTTTAATTACTTTTCCTCCTAAATATGCATTTGTTAAAGTTAATATATTTATTAAAAATACTGAAGTGAACCTTGTGTACTCAAGGGGTAGGTATACGGACTGAATCGATTATGATCAAACTGTATAGAATTTATAGTCTGATCTTGGTTCCACACCGTCAGTTATTTTGAGATATATTCTGGCCAGCACTGGATTGGGACGACAATAATTTAGATTCTTTGTTTATCAGAAAATATTCACTTAACTCTTAACTATTTTTTTTTTCGGGGGAGGAGGGTTTCTTTTACGTCCAGTTCAACTACATGGGAAAAAAATTAAAAAAAAAATAAATTCTGTAACAAAACTTTCTAATCTGCAAGGATAAAAACATTTAGGCTGAGCAGAAAGAGTGTTAGGTTTCCTTTCTAGTCAAGACAAAAAAAATCAAGGGCTGGACAGAAAAAGAGTTTTGGGCACATGATAAAGACATCTGTTGATGGTATAGCCTCGTTTCTACAATATTTCAGCTTTGTGACTGCGTGTCTGAGGCTAGTGCATTTTTCCTTACGTTCTCACTAGTTCTTTACATTTCTGTGCAACATTTTCTTTCTAAGTCGATATCCCAAATCAACAATAATCCAATATAAAATCAGCGTTTTGAACGAATAAATCATGTTGCGATGACTGGTAAATGTTCAGAAATACTACTGTGTGCTCACCACTCTAGTTTACAAGCACTGTGCAATACCACAAAGCATTAAGCTCTTCAGCGCCAAATATATAAACTCGACCTTTTTTGACGGTTGAAAATTTAATCCACTGAAACTCTAACAGATTTCTATCGTCTAGGCCTGATCTATCAAGCGGACGGTATAGATCCAAGATCTTGATTTATGCCGTCCGCAGTCCTTGTTTTCCCCTATAGCGCTGAAAGGATTAATGCTTTGCATCAAGACATTGACTGGAACAGTCGGTGCACCTTAGTCGATTACCAACAAAACTTTTGTTATGTTGAACTTCATCTCTTTTGCAAACAAAATCACATTCTCATGAATAATGTCCCCTTTCAGCTACATCAGGGGCCATTACGGACGACACAGGTCAAGATGAAATTGATCTTAAATCTATAACGTCCGCTTGTTTAGTCAAGCATATAGTATAACAAGAGCACCGGAACATTTTCCGGAACATTTGACCAATGAATTACAAATCACTAATTACCTAACCTACATGTATATACGAAGAATTTTCCTTGTCTAAGTTTCATAAGGCATTCTAGTAGCTATATCCTGATATTGCGGCCAAAGACAGATTCCACGTTGAAGATACTAGTTTTGGTTGTTTAAACATTAACTTTTTTACCTCATGAATATTCAAAAAACGAGATTTCATTAAGTCTCCCACGGGGAGGGAAGAAATTAAGTCGGGGCCGACGATGTCGGTGCATTTGACCCTAATATTTTTTTTTCATGATCGAGTTGCTGTTTTTTTAATTTAAAAATTGTGTAGCGTGACGCTGAAACACGTTTGACCCTTGGAGTATGTGGCAAACACAATCTTATTTGAATTAGCGGATAGTGTAGGTTAAGATCAGACAACAGGAAACATGCTGCCTGATCTCATATCTACCCAGCCCGCTATGCTGAGACATTCTGACAGGGAACAGTTTCGAAGTTTGTAATTTCTAGATGTTGTTTCTTGATAAAATTGTCCCGATTGTGTTGATTTTAAACTGGAAAGGAAGGAACATTCACCCTGTGGTAGGCAAATATGTTTTATTTTCTTCACAAACATGTCAAGCGCATCGTTAATTTGAATGTTAAAAAGATTTCCTGCATACTTAACTTGCTGTAGTGAATTCAATCCTTTACCATACAATCCTGAGTTTTAACGACCCAGACGAAATAGCCTATTGAAAACACTGTGGGAAAAGGAGAAAATGCTGGTTACCAGCATTTTCTCCTTTTCCCGCAGTGTTTTCTGCCCTATCAAAGAAAAAAATTAATCATTTGTGCTACATTTAAATTATCGTATACAAATGCTTTCAATTTGGACAAGGCAACAATTTTGTCGTTTGGCAGAGAGTTGGCCTGTATAGAATATTCCTCCAGCAACAAGTATCTTTTAAAAATCATTATAAAAGTAAGATTAATACAATAATACTTGTAAAAACATTAAAGCAAAAGACGGAACTTTTCTTAAAGAACAATTTACAAGCAGTTTCTTACTTAGACACAATATTTTAAAATGTTGGTTACGGCCGTCTGCAGAGTGTTATGACTAAGTCCTATTTTCTGCTGTCCCCCGTGGTGTTTTCTACTCTATCGGAGAAAATTTCCTTCATTTTAACTGAATCGAATTTGTCGTCTGCATAGACCTTTCAGTATGGACGAGTCCTAAATTTTATCGTTTGGTAAAAAGTGAGACGCCGAAAAAAAAAACGAATTTACTCTTCTGGTGGGGAAAGAGTGAACCCTAAAAATGGCAAATAAATTAGTAGTGATCGTTTTTTCCTTAGAGAAGTTGCAATTTAAAGGCCATTTTTTGGTTACCATGTACAAGACCTCAAAGAATCGGGCAGTGTCGATCCAAGATCAGACTGCATATTACGTGTATTCTGATCTTGATCTACACTGAATGCAACAGCATAAAAAGTAGTGTTTTTTTTCAGCACTCCAAAGGGCCTAGCTATCCATCATCCGAAGATGGGTCTATTTTTCGCTTCACAGCTTATCAATAAGTGGACGACAGTGTTTTAAATAGATGGAAAAACAATCTTTATGAAAAAAAGTGTGAGAAATTTATATAAAATATAAACATAGAAGACCTATCGGCAGGGCATTTTTTTTTTTGTCCCTTACAACACAAATTAGTCACTTGTCGCCCTAGTTTGATATCTGAACAATTTACGTTTTGACATGTGTATCGAAAATAGAAAAATGCAATTGTATTTAATGGTCAATTAAATACTGAATACGTTATTTTTTATGTTAATTTTCTTTTCTCAAAACTTAGATTGTTCTGAGTGTAATGATTTATGTGGGAATTGCAACCGTTTGGATGTCAAGGATTTTTTTTTTTTCATTTAGCGAGGATCAAGATCAACTCACACAGAACAAGAGTATTTGTGACAACTTAGTATTGTGACAACAGGGGAACCAGCCCGTTTCAAGTTATCTGGTAATGGGTAATGGTAATAAATAGGTTAAAAGATTATTTCAAAAAAGAGAGCGTATAGCCTTAATACGAGTAACATGAATATTTTCTAGATTAAAGGTTTATTTTGATATTTTTAATTCAAACAACATGGGCCAGGAGTTTAAATCTTGGCTTTGCCCTTAGTCTTTTCGAGGAATGATAAAAGTGGCTGAGATATATAGGATCTGACATGAGTTGGTGTTTGAGATAAAATTTTATTAAACGAGTCCAGGGAAAATGTTATTAAGCTCGCCAAAGGCTCGCTTAATAACATTTTTTCTTGACGAGTTTAATAAAATTTTATCTCAAACGCCAACGAATGTCAGATTCTTTTTATCACATAATGATATTTCACAAATTATAGATCAGAAGATCAAAACCATCTATAGATGCACCTGCGATAATATCCATAAAATCCAATTCACTTCTATGAAATACGTACAAAATGACGTCAAAAATGACGTCATAAAGTTGTGATATCAAACGTTTATAAGATAAGAAAAATTCATGATGGGTATATTATACTGAAAACAAGGGACGTTATGTGATAAAAGGTAAATCAGGGCAAAGGAACCCATTGCGAGGAGGAATTAGGGTGAAAGGAAATAAAGGCGAACGTTTTTAGGGAGACCGATCCCGGATTAAACCTGGTCTAGTTCAACATTTATTGATCAGAGATTTGAATATTTTTATTGTTTTGTATCGATAAATTTATATTAACCAAGTCTATTGCTCATATTATTTCATGCTTTCCGGTAGGTTATCGAGAAATATCAGTGAAATACTTTTCGATATTTCATGTTTACGACCAGTGAAAATACCGATTTTTATATTCTGACTCTTCAATCGAAGGCGGAAACAGTTGTTCCTGCGCACTAGTTACCTAGGTAAAATGCGCGTGCCTCACAACCAGATGGAAATATGACGTAATTTACCTTACATTTCTCGCGCTTGACGTAATATTGTAATGCGTTGCTATGCGGAGGGAGTACGCCACGGGGAATAACCGAAAAGAACTGTCCTGGATTTTGATATAAGTTCCCCCCAAAAAGAGTTAAAAGCATGAAATAAATTGAATATTTGCTTTTTTTTTCGGTGAAAGACCGTAATTTATTTCATCGAGTGAACATCATCGGTAATATTTTCACTTGTGGCGCAGAAAAATATCCTCTATATATTAACCAAGTCTATTGCTCATAATATTAATCCATGCAGAAACATGGAAAGGGGTTGTATTGTTTTCCGAACTAGTTACCAGGTGATGAAATGAATTGGGACGAGAAGCCTTGAAGCCTCGTTGCTAACTCGCTGAAACACGTACGTCCTAGGGACGGATACGATAAGTTATTACATAAAAAAAGTTCATTGTAGGTATGGTCAAAAACGGACATTTCATAATCAATCAGTGAACTATATTAACTTGTTGAGTAAAAATCCTTAAACGATAAAATTATGTTTTTCATTCTAATTATTGTCCCATCAAGAAAACATTGTTTCGGGTTGGAGGCTAAACTTTAAATAGAACAGGAAAAAATAAAGGTGCCAACCGGAAGTCCCATGATTTAAGCCCTCACTGCAGAGGCTAAAAGCAAAACTCTAAACGAAATCGGAAATCCAATTTCAAAGAAAAAAATCTAGAAGGGCATTCAACATGAACCAAACAAAGTATAACAGTGATACCTAAAAACAGGTTAACATAAATATCAAATAACACCATAATTTATTACGTCCCGTACACGTTAAATATGATAAACATTGTATATGAATATGACATTCGACACCACTTAAAATTGATAGCATCTTAAGTTTGATATGGTGAGAGATTGGTAAATCAAAACTTTAATTGCTTTTTTTTTCAAGGCTTGTAAATTCCGCACATCCTTCAGAAGACTTAAGTCCCCTTGCCGTATGAACAGGCCACATTTAGAAACATTACAACAAGAAGAGAAAATTCTCGTAACGAGGGATTTCTCCTTTTGTCACAATTTTTTTTAGAACTTGTACTAGGGCATAATTTCCTCGATTGTTTATTATTGCTTTTTTTACACAAATGCTTTTAAAAAGTGTGTACTAAATTTCTTTTTGATTGTGGTATGAAGTTAAGGAATATTTCAAAAAAGCATATTTATTTGTCGATAAGATCTTTAATGTTTGAATTTATGTGCTTTTCGAGATATGTTTTTTACCCAAAACATATATTTTACTAGAAAGAATGCTGCCTTGAGGTATTGAGCTCCGTAGGTGCCACGTATTATTTTTCATTTCGTTATAACGAAATACTAATTCGATAAAACGAAATGAGCCATGCGCTGACAAAAGGGGGCTTAATGCACCTTCGTGATCCATGGTACCAAGCAAGCCATCACATGCTTATGGATCCATAATATCCATTTTTTTGAACAACTAACTTAATCATGAGATAGAATGGACCTTCGGTATACAGAAGATTGACCAATAGCGAAAAGTTTCGGCCCAGGTCAGCCTGCGCACTCCACGCAGGCTGACCTGGGTCGATACTTTTCGCAGATGCATTAAGCCCCCTTTTCACAGAGCATGGTTCAAATGAAAATTCGTTATACTTGAATTCATTTTGAGAAGCAAAGTAATAAATAGAGTTTATTTCATCAGCTTGTGGTTAATATGGGGAAATATTTGCCGAAAAAGGGAAAGGTATGCGAAAATAACGAGTGCCGTAAGGCACGAGTTATTTTCGCGGACCTTTCCATTTTGAGGCAAATATTTCCCCATATTAACCACAAGCTGATGAAATAAATTATATATTATATTTCCTCTGATTATTTTGTCAACGAATGCCACTTTTAAAACTTAAAAACTTAAAAAAGTAGTTCCAGATTTTCGGCAGGAGGAAAATATTCACTGTGACGGGGAAATAATTTCCCCCAGCTTAAATTACGACATTTCTTTACCCATAACATTTCTAAAAATAGACACATGAAATATAACATATTCGATTTCATGAAATGCTAATTCGTTTTATCAAAATGCTATTTCAACGAATTAGGAATGTTTGGAACACTCTTAAGTTTTCGTCTGCCAAGAAGAGACTGTGAACACATGAACAGAGAAAGATTTCGCTTAAAAAAAAACGAATTATTCTTTCGTTAAAACGAATAGTCCTTCGTTTTATCGTGAATACCTTTTTGAGCTAACGAATGAGAATTTTGTTTTAACAAAATAGAATTTCATTTTAACGAATATATATTCCATTTTATCGAATTAATGCTTCGTTAAAATAAAATAATAAATGTGTGAAACATGACACCAACGGGACTCCGTATGGAGGCTTTTAACTCTTTACCTGACGACAAAATTTTACAAATACTTGTCCGCACTGAAGGCATTTGCAGACGACAAATCAAACGTGGCTTAAATGATGGAACTTTTGTCTGAAAAGGTAAAAAAGCTGGTCAGGAAACGCAGCCGTGCTGTCTGAGCTTCATTTGCGTAATGCTTGATTTTCATACCGAATTGCATGTAGTTGTTGAGCTGAACTACATATGCAAGTTTTCGACATAAGCGTAGGCTGGGGATATTTTTAGTGTGGAAGAAAATGCAAAATTGTTAAAAGATTGAGATGCGGGGGAGTAGGGGTGGGGTTGGCAAGAGCGATGGCTATGCCCTAACACTTGTCTGGGGGCCTACCCTTGTTAAATTTTTCGTCAGACGACTCACCCGAATTCGAAGCATGTGCACAAGACAAATTAACTCTTTACCAAACGACAAAATTTTAGACTTGTCCAAATTGAAAGCATTTGCAGATGACAAAATAAACGTGACTCAAGAATTGAAACTTGACTTTAGAAGAGTAGAAAACATTGTGGAAAAAGGAGAAAATGCTGGTTACCAGCATTTTCCCCTTTTCCCACAATGTTTTCAGAAGGCTTCTTCGTCTGGGTCGTAAAAACCAGGGATTGTTTGGTAAAGGGTTAAAAGAAGCCCGAATGACGATTTCTGTCTTCAATAGGGTAGAAAACACTGCGGGAAAAGAAGAAATTGATGGTTACCAGCGATTTCTCCTTTTCCCACAATGTTTTCAAAAGCCTTTTTCCTCGTATTGTTCGGCATTGTTTGCTAGAGAGTTAATGCCTGTTTTACAGCGAATTGGTGTATTCAAGCCATCATTTCATGTTTTAAAACAGTTTTACTAGATGAAACAGGCCAATTTAAGAAAGACCAAAGAACAACGTTTTGGACTGGTCCATATTGAAGGCATTTGAGGCTGAAGAATGCAATATAGCGAAAATGATGAGATTTGTTTTTAATAGGGTAGAAAACATCGTTGGAAAAGGAGAAAAAGCTGCTTACCAGCATTTTCTCTTTTTCCCACGATGTTTTCAAAAGGCTTCTTTCTCAAGGCCGTTAAAACTCGGGATTGTACAGTGAGGGGTTAATTATGACGGAGCAAACAACAGCTGAATGGTCAGCTTCCGGGGCGTCTTTGGTAGTCTTATGAACAGACGGCCTATTGATTTCAGTCTTTGTTGATTTGGTTCTAAGCTAGAACATCCTCATAATTATATTTGTTTGTATTGTAGTTTAACGCCGTTTTAACAGCTTTTAAAAGTCATATCACAGCGGTCAGTGCACCTACGCATGTGGTTTTCTGGCTTTCTAACAGCAGTTCTGACACAAATTTATTTCCAAGTCACTGATAATTATAGGACAATGATCCAAGATCAGTCTGATCTTGATTTAAGCTGCCCGCAATTTTGTCATTGTTTCTCATACATGTATGTTCAAGAAATAATCTTCTTTCCATCGTGGTTTATCGTGAAACCACAGTTGTGAGTTATGAGGCACATAAATAATCCACGAAGGCGATAGCCCGAGTGGTTTATTCATTGCGTCTCATAACTCACAACGTGGTTTATTGAACGATAAACCACGATAGAAAGAAGATTATTTCGATTCTAATATGACCAACTCTTAATCAAAGGAAAACAAGTTCATACTTAAAGTAAAAACGCGGATGCAGATTATATTCTATTGAATAACTTAATTACTTTATACAGAATGACGTCACTCTACATAGAATAACGTAGATTTTACCACGCTTTCGTTGCACTGTGTTTATAGAGCCGAATTCACGTGTCATGTTAGAATAAAGGTTAACTTCTTTATGATGCATTGTTATATTGAAGAAATACCTTTCTTTCATCTATGATCGATTACGAAAGAATTACTTTGATCGAAACTAGGTGTAAAGATCTATTAGTGTTTACGTTTTCCTTTGAAAAAAAATATTATTGATTTCATAGAAAGCTAGATAAAAGAAAAAGCGAACTCAAGCAACGCGATTTAGCCTCAGTAGTTACTACGTTATGGTGGATTGGACACATTAGATTTTGTCATGTGAAAGATTCTATTTTATTACGTAACTATACATCCATTTCAAATTTTCCTATCTTACGTCAAGCAAAACTTGTCATGTCATTGGTCAAGGTCATGAATTCATACGCCTTATTTCTGAAACATCTCTGGCCTAAGGTTTCCTGTTCATTTCACCGTGATCATGCCAAAATCCATAATCGTGAAAATAACTACGATTTGTTTTATCTTTAGATTTAAAAAACTAGTCGTAAAATGTCAGCTTCTTTGGAACTATTTATTGATACAAGATAACTGCCGTCAAAGGAGTGTGTAAGTCATGCCGTTGGCTGGCTAAATGATATTTTGTCTAGACCTGTTTAACAACATTGTATCTTGAGCACACGGTCCCTAGATTACACACTCAACAAACTATCATTGAGATACTGGGGCTCGACGTTCGATATTTGGTATAGATTCTTCCAACGATTGTATATAAAGGTAGCTCAAATTAGATATGTATTCAAAAAAAACTTATTTACTATACCTTTCATCGAAAAATAATGTTTCTATTCGGTTTAAAAGTAAAAATGACCTACTTTCTACAAATAAATATCTTACAAATGTGTCTTTCCGTGCAATCTTACCTTGATCTTCAGTGACCGTTAGAGTAACTGATGTCATTCTAGAAGTCAGTTTAGACATATCCAAATTTCCATTATGTCCATTAATGTGTGAAATGCTTCATGATGCGGAGTAAAGTTACATTCATTAAAATATACATCAAAATGTATGAATGAGTACTTGTATTAAAAATCATTTAGCACCTTTTGAATATCATCTTAATATTATTAATCGACATTTCTATCTGGTGTAAAAACATAAAAACGTAAAATATCTATCTTTGGAAGTCTTCTCGTCTCTAACACTTTACATTTAGTGAAGACAGTCTTGACTGTACTGTAAAACACCGAGTTCTAAAACATCGTGACAAGAGGGGAATCAGCACATTATCCTGATTTACAACCCTGCTTGAATTCGGTGATCTTGTTATTTATTTTCAATCAGTGTTTCTCGATTATATAACAACTTCAGAATAAAAAAATAAGTCTGGACGATGATTTTGGTCTAACCCTACAAATTTGACCTCCCATGACACTACTAAACACTAATTAAACGATAATTATGTGATGACTTGCTTCGCACGATGCATCACGGAGATGCATAGAGCATGTCTTATTTGTATTATCCATATGGCCTGCAACACGCGAAAAGAGGCGTTCGGACATTTGCGTAAAGTGTCGTCTCGGATCAGCCTGCGCAGTCCGTGCAGGCTAATCCGAAACGACACTCTCCGTTTTTATGCAATTTTCTGTTTTGCGCAAGTCTACTGTGGCACAAAATCTAATGTAGTCGTAAAGTACCGTCTCGGATTAGCCTGCGCGGACTGCGCAGGCTGATCCGAGACGATACTTTACGTAAATGTCCGAATGCCTCTTTTCGCGTGTTGCAAGCCATTTAGAAACTGTGCGAATTTCAAATCCCCAAAAAAATATTCAGAAGTAAACGAAGAATATTGTTAGAAATCGGTGAATATGAGTCCGGGGACAGTATTTACTAACCATTCTTAAAGGCCCGTTTTAAGCCTGATGCTAGATTTAGAAAGTGACGCAATTTCTGATTGGCTAAACCACTTGTTTTAGCCAATCAGAAATTGTATTACTTTCAAATTTAGAAAATGCTTGAGAATAAAACTAAAGAATGTTCTTCAGAATAGTTGGTGGATAAGAGCCTATAGGTCTAACTGATTAAATATCAAATACTAAAACCCCTGACCTACAGAGGACCACCTTTATTGTCAGAGTTATGAAGGAACGGGATAAATGATGTGACTTATCATCTCGTCTGTACTAGATGATATAATAGTTGTCTCCCTATTTCATGTTTCTATGGATTATCTTCTCTTTTGACGAACTTGTTAAAATACAAATACGATTTTTGTTTTAGCATTTAAAGTAGACAGCTTTGGAAAATATCGTGGGAAAAGGGGCAAATGCTTATTCCAGGTAATTGCTCCTTTTCCCACGATGTTTTCATATGGTTTCACACAGCTTACAACACAGACTTTCTGCTTTTCTTGCAGCAGTTAGACTGGGTATAAATTGGAAACATTTAGAGACGACAAATTAAATGCTGCTTAACTTATGAAATTTGTCTTTGACAGGGTAGAAAACATTGGGAGAAAAGGAGAAAACGCTGGTCATTATTTCCTTTTTCCCAGTTGTTTTCAAAAGACTATTTTCTCAGGGTCGGTACATAACGCGATTGTTTCAAAAAGGGTCAAAATATGAGTAAACTACTATAAAACAATTATAATAGTGTTTTAATTATGACAGAACTATTTGTGAAGAAATGATGTTTTGGAAATTCTATGTCGTTTTATGTTTATGTGAGTGCCTTATGTCTTATATTTTTCATCTAATTGGTTGTGAAGAAGATTTAAAGCTATTTTCTTCCATAAGTATTCTGAGATCTAAATTTTTATAACGTTATGAAAATGGTAATTGATGTTGTGTTGAAATGCTTTGTGGAAATGAAAGAAATTTTCCCTTGAACTTTTAAAAACAAAGATGAAATTATTAAATGCCAGTTATTTAACTGTTCATTTGTTAGGCGCGACTCAAGGACCTTTTTGCAGACAGTGTAGATCAAGATCAGACTGCACAAAACGTGCAGTCTGGTCTTGGATCTACACTGTCCGATAGGGGAATATATTTTCCACCAAAAACTAACATTGAAATAACAACATTCAAGTTTTTACTATGGGCTTGAAGGTTTAAGTTATTTAGTAGGTTAAACAGATCTAAAACCGACTACTAATAGAATTGTTAGACCGACAGCTAAAACAGCAATTTTTGTACATACCACGTTCATGTTGGGTCCTCCTTTGGTTTGGTGTTGAAGGTAGTAGATTTGTAACCGGGAGATTATGGCTATGATCCTAGTTCCTAGCTCTAGTCAAGTGGAAGTGGTCTTGGGCAAGGCACTGTATAATTCTAGCACCTCTTAAACCAAGGGAGCCCATGGATACGTGACCTACCGCCGTGATACAACAAAGAATAGTTGAAAACTGAGTGAAGACCATTTAATAAATCAAAGAACGTTTTCCAAATGAAATAGTAGTTTAACCTGGGGCCTTATTTTCGGTGCATGGAACTTGTAATTGTGGGAAAAAATTCTGAAAGCTGCAGCTGCCAGTCATCGGGAGAAACTGTCTTTGGTCAAGCACTCTCTTCTAATCCTGTTAGTTGTAGATTACTCAGAAAGCATTGGTAAGTGTAGCGTCCGTCGGGTGCGTAAGAGAACAATCCCTATAGAAGCAAGTCATTGCAGAAAAGATACCTTTGACAAGCAATATGTCGTGCCCTAGTTCCGGTAGATGATACAGGAAGCATAGATAAGTGTTTTGTTGTAGGCCTGGTTGTTAATTCGTGGGATTTGTATCTGTGGGGTCTAGAGTTATATTCCTGTGGCAATCAGCCATTCTAGACAGGCTTGGACAAGCATTTCCTCCTAGCCTTGATACTGGTAGATGACCAAGGAAGGCTGAATATGTCTTGTTCAGGGCCTGGGATACTTTTCACTAAACTGCGTAGATTTACGCCATTTTTGGGGAGATTTAATATTCACATATACGATACCTGCTTTACCGAAAGATATGGACTGGAGTAAAGTTATGCAAATATTTACTCAAATCGTAAAGTTAAATGTATGTAGTTAAGTGAAACTGTTTTCAGACTTGATGCTTGCTTACAAAAACTGCGTACACAAATTTCGTGCATACGCAGTTTAGTGAAAGGTACCCCTGGTACTTAATGCCTGAAATTTGTTACTCGGGTGTTTAGAGCTCGATTTCTTGTAGCAGCTGGTCAAAACGAAAAAAGTGTCCTTGGGTAAGCATTCTCTACTAGTGCTGGTAATTGCCTAAGGAAGCGTCTATAGATTTAAGTGTGCTGTAGGGGCCTGGTTCTTCATTTGTTGAATTTGATTCTGAACCAGCGTTTTTTAACCCGAAGGCTGCCAGGCGCGACTCATTGACCTTTAGCGGACAATGTAGATCAAGATCAGACTGCACAGAACGTGCAGCCTGATCTTGGATATACACTGTCCGTTAAGCAGATATCTTTCCTGCCATAATTCCTTTGAAATACCAAAATTTAGTTTTTACTATCGGCTTGAAAGTTTCATTCCACCTAATTAGCAGGCTAAGTATTAAGTGTGCTTCCTGTGGTATAGTGTTCTGGGGCATTTGGGTACAGACTATTTTAATAACCCACCAACAACTTTAGACTCGTTAAAATTGAGAGTATTTGCAGACGACAAATCAAGAGTGGCTGAAATGCTAGAATCTATCCTTGCAGAGATGTGAAATATCTTAGGAAGAAAAGAAAATACATGTACTGGTTACCAGCATTTTCTCCTTTTCTCACGATATTTTCAAAAGCCTTTTCCCACCAAAGTCGTCATTTCAAACACGGGATTGTTTGGTAAAGATTTAAACTATGTATTTGTATTGCAGTGATTGGAGGTTTTAAATCAAGAACGGAGGCCGCGTCAGTGCCCTGTAAACATGGTGATTGTAACAATACGAAAGATCCCGTCTGCGGTACGGACAACCGCACGTATGGTAATAAATTCCGCTGTTTATTAATCGTAAACTGGGTATTGTTAGTACATACACATTGTGGTGGTCGGACATACATATTTAATGGCCGATACGGCCACCCATTCAGTACTTTTGGTTACGTCCTTTCGTACTTCTAACATAGATGACATCGCCAAAGGGAGAAGAACAAGATCAACCTGGCTATCCCAACAATGAGATCTTGTTTTCCTCTGTCCTGTACACTCAAAACGATTGTTTCAACTTTTCTCTAACCATTTGAACGCAGTGTGAGTAAATGGAACTTGAAAAGTGGTTCAATTCGTCAACCATTAAGTACATTTACGCCTGGAGATGGTTTTACGTCTCGCAGCTGGCTACACATATTGTCGCAAATGGAGAAACTGTATTTCAAGAGTAGTTTCTTCTTTTGCAACAATGATTTTTTATGTATTCATGTATTAAAGTGAAATATTGAGATCTCGACTAAATCTTTGAATTGCAATATTCCAATTTGTTTTATTCCTTTGTAAGTACATGCATTATGTTCATATAGTTGTGCTTCATTCACCTCCACAAAAAAAACCTAGCACATTGCCGCATCGCTGGAAAAACTATGTCTCTGACAAGGCTGGAATTAGGTTCTTTATGCCAGTTCACCCTTTGTGACATTACTTTATCCATCGAGGAGTCTCGATAAATGACTGGATTAAAGTTGAGGAAACGAATACAGGAAAAGGCAACTCCGAAATAGAAGCTGTCATTATCCAATTTCTGCAACCAAACCGGCAACATGCACAATCTAAAAAAACATACCACGTATGCCAGTGAATATTTTGAGAAGATTGTCGTGTAGTCTGGTCTTACGTGCCCAAAAAATGCCCATTAAACTTTCTACAGTATCTTTAGAGTCAGGATCGGCAGTCTAGTACAATGCCCTTTGTATGATTTAAGTACAGATGCGCCTCAAAAATTTAGATTGCAAAATTTAATTTCAGAGAACCTGTGTGAACTCAGAAAAGTTCACTGTTGTCTGAACCCAGCTCTGGGGGTCCTGCACCAAGGTGAATGTTACAACGCACTTGGTAGAGAGATGCGCGCTCGACACTGTAATACAAACTGTTCACTACATGACCCTGTGTGCGGGACTGACGGACGAACATACTGTACGTACACTAATTCTCATCCTACCGTATTCACATAGGAAACTGAAACAAAAATAAGAGGATATTTGGTTTTTTTTTCAGTGAAAGATCGAATTATAGTTCATCAAGTGAACACCATCGGTAATATTTTCACGAGTGGCGCAGCCACTCGTGAAAATATTACCGACGATGTTCACTCGATTAACTAACTTTCGTTCATTTCTTCTATATTTCATGGGGATTATATCGCTGTAACTATTTATGGGAAAGTGGAGAGTGTAGAACAGGATCAGAATGCACGTATGTGTCGGCTGACCTTGGTCTAAACTCTTCACATGAAATAAATCGGCCACGCTCCGTGAACATGTGGTTTTTGCATGTGAAAACTGTATCGACCATGTGAGCCTGCGCAGTCCTCGCAGGCTGACCTGAATCGAAAATTTTTGCTGGTAGTAAATGTTCTGCATGTTAAAGGGCCATTTTACTTCGTTATTAAGTCGATCCTTAAACAAACTGGGTCCATTTTATGCGATGAATTGCTAAGTATAATGTATTACGAAAATACCTTGAAACTCGTTTCCCCATAGCACTGCTCACCTACATATTTATGTTTAGACATATAAAGAAACCGTCCTCAGCTTTCGAAAAGTGTACGGCCATACTTAAGGCAAGGGTATCGGGTGCGGCACGAAAACTGCTATCCCGCCTCCCGTAAAGTTGTGACTGAAATCCTCAATTCAGCGATTTCAGTGCTTTTGGCGACTATTTTCATGTAAAATTCAATTAATCTAACGAGAAATTTATTTCTAAACGTGACACTGCTAATGTCACAATTGCTGGCAAAGTGGTTCGGCAATGGCCGGACCGCTGTCGACTGCCTCGTATCATCACTTTCCTAAGATTTATGTTTGTTTTTAAACTTTACTTTCAGCGAGTGAGTGTGTAATGGAGCTAGTAAACTGCAGGCTTATGGATCAACATGTGCTGGTAAAGTACCGCGGTCCGTGTACATAACCTTGAAGTGTTCATATCCTGTTCCAAGTTTAACCTTTTGTGAACAGATGTTTGTGAATCAAAGTGTATTGAATAAACTCTGCATTCCGAATTTCTTCTACCTTTTTTTCCTATTATTTATTTATACGAACTCTGTAATTGGCTTGCAACACGCGAAAAGGGGCATTCGGACATTTGCGTAAAGTGTCGTCTCGGATCAGGCCTGCGCAGTCCGCGCAGGCAAATCCGAGACGGCACTTTACGACTACGTTAGATTTTGTGCTACAGTAGACTTGCGCAGGCTGATCCGTGACGACACTTTACGTAAATGTCCGAATGCCCCTTTCCGCGTGTTGCAGGCTATATTTCCATGCACATGTACAATATGAACTAATTGGTAGAGACGTGACAGGTCTTACAAGTGTAAACCTTTGACTGGTTGGAAACGTGAGTGTATTATTAAGGTATTGCCATTATTTTCCAATTAAAAAAATATCACTTACCTGTTTTCGGGAAATACCAATTTTATAAGCCTATCATTTCCTTCACTGTGCACAGACACTGTTTAAATGGTATTAAGGGGAACAACCCATATAAAGTCGTGGTATACAGGACGTATTTATGTTTCTTGACAAGTAAAATAGACCAGCCTGACATAGCACCTAAATTGAATACTACTAAAGCAAGCGAGTCTCTTAAAAGAACGTTAGGCGCAAATTAATGGATTGTTTCAGTGCAAGATCGACTACAATATCACTGAGAGTGCATGGAATGAAAACAATATTTTTAATTTTTAGAAGGCCACAACTTAAGAATGAATTTAAGAGTTCGCGAACCCACGGATCTGTTGCAGATAGTTATTTTTGAATCTGAAGAAGTTGACTGCCTTGCATTATCACTGTACTAAATTCTTCACTAAAACGTTTTTCACGACAAACCAGAGCATAGGAAGAACCCAAGTGATATCAGTACAATTTGTACCTCCAAAATACTCCCCGGTTCAGTGTTTTTGAATTTCAACGATGATTAACCTTCTACCACACAATCAAGATTGTGTTTTAACGACCCTGAGCAAGAAAAACATTTAAAAAAAATCAGAAAAGGAGAAAATCAGTCCCCTTTTCTCCAAAATCACAGTTTATTTGCCTTCTCCATTCAGTTTAGATTTAGATAAGTCTTTTTCTTTCGTTCGGTAACGACTTAACTTGAAGAACACTGATCTATGGAATAAAGTAAAATAGAAGGCAGCATAATTTATTGTTTCGGTCATTATGTTTTAAATAAGAAATACAATGATTTCCTAACCAATTTATGATTTGCCCACTGTAGCTCATTACCTCTTGAAACAAATCAGTATAAATCTTTGTGTTAAAAGGATAAAAATGCTGGTTACTCTGGATTCAAAAAGAAAAAAAAAAACAATGATAAATTTATCCATTACCACACCGTTCCGTGATTTCAACGATCCTGGAAAGAGACGAGTTTTAGCTACATGTGTGTGTGTGTGTGTGTGTGTGTGTGTGTCTGGGTGGGTCTGGTGTGTGTGTGTGCGCGCACGCACTATTTTTGATGTTTTCTTTGCCTACTTTTGTAAACTAGACCTGTATTCTATGGAGTGCACAATCTTCATCGTGTTTGTTCATGTCCTTGCTAAGCGATTTACATGGACGCCGCCATGTTTAAGATCATGTGATTGGCAGTTCAAAATGGAAATATCCTTTATTCGACGGGTGAGTTGTGAGGAGTGCGCACAGATACGAATCTTTGCGGCTGGCTTTTAATGGGGTCGATAACTGTAAAATAGTATCAAAAGGTCGAAACTACAGAACTGTGGAAGACACCGGCTTCAGCAAAGCCGTCTACGTTGAATGCTGCAGATGACACTGAAGAAAGATCTTCAAGTATGGCGAAATCTTTGCAAAAGGTCGGGCAAAAAGGTTTTAAAAAACTGACTGAATATCTTTTCTTGGCTACCGTTTGATGATGAAAGTAAAACAATATGCTGTCTTACATGCATTTGAAAACGCACAACGACCCAGCAAAAAAAGTTATTTTTGATTTCAATGAATTACTTAACATTTACGCCCCCAGTTTTTACTGTGTACCCCTAGTCTTAAGATTTTGTCAGGGGGTCCATGCTGAAAAGGGCATGGGAACACTGCCTCAAACAACACGGTTAGGGCATAGGTAAAAGAGGCGGTGATTTGTGCCACTCTCGGTTATTTTTCTCACCCTCTCTACCCACACCCCTCAAAAAAAATACAACCCTGGAATATCTGTGAAAACTTTATTTCAGTCAATATGTGACTTATGTTTCAGTTTACAAACTCTTTCCTTACACACTTGTGTGTCCCAGACAGGGTGATATTCCTCACTCGCTTGATCTTCCCTTGCCCTCCTTCAAAAAAAGCCTAAAACGAAAAGCCAACAAGAAATATCTGTGAAAATTTAAAAGTAAACAAAGTGGGTGTTTAAATGCATTTGAATTTATATCATACCATTTAAAAGTATGAAAATTACTGTGAAGATGACAATCTGTCATTGTACGGTCTGTCCAAGTGTTAGTTGCTGACAGAAAAATTAATTTCAAACTAGGTTAAAACCTGCCAGGTAGCTGTATCTTTTGTTTACTTTTTGCAATTCTTTTTTCTGCCAGCGACTAACATATGGCCGACCACACGATAACAGATTGTCATCTCTACAACATTTTTCATACTTTTAAATGGTATGATTTAAATTTAAATGTATTATGAAACCTGCTTTGATATTTTGGCCTTTACTGGGCCTTTAAATCAAAATGTGACTATTGTTTCATTCTGGATTTTTTTCCTTACATACTTGTATGGTGGACTGTCCAATTTTCGAAGAACTTAGATCTGATTGACTATTTTAGTTTACGCATAACTAAATGGAGTACTGATTACCAAAACGATTTTAAAACCCAAAACACCAATTTTAAATTACTCTAAAACCATAAATTCTGCTCGAATTATGCATATTCAACGATAACAAGATATTCGCCCTTCAGTCTTGTGCCGGAAGCTGAATTGCCGCATGAAAAAACCTGCCCTCATTTGGTGGCTTTCAATATTTATAGAACCGTTCGTAAATACAGAACTGAAAAAAATCATGTACTTTAACCCCAACTAAATTGTTTACCTTCACAAGAAGCATTAATTTTGTTTTAAACATTTATAAATGAACAGCTCTAAGACACTTCTCTTCAGTTTTTGGAGCGCGATGAAGGGAACGGACGAGTGTCATGACGACCATTGGCTCTCGCGTGACAGCAGCACCAGAATACTAGAACATAAATATTAAGGCAGTCTTCTATCAGTTTGTATGCACTTATGAGGACAGATTAGGAATTGTTTTAAGGTAGTAGACCCCTAATGCTTCTAGTGCAACATGGAATAAAATTTTTTGATAGTTGATAAATAAGGATTTATACTGATATAATAATTTTGCACATTTTTAACCGACCAGAAATTCCTTTGATGTCTGTCTTGAAATTATTTGTTGATACTTTTGTTAGTTTGTAGAAAAGGGAGGTAATTATTATTTCACTTTGTCATGAGAATATAGTGGTTTTAGATTTATAAATGATAATTCTAAGAAGGAAGGAAAGGAAAAAGTGGCTCGGTTAAAGTATTACAATAATACTCATTTTTAATCATAGCAAATTTTGTAGGATAACATCATAGTGGAAATAGCCGTTTTCTATTACGGGTCTACTACCTTAACCACCATTTTATCATAAAACATCTGAAAATATTGAGTGTCTAATAAAAGGGTTGGCAACGTTTACTCTCCGTAGCAATGTTTTGGAAAAAATTGTTCAGCCATATGATTAAATGCACCGAACAAAATAGGTCACGAAATTCTCCGATCTGAAAATAGACTGGAGTCTTGTCACATTATTGCAATATGGTCACGTGACTTTTTAGCATCAATAGTGACTATGTAACATGCCGGGAACTGTTCAGGGGTAAAAATCTAAAACGAATGTTAGCTGGAGGATTTCAATATATTGGGCATTAGTAATCGGGTTGAAAAAGGTAATAAGAAGTTTAGGTTGAACGTAGTCGTATCGCATGAAATATGCTATATGCAGCGGACTCCAGAGAGAGAGAGAGAGAGAGAGAGAGAGAGAGAGAAGTTGAATAAAAAAAAAACCTGTCAATCCAGTAAGAATGACAACAGACAAGTTCCATGTGAATTTATCAGGCAGAATAATTTTCTTAGCTTATAAATTCAAGAATGGTTTAGGCAATTAAAAGGGGCCTACCAAGATTTTAACAATTTTAATCAATAAGTAACGATTTTCAATCAAAGTTCACCTGTGACCTTCACCTTTGACCCATGTGACCCCAAAACAATAGTGTACCATCCAGGGTCCTTGGTCAAAGTGATTTTCAATTAGAGCAGGGAAACGAAAACATAGACACATTAACAATTAACGGACGGATACCAGTATACCTGCAAACAATATTACTAGAAAACCTATGCAAAGAAAATATTCTTTGAATAATTTATATAACGCATGGGTGGATGTTGGCCGTTCAGTGTCAAACGTTGCCTAGTTCTAACCACGAGATGTGACGTTTCGGGGCATTCTTATGGAAAGCCATGGCTGTCTTATATCGTTCTTTTACAGTTTATTGCAGCATTGTTGTAATATATGGCTTCATTACAACTACATATTAAATGAAAACATGTTTATAAGGAACCAATCTGTGTTTGTATTAATGCATTTGTCCATATATTGAACCAAAGAAGCATGGTATTGCTTGGGTTCATCAATATATTGAACCAAACTGTCTTTATATTAGTGCATTCGTCCATATATTGAACCAAAGAAGCATGGTATTGCTTGGGTTCATCAATATATTGAACCAAACTGTCTTTATATTAATGCATTCGTCCATATATTGAACCAAAAAAGCATGGTATTGCTTGGGTTCATCAATATATTGAACCAAACTGTCTTTATATTAATGCATTCGTCCATATCTTGAACCAAAGAAGCATGGTATTGCTTGGGTTCATCAATATATTGAACCAAACTGTCTTTATATTAATGCATTTGCCCTTATATTGAACCAAAAAGCATGGTATTGTTTGGATTCATCAATATATTGAACGAAACTGTGTTTATATTAATGCATTCGTCGATATATTAAACCAAAGAAGCATGGTATTGCTTGGGTTCATCAATATATTGAACCAAACTGAGTTTATATTAATGCATTCGTCTATATACTGAAGCAAAGAAGCATGGTATTGTTTGGATTCATCAATATATTGAACCAATCTGTATATATATTGCTTCGTTTCTTCTTTGTATCGTTACTAGCACGGGCGTTTTTTACACCAACACCGGAAAAAAGACGCGCTTGATCGAAAATGATGACTAAGCCTTTTTCCCCTAAACCATAGAGCACTAAATAAATGAACAGCCCCTTTTCGTTTAGAAAAAAAAAAATCCAAAATATTTTTATTTCAATATTGCTATTGCCGAAACGTGTAATAAAGTCGCGGACAGTGAAGATCCAAGATCAGACTGCAGAGAAGGTTTTTGGCTGACTTAATTGTCCTTGGCCAAATCGTTCTGTCCAAAACATCGGCGGCCAATTTCTGATACATTACTTTCATAGAATGTAGAATCTACCTAACCCTCATCCCTGTACCAAATGATGTAGTTTTAGACTTGTCCAAATGAAAAGCGTTCGCATATGACGAATCAAATGTAGACCAATTGCTGATCTGAATCGTTGAAAGGGTTAGAAAAAAAAAAACATTGTGGGAAAAGGAGAAATGATGGTTATCTGCAATTTTCCTTTTTCTACAATGTTTTTAACAGCCGTTTTTCTCGGGGTCATCAAAGACGGGATAGTTTGGTTAAGAATTAAAAGACTCAGTTTTGGTCCCTGGTCAGAGAAACAATGTCCAAACATTACAATTTCGTGGCCGTTTTTTTTTTTTTATTATATCCTACATAAATAGACAATTAAGATCTTAGACATTTATGTCAGTGAAATCGATCTGTATTGCATTCGAAGGAAAGTCTGATCTTGATCTTCTATTGTCTTCAATAGTTGTTTTTGCGGACAGTGTAGATCAAGATCAGACTGCACAGGATGTGCAGTCTGATCTTGGATCTTCATTGTCTGCTACCTTATTACACATCCTTGCAAAAGCAACAATGAAATGGAAATATTTTGGATAGTTTTTTTTTTTATGAAAAGGGCCTATGCATTTATTTAGCGCTCTAAGTTGAAAGGGAATATGCTTTGTCAACATTTTCGATCAAGCGCAGGTTTTTCTCCGGTGTTGGTATAAAAAAACTCCCGAGCTAGAAACGATGTAAAGACGAAACCAATATAAAGGTAGAGCGAATCAATATAAAGATAAAGCGGTGTAATACATTATCGGTTGGTTATGGTGGCATGTTTCTGCCACGAGATACGAGATAGCTATCATGATAATTTTACAAAACTATCGCGATAAATTAAAGTTTCCTGGAAATTTTATCGAGATAGTGAAAAGTTTCCTGAAAAAAATATCACGATAAACTTAATATTTTAACCCAAAATTTCTCAATCATGCACAAAGCTGACATGCAAGATAAAATTATCGTGATAGTTCTACCTGTTTCTCGATATCTATAAATAGAAAATTTATCATTTGGATGAACTCGGTGGTTTTCGACTTCACAAGATTGCAGTAAGTAAAAGTTCGAATAATTAATAATTGTAGCTTAATTGGTAAATTTTGACAAAACTCGAAATGAACAGAAATCTGTAAAATCACAAAGACGACTCGAAATGCATCCTACGAACACTTTAAAACCATTCAGGGAAAAGGAGAATTCATAAGGTTGTGGACGAAGATGTTCCGAAACCGTATCTAATTATAGATACCGTGAATGTCATTTATGGGCACGAAAGCAAAAAATATCATGATAACAGGTAGAATTATCGCGATATTTTTATCGTGAAAATTTTTATTTTCTAGATAATATTTCCAGGAAACTTTGTTTTATCACGATAGTTTTCCAAAATTATCATGATAGCTATCTCGTATCTCGCGGCAGAAGTATGCCACCATAGTTGGTTTAACACAAAGCAAACTTCGTGTAATATGTTGTCAAGTTGAATCCATATATGATTAATTTGGTATAATATAAGAACAGTCGGTTCAATATATGGTTCGATTGGAATAATAAAAAGGAATTTTCGATTAATATAATGTCTAAATGAAAGCATATCATGGTTCTTTGGTTCAATATAAGGAAAATTGAATTAAAACAAATGCAGTTTGGTTCAATAATTTGATGCATCCAAACCATACCACGCTTCTTTGGTTCAATATATGGACAAATGCATTAATATAAACTCGGTTTGGTCCCATAATTTGATGAATCCAAACAATACCATGCTTCTTTGGTTCAATATATGGACAAATGGATTAATATCAACACAGTTTGGTTCAACAAGTTGATGAATCCAAACAATACCATGCTTCTTTGATTCAATATATGGACGACTGCATTAATATAAAGACAGTTTGGTTCAATATATTGACGAATCCAAACAATACCATGCTTCTTTGGTTCAACATATGGACAAATGGATTAATATAAACACAGTTTGGTTCAACAATTTGATGAATCCAAACAATCCCATGCTTCTTTGGTTCAATATATGGACAAATGCATTAATACAAACACAGTTTGGTTCAATATATTGATGAACCCAAGCAATATCATGCTTCTTTGGTTCAATATATGGACGAATGCATTAATATAAAGACAGTTTGGTTCAATATATTGATGAACCCAAGCAATACCATGCTTCTTTGGTTCAATATATGGACAAATGCATTAATATAAAGACAGTTTGGTTCCATATAAATATGTTTTCATTTAATATATACACATTTTGGTGCAATGAACTGTAAAAGAGCGATATAAGACAGCTATGGCTTTCCATACATTCTGCTGTTTTACAAGGAGTGCTCCCAAAGTACTGTTGCAGAGCGTGCTGTGCTACCATAACCTATAGAGCATTTGTTACTTATGGGGCACAACGGGTTTAATACTTTACACAGTATTTTTAAACGCATTTCAAGTTCTGTTAGAATTCGTTCTTAGTGGATTGAATTATGTTTTGGCACAGATCCAGAATCTACTGTCACATGTATTCATACTTGATCTAAATTTCAGGCAGACAGCTCAGTTACTTTGAAAATTCCAGGGGGAGGGTCAGTACCCCCCCCCCACCCCATCCCCCCACGCTGGATCCGCCGATGCTCTGCATGACGTTATTTTAATCGCTTGCCTTCTGCAGATGAAGTGTGATTTGTCTCTCGTAATTATATTGTAATAACCATTTAAAGCATTTAAAACATGAGTTAAGTGGTGAGATAAGTGAAAAATAATTGTAAATGAGACATTTTTGATATTGAAACATCGTTCTTTGTGGTCGTGTTAGGATTATGAAGATATGAGCCTTGCTTTATGAGAAGGGGGCTTATTGCATCTGTAAAAAGTATTGACCCATGTCAGCAGGCGCAGACAGCGCAGGCTGACATGGGTCTAAACCTTTTGCTATTGATGATTTTCTGCATGTCCAAAGACCATGGCTCATAATATATCGGCAGTAAGAAATGTTATATCCCCCAGAAGTGATTTTTGACACTGTGGGATGGCAGGGGATAGCTCTACTCTGTTTATATTTTTACTTACGTTGCGTCAGCTTTCGAATTTTAATTGTAATGGAAAATATTCTTTCTTCTTTTTTCTTCTTTTTCGATATGACCGGGTCCTTTGACGCACACACGCGATATCAAAAGAACATGGCCGCCACTGGTACTTAGAAAAGATGTCAGTTACGTGATTGAAAAATTTGAACTATGTGTTTCTATTATTCAATCACGTAACCATCACCTTTGGTAGTTCGTCGCCACAGGCCAAGTTAGGACTGTCAGTTCTTTGATAATTTCACCCTCACTTTCACGTGTCAGGTCAACCAATCAAAATGCCTCCTAGTCGAAGAGAATGAACGGACAGTATTAAAGCGGTGGGAGCAGCGGGATGACGGGAAACCATCTTGAATCGGGGAAAAGAGTAAAAAGTAAGTCTCTGAATTCCATGTAACAGTTAAAGCCTGAATTCCAGAGTGTCCAATGTATTACGTTAACTGCAAAGTAGCACGTTAATTGCAAATTATCGTTGGTTATGTTACTGTCTTCCTCCAGTTTTCCGACTCGAGCACACACCTCGCTCATCCCTCGACCCCTCCGATTACTTCTGAAAGGTGTTGCTCTTATAAATCTAGATCTACATATTTTATGAATTTTATTGTTCGTATGGAGTAAATTCAAATTGAAAGCAGCAAAATATTAAAATACATCCTGAAAGAGGACAAACTGCACCCTGTTGACGAGCACTGATCGGGTTTTTCCTTCCCAAACAGCCCTATAGGGTAGTACAGATAACTGTCCCCAAAGGCGATGTTACTTTTAGACTGGTCGCCTCAGGCTACAGAGACGATCAAGACAAAATCAGTTGAAAGCTCCGCACAGATTTTGTGTGCAAGTTTGAACTCTTATAATTTTGCAAATAGAGCATTAAACTAGGATTTAACTCTTTACCAAACGACAAAATTTCAGACTTGTCCAAATTGAAAGCAATTGCAGACCACAAAATAAATGTGACTGAAAAATTGAAATTTGTTTTGGGTAGGCTAGAAGATATTGTGGGAAAAGGAGATGTTGGTTACCAGCATTTTCTCCTTTTCATACAATGTTTTCACAAGGCTTCTTTCTTAGAGTCGTTAAAAATCGGGATTGTGTGGTAAAGGGTTAAACATACCTGCTGCTTGCGTATTTAAAGCCCCTGTAAAGTCCAAATACAGGTAATTTTCACCGTTTATAACTCGAAAATATATCGGATTACCCATCACAACACACATATATAAGATTGGAGAAAACTCGAACGAGTCAGTTACTGCATTGGTTGCCGTGAAATACGGGTGTGAAAATGCATGGAGAAGGCTGTCGGTTTCAGGGACGCCATTGATCGAGACAACCTTCGTTATCGTTCGTGTATATTCGAACTAGGCCTTCGAGAATGTTACGTGATACAATTGCATCTCATTAGTGCTACACAGCACTACAGTTTACACTTCCAATAGTATGTCATCAGAGTGTAAGATTGCTCATTCTGAACCTGTTTTCTTATTTAGATGTAGTAAACTCTTCCTGTATTGATGATAAATGAATAAGCGATTATCAGCCTGTGTCGTCGTTTTGTTTACAATGTCGATAAACTTACGTTTTTCAAGCCTAGAATGGGGACTAAACGATCAAGTGAATGAAGGGTTTGTTTCGACGCCTTGAATGATCACGTGGTGTTTACGTCACTAATAGTCACTGTGGAGATTTACGACGAAAAATCGGCTAATCGTCGGCGATCATTGATGTAAACAAACAGATAATGCGGCATGGTAGGAACTGTTCTAGTTTCAAAATTCTTTTTTCTGCCATTGACTGGAACTTTTACAAACTGCACCTTTACATATCGTGCAAGTCATAATAATCGCCATATTTTTACATGGTAAAAATGAAATTTACTTTTATTTTATAAACAGGCCTTTTTACATTTGGACTTTACTGCGACTTTAATAACCCTTCGTTTGAAATACAAATATTTTCAATTTAAACGCTGAACATAAGAGAAAACCGTGCATTTCATCTGTTACTCAAGTTGTTCACATTCCTGATAACACACAAAATGGCCACCACGCACAATAAATTTCGTCAGTGATTTTTCCGAGATTTACATCTTGTAAACGACTTCTACACGCTCTTTATGTTATGAAGATTTAAATAATTTGTCTTTGGTCATGTTTGTTACTAAAAGTTAATTGCATTTCGCTGCAATACCGATTAAACCGAGGAAACAGAAAAGCAGTATAGCGCCCTATCTTTGCTACAGGGAAATTTACAATGGACTTGAGATGGTACGGTGTACAAAAAATGTCCAAATATGAAAAAAATCGCCGTAGCGTCTCATTCTTGAGACTACCTTGTAGGGTTGCTCAGTGGTTAGCATATCTGACTCGTGACCAGGGTGTTGCCAGTCCAATACCAGGTTGGCGCCACTTTCTTTCTGGCAATTTTTCGCGTCTCACCTCTGATGCATGATAAAAGCAGTCAGTGGCTTGGAGAGAAAGTAGGGAAACACTGACGTCAGAAGATTCACGGTCATACGAAAAGACGCCATGGAAGATTTATATGCCATGGATACGCCATGGGAGTTTTTGCATGCCACAGCTGTTTTATAGTAGTGGAATGATATGTTACCTAGTGAAATATATCAAGATATGCATTTTACACCATATCTCTATGTTTCAGTGCGGAAAAAATCATACTGTGCAAAATATTTGCATAAAAAAAAATACCAAATTACAAAGGGAGGCAACTCGTGATGTAAGTATGTCATATCAAAATATGCTCGCCAAAGCAATAATAAACCCATTATAAAGGACAAAAACTTAGCAAGACTGTTTAAGTATGTTGAATTACCACTGTGTTTCAATTTCAATACGTTATATGTCATATTTATCATGAAATGCGTTCTTCTAAAAAGACGAAGATCGGGAGGTTATGTATTTTTGATATGCCTCACCAAAGCATTTTTACTAGAAAACAGCGAGTAAATAACCATAAATACATGTTTTAGTGGTTATTCATTACTACATGTTTAATTTTCCAACCCTAAGAATGAAAACTTTTGAAAACATAGTGGGGAAACACTTTTGGTAACCAACATTTTCTCCATTTTCCACACTGTTTTCTAATATTCCCGAAACAAATATCAACTTTTAAGTCATATTTATCTTGTATTTTTTATATGCGTAATATATTTTTGGTGTAAAGAACAAGATGACAGAGTAATCTTAATCTCTTTCATTATCACAGATAGCCATAAATATTGTATATTAAGAATTATTGCAAATAATGCAGAAAAGGTAGCAAACAAAGAGTATACTCAGAGACAAGTAACTGTTGTTCAATAGAATTGAAATACGGCATATAGTGAAAGTTTTTATACAACCATCTTCTAAATCACATACATGATTGTGCACATTGTGAGAAAAGTAGGCAAAGTTCTAATAGATCTTCATTAACTTGACTGTTTAACCCTTAAGCTGCTAAGCCCGACTCAAGGACCCATTGCAGACAGTTTAAATCAAGATCAGACTGCACAGAACATGCAGTCTGATCTTTGATCTACACTGTCAGTTCATGATATATATTCCCCCAAGAAAATTAAAGAGGCCCTTATACTCATTTTCAGCCAGTTTTAACTCATTTTGTCTCTATTTTATCAAACTATAGTCATTCTTATATCTTCATGCCAAATATTGCCCCTGACGGTTGCAAGGTTGCTTAGATTACGGTCGATAGAAAATGCATTTCGCTGACTTGCGGCCTTCCATGTAAACAGACTTGTCATTTCCGGTTTTTGAATCGAAGATTTTCGATATATCTGTTATACACTCGGGTAGATTCATATGATGATCATGCATTCTGTCACGTGACTATTTTGACCTTGCCCTGCATCTAATGAGGTAAACAAAGGAAAATGGAGGCTTCTCTGTTGCAGCCTCGATTTTCAGATGGAGGTCGCGGCCTATATGCAAATTACATCGTATCCGACTCTAGGCGGAAACCAACGATAAATTTCCGTGACGCACCGCCATTGTTTACAGCTTCAATCATCAGCCAGTTTTCTTCTGACCAATGTTCAGTTTCTAACACAAATCTCCGTGTTTCTTTTTTTCAATTACACCATATATGTCAGTAATTTATCCATGTTTACACAAAGGGCTGATTTTTGTACCATTCTAAATTGTTTGAAATTTAACAGCGTTTTTGCTCACCGGCTGTAGACAGGCATCTTTAAAAAAGCAATATTTGGGTTTGTTTTATTGACTTGACAGTTTCATTTTAGTTGTTCAGCAGGTTAAGGATTAACAGTTGAATAAATGATTTCGTTCTAACTTCTATCATAGATATATATTGAGACAATAATAATTCTTGTGTACATATTTTAGTTAATACATATATATATGACAACAAGACAGCGTCTATTTAATCTTTATTTCATCTTATTACATCAGTAATACATATATTATCAAACTCATTCTGTGTTTGTTAAAACGTGGCTTGTTTCCCTTGTTAACATTATTTCCCTTGTTTCACTTGTCGGGTAGGGCAAGTAATAATACCAAATTTCATACAAAATACAAAATAAATCTTATTGAAAATAAAACATGTAGTAATAAATAAACAATAAAACAGGTATTTATGGTTATTTACTTGCTGTTTTCTAGTATAAATGCTGTGGTGAGGAAATACTTCCATGGCGTATCGAAAATACATAACCTCCTGATGTTCATCTTTTTAGAAGAACACATTTCTCAATAAATATGATACATGTTGTATTTAAATGGAAACAGAGTGGTAACAAAACCTATCTAAACAATATTGATAAGTTTTTGTCCATTTTAATGGGCTTATTATTGTTTTTGTGAGCATGTTTTGGTATGACATATTTATGTCAGAGGAGTTGCCTCCCTTTGTGGTTTCATAAAATCTAAATGCAAATAACTTGCAAAATATGATTTCCCCCAACTGAAACATATGGAAATGATGTAAAATGCATTTCTTGATATATTTCACTAGGTAACATATCATTCCACTCCTATAAAACAGCTGTGGCGTGCAAGAACTCCCATGGCGTATCCGTGGCGTATCCATGGCATATAAATTCTCCATGGCATATTTTAGTATGACTCAAGATTTGAACCCAAAAAGATTTGGCCCTACACAGAACAGCGATTTTCAGAGGATTCAGCCCCGAGATATAGAAGATTTGGCCCACGGTGTTTTTATAGTATTTTTAGCTAAATATCTGAAGAGAATTATTTTTTGAAACATCATACCAGTAGTAACTGTTATCTTTCATAGAAGTTTTGCAGAAAAAATGATCATTAGCATGTTATATTGTGGCCATTTATCATAGGATAAAGTTGTGTTACTTTTATCCTACTTTTGAGAAGATTCAGCCCGTATATTGAATGAGTTTGAGGTTTCGGTAAACCAAAAAAATTACAAAACCATAGAATTAACATTTACTTTTAATGTTTCCCTATCATTTTTATCTTTTTTTTTTTTCTTTTTAAGAAGTAGTTCCTAGAAAAATCTTTTGTGCACTGTAGAAGCCACATTTTTAGCCCGATGCTCTTGATTTAATCAATTGGGTGTTAATCTTAGAAAAACCTTGTGAGCACTCTAGATGCCACATTTCAGTCTGATACTCATTAAACTTGGTCTTGATGGTATCTCAGCCAAGTCTGAAATTTGGTCACTTTTGGTCAAAAATGAGGTCGCTTGGTCAAACCTTAGAAAAACATGTTGTGCACTGTGGAGGCCATATTTTAAGTCTGACACTCATGAAATTTGACTAAAATGCCTTGATAATGTCTGAAACAAGTTTGAAATTTGATCATGTTGGATCAATAAGTAGGTTACGAACACTCATTGTGTTTTATTATCACAAACAGGATGTCACCAACTGTGTCAATCCTAGATGCTTTTACTCAGGTGAGTGCTGTAGGGCCAATGTCCCTCGTGTTGCAGATGTGTTAAAGCCCCTTTTCAGACAGCTTGTCTCATTTTTATTTTTCAGACATCACACACAGGTTAAGTCAGTGCTGTAGTAAAGACATACAGATAGCTACAAATAGATCAACGGTAACTTGTGTACAGAACTTCAATCAAGAAATTGTGTTTAGTTCAGATCCTCTCAGAAAAGATGAACTCTTCGAAATAAACATCGAAAAAAAATTTGAAACTTTGGTCAGGTTCCCTGTGCATTGGGCTGACATCAACGGCTATTTTAGACTTGACACCTTCAGCAGTTAGTCCTCTTTCCTCTTTAGAACTTACAACAAAACCCACGTGGATTGTTATGGAATCAGACGTTAAAAAATGTGGAGTTACCATCAGAGAACTATGTAACACTATCAGAAAGAAAAGAGGTAATTTTCTATTGATACTGTGACTTATCATAACATTATTAATATTATTATAACTTAGTTGATACATATAAAGTTGAACCCTTTCACCAACATTTGCAGTATTTGTTGCTTCTGTGGATGGTCTTGTTTCAAGATCAAAATGCACTGTAGCCTTTTGTGGATGTTGTAGATCAGATTGTACATAAAAGATATTTTGATCTTAGATATACACTATTCTCTATTTGATTTAAAATAATGACATTTATGTAAAAAGGACAATGAAAGAGCTCAAAGACTAAAGGGTGGGGGTGTTATCTTTACCACACAATCCCGAGTTTAAATGAACCTGCAGAGCCCTGGTAGCTCAGTCGGTAGCATACAGGACTTGAGAGCGGGAGGTCCCTGGTTAGATCCCCGTTCGGCCAACTTTTTTTCCTGAGGATTGATGATAATCATTGCGACAGGATTCATTCCTCTCTCATTGCTTACCATTATTTCGACCATGGTTATGTGGGAAAGTAGCAAGTGGCTTGGAAAGAATATTGTGTGGAGTACTGGTAACAGAAACTCCAGGAAAGCATGGATAGGTGCACTGGCCACCATGAAATAACTGAAATAATGTTGAAAACCATACAATCAATCCATTAAGTAAACCACCTTGGAAAAGAGGGAATTGGAAAACAATGTGTAAAAAGAAGAAAATGCTAGTAACCAGCATTTTCTCTTTTTCGCACAATGTTTTCTACCCTATCAGACAACTACATCTCATTTGTACCATATTCAAATCTGTCTTCTGCAAATGCTTTCAGTTTTAAAGTGTATGAATTTTTTTTGTTTCGTAAAGAGTTAACATTGCTCTAGATAATAATTTCAATGTTTTTTTGAAGGTTTTAACTTTTTATCACATAACAAAATTTGAGACATGCCCAAATTGAAAGCACTTGCAGACGACAAATTTAACTGTAGCTCAAATAATGGGAGTTACCTTTGATAGAGTAGAAAACATTGTGGAAAAAGGAGAAAATGCTGGTTACCAGCATTTTTTACTTTTACCACAATATTTTTAAAATACATATTTTTCGAGGTTGTTTTAAACTCAGGATTGTGTGGTAAAGGGTTAATGTTATTCTGAAGGTTGTTCTTCAATATGCCATTTATAGACTCTTCTATAGACTGGACATTATACTAACAAGCTTTTACACTGAGATCCTATGTTTTGACCACCCAGAGGAAGTATGCTTTTGAAAACATTGTATGAAAAAGAGAAAATATAGGTAACTAACATTTACTTTCCTTTTCCAATCATGTTTCCTACCTTCACTAGACAATTTTGTCTTTTGAGCTATAGCTAAGTTGTTTTTTTGTGAGTGTTTTTTCAAGATGGATGAAAGTACAGTGTTGTCATTATCTGTTAAAGTATATGTGTAGCAGAGGTGCAAATAAGGTATTTTTGATTAAGAAATATTGAGTATGTTTGAAATCTTATTTCTTGTATTATAGGTTGGGAATACACAAGGAATAAGGAGATGTCAAGATGCCTATTTGAACAGAGAAAACCTTCATGTGGCAGCTTCTAATATACCAAAGGTTAGTGCTGTTCAGACTGTTTAACTCTTTACCAAACAACAAAATTTTAGACTTGTCCAAATTGAAAGCATTTGCAGACGACAAAATAAACATGACTCAAAAATTGAAACTTGACTTTAGAAGAGTAGAAAACATTGTGGGAAAAGGAGAAAATGCTGGTTACCAGCATTTTCACCTTTTCCCACAATGTTTTCAGAAGGCTTCTTCCTCTGGGTCGTAAAAACCAGGGATTGTTTGGTAAAGGGTTAACTCTTACCAAATGACAAAATTTTAGACTTGTCCAAATTGAAAGCTTTTGCAGACGACAAATTGAATGTCTTCTTCCTCAGACTCATTACAACTTGGGATTATGTGGTAAAGAGTTTAAATTTGGGATTGTTTGGTAAAGGGTTAAATATTTTTTTTGTCTTAATATTTACCCTTATATTCAGTGTAATATCGCCATTGTGATTTACTTATCTTACACATGTGTAATGCTTTACCGAATAGCAAAATTTTGGACTGGACAAAATTGAAGGTATTTGCAGAAGACAAATTAAATGTAGCTAACATGATTTTTTCTGTTTAAGATAGGGCAGAAAACATTGTGGGAAAAGGAGCAAATGCTGGTTACCAGCATTTTCTATTTATCCCATGTTTTCAAAAGCCTTCTCTTTCAGAGTAATTGACATTTCTGCAAACGCGAGTTTGGCATGCCCCCATGGCAACGCAAGATTTGGTTGCCATGTCCGACAAGCGCATTCCAAAATGGCGTCGATCAAAGAAGGAACGAATGTCGATTAGCGTTGCATTCTCTCTAGTGTATCATCCAGACAAGAATATTTCACCAAAGCCAAAGCAGCCAGGATATAAATTCTTTTTGGAAGGATATTTTTCCGACATTAAAGTTATATTAATGGACGAGAACAAAATATCTGTTAGTGGAAAGTGTCACAGAAGTCAACGAAAGTCTGATAATTCACAGGGAAGAATGGTTTTTAAAACATTGTAGGAAAAGGAAAAATAGCGCGTTTTTTTTTTGTCCTCTCCTCAACTTTCCACCCTTCTAAAGACAAACCACATCTTATTCATAGGAATGAAATTAAATTTTTCTTGATCTTTTTTTACTTCATATCTAACGTTATTTTAGTCTTTCTATCAGCCCCTAAAGCATTGATATACCTCAAAAAGTAGGTCATCATGGGTAGAAAACATTGTAGGATAAAAGGAAAAACATCGATCCGTGGAATTC
Source organism: Hippopus hippopus (assembly GCA_946811185.2). Classification (NCBI taxonomy): domain Eukaryota; kingdom Metazoa; phylum Mollusca; class Bivalvia; order Cardiida; family Cardiidae; genus Hippopus; species Hippopus hippopus. The sequence goes on from OX328097.1 coordinate 35,494,449, forward strand.
CACATTTGTCCAGTCTTATTTTACCTTGCTGTCTGTTATTTCGGCACCCAAATAAACAACTGTTAACATGTGAGAGGTTGATTGTATGGTGTTTAACGCCAATTTCACAATTATTTCAGTTATAACGCGGCGTCCAGTGCATCTATCCATTATTTCCTGTAGTTTAGTGTACAAGTACTCCCCCACAATATTCTTTCCAAGTCACATAATCATTGTCGAAATAATGGTCAGCAGTGAGAGGGGATGAATCCTGCCGCAATGACTATCATCAATCCTCAGAAAGAAATTGGCCAAGCCGGGCATCAAACCAGTGATTTGCACATCTGCCATTTCAAAGGGTTTGTTGGTAAACTGTTAATTTGATAGAATGTGTGTTTGATTGCGAACCAGAATTACCGCTGTAATCCACTTGATCACCCATTGTCTCAGTATATCATAAGATAAAACAAACTACCGTCAATGAAGTTAACAAGTTTGTTAATTGACAGCACACTTAACACATTTTAAAAATCATCAAACAACCCTTTCCCTTAACCTGAAATTGAAACTTTTCTGTTGTATCAGTCAGTCTATGATTATTCGAAAAGCATGTAATCCGGTGTAATTTATTATCGAATATGACGTTGAGATGACTTTACTAGCCTAAAAAAAATATGCATCTTTTATTCCATTATTCTTTGGCAAAACTGAGGTTTGTTTAGGTGTTTCATGAGCTGGCTGACAACAGAATGACAAAGTAAAGAAAATGCATGGGATTCACATATGTTCGAATAACATACATGCACAATATATGACGCTAGACAAAAAAGAAAACATATTGACCAAGCATCAGTAACAAAAAAGACATGCCATTTGTATAAAAAAACATACATATACAAAACAGCCTTCTAAAAATAGTACAAGAAAATGTAGGAGAGTGCTTTTTTGTTAGTGCCAACAGTCTTATCACTGTAAATAAAAAATGTTTTTTCTTGCTACTTACTTTTTTTGATCGATTAAGAAGCGGCTAGGATCTGAGTAATGAGCTCGTTACCACAACAGTAAATAATAATATCTATGCCTATATTTTTTGCAAGTACTTCCTAAAATGACATTTATTCATACTTTTGTGCATACATAACGATTCTTGTTGATCCTTGATGGATTAAGCTGTTCACGAGCTCTTCCACATAGTTTTATCCACAGAAGACATTTTTCGAGGTGTGTTTTCGGCTTTGGAAAGTACCCCCCTCCCTCCCCCCGCAGTCTATCCAGATAACGATTATCAGTGTCGTACAATCCGTAACTACATGTTTTCACCATTTCAGAGATTTTTCTTGATAGATAACACAATTGCTGTTTTGACAATTAAATAAATACGATCCAGTTTTCTCATATTTATAACAAATTGTGTCTAACCTTTTTGTTTACATGACGCCCAATGCTGCTTTTTGATTGGCCGATAAGACCTGTCAATTAAAATCGGCAGAAAGGTCAACTGAAAGTTGGGACTGTGTGGTAAAAGGTTAAGATAAGCAAATTGTGCTGCAGGGATCATTCTAGAGTGTGCTCTTGTGCCATTTGCACGTTTTTCATCTTTTGCGCATCAGAAATCTTATCTCCAGGCCAAATTAGTGCATTTTTGTAATGTGTAAATTTGATAAAGAGAATTTGTTCTGCAATTAACACTATTGAATAATCAAGTGCAGCCAACAAATGACCGGTAAATAGTTGGAAAGTTCTTATTGGTCATTTCTCTGGGTGTATCACCAATATCATTCGATCGATAATGGCACACCGTATTTCACCTAATTAATGCACCCTGGGGCCATGCAAAATATTGACAGGGCACTCTTATTTCATAACCAATTTCCCGAAATTTAAGCCTGTCACTTAGAGTAAGTATGGTACTTTGATCCAGGTTTTAGTCAGTGCCGTGTGCAAAGCAATTGCCATTTGAAAGACTCACTGTACATATAGGTAGTTTGAAGTTCATAGGGACCCCCTGAAATTTGAAATATCTTGAAAAATCCCATATCAATTTTTATGAAACTTTTAAAAAGACCCTACCAACTCTCACAGCGAAAATTAGAATTTTTCTTCTGCATGAAAGAGCATTTTGCCCATTTCGTTAGTGTTAATTTTTTCTTCTGAAGCTTAACTTTCTCTGCAGTTTTGCACAGTGACCAGAATAGCAAACATAACTGGACAAATGCATGACACCAAGACCTCATTTAAGTTAAATATGAGGCCCTGAAATTGCTTTTTGTACAGATAATATAATTCTAAACCTAACTGAAGATATTGCTTTCATCACTTTCATACAAATCTTTGAAGTCTTAAATGATTTGTCCAAAGTTCCCTTATATCGTATCTGTTCTCCAATATTTGGTCTCAATTTTTTTTTCGGCATGGTTTCATGTTTTATGCCATTTCTGTTGAGATATGTGTTCCAAACCACCTGACAGTTAGACTCGAAGGTCTTTCATGGTCTTATCTTTTATCCCCAAAAAGGCAGTGGGGGATATAGGTAATAGTAGCCATCCATCCTTCCGTCATTCCATCTGTCTGTATGTCCTTCTGTCCAACTTTCTTGTTCGAAGCATAACTTGAAAACTATATAAGATATAAACATAAAACTTCACAGGTGAAAAGATCTGATCTAGGAGAAGTGCAGTGCACAAGAACCATAACTCTTGATTGCATAATTTAGGAGTTATTGTCCTTTGTTGTTTCTCTTAAATTTTGTCCAGATTTATAACTTGAAAACTACATGAGATATAAACATGAAACTTAACAGGTTGATAGATGACATTGGGGATAAGTGCAGCGTACAAGAACCATAACTTTCAGTACCATAATTTAGGAATTATTGCCCTTCGTTATTTTTCGTACTTAAATTTTGTGCAGAGCATAACTCAAAAAGTATTAGAGGTGTAAACATGATACTTCACAGGTGCATAGATCTCAACAAGGAGAAGTGCAGTGCATAAGAACCATAACTCCTGATTGCATAATTTAGAAGTTATTGCCCTTTCTTATTTTTCTTACTTAAATTTTGTCCAGAGCATAACTTGAAAACTACATCAAATATAAACATGAAACTTCACAGGTAAATAGATGACATTGGGAAGAAGTGCAGTGTACAAGAACCATAACCTTCAGTGCCCCAATTTAGGAGTTATTGCCCATTATTATTTTTAATACTTAAATTTTGTCTGGAGCATAACTCAAAAAGTATGAGGTGTCAACATGATACTTCACAGGTAGATGGATCTCATCAAAGAGAATTTCCGTGCACAAGAACCATAACTCTTGATTGCATGATTTGGGAGTTATTGCCCTTTGTTATTTTTCTTATTTAAATTTTGTCTAGAGCATAACTTGAAAACTACATGAGATATATCATGAAACTACACAGGATGATAGATGACATTGAGGAGAAGTGCAGTGAACAAGAACCATAACTTTCAGCCCCATATTTTAGGAGTTATATCCCTTTGATATTTTTTCTTATTTCAATTCTGTCTGGAGCTTAACTCAAAAACTATTAGAGGTGTTAACATGATACTTCATAGGTGCATAGATCACATTGAGGACATATGTAGTGCAAAGGAAGGAAAATAGGATAACATTTGAAGGCAAAAGTACAAGATGTTCTTTGGACTAATTACAGTTGCATTGAAAACAATTTCCTCCCTCAATTCTTTTCTTTATTGAAAAACAACTCGTGCTTTGACAAACAATGTTTAGCAATATTGGGGTGAATAAGATGATTCTAGTTTGAATCGCGAATTGTGCCTGTCTAGAATAAACACTGGCATTATTGTGAATACCAGATCTTGATCTACTGTTTAAGGGCAAATAAAATTATCCTCTCTTGACTCTTTTACCAAATGACAAAATTTTAGACCAGTCTACACTGAAAGCATTTGCAGATGGCAATATAAATTTGACTCAAAACTTAAATTTTGTCTTGGGAAGGACAGAAAACATTGTGGGAAAAGAAGAAAATGCAACCAGTATTTTACATAAGCTATTTCTCACAGTGTCCTTAAAAGTCAGGATTGTGTGGTAAAAGGTTAAAGACAGGATTGCTTGCAAAATTGTTTGTTTGCAAAGTGGTTGAGAAGAGCTTTTATAATTGTACTATGTCTATTGTGCATCGTCTGTCATACAGTTGTCAATATTTTCTATTTTGCGCACTGTAGAGGCCACATTTTCAGTCAGAAACTCATGAAACTTGGTCAGAACATTTGTCATGATAAAGTCTTGGAAAAGTGTGAAATTGGATCATGTCAGGTCAAAAAGTAGGTCACTGGGAAAAACCTTAGGAAACCTTGTGTGCACTCTAGAAGCCATATATTTAGCCTGATATTCATGAAACCAGATCAGATTGTTTGTCTTGATGATATCTAAGACAAAATCCAGTCATGTTGGATCAAAAAGTAGGTCATAGGATCAAATCTTAGGAAAATTTTGTGTGCATCATAGATTTCTCATTTTCAGCCTGATAGTCATGAAGATTTAACAGAATGTTTGTCTTGTTGATATCTCAGACACTTTTGAAATTGGGTCATGTCGGGTCAAAAGGGTCAAAAGGTAGGTCACATGATCAAATCTTAGAAAAACGTGTGAGCACGCTAGAGGCAACACTTTGAGTTGGTTCCACATGAAACTTAGTCAGATTGTTTGTCTTGATGATATGTTGGAAAGGAATAAAATTTGGTTATGTTGAGGCAAAAAGTAGGTCACAGGGCCAACTCTTAGAAAAACCTTGTTTACACTCTTCACATTTCAGCCCAATACTAATGAAATATGGTTAGAATGTTTGTCTTCATGATAGTTTGGACGAGTTTGAAACTAGGTCATGTCAGGTCAAAAAGTAGGTCACTGGGCAAAATATTAGAACAACCTTGTGAGCACTCTAGAGGCCACATTTTAAGCCTGATACTCATGAAACTAGGTCAGATTGTTTGTCTTGATGATATCTTGGACAGGATTGAATTTGGGTTGTGTCTGGTCAAAAAGGAGGTCACTCAGCCTAATCTTATAAAAACCTTGTTTACACTCTAGAGGCCACATCTTTAGCCCAATACTAATGAAACATGGTTAGAATTTTGGTCTTGATGATAGCTTGGACGTAACTGTTACTTCAGATAGCTCTCAAAATAAATGTGTTACATAATTTTTTTCTTCCTTTATTGTTCAGATGACCCTAAATGAAAACCACTTGACATTACCTGTAATTCTGATAGGCCTTCTGTTTAGCTGTTACAGAGTCATCTTACTGGCAAGTCCACATAAAATAAATGACTCAATGCAAATGAAAAATACAGTAAAATCTTGACTTTTATAAATCCTTTTTAATATGACTATATCTTTTGAATCGTTACTTCCATACTTGCAGCAGATGACTTTATTCAGAGATCTGAGATGACCGATAATGTATTATCATTTTTATCAAGCAGGCTCACTAAAATTATATGAAATGAGCCATGGAGAGTCTCATAAACATTTTTGTGAACAAGTTTGATAATTATTGTACATAAACATGATTGTCAGATTCTATCTATCACATAAAACCAATGACAGGCAAATAAGTATCCTTCATCACCACCTTCAGCCTGTATACCATTCATGGGTCCATGTTTACAGATGTAGTTTGTTTTGAAATGTGAACATACATAAGAATATAGCTCTAACATTTGCATAGAAAATTCAAATAAGCAATTTATAGAGGAAGTAAATCGAAAGATTTCCACAATTTTGTTGACTGTAATGAGTTTTGCTGCATTTCTTCTTGTATTGAATATAAAATCATAACAGTTTCCTCACATGTATGACTTTGCACCAATGATATCATTTTCACAGAAAACAGCGTGCTGTGATTGGTTGCCTGCTTCACACACTCATAACTACAAAAACAACCAGAAACAGGACAAAAAACACAATAATACACTAGTGTATTATCAAAAAAAGTAATTGGTCTAATACACTGCTTGAGGAGATTTTTATGTGATGAAATAACGTATAATCTTTGTAAAATAGGGACACGGACATAAATGAAGGTTTAAAACAAATATGGAAAGATTGTAGCAAAAGTAAAAGTTCATTTTAGGCTTGTTCACCTCTCACAACCTTTTTGAGAAGTGGTATGTAGCTAGAGGAATAAGCATGTCTGTAATTTTATTAAAAAATGGATTAAGGATCATTTGTATTTTTTTCAAAACTATCGTAAAGTGAGTTTGCTGTGACTGAGATGTGTGTTCAGAAGCTAAAATAAACATTTAGACATTGTGCATTAAGCATTTAGGAGAACAGATTGATGATGGAAAACTAATTTTCAAAAAGCGTTTTTCTACTACTTGTTAAATTCTTATTTTTAAGCTCCACTGGCCAAAGGCCAGTGGGCTCATGTCATGGCCCTGTGTCCTTAATCTGTATATCTGTCCTTGGGTGCGTGCATTAACTTTTATTTCAAACATTTTCTCTGAAAGTACTCATCCAATTTTGATGAAACTTCACATAAATGATCCTGCTATGGCCCTCTTCAGAATTCCTTCAAAGAATTTGATTCTAATAAAAACTCTAGTTGCCATGGTAACAGAACTGAAAAATATAGAAAGTCTTTGAAAATCTTCTTGTCCAAAACCATCTCAAGACCTAGAGCTACCAAATTTGGCTGTAGTTTCATTTAATGAACCTCTACTTATTTTCTTCAAATTAAAGCCCATGGGTCAAAATTGGCCCTGCCCAGGTGGTCACAAGTTTTACATAGGCTTATATATAGAAAACTTAAAAAAAATCTTCAGGTTCTAAACAATAAGGCCTAGGGCTACCAAATTTGGCATGCAGCTTGATCTAATGAACCTCTACTGAGATTGTTCAAAATATAGCCTTGGGGTTAAAATTGTCCCTGCCAGGGGGGTTACTAGGTTTATATTGGCTTATGTAGTGAAAACTTTAGAAATCTTGTCGTTCCTAACTGTAAGGCTCAGTGTTACCAAATTCTGCATTCAGCTTTATCTAGTAGAGATTTCAAAGTATAGCCCTATAGTCAAATTTAGCCCTGCCATGGCAGTCACAAGTTTTACATGGGCCTACAAAGTGAAAACTTTCAAAATCTTCTTATTCCTTACCATAAGACTTAGGGCCATAAAAATTCCATGTATATTCATCAAATTAACCGCTTCCAAGATTGTTCAAATTGTAGCCATAGGGTCAAAATTGGCCCCACCCCATAAGCTTATAAATTATGGGGAAAACATTAAAAATCTACTTGTTTCTGATCTTGTTTATAACCACACAGCTTAGACCTGTGTAATCTGGCATGTGGCTTTATCTTGTGGACCTCTACCAGGATTCATGTAATTTTTAGCTTTGTGGTCAATAATGGCTATGCCCTTGGGTCACAACTTTTACATGGGCTTTTGTAAAGAAAACTTTGAAAGACTTAGTCTTCCTGTTCAAAACCATTTGGCCTAGAAGTATAATGTTTGGTATGTATGGTTTGTACTTACTAGCCGGTGGAGCCATACAGGACCATCAGGGCCAACAATTACCAGGCTCCCAGCAACACTGAAATTATTTATTTGTGTTTTATGTTGCAGTTAAAAGAAAAATCTCCACGTCCTCCTATAGTAGAACATCCATCTGTGATAAGAAACAGTGAATATCAACCCAGCTGTCTTTACCAGGTAATTATATATGTCAGACTCTTTGTATTACATGCTAGTGCTTTTTTTCCCTGCAATATTTAGCTCACCTGAGCACGAAGTGCTCAAGGTGAGCTTTGTGATTGTGCTGTGTCCGTCGTGTGTCATCCGTTGTCTGTTGTCCGTCGTACATCGTGCAGTCATCAACATTTACCTTGTGTGCACACTAGAGGCCACAAATTCAGTCAGAAACTCACAAAAACTCTGTCAGAATGTCTTCATAATATCTCTGACAAGTTTGAAATTGGTCAGTTGGGTCAAAAAGTAGGGCACTGGGGCATATTTTAGAAAGACCTTGTGTGCACGCTACAGGCCACATTTTCAGCATGCAACTAGGTCAGAGTATTTGTCTTGATAATAGCTTGGACATGTTTGTATTTGGGTCATGTTGGGGCAAAATGTAGGTCACTGGGGGAAATCTTAAAAAAAAAAAAACATGTCTGCACTCTAGAGGCCATATTTTTGATCTTATATTCATAAAACTTGGACAGAATTTTTGTCTTTATTGTATTTTAGACAAGTTTGAAATTGGGTCAGGTTGGGCATAGAAGTAGGTCAGTAGACAAATTGTCCAAAACCTTGTGTATACTCTAAAGGCAAAAATTCATGAAACTTGGTCAGAATATTTGTCTCAATAATATCTAGGACAAATTTGAAATTGTGTCATGTTGGGTCAAAAAGTAGGTCACCAGGGTAGTCTTGGAAGAACCTTATGTGCTCTCTAGAAACCATATTTTTAGCCTTATATTTATGAAACTAGGTCAAATTATTTCTTTTGATGATATCTCAGACAAGCATGAAAATGTGTCATGTCAAGTGAAAAAGTAGTTCATTTGGACAAATCTTCAAAAAACCTTGTGTGAACTCTAGAGGCCACATTTTCAGCCTGATACTTATGAAAATTGGTAAGAATGTTTGCCTTGATGATATCTTGGACAGGTTTGAGATAGGGTCATGTTAGATATAAAAGTAGTTCACAGGGTCAATTCTTAAAAAAACCTTGTGTGTACTCTAGAAGCCACATTTTCAGGTTGATCCTCATGAAATGCTGTTAGAATGTTTGACTTGATGATGTCTTGAACAGGATCTAAATTGTGTCATGTTGGATCAAAAAAATAGGTCACCAGGGCAAATCTTAGAAAGACCTTGTGTGCACTGTACAGGCCACATGTTCAGCCTGATACTCAAGAAACTTGGTCAGAAGGTTTGTCTTGATGATATCTTGGACAATATCAAAGTTGTATCACATAGGGTCAAAAAGGAGGTCACTGGGCCAAATCTTAGAAAAAAACCTAGCTTGTGTGCACTCTAGAGGCCACATTGTCAGCTTATATTTATGAAACTCCATCAGAATGTTTGTCTTTATGATATCTTGGACAGAGTTGAAATTAGGTCATGTTGGATAAAAAAATAGATCACTGGGTCAGATCCCAGAAAGACTTTGTGTGCACTTCAGAGGCCCCATTTTAAGCCTGATAGTCTGGAAACTTGGTCAGTATATCTGTCTTGGTGATATCTTGGACAAGTTCAATTTTGGCCATGTACGGTAAAAAGAAGGTCACTTACACTCACAGGATCTCTTCAGCTTTTTCAGATGTAGATGACTTTACTCAGGTGAGTGCTTTTGGGCCAATGACCCTCTTGTTTGAAAAGCTGCAGGGTTGGAATAAGTGCAATGGTAATGATTTACATAAACCTTTAGCTTTTAAACATTATGGGAGAAGGAGAAATGCTGTTTGCCTGCATTTCTATTTTCCACACTGTTTCTGAAAAACTTTAACCTCAACCTCAAGGACATTAAAACAAAGGAATGTTTGGAAAATGGTTGACTCATTAACTACTGAAGCAAAGTTTCCACAGACATTCTGGAAACATCATTGTAAAGAGTGGTTTCATCAATGAGTTTTACAATCAATCAGAACGTGCACTATTTCCAAAGTAAATAATTAGAATGATGACTGACGACTAAAATATATAATGCATATTTTCCTAGCTCCTTACTTTCTGGATGCATTTATCAGCAGGTGATTAAGAAAATGTCCTTGTAAAAAAGTACATATTACAAGAAAATAGATTGGAACAACAACAACAACAACAACAATTGGAGGAAAAAGTAAGACATGAAATAATAAATTTGAAAAAGTGTATATAGATACAATAACCAGCATTTTCTCCTTTTCCCACAATGTTTTCAGTGTTCAATATCTCTGTCTAACATAATGATTTATGGTTATCTGTAATTCAGAATTAAAAAGGTATTAATAATATTTGAATGCCTCTTGAAATGTTGGGTATTGAGGATATTTAAAATGAAAGTAAATAATTGAAAACATTACTGAAAGATGCCTGCTGATTTTATTATAATTATTATAAAATGTCATGTTCTTCCATACTGATGGAAATTTCAGTCCTTTTCATTCCAACCTGAAGTGCATGTGTTTAAGATCTAAGACAAGAAAGTAAAAAAATACATATGTATATATAAATAAATAATCCTTCATCTCATGCAAAGTACGACTTTCAGGGATCTTTATTCTGAAAATACATGAGTAAACCACTCAATGAAAGCCATTCACAGATTGTTGTAGGCGATTTCAGTTTTCAATACCCATGTCTAACATAATGATTTTTTGTAAGAGATCTGTTAATCAGAATTTAAAAAAAAGAAATAATAATAATAATTGAATGTCTCATGCAATGTGTGGTGTTAAGGATATTGCATACAAAAGTAAATAATTAAAAACATTACTGAAAGATGCCTGCTGATATTATTTATTTGTCTGGCAACAAAAGTTACGACTAAGAAGAATATGAAGACAGTAAATCAAATTTATTTCAATTGTTAGGATTTGTGTTTGAAATGACAGAAAACAGTTTCTTAGTTAGCAAGTTTGATTGCTAACAACTGGTATATTTCAGAACAGAAAGAATTGGAATCAAATACAAATAAATTTGGCATGTGTGTGTACAGCCAATAAATAACTGTAGCAATGAACCAAGGTAAACAAAAATCACAAAAAGCCCCTAGGTCGAAATATGCCCTGCTTGATAGGTCATACCTTTTTCATAGGCTTACATATTGAGACTTGAGAAGTCTTGTTGATGGTGACCATTAGGCCCAGAACGTGTGTTATCTGGTAGTATCATTTTGTGAACCTTTTACAATGATAGTTTGAATTGTAGCTGTTGGGTCAAAAGTGAGTCTGCTCAAAGATTGTTTGAATTATAACACTTGAGTCAAATTTGGTCTAAAAATAAAAATGCACCATTTTAACATTTTCCTTTAGTTAAGGCATTTTGAAACCTTTTTAGAAACCATAAAGTATTTGAAGGACATAATCCTCTTTTAACAACCCTTGGGAAGGTGGCTTTTGAAAACACATTTTCAGCTGTTTCAGAGTGAAATCTCATTTAAGCTAGATTTGATTTATTAAAAACTGCTTTCAATTTTGGCAAGTCTTAAGTTTTATCATGTAAAGAGGTTGGCCATGGACTACCAAATTTGAAATAAATTAAGGCTTTTAGACATTTCTAAGTTTTTTTTTATGCGTTATTTTATATAAAGAGGTAAGCCTACATCTAAATAGTTCAAGATAAATTGTTTTGCGGACCTTCCAAGGTTCTTTTTTTACTATTGTATTTTACATGATGTCAGAATTTTTTTCTCTATCATAAATTTAGTACTTGTTTATAAAAATAACATTTTGTTTGCAGTTGTAGAACCCTTGCCATAATATATGAGTCCAAGTCTTTTCTTTTGAATCTAAGAATACTGGAACCACATGTCATTTTACTAGATCCCTCTTCTTTTCTCAAATTATAATGTAATTTCATTTTTATCACATTGTTATACAATGGGAATTTGGAGGAAAAACATTTTTAGAGTAGTTGGGTTGGTTAATAAGTTGGTTTTGGAATGAGGGATATATTTTGTAAGGGGATGGAATGGGTTGGTTATGGGTTTGGCGTGTTTGGGAGGGTGTAGGTGGGTTTTTGGAGGGGTGGTGGGGGGTTGGTAGGGATGGGTAGGTTTTGGGTTGGGAGGGGTAGTAGGTAGTTAGAGTAGCTAAGTAGTTAAGGTAGTTTATGTAGGGTAGATTGTAGGGTAAAGTAGTATTTGTAAATAGGTAGGTAGTTAAGATAGGTCGAATTGGTTAGAGTAGGTAGGTTTAGTGGTGTAAGTTCGTAGGCTTAGTGAGAAGGTAGAGTAGTTTAGTTAGGTAGGTTGACTAGAGTTTGTAGATAGGATAGTAAATTGGGTAGGTTGATTAGGTCGGTAAAGCAGGGAAAGAAGGTTGCGAATAAATAATAGGTTAGTTGGGTAGAGAAAGTGGTAAGGTGTTTAGCAGTATGTGGATTAGAAAAGTAGGGGAGGTACTTAGGTAGTAGAGAATAAGGGTAGAGCAGGTAGGAAGAGTACGTAGGTTGGTAGAGTAGGTAGAATGAGAACATAGGTTGGTAGAGTAGACAGGTCAGTTGAGTAGGTAGCTCAGTAGAGTAGGTATGCAGGTGTATTCGTAACGTAGAGTGGATTATGTTGGTATAAGAGAGTGAAGATTAAAAAGGGTTGGTAGAATGTAGAGTATGTATTTTTGTAGTTTATGTAGGTAGGTAAAATCAGTAGGTTGGTAGAGTAGGTAGCTAGGTAGGTAGTTAAAAAGATAGGTAGGTTCATCAGCTAGATAGGTTGATAAAGTAGGTAAGTTGGTTTATAGAGTTTCATAGGTAGGTAGAGTAGGTAGGTTGGAAGATTTAATAGGTTGGTAAATAGAATAGGTAGTCAGGTATGTTTTATGTAGGTAGTGTAGCATAGAAAATTAAGTAAATAAGTAAGATTAAGTAGTTAGATTACGGAAGGTAAGACAGGAGAGAGGTTGGATTTAGAAGGAAGGAAGGAGGGATGGAAGAAGGGAGGGGAAGGTGGTAAGTGGTGAGAAGATGAGGAAAGAGAGAAGGAAGGAAATAGGGGCAAGAGTGGGAGAGGGAGTGGGAGAAAAAGAAGGAAGAGTAGGAGGAGAGATAAGAGGGATGAAGAAAGCGAGAGAGAAGTGGAAATGGGGGAGAAAGAAGAGGTGGAAGGAAGAGAAGAGAACAGAGGAAGCAAGGGGGAGCAAGAAGGGGAGGAAGAGAGAAAGAGAGATGAGAAGTGAGAAAGCAGAGACAGAGAGAAAGAGAGAGAGTGATGAGATTAGAGTAGTTAGGTGGTATAGAGTTAAGTTGGGAGGGTAGGGAGAAGGGAGGGAGAGGGAGGGTGGGAGAAGTGGAGGAAGGAGTGGAGGAAGGAAGGCGGGGGGGGGGGAGGTGGGGGGAAGGGTAGGGAGGGGAGGGGAGGGGAGGGAGGAAGGGGATGGGGAGTTGGAACTAAGTTAAAATGTAGGTATGATGGAGGGGATGGGGAGAGAGGAAGACAGGAAGGAAGGGATCAGTGGAGTTTGTTAGGGGTGGAATTGAAGAGGAAGGAATTTTAGATAGATAATATGCCATGTGCTTCCAGACAAGTTAAATAGAAAGCATGTTTCACCTCTTTTAGAATATTAAAGCTACATATAAAACAAAAAAAAAATTGGCATTCTATTTTCACATAAAAGTCATGCAGATGTGAAAGTGCTTTAAATTGTTTTAAGAAATTGATATGTAGAGTACAGAAAAATCAGTTAAGACATGCAGAGGAAATAGATGCATAGAAATCAATCATTAAGGCACTTACTTGTGAGGGAAGATTATTATTGGCATTAATTTATGCATATATACCATACATTGTTTTTATTTATTGTCTATAATTTTCATTACTTTAGAAATGAATTTGGCTAACTGTCTGATACCAGTTTCATCCTTGTATTCAGTAGACATAACGAATAATCAGCTGTTGCTCAACCATTATACAAGTTGTGAGGGAGGAAAAGATGGAACCACTTTAGTGAATCTTTTGCATAATAGACCAAATTGTAGTCCTTCGGTCAAATTGAAACACCTAAGGGCCACACATTAGTTAATGTAGCGAGAAGTTAAATTTTTTCCCTCACATCCAAACATTAAGAGATTAGCAGAACTATTTGCTAGTTTAAATCCGCTACCATTGCACTTTGTATAGGCCTGGGTCCAGTATGGTTCCATCTTGTGGGATCACTAGTTTACAATACTTATGCAGCCAGTCTTTATAACAAATTCTTAAAAAACCTTTAAGCCTAGGTGTACCAAATGTGGAATGCAGTATCATCTTTGATAAATGTACATCCAGTTTCATTCATATATTTTTTTGTCTTTGGAATAGAAGTTTTCAAGCCAAGTCCTGGTAGCATACAGAACTTGAGGCCTGAAGGTTGCTGGTTTGAATCCCTAGCTCTATCACCCCTGACTTTGTTTTGAGGATGTGTATGTGGGAAACCAGCCAGGGGATCGGGAAGCATGTGTTGCAGAGTACTGGTTAAAGAAACTCTAGGAATTCACTTCCTGCCACAATAGGATTGAAATCATGTTGAAAATGGTGTTAGACACAATACAAAGAAAGGAATAGAAATAGAAGTTTTTATCAAATTTGAACAGTCAAAAATCTGCAGTTTCATTTGCAACTCTTATTGAACAAGTTGTTACTAATTTAGGCACTGTTTTTCTCATTTTCTGGCCCTCTTTCTGTATATTTTATTGAACTGAATTGGAGCAAAGCTTGTCAAAATGGGCCATATTGTATATCTTGATACAAGAAAGTTTGTTGCACTCTTTACTAGATGACAAAATGTTGGACTTGTCGAAAATGTGTTGTTATTGCAAACAAAAAATGAAATGTGGCTCACATAATGAAACTTGTCTTTGAAAGGTTAGAAAATATTGCATCCTTGGGGCCACACTTTCAGTCCAATGTTCAAAAAACAACTGACGTGTACAGTTCAGTACTCATAAAATAAGGTTTAAGGCTCTAAAAAGAAGCCTTATTTTAAGTTCAGTGTTCATGAAACTTGGTCAGTATGTTGGTCTTGATACAATATCTGGAATGTTTGATGATGTATTACCTTCAGTGATAAATAAGGTTAACAAGTCAAACCTAAGAAAAGCAGTGGAAGAACTCCAGAGGCAGTTTTCTTTAGCCAAGTTTTATAGAAACATATTGACACTAACTGGGGCAATTTTGAGAGTGGGTCAACTTGAGTTAACAGGAGGTCAAATGATCAAATCTTAGAAAAACTTGTGCACCCAAGAGGCCATATTTAAACTCCATTGCTCATGAATTTTGGTCAGAAAGTTTGTTTTGATAATCTTAGTAGTTTAGAATTTTGTCATCAGGAGTCATAAATTAGGTCACAATCTGAAATCCTTAGAAACTATATGTGAACTCTATCCAAGGACTACCTTATGGTTGAATATTTCTGCAATGTGGTAAGAGTATTTGTCTTGGTAATATTTTTAAAATAAGTTGACCTGGCTGAAAAGGTCAAATAGAAAAACCTTTTGTGTCCTCTGCAGCCCACATTTTAAATCCAATGCTAATCAAATGTAGCTAAAAAGGTTGATAATATCGAAATGATTTTGAAGTCAGGTCACCTCTGATTGATAAGTATATGACTAGGTCAAATAATACTAATAACTGATAAGCACTGAAAAGGCTATATTTTAAGTTAATTACTTTCTGATGTTTTTCATATTAAATTGCAGTAGTGAAATTTAAGTTCAGGTCATCTTATCCTTTGCCCTAATATTTGTAGAGATACCAAGTATGATGTTTGCTCAAAGAAATGACATTATACTGCCTGATAATGAGTGTTTTTATTTTTGCAAAGGACATAATGTTTATTGACTTAATTGTAAGGTACACAATATCATCAATGACTTTACAATCAGTCAGAACTTGCTGTACTATTTTCAAAGTAAACAACTAGAGTGATGACTGAAGACCAAAATACATAATGCACATTATCCCAGTACATTACTTTCTAGGTGCAAGTATCAGCAGGTAATTCAGAAAATGTCCTTGTAAAAATGTTCATACTACAAGAATGTTCCTATAAAAGATAACAACAAAAGAGGGAGGAAATAGAAATATAAATTTTTATAAAGACAAAAAAAAGGTGAAATAAATTGGTATATTTCATGGAAATAATAATAAAAATAATAAAAAAGGTTAATAAATGCATTTTTAATAAAATAGGAATGAAAGATGTTGCTAAAAACGATACAAAAAAGTGATAAAAATTCATTAAGGAATAAAAAAAACAATAATGATAAGTTTAAAAAAAAAAAAATTGTTTACAAGGAAACATAATGATGATAATGTTTTTATTTTTATAAAAATAGGCAAGAAAAAGAAATAAACATTGATATATTTTATGAAAAAAAAAAAAGGGAAAAAAAGTGTGCGGTTGTGATTGTGTTTAAGAAATTCTAACTAGAGAATATCCCAGTACATTACTTTCTAGGTGCAAGTATCAGCAGGTAATTCAGAAAATGTCCTTGTAAAAATGTTCATACTACAAGAATGTTCCTATAAAAGATGACAACAAAAGAGGGAGGAAATAGAAATGTAAATTTTTATAAAGACAAAAAAAAGGTGAAATAAATTGGTACATTTCATGGAAATAATAATAAAAATAATAAAAAGGGTTAATAAATGCATTTTTAATAAAATATGAATGAAAGATGTTGTTAAAAATGATACAAAAAAAGTGATAAAAATTCATTAAAAAATAAAAAGAATAAAAAAAAAAACAAAAACAATAATAATAAGTTAAAAAAAAAAATTATTTTTGTTTACAAGGAAACATAATGATGATAATGTTTTTATTTTTATAAAAATAGGCAAGAAAAAGAAATAAACATTGATATATTTTATGGAAAAAAAGGGGGGGGGGAAAGTGTGTGGTTGTGATTGTGTGTAAGAAATTCTAACTAGAGAATATTATAAATTATCATATTTTTACCAAAATATCGTGTTCTTCCATAGTGATGGAAATTTCAGTCCTTTTGATTCCAACCTGAAGCGCATGTGTTTAAGACCTAAGACAAGAAAGTAAAAAAATATATATATATAAATAAATAATCCTTCATCTCATGCGAAGTACAACTTTCAGGGATCTTTATTCTGAAAATATACGAGCAAACCATTCAATCAGAGACGTTCTCAGATTGTTGTAGGAGATTTTGGTTTCCAATACCCATGTCTTAACATAATGATTTTTGTAAGAGATCTGGTAATCAGAATTTAAAAAAATAATAATGATAATAATAATTGAAAGTCTCATGCAATGTGTGGTGTTAAGGATATTAAATACAAAAGTAAATAATTAAAAACATTACTGAAAGATGCCTGCTGATATTATTTATTTGTCTGGCAACAAAAATTACGACTAAGAAGAATGTGAAGACAGTAAATCAAATTTATTTCAGTTGTTAGGATTTATGTTTGAAATGACAGAAAACAATTTTGTTAGTTAGCAAGTTTGATTGCTAACAACTGGTATATTTCAGAACAGAAAGAATTGGAATCAAATACAAATAAATTTGGCATGTGTGTGTACAGCCAATAAATAAGTGTAGCAATGAACCAAGGTAAACAATAATCACAAAAAGCGCCTGGGTCGAAATTTGCCCTGCTTGATAGATCATAACTTTTTCATAGGCTTACATATTGAGACTTAAAAAGTCTTGTTGATGGTGACCATTAGGCCCAGAACTTGTATTATCTGGTAGTATCATTTTGTGAACCTTTTACAATGATAGTTTGAATTATAGCTGTTGGGTCAAAAGTGAGTCTGCTTAAAGATTGTTTAAATTGTAACTTTTGAGTCAAATTTGGTCTAACAATAAAAATGCACCATTTTAACATTTTCCTTTAGTTAAGGTATTTTGAAATCTTTTTAGAAACCATAAATCATTTGAAGAACATAATCCTCTTTTAACAACCCTTGGGAAGGTGGCTTTTGAAAACACATTTCAGCTGTTTCAGAGTGAAATCTCATTTAAGCTAGATTTGATTTATTAAAAACTGCTTTCAATTTTGGCAAGTTTTAAGTTTTATCATGTAAACAAAGAGGTTAGCCATGGACTACCAAATTTGGAATAAATTATGGCTTTTAGACCTTTTTAAGTTTTTTTTTTATGTATTATTTTATATAAAGAGGTATGCTTTACTATTGTGTTTTATATGATGTCAGAATTTTTTTCTCTATCATAAATTGAGTACTTGTTTATAGAAATGACATTTTGTTTACAGTTGTAGAACCCTAGTCATAATATATGAGTCCAAGCCTTTTCTTTTGAATCTAAGAATACTGGAACCACATGTCATTTTACTAGATCCCTCTTCTTTTCTCAAATTATAATGTAATTTAATTTTTATCACATTGTTATACATTTGGAATTAGGAGGAAAAACATTTTTAGAGTAGTTGGGTTGGTTAATAAGTTGGTTTTGGAATGAGGGATATATTTTGTAAGGGGATGGAATGGGTTGGTTATGGGTTTGGCTTGTTTGGGAGGGGGTAGGTGGGTTTTTAGAGGGGTGGTGGGGGTTGGGTAGGGATGGGTGGGTTTTGGGTGGTAGTAGGTAGTTAGAGTAGCTAAGTAGTTGAGGTAGTTTATGTAGGGTAGATTGTAGGGTAAAGTAGTATTTGTAGAATTTGTAGATAGGTAGGTAGTTGAGATAGGTAGAATTGGTTAGAGTAGGTAGGTTTAGTGGTGTAAGTACGTAGGCTTAGTGAGAAGGTAGAGTAGTTAAGTAGTTTAGTTCGGTAGGTTGACTAGAGTTTGTAGTTAGGATAGTAAATTGGGTAGGTTGATTAGGTTGGTAAGGCAGGGAAAGAAGGTTGCGAATAAATAATAGGTTATTTGGGTAGAGAAAGTGGTAAGGTGTTTAGCAGTATTTGGATTAGAAAAGTAGGGGAGGTACTTAGGTAGTAGAGAATAAGGGTAGAGCAGGTAGGAAGAGTATGTAGGTTGGTAGAGTAGGTAGAATGAGAACATAGGTTGGTAGAGTAGACAGGTCAGTTGAGTAGGTAGCTCAGTAGAGTAGGTATGCAGGTGTATTCGTAACGTAGAGTGGATTATGTTGGTATAAGAGAGTGAAGATTAAGAAGGGTTGGTAGAATGTAGAGTATGTATGTTTGTAGTTTATGTAGGTAGGTAAAATCAGTAGGTTGGTAGAGTAGGTAGCTAGGTAGGTAGTTAAAAAGATAGGTAGGTTCATCAGCTAGATAGGTTGATAAAGTAGGTAAGTTGGTTTATAGAGTTTCATAGGTAGGTAGAGTAGGTAGGTTGGAGGATTGAATAAGTTGGTAAATAGAATAGGTAGTCAGGTATGTTTTATGTAGGTGCTGTAGCATAAAAAGTTAAGTAAATAAGTAAGATTAAGTAGTTAGATTAAGTAAGGTAAGAAAGGAGAGAGGTTGGATTTAGAAGGAAGGAAGGATGGAAGAAGGGAGGGGAAGGTAGTAAGTGGTGAGAATATGAGGAAAGAGAGAAGGAAGGAAATCGGGGCAAGAGTGGGAGAGGGAGTGGGAGAAAAAGAAGGAAGGGTAGGAGGAGAGATAAGAGGGTGAAGGGAAGCGAGAGAGAAGTGGAAGTGGGGGAGAAAGAAGAGGTGGAATGAAGAGAAGAGAACAGAGGAAGCAAGGGGGAGCAAGAAGGGGAGGAAGAGAGAAAGAGAGATGAGAAGTGAGAAAGCGGAGAGAGAAAGAGAGAGAGAGAGAGAGAGAGGTGAGATTAGAGTAGTTAGGTGGTATAGAGTAAGTTGGGAGGGTAGGGAGAAGGGAGAGTAGGGAGAAGGGAGGGAGAGGGAGGGTGGGAGAAGTGGAGGAAGGAAGGGAAGGGGGAGGGAGAGGTGAGGGGAAGGGGAGGGGGAAGTTGGAACTAAGTTAAAATGTAGGTATGATGGAGGGGAGGGGGAGAAAAGAAGACAGGAAGGAAGGGATCAGTGGAGTTTGTTAGGGGTGAAATTGAAGAGGAAGAATTTTAGATAGATAATATGCCATGTGGTTCCATACAAGTTAAGTAGAAAGTATGTTTCACCTCTAATACAATATTAAAGCTACGAGGGTTGTTCGGAAAGCTTGTAGAATTTTGTTATAAATCACACAATATTCTCAGTATTACAAAGAATTTTATACCTACTTAAACTTCAACATCTCTTGTATAAATTCTATGAAAACCAAAATGATGCTCTACATCACACGAAAATTATGTCTATTTAAAATGAGTATGTTAGAGGTACCCAGAGCACGCCGAAGTCAATATGACGTCGCGTAATCATCAAGCGTCGTTTAAATCAAGCGATCGGCGCACTTTCTCAACATAGTTACCAGCAATATCTATGCATTTCTTATGTCTGGTCATCCATTTGTTGTAAGTTTCAGTGTACCAGTCCTCAGTTAGTGACGATACAACAATTTGAGTCAGTTTTGTAAGTTCCTCTGCTGAATTGAATCGCTTTCCATGCAAACTCGCCTTCAACTCGGGAAAAACCCGGAAATCCATAGGAGCCAAATCTGGATTGTATGGCGGATGATCCAATACTTCAAAACCAAGTAAACTAATTTTAAGCTGTGTAGATTCTGCTCTGTGCCCTGGGGCATTATCCTGATGTAGAATTATTCTGTCCAGAGACATGTGTTGGCGCTTCTTTCGAACAGATTCGTAGCGGTGAAGAAACTTCTGTGAACAGTGTACGTGGTGCTCCTTTTCATTTTCCTTGAGTAATCGTGGTACCCACCGAGCACTCACTTTCGACATGCCAAGTTCCTCAGTTAGTATACCATGTACTGTTGAGCACGAAACACCGAGTTCATTAGCAATAGTTCTGACGGTGGTTCTTCTGTCGGTCTGAACCATATCCTTTACCGACTTCTTAATCGAACAAGTTACGACTGCCAGTCGACCGCTCCTGGAATCGTCATTAATAGATTCTCTTCTGCTCCTAAAACGCAAATGCCATTTGTAGACAAAACCTGGACTGCAGTTATCATATGCTCCTGTTGATTTTATCATTCGCAGTGTTTCTGTTGGCGATTTATTAAATGCAACACAGAATTTCACCACACTCCGCAACTTAACGCCACAGTTCGACGTCATGATTTTTCCGTAACAACTTCCGCAGATAGATTACGAAAACACAATAATTTTGTTTTGGAACAACAAATTGTTTTGAAATTTTCAGGAAATGACGTAACGTTGTCGAATTATCGCTTGATGTTTCCGCGCTTTTTTGATGTTGAGCAAACATACGGAAATAAAGCTTATTTCTTCAATGACATAATCCAAAAACAGGTATTTTACGGACTGCTCCGGGTACCCATGATGACGTTGCTACGACAACCCATATATCTGGTTTCTGTATTCGATTTTCTATTATTTTTTTAAAAATTGCTTAAGGATAAGTCAAGGTTCCTGCATATCAAATTTCATGTATATTTGATGAACAATTCTAGAGATATAACAAAATTCTACGAACTTTCCGAACAACCCTCATACATATAAAACAAAAAAACTTGGCCTTCCATTTTCACATAAAAGTGATACAGATGTGAAAGTGCTTTAAATTGTTTAAAGAAATTGATATGTAGAGTACAGAAAAATCAGTTAAGACATGCAGAGGAAATAGATGCATAGAAATCAATCATTAAGGCACTTACTTGTGAGGGAAGAATTATTGGCATTAATTTATGCGTATATACCATACATTGTTTTTATTGTCTATAATTTTCATTACTTTAGAAATGAATTTGGCTAACTGTCTGATACCAGTTTCGTCCTTGTATTCAATATACAAAACGAATAATCAGCTGTTGCTCAACCATTATACAAGTTGTGAGGGAGGAAAAGATGGAACCACTTTAGTGAATCTTTTGCATAATAGACCAAATTGTAGTCCTTCGGTCAAATTGAAACACCTAAGGGCCACACATTAGTTTATGAAGCGAGGAGTTAAATTTTTTCCCTCAAATCCAAACATTAAGAGATTAGCAGAACATATTAAATTTTGCTGGTTTAAATCCGCTATGATTGTGCTTTTTATAGGCCCGGGTCCAGTATGGCTCCATCTTGTGGGGTCACTAGTTTTACAATACTTATGTAGCCAGTCTTTATAACAAATTCTTAAAAAACCTTTAAGCCTAGGTGTACCAAATGTGGAATGCAGTATTATCTTTGATAAATGTACATCCAGTTTCATTCATATATTTTTTGTCTTTGGAATAGAAGTTTTCAAACCAAGTCCTGGTAGCATACAGAACTTGAGACCAGAAGGTTGCTGGTTTGAATCCCTAGCTCTATCATCCTTGACTTTGTTTTGAGGATGTGTATGTGGGAAAACAGCCAGGGGATTGGGAAGCATGTGTTGCAGAGTACTGGTTAAACAAACTCTAGGAATTCACTTCCTGCCACAATAGGATTGAAATCATGTTGAAAATGGTGTTAGACAAATACAAAGAAAGGAATAGAAATAGAAGTTTTTATCAAAATTGAACAGTCAAAAATCTGCAGTTTCATTTGCAACTCTTATTGAACAAGTTGTTACTAATTTAGGCACTGTTTTTCTCATTTTCTGTCCCTCTTTCTGTATATTTTATTGGACTGAATTGGAGCAAAGCTTGTCAAAATGGGCCATATTACATATCTTGATACAAGAAAGTTTGTTGCACTCTTTACTAGATGACAAAATGTTGGACTTGTCGAAAATGTGTTGTTATTGGAAACAAAAAATGAAATGTGGCTCACATGATGAAACTTGTCTTTGAAAGGTTAGAAAATATTGCATACTTGGGGCCACACTTTCAGTCCAATATTCAAAAAGCAACTGACATGTACAGTTCAGTACTCATAAAATAAGGTTTAAGGCTCTAAAAAGAAGCCATATTTTAAGTTCAGTTTTCATGAAACTTGGTCAGTATGTTGGTCTTGATACAATCTATGGAATGTTTGATGATGTATTACCTTCAGTGATAAATAAGGTTAACAAGTCATACCTAAGAAAAGCAGTGGAAGAACTCCAGAGGCAGTTTTCTTTAGCCAAGTTCTTTAGAAACATATTTACAATAACTTGGGCAGGTTTTAGAGTGGGTCAACTTGGGTTAACAGGAGGTCAAATGATCAAATCTTAGAAAAACTTGTGCACCCAAGAGGCCATATTTAAACTCCATTGCTCATGAAT
Organism: Hippopus hippopus; assembly: GCA_946811185.2. NCBI lineage: Eukaryota > Metazoa > Mollusca > Bivalvia > Cardiida > Cardiidae > Hippopus > Hippopus hippopus. Next base: position 35,517,275 of record OX328097.1, read on the forward strand.
TTTGATCAGAAAGTTTGTTTTGATAATCTTAGTAGTTTAAAATTTTATCATCTGGAGTCATAAATTAGGTCACAATCTGAAATCCTTAGAAACTATATGTGAACTCTATCCAAGGGCTACCTTCTGGTCCAACATTTCTGCAATGTGGTAAGAGTATTTGTCTTGGTAATATTTTTAAAATAAGTTGACCTGGCTGAAAAGAAGGTCAAATAGAAAAACCTTTTTGTGCCGTCTGCAACCCACATTTTAAATCCCATGCTAATCAAATGTAGCTAAAAAAGTTGTGTTTATAATATCAAAATGAGTTTGAAATCCGGTCACCTCAGATTGAAAAGTATATGACTAGGTCAAATAATACAAAGAACTGATAAGCACTGAAAAGGCTATATTTTAAGTTAATTACTTTTTGATGTTTTTCATATAAAATTGCAGTAGTGAAATTTAAGTTCAGGTCATCTTATCCTTTGCCCTAATGTTTGTAGAGATACCAAGTATGATGTTTGCTCAAAGAAATGAAATTATACTGCCTGATAATGAGTGTATTTATTTTTGCAAAGGACATAATGCTTATTGACTTATTTGTAAGGTACACAATATCATCAATAACTTTTACAATCAGTCAGAACTTGCTGCACTATTTTCAAAGTAAATAACTAGAGTGATGACTGAAGACCAAAATACATAATGCACATTATCACAGTACATTACTGTCTAGGTGCAAGTATCAGCAGGTAATTCAGAAAATGTCCTTGTAAAAATGTACATACTACAAGAATGTTCCTATAAAAGATAACAACACAAAAGACTTACAAAAAGAGGGAGGAAATAGAAATATAAATTTTTATAAAGACACAAAGTTGAAAAAAAAGGCGAAAAAAAAAAGATATATTTTATGGACAAAAAAAAAAATAAAATAAAAAATAAAAGCATTTTTAATAAAATATGAATGAAAATTGTTTGCTAAAAAGTATACAAAATTAATTTCAAAAAAAGTAATAATAAAAAAAGAAAACGCTTGGAAAAAAAAAAAAAAAAAAAAAATGAATACAAAGGGAAAAAAATTAAATATTTTTGTTTACAAGGAAACATAATGATGAAAGTGTTTTTTATTAAAAATAGGCAAAAAAAAGAAATAAAAATTGATATATTTTATGAAAAAAAAAAAAGAAAAAGAAAAAAAAGTGTGTGGTTGTGATTGTGTGTAAGAAATTCTGACTAGAGAATATTATAAATTATCATATTTTTACCCAAATATTGTGTTCTTCAATAGTGAGGGAAATTTCAGTCCTTTTGATTCCAATCTGAAGCGCATGTGTTTCAGGTCTTAAGACAAGAAAGTAAAAACACACACACACACACACACACACACACATATATAGATATATAATCCTTCAGGGTTGCCTCTAGAGCATGGGATTGCCGAAATCCCACATCGAAATAAAAAATCCAACGAAAATGAAATTTGTTTGCTCACCAAATCCAGCACTAAAAAAAACTAGCCTGTAAAAATGGCATGATCGTGCGCACCATAATGGGGGAAAAAGAGAAAAAACGACTTCGGGGGAATAAAGTGTAGCAAAATTTGCATGGGTCACCCCAATAATCATTTGAAACTTAAATCGTAGACTGTCGGGTTATTTTAATCATATCGATAGAAGCTTGTCATCTGTGTTATGTAGACGAAAAGCTTCACTGCAGGGCCCACAATGTCCATCACCAGTGGCACCAAATGTGACAATTTAGGAAATTTCAATTTATGAAATGAAAATATTGAACAACACATGATAGATAGGGTAGGATAGTGGTTAGTCTTCTTGTCTTACAGTGATAGTACTGTTACAAGTGTTAAAGAAGAGGTTACAAGACATTCATACAAACATAGAAGACTAGAATAAAATAACCCTTTAAAGAAAATGATCTTTATTATTTTCCCAAAGACAAAAACAAATAATACATTAACCCTTTACCACATTATGGGAACCGCCATGAAATTTGTCCCCCTCTTTACACTTGAAAAGGGGGGGCATAAAGGGGGGGGATGCCCCCTCTTTTTCTGAAAATAATGGGGAACAGCCCTCCCTATTTGAAAATTTCTAGATGCAACCCTGATCCTTCACACGAATTATGACTTTCAGGGATCTTTATTCTTAAAAATATTCAAGTAAACCACTCAATGAGAGATGTTCACAGATTGTTGTAGGAGATTTCCGTTTTCAATACCCATGTCTAACATAATAATTTTTGTAAGAGATCTGTTATTCAGAATTTAAAAAAAATTATAATAATAATAATTGAATGTCTCATGGAACGTTTGGTGTTAAGAATATTGCATATAAAAGTAAATAATTGAAAACATTACTGAAAGATGCCTGTTGCTATTATTCATTTGTATGGCAACAAAAGTTCAAATTAAGAACGTGAAAACAGTAAATCAAATTTGTTTCAATTGTTAGGATTTGTGTTTGAAATGACAGAAAATAATTTCTTAGAAGTTTGATTGTCAATATCAGCTATATTTCAGAACAGAAAAAATTGGAATCAAATACAAATAAATGTGGCATGTTTGTGTATAGCCAAAACATAACTGTAGTAAGTGAACCAAAGTAAACAATAATTACAAAAAGCCTTTTGCTTGATAAGTCAACTTTTTCCAAGGCTTATGTACTGAGACTTAAGAAGTCTTGTTGATGGGGACCATTAGGCCTAGAACTTGTATCATCTGGTAGTATCATTTTGTGAACCTTTTACAATGATGGTATAAATTATTATTGTTGGGTCAAAAGTGAGTCTGCTCAAAGATTATTTAAATTATAACACTCAAGTCAAATTTGGTCGAACAATAAAAATGCACCGTTTCACATTTTCCTTTAGTTAAAGTATTTTGAAATCTTTTTAGAAACCATACAGCATTTGAAGAACAATCTGCTCTTTTAAAAACCCTTGGAAAGGTGGCTTTTGAAAACACATTTTCAGCTTTTCAAACAGAAATCTCATTTCAACTAGATTTTATTTGTTAAAAAATGCTTTCAGTTTTGGCATATCTGAAGGTATTGTTGTATTGGAGGATATTGCTCACTTTAAGCAATTTCTCCTTTCCACAATATTTTTAAAAGTTGTCTATTACAGGAGGAAAATTATCAGCAAATGATATTGTGGCAACTAATATAAAATTTAAGCAAATTTTCAATAATTGTATAAACAAATGGGTAAACTTAGACCAACACAGCTTCCAGATTGAGCTTACACAGATCATAGTTATACTTATCTAGTGTATTTTCTCCTGGAGCATGTGAGCAGCTTATACATGGACTTTTACATTCATGGCTCCAAAATGATTTTTAAATAGACCAACCATATTTTCAAATTTATTCATGGAAACTGTAGTGTGACCCCAACATGTAAAAACAATTGCAGTTAATTTAAATGATGGGTCAATACATATTGACAATAACTTGGGCAAGTTTTAGATAGGGTAAAAAACATTTTGGGAAAGGAAAGATTGCTAGTAACCAGCATTGTCTTCTTTTCCTACAGTGTTTACAAACAGCTTCTTCCTCAGGGTTGTTAAAAGTCAGGATTGTGTGGTAAAGGATTAACTCATGTGACTACCTTCTTCTTACGATTCCTATATTTTCATTGATGAATTAAATCATGTGAGTATATAACTTCCTGTAGTAAGTTGAAAAAGGAAACCACATGACTTGCAGCATATAGTAATTTCATACCATTGGAGTAACTTGTTCACTCAAATAGGAATGCCTATTACTATGCACAGGTGACTAAAATCAGGTGGTTCTGGAGTAATATTCACTTGGACCAGATGACGTGATTATTGACAAGGAGTTGTTTGAACTAGCATTTAACCCTATACCACACAGTCCCATATTTTAATGGTCCTGACTGAGAAGGCTTTTAAAGACAATGTGGGAAAAGGAGAAAATGCTTTTAACCAGCATTTTCTCCTTTACATACAATGTTGTTTACCCTTTGTCTGCACTACATTTAAAACTGTCATCTGCAAATGCGCTCAATTTGGACCAGTCTAAAACTTTATCATTTGGTAAATAGTTAAACAATTTCTGTGGCTAAAGAAATCGTTTGCAAACAACAAATCAAATGTGTATCATATCATTGGGGTTTTCTTTAAAGCCTTCACCATACAATGCTGACTTTTAAAGACCCCGAGGAAGAAGCTTTTTGAAAACATAGTGGGAAAAGGAGAAAATGCTGGTAATCAGCATTTTCTCCTTTTCCTACAATGTTTTCTACCCTATCAAAGAAAAGTTGCGCCACATTAAAATTGTTGTCTGAATATGCTGTCAATTTGGGAAAGTCTATATTTTTGTCGTGTGGTAAAGAGTTAAACCGGTAGAAATTATTTTCAAATAAAAGGAAAACAGTGGTTACCAGTGAGGCTTACCAGTATTTGAACAGGAGGTTTGAAAGGATTGATGATAAATTCAGCTGGTCAAAGCAACCTATTTCCTTTTATTCAATTTTAGTGCCTAATTTAATCATACCAGTGGTCAAAATTTGAGCTAGCCCGACAGCAAAAAACTAGTAGATTTTCTCTTGGGCTTGTAAAAATTCCTAATATAATACGGGCTTGAAAAATGCAGATTGTTGGAACTTGATTTTACTTCCATTTTTACATTGTAAACAAACCTTTTGAGCCTCTAATTTTATTCAATCTGTTGCTTTTATGCTCATCTTGTCATGAATCGTCAATTTTCTTTACTGTGCTGCAGTAACCACGTGGGATTTTGGTTCAAGATTAAGTTCTGTACTAAAATAACATTAGCTGAGCCAAGGGCAAAATTGGATTTGCAATCTGGTGTTTGCCAATTTTGGCCGGTTAATGGCGACTGTATTCTTTTAGATTAGCCAGCTTGCAGAAACCTGGATGAATGACTCATTCTCAGTTTGTTTGACCATTCAATGTCGCCATACTTTTAGTGAAAAATAAAAAAGATTCATGACCTCCACAGGATGATGGTAAGCGAAATTACCAACTATAACATGCAAAGACAAAATTCAGATGTATCTTGCCCGTCCTGAGGCCGTCCAATCAACACCATGCACATTATGAGTAGCTTGGTCACTGAAATCGTCATGTCGCCAAGAAATAATCATTATTGATGTAGACTAATGCCACCAATTATACAACAACTGTTAAACAACCTTTTTACGTAAGGTTTTGATGGAAGCCTTGCAACATTTTGAAAAAAATCTAACGTATTATAAGGAATGCTAAAATGATGAAGAGACTCAGTTGTGACGCCAGTTCTCTGTAATAAACGGGACAATCTCAATAAGTCCCCCAGATTCGAAAGAAGAATCCCATTTTGTTCCATTTGATATAACAGATAGCTCCCTTAGAGACTTGTTTTTAACACCATTACCATTTTTTCAACTGCACCTGGTAAGATGGGAAAAAGACGTAGAATTCATTGAAGTCGAACTGTAATAATTATGTAGTGATAAAGGAGTCTTGTTAAAGATTCCAAATAAAATAAGTGCATCGAACTCTGAAATGTGAATAAATGCATTTTCGAAACCAGAAATGATGTGCAGGATATTTGCAAAGTGATTCTGTTGGCTAGTACTCTCGACAAGGTTTTCAAAATACAATGAAAAAGCTGGTTCATACTTGTAAACAGAAATAAACGAGTCGTAATAAACAAGCCCTTGATATCAATCATGTCAAAATCATGATAGCAAAATCATGTAATTCAACATTATTTAACTTTGATTCTATTTTGGTTGTTTAAATCTGTTTGAGTGCAGTTAATATTGTGTCTAGTTAGGATGTAAACATGATGATTCTAAGGTTATGTTTCGGAAAATATGATGTGTTTCTAAAAGGGTCTCGTTGACTGCATATTGCATGTTATTCTGCTGTAATTTATATTTTAGCCATGCTCTGTGAAAACGGGTTTGATGCATCTGCAAAAAGTATCGACCTGTGTCAGTCTGCGCAGTTGGCACAGGCTGAACGGTGTGGAAACGATTTGCTTCTTGCAAACTTTCTACATAGTCAAGTACCTTTCTACCTAATGATTTGACAAAATGGATTTTATGGATCCGCTACCATGTAATGACTTGATTGAACACATTATGGAGATGCATTAAACCCCCCTTTGCCAAACATGGCTCATTTAAATTGATATCAAGTTTGTATTTATTCCATTTTTGCCTGATATTAGTCGTAGTTCTAAGGAATGATGGTCATTAATCAGACCTTTGATGATGTTTGCAGGGGTAGGGGGAGCGTCTATGGTGAATTTAAGTGGTGTATATTTTTTTAACACATTACATGTACTTTACGATCGATATTCCTTTGGCAATAATAATCAAAATGTACAAAGATAATGCAGGTTAGTTCAAAGATTTAATGTAAGGTGGCAGACAGTGCTGAAAATGTGATATTTCAGCAGTGGAAAAAGATGAAGCTGGGAAATGATAAAGAGATGCAAAAAGAAGATGTCATTAGATCCATTGATGATCGTATTTGAACCAATAACGATATTGGGTCGAATTGTTACAGTTCAAGATGGCGTTTGGAAAAGTTACTGATTGAAATATTTTTACAAGTGTTCATAACATTAACACTCTAAGTGTAATAAGCGGGACAAAGGATTAACAGCAACAAATATGTTCCTTGTTCACTCTTCATTGCAGTATGTCGATGTGGTTTTTGGTTATTAACTCTGTTGGATTTCCTCATAAATTTGGGTAAATCACGTTAAAATAGCGTTCAATTAGGTTTTTATAGACACTGTAATAGACGAGACAATTACTGGTAATAAACGGGACAGTGGGGGAAAAGTTCTAATATAGTTTTTAGTATTCATTCGAGGACAAAAAAGTTTTGGCTATAATCAGTAAACATGTTTACTGTTTGAAAGCATAGGATTCTTGAAAATTATTTCACCTTTGACATATTTTATGATAAAGAATAGAATAGTTTTCAAGCATATACTGTATCATTTTCATGGAAATATGTTTTTCAAGCCCAGCATAGTGCATATTTTTCTTGGTAACATACACATAATTTATTATATACCAATCGACGTGAAATTTTATCAAAATTACGATAAAAGCACTCAAAATTGTCCAAAGCAGGTTAAACTTGGAAATCGGCTTCAATTCTATGCAATAGTGGTTCTTAGAATCATGCAGAGTTGATGATGCATGTTTATACACAAACATAGGTGAAAGTTTGTAAATATAAGTTCAAGGCCTGGTGAAATTCAAAATTTGTTAGCTTTAAACATGGAACTACCTGGCGAAATGAAGCAAAGTAATGAAATACGACATGAAAAATTTTGGATTTTTATAGGCCCAATGGTCATGTTTTGTGAAAATGAGTCGAATGCTCGAAGGCAAGGTTGTATCAAGTGCAAAAATGTTTTTAGCAAATTCAAGATACCGTAAATCATGAATTTCATTAATGGTAGATACAGTGTTTGATAGATACCAAAATTTTTATTCAGGAATTGCAAGTCAGATTTGGAAAATGTGAGCTGAATTTTCAAGCACTGGAAAAATAAAAAAAATACAAGTGCAATCTATGGAAGGTCAGTTATGCTAATGGAATAAATTGTACATGTGAATCCTTTTCGTTCTACATGGGTTATGTCACAATGAGAAAATTCTTCAATGGTTAATTACGAGGGTTAGTCAAAAATAACTGAGCCCTACCTCATAACTTTTTCATTATTTAACACACGGTAATTATATTTGGCACAATTGTTGACTGATATTTCGTGCATTGTTTGTGCGGGAAAAACTAACGTTTCATGACGTCATATAAATGTGACGTCATTTATGGTAACATCATGGAGGACGGTGAGTTCACGCTGACGCGCAAAGAACAGATTGCGTACATTAAGATTGAAGCCAGACGGGGAAAAAGTGCATCTGAAATTCTAAAAGCTCTTGAGGAGGTTGCTTCAGAGTCTATACTTGGGTACAGTACAATCAAGCGATGGGTGCGAGAATTTAATAATGGACGAACTGTCGTTATCTACAAGCACCTATGCGGAAGGACTCTGTCAGCGACGAATGACGAAAATGTTGAAAATGTAGCAAAACTGCTTGAGGCTGATAGAAGATACACATGTGATGAGATAGCATATGAGTGGGACATAAGTCACGGGTCGGCATATAACATTTTGACTGAACGTTTGCAAATGAGGAAGATCGCCGCTAGATGGGTACCCCACATGCTCTCGGAAATGGAAAAACACCAGTGTGTGAATATTGCCCGATCACTCCTACAAAGGTACGATGCAGAAGGTGATGAAATGCTGCCAAGAATCGTTGCTATTGATGAAACTTGGATGCAATCATTTGAACCTGAATTGAAGCGATGGAGTAGCGAATGGCACACCAAAAACTCGACGAGACCGGTAAAATTCCGCCGAAGTCAGAACTGTCCCAAGATGATGATGATATTTGCATATGATTACCTTGGCATACTGACCTCACATAAGGTACCGACAGGTGAAACAGTCAACAAAGAGTACTACAAGATGTATCTTAGGACAATACTTCGTCCAGCATTACGCCAAAAGCGCCCAGAACTGATTGACTGCACGCCGCTCATTTTGCAAGACAACGCGTCACCCCACAAAAGTAACGTTGTCAACGAGCTGTTGGAGGGATATGGCTGGGAAGTGCTTGATCACCCCCCATTTCTCCCCCCGACTTTGATCTGTTCCCAAAGTTGAAAGAACCCCTACGAGGAATCCGTTCTGATAGTTTAGACGAGTTAGAAAGTGCCATGAACGGGGAGGTCCGACGAATCAACTTCAGTTGCCAAGCAACAGGTATCCAGGTGTTGCCGAGAAGATGGAATCCAGTCATTCGGTCCAAAGGAGATTACTTCGAGGGATGATAAACAAATATGACGTCTGTTAAACTTATATAAAAAGTTATGAGGTAGGGCTCAGTTATTTTTGGCTAACCCTCGTATAAATTGTTCAGGAATTTAAAAGAAATGGAAAGTAGTTCTAGGTTCCACTCAACTAAACTTCTAAAACTGAGAACCATGTAATCGCCTAGCAACTATGGATGAATCAGGTATTGATCATTGGGTTGGAAAATATCAGTGATTCTTTTTTTACAACATTTGTGTCCACATAAAAAAAAAGGAGGCCAAAGAAGCATCATTACCTGTGAATGATTCTTCAAAGATCTCCCACATAAACAATATATATCAGGAGTGAAGGATGCATTTTCTACTTTTCCTGCAGTGTTATACAAAGGCATTCTTCCTCAGAGTTGTTAAAAACTTTGGATTGTGTGTTACAGGGTTAAAAGAAGGTGATAGCTGGCAAACCACCAGTAAAAAAGAAAGGCAAATGTGAGAACATAATATTTTTCAGTGGTGTTTCCCAAATTGGCTACATTGCCTCTTGAGGTATTTTTTGGGATTTCACACCAGAATTATGCAAAGGTTGTCAGAATGTCATGTGATTAGCAACACAAGTTGTTTATGTGGGATCATATTCGAATAAGTACAAAGGTGTTATATTTGATCTCATAAAATAGACTGAGTTACCAATTGCAAAGTGACTGACTCATTATTTGAATGCCAAATTTACAGTTAAATACTCCATACTCCATATCACCATCCAGATCCAGATGGCCCTGTGTCCATTGTGCCTACGTGTGTGTGTCTGTGTGTTAACTTTTATTTCAAACAACTTCTGATGAAATTACCCATCTAATTTTGACCAAACTTCCCACAGATGATCCTGACATGGTCTTCTTTAGATTTTTTTTTAAAGAATTTGATTCCTGCAAAAAATCTGGTTGCAATGGCAAGAAAACTGAAAAATATTGGAAAGATTTGGCATGTAGCTTCATCTAATGGACTTCTATTAAATTTCTTCAAATTACAGCCCTGAGGGTCACAAGTTTTGCATGGTCTTATATTGTGAAAACTTTAACAAATCTTCTGGTTTTAAACCATATGGCCTAGTGCTACCAAAATTGGCCTGTAGGTTAATCTGATGGACTTACACTAAATTTCTTCAAATTAAAGCCCTGGGGTCACAAGTTTTACATGGTCTTAATATTGTGAAAACTTTAACCAATCTTCTGGTTCTAAACCATATGGCCTAGGCCTGCACAGTCTTCATTTCTTGTGGAATTTTCGTCAGAGCTGCACAGTTTCTTTATATTACCAGTTGCTTGAATGCTATTTGTTTTGAAAAAAAACAAAAAAAAAACTTTTCATATAGGAAAAGTAACCATTTTAAGTTGAAAATTTACATTTCTTTTCTATACAGTAAAGTCAGCATTTTGGATCTAATTCTATTGAAAGTTACGCAGATTTTTTGTATCATTAAGGGACTGAACCTTTTTGAAAATGAAGAAAATCCAACCATAAGTGTAGGAACAGCAACCATTTGATGACATATTCCATACTCTTGATCCCATCTATTTGCAAACTTGCAAAAGTAAACAAAAGTTAGAGCAACCTGGCAACTTTTAACCTAGGTTTAGATTTCATTTTTCTGCCAGCGACTAACATATGGAAAGACTATACAGTAACAGATTATCATCTTCACAAAATTTACATACTTTTTTAATAGTATATTTTTAAATTTAAATGCAGTTTAACACCTATATTGTTTAATTTTGGCAGCTATAGGGCCTTTATACAATGATTACTGAAACCCAATCAACTTGATTTCAAACCATTTCTTTTGATAACTTGTATTATTATATTTTAGTAATTGTTCAATTCACCAAGCCTCTTATTTTCCTGTCTAAGTGGGTTCAAGCCCAGTTGCAACATCTTTATAAAACCTTCTTTGCACTCTTGAGACTACATTTTCATCCAGACACTCATGAGACTTGATCAGAATGTCTGTCTGGAAAAAATGTAGGAAATTTCACAACTTGGGTCACTTCTTGTAAAAGAAGTGGGTCAGTGGGCTAAATCTTACAAAATCTTGTGTGCAGTGTAGAGGCCACATTTTGTGCCAGACACTCATGAAACATTTCAGGGATGTAAAATTCCACTCGCCTCCTCGCATTGGCGAGTGATCTTTGACTTCGGGCGAGAAAAACAAGAAAAACCTGACTCGCCCGACTGGGCTTTGACTCTGCATTATATACCGGGTATTTAGCAATGACCTCGGGATGACTCAGAGTAAATCCGGCTGTCTACGCTTTAATAGTATTTATTTCTTTTCTTACCGAAATAGCCAAGGGAATCCCAAACTGGATTACAAATATTCTGAAGAAGTGGCATGACCTATTTATCATTAAATTGATTGAATCATTACAGATGCATTACAAAGGAGGTTATGTAAGATGATAATTATGTATACAAATTAAGTTGATTTTGCGCTTGAATGGTAAGTCATTTAATCAGAAAATTTGACGGCACAGACAACGTATTTTTAGTAGTGGTTAGGGAACATCATCTTTTGACAATTACCTTTAGAAAATGAATTCCTCTCTTTGCATGATGTTAATGAACAGGTAGTTCAATGAATAAAAAGCTAAAATTCAGACATGATAACATTTCTTGACATTTATTTTAGATCAAAATTATGTCTAAGTAAAATTAATCACAAGCCTTTCGATTCTATTAGACGAATATTTCACGAAAAAAAGGGCGAGTGAAAAACTCTGCAGGGCGAGTAACCCTTAATAACTACTCACCCGCTGGGTGAGTGGATAAAAAAATAATTTTACATCCCTGTTGTTTGTTTTGAAGATTTCTCAGATATGTCAAATTTGGTCACATCAGGTCAAAAAGTAGGTCAGTGGACGAAATCTTAGAATACCTTGTGTACACTCTAGAAGCCAAATTTTCAGTCCTAAACTAACAAAACTGGCTCAAAATGTTTTTTCTTGGTGAAATCTAGTAAAAGTTAAAAATTTGGTTGTGTCAGGTCAAAATGTAGGTCACTGGGACAAAACTTACAAAAACCTTGTGTGCACTCTAGAGGCCACATTTTCAGCCCAGTACTCATGAAACTTGGTCAGAATCTTTGTATTGATATTATCTCTCTCAAGTTCAAAAATAAGTCAATTCGGTCAAAAAGTAGGTCACTTACACTCATGTGTTTTACATCAGCACAACCAGGATCTCTTTTGCTTTATCAATCCTAGATTCCTTTTTGTTTGCTAGTGAAGCCATCTTCAGCTTCAGTAATGCCAGGCCACAGTTTGTTCCTGCAATTAGTGTGTGGAGAATGACCATATTTCTCTATAGCATGCAATCAGTCAAAGATAGCAAAGTAATTGATTTAAATAATGGAATAATCGCATCTTCTCAGTTAAGGCGAATATACTATTTTAGATATTTTGTAACTCTGCATGATGATTGATTTGTTCAGTAGGACTTAACAGATCAGTATTTCTCATTATCTTCAAAATAGTAAAAGTTGACTCAATTTCCTTTCTCTCTCTCTCCCTCCCTCCTCCCCCACCCCTTTAGATGTGATAAGCTTACATATTTTGTATCTGAGCAGATTTCGATGCAACATTTTACTGTTTAATACCATGCATTTATTTCAGTAGTTAGTATCCCTGAGAATTTTAAACACACAATTGAAATTGTACCCCCAGCATTATGACATGGATGTTTGCAGTAGTTATGGTTTAAATCTGGAAAAAACAACAGAATTAAAAAAAAAAATATAAACAGAACAATTCTATACCTTAATCCTTAAATGGGGCTATTTCTGGATTGAAAATGTCTGTTGGTTTTATTCCATGCTTAAAGCTTAACCATTAAGTAAGTGATGCAGTAAATTCTATATCATTCTATTTGTAATCCAGGCATTCAAAAGAAATCCACCTTGACCCACATAACTCTCCTGAAGCCATTTTGAATTTGTGCCATGTGATCTTGCAGACATTTTAAACAATCAAGTTTAATAGTGTTGGTACCTAAGTGCAGTCGCATGAATTAAGATTATATCTACATCTAAATAGGTTGTAATTTCAGTTTATAAATAAAATTGTAATTAATAAAGGATTTTCAGGGTTCATCCTGGAGCGAGCCCTTGTGCCATTGGCACATATTTTTCCTCTTTGGCACATCAGACATCTTGTCTTGGGGCCCAAACCAGCACACGTTTTTTGTAAGATGTAAATTTGATATGGAGAATTTGTTCTCCTATTCACACCATTGAAGAATCAAGTACAGCCAACATATGACCAGTAAATTGTTACACAGGGCTCTTATTGGTTATTTCTGTGGGTGTGTCACCAATATCATCCAATCAAAAATGGCATACTTGAAAACCTTATGAAACACCATATTACGTCCAGCATACACTACAGCAGATGTATCAGCCAATATTATTACATTTCAGGGCCCAATTTACCAAAGAAATAATGTCAATGTAACACTGAGAACTTAATCTCTTCAATAAGGTATAAACAGGACATTGCTGGAAGCAAAACCATGCAATGACAGGAAGGAACTTTTGTATCATTGAGATTATTTTGGCGTTGTCATAAAATGTTTTTAATTATAAAATACAGTACATGTACTTTATGCTATAAGCCCAAAAGACAAATATGATGACTGAGGATTACACAATGTCTTACATGCACAGTCATGTGTAATGCATTCATAGGGAGGTCATTAGGGCAGTAACGGAAAAAAAAATTACTTTTGGCTGCAAGGATAGATTTAAAATTTATTGTTTAGGGTAGTGGTTTCCTTGTCCCCATAAGTTTCTGTGATGGCCCCTATTTTTTCTAATGGTGGGGCCAGTCAGCCCCATAGATTGATTTCTAGAATGGACCCTGGATTTTGGGTGAATTGGGGCTAACACATAGATGACTATTACTTTGTTTTCACTTTTGGATTTTTTTCCCTATTCAAACCATGTATTTTGGAAATTACCTTAGGATTAATTAATTGAGATTTTTAATCCATAAATATAACATAAAAGCAGCTGCTAGATAAGCAGCTAGACAGCTCAGAAGTTTGTTACGACAGGATATACTGGATTACTTCAAGGCAAAAATATAACATGAATGTACATCCCGTGAGTCATGTATCTATCTCATTTGTCATTAGAATGTAGAAGACAATGAAGCAGTGTTTGGCTCAGATCAATGATAAAGATAGTTTGCTTATTGGTGAAGAAAACAAGATGACTTAAAAAATTACTGAACTTCATATCATCAGAGCTTTACTGATATCAAAATCCTCTAGAACCATGTTGAGATAAAGCAGTATCAAAACTGTGTAAATACAGATAAATATTGAAGTTGTTTGACACAAGGAAAGAAATTTCTAATGTTGAGGATATCAAAGTACCATAACTCTCCCAAGCAATATTGAATTTTGACCATAATCAAACTCACCTGCCATCTCATTCATAGAAGGATCCCTTTTCCTTTTTGATATCATTTGACAAACACTGGAGTTAGCTAATGGAAACCAAGTTATATAGACAAACAGACTGACAACTGGACAAACATATGGAATAAAAACAATATGCCCTTGATCTATGACCTCAGGGGAATAAGAAGAGTCAATGTCACATGCAGTGCTAGATCTTAAATCCAAATGTATACCAGTAAAAAGCTTGAGGACTTGGATTGAAATGTAAAGTAAAGCAGGTTTTGCATAATTGTCTTCTTTTTTCAGAAAATCACAACAACCAGATAGAGTTTGATTGGTAATTGAATCTGTTGATAGAAATCCTTAAAATGGCTTGTAAAGGAAAATTATTGCTATGCATTTGCAAATACTTGGGTGAAGTAAAACTGAATTAACCTTTTGACCATCAGAGTGGACTATTGGATGGGTTTCCAGAAAAATGGATGTCTTTTGACCAAAATGTTGGATGTTCTAATTATGAACAAACTCAAAAATGGAGATAAACTGTCACCAATGACAGATTAAGGCAATCCAGAAAGGTTGTCAATCTATTCAGGGGCAGATAATTGTAATAAAAAATTCATGCCCTTAATGAAACATGTAACACTACAGCTCCCCATCACAAAAAGGCTTAAGTCTGCACCCAGTTATATGGACATATCAAGAAAGTGTGCCATATTTGAGTATACAGCAGTTACCTGAGCAAGCATAGCTTCTGACTTAAACAACGTGAATTTTTTTGAAACATGACTCAAAGAATGAACTTACCATCATTTAAAATTGAATGTGTCAGGTTATTGGAGCAAATGAAAGTCTTAAATGCTTTCAACAAACTATTTCAGAACTAATGGCAGATTTATTATAACCACACAGTTATATATACACATAGGGAGCTTACGCAGTCATTAATGACGGATTGAAGTGAGCTTGAGCTTGTCAGTCTATTCAGGGACAGCCATGTTTCATTTACAATCACCCTTTCCCATCTAAGCTTTTTGGTCAAAAGCCAAGTAAATGAAAAACAGATTAATTACATGTACAGCACATTGAAAAGAGGCCATTTTGAAAAGCTGTATCAATAGATTTATTTTACCTTTTCTCTGCTAAGGCAATATAATTAAGTTTTACAGATGGCTTAGATCAGGATCAGACTATTATACAACTATTACATTTGGATTGTGGTCAGACAAACAGCTTTGGTTTATGCATGTGGACGGAAACAGATCTTAACCCTTAAAATGCATACCATAGTTGATGTTGATTTAGACCAGTGTAGGTCAAGATCAGACAAAGCATGCAGTCTGATCTTGGATCTACACTGTCCAATATGTTGAGACATTTTGACGTATTTTAGTCATGAAATGATTAATTGTGGTCTTTTTATATTGAAATGTTGTTTCAATCACCAACAAGGTCTGCTGGATAACTAACTTCCAATTTTATTTTTCTTAACCTTTTAATACAGACCCTCAGGAGATAGGCTTTTGAAAACATGGGAAAAGGAGAAAATACTGGCAACCAGAATACATGGAGCCGTGGTGGTAAGATCAACCTACTTACTCGTTGTCTTTGGAGATGCTTTCGCTAATTTACACAAGGATATGGATAATTACAAAAAGTCAGAATTTCAGGGGCTAAGGACAAGTGCAGTAGATTTACATGTTTTAGCACAGTTTTGAACTTCAATGAAAAAGGATGAAACGCCTAAACAAACCTCAGTTTTGCCAAAGAATAATGGAATTAAAGATGTTTATTGTTTTTGTGAGGCTAGTAAAGCCTTCTCAACATCAGATTCGATAATAAATTACACTGAATTACTTGCATTTCGAATATTCATAGGTTGTCTGGTTCAACAGAAAAATTTCAATTTCGGGTTAGGGAAACTGGTTGTGTGATGATTTAAAAATGCGTTATGTGTGCCATCAATTAACAAACTTGCTAATATAATTGACGGTAGTTTGTTTTGTCTTACGATATACTGAGACAACGGTGGTCAAGTGGATTAGAGCGGCAATTTTGGTTTGCAATGAAACACACATCCTATCAGATTAACAGTTTACCGACAAACCCTTTGAAATGGCTGATTTGCTAATCCACTTGAATATGGGTAAATCAAAATTTGATTTAATTAGCAATGTTGAGCTGAGAAAGAAGCCATATTTGAGAATGATCAGATTTAATGTGGTTTAGTTGACATCCAATAAACAACACAAGAGTGCAAAGCAATCATGCAAGCACATATAACTTAACAAACATGAAGTAAAGCACATTTAAATAAAGCAATTTCAGCAAACAAATTATAACAAGAAAGCATAAGCATTAACCCTCAATTCAACCTTTAGACAAACCTCCTCTTAAATGCCACGGTTAAAAAGCACATCACTTGACAAAGGAAAAATTGAGCATCAGAACATTCTATCCTTTGCCCAGTAACCTCAACGATTAGAAATACTTGCGTGACTCAACAGAGGTTAATTCAAAGTCATCTGCTAACATTTATATCCTTGCAAAGGGTTAAAGCTTAGCAAACTTCTTGACAGAGTTCTAAACATGCAAATTATATACACATAAATGAGTGATGATTAATTACAAATGAAATGGGACTCTGACCAAGAATATTGCAAACTGCCAAATGATAGTCTCCAATATATATGCCAAATTATCATAATACATGTAAAAACAGAAGGCAACAAATCAAATGGAAATTTCAGCTTATAGTCTCTAACCCCACCTACCCATTCCTGGGTAGTATCACTTACTACTACCACAAGGAATAAACCCTCAATGAAGTAAGATACCTTCATTAAAAGGGACCCAATCACTCAAGAGAAAAAAAAAATACATAAATAATTTGTGGCCTATTGGCAGGCTTAAATTTTGAAATTTCAATTTTAATTGAAACCCATACCAACCCATTCCTAGGTAGTATCAAATACTACTACCAAGAGGAATAAAACCTCAATGAAGTAAGATACCTTCATTAAAAGGGGCCCCTCCCCATTCAAACATAAAGAAAGCTGAAATTACCATCATAAGCCAACTGTGCAAAATTATAGCAAGAAATCCATATACTTAAAAAAAAATCATATCCCAAAGACGAAACTGTATGTGTACAGCCTACTCAGCATATGTGCAACTGCATTTATTAAAAAAAGTTTCAGTCTCCTAGTGCCCTCAGAATTGAGATGTAGGCCACCATCCCGTATGGCAAACATCTCCCTGACAGGTCTACCAAACTTAAAGAAAGGTCTGAACGAATGCAGAAACTGAATCTTTCTTGACAAACATAACCTTTTTAATTCCAAATTTATAAGCTTTGTCTTGTCCCCAGTTTTTTCATAATCCAAAGGAGGAGGAAGAATACTAGACAAAATAATATTAGTGTTTGAAATCTTATTTATCACTGTTACTAGGTTATTAAAGGCACTTAGAATTTCCTGATGTGACAATGAGTTTACATCATTAGTTCCAACATGAATAATGGTGAATTTCGAAGACACTAGTACCGGAAATCTTTCAATGCGTTTGGTTAAACGAGATATGTTAATTCCGGGGAACGGATGGATCTCGGTGTGATTAATTCCTGAGACATGTTTAGCTGTGGAGTCTGATAAAATCTTGACTTGAACATCTGAAAATAAATTAAATGCCATCTAACATATCTTGTAAAATTTTTAGCTTATCTTTCCATGACAACTCAAGGTAACACTTGCAGGCATCGGACTTCCAGTCCCCCATATGCTGTATATATTCTGGAGGAATTTTAGATTGAAATGCCATTGTTGTAAAACCACGCCTAAAAGAGTGTGTGCTAAATACAGATGGATCTAAACCTAACTTCTGCAAACACTCTCTCAACTTATTTTGGAACAAATTATATGTAACAATTCTACCATCTGAAAGGCAGAAAACAGCCCCAGAAGGATGAGATAATTTTAGAGCCTTCAGTTTTTGAAAGGCTAGGATGGGACATATTTTGACATTTTTCAGTGAAATCAGGGGACAGACCACCTGGCGTTCCCCAAATTGAATTGTTTTTGACCATCGAAAAGTAACTAATAAAAAATTTTCCTCCTCAACAATATCAAGATTGCGTAGAAATCTTTTATTTTCCACATTTTTTTGGTAGTGGGGACTAAATTGGATTTTCTGGCAACCAAGAAAAAGGCAAAAAGAAAAAGACAATAATAGACTATGTTATTAGGATCTTGGAAATCCATGGAATCATAAACTAATAAAGAGAATGTGATAGGCTCCGCTCGTTTGATCATGTTAGGTTTCAGTCTACCCAAACCACAAATAGTTAATTGCAGTACAAAATCTGAAAATTGCGAAGTCTCAAAATCCAGAGGGCATGAAGGGTTTTGACACCAGACAAATAATTTCTAATGCTGTCCACTGATTTGAATGATCGTGATAAGAACTGAGCATATAAACGCAAAGTAAAACAGTCTGTTGGTAAGTACTGCAAATTAAAGAATAAACAAAATATTATGAATGACTCCCACTGTACTTTTAGGTTACGGTGTGTCCCCATTGCAAGGCTGACCATGTGGATGTTCTCAATTGTCTCCTTAGTTCTTTTAAATAGATATCTGAAACGAATGAATTACCAATCGTCGGAGAATAAGAAATGATTGAGGTCAATGTCATAATGTTCCAGACTTTCAAAGTTCCTGAAAGATGACAAAAACAAATTCTGGTACCTGGAATCTAACTGCCATCGTGACAAGCAGTCAGCTAACCTGTTTTCAGAACCTTCTAAATAAATGCACTTTAATTGAAAATCGTATTTGGAAGCCATATAAACTATCTCTCGCAAACACTTTTGAAAGAACTGACACCAGGCCTTCCCTGTATTTACGACAATACAAGCAGCTTTGTTATCACAAAATATCTGTACCTTCTGTCCTTTGATTAAATGACCCCAAACATGTAAACATACCACAATTGCCAGGAGTTCTAATGCACTGATGTGTAGATGCTGGCCATTAATAAAATCAGGAAATTGTGTGTGGAAGTATTTTTGATCAAACAAAACCCCACATCTGGTCAAGCAGCTATCTGAACTAAAAATAGCATCAGGATCAGACCAAGCACCCAGGTCAATCAAAGAAATGCCATTATATTCTGGGAGAAACCTATCCCACCAGTAGAGATCCTTTTTAACCTCTAAGGGTATACTAAACAATTCATTCTCTGAAGCTGATGCATGACAATTCCTTAACCAGATCAAGATTCTATTAATGAAAATTCTACTAGCTTTGACACAAGCAGCTACTGAACTCAATTTCCCAAGCAATTTTTGCATGTCTTTAATGGTTGCCGAACTACGTAATAACCAATCCTTGATTAGACTACTCAGATTTGCTAGTTTGTCTGGTGGAACAGACATGGTCATATTTTTGGTATTGAAAAGAATACCTAAGAATATCATTACTTCTAATGGTTCACACGCTTTGTCCATTGCTTCCTCTAAACCGCTCTTAAGAAACATTTGTCTTGCCAGATTAAAAGCAAAGGGAGCAACCTCTTTTTTCTCCACCCAACCAAAATCATCTAAATAGTTAAGCACTGCTAGGCCAACATTCAACAACATGTAACTAAAGGCATTAGTAACCCGCTGACAGATACGAGCTGAAGAACGAAGACCCATTGGTAAGACAGTATCACAGAAAATATGACCTTTCCATTGAAAAGACACTAAGTTATAATCCAAGGAACAAATGCTAATTTGTCTGAAAGCTCTTTTCAAATCCAGCTTGTACATTAAAGCACCCTTTCCTTTACATTTCATTAAGGCAACAACATTATCAATTTTAGGTAGGGTGAAATCAACAAATTCATTCAGATAGATATCACTTGAAACATAACTATTGATACTAGAACCATTTTTTGGAAAACTTAAATCTAAAATCACCCTCCTGTCAGAGGTAGTAGACTTCGGAACTGAATTAAGGGGTGAAAGAACTATTCTGTCAGAGAAGGGATTCTGAGAAAAAGGTCCCATAATAGCTCCAAAGCTAGCTTCTTTGAGAAGATAATTGTGAATATTTTCTGGGTAATCCAGTGCACCTTCATGATTTTTTGGCATTTTGGGTTTAGTTACTGGACTAGTATCAACACTGAGCTTATCGGATGATCTAATTCCTGTGAAACCAATCAGAAAGCCATATTTTAAGAATTCACAGACCTTTTAAATCATGGTAATCATGCAGCATTCTTTTCATGAATTCTATATTGAACTTGGTGTTCACAGGAATTTTGCAACCTTGAAAATTTGGTTTCCCAGACCCTGTACATAAATTATGGATGCGAAGTTTATCTGAAGATGATACTGAAATAATAGGTTTTACAGATTTTTCTTTAGCCAAAAAGACGGCAAAATCATATCAGCAGCATCATTATACTTTTTCAGATTGTGCTTTTTAGGTACAAAAGTCATGCAGATGAATGAGGACAAGCCGTTGAACATTCTGGTTGATTAAGCTCTTTTTTGTCTTTTTGCCAACAAGAAGCACAGACATGCTTTGCAAATTGTACTCTCCCATTAATTTGAACCGTATGTGATTCCTTAAAAGAGCATTTATTACGTTGAAATTTGGCACAAAACCAAAGCTTATTTTCTGTTCTTGGCACGCTAGAACTACCTTGAGAAAAATCTGCTGAAGGTCGGAATTTACGTGCACTTGAGGCTAAAACAGTATTTTCAATGTAAGTAAAATCATCACCCCCAACGTCTATAACCTAACTCTATCTCCCACAAAACTGCAGCATACAAGGACTTCAAAATAGGAAATTCATAAGCATTATTCAAGTACATCAACCTCTTTAGAAACTCTAACCGACCCGATCTCTCTGCAGAACTAATATGTTTCTTTGAAATTATTTCTAACTCTCCTGCTACGAACATATTAAGTTCCAGTTTGTCAAAGCTTAAAGCGTTGTTGACAAACTCAAACCCAAGATGTGCGTGTGGGTAATACTGTGGATCCACTACCGACTCGGACGACTTTGCATAAATACCAGATTTACACTCCATTGTTTTCTGTTGATTTTGCACCACAGGGCAGTCACGACCATCTTGAATGTCAGAATCGACTTCGTCACACAACAACCCCAGACCGTCAATTTCCTTTCTAGCTTTATTTGATAATTCTCGATCGAGGCGAAGAGAATCGATTGTTAATGAAGGCATACCTTTGTCCGCTAGAGTCTTACTCGTTCTGGAGGATTTAAGAGCCTGCTCTCTTTCTCTAACCTGACGTCTGAAGTCTTCTATCTCCTCTTCTTGCCGCCTTGTCTCCTCTTCATGCTTAAGTTTTTGTAACTCAGCCTGCAATCTAGTCTTTTCAAGCTGTAATCTTAGTTTTTCTTCTGAAATGGGAATCTTTAGAGTTACCATCCTTCTCGACGACTGGTTCCCCGTTGCTCTCAGAATCCGATTCATCTACCGTTCCTTCGTGCATTTTTTTTGTAATCTACCAACGGTTTACCTCTGGAAGACCGCTGAGCCATCAGTGTTTAAATAAATGTCAAAAATGAAGATTCTTACTTGGAACTTTCTTCGTTGGAAGAAACAGACCTGGATCCCACAGGCACTTTGGGGGAAAAAAAATCTTTTAATAGTCCCAGTAACCGTGAAAATATTACGTAAACGAATAAACAATCCAAAAACTGTAATCGAAACAAAGGCACAGTCAAGACTTTGTTTCAGAAAAAAGGAATTTTCTTCGTCTCCACAGTCAACAGAAAGGAGTAAATACAACTTTGCGGATGTCAATCATACCAAACTGGTAAAAGAGACTCCAGGAAAGCATGAATAGGTGCACTGGCTGCCGCGATATACCTGAAATAATGTTGAAATCGATGTAAGACACCATACAATCAATCTTTCACAACTGATGATTGTTTTGACATTGATAATGTTGGAAAGCAGCCAGTGGCTTGGGAAGAATATTGTGTAAAGTACCACTGAAAGAAACTCCAGGAAAGCATGGGCAGGTGCACTGGCTGCCATGATGTAACTAAAATAATGTTGAAAATGGTATTTTACAGCATACAATGAACCAATCTTTACAGACGATTTGCCGGCCATCACCAAACTCAATTCAGAGATAAACCATTGTTGAAATTTGATTAGATTAAAAAGTCTGAATAACCTATACCAGAAAATCCAGTGTTTTAATGACCCTGAGGAAGACGCCTTTTGAAAACATTGTTGGAAAAAGAGAAAATGTAACCAGCATTTTATCCTTTTCCCACAGTGTTTTCTACCCTATCTGAGAGAAAATCCATCAGTTAAGTCACATTTAAAATTGTCATCTGCAAATGCTTTTGATTGGGGCAAGTTTACATTAAATATTTTGTAAAGCATTGAGAAGATTTCAATTTCTTGTTAAAGTCATCACCTGATATTAATGTGTTGACCCTTTACCAAACAATCTAGATTTTTTAAGACTATAAAAAAGAAGGCTACTGAAAACATTAAGAGCAAAGGAGAAAATTCTGGTGACCAACATTTCCTCCTAGTCCAACAATGTTTTCTATTCTTACTAAGATAAATTCCAACATTTTAGCCACATTGAATGTGTTGTCTGCAAATGGCTTAAATTTGGACCAGTCTAAATACTGTTATTTGTTGTTTGCTATAAATTTAAGTATTATAATGAAGTCTCAGCATATTTTCAATAATCTGTGAAAACAATTGGGCAACACCAGTCTAACACAGCTTAAAAGGATCATTATCTTATCTAGTGTAATTTGTCATTTCTTCATGAGATGTAAACAGCTTTTACATCAAAATTTTACACCATTGGCCCCTACATGATTTTTAGAAGGTGATGATGTCATTAGCTTCTTATGCCAACCGACAGACTGACCCCAGTGATGACATGTTACTCCTCAGTTTCCAGAAAAATAGGTCCTCATAGATCAATGAACAGACACATCTGTGTCATTTAATATG
Organism: Hippopus hippopus; assembly: GCA_946811185.2. Classification (NCBI taxonomy): domain Eukaryota; kingdom Metazoa; phylum Mollusca; class Bivalvia; order Cardiida; family Cardiidae; genus Hippopus; species Hippopus hippopus. Next base: position 35,540,620 of record OX328097.1, read on the forward strand.
TGACTTATTCTCATGAAACATGACCATTGGGCATATAAATTTTTTATGTCGTATTTTATTGTTTTGCTTTATTTTGCCAGTTAGTTCCATGTTTAAAGCTACTGAATTTTGAATTTCACCAGCCTTGAACTTATTTTTAGGAATTTTCACCTATGTTTATGTATATACATGCATTATCAACTCTGCATGATTTCAAGAACTACCACTGCACAGAACAGATGCCGCTTTCGAAGCTTACTCAGCTTTCGACAATTTTGAATGTTTTTGTCATAATTTTGATAAAATTTCACATCAATTGGTATATAATATGTGTATATTACCAAGAAAAATATGCACTATGCTGGGCTTGAAAAATATATTTCCATGAAAATGATGCAGTATATGCTTGAAAACTATTCTATTCCTTTTCATAAAATATGTCAAAGGTGAAATAATTTTCAAGAATCCTAAGGTTTCATACAGTAAACATGTTTACTCATTTTAGCCAAAACTTTTTTGTCCTCAAATGAATACTTAAAATTATACTAGAACTTTTCCCACTGTCCTATTTATTACTAGTGATTGTCCTGTCTATTATAGTGTCTATAAAAACCTAAATGAACACTATTTTAACGCAATTTACCCGAATTTATGAGGAAATCAGAGTTAACAACCAAAAGCCATTTCGACATACAGCTATGAAGAGTGAACAAGGAACATATTTGTTGACTTTAATCCTTTATCCCGTTTATTACACTTAGAGTGTTAACGTTATGAACACTTGTAAAAATTTTCAATCAGTGACTTTTCAAAACGTCATCTTGAACTGTGAAAATTCAACTCAGTTTCATTGTTGGTTCAAATACGATCATCACTGGATCCACTGACATCTTTTTTTCTGCATCTCCTTATCATTTCACAGCTTCACCTTTTTCCACTGCTGAAATATCATGTTTTCACCACTGTCGGACACCTTATAGTAAATCTTTGAAGTTAATCTACGTTATCGTTGTACATTTTGATTATTATTGGCGAAGGAATATCGATCCTAGAGTGTATGTGATATGTTTTTAATAAAAGAGAAATACACCACCTAAATTCACCATAGACACTCCCCCTACCCCCGCAAACATCAACAAAGGTCTGATTTATGATCATCATTTCTAAGAACTAAAGAACAAAAATTGAATAAATACATACTTGGTATCAATTTAAATGAGCCATGTTTGGCAAAGGGGGGTTTCATGCATCTCTGTAATGTGTTAAATCAATTAAGTCATTATATTGTAATGTATCCATAAAATCCATTTTGTCAAATCATGAGGTAGACTGATACTTGACTCTGTAGAAAGTTGGCAAAAAGCGAATCGTTTCCACATGGGTCAGCCTGTGTCAACTGCGCAGACTGACATGGGTCGATACTTTTTGCGAATGCATCAAACCCCTTTTCACAGAGCATGGCTAAAATATAAATTACAACAGAATAATATGCAATATGCAGTCAACGAGACCCTTTTAGAAATATATCATATAGTTTCCGAAACGTAACCTCAGTATCGTGATGTTTATATCATAACCAGACACAACATTAACTAAAATCAAAGGGATTTTAACAACCCAAATAGAAACGAAGGTAAATAATGTTGAATTACATGATTTTGCTATCATGATTTTGACATGATTGATGTCAAGGGCTCGTTTATTACGACTCGTTGATTACTGTTTACAAGTATGAACCAGCTCTTTCACTGTATTTTGTAAAGGTCCAGTGTACTGGCCAACAGAATCACTTTGCACATATCCTGCACGTCATTTCTGGTCTCAAATGTGCATTCATTTACATTTCCATTTCAGAATTAGATGCACTAGTTTTATTCGGAATCTTTGACAAGACCCATTGATTACTACATAATTATTACGGTTCCACTTAAGTGAATTCTTCATCTTTTTCCCATCTTACGAGGTGCAGTGTGTTAAAAAAATGGTAATGGTGTTAAAAACAAGTCTCTAAGGGAGCTATATGTTATATCAAATGGAACAATATTGGATTCTTTTACTGAATCTGGGGGACTTATTGAGATTGTCCCGTTTTAACTAGTAGCATTTGTCTACATCAATAATGATTATTTCTTGGCGACATGATGATTTCAGTGACCAAGCTACACATAATGTGCATAGGTGTTGATTGGACGGCCTCAGGACGGGCAAGATACATCTGAATTTTATCTTGTAAATTATAGTTGGTAATTTCGCTTACCATTATCCCTGGAGGCCATGAATCTTTTTTATTTTTCATTAAAAGTATGGCGACATTGAATGATCAAACAAATTGAGAATGAGTCATGTACAAGTAATATAGGGATTAAAAATAATTGTAAGCCAATAACACAAACAATGAATTTCAGAGTTAAAGTCATAGAAGTCGCTCTAAATTTGAAATTAGTATTGTTCCACAGCTTTGACAGGACCAAATTTATGAAGTGTACGTCGCAGATGAATCAGTAAAAGAAAAACCCCAAAACCACTCGAAAATTACCCAAAAACTACTGTCTACTGTCATTACACCTCAAACAACTTTCCTAACATCTAAAACTGCATTTGAAATGCTTAGATACACGATTTTATGGAATTGGCCATGAATTAATGCAATCAATTGCAGTATCTTAGTTCTTTGATCCGTTTTAGGTCGAAGTATTTAATGTACTTTGATTAATTGTAGTTGTGCATACGCTCTTGGATAGAAACCGAAAGTAGAGAACGATTGTAATCAGTAAAGTTAAAAATCAACATTTATGCTGGTTACTGCTATTGTCTGGACTCTAAAACAGTGACGACAAGGATATTTCATTCCCTCAGCATACAGTAAATATAACCTGAAATATGAAACGCTGGGTAAAATACAACAATTTCAACCGTACATCGACAGCTGGTTGGAGAACGAGAAATAGCTAGAGTGGTTTTCTAGAGTTTAGCAAATAGCATCGATGATAATGATGAAAAAAGAGTTGTATTCTTTTTTATTTCCATGTGGATCTAAGACTTACAGCCCACTTTGTAATTTTGTTGCACCTCAAAAGGTTAATGATAAGAATTTCGACCCATTATTTGAAATAACCTGCAAACCGAAACCTTCATCATGGCAGAACGATTTATGTTTCATTGTAAGATGCTAAGTGAAAATAAAACCGTTAACCAGTAGTTGACAAAATTGATGTGGCTAAGTGAATCATGTGAGTTAGGTACATTTTTAGATTTGCTGAGTGATTGTTTTCTCTGTGGGTTACAGAACATTGTTATTCAGAGAAAGTTATTGTCAGAAGTGAAAAAGGCAGTTGACGTGGCTGTAAGTATGAAATTGGTTGAAATTGAAGTGTCAAAAACTAAGGGCTCATGATATAGTGTTCACACAATGGTTTAGGGGTGGTAAAACTAATAATGACAGAATTGTTTCTACAAGAATACCAAGTGTCATAGCTGTAAAGGTCAGGTCATATAAGCAAGATGTCTCCGAAAAAGGCTATAAAAAGACTGATAAAAGTTCACAGCCTAAGCCCAAATGGTACAAGAGAAATAAAAAAATGTCCAAAATTCATTAACTGAATGAACATCAAACTTTCAGAGTCTGAAAATAAGAATGAGGCAGAATGGCCACTTTTCACACTAAGATCATCATCTAGCTCAGAAATCTATGTTCCAGTGCAGATTTAGGGTAAAGATCCTGATACTGAATTAGATACAGGAGCTTCTATCACTATTGTTTTGGAAAAATTCCATGAAAGTACTTTTAGTCATGCGAAACTTGAGCCATTTTTTGTGGTGCTAAAGACATACACGGGAGATAAAGTTCTAGACAAGGTATAGCGACCGTACCATTAATTGTTGTGTGTGGAGATGGTCTCTCTATTTGGAAGAAGTTGTTTAATGGAACTCGAGCTTGATTGGAAGAACATAAAATGGAGTCACCAAGTTGGTTCTATATAGCAATTGTTGTCGAAATACTCTTCCTTGTTTGATACAAATATTGGAGTAATGAAAGGAATGGAAGCAAAACTGACATTAGGTGATGACTCCAGTCCAAAATTTTGCAAACCAAGACCTGTACAGTTTGCACTAGAGAACAAATTTAAAACAGAATTAGAAAGACTAGTTGAAAGTGGAAAAAGTCCAAACTTTGAATTGGAACATCAAAATTATCCCAGACAAAATTATTCCAGACAAACTTATATTTGTTGTATCTAGCTGAGTGGTTGAAGGGCTCTTTCCATACACTAAGTAGTAAACTGAAAGTTGTCAAAGTTGATAGAGACAGTGATATCAGTATATCGACCACCCTCTAGTTCTCTAAAAAAAACTGAACTAGAGGGTCTGATTGGTGTATTAAAATTGATGGAAAGTATTCTTATAAGTTGTGTCATGACAAATCTTAAATTTCCTGAACCTGAGGTTTATGTACCATGAGAAAGTTAAAAAAATTGTGGCAAAAGGAGAAGATGGGGGTTGCAAGCATTTTCCTGTCTCACAATATGTTCAAGCTAACCCTTTGATGACTGTTGCCACTAGTAAAGCCAAACTTCAGTTTGGACAGAAGTCTTATTACTTAAATTTCTTTGAAACTGGGTTTTACTTACCATGAGAAAGTTGAAAATATTGTGGCAATAGGAGAAAATTCTGGTAGTAAGCTTTTCTCCTTTTGACAAAATATTTTCATAATTTTTTAACATTACTTAAACCCTTTGAGTCATTATCTATATTTGTTTGCTGCAAATGCTTCCAATTTGGTAGTCAAAAATTATCATACCTGGTAAAGAGAATGATTTTCAGCAAAAAATTCTACCCAGGATGTTGGAAATAATAGTGATTGGAAGATTTTAGAAAAAAGAAAATTAAAATGTGCTAAGAGAAACCATTATTCAACCAAGTAATGCAATCTCTTCCCACAATGTTTTTTATCCAAAAGTTGTATGAATTGAGCTGGGAAAACAATAAGCATTGTAAGGATATTGAGTAAAAAGATAGAAAGTATCGTATAATTTCATGAATTGACATGGTTTTCTATTAATGAAAATGTTAAATTGTTGAAATATTATTTTTTCCTTGTATAACTTGACTCACATCCTGTTTTTAATGTCTGGCCACTTCTCCCCATTTTGAAAAACTTCTCCTAATTCTCTGGCTAGAGAGAAGTAACTTCTCAAAATTCTTAGAGTTGGCAGAGGCCTGAGTATTAAAACCTGACAATACAGTCAGAATTTAAGGAGATTTCAAAGTCACGTTTAATCCTGTATTTGATACAGCAGAATATCCATTACCAACAGCAGAAGATGTGTTCATAAAATTAGATTGGGGACGAAAGTTTAAAGAAATTGAAATGCTTCATGTGTACTAACATGTATGATTAAATGAGCAGTGGTATGAATATGTGAAAAATTCACTATATATGGGGCATTGCTGATACTGTGTAAGTGGAAATTATTGCAATATGGAAATTTTTGTGATTTTGTGAATGTGAAAAATTTGCAAACTTTTCTGTTTGCATATTTTACCACAAATACACGTACAAACAAATAAGTGTTTTAAATTCGCAAATATTTCTGTAATCAGTAATTCGCAAATTTTTCAACACGTGTACATATCCATGTATACAGTATCTAAAACTTCCATATAGACTTTCAAGTTCATCCGCAATATTCCAACAAACTATGGACATGGTGCGGGAAGTATTGGATTCTGTGGGTCACATATTAGATGATATATATCACTAATACAAGTCAAAATGATGATGAACATAAAAAATATTTGGAGTTAGTGTTGAAAAGTCTTGCCCAAATGAATATTAACCTGACTTAGGAAAGAAAAGTGTTTTCTCCTTCAAGATGAAGTTGGATATTTTTTTTTAAGGTAAATAAGGATGGCATTTAGCCTTCCAAGATGAAGGTGGAAGCCATAATGCAAGTTCCTGGACCTAAAACAAAAAAGAGTGGCAGTCTTGGCTTGGTATTGTCAGATATTATGGGAAATTTATTCCAAATTTGTCTACAGTAATTGAACCCTTGACATATTTGTTGAGAAGCAAAATTCCATGGGTTTGGACTAAGAAATGTACACAAGCCTGTGAAAAAGTTAAAAAAAACCCACTTAGTTCATTAGATTTACTGATGCATAAACAATCCAGACAAGCCATGTATGTAGACCTGTAATCAATAAAGTTAAAAATCAACATTTATACTGGTTATTGCTGTTGAGCAGACTCTAAAAACATTACATAAGTCTGAGAAAAAAGATGTTATCAACCATCAGATGAATGAAATTTTTAATGAAATGGGTCCACAGTTAAAACCTATTTGTTAGCATATTTCTAGCGTCACCTTCTATTAGTACTTTCTGTACTTTGATTAAATGGGTCAACCAATTGGTGTGAAAACTAGGTCATGGAATGTGCAGTATGACTCCAAGATGGCAACCAATTGCAGTTAATACTACTGATATGTCAATATGAGTGAATATAAGAAAGAACTTGCATGCAACTTGATAGAAAATAGTGGTGGCTCAGTCAGTAGTGTGCACAGGACTTAAGACTAGGAGTGGGGACACTGGTCCCCTAGCTCTGCTAATCTCTCTCAATAGATTGATGATAGTCATTGCAACAGGATTCATTCCTTTCTCACTGCTGATCATTTTTTTCAACAATGGTTATGTTGGAAACAGCTAGTGGTTTGGGAAGAATTATGTGCAAGTTACTGGTAAAAAGAAATACCGGGGGTACCTTTCACTAAACAATGTATATTAATGCAAATGTTTTTTAATACGCACACCCACTAATCCTGCTTTACCCAAAGATATGAACTGGTGTAAAGTTATGCAAATATTTACTCAAACCGTAAAGTTTTGTATTTAAGTGAAACTGAAAATTTTGTGCATATGTAGTTTAGTGAAAGGTACCCCAGGAGAGCTTTAAAGATGTACTTTGGGACGCAATATGACTGAAGTTATGTTGAAAATGGCATCAAAAACCATACAAACAAACAATCAAAGCATGCAAAGGAGTAACTGACACTCAGTTTAACTATCCAATACTTAAATTAAAATTTAAGTGTTGGGAAATCTAGGATCAACTCACAGTAGATAATGCTGCACCAGATAAGTGCTGTATCATGAATTTCAGCTAAAAGATACAAAAGGAATAAAGGAGCAAAGTTTTTTATCATATGTAAATAATTCAATATTAGTTGTTTTTATCAATGTTGGCGAGTTCTCACTGGCTTAAATCTTTTTGTCATAGCTCCATGAAAAATAATTCATGCTATGCTGGAACTACTTTTGCTTTCAAACTGCCAGCAGGCTTATGTCATGGCCCGGTGTTCGTCATGCGTCCGTGTGTCCGTCCGTGCATCCATACGTTAACTTTTATTTCAAACATCTTCTCTGAAACTACCCATCCAATTTTTATGAAACTTCACATAAATGATCCTGTCATGGTCCTCTTCAGAATTTGTTGACAGAATTTGATTCCTTCAACTAGAGGCGCTTGAGCGCCTGTATCGCTCCACAGGCCTGATATTTCTATAATGGCGAAAGGAAGTTTTTAACAATTATCATTCAATCCTGCATTTTAGCTCACTGAAGAAACAATTTGGTAGACAACCACCATAGGAACTTACCTGCAAAACAACAATGAAATCCAATGAATAGTTTTAGAGAAGAAATTTTTCAAAGATTTTACTTTATACCATAAAAGGAAAATGAGTCTCCCATAAAAGCCATGTTTTTTGACAGATCTTTTTTTTTTTAAGGAATTCTGTAAACCTGTATCTAAGGAACATTCCTGCAAAATAATAATGCTATCCAAATAGCGGTTTGGGAGGAGAAGATTTTTAAAGGTTTTTTACTTTGGTTGCCATGACAACCAGAATTCTTCATGGAACACAATTATTTGAAGGAATTTGAAAGAGGACCACCAAAGGAACATTCCTGTGAAATTTGGTAAAAATCCAGTCAATAGTTTCTGAGGAGAAGTTTTTTAAAGAAAAAGTTTACGGACGCACGAACGGACGAACGAACGGACGGACGGACGCATGACGGACACAACGCCATGACAATAGCTCGCTGGTCTTCGGCCAGTGGAGCTAAAAACTCTGGTTGCCATGGCAACAAAACTGAAAAATATTGAAAATGTTTGAAAATTTTCTTGTCTGAAACCATAAGGCTTAGGGCTACCAAATTTGGCATGTGGCTTTATCTAGTGGACCTCTACCAAGTTTCTTCAAATTATATCCCTGGGGTCAAATTTGGCCCCACCCCAGGGGTCACAAGTTTCAAATAGGCTTATATGCAGAAAACTTCAAAATTCTTCTGGTAGCTAGCCATATGACCTACGGCTACGAAATCTGGCCTGTAGCTTTATCTAGTGGACCTCTACCAAGTACAAATTATAGCCCTGGGATCAAATTTGGCCCCGCCCGGGGATCACAAGTTTTATATGAGCTTATATAGGGAAAACAAGTTAAATGAAGTAGGCCATGTTACCCTCTGATTTGTTAACAGATCCTGCATGGCTTAGTGATAAAGTGTAGGACTTGCCACTTTGAGGCCCCAGATTTGAGCCTCATTGAACACACTGTCCTTGGGCAAGACTCTTCAGAGGCCCAGTGTAGTACTGATGAAACCCTGGACTTACATGAATAAGGAAGAGGTTGCTGTGGTATGACTAAAATAATGTTGAAAGTGGTGTTAAACACCATTTAATCAATCACTTTTCACTCGAAGTACTTGGTTTTTCATGGGAGTGTCCCCAAGCAAGACATTTCATAGCCCTAGCCTAGTACACCTGATACTAAGTACATACATGAATAAGAGAGCTGACGCCTTGATTTTGTCGAAAGCTGTGACTAACACCATTCAATGAATGTTTGAACAATAATAGCATGTTTCTTAGTTTACCGCACAACCCTTAGTTTTAACAGCCTCCATGAAAATGGCTATTGAAAACATTTAAAAAACCAGCTTTTTCTCATTTAGCCATAATGTTTTCTACCCTTTCAAACACAAAATCTAATGAAATTAATCAATACTGGAACCTCATGCCATTTTACTGGACTTTTTTCTGTTTTACATTTAATAATTTTGTTACTAGTACATAGAGGTTGAGTAGGGGTGAGGTTTGTTGTTTTTTGGTAGTGATGTTGATGGGTAGGCAAAGGATGGGTGGGTTTGGATGGGGATGGGTGGGTTTGGATGGGGATGGGTGGGTGGGTTTGGGATGGGTAGGGAGGGTAGGTAGGGTTGTTAGAGTAAGTAGGTATGTAGAGTAGGGTAGGTAGAGTAAGTAGCTAGAGTAGGTAGGAAGAGTAGTTAGGTAGGTAGGGTAGATAGTGAAGTTAGGTAGGTAAAGATGGTTGGTTGTATTGGGGTTTAACGCCACTTTAACAGCTAAGGTCATATCATGGTGGTCGGTGACGCACATGTGTTTCCTGGCTTTCTCACACCAGTACTAACACAACTTTCTTTCCAAAGCCACCGACTACTTTTCTCACATGCTTCAGCAGAGGTGAGAGGCGAAAATACGCCGGAAAGAAAGTTCGCCTCAACCGGGTATCGAACTCACAACCACCAGGTCATGAGTCCGACACGCTCACCACTGAGCCACCCGGGCGGGCTAGGTAGGTAAAGAAGTTAAGCAGTTAGGTAGGTAGGTAGGTAGAGTAAAGTAGAGTAGGTAGGTAGGTTGGTAGGGTAGGTAGAGAAGTTAGGTAGGTCGTAGGGATGGGAACAAGTACCCAATTAATTGAGTACTCGATTGGAAGTCCGATTATCGATTAGTTATATCTGTAATCGAATACTCGTAAAAAAAAAAAATGAAAATCGGACTTCTCGGCTTTCAGATTTCCGGATTTAAAATAGTTTTACATTTAAATTATAGAGATTCATAAAGATGATAAAGGTGATGTGAAGGATCAATTATCAGTAACAATTTACCATCTAACAACCCTTAATTGATATGTACATAATTAATATGCAATGCCTTCAATTAGCACTATGCTGTCAAATTCGGAAGGTTTTCACACCAGCACCTCTCACTGTATAGGTATTTCAATTTTACACTTGTGGGATTTACACGCTTATCTTATTAACTTGTTTATCAGACAACTAATTGACAGACAATTAAAGATTAAAGATGGCCATAAGTTGATACTTATCATTCCACATGCTGTCTATAATCTGAAATTGATTTAACCCTTTACCAAACAATCCCTGGTTTCTACGACCCAGAAGAAGACTTCTGAAAACATTGTAGGAAAAGGAGAAAATGCTGGTAACCAGCATTTTCTCCTTTTCCCACAATGTTTTCTACTGTTCTAAAGTCAAGTTTCAATTTTTGAGTCACATTTATTTTGTCGTCTGCAAATGCTTTCAATTTGGACAAGTCTAAAATTTTGTCGTTTGGTAAAGAGTTAATATATATTTTTACAATGCGTGTAAATATTACGGGCGCCTGTTGCTAGGTAAAGAAAACGAACATTAACATTCATACAGTTTAACCCTTAGGCTGCTAAGTGCGACCTTTTGCAGACAGTATAGATCAAGATCAGACTGCACTGAAAGTGCAGTTAGTTTTTACATCTACACTGTCCAATAAGAAGAGATTTATCCTGCCAAAAGTACCTTTGAAATGGCAATATTTTGGTTTTCACTGTTAGCTTGGAAAGTTGTATTTCACTTATCTACCAGGTTAAGGGTTAATAATTGACTAAATGACCAAACTTTTTTTTCACAAATGTTTGGGTGCTTTCTTATTTCTGTTTTAATTTTCACATGTATATTGTCCCACTCCCTGCTTTGTATCTGGCCTATTGACATATGTTGATAACACTAAGCCTATACCGACCAATTACTCGATTAGTAAAATCAGTAATTGATCCCATCCCCAGTAGGTAGGTAGGGTATATAGAGTAGGTAGGTAGAGTATGGTAGGGTAGTTATGTAGAGTAGGTAGGCTAGGTAGAGTATGGTAGGAAAGAGCAGCTAGGGTAGGTAGAGTAGGTAAGATGAGCTAAAGTAGGAAAGGTAGAGAGATAGTGTAGCTAGGGTTGGTAGGTAGAGTAGATAGTGTAGCTTGGGTAAGAGGTAAGTAGGCATAGTAAGTAAGATTAACTAAAGTAGGAAAAGTAGAAAGTGTAGCTTAGGTAGAGTAGATAGTGTAGCAAGGGTAGGTAGGAAAGTAGAATAGGTAAGAGACCTTAGTGTAAGTAGAGAAGAGGTTAGAGAAGCTAGAATAGGCAAAGAATATAAGGTAAGAATGGATAGGGCAGGTAGGTTGAGTAGCTGGAGTAGGTAAGTAGATTAGCTAGGGAATGTAAAGTATTGTTTGTAGGAATATTTGAGTTGTGAAGACAAGCTGGAGTAGGCAGAGCTGAGTAGTTAGGAGTAGTTAGGTTAAGAAGCTAGGGTAGGTAGGTATAATATGTAAACTTATGTATGTAGGAAGAGTAACTAGGGTAGGTTGGTAGAGTAACTAGGGTGGTAGTACATAGAGTACGTAGGTAGGTAGGTAGGTAGGAAGAATGGCGAGGTAGAGAAGGTTGGTAGGAAGAATAGGTAGGGAGGCAGAATATGTAGGTAGGTAGTTAGGTAGGTAGAGTAGTTAGGTAAGTAGGAATATGGTAGGTAGATAGGTAGGTAGGTTGGTAGTAGTGGTGGGACATCGGCTGGAAATCATAATCGATCATCGGTTGGAATCGGCTGCTGCTGTCAAAAAAGGTAAAAACACAATGTAGTTAAATTTTGTTTAAATTTAGAAGCAGACTTGTGCTGCAAGTAGACAGTATTTCTTCCATGAACCTTATAGGGGAAATTAAAGTATGTGATGTAAGAATTTCTGTATGCCTACCATGAGTGAAAAACAGTTGAATCTACCTTTGGATATGGTTTGCTTATCAAAGAAAAAAAATGAGAAAGGATTTTTTTCTACTTGTTGACTCGAAAGAACATTATCTGACCGTTGGGTTTTGATGGCTTTGTAATTTATGACCCCACTGATGCAGAGTCAAACATTACTTTAAACCCTAACATTTCTCATCAGATTACAAATAATGTCCAGAGTGATGAGAAAAGAAAAAAAAAAAAAAAAACTTATTCAGGGCTGTAACGAGGACCAACCACAATCTTGATTCAAAAACATAGCTAGGACTTTGTAAAAGTTAAAAGAATTAAACTTTACAGGGTTTACAGAGACTTAATCTATAAAGTCAACAAACTAGCTGATAGGGAGGAAAAGGTGTAGAGTATTCTAAAAATAGAATGCTAAAAATAGAACAATGCACTGTATATTTTGCTTGAGTTGCCGATGTGAAGAAGGCAAATGATTGTTTTCAAGCTATTTTAATCCTTTGGTTTACCATCTATCATTGTAATTTATTGAAAAATATTTGTAAAGAATATCTCCAGCTGTAAGAAGAGGTAATTCTGCTTTATTTTACGACTACTCATGTATTGAGAACTGATCGTCTGACGTCATTTAGCCAAATAAGCAGACGCTTTACCTGTGGAAAGAAAGACAGGTTTTCGTGGGATAAAGGGGTGGATTTAGATAGTTAGAGGATCATAACACTCTGCTGTATTGTCAAAACTGACAAAGTTGATAAAGGGTAACTGGTGTCACCTTTATCTTAAATTGCCAATATTTCATGAACGTAAGCCAGGGAGGGAATTTTTAAGGCGACGTTTTTTCGCCCTGCAAGCTTGACGAGGCAAAGTTGAGCCATTGAAGGCGACTTCTTCGCCCACGTGGCTCTGTAGCTTTTGTTTCTTGCTTCACCCTTTCTCCACTTATCTTGTGAGTTGAGACAAAAACTGCAGAAATTGCCGATAAAAAAAAATTGGCCACCGGACGGTGCAGAGACGGCTCGCATACCGCTCCTCCATTTCATGCCGATGATCGATTGTGACAAAGTTTAATCGGAATCGGGAGCTTCCAGCACGCCACTAATCGATACCACCTGATCATCGGTACACCACTAGTTGGTAGGTAGGCAGGAAGGTAGAGTAGGTAAGGTAGAGTAGGTAGGTAGAATAGAATAAAACAGAGTTGATAGAGTAGGTAGGGTAGTTAAAAAGGAATAGCTGGTAAAGTAGGTAGGGTAAAAAAGTAGGATGAGTACGTAGGTAGGTAGAGTATAGTAGGGTAGTTAGGTACAGTAGGCAAGGTAGGAAGAGTAGGTAGGTAGAGTAGTTTGGTAGGTAGTAAAGTAAGGTAGGTAGAGTAGATAGTAAGGAGGGTAGGAAGGTAGGTAGGTAGAGTAAATAGGTTTGTAAAACAGTTAGGTAGTTAGGTAGGTAGATAGGTAGGTATGTAGGTAGAAAAAGTAGAGCAGAGTAGTAAGGTAGGTAGGTAGAGTAGGTAGGTAGATGTGTAAATAGAGTTAATAGGTGGTTAGATAGGTAAGTAGTTAGGTAAACAGGTAGGTAGGTAGGCATGTAGATAGAGTAGGTAGATAAAGTAGGTAGAAACAGTAGGTAGGTAAAGTAGGTAGGTAGAGTAGATAGGTTGGTAGAATAGGTAGATAGATTGGTAGGTAGGTAGATAAGGTAGGTATGTAGGTAAGAAGAGAAGGTTAGTAGGCACGAAGGGTAGGTAGAGAAGATAAAAAAGTAGAGAATGTAAGTACGTAGAATAGGTAGGAAGGTAGAATAGGTAGGAAGGAAGAGTAGTTAGGTAGGTAGAGTAGGTAGGAAGGTATGTTGGTAGGTAAGTGGGTAAGTAGGTAGGTAGGGTAAAAAGGTAGGATGTTTGGTTGGTAGGTATTTAGGGTAGGTAGGTAGGAAGAGTAGGTAGGTAGGTACATAGGTACGGAAGGTAGAGTAGGTAGTTAGGTTTAGAAGGTAGATAGGTAGAAAGATTAGGTAGAGTAGATAGGTAGGGAAGGTAGGTAGGTAGAGTAAATAGGTAGCTAGAATAGGTAGGTATGTAAGTAGGAAGAGTTAAAAATAGGTTGTAGTAGTTTGGTAGGCAGGTAGGAAGAGTAGGTTAGTAGGTAGGTAGAGAAGGTATGTAGGTAGAATAGGTAGGTAGGTAGGATGGTGGGTAAAATAGTTAAGTAGGTAGAATAGAAAGGTTGGAAGGAAGAGTAGGTTGGTGGGTAGTTAGAGAGGTAGGTAGAATAGGTAGGTAAAATGTGGAGGAAGAGTCGTTAGGTAGGTATGTACATATATTGAGTACGTAGAATAGGTAGGTAGCTAGGTAGGTGGGAAAGGTAGGTATGTAGGATAGGAAGGAAGGTAGGAACAGTATGCCGTTAGGTAGGTACATAGAGTAGGTAGGTAGGTAGAGAAGTAAGGGAGGTAGAAAAGGTAGGTAGAAAGAAAGGTATGGAGGAAGATAGAGTAGGTTTGTAGGTAGGGAGAGTAAATAGGCAGCTAGAATGGTAGGGAGGAAGGTTTGTTGGAAGAGTAGGTAGATAGAAAGATTAGGTAGGTAGAGAAGGAAGGACGGTAGAGTAGAATTAGGTAGACTGGTAGCTAGGTAGGTAGGTAGGTAGGTAGTTGGGAATAAAGCTAATTAAGTAGAGTAAATATGTAGGTAGAGTAGATAGGTTATTGGGTGGGTAGATAAGTAGGTTGGTAGGAAGAATTGAAACATAGGTAGGTAGAGTAGGTAGGTAGGAAAGAAGTTAGGTAGGTAGAATTGGTAGGTAGAGTACCTAGGTAGGTAGGTTGGAAGGTAGGGGGTATGTAAAGTAGGTAGGTAGAAAAGGTATGCAGGAAGTAAAGGTAAGTAATGTAAGTAGGTAGAGTAGAGAATTATGTAGGAGGTAAGGAAGTGTATGTAGGTAGGTAAGTAGAATAGATAAGTAGGTAGGTAGGGTAGGTTGGTAGGTAGGTAGAGTAGGTATAAAGGTTGGTAGATGGAGTAGGGAGGTAGGTTGATAGGTAGTGTAAGTGAAGAAGTGACATAGAAAGATAGAATAGGTAGGAAGCTAGGTTGATAGAGTAGGAAGGTAGATAAGGTAGGTAGGTAGTTACGTGGTACATAGAGTTATTAGAGTTGTTAGGTAGTAAGGGCGGTAGGATGGGTAGGTAGGTTGGTTTGGTAGATAGGGTATATAGGTAGGTCGGTGCAGTAGGTAGGTAGGTAGGTAGGTAGAGTAGGTAGGTAGCTAGAATTGGTAGGTATATGGAAGGTTGTAAGGTAGAGTAGGTAGGTTGGTAGGTAGGTAGGGTAGTTAGGAAGAGAAGGTAGGTAGAGTAGGTAGGTAGGTAGATTGGATAGGTTGGTAGATTAGTCAGGAAGAGCAGGGAGGTAGGTAGGTAGATAGATAGGTAGGTAAGAGAAGAGTAGATAGGAAAATTAGGTACGTAGAGTAGGTAGAATAGGTAGGTAGAGAAGTAAGGTAAGCTAGGTTGTTAGGTAGTAAGGGTAGGTAGGTTGGTAGAATAGATAGGTTTTGTTTGTTCAAATGGTGTTTTACGCCGCTTTTGACATTATTTCAATCATATCACAGTGACAGCTCACATATTCATGTTTCCTGGGTTTCACCAGTACTAGGCTGAATAGATAGGTAGGTAGAATAAGTAGGTAGAATAGGTTGGTAGGTAAGGTAGGTAGGTGGGTATTAAAGATAAATAAGCTAGGTAGGTTGGTAGAATAGGTAGGTCGGAAAGGTAGGTAGGTTGGTAGAATAGGTAAGTGGATAGGTAGAGTAAGTAGGTATAGAAGAAAGGTAGGTAAATAGCTAGAATAGGAAGGAAGGTAGGTAGTGTAGGTAGAGTGGGTAGAGGTAGATTAGTTAGGAAGAGCAGGTAGGTAGGTTGGAAGACAGGTAGAGTGATAGAAAGATTAGGTACATAGAGCAGGTAGGTAGGGAAAATAGGAAAGTAAGTAGGTAGAGACGGTAGGTTGGCATAACAGGTTTGTAAACAAGTAACGAAGATAGGTAGATAGGTTGAGTAAGTAGAGTAGTAATGTAGGTAGAATAGGTAGGTAGGTAGGTTGGTTAGGTAGAATAGGTTTAGGTAGAGTGAGATGGTAGCATAGGTTGGTAGGTAGCTATAGTTTATAGGGTAGGTAGGTAGTTAGGAAGGTAGAACAGAAAGGTAGTAAGGCAGGTAGATAGAAAAAGTAGGTAGGAAAAATAGGTAGGTTGTTAGGTAACATAGGTAGGTAGGTAGAAATATAGGTGGGATAGGTAGGTAGAATAGGTAGGTAGGTAGGTAGATAAATTAGGCAGGTAGAAAGGGAGAATAGGTGAGTAAGTAGGTAGATAAGTTGCGTAGGTATTGTAGATAAGTTAGCTAGGTAGGAAGGTAGGCAGGTAGGTAAATAGGTAGGTTAGTAGAATAGGTGAAATACTTAGGTAGGTAGGTAGAATAGGTAGGTAGGTACGTGGAAAAGGTAGTGAGAATACGTAGGTAGGAAGGAAGATTGGTAGGGAGGTAGGTTGGATTGATAGAATAGGTAGGTAGGTCAGTAGGTAGACGGGAATATTTGTAGGTAAGTAGGTAGGTAAGACAGGTTGGTATGTTTGTAGGCAAGTAGAATACGTAGATATGTAGGAAGAATAGGTAGGTAGGTAGAATAGATAGGTAGAATAGCTAGCTAGGTATGTAGGTAGGTAGATAAGTAGAATAGGAAGAATTGTTAGGAAGGTACATATAGGTAGAATAGGTGGTAAGGTAGTTCGAATAGGTAAGTAGGTAGATAGAATAGGTAGTTAGGTAGGAAGATGGGTAGTTGAATAGGTAGTTAGGTAGGAAGATGGGTAGTTGAATAGGTAAATAGGTAGGTACAATAGGTAGGTAGGAAGGATGGTAAGAAGGTACTTAGGTAGACCACTTAGGTAGGAATGTAGGTATATAGAACAGGTAGGTGTTATGGGAGATCACTCCTTCCTTACTGCATAGCTTTGCCATATAAAATCAATACCTAACAACTGCGTTAGAGAGAATTCTCTTTAGTTCAGAGGTTATGGTGTTGGTCTTTTGACCTCGAGGGGCGGGGATATTTGTCCACACAGGTTCAGGTCCCGCCAGATACGGTTTGTATTTGAGCCATGCATTTGTTGCGAACTTTCATGTTCGTAAGATAGGGGCTCGTCCGGGATTGTCCGTTGAGCCTTTTGTTGTCTAATTAATAGACTTACTGCCTAATTAGGCTTTCTGTCATCAAAATGATGACATCTAAGAGGGGCTGCGTTACGGGAGATCACTCCTTCCTTACTGCATAGCTTTCCCGTATAAAATCAATATCTGACAACTGCGTTAGAGAGAATTCTCTTTAGCTCAGAGGTTATGGTGTTGGTCTTTTGGACCTCAAGGGGCGGGGATATTTGTCCGCAAGGTTTCGGGTCCCGCCGGATGCGGTTTGTATTTGAGCTATGCATTTGTTGTGAACTTTCATGTTCGTAAGATAGGTGGAATAGGTAGAAATAGAATAGGTAAGTAGGTAGGTAGGAACAATTGGTAGAAAAGGTAGGTCGGTAGGTAGGTAAGTAGGTAGGTAGGTAGAAAACCTAGGTAGTTAGGTAGGTAGAATAGGGAGGCGAGTAGAATAGGTAGGTAGGTAGAATAAGTCGGAAGGTAGGTATGTATGTAGGTAGAATAGGTAGGTAGGTAGAAAATGTAGGTAGGGATATGAGTAGAATAAGTAGGTGGGTAGGTTAGGTAGGTTGGTAGTTAGGTAGGTAGGTAAGTAGGTAGAATAGGTAGGCAAGTTGATAGATAGGTAGGTAGAATAGGTAGGTAGGTATTACCTACTTCATTTAGCTTGACCTAGGTCAACATCATTTACATAAATTAAAAAATTTTATTTTTACCCTTGGGATCACACAGGGTGCCTTCGGCATATGTATGGAATGGTCGTGGATATTTCGTGCTTATATAACTTCTCGAATAATAGTCCGTGTTCTATTTTTATGCCTTCTTATGTGTTCAGCATAAGGCCAGGATCAGGTGAAATGAATTAAGCAATAGGTAGATAGAATAGGTAAGTTGGTAGGTAAGTAGAATAGGTAGCTAGGTAGAATAAGTAGGTAGGTAAATAGAATAGGTAGGGAGGGAGGTAGGTGGGTAGGTAGAATAAGTCGGTAGGTAGAGAAAAAGTAGTAAGGTAGGTAGGTAGAATAGGTAGGTAGGTAGGTGTGTAGGTAGAATAGGTAGTAAGAATAGGTCAGTAGGTAGGTTAAAGGGGTAGAATATGTAGGTAGGTAGAAAAGGTAGGTAGGTAGATAGGTACAATAGGTAGTTAGGTAGGTAGTGAGTTAGGTAAAATAAGTAGGTAGGTAGGTAGAAAAGCTAGGTAGGTAGAATTGGTACATTAGGTATGTAGGTAGAATAGGTAGGTAGGAAGAATAGGTAGATAGATAGAATTGGTACAATAGGTAGGTAGGTAGAATATAAAAGTAGGTAAGTAGAAAAGGTAGAATAAGGTAACTAGGTAGGTAGAAAAGACAGGTATGTATAGTAGGTAGGTAGGTAGAAAAGCTAGGTAGGTAGAATTGGTACATTAGGTATGTAGGTAGAATAGGTAGGTAGGAAGAATAGGTAGATAGATAGAATTGGTACAATAGGTAGGTAGGTAGAATATAAAAGTAGGTAAGTAGAAAAGGTAGAATAAGGTAACTAGGTAGGTAGAAAAGACAGGTATGTATATCAGTAAGTAAGTAGGTAGGTAGGTAGGTAGGTAGGTAGAATAGGTAAGTCGGTAGATAGAATAGGTAGATCAGGTAGGCAGGTCGGTAGGTAGTTTGGTCGGTCGATAGGTATGTAGGTAGCATAGGTATGTTGGTAGAAAAGATAGGCAGATAAGTAGATAAGTTTGGTTGGTAGGTAGGTAGGGGGGTTGGTAGAATAGGTAGGTGGGTAGGAAGGTAGATGGTGGATAGAATAGGTAGGTAGCTAGGTTTGTAGAATAGGTAGGAAGGCAGGTAGGTATAATAGGAACTTAGGTAGGTGGAATAGGTAGAATAGGTGGGTAGGTAGAATAGGTAGGTATGTAGTAGGTAGGTGGGTAGAAAAGGTAGGTAGCTTGGTTGATAGAACAGGTAGGGAGGTAGGATGGGAAGTTAGGCAGGTAGATATGCAGATAGTAGAATAGGTACTTAGGTAGGTGGAACAGGTAGGTAGGTAGAATAGAAAGACAGGTAGGTAGGTAGATAGGTAGGTAGGTAGTGAGTAGAATAGGTAGGTAGGTATAATTGGTAGGTAAATAGATAGAATAGGTAGGTAGGTAGGTAGAATAGTGAGGTAGCTAGGTAGAATAGGTAGGTAGGTAGAATAGGTAGGTACTTATGTAGATGGAATAGGTAGGTAGGTAGAATAGGTTTGTAGTTAGATAGAAGGAATAGGTGGGTAGATAGAATAGGTAGGTAGAAAATGTAATTAGGTTGTTGGAATAGGTAGGTAGAATTGGTAGGTAGATAAGTCGAATAGGTAGAATAGGTAAGTAGAATAGGTAGGTAGCTAAGTAGAATAGGTAGGTTGGTAGGTAGGGACGTAGGTAGAATAAGTAGGGAGGTAGGTAGAAAAGGTAGGCAGGTAGACAGAGAGAATAATTTGGTAGGTAGGTAGGTAGGTAGGGATGGAGGTAGAAGGCTAGAATAGGTAGGTAGGTAACTAGGTAGGTAGGTAGAATATGTAGGTAGGAAGGTATGTAGGTAGAGAGGTAGGTAGGGAGAATATTTAGGTAGGTTAGGTATGTTTGTACTTAAGTAGGTAGGTAGTTAGGTAGTATAGGTAGATACGTAGTTAGAATAAGTGGGTAAGTCGGTAGGTATGGAGGTAGGCAAGTAGAATAGGTAGGAAGGTAAGTAGAATAGGTAGGTAGGTAGGTAGGTAGGAAGGTAGAAAGGTAGGTAGCTGGGTAGGTAGGTAGCTAGGTGGGTAGGTAGTAAGGTGGGTAGGTAGGTAGAATATGTAGCAAGGTAGAATAGGCAGGTGTGTAGGTAGAATAGGTAGGTAGGTAGGTTGGTAGGTAGGTCTGTAGGTAGGTAGAATGGGCAGGAAGGTAGAATAGGTAGGTAGAATAGCCAGCTATGTAGGTAGAATAGCTAGGAAGGTTGAATTGGTACAATAGAAAGGTATGTAGAGTAGGTAGGTAGGTAGGAAAAATTGGTGGGAAGGTAGAATGAGTACAATTGGTAGTTATGTAGAATGGAAAAGTAGGTAGGTAGAAAAGGTAGAATGGGTGGCTGGGTAGGAAGAATATAGGTAGGTAGGTAGGTAGGTAGGTAGGTAGGTAGAATAGGTTAGTAGGTAGATAGCATTGGTAGAATAGGTAGGTAGGTAGGTAGTTAGAAAAGGTAGGCAGATAAGTAAAAAAGTTTGGTAGGTAGAAAAAATATGTTGGTAGGGAGATTGGTAAAATAGGTAGGTCGGTAAAATAGGTATGTAGGTGGGTAGAATAGGTAGGGGAAATAGGTAGGTAGGTAGGTATGTAGAATAGGTAGATATGTTTGAAGGTAGGTAGTTAGGTAGGTAGTATTGGGAGGAAGGTAGGTAGAATAGCTAGATAGGTCGGTCGGTCG
The DNA here is from genome assembly GCA_946811185.2 of Hippopus hippopus. Taxonomy (NCBI): domain Eukaryota; kingdom Metazoa; phylum Mollusca; class Bivalvia; order Cardiida; family Cardiidae; genus Hippopus; species Hippopus hippopus. The sequence goes on from OX328097.1 coordinate 35,561,112, forward strand.
GTAGGTAGGTAGGTAGAATAGGTAGGTAAGTAGAATAGTTAGGTAGGTATGTAAAAAGGGAGATATGTAGGTAGGTAGGTAGCTAGGTTGGTTAGGTAGGTAGGCAGGAAGTAAGGTAGAAAAGTAGGTAGAATAGGTAGTTATGTAGGTAGAATATGTAGGTAGGTAGGCAAGTAGAATAGGAAAGTAGGTAGGTAGGTGGGTATGTTTAAGGTAAGTAGGTAGGTGGTAAGGTCGGGAGGTAGGTAGTATAGGTTTGTAGGTAGAATAGGAAGGTAGGTTGGTCAGTAAGTAGGTACGTAGGTAGGTAGAATAGGTAGCTAGGCAGAAAAGGTAGGTACGTAAATAGAATAGTTGAATAGGTAGGTAGAGATGTGGGTAGGTGGATAGAGTAGATAGGTAGGAAGGTAGGTAGGTGGGTAGTTGGAATAGGAAAGTAGCCAGGTTGATAGAATAGGTAGGTAGGTAGGTAGGTAAGAAAGGTAGGTGGGTGGGTAGGTAGGTAGGTAGAAAAGGTAGTTAGGTAGGTAGAATGAGTAGGTAGGTAGGGAGGGAGGTAGGTAGGTAGAATCAGTAGGTACTATAGGTAAGTAGATAGAATAGGTAGCTAGGTAGAATAGGTAGGGAGATAGGTAGAAAAGGTCAGTAGGTAGAAAGTGAGAAAAGGTAGGTAGGTAGAGTAGGTGGGAAGCAAGGTTGGTAGAATAGGTAAGTAGGTAGGTAGGATACGTAGGTAGGCAGGTAATTGGTAGTTAGGTAAGTAGAATAGGTAGAGTAGGTAGGTAGCTAAAAATAGGTAGAATAGGTAGGTAAGTAGATAGATAGGTAGGTAGAATAGATAGGTAGGTAAGTAGAATAGGTAGGTTGGTAGTTAAGTAGAAAATTTAGCTACGTTGAATAGGTAGGTAAATAACTAGAATAGTAAGTAGGGAGGGATTTGGGTAAAATAGAAAGGTAGGCAGGTAGGTAGGAAGGTTGATAGGTAGGTAGGTTGATAGATAAGTAGGTCGGTAGTTTTGTATGTAGGTGGGTAGATAGGTAGAATAGGTAGGTAAGTAGATCGAACAGTTGGGTAGAATAGGTAGATAGATAGAATAGGTAGGTAGAATAGTTTGGTAGGTAAGTAGGTAGAATAGGTATTTAGGTAGTTGGAATAGGTAGGTAGGTAGAATCGGTAGGTAGATAGGTAGAATAGGTTCATACAAACAATAGGTAGGTATCTAGGTAGAAAAGGTAGCTAGGTAGAATACATAGGTAGATAAGTAGAATAGGTAGGTAGGAAGGGAGGTCGGTAGAATAGGTAGGAAGGTAGGAAGAAGGGTATTTAGGAAGGTTGGTAGGTAGGTAGAATAGGTAGGTAGAATAATTCAGTAGGTAGTAAGAAGAAGTAGAATAGGTTGGTAGGTAGGTGCATAGAATAGGTAGGTAGGTAGGTAGGTAGATATAGGTAGGTAGATATGATACGTAGGTAGAATAGGTCAGTAGGTAGGTAGGTAGAAGAGGTAGGTAGAATAGGTAGGTAGGTAGGTAGGTAGGTCAGTCGGTCGGTAGGTAGGTAGGTAGGTATGTAGGTAGAACTAGGTAGGTGAGTAGAAAAGGAAGGAAATGGTAGGTAGGTAGAATAGGTTGGTAGGTAGGTGCATAGAATAGGTAGGTAGGTAGGTGAGTAGGTAGGTAGGTACAAGAGGTAGAATAGGTAGGTAGGTCAGTCAGTCGGTCGGTAGGTAGGTATGTAGGTAGAACTAGGTAGGTGAGTAGAAAAGGTAGGAAGGTGAAAATAGTCGGTAGGTAGGTAGAAGAGGTAGAATAGGTAGGTAGGTAGGGAAAATAGGTAGGTAGGTAAGTAGGTAGATTAGGTAGAATAGATAGGTAGGAAGGTACAAAAGGTTGTAAGGTAAGTAGAATAGGTAGGTAGGAAAGAAGAAAATGTAGGTAGGTAGGTAGGTAGAACAGGTAGGGAGGGAGGAAGGTAAAATGAATATGTTTGTAGGTAGGTAGGTAGGTAGGTAGGTAGGTAGTTGGAATAGGTAGTTAGGTAGTTAGAATAGCTAGAGTAGGTAGGTAGGTAGGTAGGTACATAACTTGGTAGGAAGAAGAGGTAGGTAGGAAGGTAGCTAGAATACGTAGGTAGAATGGGTAGTTAGGTAGGTAGAATATGTAAGTAGATAGGTTGAATAGGTAGATAGAAAGGTAAGTAGGTAGGTAAGTAGTGTAGGTAGGTATGTCGGTAGGGAGAAAAGGTAGGTGGGTAGGTATGTAGAACAGGTTGGTATGTAGGTAGGTAGGTAGGTAGAACAGGTTGGTATGTTTGTAGGTAAGTAGATAGGTAGTAATGTAGGTAGGTAGGTAGGTAGAATAGGTAGGTAGGTAAGAAGAAAAGGTAGGTAAGTAGAATAGGTAGGTAAATAAGTAGAATAGGAAGTTAGGTAGGTAGGTATGTAGGTAGGTTGGTTGGTTGGTTAGTTGGTTGGTTCGTTGGTAGTTAGGAAGACAAGTACCTACCTTACTTGTCTACCTACCTACCTACCTAGGAAGGTAGGTAGGTACGTAGGTATCTAGGTAGGTAACTAAAGTAGGTAGGTAGGTAATTAAGGTAGGCAGATAGGTAGGTTGGTAGGTAGGTAGGTAGGTAGGTAGAATAGAAAGGTAGGTAGATGGGGGAAAGAATAGGTAGGTAGAATAGGAAGGTGGATGGGTAGGTAGTTGGAGTAGGTAATTGGAGTAGTAATGTAGGTAGAATAGGTACGTAGCGTGATTGATTGTATGGTGTTTTACTGCGTTTTCAACATTATTTCAGTTATATCGCGGCGGCCAGTGCACCTTTCCATGCTTTCCTGGAGTCTGTTTTACCAGTACTCCACACAATTTTCTTTCCAAGCCACTGGCTACTTTTCCACATAACCATCGTCGAAACAATGGTCAGCGGTGGGAGAGGAATGAATCCTGTCGCAATGACTATCATCAATCCTCAGAAAGAAATTGGCCGAGCCAGGGACCGAACCCACGACCCCTGTTCTCAAGTCCTGCACGCTACCGACTGAGCTACCGGGGCTCGGCAGATAGGTAGGTAGGTAGGTTGGTAGGAAGGTAAGTAGGTGAGTTTGGTAGGTTTGAAATAAAATGTGTGTTTCCATCGATTTGTCAGGTTGGTGGTTTCACTATTCTGCGGGTATTTCCTTGTTCTGGTTAAAACGAAGGGATGTTTCTCCTACAATATGACTTGACTGGCGCATGGACTCTTCCCATAAATTACAAATAGGATTTCCCTCTAGATCGCAGGGACGCTTGGAAAAGATGGGCTCCCCTACATCGTCACTATCTGCTTCCAATTCAGATCCTCTGACATCACTTTGATGCTCATGATTTCGTTACACACAACTCATGTCGGCACTTAGTTCGATGCTGGCATCCCTTTGATGCCACGTAGTATAAAAAAACCCATGTTGACACTTGACCTGACATTGGCATCCGTTTGACGCCCCATAATATAAAAAGAACTCGTGTCGGAACTTGGTCCGACATTGGCATCCTTTCACGCCTCACAATATAACAAAGACTCAAGTCGGCACTGGGTCCGACACAACAGGATGACTAGCCCACTTGCTGGCCAAATTCGGCACCAGACCAGGCTCCATTTCTCAAATACTTGATGGGGGGGGGGGGGGGAGGAGGAGGGTGTGAAATAGCTCAGTTGACGTACTATAGCAGAGGCAAGGAACCCGGCCCCCTCCCCCGTGCCTGCCTGTTTTGCCGTTGGCTGCAACTTGTGTCATTCGATTAAGGGATCCTGGTGGTTGAGTTGATTCAGAAGGTGGCCCTTTTATTGTTCTGTTTTCACAAAACACCACTTTGGCCTTGAAGTGAATTAAACGAGAGGTCGGTAGGGCCCGTCCTGATCAATCGGCTGGTCATGCAAAGCCCTAGGGTATTGGTCTGTGTATTATTTGAAGATGCACAGATATTTAACAAGAATATCAAATCGTTTTTATCTCTGTCGTACATATATATATCAATGCCCTAGATGACGGTGGCTCATTGGCTAATCGGATGAAAGCTGGTGTTTGACTGACATTTGTAATCGCCCAAAGATAGTCTATGCTTGGTATGACATTCTGCGGGCCTGCATTTGTCCGGTCTAGCCCTTTCACTTTAAATATATCACTAATGTATCCAAGTCATGATCTGTGCAAGGTTTCTCAAGATCATGTCCCCTTGTTGGGCGGGTAGGGAGCATCGGTGATGAATATCAAACAACAGTTATGACTTCTGAAAGAAAGACCACACGTGCACACTTTGACTCTGATTCAGAATCAGAATATTCAAGACCTTCTTCAACATTGGCTCGCTTTTTAGTAATTGAATCTGTTGACTCCTCGAGACCCGTAACAAAACTCTCTCCTTTTATTATTGAAAAAAAAAAAAAAAAAAAAAAAACATCTCTGCAATCCTAGGTACACCAAAATCTGTTTAAAAAAACCTTGAAAATGGAACCTTGCTTTTCAATGATTACGTCAGAATTTTCCCTCACAAGACCCTTAATACCTCCAAAGGGGTCATTAGATGCTACGAATTAATTTCTGTGACTCTTCGGAGGAAATCATATTAAACCTCAAAAGCAAGGTTGTGTCTGATGTGAAAAGTATTTCAGCTCTCAGAAATGGTATTCGTACAGATACACATACGTACATCCTCACATTCTCTACGCCAACTCTTCCTTCTTCTATAAAAGTTGGATTTCAATCAGTCAAGGTCGATGTTTATGTACCAAATCCAAACGTTGCGCTGTTATATTTGCCAACGGCCAGCATGAAAGTAATTGCAAAAGTACACCTGTTTGTCCTTAATATCCTTTTGAAGGGGAAGACCATGATCAAAGGACTTACAATAACCCTGTTCTCTGTGTCAATTGCAAGTCTTCTCATCCTACCTTTTCCAAAGAATCTTCAGTTTGGAAGGATGAAAAAGAAACCCTGTCAATCAAGTTCAAGAAGAATGTAAGCTTCTTGGAACCCAGGAAAACAGTTGAAAAACACAGGTCTGACCAGGCTTTGTTGAGCAAAAGCACAACATATGCAAATGTTGCTTCTCCTTTGCCTGCAAATAGACATTGTCCAACTTGCGAACTGTTGACTAAAAACCTTCTTTAAAAGTTTCCTGAAATGACTGACGAACTGACAGCTATTTCTCCCAATATCCAAGTTACAACACCTTCCACTCAGACTCGGCCTAATCCTTCAAACAAAATGCCACCTTTTTTACTCCAGTGACAAGTTATGATCCTACCAGACAGAAAATCATACCCCTTTCAAATGATAAAAAATCTGCAAGTAAACCTCAAAACCCCAAACATCTGTAAGACTCAAAAACCTCAAACATCAAAACCACTACAACCAAAGTCCCCCCAAAAGAAAAAGTCTGCTAAGCAGAAATCAAAGTCATCTAAGGAGTATTCTGAAAAGCCCCCATTTCTTGTTCAATCTTCTCCCTTACATATATAAAATTGGTATGAAACTCTTCAGGAGAAATCTCAACCTGAAGAAGCCATGGAAGAGGAGGAATTAGAGGAAGTACTCTCCAATTCTTGTAAAACTGACTTGGATAAGGACATAGAATCCTGGTCAACCTCAAAACCTGAGACTGAAGTCATCGTCCAAATGTGTAAATAGGTTTATGAAATACCTACATGAAAATCTCATAAACTATGTTTACATTCTTTTAATGGGCATAATGGCTCACAACATTATACAGTGGAACTGTCGAGGTCTTAAATCAAATTATGAAGATATTTCACTTTTAATCAATGAACACAACCCTGTAGCAATTCGTTTACAGGAAACTTTTCTGGAGGAATCTGACACTCTCTTTCAGATATCACTCAATTTATAACTAGATATACAAGGAGGATGATAAGGCCCTGGGCGGTGTGTCTGTTATCGTGAATAACAACATCCCCTATACACAAATACAGTTACACAAATACAAGCTGTTGCTGTTCGCCTTTCTCTTCATAAAAACCATTACCCTCTGCTCTATACATCTTCCCCCAAGTTCTCTCATCAATGAAAACAAGCTAAATCATCTTATTTCACAGCTACCATCTTATTTCATATTGGCAGGTTATTTTAATGGTCACAATATTATCTGTGGTAGCAGTGACACAAATCAAAGAGGCTTACAACTTGAGAACTTCATTTCTAATAACTCTTTGTCAATAACGAATGACAATTACTAAAAAACTTATCTTCATCCAGCAACTGGGTACTAATCTTCTCTTGACCTCTGTCTATGTAGCCCATCTCTCCTTCATGATTTTAACTGGAAGGTGGGAGATGACCTTTGTGGAAGTGACCACTTTCCATTTTTTATTACATCTTCTGAGCCATCTACATGTGAACGCCCCAAGAGATGGAAACTCTCTTTAAAGTAGCCAACTGGGGCCTTTTTCAAGTTCTCTGTCAACAGACTATTTCAAGAAATAAAATTGAAGATTGTACTGATCCTCCAGAACTATTTTCATGGCTGCTTACTGATGCAGCAAAACAGTCAGTATCACAGACCTCGACAAAACCAAAACGCCCAAACAAGCCGTGGTTCACTGACTAATGTAAATCGGCTATAAAAGAAAGGAAGGAAGCTCTCAGAAAAATCCAACCTGAGACCCACTCCGGAAAACCGTAACATTTTCCTTATTTCAAGGGCAAAAGCCAGACAAACTATAAAAAAGTAGTAACTGTAAATCTTTTTGAGTTTTTTTTTTTTTTTGTCCAGACTAAATGCAAGAACATCTACGAAAAAAATTCTGGAACATGATCAGAAAGAAGGTAGTGTATCATCTACAATTTTAAGCATCTGTCTGCAAACAATACAAATATTGAAATCCGGAAAGAAATTGCAGATTCTTTTGCCAGAAAGTCTTCCTCCCAGAACTACTCTAAATATTTCCAGAGGAACAAAATTAAAGAAGAAAGGAAAAGGCTGAATTTCAAATCCAATAACCTTGAGTTTTACAATAAACTATTTTCATCCAAAGAACTCAATTCAGCTTTACATAAAGCCCATGGTTCCTCTCAAGGTCAAGACAAAATACCTTATCAATTTCTAAAGCATTTACCACATACCATTCTATCAATCTTACTTGATATTTTCAATAATATTTGGCTAAAAGGTGATTTACCTTCCTCCTGTAAAGAAGCTTTAGTAATCCCAATTCCAAAACCACGGAAAGATACTTCTAACCCAAACAGCTATAGACCCATAGCACTCAGAAGTTGCCTTCGTAAAACTTTAGAGCGAATGGTCAACACCCGCCTCGTATGATGCTCAAAGTGGATTCATACGTCAACGCAGTAAAGTTGACCATCTTGTACGCTTTGAAATTTTTCTTAAAAACCGCCATGAAAAAGCAGCATGTTGTATCAGTATTTCTAGCTCACCTGAGCACTTCAAGGTGCGCTTTTGTGATCGTGCTGTGTCCGTCGTGTGTCGTCGGTCGTAAACTTTTACCTTGTGTACGCTCTAGAAGCCACATTTTCAGTCCGATACTAATGAAACTTGGTCAGAATATTTGCCTTGATAATATCTCGGACGAGTTCGAAAATGGGTCATGTGGGGTCACTAGGGGTCACTAGGTCAAATCTTAGAAAAACCTTGTGTACGCTCTAGAGACCACATTTTTAGTCCAATACTCTTGAAAGTTGGTCAGAATGTTTGTCTTGATAATATCTCAGACGAGTTCGAAATTGGTCATGTCGGGTCAAAAACAAAGTCACTAGGTCAAATCATAGAAAAACCTTGTGTACACTCTAGAGACCACATTTTCAGTCCAATACTCTTGAAAGTTAGTCAGAATATGTCTTGATGATATCTCGGACGAGTTCGAAAATGGGTCATGTCGGGTCAAAAACAAGGTAACTAGGTCAAATCTCAGTCCAATACTCTTGAAAATTGGTCAGAATGTTTGCCTTGATGATATCTCGAACCAGTTTGAAAATGGGTCATATCCGCAAATTCGCAAATTTATCCGTGGTTACTCTACAGAAATGTGAAATCCACCTGCATGGTGCATAAAACGGCAAAATTGGTTTGAAAGTGGATAGCTGCCCAGATAATATGCCCGTAGAACAGTTGGTGTCCGTGAGAAGTGCCTTCCAACCAACAATATCATTCACAAAAATTAAGAAATTCGAGTTCGGCACAAATAAAGCCAACCGGCTTCGATTTTGGGCCTACAGCTCGAAGGCCCTGCACATTTGTCCTTGCTGCACTACTAAAACACTGATTGGCAACAATAATATAGACATGTGTCATTTGATCGAAAACCAACTTTCGAATCGGGAGCGATCGACACAAATTTGAAACTGAGTGCGGAAGACAGTCTGCACGTGGTAGGCAGCTTTACAAAACCAGGGCGTGGCCCTTCGTTTCTGGACCGGGGTAGTTATGAGACTGTCGGGATACCCGAGACCATAAGTCAACTGTAGGGTCCTGTCGCCCTCAAAAGGCTTCCACCGGGCATAGATAATACTTGCAAAAGTTTAACGCATATGTATTTTTAAAGAAGTATATGGAGTACCATATATTTTCAGTTTATTTATTTTTATTGTGTTTTACGTCGTTTTAACATTACGAGTATTTCAGTTATGTATCACTGCGACCAAAGTACCTACCTTTGCTTTCCTGCGATTTCTTTTTTGGCACGACTTTCCTTCCATGGCACCAACTGATTTCCCATATAAACATCGTCGAAACGGTGATCGGCGGAGGAGGAATGAATCTTGCCGCGAGGACTGTCGTCAGCCCTCGGTTAGAATTGGACCGAGCGAGGAATCGAACCAGCGACCCCTGGGTTCAAGTCTTGTTCATTGCCCTATTCAGTTTGTGATCAAAAACCAAATACCGAAAAAAAAAATATGCAATTTGGTAAAAAGGGTCAGTGATACCTTACTTTCTGCTGTTATCCATAGAGAGGCTTTAAACGCCACATGACATTTTTCTGTCCTTGTTATTACTTTTCATTTATTGAAGAATAAATACTTTTAAAAAAATCAGTTTAATTGTTAATGCAGTTCTTTCTCATGGATATTTCCGTGCTAAGTAAGTGTCGGTACAATTTATGATATATTGCTCTTTATTTGGGATATGTACGACTGATATTGAAAGAGGCGGTAATAAGTGATCATTTTCCCCGACGCCGTCTTGGTTGTTGGCACAAGGTTGTTACCTAGGGTAAATCATAGAACGTCAGCTAGTGATACATCTTGAACAAATAGGCAACCTAATCATTATGAAACGTATACATACCGATTTGATTTGAAAAAAAAAACCACACACTTTACATGGTGCGTAATCAATAGAAGCGGTAAATATTAGTCTTTCATATGTCCACTTATAATCATGAAGAAGTTTATTTTCTCATAACAATAGTCGGTGTATTCAGAAATGGGTATAGCGCCAATTGTAGCATGTCATAGAGTCACAAAGACGAACCCACTTACATAAAATTGATCTCAAATTATTAACGCAGGAAACCGCAACCGTCAAACAATTGTAGCAGACGTCAACAAGCGTCATTTCTGGTCATGTTCATTGTTTTTCAACATTGTCGCGTGCGCAGTTTGTTTGCAGTAGATGTGGAGAAAACGGAACCCGATATGTTACATTTCGAATAGACGGGATGAACAAAACGATTCAACATTGAATGACACGCATATGCGTAAATGTACGTTCGTAAATCTCTTTTATATAAAATCAGGTTCAATAGTTTTAAAGATTTAGTCTTGTAAAGTTTCTTCTAAAATTCAAACAGCCCCGAGTTTAAATTTTGAATTAAGTATGTCCGCTTACGTTGTTTAAATATATTTTTTTATCCCCCTACCAATTTCGGGGAGGGGGTTGATATAGTTTTTGCGCTGTCTGTCCGTCCATTCGTCCGTTCGGATAGATATCTTCTTAAATCCTTGACAAAAAATTGATGAAACTTCATACATTTGTTCCTTATGAAAGTCCGCCCATATACTTTTTTTCAGTTTAAATCAAATGCTGTGTCATTGAAAAAGGGAGCTTGAATTTTGAACTAAGTATGTCGGCTAATATTATTTATATATATTTTCATCCTCCACCGAATTTCGGGGATAGTGTATATAGGTTTTGCGTTGTCCGTCTGTTTATCCATCCGTCCGTCCGTCCGTTCGTCCTTCCGGACAGATATTTTCTATAATGCTTGACGAAAATTGATGAAACTTCATACATATGTTCCCTATGAAAGTCCGCCGATATTACTATTATTATTGTTTATTTATTTTAGTTTAAACATACTTTATTCAATATAATATATACATACATGTTAATATTCTAAAAATTCAAGTTGCGTGAAAAGGATTGGAACGAAAGCTGCTGGCATATGAAGTTCCTCTCCTGTAAGTCACGTCAATGTCAGATGTTTAACAATATAAAAAATTTCAACGAAATATGGTCAACTGTCTATATGTGTGTGTGTGTGGGGGGGGGGTATCTTTTTATTTTAAAATTTTCGACACTTTGAGTACTTTGATTAATACTCCTAACGAGTAATTCCCCCTGGGGTGAGCACTTCCTACTTTTGGTTTTGACAGATAATGAGTCTGCAAGCAGTTTGGATTATTCCAATACCACCTAGAAGCAAAAATGCGGAAGCTGCATTTTCTAGGTAATTATTCAAGGAGAACATCCTGTTGAATTTGCATTTGGAAATAAAATTATTTCAAATTATATGAAGGAAGACCGGAACCCTAGATGATTCGGTCCTAATAGGATTCGATCCCAAGAAATCTCGCTCTCAATCGAAGAACTCACGATCCTAGTGTTTGTAACCATATAAATGTCGTTTAGTTGTCTAGTGATATATGTCAGGTGACTCATTTATGGTAGGGGACTAACCATGCACGTAAGGTTTTCCGCGTTTGTGTCCAACATCTTTTTTTCCCTTTGAAGTTATACAGTGGTGACAGAAGTGGTTGTAAATACTATAGAGAAAATGAGATAGGACATGAAGAGTGCAGTGATACTTGGTTACTTTGTTTAACAGTCTGGGTAGCTCACTGGTTAGAGCCATTGCCCTGTAAGAGGTCCTATGTTCCAGTCTCCAATAGCATCAGCATTTCTTCTCCCACTGGAAGAAACTGCAATTGCTTATGTTGCAGAAAGATATTTTGTCATTAGTCTTTCCATAACTTGTAAAACTACAATTTTAAGTCTATCCATAGTATGAAATTCTTTGGCTAAATCTTTGCAAGACAAAATTTTTTAGATTTGTTCATATTGAAAATTGTTGCAGACGTTAATCCATTGTAGCTCAAATGATGGGAGTTACCAGTATGTTGTCCTTCTCCCACTATGTTTTCAAAGGACGCCTTTATTGGGGTAGTTAAAAGTCTGGATTGTCTATTAAGGGGTTTAAAAACAAGATAAAATTTCGGTTTAAATGTTTCAACTTTGTGGTTTAATAATCTCTAAATTTGTTCTTTGGCTTAAGAGCAGATCTCATTGTGGTTTAGCCTTCTAGAAATGCACAAGCAAAAGAAAATCCAAATGCTCAAGCAGTTTTTCAACATATTTTAGGATTAGGCATGAAAAACTGACCCATTGATTGACTCACTTCAGCACATAATGAATTAGACTATAGGTGCAATGATCAGATTTTTGAGTATTGTTTTTAGCCATCTTTCATTTTACAGGATTCTAATTTTCCACTATACTGAAATTGTTCATCGCTACTACATAATTACAACTGCTACTACTTCCACTTACATTTTTTATGCTTGTTTCAGATTTTATCCAACTTATATCAAACAAGCCAAACAGTTGGAAGGAAAGCATTATGTGAAGATACCACCAAATCCGGAGTTCTCAAAATGTGTTCTGTTAAGTCTTGGGTATGACAGTGCACAAGAAAGTAAAGTATGTAAGAATCTTAACATGTAATTCATTTACCCAGCTAACCACTCCTCCAGTTATATGCAGACTACATTTAAAATTGTCGTAGACAAGGGAGAAATTTATCATGATTAGGTTTTTATTTGCCACAATGTTTACTTCTGTACCATCCAAGAATTTTTTAGATTTGTTCGAATTAAAAGCATTTATGGAGGACTAATTGAATTTGATTTAAATAGTGAGATTTGGCTATGGAAAGTTGAAACATTGTTGGGGAAAAGCAGAGAATACTGGTTACCACCATTTCTCCTTTTCCTCAATATTTTCAAAAGCCCTCTTCCAGTGGGGTTGTTAAAACTTGGCATTGTGTGGTAAAGGGTTAACCCTTTACCACACAATTCAGAGTTTTAACCACCCTGAGGAAGAAGCCTTTTGAAAAGATGGTAGGAAAAGAAAGTGCTGGTAACCAGCATTTTCTCCTTTTCTCACAATGTTTTCTATGTTATCAAAGACAAATTCCATCATTTGAACAACATTTAAGTTGTCGTCTCCAGATGCTTTCAATTTTGACAAGACTATGTTTTTGTTTTGTAGTAAAGAGTGAAATAGATGGACCTTAATTATTGCTGAGTATCCTCATTACATAATCATGATGTTTACAAAATAATAATTGTCTGCTGCCTTAACTCTTTACCACACATGAAAATTTTAGACTGGTCCAAATTGAAACCATTAAATTTTGCAGACAACAAATTAGATACTGCTCAAATGATTGGATTTGTTTCTGAAAGGTTAGAAAACATTGTGGAAAAAGGAGAAAATGCTGGTTATCAGCATTTTCTCCTTTTTTCCACAAAGTTTTCAAAAATCTAATTTTCTAGGGTCATTAAATGTTGGGATTGTGTAGTAAAGGTTAAATCCTTTCCTGCTGAGCCCTAGTAGTGCACTTCGTAGCGTACAGGACTTGAGAACAGTTCGACCACCCAGATGGGCCAATTTCTTTCCAAGGTTTGATGATAGTCATTGAGACAGACCTCATTCCTCTCTGCTCACGGCTGATCATTGTTTCAACCACAGGAATTCGACATTCTATAATCAAAATAAATATGAAAAAAAATACTCCCCTATATATAAAGTAACACTTTATATATAGGGGAGTATTTTTTTCATATTTAATCATATATTTTGATTATAGAATGTCAAATTCCTGTGGTTTCAACAATGGTTGTGTGGGAAAGCAACCAGTAACTTGGAAAGAATATTGTGCCAAGTACTGGTAAAAGAAACTCTGGAAGAGCATGTAAAGGTGCACATGCTGAACTGATTTAACTGAAATAATGTTGGAAACAGCATAAAACACCATACAATCAATCAATTTTGCACTGTACTAGATTTTAAAGTTTTAAACTCATCCAGTTTGAGACCATTTTCAGGCAAAAATTTGGATGTGTCATAACTGCCTGGATTTGGTTTTGTTTAGGTTACACAACATTTAAGAAAAAGGAGAAAATCCTAATTACCATCAGTTTCTCCTTTTCCCACAAAGTTTTAAAAAGTTTTCTTCTTGAGGAGTTGTTTGGTAAAAGGTTAAAGACTATTTTCAGATGAACAGTAAAACTGGTGTAAATATCAAAATGAAGAAACATTTGAAGAAAAGCACATATCTTTTTTTAACTCTACCAAACGACAAAATTTTGGCCTCATCCATATTGAAAGCATTTGCAGACAACGACAATAACAACTCAGAACATAAAACTTGTCTATCATAGGATAGAAAACATTGTGGGAAAAGGAGAAAATCCTTGTTACAAGCATTTTCTCCTTTTCCCACATTGTTTTGAAACGCTTTCTTCCACAGTGTCGTTAAAAGTCTGGATTGTGCGGTAAAGGGTTAACAGTATGAAGTACAGAGTGGGAAAGGCAGTATAAGACTGTTACAAATGCAGTACAAACTAATACAAAAATTCAGTCTTACATAATCTGTAACTCTATTTTCAGTACATTAATGCAAGAGACAGCTGTAAGATTCCTGTACAAAAACCTGTCTATGAAATACCTACTAGTCATGGGTCATTGTGGCCAGTTGTAATTGTTGAACAGGTAACTTCATTTACCAGTATACAACAATCATTACATATCTCACTCATTGATAACAAAAAGGGACAAGATCACCATTAAAAAAATACTACATTGTAAATATAATTTTATGCTGCTTTGAAAGAAATGTCACCTTAATTCTTCATCGAAAACTTTCATGTTTGCATTCCTTAGAAATGCCACAGAAAGGTTGATCTATAAGTACTGGCAACAAAATGAAAGAAATGATGCTTCTAAAATATGATGGCCTTATAGATCTCAAAGGCTGTAGATTAACCCTTTACCACACAATGACGCCTTTTAACACCCCTGAAGAAAAGGCCTTTTGAAAACATTGTGGGAAAAGGAGAAAATGCTGGTAACCAGCATTTTCTCCTTTTCCCACAAAGTTTTCTACCCTATCAAAGAAAAGTTGTGTCATTTGAGCCACTATGAAATTGTCTTCTGCAAATGCTTTCAATTTGGACTGGTCTTAAATTTTGCCGTGTGGTAAAGGGTTAACAGATTATTTTGACTCAGAAAAATGTTTAAAAAAAAAGGAATCGAACAAAACAAATGAACAAATGAATGTTTGATAAATATATATTTCATTTTAAAGCCATGAGTCAATCATGTTTTTTTTCCAGAGTGACGTACTGTTCTGCTGTTTACCCTATCTTTCCCAGGGTGCACAGAATAGGCCACCAATCATTGACATGTAAGTACACTACTCACCTCCTTGCCAGGCCCATATGTCGCTAATGTTAACACATAAGGAACATATTTTAGAAGTTTTGAGTTTGAATCCTTGCTTTGACAAAAGCTAAATACTTTCTTGGCTGATTTATGAAGGTTCAGTGTACAAGAATGACTCCTCTCCCATGGCTGAAATATGGTTTGACTTTGTTTATACAGGAGAAGCAGCCAGTTGGTAGAGTATTAAGCATAGCACTGGGATTGAAACTCCATGAATGCATGGATAGGAGGCCTTGCTGACAGGATGTGCTTGAAATACAGTTGAAAATAGTGTCAAATGCCAAACAAATTGACCCTTCTGTTTTCTGGTATAGAGTTGCAAATTAAACAAAGAATTAAAGCTGCATGAAATTAGACTGACATCAATTTCTTTTTGTTTTTGAGCTCAATCTTTAACCCTTTGCCACACAACAAAATTTTAAACATGTCCAAGTAGAATGCATTTGTAGATGACAAAGTCGGTGTGACTCATATGATTAGATTATTGTCTTGACAGATCAGAAAACATGGTGGGAAAATGAGAAAATGTTTGTTACCAAGAGCCTCCTTTTTTAGGGTCATTTAAACTGTGTTAACTCTTTACCAAAATGAAATACACTTGTTCTCTCAGTTTGATGATTTACAGTACTAAACAAGCAAGCATAGAGAAAGGAAAAGTTGATACAATATATTTTGTAGGGTAAAAGATTTACAGTTGATATAGGAAACAAAGGTCTTTATATTTACTGTTGATACATGACACAAAGGTCTTATATATCTGTATATCTGATGCAGAGCAATATTTCTGGAGTGCACAGGGGCTTCTTTCTTGAGTTTCTGATGAGAAAAAAGGTTTTTAAAAACTTTGTTGGCAATGCTGAAAATGCAGGTAATCAGCATTTTAACCATTTCCCTTAGTGTTTTCTACCCCTTCAAAGAAAAGCCCGGCAGGGTAGCTCAGTGGTTAGCATATCTGACTCTTGGCATGGTAGTTTTTGAGATGTATACCCCGTTGAGGCAAACTTTCTTTCCGGTGATTTTCGCCTCTAACCTCTGATGCGTGTGAGAAAAATAGTCAGTAACTTGGAAAGCAAGGTGTGTCAGTACTGGTGTGAGAAAGCCAGGAAACACATGCATAGGTGCACTGACAGCCGTGATATGACCTAAGCTGTTAAAACGGCATTACACTCCAATATAATCATTCAGTCAATCAAAGACAAATACCAAGATATTAGCCATTTATAATAGAACTTTTTTCAAAATGTATTGGAGCTTTCTGCTTGCATTTATTGCATATTCTTTTAAATTTTTGTTTTATTATCATATAGACCTGGCGTCACCCTAGGGTTTACTCTAATGTGTGCTCTGTCAGATTTCCTTAGGAACACACAGCCTATAGAGGTAAATGTTCTATTTTTTTCTCTTTACCAAAGGACACAAAATTTTCATATGTTCATACTGAAAGCATTTTCAGATGACATAAAGGTGACTAAAAAAAATGAAATTTTTTTTTAAGGAAAGGGTAAAAAACATCGTGGGAAAAGGAGAAAATGCTGCTGACCAGCAATTTGTCCTTTTCTCAATGTTTTGAAAAGTCTTATATTACAGGGTCATTTAAACTCTTTATGATAATGCAATAATCCATCAATGTCAAGTAAACAGAGTGGACATTTCCAGCCTGTTAAAAGGATCCAAGTCTATACATTTTACTGCATTTTCCAGGCAGATTTTTAGCAGAATATCCGTTTGTACCAGACAGTCTAGATTTAAAATCAGGCTACAGTCTGATCTGGATCTGTGCTGAGTGCAAAATCAATTTTAGTGGTGAAAAACACTCTGAGGATAAACCCTTTACCACACAATTCTAAGTTTTAATGAACCTGAGAAAGAAAGCTTTTGAAAACATTGTGGGAAAAGGAGAAAATGCTGGTAACCAGCAAGTTCAAGATTTTGTTTTTCCTTTTGCCACATGTATTTATCCAGTAAACCTTTATGCATGTTGATTATCTCTTTTATACAAGCTTGTTTTCAGTATCACCTGTTGCAAATTTGTTTTTAGGAGTAAATGCATATGAGCCATGCTCTGGCAAAAGGGGGCTTTATGCATCTCTGTGATACATGATACCAGCCCAAGTCATCACATAATTATGGACCCATAAGAGCCACTTTTTTAAATAACCGACTTAATCATGAGGTAGACTAGTCCTTTGACAAACAGAAAATTAACCAATAGCGAAAAGTATTGGCCCAGGTCAGCCTGCGCAGGCTGACCTGGGTCGATACTTTTCGCAGATTCACGAAACCCCCTTTTCACAGAGCACAGCTGATATAATAGGAGATTATATGTTATTTTGAGATTTCTGTTTATTACAGATACAAACTAAAGTCTCAGAGATATATGGGTTTCTTACACAAGCAGCCCCTTTTGGGACCCTTCTGAACACGACAGTAGATTCTATAATTGCTAGAATGCACAACAGGCAGAGTGTTGTACCTAAAACACAAAAGGTTAGTATGTTTTACTAGTATGTAGGTGTGTTTGTAATTACAAAATATCTGTCTTGACTTAAGAATAATTGATCATTTTGTGGAGTGAAGCCAAAATTAATTTTAACCTTTTACAATGACCCTTAGAAAGGAAAGCTTTTGGAAAAATTGTGACAACCACTGTCTTGTCTTCTTACTATATTTTCTACTCTTTCAAAGACAAGTCCCACTATTTGAAAACCATTCTAGCCATGCTCTGAAATGCATTATGCCAAGCAAGTCATCACATAAATATGGATCCATAAAACCCATTTATCTTACAACTACCTGAATTCCGAGGTAGAATGACCCCTTGATATGCAGAAAAATTAACAGTAGCAAAAAGTACGGACTGCACAGGCAGACCAGATCGATACTTTTCGCAGTTCCATTAAACCCGCTTTTCACAGTGTATGAGTCATATATTTTGATGCTTAGAAAGACTATTAGTACAGACCAGTCTGAAACTGCAATCTGGAAAAGAGTTGACAAATGAGTTAAAAGAAAAAAGAATAAACTGTGATCATGAATGGAGTATATCCATACCTCATAAAAATGATTTAATGTTTCATACATGCTTAGGAGTCAAACATGAACTTTAAATCCTTGGACTCAATGTATTTTTCCAGGTAACTTCACATTCAGAACATATTCTATACAATTTCTCCTTTTGTTACAATGTTTTGATATTTAAACCTTAATTCATATTGCTCGGTCATATTTATAGATGTCTTCAAAGTTGTCAACTTCAAATTCCTTTCAGGAGGAAATGTGTTGATAGAATTGTTATTGTATTTTAAGCAACCTGCCTGGAAGCCTGTCCTACATAAAGGAAAGAATCAGATGTATCTATCTATCACCGAATTTGTTCGTGCAGTGCAGGCAAGTGAGAGTTATAGAGCAGTTTATAAATAGAAAATAATAACCTGAACATCTCTCCATGAATATTAAAAATGAAGAAAATACAAATGATAGGACCAAACTGCTATTTGGTTGACTTTAGCTTTTATCTAACAATGAAAGTAATTCGATTATCACTGATGGCTCCCATTTACAGGAGCAAACTTTATACACATGTAATAAAATCGAAAATCCCAACTACCCGAATAATGGGAGGGAAGCCCTCTGAAACTAATGGCACTTGCCAGGAGAGAGAATGTTGCTCAGCTGACTGATGTTTAGAGCCCAAAATAAATGAAAAGAATATATTCATTCAGTAAAGATGATCTCACGATGTTATTTATAGGCTCATTCAGAAGATTAGCAATATGGTAGATTCAAGACCATATTCATCTTTTATGCAAACTGATCTTTATCCATATTGTTCGTAAAAGCAACTTTAATTGTACTCAAACTTCTCATTTTGAGTTCTAAACACTTCCAGATATTTTTCAAAGCCTAAAATATTGTTTTAGTAATCCTACCTTTGTTTTGTCCACAGTATGACAAGGAGAATACAGATGATGTTTGGGACGTATTTGGTACCATTGCTTGTAAAGCAGAGCTAGAAGGTGTCATGCCAACTGTGACTTTAACCATATCACAAATGTCAGAAGGGGAGACCACTCCCATCAATCATATTCTTATACACCCATGTGTTCAAAGCGCTGACTCTCAAACAGTCAGTGAAGGTTGGTGACTTTTGTATTTTTAGCTATCACCAGTGATGGTTTGTGTTGTTTTTTATGCTATCACCAGTGATAATTAGTGAGCAAATTTTTGTTTTTAAGCTATCATTGTGCAGGCTCTTTGTAGACCTACTTGTACCACAGACTATCACAGGGTTGGGTGTGGCCTAGTGGTTGTGGTGCTAGATTTTGTAATCCACAGGCCCTTGATTCACTTCAGCCACTAGTTTCTCATGGGAGAGACTGTAGGCAAGGCAGTGCAGAGACCCAGCTTAGAACTGGCAAAACTCAGGAAACATATGAATGAATGAGCTGTTACTATGATAAAACAGTTGTAGCAGGTGCCATATTCAAGAAACACTCTAAGGTTCAAACTGAGCCATCTGATTGGGGAAGACAGAATGTCAAGGCCAATCAGATTACTAGATTTGGAATAGAGAATAAGAAAAAGGTTGAAATTTATTGTTGAATTTAGCCCACAGTCAGCTGGTTTCTTGTGCCAGACATTTGGTCCAACTCTTGGTCCTAAGAAGAGACAGAATTTTAAATTTATATTTGATAATGAATCTTATCACTTTTTGCAGGTTCTCGGTCTAGCCCAAGAAGGATTAGGTTTACCCCACCTCTAGAGATGATAACACTGTGCCATTACACTGTTTGTAGGCCCCAGAGATGTCCAATAACAGGCAGTTTTGAAATGTTTGTAGGTACATTATGGAATCTAGTATTGCCAAATAATTGATACAGGCACATTCAGCCATCTAGAATTTAGAAAGTCCTAGACATTGTAAATTTTAGACTGACAAGACTGCCCTTACTGTTAAGTCCAATCTAAGATCTCCATGCAGGCTGTATTGATTTATACTGATATCAACAGTGTAAGTGGTATGTAAAGCATAATCGGTTTTTTTGGTAGGGCTGTATTTGAATCCACTATCAACTGTATTTCAATTAAATTACAACAACAGCTCATTATTAATGTGCTTTGTGGATTTCACAAATACTAGGCTTAGGCTCTGCACTCCACAGTAAAGGTGTTTTAACTTTTTACAAGGAGACAAATATGTCCAAATGGAAATCATTTGCAGACAACAAATAAAATGTGGGATTAATTATGGAAATAATCTTTAAAGAGGTAGAAAACAATGTGGGAAAAGGAGAAAATGCTGGGTTACCAGCATTTTCTCCATTTCCCACAATGGGTTGGAAGGTCTTCTTTGCAAGGTTCATTTGAACACAGGATTGTTTGGTAAAGTTAACACAAGCATATTGGAAGAGAGGGTGTAGATGATCTGACATTTTTTCATTTCTTTTTTTAGGTTGAAGAGAGGAGAGCTAAAGTGAATGTGCGACTGAAATTGAGTGAAAACATCAAGAATTTGTTTGAATATTGTGAGCTACAAATACCAATCCCAAACATGTATGTATTTTACCTATCATTAAGTTCATTATCAATATACCATTAATTCTTCATTTGACTTTTACCCTCTCATTAAGACTCCCTCGGCTTTTCTCGAGCTCAAAATGGACCTACCCTGTGACCAGTGGGAACATACATACACTTTTGATAAAATCATATGCTTAAGTTCCCTATGAATTCCAAAACAAACTTGGAAGAACTTGCCAAAAAAAATAAAATGAAGAGCAGTGTCCCGTATTAATATTTTATTCTGTTTAATGTTCAAAAGTATCATAATCAGAGGTAAAATCAATAGAAACTATCAGTCTAGATGAAGTACTATCAATGTAGATACTTTCTGTTACAAGATGGCCTTTTCACCATTTGCAAGGACTAAAACTCTGACAGGTATGATAACATCATCCTCGGGAAATTCACTGCTAGTTTTACCCCGATTTATCAAATGTGAAGTCTGATCATGGATGTATCCTGGCTGACAGTTTGTGAGATATTCTAACCAAATCTGCCCTGACAGTGTAATAGGTGGGTTTGTTTTAATTATTTCATTTTAACTCTCTACCAAATGACAACATTTTAGACTGGCCCAAGTTAAAAAAAATTTTAAATAATAAATGTGCCTCGAATGATGAAGTATGCCTAAGAGAGGGTAGAAAACATTGTGGGACAAGGAGAAAATGCTGGTTACCAGCATTTTCTCCTTGTCTCACTATGTTTTCAAAAGTCTTCTTCCCCAAGGTCCCAGGATTGTTTAGTAAAGGTTTCAATTCTTCCATCCGATTTTTATTTTTTGTAGCTGGAGAGATGTGATATACCTTCATATATTTCAGTATAAAACTATCATTAATGCTGCATGTAACAAAATGTAATTCAATGTTTATTGCAGAACAATAGTGGCCATTCAAGACTCGTCATTAAACCATGGAAATCTCCTCATATCTAGTGATAAAAACATGTTAATTTGGAACATTGGTCAGCGTTTTCCTGCCAAATCACCAGAGATCCATATGTCAGCAGTTCTCATACTAGGGGAGAGTATGAAATCCAAACCTAGCTCATTGGAGGACCAATTTTGTACAGGCCAGTCTTCATATGCAAAGGTTATATATGTACTATGTTTTTCTTATGCCAACTATATCTCGCTTCCTCCATCTATTTTCTGTGATCTCCTCTGGTGGTAAAATCTTGATTAGGTCGTAACTTTAACAAGTGGAGTCATCTAATGGTAATTAGTAGAGCTGCTTAGAAATAGGAGAAACCATTTTACTAAAGTACTTCTGCAAACGTAAGTAAAAAATTTCGTAAGTTTTTACGTAACTCTGAGCTTTACGTTTTACTTAAGTTTTCGTAGCTAAGTATGAACGTAAGTTTTTGTACAACTTTACATACAAAAATATGTGTCACAAGTAAGAACATAGGCGCAAATCTGGAGGCATTTTTCTAGTGTGTATTACAGAGGAAGAAATTTGAGAAAAAAACATTATAATTGTCCTCACAGTCATCGGCAGTAGTCATAAATTTCTTTTTTCGATGAATCATTTTTTTCTTCACACGTATAATATCCATATTTGACAGAAGCAACTGACATATGAGATGCCGTAAAGCGCAAGAAATGTAGGGTAAATGTGTGTAAATTATGTCATATTTCCCTCTGCTTGAATGGCACACTCTATTTACCCAGGTAACAACTGTGCGGGAACTACTGTCTCTGCATACTGTTGAAGAGAAAGGGTGGTATTCATGTCCAGCCCTTAACTTTGGTCTGCATTGTTGGATTTCAAAATAATTTGGCACAACTGATTGCCATGAATGGACATGTTGCGAGCAAAAACGTGTAGCTAGCTCAAAGGTCAAGGTCACAGTGCTTGGCGAAAATTGTCATATACATGCATAGTGTATACGAGGGCTGTTCGATATGTAATGTGTATTGTACCACAGCGCGATAACGCTTTGCACGATTTTGTGGATGATGATACGCTTGAATAGCTCTATTCAATACCTTTCCAACGGTATAAACACGAGCCTTATGTAAACTTACAGTCATTTCAATAGAGCTAGTCGTTGACCACTGTTGTAAAAATGGTTGGGAAACGGATTAAGAATATTGAAGAAATTAGAGCTTATATAAAAGTTCGCACAAAACTCGGTCATTCGGTAATGCAGATTTTTACTGAATTGGGGGAAGTTTATGGGTCTGATAAGGTATCTTATGAGACAGTTCGTAGTTGGAGAAAGAAATTTCTGACTGGCACAGAGTCCGTCAAAGATGCAGCAAAATCTGGCCGACCTGTGACTTTAACAGGCAAGGTAAATGTCTCAAAAGTCAGGGAAACAATTGAAAGTGATGGCAGATACACGATTCGTGATATTGCCAACGCTGTTGGCATATCGCTAACGCGGGTGCATTTCATTTTGAAGCGTATTTTGAAAGTACAAAAGATTTCTGCCAGATGGATACCTCATATATTGACAGATGACCAAAAACGGGTACAAGTGCAAACCGCTAAGCAATTGCTCAAAATGTTTCCCAAATTCAGTCAAAGACAATTTGCAAACACTGTTACTAGTGACAAAACACGGGTTCACTATTTCGAACCAGTAAGAAAAATTGGAAACAAAATATGGCTAACTAAACACGGTAGAAGGCCTGTAGTTGCCCAAAGAAGCACAAGCACAAAGAAGGTTCTTTATTGCATATTCTTCTCATGTGATGGTATAGCCGTAATAATTCCGGTGCCGAAGGGTAAAAGTGTTACAGGTCGGTATTACCGAGATGTTATACTAAAAAAAGGTCAAGAAATATTATCTTAAACGACGCCCTGTGTCAGGATTTAGGCATGTTCGTCTACTTCATGATAATGCTCCATCACATACATCTGAGCTTGTGAAGCAGTTTTTGAAGTCGGAGAAGGTTACCGTCTTGCCACACCCGACCTACTCTCCGGATCTAGCCCCATGCGACTTTTTCCTTTTTCCAAAACTTAAAAAGTTCTTATCTGGTCATCGTTACAAGTCCCGACAAGCTCTTGGCTCAGCCATCAGTCAGTGCCTCAGAGGTCTACCAAAATCAGCGTACCATGACGCATTTCAGAAATGGATTCAGAGATTGAAATTATGTATTTCAAACCGCGGAGAATACTTTGAAGGGATGTAATGTTCATTTCACTATTTGAGTCGAATGCTTTTGAGATATCGTACAATACACATTACATATCGAACAACCCTCGTATATATTACTGAAATGTTTTTGTCAATAGATATGGCTATAGGTCCTTGTTTGAGTTTGAAACTATACCACGACCATGACCTTTGTCAGGTTGCGGGAGCATCTGTGTCGGTGACTCATCTCTAGTTTACAGTTATCAATGCTTTGATATCTCAGCTGGTTAGCATATTATAGCCTGTAGTACAAGACATACACATTTAATATCCACCCTATATTCCTTCTATGATCTGAATACAATTCTGCTGCAAATAACAGAGTTTTCAGTTATATATTAGGATGGAGATAGAAGACATTGTAGATCCTAGATCTAACTGCAGGTTTTCTGGAATATGATGTTTATGCAGCCAAAAAAAAAAGCTTCATATGGGGACCATGATGGGCATGGTAAATGAGATGAAATGACAGTTTTTATGTCTAGCAAGGTCATCATTCATGTACCACACAAGATGAATCTCAAGTTTTAATGACTCTAAGGAAGATGTCTTTTAAAAACATTGTACAAGAGGGAGAACTTGCTGTTAACCAGCTTTTTTGCCTTTGCCCACAAAGTTTTATCTCTTTTAAAGACACACATTGTCATTTGAACTATATTGACCTTTTTTTCTGCATTTTGCTTCCAGTATGGTTGAGTCACAAATCTGTCATCTGCCTATTTTTAGACATGCCACTTATATATTACCACCAATAGATGATTTCTCAATCTAGAAGAAGGGCAGAAAACAGATATTATTGAATCTTAAATCATGGTGGCTGTCCCTGTTTTGCAAGGATGATTCCTAACTCATCTGCTTAAACTTTTCAAAGAGGTAACCAGTTAAATGGAACAGGTTGTACTAGGAGGAAAAGTGTAGATAGCCCTTCGCTAAGCATACCCATGTTTAACCCTTTACCACATAATCTGGAGTTTTAACAACCCATACAGAGAAGGCTTTTAAAAACATTGTGGGAAAAGGAGAAAATGCTGGTAACCAGCATTTTCTCTCTTCCCACAGTGTTTTCTATCCTAGCAAAGATGGAAATCATCATTTGAGCTACATTTAATTTGTCTTCCGCAAATGCTTTCAATTTCGTTGAGTCCAAAATTTTATCATTTGGTAAAGGGTTAAGCTGTGCTAAGGAAAAAGGCAGTTGAAAACATTGTTGGATAAGAAGAAAATGTTGATTACCAGTATTTTCTCCTTTTTCCAAAGTGTTTCAAGACCAATCCCATCATTTTAGACACATGTAATATGTCATCTGCAAATGCTTTCGAATTTGTTTTTGTTTTTAGTAAATTTTTTGTTGTTTTATACAGAGTTAAGTGGATAGAAGTGCTATATTTTGTCAATGTGTTTCATTTTATTTTACGTTTCAGTTATGTTTTAAGATCCCAGACTACACTATGTCAGGGTGTTTTATAGATCCAAAGTCCATACAGGTGTCACCAACTTTAAAATACAAACTGACGTCAGGTAATGTTTATTCACAGCTCTACTGATTCCAGAAGAGCACTGCCCCCTACCCCCCATCCCCACCTTAATGAAGTCAGATCAACTAATTTCAGCCTGCCTTTTTCAAATGTTCTGAAAAATATCTGACCTTTTTCATATAATACACTGCATTAACAATCTGGCGTATACCTACCTTCACTTTATAATGCATGATTCTGAATGTAGCCAAACTTTAGACACATATTGCGGCGTGTTGCACCTCCGACAACCTCAGAAGACCTGGGGAGCACCAAAATTCACCATTGTTTTCAAAGTTGTTTACATAACTGTAAATAAAACACCCTTGTAAATATATGGTGCCTTGGATTGTTTTATTCCTTCAGTTTATTGTTGAATCTAGATTACAGTTTTAGAACCATTTTCAACCGATCTTGGGCTTTGTCATGATGGCTAATACTCATCAGTGTGAATCTAGGTTTTCTTAAAGAGTGTAGCATACTGGTGTATGGTATCAGAACTGTTACAAGAGTATTATGCATGGCACTCTTACCACACAACTGCATACTATACCAAGTAAACCACGTTGAAACAATTATCAATAGTCAGCAGTGAGAGAAAAATTATCTTGGCACAATGATTTTTTTCATCAATTTTAGGAAAAAGTTTTGGCTGAGCTGAGAATCAAGCAAACAACTCCTGGATTACTTGCTCTGCAAATGGCCACTCAATTACCTGTGCCCAGTTATAAATGTACTAATTTACTCTATACCAGACAACAAAAATTTATACTTGTCTAAATTTAGACTTGTCTAAAATGAAAACATTTGTATACTGCAAATCAAATGTGGCAGAGAGAATGGGATTTATTTCATAAAGGGTTAAAACATTGTGGATAAATCAGAAAATGCTAGTTACAAGAATTTTGTCCTTTTCCCATAATGTTTTCATAAGTGATCCTCCCCAGATTAGTTATAACTCAAGATTCTTTAGTAAACTGTTCCTGGAAATTCTAATCACAGTTAAGGTTAAATAGTGCTGATTAAAAAGAAAGTAATTGCTCTCTAGATCTTTATTTATTTTTTTTTCCATGTATTACAGTGCGAGAATTTTTGACAATGGAATACAAGTTATGGAACGTCCATGGTGATTCCCTAGTGTCAGCCATCCCTAAATTTCTGTTTGCTCAACGAGAATTGGAGGAGGATACGAGTCAGAGTTCATCCTAAATTCTTTCTGTTGTTAATAATCTGATTAAAACATAAATACTCTTATTCCCATGTTTTTCAGGTACATAATGGACTCAGCCTGTTCATTTGTCTCCTTGTATGCCCATCTGCCTGTAGCATGCACATGGCTATATTTGTATATGTTCTGTTCTGTTCTGTATTGCAAACCCTATCCTCAGTTTTTGTATTGAAGTTTGTAAATTTACAAAGCAGAAACTCTAGCAACTGCAGCGAGACAGAATGCATATAATTATGTCTGCTTTAACCCTTTACCACACAATCCCGAGTTTTAACGACCTTGAGAAATAGGCCTTTTGAAAACATTGTAGGAAAAGGAGAAAATGCTGGTAACAGTATTTTCTTCTTTTCCCACATTGTTTCTAGACTATCTGATTCAAATCTCATCATTTTTGCCTGATAAATTTTGTCGCCTACAAGTGCATTCAAATTGTACCCATCTAAGATATTGTTGTTTGGGAACTAGTTAAAGCATGTTGAAGAATACACTCCCCTTGAAATTAGACGTTTTTTGTGCAAAATGCAATTTAGGTTTGAACACCCGACTTCTCCTTTTAGACAGTGGTATAGATCTAAATCCTTAACCAAGTAATGCCCATATTTTTATGAACTTGATATAAAATGATTTCAAAAACATCATGGGAAAAGGAAAAATGCTGGTAAACAGCATTTTTCCTTTTCCGTTAATGTTTTCAAAATACTTCAACCGTACGACTGTTTGGTAATGGGATATTGACTGGAGCTTGAATGGCACATCACAATTGCATCGGATACTTGGAAACACATGGAGAAATGATGAACAATCAAGGGCACAACATTGCCATCCCCTTGTGAATGTTTTCAGCATTAATTTAATCCTTCAAAGTTTTAGACTTGTCCAAATTAAAAGCATTTGCAGATGACAAATTAAATGTGACTCGAATGATGGAAATTGTCTGTGATAGGGTAGAAATGGTTGTTGGAAAAGGAGAAAATGCTAGTCACCAGCATTTTTTCCTTTTCCACATTTTTCTTTTTCAAATGGCCTGTCTCCAAGGGTTGTTAAAATTCGGGCATGTGTGATAGAGGATTAAATGAATTATCTAGCAGCTAGTGTGCTAGTTTGAAATCTTGTTGAAACGCAAGAGTTCGGATTTGATAGCGCTTTTATGTTAATTCTGTCCAGGGTCCGTATTCACCAACCATTCATAAGAACATTCTTAGTCCTGTTCTCCAAGCTTTCTTACTTATAACGTCGACAAACTTCTGTTTAGCTAAACCAATGGTTAAGCCAGACAGAAGTTGCGTTACTACAAATTTCGAAATTTCCGGAGAATAAGATTGAGAATGTTCTTCAGAATGGTTGGCAAGTACAGCCCAGGTCCAGTAATTAGGACAACGTTATAAAAAAATCACTTGGACTCTTGTCTTCGATATTTTATTCATTTTTGTTAATGTTAAATGCCATATAATGAAAAACTGGAAAAAAAAAACATTGTTATGACTATAATGTTGCTTTTAAAGCAATAAACTATTTATTTTGAAACCTTCCGGGTTTTGATGTGACACAAGTATTGTATTTGTACGTATCTTTAAATCGCTACCTCTTGAAACATGTTTGAAAACATGCCCTGAATATTTGACGATATAGAAATGTTGATCATCCCATAATTCTATATAGAATCATCGAATTCAAAATATATACTCCATTACTAAGGCTAAAGTGGGTTACGTTTAATGAAGTTTGTTTGACAGACATAAGGCAGATAGATCTAATGGACCTGCTGATGAATTTAGTCATGAAATGTAGCCAACAGACTGAAGTATCGGCTATATTCATCATATATCATACAATCCGGAGTTTTTAACGGCCTTGGAGAAACAGACATTTGAAAACTTTGTTGGAAAGGGAGAAACTGCTGGTAACACGCATTTTTTCCCACAATATTTTCAACCCAGCTGTCAAAGATTAATCATTTGAGACACGTCTAACTTGACGTCTACAAATGCTTTCAGTTTTGACAGGTCAAAACGTTTGATGTGTGTTAAAAACTTTTACTTTAACCCCAAGGCACATATGAATATCCAAATACTTAAACGTTTTGGAACAGCTGATCTCATTTAAAACTTACAGGTCTATGTGTATACACCGAAAGCATCTCCTGTATCATTTTGGCGGCGATCTGGCTAAAGGAGGTTTAATGCATATCCATGATGCATTATAGCAAGGGACTAATCATGTACGAGTAATAGTGATTAGTGATCCATAAAATCCATTTGGTTTACCAACGGACTTAATCATAAGATAGACTGGTTCTTTGACATGCAGATAATTGACCATTAACAAAAAGTTTCCACCCAGGTCAGCCTGCGCGGGTTGCGCAGGCTGACCTGGTCGATACTTTTTGCAGATGCACTAAACACCCTTTTGACAGAGTATGCCTCATTTGTATTTAAAAGTTTTTTTTTTTTTAAATGAAGACGTGGAAACAAAGACTTACCGGTATGACATTTTGCCCTCAGATTTACAATAAGAGATAGCAGGTAAGGGGGGGGGGGGGGGGGGGGAGAGAGAGACCGAAGAAACCAACCAACCAGGTGTTTGTTCTATAAAAGTGTTTATTTACACCAAAAAGATACAAAAATGTCTAAAATAAAGCTCAAGCACTATATAGTAATACCTAACAATAAAAGCGTAAAAAAGCGGCAAGAATTTTAGGATGTTCATCACAGATGGGTTGACAGTACAGCAATATTACCATACTTTGATCTCTGAAGCTAGGGGAACTGTTCTAGCTTGTCTGCCTTGTTATTATTATAAAATATAACCGAAAGTAACCTCTAGCACGCTGCAATAATAGAATGGGACGACCGAAATATTGCTTTTGTTATTAATGATCAAACACAACCGTCTGCATGTTTAATCCTTTAGCACACAATCCCGACGACCCTGAGAAAGCAATCTTTTGAAATCATTGTGGGAAAAGGAAAAATGCAGGTTACCCGCATTTTCTCCTTCAACTCTTTAAAAGATCGTACTGAATCGTCTGTGCATTCGACTAAAAATCTTCAGGTGAAGTATCAGTGCATTAAAAAATTACAATTTGAAGTGGGTTTTTTTTTTAATATTGTGATAGAACAAGAAATTGCTAGTTACGAACCATTTCTCTTTTTGTTACAATGTTTTCATATGTGTTCATGTTGCATACTTTTAAATAGGATGATTATACCTAGTTGACAAAAATGTTGACTTGCATCTTCAGAACAAAATGGCAGCCGATAAAACATTGAATTGATTGGGAAAATCACTTCTTGTGATTGACACTTACATAATATGAATTCAGTACACAGTTTTCACAGTTCATTTACGATATAGAAATGTATGAGAAAATGACGAAAGGAAAAACATTATTCTGTGTTACATGCTGACTGATCAATGTACTGTGCCAAGTGAGTAGACTTTGAAATACTGAGTCTCACTACAACATCCATTTTGGGATTTGTGACTAAAATTAGACAAGGAAAATCCTTTTATAGTAATTTGTGACGTGTTAATTGATTGGTCGAAAGTTCCGTGATATTGTAGTTACGGAGCCAATGAAATGCATAATTAATTGTTCATGCACACGAGACTTTGTGAGCCTAATAGCATAACATGTCTAAGTGAAGTGTGAAATAATCAAAGTATCATAGGTAATCGACAATGAACTATTTATTGCTCTACCATGAGATTCTGCGTTTTAACGAACCCGAAGAAAGCTTTTGAAAACATTGTGGGAAAAGAAGAAAAGGCTGGTTACTAGAATTTTCTCCTTTCCGCACAGTGTTTTCTACCCTTTTGAAGACAAAATCTCATAAATCTTTGAGCCACATTTTCAAACTGTCGTCTGTAAATACATAAACTTACAATTTGTACAAGTGAAAAATTTGTGTTTTGATAAAGATTTAAATCAATATCCGTATCCTACAAAGTGGTTGATTTCGTTGATATTCCAAATTTAGCAACAGAGGAGTTTTAAAAGTATAATTGAATGATTATTAATCCTCGTCGTCAAGT
The DNA here is from genome assembly GCA_946811185.2 of Hippopus hippopus. Taxonomy (NCBI): domain Eukaryota; kingdom Metazoa; phylum Mollusca; class Bivalvia; order Cardiida; family Cardiidae; genus Hippopus; species Hippopus hippopus. Next base: position 35,591,340 of record OX328097.1, read on the forward strand.
CGTATGGTGTATAGTTTATTTTTCTGTGGATCTATGTATATGGTGCTTGGAAAATGCGACAATTCCCGGACACTTGGCGGCCGCTTGGCGCAGCACGCGACCAGAAGTACCAGAAATCCGATGAAGTTGCATGCGCAACCCACGACAACAACAACCAGACTCCAGGAAATCGACCAATCGTTAACATCGGCGTTGTACCCATAAATCACCACGCCTATAATGCCAGTAATTGCTACAAAACAAAAGCGAAAGTACGATGTTTTAATAAATATGCTCAAGTCATGATATACCTTTTTAGACTTGTCCAAATTGAAAGCATTGGCAAGACGACAAATTAAATATAGCTGAAATGATGGGATTTGTCATTGAAAGGGTAGAAAACATTGTGGAAAAAGGAGAAAATGCTGGTTAGCAGCATTTTCTCCTTTACCCACAAAGTATCAACAGGCTGTTTCCTCGGGATCGTTGAAACTCGGGATTGTGTGGTAAAGACTTGCCTCACTACCTTCTGAAACATGATTCAAACACATCCTCGTAAAATGCGGATGGTTAAAGTGGATGAATGTTTCAATAAGGAATGCCTATGAAAACATCGTGACAAAAGGAGAAATTGCTCTTTATGAGCAATTTCTCCTTTTGCCACAATGTTTATTTGAAAAGACGTCTGCTGCAAGAGGCAACATCTTGCCTGTAGGTGGCTATCGGTTGAAAATTGTGTTCAGGTAGTATACAGTGACTTCAGTGCTTTTAAGATTTAAAAAAAAATGAAGTTGAAACTTACTAAAGTAATGTATAGCGCATCTAAGTAAGTTAAGTATTTCGTTTCCAGCCTCTTTGTTGCAAAAGAATGCATTTTGGCAAGGCACTGTGCTGAGTTCTAGCCCATTACATGTACTGATAAAAACTGGTAAAACAAAAAGTGCATTGTCAGAACCCTTAAACACGGCGTTTGACACTTTGTTTCCTAAGCAAATAATCTCTTCGGTTATTCATACCCCTCCCCCAAAAGCAAATAATTATCTTACGCAAGTTGCCTTCTAGAACACTTCTATAGGGTATGGTCAAAGCTATTTGTAAACACAGATGACTGAAGTTATGTTTGTTCACGTTGAATGACTAGATTTCTTTTATATAAAATGTTTGCCAATAGACTTTTACGGAAATACATCAAATTTAGCTTTGAAATCGAAACCATGCGTCTGTGTAAACATTTAGTTTGAAAAAAAGTCTATGTTCTAATGAAGACTAAAGACTTATCTCTGGATCTAATTGGTGTGATCTGATAGAGTCACATACATTGTATTTCACATAGAGTTATATATAGAATAGACATTCAAGCTTGTCTGAAATGCATGGCCTAGGTCTGTGATGGGTTCTTGTGTGGCTCAGTGGTAAAGTGTAGGACTCGTGACCTGAAGGCCCCGGGTTCGAGCCTCGCTGGCTCCACTGGGTTTTTCACATGAGAGTCCTTGGGCAAGACAGGTCAGAGCCCCAGCCTGGTACTGGTGAAACCCAGGAAATACATGAATATGTGAGCTGTTGCCGTGATATGACTGAAATAATGTTGAAAGCAGTGTACAACACCATTCAAACAAACAAACAAAATAGGTTTGTGAAGTTATGTATTTATTCCTACGGATCAAATATTTCCCTTGGTTACTGAGTGAAAATCAAAAAAGCCGTCTACTTCCACACGAGAAAAAAATAGATTTAATGTTTTGTGCGTAGATTCATCCAGTAGATCTTTACGAAGTTTCCTGGAACACTACATATATGGAGTATAGAGGACATAATCTTTAATAACAATCCGAAAAGTTCAAAGTACAGTAAAGTAGAAAAGATACAACTACACAGTGCCCTCGTCATCCGAAACATGGTGCTGAATTCTTTACCACACATTACCGAGTTTTAACGACCCTGAAAAAGAAGGCTTTTGAAAACATTGTGAAAAAAGAAGAAAATGCTGGTAACCAGCATTTTCTTCTTTTTCCACAATGTTTTCTACCCTATCCAAGACAGAAATCACCATTTGAGTTACTTTTAATTTGTCCTCAGCAAAAGTTTTCAATTTGGTCTCGTCCAAAATTTTGTTATTTGGTAAAGAGTCAATTTACAAAATAACGACCACAAAGTGGCTGGGAATGTAACTGGTATATAGTAATTTTTACATTGCCAAATGATGGTTACAGGTAACTTTTGTTGGACAACGTACCGAGCGTAGTCAATTACCCCACAACGATTTCATAGTACGAAGCAATCATTCTTCACTATAATAGGAAGATCAAAGCAAACGTGTTAGTCATGTTCTGCGAAATGGCGGTTTAATGTATTTAGAAAAAGTCTAGACCCATGGCAGTCTGAGCAGGCTTTGACATGCAGAAAATCGACTGATAATAAAATGGTTCGACCAAGGCCAGTCTGCGTGGACTGTGCAGGCTGATCTGGGTCGATACTTTTTTTGCAGATGCATTAAACCCCCTTTTCGTAGAGTATAGCTAATACTTACTTGACAAAATGACGAGGACACATAATGTTCCGAGCATACATCTGTAATACATTCCCAGTGCAATGTACATGTAGACTGGGATTATAATTAGTGGAATTGAAACAAACACCACAGCAGCACATTCTAGAGCTCGTACCGCGTGAAGCCAATCTGAAATAGAAATAAAAAATCATGTTCTACATCAAATGAGCTAATTCTTTTTCCTATATTGTCTCATCATTCTTTGAAGAACAGCGTTTTTTTTTTAAAATAGTGTTCAAAAGACGCAAAGCAAACCAGTTCTGTTGTTACCGCTTCTTCTCTAATACCTAAGTTGTTTGTGATTGATTGTTTTTTCGTTTGTTTATCGTCGCCACCGATTGCCCATATTGGCGACGCCCTCTAAAGGCTGTTAGTTTTGTTACGGAGAATAGTGTAAGCAGAGACATACAATACATCTATGTCTCTGGTGTAAGATACAGAACGAAACCCATCCTAAGTTATGCCTGTTTCTTTAACGTGCTCGTTGTATAGCACCGTCACACGGGACCTCGGTTTGAAAGTTATTGCATTTATTACCTGTTATATTGTTACTTAAAAAAAAAAAAAAAATTGAGAACATGTTCAAATTATGCATCATTTCCTAATTCTGCATTCAGTGAATAATTTTAACCTATCTTACCGGATGAAGTTGCAAGGCCTTTGTCTAACGAATCGAGTTGGATTAGATAATTTCGATACGATCGTGCCAATGGTTACATTTTTTTTTAACCATTAGGTTGATAAGCGCGACTCACTGACCTTTTGCGGACAGTGCAGATCAAGATCAGACTGCACAGAATGTGCTCTCTGATCTTGGATCTACACTGCCGAAAAGGAGATATTTTTCCCCAAAAAATAACTTTGAAATAGCAATGTTTCGGTTTCTAATATCGGCTTGAAATTTTCATGTTAGTTATTTAGCAGGATAAGGGTTAAAAATCATTGTTGAGGCCCTTTTACCAAAGCAAGGGTTGTAAACAAGTTCTCCAATTTATGTCTATCGCTGTTGATCATTTGCTTCCCGAAAAGATAATCGCGCTGTTGCTAAAGTAGGGGGTGTTCCTAAGGTTGCCTCGGATCATCTTAGGATTCGAGCCTTGAACCTATGTACAATGAGAGAACCTGACGCTCTATTCTTATACCTCTGTCTCCCACAGATCAGGTTGTACGCTGTATGCAGTCTGATCTTGATTTTTAATCTGTGCCTCCCACAAAAGACGATGTGTTTGCCTATGTATAGCTGAAAGCGTTAAATTTATATCTTTTCAGTTGATTTTAATACGTAACACGCTATTATGCATGGGAGAAACGTAAACATGAGGTAACATCCCAAGGCGCTTTGACAATACAGTGAAGCGGAAAGGTTAGAAAGTCATCGAAGATTGACACAAAGTGATAGGCCAAATATCCACTCCAAAAGCACTTCACCTTATCAGACCTTAGCCATTTTAGCATGACTAGCAATGTAAATTGAACCTTTCTGGAAATTGTGGATCAGGTGTAGACTATACAGAGCATGCACTGCAATCTTCCATGGTTTATGAGATTTTCTGACTGAAAACAGACTTCGCAGAGAAATATCATCGTCGTTTTACGGGCAAGATGTAACTTTTCCTCTATCCTCCCTCCACCATACCTGTTTTTTTTTTTCAAGGAGAGAGGAAGAGAGGGAGGTGATAAATGCTGTATTTAACCCCCTCCCTTCCAAAATGTTTGTATGACGTTTGATTCACTTCAGTCATTGCCACCGGAAATGTATTTGTGGTATACGACCTTCAAACAGAGCCAGACAAGTAACATATCGATGATCAGCACAAACTAGGTTTTATGTTTAACAGCGTATGAAAATACAATGTATTGAGAGCATGAAAAGATATTGATCATTAGGATAAGTTAGATCTGCTCTCTTTTTTCCACAATGATTTCAAAAACAGTCCTCAGCAAGACAAAAATACATATTTTATGGGTGATAAAAAGTTAAAGAAAAGGATAATTGCTTATTGCTGGGGGCAAATGTATGACTTTAACCTTTATTCTGCTAAATAAATTACACCTCTAAGCCGGTGGTAAAAACCCGAATAATGCGTCTTCAAACGTTCAAAATTTTTCAAAATTTCAGAGATTAATATCTCCTTATCAGACGATGTAGATCCAAGATCAGACTGCACGTTCTGTGCAGTCTGATCTTGATCTACATCGTCTGCAAAAGGTCAGTGGGTCGCGTTTTGCAGCTAAAGGGTTAAAAAGAGAGTGAAAGTGGTTTACTTAGCTAGAATAAAACTGATACAGTCAACTGCATTGATCCACTGTGTCGAATTTATGCAAATTATTACACTCACGTCGCGTTATGCAAAGTATAAAATCACGTCGTTTGTTTGATGCGAGCTATAACAAGACCAACGCCTATATGCAATGTCACTCGAGAATTTTAAATAATGCGTGGGTTCAGTATACTTTGTCCCTTGTCCAGCCATGTACTTGGTTAAATCTTTAAGCCTTTATTACACTATTCCGACTTTTAACGACCCTGGGGAAGAAGGCTTTCTGAAAACATTGTGGGAAAAGGAGAAAATGCTGGTAACCAGCATTTTCTCCTTTTCCCACAATGTTTTCTACCATTTTCTACCATATCAAGGACAAAATTCGTCATCTTGGCCATCTATAATTTGTCGTCTGCAAATGCCTTCAATTCGGACCAGTCTAAAACTTTGTCGTTTGGTAAAAAATTAACTTAGATCAGCCCACAAATAGACCTACGATCAGTCTGGTTCTGGTTAGACAATTTTTTTTCTATCCTTTACCTTATTATTGGTATACTCATGATCTCTTTGAAAGTTCGATATACTCAGAACAGGGTACATATTCACAAGCCATTCTATAGAACATTCTTAGTCTCTTTCTCAAGAATTTTCTAAATTTGAAAGTAACATAACTTCTGATTGGCTAAACCATTTGGTTTAGCCAATTAGAAGTTGTGTTACTTTCTAAATCTAAAATTAGACTTGGAATGAAATTAAAAATGAATGGTGAATACAGCCCCAGAAGATCTTTTTCTGATAGTCAACACTGTCAGCTGGACAGAATATGGATCACACCTTAACCACATGATTTCGATTTTAACGATTCTGACCTTTAGCCCGTTACCGCACGATGCAGCTGAGTTTTAACATCCTAAGGAAAAAGCCTTTTGAAAAAAACCTTGTGGGAAAATACCGGTAACAAGCATTTCCTCCTTTTCCCACAACGCTCTCGAACATTTCAAATATAAATTTCACTTTTTGAGTCTCACTCATTTTGTTGTCTGCAAGTTTTCAATTTGGACATGTCTAACATCTAATTTTTCGTTTGGTATAGATCGTTTTTTTTTTTTCCAAGGAAGATCTTACCGTATCGGACATTGTAAGTGCAAGATCTTCGCAGACAGTATAGATCAAGATCAGACTGCACAGAACGTGCAGTCTGATCTTGATCTACACCGTCCGCAAACGCACATCGAGTCAGACTCTGCAGTCTATTGTTTAATTATCCATTTATACGCGACATGAATTAGGCCTGGCAGCCTGGGGATTAATTCATACCGGACATTCGAGAAATAACAGCAATGGATTTTATTGATTTTACGGCGTATTTCCAGTGTCGAGCCTTTCAATCTGATATTGATCTAATTCCGATCTATATATACATATATTCGAGTAGCTATATATTATTTACATGAACTTGTGTTTATGTCTTATTCTGGTATCCATCGTCTGGACATATCAGAGACATGGAGAATGACACAGAGCCAGACAGACATATAAAGAGACAGAGGTACTGAGATAAAGGAAGGAAGGAAAGAAAGAAAGAAAGAAAGAAAGAAAGAAAGGAAGAAAGAAAGAAAGAAAGAATAATGTAGACTAAGCTCTTAAACAGATGTCGAAATTTTAGACTCGTCCATATTGAAAGCATTTACAACCGGCAAATTAAATATGGCTCAAACTATGAGATTCAGCCTTTGTAGAGTATAAAATATTATGGAAAAAGGAGAAAATGTTGGTGACCACACTTTTCCCACACTGTTTTTCAAAGGCTGTCTTCCTCGGGTCTTGTTTCAGAAAAAGGTTAAATGAATAGCAATTTTCGTAAGCGTGTAGTAACACATGTCAACTTGCATTTTTTTCTGTCGTGAAACAAGATGTTAATTTACATTCATGCACGTCTATCTAAACTGTGGTCCCAAATAGAACAATGTACATAGCTATATATTATGCTATTATTTCACTTAAACACATTATTTCATCTAATGTTGTTTTACCAAAGCTACTGTTTTATTTTACTAAAATTAATTTGATTGACATCTCTAATACCGTTTCAAAAGCACTCGTGAAAGATTACATAGAGAAAGAGAGAGAGAGAGACAGAGAGAGACACAGAGAGAGAGAGAGAGAGAGAGATAACAAAACCATATTTCTTTTCATCAGTTATTTTCTTTCTTATTGTTTCCAAGTGTTGTTTCTGTATTAATTCTTTCCGAAAGGATGAGAAGAACAGTATAAACATTTGAGATATAAGCAAGTATGAAATAGAACAAGTTGTCTTGAACTAACATGAAATGAACTTGTCTCACCTGGGATGTGACGTAGGCTTGGCTGGTCAAAATGGAAGCAGTCCTTGTGGTCCGGATTCGAACATTTCCCATATCTCCATAATCCTACATAATAAGTCCCGTCGTTAGCCCAGAAGGGAGCCGCGAACCCCAGCACCAACAAAGTAGTTCCAGTAAGCAGAGCAATGGCCGAAATTAGTGGCAAGGATGCCGCTCCAAATCCGCCTCCCATATCTGTTACCTTAAACACCAATGAACTCTTTACTATACGTGCTATATCTAGAAATTCCAGGTACTACTTACAAAATCACAAAGGAAAAATACTGGAACGTAAATAACTTTTTTCTTTCATGAAACGTCTGAAAATCATTGTAAAAAAAAGAGCGATTGCGTGTTGCAAGAACCTGCTCCTTTTTTCACAACGTTTTCGAAAGTTGTCTCATGCAGAAGTTAAAAAAAAGGTCATACTTTTAAAGTAATGTGTTATTATCCGACATACATCCAAACACACCTGCTTCCCTATGGAGCAATGTTGATCACGTGGTATCGAAAGTTGAAATTCAAGTTTTCATCGTCAGTGATGCGTATAGTTATTCGCAGTTAAAGATTTAATGGATATTTTATGAGTCAATACAGCGGAAGACAAATTTGACCTTCCAGTGATGAATGGCTTCGATAAATCACAGTGCCTGAACAATTGACCAGTAGTAGGGGTTAAAATCTTATTTAACAGGCATTCAACGGACATGAAGATGTCTTCATCGTACATGTAGGTTTTTTAGAAGTAATTGTTGAGGATTAGAGTATTAAGTATAGACATTTTAGATGGTTATGGATTGTGGATCTACTTCCACTCACTTCCTGTTAAGGACTGAAACTAGATGTACTTTAGGCAGCTAGAAATAAGTATTGAATGTGAGACCATATTAATATCAATCAATGTGATACGATATAGAGCCAATAAAACATTGACCAATCTGTCACATTGTAGTCAACGAAGACCTTTATTTGAAATGATTAATATCAGTCCATATGATACATTGTACAGTACAACTGAAAAGTATTATTTGCCATGGGTGTGTGCATTATCATTTCTACGTTTATGTTTATATCTATCCTTGGCTCAGTGTTTGAGACATAATGTCCGATCCGCGCATTTGGCTCTATTCACCGAGAGAGAATCCCGGCGATAGCAAGTCGCTGTATGTTGAGTTTCTCCCTGGCCTTGGTGAAACCTAAAAAGACAGTAAGTTAACTGTCGCTGATTGAAGCACTTTATTTTTGACAGCGGTGAATCTAACAAAACTTCAAAATGATTTATAGCTGAAATAAGTAAGCCGATATCTAGCATATCATCACTAAAGAAGAAAGACAACAGTAACAAAATATATTTTCTATGGTGTTTCCTTAATGGACTACTTGGCCTCTTTAGGTATCGTCAAATTTCGTGCCAGAGTGTCACTAAGACTTGTTGGGATGTCGCATGATCAATAACATCCATCGTTTACGAGGATTTATATTCAAATGATGACGTCATATATGATGTACTAGAAATGGAAGTAGTAACCAATTGCAAAACGACCATCCCGTTATTAAAAATCCCAAAACTGCACCTTTTTATTCAATATAACAGTAAAGTTTACGATTCCAGAGAAACATATATCTAGTTTATTTATTAATATTTTACAAGAAATTTTGATTTACGACATAGAAATAAATACCCCCCTTTAATTCTTTACCAAACGGTAAAATTTAGACTTGTCCAAAATGATAGTACATGCAAAAGACAAACTTACTTTTGATTTAGCTTTACCTCTCAGGGTCGTTAAAACTCGGAACTGTGTTGTAAAGGGTAATGCATGTAAATACGGACACTCTAAATCAAAGGAATAATACATTTTGCAAGGTGTTTATGAAGCCAGGTGTTGTAAAAGGTGGCACTTGTACTGATTTGCTACAGAGCTAGCTGTTGAAGCGACGTGAAAGAATATTTGCCTAGAGAAAAAAGAGATGATTGGTTTGATCAGTTGAGCAGTTAAACTATCGGCCAATATAAATATAAGTAATTTCGACATTCATTGAGAACCCTTGATCAGCAAAATTGTACTTTCAAAGATGATTCATCACTATCGTCCTATCGTGAAATCATTTCAAATTGCAACGCCCTTACTATCTATGCAGCTAAATTTTGTTATTTTCATTCAGATGTGGTTTATTCTCTTAAGACCTCCCACACAAAACCATTATTTAACTCCTATGACACCACGATCAAAGATTTGCTGCTTCTTTTCGGACAGTCTTATTAAGATATTGGATCTAGACTGTCCGATATATCACGATATTTTTTATGGTTTTTTTTTATGTTTTTTATTGTTTAGGGCCATTTTCATCAACATTCTAAGTATGTCAAGACAGCATGAAGTCCATCTATGCATGCATGCATTAGGTTCCTTTACCCGTCCTACGATATACACTTTTTTCAAGTCACTAGTTGCTTTCCAAAGTGATTCTTATTGTCAGTCCTGAACAATTATCTACAATTCTGTCAGTGCCGATTCCCTTCTGTGAAAAACAACTTTAATCCTTAACCAAACAATCGCTGTTTTCAAGACTCTGGGAAGGAAGGCGTTTCACAACATTGTGGGAAAAGGAGAAAATGCTGGTAACCAGCATTTTCTCCTTTTCCCACAATGTTTTCTACCCTATCAAAGACAGAAGTCATCATTTGAGCTACATTTAAATTGTTGACTTCAAATGCTTTCAGTTTGGTCCGGTCCAAAATTTCGTCGTGTGGTAAAGGGTTAACTAACTTACAAAGGGACTGTAATTCTTTAGTCTATATGTGTGTGTGGGAAGGCTATGTTGTTGTAACTCTGTATATTACGTATACCATAGGCCAGTGAAACTGCATTGGTGTATCGTGGGGTACCGAAATTTTCATTATCGAACAGTTATCATAAATAGCACGTTGGCTCTCTATCGTATTTAGTAAGACAAGGAGTGCAACGAAATCGAAGAAAATTCAACCCCTTTTCCCTTTTAGAGATAATATCTAACTGAAAACGGAAAAATAAACCTAGTTACTGGGGCAGATGGGTTCACAAATGATATTTCTTGTGTACCCTGACCTTCGAAAGTTCCAAACGGTTTTTGCAATCAAGCAATAGCGCTGATATTAAAAAAAAATTGAATAACTTCCACATTTTCCGCATAGCCATGCGCTGACGTCACACATATCCTTGACAGTATGAGCTAGAGCTTCTACAAAACAAACTATCTCGCTATGTGATAGCAGATTATCTTAAGTCTTAGCATGCTAAATAAGTTAAATGAAACCTTCAACCCATAGTAAAAAAATAAAAAATGTTACTGCATGTACATCAAAGCTTTTTGGTGGTGGAAATATATCGGACAATGTAGATCCAAGATCAGACTGCACGTTCTGTGCAGTCTGATCTTGATCTACACTTTCTGCAAAAGTCTTTAAGTCAAAATAATAGTCGATAGGTTCATTAGTTTGTATCGTGATATCTACTATACCGTGACTAACGGGATTACGAATTGCCAGAGAAAAGAAACGAAAGGTGATACATTTCTTTCAAAATACTAGTTTATAGACCATCCTTTGCTGACGAATATACACTTAATTTTTCGTTGAAAAATTAACGAGGCGGCATCCTGTCTCTAGTCGCTTTAAAAGTGTTATATCATTTTTACGACGATTAATTAATGAACCGATAGACATCTTTATTCGTGCGCATGTTGTGATATAAATCAGCGACTCGATGTATCATTAGCCCCTGAAACATAAATTTTACTACATACAGCTTTAAAAATAACCTGATAAAATATGAAAACTCTAAATGAGGGAGAGATTTTGTGCATGTACATGTATTAGAATGAAAACATTGTATTAAAAGAAGAAATTGCTCGTTACGAGCAATTTCTCCTTTTGCTACAATGTTTTCAAGAGTTTTTTGCTGCAGGACGAAAATGTCGTATTGAGTTTTTTTTTATAATTTACACATGCATTTAAACCGGTTATATTATGTGATTTAATTTAGATCAAAAAAAGTAAAGTTACGCCTATTTTTGCCGAGAAATACTTTTTCAAAGGTTTGTTTGTCTAGTGAAATGGTATTTGTGGGTATGTAGGGGAGGGGGTGGTGGAAATCCCGTATCATACCCTACAAAAATAATGTTACTAGTGACGGTGATAAGCAGTTTTTATAAAAAGTGCAATAACACACGGTATTATACATAAAGAAAATGACAGCAAAATATCCCAAAAATAGATTTAAAAAAAGTTTAATAATCATTCAAAGTTTCTTCACTTATCTTCTCTTTTTGAAATTATTGTTGATTATCACTAAAATTCTCGCGTGTGTTCTGTACACCTTGCAAATCTAAATTTACACGTTTAAAGTACGTGAGAGCTTTGTTTTCGGTTCTGGCTTTTTTTAAGAACTGAGAGGAAAAGTTATAAGAATGACTGAAAGTGAAAATCGAGAGAACGTTTTAAGCCTGTTCGAGTAGTTTGTTTGCATGATTTTTAACACCTTTTTCAACATTATTTTGGTTAAATCGCGGCTGCCATTGCTCCTGTATATCCATAATTTCCTAGAATTCCTATTACCAGTACTTCGCACAGTACTCTTCCCAAGCCACTGGCTCCTTTTCCACCTAACCGTCGTCAAAACAATAATCAGCAGTTAGTTAGATGAATGAATCCTGTTGCTAGGACTATCATACATCCTTGGAGAAAAATTATCCGAGCTTGGGGATTCGAACCAGCGACCCTCTGGTTTCAAGTCCTGAAACAGATCTAGTATCGAACATGTTTATATGGGAAAGCAGCTCGTGGGTTAGAAAAAAAAATTATGTTAAGCACTGGTTAGGTAATTCCAGGAGGGCATTGATAGTTTTACTGGCTGTATCGTTATAGTTGAAATGTTGCTAAAAAACAACGTTAAATAACAAATCACCTCTCTTATTTCTTTTTAGGGCCACTAGCATTGCTAAAAAGAAAAGAAACGTAACATTATCATACTGCGTAACGCGTCAAGAGAGAATTGTCTCCCTTTGAGAAATGCCACGTTGAATTCATAAAAACTAACTTCTTCAGTGTAAAAAAAACAACAGGAATTTTGCAATAAAGGTTGTTTTGGTCAGAATACGTAAAACCGTAGTGTACAGTGCACCTTCTGTGCAGTCCGATCTCGATCTACACTGTCCGCAACAACAACCTATGCATAATCCAACGCTTTTAAGGGTTAAATCATTTAAACGAAATCCCTAAATATCTCACAAATCGTAAGTCTGTACAGGTCCAAGATCGGACAAGACGGACAGTAAATTTGATCTAAACTGGCCTACGAATCCTCTAAATTTGTTCTCAGTATACTTCGATTGACTGATGGATGGATGGATGGATCGATCGATCGACTGATTGATTGGCCGACTGATTAATTGATTGCATGATTGATTGATCTCATATTTGACTGATTGATTGGTTGATAGATTGGATGATTGATTGATTGATTCGATTTGATTCGATTCGATTTGACCGACCGACCGATCGATCAGTCTCATTATCCCAATGAGATCTTGGCATCCAATAGGTTTTTTTTTTAAACCGACCGACCGACCGATTGATTGATTTGCTTTTGACCCCCTTGCGACAGCACAGTCATGCCACAGCGACAGCTCACTTACCCATGTATGTCCTGACCTAGGCTTCAATAGTGTCTTTCTTAAGAACACTCTTACGAAAAACCCAACGCCTTGATTCAGGATCAAACCTGGGGTCGCCAGGTTTCGAATCCAGCACCGTCATCAAAGAGCAGCACAGGGCCTCACAGTGGTCTTCTGATTTACAGTGATGGGTACATATAATTATTTCTGTTGTTGCTGCGTTGTTGTTGTTGTTGTGATCTCCTTCATTGTTGTTGTTGTTGTTGTTGATGTCTAAAAAAATAAAAATAGCAGAAAACTGTCACTGGCAAGCATCGGACTTCTGAAATACTAGTAGCTTTTGGTAAAAACAACAACAGTAAAAAGTGGATCTTACAGGCCTAGTGCCTGATCTAGTGGATATGATACCAATATTTCGCACGAAAGCTGCTAAAATCGCTTTCTTTGTCACTCATTGCGCGTAAAATCTCACATGGTAATCCAAACAGGATTAATGAAATGGGTCATGCTCAGTGAAAAGACAGTTCTATGCATCTGCAAAAAGTATCCACCCATTTCAGCCTGCGCAGTCCGCGCAGGCTGACATGGGTCGGCAGTTTTTGCTACTGGTAAATTTTCTTCATGTGAAAGGACCATTCTACCTCATGATTCAGCGGGTTTTTGGACAAAATGGAACTAGATCTATACTATGCGACGACTTGCTTGGCATAATGTTATTTTATACGAAGATGCACGAAACCACCTTTTCCCACAGCGTTGTTCAAATATATATGGCATTGAAAACAATTATGTGTGTATACAGCCCGCCATATGGGTAGTTGCTCTGGCCCCTATGAATCTAATAAAATGGTCAGAAATAGCTCTTGAGCCATAAATACCACATTATTTAGTTCTGCAGTCGCGTGTAAATATCCAGATTGGCGAAATGAATAATACTACGTACTAAATTTAGACTATCTATAAATCTCGGATTATTGATTGATTAAATCTTCATTAATCCTACTAACACATATAAGATTAGCCACTTAAATTCACAATTCATAATGCATAATAATAATAATTTCAAAAGACTGGAATTAGACTTTCATTTAGATCTTTTGTTAAAACGTAGGCTCTAGTACCATACGAGCAGTTTGGTCTCTACTGGCTGACTGGCTGGTAGACTGTCTGACTGTCTGGATGACTGACTGACTGACCTACCGACTGGCTGACTGACTGTCTAGATGACTGACTGACTGTCTTGATAAGTGACTGACCGACCTACCGATTGGCTGGCTGACTGTGTGGATGAGTGACTGACCGACCTACCGACTGGCTGACTGACTATCTGGATGACTGATTGACCGACCTACCGACTGGCTGACTGACTGTCTGGATGAGTGACTGACCGACCTACCGACTGGATGACTAACTGACTGACCTACCGACTGGCTGACTGACTGTCTGGATGATAGACTGACTGTCTGGATGAGTGCCTGACCGACCAACCTACCGACTGGCTGACTGACTATCTTGATGAGTGGCTGACCGACCAACCTACCGTCTGGCTGAATCACTACCTGGATGACTGACTGACCGACCTACGGATTGGCTGGCTGACTGTGTGGATGACTGACTGACCGACCTACCGACTGTCTGACTGACTGACAGTTCACCAGCTACTTGACTATTTGAATGACTGAGTGACAGCTTGACTTTATGTATTTACTTTTTAGACAGAAAATTCTTCACAGATTTTATACTTTTAAGATGAATTACTCCTTCGAAACGGTGATTATTTTTAATATACCAAGGAATCGTGCCCCCCCACCCCCCCCCCCGCACAAAAAAAACCCCCCAGTCTATCAGTATATTACTTAATCAATTTTCCATTTTCCCTAAATATTTAACGGTGCACACTAAACTCGCTAAACTTATCATGTCTTGCCCTTTATCAATATTTCTACAGAATCTTTGGCCAAACCAAATGTGATCCGCTAACTAAACTTTTCCTGTCCCACTATGACACACGCTGTCATTTTTCATGACCAGAACTGGAAACCCCCCCCCCCCCCCCCATATCTAGTGACCTAACTCATCGCTTATAGGAATCCGCTCGAGAGCGGCTTCCAGTAGGAATGTACCTAAACTATTTACCATGTAGATGATCAGTAATTATTCGATTGGTCATTATTTTTGTAAAATTTCTAATAATGTTGTGTTGTGTGACGGAAATACTTCACATGACTCTTTCTTAAATATTCAAACAGACCTACATGAAATTCAAGCCTGGTTTTCTTGCAATATATAGTTCATTCCCAAATAACAATAAAAAATACAGAAAGATAAACATCCTTTAACTGGATAGCCCCCCGAAGTTTTCAAACATATAGGATTCCTTCTATTTTCCCAAACGAAGTTGTTATGCTTTCCGTTTATCACAAGCTTTCCCACCTCTCAATGGTTTTCACATTTGTCTACTTTTTTACAAAACAAAATAATGATGATTATGATATAGAGAGCATCTTAGAATATGATAATCAGAAGCAATTTTATGTACAAGTTTTTCGTCCAAATTTTAATCTGTAAAGGATAAAACGGCGGTTTACCTTTGATCAAGGTATAGACTGGTTACCTCCCTACACAAGAGGCGTCTACGTCAGCTATTTATAGAATACTTGCGGAAAGATGACCCTTTTTCTTCCCTTCGTCGACACTTTAGCCGAATGGATTTTTGTTACACGGAACATCTACCTTATGAGACCTGTAAAATTTAGCATTTACTGTATTGTGTGTCGAAGCTGTTACGATCCGACTGTACGTTCTGTACGGTATGGTCCTGATCTACAAAACCCTTGAAACATGACGTATGGATCGTGATGTACATTGACTACAGTAATTATCATGGTGGTGCCTGGTGCTCTAAGGGTTGAAGCTGCTCGAAAATGACGGAAATAGATGAAGATCAGACATCACATAGCCCGTGTAATATTTTTTTAATATTCTATAAGTTATTTCGTAAACATAAAACATAAAAAAATCTTGTTTGTTTTCGTTATTCATTGTATCTATTTTGTAATGTAGTCCAAGGGTTAAAGTTATTACAAAACCTATTATTGTGAATATACAGCTTTTTATGTCGCTGCTGGTCAAAGGTTTAGAATAGCTCTTGAAATTTACATTAGAAGTTTTACACTAGGTTTGTACAAGGCCCATGCAAAAAATGGTTCAAACTACTGTTTAGTAAACGAAATATGTATAGTAATAGTTATTATGTTGTGGTTGAATAGATCCAGATCTTTAAAGACTTAAAAAAATGTTGTTTTTTGTGTGTGTGTGTGGCTGCCATTCAGGAATAATAGAAACGTGGTTTGTGCCAACTGTACAGACTATGATCAGAATAATTTTGGAGATGCCATGCAAAAGTTTTTTGTTTCTACAGTAGAAACGTAAAGATTCACTGTGTTACAAGCATGCTAAGATACTTTTTGACAAGCAAGAAGATCATCTTTTAGAAAAAGTTATTTTCTTTTTTTTGTTTTGAAAAATGAAACACAAAGAAGAGATCACTGATAAAAATTGTAAATACATGTAAACATCATATGTGAAAAACAATGTTAATATCACTTTGAATAATTGGTAACTTAAATAATTCCGTAGTATTGCCTTTGATGCCGCTACAGAAGTTTCCTTTCTAAAATCATTTGATAAATGGAAAATGGTGTATTTGAATGCGCAATTTCACTATTTTCAAATTTCGAGTAGAAACTTAAAAATTTCGATGCTTTTACGTTTTTTTTTTTTTTTAAATATAATAACAAGATTATTTAAGATTCCCCTCTAATCTTTTTTTTTTTTAGAATTAGAATTAGAATACATGTACATATTATTTTCATTTTCTTTTTTCCTTGTATTTTAGTGCCATTTGTAATGATTTTCCGTTGGTGGGGGGTGGGGGTAAAAACAGATACAAAAAATGTAATCACAATTTCTCAAGAGAGTCAATATTTCTGAAACTGTACACCAAAAGATTGCGGCTTCTATGCCTGTATGACAGAGGATTAATATTTCTTTTGGTCTGCTAGGTATGTGCCAGACGATAAGTTTGAGACTCGTCAATATCGGAAGCATTGTATACATGTACAACAAATTAAATGCGGTCCAATTTATGTATTTTTCTTTTTTTTTTGCGAGAGTGTAATAAAGCGTTGTCGAAAATGGAGCAGAAATAACGATTATTAGCGTTTTCTTCTTCATCCATTAAGTTTTCAAGTCTTTTTTCTCTCTCTTTCTCTCCTGTCTGTCTGTATGTCCGTGTCTGTCTGTTTCTCTGTCTCTCTCTATCTCTGTCTCTCTGTCCCTCTCTTTCTACCTGCCCGAGTAGCTCGGTGGTTAGCGTATTTGACTGAAGACCTTGCGGTTGCAAGTTCGAAACCCGATTGAGGCAAACTTTCTTTCCGACGAGTTTTCGCCTCTCATCTCTGATGCTTGTGAGAAAAGTAGTCGGTGAAGTGGAAAGGAAGTTGTGTCAGTACTGAAGTAAGAAAGCTAGAAAGCACATATGTAGATGCACTGACAGCCGCGATATGACCTAAACTGTTGAAACGGCGTTAAACTCTAATTCATTTACTGCAATAAATCAACTCATTCTCGCTCTCTCTGTCTCTGTCTTTCTCTGTCTTTCTCTGTCTCTGTCTCTCTCTCTTCATCTCTTCATCTCTCTCTCTTTCTCTCTCTCTCTCTCTCTCTCTCTCTCCAGTAAACCAGTAGAGCTCTTATTGTCATGAATTATCTAAATTAAAGTTTTACCATGTACAATCAATACGTAATAGACTGATATTGGAGTAATTGTCCGCACAACAACCTAGAGTTCCGGCCATAAATAACTGCCGTGTAATTTACAATTCTGCCGCACTGAAGAACGTGTGGGGTTCTCTCCCTTTGTTTCTTAACTGATCTCAGACTGCATCATCGTGGTGTCTAAACCCTCATCCTGCTAAGTTAGTTAAATGAAACTTACAAGCTAAAAAAAACCCCGAAAATTGTTATTTCAAAGTTGTTTGTGAAGGGGGATATCTCCTAATCGGACAGTGTAGATCAAAGATCAGACTGCACGTTCTGTGCAGTCTGATCTTGATCTACACTGTCCACAAAAGGTCCAAGAGTAGCATTTAGCAGCCTAACGGTTAAATCGATTGCTGCTAAGCGGGACTTAAGGCACTTTTGCATACAGAACAGATCAAGATCAGACTGTATAGAACTATTGCAGTCAGATCTTTGATCTACATTGTCCGATATAAGTAGATTTTTTTCGTCTCAAAAATATTTGAAAGCACAATAATTAAAGGCCCACTAGCTGCCAGATGTAACCAATTGGGGGATAGGGTCAAACTGAAGACAAATTAAATTTCATGCTATTTAGAAGTTTGGATACTATTATGAGCCTGATAATTTGTTACAGTTCGGTATTTCAAAGTTCCGTCGCTGATAGTAAAAAAAATGTACTGTAAAACTTGAACAATTGTTGCCATTTTTTCTCGTAGTTTTACAATACATTTTTCTGTCGGCAACTGAAACTTGGACAGATTCTACAGTGAGCCTTAAAACGTTACATTTGATTGTCAATGGTAATTTGATCTTTATAGTAGTTTAAGGATTGCATTTAGATCTTAATCTAAAATACTCTGAAAAGGTAATCAGAGCTCCAGATAGAGGGAGTGATTTTGATTTCAAAATTCAAAATATTAATCATTCTCTACTAAACCCTATATTGTGGGTACTCATTAGAATCGTCTCATCGAGACGATTCTAATGAGTACCCACAACATAGGGTTTCAAAGAGAAATAATGACTTTAGAATACCATCACTCCCTCTTATCTTGAGCTCTGGGTAATACATTTCGAATCCTTCTGTGTGTTAGGTATGGTGATACCTGTAAAGACCCTTTATACACTTAACCTACTAAAATAAATTGAATTAATGATTTCCAGCCAATGGTGAGAACCTTTAGTTTATGATTTAAAACTTTTGCTCGTGGGAAAAATTTCATTGTATCAGACAGTGTAGATCCCAGATCAGACTGCACGTTCTGTGCAGTCTGATCTTGATCTACACTGTCCACAAAAGCCCACAAAGTCGAGCTTAGCAACCTAAGTGTTAAAAAAAATCAGCTGATAATATGCAATCCTTTTATTATTATGTCAATACTATCTATGCCATCGGAAAGGGTCAATACTTCTGGCCCAAAGCGCAATTGAATGCCTTTTTCGAACGGTTTAGATCAAGATCAGACTGCACAAACTTACTGTCTGATCTTGGAGTCACAACTTCCAATTAGCTGGGTGTTATTCCGCCCCAAAAAGTTGAAGTTGGCATATCCAAGTTTTTATTAAAACCAGTAGAATCCATTTCACTTAAATTGCTCTCCAAGGTTCACCAAATTTCTTCCTAATAAAGCATTGAGTTTCGAATTCTAGATCTAATAAATCGGTAAATGTGAAAAATTTACTGTACGGATTGTTGCAAGTAAACTTTTCTTATTCAACAATGTTTCAAAAAACCTTTCTACGACAATAGCGTAAAAGATGGTCATGATTTGTATGGGGAGGGGTTAGTGCGTGTATACCCGGCCAAACCAATAATTCTATATAATCTTCTACACCCAAGATATTCATTCTTTAGAGCAGAACTTTATTGAACTTCTGCAATATCGACCAACAATATTTGTTTTTTCACTCAATAAATACATAACGACACACAGGGGTATTTGTGTATGTATTTTCTTTTTGATAGCTGTTTGGGTATGTAATATACATACTTACATACATACGAGTGTTGGATTTTAAACGAGTATTTTGTAAGTACATCATAATAAATTATGGCATTTTTTAACCTGTGGGGTGTTTATCAACAAATTGGCTTACAATTGCGGACGGCAGAGATCAATATCAGACTGCACAGTTCGTACAGTCTGATCTTGTATCTACACATTCAGCTTTTTTAAAAAATATATATCCTGTATTAATCAGCCTGTAAATTCCAATATATGGGTCATTTTGTTCTGATCGAAAATGATATAGTACTAGATCTACTATGAGGCTATTATTTACAATTACAGAAAATCGTGTACTAACATTTTTATTATAGATCTACTGAAAAGAAATTTCTCGTGATCTGATTGGATAATATGTCCCAAACATATATATCATGTACACTGGCAAAACCAACGTAAAAGCAGTTTCCCTTTCGGGAGCCCCGTATACATGACTGCACTTTCAACACAACATCCAAAATGGCGGCGTATATCAAGAATATGCACCAAACTGCACGTTTTTCTAAGGTTTCAGTGACGTCAGTTCCCAGTGACGTCAGTTTTCATTGAATTGGGGCATTCAGAAGGGAAATTCTACTTCGTCAGCGTACTCAATTTTTGAAACCAAAAAAGCAGGTAAATTTCGCTTAACACACGTTGGAATGGTAAAACTTTGCAGTATAATAAATCGTTGTACGGTCAGGTGGCAGGGGACTTGGAAACTTGTTCACGGCTGTGGTGAATCATGTCGCCCCGAGCCTTAGCCTTCGGCTCGGGGCGACATGATTCACCGCAGCCGTGAATAAGTTTCCAAGTCCCCTTCCACCTGACCGTACAACCAATATTGTAGGACTTTGTATACGTTCAAGTATTCAAAACACCTTTCTAAACATCAGTGACTCTTAAGGTGATTCACTATGACTCAGAATGAAAAATTCTGTAGAAGTGTGCAGAGATAATGTGATTGATATAAACCTAGTAGGCAGACAAACACAAAGGTTGAGCCCACCTGTCAGTCTGTCGGCCGGCCGGTCAGTCGGCTCTTCAGCCGATGGCCTTTATTAATACATCACTGTATATAGCAGATCGTCTACTTTTTAGGTGGAGACATTCGTGTCTTAGTGGTGGTTCTGCGTGGCTCAGTAGAGAAGGTGGAGGGTTCGAAACTTGGAGGTCACGGGTTAAATTGTAAGTCGAAGCGTTGGGTAATTTACGAGAGTGTCTTGAGCTTGGCACTGGTGAAACCCATGATATACATTAATAAGAAAGCCGAGTGTCGCCGTGATACGGCAAACATAATAATAAAATATGGCTAATTCAATCAATCAATCAATCAACCAACCAACCAACCAATCAATCAATTGTGTTTTAGTGGATAAGGTGTTCTATGTGTAATCATGAATCTCTGGTTCGTCTCTGCTGACGGCGCTGGTCACTTTAAATGTCCCTGGACAAGGCAGTTCGGAGCGGTATAATGAACAAGTTAGCTGTGGCAGCCATGTGCCTATTGTGTGCAGTATTTGTTACCGAACTTTAAAGTGGTAACGACAGCAAAGTGTTCGATCTATAAACAGAAAACATATAGGTATTGAATAAAGGTTTTAGATCTCTTTACTCTATACCGAGCTATAGAATTATAGACGGGTCCAAAATGAAAGCATTTGCATTGGGGGATAAATGATGAAATTATCATTTGAAAGTGTAGAAAACTTTGTGGGAAAAGGAGAAAATGCTGGATACCAGCATTTTCTCCTTTTTCCCACAATTTTTTTCAACAACCTTTTTTCTCTCGAAGTCGTTAGATTCGGGACTGTTTGGCAAGAGTTAAAGATATTGTACATGCTTGAAATTTGATCTAAATTTTAAAAAGATTAAAGATCTTTTAAGTCCGATTGTTTCGCGATTCCGCGCTTCTTTTTTCATTACTAACGAGACACTTTTCCTCGTTTTTATCATCGACCCATTACCCGCTGCAGATGGCACTTTACGCCTTGCAGAATACCATTAAAAAAAATAAAACATTGTGGCAAAAGTTGCATGCGTCTCGTCGGACTTTACGGCGTTTGCAAAATACAGGTAGTATCTAATTGCACAATGCAAAGAGACTGCACGCTCCGTGCAGCCTTGCCGTATGTTAATAATTGATTGATTGAATGGTGTTTTACGCCGCTTTCATATTTATTTCAGTCATATCACAGCGACAGCTCACATGTTTATGTATGTCCTTGGTTTTACCAGTACTATGCTAGGGCTCTGAAGTGTCTGGCCCAGGAGCAATATCAAGAAAAACCAAGTGCCTCCAGTGAAGCTTGAACTCAGGGCCTCCAGGTTTCAAATTCCACACCAAGCAATTGACCCGCACATGACCCTTTTGTTGCACGTAAAATAGCATCACATTATTTAAGCGTTTCCTGAACAACTGTTTTAATGACCCTACAAAATGGGCCCTTGAAAATAATTGTTGAAAAGGGAGAAATTGCTTGTAACCAGCATTTTCTTCATTTCCCATAATGCCTTCTACCCATTCAAAGAGGAATGCCACCATTTCAGACATATTTAATTTGTCGTCTACAAATACTTTCAATTTTGACAAGTCTAGAACTTTGCAGTTTGGTAAGGATCGAAGATATAAAATATGGTTAAAGCGTTTGGGAAAAATTCAAACTCAAATCTATAACTTTTGGTGAAATAATTACAGTTTACATAAACTGCGGAAAAAGGTATCTTTCTTGGATCATATTCTGTGGTTAGACCCTGAAAAATGGATACGATCGGCTCTCTGGCAAAAGGGGGCTAACGTATCTCCGTGATACATGATACCAAGCAATTCATCACATAATTATTGATTCATAACGTCCGTTTTATCTAACATCTGACGAACGCAAGAGGTAGAATTGTCCTTTGATACGCATAAAAATTACAAATATCAAAAAGTTTCTACCCATGTCAGCCTGCGCAGACTGCGCAGGCTGACATGGGTAGAAACTTTTTTTTTTTCAGATGCATTAAACCGACTTTTCACAGAGCATGGTTGATATATCAAAATATCGATTACGTAATTATAAAACCATTAGATCTATTCCAATTATTGTTTAGCTATCGCGCAACACGTTGGCAGCTTTACATGCAGGAACCTGTTTCTGTCGGTGTTATGTGATAGGTTTTATTTTTGTACCAGTAACCGGAAAAAAAAATCTGACACACCTAACACAATATCTATTTTAGGGATTTTTTATCGTTTTTATAAAATATTCACCGAACAAAAAATATCTGGTCTATTTTGAAAGTAGTTGCAGACAACAAAATAAATGTTACTGGGTTGATTGGTTTCTGTCCTTTAAGTTGAGGAAAACTTCATTGGAAAATCAGAAAATGTTTTAGACTAACATTTTCTCCACTTTTTACAACATTTTCATAATCTTTCGCTGTCAAAACATAGGATCGTTTCGTAGTAGAGGGTTATACACTAATGATACTCCAAATGAAAGCTCACTTCGAGAAAACCCTCGATATTCGTACCACTATGGTTTGTCCATTTGTATACTCCTTGGTCTTTGTTCATAGGGAGCCTAAATTGAGCCCTTTGCACACAGGAGGAGTTGGTGCCTGGATACAGTTTCCTGTTATTCACAAGTCGATAACATCCCTTGAATGATGAAAAAAGAGTATCTGTTTAAATTTACAGATTTTCTCTCGCGTGAAAATAGTCAAAATGAATATTTAGTCCTTTCATTTTCAATTTCGCGGGATAACTTCGAGTGCATGACGTACAAAGTGTATTTCTGTCACGTGCATGACGTCATTGATGTCAGTGTAAAATCTAGACAGGGATTGTCGTTGCAGACAAATGCATTTTTGAAGTCAAGGCACCAGCTTTCTAATAAGCGTAAGTGCATTTTTATGGATTTACATTAAATCTATTTAGGTGCGAGGAACTGAAGACTCTTTTCCATGAGGATAACTACAGTTTAGGTTCTAGATCTTGATCCTATGACCAGAGCAACAGCACTCACTTGTTTACTTTTGTTTGAAGCAGATCCTACAAAATGTCCATGTGTTCATTATTTAAAACAACACACACACAAGTCAAGATATGGTACAGATAGAACATTACATTCCTGTTGTTTTGTATTTTTTAGTGATTTATCTGGTCAACATAATTTTGCAAAAAATCCAAAAGAATACTAACTCAAGCTAGATCTAGATCTGTTATTCGTTTTAATCAGATATTTGCAATTCGGTTAAAGAAAAACTAAGAAAATGTGTGCCATATTTATATGATTCTAAAAAATTTAAAGCTACTCAACCCCCACTGTTATTTGAATGATTGAAATTGAAACTGTTTTCAAACTTGGTACTGAGCAATTTTCTTATTCTCTATGAAATTCTGATACATTTATTACATTTATTTGTCTTGAAACTGTTTAACCATACTGTGGAAATACCATTAATAAGTCTAAAAAGAATTACCATTGCAGTGTATCAAAATGTATTGCTGTTCGAGCGCCTTTAAGCGCAAATACATGTACATGGATTATGTTTAAGTCAAAAAGATAAAGTAAAAGATACAACATATGTACAAATTGGCCAAATTTCTACTCTCTTTTTTATTAGAAAATCGTAGAGAAGTACTTATGCTAGTCATAACAACCGTGTACATCGAGAATTGTTCTTTACACTTTATTCTTAAGCTGAACTTGCCTTTGACACCAATATTAAAGTATTTTGAGAGTTATAGATATTGATTAGATTAAAGAAAAAGAACAATATATATAATCGATACCGTGTGACCTCTCATAAGGTATGTGTAATACGATAATACCAATGTCAAAATGTCAAGCTTTTAGCCCTGTCATTGTCTTTATCAATTTAATGGGCAACATTTAACTTTTTACAAACACAATCCCGACCCTGGGGAAGAAAGCTTTGGAAAACATTGTGGGAAAAGGAGAAAATGCTGGTAATCTGCATTTTCTCCTTTTCCCACAATGTTTTTTTTTACCCTTTCAACGATAAATCCCACAATTTACAATGTCACTATTTTCAGCCATATCTAATATGTCGTCTACAAATGCTTTGAATTTGGAGAAGTACAACATTTTATCATTTTCTGGGTGATTTCAATCTCTCATTGCTTTTAAAAACACGATTCTGTTTTCTACTATTTGAAATGGAATAAATCATATTGATCAATGAAACATCGAGACTACAGTTAATTTTTGGAATTAGAAAAACATGATTCCAGATTCGATTTGTCAGACGTCATTTTTCACCGGATCTGCTCGAACTGTTAAATCAGATCTGAAAGTTATCAAATGTTAAAGACAGATCATAATAAACACCGATAAAGTTACATTATTTTCTCAAAGGCCCAGTGTTGTCCAAACCTAAACAATGTGGGTCTCAAAATGCATTTAGATTCAAATCATAACGTTTAAAAGTATGGAAAGTACTACGAATATGACAATCTGTTAATGTACGGTCGGTCAAAATGTTAGTCGCTGGAAAAAAATGGGTTATGAATCGTTCTATCTTTTGTTTACTTTTTACCTGGTTTTGAAATTTATCTTTCTGACAGCGACTAACACTTGAACGACCGTACAATAACAGATTGTCATCTTCACAATTATTTCCATACTCTTAAACGAAACGATTTTGATTTAAATGCATTTTAACACCTGCATTGTTTACTTTTGGCCACTACAGAGCCTTTAATGTATACAATATCATCATCTAATAAAAGCACCATGTCTGTAGGAGTAATCGACCCCAAAGTCCGTATTAACCAACAGTTCTAGACTGTATTTTTAGTCTTTTTTCTAAAGTTTTAAAATAACACAATTTCAGATCGGCTAAACCGATTGTTTAGCTAACCAGAAACTGCGTTACTTTGATACTTAAAAAAGCCTTGAGAAATAGGCTAACCATGCCATTAAAAATGATTAGCGAATACGCCCCGAAGTGTTTGTTTTACCTAGTTATCTACTAACATCTTACATATATACGTTTGGGCATCTCTGTTGGTAGTCCAAATATTTAGACGTACACATGCTTATTTGCTGTTCAACATTTATCTATCGGACATTTCACATTTTACTTTTCTTTTGCATGTTACGTCTAAACGGGCCCCACTTAGTTCTATGTAGCAAATTCGATTTCCTAAAATCCGAGATAATGTCGAAAAAGCACTGAATTAAACATGAAAGATAACTTAACTGGATACAAATTTACTTTTTTCTCTCTCAAAAAGGGCCACATTTATGATATATTCATCTAGAATTCAATCGTGTAACTTTTTCAACACAAATGCCGCCATATTTACAAGCATATTTCGGGTTAAATAAAGAACCGACATTCCGAACGATTTTTGAACGAAATTAGGTTTGCCATCCCCCTCCCCCCCACGGACCGGATTGTAACGTTGGTTTTGGCAACCAGTTTTTTTTTTAACCTTTTTAGTTATTTTGAACTGCATTCAGTAACGATTATGAATTCACTGGCTCTGTCAATTGCATAAAGATCGGTGTTTTTGCACAATTTCCTGTGGCCAACAAGCATTTTGACAGAGAATAATTGACGGGGTGGACCAACGATTCGAAGGGCTTAATTGACGGTTTTATTTCACGAATATTTAAATGAAGTTCTGTTTACCAAAATTATTTTTATAACCCCCACATAAATTAATGTGAAATGCCTGTATAACCATAGTCCCTACTTGAATCATGTATATTCAACGATAACAACATATTCAGCACTTCGGTCTTGTGTCAGAAGCTGAATTTTGACATGGGAAACCCCGACCTCATTGCGTGGCTTTAAATATCCATTGAATAGTTCATGAAAAAAGATAATGTATACCAAAACTCAACTAAAATGCTTCCTTTCACTAGAACTAACTTTTTTGGTTAATATAAATGAACAGTTCTAAGTCAATTAGCTTCGGTTTTTGAAGCGCGATGAACGGGACGGACGAGTGTAAAATTTAGCGTCCATTGGCCTTCTCTTGACAGCAGCACTAGAATACCAGAAAATAAAAAATAATGCTTTTTGCAGTATTTCTGCTCAAGCAAATTAATATGAAAATCAAGTTGTGGAATTGAAATTCACGTAATAAATTTTGGCTACACGCGAAACCTCACGCAAGAAAAAAAGAAAATTAAATAAAAAAGAGCCATTTTCCCGTTATCTTGTGTAAAATGACAGTTTTGTAGTAAATTGACACCCTTATTTGACATTTTCTTTGTCAAATCATGCAGAAATACCTATCCATAAATTAACAGACATGAAAAATTGATCGGTGCAAAAAACGCAGAAACCCATGACACATAATGTTCCGTTAGACTTAGCCCGATCAGAGAACTCAGACCGTCTTTTCAGCTTTTTAATTACTTTAAACAGAAAATTTTCACAATTATCTTGATCTAACAGACTTTTTTTGCTGCAAATAATAAGTATGGGTTGCTTAAGCTGTAGTTGAGAACCATTATTGTCCAACCCTCTAATATGAAATCTTAACCACAGATTTACAGCTCAGGCGTTAAGTGTACCCTAAGCGGAAATACCGGTTTTGGTTCCTTCTATCAATTTATTAGCAGCTGTAAAGAAGGACTAGGAATTTTCTTCAAAACTACTTTACCATAAATCACCTGAAAATATTCAGTGTCTTAATAAAAGGGTTGGAAATATTCACTCTCAGTAATAACAGCGAGTGGTCTGGATTTTTTTTCCCGTCGTAAGAGACAAAAAAAAAAACATACTCTGATCCAAAAAAAGGTCATAAAAATGCCACTAAAACCGATCTTTCCTTTAGAAACGTGCATACGGTCTTGTTTTGGTTGCAGTTCCTAAATTAACAGCAGTGAAACTATTGTTTGCATTCAAATAAGGGGTTCATAAAAAAAAAAGGTGACGTCTTTCACTTCATAGTATGCAAGAAAACTGGGATGCATTTCGGGTTAGAAAACATGCAACCCTCGAAAACACGTCGATCGACGATAGATCTAATTCCTCTTTCATGAAATGAAGCTTTTCAATATTTACCAAAGTTATAGTTTACATAAATACTTGGAGCCTCAGTGCCGTACGTTCATTTATGTCCATGTCTTTACCTACGTAAAATAAAGCCATGCACATAAAACATCTTAAAATCTGATATGTAACACTTAACCAGTCATTCAAGAAAGTTGTCACTCTATTTAACACACCAACTCCAGAAAGTGTCAGAAACTCATGTTGGACGAGGAATCCGGGGAAATCGATTCAGAATACGTGGGAACGAACTAGATTTGGGACGAATTACTAGGACATTCTCTCGGCGTTTCTTTTATTTATAAACAGTCTTAAAACTCGATAACTGTCTGTTATGGACCATTAGACGATTCAGTACTTCTTTCTAGGCAAAGTTATGTTTGTGAATGAGGGTTGCCCCTGTCTGTAACAGTTTAATGAAGGTAAAGGAATTACGTTTAAAAAAATTCTTTTAGTTGCGTTAACTACACACTTACACACCGGTTTCACTTCAAAAATAGGGTAGTGTGAAATAGAAGCGGATTTAACTCATAAAACGTAAGTCTTTTACAATCAAATCTTTAAAATCGGTTCAATATTGATTTATCTTGTTACCGATATAAGTTTTATTGGGCACTTTGTATTTTAAGTGTCCGAATTTGTTGCTCAAACAGCGACAAAATTCGATGTCGGAGTTTGCTAAAGAAACCTAAGAAGGAACCGATAAGACCCTACGTACACGATGAATGTCAAAATGTGAAATAACGTACGTAGGGTCTTATAAATAGGACTACTCTGTTGGAAAACGGCGTTTTTGCATCTTTGTAATTCATTATACTAAGCAAGTCGTCGCCTTATATGGATTCGTTTTGTTTGAAAGCCGGCTATATCGTTTGTTAGAATAAGCCCTTGACATACAGAAAATTTACCAAAAGCAAAAGTTCCGACCCAGGTCAGCCTGCGCGGACTACAAAAGGTGACATGGGTTGATACTTTTTGCAGATGCATTGAACCACTTTTTTCAAAGAGCATGGCTAATTTTATTTTGTAGAGGTCAACAGCCTACATGAGATTCGAACATGGGTTGCGGATCTTCCTCCACCAAGGTAGAGACATTTAGGAACCCACAGGAGAATCAGACCCATCAAATCTCGAGTCCGAAACCAATACATGTCCAAAGTCCGACGAGTCCAAAGTCCGACCACACTAAGACACCTTCTTCGAGGTCATCATCAGCATCATCAAGAGGTAAACAGAAACATGATGAAGCTCAGAAGGCTGATCATCGAAGCAGAAATAGCAGTGCTAATACAAAAAGAACATACACGGTAACAGACACTAGTGAACACGAGAGGCAAACTCAGAGCGACGAAAATCAAACATATAAAGTATCGAATCTGTTAGATGAAGATGAACGCATTATATTAGAAAACGGTCTATGTGTTTTGGACATCCCAGATATCGATGAGACGAGACAGATGAAAGATTACACAATTGATGATCTTGCAGATGACAGAAGTCTGTTTAAATATGGAAGGAAAGTCTACAGTAACGATATAATGCAGTCAATTATTAAGGTTAGTTGTTGAAGCTTTCATAAATTCTCGATTCATTTGATAAGAGTAAAACAGAGAAGTTAGAGAACTCATTTGAAACTCTAACACTAGAATGCGTTAAGAATATTTCTAATACAAACGACCCTTTTAGTATTGTGGCAGACTATCTATGAAAATAAGGTGGAAAAACGATAAATTGCTCACGAGGAATTTTTCCCCTTTGCCACATCTTATTCGCCTGCATTTGTGTATATTTATTAATGAGTCGTGTTCTGTGAAAAGGGGGCTTAATGCATCTGGTCAATTTTCTGTATGTATGAGGACCAGTCTACCTCATGATTAAGTTGATGTTAAAAGAAGTGGCTATTACGGATCCAAAAGTATTCAATGGTTTGTTTGGTATGATGCATCACGGAGATGCATTAAGCCCCCTTTTGCCAGAGCATGGCTCATTTATTTTAGCTTCAAATAGATGTAAATGACAACACCGCTATTATTTGAGACCAGACCTACCGTTTACCTTTTGCCACGACGTTGAGTTACAACCGATTCTTTAAACATTTGAACCATGCTTTGTGAAAAAGGAGTTCAATGAATCCGCCAAAAGTATCGATTCGGGTCATCTTGCGCAGGCTAACCTGGTTAAAAAAACTTTGCTATCGGTCAATATTCTGCATGTCAAAGAACCAGTGTACCACATGATTCAGTCGGTTGTTAGACAAAATAGATTTTATGGATTCATAAGTATGTGATGTCTTGCCTAGTATAATGTATCACGGGGATGCATTAAACCCGTTTTTTGCCAGAGCTCACATATACATGTATTTGATTCATTGCACGTTTGAATAATTGAGATAAGTGCAAAACCGATATCATCTAGCTTTCTCTTTGCTAAGATTTTCAGTCGAAATGAAGAATACGATTTACTAACGATAGATCTGACGACGACAACATTCAGTTATTAGTCTACAGTGTTTTGTGTGTGTGTGTGGGGGGGGGGGGGGTTTAATGCTCAACATATATACAACTGCATCAGGTCTAGAATTTAGCCTGTTAATGCAGCAATATTGAACCCAGACAATTAATTGTCAAGGACACTGTATTTCAGCATATTAAACGTAATATACGAAATCTAAAGGAAACTAACATTAATTGATAAATTAAACGAAACTTACCTGTAAGGTGATGTTTGATTTCAATTCTGATGGGACCAATCCACTGAGAATCATAGGAGTGAACACTTGACCAATCACGTGACCAGAGCCTCAGGTATTTAGAGAGAATTGTATTTTGGAACTTGGCAATGCAAATGGATGAAGCCCAGATAGGGTTGGGTAAAGGGCGGGCCTATGATTCTCAGTGGATTGGTCCAAGCAGAATTGAAATCAAACATCACCTTACAGGTAAGTCTCGTTTAATTTATCAATTCTACTGGGCCCAATCCACTATCTGAGAATCACAGGAGTACTTTAGAGACCAAGTTCCAAAATGCTGCTAAGAATTCAGCCGTAATATAGTAATCCGTTTCACTTTATTGCGGGTACTTGAACACAGAAATATTTACATGGCGAAGCATGGATAAAATAGTGTACTGCACATATTTAACGAATGATGAATTTTTATAACACAAATGAAAACACAACTGTTTTTATTTACTCTTATTATTTCATGGGTGAACTACTAATATACATGTATACATGTATAGTGATAGAATCAGTCGTCTTGACATTCAGTTTCTTTGTTATCTGAATTCAGCGCCAGAACATTATGACTAAATGATGAATCATTATTTATTGTTTTATTGTAGAATTTCCTGAATGTGCACTCTTTTTTCCATCCAGCAGTTTTCATGACCGTATCTATAGGAACTCTAGTTGCTACGGCGCTAGTAGATGCACTTCTTGTGCTGTGAGCGGAGTAGATATTCATATCTACTCCAGAAAGTTTTAATGCTAATTTTATCCATCCCGCGATTGTACTTTTCGATGTAGGATTATGCGGCTTTTGTGTAGTAAGCAACAGTTCATCACTTTTCCGTATTGTTTTAGTCTTTTCTATATATTGTTTTAGTGTGTTTATCACACACAGATTTTCATCATTCACATATTTCTCAATATAAATCTCCGGTAAATGTGTTCCTGGTTTTGACTGCTTTAGCAACTGCTTTATCCTTATTTTTACACTGCTGGCTTGAATGTCCAAGTCATTTAAGTTAAGAAGGGAAATAGTTTGACACCTTTGACCGGTTACCAAAGCTAGTAAAGTCACCAATTTTACAGTTAGGAACTTAAGAGAAATATCTGATACTTTCAGAGTTTTGAGGAAATCTAGAACTAACTTGACGTCCCATGTACAGTTGTATTTAGGCAAACTGGGTTTTAATTGATAAATGCCTTTAACGAATCTTTTTACAAGAACATTGCTTGTTTGGTTTTTATCACTAACAATATCGAAATAAGCTGATAATGCTGATCGCGCTGTGTTTATCGCACTGTAACCAAGTCCTGAATCAAACAAATAGGTAAGGAATTTGACAATTTCACTTATAGATGGATTAGTGTTACTAATTTGCCTTTCACTGCAAAAGTACAGCCATTTTTTGAGATATGACCCATACTGTTTCTTTGTGCTGTTTCTCCAGGAGGCAATGATGACATTGGCAGCTTTTTCTGGAATTCCATGACTTTGGAGATGTCTCCTGATATTTTGAAAACTCCCATCTTCATGGACTTTAACGGATGTTTTTGCTGTTTGTTGGGTATTGACAGAGGATTCTCCATTTTTGGGAGTATATAGCACTGGTCGCATATGAGTTGCAGTATTTGTGGAAACCATGGCTGTGAGGTAAACAATGGCGCAATCAGTATTGCATGTGCTTGGTCTACCCGAATTTTCTGTAACACCGCTCCCAACATGCTAAATGGAGGAAATATATAATATAATGCATTAGTCCATGCTAATGAAAAAGCATTCACTGCATAAGCTCTTATGTTAGGAATGAAAGATACATATTTGTCTTTTTTTATGATTTTTAGCAGATGCAAATAAATCAATGTCACATTTTCCCATTCTCAATTCAATTTTGTTGAAAACTGTTTCATTCAGTGACCATTCCATGTCGTCATTCAATTTTTTGCTAAATCTGCTTAATGCATCAGCTTTTGTGTTTAGTTTTCCTGGTATATGGTAAGCACTTAGCCATATGTTTCTTGCCTCACGCCACAACCAAATGTCTCTAGCTAATTCATTTAAATTAGATTTTCTGCCGCCCATTTTGAACAAATATTTAAGTGCTACTGTATTATCCAAAAACATTTGAATATGTTCATTTCTTGTTTCTGAACAAAATGATTTGAGGCATAGGAATGCTGCTTTAAGTTCCAGATAATTGATATGATGGCATTGTTCACTTTCATTCCAATGACCATTTATTTCAATTCCATTTGTCACATCATATCCTCCATAACCAGACATTGAACTGTCAGTTTCAATTCTTCGTTTTGGTGTGCCAATTGAAATTGGTCTACACGCTGATTTAACATTGTCTACCCACCATTGTAAACAAATGATTGATTGTTGTGACAAAGTCATTGTTTTGTCGAAATTGCCTCTGTTCTTTTTCAATTCCAAATCTCTTTGTAATTCGAGAGGTTTGTAATGCAATGGAGCATATTTAACTCCCGGTTCTGCAGCAACTAGTTTTCCAACTAATTTCGAGAAATCCCTTATTGACATAGTTACAGTTTTAATCATGTTAATACAGTGCAATTATATATCATTTGCTTTTCTATCGCTGAGAGTTACTGTCATTTGATTGGAGTTTAACACAAAACCCACGAATTCAATCGTTTGTGTAGGGATCAGTATTGACTTTTCTGGATGCATGGTTAACCCTAAAGAGTCTATTAATTTATTTGTATCTTCAATATTCCTGTTGCATTCGTCTATTGAGTCACTTGCTAGCAATGAATCATCTATGTATATCACATTTTCATGTCCTAATTTTCTTAAGGAAGAAAACATAGGCTTAAGAACTTTTGTGAATATGCGCGGAGCACTTACCAGACCGTTAGGCAAGCATGTATATTGGTACACTGATTCCCCCCATATGAATCTTAGGAATTTCCTGTCGGACTCAGCAACAGCTATGCTGTAATATGCATCCTTTAGATCTATTTTTGCAAAGTATACACCCTTTTTAACCATATTTAAACCTGATTTTAATGTTTCCATTTTAAAGTGTATTTTTTCAATATGCTGATTTAATTTCTTCAAATTTAGTATTAGCCTATAAGTACCGTCCTGCTTGGGTCTGATGAATATGTTTGAAATTATTTCTTCCTTTTCATGCTGCACTTTTTCAATAACCCTTTTTTCCACTAATCCATCAATCAATGATGTAATTACCTCCTTTTCCTTCTCATTAAAATGTATTGGATATTGAGTACCACCTGTCGGCCTACTATCTAACTCTAGTTTATAGCCAGATCTTACTATTTCTAAAATGTAACGGTCTTTTGTCAAGTTTTCCCAATTTTGAATGTAACCTTTAACCTTTCCTGCAAAGAAATTATCGGGTTTATTTAGTAACTCTATATCAGGTGGACTTACTGATAATTTTGTTTCAGCTTCGTTTATTTGCGGAATTGTTTTGTCTGTTTCTTCTCTGCCGGCTGATTGTTCTGCCGGCTTCTTTTCCATAAAAAATGATTCGTACTTTGCGTTTGTTTCGTTCCGACTGGTGTACCCTTGTAATCTCTTTTCCGATTTCGATGTTTCATGTGGTTAAAGTCTTTTTTTCCTCTGCAAATTTCTGTGCTTAACTTACGCATCGTATCCATGGACTTTAATTGGATTTCTAGGTCATCCCCTAACAAGTTGCTAGTTAAGGGCGTGTTGTCATTGCAAAGTTGTTTGTACTTTTCGTTTATACCTGGTCAGATGTGGGAGCGCCTTGAATTTGTGATATCTCTGTGTGCGTAAGCCAGTAATTGGAAAGCATCCTTTGCCATTCCAAATTCTTTGGGCTGATTTGTTTTTAACAAATGGTCCATTAATTTCACCAGTGGGACAAGTCCTGCTGTCAGATAACCTTGTGTAGTTTGAAATTTTCTGTTATTATCTTTCAGACTTTTGTACAAAGATGAACTAACCCAAAGTTCCTTATTGATTTTAGGAACCGTCAAATACGTGCAATTTTCGGGTCTCACTTGTTTCTCGCAAAGTGCGGACGCAATTTTTCTGTCGATCGGTTGGCTTATACCGGCATTAACTACCTCCGCCAAATTCTCATCGACCTTTGGCCCCGTACTCTCCCATTTCTTGAAATCGCCACCCATTTGCAAAAGCATCTTTCTTGTTTCGTTCATGCTATTTATATGGCTAGGGCCCGGTGACATAGATCGGGATCGGCCCCCCTCATCATCGTCACTGTCTGATACGGATTCGTAGCCCGTTACAGATGGCTGCTCGTTATCAGTAATTTGGGGAGGTTGTATTATTTTAACGAGGTTGTCGACCTTTTCCAACAGTAAATTGAATGACTTTTGCTGAGAGATAATCAGCGCCTGGTTTTTATCAATCTACTTCTGCAGCTCCAGTTCCTTATTTTCATTACCCGAATTGAACTTCCTGTGGGCGATCCCATGATGCATTCCTGCGCGTCCGATTTCCGGCTCACGCACCTGCTGTTCTTGCAAAGAACTGGGGCCCTCGACGGGAAAACCCAAAACTTTATCGAATATGTTGCCAATGTTTGTGTTGGCTTCGGCCACTCCAGCGGTCTGAGACCGTTTAGCCTGAAGAGTGGTAGGTCTTTCCAAAACACTGTCGGTTGGCATTATTCTCAACTCGTTCAGTGTGTCAGTTTCGTCCTGAATAGTTCCTATTTCAGGATTTTCCTCGGAAGCCGCCATGCTGGCTTATCAGCCTGTTGCACACAAAGGCTGAACAAAGGATTTTTATATTTTTCATAAAAAAAGCACAAAACACATGTAATCCGTTTGTTTAATTTTTATATCCTTTTAAATCTATGGATTACACTTTTTGTAATCGTAAATATATCCCTCTAAACGCTTTTGTAAAAATTATTTTCAACAATTTTATTTTCCTTAAATTTCGTGCGAAGCTGGTCAGTTTGATAGGCATTCGCGTTCTGAGGCTCTGGTCACGTGATTGGTCAAGTGTTCACTCCTGTGATTCTCAGATAGTGGATTGGGCCCAGTAGAAGAAGTAATACTCAACGAATTAGGAGGAAATAATGTCATCAAAATATATCTTAACAATTAGCTTGCGTATATCGATATTTGATATTAATTGAGATGAGAGCTGACTAAGATTAACCTAGGAGCATTTTCTCCTATTCCCAAAATATTGTCAAAAACTTCCCGTTTCTCCACTAGGGTCGTTCAACATGAAATGTTTTGCTAAAGGGCTAACCAGCCTGACAAGAAAACAAAAGGCAGTAGTGTGCATTTGATCTTTGTATCATTAATTTATTTCCAGGAGCGTGTCCGACAGTACGCAGAATGTTCTACTGTACCAGAGCTCGTCGGCGTTATACATCCGGTACGTTTAGCCCGATGGAGCGGTGTGACTCGTAAAGAAATCAAGCAGCTTCTACCTGTATGTCAAGTTGGCAACTTTGTAGATCTACCAACCGACCAGTATCTATCGCGTATGAAACAGTGTGTGGAAAACGTTCTGGAACCAGACCCGGAAATAGGTGAAGATGGTCACTATGTGTTGGAGTACAAGCAACAACTGTCAAGATGGTTACAGAAATATCCGGAAATTCCGATTGGTAACAGCATTCCGGATTACCAAAGAGACCCTAATGAAATTGTGTTTCCCATAGCCATTGATGACCCATTATCATTTCGAAAATGGATTGAGGAATGGGAACTGTTTGATACAGAGGTTCCGGAATCCGGTGCTTGGAATATCATCGAATACAGTTTCGTTCATGATCCCAAACTGGCAGAACAATTTCATGACCACTATGCTTCCATTGTCAAATCACGTAATGATATATCTCTTGACGATTTTGATATGACAATAGATGGTGAAGCAGCATGGAATGTCATCGAATTAGATATAGTTAAAAACGATACGGCAACGAAAGAGCAGTTAAAAATCTGGTCTTTGCGAGAGAAGAGGACTAATTTGCACGATCCTGAGTGGATGAAAGGAAGGAGACGCCAGATTGCGGACATCATGCTGAATAGACACGACAAATGGGAGGCCGATGTAATGGAGCCGTATTTATCCTTTGCTGAGCAAATGGAAGAAGCATGGCGCTTGTTTCAGGAAGTTTGCGATAAATATTTTAACCCACCTCATAAGTATCGATTGTTATACAGCACGTTTAGTGAAACAAACTATCATAGTACTGATAATGTAGATTGCCAAGTACGAGACCGTAATGACAATAGTTCAACTGATGTGTTAACTCTAGAAGATGAAGTTAATTCAGGTTCCAATGAAATACAATATAGCTATGAGAATTCAGAAGATGGTGAGGTATCCAAGGATGAGGCGAGCGAAAATAACAAAGAACAAGTAGACGATATTGAAATTTCTGGAGAAAACGAACGAGACAATATTTCTGGTGAGATATCCAATGATGAATCAAACGAAAAGAACGATGAAAAAAATAACTACATTGAAATTTCTAGACAAAACGAACAAAACGTTGATTATGGCGAGGTATCTAGTAAAGACGAAAGTGACAAACAGTCAGTGGATGAAACTGATAAAGAACAAACAAACGATCGGGTAAATTCAAATGACAATAAATCAACAGACGGGTTCGTTAACGCCGAAGGAAATGCAGAGGATACACAGAGCATTCGGAATGCTCAACAAGACGATGACAGACCTCAAATTGAAACGATGGATAGCGGGCTTGAATTAGATACGTCTGACGCGTTTTACAAGTGATGTTTTATGAAGAGTTGTTCGTGTACGAGCGTGAGAGAAATTTCTCCGGGGTCATGTTATTTGTTTGCTTGTCGTTTAAAATGCATTTTTGGAGTCCAGTGCACTTATTCATACTTTTCTGGAGTTTATTTTAACAGTACTTCGCACAACATTCTTTGGAAGCCACTGGCTACATTCCCGCACGTCCACTGTCAAAACATTTATCAGTGGTAGTAGTAGAATGAATCCTGTTGCAATGACATCAATACCCGGAAAGAAACTGGCCGAGTCTGGGATTTGAACTAGCTACCCCCTTGTTTCAAGCTTGTTCGTTTCCAAGTGAGCAAGGTAATGGGTGTCTAAGCGTGATAAAATCTCGATTAAATGCAGTCATCATTTAGCATTTCTCCAGGAAATACAATTTTTTTCTTTTAGAACTGACATTTATGTGGTGGATTTATTTTCTGTGAAGTAATATGGATGAAATACTTTTTAAGAGGAATATGTGTCAGAAGACGTGT
Organism: Hippopus hippopus; assembly: GCA_946811185.2. Lineage (NCBI taxonomy): Eukaryota > Metazoa > Mollusca > Bivalvia > Cardiida > Cardiidae > Hippopus > Hippopus hippopus. The sequence continues at coordinate 35,628,941 of OX328097.1, forward strand.
GAGTATCTGTATGAACACTTTGCACCTTAGATATACCAGTCAAACCGGAAACTGATTTGAACTATTTCTTCCACTAAACTATATTGTTTGATTTCTTCATATTTCTCCATTGGAGCTTTCACATTATCTATATTTTTTTTCTCGAAGGACTGTGTCTGTGAATCACTCAGTGAAGCCGCAGTGCCGCTCATAGGTGGCTGATAAGTCAAAATTGCCTTGGATGCTGTAATGAAAATGAAATAAATCAAGGAAATATTAGAGATGACAACAGCTGATCTCCTCTCTCTCTCTCTCTTCTGTCTGTCTGTCTGTCTGTCTGGCTTTGCCATTGCATTTCGAAGATATGAACTTCTCTCAAACAGTTAAGAAAAAGGATGTTCATTCGCATATTTTTATCAAACGATATATTACCGGAATATTTCCATGAAAACCTACATGTGTTAAAGAAATGCTTGCACACTGTGTTTTACCACGCCACATGATAATGCGTATAAAATACTGGGATACACTGGTCGATGGAAATGAAATAAGAACAACGACTGACAAAAACGTCCTCTGCTGGTGTTAATCTGCTTAATCAAATCCCTTGTTTCAACACGCTAGAAGAAAAAAAGGCCTTTGAAAAAAATGTGTGGAAAGAAGAAAATGCTCTCGCAACCAGCATTTTCTTCTCTTCCACAAAGTTTTCTACCATTTCAAGAACTTGTAGTCTACAAACGATTTCAATCTGGACAAATCTAAAATTCCGTCGTCTTTTAAAGTTTCAAAGACTAACTTTCTGAATGTCTGAGATCTTGTCTCATCCAGTTACACTTTGAAATGAGCCTTGCTCTGGGAAAAGGGGGTTTAATGCATTTCTGTGATACACTTTACCAAGCAAGTCATCTCATAATTATGGATCCGTAAAATCCACTTTAGCTAACAACCGGCTGAATCCTGAGGCATAATGGACCTTGGACATGCAGAAAATTTACCAATAGCAAAAAAGTTTTGACCCAGGTCAGCCGGTGCGGACTGCGCAGGTTGAACTTTGTCGATACTTTTTACAGATGCATTTAAAACCGCCTTTTCACAGGGCATGGCTCAAAATAAAGTTACCAAGATATTTCTTCTGGTCTATGCCTAAGCTATTAGCGGGACGTAAAGTCTAGAATTGGGCTGCGACATGCGAAAAGGCGCATTCAGACATTTGCGTAAAGTGCCGTCTCGGATCAGCCTGCGCAGTCCGCGCAGGCTAATCCGAGAAGGCACTCTACGACTACATTAGATTTTGTGCTACAAAAGACTTGCGCAAAACAGAAAATTACATAAAAACGGAAAGTGTCGTTTCGGATTAGCCTGCGCGGACTGCGCAGGGTGATCCGAGACGACACTTTACGCAAATGTCCGAATGACCCTTTTCGTGTGTTGCAGGCCAGATTATCTTGTCCATCGGGAAAGGGTAGCTTTCGGAATTAACCTTTTACTAAACAATTCCATATTTTTTAACCAGTCTTACAGAAAAGGCTTTATAATTTGTAAAAAAAAAAGGAAGATATCTTCTCTTCCATGCCATAGTTATCACTGTGGCATACATTCTAGATTACCTTGTCCACTGGAAAATGGTAAGTTTTGACATTAACAATTTACCACACAAATGCGAGTTTTAATAGCCCTGTCAGAAAAAGCTTATTAAACATTGTGAGAAAAGATCTTTCTTTCCTGCAATCCCTAAGCTTTCATTGCAGCCTTTTAGATATATCTTATTGATTGAAATAATGGTTTTTAAAATTGATTTATTACCACGGTTCATTGCCAGATAACCTAAAAAAAAAAAACTTCAAAATTGCCATAACATCATTTGAGCAATGACTGACAATGTCCGTTTCGTATATTTAGCAGGGCGTAGTAAAGTTTTCAAGAATACGTGAATACAGGAGAAAAAAAATGACAAAAAGAAAAAAAAAAAATACACGACAACCATTCTTTCACCCACGATTTTTTTTCAAAGAATAGAATACTGCAAGAGGCAAAAAGGTCGCCTGCAGGGGGCAATGAGTCAAAGCGTTAGACTGTAATAAAGGGTTAATATCCACTTATGTTCTAACTGGAATTGCGATAATGTCAAACGCAGCGTGCCCCGGGCCGCAGGAAAATTCTAAGTGCCACGAATGGCGACAAGTAGGGAAAAGATACAAGTGTAACCAAATGTTGTACTATACAAGTTTGATTGACAGCGGCAAGCGGAGATGACAGAGGTATAAACAAAACAGAACGGTGAGTGATGTCAATTTCATTTAAGTGTATCGTAACAAGTGAAAGCATGCGTGAAACGTGTGTTAAACTATTCCATAATATTGTCTTATCTTTAGCATTGTGCACAAATGAAACTGACACTTTCAGTGGGTAAAAAACATCCAAATATTTAATTTTTCATCACTCCATTTTTATTCTTTGGTTTTTATTAATCAGAAAATCACGCATACAATTGGACAATATAGATCCAAGATCAGGCTACACGTTACGTGCGGTCTGATCTTAATCTACATTATCCCCACGAACACTTTAACTTTCCCACAGAAGAAAACGATTAAACCAACAAATTGTTGTAACCGGTCTTTAATCAAAACAGGCATTCCGTGAAATAAACATAATCCTCGGAACCGTTTTCCCGCCATTTTCTGTCTTTGAACGCAGTTGGGTAAGGGACAGGTGTCAGGTGCTTTTTGGTTCATGTAAAATTACAGGTATTCAATTAGAGTGGTAATAAACACAAGTAAAAACATGCGTTTACCGTGAAAATCTTTCTGGGAAAATATTAACCACTTAATATGTCGTATGTAGTGCTTTGCCTTTTCTTTCTTTGTGCTCTTTGTCTGAAAGATTCTCCAGAATTCATTAGCGTAACATCGTTTAACCCTCATCCTGATATCCAGGAGCTCTGGTGATATTTACGAAGAGTATAGACCGAAATCAGACTGCACGTATGTGCAGTCTGATTTTGGTCTGTACACTTCGGTATTCAATGAATGATTAAATCTTCAATCAACCTATTTCGACGAAATAAGTAAGTCTTAAACATTTCGGTTCTCATGATCATTTCAGTTCCGGAGAACAAAGATTTACCAACGACCTAAACTGTTAGTAGGTAGTAGAGTATAATGAACAGTCATTACTTATATATGAAAGCCAAACTACTTTAGATTATATTACCTGTAGAGATACAAGTTAATTTATGCGCATAACGAATTCCCTTTGTGTCGTGTAAAGTTACTTTCTTTTCTTACTTGATATTGTCTGTAGCTTCAAGATATCGGGAGTCTTTGCCAAACAATTTCGAGTTTTAACGACCCATGAGAAAAGTGCTTTTGCAAAAATTGTGGGAAAAGAAGAAATTGCCGATGACCGGCATTTTTCTCTTTTTCCACAATGTTTTCTACCCTTTTTCAGGTAAATTCCATCGTTTCATCCACATTTATATTTTCGTCTGCAAATTTTTATATATCTATTTTGATGAGTCCAAAATTGTCGTTCGGTAAAGAGTTAAAGACTAGAATGAGATGTATTTTCGGTTACAAGTGAAAAGTTGTGATGATATACTATACCTCGAAAAAAAAAAGACATGAAAAATAAGTTCTGGAAAGCAAGATAAAATAAAATCAAAGTACTTACAGCACTGATAAAAGAACGTTTTCTAACCCCTATTGCTAGCAGCATTTTGATCTAGGATGATAATACAAGGTAATACATGATCATAGTAAGGTCGTGTGAGACTACGAGTGAAAATTGAGCAACTTTTTTAAATGTACAAGGGACATTTTTTTTGAAAGGAGTTTCAAATCGTTATGAAATTATTTAAAAAAAAATCGAAGTACTCATTGACTTTGCCGATCTATATTTTCGCCTATAGATAGCAATTATAATATCTTTTTTTTTTTTGCGAAATATTCTTGAAAAGAAACTTCTACATTTATTGTTAAAAATAAATCTAGAAGATCATCCGTTATATTACGACCTTGTGTTTTTTGGACTTTGAGGAAGATGCCTTTCGAATATATTGTAGGAAAAAGACTTAAAGCATCATTTTCCCCTTTACAAACGATATTTTCTACTTTTTCAAAGACAAATCCCGTCATTAGAAGCATTTTTCCCGCTTACTAAATGATTTAGCCAATTAGAAGTTGTGTTATTTTCAAATTTAGAAAATTCTTTAAAATAAGACTAAGAATATTCCTAAGAATGATTGGTGAATAGGGGCCATGGGTTTCTTAAGGCCCAGGGTAGGGCTCTGCAGTTTCTTGCTTATGATCAAGGTAAGGCTCGGTGTTTATAATTTTTTTTTTTGTGCTCAACTCAGCTGAAATCAGTTGAGGACGAAATTTCAAAGTCATATAAATATAATTTCGCGCGACTCTTGAAGTACATTCCTAACTTTGGGGCAAAATTCCTTCTTCTCCTATGAATGTCAATTTTTTAATTTTTCTCACTGTCTGATGCATAAATGGAATTTCAAATGGAGCACAATCTCAGCTGAACATGAGGTCAATATCTACAAGCGTGGTCCAATGCTTCTCGAAAAATAAAAACCTCACAAATGTCTGCATCTGTCTTATACTTTCGAATATTGTTGCTTGCATATGGGTCCAAATGGTTTGTATGGGGGATGTTTGACGTCCAAGAAGACGCAGAAGGAGACAACATTGAACCCAGAACATCTCTTTGTCGTAAGTAGAGGCCTCTGACCCAAAATACATGTCATAAATACAAATATACATTGATTATGCCTTTGGCATAGAACCCCAAAACAGAGTACGCATAAGTACAGCAAAATCATAAATAAAAGCCTTTTGTCGGATTATTTTGTCAACTTCATATAGGCATAATAATCGAATGTTCCTCCCTGATCCTATGCAGTCACTGCAAAGCTGACCAGTACATTATTTTCCTTTTTGATAATAAAAACAATAAATGCACTAAATGACAGGAAGACGTGCCTACACGTGATGCGTGTGCCAGACCAAAATGTGACACTCGATTCAGTCATATAGATTTCTGTTGTAAATGTGTTTAGTTGTGTATCTTTGGATTTTAATACAAGGTTTTCTCTTGGAAAAGCAACTTACTGTTCAGGTAAGACTCACTGACATAATACCGGCAACTTCTCCCCTTCACTATATCGCGAAAAGCATTGGAAATCAAAATTATGGATAACATGAGTTTGCAATTTTTTACTGAATCATTCCTTATACATCAATCAAAATATAGGTCAACGGAAAGAAGCTGAAATTTCATTAATTTTTTATCTTTTCAATTATAAAACAATGCTACATATATGCATAGAATAATATAGTTATGCATAGAACGATATGGTGAGTGGGAGTGGGTATTATGCCTTGTTATTATTCATATATATAAGCACTCTGGAAAAAGCAACATAGTACTAATTCTTTGTTCCAAGCAAGTCGTCCCATGACAGTGATCTGATTTGTCTAGTAACCGGTTGAATAATGAGGTAGAGTGGTCCTTAGTCCAAATATTTATCGGTAGACGTATATATATCCTTATTTGCCTTTCAACATTTATCAGACATTTATCATTTTATTTTTCTTTCGCATGTAACACGATTAACTTCCAAATGAAAAATAAAGTATGCATGGACCTATAAATAGGACTAAATGGTCCTTTGACATGCAGGAAATTTACAAATACCGAAATATTTGACTCAGGTCAGCCTGCGTTGACTGCGAAGGCTGACAAGGGTCGATATCATTTGCAGATGTATTAAACCATTGAACGTGCAGTCTGATCTGAATCTACACTGACCAATCATCTTGTTCAGTATTCATGACGTGAATTGAAGAAATAGTGCGATATTTGGGTGATGATCGTCAGCTGAAGATGTCTATTTAATCCATATAGCAGTTTAACTCTATTCAAAATGAACAAATCTAATACTGTACTCTTCCATATTGAAAATTTTTGCAGGTGAAAAACTAGACCTCTTTCAAATGATAGAAATTGTCTTTGAATTTTCAAAAACATCGTGAGAAGGGGAGAAAATGCTAGTAGCCTGCACTTTCTTCTTTTTCCACAATGTTTTCAAAAAACTTTTTAGACAAGATCTTTTAAACTTGGTATTGGGTGGTAACAGGGCCAGAGGCGTTTTTAAGTGTATCAGTCAGCTTCCATGTACATTTTTGGGGAAAAATGTGCTACTGGAATGCCCTATGAGCACTTCTTTTTGTTATGGTGCGCCCATTTTATTTTCACTCTGTTTCAGTATATCGACAACTTTGTTGCTTTGGGAGAAAAATGAATATGTACTAATTTAAGAAAAAGTATTTTGAACATTCAGGTAGATTAAAAGTCACTCGTTGGCCTTTATATACAGTTTTCTACAGACTCTTTCTGTATATGTGATGCGTGTTTTTTCCTAGTTTAGTTGGGCCAGGGATCGTATATATACAGAAGATCCCTAGTCGGTGTGAGCCCAGTTTACTTTCATTTTGTCTCGGTTACTTTCTTGCTTTTCAGAAAAATCGTTGCGGTTAAGCAAAATGTAGTGAAAGAATAGATTAGTTGCCACCGACTGATCTTTATTTTTACTGTTGTGCAAAATATTTTTACACAACTATGAGACACTTAAATAGTTTTAGTACAAGTATGTCTTTTTTGCTTGGTTGGGTACTACAGTTAACGGTGAAAAGAGAATTGTTATAAACTGAAGCAAAAAAAATTGAAAAGATAAAAAAGTCATACTCTGGCAAAAGGGGGCTTAATGCATCTTCCTGATGCATGATAGCAAGCAAGCCATCACATCAATATGGGTCCATAAAATCCATTTTTTCTAACAACCAACTGAATCATATGGTAGACTGGTTTCTTGACATGCATAAAATTGACAAACAGCAAAAAGTTTCGGCCCATGTCAGCCTGCGCCGATTGTGCAGGCTGACCTGGTCGATACTTTTTGCAGATGCATTAATCACCCTTTTCATAGAGCATGGCTGAAATAAATATATCTGTCATTTTAATGTGTTGAACACTTTACCAAACAATTCCGATTTTTTACGACCCTGAGCAGGAGGTCTTTTGAAAAGATTGTGGGAAAAGTAGAAAATGCTGGTAACTACTATTTTCTACTTTTCCCACAATGCTTTCTACCCTGCTGAAGAATCTTCATTCATTTGTACCACAATCAGATTTGTCGTCTGCAGCAGATGCTTTCAATTAGGAAAAAATCTAAAGTTTGTCGTTTGGGAAAGTGTTAAATACCTAAATAATTTATTTCTGGTTATTGAATATGGTGTATGTTCAACAGCTGTTTTAATCAATGTTCTGACATTATGTGACGTTATTTACGGAAAATCGCAATTCTTGGATAAAGGTTAAGTATATAATCATTTACAGTATCATTTGGAATAAAATCCATCAAAAGAGAATTGTGGGAAAACGCTCAAATGAATCATATCTCGTAGAAACAAAGAACGCGCCCGTAGAAACGTAATAGCAGAACGATTCGTCATCTGCTGCCACGAGCCCAACTGTTGGCATTTTAAAGGCGCCGGGACTCTTTATCACTCTTTACTCATGTCGCAATGGCTTGAATTAATCCACGGAAAGAAATTGGCCGAGATAGGAGTTCGAGCCAATAATAGAGGTCAAGCAGATATGAAATTGCAGTATCTTACGGAATTTTTCTCAGTGCCGATTACGCCATTTTCATCTAATCCTTTATTACACAATGCCAAGTTTTAATGACTCAGACGGAGAATGCTTTTGGTAACCAGCATTTTCTCCTTTACCCACGATGTTTTCAAAAGGCTTTCCCCAAGAGTCGTATAAACGATTAATTCAATCTAGCTGATATGGTGGGAATTTTTTTATGAAATGGTATACATGTATCTACAAAACATAGTAAAAGAAAGAAAATCTGGGTACCAGCATTTTCTCCTTTTTTCTCTCACTTAATAGTATCACCGCCGGGGTCCTGAAAGCACGAGGTTACTGGGTAAAGAGTTAAAACAATTTTGAACTATTTTCACTTTGTTTTTGAAGTAAAGTGTGAAGTTATCTGGGTTGTCAGTAATAAAAATTACAGAAAAGTTAGTGTCTGCTTACTGTCTTGTATAGTTAAGTGGATTGCTTTTGAAAGGGTAATGCGTTAAAGAGGTTTATCCAACAGCGAATTTGATTAAAATAGGGTTGTAATTACAGTGTCACTGTTAGGTTGGGAAAGAAAGAAATAAATAAAGAAGAAAAGAAAGAAAGAAAGAAAGAAGGAAAGGAAAAGTAGAGAAAGGAAATGAAATAGAAAGAAAGAAAGACATGAACAGTAAAGAAAGAACTGAAAAAGGAAAGAAAGGAAAAGAAAGAAAGTAAGAAAGAAAGAAAGAAAGAAAGAAAAAAGGAAAGAAAGAAAGAAAGAGAGAAAGAAAGAAAGATTTGATATGTTTTCGCATAAAATGAAATTAACCCTTTTTTTTTGTCATTTGTTAATGCTTGATATTTTCGGTTAGATAAGAAAAAGCATAATGTTCCATTCCCTCTGTACGAAGCCTAAATACGAGTGTATATGAGCCATGCTCTATGAAATAAGGGTTTATGTATCTGCAAACAATATCGACCTAGCCTCAGCCTGTGCAGTCGACGCAGCCTAACATTGGTCGAAACTTTTTGCTTTTGGTCCATTTTCTGCTTGCCAAAGGACCAGTCTACCTCGTGATTCAGGCGGTTGTTAGACAATATAGACTTCATGGATCAACAATTATGACATGACTTTCTTGGTATAATGCATCATGGAGATGCATTTAAACTCCTTTTCCCAATGCATGGCTCGTACGATTACAGTGTTATCTATGCATCTTGCCTCCTTGTGTTAGATAAAACCACGCACAAATAAAAACTAAAGCCCATATTAATATTTCATGACCGTCACACACAGTCAGTGTATCGCACAAAACATCGTACCAAGTATATACAAGATCAGACTGCATGCTCTGTGTTCAGTCTGTTCTTGGTCTACATTGTCCGCGAAAGCAAATTGGAAGCAATGAGTACCTATGCATGACTTTATATTACAGAAAAGAGTAATTAAATGAGAGAAGAGAAGCGTACAACCGTGTTGGATTTGATAAGGGAAAGAAATCTAGAAAAAAACCGATATCTTGTTTCAAACTTTGTTGTCTCCCCTACATTGTAAGTCTTTGGAGAGCGGAGAGTTCTCATCAAACGCTCCAATGTTTTACAACCTCGTGGAAGAAGACAATGGGGAAAAAATGCGGAGGGAGATGGGAGGAGCAGTGTAAAAATGTAACCAGCGCTCTCTCCTCTCATCGCAATGTTGTACCCTTTCAAAGCCAAATCCGTCATGTGAGCCAAACTCAATTCGTCATTTACAAATAAGACATGATGTGTCTAAGGGGTTTTAATGTATCTGCAAAAAGAATCGACCCAGGTCAGCCTGCGCAGTCCGCGCAGGCTGACACGACTCGAAACTTTTTTGCTATTTGCATACTGTCCGCAAGGAAAAGGACATTCTTCCTCACGATTTAGCCAATTATTAAACAAAATGGATATGCATCCGTCATTAGGTGGTGCTTGGTATATTACATTACGGAGATGCATTAAACTCCCTTTTGCTAGAGCGCCCCGCAAATGCTTGTATGAAGGCAAAGTCTGAAATTTTGCCAATGGTAAAGAGTTACGGGTTGTGTTACCTCAGTGGAATATGCAGATCAAGGTCCAACTTAACAAACTCTGTACTCAGATCTTGGATCTACTGTTTGTAATCTGTAAACCCTCAGGCTGCTAAGCGCGACTTAAAGACTTTTTGCGGACAGTGTAACGTAACACATAACGTGCAGTCTGATCTTGGATCTACACTGTCCGATAAGGAGATATTTTTGCCAAACAATTAACTTTGAAAAAGCAAAGTTTGGGTTTTTAGTATTGGCTTGAAAGTGTCATTTCACTTATTTAGCAGGTTAAGGGTTAAGGGTTAAGTAAGTAATCCTTCCTCTCTCTCTCTTTCTTTCCCCCCCCCCCCCCCCACCCCATAAATCTGATTTACACAGACCGAAACGACATCTGATTTACACAGACCGAAACGACATTTCATTTATTCACTCTGCCAGACGACAAAATTGTAGACTCGTTTTTATAGAAAACATTTGCAGACGAGGAAATGAATGTTGCTCACTCAAATTATGGAATTATGGTGCTTTTTCCCAGCTGAAATGGTAGTAAACAATAGGAGTAGGAGCATTTTCTCCTTTTCCTACTGTATTTTCATTTTTTTTTTTAATCTATTTATTTATTTATTTTCAGGGTCGTTAAAAAACGAGAACGTTTGACAGTATTTCGTACGGTTTACAAATGAAATAGACAATTTTCGTCTTAATGAAAGACCAAAAATGTTGCGATTTCTAGACATTACCGCCCGCCGACGACTTTCTATTCCTCACGCAACATACCACTTTAGAAAACCTTGTGGCAAAAGGAGAAATTACGTCACGCACCATTTTTTTGCATTATGTTTTCACTTTGATTCATGTGTTAAACGTTTTAATATGTTCATCATCCATTGTTAGCAAGATGTTTTCATTGTGGAGTGGTACAAAATATGTTTTGGGATGAGTTAATGCTGAACTGGCCTGAATAGTTCATAGAAAGATGTATTTCGTAGATCCAAAACCAAACTGCTTTTCTATACCCTCTGATCTTGACCTACACTGTCCAATAAAGCAAATCAAATTTGTGAAAGTTATCTCAATGGGTTCAACTATTTTTAACAGATCCGGTCTCACACGCCTTATCCAATAATGAAATGACGGTTTTATAGGTTTCTATCATATAGAAACATTCATCACATGAAAGGTTCATTATTTGGTCCAACCCTTTACCATTCAATCCCGCGTTTTAACAACCCTGCAGAGGAAGGCTTTTAAAAACATTGTGAGAAAAGGAGAAAATGCTGGTAACCAGCATTTTCTCCTTTTCCCACAATGTTTTTCTACTCTTCCAGAGGCGAATTCTGGATGTTAGCAATATCTAATTTGTCGTGTGCAACTGCTTTGAATTTAAAGAAGTGTAAAATTGTGTCGTCTGGTAAAAAATTTAACTTTTTACCAAACGACAAATCTCTAGAATGGTCCAAATTGAAAGCATTTGCAGACGACAAAATAAATGTGACTGAAAATTTGAAATTTGTTTTGGGAAAAGTAGAAAACTTTGTGAAAAAGGGAGAATATTCTGGATACCAGCATTTTCTCAATTTCCCGAAATATTTTCAAAAGACTTCTCTCTCAGGGGCTGTTAAAGGTAGGAATTGTGTGGAAGAGGGTTAAATAGAGCGCAAAATTATTTCCATCAGAAAAGCCCTTTTACCGAGCGACTCACGCTGCTTTTTTCCAACTGGTTGACTTTAAACAATTTTTGTGTGACAGGAATATCATAAATACGTTATTTATAGGTAGCCATGGTTACGTAAACGCGCGAGATCTAGCGACAAGGGTGCTATTTAAAGACCTCAAACTGTGCTGGACCGTGGGATTTGTACCGACGACCTGGGGAGTTATAATTATTAAAACTATTATACTAGTTCCATGAATGAACTTGGCATAATTACGAGTATGAGATACTCTTTCAAAGTAAATTACATTGACGTTTTAGTCAGTGACTTGAAAATCAATTGCAGAACAAGTCTTACCACAACTACCACGATAAACCAGTTACCCTTTACCAAACGACAAAAAATATATGAGCCGTGCTCTGTGAAAAGGGGGCTTAATGCATCTGCGAAAAGTTTCGACCCAGGTCAGCCTGCGCAGTTCGCGCAGGCTGACCTGGGCCGAAACTTTTCGCTATTGGTCAATTTTCTGTATATCAAAGGACCAGTCTATCTCACGATTAAGTTGATTGTTAAAAAACTTGGATATTATGGACCCATAAATATTTTTTACACTGCCTGGTACCATGGATCACGGAGATGCATTAAGCCCCCTTTTTGCCGGAGCATGGCTCATATATATATACTTATCCAAATTGAAAACATTTGCAGATGACAAATTTAATTTTTATTCAGATGATGTGATTTGCCTTTGGAAGGGTGGAAAACATTGTGGGAAAAAGAGGAAATGCTGGTTACCAGCATTTTCTCCTTTTCCCACAATGTTAAGGATCGCCAAAACTCGGGATTGTGTGGGAAAGAGTTAAGTGTCATAACAATGCTTGTGTTACTATGTCCAATTCTATTCCATTTTTGCAAGCAATTCCCTGTAATAAATCTAGCTTTTGAAGTATGTTGCATAACTATTATCAATTTAAGATATATGGCCTGCAACACGCGAAAAGGGGCATTCGGACATTTGCGTAAAGTGTCGTCTCGGATTAGCCTGCGCAGTCCGCGCAGGAAAATCCGAAACGACACTTTCCGTTTTTATGCAATTTTCTGTTTTTCGCAAGTCTACTGTGGGACAAAATCTAATGTAGTCGTAAAGTGTCGTCTCGGATTAGCCTGCGCGGTCTGCGCAGGCTGATCCGAGACGACACTTTACGCAAATGTCCGAATGCCCCTTTTTGCGTAATGCAGGCCATATCGAAACCAACCATCGAATTAATTCTTTACCTTTTTAACTCAATGGAAAATTTTTTAGAAATTTCGATATTCAAATCATTTGCAGATTGCAAATGAGAAGTGACTGAAATGATGGGAATTGCAATCAAAAGGGTAGAAGACTGTGGTACAGGGAGATGTTAATAATAGATTCCCCGATTTTTGTCCCCATGATATAAATTATATATGTAGTTGTTGTCCATAAGGATATCAAATTCCAGATTTCCATTGACTTACGTGCATTCTTCAGTGTGCGAGAAAGTTTAACTAAGCAACTTCTGATTCTGCTATTATAATGAATTCTTGTAGAAAGCGAGGGTTCAAGCGAATTTACTTTCTTATTCCACTCCTGACATCAAAGTTGTAGAGTCTCTGAAACCTACAAGTGTTATTATTGAATCAAATGTTGTCCACGTTACCACTGACGTTGGTATAAACATGTTTTCGAACGTATTGGTCATTTTTAAACATCTACATTTTTATCACATTTTATTTAACAAGTCTAAAATATTTATTTGAATGTCAGATTAATATTGCTTCATTTTCACGTAAGTTTCACAAAAGTAGCTTTATCATATACCCACAATGATTTAAAGAAGAAACTTAGAAATGCATGTAAGTCAACGGGGTTTCGGAATTTGATAAAATATTTACAGCCACTTAGCACGTGGGCCATTCCCAATGAAAAGGGGGCTTAATGCATTTGCAAAAAGTATCGATTCATGAAAGCCTGTGCAGTCTGCTCAGGCTGACATGGGTCCAAAATTTATTGCTATTGGTCAATTTTCTGCTCGTCCAAGGACCAACCTATCTCAAGATTTATACAGTTCTTTTACAAAATAGCTTTTATGGATCAATATTTATATGATGTTCTGCGTGGCACAATGCATTAGGGAGATGACATTGAACCTCTTTTTGCCAGAGCACGACTCATGTACTTTCCACCAATAATTCGATAATCTCTTGATCCCACTCATGCTCGAACTATAGAGGTTTTCTTGTCTTCTGGTGGTCCAGTGCCTATCAAGAAACAAAGCAAAAGATTATGATAAAGTGCATTGATGTTACTGACCTTTGGTTGAAAGCGTCATGGATGTATAGACAATTCCATTCGATAAGAATAGACCACCGCCATTTTGTTATTACGTGACTCGTTCGCCATTACGAGAGTGAAAAGAAAAATCCATTACGAGAGTGAAAAAAAAACCTTGAAAGTCTGGAAAGGCGGTGCGTGTTGGCATGTGCTTTGTTTAGCAGCATCTTAGGGCAAGGAAGAGAAATTAACGAAATTGACATCAAATAGACGGTTATCAAGTGTTGAACCCTTTACCAAATAACAGTTTTTTAGACTTGTCCTATTTGAAAGCATTTACGGACAAGTTATATGATCTGTCTACGAAAGGATAGAAACATTTTGGGGAAAGGAGAAAATGCTGGTTTCCAGCATTTTCTCCTTTCCCCACAATGTTTTCAAAAGCTTTCTTCCCTCGGGGTCGTTTAAAAACGGGATTGTTTGGCAGAGGGGTTTACGGACTTGTTAAAAGACTTGTTAATTATATCGAAAATTGTAATACTACAACATATTCAAGTGTTCTAATAGAACTTGTAGACTGCAATCTGGTTTTACGACAGGTTAAGAGCCTTTGAACCCATTTAGCCTGTTTTGTTTTTTTCATTTTAATCAGCCAATGGGCCATGAAGTCTTAGCTGTAGACCAGCCCACACTGAAAATGTTAGTACAGTCCACAAATTGATTGGGATTCAAACGAATTAATTTGCATCAGGAATGTACAGAAAACTTTGTGGGAAAAGGAGACAATGCTACTTACCAGCGTTTACTTCTTTTTCCACAATCTTTTTGAAAAGCCGTCTTCTAACTGGCGTAAAAGTCGTCAAACTACAGTCCAATGAAGGGTCATTGAGACACAGGTTTTCCTTTTTTCCTTTACTGTCAATATTAGACATCTAGCTTAAGATGCTGACTAATATCTCCATTCATAAAACAAAACCTAATTCTGGGTCAGGACCAGAAGCTGTTTGTTGAACCGACTGATCTGGGTCTACAATATTTACCATTGCTGACTTTTATAGTCAACAGAGACAGGTTATCAATGATTTCGACGATACAGCTGAGTGATAAAATGATAGTGAGAAATGGGCCATTTTCCAAGTTGGAGAACTTATTGGGATTAACAATGTTCAGTTATCTGGAATAATTTTGTCCTAGACTAAATAAAGAAAAAGTCCAAATGAACACACGACTTTTTGAAGAAGATTGTAAAAAAAGGGAAAATACCTGCAACTTTTGTCTTTTTTTCATGGTATGTTGTCACAATTTCATGTGTAAAAGATCTAAAAGATTTTAAACGGGTAAGATACTTGGTAAATATACAAGTACTTTCTACTCAATTTCTATAATGAACAATCTAGGTATTTAAGAAAAGATAAATCTTGATTTAGCTTTGAATAAAAGTTAAACACTTACCCTATATTTACTCTTATGGTTTCGCCTTTGACTTATCTACGGCTAAATGTCGATGTAAAACATCGTCACAACTGGAGAAATTGCTCTAGTCGAACAAATTTCTCCATTCTCGAAAGTGAGTTTTATCTGTTTACGTGTATGATATTTGTCCAGCATTTTGCTTCTCTCTTTTACAGTGTAATTATTTTTTTTTTGCTATTTTGTTGCATTTAGGAGTTCCCAACAGCCAATGTGGAAAATAAAACTGAAACATTCTAGTGGCACTTTTAATTGAAACATAAATATGTACTTGAGCCACGCTGAAACACGATATGAGAAAGCCTTGGGCGGTGCTCGGCATGGATTAAACACTTCCATATGTCTGAAAACAGTTTCAGTTCTATGGATGGTTAGAGTTCAAACTTAGCTTGATTATCAAAGTTGTTTTTCTTGTCAAACGTACAGGTTTAAATCTCGGGCACGAACTACGGAATCTTCTTGCCGCCATATTTTTTTTTTACATAACACTTGGAACAAAATATATGAACCATTCTCTGTGAAAAGGTGGCTTATTGTATCTGCAAAAAGTATCGATCCAGGTCAGCCTGCGCAGTCCGCGCAGGCTCACCTAGGCCGAAACTTTTTGCTATTGATCAATTTTCCACATGTTAAAGGATCATTCTAACTCATGACTCAATAGAATGTTATATAAAATGAGTTTTATGGATCCATAATCATGTGATGACTCGCTTGGTTTAATACAGTACGGAGTTGCATCAAGCCTCCTTTTCACAGAGCATGGCTCAAATAGTTTCGGCATAAAACTTGAAAGTTTTATGCCGAAACTATAATAAACTTTGTTTCAAGCCAAAAGTTAAAACTATAAGCTTTGTTTTAAAATATATCTTATAGTTTCAACAATTACGGATAGTAAATTATCTGCAAGTGTACGTTTTCAAGTTACTAATGAGACTCATAAGCTACTTGACGAAATAAATTAATGTTCTTGATATGCCATCTTAAATAATTAAGACTTTAAGAATTATATTTAAATTAAGTGTCAGCGAAATTACAGTGAAGATATCGCGGTAATATTTAGCTACTGACACAAAGCTCATAGTTTCAACTGTTATAGGTGGGAAATTTTCTGAAATGTTGGAAACTGAGCCATGCTCTATAAAAAGGGAGCGTAATGCATCTGCAAAAAGTATCGACCCAGGTCAGCCTGCGCAGTCCGCACAGGCTGACCTGGGCCGAAACTTTTTGTTATTGTTAAAATTTCTGCATGTAAATAGACCATTCTACCTCAGGATTCAGCCGGTTGTTGGACAATTCTATGGGTCCATTTTACGTGATGACTTGCTTGGTATAATGGATCACATAGATGCATTAAGCCCCCTTTTGCCAGAATATGGCTCAAATATTCTTGATGCTAACCAGACTATCAGTGAATTTGAAAACTATATTAAATATAATAAAAACTTGAAAAATTTACTTCAGTTTTTTCGCGACAACATCGCCGTAGTAATAGACTACTGAAACAAAGCTTAAAATGGCATCTGTTAATGTCACAAAATTTTCTACAATTTACAAGTATATTAATTTCCTTTTCAAATAAGATTTTTAACCATCAGTTCGGCCAAATCTAAATTGTCGTCTGCAAATGCTGTAAATATGGACGGGTATTTAATTTTGTCTTGATGCAAAAAGTAAACCAATAAAGCCATATTTCCTCTGAGATTGTATTTCTTACATATATATATACTGAATGGGATGGGACAGAAAAAGGGTGAAAAATATTTGTGCGAAAAATGTATACCAGAAAAATCAAATATTAATCATCATTCTGCAAAAAATGCTCTAATTAGGCTTGCTTCTATTCCGATGCCATTTGCAACATATACAAAACTGCTAGAAAAATCACATATCTTTCAAGCACAGCGCGCGATGCACGCGCAAATTTCTTCACGTTATTAATCATAAAATGATAACAATCACTTCCCACCGAGATGTTGCGATTGGTTAACAAATACTTCTTTCATAAAGTGTACATTAGAGTTTGGAAATAGACTAAATTCGACGTACCTCCTTATCTCCCCATGTCATTAACGTAAGATAAAATAATAAAAACACCCTAGCAAAACGCCAAGATTCGCTTTATCTCGACTGGCCACGCTGGCGAGATCGTGAACCGAGTTCTACTCGAGGGAAATTTACAGAGATAATTTCCTCTTTGAAAAATCTCATTTCTGGTGTGTTTGAAAGATTATTTATATTACTGTAGAGTAGTTTGATATTTTTTTTAAAATTTCACCCCTTCTTTACACTACGACCTTTAGACTTCCAAGGCAGATTTTTTTTTCTGTTAAAGACATTGAGCATTGTGGCTTGTCAAAAGCAAGTTTTCCTTTGGCCATTTTTTTTCATAAGTATTCATGTAAAATAAAAGTGGCAAAGCCCCAGTATGAGCGGCGTTGATACTTTGTAGAATTAACATGAGCCATGGTATGTGAAAAGCTGGTTAACCCTAGGCTGCAAAGCGCGACTCAGAGACCTTTTGCGGACAGTGTATATCAAGATCAGACTGCACAGAACGTGCAGTCTGATCTTGGATCTACACTGTCTGATAAGGAAATATTTTCTCCCCAAAACACATGTGAAATAGAAAAATTTGGGTTTTTACTATTGGCTTGAATTTTTTTTTTCACTTATTCATCAGGATAGGGGTTAAAATTTAATGCCTCTGCAAAAAACTACCGACTAGGTCAGTCTACGTTATCGGCGCAGGCCGACATAGGTCGAAACTATTTGCTTTTGTTAAATCTCTTACGTGTCAAAGAATCTTTGTACCTCATGATTCATTCGGTTGACTCATGAGGTAGAATGATTCTTTGAACAAAAAAATGGATCAATATCAATATGTAACAACATGCGTGGTATAATTAAGTACCATGCAATCCTGTGTTTCAACGACCCTGAGGAAAAAACGTCTCGGAAACATTGTGAGAAAAGGAGAAAATGATTTTCGAGACAAAAATCGAAATATTGGGATGGGTGCCAGGCCGTGCTTTTCATAGAATAAGAATAGAAATTCAAACCGGAATTGTTTTTTTTTTGTCGCAGCAAAGGTTAACATTACAGCTCAGAACGAGGTCGGAAATTGGACTGTAAAGTCCAGAAAGGTTACGGTCCACTATTTTTTCAGCAACTGCTCTCTCTGTTAGCGTGTGTGTGATTTGGAGAGCATTAAGTATTTTTAATACTTACCCAAGATATCAACAACATACAAAACTTTAATACAAAAATTTAGTTGAGCTGTAGACATACAGCTTAGTAACGAATGGGATACAGAGGAAAATGAATCATCGGAGGCACACAGGGCACGATTTGTGTAGTGTCATCTTGGATCTATACTGTCCGATCTTGTGAATGATATTCTATTTAAAACTATACCTTTGATTTGTAATATTTTTGTATATTCTGCAAAATCGAAAATATCCCTTGTTTCTCTTAGCTGTTTTACCCTTTTCTAAAGTTTTCACGAGCCTGAGGAAGAAGGCTTTTGAAGTCATAGAAATGGAGAAAATGTTGGACAACACCATTTTTTGCCTTTCCCACCATGTTTACTACCTTTTAAATACAAATCCAAAACTTTTAGTCACATTTAAATCGTTTTCCGCAAATGCTTTCTACCGGGACAAGTTTATAGAGGATAATGAACTGGTGACGTGTGATATTAAACATCTGTCACTCGAATGGGGTGTGATGCGGTTGAAAAACGAGTCCGAAGGACGAGTTTTTTAACCGTATCAAACCCCATTCGAGTGACAGATTTTTAATATCACACACCACCAGCTGATTATTCTATTTATTATATTCCTAATTCTCCTTTTGTTTGCTAATAATTATCAAGAATGGTACATAGGACTCTTCTTTACAAACACATGATCCATTTTTGGCAGAAGCAGCTGACGCAACAGATGACATAACGCTCGAGGATTCATCTTTTATTTCTCCATTTGAAGGCATGCATTGTTTTGCACCTTTACAATTTAAAGCCAGCCTTATGAAATTAGAAGAAGAAACAGTTAACCCTTTCCCCCATGACAAGTTAAGACTTTCCCAAATTAAAAACATCTCCAGATGACAAATACTACATTGGTACAAAAGACCTAAGGTTTTCTAATAGAATAGAAAACATTATAAAAAAGGAGAAAATGCTGGTTAGTAGATCTAGGTTTTCTCGTTTTTCCACAATATTTTTTTCAAGAGCTCTCTCCCACAAAAGCTATCTTCTTTTCTCGAAATGTTTTCAAAAGATTTCTCCCACAAGGTCGGTACCGAAAATCTTTTCATTCTGCTATTGTTTACTAAAGATGTTAGAAGAAGAGACACAAAAATTAGACTGTGAGCAATATAGAAGAAAAAAAGTAGTTCCGGCAAACATTCTAAAACTATATCATCACTAGTGATGATACCATATCATCACTAGTGATGTTATTCACTGTGAAAAATTTAAAAAATAATACACTGGGAAATTCCAGTAATTCAATGATTGGAATATAATAAAAAATTTTATTGTCTGGTAAAGAGTTAGAACAAATATTTATAAGACAAGGTCGTGGGTTCATAGTAGTCCAATTAGAAGCATGTTTCAGTGACCGATGATAAATACATTTTTTCTTTGAAATGCATCCAGAATGACGGTTCATAATTTATCATAACTCTAGACATACCTGGTGGTTTTCCTCTTTCAACGTTGTTCTCATTTGTGAAATGAATCTAAACTCCAGAGTATTTGAGACCTCTTGGGCTATGTACATGCACATGGATCAATTGAATTCCAAGAAAGTCCAAAATGTACTGAGCCATGCCCTTGCAAAAGGGGGCTTACTGCATCTTCGTTATCCGTGATGCCAAGCAAGTCTTCATATAATCATGGATCTATAAAATCCATTTTGTCTAACAACCGACTAAATCACGAGGTACACTAGTTCTTGGACATGCAGAAAATTGATTATCAGCGAAAAGTTTCGGCCCAGGTCAGCCTGCGCGGACTGCGCAGGCTGACCTGGGTCGATACTTTTTACAGATGCATAAAGCCCCCTTTTCACAGAGCATGGCTCGCTTAAATTTACTTTCTCGACGTAGCTAAATGTGCTGGCCTTTGACCTACTCTTTGGTATCGATAACAAATGAATAAATAGAAATTTGTGATTGGCAAAAATATGTTGACATGTTTATTTCAAGGGCCCCTGCCTATTTGTTGACAAATTTACGCCGTCTATCTCTATTAAAGATATTTCTTTTTACAACTATCCGACGTTGCCGAAGCAGCTGTTTACTAAACCCAAAGCAGATGTGTTTGAGACCTTTAGGCCATATATGGATCATTTGTATTTCATAAACCTTCAAAATTTACCTTGATTTTTTTACAATAATATTATTGTCTTGCATTGCCGAAGAACATATGGATCGAGCTGTTTCTTTTTATCACTCTTGATACCAAGCAAGTCATCACATAACTACATAGGGATCCCTAAAATCCATTTTGTATAACAACCGTTTGAGTCATGAGGAACACTGGTCGTTTGACATGCAGAAAATTGTCCAAAAGCAAAAAGTTTCTGCCCAGGTCAGCCTGTGCAGGCTGACCTGGGTGGAAACTTTTTGCAGATGCATTAAGCCTCCTTTTCAAAGAGCATAGCTCAAATGAGTGGAAAAATTAAAACCAATTTTTTAACATTATTAAGTAAGAGGCTTATGAAATATGGAAAGGTACCGTTAACTCTTTTGCACCAAATAGTATTACCTCATAAGCTGCGAAATAAATGACACCACAATTTTCACTCAATAGCAAAAACCCAAATATTGCGATTTCAAAGTTGATTTCACCCGAAAAAAATACCGAACCGCACAGTGTAGACCCAAGATCAGACTGTACGTTTTGTGTTTTATTGCAGACTGATCCTGATCCACACTGTCCAAAAAAGTGCTCCGAGTCGCGCTAATCAGCCTTAGGGTTAACTCGACCGCTATCGAAGTCTGAGAGTGCAATCCACTGTAAGACGGAAAGTTTTTTTTTTTATCAAATTTGCATTAAAAGATATGTAAATAAGCGGGGGGTATATATAGATCTAAGATCAGGCTGCACGTTCTGTGAAGTCTGATCTTGATCTATTCCTTCCAAAAAAGCCTATGTCTTCGCCTATCGCGCCGAAAGGGTTAAAAGGTAGAATAAATTCCCCTGTTGTGCTGTGCTTTCCATTGCCATATCCCGTCAGAAATCTCCCCACGACCAGTTAACACTTAGGCTGCTAAGCGCGACTCACTGACCTTTTGCGGACAGCGTAGATCAAGATCAGACTGCACAGAACGTGCAGTCTGATCTTGGATCCACACTGTCCGATAAGGAGATATCTTTCCTCCAAAAATATCTTTCAAACAGCAATAACTGGGTTTTCACAATCGGTTTGAAAGTTTCATTAGTTTTATTTAGCCGGATAAGGGTTTAGAAAGGTTTCAGTTTTTTTTTCTCGGTAAGTGAACGTGTTTAGATTACTGTCGACTTTATAATTGAAACCTGCGATAGTTTTGTAGATACTGATCTCGTGTTCGTGATATCAGGAAAGTACTTTAAACCACTTGAAACGTTCAGGTTTTTTGTTTCCTCAACCCTTTGGAAACCTTTACGCTTTTTTTTTAGGACAACTTAGTTCCAATTGATTTATTGTATGGTGTTTAACGCCAACATTATTTCAGTTATATCGCGGTGGCCAGTGCACTTATCCATGCTTTCCTGGAGTTTCTTTTACCAGTACTCCGCACAGTATTCTTTCCAAGCTACTGGCTGCTTTCCCACATACCCATCGTCGAAACAATGGTCACTTGTGAGAGAGGAATGAATCCTGCTGCAATGACTATCATTAATCCTTGGAAAGAAATTGGCCGAGCTGGGGATCGAAGCAGCGACCACCTGTTCTCAAATACGGTACCTACTGAGCTACCAGGGCACGGCACACATAGATCCAAGATCACTTTTGAGGTTGATATGTGTGTGTGTGTTTTTGTTTTTTAGATATATGGGAAAAAGAATATTTGCTTAAATAAAACAAACTGCTCCTTTTTTCGCAACAGTTCCGCATTTAACAGGAGAAACATCAATTTATCACATAACCTCCCTTGTTTTCAGTATAATATACCCATTACGAATTTTCTTTTATCACATAACCTCCCGTGTTTGCAGTGTAATATACCCATTACGAATTTTCTTATCTCATACACGTTTAATATCACTATTGTGTGACGTCATTTTGTACGTATTTCGTAGAAGAGAATGGGTTTTATTGATATTACCGCGTGTGCATCTATAGATGGTTTTGCATCTTCTTATCTATGATTTGTGAAATATCGTTATGTGATAAAAAGAATCTGACATTTGTTGGCGTGTGAGATAAAGATTTTATTAAACTCGTCTAGAAAAAAAGTTATTAAGCTCGCCAAAGGCTCACTTAATAACATTTTCCCTAGACTCGTTTAATAAAATTTTATCTCAACGTCAACTCATGTCAGATCCTATATATCTCATACACGTGTAATACCACAATTATGTGACGTCATGTTTGACGTCATTTTGTACGCATTTCATAGTTCTAGTGAATGGGTTTTATGGATATTACCGCGGGTGCATAGAATTGTTTCGCATCTTCTGATCAATAATTTATGAAATATCAGTATGTGATAAAAAGAATCTGACATTCGTTTGCGTTTGAGATAAAATTTTATTAAACTCGTCAAGGAAAAATGTTATTAAGCTCGCCAAAGGTTCGCTTAATAACATTTTCCCTAGACTCGTTTAATAAAATTTTATCTCAAAAGCCAACTCATGTCAGATCCTATATATCCTCAAAAGCTACTTAACTTTTCCAATTCTGATTAAATAAATTGCATTTTCTCAAAGGCTAAAAATACAGTTCCTCTGCAAGATCAAGAGACAGTTCGGTCATATCCTAGAATGTAGCAGTGGACAGTGCAGATTAGAGATCAGACTGCACGTTCTGTGCAGTCTGATTTGATCTACACTGTCCACAAAAGCTTCTGGTTTGGTTTATGGTATGGAAAGAGCTAATATGTTACGTTAACTTTGTTTTTTTGTAAGTCTAAAAATGTATGCATGGTAATAGCTTAACGTGATCTGACCATTTCTCAGTTTAGTTAATTTGTACTCCAATCCTTATTTAAAAGAAAATAGCACAGCATGCAGAGACTAAACGCTAGGCTGTAGTTACTTTTATAATACAAACAGTTCATGCTTCATTCTAAACAACATTACTTCTTGATTAAAAAGGGGTCATAACGGTCAAAATACTTTGAAGGTTATCTGACCTTTTGGTATTGGTACCCATTTTGATGGTCAACAACATTACAAACTTGAATTTGAAATAAATATCTGCAGTAATGACAGGTATATCAAAAAATGTTAAAGTTCTGTACGTCTGTGACTGTACCTGGACGTCTCCCTTCGGAAAAAGGCCGAAGTAAAAAAAAAAGGAGCTACGTTCTGTGAAGAGGGCTTTTAAACATATGCAAAAACTATCGACCAAGGTCAGCCTGCGCAGTCCACGCAGGCTGACCTTGGTCGAACTTTTTTGCTTTTCGCTTTTGGTAAATTTTCTTTACGTCCGAGGACTATTCTATCTTAGGACTCGCTCGCATGTTAGACAAAATGGATTTTATGGGTCCATACTTATGTGATGACTTGCTTAGTATAATGTATCACAGAAATGTATCAAACCCCCTTTTGGAAGAGCATGGCTCACATTATATGGCCTGCAACACGCGAAAAGGGGCATTCGGAAATTTGCGTAAAGCGTCGTCTCGGATCAGCCTGCGCAGTCCACGCAGGCTAATCCGAAACGACACTTTTCGTTTTTATGTAATTTTCTGTTTTGCGCAAGTCTACTGAAGAACACAATATAATGTAGTCGTGAAGTGCAGTCTCGGATTAGCCTGCGCGGACTGCGAAGGCTGATCCGAGACGACATTTTACGCAACAGTCCGAAAGCCCGTTTTCGCGTGTTGAAAGCCAATTATAATATGTTCATAATATGACTTGAATGCCGCCTGTTTCAGCACAAAACAGATCAAAATATTTTTGCAAGTGTCGTGTACAAACGAACATTTAGACGAACAATCATGCCACCGGAAAATTCAGTTTTCGGTGGCGAATTAATTGTTAAGAATCTGATTTCAATGTATTTTATTTCAGTGTTTTGTAAATATATCGGTTCGATTCCAATAGGCTTGAAAAAAAAAAGAAATGGACGAAGAGTGTACATTGCTCCTCTTTAGAAAAAATCCCTTTTTGTCACAATGGTTTGTACATATCAAAAATACTGACGCTATAAACATCTTAACATATTTCAGATAATTCTAAGAACTGATACCCTTTGTCTTCGGCTTCAATATGCCTTTCAATTCTTCAGCAAACTTCCAAATTTTATACTTATACTAGCTCAAAGGAATTGTAGACGACAAATTAATGTAATGCAATTGATGGGATATGGTTTTGAAAGGGCAGAAAACACCGTGAGAGAGGAGAAAATGCTATTTCCTTCTGTGAATAAGGCTTCTACGTAAAGGGACATAATTATTAACCCTTAGGCTGCAAAGCCCGACTCACTGACCTTTTTCGGCCAGTGTAGATCAAGATCAGACTGTACAGAACGTGCAGTCTGATCTTAGATCTACACTGTCCGATAAGCAGATATTTTTCTCCAAAAAATAAATTTGAAATATCATCAATCGGGTTTTAACTCTCGGCTTGAAAGCTTCATTTAATATATTTAGCGGGATAAGGGTTAAATAAGGCCGACGGGTAGACGGTAAATCTTTTTCATTTCATGTTGAAGTTACTGTCATTAATCTAATTGACAATAATGATGCTTTTGCGTCAAAAAAGTTCTTTAGTGCTGTTAAAACTGGGGATTGTGAGGTAATAGGTTAACGGAAGTTTCATAAAGGAATCAATCGTATTACTGTGTCGTACAAACGACGTCTGCCTGTACCAAACATAAACGGTATCACATAACGGAATTTAACATTCTTTCACTGGAAAACAAAGTAAGTGACCAAGGTCTATGATACATGCATAAACCTTCTTGGAAAAGTAATTGATTTAAGCTGTGAGGAAATTTCTTATCTTTATGGGAAAGTATTGAATTCAGCTAATTTGGATAGTAAACATGAAAGAATAAAAAGTCTACAGTTTCCATCGTGTTGTACCTAAACAAATAAACATCTTATACACGTGTGGATTTTTCCATGAATGGACGAACATTACAAGGGGCCGTTAACATGGGAAAGAATAATAAATAAATAAATATACCAGTCAATAAATAAACTAGTTAGAGAGATAGAGCCTTGCGGGGTTATTTACGTTACATGTCTAACTCTTCCAGCGCCAAATAAACTCATCAATTTTGAGTCTTGCGACGGCTGAATGTACAATCCACTGAAACTCCGAAACATTTTATACACGAGTATTAACTCTTGCACTACTGAAAAAATAAATTGCATTTTCTCAAAGGCTTAAAATACAGTTCCTCTGCAAGATCAAGAGACAGTTCCCTCGTAATATAAAATTCAGCAGTGGACAGTGAAGATCAGAGATCAGACTGCACGTTCTGTGCAGTCTGATCATGATCCACACTGTCCACAAAAGCTTCTGGTGTCGTCTATGGTATGGAAAGAGTTCAAGGTTTGACTAAACAATCGGACGGTAAAGATTCAAGATCAGACTGTGCTGATCAGTTTTCTATAATCTGATGCTTATCCGTCCGTCCGTCCGTCCATCCATCCATCCATTCATTCATCTTATTGTCTAAAATTTCGATAACCACCAATGGTCAGCAAATGTAACATTGGTTATTTATATAGAAATTGTATTCAAAAGTGACACATTGGCCTATGAGGACGGGTGTTTTTAATGTCATTTACTATTCATATTTGTCAATATGATTCGCTGCTTATACGCATATCGCTATAATAAAATGTTTACTTACTAAACAAATAACTTGCAGCTTTATTTGCATGTGTTATTTACATGTGTTTATCTTGATTTCAAGTAAAACATTACTTTCTTCCATCAAGATTCCTTCGTCATCCGAGTACATATCGATGAAGGGCCGGTCCCAATGTAGAGGAGCACTCGACTGGAGAGCTCGTCGTTTTGTTGAGTTGATACAAAAAGCTTACAATCCTTCATAAATTTTTTTAAAAAAGTTTTAGTCTCACATCGAGTTTCAGATGAACTTGGCCAATATGTCGAGGTAGCACAAAATAATTTGATTTTGGCATTCACTAGACATGCATAACGGTCTACATGTAAGGTTCTGGCAAACGTTTATATTTAGCCTTTAGTTTCACAGCGACCTTCTCCTTTTAGGATAAGGGCTACTTATTTTGCAATTGACAAGGGTGTTAAAGCTATGAAATATGATAGCGTTGATTAAAAGAATTTCCCTCGGTGATTTCCACATCTGTGAACTATTTCTTACAGAGATATTTCGATAACGTGGCATTGCATGTTTGGATTGCAAGATCTGCCCACGCTGAACAACACAAAATATATTAGACGATTTGGTAAATAACGGCTGGCTGGCTTACTTTCTTTTGATAAGAGCAGCTTAACTCTTTACCAAAAAATCTTCCCCGAGGAAAAAGGCTTCTGAAATCATTTTTGAAAAAGCATTCATCCTTTCCCAACAATGTTTTCTACGCTTTCACAGACAAATTTCAAAACGTTGGTGACATCTCATTTGTCACTTACTAGTATTTTGAATATGGGCGAGGCTAAAAAACTGTCCTTGGGTAAAAAGTTGAAAGAACCTAGTGCAGATGACCCTTTTTTCATCTTGTAGCAGAACACTCGCGAAATATAAATAATTGTGACCAAAGGAAAAATTACTTGTGATGAATGATTTCTCCTTTGGCCACAATGTTTTCACAAGACTTTTGTTTGATACTTCACACTGCCTTCACCTTTGTCAATTTTTTCAATGCGGCCAGTGCATTTATCAATGCGCTCTTTGGGTTGATTTTACCATTGCTGCGCCACTATCTGCATTTCCCTTTAATACAGTGTAGTCCTAATATTTGTCTATGAGAGAGCAGTTTAATTCTGTTGCAGTGACTTTCATCACCTTTCGGAAAGAATTTTGACGGGGCCGCATATTTGAACTTGCAGCCTCTGCAATACTTGTGTGGTGTTAAACAACTGAGCAACTGGGATCAGAGCGAGTAAAAGAACCTAGAGGAACAGCTTGTTGTATTACATTAATTATACAAAAGCACCTAAACGTTTGATATCGGTTAAGAGAGAGAGAGAATAAGAAAGAGAGAGAGAGAGAGAGAGAGAGAGAGAGAGAGAGAGAGAGAGAGAGAGAGAGAGGGAGGGAGAGAGGGGAGTTTTGAATTTAAGTAGACATAAGAATAGACTAGAACTCATTCTGAGACCTGTGGACTGTAGAGACACTAACTTGTTATATTATAATATGAGACAATGAAAATGATATGTAGAGAGAGGGGACAAACAGGCAGACATGGTACCGTCTAGAGGACAGACGGACAGACAGAGGCAAACGAATGTGTTTTTACACAGCTTTCAACATCATTTCAGTCATATCTCGGCGACAGCTCATATCCTTTATTGGATTTCACCAATGCGTTGCTAGGGATCTGAACTTTTCTACCCAATGACACTCCTACCAAATCCTCACTGCTTCCATAGAGGGTCGAACTCGTCGCCTCCAGGTTACGAGGCCTACACTTTACCACTGAGCTACGGAGGACCCCCCCCCCCACACGGACAGACAGAAAAATCAGACAGATAGGGAGAGAGACACAGATATATTCAGAAGATAGTTAGATCGAAAAGGAGAGAGACAGGGACAATCTAGTAAATAGAAGAAGAGGGAGATAGGGCAGATAGATTGTGGGAAGAGAAAGAGAGAGATATCAGGAGTAACAGTGAGACAAAGTTTTAAATTTCAGTATTGTTTCGAATGCGAAGACATAAAGCAGACACCATGTGTAATTGGCTTATCAGTAATGCTATCATCAGCCTCGACCATTAATTCAACGGACACCCATACACTGCAATGTTTATAGACCGTGGTTTGTTAATTCATTGGTTCCATAATTAACCCGTATGCTCTCAGAGAATTAAATTGACATCGTTAGTGAAAGGCCCGTGTGCTTACCAACCATTCTTTAGAACATTCTTAGTGTAATTCTGAAAAATTTTCTAATTTGAAAGTAACACCACTTCTGATTGGCTAAAACAAATGGTTTAACCAGTCTGAAGCTATGTTACCGTAGGCCCTGTAAATCTAGAATAAATTTAGAATTAGAATGAAATTAAGAAATTTTGGTGAAAACGGCCCGTGGTATGAAGCCTAGACTGACCTTGGTCTGTATTCACCAACCAATTCCAGTAACTTTCTTATAGTCAAATTCTCAAGATTTTTCTAAATTTCAAAGCAGCACAATTGGTTAAGCCAATCAGAAATTGCGTTACTTTTCATATGTGGAAGAAGACAAGAGTGCAATTTAGAATGGCTTGTGAGAACGGGCCCGATAAATGAATATTTTTCCGGATATTCGCAAAATTATGGAAACTTAAGATCCTTACACAAGCTGGTCTTGGTCTACACTCATGGTAAAATGCATTGTAAAAAGCATGCATAGCCGCATAGGGTGGGATACTGGTTAGAACAGGTTGTTACGCACATTTTTGTTCGCCAGATATTACCCATAAGCCTATAACATTATATCAAAAAGGAATAAGACGTTTCAATTCAAAATCCCTCCGCAAATCTCAAAATTGCCATGAAATATAACAGATTAGACATTGAGTTATGATTGATTGAAAACGTGAGATGCTACATGCCAAACTTGTCAATCATCAAAGTAATCTAGAATTATCTCAAACATTCCCTACAGGTACATCGATAATGGCACGTTGGATAGGCTAAATACCGGTGTGCGTCTATAATAGTACAGTAGACGAAGTATACCAGTGTGCGGATGCTTCGAAACAGATTTTACCTCTCTTTCATACTGCGGCTTATCGCCAAGTCTGTAGACATCTTATTTGTACATCTTTATTTGTTTGACTATTTGTTCTTTTTTTCAACTATTGTGTGTAAGCCGTTTTTAAAAGTATGTCTTGGAGATAAAACGGCGACAGCACATTTACATAAGCGTTCCCTATGCTCTACCCTGGGCTTTATCAATGCTTGGCTAGTTGCTCGTAAATGTTTTGCCCACTGACACTTTTGTGTAAATACCACTACCAGCACATAAAGAAACCTGAAATTTCTAGAATAAGGTGCAGAAATGTGTAACTAGATTTTTTTTTTTCATTTAAAATCAAAATGAGTCATGCTCTGTGAAAAGTGTCTTTGATGCATCTGTAAAAAGTATCGACCGAGGCCAGCCTTCGCAGTACGTGTAGGCTGACCTAGTAGAAACCTTTTGCTATCGGTCGATTTTTCTACATGTCCAAGGACCAGTTTACATGTACCTAATGATTCAGTTGTTTGTTAGAAAAAATGAGTTTGATGGATCCATAATCATGAGATGACTTGCTTAGTACAATGCATCACTGAGATACGTTAAACACTCCTTGTCTAGAGTGCCGCTCATATATGTTTGGTACTAATTGCATTCATCAAGACAACTCGAGTGGGCACTAACAACGTTGATTCTTGAATCTAGATTTTTGCTTTCTGGAACAAGACTTACAGCAGTAATCTTTAAAAAATATCGTTTTAAGATAAGGCTAAGAATTTCTCCTTTTGCCCCATATTTTCATTTTTGTTTTCATATATTGAACTTCAATCTATTAGTTATTCATATTTCACACGTCGTTTGCTGCACATTTGTTTCAGGGAGTAATGAATAATTGCTTTCGTTATTGACTGTCGTTGTGTTTTGTTTTTATCAAATTGTTGTTTTTCCCCCAGCTCTTTTAGAGTACGGGGCATAATTTCAGTTGCAGTGGGGACAGTGTACATCAATATCAGGCTTTCCAGAGCATACAATCTCTGAAGATCTCGATTTTCAATATTAAATGGGTAATTTTTACTGATACCACCTGTTAAAGCAAATGTCTTCATTTATACAGAATGAAAATGTCCATTCTAACTTTTTTGCGATCTAATAGCTAACACTAAATAAAATGACGCCTTTCTTACCTCACCACCTTCTACGATGAACATGTTTTACTTACAGTGTAAAACAAGAGTAGCCTGCACATGTATGCATGCAGTATAATTTGTTCTACAACTAGTTCTTGTTCTCCGTTAATTCTTTATCCTGCTACTGAATTTTTGATTTCTCCAAATAAAGAACATTAGCAAACGGCAAACTAGATGTGGCTGAAATAGATCTACGCGAATTTTCTTTGGAAGGACAGAAAATACTGTTGCAAAGGGTACAAAAGGCTGTCTAACAGCCTTGTTTTACTTTTTCATGAATGTTTTTCACCAACCTTTTTCGGAGTCGTGGCGGATAAAACATTAATGGCTTTAACCTTGTCGTTTCACATCAAGGGGCGGGGGGAGGGCTATTTAGATTTTGAAAAATCGCGCTAGGAGTAAGTACGATGACGTCATACCTGGTGTCATTAAAAAGGCGGAGTTACCAACTGAAAACATCCTATTATTTTAATGTCGATTTTGCACTCATTTTTTTTACTGAGTTCGACCGACCAGTTTCTTTGCAAACGCTTACAAAGACAAAAATTAATATAGTAGTATCAATCGGTGTTTTACACAATAGTTTTATTTATAACAAACCGTGAATCTTTATGGTCCCCTTTAAATGCCACATGACCGTAAGAAATTAATTTTTGTAATAGCCAACGATATCAATTCGCCATTAGGTCAAAGGTTAAGTAAATACTAAGTCTTGCTATTTGGAATGACTGCCTACAACAGGAAAAGAGCAATGAAAAAACGATAAATATAAAGACCCACCTATTTACAGTAATTACATATTTCCATTTCATTCCTTGTATAAAACAATTAGTGGACCGGTGAAGGCCCTGGTAATAGACAAGTCCTAGCCGACCCTTTGAGGCCACTGCATCAGATATCTTAAGAAACAAATATGAAGGCATTGTTGTAAAATCATTATAATCACCATTAGTAAAGGTTTGATGTCCAAAACAGGAATACTTGGCGAAAACATAATGGCAAAAGGAAAAAGCGCTCGTCACGAAATGATAAAGGGTTGTCTTTTGTTTTACGCTTAAAGTCGTCTACTGGTGTTGTTGAATACCATTCTTATTAAAACCACAAAATAGTCTAGATTGAACTTATTTGAAGAAAACAAAATGGTACAAAATTAATGATGACGCTAGACATTTATAGGGCAGAAAACACTGTGGGGAAAAACTATCAACATTTTGTCCTTTTCTCAAGGTGTTTTCAAAACCCAGCTCCTCATGGTCATACAAATACCGGATTGGTAAAGAGTTAAGCAACATTTCTGCGATCCCAAATTGTTAAAGAACGTTCAGGGTCTAGCATCGAGAAGGGTAACACCATCAAACAGACAAGACTGTTTCTATTAAAGTAAACATGCGCCCCGGTAATTGACAACAATTATGTGTCAATTTACTTAATTACCAAGACGCTTAAAAAGTGGTCACTGAATGGGATTCTACAAATTTACGGGAATTTTATCTCCGTTGGCTCGCTGAGGAATTAGTGCTAGGTGGTCTACGGGATAGAACACCGACGTTTTGGTACCGATTGGCGAATGACCGAAATACGAAGCACGGGCGAATCCAAATTTTGAACGAAGAATACATAATTCAGAATATTATTATCAGTAACTTTAGCATACAACGGTTATCATCATAAGACAAAAATCAAATAAAAGTATGGACATGTCCACAGAAATGCAACAATGACTTTCATCATAAAAAAAACTACAACTGAAATTCGGCACTAAAAAGAGGAAATCCAAAAATGTATTGAATTTGAAATGACAAAAGGAAAGGCAAACGAAGTGCTTATATGGTGAAAATCAGTCATTAATAATAAATCAAAGATTAATTCATGGTACTATTCAGTTCTATTCTGTTTTTCGATAGGTTTTTTTTTCAATATTTCATTTTACAATCTGGTATTCCAATATCGCTTTGGTCAGGTGAGTTATAGCGGCCTAAGTCTTGATGTTTCGGCTATAAAGAAATTTCGTTTTCATTGACTGGTTGAATTCATTTGGCTATGGTGCAAGGTCGTTGCAACCAATACTATTGTCAAAGACAGTATCCAGAAGGACGAAATTTTCGAAGTTTCTTATCAAGTGCTCCTCTTGTATTGAAATGAGCACGTTATTGCCGATGGGGTGTATCGCCTAAACGAGAAAATAAAGTTTATATTCGAGACCTACCCTTGTAAATCAATGTACGCACTAACACGATTTTTGGCAGGGGATTTTACCCGCTGTCATAGTTCCCACATCACGTGTGCATGTATATACTGGTTTTTGGGGCCTACCATCTTTATCTAGGTCAAATTTTTGCTTCCGACAGGTTTTGCCTGGATATGCGAGTAAACAAAACCAGTTTCGTACACTAACAAAATAGTTCTGCCATTGATATTAAAAAAGTGCACTTCAACTTGATACAGTATATATGTTCCCTGAAAAAATTAAAACTTCTTATGTTTATGTTGTCTTTAAAATTTAAGATAACAAAATGAAAGCCCGTGCCGAGTTTAACACCTCGCCACAATCCGGCGCATTTATACAATAACACAGCTGGTTGCTGGAGAACTCGTACCCTGAAGAATTCGTACCCTAATCTCAAAGGTATGAGTTGTCTATTATAGTTGACGAGGAAAATGTCCTAGGTCATACCTATTTATTAGCTGTATTCAGTGACAGAAAAGATACGCACTGCCTTCAGTGTGTTAGCGCTTTGATTGTAAATGCTCTCTCTCTCTCTGACTTGTCACAAACTCTTGTTAAGTCAGCTTTTGTATTCAAAGTCATCAGCATCTCATAAAAGTTGCATCCATCCAACTACGACTCACTAATATCTGTGCTTTTACACATTGCCTTCAACCCAGCATATCTGTTTCCCTCAATAACGAAATAACTCCCCATTGGCAAGCAGAAATAAATGTTTAACATACATCGTAACATGTATGTCATAAACATTAGAATTGAGCCATGCTCTGGCAGAAGCGTTTAATGATCTCCGTGATGCATTATACCAAGCAAGTCATCACATAACTATGGATCAATAAATTTCAGTTTTTCTGAGAACAGGCTGAATCATGAGGTAAATGGTCCTTGAAAATTCAGAAAATTTACCAAAAGCACTGCGCAGGCTGACCTGGTTCCATACTTTTTGCAGATGCATTGAACCCCTTTTTCACAGAACAATAAATCATGTTGATTCATCATATTTTACCAGAATCTTAGCTGCTTTCTCCAGAAAGTCATCTGCCGCAAATTTACATGGCAATTTAGGCCAAGGTAGGTTAATTGACAATTGTCGTGTCAGTTGAACATCTATTGCTCTGCGATTGCAAAACAAAAACGTGACCGAAATAAAGGTGTTTACAATTCTATGCGCAGCAAGACAATGTAGCAAAAAATGCATCTAGAATCATAAAATGTTATCAGTTAGGTCGATGCTCTGCTTCCCACCTTAAAGTACAATGTTGTGGTGTTTTGATTGCCTTGGGATGAAAAAACCCATCTTATTTTTGGGTTGCAAATACGATGCCCTGCTTATAATTCTTTTTTGTCTGGTCATAGTGTAAGATTAATTATCAAACGTTGATGATCTAAGATCAGACTTCACGTTCTATACAAGTTTGTCTTGATCTAAAATGTTTCTATAAGTTATTGATCGAGTATAAGATCAAAGTACCTTGAGTACAGCTTCAAATACAAGAAAAAGCTATGACCCTGATATTTAAATTCTAGGGATTTTTAAGGGCCAGATTTACTCAAAGCAAAATATCAGATAGGGTAGATCCACAAATGAGTGAGTGTTCAATGTCGTCTGTTCATATTCTAAACTGTAAACAATTCAGCCGCTGAGCAGGACGCTTTCGGCAACTAAACTATACGGATAATCATTCACTGCCAAGGGAGAAAACGGGCTTTTGCAGACGGCATAGCTCAAGATCAGACAGTACAGAAAGCACAGTCTGATCTTGGATCTTTACGTCGGGTTCTTTAGTCAAGATAAAAGCCTTGCTGAGCTTTATTGGATTGTATTTTAAGTCTTAGGCTGCTAAGCGCGACTCACTGACCTTTTGCGGACAGTATAGATTAAGATCAGACTGCACAGAACGTGCAGTCTGATCTTGGATCTATACTGCCCGATAAGGAGATATTATTATTCAAAACATTACTTTGAAATAACAATATTTGGGTTTTTACTATAGAATTAAAAATTTCGTTTTAGTTATTTAGCATGATAAGGGTTAAGTCGCCTAAAGAGGCCGAGCTTATGTATTTAACGCTGAAAGAGTTATAGATAGTAAATGACGCTGACAACCATGGTCCATACATTAAGACCCATGCTTTCTGTTTTGAGTTGTGGCATGTTTAAAGCCATAGATGGATCATCCTATCTAATGATTTTTTCACCGATTTTCCATAGTAAAATTCACACCCTGCCTATCGTCTGAGGGTTTCATTCTCTTTCTGTCTCGGCATTTGTATGATTTACTCGAGGCATGAACTTGATATAAAATGACTGGCGAAAAATAGACCTTGAGCTCGAACAGACACAGACTGAATTCTGATTTACACTGCATTCAACGTTGTTTTAGTCATATCAATGTAGTAGCTGACTGACCCATGCACGTCTTTTGTTTCACCAACATCAGGTTAGGGCTCTTAGGTTTCTTGCCCAAGGACACTCAAGCGTAAGACCCACTGCCTCGAGTAAAGACCAAACCTGTGACCCCCAGGTTTCAAATGCTAACCCTTAGCACTGAGACCTGCAGGATCCCTAGGGAACAGACATACCAGGTTTTTAGCCTTTATAACACGATATTTAGGGTCAACGGAAAAAAAACAGCTACAGGAATACTGATAAAACGGCTATTAGACGACAAAACAATTTTGTATCAGTTTTATTTTTCAGCATTCTTCACGTGTTTTTCACCCTTATATCCCAAAGGGTCACGAGGATTTTTGCTTAGCCCTTGTAGCTCATTGGTAGCATGCAGAACTAGTCATCCAGGAGTTTTTAGTTCGTTAGAATGGTTGACAAAAATTCCTTGAAGGAACTGACTGAAGTAATAGCAACAGCATTACTGTGATCATGCGCAAACAAAAAGCGCTTTCTTCAGACGTCTCTTAAAAATGGTAAAGGGGACACTGCATGTTACAAGCAACAACTGCTCCTTTTGCAACAATATTTCAATGTTTCAATATTTCAATTACCATTAACTTAGTGTAAGCCATGCTCTATGAAAATAGGGCTTAATGAGTTGGCAAAAAGTATCGACTCATGTCAGCCTGCGCTGTCCGTTGACATGGGCTCGAAACTGTTTGTTTGGTGGTCAATTTACTGCTTGTCAAAGAACCAGTCTACCACATAATGAAATCAATATTTCGACAAAGTGGATTTTATGGATTCATAATTATGTGATGACCAGCTTAGTTTAATGCATCACAGAAATGCATTAAATCCCCTTTTGCCAGAGTACGGCTCATATGTTACGGACATTACTGCATATGAAAATATTTTGGCAAGACAGGACGTTGCCCAGTTAAGAGCAAACATCCCTTTACCGCAGTATTTTCAGAAGTTACCTGGTTTAAGATGGAAAAAGTATTTTCCTGTTCCTACAATGTCTTCAAAGGAGTTTTGTCGTAGAGTTGTAAAAAAACGAGGGAT
Organism: Hippopus hippopus; assembly: GCA_946811185.2. NCBI lineage: Eukaryota > Metazoa > Mollusca > Bivalvia > Cardiida > Cardiidae > Hippopus > Hippopus hippopus. Next base: position 35,664,950 of record OX328097.1, read on the forward strand.
TGTTCAGCGAAGGGTTAATGGTTACGAAGGTTATTTTTTCAATCAAAATAAATACCCATTGTTATGTCTGGCGATCAAGGATAACCTTTGACCTCTTGGAATGCGTAATCGGGGTCGCTGATAAAGTCAAGGTCGTTTAACAGCGGTAAGATTAGAGAGAACGGCTAGGTTTTGTTGAAAGACGGCGCCTCCGAGTGATAAATATCTTTCTCTACCTGTAGATGGAAATGAACGATGGAGTTCTGGGTATTTCTTGTACCATTTATAAAATACGACCATTTTTGCATATTCGTTGTAATTTTAATTTATCTTTTAACCGTACTAAAAAGTTTTCTTGCACAATTTTTGTAGAACAACTCTTCTTTCATATTTACGAAATTCACGAACATATTACACGATTTAAGAACATTTGAAAACCGTTTGGGGAAACTGTGCTGTTGCTTGTTAGACTCGTTCATACCTTTTACATTTGCAGACAGCGAATTAAAGAAAATTATGAGATTTGTCTTTTAAAGGGTAAAAATGATGGTTTGAATTTGGAAAAAGGAAAATATGAAAAAGACACGGAGCTTTATTTCTCTTTTGTTTCAAATTCATGTATTAAGCCTTCCTTTTATCCTCTTCTTTATTTCTTGCGTTAGATCTACTTTGAAATTTTGAATATTTTTGAGAATTAGAATTACAAACACAATTTATAATGGTTGGTGAATACGGTCCCTGTCGTATGTTTGTAGGCTATTAGAATTACAAACACAATTTATAATGGTTGGTGAATACGGTCCCTGTCGTATGTTTGTAGGCTACTTTAGCAATAGGTCACTCTGTTTATTTCTATTACACCAGATATGATGTTTTGATACTGATTTGAATATATAAATCCTTGTTGATGTCGCATGGTATTGATTAAGTACCATTCCCTCAAAGCTTTCCAAAACTGTGGCATGAAATCTAATAATACCCAAAGAGGCTGTGTAGCACATTAAGGAAATATCAATTCAGATATTTTTTTTTTCTAAATCTTATCTTTCTTCTTTACTAATGATTTTCCAGCTATAATTCAGTAAGTCATTTTTGAGTTTGTTGAGAGTATGAAAATCTGAAAAGTTGGGGGAGTCAATAATCTTGTTTTCTGGTAAAGAGTTCAACAAGAAGGCACAAAAATTTCATATTGCATACATGTGTAAGTAGCAATATATTGTGCTCTTTGATCAAATTTGTTCATGATTGCTGAAACTGATTGACAGCTTTAGACCTTAACTCTTGTTTTTACAGAAATATCATTATTTATCATCATCCTATTTTGTGTAGCTTTTTAAGTCTTACTGATCAACAAATCAACAACTAAAGTGTTCTATATATTTGTCAAATAACTTTCACTTATAAATCCATCTTGGTTTTTTTTTTCCCAGTCCTATGCGTGTTTACAGTCCTAAATATAATACTAGCAGAAAAAAAATCAAATTGTTGGATCAAATTAATACTCTAACAAGTAGTAAAATAACAGTTGCTGCGTAGCACATTTGGTAGAACAACTTCGCCTCCCATTGCCCTTGCTTACTCTACTAATTCCTTATATATTATACATGTATTACATGTGATAAAAAAAGAAATAATAATTTTCATTACATCAAATCAAAGCTTAAAACTGTTCAACAAATCCGCTTTTCAGGACTTTCAGTCCTTTGATTATACTTGTTCCTCCGCCTGACCGGCTATCAAGAAAATGGTGTCGAATACGTAGAGGAAGAGCGTTTAATATGTCATTTTATTCTGGCTTATATTTCGCTGTAATATAAACAAGGAAAATGCATTTTGTCAACTACACGTATCTTCTATCCAAACAAAATCATCAAAGCAATGGGATAAATACTTAACCTAGTATTGTATCTATACCTTTCCTGTAACATTTGTTATTGCTGGTGGCCCGTTCTGTGGGGGAGGGATGATTCTTATTTGAATATTTTTGTTTAATGTTGCTGGGTCAAGAACAGAGTTCTAGGGCAGGCGTGCCACAGAGCCCTGTTCCAGAATAGGCGAAACTAAAGAGCATCATGATAGTTAATGATGGCCTGTTGCCGTCACATAACCGAACTATCGCGCAAAGCAGCGTAAACAACATAATTTAACAAATTGTAAAGGTCGACGTTAATGTTCGGCCTCAGTGCGCCGATTACACCCAATGGACATTTTCAATCTAAGGTAGTCCTAATTTATTGTTTGTGCATTTTTGTCGCGAATGTCTGAACAAAGGGGACAGTGTGTGTCAAAGGTCAGACTGCAGTTTTTGTGCAGTTTGATCTTAATCTAAACTAGCTGCAAAAGGCAACTACAGTTGTGAAAGGCTCTAGGGTTATTCCGTAAATTTGGATTTTGACCGTACGAACGGGTGAAGGACGTTTGAAATCCTGCTCGACACGAACGTTCCACTAAACTAGAACTTGGACTCTCTGCTGCGCGCAGCAGTCGCTTCATTCACCGAGGACATGAACCCGCATGAAAATGACGTAAAAGCGCAGCTAGACAGTGTATGGAGTTATCATTGATTGCTTTGAACAAGTCTTAAATTGACATTGATTTTTGTTAACTCAGCAGTGATGCAATCATGTGTTTTCCTCTTGTTTAAACCAAGATCACATGTGCTGTCAGTGGTTTTTTGCAAACACCACAAAAAAGGAAGCAACTGCCAATTTGTCGAGTAGAGTGTTAGGATATCTCATCGAGCGATTTTAAATCAAATTTCGTGTTTTGTTCTTAGTTGTTTCGACTCAAATATTATGATATTAGACAAAGGTCATTTGGGTTTCGGGTCTGACAAAATATCTTGAAAAAAGTGGTCCAGCCTCAAGTGAGACTGCATTACTTACTCACGTAATTAAAATCGAATGTCAGTAGACCTAAATGAACTGATGGTACCATGTGAACGCATTTACTGAAGTCAGTATAGGCCAATAAATGACAGATTTTCTTTGTCACAAAAATATAATTCACAAATCATAGGTTAGAATTTGCAAAATCACACATGCACACGTGAAAATTTCAATAAATAAAACCCTGTGCACCTCTCTGAAAGATATATCTAATGACGTCACATACAACGTCGAACACTGCTTAACTCATGCTTGTTTTGGAAAACTCGTAATGGGTATAAACAAATTAAATTAAAAACCAGAGAGGTTAGTGTGATAAGTTTATTTATCACATAATATGCCTTGTTTTCAGTGTAATATACCCATTACGAATTTTCTTATCTGATACTGTATAAGTGGAAATTTTTGCGACGTGGAAATTTTTGCGATTTCGCGAATTTGAAAAATTCGCAAATTTTTTTTGTTCGCGTATTTTACTACAAGTATACCAAAAAATAACGGGTGTCTTGAACTCGCAAACATTTCCGTACGCAAAATGTCAATAATCGGTAATTCGCAAATTTTTGGACACGCATATATATCCACTTATACAGTACACGTTTGATATCAAAATTGGGTGAGGTCGTTTTTGACGTCATTTTGTATGTATTTCAATGAAGTGAATGATTTATATTACCGCGGGTGCATGTATAAATGCTTTTGCATCTTCTGATCAATAATTTGTGAATATCGTTATGTGAAAAAAAAAAGAATGCGACATTCTTTGGCGTTTGTGTTAGAATTTTGTTAAACTCGTCCAGAAAAAAAAAAGTTAATAAGCTCGCCAAAGGCTCACTTAATAACATTTTCCCTAGACTGGTTTAACAAAAAATTATCTCAAACACCAACTCATGTCAGATCCTATATATTTCTTAAACCCAGAGTCGACGATTCTGATCACCTTCTATTAAATGCGAAAAAGGTTGTCCACTGAAAAAAATATTTGATTGGTGGCATGCTCGCCTTTCGAAGTTTTATCGTATACGATTAAACAACATCTGTCCCGAAGTTAGGACATACTCGAACAGACAGACAGCGAAACAGTCATGCATGCACTCAAAAACCCTCTCAAGAAATACCGATTAAGAAGGTTCGAGGCAAAGACCTATTGAACATCTACACCGGCGCCATTACCACTGGGCTACTGTGTCTTTATGAATGTAGCTGGTATGAGACTTGTATCATCCCCTCGCGATACAGTTACGATACTTTCACACTTCTACTGAAAGTCACTTTCCAACACATCGCAGGAAAAGGAACAATTGCTTGTTACAAGCAATTGCTCCTTTTCCTACAATGTTTCCATGTCACATTCAGTAAAGAAAAATTGCATTTCCCTTAAATTAAACAAAAATCATGGTCTTTAAATAGTTATCCTTTTTGTGGTTTATACATGATAGTGTTGTGTACAAGATAACAGCGTGGAAGGAACGGGTTATATCAAACTGCAAGTAAACACTTGAACTAGGCCTCGCTGTTTGTTTTGACGTTAAGAATATTGTTGCGGAAACAGAAGAAACAGAGATAGCCAGTTGCGTGTTTTAATATCTCCTGTTCCGGCGGAAGATTTCCCGTATCCTGCGGACAGATACAAGTTCACTTTAACCCTTAGGCTGCTAAGCGCGACTCAAGGACCTATTTGCGCACAGTGCAGATCAAGATCAGACTGCACAGAACGTGCAGTCTGATCTTGGATCTACACTGTCCGATAAAGAGATATTTTAACCCCCCCCCCAAAAAAAAAAAATACATTTGAAATAGCAAAGTTTGGTTTTTTGCTGTCAGCTCCCAAATTTCATTTCACTCATATAGCAGGTTAAGGGTTATTGTAATACGGCATCCTCATTCTGTCATCAAATTTAAGACATAAACGCATCTCTACAACTAAGAATTAAGCTCGTAATTTCGTCTTTTCCCGTGCTGTGACTATACTCCTATTGTCAATTGATGTACCGATTGATGATGTTATACGTCGCTTTTAACATTATTTCAGTCATATTACGGCAACAGCTCACTAATTTATGTAGATTAATATTAGTAGTAGTAGAACGTTTATTTCCCACTTATACGATGTACATTGTGAATACAATATTGTGTATCATGTGAGTACAACTTAATCATCTATGTCCTGGGCTTCCCCAGGACCTAGCCAGCGCTTTAAAGTGTCTTGTCCAAGAAAATCCCACAAAAAAAAAACGAGTGCTGTTTTCAAAAGCCTTGTACCTCGGGGTCGTTAAAACTAGGGATTATTTGGTATATCGTTAGCCCTTTACCAAACAAACCCGTATTTTCATGACGCTTAGGAAGATTTTTGAAAAGATAGTGGAAAAAAATGTTGGTGACCAGCATTTTCTCCTTTTCCCTCAATGTTTTCTACCCTTTCTAGCCCAGCCGGGAAGCTTGTTGGTTAGCGTATCTGACTCGTGACCTGGTGGTGGTGAGTTCGATACCGGTTGAGCCAAACTTTCTTTCCGGCAAGTTTTTGCCTGCCACCTGTGATGCATGTTAGAAAAGCAGTCAGTACTCGTAGCTTGGAAAGTAATTTGTGTCAGTGCTGGTGTGAGAAAGCCAGGAAACATGCCTAGGTGCACTGACCTAAGCTGTTAGTAAGGCAATACAAACAAACAAAATTTCTACCCTTTCTAAAACTCTCTCCTTTGTGCCATATTTAAATTGTCGTATGCATATGCTTTCAATTTAGGTAAGTCTAAAATTCTGTCTCCCAGTACAGAGTTAACCCTTAGGCTGCTAAGCATGACTCGCTGACTTTTTGCGGACACTGTAGATCAAGATCAGACTGCACAGAACGTGCAGTCTGATCTTTGATCTACACTGTCCGATGAAGACATAATTATTGTCCTCCCAAAAATACTTTTGAAATGGCAAACTTTGGGGTTTTACTATCAGCTAAAGAATTTCATTTCACTTATTTAGCAGGATAAGGGTTGAGTTATTGACCCCCAAAGTAAAAGATCATAACGATCAGGCAAAACACTAAACTTTGAACCTGTTTTGAACTTTATTGGTGAACCCCGGAAACGTTTAACGAACGCAATGCCTTCGCATGTTTGGAATTAATTAAAGTTTCCTCAGAAATTCTGCTATAAAAGCGTTATAAAAACAGATTATCGATATTAAAAATCTCTCCTAACATTTTCTGCAAAAGTTAACCCTTAGCACACACCCTAAAAGCTAAACGGGTTATAATTATATTGTCCAAAGTAAACACCGAGATCTTGCAAATTCTGTTTTTCTCCAGGGTAAAAGTTTCAAGATTTAAGATCAGAATGTACCCTTTTGTCCAGTCTGATCTTGATCTCCGCTGGCTGCATAAGCAAACGAAAAGCGATCTAGGCCCGGTAAGGATAGAGAAGAGTCTGTTAACAGGTAAAAACAGGTTGTTTTATATTCACCATTAAAACAAGGTCGTGATCAGCATATTATACCTTTATCCGCTGTTGAATCTAATGGACGATTTTTTACGCTGCTTCAAACACTATTTCAGTTATATAACGGTGAACGCAGGCTAATTCATAAATTTTTCTTACTGTTACGAGTGGTAATCTATGGATCTGCAGTGCCTCGTCAAGGGACACTCCCAACAGGCATCCCCATGTTGCTAGCAAATCCATCGCTTTAACCAATGAGTCACGTACAAAACACTCTAAACTGCAGTTACGAAAACATATTAACACAACGATTTTGTAAAATACTGCCTAAAAACTCACCAAAAACTGTCGTTTATAATTCAACTAGTGATGCTAAATGAGTAAATCTAATTTTCGTGTTTGATGGTTATCGAAGACAGCTGTGGATCAAAATGAGAGTACAAGGACGTGCAGTCTGATCTTGAGCTATTCTCTCTACAAAGAACACCTGGGCCCGTATTCACCAACCATTCTTAAGAATATCGTTTGTCTTATTCTAGGTTTAGAAAGTAATGCAAGTTCTGATTGGCTGAACCACTTGGGTTAGCCAATCAGAACTTGCGTTACTTTCAAAGTTAGAAAATTCTTGAAAATGAGACTAAGAGTATTCTTAAAGAGGCATTTTACAGCCAGAGAGTAAACAAACTTGACGGTGTTATAATCTCGTCAGCTGTGTGGAATCGCAGATAAAAAATCAATATAAGGTGTATGCGGTAAAGAAACTGTAGGGATTTGTCTTCGATTTAAACCGGAAACTGTGGTTGTTATGTCTATGGCTAGCTGCAGTAGAATGAAATGCATTTTCTATCTGCCGTAATCTGTGCAACCTTGCAACCATCAGGGTCAATATTTGGCATGAAGATACAAGAGTGATTATAGTTTCATAATATAAAAAAAAAAGAAGGTTAAAAAACGGAATGAAAACGAGTGAAGATGTATGTTTAATAGTGGTTGGTAAAGACCCAGAGGTCGCAACAAGCGTGATAGAGGAAATATTTCTCCTTGAACCAGAGGAAGTTTAGGACAGTGTTTAACGTTTTACCAAAACGACGAAATTCTTATACTTGTCCATTTAAAAGCATTTGCAGACGACAAATCTAAAGTCTGTGGATGAAATTGTGGAATGGTGCCATCAATAGGTTAGAAAATATTGTGAGGAAAAGTAGAAAATGCTGGTAACCGGAATTATCTTCCCTTTTTCCACAATGATTTCAAAGCTTCGTTTTCAGGGTCGTCAGGACTAGGGATTGTGTGGCAAAGGGGTAGCAGAAAGCTTATGAAAACATTGTGACAAAACTGACAAATTCCGCATTATTGGCATTTTTTTGCATTTATCACTAAGTATTCTAAACTATCAAAGCTTTTGTTAGCTGTCGTCCTTGGGAACCACGTAGTAAAATACACTGAGAAACCGCCAATGCACATTTGGAAGAATTACGGAAATACCTATGAGCAATATAAACATTCTGTTACGAGTTAGGTTAGTTCATTTTAGTTTATTTTATACCTGTTTAGAGTTTCAGAAAGTAAGTTTTTGATATACATGTTGTATGAGTTTTCAATGTTGTTTAAGCAAGTGCTATGAAATCATATTTTATAAAGTGGCGGTTCCAAGTTTAGTTATGTGTACTCGTATTGTCGAATAAGTAATTGTGCCATACCTCAGTGATGGGAGCCATCAAGTCCCTCTGCTGTATCTGGTAGCTTGATATGCACCTCCACGGTACATTTCATCGGCGGAAATACGCCGGTTTACCGTTCTGATAATTGTAAGGCTCCTCGTAAAAAAGAAAACTTGAGTCTCAATTTTCTATCGAAATCTTTCTAACTATATTTCAGTTGACAAACAGTTCGTTCAATAATTTTTTCAACGTGGTTTATCAATTCCAATTGAAATTTTCACCGACAGATAGATAGGTGTGAACAACTTCATCGAGGTTGTTTATGTCGTTGCTTAATAACTTACAGTGGCGCCGACATGTATAAGATCACGTGATCGGCAGTTCAAATGGAAACGACCGTTATACAGACAAGGTTAGATGTAGGTACCGAATCGGCCAAGTTGTGACGAGTGGCACATAGTATAACCTATGTCAAACATTGCAGTCCGCGCAGGCTGACATGGGTAAAATCTTTTGGCTTCTTGTAAATTTTTTGCATGCCCAAAGACCATACTACCTCGCGATTCGGCAAAATTAATCTTATGGATCAATGATTATGTGTTGACTTGCTTGGTTTAATGCAAGACGGAGATGCACTAGAACTCGTTTTACCGGAGCATGGCTCATATTTTTATACTATGTGTAAGTTTCTGAAGCAGACCTGGGTCAAAACTACTTAATATATCCGTTATTCTTTTGCAATGTATCACATCAGCTTCTGAGTGTAAAATATCTTAACCCTTCAGCTGCTAAGCGCAACTCACTGACCTTTTGCGGACAGTGTAGATCAACATCAGACTGCACAGAACGTGCAGTCTGATCTTTGATCTACACTGTCCGATAAGGAGATATTTCTACTCTAAAACTAACTGTGAAATAACAACCTTTGGGTTGTTGCTACCGACTTAAAGGTATCATTTTATGTTATTCTGCAGGATAAGGGTTAGAATTACGAATAAATAGAGGGGATAAAGATGCTGATTTTTATAGTAACAGGTAGATAAGAACAACAAAAAGTTCCGATCCGAAAACACCCTCAGAAATGCTTTGCTGTTTTTTTTTTTTTAGAATTTTGAGGTTTCTGTTTTTCTGCACTGGCTTGACCTATATCAGTCTTGTACCCTTTACGAGATAGAGAATTTTAGACGTGTCCAGTTTGAAACTATATGTATAATAATTCAACTAGCCTCCATTGACAACAGTGTTAATTAAACATCAAACTATATTTATATGGCTTGCAACAAGCGAAAAGTGGCATTCGTACATTTGCGTAAAATGTCGTTTTGGATCAGCCTGCGCAGTCCGCGTAGGCCAATCCGAAACGACACTTTACGACTACATTAGATTTTGTGGTACAGTAGACTTGCGCAAAACAGAAAATTGCATAAAAACGGAAAGTGTCGTTTCGGATCAGCCTGCGCGGATTGCGCAGGCTGATCCGGATCGACACTTTACGCTGATGTCTGAATGCCCCTTTTCGCGTGTTACATGCCATATTGTATCATACAATCAAAACTACTGTCTGAGCAAGCGCCGCTTAGCTTCACCATATTAGAAGTAGTATTTTTGCCATGCTGTGGCAAAAGGGGGTTTAATGCATTTCCGTGATGCATCGTACCAAGCAAGTTCAATTCAATTCAGTTCAATTTAATTTCAATGTACATAGAGGCCACCGGCCTAACATACAAAATCTAACAATTTGAGTTGTCATCTATTTTGTCTTAACAGAAACATTTTTTATATGGTAAAGTAATATGAAAAAAGAAAATCCTAGACTCGCCCAGTGTTCATGGTAGTAGCATTAGATGATTGAATTTTCAATCTTGATTAACCCTTTACCAAAAAAAATCCGTATTTGATAGCCAATTTTACCAGGATTAGATCCAATTTGGAGTACATAAAGGCCACCAGTCCAGAAACATATTGACAAAATGTTAATAAAATATCAAACATCTACATAATACGAAAAACAATATGGAATTAGACACAAAAAATAGTTTACCGAGAAAGTTTTAGTCATCATATAACTATCGATCCATAAAATCCATTTGGTCAAACAACCAACTAAACCACGGGGTAGAATGGCCCTTGGACATGCAGAAAATTAACCAAAAGCAAAAAGTTTCGACGCAGGTCAGCCTGCACGGATCGTGCAGGCTGACCTGAGTCGATACTTTTTGCAGACGCATTAAACCCTCTTTTCCACAGAGCAAGGTTCATTTATCTTTATTTTTTTATGAAAATGATAAATATGCATACGCCCAGGTAAAGACATAAAAAGTTAATAATTTGATTTGTTCTCACAAACGAAAGATGTTCCGATAAAAACCTATTTATTCGGACGTTTTTTTATTTGAATTTTTCCGAAGTTTTTTGTTCCGCCTATTTCCTGTATATTTTGTTAGAAATGATTCATGCCTCATTCTTCACTTTAAACTCTTTACCAAACGACAAAATTTTAGAAATGTCCAAATTGAAAGCATTTGCAGACGACAAATTTAATGTGGCGCAGTGGATGAGGCTTTAATGAGACAGAGTAGAAAACATTGTGGGAAAAGGAAAAAATCGGCTGGTTACCAGCATTTTCTCCTTTTCCCATAATGTTTTCAAAAGCTGTCTTACTCAAGGTCGTTAAAACTTGGGATTGTGTTGTAAAGAGTTAAAAGATATGAAGTGCGAAATGTATGAAACGTGATTTTTTAGTAAACATTTTTAATTAAAAACTCATTTAAATATCCCTTGCAAGACGACGGAATTCTTTGACTGATCTAACTTGAAAGCAGCTGCAGGCGGCAGGTGAATAATGGTTCAAATTATGGAATGTGTCTTTGAAAAGGTAGAAAACATTGTGGGAAAAGGAGAAAATGCTGTTACCTTTCGTTTCTCTTATTCACACAATGTTTTCAGAAATCCTTCTTCTTTGAGGTCATTCAAAACATGGAATTTTTTGGTAAAGTGGCCTAAAATAAGTAGAGTGACCTAGATATAATTTATTTGAGCTAATGTCAGAGTCGTTGTTTATAACCGTAGTATTTAAAGATACATCCAAACAGCTAGAGAAAAAAAACCTGTTAAAATTTGAAAGTGTGAAGAATGGCTCAGCTGTGTACATCCCATAAGATTGTGCCAAAATTGAAATGTCGTCTACAAATGCTATGTCATGTTGTAAAGAGGTAATGCAAAGTTTCGCAGAGGACCGACGAAACAATTAACCCAATTAAAGGTAAGATACTTGATTACCCCTCGTGACAACTCGGCTGACTCCGTAACTACATCCAACCTCGTCTGTATTAAGCAAGTTTCCATTTTGGCTACTGTCAGTCACATGATCTTTAACATGGCGGCCATAAAAAAATCCATTATCAACACTATCGATAACCACATTTCTTGATATTCCAGTAGCCCATAATTTTATATTTTTATATGGTAAGAAGTTTCAAGGTTGCTCTATCTTATGTTTACTCTTATTTTTTTTTTCATTTCATTTTTCTGCCCGCGACTGACCGTACAATAAAATATTGTTTTCACAATAATTTCCATACTTTTAACAAGTATGCTTTTTTGGTTGCCAGTGGGCCTTGAAGTTGCCTAACTTGTCAATAATTTGAAATCGAGATAGGCTTGAGTAACAGAAAATGAGTCTGCACTGTTTCTTACAAAATGTGCATCTTTCTCTTTGACTGGTAGCCAGTCAGCATATGAACATCGGAAGACTAGATCTAGCACGGATCAGTTTTAAAGCATGGAATCACTGGACAGCGCAGTAAGTTATCAAACATCTGTTCATTTGTAGTTTATGAGCTCTCTCTCTCTCTCCCTCCCTCCCTCTTAAAACCTCTCAATTTGTAAACAACTAGCTTAACATTTGAGATTTGCATCCTATAACTTTCCCTTTGATTTGTTTTACATACATATACTTAAATATCTATGCAAATTGCACTTGGTAAATAAGCTTTTAATCAAGCTGCTAATCAGTCAAGCCTGGTTGCTAAGTTGGTGCCATACAGGGCTTCAACTCAGGGGGATACCGACTAAACTCTCTGGCTCGGGAAGTTTATTTCCGAGGATAGATGATAGTCATTGTAACAGGATTCATTAATCTCTCACCACTGATCATTGTTTCGACGATGGTTATGTAGAAAATGTACAAGTGGCTTGGGAAGAACATTGTGAAAAGCACTGGTGAAAGAAAAAAAAAAAAAACTCTGAAAAAGCATGGATAGTTGCACTGGCTATCACAATATAACTGAAATATAACTTTAAAATTCAAAGCTACAGGTAGCCTTTTTTTTTCAGTCTTGATTATCGGATTTATTGCTCTTAAAAAAAACATGTATGGAAATTACGATCCCATTTCATACTGGAAACCCCGAACAGGGCTACTAAGCGCCAACTTAGATCAGATGCTGCAATATATAGCATTTGCTCCATCGCCGTTTCTTTATTTTTATCCCCACATCATTTAGCCGTCTCCTTACAAAAGCATCATAATCGACATGACACCTTCGGTAATTGCTAGTAGACTCTTGTAACATGCATGGTATTCAGTGCAAAATATGTTTACAAATGTCATTAGGCCTTAATTTACTTGAAATACATGGTATTCAGTGCAAAATATGTTAACAAATGTCATTAGGCCTTAATTTACTTGAAATAAAGTATTATATTCTATTCTATTCTGATGTGATAGCTCCTAATTATTGCATCGATAAAAAATGATAATATTTTTTTCTCAAACCTGTTTAAAAACTGCCAAAGTAAACCTCTCCTTACAATATTAAAAGTGAGGTTCAGGGATATGCACATTTTGCTTTAGATTTCTAGTAACATTATGTTTTCATTTATGTAATAAAAACATCTTACAGCAAAGTTTACCCTGCTAGGCTGATAACGAACAGCAAAGGTTCTGATGAATCTGTGCTGATACACGGTCTCTTCTAAACCTTAGCTAGTTGTATGTAGAGTACATATCCTTTTGTATGATACAGATGATTTTCATGTGCAGCCTATTAGATTCCGTATTGTTAAGTGCAGTTTGTCCCTTTAAAACAAATTCAAACTGTTGTCAGGTGTTTGATGCACGATTTCACCGTGCCAAATAAGAGAGTACTCTGTGGTCCTGAGGTTCCAAAGCTCAAAGAACCAAGAGTTTTATCATCTTTTCATAAAAGACTTAACTCTTTTAATGATGTTGCGGCGTTAAAAGTTGAAGAGCTGAAAAATTCTGTGCAGGTCACATTGGGATTGACGAAACTTATCCTAAAAAGACCAAACATATATTCTTATCAATTTATTTGGATTGTCAGCTACAGGACATATCGATTCAGAGGCAAAAGTTATGACTGATAATTTATCAAATTCCCAATCGGAGGAATATGAACAAGTAACAGTAAAAAGATCACAAGTGTACAATAAAAGACTGGACAAAGAATCTTACAAAAGTGCCAGATGCTGAAGAAAGTTGTGTGAAGAAGTACTTGTTACAGACAAATAATCTATCCAAAGACAGTGCCCTAACATATAAACTTTCAAGACCATTTCAGCGAAAGAATTCTGTGCACAGTCTACGATATTTTGACAATCCAGTGTCTAAACCTTTCGGTATCCTGTCAGCCCAATGCAATCCATCACAATGTGTAAATGCAGACAAGGTTAAAGTTGTGTTTGTCATTGTAGACAAGATTACTGGGATACCTTATGGTAGGTTCATAAACTGTATAGTAGGCTTTTCAGAGAGATGTGGGCGTGTACAAGGGACATTATTCCGGATCGCATACTCAGTCGTAAGTGGGGTTAAAGAAGTTCAAGATGACGAGCTATCTGCTACTTCCCAAGTGTGTATGTGGACTGATCCTAATGTATGGAGCATCAGTTCTTACTGTCATGGATGAACTGAGTATGACAAAAACATCCAAAATTATACGAAGAACACTTGGTGATTTTGGGAATAAAAATGGTTAAACCAGATCCTCAAAAAGGTGGAGATGTACATCAGTTAAAAGTAACATTAGCGGTAGCGACAAAGCAATTTGGTCAGTACTGACCAGCTGTTCATGTGCTAAATTGCAACCGATCCAGAAAAGAACCTTTGACAGCAGATCCAATTGTAACTAATTCGCTACCGAACAATCTAGGGTTTGACAGTCATGAAAATGCCTATAGCAGGGAAGTGACTTTGGAATCACTGCCATTACCAATTGTTGAAATAACCCATGAAAACGATGATATTGACCCATTTGTGCAAAAGATTCAATATAGTAAAGAAGGAATTAAGAAAATGGAGATGATAACAAGAGCGCAGTGTGAGAATGAACACTGGTTCGAACAAAGGCAGGGTGCAATAACAGCTTCGAAATTGGGTAATGTGGTACGGGTGATTGAGAAAAGTAAAACCGACTGTGAATCTCTCATGGATGAAGTCTCACGTAATTATACACATAGGAACGGGTCCAAAGTCACTCTGCCAGCCTTAAGATGGGGGACAACCAATTGAGAAAAAAGCTAAATCGGCGTACCTAAACAAATTCATAAGATTTCACTGGGATTTAGGTTTAAAGGAATCTGGGTTAATTGTCTGTGCTCGATACCACTTTATCAGAGCCAGCCAAAATGGAGTAATTCAGTGCGAGTTCCATGGAAACAGACTTCTGGAAGTTACATGCCCATGCATTGCCAGAACAATGACCGTTGCAGAAGGTGATTTCACTGTGAACATAAAATACTTAGTGCGTTTTAATGGGCGCTCTGTTCTAAAGAGTGGTTCAGTTGATGGATACTACGAACAGGTACAAAGTCTGAAGAGAGAACTGCAGCTGGTGGATTGCAACTTACATGTATTTGTCTGGACCCTAAAAAACAGCGTAATCGTGCATACATATCCCCTTCGATCAGAAATTATGGGGGGAAAGATTGCTGCCTGCTTGTGTCATTTCTGTTTTAGGAACTATGTTGTTCCCCATTTATTAGCGAGCAACCCCCCTCGACTGACTCAGCATTATCCAAGTGCTGACACCGAATAGGGCAAAACTGGTGTAAAGGTACATACTGCTGCAAGTGTAAGAACTATCGAGTTCTGCAGATTTTGGCACTGCAAAGAAAAAAATGCCCGAAACTTGAATTCTTGAAGATAATTCGAATGCAAGCGTTGGTTGCGAATGTACGAATTGTCTTGGATTCTGCAGTACATGGTTTTGAGGGCCATGCTCCTATATAGATGCGATGAGGACTATTAAGGGTCAGGCACAGACTGGTACTGCCCAAGCTGTACATGAGAATGTGACATAGTGTAGTGGTTACAGTGTAGTCTTGGATCAGAAATTAAATTAAATCTCTTAAAGGGGAAAAATTGTGTCAAAAGCTGGTTTAGTGCCCTTTGAACTCTGTACCAAATGACGAAATTGTAGCCTTGTCCAAATTAAGAGCATTTGCAGACAGCAAAATAAAATGTTATTCAAAACTATTCTTAGAAAGAATAGAAAAGATTTCGATAGTATATTGTGACTCGTGTTTTCTAAGGGGAGCATGGAAACGATTTGATTTTAAAAACAGTAAAGCCGTTTATTATATACCAGTAACTTTTCCGGCTAAGATACATGCGTCGCAAGCAGATAAAATAATACACATGACAGAAATACAAAATCCTTATCTACACACTGCCAAATACGGTTGCAAAAATTGTATGATAACCTAACTCGTGCACGGACTAAGTATGCATTGATTAAGATTTGATTAGTCAAAATGTGCAGCTAAAATATTCATCTGCCATTCATAAAAACAGAGTTACAACCTTTCAAACCATTAATTGTCTCATTTTGTATACCGTTTTCGAATACAATGTCATAATTGCAAAATTGTGCTGTTGAAAGTTGAAGGTGTATAATAAAAGGAATAACTATGTTACAGTAACTTTCCCGTTGCGTGTACTTGCTTCTCACTGCCTAAGAAATGTTTGACATCCCGCTCGACATTCGGTTTCGCGCGATATCAAATTTTCTCACGCTGCTCGAATCAAATACAAGCACCAGGAAAGTTACTGCAACACAATATCCCGTATATATTTCTGGCGTAAAAATTTCTCGTGCAGTTCATCTCTATCTGTCTTTCGACCATCCAATCGCTGGACCTATAAACGTACCCTTCTCACCACTTACCCACTAAGCTGTCCAACTTACTGCTAATGTGCACACCAGTATTTTCTTCAATTCCTACAAATGTTCTACTCTTTCAGAAACAAATCCTAATTTGTTGTCTGCGAAAGTTTTCAATTAGGACATGTGTTGTCTGGCAGAGCTAAATGCACGATTACTATGAAAGCATAAAACATTGAAAGTTCCTGCCTGCACCTGTATGAAACACAAAGCAAACATTAGATTGCCGTCTTCTACATAATGAAGAATTTGTGCGTTTTTGCCACTTTTCCAGGATTTTCGATAGACAAAGTACATCATTTTTTGTTGCAGGTATTAGGATGTTTGGCACAGTCTCCTATACTTAATCTACCCATTTATCAAATATAATACCGTTGTTTTCTTTCTATTAATTACTTGTTTGTGCTCATCCTTTATGACCCCAGTCAGTACTAACAAAACCAAGAAAATGCATAAAGAACAAAAAGTACAGTAAAAAGTAAGGTGTTTGTATAACAAAGTGTCAAACCCTTTCCTTTTCTCAAGAAATATGCCTGATTAAGTTTTCTGAACATTTCAGAAAAATCTTAAAATTACAAACCTGTAACACGAATAAAATGAGGCCAGCATACACAATCATGAACTGCTGTAATCGGTTGCTCATTTGAAATATGATTGAGTGTATGTGCATGTGTGATGAAGAAATGGCTTTTTGTTCTGTCTGTAAATCCCACAAATGTTATATGAGCCATGCTCAGTGGAAAGGTGGTTTAATGCACCTCCAAAAAGTAGCGACCCATGTCAGTTAAGTCCTCGCGGGCAGACATGCGTCGAAACGTTTTGCTTTTGGTCAATTTTCTGCGTCATAGGACTATTCTACCTGATGGTTCGGATGAAGTTCTACCTGAAGTTCATTTGTACCAAATATGGTTGGATTGCAGTGAGGAGTGTGAATTTTACTAATGATTCCATGGGTGGCATTTTTTGGGGGTCACCCTGTAAAAATACGTCGAATGTCTATCGCAGTGACATCATCAAGTTAATGCACCAAAACTGCACGTTTTACCAAGGTTTCAGTGACGTCATTTTTCAGTTTCATTGAATTGGGGCACTCAGAATGGAAATTCGACTTTGTCAGCGTACTCAATTCGGGGGACCATAAACTGGGGAAATTTCGGTAAATACACGTTGGAATGGTAAAACTTTGCAGTATAATAAATTGATTGTGCGGTCAGGTGGCAGGGGACTTGGAAACATGTTCACGGCTGTGGCGAATCATGTCGCCACCTAGCCTTCGGCTTGGGGCGACATGATTCGCCACAGCCGTGAATAAGTTTCCAAGTCCCATGCCACCTGACCGCGCCAGTAATAAAGTAAGAGAATGTTATTATGTAAACACCGGAAAATTATCTTCAATTTTTCCTCAAATGGAGTTTGTGGCTTTTGTCACAAAAACTTTTTCTAGAAGTGCAAAAGAAGTGAAGTGTTGTGGTTACTTGCCGACTATCTGTCCCCTCTCTTGGTCAGAATTTCTCTGATTTCGATCAAAATTGCCATCAATGATCCTTCAAAGTTGTTCAAAATTTGATATATTCCATTTGGATTTTTTGTTGTCATTGTATCAAAAAAAAAAAAGAATAAAATATACATTAAGAATCTTCTTGACAGACGCCTTGAAACCAAACGGCCACGAACTTTAGTATCAATAGCTATATATAGTGGACATCTTACTATGATTGTTCTAATTAATTGCCGAGTCCCGCTAGCTCAGGCGGTAGCGTACAGGACTTGAGAACAGGGGGGATCGCTGGTTCGATCCCCTGCTCGGCCAATTTCTTTCCGAGGATTGATGATAGTCATTGCGACAGGATTCATTCCTGTCTCACCGCTGACCATTCTTTCGACGATGGTTATCTGGGAAAGCAGCCAGTGGCTTGAAAAGAATTTTGTGCGAAGTACTGGTAAAAGACACTCCAGGAAAGGATGGTTAGGTGCACTGGCCGCCGCGATATAACGGAAACAATGTTGAAAAACGGCGTTAAACACCATACAATCAATCGATTAATCTATCTAATTAATTCCCTGGGATTAAAATCGGGCATGCACTGAGGGTCAGGTCACACTTTTTACATACGCGTGTGTACAACATGTTACAGTCTCAAAGTGAAAGGCGTAGAATTGAAACATTTAGTATGTACCATATCTAGCGAACATTTTCCATTTTCTTTTGGCTTAAGGATTAACAAGTTTTTTAAAACAAAGTTTCTTGTAAAAGACCAATAGATTTCAGGTTTGTATTACTTGCATTTTGGCATCATTTACACAAAAAGGTATACTGAGGTTAATCAAATTATGTCCCTGACATCGCAAGTTCTACCAATTCTGACATTTGAGACGTAGTATTGTAAAGTGCATCTCTGACAAAACTGTTAAAAGTATCGACATGAAGGAAATATTGGTTTCGTGATGATGTCACTTGTTTTGCATAAGCTTATGTTGTGAAAACTTCAAACAGTTGTTCTTACGATAAGACGGGAATTGAATGTGCAATCCAGGAACACCATGGTCGTCTTGTTGCTTATCAGCATGTAATATTTCTTATAACTGCTCATCTTCAATCATGGTCGGCGCTTTACTCAGGTATTTTTACTCACTAGTTGACAAAAAATGTCCATCATTATATCCTCTGACAACCGCCATTGCAGTGCCTTCAGTGCTTTGATTTTTATTGAGTTTTTACTTTTCATTGTTTCCACGATTATGAAAAAACCTCCTTTTGGCCCTTGACTTCAATTATTATGCTTTTTCATTGGATCATTTTTTTTTCTTTGTTTGTATGGTGCTTCATGCCATTTTCAATCTGATTCCATTCATTAAACGGCGGCCTACCGATGCGCATATGGAGTCTTTTTTTCCAGCGATTCGCGGAACACTTTAAGCCGCTGTTTGCTTTTCCATACAGCCATCATAGAAAAATATCAGCGGATAGAGAGGAAATACTCCTATTGCAGTGAATATCATTTGCCCTCGAAAAGTGTTCGGCCCAACCGGTTTCTCGAGACTCTAGACTAAAGCCGTGGTCACACCTTACGTAGTTAACCGTAGTGGGGAATGACCGTAGATGGCCGTAGTTGACCGTATTAAACGTAGTTGATCGTAGTTACACGTAGAAAGCCGCAGTTCAACGTAGTAATGAACGTAGTTTAAACTTACGGTTTGCCCGTAGTAAGCGCATAATTTTTGAACATGTCCAAAAATTTGTTACGGTTAACTACGATGTTGTGACCCTACTGTGACCGTAGTTTGAACGTAGTTGACCGTAGTTAACCGTAATTGACCCTACTTAACAGTAGTGTGTTTAATACGTTCAACTACGGCCAACTACGGTAATTCCCCATTACGGTCAACTACTTAAGATGTGACAGCGGTGAAAATACAATGACCGCAGCTTACCCGTACTGAGCAGACACAATTACAACGTTTTACAGTAGTTTAACGCAGTTGACCTTCATTTACCGTAGTTGTGCGTACTTAGGACGTAGTTTATACGCAGTTTAACGTAGTTAATGATAGTTTGACGTAGTAATACCCTTGTTAACCCTAGCCACTTTGCGCGCAGTTGAATGTAGTTAACCGTACTTACACGTAGTTCAACCTACTTAGCCTTTCTGTATTGCCAGGTTTGAACCTACTTTGAACGTACTTCAACGTAGTTGACCGTAGTGGCACTACGGCAGACTACGTTTGAAATGAACTACGGACAATTACGTGCATGACCGTAAATGTGACCATGGCTTAAGTCATCCTTCCTATGCGTTAACGACCGAGCTACAGTGCTTGTCTTTACTGTGCCGAATCAATACATTTATGTATCTATGAAGGTCGTTATATTAGACAAAACCATAAAAGAGTTAAATGAAACAGTAGTGTAGCTATTTATCCATGTTTTCCATAGGTTCCATCGGTACAAGACAAGGTCCCAACTGTCGTCTTGCCCAAGGGCGACCCAAAATCTAGAATGTGCAGTGTGACTTTGAATCTACAATGTCCGATACGTTGAAAGATATATTTGTACGGTGGAAAGAACTTTTAAATACCAATACACGTATTTTGTTTTTTTTTTTACTCAGTTCAATTCTTTTTAATCTGTAAATATTAGCCCATGTCTCTTGCACATCATACAATAACGCAAAATGCAACACAATCTGTAGCATTAACAATTCTACTGTCGGCCTGGAATGTCTGATTAATCTGTTAAGCAGATCAAGGGATTAAATAATGTGCTTTAATTAAAAAAATACCTCCTATACTTGTAGCCCTAATTATTTGTTTCTATCAGATAGCACTATTACCATGTTCTGCTCCTATCCCTCCTTTGTGGGATCGACCGTGGCTCAGTGGTTAAGGTGTTGACTGTGTAATTAGGAAATCCTGGTTTGATCCTTGTCGGTGCTGCTAGACACTTATGGGTGTCCATGGGCAAAGTTCTGCCGAACCCATCCAAGTATTGTCGAAACCAAAGAAAACTTTCACAATGATATGGCCATAATACAGATGAAAGCGGCGTGAAGCATCCTTGAAACACAACAGAAAAGAAGATTCCTCTGACTTCTATGACGTGCATCGAGCCCGGTATTGCAGTCGGTAACGCACAGAGTGCGAAATCAGGGGTTTTATTTGTTCGATTCCCCAGCTCGGTCAATTTCTGTCCGAGAACTGATGATAGTTATTGTACAAGGATTCGTTCCCTCTCATCGTTGAACTATGTTTCGACTATGCTTATGGAAACTCCACAAAAGCATGGATGGGTGCACTGGCCGAAGCGATATAACGGAAATAGTGTTAAACGGCGTGGAACTTCATACAAACTGTTACATGCACTGATTGTATCAGAAAAACTACGTAACATATTTTCAGCCTCTCCCTACCTTGTCGGTAAAGGTTTTTTCGTTTCTAAGCGGAACATAAATACCTGGTTATTTACTTATCACGGTCTATAACATTTTTAGTTGTTTGTACTTTCCACACGTGCAATTCAGGTAAGATACACGGTCGAGTCGCCAAGTGCGTGAGAACGTATTTTACCTTCATTGACAGGTACTAAACAATTCCTGCCAGGTTTATTAGGAATGTGCATGGAGGTGGAATGAAAACAACAAAACGACATAATTAAGTTCAGCATCTGATGCCAGAAAACAGCATCCATTTAACCATTAAGCGGAGAGTATACCCGACAGGTATTTTCATTTTAGAAATAAGACCCTTATAATTGCCAGTTCAAGGTTGCTTTGTCTAGGATGTCTAAGCAAAGCGACCAGTGTAGATCAAAGATCAGACTGCATAGAACATGCAGTCTGATCTTTGATCTACACTGGCCATGACAGCAACAAAAGTTGTGATAGGCACTTTGATGGTTATTTAATCCATATGGATCGAATTTTATACCTCTTTCAGTAGTGTCTAGGTCATTATGCGGCGACAGCCCACTTATCCAAGTCATTCTTTGGTTTCAACTGCACTAAGTCGAGCCTCTGCAATGTCATGCCAAGAGGGCTATCGAATGTAACCAGCGTTGCCGGAGGTGGATCGAACCCGATTTGCCTGATTTCGTATCCAACAGACTACTAATCCATGGAGGACCTTACAGTCTGATTCTCCAGCCTCTCGGCTTACCAAATAAAACTACCAGAAGACCACTTTAAAACATAGTGGCAAATGATAAATTATCCATAATGTACTGAGAGATCGATTCCACGCCCGTGAAAGTTGGTTTGACGATCTTTACATGGGAAAGCAGCCATTGGCTTAGAAGGAAATTGTGCAAAGTACTGGAAAAAGATAGTCCAGGTGCGCATGGATTTGTATACTTGCCGCCAAGATATGACTGAAATAGTGCTGCAAACGGAGTTAATCAACCAACAAAAGACATTCCGGACAAAATCCGCGCTCTCCTGAATCTGAACCTAGAAACATAGTTACTCGAGGTAGGTCTTCAGGTTCTTCCAAATAAACAATAAAAATTTCCGTTTTTATAACCAGCTTCCTAAAGCTCATTTGAAAAATCTAAATTTAACCCCACTTTCAAAGGTATCGAATTGCCAAAGAAACGCGATTTACGTCACAATGAAATCTCGTGCACCCGGCGTTCGTTACGGTTCCGTTCTTACTGGCAATTTTTTGGTGAATGGTTCACGGATTTAATTAAAGGTCACTTGTTCTGTTTTTGATTTTGTTTCATAACCCTTCAACTGCTAAATAAATGAAACGAAAATTTTCCACTTAATAGTAAAAACCAAAATATTGTGATTCCGAAAGTTGATTTCACTGGGGAAAAATATCGTATCGGACAGTGTAGATCCAAGATCAGACTGCACGTTTTGTGCAGTCTGATCTTGATTTACACTGTCCACAAAAGCGCCCCGAGTCGCTTTTACCAGCCTGAGGGTTAACACATTTCCTATAGCATATATGTTGTTGACTAGCACAGTTATGAATTTCGGTAAGTTTTATTGAAATTAAAAACAAATTATATCTCTGAAAACATCAAATAAGGTGAGAGGGAGACCATGAAATAAGATTAGGATGCATGTCCAGGCTGATCCTTGTCTATCTCTCTCTCTGTTACATCCATTATGGCACACCGTAGGATGAGTGTTAAACTATTTCCCTGTAACAGTGTTTGACGTGAACCATTTATGAAGATATCTCCTGGGTTAGAAGAACCAATTCCGAGATAAATACGCTGCGAAATATATACAATATTGATGCCCAGATAATTGTGAAAATTTTAACTATATAAGTGTGATAAAATGGCGTGATTGCTTCTGAAAAAGGTGCATTTTCATAATTTTTGACAAAGCTTAAAGAGTGTTCTGGCACAGGTACTTCATTACCCGCACAGGTACATGCAAGTAACTGATTAGTCTCATCAGCTACTTGGTACATTTAAAATGTATAAACCTGCTTTGTTTCATTCATAGAGTTTGTTTTTGGCAGGGAACACAAAGCCGGAACCATTTACAAACACCACTAGACCAAATTTGTTTTGTTTTAAAACCATTTGCTATACATTCCGAGTTTTAACGATCCTGTCAGAGATGCCGTTTGAAAACATGAAAGGAAAAGGAGAAAATACTGGTAACCAGCATTTCCCTCTTTTCCTACAATGTTTTCGACCCTTTCACAGACAGACACCATAATTTAAGCTATCTTAAATCAAGGTTTCAACTTACAGAAAGTTGACTAGAGCTATTTTTTCCTTTTTGCCACACATGCATATGAACCATGTTCTGTGAAAGGGGGAGTTTAATGTTTCTGCAAAAAGTTCCGACCCATGTCAGCCTGCGCAGTCCGCGCAGGCTGACATGGGTCGAAATTTTTTGCTATGTGTAAATTTTCTGCATGTCCAAGGACCAGTTTTACTCATCATTCAGTCGGTTGTTGGACAAAACGGATTTTATAGATCCATAATTATGTGATGACTTTCTTTGTATAAAGCACACGGAGATGCATAGGACCCCCTCTTTTGTCAGACCTCCGCTCATTTGTGTATAAACCTTACTTGGCTTGCAACACGCGAAAAGGACAGCGCAGGCTTACCCGAGACGGCACTTTACGACTACCTTAGATTGTGTTCTTCAGTAGACTTGCGCAACAACAGAAAATTACCTAAAAACGGAAAGTGTCGTTTCGGATTTGCCTGCGCGGACTGCGCAGGCTGATCCGTGACGACGCTTTACGCAAATGTCCGAATGCCCCTTTTCGCGTGTTGCAGGCCATTTCTTTTTATCACCCTTGCTTTACATGGATATTTCAAACGAAGTTTTGTTAGGGTTGGATTGCAAGGGTTAACCTTTAAAATATCGAATCAGTATTAGATTAGAAAAAGCTATCTATACATCATTTGATAATCGTTCAGGATTTAGGATCCTTTGATTTTTCTGTGCATTTTCAAAAAGGTATCAATTTCCATTAATTTCCTACAGACCTAGTCAATTGGTATCCATCAGAATAATGCGTTTCTCTGCTCAAAATAAATAGTATCTTTCTCAGATAAAGATGAACAGCTAATAGCCCTCGACAAGCGCTGATAAGCCCGACCGCGAATCAAAACACCAGAGAATCAAACCACTTGTTTATGTAGAGATGGATCTTTAATCGAAATCAAACTAATAAAATCTGTACTTTTATTGACTACAGCACAGCGCATTTTAACTCTTTGCCGAGTGAGAAAAATTGCGTCTCCTTCACAATGAAAATATTAAGGATAGGTCACCTTAATGGGATTCGTGTAACATCGCCTTTTATCGCCAAAATCATACGGATTCGACTAAGACTCGGGTAATCGATGATTGATGATAGTCATTTCGACAGGATTCATTCCTCTCTTACCGCTGATCATTGTTTCGACGATGGTTATGTGAGAAAGCAGCCAGTGGCTTGGAAAGGATATTGTGAGGAGTACTATTAAAAAAAGTCCAGGAAAGCATGGATAGGTGCACTGGCCGACATAACTGAAACAATGTTGAAAACGTCGGTAAACACCATACAATCAATCAATCAATCAACTATGAAAGGGTAGACAACATTGTGAAAATAAAGAGAAAGTTTTGGTCATCAGTATCACCTCCTTTTTCCACAATGTTTTCTACCCTTTCACGGCATATACCATCGTCTGGATAACACTTAACTTATTCCTTACTGTTCACGACACCAGAAGCTTTTGTGGACAGTGTAGATCAAGATCAGACTGCACAGAACGTGCTGTCTGATCTCTGATCTACAGTGTCCACAACTTTATTTTAGATTAAGGCCAAACCGTCTCTTGATCTTGCAGTGGAACTTTATTTACAGCCAATGAAAAAGTGTAAATTATTTACTTGGTAGTGAAAGAGTTAACTTTTAGTCTGCAACTGTTTTCACTTCGGAAAAGTCTAAGTTTTTGTCGTCTGGTAGAGAGTCAAGAAATCCAAAAAACATGTGCGAGTGATCAGAAGCAGGAAAATTGATTGATTGATTGTATGGCGTTTAACGCCGTTTTCAACATTATTTAGTTATGTCGCGGCAGCCAGTGTACCCATGTTAGAACCACTTTTGAAGTATGGGTGAATATAGCTAAGTTGAAAATTTTATTTCAAATATTCGTTTTATTACAAAAGTGGTTCTAACATACCCATCCATGCTTTCCTGGTGTCTCTATTACCAGTACTTCGCACAATTTTCTTTCAAAGCCACTGGCTGCTTTCCCACATAACCATCGTCGAAACAATGGTCATCGGTGAGAGAGGAAGGAATCCTGTCGCAATGACTATCATCAATCCTTGCAAAGAAATTGGCCGTGCCAGGGATCGAACCCACGACTCCCTGTTCTCAAGTCCTGTGCGCTACCAACTGAGCTACCGGGGCTCAGCAGGAGGAGGAAAAAAGGGAATGGAAAACTTCCCTAGATGAATGGTAATATAAATGAGTCATGCTCTGGCAAAGGGGGGGTTTACCGCATCTCCTTGATACATTATACGTACCATGTAAGTCATATCATTACTGGATCCGTAAAATTCCACTTTGTCTAACAACCGACAGAATCATGAGGTAGGCTGGTCCTTGGAAAGCAAAAAATTTAACTATAGCAATAAAGTATCGACTCATATCAGCCTACATGGACTGCGCAGGCTGACATGGGTCTATAGTTTTTGTAGATACTTTAGACCCCTTTTTCATAGAGCATGACTCAAAAATGTCGGCAAAAGGAGACATAACTTTTTGCAAGCAATGGCTCGTTTACCTCAAATGTTTCGTAAGCTGCCTACTGTAGAAATGTAAAAGAAAAAATAATATCGTATTTGTATGGGAGAGGGTAAAGTTAATAATTTATCAAAACTCTAAGTTCGATAGCGTTGACTATCATACTCGCTTCAATCGAAACATCAACTCTGACTATATTATCCTGTTATCCATTGCTGTACATAAATCTTACGCGAATAGTCCCTAGCTGCTTTCCCACATCGGCAAGCAAACACAAGGGAGATATGAATACTGTCGCAATTACTGTCATCAATCCGCTGAATATTAACCCTTATCCTGCTAAATAAGTAAAATGAAATTTTCAATTCGATTGTAAAAACCCAAATGCAAATATTGCTATTTCAAAGTTATGTTTTGGGGAATAATATCTCCTTCTCGGACAGTATAGATCCAAGGTCAGACTACACGTTCTGTGCAGTCTGATCTTGTCTACACTGTTCACAAAAGGTCAGTGAGTCGCGCTTAGCAGCCTAAGGGTTGATATGTGACCGAGTCCGCTTTCCGGCGAATTCATCTAATTTAAGTGAACAAATTTGGCCCTAAAAATCGAAGACTGAAGTCCGTTCATTTTGTTATTGTAAATGATCGTTGAACTATCACAAGTCTTCGTAGAAAATTAAGTTACTTTTTCAGGTAAAAATACTGTGGCAAAAGACGGGAAAAAAACTCGTTATTAGCAGGAAATTATGTGTAAGGAGTTAATTATGAATCACATACAACAACAATATTTGTGGAAACTTAGAAAATGTTCAAAATAAAAATTTTCCTTTCTTTTCTTTTTGTTTTATCTGACTGCTGATTTAATTCCTATCGATCATTTGTAACTTTTTCCCCTTGGGGATTACGCAATCTGGGAAAAAAAAACTAAACATAAAAACAGAAACATCCGATGAGGTAAAATCTAAAAATAGAATAAAATGACAGCTCTGTAATATACAAGATTCACTGTTTACAATGAAATATACATTTCACATAATGGTGGGATACTTGGAAAAGATTAAACTGATAACACCAGATTTCCCACATTTAACCCAACAGACGACCTAACCCTTTACCAATAGTCTCGTTTTAACGAGCCTGAACAGGAAAGCTTTTGAAAACAATGTGGGAAATGAAGGAAATGCTGGCAAAAACCAGCCTCTTCTCATTTTTCCAAGATGTGTTTCTACTCTTTTCAAAGACATTAGTTGAGCAATATTTAATTTTTTGCCGCAAATGCTTTGAATTTGATTGACTCTAAAACGTTGTCGTTTGGTAAAGAGTTAATGTACTTTTCCAGAACAAAGTAGATTAAGATCAGTGTGTGCAGTCTGATGACTCCAAAGAATGATAATGCAGTCTGGTCTTGACCCATACACTGTCCAGAATACCCAATGATTAAAAAATTTGAGTCAAATATTCTGACCAAAAGAGGCCTGAACAGTGCAATAATGATGCATTTTTCTTTCCCTCGATTAACTTTTATACTGCTGAATAAAAGACATGAAACGTCCATGCCGACAGTAAAAACCCAAATTTTCCAATTTCAAAAGTATTTTTGGAGGAAAGATATCTCCTTATCGGACAGTGTAGATCCATGATCAGACTGCACGTTCCGTGCAGTCTGATCTTGATCTACGATGTCCGCAAAATGTCAGTGAGTCTCGCTTAGCAGCCTAAGGATTAAGTAGAAATATCCATTTCATTTATCTAAATTTCTTAGAATTATTAAATTCCTACCAAAATAAACTAAGCCTTTGAAGAAATTTGGGGAAAAAACATACAAAAAATTATTTTTTCTCTCGATGTTTTTTTTTTTTAATCTTAAAAAACATGCTTTTTTTTTTTGTAAAGATTTTATTTTTCACCTCCCAGCTCTAAAGCAGAAGGTACTGATTAAACAAGTCATGAAGTAAAAAATGGTTTCACACTTTCATCCGCTCAAGAAAAAGTGATGCAGATGACTGCACCAACTTCACAAAAAATAACCAACCCAACTTTTCCAATTTTGGGTCAGAAATCTCATATAAGATCGGACGATTAAGCTCAAAGATCAGCCAACATAGTCTGTGCAGTCTAATCCTAACTTATACTGTCCCTAAAAGCAACTTTTGCCGCCGTAAGGGTTGACCCTTTGTCAAAGAATATCAAGTCTAAACGACCCTTGGAAACAAAGCATTTGAAAACATTGTGGGAAATGGAGAAAATGCTGGTTAGCAGCATTTTCTCCTTTTCCCACAATGTTTTCTGTACTTTCAAAGAAAAATTGAATCATTTGAGCCAGATTGAATATGTCGTCTGCAACTGCTTTAAATCTGGGCAAGTCTAAAATTTTGTCGTCTGGTACAGAGTTAAAGCGCTGAGTTTTGTTCCCACGGGTTGAAAGCATCACTCCCCTTGCAGACGCTTCTTCTGCGTTCTGCAGCGAGAGACTTATGAAAACATTGTGACAAAAGGAGAATTTCCTAGCCACGAGCAATTCTCATTTTTCAACAAGATTTTCACAACTATTAATGGCTCAAAATCTTAACCTAGGTTGATTACCCTTATATCATGATGATGATTTCAAAAGTCGTCTGCTGCGAACTATTATACCTTAAGGATGTAATGGGTTAACTCTTCGCCGAACAGAAACATTTAAGACATGTCAAAATTGAAAAGGTTTTTAAACGACAAACTAAATGTACGCAAATCATGCAATCTTTCTTTAAATGGAAGAAAACATTGTGCGAAAAGTAGAAAATGCTGGTTACCAGCATTTTCTACTTTAACCACAATGTTTTCAAAAGCTTTCGATCTCAAAGTAGTTAAAACTCGGAATTGTGCGGGAAAGGGTAACAGAGTATCATTCTTCTCGAGAAAGATTATCTCTCAGATTTATGGAATATTTTCTGAGAACGTTCCGCCCCAAAGCCCTGGCATTTGGTTCTTATCCAATCACAGTTAATGGTTGAGGCTGGTAAATTGGATTGGTGGGTGGGTGGGGGTCGGAGTTTAGTTTGTAAGGCAAAGATTGTATTTTTTGCATGTGCGCTTAACATGACGTTTGGTGATTCTGTACATAGTGTAGATCGAGATCAGACTGCAAGGAACGTGATTGATTGCTTGATTGCTTGACTGACTGACTGACTGCTTGCATGCTTGCTAGCTTGATTGATTGATTGATTGATTGATATTTAACGCCGTTTTCAACATTAGTTCAGTCATATGATGGCCATGGTCTCAATAATGAGACGCTGACGGTGCTTCTTTTCATAATTTGACATTTACTGTGCATCGGAGGCGACCAGTCAAAAATCAAAATCGCCTCGGATACAATTATCTGTACTACTGATGGCTATAGCTCACTTACTCGTATGCTTCCTTAATTTCACAAGTACTGGGCTTGGGTTCTGAAGAACCTTGCTCAAGGACATTCTGTCGAAAAACATAGCACCTTGATAATAATCCTGTACTTTAACCCTCTATTAAACAATCCCGTTAGAACCACTCTGAGGAGAAGCACTTTTAAAAACATTTTGAGAAAAAGAGTAAATGCTGTTAACCAATTGTCAAAGACAATTTCCAGTACTACTTGAGTTATTGTCTGCTAATTGTGACAGGATTCAAGAACCACACAACTCCCTTTCTGTGTATTTATTCATGGCAGTGCCGTGGGCGAAACACAATTCCTTGCGGACGATATGATTCAAGATCAGACTGCACAGAACGTGCTGTCAAATCTTGGCCCTACGCCGTCTGCTTGTTGAGTCAAGACTATAAAATGGAAATCATTTCATAGTTTCAGTGGGTTTTATTTTCAGACGTAAGTAGAGTTCGAGTTTCTATGTTTTTTAACCGTGCCAGCTTCATAGGCGAACGTAGAGCCCTTACGAACTACATAGGCCGAAACATTTTGCTACTGGTCAATTTTATGCATGTCAAAAGACCGGTCTGCCTTATAATTCGGTTGGTTGTTAGACAAAATGGATTTTATGAATCCATTATTGTGCAATGTCTTGCTTGGTATAGTAAATCAAGAAGATACATTAAGACCCCTTTTGCCAGAGCATTGCTCATATATTGATTTCATTGGATTATATTTTAAGTCGTCAAAAGAGTTCGACTTCGTAATTACATTTGGCTATGAAAGCATTACAAGGATATTGAAATTCATGTGGAAGAAAGAGAGATAATCGATTGCTAACAGACAATGTTGATGCTTTGGGCACGGAAACTCTTTTCCCCTTTACCAACCTATCCGAAGGAACAGCGGTTTAGGAAAATAAAAAAACACTGAAAAAAGAAGTCCCCTTTTCTCTCAGTGTTTTATCTACGCCCGCTAAAGGCAAACCTCGCAAAGCGAGCCATACCTGTAACTTTCAGCCTGTATAATCTTTTCAATACAGACTATTCTGAAATATCGACGCCCAGTTAACCCTTTAAGCGCCTTTCACAACTAAAGTTGCTTATGTGACCAGTGTAGATCAAGATCAGACTGCACAAAACGTGCAGTCTGATCTTTGATCTATACTGTCCACTTTGCTGAAACACAATAGACTCCTGTCATCATAATATTACAATTACTGTGATCGTATTTCTAAACTAAATATGTCTGTAAGGTTTATTTGGCGCTGTAAGGGTAAAGAGTTTAATAAATTACTCATAGCTCGGAACGTGGTAATTATCTTGTCAGTTTGCTCATCTTTGATGCCCTGCCAAACAATACGTATACATAGTAAAATAGAGAAGAAAACATTAGGACGTATCACGTGCGTTTTGTTTGTAAACAATTCTTCATTCAACAGTAAAAAAATAAGATAGAATCTGCGCCAGGTGATCGGAATCAGAACTAATTGGTTTTCGTTGTTTATCGCTTTCTTCCGTTTTTATTTATCCATCATGAGAACCAAACATTTATATGAAAAACTGGAAACACCCTACACACATCTGGGGAAAAAACCACGTTTTGCTTGAACAGTTGACGTTAAACGCCGCTTTCAACGATATTTGAGATGTAATAGGGCTACCAGTGCCAACGGCCGCTGAACCTAATTTCTCAGATACGTTTTAATTGATTTCTTATCTGTTCTGATCCTATAATATACTATTAAAATATCATGGTAGTACTTTTTCCTAACAATCAACCCTTTTGCTGGTAATCACGACTCACTAGGCTTTTGCGGACGGTGTAGATTCAGATCAGACTGCACGGAACGTGCAGCCTGATCTAGAATCTGTACTCTCCGACAGAGTAATAATTTTTTCCGGGAAAAAGAACTTTGAAATCGCAATTTTGGCCTTTTTTAACTGGCTGAAAAATTTTGACTTAATTCAATTAGCTGTTCAAGAGTTAAGCTCAAGGTCAACCTACACAGAATACACAGTTTGATTTTGACGTAAAGTATCTGTTTCTACTATTTCTGTGAGAGATTCTGACAGAAACAGCTGTAACTTAGAAATAAGCCGTGCTTTGGCAGAAGGGGGCTTAATGCATTTCCGTGATGCATTATACAAACTAGTCATCACATAATTTTCGAATCCATAAAATCCTTTTTTTCTAACTATCAACTGAATCTGGAAGTAAATGGTTCTTTGACATGCAGAATATTGACCAACGGCAAAAAGTTTCGACCCATGTCAGCCTGCGCGGACTGCGCAGGCTGACATGGGTCGATACTTTTTGCAGATGCATAAAGCCCCCTTTTTACAGAGAATGGCTCAATATTTTATCTCTTAGTATATCAATGTACAAAATACGACTTTTTACCTCAGTGCCGTTGACAGTTGAAAAATATTGCGGAAAAAAGCGATTGCTAGTACAAAATCGGTCCTTTTTTCCCGGTTCCGCTTTCGCCAACCATCCTTTATTTCATTCTAAGACTAATTCTAAATTTAGAAAGTAAATCAACTTCTGGTTGGCTAAACCATTTGATATAGCCAATCAGGAATTGTGTGACTTTGAAATTCTTGAAATGAGACTGAAAATGTTACTAAGAATGATTGGTGAATACGGTCCCAGATGTTTTCATCGATATTGTTGAAAAACAACACCAGTTTTTGTTTTCTTTCTTATCAAACGTTTTTCTTTTTGTAATTTTTGCAGTTCTTTATATTTTAAAATTTGTTACAGGTCTGTAAATAGCAACTACAGTTGCAAGTTAATATTAAATCATTTTTTTTTTCAGTGAAAACTCTTTCCTAGGCGGCAAAATTTTAGACTCATTCATATTCAAAGCACTTGCAGACCACAAATTAAATGTTTGTCAAAAATGGGATTCGTCTTTCAAAAGGAAGGAAAACATTGTAAGGCATAGGAGAAAAAGCTGCCTACCAGCATTTTCTCCTTTTTCCACCATGTTTTCAGTTTTTTAAGTCTTCTACCCCAGGGGTTTAACTCTAACATGCTATTTCAGCATAATTAATGTTCAAAAGTTTTTTTTTTTGTTTCTCCACAGAGCGGCATGATGTAGGCGCGTGCTCGTGGGAAACAAACGGGCTTTACTCAACACTTGTTAGAATTAGACGTCAAATGTTTACCGTAAAAAAAAAAACGTATCCCTTCTCCTACATGGTTTTTAAATGCACGTCAAAATGAAAGAGCGAGAGATTAAACTACTCAAGAAAAATCTGTACACTAATTTTGGCTACATGAACTATAGCAAGAAAGAAGCATGTGCAAATTTCAGACGAAGGCAAAAATTTTGCCCAAAGTTCTATGATAGAAATGCATGTTTTCCAACTTTCGAAAGACCCAGGTATTACGAGCAAAAGCGCGTTCGTAATAAGATCTCATAAAATATTCCATATCTACTTGAGAAAAAAATAGTTTCTGAGTAATAATTTTGCGGTTTGGGTAGACGTAAAATTCGGTTTTCCCACACTTGCTGGCGAGCAAACAGAGAACGAGATAGAAAACAGACGAGCATGATAGCAGAAACTTTTTCTTACCATAATGCACGAATGCACGGGAAAACGACCCCCTTCCATTATTACTGTTATAATTACAGTGAACAATCTTTTAGACAGTCTCATGTTACAACGACCCCAAGAAAATGGCTTTTGAAAACCTTGTAGAAAAAGGAGAAAATGCTGGTAACCAGCATTTTCTACTTTTTCTGCAAGGTTTTCTAATCAACCAGAGAACTTCGGCTCGTGTTTTTTTTCTTACTAATTTCCAATTTGTGTTCCGGATATTCTTTCAATTTGACTGGGTTAGAGAAATGTCAACTGGAAAAGAGTTAAGCATGTAATTATTCGAATATATTACTTTATTTGACGTAGTAGCTGGAAAGAAAATGTTGCGGGGTAAAAGAGCGTAACAGCTGTTCTGACCGTTCCGACTTGAAACCAGTACGGTGGACACAGAGAAACGCATACATGTAATTTATAGATCTAGTCTCAAATTTCAAAAGAACCAAACCTTGTTGTTGTTTCCTTTAACCTGTATTTGTTTAGACATGAATTGAAATTTCTTTTTTTATTTCAGTTTCCTTTCTGTCATTACCTTCAATTGTTTGAGCCCGATAGCCACGTCTGTCGCACACAAGACTTGTATTTCAGGGGGTCTAGAGTTCGAATGGTAGATTTTTTTTTCTAGGGTTGATGATAGTCATTGCGACAGAATTTCCCCCTGATCGCTCGTTAACATCGTTAAAAAAGTGGTGTGGCCGGCTTCTGTTAAACTAGCCAGTGGCTAAGAAACTGCGGCGTTATGCATGGTACTGGTAAAATAATTCCAAGGAACGGATTAGTAGTGAGCACTGGCAGCCTTAAAATACATGGATCTTCCTTTTATTTGCAAAAAGGCGTTAAAAAAGGACTTTTGCGTAAATAGTGGATCTTTATCAAAAAGCACAGAACGTCAAGTCTGATCCTAGAATTACACAAACCTGTATTTTGAGAGGATAATTTGGCCTAAACAGTCGTGCATTTCTTCTGGTTATTTCATCGAGTATGTTTTGACCAGGTATTCCCGACTCTGCAGAAGAAGGTTTAAGAAAATATGGCGATAAAATAGGAAAATACTGGTAACCAGTATTTTCTCCTTTTACCGACAATGTTTTCCACTCTTTTAAATAGGAATTCTAGCATTCGAGCCACATAAATCTATCTTCTGCAAATGCTTTAAGTTTGGACCAGTCCAAAATTTGTCGTGCGGTGAAAGTTTTAAAGAGAGCAGTTAGCCTACGAAATGCCACTTGACTACAAATCTTTGATTCACAAAATTACGCAATACATTATGGAAAGCATATTTATAGAGCAGATTAATCCTGTATGGGGCGTCTTGGTAATGAACTCTTCATGTTTATTCCGGTATTGAACTCCCTCTTGAGATTGCGCAGTCGGTTCCAATTTGGCATCGAACAGATAATGTTAATTACCTGCAATATAATTATCTCCCCTGTCAATCAATACAACGGTCAGTGTCGATCGTGCCGTTATCTACATGAATTACTGTCAGACAATTAGATTACGTCATCATGATGTCATTAGTTACCTTTCAGTGAAATATATGTTTATTTATAGTAATTCTAGCCTAACAAAGATAAATGGTTATTGCACATGTATATCTAAACGAGATAAACCCTAACCGTTAATGAACTGAAAGAGACGAGAGACAGAGAGAGAGAGAGAGAGAGAGAGAGAGAGAGAGTCAACCAGGAATTTCAATAGGAAAAAGAGCCTTTCATACTAAATTTCTTAACCTATTCTATCAAAGACGCTTCACGTGAGCCTCTTCATGCCTTCATGCTCTTTGAAATTAAAGGGGCTTTAATGCAAAAGAGTATCGATCGCAGGATGACAAGGGTCGAAACTTTTTAATATCTATAAATTTTCTGTATGCCGAAGGACCATTGTAGGGTCCCTTAATGCAGTTGATTGCTAGACAAAATGGATTTTATGGCTCCATAACTATGTGATGCCTTGCTTGGTATAATGCATTAACCCTCAGGCAGCTAAGCGCGACTCACTGACCTTTTGCGGACAGTGTAGATTAAGATCAGACTGCACAGAACGTGCAGTCTGATCTTGGATCTACACTGTCCGTTAAGGAGATATCTTTCCGAAGAAAAAAAAAAGAACTTTAAAAAGCAAAATCTTGGGTTTTTTTTTTACTATCGGCTAGAAAGTTTTATTTCCTTTATTTAGCAGGATAAGGGTAAAGGAGATGCTTTACATCCCGTTTTGCGCGCTGCTCAAATTCTTCCACTTTGGAATTGTCTAAACATTTTGCTATCTGGTAAAGACTTACGATACTAGACTGCTGCATAGTAAAGAAACACCTGAACCATCTCTTTATGATTATTGCGTTATTAATTTCAGCCCATCAATGTATACTCAGTTCCATAAATAAGTGTGCACTTAATTTTCTTTTATTTCTCGTCGCATGTTTTACTGAAGACCAACAAATTTGGTATCATACTTTAGTTCCGAGTCTGTAGAAAATGCCAGGCTAATCAGATTTTGACTAACAGAAAGTTTAAGTTAGGTTTTTGCAGTTTAAATGAAGGTGGTACTAAAATCAAAGTTGCAAAAGTACTCAAAGACTAAGGTAACATTAAAGTTAGGTTTTGGCCACCGCTCTCGTTCAGGAATGGAATAACATTCCTGATGCAATGATTTTACGTTATGTAAGGTCTATGCGACGTCGAATAATTGCCTGTATCGACAGCAGAGGTGGCCATACAAGATATTGATTGAAAATTACAAGAACTTTAAGAAAAACCTAACTTTAATGTTACCTTAGTCTTTGAGTACTTTTGTAACTTTGGTTTTAGTACCACCTCCATTTAAACTGCAAAAACCTAACTTAAACTTTCTGTTAGTCAAAATCTGATTAGCGTGGCATTTTCTACAGACTCGGAACTAAAGTATGGTACCAAATTTGTTGGTCTTCAGTAAAACATGCGACGAGAAATAAAAGAAAATTAAGTGCACACTTATTTATGGAACTGAGCATATATTGCGGAAACACGAAAAAGTGACAAATATTGTAGGTAGAGATCAGACCTCATAACCATTAAGTTTGATCTCAGTCCACAGAATTTGCCCGAGACAAATGCAGCATGAACTTTATATATTTACAGTAACGTGAAAGGAAAAAAGCTCATGAACTTACGATAATATCATTATAGACTCATGCAGATTTCGATATAAAGACAAATATTAAGTTTGATAGGCTAATGCGTTGACCTTGACCGGACAACTTAGTCTTTGAACGACGCTTGGGAAATGGCTCTTCAAAACATTGTAGGAAAAAGGAGAATTTCTTATTTTTCCACAATTAGTTTTTCGTTTTAAAAATACTCTTCCAAAGAAAAATCCCTTAATCTAAGCTATAGTTACTTTGCCGTCTTCAAATACCTTCAGTTTTGACAAGTCGATTTTTTTAACCTTAACCACACAACCCCGAGATTTAAGAACCCTGCAGAAAATGACATTGAAAACATTGCCGGAAAAGGAGAGAATTATAGTCTTAAGTTTTTATTGTGTGGTAATGGGTTAACGTGGTCAAGAATTAAATGTCTATCTGGGAAAGCTTAAACAATATACAGGGAGCGATGTCATAAAGATAAGACAGCATGGAAGTGCATTCTGATCCTGATCTTCTTATTTCGCAAAGTAGTTCAGAGGTCGTGATAGCGACATGAGATGAGTAATTGATAAGCTGCCATAATTTGAATGCTAATCTATTCACCTATTTACTTATTCACTTATTTAATGTTTGGTGATAGACTTTTGGAATTGTAAAAAGTACACTGAAAGTTAAGAATTTATATACAATATGTATAACTGTGAACTATGTAGTTTTTGTATAATAAACGATGTTCTGTTCTGTTCTGCTAATAACGGGGTGTCGATATGATTTTGACAAAGTCTTTATCTCAACCCATCTCAAATCTTAATTAAGAGATAAATAAACTCATTTAGCTAAGGATAGTGTATCTTTAATAAACGAAATGAATGCCAGATCGACCTTTGTGTCAGTTTGACCCTTCACCAAACAATCCCGTGCTTAAAGAAATGGGGGGAGGGAGTCTTTTGAAAACATCGTGTGAAAAGGAGAAAATGCTGGTAACCAGCATATTCTCCTTTTCACACCATGTTTTATACCGTTTCAAACATAAATAACCGTCATATGAGCCACAATTAATTTGCTGTCTGTAGATAGCTTCATTTTTGGCTTGGCCTACAATTTTTATCGTCTGATAAAAGGTGTAGGATCTACAACAACGAAGAAGAAACATTTATCAAAGATGATGGAAATAAACCATCTTTCATCCCAGGCTTATCAGCTAGAATATTGCCTGTTATCTGTCTGAGAACAATAAGTTATTGTTTATGGGGTGAAGAGTTAACGAGGTAAGGCGCAGGTTGCAGACACCTGATAACGAAATGTCATTACAAAAATTTGGGGCTCGTTAACCTGTACCTATGAGGCAGATATAGAATCATTTTATTTACTGATCATTATGTACATTGTCTTTAAAAAATGTTTTATTTCTTATAAATGAGCCATACTCTGTGAAATTGGGGCTTCATGCCTCTGCGAAAAGTATCGACCAAGGTCAGCCTGCGCAGTCCGCGCAGTCTGACCTTGGCCAATACCTTTCGCTATTTGTCAATTTTCTGTATGTCCAAGGACCAGTCTACTTCATGATTAAGTCGGTTGTTGAACAAAGTAGCTGTCATGGATCCATAAGTATGTGATGGCTTGCTTGGTATGACGAATTACGGAGATGCAGTAAGCACCGTTTTGCCACAGCATGCCTGAAATGATTTTAATATCTTGACGACCTTGCGGAAAAAAGGCCTTTGAAAACATTGTTGGAAAATGAAAAAATGCTGGTAACCAGCATTTTCTCCTTTTCCCACAATGTTTTCTTTCCTTTCAAAGGCACACTTCAGTTTTTGAGTCATGTTGAATTTGTCGTCTGCACATGCTTTCGATTTGAACCAGTCTAAAATTTGGTCGTTTGGTACAGAGTTAAGACCAAACAAGCAAAGTGTTTTATAGGTCACGATTGAAAATAGCGGTTTTCAGGGTTCAAGGACAAAGCATCATCCAGATCTGACATTGTTTGGGTTTCTTATCTGTCTTCTGTTAATGTGACCGCTGACCGCAACACATGTGGTTTTTTTTCCAGACCAGATATAGTGTTGAGGTCTCTTACTTTCAGCATCTTTCGTGGGTTTTTGGTAAAGCCTCAGAAAGCTCTCTAGAATAAAATCGGTTGCATCTATAGACGATCTGCTTTTTCTAGACACAAAGTAGGAGTATACACGCAAGCCTAAAACCCACCCAACCCAATTAAATGTTTGTTTGACTGAATAGCGTTTCACCCCTCCATCAATATAATACAGGTAATTCAGTCATTTCACTTATCTGTACTTATCCTCTCTTTCAACGGTACAAGGCTTAGAAGCTACAATGCCTTGCCAAAGGACCCTTCCACGTGACCTGTGGAGCCGGTGGTGATCGAACCAGGACTTCCATATCCGACTAATCCAAAGCCTTAATTAACCTTTTCAGCGCCAAATATAATACCAACTTAAACGGCTGAAAGTATAATCCTTTAATACTCAGAAGGATTTTCAGACTATAGGCTCGGCTAAACAAGCGGATGATATAGATCTAAGATCAGAATGCACGTTCTATGTAGTTTTATCTTGTTCTATGAAGTCCGCAAAATCCCATCTTGTCGCCTTTGGCACTGAAAGGGTTCATAACTGGGTCACGAAGTATACCTATAAACTATGTGTCATCGTGGGACACTGGTACATACGGGTATAGAGAGCGCCAGCCTCTCACACAAAGGTCTGGGTGTGAGCCTCGGTAGCGCAGTCGGTAGCACACGGGACACGAATCAGGGGATTACTGATTCAAATCTCCAGCACCGCCATTTTCTTTCCCAGGATTGGTGATAGTCATTGCTACAGGATTCATTCCTTTCTTACCGCTGATCATTGTTTTGATGATGGTTGAATAGGGAAGCAGCTTGTGAAGTGGCTTGGGAAAAGTATTGTGCGAAATACGGGTAAAAGAAACTTCAGGAGCACACGGATAGGCGCGCTGGCCCGCGGGATATAGCTGAAATAATGTTGAAAATGGCGTTAAACAACAATCAATCAATCAAATTCCATGATGAGTGGGATCAATCTTTGGAACTAGCCACATCACGGCGTGGGAACTCGTTAACCCTTATCCTGCTAAATAACTAAAATAAAAATTTCAGTTCGATAGTAAAAACCCAAATATTGTTATTTCAAAGGTATGTTTTTGGGAATGATATCTCCTTATCGGACAGTGTAGATCCAAGATCAGACTGCACGTTCTGTGCAGTCTGATCTTGATCTACAGTGTTCGCAAAAGGTCAGTGAGTCGCGCTTAGCAGCCTAAGGATACATCTGCAAGAAGCAATGATCGGGAGAGATAGACTTATTAGTAAAACTTTTTTTTTTTTATAAGTGATTTGAAAGAAATTGATTTAAACTAAATGTACCTTGAGAGGAATTCAACCCTTAGGCTGCTAAGCGCGACTCAAGGACTTATGGCGGACAGTGTAGGTTAAGATCAGACTTCACAGAACGTGCAGTCTGATCTTGAATCTACACTGTCCGATACAGAGACACCTTTCCAGAACAATATATGGGATTTTTACTATTGGCTCTAAAGATTCATTTTATTTATTTAACAGCCGAAGGATAAATATAAAATCTTTTCTGGACCGATCGTTTAGCCCAGTCCACGGGAATTGCCCCCACTCCAATAGTTATCTAGGTGTCAGCCGGTATAGAATGACCTGCCAGTATAATTTATGATGGCCAAACCGTTAAAAGACATATCGATAAACTATAACACCATTGTATTTTTACCTGATACCCTGCATGATAAACTATGTCCCGCAGAGCCCAGACCAAGCCTGACCGTTGACACCCAAGTACAGGTTCTCTCACACCCGAGCCCCCCTGATGACCACAGTGCACCTTGCACCGTTCATTAACGGTTTTGACACCTGAAAAACTCTCAGCAGGTCTGCAGTGCAGATAAACTTGGCATTCATACCCATTTATACAAAGGTATCACAGTAGGTCATCTGTTAAAATTATTATTTTCAGATTCTTGTTCTCCGCAATTTTCCGAGTACTCTGCGGTTATTTCCTGGATCGAATACTGTTGACCAGGAGTGCAGTTAGTTTTTATAAATAAACAGATCTTTGCGGCGTCAAAGCATCCTACACAGAATATCAGTCAATATTGATATTTTTTTTTCGAAATGTTGATACAGACTGTGGAAAAAAATCGCAAAAAGATGTCCTTAGCATTCTTAAGCTTTAACGTGAACATTTTTTTTTTTCTGTTTTGCCGGGTGTTTAACAATGAATTCATCAGTATTTTAGTTTTACTACGTCGATCATAGCACCTTTCACATGCGCACCTGTGGTTTCGTAATCACAAAAAAAACCTCTTTGCCAGCTACTGGCTGCTTTCCCACATAAAAAAAGAAAGTCAAAAGTAGTCTGGTAGGCGTTGAGGAAGAAGACAATTCTGTATCAATAACTGTCATCATAGAATCTACAAGCAAAGTATTTTGGCAATGCCGGGATTTGATCTCACATCCTCCCCAATGCTTAAAACAGCCCTGCTCGTTTTCATTCATATAAGGGGTTCGGCCTGAGGTTTAACCCTTTCAGCACTTTGGGCGCAGACAGAGGCTTTTGCAGACGGCATAGTTCAAGATCAGACGGCACAGAACGTGCACTCTGATCCTTGATTTACACCGTCCCTTTTTTTAGCCATGTTATTGAGATAAAATCTGTCTGAATTTCAGTTGTTTGTATTTTCAGCCATCAAAAAAGGTCGAGTTTATATTTTTGGCGCTGAAAAAATTAACAATTAACCTTTAGGCTCCGTG
Organism: Hippopus hippopus; assembly: GCA_946811185.2. Classification (NCBI taxonomy): domain Eukaryota; kingdom Metazoa; phylum Mollusca; class Bivalvia; order Cardiida; family Cardiidae; genus Hippopus; species Hippopus hippopus. Next base: position 35,705,751 of record OX328097.1, read on the forward strand.
GCGCGACTCAAAACTCTTTTGCGTCCCGTGCAGTCTGATCTTGGTCCACAGTGTTAGATAAGTACATATTTTCCACAAAAAATAACTGTTTGCAATATTTCTTTTTACTGTTCGCTTAACATTTTAGTTAATTTATTTAGAAGATAAAGGGTTTATAGCGCCCAGTGACAGGAATTTGACCGCGCAGACCCCAAAGTACATTCAAGTCTTACTGCAAACAAGACCCTTCAAAGTAATTTACTGTGTCCGGAGTATTTCAAACATCTCCCGGCGCGCATGCACATGCGTTCGCATGTCCTCCCATTAATCATTCGCAACAATACACTTTAACTCTCTTTTTTCACAACGCCGACTTTTTATGCACCTGCGGTGAACAGCTTTTGGCAATATAGAGAGAAGAGCAATTGTTCGTTGCGAGCAATTCCTTTTCTACCGGAACGTTTTTCATATCATATATTAGAAACAATATTCAGATCTTCTTCAGGTATCTCCCTCTCTTGAGTCATTTATGCTAATTAATTGTGTGTATTTAGAGTAGCCTGTAAGATTTATTGTTCGATGTTTTACCATATGTTCAACAATATTCCATTTTCATCACAGTGACCAGTGTAACTGTCTATGAGTTTCTGAAGTTCTCCTTTCTGGTACTACACTGCACATAAAACTCCCTTCGAGTCAATGGCTGCTTTATTTGTGAAAATAAAGTAAGAACAAGGTTCATTGATGACACAAAATCGTTTATATGTGCAAGGACAATCGTCAGTCCCCTTGTTTCTAGCTACATGCGTTACCGCTTAAGCTATCAGGGTTTGCTTTAAAACAAAAAAAAAGAACAACGAACAGTATACGATCACCAGTAATCCAATGTTTTGTCACTATAATAATGAACGAAGGGGCGTGAACTACATTTTCTCCAGCGGTAAAGGTACAGTTGCATTGCTGTCAGACTGATATCCACAACAATTTCCGGTTTCACCATTGACGGAAATCGCCAAAGATTGTGTGTAAATATTTTACCGTAGGTGTATACGACACTCAAGGACATTTAAAACGATAAGAGCGATGGACATTAATTAATATAATACAAGTTGATGCACGTAAAAACCTTTCAGAAAAGAAAAGCCACTCTAATGTTCTCTACTGGTAATAGCAGAGGAATTCCTGTCAGAATGATTTCAATTTCCTCTGACACCTTTGGTGGTTATCGTCAATAGTGCGCGCAACTGTTTTACTTTCGGTGTGCATAATGCACATGGACAGTTTAAAAGACAATAGCAATAGACATAAAAAATGGTTTATTTAGAAGTTGCTATTTGAAACCTATTTAGACAATTGGTAATACACTTTTCCCTGCAAAGAACCATTGCTGCCTGACTGATTCTCACAATAATATCCGTAGGCGCCAGTGATAGTTAACGCCAGTTGCGTGCAGTCGTCCAGGATACTTAAAAATTTTAAAGCAATAACAACAATGACCACAAAAATATTCTTAATAAATTGGTTGCTATTTAACATATATTCATAGATTTAAATCTGACAAGAATATCAAAGAAACTATGCTGTCTGATTTTCACGAGAATAACCAGGGACGCCATTGATGGTTGTCCCCGTTTGTATGCAAACGTACAGGACACACATTCGACACACAAGAATATTTAAGGCAAGAAGAGGAATAGGCATAAAACATTTACTAAATAAAATGGTTTCTATTTAAAACATGTTCATAAATTAAAAGCTAAGAAGATTGGCAAAAAAAAAATTGCTTTCAGACTGATTTCTGCAACAATATCCGGTGACGCCATTGATAGTTGTGATCATTCGCGTGCAAACGATTTATTTTGGCCGTGCCCGACAGACATGGTCATTTAATACAACGGCAATGGAAAGATTATATCAAGGATCATTGCTATCTTAAACCTATCAAAAAACCCATTTTTTTTAAACAGTAAGCGTAGAAGCATTGCTGTCAGACGACTTCTATTACTATTTCCGGTGATACCATCGATGGTTATCGCCGATGGCGTGCGAACGTTTTACTTTGGGTGTGCACGATACACACATTTAAAACAAGAACAGCAACGACAAATTAATGGACGGGTGATGGAACGCAGTTCGCTTGTTCCAGACGACAAAATTTTAGACTACTCCAAATTCAAAGCATTTGAAAATCAGATGTATCTCAAAATAATTAACATGTTTTTCAATGGGTAGCAAACATCGCGGGAGATAAAAAGAAAACGCTGATTACCACTGTTCTCTTGTTTTTCCACAATGTTTTCAAAATCCTTTTTCGTTAGGGTCATTATAGCTCGGGATCCTTTGATAAAGGGTTAATATTTCGCAAGGGGTGAACGCCGTTTTTCCGTCTTGCAGAAGACCGCTGTTGAAAACATTGCGGCCAAAGGAGAAATTACTGGTAACGATCAATTTTCATATTTTACAAAGGTAGACTTTTCAAAGTCGTCTGTTGCTAGTATGTTTAAATAGGGAATCGGTTAACCCTATACTAGAAGACAAAAATTTAGACTCGTCTGAACTGAAAGCACTTGCAGATGGCGAATTAAATATGGCTCAAACTATGGAATTTCTCTTTGAAAAGGTAAAAATATTGTCGGAAAAGGAGAAAATGCCTGTTACAGTTACATTCTCACAATACTTTCAAATTTTTGCTCCGTTATGGTCGTTAAAATTCGGGGTTGTGTGGTAAAGGGATTAATTTATTCCGTATGTCGTCTGCAATTTCTCTTTTACCCAGCATGCAGCGTGGGAAATCTCGTATATTTTGGTATTCTTGGATAAACAAATGGCGATTAAACCCGTTCCTCATGGAACAATTTTGCAGTAGTCGACTTTTACAAACGTAAATATGAAGTTGGGAAAACCGACATAAATTTTGGATTACTTTGCGTATCCATGTCAAAATAATGGTGACAATAAAGGAAATTGCTTGTTACGAGCAGTGCTTCATTTTTTACAATATTGTTGAAAAAAGTCGTCTGCTTCCAGACGAGAAAAGTCGTCTGCATGCACGAGGTAATGAGTTACCCTTCTTTATGACAGTACTGTACGCTGTCATTCATTGACTGGACGATAGTATAATGATCAATATAGTACGAGTCTTACTCTGTGAAAAAAGGATTTAATGTATCTGCAAAAAATATCGACCCATGTCAGCCTGTGCAGTCCGCGCAGGCTGACATGGTCGTAACTTTTTGCTTCTGTTAAATTTCCTGCGTGTACGAAAAATCATTCTACCGCATGATTCATTCTGCTGGTAGACATATTGGATATTATGGATTCATTATTATGTGATGACTGGCATGTTATAATACATCACGGAGATGCATTACACCCCATTTTCCCAGAGCATGGCTCTGGCAAAAGGTGGCTTAATGCATCTGCAAAAAGCATCGACCCAGGTCAGCCTGCGCATTCCGCGCAGGCTGACCTGGGCCGAAACTTTTTGCTTTTGGTCAATTTTTTGCATGTCGAAGGAGTAGTGTATCTCATGATTCAGTCGGTTGTTAGAGAAAAAGGATTTTATGGATCCACAACAGTGTGATAACTTTCTTGGTATCATAGATCACGCTGATGCATTAAGCTCCCTTTTGCCAGGGCATGGCTCTTATATATGTATATACTTTGAAGGCGTTGAAGCAGCCTTTTACGCCTCTTTGTCAGATGTATGACTGTAGAATCTCATTCGTTTAGATATATATGAGCCATGCTCTGGCAAAACGGGGTCTAATACCACGCTCTTTGAAAAAGAGGCTTAATGCATTTGCAAAAAGTATCGAATCAAGTCAGCCTGCGTAGTCCACGCTGGCTGGCCTTGGCCGAAACGTTTTTGCTTTTGGTAAGTTTTCTACATGTCAAAAGACCAGTATACCTCATGATTCAGTCGGTCTTTTTACAAAACGGATTTTATGAATCTTTAATACTTTGATGACTTACTTAATATACAATGCATCACGGAAATGCATTAAGCCCTCTTTTCACAGAGCATTGCTCATTTCTAAGTGAGTATTGCATTACAACCCGTACTGAACAAACGTTGTACATTATTTTCATAAACATGCAGTCTGATCCTGTATCTACACTGTCCGATCACCTGTGAAACGGTTTTGCTTAGCCTGGGTCCAGGCGGTGATAATCTTTTAATCACTTCTGATGGCGGCCAATCTGTAGCGAAACAGGTAATCGGTTGCGTACTTATTATTGTCATTTTTGACAACGTAAAGTCTGATTACATAAAAGGACAAAATGATCGTACTGTAACCCAGGCAAGGTTTCGCCTTGAACTTTCGTACTTACCGAAAATTATCAGCCTGTTATACTCAACCATACAACAAACAACGAATGTAGACATTTTACAGCCTGACGTTTGTCTACATCTCAGATTGTGTCTACAAGTTTAAGTCTAATAAGCCCCATCGATTGCCAATGAAGTAATCGAATATCTATTCTTTTTACTGTCAATAATAAAAGTCCACCAGGAGTGTATTTCCACCATTTCGCAGCCCAGGTGTAAAGCGAGAGTCAAGTTTTCTTTTCGGGGCATTTGAGAATCATTCTTCAACAGTCGGTGTGTGATTTGAAACCGATACGTTCCAGGAGGCTTGGAGTTTTTTCTTTCCACCGCGTGAGAACTGTTTCGACAATAATAAAACAAAAAGCCATCTTGTGGAATAAAATACCATGTTAATTTCCCATTTTGACAGTTGTTGCTCGTTGCACGGTGGGATCGTTTCGTTCTTTATGTTTCCAAGCTGTGTCATGGCGTGCTCGTTTTCATGAAAAAAGAAACTGGTCAGATTGACCGAAATTGCTTTTGTCGTTAAATTGAAATAAATGTTTTTTGAGCTAGTCAAAAATGGGATCTTTGAGAAATAGCAACAACTGCAATAATATTTATTTCTATAACTTGATCTTGAACGATAAATGTGATTGAAGCGCCACCATTGGTTTGACTTTAAGCATAAAACATGACATGATCTCGATTCTAAATATTCATTCTACCTTCAAGGAAATTTTGGCAATAGGAAAATAGCTTGTTACGATCAATGCTTCATTTTTCACATACAGCTCAAGTCTTTTCCGGGTCCGAATTTTCTGAATTTAAAGCTAACGCAACCTCTTAATGGCTAAACCAAGTGATTTGGTCAATCAGAAATTGTATTACTTTCCAAATCTAGAATTAGCCCAGGTATCCATTTTGGAATGATTTGTAAAAACAGACCCTGCTGTATTAACATCATCACTGGAACAAGTTACTGTCTAGAATATGGTTTGTTTCAAGCGTAAATCGGTGAAATGAACATAATTAAATTTTGATCCGTTAAAAGACCCAGACATCGCGATTCTATTGGTATAAGTCGTTTTAAAAGGGTGGACAACCTTGTGGGAAAAAATGAGAAAATGCTGGTAACCCGCATTTCTTCCTTTTCCTACAATATTGTCAGAAGCCTTCTTCCTAAAGGTGGTTAAGACTCAGAATTTTCTGGTGAAGAATTAAGTGTCAATGGAGAAAATCTAATGACCACAGAATCTCATTATTATAATGGAGTTTTGTTTTCGCACGTAACACCCTACGATGTAACTCTTTCACTCATGAGTTTAAATGTCTTTTCAGCAGAGGACCACTTTTTAACATGTTGACAGAAAGATATCGTATATCTCTAGAGCAAAAAAAAAAAAGCAATTGATCTATTTTCCAAACTGTATTTCAGAGCTGTATATTTTTTCCAAGCGCATTTTCAAGTTTAAGCTGCCCACGTGTTTACTCATTTTTAAGTACTTTTTCCCTATGTGTCATCAAATCGGATAGGGTATAAAATGTGGATGAAGTAATGCGGGAAACATTAACATAACTGCAGCGAAACGCGTCCCAGACCATGAGAAATTTACAACCGTGCAACGTGCTTCACAGATGGTTTTACTTATAAAACATAAAGTATTAAAATCATGCACCCCTTCGTCCGCCCTTCTGTGAGTAATTTCTGTGACTGAATAAGCGCGGTTTAACCCTTGGGGCGATATTGCCTAGAATATTGCATTGCCAGGGTTTTTCTTTTTAAATCTATACTAGACGGCAAAATTTAAGGCTTGTCCCAATATTGAAAGTATTTGCACACGTCAAATTGAATGTGGCACAAGTAATGCTATTTGACTTTGAAGTGGTAGAAAACATTGTGGGAAAAGAATAAAATGCTGGTAATCAGCATTTTCTCCTTTTCCCGCAATGTTTCAAAGGTATTTTTTCTAATGGGCGTGATTACTCGAAATTGTGTCGTTAATGGGTAAAAATCAATATATCCTGCTCGTGCCAGATATTATAAGTCCAAGATCAGATTACAATTTCTGTGAGATTGATCTTGATCCATTCTGTCGGCAATGACAACAAACGGTGCAATGGGCTCCATAATTACAATTCCGTTACCATGGTTAACCTGTAAATCTTATTAAAATATTCGCATGACTTTTTGCGCCCGTACAGAGGAAGCCTTTGAAGACAATGTAGGAAAAGTTGCAATTATTGATTGTTACAAGCATTTGCTCATTTCCCACAATGGTTTCCTTAACATTAACAAAAAAAGCCACCACCCCTTTTCCATCATTTTTTTCTTCACTGAATAGTTTGTTTTATGTCAAAAGACAATTTGTCGTTGAATGAGAAATTATTGCTCATACTAAACAAAACCTATTTATGATACATTCAAATAGAACTTGGAAAATAAATTTGTGTCTCTTTTTTCTATTTGTATGCAACTTTATGCCACTCTCAATTTTTTGAAAATAAAAATACTATCATTTAATCGTGTTCTCTTTCCTAGATCTCAACTGTCCTAAGCTCGAGCTCAATATTGCTTTGCCCAAGGATACTTCCACGTGACTATCGCCACCAAGAGGGATCACACTAGGATTTCTTGATTACATATCCAACGCCTGAACCACAAAGCCATGGTGTACCACTCTCCTTTTTGATAGACGCGTTAGAAAAACTATCTGAAAATAATGATGCGTATTCTGTTTTGACATTCGGGGGTGGGGATAAACCAGAAGGGAGGGGCATGTGTATAAAAAACCTAGGATACGTGCGGATGTATTTTCCCGCCATTTGTGTATTTGGATGCTGTAGTAAATAGTTGCGTAAGACAAAAAGAATTCCTCAACCGTGAGAATTCCAGTTGGAATTACCGAGAAGAGGAAAAAATGAGCCCCGTGGCCTTTGAAAATGTTCCCCTTTTTTTTGCACCTGGAAGCTAGATTTTAATGTTTCCGCTTTTTCCCATACATTAGAGTGTTACATGAGTAAATTATATTTCTGTAATACGAGAATAATTGTATATCCAATGTTGAATTAAGCTCAATAGTCTGTCTGTCTGTCCGCCAGCCCGCCCGCCCACTTTTCCATGCGTCCGCCCGTCTGTCCGTCCGTTCGTCCGTCTGTCTGTCTCTCCCTTTGTCTCTCCGTCCGTCTCTCTTTCTGTCTCTCCCTCTGTTTTTCCGTCTGTCTCTCCGTATCGTAGTATAAGAGCCATACTTGTGTGAGTTATCTATTATCAACACATTATGTCATTTTCAACACTGTTTACCCTTCAGCTCCACAGGCGAAAACAGGGGCTTTTGCGAACGGCATACATGAAGATCAGACCACACGCACTGTGCAGTCTGATCTTACATCTACATCGTTCGCTAGTTAAGTCAAGCCTTTTAGATTAAATCTGTCTGTGTCTAAGTGGATAATATTTTCATCCGTCCAAAAAGGTCGTGTTTTACATATTTGATGTTGAAAGAGTTAACCTTTATTCTGCTTAGTAAGTGAAATGAAACTTTTAAGCTAATAATAAAAAACAAAATTTTTTTATTTCAAAGGTACTTTTGAGGGAAAGATAACTCCTTTTCGGACAGTGTAGATCAAGATCAGACTGCACGTTCCGTGCAGTCTGATCTTGATCTACACTGTCCGAAAAAGGTCCTTCAGTCTCGCTAAGCAGCTTAAGGGTTATAATTTTTTATTATGTGAATTGAAGTTATGCATACATCATGTATATACTTTTCAATGATATGGGACATATGATGGGAAACGTAGTGTCCAGTCAGGCCTGGAAATCAAGGCCAGGAGCTGTTGCTGCTAGGCCCGTGTTCGTCAATGTTCTTTCCGGAGGGTCTCGACCGCCAAGGTCAACATTAACATGCAATGAGGGCCATTCCTGTAATTAAAATTATCTCCCTTGCTAGATAAAAACTAAAGGTAACCAAATAACATATTGGTCCTTTTATCTGTATTCCTTTGTTTTTATCCTTGATTCCTTTGCGGATGTTGTGATAAATATAACTTGATTTATGATTACATGCAAGGTCAGTATGTAATTTTAAAGCAAATTCTGTTCTCAATCATTAGAGAAATGTGTAAATATTGATTTGTAAAACAATCTTACCAGATTTAGCTGGGATATTATCTCAAGAACATATCTGTGTAGTGCAAGAAAATCAAGGATAAAATCCAAGGAAACACCTTATCAGGATCAATGTAGTGCTGGAGAGGAATCAAGGAAAATAACTGAAGAATGGCCCTCATTGTTCTAGCCTATTTCATCTTAACAAAGATGGTTTACTAGTAACTCCACCAAACGACATAATCTTTGGCTCAATCACATCAAAAGCTTTTACAGACGACAAACTCAATGTTGCTCAAATGATTGGATTTGTACATGTCCAAAGGCTCGTTGTTTGGCAAAGACGAGCCCCAGTAGCTCAGTCGGTAGCATGCTGGACTTGAGAACAGGGGGGTCGCTGGTTTGATATCTGGGTCGGCCAGTTTCTTTCCGAGGATGGATAATAGTCAGTACTACAGGGTTCATTTCTCTCCCACTGCTGACCACTGTTTCAACTGGTAAAAGAAACGCCAGGAAAGCATGGATAGGTGCACTGGCCGCCGTGATGTAAGTGAAACAATGTTGAAAACGGCGTTAAACACCACACAATTAATCAATTAATAGTTTGGCAAAGAGCTAAGTCAGGTTAGAAAGGCACGTTACCTATATATGCATGCCGCAGCTCCGAGCGATCTAAAGATAAGTAAATACTTTTTTTTCCGAACCAGTGGCACGTCGCGTGGACTGTTACCCTCAGGCAATTTATATAGCCTCATTTACCCCCGTAAAATGTTGCAGGAACAGTAAAAATAGCCATAAAAAATATCTATATTTTCTCCTAATTTCTGAGCCCTCTAATATTGTCATGAAAACAACCATGGGTTCGTGTTCTTGTTCATTTCATGCCATTGTTTTCTCTAAACGAAATCGTTTTATAGTGCAAAGGGTGGCGAGTCTTTGTTGTGAGACGCTTTCTTGGCAAACGTGGGAACATTCGAGTTTACCGAGAAAAGTGGCGATTCACCCGTCACCTTGGAAACGCATTACCCATTTAAATGAAGCGAACAATGAATTATGAAAATATCACCGAAATAGCAATCAGCCATTATAAGAAACTAATAATGAATCGTGCGAACGCCAGTTTTATTTTGATGGTCAGATTATACACTTGTGATTAACCCTTAACCTTCTGAATAAAAGAAATGAAACTTTCAAGCCAATAGGATAAACCAAGACTTTCCAATTTCAAAGGTTTTTTTGAAGGAAAGATATCTCCTTATCGGACAGTGTAGATCCAAGATCAGACTGCACGTTCTGTGCAGTCTGATCTTGATCTACGCTGTCCGCAATAGGTCAGTGAGTCGTGCTTTGTAGCGTAAGGGTTACCACAGATATAATCACGAAAAAGATTCCATACGAATTAGGGACACATTGGGGCACCAAATGGACTGAAATAAACTGGACACAAATATTATAGTAATATAAGTATTGTTTTTTATCATAATAATATTTCGCCATCGCCATCGTTAAAGATCTGAGACCAGGCTATACGTTATATACAGTCTGATCTTGATCTGCACTACACGCAACAGTCATACAAATTGTCCTACGTATCCTGGAATTCAGTTATGTGACTTTCGATTGAGAAGGGTCGTGTCGGGCGCGTGAGAACAGGAAATGGAGGGGACAAAAAACTTACAATAAAGCCATCAGTAATTATCATAACTGTTGCCGTATAATCAACAATAAAAAAAATTCACCGACATATTTTCGTCCAGCGTGTAAAGCAAAATCGAAAACTTTAGAGACAAACTTATGTGAGTAATTTTATATGAGGAGCATTATTTTTTTCCATTTGTTATAATACTAATATAACTTGCTTTGAATTTTGTTTATGATAATACTCCATGAACGGAAATCTTTTATACAGCTTTGACTCCCCTTTCCCATGGAATGGGACAAATTTGCGGCAACTAACTTTAATTCTTAACTAGATGACGAAATTTCAGCAAGACCTCACTGTGCAAGTATCTAAAAACGACAAACTAAATCAGTAAATAATATTATGTCTTTGATATGGTAGAAAACGTTGTGGTAAAAGAGAAAATACTGGTTATCAGCAATTACTCCTTTTCCTGCAGTGCTTTCAAAAGATTTTGTTCTTCATTGGTTCGTTTGGTAAAGGTTTGTTTGGTATATAAAAGCTTAAGTATATTTTTATATCTTTGTTTATTAGCGATAGTCGGCATGGAATTCTCTTAAATACATACACATTTCATATACATGCATATCATATTGTGTACACATGAAATAATATGAAAAAAAAAAAGATATAAATTGCTCGTCGCCGTAGCGATTTCTTCCTTCATTCACAACATATTTTCAAAAAAGCAGTCTGTTCCAAGACGAAAAATAACGTCTGCAAAAACGGTAATGAGTTAATATCGGTTATCAGCCTCGGTTTCGTATTTTTGTTTGTCGTTATTCTGATTCCTTTGTGTTACGCGTTTTTATCACCGAATTATTGTCGTATCTGGCAATTGTTCATTTTTTGTTTGTCCTGCGTGAACTCATTTTTCCCCATAAGACTCATAATTTGTGCCAGGATAAGAGTGAACGTGGGAAAAAACATGGCATGATCCATACATAACAAGAGAATCAGCACAATTGAAATTCTTTTAAAAGAAATTATCGCAATAGCCCTATACCAAACAATCCAGATTTTATAACGACCCAAGGAAAAAAACTTCTGAAAACATTGTGGGAAAAGGAGAAAATGCTACACCAGCATTTTCTTCTTTTCCCACAATGTTTTCTATCCTTTTACAGACAAATTTCAACATGGGAGTGTTACGGGAGACCACTCCTTTATGCATGGCTTCATCCCGATTTAAATACAATACCTAACAACTGCGTTAGGGAGAATTCTCTTTAGCTCAGTAGTTATGGTGTTGGCCTTTCGTCCGGGCGTTCTAGGTTCGAATCCTGCCCGGTCCCTGTATTTCTACTATGCATTTGTTCATTTGTTTCTTTGTTACGTACTTTGTTCGTAAGAGGGAGCAATATTTAATTTATCTTCTGCCAACGCTTCCAATCTGGACCAGTCTAAAACTTTGTCGTTTGGTAAAGAGTTAAGACCATGTTGCCACTTGATGATGTCCTCTTTCGTCTTGCAGACCACATGTGAAAACTTTGTGAGAAAAAGAGAAATTTTTCGCGACACAAGCAATTCCATTTTTTTTTGGGGGGGGGGGGGAGGGGGTTCACATGTTTTCACATGTTTCGTCGCTGTTAACCTGGTAAACCAGTACATTGGAGTTTTTTTAACAAAATTTCGATTATAAACTCTCTCTTGCAATGTTCAGTTAACATAAGGTCATCCCAAGCAAATAAAAGTAATTAATCTAGTTCACTAGTATTAACGCAATTCAGTTTTACGCCAAAAAGAAAGGCGGTGGGGGTGGGGGGGAAAGCGTATTCAGCAACCATTCTAAGCTGTACATGCATTTTTATTCTAGATTCTAAATTTAGAAAGTACCGCAATATCTGACAGTCTGAGGGGTGTCGTCTTCAAAGTTGTTATTGGTAATGAGACAAAACTACGTAACAAACTAAACAGGTCTTTCAGCTAGGTCAGTTCTACGGATAGCTTTCCTTCTGAGGTGAAACGATCTTGTTCAAGGTTCACATGAAATTCTATCTAGCGTAAAAAAAACAGACGTGTCTCGCCGTAATGTCCTGCAATATATGTATGCGTTGGCATGATATCAAAAATCTAACCAGCTCGCTGGCATATGTATCTGGATGTGTCTCGCCATTACATGTATACATTGAATGTATGCGTTGGCCATAATATCAGACGTTTAACCAGCTCGACAAATTATCCGGATGTCTCTCTCCGTAATTGAATGTATGCGTTGGCCATGATATCAGACATCTAAACTGCTCGGCAAAATCCGCGTGTCTGTCTCCGTAATGTAGTTCAATGAATGTATGCATTGAACAAGATATCAGACGTTTAACCAGCTTGCCAAAATATCCGAATGTGTCTCTCCGTAATGTACGAGCACAATGAATATTCATTAACTATGATATATGAAATCTGACCAGCTCGCCAAAACATTGTAGTTATTCTGTTGTCGTGTTTGATCTTGGAGGTCAAAATAAGAACGATGCTTTCTGAGACATATTTTCAGCAGATGACTGTATATGTAGTTTGCAGTTCATAGGAACCCACTGAATTCTGAAATATCTTGAAAAATCCTTTATCAATTTTTATGAAACTTTCCGAGGTCTTTTAAAATGACCTTACCAACTCTCACAGCGAAAATTAGAATTTTTCTTCTGCAAGAAAGAACATTTTGCCTATTCCAGTAGTGTTAAATTTTTGCTCTGAAGCTTCACATTCTCCGACGGTTTCGCACAGTGACCAGAACAGCAATCAAAACTGGACAATTGCATGGCTTAAGTACCTCAGTTAAGTTAAATATGAGGCTCTGAAATTGTTTTTGTACAAATAATATAGTTCTATACTTTACCTTAGATATTGCTCTCGTCACTTTCATTCAAACTTTGAAGTCTAAAATGATTTGTCCAGTGTTTTCTTATTATGGTGTCTGTTCTCCAATATTTGATTAAATTTTATTTTTGGCATGGCTTCAAGTTTTTATACCACTTCTGTTGAGATATGTGTTCCAGACCACCTGACACTTAGAGTTAAATGTCTTTCATGGTTTGTTTTGAATTGTTTTTCGCTATGATTTTTTCAGTTCGCCTAAAATTAGCTCAACTGTATTATGGTCAGACTCATAGGGTGGTAGTCTTAAAGACACTGTGTCCCTTTGACCGTAAAAATTCATCTACAACTATACTTTTGAGCTTGTTTATGGAACTTAACCAGTTCCTACAATGCACCCTTCTTCATTGTATTGTTGTATGCTATACCACATGATGTGAGCCAGAGTTTGACTGGGTTTCGGAAAAAAAAAAAAACATCTATGGTTGGGCGTGGAAAAGAAAACAAAGTGTAAAGAAAAGTGTATGCAAGTCTCCAATACTGGATCATTAAAATAAAACCCAAATAAAAAAACGAGATCAGGGCCTCAAAAGTTGAAGTTTTTACTATTCAAACAATACACGACCACAGTCACTGTACTTGCATGAGAATTGTTTTCATAAACAGGAAAACCCTTCACTTGGAATAGCCGTCAACCCTCCCACCATTTTTAAGCTGTTTTGTTCATACTTTTTAACATTGCATTGAATGCAAAAAAGTCAAACTAAGTTATCAAAAATTCTGAAAATTTCACCAAGAGTTGGTAAAGATAATTTTTTTAACTATGCAAATTTTCAGTACAATATCTAAAGCATTTTTTAAGATATTTCAAAATCCAGGGGGTCCCTGTGAACCTCAAACTACCTATAAAATCATCCTTTTAAGATATGGATTATCTATAAACATGAGCGGCACTCTAGCAAAAGGGGTTCAATGTACATGTATCTCCGCGATGCATTATTCCAGACAAGTCATCGCATAATTATTGATCCATACAGTCCATATTGTCTAACAAACAAATGAACTGTTAGGTAGAATGGTCCTTTGACGTGAAAAGAAGTATCACTGCCACAAAGTAAAAGAGAAGAATTTCTCGTAACTAACCATTAAATATTGATTAGATTTTCTTCTCCTAGTCAGATATACAGGGAAAAAAAATGCCCGAGAGGAGAGTCCACCTCGTAACCTCACGATTACCAACTTTGAACTCTAACGACCTAGCAATACCGTCGGGTCTTAGCAACAAGAATGTTTCCCAAGCACCAATGAATGACATATACGCCATACCCAGAAACAAAAGTCACTGTATATTTATAGACAATATGGCATCGTCTAAACACTAGTTGTGGGAAAATGAAACCCTATTACTACAGCTATGAATATACATGTATTTTGAGTATTCATTTTGTATATCATTAATCCAACGCCACACTGGCAATGTTGACGCAAACTGAAATATTGAAAAAGAAACAATCAGTTTTGATTGAAAATAAAAATTTTACAATGAAGGGATATAGAAAACAATGAGGGTAAAGGAGCAATTGCTTGTTCCAAGCAATGCTCCTTTTCCTTCAATGTTTTCAAGGTTATCCGTACACTGCAGACATGTAAAATAGTTCCACTCAACTTGTAATGGATACAAAAGGCCCCGAAGGTACATGTTTATTTCCATCAACATTCTTGGCTTTGACATTTGAATATTTCACGGGCAATATTAATGCGCGAGTCTTGGGAACCTTTTTGACTGTGAGTCACCCAATCGCGTGTCTATGAGTAATGTTCATTATTTTGTAGCGTAAATCAAATATTTTATTTATTTTTCATCAGGGGAACGCCCCATATTTTTATGACAATGTTTGCTCACTCTTTTTGTATTTCTTTGTACTATTGGGATCCCCTCTTACCATGTTTCATTTGTGTTTGTGTGCATTTGATAGGGTCATAAAATCTTTTTTTTTAAATCATATGGAGATGTGAATCGACCCTGAAACTGATAGCATTCGAACGCGTTTTAATTTATATTATACATATACATGTACCATTTAACCTTTAAAATGAAATATGGTGATTTCATAACGGTTCTCTTCGACGGAGGTATCTCACCATATCGGACCATTCTTGATTACCTTCTTAGTTTTATTTCAAATCAGGACAGTAACATCATTCATGACTGGCTCAACCAAATGGCTGAGCCAATCAGCAATTGCATTACTTTGCAAACTGAATTTAAATCTTGATTGATTGATTGTATGGTGTTTAACGCCGTTTTCAACATTATTTCAGTTATATCGCGGCGGCCAGTGAACCTATCCATGCTTTCCTGGAGTCCCTGTTACCAGTACTCCGCACAATATTCTTTCCAAGCCACTGGCTGCTTTCCCACATAACCATCGTCGAAACAATGGTCAGTGGTGGGAGAGGAATGAATCCTGTCGCAATGACTATCATCAATCCTCGGAAAGAAATTGGCCGAGCCAGGAATCGAACCCACGACCCCCTGTTCTCAAGTCCTGCACGCTACCGACTTAAATCTTGAACATAAGAATGCAATAAAGAGTAATCGGCGATTACTTACTCTTATCTTGGATGTCGGCCGTGAATACCGGCCCAGACTGCATGTTCGAATTTATTTAGCTGTTAAAAGGGTAAACCTCAATTCATGCTGCATTTTCATATTGCGTGGAGATATTTTCCAAGTCATGTGAAGAAGACTTGTTTACAGGAAGTCACAAGTTGAATACTAGGACTAAACGCTTTGACCGTAGAGATTGCTTGCCTCGATAGAACTTTATATCCGGTTGCACCAAACGTCTTTGTTTTCTTCGACCACAAACACGGTCATGCCCTATCCGTAAATAATAGTCTAACGGATAATTGTAAATTTGGTGCCGAAAGTCTTTGGATCCTTAGCCTGCTGATCGCAATCCAGTGCATTTTTTGAGGACAGTGTATACAGGGGCGTAGTTACCGATGCGGCCGGTACGGCTTTGGCCGCACTATTAATTTGCCAATTTGCAGATGATCACTTACCAACTGTTTTTAAGACTTAAGTGAAAAGTCAGATTCGCTTGGTTTAAAGCTTTCGAGACTATAAGAAATCTCAAGAATGCAGGAGCTGCAAAAAATATTGACCCATGTCAGCCTGCGCAGTCCGCGCAGGCTGAAATGGATCGAAACTGTCTGCTATTGGTTAACATTCCACCCCATGACTTAGTCGGGTGTTAGACAAAATGGGTTCTATGGATCAATAAATATATGAGGACTTGCTTGGTACAGTGAATTACAGAGGCACGTTAAACATCTCTCAGCGAGATGGACCTTATACAAAATTGTGATATTGTTTTTAAACTTTTTACCCATATTCAGACTATTTTATTTTTATCACTTTATATCTATTTCATGTTGTTTCTATTACAGTATCATTTCATAACACATCTTTCACCATATACGTATGACTCACATTCGTACATGTTATTGTTTCCTATCATTATTTTTTTGCTCGCCAAATGACCCTAGTTGTCGATGCGCCATAAAACACTATACATTCATTCATTCATTCATTCATTCATTCATTCATTCTGTTTGCGAGAATACAGCTCAAAAGCTTCAACTTTAACCTCTAGGCTGCTAAGCGCGACTCACTGACCTTTTGCGGACAGTGCAGATCAAGATCAGACTGCACAGAACGTGCAGTCTGATCTTTTATCTACACTGTCCGATATGTAGATATTTTTTCTCCAAAATATAAGTTTGAAATAGCATTGCACGGTCTTTTACTATCGACTGGAAAGTTTCATTTACTTTTCTAGCTGGATAAGGGTTCAGTTATACTATCTCTAAACACATCTAATACTTTGTACCGAATGAACTCATCTGCATAATTATAATTAGCAATGAAAACAAGAGGTCAAAAGCGTGGATTTTTGTCACAACGTTTCCCACCACAGACTGTTTACAGTAATTTCCTGTTTCCTATCTATTTATCCTTATATGCCAGCTGCATTAACTCTTTCACTTCTTAATAAATGAAGTTGCAATCTTTAAAAAGCCACTAATACACTTTCGCTGCGAAAATGGAGAACCAGTTTAGTCATAATCTAGAATACAGAAGTGGACAGTGTAGATCAGAGATCAGACTGCTCGATCCATGCAGTCTGATCTTGATCTACACTGTCCTCAAAAGCTTTTTTTGTCGTCTACAGTAAGGTAAGATTAATTTCAGATAAGGCATTTCAAGCTGCGTAAAACTAGATTTTGACCTTAACAATAATTTTAGGAAAAAAGACTGATGTTTTTGCAAGGAAAAGTAAGAAGGTTACTGTTTAGTTTTAGTTAGTTATACAGAAATACTGCCAAAAAGAAGTATTTACTCTTCACCAAATCATAAAATTTTGAATTCGTCCAAATTGAAAGTATTTGCAGAGGAAAAATTAAATGTAGCTGAAATGATGGTAATTGTCTGTGAAAGTGTGGATAACTTTGTGGGAAAAGGAGAAAATTCTGGTTACCAGCATTTTCTCATTTCCCCAAAAGGTTTGCAAAAGATTATTTTCTTCACGGTGGATCGTGTCGTTAAGAGTTAACCATGGCGGGGATGCGAACCAGCGACCTTGAACATCATAGTCAAGCACTCTCCCGGTTGTTTGAGTCCTACGGCTGGCCTTTTAAAAAAAAATAATCTTTCAAATGAGACTTAAACCTCTGCGTTGTATTATGTCAATCCCGTTTTGTCAATGGTTGTCAGAAACGTGGCTGCCGGGAGCATGGTGTAAACGTAGGGTTCCCTCCGCGGCTTGTCACGGATAACGTTAGCTACCGTAAAGAGACTTAACTAAACTTGGTAAATGGAAAAAGAAAACGAACAAAATCTCACGGTACACCACGTTTCGGACAAACGGGGCTGTCACGGCTGCCGGGAACATGGTGTAAACGTAGGGTTAATTTTGTTCTCATGAAAATAGACGGAGTTACAGATTGCGAAGCGACTAACCAGTTATTGGATGCGAATTTTGTTCCTTTTTACTGAATGTTATCGTCCACTTTCCTTGCGTTTGCAGAGAAAGGTATATTTTGTAGTTTTTATTCGTGTTTATCAAGAAATCTTAATTCGAACGATAAAAATCTAAAAAGGCACCTCTAACACAAAGCATAATAATGACGATAATATTCCCTGCTAATGGCAGCAGCAATTTGAAAAATGAAAAACAACAATATTAAGGAATGAAACAAATTGGTAAACATAAACATGCACAAAGACATTCACATTCGTGCATTAATTTGCATTTTAACATTTTATAGGCGTTGTGTCTGAGGAGTAAGGCAAGCGCATGGCGAAGCGTATTGTGAAAAATGCGACATATTGAAAAACTTGACTAGGGCATTTAGTTGAGCTGTATTCATAATTTCTTGCATATTTTCACGTTGAATAATAATTTTGCGAACTACAGCTAAAAAAACCCCCAAGAACATTTAACGGTTTTCTCTTTGTTGAAGTTGGGGCCTTGTGTACGGTATCCTATGCTTGCCACTTTTAATATGGTTTTGGCAAAGCGCGACATCGCGAGAATTATTTCAATGTACGGAATCCTCATAAAACCTCCTTCTTTGCAACAAAAATCGATTACGATTTACCTTTACCACACGATCCCGAGATCTAACGACCCTGAGGAAAAAAGCCTTGGAAAACACTGAGAAAAGAAGAAAATACTAGTTACCAGCATTTTCTCCTCTCCCACAACGTTTTCTATCCTTTCAGAGAAAAATTTCATCACTCATTCATTGAACCACATTTGATTTGTCGTCTGCAATTGCTTTCAATTTGGACCTGTCTAAAATTTTCTCGTTTGGTAAAGAGTTAGAAGACCAATTAATGTAATAAAAAAAATTATTTCACACATAGAATTTAACTCCCAATGAAATCGCTTTAATACTACCACTTGAGTACAGAATATCTGATCCATATTGGACTCTGCAGAGTCCCGTATATGGACTTTTCAGAATGGGGCAAGAGTCCCAAATATGGATTTTTCAAAACGAGGCTAGAGTCTCGAATATCGATATTTGCCCAGAAGAGTAGACTGGCGAAGTCTGTTGTCATAAAGCAACTTCATTCGTTTAAATACCCTCTTGCTTTCTTGTAAATATTATGAGGTTATTTAACATGCTTGGGTACAATACTATGAGGTAATTTAACATGTTTGGGTACAATAGAATTCTATTGGATGAGTACACTGCAGAACCAGTCTATATTTTGGACGAGGCGACAACCGAGTCCAAAATATAGACTGGTTCTGCAGTGTACGAATCCAATTGAATTCAGTATTGTACCCAAGCATGTTAATGTTTAAATGACCTCTTTATTTCACACTTGACTTTAAACGCCAAGTATAGGACCATTTCAAATCAAATAATAATAATAAATCAAAACATATCAAAAGAAGGTTTTGAAATTGCTTTTTTGACGACGGACTTGTGTAGAATACTCTTCCGGGCAAATATCGATATTCGGGACTCTAGCCTCGTTATGAAAAATCTATATTGGACTCTTGCCTCGTTCTGACAAATCCATATTCGTACGTCGCAGAACCAGTCTATATTTTGGACTCAGCTGTCGCCTCGTCCAAAGCATAGACTGGCTCTTCAGTGTACTCATCCAATACAATTCAGTATTGCACCCAAGCATGTTAAATAACCTCATAATACTGTAGGTAGATGCTAATGAAATATGTTATAAAACTAGCAGGCGGCAAAATTTAATGATCGTCAATATTGAAAGCTTTCGCAGACTACCATTTATGCGTGGCTCAAATCATGGGATTTGTCATTGTAAACATTAAAAAAAAAAAAACATTGTCATAAACAGAGAAAATGGTGGCTACCAGCATTCAGCCATTTTCCCACAATGTTTTAACAGCGTTTCTTACTCGGGTTGTTGAAGCTGGAAATCATTCGATAAAGGACTAATCAATACGAAATAAACACTTAGGTTTCGGTATCTGAATTTAACATTAAAAAAGTGCAGAAAGATATTCTCAACTCTGAATGCTTCTGGGCTTCCGTATAGCCATTATGCCATGTCGAGGGAAGCAGAATGCAAAGAGCCATGCTCTGTGAAAAAGGGGTGTAATGCATCTTCAAAAAGTACCGATTCAGGTCAGCCTGTGCAGGATGACCTTGGTCGAAACTTCTTGCTATTGATCAAATTTCTGTATGTCAAAGGACCTGTCAACCTTATGATTCAGTTGGCTGTTAAAATGTATTTTATGGATCAAGAATTATGTGGTGATTTGCTTTGTATAAAACATCGTTGAGATGTATTAAATAGAGTTTATTTCATCAGCTTGTGGTTAATATGGGGAAATATTTGCCGAAAAAGGGAAAGGTATGCGAAAATAACGAGTGCCATAAGGCACGAGTTATTTTCGCGGACCTTTCCCTTTTGAGGCAAATATTTCCCCATATTAACCACAAGCTGATGAAATAAATTATATATTATATTTTCTCTGATTATTTTGTCAACGAATGCCACTTTTAAAACTTAAAAACTTAAAAAACTTAAAAAACTTAAAAAAGTAGTTCCAGATTTTCGGCAGGAGGAAAATATTCACTGTGACGGGGAAATAATTCCCCCCAGCTTAAATTACATTTCTTTACCCATAACATTTCTAAAAAATAGACGCATGAAATATAATATACCTTTTTTGCTAGAGCATGGCTCGATACTTTATGTGCGAGATAAAGCAAACCTCGCATATAATTTTCAAAAATAAAAATAGGACTGATAAATCTCGAGTGCTTGTGTCGAAAACGGGTATCATCTTCTTGTCATTTTTGATCAGGACCAAGAAATACATGTATATTAATGGTCGGTTTATTTGGACGGTGGATAATCGAAAATAAAAACTTGGAACCGCTCTAGATATGCCAAAAGCATAAAATTGTATAAATAAAATTATTTTCTCTGAGTTAGTTGTTTTCATTTCTCTGTGAAAAAGCAACAGCACATCAGTTACGGCACATCACGAAAGAATCATTTCTGCGATTGCGACAATGTTTTATTACTTCTCCCTACAACCAAGTTTTATTTGTGTAAATTTGACCTTCAGATTTCGTTATAAGTCCTTAACTTAAAGTTTGAAATTTTTTAGCTCTTTTTATCTTGACAAACCCTTAAAGATGCCCGTCTACAGCCGGTGAGCAAAAACGCTGTTAAATTTCAAACAATTTAGAATGGTACAGAAATCAGTGCTTTGTGTAAACATGGATAAATTACTGACATATATGGTGTAATTGAAAAAAACAAACACGGAGATTTGTATTAGAAACCGAACATTGGTCAGAAGAAAACTGGCTGACGATCGAAGTTGTAAACAATGGCGGTGCGTCACGGAAATTTATCGTTGGTTTCCGCCTAGAGTCGGATACGGTGTAATTTGCATATAGGTCGCGACTTCCGTCTGAAAATCGTGGCTGCAACAGAGAAGCCTCCATTTTCCTTTGTTTACTTCATTAGACGCAGGGCGAAGGTCAAATATAGTCACGTGACAGAATGCATGATCATCATACGAATCTACCCGAGTGTATAACGGATATATCGAAAATCTTCGATTCAAAAACCGGAAACGACGAGTCTGTTTACATGGAAGGCCGCAACTCAGAGAAATGAATTTTCTATTGACCGTAATCTAAGCAACCTTGCAACCGTCAGGCGCAATATTTGGCATGAAGATATAAGAATGACTATAGTTTGATAAAATAAAGACAAAACGAGTTAAAACTGGCTGAAAATGAGTATAAGGGCCTCTTTAAATTTTGACCGTCTACTACATTCCAGTGTAATAGATCGAGATTGCTAACTATTGTTGTTGTATTAAGACTGAGATAGAATTGAAAACGAAGCAAAACACTATATATAGACAGGCAACCATATGCACAAAATGTTACAAGTAAACGTCAATCCTATGAAGTCTATTTCATCAGATTTGTGGTTAACTCTTTATCAAACGAATTTTTTAGACTTGTCCAAATTCAGAGCGTTTGCGGACGACAATTCAAATGTGACTCAACTGAAGGACCTTTACTTTGAATGGTAGAAAACATCGTGAGAAGAAAAGAAAATACTGCTTACCAGCACTGTCTTCTTATCCCACAAAGTCTTGAAAAGCCTTCTTCTTCAGGGTCTTTAGAATAAGGGATTGTGTGGGAAACGGTGAAAGAAAAAATATAAATGAGAAATTCAACAGCAGTCGTAAATAAAAACGAAAACCATGTTTTATCAGACTTCAATTTCTTTTAGAATTATTTACCAAGCGGTCCCGTGTTTTTTAAAATCCTGATGAAAATGATGACAAGCTTTTTCTCCTTTTCCCACCATATTTTATAGCATTTCAAGGACAAGCTCGAGTATCTGAACCTCATTTATTTGTCGTCTGCAGTGCTCTCATTGTGGACAAATTTAAAACTGTGTCGTCTAGATAAGTATTCACATACCGGAAACCGGTTTTTGCTGCACCCATTTTTTTATCAGCAAATTCGGAGCAAAAATACAAACATTAATTTTGGGATCACATGTTAAAATGTAATTTGTTGCTTCAAATTGAGGTTGCACTTCCGGTTTTGATTATATACGAAAGGCAAAATAAGAATCTTGGAAGGCAAATTCCATGATACCAGCATTCAACAAGGTTTCCCATTTTCACAGGGTTTATATTACCAAAAAAAAAGTTCCTTAATTTTTTCTTCGTCCTATTTTGAACCGGATATAACGTTTTCGCTAGGGATCCTGCTTTTCAACATTGTGAAACTGCTCATTCATCGCATTTTTTTTTTTTTCTTTTTCGAGGTGTTTTCGTGCTTTGGAAGATCCCAATGGCATGTATGTTAGTTATTATAAAGTCGTCTGAATGAGTTTCAACGACCCTGAGAAAAAAAATAGCTGTTTAAAACATTATGGGAGAAGGTAACAAGCATTTTCTCCTGTTCCTACAATATTCTAAAGAACCTTTAAGACAAACCTATTCAACTGAAACACATTTAACCCTTTTCAACGGCCCTGAGGAAGATGTCTCTAGAAAACATCGTGGGAAAAGGAGAAAATGCTGGTAACCAGCATTTTCTCCTTTTCCCACAATGTTTTCTACCCTATCAGAAACAAATTCCATCATTTGAGCCACATTTCAAGTGTCGTCTACAGATGTTTTGAATTTGGACAAGCCTACAATTTTGTCGTTTGGTAAAGAGTAAATATGTCGTCTGTAAATGATTTCAATTCCGATAACTCTAAACTTTTGCCGTCTGGTGAAGAGTTA
This sequence comes from Hippopus hippopus, assembly GCA_946811185.2. Taxonomy (NCBI): domain Eukaryota; kingdom Metazoa; phylum Mollusca; class Bivalvia; order Cardiida; family Cardiidae; genus Hippopus; species Hippopus hippopus. The sequence goes on from OX328097.1 coordinate 35,728,991, forward strand.
ACCCTCTATAAGACGACAAAGTTTTAGCCTTATCCAAATTAAAGGCACTTGCAGACGATAATGTCAATGTGGCTCAAATGGTGCAATTTTTCTTTGACAGAGTAGAAAACATTGTGGAAAAAAAGGAGAAAATGCTGGTTACCAGCATTTTCTCCTTTTTCCACAATGTTTTCAAAAGTCTTCCTCTTCAGCGTCGTTAAAAGTCGGGATTATATGGTAAAAGATTAAAATGCTGAGCAATTAAATTTTGCAAAGTCTGCAACGTGACATGGTCAGTAAAAGAAATAAGGGCCCTATGGTTTTCCAAACGCCCCGTACTCTTCCGACCACAACTGTGAAGAACAAAATTAAAGCTCTAGAAATTATTGTCGGAAAAGTAGAAAATACTGGTAAACAACATGATTCTCCTTTTTTTCCCTCAGATTTTGCTCTACCCTTTCCAAAGGCAAACGCGTTCATTTGTGACGTCTGTAAAGGTTTAAAATATGGTCAAACTGTACACTGAAATTTTGTCTTCTGTAAAGGATTAAGCCTTTACAAACAATCTCGTGTATTTATGACCCTAAGGCAAAGGCTATTGAAGCAGACAACAGCATTTTCTTCATTTCAAACAATGTTTTGTATACTTCCAACGAGAAACTGCAGTTTTTGATTCACATATGATTTGTCGTTAGCAAATGATTTCAATTCGGATAGGTCTAAATTTTTTGCTCTCTGGTAAAGGGGTTTAATAATCGAGACAGCTGGTAACTTGAAGACACGCACGCCCACACTGCATGGCTGCGACAACAAAAAAATTGCAGACATGCGCTGAGAAAATTTCCCGCGTAAATTCTTTGCAGTGGGAATGTTTACCAGAGAGCGATCTTATCGCATACATTATGTCGGGGTTGACCCATTCTCTCAAATTTGACAGATTTGTTTTTTAGATCTAATAACACTGTAACCATATGTATGTAACAAAAAAAAAGGTTTCACATTTTTCTTGTGAAACTTGTTTGACCTCTAGAATGTCACTTAGTTGAAATTATCCCTTAACAGTAAAGAAAAAGAAATATTAAAATGTTTCTATGACCCACTCAACGTTTTTGATTTCAAAAACGCCACAATATAACTGAAGAGCGTACGTCCAAAATCAGACTGCACGTACAATGCAGTCTGATCTTGGATCTACATTTATCGCAACGGCATCAAAAACTGAACATTTACTCTGACCAAATACACGTACATAAACCTACATATCCATTTCAGTTACTTAACTTTTAGATAGTTAAAAACATTTTTATCTCATAGATTCACACAGAATCAAGGCTTTTAAAGAATTACTGTTTGTACAAAGATAATGATTTTATACGCCCTAGCTGTTCTTTGTTACAGCAAGAATAAAAACAGTGCGACCGCTTCTGTTTGTATCAAATGCCTAATTTTGTCAAGAAAAGAGCTGGGAAAATTTACGTATATTTTATTTTTTTTCTTCTGGGATATGATTCTAAAAACAAAGACATCGTCAAAACCTCTGAATCGTTCCCATGCTTTACAGTTCAACCTGTATCAAACAAGCGGATACTCAAAATATGTTGGATGACAATCTGTTATTGTGTGGTCGGTCCAAGTGTTAGTCACTGGCAGAAAAATGATTTTTAAAATCAGGCAAAAAAAAAGCATAGACGGTATGACCTGGCAGGTTTTAACATAGTTTTAAAAATTATTTCTTTGTCAGCGTGTAACACTGGGACCGACGGTACAATAAGAGATTGTCATCTTCACAATAATTTCCATACTTTAAAATGGTATGATTTAAATTGAAATGCATTTTAACACCCGCGTAGTTTACTTTTGGCAGCTATTGTTACTTTAAGACAGGTGCTTGCTACGCATAGTACATTTTGGTATAATTTGCCTTCTATTGGAAGTCAATGATGCTTGTTTATAATACATGTTGCTTGCTCTGTAGTAGTGGCAAGTACATTTTGGGATTCAACAGCTACTATTACATGTATTTGTGGTAGCCGCTAGATGTTAGGCTGTAGTACGGTTTCAGTCATTTCAAGGGCAGTCAGTGTGTCCATAATCACTAACCATTTTGAAGATTGTTCGAATTCTTTGTATCAAAACTAGCCATCTGATTGGCTGAAACAAGTAGCCTTCGATAATATCATTGCTAGCCTTTGAATTAAGACTAAGAAAAGAATTTGGATGATTGATTGATTGATTTATGGTATTTAACGCCGTTTTCAAAATTATTTCAGTTATATCGAGGCGGCCAGTGCTTTCTTCGAGTCTCTTTAACCAGTGTTCCGCACAATTTTCTTACCAAGCCACTACCTGCTTTCCCACATAACCATCGTCGAGCGGTGGGAGAGGAATGAATCCTGTCGCAATGACTGTCAATCCTCGAAACGAAATTGGCCGAGCCAGGGATCGAACCCACGACCCCCTGTTCTCAATTCCTACACGCTACCAACTGATCTATCGGGGCTCGGCAAAAGCTGCTCTAGATATCACAAATACGAGTCTTTTGTAAACGCTATGTACAACACTTTGGTATAGGCTGATGGATATGTCCTCCGTGGGTCAGCGGTTCAACCTTTCAGTGCCATCGACGAAGACATGGGCTTATGCGGATGGCATAGATTAAGATCAGACTGCACAGAACGTGCAGTCTGATCTTAGATCTATACCGTCCGCTTGTTAGTCGAGCCTTTAAAATAAACTCTTACTAAGTTTCAGTAGAATATATTTTCAGCCGTTGGAAGAGGTCCAGTTTATATATTTGGGGCTGGAAGAGTTGTTTTAGTCAAAACTTTATCAGATTACAGATGATTCGTTTGGTTTTGATTGGGGGGGGGGGGGGGGAAGATTGCAATGAAATTTTATTGACTTTTACCCGCGAGTATCAGCAAACAAAAATGGTGATTTGTACCAAGACAAATGGTTCTTTGAAATGTTGCTGTCCGCCCGGCTAGCTCAGTGGTTAGTGTATTGGACTCGTAACCTGGTGGTTGTGAGTTCGATACCCGGTGAGGCAAACTTTCTTTACGGCGATTTTTCTGATGCATGTGAGAAAGAAATTTGTGTCAATACTGGTGTGAGAAAGCCAGGAAACACATGCGTAGGTGCACTGACCGCCGTGATATGACGTAAGCTGTTAAAATGGCGTTAAACTCCAACTCAATCAATCAGTCAATTGAAATATTGCTTTTATCGCTATTTTTAATTTGAATACAGTTTCACCGCGGAGACAGCACTCGTCACAACTTGACCGATTCCGTACCTACATCTAACCTCATCTGTATCAAAGGGGTTTCCATTTTGAAATACTGCCAGTCACATGACCTTAAAGATGGCGGCGCCCGTGTTAATATATTAGCAAGGGCAGCAACAGCCACAGTGATAAGCAACCTATCACTGAAAAATTCCAACGCAATTGATAAACCGACTTAGATTGATTGATTGATTGATTGATTGATTGATTGACTGTATGGTTTTTAACGCCTTTTTCAACATTATTTCAGTTATATCGCGGCGGCCAGTGCACCTATCCATGCTTTCCTGGAGTCTCTTTTACCAGTACTCTGCAGAATTTTCTTTCTAAGCCACTGGCTGCTTTCTCACATAATCATCGTCGAAACAATGGTCAGCGGCGGGAAAGAAATGAATCCTGTCGCAATGACTATCATCAATCCTCGGAAAGAAATTGGCCGAGCCAGGGATCGAACCCACGACCCCCTGTTCTCAAGTCCTGCACTCTACCGACTGAGCTACCGGGGCTCGGCTAGACCGACTCAGAAATAAATGTCCAATCTGATTTTCACCAGAAATGTATTTTGAAATACAGTATTCCCTCCGAAAACTGTAAATAAAGTTTGCTTTCTAAATGGATTGTTACAATTTTAAGAACTATGAAGCAGTGTACTTCCGGCGAAGAAATGTACCATGTAGGTGCATATCACGCTTCGTGTTACAGCCGAGGGACTTGATCACCGGATCACCCGAGTATGCCGAATGCGGAGACAGATCATCTGTTCGCGCGTTTCCTTGGTTTCCCAATACTATTCAGGGACTTTGTACGATGTTTTGTCCAGGAAGACTCTCTCTCACGTTTGCATTAATGATGGCAGTCTCTATCTATCCGACAAGAGGTTAATTGGAGTATCATTGAAAGAATGTTTTATATACCTAAATATCTGATTTCTCAGTCGTTTATACGTGTTTTATCTATTTTATACTCAATTATTTGATAATTCGAGGTCTAAGATCTTGTTAAAAACTGTACTGTCGTAATAGAGTGAGATATACGTACAGTCGTAAATTTGTTTTATTTAAATACTAAAAACCCTTCCTCCAACAAATATGCTTCCCAGTCTTTAAGGCAGTATTTTTGTTGGGCTTTTACTCTAGTGTAATGTTAGCCACCAGTCCCAACAAATGCACTATAGGTCAGGAAACTGTCAACTGCCCAACTACGGCAATATTGTCAAGTCCTGATCATCGAGCACCACGCAGACTTATACACTTTGGCATCCTACAAATAACTTCAACCGATTCCCCCTTTCCACCCTTCGCCCTCCCCCCCCCCCCAAAAAAAAAATGCATATACTTAACTCTTTGCCAGCTGGGAAAAAGAAACTTGTACAAATTGTAAGGATTTGCAGGTGACAAATTATCTTTGTACTAAAAGTACTGACAAACATACAAAATGTAGAATAAGTGACTTCGGTAAAAATGAATTTTGCTTGGTCCATACAAGATTGAAGAGAAATGGCCTAGTTTGGTTATTAAGTCCGTTCCGATTTCAATCCTGCCCATTCGGGTTATTAAGTTGGATCCAGTTCGGTCCGGTCCAATCTGGTTATAAAGTGCGATCCGGTTCGGTCCGGTGACTTTACTAATAGCTCATAGATATTTTCTTGTCAAATAGGTAATATTAAGAAAACATTCTGATTTTTTATCTTTAATTGAAAGAAGCAAACAAATAAATACTAAAGAACATAATCTTTATGATTTGTCATTTGAATACCTTCTAGAGTTTCACTGTTGGATGAACACTATTCCTGCTTTTACACTTTCTGATCGTTTCGACGAACTCGTGACTTGACAAGACCTAGAACGCCCGCGAAAACCACGAGGATGAAAAAGGTTGCGTTTAGATAAGGACAGATGAGACTGATTTGCATAGGTCACTGACTTTACATATGCATGCAGGCAAGATGTCTTGTACTTTCTCGATGACATCTTGTTCAGTATAATATTATGACTTTGTAGACATCTTCCATCGAGATTTTGTAGTTTATTACAACAATGTCATACTTAACAGAATTACGATTTTTAATAGGAAGAAATATTTTCTTTGACGCAGTATTTAGCGACTGTGGGTTTTTGTTGTTATTTACATTTGAATCTAGGTCCTCTCGATGGCAATAGACTTGCGATTTAACCGCTTGTCTGACAATGAGGCTCAAGTTATGAAATTTGTCTGTGAAATGGTAGAAGACATTGTGGGAAAATGAGAAAATACTGGATGCAAAGAAGGACAGATACAATGTCCTAGCTGTTGTTTGATTAGACCCTTTCGGTCTATGTAACTATAGTATAGGCCTCTGACTTCGATCAGTACTCTAGATGTATTTTGTAACTTTGAACCTCGCTCTGTGCCGGTGGCACTGGGTGCTTGGGAAAATTCTTGGACATAATACTATAGGCTAAACTATTTGGTTTAGGCAATCAGAAGTTGTGCTACTTTCAAATTTAGAAAATACTTAAGAAAAAGAGTAAGAATGTTCTTACGAACGGTTGTTGAATACGAAAGCTTGTGTAAACCAAGAGGCGCAGAAACGGGTGAATTTTCGGCTTAAATGTTTGACAAGTCTGTTGCAGCGAAAAGCGATTTACTTGTCCTATATAAAGCATCGAAACGTTTAAAGCTACCTCTGAAATATCCCTCACACAGTATTTCTGGGACTTAAGGATCTATAGTTATACTTGTAGGTATTACCACTTAGCCACCACTCAAATAGCCTTTCCATTTTTAAACCTCTTCCTTTCTCAGTGCAGAATAAGATGGGTCCAAACGCTTTGCTATTCGTAAACTTTCTGCATGTCCAAGGAAATTCTACCTCCAGATTCAGTCAATTTTTAGGCTAGATTGACTTTTTGAGTCCATTATTATGTGATGACTTGTTGACATAACGCAGCACAGAAATGCATTAAGCCCCCTTTTAGCCTAATCATGACTCAAATGGAACGTTTCAATATCCTCATTAGACCTACGAGGAATATTCCTGTACTCGGCAATATTCAATTGTTACTGATTAATGATAACGCTGAAGACTGGAAGGAAATAAATGAAGACAATATTTAAGACTTCATGAAAAATTATTCATCGGGTGGGTCAAGGCTGTCACCTTGGGACATATCTATTGCGTTTGTTTCTTTTTTTTTTATCGTAAAGCAAAAACAGAACAAGCTCTTAATAAAAGTTATGAATATGAATGTATTCTTTTTGGTCCCATGACATCATCTGTTTGAATGTAGTGCCTACGGTATAAAATAATTGTAAATTTGGCCTAGATGTCCACGTACTTTATTGACCCGGTTTGTGAGGATCACTATTTCTTATTTAGATCATTATATAATTCTTGTTTCAGACTTTTCCTCCCAAATTAGCACTAAAATATGCCAGATAGAAAAAAACATCGCTAACAATGGTCTATGTTTCATGTAACAGCTCCTTTTTCCACAGATTCATGAGCATCTGTCAAAAGAGCAATTTATCTATCTATGTGTCTGTCTGTCTGTCTAAATTTTACATTATGCTGGGAACAGAAGTCACACGGCAAACCGTCTTCAGTCTAAAGTAATCCCCTCTCTGTCCGTTTCAGGCAATCTCTCTCTCTCTCTCTCTCTCTCTCTCTCTCTCTCTCTCTCGAGAGAGAGAGAGAGAGAGAGAGAGAGAGAGAGAGAGAGAAATCCTAGAATCCACTGTATCAATATAAAGACCCATACTTAAGCGGTATATCACACTAACGATCACATGCGGGCTCGTTTCATCGATACAAATCACTTACTAAGCTCTGTTTTCAAAAGCTAACATCGTAAATTGATAACCGGGGCGGTGCCGAACAAGTTCAAAGAAAAGCAGATTCGTAAAACCATACTCATTTTCTCATTACGATCAAAAACTGACCAGTATTGACCATAGGATACATACGGAAACCATCTCCAACTTGCAAGATGACCAGCATGTTCCACCCAAATGTGCATTATTCTATTTGTAAAAGACATAATAAACCTCACCTTCATAATTAGGTACAGCAGTGTTACAACGTTATTAAACGGTCATTAGCTGGTGTTTGAAGGTGGCCGCATGACCCATCTGCTTATCAGCAAACTGTTTTGGACTTTCCTGCTCTAAAATACATAATTATACACGTAATGATAAACAAAATGACACAATGAACTTAAACTTTGAAAAGAAATATTGCATTGAAACATTGTGGTAGTTGGGGAAATCGTTCATAAATGAGCACTTTTCCGATTTGCCACAACGTTTTCTCAACAATACTGTTAAAGATATATCTAATAAAGGTCTTCTGATATGAAGGAAAGGGGTTAATTTGACCCCCTGCTCCGGTATTCCAGAGCAATGGTGTGCGATACCTCACTGGGACCACAAAATATTTGGGGGCAATTACGATCAAAGTGTCCGCTAATTATCATCACGGTTAACGATGAATTATATAGCAAATAATAAAGATATTAATCTTCCGTTATCTTTTTATAGGCATAGATGACCAACTTAATCTTAACCTGTTTGGTTACTTTATAGTCGCCGAGCAATGTGGAGAATTACTTGGTGCAAATAGAACACATTGTACTTTTATGAAATCCAGATATGACCAGCCCAAATAGCTCATGGAGTAGAACATGAGACTTGTGAACGTCAAATCTCGGGTCACTTGAGCTTGTAGGTTCGATCCCCACGGCTGACCACCTAAAATTACCAAAACTTATTTCATGCTTTCCGATAGGTTATCGAGAAATATCGGTGAAAGGGTTTTCGATATTTCATGGTTACGACCAATGAAAATACCGATTTTTATATTCCAACTCTTCAATTGAAGGCAGAAACAGTTGTTCCCGCGCACTAGTTACCTAGGTAAAATGCGCGTGCCTCACAACCAGATGGAAATATGACGTAATTTACGTTACATTTCTCGCGCTTGATGTAATATTGTAATGCTTTGCTATGCGGAGGGGTACGCCACGGGGAATAACCGAAAAGAACCCTACTAGATTTTGATTAAGTTCCCCCAGAAAGGGTTAAAAGCATGAAATAAATAGAATATTTGTTTTTTTCTGTGAAAGATCGAAATTTATTTCATCGAGTACATCATCGGTAATATTTTCAAGAGTTGCGCAGCCACTCGTGAATATATTACCGATGATGTTCAGTCGATGAAATAAACTTCGATCTTTCACCGTAAAAAACAAATATGCTCTATGTCTTTCGGATGGGACGTTGAACATAGGTCCTGTTTGACGGTGCTATACACTTTGCACGTTAACGAACCTAGCGTAACTTTGGATGGCTTTTGTCCTGTTTTTTAGCACTACCCCTTGTAACAAAACTAATAGTATGGACAATTGGTGGCGACGATAAATAAACAGAACAGAATGCCATTGCACATTTTCCAGCGATAATAATATATTTCGTACTCTTTTTGTCATACTTCCTACCATGCACGATGTACATAAAACTGTCACTCTTTACTATGACAATATTCTATTGTAAAAAATGAAAGAAAGTAAACAATTATAGATCAACAAACAACCCAAACCTTTCTTTCTCTCACCAGGTATTTGTCAACATTATCGGAATTTGCATATAATTATCACTACGCAATTTTTGCATATTTTATCGGACAGGTATTTTGATAATGACTTATTCTTCTCTTGTACCAGAGACGCATTATGACATCAGACAAGTAGGTTTGACACGATGTCAATATCGAGTGGATACTTACAAGGATTTGTACCTGGGTGGGCGGTCCTATTTACTACTCGTAACGTAATCCCTATTAGAAAGTACCGTAAGACAAGCCCGCATAGCTCAAGTGGTAGAGCGTATGACTTGTAAACATCACGTCTTGGGTCACTTGAGGTATGGGTTCGAGCCCCAAGGCTGGCTATCTAAAACTACTGATAAGTTTTTCGGGTGAGACGTTAAACAGAGGTCCTGTGTGACGGTATTATACACCGAGCACGTTAAAGAACCAGGCGTAACTTAGGGATGGGTTTCTTCTTGTATCTTGCACTATCCTCCGTAACAAAACTTACAGAGGGGGGGGGGGGGGGAACCGCCCATATGGGTAATCGGTGGCAATAATAGATAAAAGCAAATTCAATCAATCAAATTACCGTTATGCTTATAAGAAAAGAGGCTTTGGCGAATTCTGTGCGGAATGAAGTCGTTGCTTTTAAAGAGTAATTTAACATTCTTTTCAAGAATATGTTCGTACCTTTTTTTGCCGAGCAATGATCTTAGTATGCCTTCAGTTTCAACTTTAACCCTTTAACAATCAATCCTTAGTTTTAAAGACTCTAAAAGAGAATGTTTTCAAAAACATAGTGGGGAGAAGTAGAAAATGCTGGTAACCAGCAATGTTTTCTACCGTTATAGAGACTAATTTTATCATTTGAGTTGCTTTTTTTATTTTTTTCTTTCTTCTTCAGTTTGTTTTCTGCTGCAACTGCTTTGAGTTTGCATGAATAAAAAACTGTTGTTGGTTGGTAATTATACTACTAGAAGTAGATAGTAAAAGAGGTATTGTGTTCAATGATGGAAGAACTAAACCATCTTTATCGGTCTGGACAGGGTTGGCGCAAAGAAGACATATATATCAGTATTTATTGTTAATTTTCTAGTCTCATCATACGTAAGCAATCAAAGTCGTAAATTAGTTTTCCCATCTCGAAGTACAGTTATAAGAAATTGGTTTCGTGGTTGCAATCGAAGTCATCATGACGTAACAAAAGCGGTATTTTGTTGCGCAATTAACGCAATTTCTTTACAGTTAGCACCTCGCGGTGTTTTCCCATACCGCTATGCCTTTGTCGGCACCCCATACAAAAGGGTTTCGAATTGGCTGTCCCTTTACCCTAGGAAACCCCACTTTCACAAGCTATCTTTGAATCTATGAAAATCTGTGACAAAAAACAGAAAAGAATAGCAAGCTGAAGAAAAGAAAACGTTCTTTTCTCCAAATCAAATCACTCCTTTTCTCCACAATGCTTTTAAAGAAAGTGAGTTGCAAAGCTTTCAAAAGTAGTTTTTGAACATTTATAGCTTAAAAGAGGGCAACTGTTAGTGAACAATAACACTATGACACAACAGATTAAGACTTTCAAAAACCGAATTATCAATTAAAAATTTAGAATTGCTCTAAATCTAGTTAAAATAACTAACATTGAAAAAAACATATTGATAAAATCGCTTGTAACGAACAGTTTCTTCCATTGCTCAGATATTTTTTCTCCACCAATCGCATAATAAATCTATATTTATAGTGATTACCATGAACCGACGTCCATACTTTAACACACAATGCCGAGTTTTAACGACACTGGGAAAGAAGTCTTTTGAAAACATTGCTGGAAAAGGAGAAAATGTTGGTAACCAGCATTTTCTCCTTTTCCCACAATGTTTTCTACCCATTGACAGAATAATTGCACCATTTGAGCCACACTGAAATTGTGGTCTGCAAATGCTTTCAATTTGGACAAGGCTAAAATTTTGTTGTTTGGTGAAGGGTTATAGGGATGCAAAATACCGCTTTTACAAGATTTGTGTATGGTTGCAAAGAGTCACACGAGACCAATGTATATCAAAACGTGTAACAAGTGATTTGGCAACGTGGAGTGTAGACACAAATCAGAATGCGAGTGCGAACATTCTGATCTTGGCCGTCTTTTCCCAAGGTTGGACACCAAATGACAATCTTTTTTTATATGTCCTTATTAAAACATTTGCTGATTTAAATTCATTCGTGTCATAAATCATGGTACTGGTCTCTTAAAGGGTGGGAAAAGGAGAAAATAACAATTAGCAGTATTTTCTTCATTTCCCACAATGTTTACAAAACCCTTCTCCTTTAGCGTTCTTTAACTAGTACTTGTTCGGGTAAGAGTTAAGGGACAGACTGTTTGTAACAAGTTGCACCAACTGAAGTACTCCTGTTAATCGAAGATGCACTTCAAAGGGATGCCGCCCTTTTATTTCTATCACATTGGTTGTACCGTGGAATTTTTTGGGCGAGAAATACCATTATTACGGCGCGAATTCGATTAGCCCAAATAGGTAAAGTAAAATAAATAGACACTTTTTGTCTATGTTATAAGTAGATTTTGATAGAAATTACTGATTTAATCAATAATTTGATTCACACCAGTTTGGTTGTTAGGCAAGGTCACCAACAAAAATGCGTTATTGGTCTAGTAGATCTAATCATTTTACCCCTAGAGCAAATAAACCGTTGCTAAATACTCGCGAGCTGTTAGGAACCCTACAAACTAAACTTTTGAAAACATTGAGGGAAAAAGAAAAAAAATATTTGTAATAACCATTTTCTCCTTTTCCCACTTTTTTTTCCGTAGACTTTTACAGACTTGTGACTTTTCACCCCTTTCAGAGAATTTCCTCGCTTTAAAGGTAAAACTGACATTTCAAAATCGCTTAAGCTCAGAAGAACCTGTTCAGAAAACATTGGGTAGAGGGTTAAAATTCAAAAGGATAAAATAACTGTTTAACTACATGTATTTCCTTACTGTTCACGACACGAGAAGCTTTTGTGGCCAGTGTAGATCAAGATCAGACTGCACAGAACGTGCAGTCTGATCTCTGATCTACACTGTCCACTCTTCTATTCTAGATTTTAACTGAACTGTCGCTTCATCTTAAAGTGGAACTGTATTTGTAGCCATTAAAGAATCAAAGGTTATTTTTCTGGTAGTAAAAGAGTTTAAAAAGAGTGGGAAACCCCACTTCTACATCTTTTGTGAAAGACAGGTTTCATTTTTTTTTTACAGTCTTGTAGATATCCGATTCACACCGTATTCCCACCATTGTACGACACCTATTTCCAGTCACAGGCATCGGCTTCCAGCAGCGACTTGGGGAAATTTTCTCCCAGTAATGTCGTTTGTTTTTACTGTGTTCAACGTTTTCAACATTATCTCACTTATATTATGACGGCAGGATGGAGTTTCATCAACAAGTGCTTCCAAGAATCTTCGTCCAAAGCCACTATCTGCTTTCCTAAATAAACGCCGTCGAAACAATGTTCAGCGGTGAAAGAGGAATGAATCCTACGATTGTCATAAATCTTGGGAGAGAAATTGGCCAAGGTTAGAAATTGAGCCAGCGACCCTTTGGTTTCAATCTCTAAACGTCATCGACTGAACCACCAGGCTCGTCTTGTACCGGTAAAGAAACACCTTAAACGCATCAACAGATGTACTGAATCCCGTAAAGTAGATCTAAATCGGCTTTAATTACCAAGAAAACGAAATTAAAGTATTTCTCAGCTTTTGTCTTCGAATTCGCACTATCTTGGACTCGCTAATATGCGGAACGTTTTGTTAAATTATCATACATAGGTAAATGTGTCGGGTCGACCTTTTAATTGCTAAGTTCGCCATAATCAAATTATCAGACATTCCTTTATTAAAATCATATTTGCTAAAAGGCCAAAAAATGTATACATGGTATAGCAATAAAGAAAGGCGATAATGCTAGAAAAGAACCGACAAGTAACGACAACAAAGGCCTGTCATACAACTGAAAGGAAATGTGCGATTCGAGGTTGTTCTAACAAAATTGGCGGTGAATAGGAAAAGAGTATAGAAGCTTATGTGTTGTTTTTAGAAGTTATTACAGAGATAGAATGTAATAATTCTTTTGTGAATCCCTTTACCATCTTTTAATAAAGGGTTCGGGGCGACGTCAGAAGCTTTTGTGGACAGTGAAGATCAAGATCAGACTGCACAAAACGTGCAGTTCGATCGTTGTTCAACACTGTTCTGCACTGTCAATCATGTCAGGTTATTTGTTAGTACATACAGATAATCGAAATAATTTCACTTTGTTAACCGTGGGGTAATTTTGGACCTGTAGAGTTTTCCTTGATCAAATGTTTGCAGATTTTACACAAATTAGAAGCTTTCTGGAGATAAGAAAGCAAGGTAAAAACAAAATGTATGGCTGTAAAAGAAAGAAAAAAAAGTATCGTGACAACTGAACAATTTTTTCTTGTATTGGAAATTTTCCTTTTGACACGATGTTTTGATATTTCTCCTTGCACCTACGTCTAGAACAGAGTAACTGTATATAGACTGTTATGGCACATAATGGAACATAAAGTTTATGAAGATTTCAGACTTCGCAGAGAAGCGAAATCATAACACAAAACCTGAAAATTTAGACATACTGAAAAAAGGAAATAAGATTTTGAAAAAAAAAAAAATGTTAGGAATACTTTTAGATATGAAGAAAATGCATTTACATCATCAGAGATTTACTTCATCAATCGCAGTGTTTTCATATCCAGTATTCTGTGTTTTCCCAGTCCTGGTAAAAGGGGTCAATGTCTGCAGGCAAATTTATCAGTAAAGAAAGACAAGAAAAGATAGTAAATCAGTATTGTCATCGATTATCGATTTCTATTATCTAAATAGTCAGGAACAAATAAAAATTTCTTGAAGCCCTTTTGTATTTGATCTTTACCCTCAACCCTTTACCACACAATCCCGAGTTTTAACGACCATTGGAAAGAAGCTTTTTGAAAACATTGTGGAAAAAGGAGAAAATGCTGGTTACCAGCATTTTCTCCTTTTTCTCACAATGTTTTCTACCCTTTTTACAAAAATCATAATTCTAGCCCCATTTAAAATGTCGTCTGCAACTGCTTTCAGTTAGAAGGCTCGAAATTTATGTCGTTTGGTAAAGAGTTAAAGCGTTGAATGAACCCAACAGATATTTCCAGTCTAGGAAATAAAACCCAAATACTTGAAATAGAAATTTTATGGTTGCTAGAATGTCTATAGTGTTTCAGCAAAGCGGACAGTGTAGATCAAGATCAGAAAGCACATAATGTGCAGTTTGATCTTTTAACTAATCGTGGTGCAAAGGTAACTGCAGTTGTGAAAAGCGCTTTCAGGTATACAGGTAAAAATAAGGCTCAAGTGATTTTGTATGTCCCTGAAACAGTGAATAACATTGTGGGAAAAGGAGGAAAGGCCGGTTATAACGATTTTCTCTTTGTCCAACCATGTTTCTAAACTTTTATTTTTCCCACAGGGATTGTTTAAATACGGGGTCATACGGTAAAGCGATGGAAGAGAATTAAATTATCTGCTAAAGTAGGTTTTGTTTATAGATATATTTATCTATAATTTCACAACTGAAAATACCCATTTCACTTATTTACTTACTTAACATAAGATTGTATATACAGTCCTTTTGAAAATGCAAATAGTGTATTGAAAGAAACCGCGTGACGTATGCATATTTTAGAACATTTATACAACATTTGTGACTATAAACTTTGTAAAGTTTTTGTCAAATAAACGATGTTCTTTTCTGTTCTGTTTATCACCGCTTGCTTTAGGGGAATTAAAAATTCTGCATGACAACGACAAAACAGTTTTGTGGAAGTAATTCTTTTGCTAATACTGTAGTATAGCACAGGCAGAAATTGAATATGACAAAAAAAGGGGTCTTGACGGTACGTTCGCCTTCCTACATCTAAACGTCGCCTTGATGTGCGATGGGACAAAGCTAAGTTTTGTACTGCAGAAATGTTTTCCTTATTGTACAAACACAATGTCTTTATGCTCCTGAAGCTTTCAAAAACATTGTAGGAAAATAAACATATTGCTTGTACAAAGAAATTTGTTCGTTTATCAGCAATGTTTTCCATATTGTTCGTAAAAGATCTTTCCATGGAGTGCTTGTATTTTAAGTAATGTATGATAAATTTTGAAAGAAACTAACGGGATGCACTTTGGATACATTAGCCTGGGTTCCAGTCCGATCGTTCTTTTCTTTCGTTATATTTGGGCGTTACACTGTCAAAAATGACCTCATTTTTGACAAAGTAAAGTCCCAATATATGAAAGGAAAAAATGACCGGGCTGGAACTGCTTTGGATCGCTGATAGCTTGTAGATTTACAACAATGAAGTTGCGCTTCCGTTTTCATACAAATACGACTTTCTTCTCGTCGAAACATGTATAACTTTTGAAAATGTGGTGGACTCTTTCGTATGAATATCGGTATTTCTTTAAAAAAAAAAAGACAGCCATTCGATCATTCGACTATTTATACAATAGTTCAGTTTAATCGTATCATGTTTTTTTCTGAAGCATCCAGGGCTCCAAATAAGAGAGAGTGATGGTATTCTAAATCCATTATTTCTCTTCCAAACCCTATGTTGTGGGTACTCAGTAGAATCGTCTCGGTGAGACGATTCTAACGAGTACCCATAACATAGGGTTTGGTGAAGAATAATTAATATTATCAATTTTGAAATCAAAATCACCCCCTCTTTCTGGAGCTCTGGGCCATCTTTAGGGTAGAACGTTCTATAATTTAGTCTTCTAAAGCCCTTGAATGAGAAGGCTTTCAAAAATATATTGGAAAAAAGGAGAAAATGCTAGTAACCAGCTCTGTATTATTTTCTCACTGCGCTTTCTACCCTTTTGAATACAAATTCCATCTTTTGGGCCACTTTTAAATTTTCGTTTGCAAATGCTTTGAATTTGGACATGTGTAAAGTATTGACGTCTGGTGGAAAAAAAAGCGAATTCGAACCTCCTTAAAACTAATAAAACTGTTAAGTAATTTGGACTTTGTTAAGTTCAATCAGAAAATCTGTCCAGAAAATCTGTATTTGTTCTAATAATAACACAAATCTAGCTTTGATCAGCCAATGATCACGGTGCAGACTGTCTGTCTGTATGTCGTCCGCGCGAAAGCTTTACTCGCCTTCATTAATGATAACCTTTAAAACTTTTAATACTGGTTCATTTTAATTCAATCATAAGTCGCACTTTACATAACCCACCATAAACGCAAAGTTGTACTGACGTGTTAATCACAACGTTTTATGTGTTAATGTAAAATCCATCAACTATGGTTTGGACTGTCCATAAGTGGAACAAAGATACAAAATTAGCAGGGTAAAATACAAAGCTTTTGAAACAGAAGCAATTGATTGTAAATAGCAATTGCTCTTTATTCCACTGTGTTTCCAAAGGCCGTTTTCTGCTTAGGCGACAATGTTGGAAAGAGGAGGGCTGATTACGAATAGCTTCTGTACGAGACCTTTGCCTCAATTTGAAGCGGCTCTGTATTTCAAAACAAGACTAGAATGATTGCATGGTGTTTTACGCCGCTTTCAACACCATTTCAGCCATATCACGGCGACAGCTCAAATATTCATGTTTTCCTGGGTTTTATCAGTACTAGCCTAGGGCTCTGAAGTGTGTTGCCCAAGGACACTCCCATGAAAAGCCCTGTGGATCAAATGAGGCTCGAACCCGGAGCCTCCAGGTTACGAGTCCCACGCTTTTCCACTGAGCCAAAAAGGTCAGACTACGTTCTGTACAGCCTGAATTTTAAAATCTATCATGTTGACAAATGCACCTAAAGTTAGGTCAGTGTCAAGGTCACACAAGGTCAAAGTATACCGGGACTACTTTTTTCTGGTTTAGAGAAGAACCCCAACCAACTTTGAAATTTAAATGACGTCAGAAGCATCTAAAATGCTGTGGAAAAAGCCGCGGGAACTAAGACACCTAACATTCCAAAAAAACAAACATGCTATCATAAGTGTAAAATATTTTAGATTTAGCGATATCATTCAAAATTTCACCAAACATGAAATTAAGCAGGTACCACACATAATCACGAGTTTAAAGGACCCTGAAAAAGACGGATTTTGAAAACATTGTTGGAAAAGGAGAAAATGCTGGTGACCATCATTTTCTCCTTTTCCACCAATGTTTTCTACCCTATCCAAGACAGAAATCTTCATTTGAACTTCATTTAATTTGTCGTCTGCAATTGCTTTCAATTTGATCGAGCAAAAGATTTTGTCGTTTGGCAAAGAGTTACTAATAGATTCCTGTTTCTCTTCCCTCGTAGTGTGGAACGCCATGGCTCAAATATGACGTCATAATGCCGTTGCGGACAATACTGTTCAAGATTACACTATAAAGAACTTACAGCCCAGTGCCTTCTTCACAAATCATTCAAAAGAGGATTCGAAGTCTTAATATGTATTAAACGTTTTCCAAACGATCCCGATTTTAAACGACGCTGAGAAAGTTAAGGCTTACAAAACATTGTTGAACAGAGAGAAAATGCTCCTTTTATCCCACAATGTTTTCAACCCCTTCACGTGTGAATTTCATCATTTGAACCACCTTGAGTTGTTTTCTGCAAATACTTTCAATTTGGTCGGGTCCAAAATGTTATCGTCTGTTAAAGAGTTAAGAAAGTAAAAAACAATTTTTGACTGGCTACAGCAGGGATAGTATACTCGTACCTGTTCCAACTTTTAGCCAATCAGTAATTGGGGTTATTTTACAATTGTGAATAAATTATGAGAATAAAAATAATCAGGCAATTCAGAACTAATATATTGTTGGAAAATTCAGCACCTTTCTTGCCTTAAATAATTCTACGTTTTGTTACACACGTTCGAGCAAAAAGACTTTAGCTGTTGACCTACAGCTTACAGTCAATACGTCGGTATACAGCAATGAGTTTTTTTGGAAAGTAACACAATTTTTCATTGGCTAAACTATTACCAAAATGGTTTAGCCAATCAGAAACCCTGTGACTGTGAACTGTGGCAAAAGCTTGAGAGTTAGGATAAGAACACCATTTACAATTAATGGTAGGTAATGTTCTCTTACATTTTGTTTCATTTTCTGAGGAAAATGATTTGAATTTACCGTTGATCTATAGCTTACAATCAAGACACCAAGACACCTAGATGTAGCAATGGCGAATAGGTCTTAGCAAAAAGCTGATAAGACTGTCACCATGCAGCAGCTAGGTTTTACATAATAACTAGCGACTCTGGTCTCATCAGCTACTTGGTTTTAGTAATTGAAAAATGCTACATTAACACTTTTACCACACGAAAAAATTTAAGACTGATCCAAATTGAAAGCATTTTGCGATAAAAAAAATAAATGTGGCAAAAATTCTATGAAAGATTGAGAAAACATTGTGGGAAAAGGAGAAAATGTTGGTTACCAGCATTTTATCCTTTTCCCACAATGTTTTCAAAAGCTTTCTGTCTAAGGGTTGTTAAAACTCGGGCTTGTGTGTTAAAGCAAGCGCTCAACATGTCTATTGATTGATTGATTGTATGGTGTTTAACGCCGTCTTCAACATTATTTAAGTTATATCACGGCGATGAGTGCACCTATCCATGCTTTCCTGGAGTCTATTTTACCAGTACTCTTCACAATTTTCTTTCAAAGCCACTGGCTGCTTACCCTCATAACCATCGTCGAAACAATGCCAATATGTTTAGCAATGGCGAATCGTTTTTTGGCAATTGAAAAATGCTACCTGTTAATTAGGGATCAACGTCAAATTTTCATTAATACTTCTGTTTACATAAAATGTGCTCGTGTCAAGCGAAACCCCTAAGATCAACGTTTTGATAGGGCTACTTATCCCCGCTGTGCGAACCCCTAATCGCCCCCAGATTATCGCAGAGGGGTCTTTCTAGGTTTCGCAATAATAAAGGGGTCCGTTTTTATGACTTATCGATAAGGTTTGATGAGAAAGTATTGTCTGATAGGAGATGACATTCGATAAAATGGATCATACTGTAAAAATTAATACAGTTTGTCTTAGTACCTATTTTACCCTTAACTCTTTCCGAAATGACAATGTTTGGGTCCAGTTTGAAAGCACTTGCAGACGACAAAATTTATATGGCACAAATGACAGGATTTGAATCAGATAAGCTACAAAACATTGTGGGAAAAGGAGAAAATGCTGGTTACCAGCATTTTCTCCTTTTTCCACAATGTTTTCAAAAGGCTTAATTGGTCAGGGTCGTTAAAACACGGGATTTTTTTGGTAAAGGGTTAACCAGACGACAAAACTTTAGACTTGTCCAAATCGAAAACATTTGAGTCATGCTCTGGCAAAAGGGGGCTTAATGCATCTGCGAAAAGGTATCGACTCAGCTCAGCATGCGAAGTCCGCGCAGGCTGATCTGGGCCGAAACTTTTCGCTTTTGGTCATTTTTCTATCTGTCCAAAGCCCAGTCTACCTCATGAATAAGTCAACTGTTGAAAAGAGGAGCTGTTATGGATACATGAGTATGTGATGACTTGCTTGGTATCATACATCACGGAGATTCATTAAGCCCCCTTTTGCCAGAGCATGACTCATTTGCAGACGTCAAATAACCATTATCCTGCTAAATGCTAGTAAGGTAAATGAAACTTTCAAGCTGACAGTAAAAACCTGAATAATGTTATTTGAAACTTATATTTTGGAGAAAAATATCTCCTTAACGGACAGTGTAGATCAAAGATCAGACTGCACGTTCTGTGCAGTCTGATCTTGATCTACACTGTCCGCAAAAGGTCAGTCTATGTGATGATAGCATTTGTTTCTGAAAAAGAAGAAACACTATGGGATAAGGAAAAAATGATGGTTTTTCTCCTTTTTTAACAATGTTTTCAAAAGTCCCTTTCTTCAGGCTCGTTTAAACTCGGAGTTGAAGGGTTAGGCCCTATACCAGCAAAAAAAAAAACCATAAAGGCTTGTTCCGTATTGATAGTACATGTACTTGCAGACGACATACCAAATTTAATGTACATGTAGCTTAAGTTTTTGAATTTGATTATGAAATGCTTATGAAATGGTAGAAAATATTGTTGGAAATCGGGTAAAAATGCTGATTACAAGCATCTTTTTTTTTTGTTCCTACATCGTTTTGAAAAGGCCTTCTGGGTCAGAGTCGTAAAAATATGGAATCCCTTATTAAGGAATGAATGGAAGCAGAATTAATTATTTCTGCCTTTTTAAATTCTCAACCCTTGACCTTTTTAATCCTGTTTTTCGCGCCACTTTGGCAAAAGGATATGGGGAGGGAGGGGGGGGGGGGGGGGGGGGAATGCGGAAAAGGGAGAAAATGCTTGTAATCAGTTTTTTCGCTCTTTTTTCCCCACAGTTTTTCTGCCATATCAAAGACGAATCCAATGATTTGAACCAAATGATTTATCATATAGTCTGTCGTTTCCTTTTTTTTTTTTCGTCTGGTACAGAGTTCATCACAGACGACGAAAAACATGTGACACTTTATCATACCAAAGATGTACAAAGGAATGTTAAAATATTGCGCCATGAATGACCTTACTCTGTCATGAAATCGTACACTTGTGATAAATGATATTCATTGGTATGTAGAATAAAATATATAAAGTGAAATTTTCTAGGATAGAAGATTGAAAAGAACAACCTTTATAGAAAGTAATTTAACCCATAGGCTGCTAAGCGCGACTCACTGACCTTTTGTGGACAGTGCAGATCAAGATCAGACTGCACAGAACGTGCAGTCTGATCTCTGATTTAAACTGTCCGATAAGGACAGAGTTCCCCCCCAAAAATACCATTGAAATAGCAAAATTTTGATTTTTAATATCGGTTCAAAATTTTCATTTTATTTATTTAGCATGATAACCGTTAGAATTTTCTGTACAAATGAAATAAAACTACGCTCGTGATATTCGTGAATATAATTATGTGATGCTATTATGTTAATGCTCTACCAGACGACAAACTGCCTTTAGATTTAGCATTTGTTGATGACAAATGAAATTTAACTCATATGATACGAATTTAATTAAATATTAGAAAACATAGTGGTAAAAGAAGAAAATGCTGGTTACCAGCATTTTCTCCTTTTACCACTATGTTTTCAAAATCGTGTTTTTTTTTTTTTTCTAAAGGGCTGTTAAAACTCAGGAATATAGGGCAAAGATTTACATAGTGGTAAAAGGAGAAAATGCTGGTTACCAGCATTTTCTCTTTTACCCACGATGTTTTCAAAAGCTTTTTTTTTTTTCTAAAGGGCTGTTAAAACTCAGGAATGCATGGCAAACACTTAACCCCATACCACACAATCCCGACTTTTACCAACCCTGAAAGAGAAGTCTTTTGAAAACATTGTGGGAAAAGAAGAAAATGCTGGTTACTAGCATTTTCTCCTTTTTCCACAATGTTTTCCACCATATTAAAGATAGAAATCATCCTTTGAGCTACAAATAGTTTGTCGCCTGCATTTGCTTTGAATTTAGTCCAGTCCAAATTTTTGTAGTTTGGCAACGAGTTAACCCTTTTTGCAAACAATGATGTTATTGGGTTTTTTTACGACCCTGTGGATATGTTGGTTGCGGGCTTTTGAAAGCAGTATTTGTAAATTTTTCCTATCTTCTCACTGACAAACTTACCATTTGAGCCTATTATTATTGTGTCGTCTGCAGAATCTTACAAAATGGACGAGTTTACAAATTTGTCTTTTGCTAAAGGGTGAAATGCTATCGCGCCAAATAACGGAAAACATGTTAATGTATAATTTTCAATGAATAAAAATATTTGTACACAAATTTTCCATATTTGAAGTTGTTTTGGTCTAAGCCATCTCTACATAGCAGATATTATAAAATTAGATCAGGCTGCAGGATTTGTGGTGTCCGACCTTGATCTACAGCGACCACTGACTGAGCACAACAGCATTTTACCAAATATGGCAAGATGGGACATAACAACTTGAATTCTAATGATACTCAATTCATGGTCCAAGTTCTAGTTACTTCCCTTGGACAGTTAAAGCGCGCTCAGATATGCCATATATGGTAGCAAATTGAATTCGTGACCAAATGGGGTAAACAAAAAACTATGTGGTACACTCATACTATGGATAAATATGGTTCCTCAAATATGTTCAGCAAAACAAGCCAACAACTTCATGTAATATTGAGATACTTCCATTTTCAGCTCGAACGAAACCGTCACTTTTTTTGTTTGTTTCTGGTCACTTTAACCATTGTGGAAATCTCCACTGTAACCGAGTAAGTAATGGGGGGGGGGGGGGGAAATATTGGATTAAAGGATTTTATGCTTAAAGCTCTTGATCTACACTGTTCGCAAAAGGTCAGTGAGTCGCGCTTAGCAGCTTAAGGGTTAAGAATAAAAGAAAACCGTGATAAGGAGTCACTGGGTTGCCAAGGATGATTTTTTAAAAGTGTAGCTGAAGATCAGACATCACAAAACGTGAAATCTTATCTTGAACTTCAACGTCTGATATCTTGTCAAATAACAGTTCAGAGTACCATAAACTTTTGATAATGAAATTGGTCTGTTCTATCGGCATGAAACGTCCCTACATACACATGAAGCAGGTATCCAGCGGGCGAGTTTTCAAACATCCTTGCGGAAAATAGAAATGGATATTTTTGGAAAAATGATATTGAGGGAAAAGGAATACTGTGGCGGAGTAGGTATGTGTTCATTTTCTCTCCTTTCGCCATAGTGTTTCTAAAAAATAATCTGCAGAAAACGAGTATTTGGAAGTGTGCAAGTCCTGTACTGTGACAGCTTTTAAGGGAGCTAACCATGTATCAGACTTCCAATTATAGTTTGAGTATCTTTTCACTAGGCAGTTACGTCCCTTTGACTGAAGTGACATTTATACTCAATCGACTTAACTGATTTTAAACAGTCGAAATGATCACGCATGACGAAGGGGAAGTTAAAAACTCTACTAGGACCAGACGCATACCTCAAGGATCTCTGATGTTCCTGGCAAACAGTGTCGACAAAGATCAGCCTTTTCGTCTATGCAGTTTTAACTTGGATTACCCCCCTCCAACATACAATGACAGAAGTCTTGTTCAATGTTGACTTCAACTTAAATTTAATAATTAAGTCGTCACCGTTAATTCCCATAGTTTGTTAAATGAAATAATGTTTCCTAAACTGAACACCAAAGAGATCGGAATGGTATTACAGATTTGTTCCGTTCTGTTCTGGCAACAAATTATCCCCGGGAAACGACTGTTGTTCGTCTGACAGCAGATGAATTTTGCATAACATTGTGGTAAAAGAAATGTGTTCTAATCCTTCCACGCTTGAAAAACCAATTCATATTGAACTCGATCTTCTCAAGGTTTGAACGAAGAAGGTAGATCTAGATCTAAACTATTGGTGGAAAATATAAACTGATTCTATAAATTTCTAACTTTACATCATGAGAAATAAGCTCGGGATATAATTTTTACTCGCACCCCCCCCCCTCCAAATCCTTTTCGAGGTAAGTATCCAAGATATATACCACAGTCAAGCTGTTTTGAGGTGTGTAATTTTTGTATAGATCTAAATTCTAGATTTAAATCTAAATGCATTAAAATTGCATAGATCATATTAATATGGATCAAGTGTATGGAACGTAGAGATAGATCTACATGTATTTCATAGCGAGATTCTGAAATCACTCAATGAAGTCTAGAAATAGTTTTTGTCTTCAAAAGGAAAGTGAAATGTTGTTTGGAAAGAAGAATCTCCTGAAGACCAGCACTTTCTTCTTTTCCTGCTAGGGTATACATCTAGCTAGTCTATGTTTTAAAGGGTCGTTGAAATGGGACTATGTGGTACAAGGTTATTTGTAAAAATATTATCTTGTCTGTGTTAAATCCAAGTTGATACCCCGTTTCCTGACCCAGTTGCATCTATTTACTGAAGGAAATTGGCGCGAAATTACTCACACCAAAAACGCGGGAATAGAAACTGGAATACACGTGGTTACCCTTTCAACATGACTCCACAAGGCAAACCCAGAAAACTATTTTTTGACTGTTTTCTTGAGGGAATTATATGGTGCTTGTCTTTCAAAATACTGTAGGTCATCTCAAGTAGCTTGGATTGTACCTCTTTCTTTTACTAAAACAGTCTGGGAATTCAGTACACTTGTTTTTCACCGAATTTAGCTAGTGTTTCGAAATACACAAACAGCAGTTGCCCTTGATTGAAAGGTAGAGGTACTCAAACGATATCGGTAGAGTTGGTATGAGTAACAGGTATGTATTGACCAATCAAATCTGGCCTAGGCGTGACCTTTAAATGATTGACAGGATATCTGCGGTACACAGGCAGTAGAAACGAAGTAAACAACTCCGCCCACTATTATCTCTCACACCGACCCCAATATAAACCGAGCACCTCTATCGATAAAAGTAGTGTAAAGTGAACTTCTCTGTGCGATTGTGACTGTCTACACAACCTGTGGATAAATACAGTATTATTTTGTTGTTTTAAATGTTTACTAAAGCTGAAAATATGTCTTCAGCTGCCGTTTCACAATTCTACGACGTTGGCGTAGTTCTCCAGGTAAGAACAACTTATTAATAATGAATGTAGTAGATTTGTTAATCAAATCGAGATTGACGCTTCGCGCACGTGTTTTGTTAAATTTCTGGTTTCACTCCATGACGATGTATTAGCTTGTAAAGTGTTGTATTTAAACTTAATTTGTTTTTATTTTATCGTTTCAGAATAAACTGAACCAAATGCCGGCCGTTGAGAGACGAAACACGGTTAGCGCACCTGTTAACAGGAACTTCGCTGTGGGAAATTTTTCTGCTGTTGGCCTCCCTCCGCAAGCTAATGTGATAACTATGGATAACCATTCACTCCAGGGACTTACTAAGGAACATAGAAAATTGGATAGATCTTACAGTGAACCGTGTGATAAAATGAACAACAATACTACAAACTTGAACAATTCTTCTCAGAAACAGACAACAGTGAATTCCAGTCGATACAAGACAGAATTGTGTCGGCCGTTCGAGGAGAGTGGACACTGTAAATATGCTGACAAGTGTCAGTTTGCTCATGGAATACAAGAACTGAAACAATTACAGAGGCACCCAAAGTATAAAACGGAATTATGCCGCACATTCCATTCGAAAGGATTTTGCCCCTATGGCCCAAGATGCAATTTCATTCACAACGAAAATAATCAGAAAATGAATGAGAAGAACAATGTAGTCACAGTGCAACAAGCGTTTCAACATCAACAGCACGCCACCCAGTATTTTCAGCACATCTCCCCTCCAAGTTTGAGCCAATCTCCTCCACCAGCCCAGAGGCCAACATCAATAAGTTTCAACTCGAGTTTCAGTGGTTCCATGGGATCAATAACGGATTCTTCTCCACCATCAAGTGTTGGCACCGGTAGCCCATCTCTCTCTCCGGTGTTTTTTGGAGAGGAAACACCGGTTATGAACTCCTGTTACAATTTACCAATAAACAATTCGCTCAACTACGACAATTCTACAAACAACACTGTGTTCAATAACATTTCGGAATTAGCTTCTATGGACTTGGGACCATTAAATGTTCAGATTCAGCAGAACACAGACTTGGCAGCATTAACACAGAACTTCAAAGGCATGCTAAACTTGAATTCTCAGTTCAACAGTGGATCAGGGGACGAGTGGGAGCCCACATTATTTGGGCATGTGCCCCCCTCCTCCCCAGACTCTATCTCAGGGGAGAGTGTAGCTAGTGCCAACAGTTTTACAACAAACACAACTTATTCATCCTGTGGATCACCCATGGAAGTAGGGAAAAATTTCAGATTACCCATCTTCAATAGGATTTCGCAGGACTAAAAACATGGTGCAAATTGTAAAGATTTTTTTTTAAAATCTATGTTATGTTATTTGTTGACCAATTTAAGCATTTTTCTGTAGAATCTGTACAATTTCCAAAGGCACTTTTTTTTTTTATTAAACTTCTGACTACAGGCAAGAACCAATATTTGTAGATGAATTATGCCCCTGAGTTGTTTGACTAACTGGGTGAATTTGTTACCTCCTAATATATTCAGCAGTAGTTAATCTGGAGAACACAAGGGTTTAAAACTCCTAATACTTTAAAGTTTTGGGCGGGTTAAAGGAGAAATTGCCTGCGACATGCAAATTCTACTTTTGCCTTACTGAAGTTCAATGTACAACCAGGACTTTGGAGGCAATGAATTGACCCAGAGTAGATTTTTGAGAAATAACGCATCTGAACTGTTGTTTCACACTAACTTAAGTGCTATGATTGAAGCATAGAGAGACTGCAATAATTTGAGGTGGGAGCAAGTTCTTTTTTGTGCCTTATGTACACTTTATATTTCTGATGGCCTTTAGTTACACTGATACAACGACAATTTGGTGGATGAAAAATCACTTCATTACAAATTTTTTTGCCAAACTTTCCTGCACACTTCTTTTACCAATAGACAAAATGTTGAATTTTTCAAAATTAAAAGTATTGGGTGATGACAAGGGTAGCTTAAAAGATTTTTTTGTCCTTGAAACGATAGGAAACTTTGTGAGAAAAGGAGGAAATGCTGGTTATCAGCATTTTTCCTCAACCACAATGTTTTTCAACTGCATCTGTAAACTTGGGGTTGTTTTGCTAAAAGTTACCGTTTCACAGTGTTAATTATGACATTCTCATTCAAATCATATTACCAATATCTGGCAAGGAAGTCATTTAGATTTTATTTTGGTAGATCTACATTGGGTTTCATTCATGAGAAATCAGGAAAAGTTCATTTTTATCATGATTTTGTATATGTCTACATGAATTGAGTGATCATGCAACAGGAAAAGTTGCCTATTTATGTCAATGGATCATTCACAGTTAACAGATTTTAAAACAGTGGAGGAAAAGCAACAGTAACTTGCAAATAGATATTGTTGCCTTTTTCTGCAGTGATTTCTGTTCAACCCATACCATCTCTAGTTTTAACATGCAGGAGAAGGTTGTTGAAAACATTGTGGGAAGAGGAGAAAAGGCTGGTAACCAGCATTTTCTCCTTTTTCCACATTGTTTTCTACCCTTTAAAGGACAAATACCATTATATTCAGCTACCGTCTGCAAATGTTTCCAATTTTGACCAGCCTTCAATTATGTCGATTGGTGAAGAGTTCAATCATTCAAATGTGTCTTCAGCTTTTGTTTCATTGACTTAGATCTAGTTGGCCTAGATCCTGGCAGTTGTAAGATGCAGAGCTGGATATAGGAAAATACTGAATATCTCCTTGAAAAACCCATGTTGTGGATACCTACCGGTACTTGAATTGTCATTTTGACAGCTTCAAATGAGTAATCACAACATAGGTTTACTTAAGATTGAGAGACTGGGTGCAGGATCCACTGTTTTTTTTGCTTAGAGCATTTTCTATAAGTTGAAGATTTTAAGTTGCCTTAAATTGATTGTATGTGCCTTTTCTTTATAAACCCTCACATTGGGAAAGCATTCGTTCTTTATCTAATCACGCACTTTAATGACCCTGTTGACATATTAGCCGAAAAGCGCTTTTGAAAACATTGTGAGAAAAGGAGAAAATGCTGGTAACCAGCATTTTCTCCTTTTCCCACAATGTGTTTCTACACATCATGACAAACCTCATCATATATACAGTTGTCATCTGCAAATGCTTTCAATTCAGACAAGTCTAAAATTTTTTCGGCTGGTAAAGGGTTATAGCTTGGTTCAAAAGCCAACCAGTGTGGAAGGATCCAAGTGGTGGGGTATGCATGTGTGCTATGATCATAAACTTGCATTTCAACTAGTTATTTGTTGAACTGTTCATCTTTTATTGTACTGCTTTTTTGTTCCTTCTCTCATACCTATTTAATTTAAAATGCAAAACTATTTATTAATCATTATAACACGAATAAATTATTATCTTATTGTGGACTGCGCAAAGAACATAACCCTCATCAAATTTGTATACCTTTTTTTCCTGTCATTTATTTTAACGTTGAAAAAAAGTTGAAATTGCCAATAATCACTGTTTTTGTCTAGAAATCATTTCTTATTTCAGACTTTCATTTTGAATCCACATTGTGAATAATTTCATTTCTCATTTTAATTTATAATATGCAAAATATCCAAGTTTGGATGTAAGATTTAATTATTGAGTTAAAAAAAAACATGAATAAATATATTTTCAAACAAAGCTTTTGAAAATTAACTGAAAACTGGTGTTTTACTTTTTGTTGAAATTAATTACTAAAATACTGCCAAATTTATCCCTCCTCCCTGTAACTCTTTATCAAATGACAAAATTTTACACTGGTCCAAATTGAAAGCATTTACAGACTACAGAATAACTGTGATTGAAAAACTGAAATATGTTTTTGGAAAGGTAGAAAACATTGTGGGAAAAGGAGAAAATGCTGGTGACTAGCATTTTCTCCTTTTCCTACAATGTTTTTAAAAGATTTCTTTCCCAGGGTTGTGTGCTGAATGGTAAAGACCCTGAATATTTCTAACAGAACCAGATTCAAGGTAGCAGCAACCAGTTTTGAAAACATTCTCTTTTGTTGACCCTTTACCTAATAATCCAAAGTTTTAATGACCCTAAGGAAGATGTCTTTCGAGAACATTGTGGGAAAAGGTTACCAGAATCTTATACTTTTCGCACAATGTTGACTCTTCTTTCAAAGACACATTTCATTAAGACAAATTACTTCAACTGAGCCACCCAAAATTTCTCCTGCAAACGCCTTGAATTTAAACAAGTCTCAAATTTTGTCTGTAGAAAGCAGTAAAGGTGTTGTGCCTGATGAAGGAAAACAGTGTGTCTAAAGGAAAAAATTGCTATAAAATTAGCCTTTCTCCTTTTTATTACGATGTTTTCCTTTACCTCTTCAGAAGAAGTTTAAGTGAACTGCCCTTAACCTAGTTCGTATGAATGCCAATTTTAAATAAAGAAAGATGACCCTACACCCCAGGTCTATACTGGCTAGGGGTTGGAAGAAATCGCAGTATTGAATACACAGGGTTAGAACGTATCCCATAGAGCCTTGAATCAATGAAATGGTCCATTTTAACAAGGAAAAACGTCCCAAATACAGTCCTTCATGGTTGTGTTGGCCAGAATATGTAACAAAATAACGGACAGTGTACATCTAAGATCAGACTGCACGTTCTGTGCAGTCTGATCTTAATCTACACTGTCCGCCAAATCAACTTAAGTCGGTCCAGCGCTTTATACGTTAAGAGTGACAACGAAAAGGAATAGGACGGAGAAAGGGAGGGAGGGAAAGTCTGTTGGACTAGTGATAGCAGAAGGTATAATTATAGGGTAAGACAGAACATCGAAGATGATTCCCATCCAAAACTTTGAGGGAAAAGGGGCAACTACTCGTTGCAGACAACTGCTCCTTTTCCCAAAATGTTTGCCAGAGGTTTTCCTTAGCACGGTGTAACGGTGGACTTGGTAACGGGTTCAGATAACAGTAGCGAGGGAGGACTAGGTACCCTTTATCTGCGACGAGATGAGGGCAAAGGGTGTAGATCTTGTCTACACAAACTTTCAACACTTGTTTCCATTTGAGTGACTCTGAACTTTTATACTGTATCAGATAAATTGAACATTAATTAGCCTTTTTACCGTACAACCGCCGACTTTTGACGACCCTGATGATGAAGGCTTTTGAAAACACTGTGGGAAAAGGAGAAAATACTGTTAACCAGTATTTTCTCCCTTACCCACAGTGTTTTCTGTACCAAAACAAATTTCATGTTCTGAGCCATGTACTTTGTACATGTATGATTAGGAAAAGATAGATCTACCTGATTATATTCAAAATGACTTTTCCATAATGCTTGGTGTGCTCATCCATAAAAGAACATTGTGGCAAGTGGTGAAATTACTGTTCATGGTATCACCATGCAACATGTATTCGTGCA
This sequence comes from Hippopus hippopus, assembly GCA_946811185.2. Taxonomy (NCBI): domain Eukaryota; kingdom Metazoa; phylum Mollusca; class Bivalvia; order Cardiida; family Cardiidae; genus Hippopus; species Hippopus hippopus. The sequence continues at coordinate 35,758,852 of OX328097.1, forward strand.
CTCCTTGACAAACGACAATTTTTGCTCGTCCAAATCCGAAGCATTTGCTGACGATAAATTAAATATCGCTAAAACTATGCGATTTTTTTTTGTATGGGGAGAAAACCATTGTGTGGAAAGGAGAAAATGCTGGTTACCAGCATTCTCTCCTTTTTACTCATTGTTTTCAATAGTTCTCTTCATCAAGATTGTTCATACTCGGGGGTTTTGTTAAGGGGTTAGCCTTAAGCCGCGTGTTAAGCTTTCAAAAACATTGTGAGAAAAGAGAAAATGCTGGTAACCAGCATTTTCTCCTTTTCCCACAATGTTTTCAACCCTTTCCAGAATAATTTCAACCAGTCTAGCCAAATTCATTTTGTCGTCTGCAAATGCTTTGAATTTAGAGTTCAAAATGTTGTCGGTCCAAATCTTGCCACGTTGAAAAGGGTGATTTAAGTTGACTCTCCATATTTGACAATCTTTTCATTGTCGTCTGCTGCAGATAATAAATTGGAAGGTACATAGAACGAAAAACTGACTAGCAGTACCCTGACCTAGAGTTGTTACTTTTCCTCTTTTTAGAGGATTTCCTCCTTTTGAAGCTAAAATTGAACAATCAGATTCTGTCCCAAGTTTCACGGATTTGCTCAGAAATGATGTCAATACCAAAATATGAGAGGAGGAGGGAGTCGGCACAATTTTCTTCCTTCCCTTATGTTTCCTCAATAACGCCCCTGCCTGACCCTTCAGGGACCATACCCACTAACCCTTCTAATTAAATCGCATTCTTCAGTCTTATTCTCAAGAGTTTTCTAAAATTCACAGTAACGTAATCTGACAGGCTACAGCCGCTAAACCAATACATTATATTATTGTATTTTTTGCCTACTTTTTTTTAACCCTTTACCATACGAAAAAAATTTAGCCTTGTCCAAATTGAAAGCATGTGCAGACAACAATTTCAATGTGGCTTAAGTGAAGCAGTTTTTCTTTTACAGGGTAGAAAACATTGTGGGAAGAGGAGAAAACGCTGGTTACCAGCATTTTCTCTTTTTCCCTCAACGTTTTCAGAAGGCTTCTTTACTAGGGTCGTTAAAAGTCGACATTGTGTGATAAACGGCTAAATAGAATAGGACGAAGAAGGCAATTTGCAATGTTATGTTGATACGAGGCGTTGGTCATGTGTTTGCCAACTAGGGTTCGATTATATAGAAGTCTATAGGCCTAAAGATGTGGAAACAATATGACCAAAAAGGAAATACAATGTACTTGTACTGAGCAATTTCTTCTATTGTCACATTGTTTTCAATAGTGTTTTACTCACATGATGAGCCCTATTTGCCTCTATTTTCTAAAGTTGTCTGCTGCATAAATGTTGAAAAGTCGTCTGCAGTGGCTCATCACTCATCTCTATCACACGACAAAAAAAAAAGACTCCAAGACTCTTCGAGTATAAAATTTGCAGACCACAACTTGAACATGCCTCACGTGATAGATTTGTCTGTCATAGATTAGAAACCATCGTGGGAAAAAGGAGTACAGGCTGGCAACAACCATTTTCTCCCTTTTCCTACAATGTTTTCCAAGACACTCTCTTTGTTGGTTGTCAAAGCAAGTACATGTACTCATTGGGTGAATGGGTTACCCTAAAAAAGTCCGTTTTTAAAGGCTTTGAAAACATTGTGGATACAGGAGAAAATGCTGGTAACCAGCTTATTTTTTACCCACAAAGTTTTCTACACTTTTAAAGACAAATCCCCTTAGGTTAACTTAACAAATTGGTCATCTGCAAAGTTTTGCTTTCAAAGTTGAGAATAAAAGTTCTGGTCGTTAGGTTTAAAAGTAAACAAGACCGACATAAAATAGGATGTCTGGCATTCTTCGCTGCATCGATCTGTTTGGAGGAAACGCTAAGATTTTCTGTGGTTTTGAATAACTAATCACTGCGAAAGACGAAAAGAGAAAACGCGACGAAATGAGGTCGCCGGAGTTGATGTATGGTACGGCCATTACTGTGACACTATGCGATAGCAGAGGTTTTGTTTTCCTGTCGTCCTTTACCCCATAATTTGACTATGCTTACACAGAACTAAAGGTCAAGTCAGAACGAAGCGAAACAGAACGAAAGGACCAATATTCTCCGTACGCTATGTATAAATGCTATTAGTTCGAGTTCTGAAACGATGTGAATTTTAAGTCAGATGCTTTTGAAAATTTGACAGGAATGAATAAATCACGAGTGTATAATCGATGTCTTTTGCTTCCCCTCTTACACGCTTAAAATTGTATCAATACCAAAGGGTTTAAATCGCGGTTTTGGGCCATGGCCAAATGTATACTCTTTACATCAGGTCATCGTTTTGCGCAAGCTTTTCAATTTGTTTGCTCTATGTGCAAACTTTGGGGTCTCTGAAAAGGCGAAGGCGATCTGCCTGATTTTTTATTCAAATGTTTTATACTGTTTTCAATAGGATCTTGAATGCTATGTCGGAGTCTCTGCTGTGCCTTGCCCAAGGAAACTACTGCGAAAGCTGGTCTACCGCCGCCTACAAGGATCAGTCGCAGAATCTCAACCAACTACCCTAAATTGGCATGCAATACGCGAAAAGGGACATTTGGACATTTGCGTAAAGTGTCGTTTCGGATCAGCCTGCGCAGTCCGCGCAGGCTGACCCGAAACGACACTTTCCGTTCTTTTGTAATCTTCTGTTTTGCGCAAGTCTACTGTAGGGCAAAATTTAATACGGTCATAAAGTGCATTCTCGGATTAGCGTGCGCGGACTGCGTAGGCTGATCCGAGACGACATTTCATGCAAATGTCTGAATGCCCCGTTTCGCGTATTGCAGGCCATATGGAGTCCATTCTGCAGAGTGAAAGTGTTAAGTCATCTTCATTGGATCTAGACTGTCCGATATGTAAGAGAAACTTTAACCAAAACAGTCTCAAATTAGCACATAATTATTGAGGCCGTCCTTCTAAACCTTTACAGGGTCTTCTTAGATTTCTTTGTAAATTAGAATTTCTTGTAAAATTCTGATATTATATTGACCTGGATCTACTAAACCATATTTACTTTTCTGTGCCAGCGAAAAGAACAACCAAAACTTGACAGAGCTTTACAATCAGTAAAAATGTGCAATTTTGGTTTATGAAATAATAATTATCAAGATGGCCGTGATGTAATCGGTAGCAAACCTATATTCGTCAGATATGACGTCAGCACGCCTTTTTTAAATACGATTTCAGAATAATACACGCGTGCTGTTATTCATATGACATTCTCAAAAGACTTTGCAAAATATTGGCGCGAAATCTTAAAGTACCGTGAGAAGCTGGGTTGCCAATTAAGGAAATACTTTTTAGAAAGCTTTTTTTTTTTTAAAATACATTTTGTTCTTATTAATTGATGGTTTTCCAGCTGTTATCGTACTAAAGTCGCTGAAAAAAAAACATTTAGATTCTAGATGTAGGAAGTTTTGTCTGATTATGAAAAATCTGAATAGTTCTAGTTCCCTTAAACCCTTACAGTGCCTTTCACAACTATAGATGCCTTTGCGGCCAGTGTAGATTAAGATCAGACTGCACTAAACATGCAGTCTGATCTTTGACCGACGCTGTCGCTTTAATGAGAAATTCTAGTCAAGAGCAAAATTGATATTTTTTTATCTTATCCCTCGACTAAAAATGTTTGTTGGATTTTTCGCCTCTTTCATAATTAATGTTATGTGTTTTAGCAGCTAGTGAGGATCAGGATCAGACTGCGATAAATCTGTTTTATGAGGGAGGAATGTTGTAAAATAACGAATAACCACTACGTGTTTTAGCATAACATTATAAATCCTTTCCAGATACACGAATAAATGAAATGGTCATTGTTACTATTAATAGGAGGGCCCTAGTTATTGCAGTTTCACTAAAAAATACGTCCGACATACGTCCCACCCGATTATCCTTTATCTAAAGAGGGTTAAACACATTGATTGGATGGATGGGGATGGACGGACGGATGGACGGACTGATGGATGGATGGATGGACGGACAGACAGACGGATGGAGGATGGAGAGAGGGGCAGGCAGGCCGATCGACCGACTGACCGACCGAATAGTGTTTTACGTCGTTTATACAATTAATACGGTCATTTTAAAGTAGAATAACTTTTTCAAACATGTGTCCTTGGTTTCACAAGTACTAGGCTGGGACCTGTAGTGTGTCGCCCAAGGACACTCACATAAAAAAAAAAGCAGGCGCCTCGAGAGGGGACCGAACCCGGGACTCTGTTTTGTGAATTCTATACCTTTGCCCTTAAGTCACGCAGGACACTTACATGTAAAAAAAAAAGCAAGCGCCTCGAAGGAGGACCGAGCCCGGGCCTCTGTTTTGTGAATTCTATACCTTTGCCCTTGAGTCACGTAGGACCCTAGGTAGCGTTCAATACAACTTGCGTTGCCTTTATAGACAACGTAAAAGAAGGTTAACTCAAGTTGCTTTTGCGGAAGGTGTACATCAAGATCAGACTGCAAAGTACGTGTAGTCTGATCTTGAATCTACCCCGACCGCAACAGGATACCTAACTATGACTAAAGTCATCCTGAATTTCAGTGGTAATCTACTTTTTCGATCTCGAAAAATGTCGAATTCATTTGATTTGCGACAAAAAAAAAAAATCAACTGCTCTTTGTACAGCCTGATCTTGAGATACACTGTCGGTTTCAACAAATAATCCCTCTGTAATATAACAATGCGTAAGTTTCAAATTAACGAGCATTTTCTCTATTTAGAACTAGTCTACCTCTACGTTTTCAAATGAAGTATTCTGCAAAACGAATGAAGTCTTCTTTCGAAGGAAATCTGTTTATAAGTACGAAATGACTTGAATCCCGTTACAGACCAGAAAACATAGTAACAAGTGGAAGAAATACGCTCTGTCAACCTGTCCCAAAATGTCAGTGAAGGAAAGGGGTTAAATGACGGGAATTGAAAAACAGCTGAAATAATTACCCTGGGCTAAACAAAGTAACAGTAATTAAACTTCGCTGACATAGGCGAAATTCGGTCCTATACCGATTTGCAAAATGGGGTAGTTTTAATTTTGTGTTCGATAGATTTAATTTCAATTTACAGCGTAATCGTTATTCGAGATTCATTTACACTTTGATAATACGCACACCGATCGTTCTACCCATTTTGTCTTGTTCTTGTCTGTCTGTCTGTCTGTCTCTGTCTGTCTGTCTCTGTCTCTGTCTCTCTCTCTGAAAGTTATACAAGAAAAACTATTACACTTAGACCTAAAACGAGAGTTAACTCCTTACCAGACGACAAAACTCTAGGTTTGTAAAAACAACATCTGTAGGAGACAAAGCAACTCCTGTTTAAGGTCTACGGTCCCCAAACTCATCGGTAAATATCGACGTTTTCTTAAAAGCAATTCGGCAGCTTCCGTCTTTTAATATGAGTGTTAGGGACCGTAGATTCACCAACTCATTGGTAAATATCGTGTGACATCGGCGATTTCGTAAAGGCTATTCGGCCAGTCTCGGCAGCTTCCGTCTTTTAATATGAGAGTTATGGGCTGTAGACCTTATTAGATCTACATGTCTTTGAAAGTGTAGAAAACTTTTCGGATAAAGGTTAGAAATGCTGGTCACCAGGGTTTCCTCCTTTTTCCACCATGTTTACACACAAAAAAAATATTTTTTGACTCGGGGTCGTTGACTTCTGTCAAGATGACGCAATTTCAGTTTTTCTATTTCGAAAGCATTAATATCAGTGTGGCTTAAAAGATGAAAGTTGTCGGTGATGGAGTGGAAAACATTGCAGGAAAAGTACGGATATTATTATGAGTATGATAATGTGTTAATCTGTCAAAGTCCCAGTTGCTGGCAGAAAAAACGGTACGTATTGTTTAAGTAGAACAAGAGTTGTCAATATTTGGTCTAGTTAAACAAATACATTTGAGCCATGCTCTGTGAAAAGGGGGCTTAATGCATTTGCGAAAAGTATCAACCCAGGTCAGCCTGCGCAGTCCGCGCAGGCTGACCTGAGCCGAAACTTTTTGTTTTTGGTCAATTTTCTGCATGTCAAAGGACCAATATACCTCATGATTCAGTTAATTGTTATACAAAACGAATTTTAGGCTTGTATAATACTATGATGACTTGCTTGGTATAAAGAAGCACGGAGGTGCATTAAGTCCTCTTTTGCCAGAGCATGGTTCATTTACATTTTTTTGCCAGCGACGGAACCTTTGACAGACAATATAGAAACATATCATCAGACTCATAATAACATCCATACTTTTAAATTTGTCTGCATTTGACCCCCGTTTTGTTTACTTTTGGCTGCTAGCGTGCCTTTAAAGGCCAATTTCGCAGAAAATGGGGAAAAAAAAAACATGTACTGTGGCAATATAGGGTACAGTCTACATAATACATGTATGTACATAAATCAAGGCCCTACATACCTAAGGCTCCTCCGGTATTTTAACATTTCTACAAATATTATGGCAAAAGTAGTACACAACTACAACAAGCAAATACTTTTTTGTTCCACAATATTTTCAAATAACGTCTGCTCAAGGGTGTAAAGAGCCGTATTCACATTATGTAACTCTTACAGGGGTAGTTTGTGTGTGTAGGGGACGGGATAGGGGAGAGAAAGACATGGGTAACGTAGAAGTCCACAAATGGTCGGTCAAAGCCCTCTTGTGTGTAGACAATGTACAAACATAAGAACCGTATTTGTTTAACGAGTTTATAGCCGCGATATGAAACAATGTTGATTTATCCCTTATTACCAATCGATTACGACGAAGACAGGTTTTGAAAACATCATGAAAAGAGGAGAAAATGCTGGTATACATTTATTTTTTTTTCGTATTTTCCACAATGTTTTATATTCTTTCTAGACAAACCCTATTGCTTGAACCACGTAGAATATGCCGTGGTGCAAATGCTTTGAAGAATAAGGACGAAAAAGACAATTTGTTGTCAGGTGAGTTAAGGCAAGTCATTGTCCCACACACCATGTTACCGTATTTTCTACAGTATTGCATGGTATTACTGTATATTATGCGGTTATTCCATGTTTATTTTCTCCCGCAGTTGTTAGATTGAATCAATATAATCGCCGGTTCACAATTAAACCGAAGCTCTCGTTGTTTATACAAGGAATAAAGAACTGTCGGACGAAACCTTTCTGTCTAGAGCTGCTAAAAGCTGGACATAAAACCTGTTACCATTCACCTCAAGTTCATAGTGCTCAGCGGACAAATGTGCCTGTGCTAACATAAAGATAATAATCCGAATGAGCAATTTCTTCAATTTTCAAAATTTCACTTCATTTCAACTGAAATCATGTATGTTCTTACCAGTCTAAACTGAATTTATTCTTACCTGGACCAAGACAAGGATTCTGATTGGCTGAGATAGAACTTCTCAGCCAATCAAATGTTTAGACTTTTAAGTTAGCGACAGAACAACTTATACATTGGCAGGTTGAATAGGACCCCTGATGTTCAGCCAACTCGCCCCAAAGCTGAAAAAAAGAGGAATGGTTTGCTGCTGTCCAGTTTAAAGATCAGTCCGGAAACTAGATCTGGTACATGTACCCATAAAACTGGTTGGCAAAAATACATATTGAATTGTGACATTACTCAAGAAGCGAAAAACTAGAAGGAAGTCCCTCTATCCGCAAACAATTTCTGTTGACGGAGGTAAGATTTAGCATGACATGATATAACTGAACTTTTGTCGAAAACGACACTAAGTGCCAAACAAACTTAAGATATAGGGTCTCTTGCCTTAACCATTTTGCCATGGAGCCCTCGCCCCGGCCCACCTACTTTTCAAAATTGGTTATTGGACTCAACTTCGCACAAATGTGAGAAAACGGTTAATCCTTTACCACATAATCCCGACTTTTAACGACCCTAAGAAAGAAGCCTATTGAAAACATTGTGGGAAAAGGAGAAAATGCTGGTAACCAGCATTTTCTCCTTTTCCCACAATGTTTTGTACTCTTCCAAAGTCAAGTTTCAATTTTTGAGTCACATTTATTTTGTCGTCTGCAAATGCTTTCAATTTGGACCAGTCTAAGATTTTGTCGTTTGGTAAAGAGTTAATCAACTTCTCAAGCAAAATATTTGAGATTTCTTTTATTCTCGAAATTAAGTTGGAACGAGTGTATAATAAATTCTTTCCCATAGAACATTTTCACCGTCGGACAATTTTTGCATCTTGTAGCAAATCTTTTTTTTTTTTAAGGATGTCGGAAGAGTTTAGAAGTTCTTTATAACTAGTGATTTCTTTCTTCACCACAATGTCTTTACAGAATTTACATGTGTAATTTCACGATTGTTGCTGATTATACATACTTAAATTACAGGTCGATATAGATCTAGGTCTAAACAGATTTAAGGCACACGGGAGAAATTCTAAACCTTGGTGCCCCCATTAAAACCGGTGTTCTAGATATGAGACAACATTGAAATTGTAAAATTACTGTATTCACAAAACAGTCAAACTCGTTCTTTTTTGGCTATTTGAGTCCTTTCAAGTACATGTATTTAACAGAGGTCCCCGCGCTTTTAAGCGACCAGGAAAAGTTAATGTTCAGCACCAAGCCATGTGTCGCAATAACATAAAATTGTTTTTAAAAAAGCTAGATTATCTATTCTCGTAAACTTTTCGATAGATCTACATGATTGAAAGATGAAAGTGACAAAACTTTAACGTAAAAGAGATCTGAATAAATTCAATGCAGTCCTGAATAACATAGATCCTAGAAGAAGAGTAGGTATCAAGTTGAGACCCTCATTGGCATTTCCAACGAGGGATCGGCTCTATATCCCCCTCAACAACCTCTGTTATGACGCAAAATCTGGTCAATGAAACTAGTGTGACGTCATTAATGATTAGTACGTCATATTCATTCACAAAGGATAGCACGTGATATTCAAGTTGATGCACACGACAACAAATCTATTTTTACGCCATCAATATATTCACTTGTGACAAGTTTGGAAAAAATCCTTGTTATAGCTTTGTTTGCACAGAATCATTATTTTATAAGTTGTACACGTGTCTGCGACGTGACGAATTCGACAGTTTTTTCCAGTCAGAATGATGCTTAGATGAACCTATTCCAGTCTCTTTAATGTTCAAACACAAGAGGCAAGACGGAGGTTTCTATATCTACATTGGGAGTCGAATTCACAAACCATTTTAGATTCAAGCCTAGTTATTCCAAACTAGTGATCTGATTGGCCGAAACGTTTTGTCTCGACCAATCAGATGACTAGTCCTGGGATGCTGACACTTGAAATATTCCAACTCCCAGAGCAAGAAAGATTTAACACAATTGTCGACATCGAAAACTTTCAAAGTGTCATGGTGGAGATATTTGAAATACGGACCGGGGTTCGAACTTAGACCAACATAATCATGGTGCAACTCGTCATAATTAATGTTCTGTCTCAGCCAAGCGGATTGCTTAGCTAGAGAATAAGAATGAGATGTTTACTTAAGGATAGGGTACCCTAATGCAGATTCCTGTAGCATTGCCTTTCATCGCCGAAATACGTACGGATTCGGTTAAGACTCGGGTAATCCGTAATCGATCGACCGATAGATGCTTGTTTTCCACATCGATTACGGATTACCCGAGTCTTAGCCGAATCCGTACGATAAAAGGCGATGTTAGACGAATCCCATTAGGGTGCCCTATCCTTAAAATAATTTGAGAATACAGCTCCAGACCTGTAAGCAGGACATAAAATTGAGCCATGCTCTGGCAAAAGGGGGCTTTTTGCATCTCCTGGTAAGTCATCTCAAATCTATGGACCCATAAAATCCATTTTGTTTAACGATTGACTGAATCATGAGTTAGAATGGTCCTTTGAAATACAGAAAATTTACTAACAGCAAAAAGTTTCGCCTCATGTCAGCCTGCGCGGATTGCGCAGGCTGACATGTGTCGATACTCTTTGCAGATGCATCAAGCCCTCTTTTCACAGACCATGGCTCAGATCTGTTTTGATGTTTCATTTTTTTTTTTCGACGGATGACAAAATACAGCCCTGACATATTAGAAATACAGGTTTTTATCTCCATATTTATCATCTCTCCAGGTAGATTAGCCAGTGGTCAGACTGTGAATAGACAGGCTATCTACAACAATGTCTGGACAATAAAATATCCTTTAGGCATTTGGAAATGTGACCAGCAAGGTCATTTTGTATCCACATGTTACCTCCTTTACCAAACGACAAAATTTTAGACTGGTCGAAATTGAAAGCAGTTGCAGACGACAGATTAAATGTGGCTCAATTGATGGAATTAGTGCCTGAAAGAGAAGAAAACAGTGTTGGAAAAGGAGAAAATGCTGGTTACCAGCATTTTCTCCTTTTCCCACAATGTTTTCAATAGCTTTCTTTTTAAAGATCGTTGAAATTCGAGATTGTGTCAATCAGGGTAAATTAACCCTTGCCGTGCCGTAGACGAAGTCCTGTGGGTCATGTACATGTATTTGCAAAGAGTGTTATCCAAGATCAGCCTGCAACTTCCTGCAATCTGATCTTAAACTTCACCTTCTGACTCTTCATTGACGGTTTTTAGTCATTTCATCATGATATGCGCATCAAGATCAGACTGCACATTTCGGATTTACAAACCTGCAATGACCGATACTTCATTCAAGCTTATAACCAATGAGGTATCTTCAAATACAGCAGTAAATCAATGTCGCTTGCGAGCGTTTTCAAAACGTAATCTTGACACTTAATTTTTTCGTCTTTTAAAAAAAGTGTTTAGCTATACCAAATACTAGTGACAAAATTTAAGACAAGACCAATTTGAAAGCATTTGCAGATGACATAACAGTTGTGTCTCAAATGATAGATTTGTCTTCGAAAAGATAGACAAAATTGTTGGAAAGAGGAGAAAGTAATGACGGTATCAAGCATTTTTGTTTTCTTCTCCAACTATGTTTTTAAAAACGCTTCTTCCTAAGGGTCATTTATAACGTCGAATTTTATGATAAAGAGTTCTTGTGCTTTATACATGTACATGTACTTTGATAAAGTCTTTACCACACAATTCCTCCCCTAACAAGAAGCCTTTTAAACACACTGTAGGAAAAGGTGAAAATGCTGGTAACCAGCATTTTCTCCTTTTCTCACAGTGTGTTTAACCCTTCCCAAATAATTTTCAATTTATCAGTCACATTAAGATCTATTTTGTCGTCTGTAGTTTCTTTCAATTTGGATTAGTCTAAAATTCTGCCGTTTGCTTAAGAGTTAAATGACGATTATTATCTAATATTAAAATGAATTTATGCTAATTACATGTACAATTCTTACGATCAATCATACCGTAATGAATCGGTTCTTTCAAAGTCGATTGTACATTATATGCTTAAGTGGTCCTACGTGGTTAATGATTTCAATTTGTAACCCAGAGGCGCTTGGTTCGTCCCTTTCCGGAGACACAGGTCGTCTTGGCGTACATTTGGACATGGCACGTTTGACTCCTAGATCCTTTCTGATAAATCTTTGGATACTTTGTTCTACGCGGCTCAGTATCTGATGCAGTATTTAATGCATTAGATTTGTTACTTGGATGTACTTTGTTCGTTCCTTGCTGGCGACACTGGTCGCTTTGCCGTACCTTTGAACCCTTTTCCAACCAGGCTTAGCTCAATGCACTTTTGCGGAAAGTTTAGATCAAGATCAGACTGCACATAACGTACTGTCTGATCCTGAATTTTCAGTGTCTGATATATATATAGTATGATTTTTCTAGCGGGAAGAACTGTAATATTGCAATATTTCAGTTACCAATGGCTTGAAACTTTTGTTTTAATTATATAGCAGTTCAAGAGTCAAATAATGGGATTCGTTTCTGAAAGATTAGGAAGCATTGTGGGGAAAAGTAGTAAATGCTGGTTACTGGCATTTTCTCCTTTTCTCATAATAATTTCCCTTTTTCGGGATCGCAAAACAAGGGGTTGTTTGCAAAAGGGTAATGATATGGCTTGAATAGAGCCCTAAGCTCGTATCCACAAACCCATTTTGATAGCGTTTTTACCCTAATCCTATTATTTAATTTCTAAATTTCGAAGTAACATAATTTCTGATTGGCTGAACCATTTCAACAAAAGTGCCCTCTTAGTGTATGCTTGCTTACTAGAGGCTACTTGCTTGATAGAGTTGGCCTTCATAACAGGTTTTGCTGTATATTTCAGACGAGCTCCATCTAACGACCAACTGCTGAAATGAACACATAGCTGAATAATACGATGACTTCATCGAAACAAAGCTGTGAATGCCGGATGACGCACCTGAAATGCTGTCGCTATAGGTTTTGTTCATGTGAACTTCAAACATAGGTTCAGGGGAACTAAAACGCCCAGCCAGGAAGAGTTGTACAAGTAGGTGACTTTATACAAGTTAATTTATTAATCCGAACGTTTCTTATTGTGTACGTGAAATTATATTTATTTTCCCGATCGTTGGATGTCACCCTGCCCTTCTCAATGCCTGAAATCTCTTCCCCTCATAACCTACAACATTTAGGAACCGTGATACTGTTCGAACTACAGAGGATTTTTTCTCGGGATCACTCAGGAAACTTTGTGGCAAAAAGAGAAATTACTCATTATGAGCAAATTCTCCTCAGTTTGGCACAATGTTTTCAAGTGCATTTATGTATCAAGTGCACTTATAACGATTGTCAGTTTATTACAGGGGTATTTTCAAGGTTGTGAGCTGCAGATTTCTTCCAGGGGGGTAATGATTTGATTATTTGCTTATGGAAAATGTCATGTATAAAACCGTAAATAGTTAAGTGCTCGTAATATCCACTTGTTTTAAAAAAAGATCCCATCATGATTTACTGGCACATGTATCACATTTTACTCAGGCAGCAGGCAAGGAGGTTGAAAACCAATGGTGACAGTCCATAAGCTCGCACGTCTTGCTTTTCAACGGTCAGCTATGGTAGTCAATCTAAGACTTTGGACAAATTCGTTGTGTCCCATATTCGTTACTGGCCGCGATATTTCTATGGGTGTATAATTCCTGGCGCCAGTCAAAGTTAAGTTTTGCATTTGAAATGGCCACGATATGCCTGTGGTTGTACAATTCCTTGCGCCAGTCAAAGTTTAGTTTGGAATTCGAAATGGCCGCGACATTCCTATGGTTGTGCAATTCCTAGCACCAGTCAAAGTTAAGTTTGGCATTCCGGCGAAATGGCCGCGACATTCCTATGGTTGTGTAATTCCTAGCACCAGTCAAAGTTAAATTTGGCATTCCGGCGAAATGGCCGCGACATGCCTATGGTTGTACAATGCCTGGCGCCAGTTTGGCATTCGAAATGGCCGCGACATGCCAGTGGTTGTTGTTACGGGAGACCACTCCTTCATGCATGGCATCATCCCGGTTTAAATACAACACCTAACAACTGCGTTAGGGAGAATGGTGTTGGCCTTTCTTCTGGGCGTTCTACGTTCGAATCCTGCCCGGTCCCTGTATTTCTGCCATGCATTTGTTCATTTGTTTCTTTGTTACGGACTTTGTTCGTAAGATTGTACAATTCCTGGCGCCAGTATGGCATCCGAAATCTTATCTAATTTGAACAGTGGAAAATACACAGATTGTGCAGTTTCAAGGCTACTTATGTCGAATTTCTCGCAAAAGAAACCCAGAAAATGTAGAAGCTATACCAGACCACTCTGATTTTTGCAGTCTAATCTGGGATCTACATTGCCAGATAACCCTTTTCCTGCTAAATAAGTTAAATAAAACTTTCAAGCTGAAAGAAGAAACCCAAATAATGTTATCTAAATCTTACGTTTTGGAGACAAAATATCTACTTGTCGGACAATGTAGATCCAAGATCAGACTGCACGTTCTGTGCAGTCTGAACTTGATCTACACTGTCCGCAAAGGTCAGTGAGTCGTGCTTAGCAGGATAAGTGTTTAAGCACTATCTTGAACACAATGGGGTGTAACTTCTTGTAGAATGATTCTCGGATTTAAATGATCGAATTGGCTTAAATTTTACAGTACGAAAGAAAGTAATCATACGGATTTATACAGTATGATTCATTTGCAGGGCCGAGTTGAATAAATACTTCAAATAATATTTGACGTTTTTAACACTTTACCAGGCAGTTCCGAGTTTTAGCGACCTTGAGAAAGGTAGCTTTTGAAAGCGTAATGGGTGAAGAAGAAAATATTAGTAACCAGCATTACATTTGTCTCCTTTTCCCGCAATGCTTTCTCCTTTCAAAAAACAAATCCTGTTATTGAGCAACATTTGATATTGTCATCTACAAATGCTTTCAATTTGGAAAAGGACTAAAATTAAGTCACATGGTAAAGAATTTAGAAATCATGAAGAAATAACAAATCGCAGAGTAAAGGAAATGAAAACATTTATTAAACATCATTTCGATTTTAGTAAAAAAGGAAAAAACAGCGTGGGTGCTGTACCGTGTTCTATAGACGGGCATGAGCAATCAATATACGTTGATAAAAAAAAATAATCCGACGCCCTCAAGTTTGGCATTGTGAAATATTAACCCTTTGCCAAACAATCCAGTGCCTTAACGAAGAAAAACATCACGGGAAAAGGAGAAAATGCTGGTTTTCCAGCATTTTCTCCTTTTCGCTTGATGATTTTCTACTCTTTCAGAAACTTGAGTCACATTTAAATTTTCATCTGCAAAAAAAATTGAATTTGGACAAGACTGAAATTTGTGTGATATAGAGTGAAATCTTGCATCATCTTGAGTAATGAAAGATATAAAACTGTTTTTCAATGATTAAACATTCAGCCCTTAACGTTGAAAACAAACACTTCCTGATGCCTTGCGGACAGTGTAGATCAAGATCAGACTGCACAGAACCGTCCACTATTTTCTGAGATATTCATATACACGAGCTTGAAATCGCAGTATTTTAAAATGTACCAAACGACAAAGGTTTAGATTAGTCCAATTGAAAGGACTTGCAGACGACACGGCAATAGTGGCTCAGACTATGGATTTTGCCTTTAAAAGCGTATAAAAACATTGCTGGAAAAAGAGAAAATGCTGGTAAGCAGCAATGTCTCCTTTTCCCACAATTTTTCAAGGGCCCTCTTTATTAGGGTAGTTAAAACTCGGAATTGTATGCTAAAAGGCGACAACATTTTTACTGTCAGATGTCTGTTTCGTTTATTGGGCTATCAAAGGGTGAATATTTTATTTTTAATAGAGATTTACCCTTCATTATTGAAATACAGACATTCAGGCTGCGGGACCGAAACGACGATTCTGGAAAAAAAAGTAGGCGTTGCTGAAATTCGTAAATTGCAATGTTTTTTGGCGTAGCTGAATGCGCTGGCTTTTGACGTAATTCTTTAGATTAATATGTTCAAATAAATATATGAAACTTTGCCACTGGTCAAAAATATGGACATGTTTAATCTGAGGGGCCGCTACAGCTCTATTTGCAGGCAAACTTACGCCGTCTATCTTTTTCAAAAGATATTTCTAGCATAGTACATGCATTTCTCTTTCATTTTTCTTTGCACCTAGAATTTTTGAATTGTTAAATATAATGTTATACATGTAGTGTAAATGTTAGGGGTCAAAAACGTCGCTTTTCTTTTCTAGATGAAGAAGAGCTTTCACAAACAAACAAACATAAACACTTGGTGATGTTAATAAATTGACAAATTTGAAAGAAACTATTGGTTTTTGAAAGAAACTATTGGTTTTTGAAAAGCTATTGGGAATATCGAGATCTTTGGGCACACGGCGACAAGACACATATTCATGTCTTCCAGTGGTCCAACAGTCCGAGGCCAGGTTTTTGGAATATCTTGCCCAAGGACACTTCAACGTGATTAGCACTGCCAGTTTGGGTTGAACCAGTCATGAAACAAAACGAAGAAAACGAAAAATAAAACGCTTCTCATAAATGATTTTTTTTTTTTTGTCGAAGCAGACGAAAACAAATCACGTTTTCGCATTATTTCGTCTGAAAATATTTAACAAGTGAAGCTAAAGATAAACTTGCATACAAATTCCACCCCCTCCCCCCCCCCCAAAAAAAAACATAAAAGAGACATTGCACATTATGAGCAATTTCCGCCTTTGTCGCAATGTTTTGATAAAGCAGTCATTCTGCTAGAAGATAAGTGTTAACCCTTTACCAGACGGCAAAATTTTACAATGATTGTCCCGATTTGAAACATTTGCAGGCGACAATTCAAATGTGGCTCAAATGATGTGATTAGCTCTTGAAAGGGTAGAAAACATTGTTAGAGAAGGAGAAAATGCTGGTTACCAGCATTTTCTCCTTTTCCAACACTGTTTTCAAAAACCTTTTTTTCCACACATTCGTTACAACTCGGGCTTGTTTGGTGAAGCGTTAAGCGGATGAAGGTTTCAATTAGATAATCGAAACATAAATTAGACCGAGAACATAACGTCCGTGGGGTAAGTTTATGAAAATATTTTTTTTGCACCCGTATATAATAATATCTATTCAGTGATAATTTCCATATAGGGTGGGTCCTTGAGTCATTTCATTCGGTGTACGCGAAAACTTCTAACCCTTCAATTACAACGTATATAGTGCGTTGTACGGATAATGCCAATCCAAGATCAGATTGCAAAGGAATGCGATTTGATCTTGGATCCACACTGTTCGAATCTGGTGAGAGATATTCTGGCCAGCTGAATGCTAAATGCTGAGAAAGCAAGAGTTCCGTTTTTCAATGATTCACGATTTCATCTTATTCACGAAGGCCAATCGTGCCCTTGAAGCCCAGATGTGAGTCTGAAAAAGTGAATCGTTGTCTATGTGGTATGGCAGCCAGTGACTGGCTTGAGTGTTGTTCGTCAACGTTGTCTATGTGGGCTAGCAGCCAGTGACTGGCAAGAGTGTCGTTCTTTCGCATTGTCTGTGTGGTCTAGCATGCAGTCACTGGCAAAAGTGTTGTATTTTAGCGTTATATGTTTGTTCTAGCAGCCAGTAACTGGCAAGAGTAGTGTTTTAGTTTTGTCTTTGTTGTGGATAAGCAGCCAGAGACTGGCTAGAGTGTTGTCTCTTAAGCGTTATCTATGTGGGTTAGCAGTCGGTGAGTGACTTGAGTGTTGTTCTTTAACGTTGTCTGTATGAGTTAGCAGCCAGTGTCTAATGACTTATAATATATTAATATTCATACTTTTATATGGTATGAATAAAACTTGTCTGCATTCTAACTTTACATTTTACCGCTGGTGTGTCTTTCAGTAAATAACGTTATAGAATAGAAGTTTGGGTAGTCCAATCACAATCAAGCACATACACTTGAACGATATATCAGAGCATGTTCAAGTAGCCGTTGTTTTTTCTGCAAACGTGACAATAAACTCATACACCTATCTAATTGTTTACATAGCATGACAAAAAAAAAAGTCACTCGAGTTTGTTTTTTTAAGAAAATAAAGGTAAAACTTTCGGCCTGTTTTAGTAAAATGAAAAAAAAAAGCCGACTAATAATTTACAAGCTATTGACTAGTATAAGTGAGAAAATGGAGAAATGGCTGATGGAACAAATTTTCTTTGCAAAACATTTTTTTTTTTTCAGACAAATGCTCGTCGGAAGCACCAAGAAGGAAACTTCTATGTGTAGTAATGTAAGTTTGGCCACTAATGCACTTAACCGTTTCATAGGGAGTTTTGCAGACGGTATGAATATCAGACTGCACAGAACGGACAGAAAGAGCGAGCGAGCGAGCCAGCCAGCGAGAGAGAGAGAGAAAGAGAGAGTGAGAGAGTCTTTTTCTGAGTTTCAGTGGATATGCATACTTTCAGTTCCGTATTCGCCAACCATTCTTAACAACGTTCTCAGTCTTATTCTGCAGAATTTTGCGAATTTGAAAGTAACACAACTTCTGATTGGCTACACCATTTGGTGTAGCCAATCAGAAGTTGTGTTATTTTCAAATTTTGAAAATCTTGAATAATAGGATCAAGAAATGGCTGGTAAATACGGACCCAGGTTTTACACCTGGAACAGGAAGAGTTATCCAGGCATGATTGTTGTTACCTTTATTTCCAGTAGCACGGTCACTACTGCCAGGCCTAGAGGCTTCATACCTTACATTCAGGGTAATGAAAGCAGTCAGCTCCTTTTCTCTTGATGTTTTCAAAAAGCTACCCATTACAGGGTGTAAACAGCTGTATTTGTGTGGTTGTAAATCAAGATTTCTTAGCCCGAGAATTCTGGGATTTTCTTCTGGCTTTAACCTATCATCATATAGCTTGTTTTAACCCTTTACCAAACAATTGTGTTTGACGACCCTTCGAAAAAGGGTTGAAGGGTGACAAGCATTTGTTCCTTTTTCCCAAAACGTTGTCTTCCCACCCAAAGAAAACAATCGATCATTTGTGTTGCAATTGTCGTCTGCAAATGATTTTTTTTTTTTTGGTAAACCTAAGAGTCTGTCATTAGGCGTAGACCAAAGAAAGAGTGTAAACCCATTATCGTGACTTGCACCATCGAAGAAATAATTGAAGGTTCAAAGTTCCTTCCTATTGTAAACGACACAGAAAACGGCAAAAATGGGGAGGGAAACAATTACTTTTTATCTCAAACAAGCCATTGCTCCTTTTTTCCCCACAATATTGCAAAAAGGTTGTTAAGTGCGGCGGGGGTGGGGGAGGGGATAAATAGTCATATTTTTTACGGTATTAGTAAGATTATATGAATAAATAGCGCCATATTCATAATATCTGACTAATATGTAAAATTTCTAATTATAGTTTTATAGTCGAACGACGATAGTGCGTCATTTAATTCAAGTAAACTCTTTTAGCGGCTCAGGCAAAAATTGGGTCTTTCGAAGACCTTAAAGACCAAGATTAGACTGCACAGAACGCTCAGTCTTATCTTGATCTACACTGTCAGCTATTTTTGTTCAGGTTATCAGATAATTTTTTTTTACTTTTACTGGATCGTACTTTCAGTCGTTGAAAGAGGTCATGCTCTGTGAAAAAAGGGCTTAATGCATCTGCGAAAAGGATCGTTCCAGGTCAGCCTGCGCAGTCCGCGCAGGCTGACCTGAACCGAAACCTTTCGCTATGACCCAATTTTCTGCATGTCAAAGGACTAGTGTACCCAAACCATTGGGACAGATAGAGCAGATAGAAAACAACACCAAAAAACGTAAATGTTATAAACAATGAATTATATTCCGAAAATATCATTATCATAAAACAAAGTACATGTTGTCGGAAATAATATACATAATACATGTACCAATTCTGAATTTTGTTTTCTAAGTGACATCTTATTGTCGTAGAAGTATAGCTGGTCGTTACACACTCGGGCTAAATTTAACAATGCACACTTTCCCCAAATATGGATGCATCGAAATCGGTGATTGTTTCAAAATATCGAAGTGAACAGAAAAAAATTACATTTCGTGAGTAGTTGGTCTTTTGTCATAATGTTTATTTTCTGTTCATATCGACGTCACAATTGTTTTTTTCTTTTCAACTTTGATGCTTTACTTTCTTTCTAATCATTTGTGTTTTTAGATGTCAGATAATACAAAAAAAAATTAGCGGAAGAAGTACTTGAAATCTTATCATTTGTTTAAGTGGTGTTAGATAAACTTTGTTTTAATGACAGTATTTAAGTCATACCAACGCGACCGACTGTACACCTATTCATGAGTTTTTGATCACCTACTCGTATCAGGGCTAGGGTAAACGACAATGATCGGAGGCAGCCGGGATCGAGCTCTGGATACCAGGACATCAAATCTGTCACCTTAGCCATGACGCCCAGCGAGGACCGCTACTTGAATTTTAAATTAGATTGACGTAACTTTAGCTGCTGTGCACAAACCATGCAGCTTGATCCCTGATCTACAGAGAAGCACTTGCAGCCTCGCAGGTATTTTGGGCAGTTTTTTTTTTCCCTTTGACTGAAAATGTCGATTTTTGTATAAAAGGGTCTCTAAGGGTTTATACAGCCCCTTATCCACTGGACAAAAATTTGTAATCATGACTTGTATTGTGACGAATTACTGACCTTTAAAAATTACTAATATAAACAACAGCTGTTAGCACTTAAAAATGGGGAAAAACATGACGGAATTTCTAGGTCAATTAAAAATACCCAAACACTTTGACTTCAAAACCTCTTTAGCTAGAATATCACATACATATCGGACAGTGTAGATCTAAGATCAGGCTGCACATTCCATGCAGCCTGATGTTAATCTACACTGTCCGAAAGAGAATCTTAAGTTATGATCGATACCATACGTGCAGCTTGATCTTGATCTACACAAACCACTAAGACAACAAATATGCTTTTTTAAAAACTGAAAGGTTAAACGGCAGTTGACTTTAATGGCGACCGTAAATCTAATTTCAATTGTTTCAAAACTATTTTTTTTTTTTCTTTAAGAGTATCCCTGCTTATTACTCCTTTTTTTAGTCGCCTCTGCATAAATTTTCGTTCGAAGTTTTTTTTTTTAAAGTGTTTCAATCAAATCCATCGAAAAAGCCACGGATCTTCTTTTTTCCTGGGTTTAGGTATGTATAGGAACACTGACAGGTATCTAGAGGCAAGATCATAGCACAGGTCCTGTGTAGTCTGTTTGTAAACTTCGCATGTCAGTGAAAGCGTTAAAATTGCCAGTGGTGCCCAAAGGCTATTATAGCCAAAACGTTGCGATTGCATTGGTTAGTTAACCCACAATTAAAACATTGCATATTTAAACCTAAAAAAACGTAATAAATTATAAAAAGGACACGAAGATTTGAAGGGAAAAGAGTAAAAGATGAACGGTATGAGAATCATGGTGAGAAAAGGAACAGTTGTTTTTACAAACAACTGTTCCTTTTTCCACAATGTTTTCACAAACCACAAACTGTACAGGCGTGAAAAATGTCACGTTTATTGTGGCTAAAGGGGGAAAGGATAAACGATATGAGTATGATTATTGATCGATATTTAATTGGTCTGATTCATTTCGACTTTTTAAGTCACATGACACTTATCTATCTTAATTGTGGGGGCGACCCTATACACCCATTTCTCCTGTCTCTGGCTCTCTCCTTTTCTTCTTGCTAATATATTTGGTTCGCCCGTCTGTTTGCTCGTATACATCTTACAACAAATGTCTCCAACAAATTGTTTTCTGTATAGGATTTAGATTTGTTTCATATGAATAGTAGATAATATTAACTCTATATTAACCGACAAAAGGTTTAGTCTTGTCCATGTTATAGGCATTTCCAGGCCACACATTAAATATGTCTCAAAAAATGGGATTTGTCTTTCAAAGGGCAGAAACATTGTGGATAAAGGAGAAAATGTTGGGTTCCAGCATTTCCCCCTCCTTCCTACAATATTTTTCAAAGCCTTCGTGCTAAGGGTCGATAAAATTCGGCACTGTTTGGTGGTACAGGCTTGAATCCACTACTTTACTTATTAACTCATTACCAAACGATAATATTTTAGGCTTGTCCAAATCGAAAGCATTTGCAGACGACAAAATAAAAGTGACTAAAAATTTGAAATTTGTTTTGTGAAGGGTAGAAAACATTGTGGGAAAAGGAGAAAATGCTGGTAACCAGCATTTTCTCCTTTTCCCACAATGTTTTCTAAAGGCTTCTTTCTCAGGGTCGTCAAAAGTAGGGATTGTGTGGTAATGGGTTAAGTATATAACACCCTTGCAGTTTACGACTTTGGAAAACATTGTTGGAAAAGGCGGCAATTCCTTTTGCAGTAATATTTTCCATGCTGTTGACGAATGTTACTCTCCTTTTCCTTCATGGGTTTATCCTCCTGTTTAATCCTTAGGCTGCTTAGCGCGACTCACCGACCTTTTGCGAACAGTGTAGATCAAAGATCAGACTGCACAGAATGTGCAGTCTGATCTTTGATCTACCCTGTCCGATAAGGACATATTTTCCCCCATAAGAATCATCTTTGAAATAGTAAAATTCGGGTTTTTACTATCAGCTTAAATGTTTCATTGATTAAATTTGCGTTTATTTATCGTCGCCACCGGTTGCCCATATGGGCGACGCTTTCATTTCACTTCTCAAGCAGGATAAAGTTTAAGTTATATTACTTTTTGACAGGTCTGAAAGTTGCTTGTGCAGTTATAGGTTTGAACATTATACTACGTTGTTTCCCTGATTACCTATAAGATAATTAATTAACTTAATTAAAAAGATCATTCATTTATTATTATCATTATTTGTCAAAAACGTATTCATTTGGTTTTTGTTGCATTTACTGGTATATACGCAGCTCTGTCTTTCCAAAGCTTTGTGATAACGTTAAACATAATTGTTCAAGTCATTTGGAAAACAAACTTCTAATCTGTTTTGTTCCTATAGGTGTCTGTTTTATTTATGTAAAACCTGAACGTAGATTTCGTTAGCTCGAATCCCGGCCCGGTCAAGCTTGTTTCGTGGATCAACAGTTGCCACTGCGACAGGATTCGTTTCCTGCCTGTCCACCGAGCATTGTTTTAACGATGCTTATTTATAGAAAGCAGCAATGGCTTACAGCCTTTGTTGTGCGAAATACTGTGAAAAAAATAAACTCCGGTGAAGCACGAATAGGCGCACCTGCAGCTGTCATATGCGTGAAATAACGTTGAAAACGACGTTAAACACCAAAGAAACAGACATTAAGGGTAGGGCACCCTGATAGGATTCTTGTAACATCGCCTTTCATCGCCGAAAAAACGTACGGATTCGGCTAAGACTCGGATAATCCGTAATCGATCAGCCGATACAAGCTGGTTCCCTGCATCGATTACGGATTACCCGAGTCTTAGCCGAATCCGTACGATTTTTGCGATGAAAGGCGATGTTACACGAATCCCATTAGCGTGCCCTTTCCTTAAATTGTCTGTTGTAAGGGTTGAGAACAGCTGTTGTCCCACTGGTATGGTTGTTTCCTGGATCATTGGACGAGAAAGTAAATTTTACGTTTTTTTTTTTCAGTAAGATAGACCCGTTATGGTTTTCTAAGACGCATTGATCATTTTATCGACAGGATAGGTAACTGGCTGAAAAACGACATATGACTAGTGGTCACAACTTCAATCCCCAGTCGTTAGTGACTCGTCTGTCAATACTGGTGACAATTGTTTATTTGTGGTAGCCCATTATCTTAGCTGTATATGGACAATAAACTAGATGAACTCGGGGGAAAAAAAAAGACGGTAATAGCCAGGAGAAAAAAAGACAAAATATGTTTTGCCTGACTCACGTATCGCACTATTGTTATTACATGTACATGGGGGTCTTGCACGGCTCAGTGGTAAAGGGTGAATATTTGTAACCTACAAGCTCCAGGATCAATCCTCACTGGAGGCGCCGGAATTTCATTTGAGTGTCCTTGGGCAAGAAACTTAAAATAGAGCTCTGAGTCAGTATTCATCAACCATTCACATTCTTATTCTCAAGAATTTTCTAAATTTGAAAGTAACACAAGTTCTGATTGGCTAAACCTAATGGTTTAGCCAATCAGAAGCTGTGTTACTTTTTAAATTTAGAAACTAGAATTAGACTAAGAATATTCTTAATAATGGTTGGCGAATACGGACCTTGGCTGGCCTAGGACTGCTGGAACCCAAACTACACACGAATAACTAAGCTGTCGAAATGATATGACTGAAATAGTCTTAAAAGCAGTGTAAAAACGAGTCAACCAATCAAGTTGATGATATTTATGTACGAGCTGGAAGAATTTGTTTTGTAATGGTGCTTTTTACCTTTTTAAACATTGCAGCAGTCATTGCAAATACTTATTCATGGTTTTCTCGAGTTGAGGCTCATTATAAAATCGGGACGTCCATATCCGAAAAAATGGTTGTTTGTTGATTATTCCAACTGGGCAGGATAAAGGGCGAGACTCCAAAAAACTAATAAGTAAGCGACACTCTGGGAAAAGGAGGTTTAATTCATCTTTGTAATGCTAGTCGTCGCATGATATGGATCCATTTGGTGGAAGTACCGACTAAATCATGAGGCTGAGTGGTCCTTTGGTATGCAGAGGATTTACATCTAGCAAAAGTGTCGACTATGTGAGCCTTTGTACTGCAAAGACTGACATTGGTCGATAATTTCTGAAGGTGCCTAAATCCCCTGTTCACAGATTACGATTCGGTATAGCTTTAACATCCTGGAGGCAGTTTTACGACTGTTTTGACCAAAACAAACATGTGAATGAATCGGAAATAGCCGACAAATGAAATGACATTATCTCAATCTCGTGGTTTAAATCTCATGCTAAATTTGATTGGTTAAATCAGTCGAATGACCTTGATATTTAAATATAGACCCTATGAGAAAGTGTATCGGACGTTGTAGATCAGTGTACAGACCGCAGATTCTGTGCAGTCTGATCTTGATATACAGTGTCCGTAAAGCATTAATGTTATAATTAGCATGCTTAGAGTTGACCCTGAAATTAAATAAATAAAATGGAGATTCCACGCCAATAGAAATACTCGAAATATTGAGATTTTAAAGCTGTTTTCAATAAAAGAGCTTACCAAGTCGGACAGTGCAGATATAAGATCAGGCTGCCCGTTTTAAGATGTCCGATCTTGATCTGCAATACCCGCACAGCATTTTTCTTTACCCTTTGCTTTGTAAGGGTAAAGGTTCTCACTGAATAGATGCACCTGGTTTGTTTCCTTTGACCTCGAGAATTATTCGAGGTCATGTCTGTAAATAAATGTAAACTAATTTAAAGTGGTACTTTGTAATTTATTATTTGATTGTGTCCACATACTATAAAACCAGATAAAACTATGCGAACTTCCGCGGTCAAATGGCCATTTAAATGTCTCTAGAGGTTTATTGTCTGTAAGCTTTCTTCTGTTGTGTATTTGTTTGTTTTGAATGTTGGGTATGAGTGTGTGTCTTAGAGAGAGAGACAGACAGACAGACAGACAGACAGACAAACAGACAATGTGTCTTAAAATTGCTGGTATGACAAAATTGTTTATCCTTTAATCCTGCCATCAAACGCGCGTCTGATCTCGTATATGTACTATCTGCTTCTCCAGTAATCTTCTTAGCCATATTCTCATTAAAAGCGAATAAATTTAACGAATATATATGAGTCATGCTTTGTGAAAAAGGGGCTTCATGCATCTACAAAAAATATCGACTCAGGTCAGCCTGCGCAGTCCGCGCAGGCATACCTGGGCCGAAACTTTTTGCTATTGGTCAATTTCCTGCATGTCCAAGGAGTAGTCTACCTCATTCAGTTGGTTGTTAGCCAAAAAGGACTTTATGGATTCATGATCATGTGATGACCTGCTTGGTATCGTGCATCATGGAGATGTATTAAGCACCCTTTTGCCAGAGCATGGCTAATATTTTAATGGTTATCTACAAGATAGTTATTGGTAGGGTAATACCTTACCCGAGAGTCAACGTGGCACAGCAAAATTATTGTTTTTTTTTTATTTCTTTGATTTCCAAAGAAAAAAAAAAAAAACCTCATGACCTCCTTAAAAAATTGGCAGCAGACGAGTTCGAAAACATCCATGTAAACTATGGATGATAAGAACATGTTGAGGATTAAATCTTGAGAGCTATCATTATGAAAATACTGTAGTTAAGGGAAAACTAATGAACAATTTCTTCTTTTGCTACAATGCTTTCGAAAGTAGTCTGCTGCAAGACGAAAACAAAAAGTCGTCTGCTGATTGGAATTTGTTAAATAGTGACAGAAGATGGAATGTTGCGGTGTAAAGATGGTACATTGCGGTGCACAAAATTATGTGAAAATCGCACGAATTATGTAAATACACATGATTATGTAAAATGACAGTGGTTTTTATGGTTTTTAATGGATAAGACAGAAAGTTGGCTCAGATTTTGCGCATAAATTACCCGAATGATAAATGTTTGGCATGTTTATGATAATTTACTGCATAATGGTATCATATTAAATTATAGATGTGCAAGTAACAAGTGGTTGAGATCTTTCGAGACGCGCAATAATAGGGGTCTACATAGGTGTACATTTTGATATATTTTCCTTCTAAAACAGGTGTAGTTTTTTTTTTTTTAAAAATCTGTTAACTCTTATCCTTCCAAGCGCGAGTCTAGGCGCTTTTGCGGATAGTGAGGATTAAGATCATACTGCATACAGTGTCATCGTGAATCTATATTGTCCGTTTAATTCAGATTCTTTTCGGTGGCAAGAAGTTTGAAATGGCAACGATTTAATTTAACTATTGGCTGAAAAAAAAAGAATTTTTTTTTTAGCAGTCCATACCGGCTTTACAGCCACATCTTCTGGCCCGAAGCCAGTTGGTTCCAAGTCTGAAGCCCTGGCAATAGCATCAAGTTTTGCAAGTACGCCTTTTAGAAAAAATAAACGAACGAAAAAAAGCGTGGAAGCTCGGCCCAGGCCTTGATCGTTGGTTTAACACTTAGGCTTCTAAGCGCGACTCACTGACCTTTTGCGGACAGTGTAGATCAAGATCAGACTGCACAGAACGTGCAGTCTGATCTTGGATCTACACTGTCCGATCAGAAGATATTTTTCTAAAAAATAAGTTTGAAAATAACATTATTCGGGTTTTTACTATCGGCTTGAAAGTTTTATTTCATTTATTTAGCAGGATAAGGGTTAATACTTGCTTCATTTCTGGCTACATCTCTGTCCTTATGTGAGTGTACGTTCTTTGCAGTCTGATCTTGGTCTATGCAATCTGCTAATGCCATTGCTTTCACCTAAGGCACCGAAACGGTTAAGTTCAATCTAGTACATGTATTTGACCCTTATCCTGCTAAATAAAAGAAATGAAACCTTCAAGCCGATCATGTAAAACCCCAAATTTTCCTATTTCAAACGTATTTTTAGAGCAAAGATAACGTTATCTCCTTATCGGACAGTGTAGATTTAAGATCAGACTGCACGTTCTGTGCAGTCTGATCTTGATCTACGCTGTCCGCAAAAGGACAGTGAGTCGCGCTGAGCAGGCGAAGGGTTAATATTCATGGACGATAAAAGCCCCCACAAGTTGCTTGTAGCATTTAAGGATGCATCTAACTGGATATCGTTTCGCAACTACATTTTTAGATCTTAACAAAGACTTGTAATTTTCACTTTCGTACCAAGATGGTTTTAATACTGAAATACAAATAGAAATATATGTAGAAAATGTGAAGAATTTGATATATTTTTTCTGTGAAATTTCCTATTCCGTTAGTAACGGTCAACCGTTATTGCGGAATAACAGGTAAATACATTTTGAACACCGAAGAATAACAGTTGCCCTTATACTTCAGTTGGTAGAGCCGCTGAGTTATTGCTTTGAAGGTCGTGGAGGTACATTATTTTTTCAGTACATGTATTTCTTTTTCAACATATTTGTTATATGTTATGTGTGTGTTTGTGTATGTGTTATGTTTTTTTTTTCAACTAATAGTAAAGATTCCACGTTCTTATGATTTTTCCCTACAAAATATCATCTTTTATCCATATAAAAACATGGGAAGAAAATCTAGTTTTATGCTCCTTTAAAGGTAGAGATCCTATAACACCTATGAATAATTCGCACCTCTTACTTCAATAAATCATTTCGGCTCTAGGACACTTCTTTCATAAAATAATTGAGGTAAAATGATTTACGTGTGTTCATAAACCCATTTGAGCCAGACTTAAAAAAAGAATTAAGAGAGAGGATTCTTTTGTCAATTGTTCTGTTTTGGCATTATGGGGGGGGGGGGGGGGGGAGGGGGGACTTCGGCCTTCCTATACTGTCAATAAATCTAGTTCATGTGATTTTCATTTCAATATGTGAGAACAAACTCACCTCTTGTCGATGTAAGCATTCTGCTCTAGAGTTGGCATTGTAATTAACCTGTATGATAAGTACAGTATGTGTTAAACATTAAGTTTCAATCCCCACTCCCGCCAGAGGCCGGAAATGTTATGTACAGTAATGGAGCAGACTAGACTTGAATTCTCCTTCAAACTCGATTTCCTCGTATTGAACAAAATATCACCCTAACCTATCCTATCATACCAAATCATTCCATGACAAGCCAATTGATTGGCTAACACATCTGTTTCAGCCAGTCATATGGCCTGTCTTGAAATTCAGAATAATTGGTATATACAGCCCCTAGCAGATAAGCTGGAGGCACTCAAAAGGAGTTTGCTGAAAAACAAAATGTGATTGCCGTGAATCAAGTTTATTTGCAAAACACTGATAAATTTACCAAATATATTTGAGCCTTGCTTGTGAAGAGGGGGTTTAATGCATCGACAAGATGTATCGATCCAGGTCAGCCTGCGCAGTCCGTGCAGGCTGACCTGGGTCGAAACTTTTTGCTATTGGTCATTTTTTTGCTTCAAAAGACCGTTGTACCTTATGATTCATTCCGTTGTTAGACAAACTTGATTTTATGGATACATGACATTGTGATGACTTGCTTGGTATCATGCATCAGGGAGATGCATTAAGCCCCCTTTTCCCACAGCATGGCTGAAGTATTTTTATCTGCAAGCATGAAGAAACTGGACGTTTACATTCAGGTTTAATCTTCGTGGATAAATAGCAGAATGGTGTTTGTCAATTGGTAACCCCGTTTATCTGATGTCAGATGTGACGTCATCGAGCGTATTTGGGTACGATCTCGACGAGTGTTGCTGATCATGTAACATTTCAACAAGCCTTTTCGAAGTTGTACAAAATCTGAAAGATACATTAGAGGCTACGTAACCCTGAAAGGAAAAACAGTTATTTCTTTTTAATCCTTTCACTTCCCTTTCTTACTTACTGATGGCTTACCAGCTGTTGCCTTACTAATTTCAGTGAAGGGACATTTTTCGAAATTTTGCTGTGATCATAAAAAAAATTTAAACCCCACCTCCCCCACTTTAACGCCTTATCCACTGCACCAAAGGCAGTTTTTTCGAAAAACTTCTCCCTCTATGTTGAATACTAATTAATGGTCTTCTCCACTAGGTGTATAGAGGGCAATGTTTGTCAAAAATTCAAGTGCCTCTGCACTGAACCACGAAGGACACATCAGAAAAGTACATTAGAGAAATACACAAGAGTGCAGGTGAAGCACATGACAAAAAAAAAAATACTGTAATGAATGTAAATGGTGTTGCGAAGATGGTTATTGAGTGATTAAATAACCCTTTACCAAATAGTCTCGAGTTTTTTACTTTTGAAAACATTTTGGGAAAAAGGAGAAGCTGCTGGGTCACCAGCATTTTCTTCCTTTCCCACAGTGTTTTCTATCCATTCAGTCGATAACGCTTGTAAAAAGGAGTTTGCAGGTTCGATCACCCAGCTCGACCAATTTCTGACGATTAATGATAGTCATTGTGACAAGATTTATTTCTTTTTCACTGCCGATCATTGTTTTCCCGTTGGTTTTGTTAGAAAGCAGCCTGTGGTTTTGGAAGAATATTGTGAAAAATATTAGTAAAAAGGAACCATAGGAAAGCATTGATAGTTGCACTGGCCGTCGTGATATAACTAAGATAATGTTAAAAATGGCGTAAAACAACATACACACACATCTATCATCTTGTGTAAAAAAGTTATACCCGTCAAAGCTTATTACAAGACAGACACTTGAAGAATAGGAAAATGATGGTTTAACAACAGTATGGAAAACATTTTTGGAAAATGTATACATCTTCCTACATGGGCTTTAATTTTCGTATTTGTAAACTAATAGGCAAAACTATTTAAATCGTTAAATACCCTGCAGTTAATATTTCTTAATTGACTTTATTTGAACAATCGGACTTAATCGATAACGCTTCGGGGGCTCGGACCCGATTGATCTAGGTGTATAAGCTAGGGATTAGGGCACTTATAGGGCGATAGAACGGGACCTTTGAAGCCCGAAATTTTAACATCTGCTTAAATATATTATCTCACCTCCGTTAACTGCCGTTCAAAGGTCTGTCTTAGACGAGCGAAGGATTTATAGTCATTAAAGGTTTTAGCGTTAATACGATTTTTTTTAAGTTAAGTCACTACCGCCTTTTGTTTTCTGCGGATCATTTATTGTAGAAAAGTTTTATCTATTTCTAGACGAAACAGATCAGACATTTTACTATATGGCCTGCAACACACTAAAAGGGACATTCGGACATTTGCGTAAAGTGTCGTCTCTGATCAGCCTGCGCAGTCCGCGCAGGCTAATCCGAAACGGCACTTTACGACTACATTAGATTTTCTCCCACAGTATATTTGCCCAAAACAGAAAATTACATAAAAACGGAAAGTGTCATTTCGGATTAGCCTGCGCGGACCGCGCAGGCTGATCCGAGGCGACACTTTACGCAAATGTCCGAATGTCCCTTTTCGCGTGTTGCAAGCCAAATATAAACTAGTATATATGAGCCACGCTCCGGTAAAAGAGGGTTAAATGCATCTCCATGACGCATTATACCAAGCAGACCATGACAAAATTATGGATCCATAAAATTCATTTTGTCCAACAACCAGCTGAATCCTGAGGTAGAATGTTCTGTGACATGAAGAAAATTTATTACTAGCAAAAAGTTTCGACCAAGGATAGCCTGGACGGACTGCGAAGGCTGACACGATAGATACTTTTTTTGCAGATGCATTAAACACCCTTTCGCAGAGCATGTCATATGTTTTTGTCAGAGAGACCATAAGACAAAAATTCATATTCATAGTCTTTTTATTCTAAACCCCGTTTTTCTAGCCACCCACAAGTCCGAGTGTCGGTCCGTGCGTCCTTTACTCAACAATTCATTTTGACTTGCATTTAACTCACTGCTTTTGTTTGTTACTGTTGAAATAGCAAGCATGTGCGACCACAGTATCCACGACAACCCGTTCTTCCAGCCACCCACATATCCGAGTGTCGGTCCCTGTGACCGTCAGTCAAAGTCGCCGTTGACCTCCTTGCAAGTCATATTTTCTTCCATGAATTTTCCAACTTAACATCCCCGTGAAGGAAGGACTGCGTCAACCACGGATATGCAGCGCTTTTTTTTTTTAATTGTTATCATTGGAAACAGCAATAAACACAAGACTAACAAAAGCAAAACAGAAGACGCATGTTTCGTCGCGAACGGGCAATATAGTGCATTTAGCTGGAAGATTATATAGAGAAACCAAAAATAGAAATGAAAGAATGCGTTATTCTAAGTTGTATTGCTCTCACCCGAGATGTTATACAAAGTAAAGTACTTGAATTAGTTCTTGGAGATTGTCACAGTGATGCACTTATGTCGATGTAAATAGAGTTCAACCCTTTCAGAGCCAGAGGCGAAAGCAGGGGTTTTTCGGACGGTATAGATCAAGATCGGACTGCACAGAACGTGCAGTCTGATCTTGCATCTCTACTCTCCGCTTTTTTAGTCAAACCTTTAGGATAAAAATCTGATTTTCATCGGATTGTTTTTTCAGTCGTCGAAACAGAGCGAGTTTACATATAAATTGCTGAAAGGGACAGACCTTTACCATACGATCCCGAGATTTAACGACCTTGAGACAGAAGGCTTTTGAAAACATTGTGAGAAAAGGAGAAAATGCTGGTAACCAGCATTTTCTCCTTTTTCCCACAATGTTTTCTACCCTTTCTCAGGCGAATTTCAATGTTTGAGTCACATTTAACTTGTCGGCTGCAGATGTTTTCAATTTGGACCAGTCTAAGATATTGTTGTTGACAAAGAGTTAAATTGTTAAGTTCAAGGTCATTAATCTAACAATATGACATAATCATTCTGTAGTTCTATTATTGTTTACATGTACTTGAGTTGACTTGAATTGACCTATAACTAGACTGAACTTTTATCTTTCCATAAGGGACCGTGACTCAGAACACTTTATTTGTAGTTAAGGCCTCCGGCCCATATTACATGGCATAAAATTTACAAATATATTGCTATTGAGAGAGAGAGAGAGAGAGAGAGAGAGAACTCTTTGATTAAAATGTTTGCGATAGGCTTGTCAATTCCACCTTCAACGGTGAGCCGTTAGCCTGGGTCTAGGCGGTAAAAATATTTAATTCACTCCTTGTTGCAATCTCGTTTCACCGCCTGAACAGATCTATGGCAAAACTGTCGATTGTTTCCGTGATTTTTGTCAGTATTGGTATCAGCAGAATATAAGCCATGCTCTGTGAAAAGGTGGCTTATGCATCTGTAGAAAGTACCGATTCAGCCTGGTCCGCGTAGCCTGACTTGGATCGTTCTGCATATCAAACGGCCAATCTACTTTATGATTCCGTCGATTGTTATACCAACCGCAATTTATGGATCCATAATTATGTGATGACTTATCTTGTATCAAAGATCTCTGCATTGAACCCATTTTGCCAGAGCGTGGCTCCTATATAAAAGGAAAAAAAATGATCGGACTGGAATCCAGACTGGTGAACTGTTGGCATAACTTCAACTTTGATTAAACTGTTAAAGACGACACAATTTTAGACTAGTCCAAATTCAAAGCATTTCCAGACGACAAATTGGATATAGCCCAGATGATGGAATTTTTCTCAGATAGGGTGAAAATATTTTGGGAAAAATAGAAAATGCTGGTAACCAGTATTTTCCCCCTTTCCCTCTGTGTTTTCAAAACACTACTTCGTTAGGGTCGTTTAAATACGGGATGAACTGATAAAGAGATATTGGATAGAAGCGATTGACTTTGGAAATATGGTGTTTGTAGTACCGGAAAAGGAAACTCGGGGGGAAGAGAGAACATGCGCACTGACCGCTGCGACAAGGCTGACAAACCATTTAACCCTTTACCATACAATCCCGAGTTTTAACGATTCTGAAAGGAAAGGCTTTTTATAACGTCGTGGGAAAAGGAGAAAATGCTGGTAACCAGCATTTTCTCCTTTTCCCACAACGTTGTCTACTCTTTTGAAGACATATCACATCATTTGTGCAACATTTTACATGTTGTCTGCAAATGCTTTGATTGTTTGTTGTTTGAATGGTGTTTTACGCCGCTTTCAACGTTATTTCAGTCATATCACGGCGACGGCTCACATATTCATGTTTTCCTGTGTTTCACCAGTACTAGGCTGGGACTCTGAAGTGTTTTGCCCAAGGGCACTCCTGTGAAAGACCCAGTGGAGCCAGCGAGGCTCGAAACCGGGGCCGCCAGGTCACGAGTCCTACACTTTACCACTGAGCCACACAGGACCACTTTTGAACTTGGGATGATCGTAAAATTGGCCGTTTGGTAAAGAGTTAAAAAGGCGTAAGTGCAAAGCAAATTATTCTATTTTTAGACAGAATACATGCAAATGAACAGACCTTACAGTGTATAACCCCATTTCGGACTACGTGCAAGCTGATCTTAAATTTACACTGTCCTCAAATATCACATAATGTTGTCAAAAGTAACCCAAGAGTTAATTAACACTGTACCATGCGGTCGCTTGCTTTAACAGGCTCTTGAGAAAAACGCTTTTGCCAGTAATCTTGTTGGAAGGAAGCCAATGGTCGTGAACAAAATTTTCTCTTTTTTGCCCCCAAAAATGTTTCTACCTTATTCAGAGACAAATCTAATCGTACAAGCCAAATTTGATATATTATCTGCAAATGCTTTTAATATAGATAAGTCTAAAAACAATTTCCTAAGGTTGAAGGTTAACTTATTAAAAAAAAAAAACGACAAAATTTTAGACCCACAATCTGTGTATTGAAAGCAATTACAGACACATCCATTGTGGCTCAAATGATGGGATTTGTCTCCGAAATGGTAAAAAACATTGTCGAAGAGGGGGAAACACTTGCTATCAGTATTCTCTCCTTTCCTTACAAGGTCTTCTAGAGATTTCTTCCTAGTTGTCGTTAAAGTCCGGGGTTATTTAGCCAAGGGTTAAAGGGCCACGACACAAAAGTACTTGAAGTGGTTTCTAAGAAGCTCGTATGACGCATTTAGTTTGGTGTAAATTGATGGATTATAATTGGACCCAATTAGCGTTACACGATAGAAGATTGATGTGATGTTATTGTTTTTTGTATTGTATGATTTTTCTTCCCTGTTTTTTCCCCCGTTCTAACCCAAATTACAAATTGAACGCGGCATTTTTAGGACCCCTCGCCATGCAGAAGACAGCTATCAAAAAAACTGTAGGTAAATGAGCAACTGTTTGTTTCAAGCAAATGCTCCTTTTCCCCACAGTACTTTCCATACGATTGCGAATTTCAATGCCCTATCTGTCTGTCACGTGTACTAATAAGTCAGATATTACCTTCTTCGAAGAGAAGAGCAATAATATCCATTTTATTTCAAAAGTGGTTCTAACAGAGCAATACATGTCGGCAACTATAATTATGCGTGTGCATATGGTGTATTCAAGGTCTTCCGGCGCCGACTCTAGATCAACTTGTTTAAAGCAATCATCTATGGTACACTGACTAAGTGCTTGCTTGACATAGGTGGTTGCTTAGTACAGGAATATAGTAACATGACTGTATGTCTTTTTTTCGGAACTCAGTATATGCTTGTTCTATATGGATGGCTACTAAGACAGCTATTACTATGCATAAATTCGAGACAAGCCCGATAGCACAGTCGGCAGCGCATAGTTCTTGAGACCAGGGGGTCACTGGTTCGAATCCTCAGCTCGGCCAAAAGAGGATTGATGATAGTTTTTGCGACAGGATTCATGCTTCTCTCACCTCTAATAATTCTTTAGTCGATGGTCATGTGGGAAAGCAAATAGTGGCTTGGGAAGAATATTCTGCGAAGTTCTGGTAAAAGAAACTCCAGGAAAGCATGGATAGGTGCACTGGCCGCACCAAGATAACTGAAATAATGTTCAAAACGGCGTTAAACATCATGCAAACAAACATATATAAATCTGATCTGTTTACGACTGGAAATACAATCCACTTCGAAAATCGGTAAGATTTTAATCTTGTTGGCTAATTATGCATTTATTTTAGAATTTATATATGTATGACTATAAACCGTGTAGTTTTTGTCAAATAAACGATGTTCTGTTCTGTTCTGCTATTCTAAACAAACGGATGGTATAGACATATGATTAGACTTTACGTACTGTAAATGATTGTGATATTATCCATATCATTAAAAAGACATTGTTGGTTCTCTATTTTGGCTCTTGTACTGTTTGCTAGTATATCTTTAGAACAATTTTGCAGCAGCTGATTTCTAAACGCATACTAGTAGAATGACGGTGATCAACATAAATTCGGGATGAAATACGCGAGTACGTGTAAAAACAGAGTGATAAAATCAGAAATTGCTCGATACCAGCAATTTCTGATTTTTGGCCCTCTGTTATCAAGGCTGCTCCTCAAGAAGAAAAAACAACAGAAAGTACCTTGCAAAGGAGTAAAGGAATTTAATCGTTTCTATTACAACATTTGGTATAACTGGCGTCAGAAATAAGTTTCTAAACTTAGACTAACTCGGACTAGCCTAATCCCTCGTTTTTGTTTGTGCCATTTTTTAAACTTAATGTTTATATCAATAATTTATATAAAACAGGTCAAAAACTAGTGTACATGTATATTCACTTCACACCTTCGACCTCTGACAAAGAAGAAGAAGAAGAAGAAGGAGAAGAAGAAGAAGAAAACGGATCGTTTAAAAGATATTTTACTGCCATTATTTACACAGTATACTTATATATTGTTTATAAGTACAAAGAAGACAGGCGGCAAATGGGTCGAGTCATGAGCTGCAAAAAAATGCACTGTCCAAAAAAAGCTGGCGAGAAAAGGTACAATGTTCAAGCCTGAAAAAGGTAGAAGTGAAGTAATTAAACTATCTATTTTATTCAATTCGATTCAAATTACTTAACTTTCAGTTATATACTAACCAACCTGTATAAACTGTTTTCCAGACGTCCAGACGACAAAAGTTTTGACTGATCTAAAATGGAAAGCATTTGCAGACGACATATCAAAGATGGCTAAAATGATGGAATTTGTCTCTGAAAAGGTAGAAAATGCTGTGGGAAAAGTGGAAAATGATGGATGCCAGCATTTTCTCCTTTTTCCGGATTATGTTTTCAAAACTCTTCCTCCCTGGAGGATCGCTAAAACTTGAAATTGTTTGATAGAGGGTTAAGCAAAACTCAAAGGATATCAAAAATGTGCATGCTTAACTCTTTTCATACCACTGACGACCCCAGAGGCTTTTGTGGACAGTGCAGATCAAGATCAGACTGCAAATATCATTAATTGATTTGCGGTCTGCAAGTGCTTTCAACTGGTGGAAAATTCTGAAATTTTCTTGTTTGACAAAGAGGTAAACTGCTGAATGAATTAATGGGCTTTTTCTAATGGCAAGCCTGTAGCGAAGGTTCATGTCCATGAAATGCGATTCCACAGCCGTTTACAACATAAAAATGACCACAACGGACCAGTATCAGACTTTCTGTTTCGTTCTTTATGATCTTAGTCTACATTGTCCGCAAAAGGCAAAAACGTCCCGCATAGTAATGAAAAGATTAAGCGAATGTTTTGAAATTCAGTGTAATTTTGGCTAGAGTATCGAAAGGTGTAGGTTCATGATTCGACAGCACGTTTTGTTTTGTGCAGTGTCATTCTGATCGGTTTTCGAAAAAAGAAAAAAGAACTGATTTAATAATTAGCGTGATAGAATTTTAAGTTATGCCAAGTTTTGTGTTGGTTTCAAACTTGCGACTTTTTACCCATCTTCGCTTCGCCTACCTACTAGGCTTCAGTTCTTAATTACACTTGGTCCTCCAGTTAGCTTCCGTTTCGGTTGTCCGATTGTCTTTCTGTGACTGACAACTTTTCTCTTTCCATATAGCTGCCATGGCAATACAGTCATACACAAAGAATATGTAGCAGTTTTAAAACATAGGACTTTGAGTGTTTTTGTATCCATGTCTTTGTTGAGGTCAGGTCACGCTATTTGTAGCATCCTGATAATTGAGATTAGAGTCCGTATATTCATCAACCACTTTGAAGAACACACAGTCGTATTCTCAAGAATTTTCCAAATTTAAAAGTAACACAACTTCTGATCGGCGAAAACAAATGGTTCAGCCAATCGTAAGTTGTATTCCTTCACGAATCAATAATTAGACTTAAAATGAAAATAACCCTTAACCTGCTAAGCGCGACTTACTGATCTTTTGCAGACAGCGTAGATCAAGATCAGACTGCACAGAACGTGCAGTCTGATCTTGGATCTGCACTGTCCGATAAGGAGATATTTTTTATCCAGGGAATAAGTTTGAAACAGCAAGGTTAGGCTTTTTCACTATCGGCTTGAAAGTTTCATTTAACTTGTTTAGCAGGATAAGGATTAAGAATGATTGGAAAAGACCCTGGAGACTAAATTACAGCATTTAAATTGATAATGCTTTGTACAAGTAAAAAGCAAAATGACAGAAAAACGCAGGGCCGTACAAGTAGGTCAAAAGACACCGTCTTCAGCCAATCAAAATCCTGCCTCCGGTTTTTCTGAAGCCATAGAAGACCTACGAAAAGCGTGGTATTTTGTCCCAAGCATTACGAGTTACATGTATGTCCACTATTTTGAAAAATGAATCGAAAGATCTCTGTAACGCCTTCTCTGATGGGCTAAGCTTTACCTAGCATTAAAGGACGAGATCTTTTTGATTAGGCCTACTGGTCTTGCAATAATTATACAAGAATGGTTAGTGTTTTCATGGTTCCACGAAGTGTACTTTAAATGAATTCATAACCTTTTGGTATTTTCCGAATTAAGTTGGTAAGTTCCAGCTCCAGATCCCTGTATTCACGAATTACTGTAAATGGCATTCTTAGTTCAATTCTACAGGGTGTCCAAAAAGTCGTGCACCATCCTGAAAACACATTCATTGTTACAGATGCTCAAACTGAGCACCATTTTCAGTAATGGTCAGTAACTGAGTGTCACAACATCCCACCGGAATGTTCAAAACAGCTTTTTGCGGAGTGTACAGCGTTGTATTACTGAAAATGGTGCTCAATTTGAGCATCTGTAACAATGAATGTGTTTTCAGGATGGTGCACGACTTTTTGGACACCCTGTAGATTTAGAAAATAATTTATTTTTTTTTATACATGGATAAACCATTTGATCAAGCTAATCAGAGATAATGTCACTTTGAAGTCTGAAATAAATCTTGAGAAACAGGATAAGAATACTATTTTAGCCGTGCTCTGGCAAAACGGGGGCCTTAATGCATCACCGTGATGCATGATACCAAGCAGTCATCCCATAATCATGGATCCACGAAATCCGTTATGTCTAACAACCAACTGAATCATTGGTTAAAATAGCTGTTGAACATGCAAAAAATTGACCGATTGCAAAAAGAATCGGCCTAGGTCAGCCTGCTTGAATTGCGCAGGCTGACCTGGGTCGATACTTTTTGCAGATGCATTTAGCCCCCTTTTGCCAGAACATAAGTGTTGGCAAGTACGGACTCGGGGACGCTAGAACATTCTCGTGTTATCTGGTATCCTGACTTGTCACTGGAGCTTATCAGAGGACTTTTAACAGAGATAAGTTCGCGTAAGGCTAAGTTCTTAAGTGGTCTTCCGTTCATTACCAAACAGTTTGCTGTAATCAATGGCGTTTTTGTGACGTCACAAGTGCTTGCACTTAGACACCGAGTCAGGACTCTTGATTTGATAAGTGGGTCCGCTAGATGCTGAGTCCGTGTTTCCTTTTAAGGTATGCAAGCTTTTCAGCGACCTAGAATGTTCTATTATTTCAAAAAACATTGTGTGAAAAATATAAAGCATTGCTTCTAACGAGCTATGATAATCTTTTTTATGTTTCTGTAGTGAACAGCGTGTGGCAGATTTCATTGGCCGAAAATCGTCCCAGTGTCTTAACTTACGTAATGTACATGTATATTTTCCCTTTGAAATTAAAAGTATACTTGATGTTAGATATGCAAAAATATGCAAATGAGGGAAATGGGTTTAAATGTATGAACAGTTATGATAAGAAGATGCGGTAGATATCTAAATAGTGTTAAAACAACAGGCTCTATTGTTCATACGCGTTCTAATCATATACGCCCACCTTTTTTCTCTCTTGACAAGGTACGGCTGCCAGGTCGCGGGAATGTTAACTCTTCAACGGACGACAAAATTTTAGACAAGTCCAAATTGAAAGCATTGCAGACGACAATTAAAAGATTGCATCGTATGATGAAATTTGTCTATGAATTAGTAGAAAACATTGTGGAAAAAGGAGAAGATGATGGTTACCAGCATCTTCTCCTTTTCCCACGATGTTTTTAAAAGTCTTCTTCCAAGTCTTCTTCCAAGTCGTTAGAAATGCAGGATTGTTTTGTAAAGGTTCGTACCAATGTGAACTTGTTGTAACTCATTAATGTACAAATATGGCATTTTACGCGACTGAAGTCGAGGTGAAGCTTGTGAAAAAAAATGTTATTGGTACAAAAAAGCTATCATTTGTTACAACAAAATTCGGCTCCTTTTTCAACAGTATTTTTTCATCATATTTGAAAAAAAAAAATGCTCATTTCCTTTCAATGAACATGATATTTTCATAGTGCCAGTGATACTTATTCACTGTGTTCTAGGTTTAATCTCTTTATGTTAAGTCCATTTCTGACGAATAAGCATAGGAGAAGGAGAAAGAGAAAGGGGAGAAGATGGGGAATAGGCGAGAAAAGAGCATGGTCCCAAAGTCTCGCTGCGGAGAGGAGAGAGGGTATAATGCTGTCTTGGTCCCGCAATACCCGCAATATTAATGTCTTCATTGCCCGCAATAATTGATCTTAATATGTCTTCATTTTCCGCCCTAAAACTGACACTTTTCACGCTTAAAGATATAACTTACAAAAGACTCTGTGTGTCAGTCTGTATATCCGTGTGTGTGTGTGTGTGTGTGTGTGTGTGTGTGTGTGTGTGTGTGTGTGTGTGTGTGTGTGTGTCTGTCTGTCTGGGTGTGTGTGTCTGTGTATCTATGTGTGCGTCTGTCTGTGTGTCTGTCTGTTTGTCTCTTTCACAAAATGCAAACGTTTCTGTTATAGAAAAGATAAAAAAATTATGTGACAGAATGAAAAAAAAAAAACAAACCTGTTTTGAGTGATATTGAAAACATGGAGAAAGAAGTGATTGGTAAGAAAGAAGCGATTGCTTCTTTATCCCTTACCCTTTACTTTTCCACCTAAAAAGTTTTCAAAAGCCGTAAATTTCAGGGACAGAAAAGAAAAATAAAAAATAACTTTTGTATGATAATGGGTCGGAGACAGCTGTAAAGTAATTGATTAGCCTATAGATAGGTTTAGTTGTGCATTGTATCCATTGATTGTTTTGTCGTTATTTCACGCTGTTTGATGACGTTTTCAGATGTATTTTCGGGTTTTACTATGGCGACCCGTTATAAAGTTCTTGATTACTTTGACGGGCGTTATCACATCAGCATATTGCAAACTGAATGTTATCGTCTTGCAGTAGATCGCTTTGAAAACATTGTAGCAAAAGGAGAAATTGCTCGTAACGAGCAATTTCTCATTCTGCCCCACTGTTTTCACGTGTATTTATGCATGGCACTTTTTTTCATTTCATGGCGGTTACATTAACCTACCAATGCTTCTCCAAATTTGATAGCAACAAATTTGTTTCAGAACATCATGTATCAAAGAAGCAGACGTATAATTATGTTCATATTTCATATCCCATGAAATAGTTTTGCCATTACAGCAGTAAAACCCACTTTCAACCAGGATGAGCCTTGAAACAAACAAACAAACAAACAAATAAACGGACGAGGGAAATTAAGACATTATTTTAATTTCTTTGTTTCAAAAGTAGGACAACTCCGGGAACCAGCTACCTTTGGCGACGACTTGGTACCGGTGCACTTGCACCATTTTGTCTATTTCCGTTGACGCCAAATGCAACGCTACTGTCAGTGGTTTGCTCGTAGAGATCAACTTCCCTCGTTGTAACAATGTTTTCACTTTTACTCTTGTATAAGATCACTACTGAGTGAGTGAATGAGTGAGTGAGTGAGTGAGTGAGCGAGCCAGCGAGTGAGTGAGTGAGTGAGTGATTCATTCATTCATTCATTCATTTCACTCATTCATTCAATCATTTCCATACAGTATCTAGACGTAGGTATATATTGTTAATTTTTTGTCAATACTCGTGTATATATTTATGATATCTATGTTTCTACGATGAACCTTATCTGTTCAAGTCGTGATAGTTAATAAAGAACATGTTCTGATCTGCTCTGCTCTGTAGTGCTTGGCGCTGAGGAGGAAATCATCCTTGTTGATAGGTGAAGAATTTTCTCCTCGGCTGGGTTTCAGACTCACGAGTTACAGGCTAGGCGCGATGCTGACTATACTGTCGGGGACGCGCAAATAATCGGTGAAAAATCTTGGAAAGGGTTGACAAACGACGGAACGTCAAAACCACGAAGCCATAAATTCATACGCATGCGTAGTTGTCAACAAGATAATTACCAAATAAATACATGTATAGTATACTTGTATGTAAAAATGTTGCCTTATACAGAAGGACCACGTAGACAGTTAGGAAAAAGAACTTGTGCTTTTAGACAGTTGTCATGTCATAACGGTTTGCCCAGTCGATAAAGCACGGAACAAGTAATCCAGGGACCTCTGAGTTTAAATCTCAGCTATGCCAAACCTTTAAAATCTTGACGACTAGTGGTAGTCGTTGTGACAGGATGATGCTTCCCGATAACTTCAAACCATAATTTTGGATTGTTAACGTGAGAAAGCAGCCACTGGCTCGTACAGAGTGTTTTGTGTAGTACTAGTAAAGAAACTCCTACATAGGTGAACTGATTGCCTTGATTATACGTTAATGAAAATGGTGTAAAATCTTTACCAAATTTTGGAATTATTCAAATCAAAAGCATTTGCAAAAGATAAATAAATATGTCTAAAATGATAAGATTTGTCTTGAAAGAGGAGAAAATGTGGGAAAATGAGAAAATCCCGGTTACCACGATGTTTACAAAGACCTCCCCGTCAGGGTCTTTCAAACTCGGGATTGTTTGGTAAAAAAGGGTATTTTTGTTAAATAGTTCTTTCAGAGTTAAAGGACATGTAAATTCGCTTTTACCCCGACACAAACTTGTAAAAATAACTGTACAAATATACTTTCAATAACAATCTTATCAACACCAAATAAACTTCTGTGCAAGAATACATCCGAAAATATTGTGGCAGAAAGTGGAATAATCGCTGTTGGACGCAAAAAGTCGACTGCTGCAGGAAATAATTATGTTAAAATGTTGGAAGGAAACGCGTTAGGAGATTAATGTTATTTTCTGTTTTTGTGCGTTTTGCATGGCTTTCCAAAGGCATGCTAGCAATGTCATAACTACATTTAATTTTCGCAAAAGTGCGTTTCCTTGTTGAACCCTGAAAACTGCAAAGCATGGACAAAATACATAAATATATAGGACAGTAAAGGTCAAAGATCAGACAGCACGTTCTGTGCGGTCTAATATCGATCTGCACTGTCTACAAAAGCGCACTGGGTCGCATTTACAAGACTTGGGGTTAACGATTTCCGACGGAGAGTGCGGATCTACGATATAAGGCCGAGTACCAGCCAAAAGTAAACAATGCGGAGTAAGTAAAATACATCCAAATTTTTAATCGAGCCATTTGAACGTATGGAAATTATTGTTAAAGAGGCCCTTATACT
The DNA here is from genome assembly GCA_946811185.2 of Hippopus hippopus. Classification (NCBI taxonomy): domain Eukaryota; kingdom Metazoa; phylum Mollusca; class Bivalvia; order Cardiida; family Cardiidae; genus Hippopus; species Hippopus hippopus. Next base: position 35,801,540 of record OX328097.1, read on the forward strand.
CATTTTCAGCCAGTTTTAACTCATTTTGTCTTTATTTTATCAAACTATAGTCATTCTTATATCTTCGTGCCAAATATTGAGCCTGACGGTTGCAAGGTTGCTTAGATTACGGTCGATAGAAAATGCATTTCACTGAGTTGCGGCCTTCCATGTAAACAGACTCGTCGTTTCCGGTTTTTGAATCGAAGATTTCGATATATCCGTTATACACTCGGGTAGATTCGTATGAAGATCATGCATTATGTCACGTGACTATATTTGACCTTCGCCCTGCGTCTAATGAGGTAAACAAAGGAAAATGGAGGCTTCTCTGTTGCAGCCTCGATTTTCAGACGGAGGTCGCGGCCTATATGAAAATTACACCGCATCCGACTCTAGGCGGAAACCAACGGTAAATTTCCGTGACGCACCGCCATTGTTTACAGTTTCGATCGTCAGCCAGTTTTCTTCTGACCAATGCTCGGTTTCTAATACAAATCTCCGTGTTTCTTTTTTTCAATTACACCATATATGTCAGTAATTTATCCATGTGTACACAAAGGACTGATTTCTGTACCATTCTAAATTGTTTGAAATTTAACAGCGTTTTTGCTCACCGGCTGTAGACGGGCATCTTTAACCCTTAGGCTGCTCGGCGTGACTCAAGGACCTCTTGCCGACAGTGAAGATCAAGATCATACTGCACTGAACGTGCAGTCTGATCTTGAATCTATATGTCTATATACCCCTATAAAAATACTCAAAAACAAAATTTGAGGTTTTACGAACGGCTTGAAAATTCATTTTACTTATTTAAGAAGTTAGGAGTTCGTACAAGTTTTAGTCGCTGGCAGTAAAATGAATGATAAAACTTGGTAAAAACTTGCCAAGAAGCTCTAGCGTTGTTTCATTTTTCACCTGGTTTTAAAATTCATTCTTTCTGTCAGCGACTATCTCTTGACATACTGCACAATACCAGATTTTCATCGTCATAGTAATTTCCCATATGGCCTGCAGCAAGCGAAAAGGAGCATTTCAACATTTGCGTAAAGTGTCGTCTCGGATTAGCCTGCGCAGTCCGCGCAAGCTAATCCGAGACGGCACTTTACGACTACACTAGATTTTGTGCTACAGTAGACTTGGGCAAAACAGAAAATTACCTAAAAACGGAAAGCGTCGTTTCGGATTAGTCTGTGCGGACTGCGCAGGCTGATTCGAGACGACACTTTACGCAAATGTCCTAATGCCCCATATTGTAAGTACTAGTTCATGTAGTATAATTCAAATTCAAACGAGCCCTACTCTGGCAAAAGGGGGTTTAATGTAACTCCGTGGTACATTATACTAAACAATTCATCTCATAATATGGATCCATAAAATCCATTTTGTCTAACAACTGATTGAACCATGATATAAACTGGTCATTTAACATGCAGAAAGTTGACCAATAACAGAAAGTTTCGACCCAGGTCAGTCTGCACGGACAATTCCCTTCATTTTGGAAGGATTCCGTTTGTCGTTCACAAGCACTTTAAATTTCAACACGTCTATTTTTTTTTGTCGTTTGCTAAAGAGTTATATTACCAAGGCACAAAGGGGAGTTCAGCCTTTTTTATCAACTTTCGACCACAAGTTAATATCTTGTGGCTACGAAATATTTTTTTTCTCCTTTTTTTCATCTTCCCCTTTTCCCCAAATGTTTTGAAAATTTTAATTTCTCAGGGTCGTTAAAACACGGGATTGTCTTGGAAAAAATGTTAACTTGTTGCTCCGCAGCAATCGACTTTCATGAGATCAGACTGGCAGTACTTTCATGGTAAATTAATAGAATGACGGTTTAATCTTTTAACACGCAATCCCGAGTTCTAACGACTCTCTGAGGTGGGAGTCTTTTGAAAACATTGTGGGAAAAGCAGAAAATGCTGGTACCAGCATTTTCTGCTTTTTCCACAATGTTTTCTACCCCTTCAAAAACATATTCTGTCATTTGAACCATATTAGGTTTGCCGTCTGCAAATGTTTTCAATTTGGACAAGGCTAAAATTTTGTTGTTTGGTAAAGGGTAAATACATTATTTCTTTAAAAAAAAAAAAAATCGAGGTAAAGGGTAAAAAAATTATGACGAGCAATGTATCATTTTGCCAAAATATTTTCAAAAGTGGCCTCCAGCAGTGAGGGTACTCTTCACGATGGAGCCACCAAATAGCCCTTAGTTAATAAAATATTTATGAAAACACGAATTAGATTTTTAAGTACATTATATTAATCCTTCGGCTGTTAAGCGCGACTCACTGACCTTTTGCGGACTGTGTAGATCAAGATCAGACTGCACAAAACGTGCAGTCTGATCTTAGATCTACACTGTCCGATAAGAAGATATTTTTCACCATAGAAATAAATTTGAAATATCATCTGTCAGGTTTTTACTATTGGCTTGAGAGATTTATTTAATTTATATAGCAGGATAAGGGTAAATTTGTCAAACTTTACTTGAGTTATAGTCTTGTTTACATATAGGTTAGACTTATCTCTCTTTATTTATGATGGGGGAAAGGGTTTATTGAATCATAAAATAGAGAACGGGTCATTTTATATAGGACACAAACAGACAGACAGACAGGCAGGCAGGCAGGCAGGCAGGCAGGCAGACAGACAGACAGACAGACAGGCAGGCAGGCAGACAGACAGACACAAACAGACAGACAGATAGGCCGGCGGGCGGACGGACGGACGGACGGGCGGATAGATAGGTCGATAGACGGATAGATAGATAGATAGATAGATAGATGGATGGATGGATAGGTAGGTAGATAGATAGATAGATAGATAGATAGATAGATAGATAGATAGATAGATGGGAGGGTGGAAAGGTAAGTGGGAGGCAAGCTTGATGGATGGATGGGTGGATGGATGGATGGATGGTGGGTGGACGGACGCACGGACAGTTGATTATGGATGGATGGGTGGATGGATTGAGGACACATGGCAATAGAAGTTACATGACAAAAACATACATGTATAGAGAGGGCAATACAGGGGAAAACCCTCCATCTAGCAACATCCCCCGAACCCAAACCTTAGCCTCCCCGCTGCTGAGACATCTATATCATGAAATATTTATATAAATACAGAGATGCCAACATTCATTCATTAATAATTTTTCCTGACCCTTCTAACGCTGAATGCCTCTTTAGTTGCCTTTGCAGACAGTGTAGATCAAGATTGTGACTCTAGCCTCACCTGTATTTACTAAATGTTCTGTTCAAAGTGTTTGTGAAATTGCATCTAATTGGCCCATGCACTTTGCTCTAAAATAGCCGTTTGCATTTTAAGCACTCGAAAGCTTTTAGGTTCAAAATCTCACAAATGTCTAATTTTATTCGACTGATCTTCCATATAAGGGGCGGTGGGGGGGGGGGGGGCGTTAATGTATGAATTTCTTTCCAAAGTTAACGCAAACGTTTATGAATATCCATAAAATGTCACATTATCTACGTCTTTTTGTGTCATAAAACCTTGCGATGCATTTCATAATTATATATGACAGCGACACACCATGTTTATTTCAACTTGGGGCCGTGGCATTATTGTTATGGCCTGAGTCGTTTTCTCTATCAGCGTCATTGTCGAAAAAAAGGAGGCTCTTGCGGACAGCATAGATCAAGATCAGACTGCACAGAACGTGCTTTAACCCTTAACCTGCCAAATAATTCAAATGAAACGTTCAAGCTGATAGTAAAAAACCCAAAAGTTATCTTTTTGGAGAAAAAATCTTTTTATCGATCGGTGTAGATCCAAGATCAGACTGCACGTTCTGTGCAGTCTGATCTTGATCTCCACTGTCCGCAAGAGGTCCTCAAGTCGCGCTTAGCAGCCTAAAGGTCAATCTATAAAGCGCCCGCTTGTTTAGTCAAGCCTATACGATATTAACCCTTAGACTGCTAAGCGCGAATCAAGATACTTTTGCGGACAGTGTAGATCAAGATCAGACTGCACAGAACGTGCAGTCTGATCTTGGATCTACACTGTCCGATAAGAAGATATTTTACCCCCCCAAAATAATTTCGAAATAGCAATATTTGTGCGTTTACTCTAGGCTTGAAAAGTTTCATTGGAGCTATTTAGCAGGATAAGATAAAAAATCCTCTGGGTTAAGGTGGAACGTATTTTCAGCCATTGAAAGAGGTCCAGGTTTCATATTTTGGAGCTGCATGAGTTAAACATATTCAAAGTTTTCTTTATAGACATTATGACAGACAGTGCAGACCAAGATCACTATTTTTAAATCTTACAAACCGTGTAATCTAATCATTGACCTATAATGGCCTAGCTTTAATGCAGAGTTATACCATGTTGGTGAATTTCTTGCGTCCTTTAGAATCGGTACAATATCAGCAATGTGCTCATCAATTAAGCAAGATGCAAGCTATCGAATATAGTTTATTATAACAAACATCGACACCACCACTTACAAAAGCACTATCAAAAACCAACAGCAACAACACCAACACAAGCACGAGAACTGATACCTCTTCCAGCAAGACCAACACAACCACAACTACTAATACTACCACCAACGACAATATCAACCACTACCAACAACAACACCCTTACCTGCAAAAACAAGATGAGAACAAAAACGAGAAAAACAACAGCAGTCAACACCAGCAGCAATACCTGCAACAGTAACAACATCAACTACCATTGTCAAAATCAAGCAACATCAATCACCACGACATCAAATAACAACAACAAAAACACCAGCAGCAGCAGCAACAACAACAACAGCAAGAATCTGTTGCCATTTGACATTTGTTTCATTTTGTCTACTTCCAAGCAGTACAATGGACAAATACAGACATGTGATGGATGCTAACACGTGTTGCTAACTTGTTTCTTAACAGGTTTCTTGGAATATGTCGCTTTCAAACATCTCAAAAACACCAGGAAAAAAAATAAGGTATCGTTCACAGGTTTTGCTTTGCCTCCAGGAGAAGAAAAAAAAATGAGACTTATAAAAGAAATAATTCAATTTGATAAAGCACCTTGCATTTGAGTCTAGTTTTTACTCCATTAACCGAATTCGTTGGAATTAAATTTAAAAAAAGCCTGAAATGTTCTAATATTATTATTTTTTTTTAGCAAAAACAAAATTTCTTATCGTGCACCTACAGATTTTAAAAGAGAAAAGAAATGACTTACATTTTTTTTTTACTTTTTGCAGTTCTAAGGTTTTATTCCAAGAAAGGTTCCCTTCGTTTGGCTGAGCTGACACAATGGGCAAAACTAACCAGATAGATGGGCTTTGAATTTTAACTTTTAGCAAACCACAAACATTTTCAGACTCGTCTAAATCTAAAAACGTTAGTAGACGACAAATGGCTCAAACAATAGATTTTGTTTTTGAAAAGAAAATTTAGTTGAAAAGGAGAAAATGCTGGTAACCAGAATTCCTTCTTTTCCCACAATGTTTTCGAAAGGCTTCTCACTCAGAACTGTCAAAACACGGTGTTGTTTAGTAACTGATTAAATCGGAGGGATTCATTTCTTTTGTGTTTCAAGCCGTTTTTTCATAACAAAACCAGTTTAAAATGTTTATAAAAGCCTTTCATCAGTGGAGATTTGTGTCTCGGAAAGGAGGGGGGATAACCAAAACAACAGAGTTGAAAGTCTAATCGTCTGAAATGAACAAGCTCCCACGCGTTGATGTTGAAATTCACATGTTGTTATTATGTCATTTACATCAATGCATGTCTTTAACATGTTATCACATTGTAAACAAAGTGTTAAAAAGTTTTGAAATTGACCGTCAAAACAATTCAAGCTTGAGAGGCAAAAAAGCTGGTCAACTGCGCGCCATGCTGTCGACTTGAAAATGTCAGAACAAAAATGGGACTCTATGCGTTGGAACGAGTCCAAATGTAAAACGGCGTGAAAATGACAAAAAGCTCCGCGCTCTGACAGTTACATATTTTTTCTAAACGTGCGGCCATAGCAAAAGGCAGTCGCTGTGAATCAATTTCATTTCCAGTGATTTATTTTATTTGGTTTGGTGTTTAAAGCATTTTAAACAGTATTTTAGTTATTGTTGGTGTTCTTGCCCCAGTGTCCCTGAAGTTGCTTTATTACGTTCTAGTGCACCAAGAATTCAGAGCTGCTTTGCCAGACATATTAAAAATTCGTGTCGTAGACCGAAATGGAAAAAGAACTCTGTTTTCATCTGTCGTCGGAAACGGTTTTGGCTGCGACGGTTTTTAATCAAGCAATCCACCGAAAAAAAGCTGTGGGCACTATCGCTAAGCTATTGAAACATGGATTGGTGTTCGTGACATTGTCATAATAATGGCTTGCAACACGCGAAAAGGGGCATTCTGACATTAGCGTAATGTGTTGTCTCGGATCAGCTTGCGCAGTCCGCGCAGGCTGATCCGAGAAGGCACTTTACGACTACATTTGGTTTTGTCCTTCAGTAGACCTGCACAAAAAAGAAAATTACATAAAAACGGAAAGTGTCGTTTCGGATTAGCCTGCGCAGGCTAATCCGAGACGACGCTTTACGCAAATGTCCGAATTCCCCTTTTCGCGTGTTGCAGGCCATATATTGTCACCTGCTACATGTACAAACAAAATACTCAAAACGAGCGAATTCTCCAAAAGCACCAAATTTGTTCTTGGCTCCCTACATCAGTTTAGCTCTTTACCAAAAGACGATATTTTCGACTAGACCATGTTGACGGATTTGCAAATGACAAATAAGGCTTAAATGACTTTGATAAAGTAGAAAACATTGTGGGAAAAGGAGAAAATGCTGGTTACCAGCATTTTCTCTCTTTCACGATGTTTTCAAAAGCCTTTTTCGTCAGAGGCCTTAAAACTCGGGGTTGTGTAGTAAAGGGTTTATTGATTAATTGTGTAATTCTGTGTTTCATCATCGGTTTGATATTGGTCGACGCCGTTTGTAGCAGGATCTAATTCATACTAAAGTAACAAAGAAAGTGCAAACCTCTTGGTACTGCAAGAAAGTTGTATTCTGATCTGAGATATAATCTTATTATTATATCTGTGTGAAACTGAAGTATGAGACTTTCTGTTCAAAAGCACTTGAGCAGCCAATGAATTCTAGCCTTTCAACAAGTTTCAAATAAACGAAAATCGACATTTCCATTCAGGTGTAAGAAGACCCTTATATTTCAATGTAAATGGTGTTTTTTCTGACAGACTATACTAGTATTTCAAAAAAGCGGACAGTTTTGTGCAGTCTGATATTGATCCTCATTGTCCAAAAACTGCAGCTAAAGCAATGCTTTGTGCTCTGGGCCCAAATGTATGCTTTCTCTTACCAACAACAATATTGCAGGTAGGTATATATCTTGTTCTTAAAAAAGAAATCATGGGGCATGCGTTTTTTTTATTGCATAAAAAGAAAATAATGTCGTGCATAGATTTACAGTGATAGCATGTCGCCTTTCAAAAAACGTCAAAATGACGAATCACGTGACAATTTGTAAAACATGTAGATTTCAATGTCAAATTTGTGTTTTGAAAGAAATCTTAACATCTTAGACATTTGACGGCGTCATGATGCAAAATCTATGCCATCGGCTCTGTTCGACAAATTGTCGTACCAAGTTGTCAGCGGAGAACACAACATTTTTTAATTACTTGTTTGCGTCAAGGTAAAAATAAAACCCTTGTAAACAAATTCTTAAAATGTGTTCTTTTATTCTTAACTCATTACGATGCATTTGAAAAATACAACCACTCAGTCGACAAATATTGAAAACGTTGCACAAAAAGGAAGGGTTGCTTCAAACAGCATTTAATTCATTTGATCAATACAGATCATCGGGAAAGGTATCTACGCAAAGTCTCGGTGTTTCCAAAGACATTTCGCATGAATGCAATATTTTATATGATCTCACTGTTTTCACAATTTGTCGTAGTGCTCTTCCTCTCCCCGCCCCCCGTCAAACCTACCCCCACACTTTGGGGAAAAATGATGGGGAAACATGCGACAAAATTCGTACAGCCTTTTAGAGGGAGGCAGAGAGAAAGGGAGAAAAAGAAGAAAGACAGTATTGCTCATGAATTTAACGGATATTTGAAAAATTTGGAAAGCGTTTATCAATACAGGTCTTGAGGCATAAAAATGTTTTGATATGTAGATCAGAAGTTAGATATGCTCTGAACTAAGTAGCCGCTTTCGCCCTCGAGCCTTTTCGATCAATTTTTCCTCGAATTCAAATTCACGCTTTCATCGTCGATATTTTACAAAAAAATTTTTACCCTTACAGTACCAAAGGCAAGCATGGTGGACGTTGCGGACAGTGTAGATACAGATAAGACTTCACATAGTGCATATCTACCTGTTAGACATTTTTCCTATTTCATATATGAGCCATGCTCTGGGAAAAGGGGGCTTAATGCATCTCCGTGATCCATTATACCAAGCAAGTCATCACATAATTGGGGATCCATAAAATCCACTTAGTCTAGTGAATAACTGAATCTGGAGGAAGAGTGGTCCTTGGACATACAGAAAATTGATCGATAGCGAAAAGTTTCGACCCAGGTCAGCCTGCGCGGACTGCGCAGGTTGACCTGGGTCGATACTTTTCGCAGATGCATTAAACCCCCTTTTCACAGAGCATGGCTCACATATATTCTGACAAACGAGCGTAGTGAAATCTGGATCTACTAAGCCTTTCTTTTCCTCTATGAATCTGATAATAAGTTCAACTTAATCAGGTGCTCAAAGGGTTAAATTAATTTGATTGATAAGTAAAATACAAAATGTTTACAACAAATGATAGAAACATTTGAACTTTAAGTGTGTGTTTTTACAATATCCTGTAACATATTTTTGTTGAGAGAAATGTTTTTCGGTTATACTGACAATATGAAAAGGTTACAAGCTGCCCACACAAGGCGAGAGGGGAGGGGGAAGGGGTTCATTTACTGCTTGTCATCTGTCATAATTTCGAGTGAAAAAGTTGTATATTTTTGTTGAAATACATGTAGACATATGTTCTTTTAATGATATATATATACATGTACATATACATGTATGTGTGTTATGTGTATTCATATACCAGTATATGAATCACAACTCTCCGTTCTCATGTTCCAAACGGGTCCATCTGGGCCCATTGGTTTACTTTTTACAAGACGACAAAATTTTAGACTCTTCCAAATTGAAAGCATTGACAGACGGCAAATTTAATGTAGCATGAATGATAATAAATGTTACTGTAAGGTTGGTAAATATTGTGGAAAAAGGAGAAACATGAGCTTGTTTGGCAAAAGGTTAAGGCCTTGAAGTGTTGAAAAGGAAATCCCGATCCGATCTTCTCATGCAGGGACCATTTCAAACCCATGGCACTTTTCACCAAGAATTCTTTATATTGTTTTCTTTTAAATTACAAAACCAGCCACCTAAATGGCTGTAAAGTTCAGTCTAAGCCAATCTGTCGACTAGCTTTGAAAATTAGGATTAATGCCGAGTTTAAACGAACCTATGGGCGAAGGTTTTTAAATATAAGGAGGGGAAAGGAGAAAAAATGTTTGTAACCAGTATTTTCTCTTTTCTCCAAAATGTTTTCTGAACTTATAAAGACAAATTTAATTACTTAAGCCAGGTTTAATGTGTAAATGATTCATTAGGGATGAGTCTAAAATTCTATCACCCAATAAAGGGCTATTGTAACCCTTAGGTTGCCAAGCGCGACTCACTGACCTTTTGCGGACAGTGTAGATCAAGATCAGACTGCACAGAACGTGCAGTCTGATCTTTGATCTGCACTGTCTAATATGGACATATTTTCCAACCTGAAATACCTTTGAAATAGCAAAATTTGGGTTTTTACTATCGGCTTAAAAGTTTCGTTTAAGTTATTTAGCAGGATACGAGTTAAAATTGTCGGTAAATACATGAACGATCCTTCAAGCCTGTTATTGTATCTTCTCCGCCTCCAATTTACGAGTTTATTGTGCATATATTTCATTGACAGTCCATCTATCAATCCAGACTTCTTTCACAGAAATCATAATTGTCGTCTTTGCCCTACACCAGACTACAGCATCTTAGACCTGTCCAAGTCAAGACGGGTAGCTCAGTGGTTAGCGTATCTGACTCGTGACCTGGTGGTTGGGGGTTCGATACTTAGTTGCAGCAAACTTTCTTTCCGCGTAGTTTTCGCCTCTCACCTCTGATGCATGTGAGAAAAGCACTTAGTAGCTTGGAGAGAAAGTTGTGTCAGTACTTATGTGAGAAAGTCAGAAAACACATTGCGTAGGTGCACTGGTCGCTGTGATATGACCTAAGCTGTTGAAACGGCGTTAAACTCCAATACAAAGACAAAGGCCTGTTCGATGATTGAAAGCATTTAAGACTACAGATCAGATTGAGCTTCAATGACGATATTATTTCGTACTTCTCTATTGTAGAAAACATTGTTGGTAGTGGAGTCAATACTGGGCACCAGCGACTTCCCCTTTTCCTAGTATGTTTCTCAGAAACATCAAGATTATTAATTTATAAAGCGCTGGAACCAACTTAAGTTGATTTTGCGGACAGCGTAGATCAAGATCAGACTGCACAGAATGTGCAGTCTGATTTTTGATCTGCACTGTCCGCTACTTCAGAAACATCAAGATTATTTACCTATAAAGCGCCGGTACCAACTTAAGTTGTTTTTGCGGACAGCGTAGATCAAGATCAGACTGCACAGTCGTGCAGTCTGATCTTTGATCTACACTGTCCGCTACTTCATTACATATTCTTGCCAAAACAACAAGACAGCATATGCAATGTTTTTCCTGTTTGAAGAAGTCCATTTCATTCATTCAGCACTGTCACGGTCAAAGCATGAGATAGATCTAGGTTATTGAAGGGTAATAAGAATCCTTCATTTTTCAAAAGGAAAAAGATTATCTGTTATAATATGCGGCCTTCTTACATGTTCATATCTTCAGATGTGATCTACATTTCATTACAAATATGCGCGAGACCTCATCATTAAACGCTGACGTCATAATGATTCGCCTTTTGACCTCGACCCTGAGGGCGGCCATTTACCGATCACATGCATTTCTGTTGATGTTTATCGAACGTTCGCCTTCGGGTAAAAAGAAAAATGACCCTTCACATACAATCTTTAACGTATCGGTCTCCGAATGAGACTCCAAAGTTCAAACATGACTTCATTTATAAAAATGCATCACGTCATCCCTCTAAGTTTTAGACCTTTTAACATTTTACGAAACAATACCAAGTTTTAACGACGCGAATGAAAAAGGCTTTTGAAAACATTACGGGAAAAGGAGAAAATACTGGTTACCAGTTCCTACAATGTTTTCTACCCATTTAAAGACAAAACCAATCATTTGAACCACACTTAATTAAATGTCGTCTCTGAATACTAGTACTTTCATATTGGAATACAGAGCTCCAGATAAGGGGGAGTGATGGTATTCTAAATCCATTATTTCTCTTTCAAACCCTATGTTATGGGTACTCATTAGAATCGTCTCGTTGAGACGATTCTAATGAATACCCATAACATACGGCTTGGTGCAGAATAATTAGTATTTTTAATTTTAAAATCAAAATCACTCCCTCTATCTGGAGCTCTGGGAATAGTCTAAAAATCTTGTTGTTTAGTAAAGGGTTTACTCTTCAGTGGAGGACAAAATTTTAGTCTATTTTAAAAGAACGACAAATCACATGTAATATGAATAAGACTTGACTTTGAAAGTATACGTAATATTGTTGGAAAAGGAGAAAATCCTGATAAACAGCATTTTCCTCTTTTCACACGATGTTTTCAAAAGCAATATAACTCGAAATTTTTTCTTTTAGTATCTTTCACAAGGTCTTGGTGTATATGAAAATGAACGCTTTGTAATAGTTAAGAGGAAAAAAAAAAAATCAGCAATATTGGTACAAGTGAACTTTTTATTTAACAAATTTTATCCCTTTATCACACAATCCCGACTTTTAACGACATTAAGGTAGAAGGATTTTATAAATATTGTGGGAAAAGAAAAAAATGCTGGTAACCAGCATTTTCTTTTCTCACAATATTTTCTACCAAAGACAGAAATCGTCAACTTAACAACATTTGATTTATCGTGTGTATATGCTTTGGTTTGGACAAGTCTAAAGTTTTGTCGTATGGCAGTCCTTTCCATTGCCCTTAAATACATTTGCATGTTTACTACCATGCACACGTGCCAATAAAATGTTTCTGGTTTCCATTCATGCACTCTGTATGCAGTTTACAAACTATTCTTTTCATGAATTTCTTCATAGCAATATCAACACAGAGAAGAGGGCTTAACTAAATCTATTTAATCAAATTGATATGAAAGCAGAAAATGTGACGTAAACGTAGAGGCAAAGGTCTGCCTCAATGTGTTAAAAAGAAGCCAGCTGTCTATCGTCAGAATCCGATTTTAAAAACAAGACATGCTTAACCTTAAAACCGATTAGAGAAAATGCACATTTTCAAATATTCTGAAAGAATAAGTGGATTCCTCGGTATTTTCAAAGCAAGAATATTTCATAAAATATCTAGCAATAGGATATCAGGCACAGAAGGTCCTCAGCTGTCAAACTGATCCGCGCGACTAAAATCACCTTTACGGACCGTGTAGATTAAGATCAGACAGCACAAAACGTGTGGTTGGGTCTTGGACTTGCACTTTCCGATTCAGCGAGCTTTGTCCGGCGCAAAATGAAAGTTTGCAATTGCAGTATTCGGGTTTTTATTATTGGCTGGAATTCTTTATCTATCTCTTTACCAGACGATTAAAATTCTAGACTAGTCCAATTGAAAGCACTTGCAGACGAAAATTACATGTGGCTAAAATAATGAGATTAGTCTAAAGACTAATCTCATTATGAGAGTTAGAAAACATGGTGGGAAAGGGAGAAAATACTGGTTACCAGTATTTTCTCCCTTTCTCACCTTGTTTTCAGAAGCCGAATGTCGTTAAACATGGGATTGTTTGGTAAAGGCGTTAATTTGTTTTAGAGCTGTAGGGTTCAAAACCAATATTATCCCTGCATCCTTCGGAATGAAAGCAAATACACTGTAATTTTATTATGTAACCCCATTTAATAACTATTTACATACAAATACAAAATACTTCAGCTTCAACTGTCCCCATTATGTTTACCTTTCCAGTAATTACAACTGATCAAAAATAAATAACGGCATTTTTTTCTAGTCCATTTATTTATTCAACCCTGAAGGCGGAGAGCAAAAACTTGTTCAATATGTCCTCAGGCAAATATCTATCGTATATGTTAATAACAGGTTGAACAAGACGTCTTATTGTTTTTCTGACATGACGTTGTTGCCACTTGATTTTAATGTAAGAAATGATTACAGAGAGGGTTTTCCCCTGCCAAAGGCCTTTTCACATTCACGTGTAATGACCTAGTGGGCTGGTGTTAAAATACCGTTTGATATTGAAGACGAATGTCATTTTTTATGTACATGTACATACCAATTACACATTTCACCTTTCACATGGGAAGCCTTTATGTAGGAAATGATTACAGAGAAGATTTCCTCCCTGTCAAAGACCTTTGCACATTCTTCTGTCATGAACTAATGGGCTGGTGTTAAAAGACAGTTTGATATTGAAGGCGAACGTCATTTTACATGTACATGTACATGCCAATTACATATTTCACCTTTGACACTGCAAGCCTCGAGGTACGTTTCAAACTATCTGTGACTAAACATGGTAAATTGATAGATAAACAAAATGAGTGAGTAAATAAATATAGAATGAATCTATAAAATAGGAATGAATTACCGCTTTGTACTGTTGCGTTCCATTGGTAAATACTTGTAAATAACGAAAAACGGATCGGTGAGTGAATGTAAATGAGAATAGGTCGATAATAAACGACTGAATTAATGGATAGATGAATGAATTAATGAAATTATCGAAAAATTTCACATGAAAAACATACAACCAATTAAATATTTCAGAGGAAAATCAACATTAGAAAATTTTGAATTTGTATCAATCCATGGTGTGACATTCCTGATTTGGTGTACTTAGAATTAAGAGTTAGTAATCCAACTCCTGCTGAAATATAACGTAAAGGACGATTTAGAAAACACTATTTTAAAAATATGGATAAGATTTAATACCTAAATGAATGTGAAAACATTGTAGCAGTCGGGGAAATCCCTCATCACGAAGACTGTTCCCTTATCCATAGTGCACTTTCCAAAGTGGTCTGCTACAAGATATACCATTACTGTTTGCAAGTTAGTTTGATGAAAGTGTTGGTATTTAGGTACCTCATATCTCTTTCAAACATGTTAAGCTGTACAATAAAATATTTTTGATTTCACAATCTGCCTTTACTGCGCAGACTGATCTAGTTGTAAACTTTTGACAAAGACCATCGAGGTCCGTATTCACTAACCATTCTTCAAAACATTTTTAGTCTTATTCTCTGAGATTTTCTAAATTTGAAAGTAACACATATTCTGATTGGCTAAACCAAATGGTTTAGCCAATCAGAAGTAGTGTTACGTTCTAATTTAGACAATTCTTGAGAATAAGACTAAGAATGTTGTTAGGAATGGTTGGTGAATACGGACCATGCATTGGCAATAAATAGGTCTAGGATCAAACCATAAGTACCATACATGTACGGCCTTTGCATCTCTGTCAGATGACAGCACTGCAGTTTAAGTCAACAAAATATATGTACTATCATTCTGTATTCTATATTCTGGAAAACGTGGAATGAAATGAAACAGTTGCGCCATCTCCTTGATGCGTTATACCAAGCCAGTCATCCCATGATTTAGGAGCCATAAAAATCCATTTTGTATAACAACCGACTGAATCATTGGATTAATTGGTCCTTTGACAGGCAGAAGATTTACTAATTTCAAGCAGTTTCGACACAGGTCAGCTTGTGTGGGTTACACAGGCCTACATGGGTCGATACGTTATGCAGATGCATTTAGCCCCCTTTTCGCAGAGCATGGCTTAATTATATTTGACAATATTTCGGAACAGAAGCAATTGCTTGTAATTATTTATTGCTCCTATTCCAGTTAAGAATCCGGTAAAAGCATTATCTTTCAACCCTTCAAGTATTTTACCATTGTGTAATTTGTAAAAGGATTTGGGGTTTAGACTGATTGTTTTATGGCGTTTAATGCCTTCTTCAACATTATTTCATCCATATCGCTGCAGCCAGTGCGCCTTTCCATGCTTTCATTTAGTTTGTTTTACCAACACTTGGTAACATATTCTTCCCAAGCTGCGGGAGAAATAAATCTTGTTGCAATGTATTATTAATCCACGAAAAAAGCAGAGCATAGATTTCAGAGACCATGATCCCTGCTTTCAATCCCTTTACATTACCTAAATACCGGAGTCGGCTAGTTGGTTTAGAAACGGGCTGTAAAGGAATAGGCAAAGGGTTTTGTTGTGTATTGTTCTACAAGAGATACAGTATAAAGTTTATGGTACAAAAGTATGAGCTTCAAGTGGACACTTATCCCTTTGCTTCTAGCTTACAATGTACAAAAACATTCTAGTCATGTCTCTCTACTTGTCCTTATATAGGAAAAAATCTATCGTATTCTAGGAAAGTCAGTTTCACAATGAAGTGGCTCATGAGTTGTAGAGCCCTCGTCATTTTTTTATGTTGCTAAATTCAGAAACTTTTTCATCACTGAACTTAGTAAAGCATCAGCTGGCAAATGATGAAATTATCAATACAGTGTAGGATTTTTTTTATGGTATTTCATAATTGAGATACGTAGCCTCTTTAAATGCTGTTAGTTTTCGCATGAAAATTTTGCAAAGGCTTTTCTGGAAATGTCAAATGTACAAAAGCACACGTCGAATGTGTGGGATCGTCTTGAAATAAGCACGATGACGTCACGTCTGATCTCATAAGAACAGAGGGAGTTACCGATTGCAACACGACTGTCCTGTAATTTAAGGACACATGCCACAGTTTTTACCTACGGACAGATAATTATATATCTTTGTGCTCAGATGGTACGTAATATAATATATGCTCCTTAAAAAATGAAAAGAAAAGTATATGCTGCAGAGAAAAATACAAACATACAGTTCTTCGAAGGAGATAACTCTGGTTAAAATTACAGAAAATAGGCTTTACTTTCAAACCTAAAAAAAAGGTTATTAAAGTAACAAATAAAGCTCTAACAAATGATAATGCTTAAAAATGTGATGTTTGCCAATAGTAAAAAAGATAAATCGAAAGAATTAAGGAACTAAACACATTAGAAATACTCTAACGTGTCAACAAAGACTTATTTTCTGATCATTTTTCTGGAACAAAAAAATTTCATCGGACTGTTTTTATTTTTTTACGTTTTGCACAGAAATAGTTCTTTCCAATATCTTGTAAAAAATAAATAAAAGTATATCAAGCGGGGCAGTGTAAAGAGAAACAGTGCATTTTTAAGAGTTGTTGAGAAAATGAATTACTTCCCTTTATAATGAACGTATATTTTGGCGTGATTTAGCATACCGACCATTTAAATCTTTAATTTTTCTTCCAGGTCTGTGAGTTTCAAAAGACAAACGACATCTCACAGATATAAATATCCTGTCTCACTGTCATAGTAACTCAATGGAATATAAAAGAGTTACATGTGCATACAAGAGAGCAGAGAAAACTGTAGTATATGTCCTTAAAATGTCAAAATACACCATGTTGCTGAATTTAACCGTCAAGTTTCTTCGCACTTGCTAAGCTAAGTTTTTTTTTTTTTTCAGTATCTTACAAAAGATGACTCATGGAAAAAAAATGAATAGGTCTTTTTAACCTTGGATTACCAGATTTGGACAGTTAGAAGCTTCCAGTTCATTGTACTTGTATTTCCTCGTGAATTGCAAATATACATATCGATCAAGGTTGAAGATAATGAAAAAAGCTGTAAATAACAAACGATAAATTATCTATACAATTTACATACCGATTATTCAAATACACGAACGTTTTTTTTTTAACTTATTAAAAAATATCCGCTGAAAGGAAGTATCGATCTTTTGCTATAGGTAAATTTTGTGCATGCCCAAAGGTCTACCCTACGACATGTTTCAATCGGTTTTCAACCCTTATCCTGCAAATTAACTAATATGACATTTTCAGTTCTGTCGGGTAAAAACCCTAATATTACTATTTCAAAAATACGTTTTGGGGAATAATATCCCCTTCTCGGACAGTGTAGGTTCAAGATCAGACTGCGCGGCTCATCTTGTTCGTGGTTCTGATATTTCTTTTTATTTCTGGATCAAGAGTTGTGGATGGGTATCAAAAACTTCGTTTTGCAGCATCTAATCTCTGGCTGACGTTTTTGGCACTGTCTTCTCTTATACAAAGCAGACATTGGGGGTTCAATTATGTACATGTACTCAGTAGCATTTGTGCCCCAGGGCCCGTATTCACCTCACCATTCATCCTAAATTTTACTCTTGGCCTTATTCTAGATTTAAAAAGTAATGCAATTTCTGACTGGTTAAACAACTTGATTTGGCCAATCAGAGATTAGGTAACTTTTAAGTTAAAAAAATTCTGGAGAATTAGGCAAAGAATTGAGAATGGACGATGAATACGGGCCCAGGTTTGAGACTGAACTTTTGCGCTGAACACCATGGTGGTGATATATTTCAAACCACAGTTCGGTCGGCTACATCATTACATGTGACACCAGACCGAATTGTGGTGTTAAACTTTTCAATAGTCATAATGACTGGGGAACTAGTTACCACCACTATAACCACAGCCACCATCATAATCAACATCATGATCATGATCATTACCATCATCAGACATAATCAGATATAATCATCATAATCATTGTCATGATCATGATCGTCGATGTCGTCGTAACAGTAGAACGAGTTATATCTCTGATCTGCACAAAGAACCAAATCATCATCATCATCATCATCATCATCATCATCCCTCCTCCTGCTCCTCAAATCACAATTATAGTTATTATCGTCATCGTAAATATTTAATTTTCTTAGGTATACCAATATAACATTAAAAGTTCGGATAACACCGTTTCTGTCCAACACCATATTCGCTTCATGAACTGACAAACATTGGCGTTGAATAATGGCATTATCCATCTTTTTCATCATCATGATCATAATCAAAATGTCGCTGTGAATGAAAACTACAGAAACTGTTTTTACCACAGTTCTTTACTTATCTTTAATACCCCCCCCCCCGCTCCCAACCATGTATTATGGATTCAAGTCGTCCATCTGTATGTGAACATAACTTGTGTCCTCTTTCCATCTTTCAACCGATTTGGCCATAAAACACCATTGTCCGGTGCAGCAAGGCTTTATCTTACCGCCTTAACTATCAGTCATTTCCCATAGATAATTTTGGCAATCGAAGAATCCCTGTTTCAAGTCCCTTCATTTTTTTTTTATTACCCTATAAGGAAAGATAAGGATAAGTTTTACGAAAAAAACAAAGTTTTGGACTTGTCCAAATTCAAAACATTTACACGCAATAAACTAAATATGACTCAAATAGTGGGATTTGTCTTTGAAATGGTAGAAAACATTGCGGGAAAAGGAGAAAATGCTGGTTACCAGCATTTTCTCCTTTTCCCACAATGTTTTCAAAGGCCCTCTTCCTTAAGGTCGCTAAAGAGAAGGGTTGTGAGGTAAAGGATTGAAAATAGAATGTCAAGTGCTCCCAAATCACGTGTGACTTATGTAAGCTCTATTTCAAAGATTTCTTGGCCGGAAGAAAGTCAAGTGGTGTGTTTCCCTTTCTCTAGCCGAATAAAACAAAACATTAGAGAACAGCCATTTTTTATAATTTACTTATTGATATTAAATCGATTTAAAAAAAAAAAACTTAAAGCACACGATCGAGTATGAAAAAGAATTTACGACCATACTGTACCAAGCTAGGACAAACAGCTTGAGTTTTGGCCACACTCTAAGCAAACGACACAAGTCGCCGATTGGATACTTGCCTCATAACCTTTGGCGGTCAATGGTCAAATTCAAGTGCTGTTTACGCACAATGTAAATGAATATTTTTGAGTGGCCAAAATACACTCAAAGTCTATTTTTGTCAATTTTTGTCGAAGTTATTCATTTTTCAGCCCACCGGAATATTTATATGGTTAACCCTTTACAACACAGGAGTTTAAATGACCATCAGGAAGAAGGCTTTTGAAAACTTTGCGGGTACAGGAGAAAATGTTGGTAACTAGCATCTTCTCCTTTTTCTACAACTTTTTCTTTATCCTATTAAGGACAAATTTCATAAGTTTGGCCACCTTTAATTTGTCGTCTGCAAATGTTTTGAATTTGGACCGGTCTAACATGGTGTCGTTTGGTAAAGAGTTGATACACGTTTCCCTGCATTGTCGTAACTTGTCTATGCTCACGTGACAGATTGCAGTAATCAAATTTTGTACCCGATTTTTCCAGCCGTTCTGGTGATTTTCCTGTTTAAGTAGTCATAAGAAAACAAATGTCGAGATGAGTCAGCACAAAATAATATTTATAAAACCGAGAGTACTAATACGAACGACATGTGGAATAGCGTATGACTTGTTTGAACAAATTGTTCTGAGAAATCGTTGTTGAAAAAGACAAAATTTCCATCTGACAAGCCGTTTTGACTTCACTCGTTCTGTCAATTTCCTTAGTCAAATGGACATGAGAGAACAATTATCATAAGACATAAGGAAAATTTCATTTCTAAAATCTACATTGACAACTACAAACGACATGTGAAATACCAGTAGCGTACGACTTTTTTTTTTTTTCATTTTTTTCTTTTTTAAAAAAAAGTTGTTGAAAAGTATGGTGGCATATTTCTGCCACGAGGTATGAGATAGCTATCATGATAATTTTAGTAAACTATCGCCATAAATTAAAAGTTTCCTGGAAATCTTATCAAGAAAGTGAAAAGTTTCCTGATAAAAGTATCACGATAAACTAATATTTTGGCAGAAATATGCCACCATAGAAAAGGACACAATTTACCTGTTTTTTTCCTGTACACGATTTTTTCCCTACTACAGCAGACCGCTTTGGAAAATAGAGATAGCTTGTATAATAAGCAATCTCTCCCGTTAAATATGCATTGATACCGTAAACATATGCTCAATCTCTCTGACTTAAAAGAATGTTTTCATCGACCTCTGCTTCAAATTGCCGGGCTTGGCAGAATATTGTACGAAATGCTGGTAAAAGAAAATCCAGGAAAGTATGAATAGGTGTACTGGCCGCCACGATATAACTAAAATGTTGTTGAAAATGGGGTTGAACAAAATATAAACTAACAGACAACTGCTCCATATTATTGTAACCCTCAGGCTGGTAAGCGCCACTCAATGACCTTTTACGGACAGTGTAGATCAAGATCAGACTGCACAGAACGTGTAGTCTGATCTTGCATCTACATTGTCCGAAGAGGGGATTTTTTTTCCCTCAAAAATACCTTTAAAAATAGTAAAATTCTGGTCTTTACGATAGGCTTTAAATTTTCATTTTACTAATTTAGTAGCTTAAAGGTTACGAGTTACTGAGTGAAACCTTTACCAAACAACTGTTTTCTTTTATCACCCCATCAGATCATGTATACCCAATATAAAATGGCATGCAACACGCGAAAAGGGGCATTCGGACATTTGCTTAAAGTGTCGTCTCGGATCAGCCTGCGCAGTACGCGCAGGCTAATCCGAGACGGAACTTTACGTCTACATTAGATTTTGTGGTACAGTAGACTTGAGCAGAACAGAAAATTACATAAAAACGAAAAGTGTTGTTTCGGATTAGCCTGCGCAGATTGCGCAGGCTGATCCGAGACGAACTTTACGCAAACAGTGTCCGAATGCCCCTTTTCGCGTGTTGCAAGCCAAAGGAAAATCCCTGACCACCCCAAGACAGAAGGATTTGGAAACATTCTGAAAAAAAATTGAATGACACTCATATTCTATCATATGCGCCACATATGAGACGTCGTCCGCGATTGCTTTCAGTAAGGTTAAATGTTCTTTTTATTTATAAATGCTTTGATATAAGAAAACAAAATATCAAAGAAGCCTCATTTAGTCACTTTCATGATTATATAGTCATAACAATGCATTGTTGATTTTCAACATGATTTGAATTAACGTTACCTGTGATATGATGTGAACATGTGATCCGGCACATGACATTTTTTACAATTTTAATGGATACACACGCTGAAGACTCATACTGTCCCGTAAATCCACACTTTGATATGAAAGGCTTCACTGTCCGGCTACAGAAACTACCTATAGAGTACACAGCAAGGAACTAGATCAGACTGCGCTGTTACACAGGCTGATCTGTGTCTTTGCTGGGTGTCCTTGTCTATTTGTGGGTTAATCAATATTTGTGTGTTTGTTTCAGTTTATTTGTATGTTGATATGTGTTATGTATGCCCTTAAAGGGCCCACTATGGAAATAATAAACTCCTCTGTTCTGTTCTATTCTATTCTCTTCTATGTTCAACTTTTTTGTCTGATTATGACTTAACAAATTAGTGTGAATAAGGACAAAACCAATACTGTGACATAGACCTATGGACTTTCCTCATTGATAGGCACTCTAGACACTTGATAACCCTTCACCAGGCGACAAAATATTAGACTCGTCCAAATAGACTCGAAGCACTTATAGGCGATAAATCGATTATAGTGACAAAACATTGTGGGAACGTGAAGAAAATACTGGTTTCCAGCATTTTCATCTTTCCCGACAATATTTTCAAAAGCTTTCATCTGTACGGCCGTAAAAAATGGATTCTTTGGTATATGGGTTAATACTTGAAACTTGGACCTGACCTATGTCACTTGTTCAAAGCCCAAGGTTTAGTTACTACGCAGATGTGTTTTTCACTCCGGGAAAAAAATTAACCCTTAAGCTGCTGAGTGCGACTCACTGACCTCTTGCGGACAATGTAGATCAAGATCAGACTGCACAGAATGTGCAGTCTGATCTTGGATCTACACTGTCCGTAGAGGAGATATTTTTACCCCAAAAATATTTTTGAAATAGCAATATTAGGTTTTTTACTATCGAACTGAAAAATTCATTTTAGTTATTTAGCAGTATTATGGTTGATGGAAGTGCAAGGCTGTCCCGAATTTCGATGAAATTACAAAGCTTACCTTGGGAAGAAAATAGAGATAGAATATAAATTGTGTTTTCAATACATGTACATGTATTCGTTTTTCGGCGTGGCTGAATGTGCTGACTTTTGACCTACTTTTTGGTACTGATAACAGGTGAATAAATAGAAATTTGTGATTGGTCGAATATGTTAGACATGTTTATTTTATGGGCCCCTAATTATTTGAGGACAAAATTACGCCGTCTATCTTTTTTAAAGATATTTCTTGTTTGTTCTTCACCGATTTCAACTGTATTTCAGTTTTATCAGAGGGACCAGTGCACCTATCCATACCTGCTGGGACTTTCTAACTATAGCACAGTCTTTTCAAGAGTCTTTTTACCCCTGCCCGACCTGTGTAAGTTTTTTTTCCCTATGTCATAATTATGACGCCATCCCACTTAAACATAATCTTTTCCGGGTTTCAAAAGCACTAGACAGGACTTTGCCATGCCCAATCAAGGGATTCTCAAACGTGACATACGTTGGAGAATCAAATCTGGGTGTCTTGATTACAAATCGAACACCATAACCACCGAGTCACGAAGTACCCTCCCATTTTGAATCAACTTAGAGACAGTCATAGGCGTAGTTATATTTTTTTGGGTAAGGAGTTCTTTGCCCGCCGGAGTAGCTCTGTGGTTAGCGTATCGTACTCGCGACCTGGTGGTTGTGAGTTCGATACCTGGTTGAGGCAAAACTTTCTTTCCAGCGATTTTTCGCCTCTCACCTCTGATGCATGTGAGAAAGTATTCGGTGACCTGGAAAGAAA
Organism: Hippopus hippopus; assembly: GCA_946811185.2. NCBI lineage: Eukaryota > Metazoa > Mollusca > Bivalvia > Cardiida > Cardiidae > Hippopus > Hippopus hippopus. The sequence goes on from OX328097.1 coordinate 35,824,507, forward strand.
GTTGTGTCAGTACTGGTGTGAGAAAGCCAGGAAACACATGCGTAGGTGCACTGACCGCCATGATATGACCTAAGCTGTTAAAACGGCGTCATACTCCATTTCAATCAATCAATCAATCAATCAACCAATCAATCGATCGATCGATCAATCAATCAGTCCTAATCAATCAATCCTGTCAGTTTTTTATCAGATGATAAAATTGAGACTCATCCGTGTTGACAGCACTTGCAGACCACGAATCAAATCTGGCCTAATTTATGAAACTGTATTTGTCTTTGAAAAAGTAGAAAACGTTGTGAGGAAAAAAGAAAATGCTAATTAATAACATTTCTCCTTATCCCACAATATTTTCAAAAGGCTTCTTCGTTGGAGCCGTTAAAACATAGGACTGTTTGGTAAAGGATTAAAGAAAAAATAAACGAGGTGATATAGGTCTATCTCGCTCCCTTTCAAAGGTATTGAATCATAAATCGGGTTTCTCTCTCGCCCTGCCCTTTCAGGCTCATGGGCATTTAATGCTGTTTTCATGGGCATTTCATGTGTAAAAGTACTCAGCGCTCCCTCCAAACCGATTGCAGCTTTCCTACATATACAAAGTCAAAATAATACGAAGTAGTGTAAGAGGTCTGAATCCTGTCGCTATGACTTTCATCAATCCCGTTATAGAGTTTCGGCTAAGTAGGGATTCGAACCTACAGCCACTGGCTTCTCACAAATTCTACGCTGTAACACTGAGCTAACGTGGTCCTAGCCTGGATTACCTGCCTGCACACGACGTCAGATAGGAAATTGCAATCATTAGCACAAGAAGGACCAGGCGAACGGGTGCCTTAGCTCATGGGCCCTTGAGAAGTACCTGTGTTGAACATTTTGACTCGCTGCAAACGTAATAAGTTCGACTTCTTTTCGCTGTTTCATAGTCGATTTATATAACAACTGAAGATGATTTTGGTCGTAATGTGGCACCAGGTAGCAAACGGTGTAGTTCCAAGACCAGACGGCACAGAACGTGCAGTCTGACCTTGATCCATGCCACTCGGTAAAATTTATTCATAAGTTGATGTTGGCAGTGAAAGATCTTACGAGGTCGATGTCCAATTAAGGAAGGAAAAGTTAATGTTTCAAAAGATAAAAATGTGACGTCATTTCCTGTTGTTAATTTGCTTAACCCTTTCTGCGCTATAGGCGAAAGCAGGGGCTTTTGTGGACGATGTAGATCAAGATCAGACTGCACAGAACGTGCAGTCTGATCTTTGATCTATATCGTCCACTTGTTTAGCTAAGCCTGAGTTTTAGCAGATTGTATTTTACAGCCTTCGAGTATAATTTTTTGCACTGAAATAGTTAACACATCTCTTTCTGTTGACGAATTCCTGTGTTTTGCAACAGACGACATTTTGAAAACATCGTGGCAATAGGAGAAATTGTGCTTAAAAGAGCAGTTTCTTATGTATCAACAATTTTTCATGCACACTCCTGCTTTAAACCGTAATGTATGTTAATTGGTCTCTTGTACATTTTTTTCCGCTTCAAAGCCCATGCTTCAAATTCGTTCCAGAAGATCGTAACCTCCTAGATCTACTTCAGTGACAGTCTAGTCTATTACAAAGTGATTAGAGAATTTACAAACATTAGATAATTTCGAAGGATTGTTTGTACATATTTGGGACGTTGAAGGTGAAGTCGTAGGACTTGTGTCGCTCTGTGCTCTAGGCATACTCGGTAACGTTATAGGTTGAGGACTGTAAGTTAACGTTTAAGCTGCTAAGCGCTACTAAAGGATCTTTTGCGGACAGTGTAGATCAAGATCAGACTGCACAGAACGTGCAGTCTGATCTTTGATCTACACTGTCCGATAAGGACATATTTTTCCGAAAAAGTAACCTTGAAATAGCAATATTTGGGTTTTTTACTATCGACTTGGAAGGTTCATTTTAGTTATTTAGCAGGTTAAGTGTTAAAGGGCAAGTCAGCGAGTAGTATAGGTGTCGGAATCGACATCAGACGTCATACGACTGTCACTTGTAAGACCCTGGCTCTTCTTGAAACAGACCCATTTCAATTCTTTCGTGCTCATTGAACAGCACTGACACACGTAGGCGACCTCTTGGCAGCTCACCTTGTGATACCCAGTTGGCTGGCTACCACAAAAAAGCCTTGCCCAGACTGAAATTGGCAATGGCTTATTGCAAGCTACTTCTCTTTTTCATTAAATGTGTCGGATGCAAGATTTATACCTGCATCTGCTAGTTTTTCTGCTCTTTTTGGGATGTTTTGAATACTAGGGGCGTGAAAATTCGAATATAGAAATGAGTTAAAGCATTCTGCGTAAAGAAAATAAAACGGAGATTTTTTTGTCGTTTGTCAATCCTTTCCAAAAACTTCTTGACCAGCATTAGCCTCGGCCGTGTTCACCAACCGAACATATTAATTTGTTTCATTTGAGCCATGCTCTGTGAAAAAAGGGCTTGATGCATTTGCAAAAAGTATCGACCCATGTCAGCCTGCGCAGTCCACGCAGGCTGACATGTGTCGAAACCTTTTGCTATTTGCCGATTTTCTGCATGTCCAATGACCATTCTACCTTCATATCCAGTCAATTGTCAGACTGAATGGATTTTAGGGATCCCTAATGTGATGACTTCCTTTGTATAATGCATCACGGACATACATTAAGCCCCCTTTTGCCAGAACATGGCTCATTTATTTTATATCCTGAGGATTAACAGCTATCGCATAGACAGACAGTTGTTTTCGACTTGTAGCAGATCATTTTGATAAAAACTGACAAAACGAGAAATTGTCTCAAATTTTACAACCATAAAACTTGGATTCGTGCTCAGCTCAGTTTGTGCTTAAGTTTAAGTTTCGTTGATGCCTTCAAGAACTAAGAAAATTGGCAGATGAGCCTTTGATTCGGGAAAGAAAAAGGAAAGAAAATCTTTTAAAGTTAAGAAATTGCTCTTCATTGTGCCTTACATTAGAGTTTCATGGCTTTAAGATTTTATGTTCAGCCAATTGGAGCACATAAATGTGCACAAGTACTGATAATGTATGTTTTCTAATTTGTATTTCTACATTTTCAAGAGGTAGATCTAGATCTGATGAATTAAAGGAAGAAAAATTTCATGCTAGATGTGACCTCGTTGCTTTAAATATGTAATTACGAAAATCGACAAGTCTTGATGATAGATTGACAGATGTTACACAAGAAACAATTTTATTTTGTATGTCACGTATCGCAAAGTGACAGTTATCATAAACGGTCTCTTGAAAAATCTATCAACCATGTTGAAATATGTCGAGATGACGTCATGTCGCGTGATGAATGGCGTAACATTTACAAGTTTGTAAAATATACATTCCAAAAGTTAACGTCTCTATAATGCAACCCGGCCCTCCCGTTATTTACCGTAACCTGACTTCGCTTTACATGTCAACTTACATAGCCCAGTAACGCGGCATGTAATGAAGAGCACTGGTTGTTTTAACGTTGATTCCTTGGAACACAGCCCTTAGCATTTGAGTTTAGCCGTGAAACAATTGAAAAAAGAAAGAAAGTAAATGTGAAAAACACAGAACGTAGATCTACTTGGCGGTTGTATAAGAGGAATTTCGCCGCACTGCGACAGGTCTACGGAGTTTATCCGAGATCAGATAGCACCAACTTGATCTAGATCTAGATTGGTCTCACAAACACCCAAAACCCTGTTTGCAGTTTTGTAAAAGGTAAAAATTCATGTAAATTCACTTTACTTGCTAAATAGACTCTGTTTATTATCATTTATATATGAGCTGCCCTCTTGCTAAAGGGGGTTCATTTATGTATCTCCGTAATGCATTATATCGAGCGAGTAATTACGTCATTGTTGATCCATAATATATACTATTACCGAATGAATCATGAGGTAGAATGGTCCTTGGACAAGTAGAAAATTGTACCATAGCAAAAAGTTTCAACCAATGTAAGCCTGCGCAGACTGAAGTGGCCCAAAAGTTCTAATTTAGCGTAGCGTAGCGTTTCATGTGGCATGTTTGCCCATTTTTTGATGATCCCTGGATAAACGAGTGGTCAGATGATGATGACCTCTAAACCTGTATGTGTCCAGCTGTCAAGTGTTGATGGATGGTCAAATATAGCACATGTATAACGGTTGAGAAATTACAGCCATCGAAAAATCGCTCGCCACTTCGTCATATGTGTGGCAGGGTTAACTCTTCACATGGCGACAAAATTTTAGATTTGCCAAAATGGAAAGCTTTTGCAGACGACAAAATGAGATGTATCTCAAATGACGGGCATTTGTCTATAAAAGGTTAAAACATGGTTCAAAAAGGTGAAAATGCTGGTAACTTGCATTTTCTCCTTTTTCCCATAATGTTTCCAAACGCCGTCTTCTTCGATGCGGTAATTTGATGAAGGGTGGACTGAATTGCCTCCTTATACAAATTTACTACAGATAACTTTAAAAACACTCCTGTGAAAACTGAAAGTCAACATTAACTATGGTTTAATAGAAAAGAAAATACTAATAAAAACCTTTTGACAATTTCTTCCTTTGCTACAATGTTTTCAAAGGCAGTCAGTTGCAAGACGCTTGAAGCCTTTGACACAAGGAAAAGAGTCAGCACTTTGGCTGACAGGCAGTATTAACCCTTATCCTGCTAAATAAGAGAAACGAAACTTTCAAGCCGATAGTAAAAACCAAAAGTTTGCTATTTCAAAGTTATTTCTTGAAAAAAGATATCTCCCTATCGGACTGTGTAGATCCAAGATCAGACTGCACGTTCTGTGCAGTCTGATCTTGATCTACACTGTCTGCAAAAGTTCCTTGAGTCGCGCTTAGCAGCCTAAGGGTTAAAATGTTGTGAAAATTCCATGTAAATGACGCCTGAACTAAAAGTTTGGTACGATGAACAGCTTTCCTGTCCAAGGTCTTTGACTCATTTGCATAGAACAGTTTTTTTTTTATTTCGGGCGGGGTGGGGGGGGGGGGGGGCTTCTTGTAACAGGTGTCTTCACAAATTTTTATAGTCAACTAGCAACTGAAGTAAAAGTTCAATCATTGAAAGGAGGCAAACAACCAAATGTTGTCCTCTCCCTCTGCTACCAATACCTTCATTGGCAGTGTGTTTGTGTGTGTGTGTGGTGGGGGGGGGGGAAAATCGGGGTGCGGTTGGGTTGCTCGTTGGTGTCTACAGCAAGCAGTGTCTGAAAGACATTCGGTTAAATGAAACTTTTAACCCTTTACCACACAATCCCGAATTTTAAGGGCCCTGAGAAAGAAAGCTTTTGGAAACAATATTGGAAAAGGAGAAAATGCTGCTTACCAGCATTTCTCCTTTTTCCACATTGTTTTCTACTCTTTTCACAGCCAAATCTAATAATTGTAGCCATGTTTAAACTGTCGTCTGCAAATGCTTTCGATTTGAACAACTCTTAATTTTTGTCGTTTGGTAAAGAGTTAAGCCGATAGTAAAGACCCCAAATTTTGCTATTTCAAGGGTATTTTTGGAGAAAAATACACCCATGTCGGACAATGTAGATCCAAGACCAGACTGCACGTTCTGTGCAGTCTGATCTTGATCTACACTGTCCGCAAAAGGTCCTTGAGTCGCACTTAGCAGTCGAATGCTTAAAAAAAAAAAAATCTGTGCCAGAGCTGTATCTTACTTCAGTTTTCACCGTTTATGCTTGACTTTATGGTGACTGAAATATTGAGCATTTTCACCTTATATCAAACGAGCTCGCGTTTTTGAGACCCTGGAGAAGACAATTTTTCAAAACATTGTTGGAAAATGAGGAAATTATGGTAGCCAGCAATTTCTTTTTTTTGCCCAGAAAGGTATCTACAATTTTCACAGACAAATCTCACTACTTGCACTGACTCCTGATTGTGGTTTACAGAAGCTTTTAACTATGGAATAATCTAAAGTACTTTCTTTCCATAAAGAGTTAACCCTTAGGCTGCTAAGCGCGACTCACTGACCTTTTGAGGACAGCTTAGATCAAGATCAAACTGCACAGAATGTGCAGTCTGATCTCTGACCTACACGGTCCGATAAGGACATATTTTTGCCGCCCCTCCCCCCCCCCCAAAAAAAAACCTTCGAAATAGCAAAATTTGGGTTTTACTATAGGTTTGAAAGTTTCATTCCGCTTATTTCGAAGGATAAGGGTTAAAGGATAATTTTAATTATATTATTCATAAATTCATCATTGTTCAGGATTGAAGTGGGCTTGCCTGTACATATTAATACAAAAATGGGCTTGACACTACATCGAAAACAATATTACAAATCATAACCCCACGTAAACAAACATGATTTTATGACTGGATTTGTTGTTGTATTGCTGGTCATCCAAACAGCGTGGAGAAGCAACTTTTATTTGGCAGTTATAGACCGCCATTAATATGGTCAATAAAATGCGGACAGGCGAGACTCGAGTTTCTCTTTCATGTTTTTGCAGTGTGTACACCCTGACAGGTTTACTGGCGTGTAATATAATAAACATAGTCAAATATCTCTGTAATGGTATGACCAAAAACAATCATGTTTATATCTTCTCAGTGTCAACACTATATCAAAGGTTATTTCCATAAACGGTCATAAATGACTCCCACAGCCCGGGCCCACCAAATTATATTACAGTTGAAGATATATGGATATAACAGAGTGGACCGTTTGTCAGTTACTTATTGTATATGTATAATGCTTATTCAAGGCCAAAAGCGTTGTTTTATTAACCGTTTACCAAACAGCCCCGTGTTCAAGCGACCTTTAGAATGCTTGCGAAAACATATTCAGAACAGGAGAGAATGCTTGTAACTAGCATTTTCTCCTTTTCCAACACTGTTCCGCACATTTTCAAGGACAAATTGCATCATTTGATACACATTTGATTCGTGGTACGCGTGTACTTTCAATATAGACAATTCTAAAATTCTGTCGTCTAGCATAGATTTGACTAGTAACCGACTGAAACAAATTTGCAACAGATTAATTTGAAGCCATCGTTGGGAAATATGGGCAATCATTGAAAGGACAGCAACTAGAAGGCTTGTGTCCTGGGTTGCTGAAGCTGACGAGGCAATGCACAGAAATTTTATCCGTTGAGCATACAGGATACATAGAATAGGTGTGGTGTCATGGATTGGGAAAAGTTGCCGAGCTCGGCTCACAAATTCTATCCGAGTCGCTTTCGGCATGCCGGATGAAATTCCTACGCCTTTCTTGATAAACTTCCCTAGTCCAAGACACAATCCGTGTATTCCGTATAAAACGTTTCATTTAACGGTGCAATTCAATGTAAATTACCTTCACGTAAAAGGTCACTTTGTAACCTTTTTAAACGTACTGTTGCGCCTACTTTATAGTATTACGTCATTCTTAAAGGAAGTTGATGATGCAAATTTCTTTTTCTTTCGATAACTTATGCCTTTCATGTATAATGAAGCTGATAGTAATGGTGATAAAGATTTAATACAAGAAAATATTGATGCATAGCATCAATGGCGCCGCAAATCAGTTGTTTCTGAAATAGGGCACATTACAGCGAGTTAATTTTTTACGCCAAGGGCATCACTTGAACTAAATTCGTAGAGGTCCACGTGGTGATACCACATGACAAATTTTTAAACTCTGGGCCATCTGGGATACGATCTGTTTTTTATCGATCTGGTAATGAAAGTACGGTATTTTACATGTTAAAAAACAAAAAAATCAGTCCAAATAGAAAAACAAAGATGGTACGGGCTCGATCTGGTAATTGAAGTACCGTACTTTTACATGTATGTTAAAAAAAGAAACACTGAACCAGTCCATATAGTAAACAATATGGCTACCTCCACGGGCACTTTTCAAAAGCCAATAAAAATATAGTGCCGCCGCTCATACGGCGCCACAATTATCTAAGTTATATCGCGGCGGCCAACTCCTATCCATGCTTTCCAGGAGTCTCTAACCAGTTTCTCAACATTCATTCAAAACCGTTGGCTGCTTTTTCACAAAGACATCGTCGAAACAATTTTCAGGGTAGAGAGAGAGGAATGAGTACTGCCGTGACGACTTCCATCAATCCCCGGAAACAGTTTTCCAAACTTAAGGCATCTCCATGATCCATGGTACCAAGCAAGTCTTAACATTATTATGGATCTTTAAAACCCATTTTGTCTAACAAATGGCTGAATCATGAGGTGTTATGTCCTTTGACATGCAGAAAATTTACCAAGAGCAAAAAGTTTCGGCCCTGGTCCGCGCAGGCTGACTGGGTCGATATTTATTGCAGTTGCATTAAGCCCCCATTTCACAGTGTATGGCTTAAAAGTCAGTGACCTGTTAGTCTATATAGATTTATGTTTCCTTATCGGAGCACAACGTCACATCTTTCATCAAAGGTCAAGGTCAGGTTTTACTATCTCGGCTTTGACAATGAAATTAATAAGAAATGGACAGAGTACAGAGACATCTATAGCTTTCCCAACCTTTTGTCTTTACTTATTATTAATAAAGTCCTTTGTCTCGGTCAGGTGAAACGTGTCCGTTTTGCTTTCTTGGATAGCCAGACAACCAAGGCTTTTTACGATGCTTTGTAGACGTCCGTGGACGACTTTAAAGTTAACCCTTAGTTTTGAGCAGCATGTAATTTTTTAACTGTTAATAACACAAAGACCTTACACTCTAGAATACTTTCAGAGAATTAAATAATGGAACACTTTGCTTTTAAAAATATCGAGAGCGTATTTAAGTTAGTATAAATCTAGATTTTGACCGAAAACATTTCCTTGTGAGAGAAAAGTGATATTTTGTAAAACAATTTCATAAGGACGTGAATTAGGGAAAAAAAATATCTTGCCTTAAGTGGAGGCTCACGATCTTCTAAACCATAAGTCAGCGTCTCTATCAACTGAGCTATCCGCGCAATTGGTATTTGTCCATGATTAATATGAGCAGCGCTTTGAAAAAGAGGGGTTTATAGCATCTCCGTGAAGCGTTATACCCATAAAGTCATCGCATAATTATGGATTTATATAATTCATTTTGTCTAACAACTGGCTAAATCCCGTTGTTGAATGGTCCTTGGACATCCAGAAAATGTACCAAAAGCAAAATGTTTCGACACAGGTCAGCCTGCGCGGACTGCGCAGGCTGACCTGGGTCGATACTTTTTTTCTGATGCAATAAACACCCTTCTTCACAGAGTAGGGCTCATGGCTTAATGCATTTATCCCTTGTTACGCGACAACGGCTGCCCCGTATCAAACGCAACAGGAAATGTTATAGAAAAAGTAGCCAAAAGCTGGACAATTCTACGTGTTTTTTACATGTATTTCTACCTAAATTTTAATTCTAAAACCACCTTCGCTCACGAATAGAATTCACAGATCTTCTTAAGGATGTTCTCAAAAAAATTGCGAAAACAAATCTGGCTTGATGTCACTTTCATAAATCCCGTTCTATTAGTCAGCCGCTTATGATACATGTATTTCATATTCTTTAAATTTATAAACAGAGAACCCAATAAAGTACTTTTTGCTTTTTTTTTTTCGCTCATCTTGAGACAGAGACACCTTTCTTTTTAACCTTTCACGTTTGCCTTGCTTCACGTGTCTCGATGGAAAGGAAGAGGGAAATGCCAAACTTGTCTCTCGGAAAAGTCATTCTTGTTTGTTGTGAAACGTCCTTTCTAAGAGTGTTTCATTTGTACCGTAACGGCCAGTCTGGTTGCTTCTCAATAGGAAAAAAGTAGAAACGATGTTTAATTTCGGGAACGACATCTTCAGAAAAAGAGTTTTTTGCTGAGTCAGGGTTCGGATTCATTTGTCTCGTGCCTTCTGAGCTATCAGGAGTTTTAAGATAAATCAAAATAAGCATTTAAAAGAAAGTACATGTACACTTTGAGTTTCCACGTTCATCTAGGAACACGTGTCAAACTCTGTCCTTCATAATTTTAGATCGATCAATGTCACGTGGAAGGCACTGAAGAATAAAATAAAAGATTAGTGATAGACATTGTTGAGAAAGCAAAGGATACATCGTCGAGTAATTTATCAATTTGAAGCAATACCTCAAGGATAGGGCACCCTAGTGGGATTCTAGTCACATCGCCTTTCATCGCCGAAAAAACGTACGGATTCGGCTAAGACTCGGGTAATCCGTAGTCGATCGACCGATAGACGCTGCTTCCCCGCATCGATTACGGATTACCCGAGTCATAGCCGAATCTGCGTGATTTTTGCGATGAAAGGCGATGTTACACGAATCCCATTAGGGTGCCTTATCCTTAAAGTAATATTAGTGGTGTAAGCTTTCAAACATGCATGTCTACGTGCAATTTAGAGACAATGGTCGAATTTGATGTACATTTTTCTTTAACCCCTAGGCTGCTGAGCGCGATTCAAGGGCTTCTTGCGGACAATGCAGATCAAAATCAGACTGCACAGAACGTGCAGTCTGATTTTGGATCTACACTGTCCGATAAGGAGATATTTTCCCCAAAAACTACCTGTGAAATAGCAAACTTTTGGTTTTTACTATCGGCTTGAAATTTACACTTACCGCTTATTTAGCAGGGAAAGGGTTAATATAAGACAAGACCAGTATTTGACATTGTGAACAGACGTATTCAGTATTGGCAGGGTGACAAACCTAGTTCCATTGTAACGTTACAATGACTCTTATTAAAGCGTTTAGCGGAATTTCAAGTTGCCCTTAACCCTTTCAGCGTCAAAGGAGAAAGCAAAGGCTTTGGTGGATGATATGCATTAAGATCAGATTGCACAGGATATGCAGTTTGATCATGGATCTTTATACGGTGTACTGATTCAGCCAAGCTTTTAAGATAACAAAAAAAAAATCTGTTTGAGTTTCTGTAGATTGTACTTTCAGCCGTTGAAAGAGCTCGAGTTTATATGTTTGGCGCTGAAATAGTTAGGAAAAGTTTAGATGCAAGATCAGTCTGCGCAGAACGAGGAGTCCAGTCTTCGATATAAGCTTTCCATTAATTTGTTGGATACAATACTGGCAAATAAAAGCACAGCCTTTATACTGCAAATTTGAGAACCATTTTCGTGACCAAAATCCCGTTCCATTTGTCTTCAATGTTCTATGGATTTACTCTCAACCATACGACAACATTCTGGACTCGTCCATAGTAGAAGCATAAAGTTTTGCAGACGATAAACTGAATGTCTCTTGAGTGATAGAATTTACCTCTGATTGGGTGAAAACTTTGTGGGAAAAGGAGCAAATGCTGGTTAACAGCATTTGCTCTTTTTCCAACAATGTTTTCCGACGATTTCTTCACCATAGTCATTAAAATACAGAATTATTTGGTAAAGGATTGAACGAAATGTGCAGACAAAATAGAATCTTTTCGTTGACATAAACTTTCTTCTATTACCTGTTTTTTGCATAATTCAACTGTTGATAACGGCTGAATCTTTGTAGCAATGTTTTTCGTGTGGTTTCCGATTCCCACAGGTTTCAACTCTACTCCATTAAACCCCTCTCCCACTGTAATTTAATTGTTGTAGTCAATAAATGCTATTTAAAGCTGTAAAGGGTTAACCACTGCACTTTTGTAGACGTAAAACGATATCATGGAATTCGATTTAAAACCTTCGATCTTATCCCTTAGATTGCCTTTTGGACAATTTGGGTTACTTTTACGGGCATTATGGATCAGGATGAGACTGAACAGAACGTACAGTCTGATCTTGGATTTACACTGCCCGCTTCAGCCGGTATTCTTGGAAAACGGTCTTGATATCGCTATATTCATTTCGGATTTTGAGACTTCAAAAAAGCCATTTCATTTTGTTCGGGACTCGAAAGCTTAAAAGAATATACAATTTTAAGTAGGCTATGCATATATACAGTAAGCGATAAAAGCGATATAATTACACGAAAGGTCATCTGTAAAAAAAGGCAAGGGCAAGATCACAAGGGAAAGTTAAATCCACTATCTTGTCTGCACTCTATACCTTCAAGAACACCCTTTTTTCTTGTTTTCGAATCCAGAAATCACATGAATGAGTGTACTGTCACCGTTATATACTTGATATAAAGCTGATAGCGTCGTAAAACACCGTTCAAAATTACCTTTCATGATTTCGTGATTTGAAGATAATTCCCAGATGTATCTATTTTGTAATGGCGTATACCAATGTCAACAGTAAGGTTCGTGGCTATACCACGTGTGATTTCTATATTTTGTTCCAAAGTTTCTTGTTTAAAATATGGTTTAAAGAAGGCTGATAAGTACATGTAGTTCATGTTGTTGTTGTTGACGATCACGATGTTTTCTTATTTTGATTTTTATGGATGAAACTTAACAGTTCCATGCATTTAGAATTCATTACATAGCAAAGAACTGACTTTATGAATAGCATGTGCGAAAATGAAAATACATATGTAAATTTCAAGCTTATTTAAATACCCCAGATTTCAAGACATTAAACTATAATGCCAACCTTTTTGTTGTTGATCTGCGTATAACACCATCATTAATATCACGGCGGTCAGTCCTGCTATAAATGCATTTCAGGAATATCTTCATCGTTACTTATCAAAGCTATATTTGCGTTCCCGTACAAATCGAAACGATGCTTACTGTGAGATAGAGAGAGGTATTCGGTGATGTTTTTCATCGATACCTTGAAAACAGTTTTTGTCGTGTCTCATTACTAACTTACAAACCGGCATTGCTAACTCTTTGCAAAGCTAATAATCCACCGAAGCTCAGTTTACAACTATTCCTATGACATTCTGACATGCCTGACCTCCTTTTGCAAGTAACACGCACATATTTGGATGTGCGCCATGGGCAATGATAAGCAAAAAGAAAATTTAATGCTTTCACCAAAACGCATAGCCTGAAAAATACCCTGTAATCTTTACCCCTTGCCTATGACTTTTTGTGTTTTGAAGGCAGGCTCCTTATGTAAACATCGTGACAAAAGGGGAAAATGCTAGTAATGAGTACATTTTCCTTTTCACATATAAAATCTTGGTTCACTTTACTCGTCCATAGTTTACGAGGTTTTTATCAAATTCGTCCGCTGGTTGTCTTTTTCGAGAACATTGCTAAAGAGGTAATAATTTTGGTCATAGACCGGAAGAAGAAGCGAACAAAGTAGCTCCTACATCAAAGTGCACGTTCTTTCTAGTTTGATCTAGAACCAAGCCGTCCCCAATTTAAGCTTCTTGTGTCACCTATGGATTTGGTGCCGGTTTTTCGAAAGATAGTGGATAAAATTCCATTTCATTGTCATATAACCCCTTACAAGACTTAAAAACTTTAGCCTCTTACATATTGAAAACATTTACAGGCGGCTGGCAGATATTGCTCAAATGATTGGATTTATCTCTGAAACGTTAAACAATGTTTTGAGAAAAGAAGAAAATACTGTTACCAACTGTTCTTTTCTTTTCCACTCATTGTTTTTTCTCCAAATTCGTCTGTCTGTCTGTCTGTCTGTCTGTCTGTCTGCCCGCCCGTCAGCTGTCTCTCCGTCCGTCTGTCCGTCCGTCTGTCTGCCTGCCTGCCTTTCTCTCTGTCTGTCCGTCATTCCGTCCGTCCGTTTGTCCTTCCGTCCGTCTGTCTGCCTGTCTCTCTCTCTCTCTCTCTGGTTCTGCGAGAAAAAAGAGAAGACTTTATGAATATGTGCACTGGCTGCCACAACATATCTTACAATACTGCAGAAAACGGTGCAAAACGAAACAGTAAGATGAAACGAGGCACATTTTTCATGCCTGTTTACTAAAACCACACACGGTCTAACTCCCGATTTACACTTTTTACTTTAACTCTCACTCTTTAGGGTTAGTGCTGCAGAGAGTCAAAAGTTGTTTTCACTCTAGTTTCAACGCTGCGACACCAAATATGACTCCCACTAGTAACGCTTCAATGACCTGGAAATGCCAGTTTCTATATAGAATTACGCCGTATACATGTACATGTTATTTAAAGGGTTATCAAGTGATGTTTAGCCGTTTACCAACCGATTCTGATTTTTTATAATCCCGAGGAAGAAGGCATTTGAAAACATCATAGGAAAAGGAATAAATGTAAGTACATATTGTTTTCTTCTTCACCCACAATATTGTCTGCCTATTCAAAGTCAAGTCCCACCATTCTACCACATTGTTGTCTGAAAATACTTTCAATTTTGGACAAAATTTGTCCTTTAGTGAAGACTTAACCCTTTAGCATACAATGCCGAGTTCTATCAACACTAGTGCGGACGGCTTTTCAAAACTTTGTGGGTAAAGGAGAAAATGCTGGTCGCCAGCATTTTCCTCTTTTCCGACAATGTTTTCTACTATTTCAAAACAAATCCCGTCATACGAGTCACGTTTGATTTATCTTCTGCAATCGTTTTCAATTTGGTTAAGTATAAATCTTTTTCATATTCTACGGGGTGAAGTACCAAATCGCCTTCTCTGCTTACGTTTCAAACCAAAATGATGTTTTAGGTATCTTATTTATCACGAAAACAAAGTATTAATAACGTTAAGCAATCGCCGACAGGATCAATAGACGCTTTGTATGTATCCATGCCTGGACTTCCAGGGACCTGCATTCAATCATTTCTTTATCAAATGTAAACTTTTAGACTCATCTATTTTGAAAGACGACAATTCCAATGTGCATGAAATAACGGGATTCTGCTATTAAAGATTGAAAAAAAACAATGCTAGAAAAAGAAAAAATGCTGATATCCCCATTTTCCCCCAAATAGCCTACATCCTCAGGACCGTAAAAACACGGACAAGTTTTTGCAAAAGGTTAAAATACTCAAGATAACTTTTGAATGCGTTTGAGGATAGATAGATCAAGATCAGACCTCACAGCAAATGTAATTGGTCAGCCAGGTCCGAAAGCGTTTAAGCGTATTAGAGGAGACAATTAAACTTTCTCCACCATATTTCAAAATGTCGTCTGCGCCAAAAAGAAACAAAAATGTCTGGTACAGGAAATGGGTTTGTTGTTGTACAGCGACGGTAAGGAGATGCGAAAAAGCGTACCTTAGATGGGTCATGAAAAGAAAATGAATGGATTCGGTGTTACCCGAGGCTTTCGGGTTTCATCAAAATTGCATTGACTCAGACGATATCAAACGTAACGCGATAGTGTAGGCACAATTGCCCGCGCGGGGATATCATGCCCCCGGTATGAAACGGTAAATTCCTTTTTTCTTTTCTTCAGTTTTAATGATGGGAGATAGTATTTCGTAATGAATATTCTGAATGAATTTAAAAAGTTTCATTTGGCGAAGTGTTTCATTCACCCTTTAACCTATTACCGAGTTACATGCAGAGATTGTAATACTGCTGTTTTGAGATCGAATCCCAATCAACATAGGGCTATTATGGCTCCGGCGCAAAACGATACATTCTTTTTGTTTCTTTAGTGTTATCATAAAGAGATAGTACTTCGTGACGATTATTTTGTGCCAGTTGAAGTCCTTATCGCCTGAAACTGCAAATTTGCCTTCAAACGACTATGAAACCATCATTGTATGAAACGGACAAATAACATGGATTATGGTTCGATACATAATACTATACAACTTTTGCAAATGCCAAAATTTTTCGTCAGGGGTAATTTACTCACCACATTTCCTTTTCAAAATCGTCTGCTGCAAGACTTAAAATCGTCTGCAGGAATCACTAGTATTAAAACTAATATTAAGTTGGTAGCTTTTCATTCAAATAGTGGGTAATAACACAACTCAAATCAACTACTTGTCTCAAGCATTCCCGGTTGTTCAGCATAGAAAAACCTCGATGCTAATGATTTTGAGCTTAACATGAGCTAGAAACCTGGCTTGATCAAACTATTAATGGACAGCTGATAGATAGTGCGACAGGAGTCATTCCTTTCTACCTACCGAACATTGTTTCAAATTAGTTTGTGTAGGAAAGGTAAAGAATGTCGTTCGTTGCGCACTAGTAAAAAGAAAGTGTGCTGGCCTCCGGGATGTAAGTGAAATGTTGAAAACAGCGTTAAACATTAAACAACAAAGATCAACACCCCACTTTTATAGTTGAAGTATGGTGAATATGAAATGTTAAAACTTACTTTTAACTCTTAAGCAAACGATCCCTTCTTTAAAAAGCCCTAAAAAAAAAACGCTAATGAAAACATTTAAAAATAAAAATGTCGATAACAAGCATTGTCTCCTTTACCCACAATGCTTTCTATCCTATTAAGGGCAAATCTTCTTAATGGAACTGTACCTTATTTGTTGTCTGCACCTACTTTTCAATTTAGGTAAATGTAAAGTCTTGCCCCCTGTAAAAAGTTGAATAACAATAACAATAAAGTGAATACTCAATGCGCTCTGCTTTCATGGTCACTGTAGCTTCGGTTTTCACCAATAAACCCAAAGGATTCTTCTTTGAATGGAATTCCGGTCGTACTTGATGCGTTAAATCCAGATAAGATCGTTAAGATAAATGTTACACAATGAAAACTAAACAATTCTGAGTGTAGATTTTCCAAGATGGTGGAGATAGCTTCAATGAAACTGTTTCAAATTTGTACCCAGCTACAAAAGCACCGGAAATGCTTTGTAGCACCTGACGTTCTTTCATGTTTATTTCATCCCAATGACCTTGACTCTTTCTTGTTTATGTGCTTTTAAATCGATCGGATGAGAGTACCCATGCCTTTAGTAACCGAATAGATAGCAAGTAGCCAAGCTTCTTTATAAACATATAATTGTGAATTCAAGATCGGACTGCATGTTCTGTGCAATCCCATTTTTCAAATCGCCTACCCTGTCCGAATTGCGTATAGCATGCTAAATGTAAAAAGAAAAGCCCTCATCGACAAAAAATACTTGTCAAAAAAAAAAATGACGTCAGTTTACGTATGCCAAGCCTACTGGTGTCAATGGCCATTTATGCACGTGATTGGTGAAAAAAAGTTAATCGTTACTTTAAAAAAGAGTATTCAAATTTTTGTCTCTCTAACTCTATCGAGGTGTCAAATCGCTACTGGAATAAATCATAATGTATCAAAACTCTACATGAAGCTTAACTTTGACTTCACTTGGTGCATTCTGTGAAAAGACCCTTTGACCCTTCGAACGTACTATATGAAGACATATAAATCTCAAAAGAATATAGATCTATTCTAGCAGCAAAAAAGATATATGTCCAAGATAAAATATTTTCTGTTCAAAATATCTGTTATAATTTGGAAAAGTGAAATTCCAAGATCAGGCTGCTCGATCAGGACCCGTATCCTTGGACAATAACAATCCGCGTTACTCTTGGCTACGGAATATTTAAAGTCTCAAGAACACTTTATCCCTATTCTAGACGAAAAGGTCTTTGACTTGTTGAAAATTAAAACGTTTCCGGCAATGATATAGACATGGCTCGAATTATGGAAAATACACATGATCTTTCAAGGGATAGACAAAAATCAGGGAAAAGGAGGAAATACAGGCATTTTCTCATTTTCCTTACAATGTTTTCTAAACCCTTTCTACTCAAGGTCGTTTGATTATGGGGTTGTTTGATAACGACTTAATGCATTTGGAGACAGAGGCGATCCAGATCAGAACGCGCATTTTGACACTGGATACATTAAGGAATATTTCAGGAATAATTCTCGATAAGGACTTCGTAGAATAAACCGTGACAGCTCTTTCATCCACTCACCTAAAATATCATCCATTTACCAATTCACCCGTTAAACTTTGGGGAAATGATATTACAGAGCTCTCAGTTCATAAAGGGAGATGCGAGCGATCGTTAATATTCATACATAAACAAGAAGTCTTATTAACAAGACTGAATACATGAACTACCATTTGCAAGATTTCAATGTAATGGTAAAATAGATACATGTATCGAGAACTGTAATCACTGATGGTGTTTCCTTTCTTACGAAAAAAGTGTTGAAGCAAGGGACTGGATCAAAGTCGCCCTGTATTTTGACACCATGGTGACAAATATTTTATTCAAAAAACGATATTATTCAATAGTCGGTATACCACCCTGAGAACTGGTTTACAATTTTGTAATCTTCTCCCCACGATCGTCACTGGATTGAACATTCCACTCTCCAGGATTTTTTAACCATTTGCCATGCAAGCGCAACACTTTACCACACAATCCCGACTTTTAACGTCCCGGAGAAAAAAGCCTTTTTGAAAATATTGTGGGAAAAAGAGAAAATGCTGGTAACCAGCATTTTCTCTTTTTCCCACAATATTTTCTACCCTTTCTAAAACAAATTTCAATTTGTCAGTCACGTTTAATTTGTCGTCTGCAAATGCTTTCAATTTCGACTTGTTAAAATTTTTGTCGTTTGGTAAATAGTTAAGACGACAAAACTTTAGGCCCGACCATATTCAAAACATAAGTAAAGTTTCTTAGAAGTAATAATCGACAGTGATCAATATTTGTTGTAGATCTTTACCAAAAAATCCCGAGTTTAGACGAGCCTGACGGAGAAGGCCTATGGAGACATTGAGGGTAAGGAGAACATGCTGGTATTCAGACATTTCTCCTTTTCCTACAATCTTTCCCATCCTTTCACAGACAAAACCTATATTTTGAACCTCACAAAATTTGTCATCTGCAAAGACTTTCAGTACAGAGACGACTCTAAAAGTTTGTCGTCGGCAAAGATTTAAACTAATATTTACGAGTCGTGAGGGTTGGGAGAGAGACGACTGACACCTATGCCAATGACAACCACCAATCATCGAAAAGAGTTTGGTCGACCTAAGCTTCGGACTTACGACCGCAGGTTAACTTGCCCTTTAAGTCATCAACTGAGCTTTCCAGCCAGGGTCCATGCGATAATAATTTTTTATTCGCTCCTTGTCGCGGTCTCTTTTCACGATCATTGTCTAAATTAAAAGCGATTATAGGCAACAACTTCAGTAAAGTTCAAACGAAAGTATTTGGAAGAATGAAACCGTTGTTACGAAAGGAGAAAAATAGGGTAACCAGCATCTTTTCCATTTTCTTCAACATTTTCTACTCTTTCAATGACCAATTCCATTGTCTTTGATGAATATTATTTGTCCTCTGCAGATGCTTTCAATCCAGACGGTTCTTAGGCTGCTAAGCGCGACCCTCTGATCTTTGAGAACAGTGTAGATCAGGATCAGACTGCCCAGAACGTGCACTGTCCGATAAGAAGATATTATTCTTCAAAACATAACTTTTAAATCGAATCGCAATATTTTGGTTTTTACCATCGAATTGAAAAGTATGTTTCAGTTATTAAGCAGGATCAGGGTTAAATTTTGTTGTCTAATTAACGATATTGGCAAGGCTAGAGTTAGAAATTTTTACGATCGGTTTCCCCATGACGCGGCTGACGGGTAATTGCACCTTTCATAATTTTATGATACACGTAATCAATTAGCACACAAACTTAATTGTTGACCCATTAGGGACAACCGGACAATGAATTGGGGGGTGTGACACCGGCTAGATCTCCCGTTGTTCCTCCCTTCACACCCCAGGGGATAATTGTCAATTTTTCGAGCTTTTCACAAGAGCCTGTTAAAATGGTTTGATTTGTAAATAAGATCTATCATGTTAATTCTAGTTTCATACTGGGTTCATGTATAACAATATCACAGGATTTAAAAATTACACCTGTACTAGAAAACCGATTCTTATTTTCTTCAATTTTATCAAAATGTACATGGTTGGGAGAAGATTAATTGTTGAAGGGCAAAGGGTCAGATATGTCACCTTTCAAACTAGGCCTTTCTTTCTCGCTATTTGACAGGTGAAATTGACATACAAATTAACCCGAACGTGCCAATAATTCCATTTGCGGATTTTTTATGACTTTTCCTTTTTTCAAAGACACTTTTCTTACAGCCAATCGTATCAGGGTTCCTCGATCTATCCCCACCCCATGTCCTTGGTAGGTATCAAAATGATATGAGCCATGCTGTGGCAAAAGGGGTTTAATGTATCTTCGTGATACATGATACTATGCAAGTCACCATATAATTATAGATCCACGAATTGTATTTTGCATAGTAACCAACTGAATAATAAGGTATGCTGGTCCTTTGACATGCAAATAATTAACCAATAGAAAAAGTTTCGGCCAAGGTCAGGCGGATATAAATTTTTTGCAAATGCCCCATTTGCACAGAGCATTAGTCGTATATTAGTCTGAAATATATTTTCAAGGTATGAGCAGGAATGGTTAAGAAACACATGGTATGCATGAATAGTTGAGCTTGTAACCATGGCATCATACAACCGAAGAAACAAGGATACATTTACACGAAAAAAAGTAAGGCGATATGATTAGAATGTAAATAACCAAAAGACAGTTTGCAGAGCTATAAAGCCCTGCCTTATACCATTTTTCAAAACTATTATAACAATGAAAACTCAGCGTAACTCAAAGAAAGTCTACTCATGGAAAATTTTTGGCATCGATGAGTTGAAGATTTTGTAATCTTTTAATCCAAATTCATCCTTGGTCCCCTGCTGCACAGAAGTCATGCCTTGACCTTTTAATCAGAAAAGCTCGAATGCCCAAATGACTGTTGAAACTAGTATGAAACATTTAACAAATTGAAGCTAATCTCATTATTTTGTGCTTATCATTCATTTTTTCTGTTGTTGCTTTTCAAATGTTTGTTGAAAATATGTTTTAGAACTCCTGTATGTAGTGGAAGACATTTGAAACTCTTGAGCGATAGAAGCATTGCTCAAAATTAAGAATTAAACTTGTCCTCAAAACGGTTTCTTTGTTGTCCCCACAGGATAGCGTTATTTGTATAAGATTTACATGTACCCTTTCTGCCCTCTACACGTTCTCAAATTAGAGTAAAGTAGAATGTGTAATTTTTTTTCTCCAAATATTGAACAGAACAAATACGGTTTGTGTAGCATTACCTTGAGTAAATACTGAACGACCTTGCTTTGAACAACTGCTCGCTAACTGTATTACGCAACAACAACAACAACAAAAGGTGAGGGTAAATAAACTGTAGTAAGAAGTGCTGCTCTTTTTCCCACGGCGTTGTTCAGTTCCGGATTAGGTTAATTTGTATCTAGCTTTTTCAACTTTTCCCGTGATCCATCACTGGATAAACGGTACTTTTAACTATTATCCTACTGCACATACGTGCAAGTTGATCCTCGCCTTACACTCTCCGCTAATCTGTCAGTAGTTCTTGTCATATAAACCCCATTCAATGCAATAAAACTAACCGAAATGTATTTGTGTTTGTGTGATCGTCAATATTTAAATTCGACAAGATAAGGATTAACCTTTTTTGCAGTCGAGGGCTTTGCGAAATTTTGTGGAAAAGGGGGCAACTGCTTGTAACAAGCTTTTACCCGCACATTCTTCCAGAATGTTGAAAAACGGTATCACCCTTTCCCTCAAATTTCTTTTCAGTAGGTATTCTTAATAATGTGTTGTAAATGTAAAAGAGACTTTTTAAACCGTTATGGGTGGGGTTTAACCTAGAAGAAATTTATCTCCAAGGAACGGCCAGAATATTTGACAAAATACAGTAATATAGTTCTTAGTCACTGGCTTACCTAAATAGCCAGCTCTTCATGATTGTGTGACAGGCATTTTGCTAAAAAAATATACCAGTGCGACTTGCAAGCCCATATTAAGCAAAGTTGTTATACGATCTGTAAATTCGTATTGTCTGTGTTATGCAGCAAAATAGCTCTGTGGTTTGGATCAAGGACCAGACTGCACGTCCTGTTTATTCTAATACTGGTTTTCACTTTCTCTCAAAAGCAACTGAGGTGTGTCAGTACATATTGTGAAAAAACAGAAGTAATGAACAAGAGACAACCAGACGATTTGAAATGGGAAAAAAAAAAGGAACCACAACAAAGAGAATTTTCCAGATGAAATACAGTGTGGTAGTGTGATCATAATAAAAAGCACATTAATGCAGCATTATGGTAGACTACTACTTACGCACAAACAACTTTATTTATTGTGTTTTTGTTTACTTGCATGATTTTTCATTTCTTAATTACGCAATTCCTTTCTTTTAATTACAAATCCATCACCATTTCAAATATGATTTACTACTATATCATTGACATTCTTTTTAATCCTTCAAATCATAGTAAGCGGTATTGTATTGTGACATCGAAGATGAATGTCATTTCCTCCTTATCTGCCCTTGTTAAAATGCTATAAAAATTATGACGTCACATGAGTCAGAATGACAAGCCAGTTTCTCTTTCGACTTATACACGTGTTTTGTGTACAATACACCGTCACAAGAATTACCCTGCATGACGCGCACGTGATGAATGCACATCAACCAGTCTTTCCGAGTAGCAGAAGTGGTAGGCTGTGAGACTTGTAAGCGACAAATATCGGGATACTTGAGGGTGTAGGTTCGAACCCTACGGCTGGCCAACTGAAAAATTACTTTCCGATGTGACGTTAAACCGAGTTCCTGTGTGTCGGTGCTATACACCAAGAAATTACAGGACCGGTCGTAACGTAGGACGGGTTTCGTCCTTTCTCTTGTACTATCCCCCCTTCTCCAGGTAACATATCTAACAGCCCGTTGAGGGCGAAGCCCATATTGCCAACCGATGGCGACGATTGATTTACGGAAAAAAATCAAGCAGTTTATCTCTATAGTGCAGTACTAAGGCGATTTTGACAGCATTCTTGTAAAATGCTGATACTCAAAGTGAATTAAGATTACGTGAATGGGATTCAATACATCTGCAAAAAGTATCGACAAAGGTCAGCCTGCGCAGTCCGCACAGGCTGACCCTTAGTCGAAACTTTTCGCTTTCGGTAAGTATTCTGCATTTCCAAGGATCATTCCACCTCAAATTCAGTCGGTTGTTAGACAAAATAGATTTTATGGATCCATAGTTATATAATGGCTTGCAGATGCATTAAATCCCCTCTTTCCAGAGCATGGCTTCTTTATATCAAGCGCATAAACCATTCAATAGGTCTCTTGTTTCGGTATCAAATTGTCTACGATGGCTACATAATTCTGCAATTCCACCGCTTCTGCAATTGAAGGGGACTCAAGTCTATATCAGACGACAACATGTTTTATTTGCCGAAGGTGAAAAGATTCATAGGCGACATATTCAATGTGGCTCAAATTTTAACTTTATGAAAGGTTAAAAAGTTTTGTTCGAACAGAAGAAAATGTTGATAACCAGCATTTTCTGCTTGCCGCATAATGTTTTCAAAAGCTTTTTTCCCCCATCAGGATCGTGAAAGGACAAGATTGTTTGATAAAGGATTTATTCTTAACTTGACGAAAAAAAAAAAAAATATAGATTCTTCCATTTGGAAAAAAATAAAATGTGACTCATATAATACGAACTACTTTTGAAAGGTAAGAAAGCTAGGAGAAAATTTTTGTTACCAGCATCTTCTCCTTTTCTCACCGATGTTTTCAAGCGCATTTTTCGTCAGGGTTGTTAAAACACTGGATTGTTTGGTAAAGGGTTTATAAAACGTATAGGGACGTTTTCTGAATTAAAATCTTTGTTAGAATGAGGTTGCGGATTATGTAGATTCAAGGTCAGACGGCACGTTCCTTGTGTTTGAATCTTTCTCGTTGCGTTCCTCAACAGGTATTCACGTCATCGAAGGCTGATGAAAAACCTTTTCATTGACAGCAGATACATAATAAGTTAGACTGTCATCCCACCAATAAAATCCATTCAAAGACAAAGATGAGTTGTATATCATTTAGTGTGTAGAATTTTACGTTAAGTAAAATTTTGCATTTGAAAAAGACATATTCGTAAGGTTTGCTGCGGAACAATTTTGAAGTAATTTTGACACAAGAAGGACTTGTTTGTACCGATCAGTTTCTTCCATTATATATTTATTGTACATGCAGTTGCGTATTAAGCATTAATTACCTGTACTGTAATTATTTCTTTTAACCGGCGTTGTCCTGCTAAATAACTTCAAGTGAAACTTTTAAGTCGACAGTAACAACCTAAATTTTGCTATGTCAAAGATATTTAGGGGGAAAGATATCTCCTTATCGGACAGTGTAGATCCAAGATCAGACTGCACGTTCTGTGCAGTCTGATCTCGGATCTACACTTTCCGCCAAAGGTCAGTGAGTCGCGTTTAGCAGCTTGTGGGTTAACATGAATGTTTCCAATACTTAAGTGCTTCATATTTGTTTCGGTAGGGAGTGCCTTAATGCATTCACTGACTGCGATACATTAACTGTTCCATATTTTAATGACCCCGAGGAAGAAGACTTATACTTTTTTTTTTTATCAGTGTATTATTAAAAAAACACATTTTTGTAATGAAACGCATGATTATTATTATTATTATTATTATTATTGTTATTATTATTATTATTATTATTATTATAATAAGATAATCTTCAATATTCATCAAAATCTTTCGAAATGAATGCCAATGCTATGGTTCTTTTAAAGATGATACAGATGTGTAATCTAGGAGTGATTGTATTGTTACATGGGTTCTGTAGTCTGACCTTGCTCTTTTCTGTCCGCAACATAAAAGATCTCGAGTCTCGATTGGCAAACTACGATATAATTTAAAATCCAAGGACTAACCTACTAATTCGCTAAGAAAGAGTGTTGCTATGACGACGACTGAAAGACCAAACCTTAGCAAACCTTACTCTGGACAAGGGAGACAACTATTGCAACAGTTCAGAGAAAGCTATTTAAATGGACATCGTGACAAATTTTTAAGAATTTTTGGAATGTTTTCGTGGTTGTTCTTCTTTCAAAATATCAAACATATGTAAAGCTTTGATAGGATATATCGAAATTTTATCAAAATCTTCAAATTTCATGAAGTACAGTGTATTTACATGTATACGCATTTAGAATTTCGTTGAGTGCATACTTGAGGAGGAATTAATAACCTTAGAATATTTGTCTATAAATGTGAACACATAAATACGTCTAATTACCTGTACTTGTACATGCTGATATTTAAAATTATTCCGCTTTGTTGTTTGTTGTGGCGCCGCATGAGCGGCGGCACTATATTTTTATTCGCTTTTGAAAAGTTCCTGTGGAGGTAGCCATATTGTTTACTATATGGACTGGTTCAGTGTTTTTTTTTTTTAACATAAATGTAAAAATACGGTACTTTCATTACCAGATCGAGCCCGTACCAACTTTGTTTTTCTATATGGACTTATTTTTTGTTTTTTAACATGTAAAATACCGTACTTTCATTGCCAGATCGATAAAAGCCAGATCGTATCCCAGATGGCCCAGAGTTTAAATATTTGTCATGTAGTATCACCACGTGGACCTCTACGAAGTTTGTTCAAGTGATGCCCTTTAACCCGGAAATCTTGCTACAACTGATGGCTGCTCTTCCCACAATGTTTTATTTTTTGAAGTTGTCAACCATACGGGCTTATAAAGTCATATTCGCACAGTAATTGGTTAAATCGGCAGGTAGATCAGAATGGATAACCGGACCCGTTGATGATTTTGATTCAGCCGTAGAGAGTTAAAACGAATTACTTATCATTGCATAAATTAGCATCTTTGTCATTTATATTGATCCTATCATGTGACACTTGTCTGACCGAGAAAATATTTTGATGTTGGACAAGGGTTTAAAAAAATATCGGGGTGAATGGGGTCACATCATATAAATTTATGCATACACAGATGAATTAATCAAAATTAAACGGACGATAATTTATTGACATTTATATAACGCCACATAAACCTACTTCGGATTTATTCTTTCTTGTAATGATTTCGACAAGTTTTTTTTGTTAAATAGAAAAATCAAGCAAGAAGATGCGATTGCTCTTTTACATAATGCATGCACACTTTCTTTTGACGACTTACGAGAATGGCTATATATTTTCCAGGAAAGAAACATAATTATGGTACATGCAAATGAAACATTAAAACGTTACAAAAATCCTTTTCATTTGCCTACGATGTAAAGCGTGTTTATAAGCGTTTACCTCGGTTTGATTTCGATATAGCAATTAACGCGATTTTAATGTAAATTTTATAATCTGACATTTCATTTATGACAATCGTGATCATGTACCGTGCTTTTAAGCATCAGGAAGAAGCCGTGACCGACAGGAGAAATGTCCACTGCTGAGATTCTCATAGAGTTAACCCTTTACCACACGGCAAAAATTTTGACTCGTCCATATGGATATAATCTGCAAGCGAAAAATGATATGTGGTTAAGATGAGAGGAATTTGTCCATGACAGAGTTGATAAAAAATTGTGAGAAAGGAGAAAATACTGTTACAAGCATTTTCTCCTTTTCCCATAATGTTTTAAAAGGCGTTTTTTCTCAGGATCGTTTTAATTTGGGATCGTTTGGTAAAGGTTCTATCCGTACAGGCTAAATTAGATCAACAGATAATCATAACAAATTACTCCTGGGTAAACTTTTTAGGGAAAAAAAAGTGAGGTCATCTATAACGGTGAGTATGAAAAATAATTTGGAACAAAAAGTGCTCCCAACAAGTTCTAGAAACAGTAGTGTAACTTAATGACAACAAAGCTTTTTTTTTTCTAGAAACATTGGAAATAACGAGAACTAACCATTTTTGTCTCTGTGACGATTTCTTTCCTCCATTTTGTGTCGGATTCTATGCAAACGAACAGGGTAGTCGTGTTTGCATGATACAGACTAGCACGGGATAATTAATTGATTGCATGGTGTTTTAACGCCGTTTTCAGCATCTTTTTCAGTCATATCGCGGCGGTCAGTGCACCTATGCATGCTTAATCGAAGTTGATTTTTTTACCAATACTGCCCATAATATTCTTCTCAAGCCACATAACATTGTCGAAACAATGATCATCAGTATGGAATAAACTTAGGTGACAGTCTCTATCTATATGATTACCAATTCCATAGACAAACAGAAAACTGTCAAAATATTGTACTCCTGTACAACAAGCTATTATTTTTTTTACAGTTTCATTGAACTCCTATGGCGAAAATACTTGTAAGGTCTATGGACTATAATACTAGTAATTTATTCCTTTTTCGTTTGAACATACCCTTTTTTTATTTATAGCTTGTAATAAAGTAGCGAAAGGTTTAGAACCAAGGTCAGAGCGCAAGTTCTGTTATGTATGATCTTGAACAAGTCGCGTTCCTTCCCTTCCCGAGTTTTTCTGCTTTTGGTGTTCCACCTACTTGAAGTCACCATTGCTTTTGCAATGGTTGGTTTGTTACGAATGTTGTCATTAAAGTACAGGAAAGCAAACAAGTCTTCAAAACAGAATTGAAGTGGAGGGATCGACTTTATTGTATCTACATGGTATGTTTAAAATCAGATTTTTCTCACTTTTTTTTTCTGTACTAATCGGTAACAGCTGAAATTATGAACGCACAGTACATGTTCTATTGGGTTGAAGAAACTTACAGATCTTCTTGAATACCCTAAACAATCCCATTTTTTTTTTTTTCAAAACTCAATACATCTTGCAGATGACTTTGAAAAACAAAACCATCTGAAATTTCGATAAACAACGTGAATATACATGTAGTTTAATCCATAGGCTGCTAAGCATGACTCACTGACCTTTTGCGGACAGTGTTGATCAAGATCAGACTGCACAGAATGTGCAGTCTGATCTTTGATCAACTCTGTCCGATAAGGACGTATTGTCCTCCAAATAATACCTTTGAGATAGCAAAATTTGGGATTTTACTATCGGCTCAAAAATTTCATGTCACTTATTTAGCAGGATAAGGGTTAATACCCGTATACTAACGGAAAAAAATAATGTTTCAACAAGTAAGACATTGACGTCGAATAACTTCTCCTTGTGAAACAATGTTCATAAAAATCGTCTGCAGGTGGATAACGGGTTAAAGAGATGGCAAAAGGGTTTTGACACTAGAGTATTTGTAATGGCGGCTCTAAATCAACATCGAAATTCGCATCTAATTAGGTAATAAATGGAGGTAATTAAATCACTGTGTAAATTTAACTTCGAGAAATAGAGATATTACATTTCCAGCGTGTAAGATGTAAATATACCTTTTAAAAGCCCATTTTCTAAACCTATTGCTGAACAAATACAAACAAATATTCCATTTCAGTTTGCACCTTTTGAAAACACTTTGGGGAAAAAGGAATTATTGCTTTTAAAAAGCAGTTGCTCCTTGTTCCCACAATGTTTTCCGTTCAATTCTTGTAGATGATTATAAATGCTAATGTCCTTAATTAAGACTCAGATTTTGATTCAGACATGTTTTACTACTGTGTCACCTAAGCTCAGACTTTCAGCTGATGTATAATGGTGTGAACGCTGAATGGTTGAACTCTGAGGATGACTTTAAGAACTTTTATCGAAAGTGTAGATCATGAAGAGATTGAAGAAGAATGTGCAGTCTGATCTCGTAACTACACTGTCCAATATTATGTGGGTAACAGGTCATATCGTACCCGGGTAATTTGTACCCAGAATAAGTTGTATCCATAGGTATTCATACTCTCCATCATTATTATTGATTGATGAGTCTTTAGCGAAGTGAGTAATTATTGGTATGATCGAGCAGCTACGATTTGTCTTAAGTTCAAGTTGTCCTAAATGCCAATTGTCCTTAGGTACCAATTGTCCCTTGTTCCAATTGTTCTGGTACCAATTTTTCCAGGCACGAGGTTTCCTAGGTACCAGTTGTCCTTAGTAAGAATTGTCGTTAGTACCAACTGTCTAGCACGAAACGTCCTTGAACCGTTTTGTGTGATATTCCGACGATGAAAGATTGGAACTTTCCATCGTTTCATGTTCTTTCCTCATTGACCGAAAATAGGGACAGAACACGCAAACATACGGTGCACACGCAAAGATGACACATTGTGAGAGAGAGAGAGAGAGAGAGAGAGAGAGAGAGAGAGAAGGGAAGAAAAAAACTGAGAAATTACTGGATGGTACAAAAAGGTAGGAACCAAGATGATAGTGAGATAGAGAGAGAAAGAGAAAGAGACAGACAGACAGACAGAGAAGAAGAAGAAGAAAAAAAGGGACAGAGAAAAATAAAAAAAAAAAGTGAGAGAAGAATGAGAGATACAGATAGACAGAAACAAGACGGGACTATTTATTAGCAGGAATGCAAGTAGACTTACAAAAAGACGTTGCTCACGACTGAAATAAGTGACGTAAAACAAGTTGTATAAAATTATAAAAGAATCTGTTTAAGTGGGCGAGAGATAGAGCCTTGATACAATGGCATCATTTGTTTGATATCTTCAATGACGCGTATACATAAATCGTCATGTATTATTTATTAGATTGCGTACACTTTAATAACGTTCCTAATAAACCTAGAGTAGGCCTACTACGTCACACTACATCTGTATTTATAAGGAACTTTATTTTATGTATTTCGTAGTAAATATTTCGATCTGTTTATATGATCGCAATAACCTGGCCCGAACGACCTTTAACTCTTCGAGCGCCAAATCGTCCTCTTTCGACTGCAGAAAATACAGTCCGTTGAAACTCAGTTTTTTTTCTTACCTTAAAGGCTTGACTCAACAAGCGGACGGTATAGATCCAAGATCAGTCTTCATGTCCTGTGCAATCTGATTTTAATCTATGCCGTCTGCACAGGCCCGTTTTCGTCTGTTGCTCTGAATGGGTTAATACGATAATGTACTCAGCTATGATTATCTTGTTTGGAAGTGGCCGATTCAATTATAGATCTAACAGTTCATAGGTCACAGATTAATGGTCTGAAGTGTCAAAAATCACACAGTCGATTCTCATCCATACCTTGTGTATCGCATGAGCTGACGTCGTTTGCTAAGAGGGCCAAACAAGATCTGACTGCAAATCCATGTCCAAGTCTTTTCAAAGTTTAACAATTTTATTTTATTTCTCACCTTTATCAAACAACTTAAGCTGTTTCGCGGACAGCATATATGAAGATTAGACTGAAAGAAACGATAAGTCTGGTCTTTGGTCCGCCATATAAGGCATATTTTGGGAATATTCAAACCTGAAGTGCCTTCGAATGTATTACAGTCCAACCTATATTAAGCAAGCACCTAAGTGACATTCAAAAGGTGCCTTCCCTGGGAACTTAATCTATTCTTGTTCCATATTATCGTGTTTGCTAAACAGAGATGACCACTGAGACAGGTTTTGTCTATTTTAAGGTCATTCATCGTCGTCACCTGTTGCCCATATGGGCGACGCCCCTAGAAGGCTGTTACTCAATGTATGTTTTGAGGAATAGGGCGACATACAGGACGAAACCCACCCTAAGTTACGCCATTTTCTTTACAGTGCTCAGTGCATAGCACCTACACATGGGACCTAGATTTTTAAGAAAGACTTTTAATGATTTTAGTTGACCGGCCATGGGAATGGAGCCCAGGCTTTACTGTATCTGTAATATCTTATACTGAATGAAAGTGTACATTTTATTTAGTCGCACAAATCTTAGGGTTAAATCTTTAATTAATGTCGTAATGGTGTTTAAATTAACATATTTTAACATAAACCGTACAGATATGTTCATCTATTTCGATTTTTTTTTAGATTGCGCCCTATCCCTTTTCCTTTTACAGCATGGCAGTTTATTTCTCTTTTACATTACAACACTTGCAAATGCTGATGTACGGAAGTTTTTTAATGACCATGAAAAAGAGGGTTATTGAAAACATTTTCCATATAGAAGAAAATACTGGTAACCAACGTTTTCTCCATTTCCAAGGATGTTTGCTACCCTTCTAAGGTCGTATGCGGTAATATTTTGACATTGCAGGAGTGTTGCATGGCTCAGTTGTAGGGCTCGCATCCAGGAGGCCCGGGGTTCGAGCCTTTGCTGGACGAATTGGCTTTTTCGTGGGAGTGCCCTTAGGAAAGATCCTAGCCTAGTACTAGTGAAACCCAGGACATACGTGAATATGCAGAATGTCGCCGTATATGACTGAAATATCGTTGAAAGTGGCGTGAAATACTGTTTAAATACAATTTAACGATACCCTTTGTTGTATCGGAGTGCGGCGTGGGGTGGCAGTAACCATTCTAGTAATAGGGTTGACCACCTTGTCGTAATATGTACTGTATTAGGCTACAGAGGATAAATTTTGTTAAAAGAAGCAAGTGCCTATGACTTCAGTTCCACATTTACGGCAAATGTGCGCAGTCTTTTCCAAATGATACAGCGATCTTGGAATGTCAAAAAAAGATGAGAGAATTATTTGTAGATCTACGCAAAATAATGATGAAATGACACAAAAATTCACAGACATTCTCTTACGTAATAAAACGTTGACGCCCACTCTGAAATGCCGTGATCTCAACAACCTTTGTTAAACTCTTTCCCAAACGACAAAATCTTACTCTTGGTCAAATTGCAGGCGTTTGCAGACGACAAATCAATTATATGACTTAATTGGTGGGATTTGTCTATGATGGATTAGAAAACACTGCGGGAAAACAATATTTTCAAATGGTTTCTTACTCAGGGTCGTTTAAAGTTGGTATTGCGTGGCAAAGGTTTAAACCCTTTACTAGATGATGAAGGTTTAGACTCTTCCATAATCGAGGGCATTTGCAGACGACAAATAAAATGTGACTCAAATGGTGAGATTTGTCTTCGAAAAAAGCAGCATTTTCTTTTTTTTTGCCCATATGTTTTCTTTTCTTTATATACGCAGCTCGTAAAGTATTGAAGCTACATTTAATTTGTGGCCTCTATTTGGACAAGTCAAAAACCATGTCGTCTGGTAAAGTGTTTAACGGCAAAAACGAAGAAGAAGAAAAAAAGAACAACAACAACGGCAAAACCCCCAACTCTGACTCGTTGATGTACAGAACAAGTTTTTCTGCAGCCAGTGGCTTTGAAAGATTGTAGCCGACTTAAATCCAGAAACCGTAGGAACACAAAATGCACACTGATCGCCTTAAAACTTCGCGGAACCCCATTGTAAATGGCATCCAACACGCGAGAAAGGGGCATCCGGACATTTGCGTAAAGTGTAGTCCCGGATCAGCCTTCGCACCCGGCGCTGACTAATCCGAAACGACACTTTTCATTTTTATGTAATTTTCTGTTTTGCGCAAGGCTACTGTAGGACAGAATCTAATGTAGTCGTAATATGCCGTCTCGGATTAGCCTGCGCGGACTGCGCAGGCTGATCCGAGAGGACACTTTACGCAGATGTCGGACTGTCCTTTTTCGCGTGTTACAGGCCAAACGGTGTATTACAACAACAGGCAGCTCAATTATCTCTACAAGGGTATGTCGGTAAAATAAACGCTATGAACAAATAAAATACAACGACGACAACAAGAACCCCCCCCCCCCCCCCCCCCCAAATTACAAATAGAAAAATAAAAAAAAAAAACGGCCATTTTCTTGTTGTTGTCAGATTTTAAATGCGTCCCCGTCAAGATGCAAACATTTATGACAGATCTCTCTAGACAAATGACGTATCGCCATGTTGATTTCATTTTCCCTCAGTATCAGAGATGTGGGGTCCTGCATGGCTAAGTGGTCAAGTGTAGGACTCGTAAACTTAAGGCCACGGGTTCGAGTCTCACTGGAAGCACTGGGTTTTCCGTTGGAGTGTTCTTTGGCAAGACGAATCAGGGTCCTAGCCTAGTATTGCCTATTTCATTTAACCTGACCCAGGTCAACATCATTTACATATGTTAAAATTCTGTTTTAACCCTCGGCATCGCACAGGGCTTCCTACAGCATATATCCCGAATAGTCACGGAAATATTTCGTAAGGTATGCGCGAATTAAATTGCTTACCTGTACCTTTCCATCTATTTATAACTTCCCGAATAACAGTCGGAGTTCTATTTATATGCCTACTTATATATTCAACATAAAGGTCCGAATAGGGTTAAATGAATAGGTTTAGTGGTGAAACTAGGGACATCTATGAATATGAGCTGTCGCCGTGATATCTCTCATAGCGCATTACAGTGTAGACAAGATCAGTGGTCAGAACACACGTTCTTTACAATATTCCCATCCGTAGCAAACGCTCTCCTCCTCGAAAGGTTTCGAAGTTGTCTCTAGCATCTCATGTTGATAGAATATAAACCTAATTTTCAGATCTGAAATTTAGGCGTAGCAGGGTTTGGCAAAGTGGGGGGGGGGGGGGTTTCCCAGCACGCTAATTTTGGTGGAGGATGGGGCAGAAGCTTTTAATCCGCACCCCAGTTAAACTAGATTTCATTTTCATCTACGTATACGTGCTAGAGCACTGAATGCTATTTAGGACATCAGACTGATTCATCCAACATTTCAGTGGAAATGATTAAAACTCCAACAGTAGGTCTATATTAAATCTTACACTGCCAAGCGTGACTCGACGCGCTCTTACGAACAGTGTACGTCAAGGTCGACAATTTCCAATGTAGTGATTATTTTTTGTTTGGGATTGTAAAAGCTGGATGGAAATGTGGTCTTACTGTATCTGCAAAGAGTAATTTACCCGATTGCCCAGGCTGACTTGTTCCGAAACTTTTTGCTTTAGGTAAATTTTCTACTTTTCAAAGGACCATTCTACCTCATTATTTAGCCTCCCTCTATCTTTAAACCTTTCTTCTGCACCAAAAA
Organism: Hippopus hippopus; assembly: GCA_946811185.2. Classification (NCBI taxonomy): domain Eukaryota; kingdom Metazoa; phylum Mollusca; class Bivalvia; order Cardiida; family Cardiidae; genus Hippopus; species Hippopus hippopus. Next base: position 35,858,091 of record OX328097.1, read on the forward strand.
TGACCTTTTTGTACAGGGACAGCTCTTTAATTCTTTGCAAGACATCAAAGTTTTAGATTCGTCCGAGGATCTGCTGAAATAACTTGTTCACGACATTATAAATGCGGCTCAAATGATGAGCTGTCTTTGAAAGATATCAAAACGTTGAGATAAAGTAAAGGAATGGTCTTAGCCAGTAGTCTTTGCTCTCTTTCCTATAACATTTTCAAACACTGTCGCTAAACACGGAACCATTAACTAAAGGGTAAAAAAAAAATGGCCCTTTTAAGTGCAAACCTTCCTTTGCTTACTGAACCCTGATAAATAGCAAGCGGCAGTTTTTTTTCCCATTCTGCAAAGGCAGAAACGGATTAGATTAAAAAACAAATAGGCCGCCCTTTTCGTAATGAACTTTTTTAAAGTATCCTTAACTCTTTACCCGACTGAGACAACAAAATTTTAGGCTTGTCCAAACTCGGAGCATTTGCAGACGACAAATTATTAATTGTAGCTCAAATAGCTGGATTTGTTTTTGAAAAAGTAGAAAACATTGTTAGAAAAGAACAAAATGCTGGTTGCCAGCATTTTCTCCTTTACTAACAATGTTTTCAAAAGCTGTCTTTCTGACTGTCGTTAAAAACTCGTTTAATAAAAGTTAAAAAGCACATCTAACGACGTAATGCCGGTAATGCGCACGAAAAGGGTGACGTCATCAGTTACACACAGCTGTCCGAATCATACAAGGAATTTAGGAGTGGTTACCATACAGAACCACTCCTATATTCCTTTCAAGGTCAGATCTACTGTACAGAAGGTCAGTCCGGAAGCCAAGTCGGTAGGCCTACCGTACTGGGTTTAGGATTCAGGGTTCCTGTTTTCGAATCCCAGCTCGGCAATAATCTTGTCTAGTGTTGATGATAAGGATTTATTTTGTCCTAGCAGCCCTGAATATTGTTTTGAAGATGTTTACGCGGGAAAGCAGCCAGTGGTTTTCACATGACTGTTATGAGAAGTAGATCTAGATCTATTAGAAAGAAAGTTCGGAAACTCCAGGAACACCAAGCAAAGAATGAAAGAAAGCTATGAAAAAAAAAAGGGGAAACCGACTTCTAATGGTCTGACTAAAGGCCTATAATCCTATATAGATTCTATGTGGACTCTGGCATTTCAAAGTTCAGTCATTATTTTCGAGTTCATGGGAACATGACATTCAAGTTTCATTCTGAAATAAAAAATATACACAGCTATGAATGCGGTCATAATGGAAATTATTCAACTCATTATTCCTGGCTTCTGGCGCCTTGCAGCTGACTATTTTATAAAACGTTACGGAAACAGGCGAATTATGTTTGAGCCACGCTCTGTGACAAAGGGGGGGGAGGGAGTTGTGCAAGCCTAAAACTTTGTTGCTCTGCAACAAGGCTGACCTGTGTCGAAACTCTTTTGCTTTTGGTAAATATGTCCTGTAAGTCCAATGACCATTCTACCTCGGGATTCAGCCTGTTGCTTGACAAAAAGAATTTTATGGATCCATGATTATGTGATGACTGGCTTGGTACAATGCATCGCGGAGATGCTTTAAACCCCTTTTGCCAGAGCATGTCTCATTTGCTTTTCTCATATTTTCCCATTTGATGTTTATATATAAATCTTAATTTTAGTAGGTTATCCATGTTTTAAATCCTGTACCCAACATTGCTGACCTGATGAGGAAGGTATTCGAAAACATTTCGAGAAAAGGAGATAGCGCCATTAACCACATTTTTTCATTTTCCGGAAATGTTTTCTAACCTTTCAGAGACAAAAAAAAAAAAAATTTAGGCAAAGTCGATATTTCTGTATTTCTCGTCTGCTAATGCCTTCGATTTGGACGGATGTAAGATTTTGCCGTCAAGTAAAGAGTAACTTACTGCCGCAAAGTTGTACTCAATCGGTACCAGTATAAAATTTTATTATATCCTTATCGGTGACTTACAGGGATTTCATAGTTAATAATACCACTAGTGATAATAAATATGGTATCATCACTAGTGACGATATAGTTCAAGAATGTTTGACAGAACTACTTGTTTCCTATATTGCTCTTATTGTACCATTCTTGATAATTATTAGAATAAAACAGGATAAAATAGGAATGTAATAAATATGATAATCAACTGGTTGTGTGCGATATTAAAAATCTGTCATTCGAATGGGGTTTGATGCGGTTGAAAAACTCGTCCTTCGGACTCGTTTTTTTAACCGCATCACACCCCATTCTAGTGACAGATTTTTAATATCACACACAACCAGTTGATTATCCTCTATATGCTAAATGTCCTTTGCCCTTGTTAACCCATAAAGCGCTGGAACCGACTTAAGCTGTTTTTGTGAACGATATAGATTAAGATCAAAGTGCACAGAAGCTACAATCGGATCTTGTCTGCTGCTTCGTTACACACCCTGGCCAAAACAACATCGAAATGACAACATTTCGGTTATTTTTCGTCATTGAAAGCGTCTATTACAAAATGCAGTGGTCTAAGGCTCAAGGAAAAGCAAAGTACCCGAGTTTAATCTGTAAACTGGGTTCTTATTTACCAACCATTTTAAAGAACATTCTTAGTCTTATTATAAAGGATTTTTATAAATTTGACAGCAACACAACTTCTGATTGGCTTAACCAATTGGTTTAATCTATCAAAAGATGCGTTTCTTTTTAATCTAGAGTTGGACTTAAAATAAAATATAGAATGCTTGGTAAATACGAACCCTGTCGAGAGTCATGCTCAATCGAATATAGTAGTTATTTGCCAAAACATCATCAGATCAAAAAATAACATCAGACTGCACATCTTGATCAAATCCACCTATAGTAGATCTAGTGCAGTCATCAATTCAAGGTTTAGTCAATGTACACAAACTGGAGCTTCAACGCCGAAAAAAATGAGACAACTGACGCAATTTTGGGAAACAGGAACATTTCCTTGTCACAGTATTTCGGAAATAACATTTTCCTTTTGTATTATTTTTTTCCTGTGACTTTATTATTAGTCTTGATGATAATTGGGTTACCGCTTCTAAACATACAGCTAAATGACATGAAAAACCACAAAATGTAATACCATCAATACTTTAATTTCATTGTTTGAACTGACAAATAAATCTAGTGGTTTTTGTGGTGAAAATGTCAAAAAAATGCGGACACGATTTTTAACTGTAGCTCTTCCTAAAATACTACAAAGTTGGCCAAAAACACTTTCAGCATTATGGGCCAAAACAGGGGTTTCTACAGACGGTATAGACCAAGATCAGGCTTCATAGAACATTTATTGTTAACTCTTTACCAAACGACATAATTTTGGACTAGTCCAAATTGGAAGCAAATTGCAGACAAAAATTGAAATTTTGAATTGGGAAGGGTAGAAAACATTGTGGGAAAAGGAGAAAATGCTGGTTACCAGCATTTTCTCCTTTTCCCACAACGTTTTCAAAAGGCTTCTATCACAGGGTCATAAAAACCAGGTATTGTTTGGTAAAGGGTTAAATTATCTGGCCAGGTAACGGACAAAGCGGATGAACAACGTCCTGTGCAGTCTGATCATGATCTATATTGTCCGCAAATACAGCTAAAGCCGGGCTCAGTGCTTTCGAGCAGAAACTCAAAGGATAGATCAAATTAGATTTAAGCCATGCTGGGGGGGGGGGGGTTTACTACATCTCCGCGATGAATGCTATTAAGCTAGTCATCTCAAAATAATGGATCCATAAAATCCATTTTTGTCTCACAACCAGCTGAATCACGAAGTACAGTGGTCCTTTGACATGCAAAAAATAGACCGACAGCCAATAGATCGGACCCAGTCAACCTACGCGGACCTCGCAGGCTGACCTAAGTCGATACTATTCGCAGATGCATTGTACCCCCTTTTCACAGACCATGGCTCATTTTGATCGTAGTAACAAGCTCGGTAACTGAGTTGCAAGGTAACAGAAAGCCATTGTTACGCATCCATCCTTATACTGCTTTTTTATACATTATGATAAATCAAGTTTACAATTCTGCTACAATTTATTTTGAGCCATGCTCCGGCATCACAAAATTATGGATCTATAACATCAATTTTGTCTAAAAACCGACTGAATCCTGAGGCAGAATGGTCCTAAGACAAGCAGAAAATTGACAGATAGCAAAGAGTTTCGACCCATGTCATCCTACGCTGACTGTGTAGGCTGATCTGGTTCGATACTTTTTTGTAGTTGTATTAAACACTCTTTTCACACAGCATGGCTCTTTTGTATGCTAGGTCTGTAGCTTGTATGTTCACTATCGAATTGAACTTAGTAAAATTGGGCTTTAAAACTGGGGGATTGTTTGGTAAGGGGTTAATCAAGACCGTGAGTTGATAATCTTTTACTGCTATCATAAAAGTGATCGAGTCTTAACCGCTATTCTACCGAATAACTTCAAAAGAAACTTTTAGGCCGATGGTAAGAACCTACATTTGCTGTCTCAAAGGTATTTTTTGGGGAAAGATCTCTCCTTATCGGACTGTGTAGATCCAAGATCAGACTACACGTTTTGTGCAGTCTGATCTTGATCTACACTGCCCGCAAAAGATCAATTAGTCGCGTTTAGCAGCCTAAGGGTTAAATTTAGTCTGTGTAACACAAAATTGAGTCAGTTTCAAATTTTCCACTATGACGTACCTATCTTTATGATGTTGTTTTGTTATTGATGACAACTTAAAACAATTTGAATTTTGCTACTATAATTCTGTATGTTAGGCCGATCTCTCCTATGTACACTACGGAACTAAGCTTAGTAATCACGTGGAAAATCCCCTGAATTTTAAAATTGCTCCGTTTTACCAATTTTGTCAACTTTTTCTCAGAGTTTGCAAAAGCCCTGCTTGCAACACGCGAAAAGGGGCAATCGGACTTTTGCGTAAAGTGTCATCTCGGATCAGCCTGCGCGGTCCGCGCAGGCTAATCCGAGACGGCACTTTACGACTACATTAGATTTTGCTCTTCAGTAGACTTGCTCAAAACAGAAAATTGCATAAAAACGGAAAGTGTCGTTTCGGATTAGCCTGTGCGGACTGCGCAGGCTGATCCGAAACGACACTTTACGCAAATGTCCGAATGCCCGTTTTCGCGTGTTGCAAGTCAAATTATTTTAACACAAACCTAAAAAGGCATCTGCTTCGAGATACGGGTAATGGAACGAACCAGTTAAGGAAGAAAAATTAAAAAGATTCGCCACAACGTGCAATAAGAATCTGAAGCAACATTTCATGGATCGTTTAGCCCAGGTGGCGACCATAAAAACTATGGTTGCATATAATCCTGCGGTTTTTTATATGACTTTATATGTGCGTGATATCCATGTATTATTACAGTATCGAAATTTGTGACTGTAACCGATACATGTATCTATTGTGTTTGCATTATTGCGAAAGGTACGTTCAACCTTCTATTTTTTGCTTTATTTATGAATGACAAAGCCCTAAAGAGTATCCACGTGGCTTATGACACATTCCATACCCCCCCCCCCCCATCCCCTCTCCCCATCGTGAAATAAAATCCATTGCAATTTTACTGGCCATTTCAAATTTATCAAACCCTATTTGCATTGCTATTCTTAATCGAATTATAGTAGTGGGTATAAATTACAAGACTTAAGCTTCCATTGGCTATGATGTTTAAAGTCCGAGACTTGTCCTCTACTTGGCGACAGTTTTTGTACCCATCAGTCAGAGAGCTAACAATGGAATTTATACATAAGAAGTAGCAGCAGTACTTTTTTCATATGGCTTCATATCATGTTTATTTCTGATAACAGGTTTTAAATGTTACAGAGTTAAAGCCTCATTCCCTCTTTGATGGAAAAAATGTGCAAAGAAGTTGATGTAAGCCGTTAAATAGATAGGTAGTAGTTTCAAAAAAGAAACTAGAGCGTTGCTTACTTTACTGGAACTATTTTAAATAGGAAAATTTCGGAAACCGTTTTTATACATATTTCCCGTCAAAAACCGAAATATGGTAATGCGGTGTGAGGTAATTTGCATACTGCAGGGGCTCTTAGAATACAACAAAAATGCGCGTAGAACGTTTATATACCTTAACCCTTAACCTGCAAAGCGCGACTCACTGACCTTTTGCGTACAGCGTAGATCAAGATCAGACTGCACAGAACGTGCAGTCTGATCTTGGAACTACGCTGTCCGATAAGGTGATATTTTTCTCCAAAAAATAAAGTTTAAAAAAATATTATTTGGGTTTTTACAATCGGCCTGAAAGTTTCATGTAACTTATTTAGCAGGATAAGGGTGAAAGTATTTCCATTGCCAGGTTCGATGCAGCTTGTTGACACAAAAAACTTTTGAGACTTTGTTTACTTCGTACTTTGCGCTCGGGCTCCTCTTCTACTTTTGGCGTTAGCTACTTTTCCGACGGAATCTTAGTAAACGAAATTGCACTTTATCAATGTGCTTTTACCGATTTCATCGATATTTGTCATTTAATCTGGACTGACTTTTTTACCCTCTTTAGGAAAATGAGGGTGGAAGGGGAGGGAAGGGGTGGGGAGAACTGATGAGGCCATTTTGCTTTCATCTTTCACTTTTTAGACTTCTGGGTTTCAAGCCCTGTACATGACCGACTGAAGAAACCGTCATGGGAAACTAGATTTTCTTGGCAGGAAAAAACGAAACAAAATAAGGAGAATTCGCAACCGAATCAAGTATTATAATCGCCTTTTTGCAAGACTACACACTGTTTTAAAATTTACTAAACGTGGCTCTTTCAAGTTGACACTTCAAAAAGCCCAACCTTTTCAAGCCCACAGAAATCCTACCGTCAGACGGTAATTAAAACCGCCTATACGAGACAATAGTCATTTACAATTCGGCCTAATCATACGTATTGGCACTTAACAAAGTAGTCTTCGATCTAAAGATTGACAGTCACGCTTAACTCATTATGCAGGCCGGTTTTTTCAGCCTTAGGACATACCAGTTTCGCACACATTGTGGCAAAAGGAGAAATTGCTCTAACGAGCAATTTCTTCTTTCATCACAATGTCGTCACTTGCATTCTTTTATTGAATCGTAATTGATGTTGATTTTTTTTTTTTTTTTTTAAAAGGATGTGTTTGAAGATGTTTGTTTAAAATTTATATAAGGAAGTAATGGCTCAGAGTGCCAAAGAAATGAAACAGACATTTTTTTCCAAAGTTACAAAAAAGGCAAAAAGTTACAGAGTTTCAACGTCCTCTTGTCCATAATGGTTCACCAAATGTCAATATAGATCCATGACCAGACTGCACGTTCTCTGCAGATTGATCTTGATCTACGCTGCTAGAAAAAAGAAATCATTATAAGCAGTCCCGCGTGATGTAAGGGTGAACAATAGTCTTGGGTTCATGCCCTTGTTTAACCCGACCCTCTACGTCTCAAGCCGTTATCTTTCGTTGATAAAAATCGGTACAACAATGGATGAGCAGTTCTGTGTTTTATCTTTAATCGTGTTGCCAATTTTGACTGAAATCTGCCAATTTAATTGATTACTAAGTATTTCATAAGACGTCCTGTAAATGGGGTATGCATTTATTTAGTCTGTGGGCGTTTTGCACCTACAGTTCCTCGTATGTATGTATGTATGTATGTATGTAGTATGTATGTATGTATGTCAAGATGTTGAAAACGGCATGAAATATTCTACAAACGTACCTACGTATGGTTGAATGACTAGTTCGAAATAAAATTGTTCGATCGCCTAAGCAGACAGTGTGGATCTAGAATAAAAAGCATTTTGGATCTAAGCTGTCGGCTGTTCAATCAGATGTCTTAACAAAAAGGCAACATTGTCTGGCTCATTCGAATCAGAGTGAAAATATCAATTGCATTTTGAGGGTAAAATGTCAATTTTATTTCTTTGCCATCTTAAAGGTCAACAGATTGAGAAACTACCTTTTTCTGAAACCAGTGTACATTTTCTGTACTTAACGTATATTGTTTTTTCAAGCGGTCCATTTTGACTCAAAAACACGTCTTCATCTGCGTCGAGGAGTCTACAAATGTAAAAGTGACAGAATTCTTGTTATGTAATTCTTCATCTCTCTGTCTCTCTGTCTCTCTCTCTCCAGTATGAGGTTACAACGACAGTTAAAAAGACAGGCTATTCATTTCGGAAGCAGATTACGTTTGACGATAACTCATACATCAAAGCGTAAATCAAGTTCATAGGCAAAGTCCCCACAAATATGTAAACTACTTAAGGCTGTTTGTAGCTAGCCATTGCTGTTTCCAGACAATACTTAAACAGAAACACAGAAGGGGTATGAAAAGGTGTATTAAGCACTAACGGGATCAGTATTGAGTGAAGTAACTGGAATATTGCTCTTACAGCACCCGCAGGTCCGTATTCGCTAACCATTCTTGGTAACGTTCTTATTCTTATACACAATATTTTTTTAAATTTTAAAGTAACGTAATTTTTGATTGACTTAACCAAATAATTTAGTCAATCATAAACTGCGTTACTTGCTAGATTTGAAATAAGGCAAAGAACGTTGTTTAGAATGGTTGGTTTGTACTGGACCAGATACAGCTTAAAACGCTTAATTAAATTACGGACAGGCTAGATTAGGATCTGGGTACGTATTTACCTGCCATTCTTAAGAATATTCTTTGTCTTATTATCCAAGAGTTTCCAAATTTGAAAGTAACACGACTTCTGATTGGCTAAACCAGATGGTTTAGCCGATCAGAAGTTGTGTTACTTTCAAATTTAGAAAATCTTGAAGAATAAGACTGCCGTCGTTAGACCATTATTAGAGAGGCATGACAAGAATAAAAAAGAACGTTCTTTAAGCCTATATCCTGTGCTATATCCAAAGATTACGATCTTTGCCGAAAAAAAAAAAAACCTTTTAAGATATGATTAAATATATCTATCTCAGCTGGTGTTCTCTTTTGTCTGACCCCGTTCCTCCATAGCGTTAATGTTCGAAATATTATAAACATGAAATACATGTATCTAAAATAAAAAGTAAAGAGAGACATAATAAGAAAGTTATTTGTGTTTTAGCTTATTTCTGTACCAATATCGTCCTTTCAAGAGACTTTTTGTGAAAACATTGCTGGAAAAAGACCAGTTGAATGTCACTTGCTCCTTTCCGCAATACAATGTTTTCGTAATTATCCATTACAGTTTTTTCCTTTTCCTCCAAATATTCATCCTTTAGTTCACATGTTTAACCCTTTTTTCCACCTGTACTATTTAACAGGGATCGTATGACATGTGTATATAAGATCCCTGTATTTAGTTACAGTGCTTAGAATTATTTTGTACAATACTGAGTTAAGGGGATAGTCCAGAATTATCTTGTGGAAGATGCAGAAGCTGCTCAAGATGTCAAATTTCATACCATTTGCTACATTGTTTTTAAAAAACCTATCATTATATCATTTCTGATAACTCAAAAAGCTATACAAAAAAAAAGGTTCATTCATAAATAGACACAAATTGGTTCCGTTTAGATCCTTTTTGTGTGAATTGAATTTCGGCTTTTCATCACAAATGTTGCAAAGTTGGCATTCGTTTAACGGTTGAATTGAATACATAAATCTATTCCTGTTCAATTCAAGTACGGCAATTTACACCCCCAGCAAGAAATTGCACTTTGAACACATTGTAGTTAAATGAGCAATTGCTTGACCCTTTACCAAATGATCTTGAGTTTAAAGGACCCAGAGGTAAAGTGTTTTGGAAAACGTTGTGGAAAAAGGAGAAAATGCTGGTAACCAGCATTTTCTCCTTTTTTCCACAATGTTTTCTACCCTGTCAAAGACAAGTATCATCATTTTAGACATATGTGATTTGTTGTCTGCAAATCTTTTGAAGCTGGGCAAGTTTAAAATGTTGTCATCTGGTTAGGAATTGAACAACTGCTTCTTTACCCACCATGTTTTTCATATCATTCGATTAAAAAAAAAATATGCACTTTCCTTGTCTTCCAAAAAACCTGTACCAGTCGTTGGTATATCTAGAATAACTTGTATGGGAAGTGGTAAAGCCTGGTTGACGGCGTAGCTGTACAAGCTGGCTTTTGACCTACTTTTTCGTATAGGTCTCGAATGATTAAATAGTAATTTGTCATTGGTTAAAAAATATGGCCATGCTGCGGGCCTCTTGCGTTTCAAACTATAACATCCAGCTGACGTGATTACTTTTCACAATATCTCTTCATATTGAATGCAAAATAGTTCAATACTCATCTTCCAGTGCCTTTTCGTCCATCTATCTTTTTTTTTTTGTAAAAAAAAAAACCCTTCTTGCTTTTGTTATTGCTCTGCTAAGCATTTCTGTGCTTGTTCTACTTGCCAAAATCGATTAAATGTTTGGCTGAAGTTTATCAAGTTTGAATGTATATTTCTGACAGGGATTGTTTAAAAAAAAATCTTTAACATGCATTTGGGAACATTGGATTCTTTTATTGACTGTGTAAAGTCAAGATCGGATGGCAGAGAACGCAGTCTGATCTTGCCTCTTCACGGTCTTTTAGTTTAGTACAGGTACCCTGATAACAGAAATTACACATTGTTATTACGATGATTGAATTTGCTTTATGATCTTGATTGAGTTCAGTCGTTAATACATGAAGGTAAGGTTTAAGTTGGAACTTGCTTATCGGTCGGTATTTAAACAGGTATGCTTTTTTTTTTTTTATTTATTTATGAGAGAGAGAGAGAGAGAGAGAGAGAGAGAGAGAGAGAGCCAACGCCTTAACGTTCATCGTTATGTTATATTTGAAGTTTGAATCATGAGAGTCCCACTATACAGGTCGCAGGCTCGATAAGGATACTGTATACGTGGATATAAACGCGTGTCGAAAAATTTGCGAATTACCCATTACGGACATTTTGCGTAAGACGCTTGTTATTTTTGGGTATACCTGATGTTAAAAAAACGACTAGAAAAGTTTGCGAGGTTTTCAAATTCGCGAAATCGCAAAAATTTCCACTTATACACTAACCACTAAGACAGGTTCTACTGTACTGTAAACTATTAATCGGTGAAGTTTGAATAATTTGTTTAAGGCAGACTTTTCGCTGGTCTTGTTTGAGACAACAGACATTTGTAACACTCAGTAGTTTTGCAGACAGAAAATTTCACGGCCCTGCTTTTACATTTAATCTTTACCGAACGATCCTGTTTTTAAACAGCCCTGGGGAAAAAGGCATTTGAAAACATTGTGGAAAAAGGAGAAAATGCTGGTAACCAGCATTTTCTCCTTTTTCCACAATGCTTTCTGTCCTTTTAATGACAGACAAACCTCATCACTTAAGCAATAATTAAAATTTCGTCTGCTATTACTTTCAGTTTCGAGTATTTCAAAAAAAATTATAGCCTGTTAAGGGGATAGACCCTTTACGCCACCTTTGTCAGATATACTAGTACAAGTATGTAAACCGAATCGCTGTATTTGGACGTACCTATTGATTTAAAATGGGTGCATTAAAGCTTAAACGATGCATTCACTATTGAAGAATGTGGAACAAGATCAGAATGTACATTCATGCAGTCTAGTACGGTCTACAGTCTACGCTAAGATTACCAAAGTTCGCGGTTTTATACGATAATGTTTAGCCTTTATCATCTCGTTGGCGTTTGTTGCTGCATTTTAAGGGGAGTGTGGTGCTAGATCAGCCTGTACATACGTGCAGTCTGATCTTGAAGAACACTCTCCACTTTCCGTGAATGCTTTTAGTCATAAATTGTCGGTATAAACGTTTATCTATTTATTTCTAACAGTAAACGATACTGAATTGGCAGGGTAAGAGTTAAAATTGTTATAAAATAATGGCCATAGTCATTGATCGAGGCGTGATCGGGAAATATAAGTACATCCATTGTGTTTTAATCTTCCTTACTTGCAATTGAATACGTCTAAGGATTGTTTGGTATGCCATGCATATAAGTATCTTTTTCTGGTCCTTAAGAACTTATTTCTAGTATAAATGTGACTTTCCCGCCGAACCACGTTGATATAATAAACAGTTAATCTGATTTCTTGTTTCTCTTGCTGTTTATGAATGACTACAAGGTTTTATAAAATTATTATAAGTGAATTACTGGGATTTTACAGTGAATAACAACACTAGATCTAGTGATGATAAATATGGTATCATCACTAGTGGCGATATTGATTTAAAATGATTCCCGGAACTAATCTTTTCCTATATTGCTCATATTGTACCATTCTTGATAATTTTTGGAACAAAAAGGGTGTGGAATATAATAAATAGGATAATCGACTGGTTGTGTGTGATATTAATAATCTGTCAGTCGAATGGAGTTTGATGCGGTCAAAAAACTCGTCCTTTGGACTCGTTTTTTCAACCGCATCACACCCCATTCTAATGACAGATTTTTAATATCACACACAACCAGTCAATTATCCTCTATTTCTTAACCCTAAACCTGCAGAATAACTTAGATGAAACTTTCTAGGCAATAGAAAAACCATCAAAGATTGTAATTTCAATGTAATTTTTGAGGGAAAATATCTTCTCGGACAGTGTGGATCCAAGATCAGACTGCACTTTCTGTGCAGTCTGATCTTGATCTACACCGCCCGCAAAAGCGCCCTGAGTCGTGCTTAGCAGTCTAAGGGTTAAATTTTCTGTCAATAGAGAATTTCTTGCGGTTCATTCGTACTGCCTGTTCGGTTTTTTCGTTCCATTTGGTACTTTATGTCCCATCCATGTCATTGTAGTTATTTGGCGGCAAAAGTTCAAAGTACTCAAAGTACCTAGACAAAAGGGATCGGACAACTCTTGACCTATTACCTCTTGAAACAAATTTTTGGCCTACAACACTTGAAAAGAAAACAAGAAAACTGTAAAGTATGAATTCAGGTGTACTAAACTGTAAAGTATGAATTAAGGTGTACTGCACGAAAACATGTTAAAACATTATGAAAAGAGGAGAACATGCACGTCAATTGTTATTACTCCCTGCTTCGTTCTTGTAGTTACCATGACGCGAGCAGACTTGTAGTTCTCTTTTCAATAGAGGGGAACAGCTACCGTCTTTAGTACTGTCTAATCCCAAACAAACTGTCCCGAGTTTTAACGACTACATGTATTTGGTGATCAAAATTTCCTCCATTTTCCGCAATATTTTCAACACATTCAAAGACGTTTGAGACGGATCTACCTGGGTATTTCTACATCACTTTTTGAAACACAATACAGTTATTTCACAGACAAAGCTTTCTCTGGTACCCGAAAAAATTTTGTCAGGAAAGTGTTGTGGCAAACATGATAATATTCTTTTAATGAATGCAGGTTAGCATGGAGAGGCTATGCAAATTGTCGGGGTCCATTTGTAGGTAAATCAGAAGAGGCTTATGTACCTGAGCTTCGCTGTCGTAAAAAGGGGCCTTATGTATCTCCGTAAAGCAATATACTAAGCAAGACATCATATAATTATGGACCCATAAAATCTATTTTATCTAACAACCGGCTGGGTCCTGAGGTAGAATGACCCGTGGACATGTAGAAAATATACAAAAAGCATAAAACATACTTATTGCAGACGTATTAAAACAAATTTGCTGCAGACAACATCAAAGTTATCATTGAAAATTAAAGTAATCAACATAAATAACGACAAATATAAAAATGCTGTGGTATAGAGAACGGGTTATTCCTTTCACACAATGTTTTCAAAAGTTGTCCTGCAGCATTTCGGAGTAGTTTGTGGGACGTAATGTGTCAAGGGTTTAAAAAAAAAGAATAGATTTAACTCTTTACCAAACGACGAAATTTTAGACTCGTCCAAATCCAAAGCTTTTGAAGACAACGAACCTATATGTGGCTCAAATGGTGGAAGTTGTCTTTGAAAGGATAGAAAACATTGTGGGAACAGGAGAAAATACTGGAATAATTATTTTCTCCTGTTCCCACAATGTTTTCTAAAACTGTATTCCTCTAAGTCGCTAGACCTTGTGTTTGTGTGGAAAATGGTAAACGGAGTAACAAAGAAAGTGTTGTACCGTAACGTTCGTTACTAATAAAAAAGGACAAGCCTATAAATTACTAATAAAAGTGCATTACTTTGTTTTCCCGCGTAGAACTGGTTTTAAGATTTACCTATAGCAGACTGAACGCTTGAAAACATTATGGCAGACTGGTATTTTTTTTTCGAAATGAGGAATTTCTGTGGAATATGCGCCAACCATAACCAGACAACACAATTTTAGATTATTCTTGAGTTGAAGCATTTCAGATGACAAATTAGATTTAGTTTAAACGATCAGATTCGTTTATGAAAGACAAAAAAATATGATTGAATGTACATTTTTTCATTTTCTCACAACTTTTTCAAGATCATGTTCTCTCATTGTCTTCAAAACACAGGCTTGTTTGCTATAATGTGAACTGCATATCGTTGTTTTCTTAACAGCGTCTGTACAATAAGCTGGTTCCTTATAAACAATCCCCATTCCTACTGTCGCACTCAGCGCCTGTTTATAGCAATATTTCTCGACGCAGGACTGAAATCGAGATATAAAGTATTTGACCTATCAAAAGGCACAGTCACCATCACGTGGGACACGCCTCATACAAAATTTGATTAGATATTCCCGTTACGTGAACTTGATGTCTAAACATAGACGTTAAAAGTGAGTGAACTAACCCATACAATTAAACTTATATCAAGATTGATTTGTTAGATATTTACAGATCAGTTTGATTGGTTGCTGTTCTTCATTCTATAAATAGATTCACATCATTAACTCTTTCACTGCCAATGACGACTCAAGAAGCTTAGCGAACGGTGTAGTTAAAGATGCAACTGCATAGAACATGCAGTTTGAACTTGAATCCATTCCGTCCACCACATGATACTAATCCATGACCAATATCATCTTCAACAAAGTGGAATCTCTAGATTTGGTGGTAAGAGACATAACTCATCATCTGGACAGAGATTGTTATGAAGCCTGTAAAGGTAACGAGAGTCTCTGCACAGAGTGTATTTTCCTTTCCTTGTCGACCTTTTCGAGAAACTGTGATAACTGGCCTGCAACACGCGAAAAGGGGCATTCGAACATTTGCGTACAGTGTCGTCTAGGATCAGCCTGTGCAGTCCGCGCAGGCTAATCCGAGACGGCACTTTACGGATACATTAGATTTTGTCCTACAGTAGACTTGCGCAAAACAGAAAACTACATGAGAACGGAAAGTGTCGTTTAGGATAAGTCTGCACGGACTGCGCAGGCTGATCCGGGGCCACACTTTATGCAAATATCCGAATGTCCCTTTTCGCGTGTTGCAGGCCATTATTATCTAGTAACAGATGGCTTGAGAAAAAATCAGAGTAGGAGGTGGAGACACTAACAGCAACAATGAAAACATGCAACAGCGACTCGTCGACGACGTCGACGACTACAAAGACGGTGACGACGCCGACAACAACAACAACAACAACAACAGTAGAACTGAAATGTTTTGTGTCTGTTTACGAAACACACGCAACTGAGGGTTCCCTTTAGATTTTCATTTAGGAGTGGGACTACGATATATATCGTTTACGTTAAATGTCAAAATCCGGTGACCCGGAACAATCACTCAAATACACTGCACATATCGGGTGATCAGGAACTTGTCAAGTTAATCTATAGAAAGTGATTTAGCGTTGGTGGAATGTTTTTAGTTTTAACTCTTTTCCCAGACTACAAAAATTTAAAGTTAGTCCAAATTGGAAGCATTTAAAGTAAATACATTTTGTGGGGATCAAATAATGGGTTTTGTGTCTGAAACAGTAAAAAAAATTGCAGGAAAAGGAGGAAATGCTGGTAATGCTGGTAATCAGCATTTGTTTTTTCTTCTCCCACAATGGTTTTCAAAAGCTCTTTTCTTCTGGATTACTCTATAAAGGGTAATCTCTTTACCAGACAATAGAATGCTAGATTCTTCCTTATTAAGCATTTGCAGACAATGAATTAAACTCTGTTCGTATGATCCAACCTGTTTTTTTAAGTATTAATTTAGTAAAATGGGGAACTAGGTAATATCATTTTCGTCCTGTTCCAGAACGTTTAAACATGCATGTTTCTTGCTGCTTATGAAAAAAAAAAACGATCAAAGGTGGAAGTCTGCGTTATAATTATAATCTCACCAACTTAAAAAAATGAATTACATGTAACGATAAATACTCATTTGCTAAAGATTCTGACCCTACTCTCCACTCTGTCTGTCTGTTTTTCTGTCTCTCTATCAGTCGATTGGTAGGTCGGTTCGTCTATCGATAGGCCTGACCATCTATCTACGTGTCTATCTCACATTTCCGCAGTGGGCATTGAAAAGCAGAATCTTTATTTCTTCATTAAACCCACAGATACCATATGGGTATACATGTATTATTATCATATAAAGAGAGGAAGAGATTGACAGACTGTCTACCTGGCTTGCTAGCTGGCCGGCTGGCCGGCAAGACGACCGAGTTACTGACCAAACTGCTGATCTTTTATGGGGTTCATATAGAATAAGGGTTTAATTTTTCACATTATGAAATAGAAAATGTGCATATATATGTATTGATAAAAGAGCAAATTTCTTGTTTTTCTATGTTTTAGTTGTTTTTTTTATTCATAAACCATGTTTCAGGTTGGTAAATCTTTTGTATAGCTATGAACGTTTCTATGTAATGACTTATTCCGCAAAACATGAAAAGAATGCGTTTCCAGTTTAGGCTGTTTGTACACCCCATATACAACTGGGACAGCACAGTACTTAACTGGTCCCAAAAAAGCAGGCAAATGATTGCTGTTTGTCTTGTGGAATAAATGCATGAAAAGAAACATGTAACAAAGGAGAATATTGCAGCAATTAAAAATTTGGGCAAATATCTCCCTGTGAAATAGTAGCCATGGGCGAGAACAGGGGCTTTTGCGGTCGGCTTAGATCAAGATCAGACTGCAGAGAACGAGCAGTCTGATCTTGAATCTATACCCTCCGCTCGTTTATTTAAGTCTGAGGATAAACAATCTTACTGTGTTCCAGTAGACTGTACTGTGAGCCGTCTAAATGAGATAGAATTAAGATAATCTTGCATACCTTTGTTGACAGTAATTATCAAAACGTGATTATTATTTTCAAAAACAGCCTTGATATTGCAGTATTAGAACTGCTTTTTGCCACGGGAAATGTACCATTTTATTTATTTACTTGTCTAAGGAATATACATTAGCTTATATGACAGCCATAAAACGACGAGACGCTTTATTTTCCACTTATACAGAATGACATTAATTTCCATGCCTCACTGTCGAGAGCTATTTTTAGGATCGAAAGCTATTTGAAATAAACATGATGGTAAACATAAAAAAGTTCATTTACATACGCAAAATTCAAATCATGGATAAAAATGTCATTTAGAAATTAACTTGGGGGTCGTTATGTCAGCTGCCACATTCTGATTTAAAAGCTACTTACATGTATTCCGTTTGCACCCATGATAACCCTTTTTTTAGTGCTAAATAAGTCATCACAAATTATGGATCCATATAGCCTTTTTAGTGCTGCCTGAATGTTATCTTCACTGTCCTGTAAAATATACACACCAATTATCAACAAATTTCTCCATTTCTCTTAGGGTTTTTATCTCAGTTCAAAATATGGGCTATTTTCCTTGAGATATTTCCTTGTGTAATTTGTAGTAAGTTTTATCACATAGCAAACAATCTTGTGACTTTAGGACAATGGGGAGAAGACCATTTTGAAAATATTTCTGGGAAAAGGAGAAAATGCTAGTATCCGGTATGTCTCCTTTTTTCACAGTGTTTTCTAACCCCTCACAGACAAAGTCCATCATTTGGGCCTCATTCCATTTGCCATCTGCAAACACTTTTAAATTGGACAAGTTTTTTTTTTTTATTTGGTAAACGGTAAGACAAAATATTAAGTGGTAATGGGTAAAGCTTCCCTAAATAAAAAATTATGTGAAGAGAAAATATTTCACCAGACGACAAAAAGTTTCGACTCTTCCATTTTGAAAGCATCTGCAGTCGATAATTAAAATGTAAATAAAGCAACGCGATTTTCCGAAGACAAAGTCGAAAACATATTTTGGGAAAATTAGAAACGTTAGTAGCTAATATGTCTTCATTTCCCTCGCTATGTTCTCTAAAGCATTCCATTTCATGAATTGTTGTGTAAAGGGTATGAATACATACGTTGTAAGAACAATTCCGCCCACTTCAGCTATAATATAGTAGGGCTCATTGTCAGAAAATTTTAATTCATGTAAAATAGTTCAAGTCTGCATTGACATGGGAGTATGACTCTGACAGTAAAATATCGAAATAAAAAAATGATAATTTTGAGAAATGATGACGTATAATGTTCATGAATTATTAAAAGGGCATAATCCCATTAGGATGTTACAGAGGACGTTTAACGCCCCAACAGACGAAAAAAAAAAAACTTGAGCAAATTAAAAACATTTGCAGACGGTTTAGTAATTAAGGACGTATATGACAAATTTTTCTTACGGACAGATTTTTTTAAACTTTGCACATACAAAGCTCATCCTGTCTCTAGGAGATTACAGTAAAAAAAAGATGTGG
Source organism: Hippopus hippopus (assembly GCA_946811185.2). Taxonomy (NCBI): domain Eukaryota; kingdom Metazoa; phylum Mollusca; class Bivalvia; order Cardiida; family Cardiidae; genus Hippopus; species Hippopus hippopus. Next base: position 35,876,695 of record OX328097.1, read on the forward strand.
GTCACCGTGCTCGTTTCTGAGAAATTTGCCTTCGAAAAAGGTATATACAGTTCCAAAATTCAGCTTATATTGGATTTAAAGCGCCTTTCTTTAATAGTCAGCTGAACAGGAAAATTACAGGAAAAATATACAAATATACATCATTTTAATGAAAATACATATATCTTTGCACAAAAAATATATAAAAGCCTGGTTTTGAGCATGGTAAATGTACAAATATGCATGTTATATATAGACCATTGAGTAAAAAAGGGAGATAATTTGATCGAATTAAGGGTTAATCTTAAAAAAATACATACTTTCTCACGGACAGATTTTTCTTAAACTTTCCACACTTAGAGTATTTATAATTCTAAACCAGAAGAAAAAATAAAAATGTCACCTATCCGTGCTTATTTCGTCAGAAAACAAGGTTGAAGGTCACTGTGGAATTATTTTTTCAAGGACAAAAATAGGATAAAAGCTCAGCAGACCTGGTGGGAAAAGGAGAAATTGCTCAATAGGAGCGATTTCTCCTTTTCCAACAATAATTTTCAAAGTGGAAACAGCTATACTTCCACAGCTTTAAATTTCCTGCCTTTGTTTCCTTGTTTGGTGTGTAACGTTTGTCAACAGTATTTTAATTATTTCACGGTGACAGTTCAAAGATCCATTTTTTTTCTCTTCACCAATACTACCCGTAGAAAGTGCTACTTGTTTCAGTGCACCAATAGTATTACCATTATGTGCAAAAGATACATAGGTGCACTTTTGATTCAATATCCACGACAAAAGTACATGCACAGTAGGATGCGCGCGAACGTTTGTCATATACGTCGTTAAATGTGGCAGAAATCAAAGGATTGGATTTGTCCTTGATGGGATAGAAAATATTGCGGGAAAAAGGAGCATATACCTATTTTTCTTTGTAACCATGGTTGGTTAAAATACGGGGTTGTTCGCTAAAGCGTGCTATATTTTACAGACTATATTATTAGACAGAAATTACCAACAGGAACAATTGGAATAACATACAATATGTACGAGTATATCTAACGTTATCTTAAACAGATATAGATAATTAGTCGTACGTATTTTCCAAAATATTTTGATAAAATTATTTCATAATATCAAATAGTCTCGTTTACTCAAAAATTGTCTAAATAATCTCTAAGGTTCTAAATCTGTTAGATTTTTTTTTCTTAAAGAAAACACTGATATTAGCTATGAATAATGAGTTCTAAATTACATTTGTAAAAGCAATATTTTATATACCTTTTCATGTCGCTAAATTTCACAATACCATTTTGTAGAAAATATGGTTGTTGTTCTGTATATAGATTAAGTGGTTACATTTTAAACAGGCTCGTTTACAAATTTTACGTAAGAATCACTTTGTTTTGTCGTCAGGTTAATTATATTATATTGTTTAGCTTTGTTGTTTCCGTACCGGATTATATGGTTTAATTTCAGAGTTCATTTCAAAGACTACCAGTATATGGTAAGGTTTTTGAGTTGCGTTCGTAGGTTATTAATGTTGGCAAATTATCACAAACCAGTTTACAGGTTATAATATATACTTTAGCTTGTAAGGTCATTTTTTAGTGGTTTCGTTTACGGATTACACGGTTATTCTGTTTTTAGGTTATAAGGTTTTTTTGGTAGTTCCGTTTACGGATTACATAGTTATACATCATAGGTCTGATTATAGGTTATAAGGCACGTTTTTCAAGATGAAATAGTTGTAAAGATTAAATATGGACAAATTTAAAATTTTAACGGTTGCATGGTTAATTCTCGCTGTCCCGTTCATATATATATAACATGGTTAATTCTCGCTGTCCCGTTTATTGGTAACATGTTTAATTGAAGCAGTTTCATTTATAGGTTATATTGGTTGATAGTCACATTCCGGTTATACGTTATATTGTTTATTGTCGTAGTCATGTTTGTAGGTTATATGGCTAATTGTCGCTGTCCCATTTATAGCTTATATGGTTACTTATCGCAGTTTTATTTCAGATAATATGATTGTCACAGTCCCATTAAAACTTTATAGGTTATGTGGTTGTAGTACCGTTTACAGGCTATGAGGTTATATATGATTGAATTTAAACATTGAGTTCCGTTCCCAAGTTTATGGTGAATTGTCGCAGCTCCGTTCATAGACGATAAACTTTGCAGATCTTTGAATATCAAGGCCACTTAGTTCTTTCAGCACCAAATATATGAGCCGTGCTCTGTGAAACGGGGGCTTAATGAATCTGTGAAAAGTATCGACCCAGGTCAGCCTGCGCAGTCCGCGCAGGCTGAGCTGGGCCGAAACTTTTCGCTATCTGTCACTTTTCTGTATGTCCAAGGACCAGTCTATCTCGTGATCAAGTCGATTGTTAAAAAAAGTGGCTATTATGGATCCATAAGTATTTGATGGCTTGCTTGTTATAATGCATCACGGATACATTAAGCCCCCTTTTGCCAGAGCATGGCTCATATAAAGTCGATCTCTATCCATGGCTAAAAATACAATCCACAGAAACCCAGGAAGATTTTGTCATTTTCTTTTTCATAGGCGTGACTAAGCAAGCGGATGGTATAGATCTAAGATAAGACTGCACGTTCTGTGAAGGGTTAAATAACAAATTTAACCTATTGTCGTACAAAATACGACTTCTAACGACCATGCAGTTGATCTCTAACTTTTCCAATCAACTTTTTTTTAATCAATCAAACAGTTTCTCTTTTCTTTCCAGTGTCCCCTTTTAACAACTTTTATATATTAATTGTTCATTGGTACGAATTAGCCTAAACATCGAGGGGCTAATTGTTGATTCTTCCATATTTAATACTACGCAACCTTCATATAGCATAACCGCAAAAAGGTTGTACCCATCTTTATGTACCAAAATATTGTTAAATGCATCGATAGACCTAAGTTGTTCCTAAAAAGGAGTATGCAACTTTTAGACTTGCTCAAACTGGAAACATCTTGATAGAACTATTAATAGTAGAAGACATTGTGAGAAAAGGCGACATCGCTTATTAAGCAAAAGCGCCACACAGTCTATGGAGTATTCGGAACAAAATATTTTCTCCTTTTTGTTCTATCAAAACCAACTTTAAATGAATGCTTTCTTATATGCTGATTCTGTAACATTTCGTGTGCATAAAATAATGTACATTTATTCTATCGGGTCTGAGCAGTATTCAAAATTAATATATGTGCTATAATAAATCAGTTTTATTTCTCCTTCTTCCCCACTATTTCATTTTTTCAATCGTAGAAAGTGGAAATTATACAAGTCAAAACCATCAAACTATACACACAAATTATAATTTTTAAAATCTGACTTAATTACCCCATCAAGATATAACCTTAAGCTACTTACGAAACGACAAAATTCTAAGTTTTTTTTTAAGTTGAAAGCATTCGCACACGACAAATGTGGCATATAATGAAACTTGCTTTTGAAAGGGTAAAAAACATTGTGGGAAAATAAGAACTTGTCGATCACAAAGATTTTCACCTTTCCGCGTGTTTTCAAAAGCCTTCTTCCTCTTTACGAAATGACGAAATTTTGGACTCCACCAAATTAAAAGCATTTGCAGACAACAAATTAAATGCAACTCAAATGATAATGCCTGTCTTTGAAAAAGTAGACAACATTGTGGGAATAGGAGAAAATGCTGCTTACAAAAATTTTCTCCCTTTCCAACAGTTTTCAAAAGGCTTTTCTTTCAGGTCCGTTAGACTCGGGAGATTGATTGAATTTGCGTTTATTTATCGTCGCCACCGGTTGCCCATATGGGCCCCCTGAAGGCTGTTAGTATTGTTACGGGGGATAGTGCAGATACAGGACGAAACCCATCTTAAGTTGCGCCTGGTTCTTTAACGTGCTCGGTGTATGGCACCGTCACACGGGACCTCGGTTTAACGTCTCATCCGAAAGACTATTAGTAATTTTAGGTGGCCAGCCGTGGGGATCGAACCCACACCCTCAAGTGACTTGAAACATCACGTTCACGAGTCCTACGCTTTACCTATTGAGCTATGCGGGCTGGTCCACTTTAGTGTTAAACCGGTACTCGCAATACGCCGAAATTTCTGCTGTATTAAGCAACCTGTTCATATTGCGATATCAAGGATTTTTTTAATGAAAAAAACCATGTCAGCAAAAGTGCATTTGGACGGATTAGGTTTCAAGATCAGACTACTTCTTTTTGCGTTTATCAATTACATGTATTGGTCTACATTGTCAGCAAAAAGTGCACATAGTCGCACAGAGCAGGGATCAGTTAATGTTTCAGAGAAACCAAACTTAACCCTTTAACCGAGGAATGTGTTCATTACAAACCGACAAACGAAGCTCAAATATAACAATTTCAATGGTCTTTTCATAAGAAAAATCTTGCTGTATCTGATGACCAATATTCTGAGCAGTCTGATATGGGTGCACATTCTGTGCATTCTGATACTGATCTTCAAGGGCTACACTGTCCTTTAGCAGACAAAGGGTTTAGGTTGAAATCCGAAAAAAAAAATGCCAGGGCAGATATATACAGTCTAGGCAAGGATTGTAAATTTGAAGCAGGCTACTGTTACGTAATGTTACATTTCTCTTATCTTTTATAGCTGCGGGATATCGAATATCGATTACTAGTATACATGGTCTAAGTTCGTCAAACTCCGGAAACTCCCGAACCTTTACGTATGATATCGATTAATTTCACCGATTTCTTGGTATGCGAGACTGCTGATAAGGCATGTCCGTGAAAGTTGGCTATGAAAACTTTGTTTATTCCTATGGCGCTAAAAAGTTTCTCACAAAATACCGAGCAGTATTATAATCAGACTGCATGGTCTATTCAGTCTAATTTTGAATCTACACTGTACGCTGAATTCACCTCGAAGTCGTCCTTCAGCGTCAAATTAAATGATAAATCTTCTTCATGCTGAATGAACGCAGGAATAATTAACATCACATCAAGCTTTGCATTCCATTTTTCCTCAAAAGGTTTGACGTGCTAGGTAGTGTTATCTCGGCCAAAGGCATAAACAGCTTTCAACCTCCATAGTATACTTCAACGACAATGTTTTGTCAATTGTATATGAGTCAAGCTTTGGCAAAAGGGGGCTTAATGTATCTCATTGACGTATGATACCAAGCAAGCTATCTCACTATTATACACCCTTAAAATCTGTTTTGTATAACAACCTATTGAATCATGAAGTACACTGGACCTTTGACATGCAGAAAATGACCGAAAGCAAAACGTTTCGGCCCAGGTCAGCCTGCGCAGTCCGCGCAGGCTGACCTGGGTCGTTACTTTTTGCAAATGCATTAAGCCCTCTTTTTACAGAGCATTACTCATATATACATACACACGAACAGTCCAGTACATCACGGGCATTAACATGGATTTCGGATTTAATGGTTACGTATACTTCGTTTTGTAATCTATATTTTTTTTTCAAAGGTTTCTCTAAGTCTTGTTTGAAATATTCTCCAAAAAAAAAAACCCCCCAAGCGCTCTAACCTTTACCGTAGCAATATTCTACCGAAAAAGCGGTCGCTATAACGGTTACCGACGGACTATTCTACCGAAAAAGCAAGCGGTATAATCTGTGCTGCGTTGCACACTATCATCTCTATGTTATACTGAGTGAAATGGTGTTTCTCTACCTATCTAATGTTTATTTCCTCTTATTTTGACATTGCATAACAATTTATGGTTTGTAAACTATGTAAAGTAACATTGTTTTGCTTCAGTGTAAGCGGACGGAACCTTGACTTGAGTCCAAACCAAGTATGCTAATATTAAATGAAATCAACAACAGCAACAGCAACACTGCCATCAACAACAATAGCCAAGATATGAGTCGCATTCTGCGAAAAGGGGGTTTAACGTATCTCCGTGATGCCTGTACTAAGCAAATCATCACATAATTATAGATCAAAAAAATCTTTTTCTATCAAACAACCATCTTAATTCTGAGGTAGAATGGTCCTTGGACATGCAAGAAATTTACAAATAGCAAACCACTTCAACCCATGTCAACCTGCGCGGACTGGATCGATACTTTTTAAACCATTAAACCTCATTTTCACAAAGCTCGTCTGATATGTTAACTAAATTTAAACAGTGTCATGAATATAGAAAGCTGCAGACTTAAGTCAGACTGTTCAGCCGAGGTACAGGGTTATCTATGCCTACCACCTTCACAAGAACGATCAGAGAGCGAGCGAGCGAGAGAGAAAGAGAGGTGACGTAAAAATAAGGATTCTTCACTAATACGAGTACGAGCTCCGTGTCTTGCAATTTGAATATATGGTAGAATGAAGGATTCAGGAAGAAAGCATTGTGTCTTACTCTTTAAAATTCATGAACAGTACGATTTTCCTTTTCATCATTTCTATTTGCAGGTCTAACTGAAAGAGTGGTTAGATAGCTCTAGAGAAGGATTTCACTTGGTTCATATTAAGTACGTAAAAAAACATACAAAAAATGCAATCTTATGACAATGACATATGAATATACAAGCTTTTCTCCTCAATGCATGAAATGCAATTAATTATTTTACATCATATTTCAGATATAAAGTGACAGTAACGTGTGTGACTTTTGACCCTGGTATATATTTATTAGATTGTATACCTCTATTCTTGCTTGTATGCCGTCTTCTTTCTCTCCTTTTTTCATCATATTTTAAGACGAGCCATGTGATTGGCTCAGACAAAACGTCACGTGACGGGACGTTTTGTCTCTGCGAATCAAATGGCTCGTCTTGGAATTTGTTGAATTCGAAAAGCATGCAGAAGTTTGCTTAATTCTGTTAAATGGCAATGGTAATTATTTAGTTTCAGTGATAGGTAGAAAATACAAGCCGAGGCCCTGAATCCAGTGTTTGCATAGAGCTGAAATATGCAAATAAGATACGCTGGTTCAGAGTAATGCAACATTTTGATGTATATGGGCTTAACAAGGGGCATATAAAAGATCGGAAGGTTTCTGCAAAGGTGAGAAAAGGTATCGTGTCCGGACTTCCTTGTAGCCCATTTTTCCTCTCTGAAAGCCAAAACCAAACCGTGTCATGTATGCCTAGAGAAGGAAGGAACATAAATCGTACGAGTTTTTGGTCATGATTTTAATCTGAAATGGCAGGTGCACAAAATAGCTGATGGAGTCTTCTTCGGCAGATTGGTTTCTCGAGCTAGAGATATCTGTTTTACCAAAACAAAACAATCCCGTGTTTTCAACGACGATGAGGAAAGCGGCTTTTGAAAACATTGTGGGAGAAGGATAAAATACTGGTCACCTGTATTTTCTTATTTTCCCTCAAAGTTTTCTCCCTGTCAATAACAAGTCCCTTGTTTAGCCACATCCCATATGGCCTGCAACACGCGAAAAGGGGCATTCGGACATTTGCGTAAAGTGTCGTCTCGGAGCAGCCTGCGCAGTCCGCGCAGGCTGATCCGAGACGGCACTTTACGACTACATTAGATTTTGTGCTACAGTAGACTTGCGCAAAACAGAAAATTACATAAAAACGGAAAGTGTCGTTTCGGATTAGGCTGCGCGGAGTGCGCAGGCTGATCCGAGACGACACTTTACGCAAATGCCCGAATGCCCCTTCAAATGTTGCAGGCCATATGTAGTCTGCAAATGCTTTGACTTTGGGCAAGTTAAAAGTTATGCAGTTTGGTAAAGGCTAAAGAAACCCTTTTTTTACGGATTGCCCCAATACTTTCACTGTGTATAGCTGGAGATGAATAGATACGGCATCAAAAAGGGAAATATGCCAGAAAAGAAAAAATAGTCAAAAGGTAACAACCTATGGCAAGAGGTTGACCAACTTGTTACCAGAATTTGATTACTTTGTTGTCACGAGATAAACTAGCCAATGAAAAAGTGAGGCAATCAATGAAATTTGTTTGTATTGGATAGTTTTCTTCTGGTCATGAAGTAAGTAAGTCGTAGTAGCGAGATTTTTATGTTAAAGGACCAAGGTATTCATCCTTGACACACACACACACACACACACACACACAAATTGTTTCCCGCTTGTCATTACTACACTACCGTAGATGAACGTCTAAATAAACGCGTAGAATAGCCAAAAGATACCCCGTATCATTTTTAGCGAAATGCTATTTTTGTATGCCTGCATGCCGTATTCAAATGAAGGACAAAGACAGTCATCATTTGATAGTAGGTTTTATGTTTTATGTCTTATTTTCTAAGGTCTTTTTTCATTACTTTTTTGAACATTTGAGACTTTATTCAGGTATAATGTAATCCCAAAACGTGATGTCATCCGCTTTTATATGCCCATTTTTTTTCCCGCTGTTTTTTTTCGCTAACCTGAACTGTGTCTGTTTCAACCCTTATCGTGCCAAACGCTATTTTTTTGTTTAAGTAATTTGCGGAGTGTGTAGACCAAGATCAGCCTGCACGTATGTGCAGGCTGACTTTGGTTTACACTCTTCGCTTTGTTATCTATGATTTTAGTCACGTGTTTCTCAGTACAAATCAGTAAGCTTTGAGACAGTCAGTATAATTATCCAGCAAATAATTGTACACGACACCCTGTTTTTTTTTTTCATAATTTTGTTCTTATTTTTAGCTCGGTTTTTTTTCCCCTCTAAGGAAAGATCAAGTTTATCATAGTCCTGTCGTCCTCGTCTGCATCGTCCTCGTCGTAGAGAAACTCTGAACATTTTCTCATACCTCGGTTAAGCCTTAGGCTGCCAAGCGCGACTCTCTGACCTTTTGTGGACACTATAGATCAAGATCAGATTGCACAGAACGTACAGGCTGATCTTGAATTTACACTGTCCGATAAGGAGATATTATTCCCCGAAACATAACTTTGAAATAACAATATTTGGGGTGTTATTATCGAATTGAAAAAAAAAATATATATATATGAGCCGTGCTCTGTGAAAAGGGGGCTTAATGCATCTGCGAAAAGTATCGACGCAGGTCAGCCTGCGCAGTCCGCGCAGGCTGACCTGGGCCGAAACTTTTCGCTATTGGTCATTTTTCTGTATGTCCAAGGGCCATTCTTCCTCCAGATTCAGTCATGCATTAGACTAAGTGGATTTTATGGATCCCTAATTATGTGATGACTTGCTTGGTATCATGCATCACGGAGATGCATTAAGCCCCCTTTTGTCAGAGCATGGCTCATATATTTTAGTTACTTAGCAGGTTAAAGGTTACACTCTGTCTGAAGATATTTACTTCAAACTTAGGTTAGCTGTCTTGAAACTATACCTAAAAGACAGGAGATACAGTTATGCCCCTTTTATGACTGAATTTTCACAGAAAAAGCATCCTAGCCGAGCTTAAAAAGGGAAATTAATAATTGTGGAATTTCTCCAGATATCACAATATTAAGAGTTTCAGTGGCATGAACGGTTCACGTGACAACAGTCATTATTCTCTAATCATATGATCCAGGACAACAGCGAAGCCGGTAGCTCAGTCGGTCGCCAGTTCGACTCGGCCAATTTCATTCGCAGGATTGATGATAACCATTGCGAAGGAATTCATGTCATGTTCAAAGCTGATTGTTGAGAAAGCAACAAGTGGCTTGGGATGAATGCTGTGCGAACTACTGGTGAAACCAACTCAAGGAGAGCATGGATAAGTGCACTAGCTGCCACGATATAACTAAAAAAAGTTGAAAACGACTTTAAACACCACACAAACAAACAATCTAGGACGCAGCCTTTTACAGTCATGATTTACGACAGAGACATTATAACAGGGCTATGACAACACCTCGCCGCCAAGCTAATCTTGTGTGTTGTCCGTGATTGTGATTTACAGCGTCTGCCTCGTAACCATAAGGTTCCAAGTACGATACCCGGGAGCAGGTGTCAACTTTGGGTTTGTTTATTGGCCTGCACATTTGGCGCGAGTACTGGTGTAGTTCCCAGGAATCGAGAGATATTAGTATAAGATGTAATAACTCGTTTCTGAATCGATTTAAAATAAATATGTTTAAACTAATCATGTATATCTGAAGTATTCAAACACACTCTGTGTCTCTGTTTGTCTGTCTCTCTTTTTTCTTCCTTATCATCTTCTTCGTCACCGCCTTATTTCCTTTCTTTGCGACGCTGTCTCTCCTCCTCGAAAAAAATGAAATTTTAAAACGCAATTTGAATAAAGTCAATTCATGGACCGCGAAGTTTGCTAAAATTAGCACGAAAAACACATTAACTTCTTGAGCGCTAATACACTAAAAAGGCAGTGAACAGTGAAGGAAAAGCGACCCGAATACTGCATTTTTAGGGCAAAGTAGGCCAGAATCTCTCACAGAATATTTCACATTGTACATTCCTGATTAGACATCACGTATCACACATTCTGATCTTGATCTGCATCGCCTGCAAACCCAACTGAAGTAATGTAGAGAAGGAGAAGAGTTGTGTATTTTACGGTAGGTTACGTGAAAGATTTTAAATAAAGATAAATGCTGATAAAAAATAAAGTTTATGTGCGAACGTATATATTATTTATGATCTTTTACACTCTACATCGTCGATCTTACTCCGTACCAAACGACAAAATTTTAGACTCGTCCAAATTGAAGCCGTTCGTAGACGACAGATTCAATGTGACTAATACGTATAATGAAAGCAGTTACAGACGAAATATTCAGTGTGGCTTGAATGGTGACACATGTCTTTGAAAGGAGATAAAAACATTATTGGTAAAGAAGAAAATGCTGGTTACCAGCATTTTCTTCTTTCCCTATAATGTTTCAAAAGCCCTCCGTTCTCAGTGTCGTTTGAACTCGAAATTGTTCGTTAAAAAGTCTGACGTTTTCTGTCTTTTCAAGCCATTTTGAAGTTATGAAGAATGGACACCTCAACATGCAATGTCTCAGACAATAAGGTTAAATAAGCAAGACGACAAAATATACCAGAATATCACTGTTTGATCAAATAGTAACTGCCAGTTCATACAAATTTCCTACCTTTTATGATTTTCTTCATGTGAAACTGATTTCATTTTAATATGTTCTCGGATGATAATATCTTAACATATTCTTTATCTTGTAAATCTCTTTTTATAATGATAATAATAATAATAATAATAAACTGAATCAATCTGACAGAACGAAAAATATCACGGAAAAATCGATTGCGCACATAGTCGAAACCTAACGCAAAGCTGAGTGACGATAGAGCCACTGTTTTAGTCGATAGAAGGTTCATCTTCAGTCCTAAATCATTTTACATTCACTCTTACTTTGCCAGTCGAAACTTAGAAACAAACTTATTGAACGGCCTGAATATTATACAATCAGAAGATATTCAAGAAAAAGCGTATTTAAGAAATAATCTTCTTTCTATCGTGGTTTATCGTTCAATAAACCACAGTTGTGAGTTATGAGGCACAATAAATAATCCACGAGGGCGATAGCCCGAGTGGTTTATTCATTGCGTCTCATAACTCACAACGTGGTTTATTGAACGATAAACCACGATAGAAAGAAGATTATTTCGATTCTAACATGACCAACTCTTAATCAAAGGAAAACAAGTTCATACTCGGAGTAAAAACGCGGATGCAGATTATATTCCATTGAATAACTTACTTACTTACTTTATACAGAATGACGTCACTCTGTATAGAATGACGTCACTCTACATAGAATAACGTAGATTTTACCTCGCTTTCGTTGCACTGTGATTATAGAGCCGAATTCACGTGTCATGTTAGAATATAAGATATCGCATCATGCAGGGCGTGAGTCTTGTGTTGTATTCCAGCTTAAACGTATCTATTTTACACATTCGGCATACCTCGGGTGATGGGAGCCATCAAATCCCTCGGCTGTATCTGGCGGATTGATATGCACTAGATCGGTACAAACCCGTAAATACGCCGGTTTACCGTTCTGAAAATTGTAAGGCTCCTCTTAAAAAAGAAAACCTGAGTTTCAATTTTCTATCGAAATCTTTCTAACTATATTTCAGTTGAGTTGGAAAACAGTTCGTACATTCATTATTTAACGTGGTTTATCAGTTCCGATTGAAGTTTTCACCGACAGATAAACAGATGTGAATAACTTCATCGAGGTTGTTTATGTCGTTGCTAAAACCCCTGTCACACCAGGGCAGCGATCCCACGGCGTCCAAGAAAAAATGCAGAACGCCGATTTGCGCGCAGTACGATCGCAAGCATCGTCACAGCAACGCAGTGACATCGCGAGAAGACGCGTTGGGATCGTCTAGGACGCCGAGGACGGCGCGCATTTTGAGCATGCACAAAACAAACACCGTCGCTCGGCGTTCTGAGAAGAGCGCAGTGGCATCACCGGAAGGTCGTCTTAGCGGCGCAGTAAGATCTCCCACAACGCCATGGGAACTCCGCCGGCGCGCACTTAGGTCGCAGTGCGAACGCTATGGTTGTCGGTAGCGTTTGCATGGAGACTGTACCGAGTGCTCTGAGATGTCACCGCGTCTCTGCTGTGCTTATACGGCGCGTCAATGGCGCTGACACGGAGTGTTATTTATTTCACTGCGCTCTTAAAACGATTCCTCTGAGCTGCAACGGCGATCACTGCGCTTGTAAGGCGCTTCTACAGCGTCCATCAGTCTTTGACAAAAACGAACATATAACGTTAGTAGACGAAGTATGCAAATAAACATTCAATTCACCATGGCTGATGTACACTAACAAGCCGGGCTACTAATAGTTGAGGAGTTGACAGTGGTTGACTCGCTTCTGTTTGAGAGGGTTGTGGGTTTATGTCCTGCCTTTTCCCCTTTTCTTTTCACGAACATAGTTTTATTCTCCTTTGACTTTTCGAGACCACAGCAAAGAAACAATAGATGAATAAATGTGTATAAATACAATTCGTTTTTCAGAGATTGTTCATTGTTACGCCTTCAGCGTAGTGTGAGCGCCTTGAGAACGCCGTGAACGCCCAGTGCACGTAGTATGAGCACCGTGAAAGCGCAGAGCACGCAGTGGTAGCGCCATGAGAGCGCAGATAATCGCCAAGAAGAACTCCGTAGGAAAGCGATAACGCGCCATAGGAGCTCCGTAGCAACGCCTTGGTCGTGGTGAGAACGCCGTGACATCTCTGTCTTGGCGAAAAACATCCAGTTTTGCCTGCGATCTCATGGCGCTCTGGGAAATTAAACAACGCCATCCCAACGCAGTGGAAACGCCGTATAGTGTGACAGGGGCTTAAACGACTGACAGAGGCGCGCCATGTATAAGATCACGTGGTTCCCAGTTCAAATGGAAACGACCGTTATACGGAAGAGGTTAGATGTAGGTACGGAATCGGCCGAGTTGTGACGAGTGTATTTTACATAGACAGCGAAAGAAATTCTTACAGCTTGTATCAATTACTCAATGACTGCTTCCTGGGAACCTTAACCACTAGGCTGCTAGCATTGTAATGTAGATAGTTTCATAGGTTGAGCCCACTCATCACAGGATTCGAGCGCAGAACTTCTTGATGTGAGAGGCCGACGGTCTACCACTACAACGCCATCTCTAACATAAAGTATTTTTAATTGGGATGAAACCAGGGATAGTAAAGGGACTTTGTACGAAAAATGTTCTTTTTTGATAATGGCGCATGATTGTAAATACTGTAAACTACTGCTTACATTTATTTTCCATAATACATGTAAATATTTATCCATAACTGTAAGAAGATCTACGTGGACATTGTGACAACGTGGCTGATATTAAGACAACATGTGAAACATTGGTATGAAAGGGAAATAACTTCACAGTGTGATAGGGAAAGAATTTCGGTAAAAGATATTTTCCTACAATATGTTTAAAGTCATACTAAATCTTGCAGACGACAAATCAAGTGTACTTTGAATGTTAAGATTAGTGTCTGAAAGTGTAGAAATCATTGCGAAAAAAGAAGAAAATGCTGGTTACCAGCATTTTCTCCTTATTCCATAATGCTTTCAGAAGGCTTCTTTCTTAGAGTAGTCAAAACTCGGGACTGTGTGGTAAAGGGTTAAACATATGAGAAGAACACGATTCAGAAAAAAAAAACCATGAATAAATTCAAAAACATTGTGACAATAGAAGAATTTGCTCGTTAAGAAAAATATTCCCGTTTGCCAAAATATTTCCATTAAAAACAACTGCAGTTGATAATGTTTTAATTAATGAAATTTTTTGTAAGTACATGAATTATTCAGAGTTTCGTATATTTTACGACAATGAAAATGAATGCCCATCTTCTATACCGCTTATTTAATGTTGTTTTTTTTTTCTTTTAAAGAAACCCAAGTCTGAAATCGTACGTCTATGTTTAATATCGTTTAGTGGTGGAAGTAGGAATAGTGTTAAATAGAATTGTATATGATTGAGTCTCACATAAATAGATTTCTGCTTGTTAATTGTCATCATAATGGGGCTGCATAACTAAAATTATCAATAGAAAAGTAGCGGAAATTGTATGCAAAGATCAAACTGCGCGAACGTGCAGTCTGATCTAGTCTACGCTGTCTGCAAAATGCGATCAAGGTCGCATATGGAAGGTTAAAGGTTGACAATATCAACCCTTAGGCTGCTCGGCCCGACTCACTGACCTTTTGCGGAAAGTGCAGATCAAGATCAGACTGCACAGAATGTGCAGTCTGATCTTGATCTACGCTGTCCGATGAGGAGATTTTTGTTTCCAAAAAAATAAGTTTGAAATATTTTATTCGGGGTCTTTACTATCGGTTTGAAAATTTTATTTCACTTACCTAGCAGGATAAGGGTTAGGTGTTCTACAGGTGAGAAAAAGTGGTTATTTAAATGAGTTAGTAACTATGTGTTAAATTTGTATAAAAATCTTTCCCCGATAGAGGCCAATAAAAAATGGAAAATTAAATATTGTGGCAGATGTGGACGATGCTTAAACCCATTTCTTCCACATGTCAGTATATTCTATAGAAGGTGCAGTCGGATCTGGGATTTACGTTGACTTTACATGTACATTTATTTGTCATTCTAATCCAGCGCAATACTGTTTGAAAAATAAATGCTTTGAATTGTCTATCTACATAAAACAAATACCTCTCTTACTTTGCATGCAAAAGGTAGATTGAAATCTAATGAAATCTTGATATTTAAAGACATACTAGCGGCCAGAGATATACAACTCGGGAGTCAAATTGAAGGTAAGTTTAATTCGTGCCATTTAGAAGTATGGATATTTCTATGAATCTGACAATGTGTCGCAATAAGGTCTCTTAAAGTTCCAGTCGCAGGAAATTAAATCGTAAAATTGGAATTAAAGATGCATTACGAATGGTAGGAATAAAATCTGCCAGCATTTTGACTCCCGAGTTGTTTGCTTTTAGCCGCCAGTGGACCTTTAACATATGAGTAAAAAGAAAACATGAATTCTGCATCTGATTGACAAAGAAATACAAAACTTCCATTTTTAGCTCCACTGGCCGAAGGCCAGCGGGCTTATGTCATGGCCCGTTGTCCGTCGTGCGTCCGTCCGTCCGTGCGTTAACTTTTATTTTAAACATCTTCTTCTCTGAAACTACCCATCCAATTTTGATGAAACTTCACAGAAATGATCCTGCCATGGTCCTCTTCAGAATTTCTTGAAAGAATTTAATTCCTTCAAAAACTCTGGTTGCCATGGCAACAAAACTTAAAAATATTGGAAATCTATGAAAATCTTCTTGTCAGAAACCATAAGGCCTAGGGCTACCAAATTTGGCATGTACGAGGGGTGATCAGAAAGAACGCGGACCAGTGCCTTTATCGGAATATTGTTATAAAAATCAACTTGGAATGTTTACTGTTTTTCAAAGTAACCTCCTTTGTGTTCTATGCACTTATTCATTCTTGATTCCCATGCGCGAAACACGTGCGTGAGCCCGTCACGTGACATCACTCTCAGCGACCCGGTCATGGCATGGGTTAGCTCCTCTCTGCTCTCGTAGCGCGTGCCACGTAGAGAATCTTTCAAAACAGGAAATAGCCAAAAGTCACATGGGGCCAGGTCTGGACTATAGGCAGGATGGTCTAATGTTTCTATGTTTAGTTTTTTCAAAACTTCCTGTACAGGTTTGGCTTTGTGAGCGGGAGCATTATCTTGATGTAAAATGACGCCTCTCCATAGAAGTTCCGGCTGTTTTTTTCGGATGGCCTGTATTAAATTCATTCGAATAATGCTGGCATAATACTCAGCATTGACTGTAGTATGTATAGGTACAACATGATTTAGAAGAAAACGTTGAGAAGAGAAAAACATGATGCACATAACTTTACCAACAGACTTAGAAAGTTTGGCTTTAACAGGGGACGGCGATGTTGGATGTTTCCATACACTGCTTTGTTGTTTAGATTCGGACTCGTAAAAGTGTATCCATGTTTCATCGCATGTCACAATACGATCAGTAAAGTTTGATCCTTCTTTCCTAATGCGTTCTAAAATTTCAGAACAAATTTCGACCCTAACCCCCATTTGCTCGGGCGTCAGTAGCCGAGGCACCCACCTTGCACAAACACGCGACATTCCAAGTTTGTCAGTTAAAATCTCCTGTGCACTTCCATAGGAAATGCTAAATGTGTCTGCTATTTCCCTGACAGTAACTCGACGATCTTGCTTTACATGCTGCTGCACATCCGCGATAGTTTTGTCCGTTACTGATGTTGATGGACGGCCAGATTTAGGGTCATTTTCAACGGTTTCGCGTCCTTCTCTAAATCGTCCAATCCATTTACAAATACTGGTTTTCTTAAGTGCTGAGTCCCCATAAACTTTATCTAAATCGGCCTTAATTTCCGATGAAGACTTTCCGAGTTTAACGTAAAACTTTATAATTACTCTCTGCTCAAATAAAACGTCATCCGACATTGTGAACCGCTAACGCAGTATGTGATGTCATTGAAATGACGTCACTCTTTTCTTATTTGCCTATGACGTCATTTAAACGCTTGAGTAAGTAACCAGGTAATTAATGTTCATCTGTGCAAATTTTTGTTATCTTAAGTAAAGTAGTTTTTGAAATAATCGGGTGGTTCGCGTTCTTTCTGATCACCCCACGTAGCTTCGTCAAGTGGGCCTCTAATAAGTGTCTTCAAATTATAGCCCTGGGGTCAAATTTGACCCCGCCCCGGGGATCACAAATTTTACATGGGCTTATATAGGGAAAACTTTAGAAATCTCCCTGTACCTAGCCATAAGGCCTAGGGCTACCAAATTTTGCATGTGGCTTAATCTAGTGGGCCTCTACCAAGAGTGCCCAAATTATAGCCCTTGGGTCAAATTTGACCCTGCCCCGGGGGTCACAAGTTTTACATGGGCTTATTTAGGGAAAACTTTAGAAATCTCCCTGTACCTAGCCATAAGGCCTAGGGCTACCAAATTTTGCATGTGGCTTTATCTAGTGGGCCTCTACCAAGAGTGTCCAAATTATAGCCCTGGGATCAAAATTGGCCCTGCCCCGGGGGTCACAAGTTTTACATGGGCTTATATAGAGAAAACTTAAGAAATCTCCTTGTACCTATTCATAAAGCGTAGGGCTACCAAATTTCGCATGTAGCTATATCTAGAGGGCCTTCACCAAGAGTGTGTACATTATAGCCCTAGGGTGGAATTTGATTCATCCCGAGGAGTCAGAAGTTTCACATGGGCTTATATAGTGAAATCTTCAGAAATCTTCTTGTTACTAACCATATGAACTAGGGCTACCAATTTTAGTCCTGTCTCAGGGGTCTTATGTTCAAAACCAATTGGCCAAGTATTGTAATGTTTGGCATGTAGGGATTTTACGTGATTAGCCAATGGAGCGATACAGGGCCATCATGGCCCTCTTGTTTTTATCACGACACGTCGTGAAGTTGAATATTCATTTCAGATAAGAATGGTGTTGAGGTCAACTGATAACTAGTTTTCTTCTTAGTTCAAGTACATGTATTTCCCAGCTAAATTCCGAGCCCTGTAGCGCAGTCAGTACAGGAATTGAGACGGGGGAGGGGGGGGGGGGATCGATTGTTCGAATCTCCAGCTCGGCCAATCATTTCCGACGGTTTATGATAGTCATAAACAAGATTCATTTTCTCTCACCGCTGATCATTGTTTTGATAATGGTTACGTGCGAAATTAGTGGCTTCGGAAGAATATTATGCGAAGTACTGGTAGAGGAACTCCAGGAAAGCATGGATAGGTGCATAGGCTGCCGCGATATAGCTGAAATAATAATCTAAAAAGAAATTTCTTGGAATAATCAAAGGTCAAGCCATCGGAATCATACATGTCCAGTGTGTTGTTTGGAAGTTGAAAGTTTTTAACTGCATTTCAGGTACTCCTTATGTTCCAAAGCGAGATTTAAGACCCGTTTGGGTATGGTACATATCAAGATCAGACTGCACATAACATGCAGTCTGGTCTTGGATCTGCACCGATGGATATGGTGTTATTTTTTTAACATTTGCACAAGACATATGTGGCTCAAATGATGGCATTTTCTCTGGGAGGGTAGAAAATGTTGTCGTAGCTCGATCCTGCTTTTTGCTACAATTAAATTTTCTGTTTGTCAAAGACCTATTCTACCTCATGATTCAGCCGGTTCTTACACAATATGGATATTATGTTGGAACCTGCTTTGTATAATGAATCCAGAGCTCCAGACAGAGAGAGTGATTTTGATTTCAAAATTGAAAATATTAATTGTTCTCTACTAAACCCTATGTTGTGGGTATTCATTAGAATCGTCTCATCGAGACGATTCTAATGAGTACCAACAATATAGGGTTTCGAAGTGGGATAATGGATTTAGAATACCATCACTCCCTCTTATCTGGAGCTCTGTGAATCCATCACGATGATGCATTAAACCCCCTTTTCCCAGAGAGACGCTTATAATTATTCATGCATAAAAATTGACTGGGCACTTTCCCGCCCCTACGCATACGGAATCTAAAAAATCAAAGGGATTCTAATTGTATTATTCGAAATATGTATCAGTAATTAAGTACTATGACGTAAATGAGTTACTCAAACAACTTTATCGCTAATTATAATCATTACTCAAATTTCGACAATTCAAAAATAACATCATGACGTCAAAACTAAAAGACATAAAAATGATAATCAGTACTAGTCAAACAGTAGTGAATATGAGATGTGTAATTTGATGAGTTTAGCCCTTGATATTTGTATTGTATTTCGGTTTTGCACCAAAGTATCAAGTTTAGGCATAGTACAGCGACGGTTTACTTATTTATGTGTTTTCTGGGTTAACCGGTGCTAGACTGAGATTTTGCAATACTTTGTCCAAGTGTCCATCCCTTACAGAGGGGATCAAACGGCTTAAATACTGATGTAAAAAAAGATCCCATTAAAGGGAAAAATCTGCCTGATAGTGTAAATATGTACTTGACACATTGCGCAATACACCCATGAGACCTAGGTCCATACTTGGTTAAAAAAAAAAATGAATAACTGATTAATCTATGTGATAAAACTGGGTCCAAATTCACCAACCATTCTTAAGAATATTCTTAGTCTTATTACCCAAGATTTTCTTAATTTGAAAGTAACACAACTTTTAATCGGCCAAACCATTTGGGTAAGGCACTCAGGAGTTGTTCTACTTTTAAAATTAACAGGTATGTTTAAATACTAGTTTCGTCGTCAATTTGTGAAAATATGAGAGTCTAAACAAGTGTACAAAATTCTGTGCGGAGATTTCAATCGATTTTTTTTCGCGATCGTCTCTGTACCCGGATGCGACCCGTCAAAAATTGAAATCGCATTCGGGGACAGTTATCTGTACTACAGAAATACCTTTCTGCGCAAAGCAGTCAAAGAAGAGAAACCACGGGTTAACATCTGAAAGGACCTCAAGAAAATCCTATAAAGTCACTGTGGGATACAGCTGGATTCCCTCTCCCACTGGCGTTTTTTCAGTCAGACCCAAAACATGTATGGACTGGAGTATGGTAAGGTTTTCTGATTTAGTTAACCAAAACGTACAGATAGATGGAAAGTGTGACAAAGAGACAAAATTAATATTAATCTAGTTTAACTAAGATACCGTCTCGATCTTCGTTGGCGGCGAAAATAGATAAATAACAGTATTACTAATTGAATTATTTTTGCTGACCACGAATCCGTGACGTAACGCTCGACGCATTCTTGCTTTATCAGTCCAGCTGAGGTCGTCTGCCCGTTATCTTATAAGCTATATTATTATTTACTTACAAACATGACTATCTCACTTAAGTCTGAGCATTGTTTATCAAAAATCATAGGTATTTGACGTTATTTGCGGAGAGAATAGAACAAGATCAGCACGCACGTTCATGCAGTCTGATCTTATGCTACTCTCTTCGACTCTATTTTACCATATTCTATCAACACTTAACGCTTTCCAAGACGAAAAATAATATAGCCTTGTCCAAAATAAAAGCATTTGCAGACGACAATTTCAGTGTGGCTCAAATGCTGCATTTTTCTAGAAAACATTGTGGGAAAAGGAGAAAATACTGGTTACGAGCATTCTCTTTTCCTTTTCACAGTCTTTTAACCCTTATCCTGCTAATGAAACTTTGATTTGATTTGGTTTGTATTGGAGTTTGACGCCATTTTAACAGCTTAGGTCATATCATGGCGGTCAATGACGCACCCATGTGTTTCCTGGTTTCCTCACACCAGTACTGACACAACTTTCTTTCCAAAGCCACTGACTACTTTTCTCACATGCATCAGAGGTGAGAGGCGAAAAATCGCCGAAAAGAAAGTTCGCCGCAACCAGGTATCGAACACGCAACCTCCAGGTCACGAGATAGATACGCTAACCACTGAGCTACCCGGTCGGGCTGAAACTTTGAAGCCGGCGGTAAAAACCCAACTTTTGCTATTTCAAAGGTAGTTTTTGGGGAAACCTATCTCTATATCGGACAGTGTGGATCCAAGATCAGACTGCACGTTCTGTGCAGTCTGATCTTGATCTAGACTGTCCGCAAAAGGTCTTTGAATCGCATCTAGCAGCTTAAGGGTTAAAAATCGTCCTTCCCCAGTATCGTATAAACGCTTGATTGTTAGATCAAAGGTTAAGTCAATCAAACAAGCTTTCTTACTCTTTACCATCAGAGACAGTTTTGAACTGAACTGAAGACTTTGAAACAGTCAGTTCCAAATAATGATAATCAACTTTTTTGCCTGTGTGTACATGTGGAAACTATGTGGCAAAATAAAAATTAACTTTTTTGCGCTATCTTCTTTGTTTACTCAAGTCTTTGTAACAAGACTGTATCCGCTTTCAGTGGATTTTATCATCAACCACCGAATGAAGTCGAGTTTAAACAAGTAGAGCTCTAGCAAAAGGGAGTTTAATGCATCTCTGTGAGTCATCACATAATTATGGATCCATTAAATCCAGTTTGTATAACAACCGACTGGATCATGAGGTACACTGGTCCTTTGACATGCGGACTGCGCAGGGATACCTGTGTCGGTACTTCTTGCAGATGCATTAAGCCCCATTTAAGCTCGACCTCTTTCGGCGATTGCTTATATAACTGAAACTCAGAAACATTCTTGTTACATAGCCTTGAGTAAGAAGCAGACGGTATGGACCCAATATCAGACTGCACGTTCTGTGCAGTCTGATCTTGATCCATGTTATCCACAAAAGCTTCTGACTTCGCCCATAGCGCTGAAAGGTTAAAGCCGTGTATGATTATTCCTCTCTCGTCGCTGATCATTGGTTTGACGATGGTTATGTTTGAAAGCAGCAAGAGGCCTGGGAAGAATATTATGTTAAATACTGGTATAAAGAATCTTCAGGAAAGCATGGATAGGTGCAATGGTCGCCATGATATAAATGAAATAATGTTCAAAGGGACGTTTAACACCATACAATCAATTTTCACGATTGACTCTCCGTTAGCAACAGTGCTTTCAAAAGTTCAAGTATATATGCTGCAAGTTGTTCAAAAATATCTTCTACGGATGGTTATAGTGTTAACAACGAATTGTTTGTTCGGCTGATTATCGTAATTGAGCAAGATTACGGTTAATTTATCTGAAGTAGCACTTAAGTATGTTCGAACTTGTACAGTACAATACAATGGTAGGTATAATTATAGATGTTGAGGGTCTTTCATGGTACCAATGAACTCGAGCTCGCATCAATACTTAGGATACGATCTTATTATGCTCCAAAGAAATTTCTCGCCATCTGCTTGGATAATATGCTCTGAATGTATATTGCTGTCCACCGGCAAGGTCCAGGGAACACCAGACTTGACTAATGCACTTCAACGCAAAATCCATGATGGTAGCGTCGAATCGCCCACAACGCAAATACACTTTATTATTACTTGTTTCCCATGATGGTCGTGATTAAAGCGAAGAGAATGGTTTGTTTTTGAAAATAAATGAAAATGGTTCAATACATTATTGTTTGTTGTAATTCTAAAACAAATACACGTGGTTAAAACGAGCCATCTTTTCACCATGTGAACAAACCATTAAGTGTCAAATGCCATATATTGCACGTAACGTTAATAAAAATAAACTACTGAAGCAACTGATGGTTGTTTACTTTTGCCAACAAATCATAAGATGAATAGTTAGTTGCCTTGAAGTTGTTTAAATCCATATGTTTAACTGAAAGTACGTCGAATTACAGTGGATTCATGCATTAAACTGCACGTTTTCCACAGTTTTCAATGACGTAAGTTTTCAGTGACGTAAGCGGAAGTAAGCGTATTCGATTCGAGAGACCATAAAACAGGGAAATTTCACTTGTATACATGATGGAATGGTTAAACTTTGTAGTATAATAAATTCGTTGAATGGTAAGGTGGCATGCACTTTAGAAACTTATTCACGGCTGTGGTGGGTCATGTCGGCATCTCGCCTTCGTTTCGGGGCGACATGATCTGCAACAGCCGTGAACAAGTTTCCAAATGCCCTGCCACCTGACCGTACAACTAATATTGTAATGAAAGACATCATTATCATGGACGTCATGAACATCATCATTACCTTCATCAAAATAACTATTATATCTTTTTCTTCTCATTCGTCTCCTCCTCCTCCTCATTCTTCTTCTTCTTCTTTTTTTAAAAGAGAGAGGTCAGAAACAAGCATAAGTAGAGTCTCTTGCGAATACATATATTGCCGTGAACTTCTGGGCGAATACAACAAGTTTTACCAAGTAACCAGGAGACAAATATTTCGACTCGCCTATATTTAAAGCACTTGCAAACGACAACTTGAGTGAGGCCTAAACGAGCTTTTGTTCGAAAGGTAGATCACGATGTAGAACTCGGAGAAAATGCGTGTTATCTGCGTTTTCTCCTTATCCCAAAATGCCTTCAAAAGTTTTTCTCCTCAGAGATGTATGTAATGTAATCGTATAGTAAAGGGCTGAATAAAGAAGACAGCTGGTTGTAGGCCTACATGCAAATAAAGTTTTCAAGATATTACATCTAATGACGTAACGAAAGGCCGGGGAAAACCTAACCACGTAAAAAAACCTTACTGTAATAAATTAATTAATTATGTAACATCTTTGTTTACAAGGGCGTAGGAACGAGGTTTGTTGTTCCAATTTTGCAAGAGGACAACTTTTATAAACGAAAAACCTTTCCATTTCGTGTTGCTCACGTTTCTAGAAAATATTGACGCGATAAAACATTTCTTCGGAAATGTGTCTTATCGGCAACGAACGTTTTAGAAGTTCGATTGTTTTTTTTTTTGTGTCTGTAGAGTAATACGCCATTTCAGCATTATTTCAGTACATCCATCCATGCTTTTTTAAAGTTTCCCTGATAAGTATTCCGCACAGTCTTCTTCCCAAGCCACTGACTGATCAGATTCAAGCGCATTTCGCTATTATTATCCCCCGCCGAAGGCGGAGGGATATAGTTCTTGCCTTGTCCGTCCGTCCGTCCTTCCGTCCGTCCAGACAGATATCTTCCAAAATCCTTGACGAAAATTGATAAAACTTCATAAATGGTCTCCTTATGATGGTCCACCGATACAGTTTTTTTTTTCAAATACCATGTCATGGAAAAAAAGGCCCTTGATGTATATTCCATAAGGGACCAATATCTCTTTAACTACTCGACCAAACTTTATGACACTTCATATTTATATTGTTTATCATAAGCCACAGACAATCATTATTTGTTTTTATTAAATGAAAAGCCATGTCATTGAAAAAATATATAATTTCATTATGGACCAATAACAAAAAGGCCATGTGTACATGCAAAACGCAGTATTTCTTAAATGTTTTTATCAAAATATGTCTTTTTCAGCGGGGAATATCTTTTCAGTGAAATAACTTGGTTCAAAAGCTACTTCAATTGCATTGTCATTGACAGAACACCAGGGCTCGTATTTACCAATCATTCTAATGGCCTGCAACACGCGAAAAGAGGCATTCGGACATTTCCGGAAAGTGTCGTTCTGGATCAGTCTGTGCAGTCTGCGCATACTAATCCGAGACGACACTTTCAGTTTTTATGGTATATTCTGTTTTGTGCAAGTCTACTGTAGGAGTAAATCCAATGTACTCATAAAGTGCCGTCTCGGATTAGCCTGCGCGGACTGCGCAGGCTGATCCGAGACGACATTTTACGCAAATGTCCGAATGCCCCTTTTCGCGTGTTGCAGGCCATATGACATTTTGTGTTCAATTTTCAAGAATTTTCAAGAAGTTGAAAGTGCCCGGCCGGGTAGCTCAGTGGTTAGCGTATCTGACGCGTGACCTGGTGGTTGCATACCCGGTTGAAGCAAACTTCCTGTCCGGCGATTTTTCGCCTCTCACCTCTGGTGCATGTGAGAAAAGAAGTCAGTGACTTGGAAATGTGTCACCACTGTTGTTAGATGTCAGAAAACACATTCGTCGGTGCATTGACCGGTGTGACATGACCTAAGCTGTTAAAACGGCGTTAAACTCCAATACAAACAAGGAAACAAACAAATAAAATTGAAAGTAACGCAATTTCTGATGGCTAAACCGAATGGTTTAGCCAAGCAGAAATTGTATTTCTTTTTAACTCCAGAATTAGAGAAAGAATGCTATTCATCTAGAATGGTTGGTGAATACAGGCACAGATCTACCACTAGCAGAGATGGGAAATTGCCATGCCTAAGGATTTTTCAGCCTTATGGTGTACGAATTCAACTTTTTCTCAGGCTCATGATTCTAACGTTCAACCACAGCCCTTGAAATAAAAAAAAAAACAGTCAGATCATAAGTATTCTTCTGCCAACAATTTTATTTACGCAACATTTAAAACAGATATCGAATTGAGTTTCACCAATTCCATCATATGGGTAAAATCTGGCAATTCTTACAAAATCTGTCTTTGAAAACATCGTTAGAAACGGAGAAATCGCATATTACAGGCAATTGCTCCATTTGTCACGGTTTTCTTCGAAGTCAAACTATATTGAAAATTGTACTCAATATTCATCTTTTTTTAGTCCATGTCTGCCTCGGGCGTGTTTATTTTCGAAGGTTAAAAACTCATTCATAAGATAGAGGACTTAAATATGATACGGGCTGGGTTAGGTTCGCCGTCCGTTGGAATTAAAAGATCGTACGTGTGCTGCGTTTAAACAGTTAAAATCTGGCAGACACGAGTTTATTAAATAATTGAAGGAATTACTTTCATATATTTTAAGGTCTTTTGTTAATGTGTGTCTTCCCTTTCTGCCCTTCAAATACCGTCATGGACTTTTTTTCTTGCCAGACGTTATGTTGTCCAAAAAATAGGCTTTCACAGCACTATTAGAAACATAGACTGTTTGCTTGTACCAAAGACTCTTTATACTGTAAACACCTTAGGTTTTTTCATTTGAAGCATGCTCTGTGAAAAGGGGGCTTAATGCATCTCCGTAATGCATTATACCAATCAAGCCATCTTATAATCATGGATCCATAATAGCCAATTTTTTAACCAATCGACTTAATCATGAGGTAGACCGGTCCTTGGACATACAGAAAAATGACCAATAGCGAAAAGTTTCGGCTCAGGTCAGGCTGCGCGCACTGCGCAGGCTGACCTGGGTCGATACTTTTGGCATATGCATTAAGCCCCCTTTTCCTAGAGCATGGCTCTTTGTTTTCTAACGTTTCGTTTTCTGAACAGTAGGCTATTACATAACTAGCCGAAACATCGCCGAGACATCGCCATAAGGAACTCAAAATGAATGTTTGCTTTTCAATGACGGGTTATTCCGTTTTCAATAGTAGCCTATATCGGTCATGATGAAAGCTCACATAACTCTTTACCAGAAGGCAAAGTTTTACGCGCTTTCATTTCATAAACATTTTGCTGACGAAAATGTAATTGTGACTTAATGGTTGAATATGTCACTGGCAGAATAGAAAACATTGTTGCAACCGGAGAAAATTCTGATTACCATCGTTTTCTCCTATTTTCACAATTATTTTTTCCTCTTTCAAAGCCAAATCCCGGAATTAAGGACACATTTAACATTAATTTATAATGTGTCGTCTGCAAATACTTTCAACTGTGTGCATGTTTAGAAATTTTCAGTTTAGAACAGAGTTAATAATTTAGCCGATTGGTTATAAGCATTTATTATCGTCTCCCGCCATGAAAATAAAAGACCAAAAACAAATCCAACATGTCGCGATTTCTCAGCTTTAATTCTCAAAATGTCGGACAATGCAGACCAACGATCAGCCTGCAGAGAATATCACATCCAATAGGAAGGTTTATCTTAGAAATGACTATTCGAAAATTATTTAGAAGATGTTAGCGAATACATCCACATGATTGTTTACATTGACTGTATGTACACAATAATCATGTCTATTTAACACACGACACAAATTTTAGACTAGTCCAAACTGAAAGCATTTACAGACGACAATTTAAATGTTGTTTAAATGATGGAATTTATCTTTGATAGAGTAGAAAACATTGTGAGAAAGGTAGAAAATACTGGTTGCCAGCATTTTCTCCTTTTCCCACAATGTTTTCAAAAGGCTTTTCCTTCAGGGTTGTAAAAATTCGTGATTGTGTGGTAAAGAGTTAACTCTCTGATCTAGTAGCCGCTCAAAGGTCCACCTCTTTCATCATCATTTGTATAGCATCGAACTCTTTCGACAGCTGAAAAAATAAAAATCCACAAAAATTCAGAAAGATTTTTATCCTACCGAATGACATAACTAGTGAAAGGTATAGATCCAAGATCAGACCACATGTTCTGGGTAGTCTTATCTTGATCTATGCCGTCCGCAAAAGTCCCTGCTTTCGCCAATGGCGCTGAAAGAATTGGAAGTTTTAGCATGATTTCTTCATTTTCAAAAAGATACGATTTGGCTCATTCCCTGGTATGAACAGAGAAGCTGGCAAAACCAGACTTGTATTAAAATACCTTTGTTTAATTCAAATCAGGGGCCAATTTGTCTACTTCGCAGATTTGCGTCTGGGTTTAAACAATGTTAGAAACCAACAGTAAAGAAAACGAGCTAAATCTACTTTTCATTTTTTGGTAATTGGTTGATAGGTTCGTAGTGTTTCTATTAAACCATACATTTTTTTTAACGTGATTATACAGATGAGGCTTTCTAACGTCTTTTCTTTCTGTCTTTCTTCTTACCTTCCTTTCAAGCAGGCTTGAGCTCTAGGAAAACTTCATCATGAAATTTCAAAATCTATGACCTTGACCTCACGATCAAGGGTATGGGTATAGTCAGAGTATTCCTTAAGAATTTGAACCTGTATTTGTTATCAACCCAAATATGAATCAAATCCATCATTTACTTATGAACATAATGAGCTCTGAAAAAAACTTTAACGTAAAACTTTGATGTAAAATATCAAAATCTACGATCTTGACCTTAAGATTAGGAGCGTGAGCGGTGCTGAATGAAACTTTTGACCTATATCTATCACAAGAGCAAATATGAAGCAAATCCATGGAATATGTGAGGGCTTAAAAATCAATGGTATTGTTGACGCCGACAACAACGCCAACGTTAACAGTATTGATGACGCCGACGCCGGCGTCAGGAGTACTGGACTCACTCGTCACAACTCGGTTGATTCGGTAACTACATCTAACAGATTTGATCAACGGATATAAGCCGAGATTTGCCGAATATAGTGTACGGAAAAGCTCATCTTGGAAGTCTTTTAGACGAGCTAAAAATGGTACAAAACACCAAACGATCTATTATAACGTCATAATTAACGTCCCAAAACCGTGGTAATCGTAATCTACCTATTTTTAGAAATAAACGCTAACTTATCTGAAACTAGAGCAATAAAGATGTCAGCGAATGAGGTCACTGAAGTTTAATATAAAGGAGATCTTCAAATAAACAAAGGGATCAACCTGAAACCTGGCATATTTTCTGATACAGGCATGAAAGGCAGATATACAACATTAACTCCTTATCGTATAATACCGTGTTTTAAAGATCCTGAGAAAAAAACAAGACACGAAAACATTATAGTAAAAAGGGAGCAAATGCTGGTTACCAGCATTTTCTCCTTTTTTCCACAATATTTTCAATTAATTAAGAGACGACCTCCTAGGTTAAAGCCATATTTAATTTATCGTCTGCAGATGCTTTGAATTTTGATACTTCTAAACTTTTGTCGTTTGGTGACGAGTTAACTCATTGCATCCTTCAACAGAATTTGCAGCAGACGACTTTGGGGAAAAAAAATAAAAGAAATGTAGATTATGGCTGAACGACGTGAGTTAGGCTTCAATACGTGGATGCATGTGAAAAATATTCTGGCTAACAGAGAAATTTCCCGTTTCGAACAAATTCATCACTGGTCATGATGTTTTTCGAAAGTCGTCTGCAGTAGGTAAAAGGAAGATATACAGCTTTCAAAGTGATAAGGCTTATCAGAAAGTGGTTTATCTTGAACAAACTACATTATTGTACCTATTATGGTCGAGGCCTACCTGTGAAAAACGTGGATGGTCTTCAACCCTCTTACTAATAACTACGTACCAAACGATGAATGGATGGACTTGTCAAAATTCCACGCGATTGCAGACGTCAAATTTAATGGGGCTCAAATCATGGTTTTTGCCTTTCAAAGGGTAGAATCCATTATGGGAAACGAATTTGAAAATGCTAGCATTAAAGAACAAGACTTTGTTTTGCTTTCTGTTTCGCTTACTGTTTGTGAAAAACCCTTTTGGGTTATTTGTGTCTACTTCAGTATTACTTGATTGTTATTTTTTCCTTCTTCTTCTTCTTCCTCCTCCTCCTCCCCCTCCTTTTGTAATTCTTCTCAAATCGACAGAACGGTGTCTTTAGTACTGCTTCACCTGGCACTGAAATAGCAAGGGAAAATGGGAAGGTTGTGCGGTGCGATCGGTGCTTCATGTCATTGAACACCATTAACTTTCATTCATCTTGCTTCCAACCATCTCCTTAAGGCAGAAAGCTTTTGCAATCATTGCCAGACGAGCAGAAAATTCTGATAACACCTTTTCCCACAACGTTTACCACCCTTTCAAATATAATTTTCATCATATGGACCGCATTTAATATTCTGGGACGTAACTGTCAATATTAGGAACCTTTAGACGATCTGTTAAGTTGTAATGTGTCATTTGGTACATTGAAATGAAATGCGATTTAAACGACATGAACATGATATTTGAAATCAATTCGATTTTTCAAAAAGGCATCATAATAATATGATGTAGGTGATAAGAATTTATGAGTGAAAAGATGAATGCCACGTCAACAAGTTTCGAGTTCTTAATGGTTTATAATCTCGTTGTTCTGATGATCATGAAGGTGACACCATCTCCAGTTAAGCCCCACGCAGATCCCGTTGGCTCAGTCGATAACTTGCAGGGCTTGAAACCCCCGAGTCGCTGGTTCGAATTCCCAGTTCGGGCAATTTCTTTCAGGCGACTGATGATAGTGATTGCGACAGGACTCATTTCTCTCTCACTACTGATTATTGTTGCGATGGTGTTTCCTTGAGAAAGTAACCAGTGGCATGGTAGGTCAAGTGCGAATAGGAAAGCATCAACAGGTGCACTTGCCGCCGCGATTGAGCTGAAACTATATATGTTGAAAACGGCGTTTAAAACCATTCAGACAAACAATTTAGCACCAAACTTTGTCATTCGGTGAAGGGTGAGAGATGAACCACGGAACACCAAAAGCTCTGTGGTACCACTTAGGGCTACTAATCGAAGGGCTGTGCGCTTGAACACCCGATTGGAATGCATGCCATTTTTACGCAGGACTCGGTCCTCTTTCATTGCTAACTATTGCTTCGACTTGGCGTATGCTGAAAAGCAGCCTGTGCCTGTGAACAACTGCTGTGATTTGTTTGAAAAAAAAAAATAGGTTGGGCATGAAAATGTTATGACTGCCACGATGTAAATGAAATTCTGTCGCATATGATAGAGCGTTGCATATCGAATAAAGACAGAAAAAAGAGACGAATAATTATGAACGATATAGATTTCTTAAGTGAAAAACATATCAACAACTGTAGAAATGGAAAACTAAAACACGTGTTTGTATAGATCTAATTATGATACAAGTAAACTGAACCAAAAGAACGTTTACATTTTTGTATGAATAATGTTTGGGTCACGCTCTGTAAAAAGAAGGCGAAAAGTATTGACCCATGTCAGCCAGCGCAATCTGCGTAGGCTGACACGGCTGGAATTTTTTTTTTCCATTTGTAAATTTTCTGCATGCCCAAGAGCCATTCTGTATACGTCATGATTCAGCCGGTTCGTTGACAAAAAGGATTTTATGGTCCGTAATTACGTAATGACTTGCTTGGTATAATGCATTACGGAGGTGCATTAAATCACCTTCTCGCAGGTCACAGCTTATAGTGATTTTGCCAATCAGGTGACAAGTCATGGAATTGACACTGTGAGTCGAATTTAGAATAATTGTAAAGTACGGGTCGCGCAGAGACATGAACATAATTATAAACGTTCACCTTGATGTGGCTGAAATTGCGTTGAAATCGGCGTAAAACATCATTGAACAAAATCAAAGCATCCTTTTGTGGTGGCTTAAAGTGTACCAACGTCCCTCTGACTCACGGTCTAGAATTACAAAATAATTCGGCAACATTGCTATATTATCTGTTTTACAAGAGATAACAAGTGAAACTGAAGACGCCGCAAGGCAAGGGTGAATGAATTTATCAGACAGAAATACAATGCTTGTTCAGATTTATAAATCCACGTTGTAGATCAAATGATGCGATATTTATATAAATTAGCCTCGCCATAGCAAAAGGGGGCTGAATGCATCTCCTTGGTGCATTATACCAATCAAGCCATCACATAATTTAGCATAATGACTGGGTAAAGTATGAGGTAAAATGGTCCTTGGGCATGCAAATAATTGACTTAAAGCAAAAAGTTTTGACCCATGTCAGCCTGCACACTGCGCAGGCTGACATGAGTCGATACCTTTTGCAGATGCATTAAGTCAGCTTTTCACAGAGCATGGCTCAAATAAAAAAACCCGTAGATCTAGTTTTGTTTTAAAAAGAGGGAGAAGATGAGGGTCTTCGTAGTTTAATTGGTGTTTTACGTAGTTTTTAACAGTATTTCAGCTATAACAAGTTAGTGCCAAATTGGCATAATTATAAATGTGTTGCTTGTGTATATTGACCAGTAGGCTACTACGCACAACAATCTTCAGCGCCACTGGCTTCTTTCCGAAACAACCAATACCGTAAGAATATTCAGCTATGAGAGGGTAATGCACTCTGTTGCAGTGATAACCTTCAACTATTCGAGCTCTACGAGCAATCCGTTTGATTACAAGCTTTGTATGTTACCGCCTGAAACAGCGGGTCTGTGCCCCCAGCAACAAAAAGGGTTTGGCAAGAAGTACACATCTTCCGCATTAAAATTATACACATTACACTCGGAGGTACCGGTATTCGGCTCGTATACACCAGCCATTCTTCTGAAAATTCTTAGCCTTATTCTTCAGATTTTTCTAAAGTAAATAAGTAATACACTTTCTGACTGGCTAAATCATGTTATGGTTTAGCCAATCAAAAGCTGTGTTACTTTTTAAATCTAGAAATAGAATGAAAGAATGAAATTAAGAATGGTTTGTGAATATAGGACCTGGTCACCGAAAGCATATGAAGGGTACCTCCGTGGTTGCAAAATGCTTATTTCGTCAATGACTTGACTGGCTTGAAATTATGCTGAAGCCTTTCAAATGAAATGAACTTTTAAATAGCATTTTTTTTTTTAGTTTTTACTTTCTGCTGGAAACTTTATAAGTTATTCAGCTATTTGGTGATTTAGAATGTTAAAACTAATGACTTCATGAGAATTCAGAGGGAGCGTCATTCAAACAGGTCGATTCACCCTTGGAATCAAAGACAATTCGTAGAAATTAACGAGCAACGGCCACTATAAATGCATGGGGACAGAAACCATCAAGCCACAAATGCGTAGTTTGAGAAACTGTCATGCCTAAACGACATCCCCAAGATAATAGCTGGATCTCTAAGTCTTTATAATCTTTAACATATTTTTTCCAGGGTTGTTTGAGACTACAGGAAAGTGTCTTGCATAAGGTTTATATACTATGACCATCCCCAGCAAGGATCAAATGCATGAAGTAGCAATGAAAAGGAAACGATGCAGTTGTTACAATGCATTTTATATAAAGATATACCATTTAAAATGTATGGAAATTAATGTGAAGCAGACAATGTAATTGGACGGTCGGTCCAAAAGTTAGGCGCCAGCAGAAAAATAAATTTCAATATCAGGTAAAAAGTAACCAAAAGATACAGCGACCTGGCAACTTTTTACTTAGTTTTAAAAGTCAGCGACTAACACTTGGACCGACTGTACAATAACATATTGTCATCTTCACATTATTTTTCGTACTATTAAATGGTATATTATTGCGTTTTAACACCAGCATTACTTACTTTTGGCCTCTACTGGGCCTTTAAGGGATTATTTGCCTTTAAAACGGAAAAATCATACATAAACTCTTACGAATAGACCATATCTGTATACGCATTAAATAGTTTTTTGGAATAGGAAAAAAGGAGGTGGGTGCGGAATTTGTGTAATTTCTACAATTTGTGATTTGTGTAATTCCCGTCATTTAGTTATTCCACTAGTCTATAAATATCCCTAACATTAGGGAAATAGACATTTTATAGCGCGTAATCAAGTTATTTTTACATGCTTGAAAAGTGAGAGGTTTTTCTCTGAATATATTTTGTCAGGGCAGACGCGGAAATGTATAAATGGCGGCAATTGCCACATGAAATTCATTGTACCGTATGTAAAATGTCAAGCGTCTATATTTAACCTTTCGCAAGATGACAAAATTATAGACTTGGCCACACTGAAAGCTTTACGGACAACAAATTATCTGTGAGTGAAACGATAGAATTTGTCTGTGATAGGATAGAAAAGTGGTGAAAATGAGAAAATGCTGGTAACCAGCATTTTCTCCTTTTTTACCACCATGTTTTCAAATGGCGTCTTTCTCGGGGTCGTTAAAACTCGGGATCGTGTAGTTAAGGGTTAACCCTCAAACAGCGAAATAAACTAGATCTAAATGAAAACAGTCAGACAGATAGTACAAAACCCGAATGTTGCGATTTCAAATTTCTTTTCGATGTAAAAATCTCAACGGACTGGATATTGTAGATTGAGTATTAGACTGCACATTCTGCGTTGTCTGATCCTGATCTACATTGTCCGTAAAAGCTCAACAGTCGCGCTTAGCAGCTCAAGGGTTCACCTTGGCCTTTCATTCGAGTTTTGAAATGATTGGCTCGCTTCCAAATTTAGAACGTCATGTGACATTTCTCTCTCCGTTTTAATTTAACTGTTATCATGCAAATATCATGGTGTCATAACGGTTGATTCTTAGAATATTGAGGCTATTTTAAATACCTAGCAGACGTCATAGATTAAGATTAGACTGCACTAGAATGTTCAGGTCGATCTTGAATGTACGCTGTCTGATAAATTTAGAAAGATTCCAGCCCAGAACAGCTTTCAGAAGTGGCATCACAGAGCGTATTATACTAAACTTAACAAGCCAACAAGACATGCTGGAGTCATCCACTGTGCCGAAGACAGAGCCATGCTCAATGATAATAATTTATGCAGGGTATGCGTTCGACCATGCACTACCGTTCTCACCAACAAGTATCTGACACAGAAAAACATGAGCAATTGCCATGGCCTGCCAGATGCTCAAACATTAATTCTATTCAACACTATTTCAAAGGATACTGTCCCATCTACCTTACAAGAAGAGTTGCACAGATTTCTACGTGTTTAAGACCCAGAAGAAGAAAGCTTTTAAAACATTGTCTGTAAAGGAGGAAAGGCTGGTTTTCTCCATCTTTCTTCCTTACCTATTGCACGGTATGTTTTTCAACCTTTTCAAAGACAAACTCTATCCGTTGAGCCATATTGAATGAGTGATATGCAAATGATGATGATGTAAATAAAGACAAGTCGATTTTGTCGTTTTATTAAACAGTTAACGAGCATCCTCATGTCAAGGCCCTTTCAGGCTGTTAGTATTATAATGCTTACATAATTATATCAGCGGGGTATTGGAACTTATTCCATTACACATTATTAAAAAGAACCAATATTTCGAATATCCGACTGTATACTCTGTCACATTTCGAGTCCTTTGAAATGCAGATAATTGAACTATATAGTACGTAAAAGATGTCGAGCCAGGTTTGCCCGCACAGACTCTGCACGCTAACCTGTGTCGATATTTTTTGCAGATGCATTAAGCCCCCTTTTCACAGGACATTGCTCATATGTATTGGCATCCACTTTCTCATACGGTGATACAAATCAACTAACAAGAACATCTGCTTTTCAACACTTTACTCTGAAACAGGTAAAAAAAATAGACTCGTTTTTATTTAAAAGCACTTGCAGACGATACATTAAATATGGCTGAGCTTATGGAATTTGCCTTAGATAGGGTAGAAAACACTGTGATAAAAGGAGAAAATGCCAATAACAGCATTTTCTCTTTTTCCCGCGATAGTTCGAAAAACTTCTTTCACAGTGATACTTAAAACACGGGATTGTTTGGTAAAACGGTTGACAGTACAAATTTTCATGTTTCACGGAATTTAATTAATGGTTTAGAGAAACGTTAACGCTTCAGCGCCATTGCCCATGGGCGAAAATGGAGAATGATGCGGACAGCATATATCAAGATCACAACGTGCAGTCTGATCTTGGATCTACACAGTCCGATTGCTTAGTCAAGCTCACGAGAAACAAATCTGTATGAGTATCAGTGGATCGTATTTTCGGCAGTCGAAAGAGGTCGTATTCATTTAACTGGCGCTTAACGGATTTAAGAGAGCGAGGGTTGACGGTTATAGCGGTTTTTATCAAAGTTTGACTTGTATGAATTTGGCAGAACACTGGTGAAAAAGGATAAATGTAAACTTGGCGAACATTCTAGAACACCCCTACATTCTTTATCGATGCCAGAAATATTGTCATAGTTGTCAGTTGACATGACTCGCACTTAAACGACACACAGCTGATATGAGGACCTGAACTTTTCATGCCATTTTCGACACACGCGTTTTTAGATTATGCAATGTCATCTGTTTCAAAACAGCCATAGAACGGTCGACCATTTTGCAAAATAGTGGCATAGATTGAAAATGTCAGCCCCTCACATCATAGGTTCCAGGTTGGAATCCTTTGATGAACATGATCAACTTTTGGAACTAACGACAGCGTATTACGAGAACTGGGTGTGTAGTCACCAACCATTCATAGGAGTGCTCATAGTGTTATTCTGAAAAATATTCTATATTTGAAAGTAACCCAACTTCTGACCATTTGGTTTAGCAAATCAGAAGTTGTGTTACTTTCAAATCTAGACTATTCTTCAGAATTAGACCAAGACTATTGATAACAATGGTTAGTGAATACGGACCCTGGTTGGCTTTCCAGCAAGGAGCCATTAACAGAATGATCCAATTTGTTAGAGCCTTAATTTATGTTTATCAGTTGTCGATTGATAATGAAAACCCGAAAAAATTGCATACTGCAGTTACCGTACGATAAAACTTATGGTTGTTTCGTTCTGCTGAAGATTTAGCACCGTAAGGAAATATCGCGCGATCTTTCTGATGGTCAGATGCTAAATACCCACCATACGATCGCTGAAATGTAGCCCATCGATAACCATACGACAAAAATTGGCGTTCAACCGTGCACAAAACGAACCCAGTTTCACAATAGATGTAAAGTAGATCAGTCTAACTTCTTCACTATCATTGACCAATTTTTGTGGTTTCTGTTTTCAGAACGCAGTAGATTAAGATCAGACTGCATAGAAGTTCTGATAAGAACGGACAACATATTTCAGCCTATGAGATGGCTAGTCTTAGGATTTTCATTTATAACAAGAAGTTTGGGTTCAAAACCCATTGAATGTCAGTAACTGATGAATCATGTTTGGTGTTGTTGTTCTAGGTGGTGGTAGTAGTTGGCCATTAACCAGGCCTTTTTCAAAATGAAATTCTGATGAATTCATGTTTGTTTCCCGGAAGGGTTTGTAAAAATCAGATTACATTTACACGTAGAAGTGGTAAACTGAAATGAAACTGACATTGACGTCATTACCAGGCAATATTGATGAAGGTATAAGGTGTGTGCTACAAACCTGTTAATGAATATTGTCACATTGTCTTGTAAGTCAAAATTCCATAGGCAATTGAATGCTGACATTGCCGTACAAAATAGGTAAAAACCTTTAAAAATATATATTCAGACAATAAGAAATTGTAAAATATTTTGATTTTAGAGGGAAATATACTTTGTCAAAACTTTGAAAAGCATTTATCAAATTCGTCCTATTCTTTTTCATGTATTATCTCCACATAGAAAGCCGTCACCCACTAACTCTGCTTGATAAAAGCAGAATGCTTTAGAGTGATACGGTGTGTACAAGAGACCCTACAGTGATTATGTAGCCTTTTGATCTTTTCGTCTAGATGTATATATTGCCTGGGTTCCAGTCCGATCATTTTTGTCCTTTTATATATTCGGACGTTACTTTGTCAAAAATGTGGTAACAATTACGGAAGCGATAAACCGTTTTGCTACAGATCTGTATCGACCGTGAAAGGAGATCGCGATAAGGAGTGATTAAAAGATTACTACCGCCTAGACCCAGTCTGATATTCGGACGTTACATTGTCGAAAATGATACTTTTTAACTTGGAACTGGCTCTCAGTTCATTGCCATAGATATGTATAGCACTTCACCAAACGACACAATTTAAGACTAATCCAAATTGAAAGCATTTTGCAGATGACAAAATAAATGTGACTCAAATTTCGAAGTTCGTGTTGGAAAGGCTAGAAAACATTGTGGAAAAAGGAGAAAATGCTGGTTACCAGCATTTTCTCCTTTTCCCACATTGTTTTGAAAAGTCATTTTTTTTTCAGGGTCGTTAAAAGTCGGAATTCTGTGGTAAAGGGCTAGATCGTGATGGGAGACCGCGACAACGAGTGATTAAAAGATAATCACCGCCTGGACCGAGGCCAGAATGCATATGATTGTGAATATATACATGTATATGTAGTAACTTCTGATCTCGTTTAACAATTTTTGATTTGGTTTATACAAATCAAAAGCAGTTATTGTACAGGCAATCTATAAGAGGGTCAAAATTCTTCATAATCTTCTTTAAAGACATATCTTTACAGCCAGAGAGTAAACAAACGCTTTCAAAACTTCAAAGTGTGTAGAATGGGATATGTTTTTTTTCATGGTTAAAGAACACTGTAGAAAAAGGAGAAAAATGCTTTAAACAAGTATCAAGCTCTCCCTGTCCCGCAATGTTTTCCTCTCTCTCTACCCCTCAATCGTCATTTATGCCATATTTAATCTGTTGTCTGAAGTCGATTATCATACCAATACAAGTCCAAGATTTTATCATTTTAATTCTTTATCAAACGACAAAATATTTGATTGCACCTAATTGAACGCATTTGCAGAAGACAGATCTTGTCCAAGAGAAGATTTCTCTCATCGAAATGGTGAAAACAATATTTACGGAAAACGGAGAAAATACTGGTTACCGGCATTTTTCCTTTTCCTACGATGTTTCCAAAAGACTCCGTCAGGGTCGTTACAACACGGCATTGTATGGTCATGGCCTAAGTAAAGGCAATACCGGTATTCCGGTTCTAAAATTTAATTTGCCAAAAAATGGAAAAGATTTTCCCACGTGCATGATAAGATCACAAATTCCATTGGAATGACTGTGAAAAATCAAGTATTTAAGTTTATTAATTATAAGAAAAAACATTTTGAAAATAACTTCTGACATTCCTGTACAAATACTGCATGTGAGAAGCATGTACATGTACAAGCATGTTTACCATTTCCAAAAATTAAAAAAAAAATGAACTTTTCTGTTTTGGAGGTATTTGCAGGCAACAAACCTAGGAGTCGGACTGACAATATGAGTTGACAACATAAAAACATTGTGGGAAACAGGAGAAAATGCTGATCATCAGCATTTTCTCCTTTTCCCCACAATGTTTTCAAAAGGTCCCTCCATCAGGGTCGTTAAAACATGGGATACTTTGGTAAAGGGCTAAACTAAAAGAAACTGTAAACAGAGGATAGAAAAAATAAAATTGGTGTGAACCGCGCACTTGACAGCAAAACAAGAATTTTAATCCCAACCCTTCCTCTGTCTGGAAATTTAATTCTTGTTTCGAGCCAAATTTTAGAAAATGAGACACAGAATATCCAAATATATATAGGCATTACCACCTCAGAAATTCGAATAGTGGCGATATAAGTATTTTATAACTCAAAATGCCATTTTCTTTAGTAAATGTAAGAGGAAAGGGGGCATTGTCTTACCGAAAAAAATGTATTCGTACTGAGAAAGGGTCAAGGCCAAGTGGACACAGCAAGAGTCCAGGCTGATGCATGCATAACCCCGGGTCAAGCGGCTAGCGTCCTTTCATTCTATTGTTAAGCCGCAAAAAAGGATATTTGAGACCATGTCTTCATTCGAGTCCGATTACAATAACTGGGGAGAGAAAAAAATCATTATATAGCGATCATCTAAGCTCCAATTACCTTTTGTAGAGTTTGCACTCTTAACACCCCTTTTTTTATGTTCGGAGATAATTAAAAGAAAATTAGAGATTTAAAGTTTTGATAACCAATCGCGTCCTCTATTTCTGTTTTGGTCTTTCTTTTTTCTTTTTTTTTTTGGGGGGGGGGGGAGGGAGGGTTTGGGGACGGGTGTAGGGAGGGTTTGGGTTCTAAGAAATGAGAAAATAACTGGTGCTTGGAATTCAAAAAAAAAAATCATTATATTACCCGGATTCTGATTGGCTTTCAGTGAGTTAGATTTGAGCTATTCTGGCAAAAGGGGGTTTAATGCGTCTCGGAGATACATTATACTAAGCAAATCGCCGCATAATTATTGATCCATAAAATCCACTCTGTCTAACAAAGGGGTGTATCAGGAAAAAGAATGGTTATTTAACGTGCAGAAATTTGATCAATAGCAAAAAGTTTCAACTCATGTCAGCCTGCGCGGAATGCGCAGGCTGGCATGGGTCGATACTTTTTGTAAATGCATTAAGCTCCTTTTTTACAGAGCACAGCTCATTTATAGTTGTTTTCACCAGAGATAATAAGCAGGAATGATCTTTTGTATGCCTTATTTGTTGACCTTTTTAACCCGATAACAACTTTTTTCAAACTTGTTTATACTGGAAGCATTTCCAGGCGACAAATCAAGTGTAACTCAAATGATTGCGATTGACATTACAGCTTTCATGGGGTAGAAAACATTGTGAGAAAAGGAGAAAATGCCGCTCACCGACGTTTTTCTTCTTTTCCAGCAGTCTTTAACAAACATTTTTCTATGGATCCGCTGAGTAAAGAGGTTAACCCATTCTCGACATAAAAAAAATCAATCGTTATTTTACGTCTCAAATTACAATCTAAGAGGAAATCTAAAGGTC
The DNA here is from genome assembly GCA_946811185.2 of Hippopus hippopus. Classification (NCBI taxonomy): domain Eukaryota; kingdom Metazoa; phylum Mollusca; class Bivalvia; order Cardiida; family Cardiidae; genus Hippopus; species Hippopus hippopus. Next base: position 35,916,722 of record OX328097.1, read on the forward strand.
ATGTGGTCATACTTACTGACGGTAAAGATCAAAGATCAGAATTGCACGTTCTATGCAGTCTGATCTTGATCTACGCCGTTCGCTAGAGCTATTTATTACATTGACCAGTTCGATAAAAGGGTAAACACCTTTGCGCATGTCCTTGTTGACAAAAGTTTCATAAAGGCCTTGCAGTAGAAACCTGAGTAAACAATTAATTGTCTTTTGTCCAAAACAGGTTAATTTAGGTTCTTTAACCTTTCCCCTTTTCTTGTTTGCTTGCTTAATTTGTAGACGAGAGAGAGAGAGAGAGAGAGAGAGAGAGAGAGAGAGAGAGATAGAGACAGAGACAGAGACAGAGAGACAGACAGACAGACAGACAGACAGATGTGTTCGTGTGGGGTTTGAAGCCTCTTTTTATAGTGTTTAAGTCAAAGCACTGCATGTCTTTTCTTTCCTTTTCATCAGAAACGAAACTGTAGCTCTACGGTAGCTTCTCACAGATACCTGTATGCATGAGAGAATCAAGCCTCAATTTCTTGGTCTGTATTCACAAACAATTCTTATGAGCATTCTTCGTCTACTTCTAGTGTTAGAGCCCGGCCGGGTATCACAGTGGTTAGCGCATCCAACTATTGACCTGGTGGTTGCGAGATCGATACCCGGTTGAGGCAAACTTTCTTTCCGGCGATCTTTCGCTTTTCACCTCCGATACATGAGAGAAAAGTAGTCCGTGACTTGAAAAGAAAAATGTGCCAGTACTGGTGTGAGAAAGCCAGGAAACGCATGCGTAGGTGCACTGACCGCCGCGGTATGACCTAAGTTGTTAAAACGGCGTTAAACTCCATTACAAACAAAATAAAATCTAGTATTAGAAAGCAACACAACTTCTGATTGGCTGAACCATTACAAAGACTAAAAAAAAATAATATGCAATGGGTTGGAGGACAACATTCTTTTTTTAAATTCTTGTTTAGAACAATGAACTTCTATTTGATAGAAACAAACAGAAAACTCAAGATTTGACATAAACAGTACAGCAAAAGATCAAAGATAGTGATTTTCACTCAATTTGTATAGTTGGAAAAAAAAGCATGGTGTCACATTAGTACCATGAGTTGCCTTGAAGTCCTATGATGTGTTAATATAAACGAGCCATACTCTGGCAAAAGGGGGCTTAATGCCGTGATACATTACACCAAGCAAGTCATCACATTATTATGGATCTACAAAATCCATTTGTGTTACAACCGGCTGGCCATTTGAGATGCAGAAAATTGACAAATAGCAAAAATTTTCGGCACATGTCAGCCTGCACGGACTGCGCAGTCTGACATGGTCGGTATTTTTTGCAGATGCATAAACCCCCTTTTCACAGAGCATGGCTCAAATGTATCGGATTATTTTCCAAGGAATTTCAGCTTTCATGTAATATATGATCTAAATGATGTTTACTTCTGGAAACCTATCTTATCATAATCAGTTATGGGACACATTGTATTTCGGATGATGTGGCCAAGGGGTTTACTCTGGGTCTTCAATGAATGTCAATGGCGCTGTAGTTCATGAAGGGCATGGAAATTTACTTAATCTTGTTCATATACTTACACAAAGTTTTCGTGGTCAGTTACGGAACACTGAGTATTATCGGTTCTGACAGTCCAAGGCGTTTAATCTTAGTTTCCACTGTTTGGCACTGAAGTCATCAGCGCATACAAAGACATCACCCCACCGATGAAAATTCTTGTTCGATTTTGCGCATCCCAAGCGAAAATGACTCAGAAATACTGGTACCTAAAATGCTAAATAAATCAATTGAAATTTATCTTAGCCAATAATAAAACCCCAACCGTTGCTATCCTAAGCTATTTTAGCTGGGCAAATCTCATCGATCTCACAATGTAAATCCAAGATCAATCTGCACGTTCTATGCAGTCTGATCATAGTGTACACTATCCGCTAAACTACATTGAGTCGCGCTGGGCAGACTTTTTTAAACGTATCGTTATTTAGTGTGATGCAACATGTACGTATATTGGGAAAAAATGCAGCTGTAGAATAACTATCGGTTCCTCACATCTTGTCTTAGAGTTTATCAACGCGATAATCCTTAATGTATAAGGTTAATTAGTGACAATTAATTATTCTGTTAATGACCAATCACCCATTACAAGAAGCTTCTGTATAGTACCTTTTGAAGCAAAGCCTTATGGTACCCCAACCCCATTCTGTTTGCTCATGTTTATTTCATCACTGCACTTGTCAAATGAGTAAACACTATTGTATTGACTCCTAAATCTGAAAGATCAAATAGTACACAGCGTCTTTTGTGACTATATTCTAAACAATAGAGGTCTAAAGAGGTACTCGAACGGAACGTCCCATTACCTGCAATAACAAAACTCTGGTGACTTTACTCATTACAGAACAAACAAACGAACATCGGTTTGATGACATGAGTGTCCATAGACAAGAAACTCCAGAGCTCTAGCCTGCCGCTGCTTAGGCTCAGAAAAGACATGAATAGATGAGCTGTCGCCGTGGTAGGAAAGGAATATTGAAAGCGATTACGTATTTAAAATCAATCTTTTTTTCTTAAATTTGAGTTTAACGCAGTTTTGATAGCTTAGGCAATATCAAGGCGGCCATTGCATATACGCATGTGTTTCATTTCTTTCTCACATTTGTACTGACGCATCTTTCTTTCTAAGACTCTGAGGTCTTTCCTTACACGCATCAGAGGTGAGAGGCGAGAAATCGCTGGAAAGAAAGGTTGCCTCATCCGGGTATCGAACACGCAACTACCAGGTCACGAGTCGGAAAGGCTAACCACTGAGCTACTCGGCCTGGTCAATATCAAAGAAACCAGAGATTTTCGCCAACTTAAGACCTTTTATTAAATGTTGTGGAACAGGAGCAATCGCTTGCAACAAGTTTCTTGTAACAGACAATCACTCCTTGTTCTTTCAGTGTTTTTCATACTGAGAAACATTTTTTTTAAAATTTTTACAGAAATGTTGGTCTTTTGGTAAACTGGGTTTTTTTTTGTAACGTCTAAAATACATTATACTGAAGCAGTTGGATTTGTCATAAAGGAAATTCTGGTTTGATTTTTGCCGGCAACAGCTGTAATGTCCCTTCGAATATATTGTAGTGCTCCACCCTAGTACAGAGGAATTGTCACCTTGGTTAGAATACAATACAGTAGAAAGTAACGCAAAACACATTTAGACAAATAATATGCAAAGCCCACTTGAATGTTTGGGATTTACAACAGCACAATCGTTATGTGACTGGCTAGTTAACACTATGTTTTCAGTGCGGACTCCTGCTCGGTCAATTTCCCCCCATCACTGATTAAAGCCATGACGATTGATTGGATTCATTCGCTCACTGCAGACCATTGTTTTCACGTTGACGGCAAGGGAAAGAAGCTTGGCTTTCAAAGAGTGCTGTTAAAGGAACCGAAGTCTCTGTGGGGAAAGATCAACTGGGTGCCGTGATAGAACCGGTATACTATTGTAAACGTAGTACATTACAATTCTACCAAAACAAAGCACAAAAAAGAGAGTATCTCAGTATTTTCAGTACTTTGATTTTTAAGTTAAAAATTATGTCCTTCTGGACGCGAACCATGGAAACTTGATACATATTGCGCAAATGATTCGCTGATTTTAAACTATAACCACCAATTAAACTGTAACAATTAGCGGTGTTAATGGGTACACTTTGGGAGTTAATGGATTTAGGCTTTTTTCTAAGGAGTTCATCTGTATTTACGGCGTGTGCTGCTCAGAATGGCGCTTTAATAGTCCGGTTTCAACTTGTGTATTGTTACTTTGTTTTTGTTTTGCGGTGCTGTGTAATCCTTAGAGCGTTGAAATAATCTTTATCCTGCTAAAAAAGTTAAATACAACTTTCAAGCCGATCGTAAAAATCCGAATAATGTTATTTCAAACTTATTTTTTGGAGAAAAATATCTCCTTATCGGACAGTGTAGATCCAAGATCAGACTGCACGTTCTGTGCAGTCTGATCTTGATCTACACTGCCGGCAAGAGGTCAGTGAATCGCTCTTAGCAGCTTAAGGGCTAATGAAATGTGTCTTTTCAAATTTGCCCAAACTGCCCAAAGTATTGCTATTTCAAGGTAGTTTTGGCCTCATTATAATACAAAGTAGCATACGGTGTGGATTCAGACTGCATAGGATGATCTACCTTGTAACTAATACCGGGTTGAGCACTTAACCCTTAACATGCTACATAATTTTATGAAACTTTCAAGCCCATAGTACGATAAACCCGAATAATAATATTTCAAATTTATCTTTGAAGAAAACTATCTCCTTATGGGACAGTGTTCGTAAATCCAAGATCAAACTGCACGTTCTATGCAGTCTGATTTGATCTACACTGTCTCTAAAAGGTCGCGCTTAGCAGCCGAAGGGTTAAGTCTTTTACCAAACGGCAGAATTTTGGACGAGTCGAAATCGAAATGGCTTATTTCTTTGATTTTATTATTACGTATAAGGCCTGGGCTCTGCAGTGCTGTGGCAAAGGACACTTCTCCGTACCGGGTGCAACCGATGGAGATTGAGCCCGATTTCTAAGTTTACCAATCCAATACCTTTACCAGTGAGCCACGTAGACTCGTTTTCTTGTACTTAACCCTTTACCACATAATACCGTGTTTTAATGACCCTGAAGTTGGTTAAGTGGTGTTTTACGCCGCTTTCAACATTATTTCAGTCATATCACGGCGACAGCTCATATATATTCATGTATTTCCTGAATTTTATTATTACTAGGCTAAAGCTCTGAAGGTGAAGTGTCTTGCACAGGACACTCCCACGAAAAACCCAGTGGATCCAGTGCGGCTCGAACGCGTGGCCTCCAGGTTATGAGTCCCACACTTTACCACTGAGCCACGCAGGACCCCTAAACGACCTTGAAGGATAAAGCTTTTAAAAAACAGTTTGGGAAAAGGAGAAAATGCTGGTAACCAGCATTTTCTCCTTTTCCCAAAATGTTTTTTTTTTTACCCTCTCAAGGAAAAATACCATAATTTGAGCTCCAATTGATTTGTCGTTAGCAAGCATATTCAACTTAAAAAAGTCGAAAACTTTACCGTCTGGTAAGAAGGTTCTGTACTAACAGATGGATAAAACAAAGAATCTTCCAAACCAGAATTACCCTGAAGAAGCAGGTGAACTTGAATCCTTCAAATCAGAATTACTTTGTAGAAGAGAAGATCTTGGCCATATTTTTTTTTCCTCTTGTTATATTACAATGTTTATTCTTACGTGTAAATTTTGCTTATCTGTTTCATTTATTGCCTCGTTTTTGTCTATACAAATCAATTAATCACGACTTGACAGTATATTAAATTGAAATTGACCGGCAAATATTGCCAAGCGTTCGATAGCCTTGTTTTGATTTTGGTTATATACGTGGATTGATAATGACTTTATTTACGTTAGAATAGTATATCATTTTGAGTATGAATCTTGAGTATTTTCGATTTCCAAACTGAAATGATAGACAGAACTATAGATAGGATTTTAGGTAGAAAGACAGGCTTATAGTTAAATAGGCTTATGGATGGATGGATGGATGGAACAGACAGCCAGACAGACAGACAAACAGACAGACAAACAGACAGAGAAAAACGTTAACAGCATTTTCTACCTCTCCCAAAAAGCTATTTGAAATCCATTCTTGCCCAGTTCATGAAAGCAAGGGATTATGTGGTAGAGGGTTACAGAAAAACGTTTCACAAAAATCTATCCTGAAATCGGTTTGAAACCATATCTGAATCTGTCTGTTTTCTACCACCAATAAAGAATTGAAGTCTGTACCTAATAGCCCACTTTTTCTACCTTATCGATTATCCTACTATTTATTTTAGACCAAAAATTTCCTGTAGCAAGTCCAGCGAAGCAGGAACATTTGAAAAAAAGATTTTTTTGTCAATTATTTTACCGAAACATTGTGGGAAACGAAACAGTTGCTTACAAGTTCATTTTCCCCACAATATTTTTAGACGAGGGATACAGAAATAGTGAAAATGGTATTGGGTTAAGTAAGTAAACTTTTTTTTGTAGCAATTTCTAATCATGAATTTATGGATACATAAATAATACACTGAAAATAATAAGAATGCCATAAAATACAGTATCTTATCGTCAAGGTCAAGGCAATTTATCTCTTGTTTTCAGAATCTTGAAGCACTCAACAAGTAAAATTTCTTGTGGAAAAAATATTCGGTTTTTTTTTTTGTTTTATGGCTTCTTTGCCCCGGTACTCTTCAGTTCCATTTCAGTCATTTACCTTACCTTTGCGTATCATATAGATGGTAACATATTTGGCAGGTAGTCTCGGGGTTTTGAAGTCGAAGCCTAGTCGATTGGACAGGATTATTCATTCCACTGCTGAAATTGTTTCGAAATGTTCATGCTAGTAAGTAGAGTGTTGTGGTTATAGAAACCAATGAAACGCATGGACGGAGTGCACTGCTCGCAGCGAATAGGTTGAAAAACAGTGTAACGGCATTGTTCCCTTGCCCTTAGTTCCCCTCCCCCTTACGACAAGAGTTAGCCGTGATAGCTTAGTGGTTACACGCAGAGCCAGCTAGCAATCCAGAGGTTGTGAGTTCGAACACTTTCTCGGCCAAAATCTTTCAGAGGATTGATAATAATCACATCGAAAGGCTTCAGTTTTGTGCTTTCTGGTCTAAATCTGTGTCGTCTCAAAAAGCCACCAGTTTCGCTAATGGTGCTGAAAGTGTGTACCAACCGTTCTCTGGGCAATTCTAACTCTTGATTCCGAGACTGCTCATCTGATTGACTCACACACTTATGCAGGAATCGTATTCACCAACCATTCTTAAGAACGTTCTCTGTGCTATACTTCAAGAGTTTCAAAATTTGAAAGTTACACAACTTCTGATTGGCTAAACCAAATGGTTTAGCCAATCAGAAGTTGTGTTACTTTCAAATTTTGAAAATTCTGGAGAATAAGACAGAACGTTCCTAAAAATGGTTGGTGGATACGGACCAAGCTGACTCCCGGGACCAGATCAAAACCAGGGCCTTCCAGGTCATCTATTTAGTATTTGAGAAATCGGGATCTACGTGCATTAGCGCATTAAATAGAAAATATCGATGTTGACTCGAACTTTCTGAACCCTTATCCTGTTAAATAAGTAAGATGAAACTTTCAGGTCGATAGTAAAAACCCAAATGTTGCTATTTCAAAATTGGTTTTGTGGGGAAAGGTATATCCTTATCGGACAGTGTAGATCCAAGATCAGACTGCACGTTCTGTGCAGTCTGATCCTGATCTACAGTGTCCACAAAAGGTCAGTGAGTCGCACTTATCAGCCTAAGGGTTAATACTTATCCTGCTAAATAAGTAAGATGAAACTTTCAAGCCGATAGTAAAAAAACAAATGTTGTTATTTCAAAGTTATTATTCGAGGAAAAATATCTCCTTATCGGACAGTGTAGATCCAAGATCAGACTGCATGTTCTATGCAGTCTGATCTTGATCTACTGGTACTTACACCGTCTCCTCCATTTCTCCATGCCCTTTTTTCCATACCCTTACGAAACAACACTTGTCTATTTTTGTTTGTTATGCCTTCTGTAATAAGTTTGTGTTAATCTGAATAACCCTGTTTAGGGTAAACATTCCCGTCTTTTAATGACCCGACGGTTGGAGACGGTTTTTGAAAACATATTGGAAAAAGGAGAAAATACTGGTAACCAGCATTTTCTCTTTTTTCCTAGGTGTTTTCAACCTTTTGAAAGACAAATTTCATGTTTTTGGTAACATTCTGTTTGTCTTCTGCAGCTGTTTTTAATTTGGATTTGGACAAGGCTAAAAATTTGCCGTCTAGTAAAGAGTTAAGATCACAATATACGATTCAACACGTGTTAACCCTTTACCAGACGACAAAATATTAGCCTTGTCCAAATTGAAAGCATTTGCAGACGACAATTCCAATGTGACTTAAATGGTGCAATTTTTCTATGGCAGGGTAGAAAACATTGTGGGAAAAGGAGAAAATGCTGGTTACCAGCATTTTCTCCTTTTCACAATGTTTTCAAAAGGCTTCTTCCCCAGGATCGTTAAAAGTCGACATTGTGTAGTAAAGGGTTAAGATTGACAGCAGAAATTATGATAATACATAATGATAATATTCATCATCACTCTGGGACATGAAAAGGTCTCTAGCTTGATGCTAGAAATAGAAGTTCGTCTGAATACTTAATGGTGTCATTAAGTATATGTGAACTCCAATATCATTAAAGGTTGCCCTTTTTTTCTGCCGCCTCTTTTACTTTCCCGGCGGTTGGCAACCTTTTTTTTTTTCTCACCCTTAGAATATTGGATGAGTTAGATCTGCATGCAAAGTTTACAGCAAATTGTTAAAACTCAAAATGTTGCAACATCAAAGTTTTTTTTTTTCAGCGGAAAAATCTGAGTGTCGGACGATCCAAATTCAACATTGCAGTCCATTAATCCTTTACCACACAATCCCGGAGTTTTAATGACCTTGAGAAAGGATATTTTGAAAATTTTGTGGGAAAAGGAAAAATACTGAGAACCAGTATTATCTCCTTTTCCCACAAACTTTTTGTGGCATTTCAAAGACAGATGTCATATTTTGATCAATATTTACATGTATTCAGTTAAGACAAGTCTAAATCTGTCGTGTGGACAAGACTTAGGGTCATTGCTCCATACAAAGCAGACTAGGGGCTACGCGTATCCTCAGAGCGCGAACAGAATGAAAGTAGCTGTTAAAGAATGATAGTACGTATTCAAGTATGCAAGGCTGCTTTTCGCCAGAGTAGATCTATCTGCTAGGAGGTGGTTGTTTAGAAAGTATTCACATTGTTAACGTTTTATGATAATTCTTTTTGGCGTCTTAAAATGTGCTAATATAGAAAGAAGTGTAATACTAATTTAACAACCGCCAACATAGCCATTCATGTAGCGCTAGGTGTAGATTCAAAATCACATTGCACAGAACGGGAATGCTACCGACACTGAAATTTCGAGTTGCGACTTTAAAATTGTAACATTGTACGATGTAGCTATATGATATTTGTTAATCCTTAGGCTGCCTTTTGCGGACAGTGTAGATCAAGATCAGACTACACAGAACTTGCAGTCTGATCTTGGATCTACATCGTCCGATACAGAGATATTTTTTCCTAAAATATATCTTTAACCCTTTACCACACAATCCCGAGTTTTAACGACCCTTGGAAAGAGGCCTTTTGAAAACATTGTGGGAAAAGGAGAAAATGCTGGTAACCAGCATTTTCTCCTTTTCCCACAATGTTTTCTAACCTTTCAAAGAAAAATTTCTTAATTTGTACCGCCTTTGATTTGTCTTCTGCAAATGCTTTCAATTTGGACCAGTCTAAAATTTGTCGTTTGATAAAGAGTTAAGATGGGAACATTTCGGGTTTTACTATCGGCTTGGAAGTTTCATTTCAGTTATTTAGCAGGATAAGGGTTTAGCTGGAGGAAAACGGAGTCTATTAGTATGACTCTTTTGTTGTTGTTGTTGTTGTTAAGGCTGTTTTTAACCTTATTATAGTCATATCCTATCGGTGTACCCAGTGCATCTATCCGGATACATTTTGGAAATTTCATGGACCAGTACTTTTCACAACTCAGTTTCCAAGCCACCGGCTGCTTTTCCGTATAAACATCATCGAAGCAATGTTCAAGAGTGAGAGGGTAAATAGGAAGAAAAGGGAGATCGTTACAAAAATCCATAGAAGTACAATCAAATGGGCATCCATTAGTATTGTATAACAGTGATAACCATCTTGGAAAAGTACAACAGTGAAATTGACACCTGTCATAACCAGAAATAAACAACAGGATCTGTTTCCATACAGGCTCTCCTACAACTAGGTCTTAACTCTGTACCAGACGACATCATTTTTAGACTGGTCCAAATTGAAAGCAATTGCAGACGACAAATTAAATGTGGGTAAAATGACTGGAATTTTTTTATGATAGGTTAGAAAACATTGTGAAAAAATGAGAAAATGCTGTTTACAAGCATTTTCTCCTTTTCCCACAATATTTTCAAAAGACTTCAATTACAGGGTCGTTAAACCTCGGGATTCTGTGGTGAAAGTTTCACTCTGTACCAGACGACAAAATGTCCACACTGACGGGATTTGCAGACCACAATTTAGATGTGTCTCAAAAATGATGAGATATGGCTTATGAAGGGTAGAAAACTTTGCGGAAAATGGAGAAAATGCTGGTTACAAACATCTTCTCTTTTCCTACAATATATTCAAAGACTTTTTTCCTAAGGGTCGTTTAAACACGCGGTTGTTTGGTTAAAAGGTAAACTCTTAACCAGACATTTTATTTTTACTCGTTCCAAATTGAAAGCGTCTGCATGAAGACGAGAAATTCAGTGTGATTCTTGTGGCTTGGTTTTGGCTTGAAAAGAATAGAAGTACATAGTGGGACAAAAAGAAAATGCTGGTTACTATCACTTTCTCCTTTTCCAATGCAGCTTCTTTTTTGCAGAAGCAGTTTTCAACGGGGCATCATGGCCGTCTGTCAACGGAAGGGGAAGCACTTTGGTGACCCCCATTAACAGATCGCTTTGTACTCTTTTATCATGAGATAATATTGCAAAATGACTTCTTCATTCGTGTAAATGATATTGTCATCATTTTCCTAGTAATACAGTATTAGTTGTACGGTCAGGTGGCAGGGGACTTGGAAACTTGTTCACGGCTGTGGTGAATCATGTCGCCCCGAGCCGAAGGCGAAATAGAATTTTCCTTCTGAGTGCGCCAGTTCAATGAAAACTGACGTCACTGGGAAGTGACGTCACTGAAACCTTGGTAAAACGTGCAGTTTGGTGCATAATCTTGATGATATCACTGCGATAGACATTCTTCGTATTTTTATTTAAACATGGATTTAAACAACTTCAAGGTAAGTAACTATGAATTTCAATGATTTGTTGGCAAAGGTAAACGACTATTAGATACCTCAAACGACCATTAGGTTATCCTTTTAAGGTTATACACAATGTATGAGTTTCGACATTTAACAATTTGCTTACTTGACGAAGGGATGGCTCATTTTAACCCCGCGTGTTTTTGTTTTAGAATGACATCAGACGATAATACATGTAAAGTTCTATATTCATTTAATTAAAAAATAATCCATTCCTTCCTTTTTAATAACAACTATCAAGGGAAACTAGTAATAATATGGTGCAGGCTGCAGTGGTGTTTGTCTTGTCGGCGGCTCGTATCGATCGATCGATCGCCATTTTTGATGTTGTGTTGAAAGTGTAGTTATGTATTCGGGGCTCCCGAAAGGCAAACTGCTTTTACTTGGGTTTTGCCAGTGTACATGATATATAATGTTCGGGGCATATTATCCAATCAGATCACGAGAAACTTCTTTGCAATATAATAAGATAGTTTAGCAGTGCCTGTCAGGCTGAGTCAGTTTCTAAAGGAGAATCTATCGTATTACAAGGTGTAAAATAAACTCGTAACTGTAACTCTTTCGGCGCTAAATGTATTTCTTCATATTGTATTGGGGACAGGGAACACACACACACACACACAAAGAGAGAGAGAGACAGAGAGAGAGAGAGAGAGAGAGAGAGCAGATAATAATGATATATGGCTTGCAACACGCAGGCTTATCCGAGACGGCACTTTACAACTACACTAGATTTGTGCTACAGTAGACTTGCGCAAAACAGAAAGTTGCATAAAAACGGAAAGTGTCATTTCGGATTAGCCTTCGCAGACTGCGCAGGCTGATCCCAGACCACACTTTACGCAAATGTCCGAATGCCCCTTTTCGCGTGTTGCAGGCCATATTGAATTTCTGCAAATGAATGATATTAGACAAAATTCTTGTCTTTTTTTATTACTCGTATCTCCAATCTATTTTCAAAAGTGGTCTCGTGAAAGACACAGAAAATCATCCTTTTGTGGGCGGCATAGATCAAGATCACATAACGTGCAGTCGGATCTTGTACCTACATTGAGTACGACTACCAAACTCATTGTCACCTGTAGTTGAAATCTGCGTACAGACTCCGAAAAGGGTCGAGTTTATCTAGTTGGCAGCAATAGAAGAAAATCGCTTTAGCTTGGTAGTCTCATTTGTCAGAAGTCCATGTGGTTGATATGGCACTCTAACCCCTGTCCTACCGGTCACTAATTGATAGAAACCTTTCCTTCAGGTTTCGAGTATTAGCACAGTATATATTTTCAAGGGGAGAAATGTAGAATATAGACCAAGATTAGGGTGCACTTATATATGCGCAAGCTCATCCTTGTCTACGTTGTCTGCAATGTAAATCGAAGGTCGCAAAAAAAAAAAACAGGACAAAGGTTAGGGAATAATGAAATAGATTTCCACTTTCTTCTAGAGTTACAAATGGAACAAAATAAGGCAAATGAAAAAGAAAGAAATATGTTCCTTTTTTATATTCATTGATTTAGGAATTATCGATATTTTGCGATCGAAATCTCTTATCTAAACATTCGATCAAACACTGATACTTAACGTGTAATAAGGCAGATATCGGTGAAGACTTACATTTTTTTTCAAATACAATGAAGATTTATCAGATATAAATCTCTAACAGTCTTATTTTATTGAAAAACGTCTTTACGTTTTGTTTGCAGAATAGATTTTCTCTCCCCTGCATTGACCGAAGTAATTACACCGAAGAAAAAGACAGACAAGGTTTTTTCTCCTCTTCTTATCAAATCTGTCCACTTAAATTTGAGCCATGCTCTATGAAAAGGAGGCTTAATGCATCTGCAAAAAGTACTAATCCATGCCAGCCTGCGCAGTCCGCGCAGGCTGACACGGATCGAAACTTTTTGCTTTTGATTAACCTCATGTTTCAGTTGGTTGTTGGACAAAAATAAATGAATTTTATGGACACGCAGATGCAGTGAGCCCCCCTTTTGCCAGAGCATGGTCCATTTATATTCTACTTTTCTGTCTGGCCTACTGTCTGTTTTTATTGTCTGTTTCTGTCTGTCTGTCTGTCCTTGTTAAAGGCATTGATAAAACGACCACTGATTAGTCTGAATGGTATTTAACGCTGTTTCAATCCATGTAGTTCTTTAACAGCGGCCAGTACACTTATCCATCCGTTTCCTTTTTTTTTCATTTCATTTATTTACTAGTACTAGTTTCAACACAGTTTTCAAGAAAACTGGCTGCTTTCAAAAGAGTTTTTTTCCCCAATATTTAGCTTTAATAGAGGGATAAATCCCGCCGCAATGACTTTCGTCGGTCCTTTGAACGAATTTTAGCCTAGCTTGGGTTTGGACTCGTAACTCCTCAGTTGGTAGCTAAGCTTGACAACACTGAGAACATAGCTACTGGTGCATGACTTTTAACAGTTTAAGATCAGTTGATGTCATTAAAAGCACAGAGCATCTTCGTCGAAGTTAAACATGATATGAATAAATACGATAAGTTAAAAGTTAAACTACACAAATATGATAAAATGTCTGAAAAAAAGACTGGTATAATGCAGTAAAATGGTTACTTAAAAAAGTGTTCACATTCTTTATAAAACAGTCCAGTGCTTTAGAAACCTTAAGCAAGGAACTTATAGAAAACATTGTTAGAAAAGGAGAAAATGCTTGTTACCAACATTATCTCCTTTTCCGACAATGCTTTCTACCCTTTCCAAGAAAGTTCCCATCATTTGTTTCACATCTAATTTGACGTCTGCAAGTATTTTAATTTGGACGTGTCTGAAATTTCGTCCTTTGGTGAAGAGTTACAAGTCCAACTCCATATGACTACTCAGCGGCTGAAACCGATTGTAGTAGACAACTTTGAAAATACAGTATCATTTAAAAACAGGAATTATAAACATGATTGAGATTTAAATGCTCAGTTGAGGCCAAAAGTAAACAATGCCGTGGTTAAAATGCATGTAAATTTAACTCATACCATTTGAATGTATGGAAATTATTTTGAAGAGGACAGTCTGTTATTAATATGTGGTCGTCCAATGGTTTAAAAAACTACAGGTAGAAATAGTTGCCAGGTCGCTTTATCTTACGTTTACTTTTCTCCTGATTCTAGATTTTTTTTCTGCTAGGGACAAATTCTTAGACAACCACACATTGATAGATTGCCATATTCACAAACGTTACCATACTTTAAAACTTATACCGTTACTAACGATATAGCTTTGTTTTTGGTATAAGTTGAAGTCAAATGCATTTTAACTACCGCATTGTTTACTTTTGGCAACAACTGGGCCTTTCAGATGTGAATAAAAGTATAACCTAAACTCAAAGCATTTGCAGACGACAAAGGAAATGTAGCTGAAAGGAGGTGTACCGTCTTTTACAGGGGAAAAAATCGTGGTAAAAAGAGAAAATGTTGGACTTTTTTTTTCCCCCTTTTCTCATAATGTTTTCGAAAGTGCGTCTTATTCAGGGTCATGAAATAACAAGATCGTTTGGTAAAAGATTAAGGGTTAATATTAGCTATTTATACGAATGTGAAATGTTATAAACGAATGATTTTGTCAATTTCATGGCGCGTTGACTTCAATAAGTGACTTTCTTACCGACTGACATCCGGAGAATAAAGAAGACCCACAAAATTCATTACTTTTTGAATCCTTAACTGTCATGAATAAGTTTTATTTTTTTGCCATGATATGACGTCTGGCGAACTTCATTAAAAAAACTATTTAAAAGCAAAAAATTCATTTGAAACGTTTTCGGTTGGAAAGATAGATTTTTATATGAACATGAGTCAGACCAATAGCTCACAGTCGTACGAACGAAAATAAAAATGACATACTAGTTGCATAACAATTTTAATCTATCTATCATATCTATCAATCGGTCGTTCGATCCATCCGTCCATCAGTCTGTCCGCCCGTCTGTCCCTCCATCCCTCAATCAGCCCTTCCGTCCGTTAGTCCCCTCTTCCGTTCGTCAAACCACCCGTCCGTACGTCCGTCCGTCTTTGGTTACAGTCAAGCTTGTATTTAGCGATCACTCGACAGAAAAAAGAGATAGTTTCTTACAACAGGGACCTTTAAATACAGGTTTAACTAAGTTTATATAATAAGGGATGTTGACTGTGAAAATTAAGCATTTTGTGGTGTCCGTGGTTGTGAGGTAGAGCGTCGGCCTCGTTACCATGAGGTCCCGAATTCGATACCCGGGAGCGCGGGAGTCAACTTTGGGATCGTTCATTGGCCCACACGTTCGGCGCGAGTACTGGTGTAGTTTCCAGGAAGCAGAATCGAGAGAGATTAGTATAAGTTGTAAGAACTTGTTTCTCAGTCGATGTAAAAATAAATGTTTAAACTAAATTTAAGCAGCAAGTTGCTTTACCCTGACCTGTACCAGACGAGTGTCATTTGGACTTGTCTAAATTAAAGGCATTCACAGACGGCTTATTAACGGTGGCTAAAATGATGGGATCTGACTATGTAAGGTTAGAAAACATGCTGGTGAAAAGAGAAAATTCTGGTTTACCAGTATTTTCTCCTTATTTTTCACAATGTTTTCAGAAGCTTTAACCTTCAGGGTCGTGAAAAGATCGGCTGGTTCGGTAAAGGATTAATATAATGTGGATTTTCTTAGACGGGTTTTACTGTTTTAATTTTTGTAATGATCATGATGACGCTGTTGATACTGATGATGTTGATGGTGATGATTATGATGATGCTGTTAATGATGATGATATTGAAATGATGGTGTTAAGGGTATCTCTAACACTGGAGCGATTTAACCACTATAGGTAAAACATTTCCGGAGATATTATCAAACTTTTTACGATGTCATTTAAATCCACTTAATATTTCTATATGACATGGTGCGTAAAATTCGTCCTTCACCAAACAACCACGTATTTTAATGCCCCTGAGTATGAAGCCTTTAAGAACATTGTAAAAAATGATAAAATGCTGGTAACCAGCATTTTCTCATGTTCCCACCATGTTATCTACTATTTCAAAGACAATTTCCAGCATATTAACTGCGTTTAATTTGTGGTCTACATATGCTTTGAAATTGGACAAGTCTACAGTTTTATTGTCTAGAAAAGGGTCGAAAGGTCACAAGCCATTGAAGATTCACACTTCAACAGATCTGATAATAATATACCATCCTTGCAAATAATAACAATTTCTGAAAACCATATTCAAGTCACTTTACAAATATATAAATCAAACCGTTTCGACGAAAACAAACTTGTAATTTACTTTTCACCTTGGTTTAATATACCGAAAAATTTACGGACCTGGCAAAACTACGATTTAAATTTTTATCAGATGAAAAAAGAATGGATCCTTCATATCATATTCAAAGGATTTCATGAAGAATAATTGAGGGTGGCTTGCAAGATGGTATCTGTCTTAGAAATGCAAGAAAATATTAAAAAAAAATGAAAGAAAAAAATTACTATTATTTTCTCTTTTTATCGTGGTGTTTTCTGAAACGTTACTTAGGGGTCGTGAAAAGATGGAATTGTTTCTTAATTCTTTACCAAACGACAAATTTTAAACTTGTCCAAATTGAAAGCATTTGCAGATGACAAAAATGAATATGACTCGAACAATGACATTTGTCAGTAGAAGGGTTGAAAACATAGTGGAAAAAGGAGAAAATGCTGGTTACCAGCATTTTCTCCTTTTCCCACAATGTTTTCAAAAGCCTTCTTTCCCAGGGTCATTAAAACTTGGGATTGTGTGGTAGAGGACTAAAGGGTTTGTTTTACAAACGGGTGAAGTATCAGAAAAAAAAACGATTCCAGGGAAAAAAAAAACATAACGTTATTACCTCTAGTGGGACTGGAACGAAGCTTATCTGTGTTTCAAATGTATTAAATACATACAATTTTATTCCTTATTGTGCAATAATGGCTATTTATCACTAGTTTCGGTATAAAAAGAATACAGTACAATTACAACAATCTTTGTAATTCCTTGTCTTTTCTACACGTGTTTCTCTGTTTAAACCTTAAAACCATACTTGCACGCGAATGAAAATTAGAATTCTTTGATGAGATTTTCCTGAACGCTTGCTCAACGAAACATGGTTTAATACTCCTTTAAGTGTTCTAGCCTATGGTTACAGAAGGACATTACCTTCGTAAATTGTCCTGAAATGAATTTGAATCGCGGCTTCTCTGGCGACAACCACTGTATCAGGCAATCGCAGTTTTTCCAACATGGGTTCCAAACTGCTAAAGAAAATTCTTTCCTTCAGAAAAATATCTATTCCCCCTTTTTGCTGTAATTCTTTAAAAACGCCTTAATAATTCTCAAATAATCATGTTTCTTAACAAAAGTACATACAAATGAAAGAAAAATTCCGCGAAAGTAGTTGGATGGTCAAAAAAAGTACAGAAAAGTTCAGAAAAGTACAAAAAAGCATAGTGTTATCAAAAGATTATCTGTACTTATAAATTATGTAATAATTGACAGAAATCTTGAAGTATATAAGCATGAAAGGAATTGAATGTAAATGTAAACTTTATTCTTTGTTCTGTAAGAAAACTTTTTTTTCACAGGGAATGATCTTTTTCTTTTTTTAATATTAATTAACCTCAATTAACGTAATTGGCTATATGCCGTTTTATTATTATATTTTTGCTTTGTTGAGTTGAGGACACTAAGGTATTGTGTAGGTTCAAAGGATTGCGCTTAACCTATATTCTGATAATTTGCGAAAAGTGTTGACAGAGATTACATTGCACATTCGTGCAGTCTGATCTTGGTTTACACTTTTCGAAATCCATTGAAGAGCTAGGTTTCAGTTTACTAAATAGTTCATCAATAAGTGGCATTGTTGATCACTGCTAAATTAATTAACTAATTTGAACTTTTCTACTAATGATTAAAATCAAATTTTGCGATTTTAACCCTTAGGCTGCTAAGCGCGACTCACTGGCCTTTTGCGCACAATGTAGATCAAGATCAGACTGCACAGAACGTGCAGTCTAATCGTTGATCTACACTGTCCGATAAGGACAATTTTTTCGCCAAAAAGTACCTTTGAAGTAGCAAAATTATGGTTTGTACTATCGGCTTAAAAGTTTTATTTCACTTTTTTAGCAGGATAAGAGTTCATATCTCAAGAAAAATCCCACAGTTTTGGACACTGTGGATGCGAGAACAGACTTTTTGTTCTGTGCAGACTGATCTTGAGCTACACTGTTCGCTATAGCTCAGTATAGGCCAAGAGGTAATACTGAGGGACACATTTTACTCCATGATACTTCGCACAAAATTCTCCCCGAGCTACTGGCTGCTTTCCTGAATAACCATCATCAAAACATTGACCAGTGGTAAGAGAGGAATAAATCCTGTAGCAACGACTATTATGACTCCTCGGAAAGAAATTCTCCGAACTGCGGATAATACAATTATAGACTTGGTAAGAAAATACAAAATCGTCCTGATATTTATGCAAAGAAGCAAATTAGATGTGGTTTTTGAGAGCAGAATTGTAAGTTGTTTGGTGTTCACCTTCGTTTTTCAAACTTATTTCAGTTATATCTCGGTGACCAGTACTCCTATCCATACACACCTGCAGTTTCTATTACCAGTACTTCGCAAGACATTTTTTCAAAGCCATTTGCGGCTTTCCAACAGAACATGCCGTCGAAACAATGTTCAGCGGTGAGAAGGGAATGAATTTTGTCGCAATGACCATCATCAATCTCCGGAAAAAAAAAATGGCTAGGCTGGAGAATGTAAATAGCAATCGCATGGTTTAAAGACTTTTACGTTACCGATGGGCTTCTGGGCTCAGCTTCTTAGATCAGACGTTAAATAAAACATTGAATAAAGGGGAATAAAAAGGAATTCTAATTTTGACCAAATATCTGGACATCACCTGTAACTCTTTCAGTGTTTCGACTAGATCACTTTAGACGGCTGCAAACACGATCCTCTGGAACCCAGAAAGATATTAATCTTATTTACTTGACTAAATTAGTGGTCGGCGGTATAGACCTAGCATCAGACCGCACGCCCTGTGGAGTCTGATCTTGATCTTTGCCGTCTCCCAAAAGCCCTGGTTTTTTGCATACGGCTCAGAGATGGGTTAAAGCTCAAACAATTAATGAAGCATCGAAGAATGCAGACTAGGGCCAGACTAAAGGGAAATCTACACTGATTTTGATCTGCTGTTCTCGCAAAAGAAATCAGGAGTAAAGGTCACGATACGACATCATGATACGAAAGTCTTTGGGTGAAATGTTAACTTACGTTAGGCTAGAAACTCGCTTTGAACGTTTGCAGTTTAAAGAAATTGTTCAATTGCAAATATTTCTACCCTTTAACTCTTTACCAAACGACAAAATTTTAGAATGGTCCAAATTGAAAGCACTTGCAGACGACAAAATAAACGTAACAAAAAAATTGAAATTTGTTTCCAGCAGGGTAGAACACACTGTGAGAAAAGGAGAAAATGCTGGTTACCATCATTTTCTCCTTTTCCCACAATGTTTTCAAAAGGCTTCTATCTCAGGGTCGTAAAAACCAGGGATTGTTTGGTAAAGGGTTAACCCTTTACCACACATCAAAAATTTAGGTTAGTCTGCTGTTGCAGACAAAAAATGAAATGTGGTTAAAAGTGTGGCAGTTGTCTTTGATAGAGTAGAAAAGATTGTTTGAAAAGGAGAACATGCTGGTTACCAGCATTTTCTCCTTTTCGAACAATGTTTTCAAAAGTTTTTTTTTTTTCTCAAGGTCGTTAAGAGTCGGGATTGTGTGGTAAAGGGTTAACGGGCGATGCCGTTTACTAATAACCCAGAGAAAGAGGCCTTTTAAAAACAGCGTTGGAATAGAAGAAAATACTGTTTACCAGCCCGTTTTCTACCCTTATTAACACGAAACTGATCGTCATTAATTTTGAGCCACAGGTGTTTTTTTTTTGTCTGAAAATGCTTTCAACAGTAGACAAGGTATGATCTTTTGTCGTTTGGCAAAATGACTTCATTAAATGTCCGCTTTCATTCCAGGAATCGGGGTTTCTGGATGGCTCAGTGATAAAGTGTAGGACTCATAGATTGGAGACACCGGGTTCAAGACTCACTTAAAGTACTGTACATTTTGTGAGTTGACCTTGGGCAAGACCCATCAGAGCCTATGAGACCCATGACATACATGAATATGAGGAACTGTCACAGTGATATGACTGAAAGAATGATAAAAGCAGCCTAAAACGCTAGTCAATCAATTAAGTAATCAATCAGTCAAACAAACAATTAAAGTTATATAAAACATTATTATTTACATTGTGTAACTTTTTATAGGAGAATTACATGTGCAAACGACCCTAAAGCGGCGCAAATCGCCAATCAATCGATCGATAGATCAATCAATCAATCAATCAATCAATCAAACAATCAAAGTTATAGAAAACATGATTATTCACATTGTGTAACCTTTTACAAGATAATTCCATGTGCAAACTATCCTGAAGAAGAGAGGAGAGTATGCTAGTTACATTTCTTTCCTTTTCCTATCATGTCTTTTTACTTCTCAAAGCAAAATTCCACCGTTTGAATCTCAATTCATTTATCGTCTGTATATGCTCTGAATTTAGGCTAGTTTATTATTTTTTTTCTTCTAGTACGGAGTGAATACATTACCATCAACAGACGAATTTTGTCGTCTTGCAGTATCGATTCACCTCTAAATGAAAAGGAAAAATAATTGTTGCAATTTGCCTTTTACCACGTTGGCTGCATATTTAACTACATGTTGTAATTTGCCTATTACCACATTGTCTACATATGTATTCGTAATTTAACGTTACCTTACCTTTTTTACCACATGACAAAATTTTGGGCTGGTTCAAACTGATAGCGTTGGCAGACGACAAATCAAAAATGGCTCCAGTGATGAGATTTGTCTACGAAAGGGTGGAAACCATTGTGGGAAAAGGAGAAAATGCTGGTTACCAGAATTTTCTCCTTTTTCCACAATGTTTTCAGATGGTCTCTTTCTTTAAGGTCATTGAAACACAGTACTATTCCATAAAGGGTTAATTCCTTTCGATAATCCAAATCCTACTTGGATGATGTCAGCGACGCCGGCCTCAAAATATATAGCAGAATACAACGGCGCTTGCCATTTTCACGATGTTTTATGTAGATTATCCATTTTTTACCAGAATAACTTCAAAGCCGTCTGCTGCAAATTTGTGTCGGTAGGTAGTTAATTAACCTTTTACCATACAGTTTGGAATTATAACGACCCCGGAGAAAAAGACCTTTGAAACCATATGTCTTCATGGGAAAAGGATAAACTGCTGGTAACCATGCAGCATTTTCTCTTCTTTTCCCAAAATATTTTCTACCATTTGAAAGAAAAAAAGTGCATCAGTTTAGCCACACATATGTTGTCGTCTGCAATTGCTGTCAATTTGGGTCTAAATACTTGTCGTCTGGTAAAGAGTTAAAGTGCGCATGTCATTTTCTAGATGCCGTAGCCATCAATTCGAATTTCACATAACCTGAGGAAGCGCTGCCTTGCAAGGTTTTCTGAGAGTTATTTCCATCAGAATCTGAGTTTATTTATTTTTCCTTTTTCACAACAAAGTAATGTATCCTTTTGCTAGTCGATTTACCGGTTATATGACCCTGAAGAAGAATATGCGGCATGCTCTGGCGAAAGTGGGTTTAAT
The DNA here is from genome assembly GCA_946811185.2 of Hippopus hippopus. NCBI lineage: Eukaryota > Metazoa > Mollusca > Bivalvia > Cardiida > Cardiidae > Hippopus > Hippopus hippopus. Next base: position 35,938,427 of record OX328097.1, read on the forward strand.
GCAATGTGCCAAGCAATTCATCACATGATTATGGATATACATGTATAAATTCCATTTTGTCCCACAATCGACTTATCCATGAGATGAAATAGTCCTTTGACATGCAGAAAATTGACCAATAGCAAAGAGTTTCGGCCCAGGTCAGCCTGCGCGGATTGCGCAGACTGACCTGAATCGATACTTTTTGCAAATGTATTAAACCTCCTTCTTATTAAGCATGGCTCACTAAATCTGAAATAAAGTAAACACTTATTGGAAAGGAGTAAATGCTTACCAGTGACATTTTCTCCGTCTCCAACATGTTTTCTATCCTTTCAGAGACAAAGTACATCATTTGAACTTCACAATACTTATGAAAGCATTGTTGGAAAAGAGAAAATGCTAGCGAGCAGAACTTTCTCCTTTCCCACAATGCATTCTATCCTTCCATGGACCAAGTGCAACTTAATTTAGTTAACCTTCTGCAAATGCTGTCCATAATTATGGACAAGTCTCAAAGTTTTTGTAGCCTTGTAATGCGTAGGAGACATTATCCCTTAACCTGCTGAATAATAGAAAAGAAACCGTCAAACCGATAGTAAAAATCTAAAACTGCCTATTTCAAAGGTATTTTTGGAGGAAAGATATCTCCTTATCGGACAGTGTAGATGAAAGATCAGACTGCACGTTTTGTGTAGTCTGATCTTGATCTACACTGTCCGTAAAAGGTCAGCGAGTAGCGCTCAGAAGCCCAAGGGTTAATAAACCTTGGAGGTTCCTGTGACATAATTAGATGGAATAAATTTGCTATTTTAGCAACATGTCACATGGCTGGTCAACGGCCTATCGCAAGTGCGATGTTGCACCATGCAGAAGTACACATCACGTGGTGCATACACTTAGCATTTTCACAAGTCACTTTTCAAAGCTTCGAGAGGTTTGACGACAATTTCGTAGGAATCTCCGACAAGTCTGAAAAATTTGACATCTGGTTAAACGTCAAAGACGTAAAAATTCCTTAAAATGTTAGCGACATTGGCTATTTATAGCTGGTCTACAATAATTTAGCCGCACAACCTGAATAAAGGACACCTTTATTCTTATTCACCAACCATTTTAAAGAACATTCCAAGTCTTTTTAAAAAAAAAAGTAACACAACTTCTGATTGGCTAAACCATTTTTGGCCAACCAGGAGTTGTTCTCCTTCCAAATTTCGAAAACTCTGGAGAATAAGACTAATAATGTTCCTAAGAATGGTTGGTGAATATGGATTCTGGTGAATACACTTGTCATTTTCACAAGTCATTCTTCCAAGCTTACCAAGGGCCGAGGATATTTACCGAGGGTTGAGGATAAATGTTAGATATTTTCGGTAAAATCCTGCGCCTCCTTTATCATTAGTAAGCATTCTAGAGACGAAAACATAGCTTAACCTGTGGAAAGCAAGCACCTTTTGGAAAATCGAAAACTTGTGTGAGGCATTTACTTGCCAAATACAAGGAAAGTTTTTATTGTTTATATCTAGGGACTATAATGTTGGCCCTTTAAGGCAAGCTGGTTGTTTTGCAGAAGTGGCTGTTTGGTAGAAGTGAATGGTCATATTGACAGGTTTGTCATTTTGTTGTATTTCAAGTAAAATAAGCCACTGTTGCTAGGCTCGTTTTCTGTTGTTCGAAACATGCAGGCTGGTCTTGGATATATGTACACTATCTGCTGTAATTGATTGAAACGGCCTCGGAACTCCAGTATTACGCACGGAGAATTATTCCGTAGGCTGCTAAGTGCAACTCGCATCCACTTTTGTGGACAGAGTAGATCAAGATCAGACTGCATAGAACATGCAGTCTGATCTTGGATCTAAACTGTCCGATACGTTGAGAATTTTCCGGCGAAAAGGACTTTGAAATCGAAATTTCTGCTGTGAGCAGGAACTGCTCATTTGATTTTTTTTTCTTCGGCTTTTTAACCCTTTACCATACAAATCCCGAGTTTTAACGACCCTGAGTATGAAGGGTTTTGAAAACATTGTGGGAAAATGGTAATCGGCATTTCCTCCTTTCTAACATTTTTTTCAACCGCTTTGAACGACAAAAGCCATGTATTGGGTAGCATCTAATTTTAAGCCTGTAAAAGCTTTCAATTTGGACAAATCTAAAATTTTGTCATCGTTTGAAAACTTGACAGTTGGAAAACTTGAAATTCTTATCTCTTATCAGTCATTCAACAATGTAAGTCAAGTCAAGTCAAATGAACATGACGAATTGCTGAACTTGACCGCATTGCGGTCACAATTGAACCTTTTACATAGTTAACCCGATAAGGATTTGTTTCCTGAAGGTTTGGATCCAGTCTTTAACCCATTACCACACAATCCCTACTTTTGACGACCCTGAGAAAGAAGCCCTTAGAAAACATTGTGGGAAAAGGAGAAAATGCTGGTAACCAGCATTTTCTCCTTTTCCCACAATGTTTTCTACCCTTCACAAAACAAATTTAAAATTTTCAGTCACTTTTATTTTGTCGTCTGCAAATGCTTTCGATTTGGACAAGCCTAAAATATTGTCGTTCGGTAATGAGTTAAGACAGTGTTACATACAGACGACATGATTCGATAGCAGTATTGCATTTGAAATATTAAAAAAAAAAAGAGGAAACTTCTTGTGTCAGACAATTTTCAAATTTGCCTCTTTGTTTATTCTTTTACTGTGTCTCTATTGTTGTCAGCAATCATCTTTTATATAAGGTTTAATTCATTTGACAAAATGTCGTTTAAGTTAGTCTGCTGCAAATGTCTTTCAAGGGTAAAGGTTTCCTATATATAGTCTAATACAAGTATAAATGTGAATATATAGATTCCATATGAGTTGGGGCAACATGGCTTCGAGGTGTGTCTGTACCTCTGTATGTATGTCCATCTGTATAATGTAGGAGTTTATCACATAAAACCTCCTCCAGCAGCGTATTAAACCCATGACTTATTTTCGCAAATACAGCAGTGTATCATTGTATTTTGGGGATCCGGCTTATAAGTAATTTGTAGTTATAAGCGTGTGAAGCCGGCGAAACCAACCTCGCCACGTGACAGAATCCGTATTACTTCGCCGTCTTTTCAACAAACGAACGAATGAACTATACTTTCCTGCCACTCGTTACAGTTCATAACTCAGGAACATTAATCAGGACACTTTAAAAGAAAGTTAACCACTTCCTTTTTACACTATTACCGGTAATGACTTCCCTGTTTGAATGATTAGCTTGAAACTCACAAGGATCTAGATCTATATCGCTGACTTATTATCTCGTGCTTATAATTTCTTGCTGTCAACTCTGACAACCTTTTTTGTAAACTAGATGATCCAATCAAATTTCACGACGTAGGTTTTTTTTGCAGAATATCAAGGGAAATATTGTGACAAAAAGGTGAAATTGATGGATCCGAGCGTTTTCTCCTGTTGCCACAATATTTTCAAAAGGGTCATCTGCGAGACTTTAAAAGCCGGGCGTAGAGGAAAATGTTTCAAGGCATATAAAGCATGTAAAGGTTAACCCTTTAGCTGATAAGCGCGACTCACTGACCTTTCGCGGACAGTGTAGATCAAGATCAGACTGCACAGAACGTGCAGTCTGATCTTTGATCTACACTGTCCGATATGGAGTTATTTTTCTCCAAAAAAAAAAAAATTGAAATAACTTTATTCGGGTTTTTAATATCGGCTTGAACATTTAATTTTTGTAGAAGGATAAGGCTTTACAGTCTTTATTAATGATCCACTGTTTTCATGACCCTAAAAATATAGGCATCAGAAAACATAGAGGGAAAAGGAGAAAATGTTGGTTACCAGCATTTTCTCCTGTTCCCACTGTTTTCAACCCTATCATAGACATATCCCGTTATTTAGCCACATTTAGGTCGTCACGTGAAAATGCCAATAAAATGACAAGTGGGTGATAGAGGTGTCGGAGTATAGAGTCGACCTCACACATCTAAGGTTCCGGGTTCAGCGGGGTCAACCTCTGGAAGTATCCACATTACGATGCGAATACTGATCAAGGTTTCCAGGAAGTAAGTATAGTAGTGATCAAGTCTAAGCTGTAAAAACTTGTTTCACAATCCACTTAAGACAAATAGGGTTAGATTAAACTAAGGACACGCGTGACGTTGTCGTGTGGTTGCTTGCCCAGTAGCGGCTAAAATTTAACAATGCGGGTGTTAATATGCACTTACAGTCAAACCATACCATTTAAACGTATGGAAATTATTGTGAAGATGATAATCTTCTATTGTACGGTCTGTCCAAGTGTAAGTCGCTGGTAGAAAAGTAAATTTTGAAACTAGATCAAACGTTGCCAGGTCTCTCTATTGTTTGTTTACTATTTACCTGGTTTTGGAATTCATTTTAATGGTATTCATTCAATCTAAATGCAATTTAACCCCTGCATTATTTACTTTTGGCCGTTACTGGGCCTTTAAGAGTTTACTTGGATATGGTTTGTTGTCATGTTACCCTGCATCAGAAAACATTTGTGTACATCAAAAACATCTATCAAGCAAACACTCTTTAGGTTTCCGAATCATGGGTTTTATTTACAATTCATGTACTTGTAATTGGAGTCTGTGAGCAGCCAGTTCTCTTAAAGGCCCAGTAAATGCCAAAATATCAAAGCAGGGGTCATAATGCATTTAAATTTGAATCAAACCATACAAAAGTATGGAAAATATTGTGGAGATGACTGTCTGTTATCGTGTGGTCGGGCCACAGGTTAGTCGCTCGCAAAAAAAAAATCAAAATCAGGCAAAAAGTAAACAAAAGACACAGCTACCTGGCAGGTTTTAACCTAGTTTTGAAATTAATTTCTCTGTCAGCGACTAACACTTGGACCGACCGTTGAATGACAGATTGTCATCTTCACAATAGTTTCCATACTTTTAAATGGTATGATATAAATTCAAATGCATTTAAACACCCGCTTTGTTTACATTTGGCCTTCATTGTTACTTTAAAAGAGCTTGTTTCGTTCACGCTCCTAAATGACTACTTAATTCTTTACCACACAATCGCTAGTTTTAACGACTCTCAGAAAACAGCCTTTTGAAACGTTGTAGAAAAAGGAGAAAATGCTGGTAACCAGCATTTTCTCCTTTTTCCACAATGTTTTCTAACCTTTAAAAATACAAATTTCAACATTTGAGCCACATTTACTTTGTCGTATGTTATTCCTTTCAATTTACACAGGTTTAACCGTTGTGTCGTTTGGTAAAGAGTTGAAATAGGATCGGCTGTACTTTTAGCTTTTACCTAACGACAGTGTGCTTACGGAGCAGGGCAGAATAGCATAGTATCATCTTAAAAACACTGTTGGAAAAGCAAAAAATAACGCTTGTAATCAGCATTTTCTGCTTTTCCCACAGTGTTTCATAACTTTTGATGACGATTTACATAGTTCCAGCAAAAAAAAAAAAAGTTTTTGGCCCCTGCTAATCCTTTCAGTTTTGGAGAGGTGTAAAATCGTGTCGTCTAGTAAGGAAATAAACATTGTGGTTTGACCTTGACACTCCCTGGAACGAAAAAAGTTCCAAAGTATTTCGTCAGAAAAGTTTCGAGTGTGACAATGTCAATGTCGAACGAGCCTTATCATCCCGACCTTTACTTACTTCTCCTGAACTTGACCTTCTGATCCTTAACCACACAATCACGAGCTTAAATAATCCCGAGGAAGAAGGCTTTTGAAAACATTGTGGGAAAGGGGGAAAATGCTGGTAACGAGCATTTTCTCCCTTTTCTACAATTTTTTGTACCCTGTCAAAGGCAAATTCCTTGATTCGAGCGACATTGGATGTGTCTGCTTTAAAAGCTTTCAGTTTGGGAAAGTCTTGAAATTTTGTCGTCTGTTAAAGTGTAAAGGAACTGTCTGACCTCTGACGCTGATAGATGATTGAAACATATTCTTTTTCTTTCTGGGGAAATAACGCAAGAGCTACATCGGGCAAGAAAATTACAACATTCAAACAGTATTGAGTTTGAAGATAAGGCTGCTCATTGTATACAGACTGATCTTGATCTATTCTATATACTGGACAAGGAATCTTAAGATTTAATTTTCACATGTTGATAAAGCCATGCTTTGTGAAAAGGGGGTATAATGCAGTTGCAAAAAGTATTGACCAAGATCAGCCAGCGCAGTGCCATAATTATCATGATGACTAGCTTCTTATAATGCTTTACGGGGATGTATTAAATCTCCTCTTGACAGAGAGCAGCTCATTTAAAAGCTTTTCATCACTAACCCTTGTCCTGCTAAATAAAAGGAATGAAACTTTCAAGCTGATAGTAAAATCCCAAATATTGCTGTTTGAAAGGTATTTTTGGTGGAAAGACATCTCCTTATCGGACAGTGTAGATCCAAGATCAGACTGCACGTTCTGTGCAGTCTGATCTTGATCTATGCTGTTCGCAAAAGGTCAGTAAGTCGCGCTTAGCAGCCTCAGCCTAAGGGTTAAAAAAAGACATCTTACAGAATTCTAAAATTCCTTCTGCAAGTACATGTGTTCTTTCCTTCAATCGTCCGAAGGTCCTGACTAAGGTTGCAAACAGAAAACTGTTGCTGGTGCAAACTGCATGGGGTGAAATTCAAGGAACTGAAACTAACACTGAGCACAATTGGAGTCAATTGGAGACAGAGTAGATTAAGATCAGGCTGGAAGGAAAACGCAGTCTGATCTTGAATCCACACTGTTACAAATTGGTGGAAACTTGAAACGCGCCCGTAAAATACGACAGTTTACGTATAATGACTTTTTGGTGATTTTATGGTTCAAGTGTATTGTACATGATTTTTTGATCTCTTTCGCATCAAAGCTGAAAAACCGGCTTTTGTCGGTGTTTTGGTGTACATGTAACTGCGCCGAAGTTTGAGTCTTTTATTACAGTGTAGAATCAAACTTTTCCGTTCTCTGTCGTTTTCCCTTGATCTGTTATGTTCGGATTAGCCGTGGCTTTGACTTCGCTACAAGCTTAACTTGAAAGAGAGAGGAAAAATCGGTTTGAAGGTTGAAATGTTATCAGAAGTTACGTGACTGAAGGCAGTCTTTACCCTTTCAGAGTATGAGTTGCCTTTGTGGCCGGTGTAGATCAAGATCAGGCTGCACAAAACGTGCAGTCTGATTGTTGACCTACATTGTGCACTTTGCCGAGACAATGCGGATTTCGAATTCTATGTTGATGGATTAGAACTATTACATTCAGCTTAAAATCTAAACTCGACCTTTTCCATGTCTCTGATCAATATTAATGTCTGTTTTTTTTTCTTTGAGAAAATAAGGTAAAATGTTTACTTCACGCTTAACTCCTGTTGCGTAAAAGGCCCTAACAAGAACTTCTTCGAACAATCTAGATCAAGATCTTGGATTGACACTGCGCACTATCTTGTCAGACGAATTTTGGCATTGATTAAGCGATCTTGACTATGAAATTTTTCAGTCCCTCCTGAGACTTCAAAATGACCAAGACATTCACGTAGCACTTTTAGGACTTGTATCATATGGTGGCATATTTCTGCCTCGAGATACGAGAGAGCTATTGCGATAATTTAAGAGAACTATCGTGATAAAGTTTCCTGGAAATATTATCTAGATATTATCACGATAAAAATATCGCGATACCTGTTATCATGTTTTTTTTTCTTTCGTGCCCATAACTGACATTTACTGACCAATGTAATATTTTCAAGAAAACAAAGTTTATCGTGGTATTTTTTTCAGGAAACTTTTCACTGTCTTGATAAAATTTCCAGGAAACTTTAATTTATCGGGATAGTTTTCTAAAATTATCATGATAGCTATCTTGTATCTCGTCGCAGAAATATGCCACCATAGTATCATTCCTATTGCCTTATGGTCCTATTTGACAGGAGAATGTAGCTAACTTTGTGTTATTAGGTCGCTTAACTTCCGGTGTAAGGATTTCCAATACACGGTGCCTTTGTTTTAAATATGTTTTCTCGATACACAAAAATAACAGTTTTCATTACTATTTCATAAAATTTTAATTCTTTTATCCACCATTCAAATTATTTGAAAATGGTATAGATCTATTTCCTTACAAAGAACGTTTTTTTTTTAAATTCCGTTTTCAGACATTTTTGCTTTTCTGACAGAATATAATAATTTATTATGATACAAACTCGAACGATGTTGATCCAGGGTCAGCGTACGCGCTCATTTACGTTGCGGTCATTTACATTGCAGAGGACTTGTATTATTCTGCTAAAACCATGGTCCTACTTGAAAGGAGAATGTAGATAACTGATATGTGTTGTTAAGTTGCTTAAAGTCCGGTTTAGAAGAAAGACACGTTAGCTTCGATTCTTCTTCTCTGAATTAATATTTTTCCCATGTAAAAATCAAACTGTTTCATTTATGCTATTTAATCCAAGGACCTGCAAATAAAATTACATAGTGGAATTCATTTATTCGTAACTGTTTTCATTTAGGAAAGACCACGTATTCATTTCAAATTAGCTCTGTGCAATCTGACTCTGATCTACACTGTCTGGTAAAGCCGTCAGTGCCGAAAAGGTTAATCATTTCCATACAAATCTAACTGAAATGAAAAGCAAAAACTATATATTAAAAAGAAAACAATCTCTTAGCCGTGTTTATTTCGATTTAACCCTTTTAGTTCCATAATCTAAAACAGAGGCCCTTTAGAACGGTTTAGATCAAATGAGACTAAAGAACTGGATCTACACAGTACCGCTTGATCAGTTAAGCCTAAAAGATAGATATGTCATTGCTTAAGTTGCAAAAGGTTTGTATTTTCAGCCGCCAAAATAGGTCAAATTTATATACATGTTTTTGGCGCCAGTAGAGATCACTTTTTTCCCAACAAAGGCATTCGTTGGGTATGTAAGGACTGATGCGGTGTTGATTTAAAACATCAGCGTATAACATACGGCTTTTGACTCCCCCTAGGGGAAACAAAAAAGTTTGTTGTGGGACGAAACAAAATTGCTTATTACTTACTGCACCAGGACCTTTCGTTCACTGAGTATTTCCTCTTTAAGTCGTTGTGACAAAAAGCAGTTTGCCCGTTGCGTAATGAGTAAAAACGTTTGTCCTCGCACTGCTATAATTTGGCTTGCAACACGCGAAAAAGGGCATTCGGACATTTGCGTAAAGTGTCGTCTCGGATCAGCCTGCGCACTCCGCGCAGGCTAATCCGAGACGGCACTTTACGACTACAATAGATTTTGTTCTTCAGTAGACTTGCGCAAAACAGAAAATTACATAAAAAAGGAAAGTGTCGTTTCGGATTAGCCTGCGCGGACTGCGCAGGCTGATCCGAGACGACACTTTACGCAAATGTCCGAATGCCTCTTTTCGCATGTTGCAGGCCATATGGTCATACATTTTATCGTTTCTTTTTTTACTCACAAAAAAATACTTTAGACAGTTGAAGAAATTACGAAATTGATGTAAAAAGATTAGCCATTCAATCCCTCTTTTTTCCATGATATACCTAGGAGTTGAAAATGAAAATTCTGGAAACCCTTGGAAAAAAACTAAAAGTTATTTTACCCTATACCGCACATTCCCGTCTTTTAATGACCCTTGTGGAAAAAGATATCAGAAAACATCGTGGGAAAATAAGAAATACTATAGTAAACAGCATTTTCTCCTTCTTCTTCAATGTTTTCTGCCCCTTAAATACAATTTCCAATTTTGTCGTCTGCAAAGCGCTTTCAATTTGACTAAGGCTAATATTTTATCATGTTATCTTCTAGTAAAGAGTATATTTTTATTCTACTTTAAGTAATTTTATGATCGGAACCCATCACTGTTAAGGACCCCACTGACTTACTATAAGCTATTATCAAACAAGCTGAAAAAGTCTGACTGGGGTATCGAACAGTGTGGATCAAGATCAGCCTGCACGGATGTGCAGGCCGATCTTGATCCACACTTTTCGCAAAGAAAATCAAAGCTCGCGATTATTAAAAAAAAAAAAGTTAAGGGAAAAAGGGGAGCTCATTGTTGAGTGCATAAATAAGTCCAGAGACTGACTGTAATTTGGCAGGTTTCTCAGAAATAAACCAGATAGACTGGTAACAGAAACCTGTTTATCACAGAACGGATAAAAATACTTTACAATTATTGCTAAGCTATGATTTAAAACAGTTAATGCTATTTGTGCATAAAAGCGACTTTTTCCGCCCCAGTTGTAGACTGCCTCTTTAAAGCATTGAAGGAAAACGAGCTGTTGGGGTGGTATTTAAGGACATTGCTGGGAGGAAACAATTTACGGCTTGTTCACTCTCTACAAAATTAAAAATTTATATTTTCACTCTGAATATATATTTTTCCTACATTTCGTTTTCTCTAATATCTTTGTATATATACTTTAATTACAATTTAAAACTTAATTTAGTGTTGTGTCAGTGCAACTGACGATGTACGTTGTACAGTACTCACTCTTTACCACACGATCGCGACTTTTAATGACCCAAAGGAACAAAGCTTTTGGAAACATTGTGGGAAAAGGAGAAAATGCTGGTAACCAGCATTTTCTCCTTTTCCAACAATGTTTCCTACAAAATCAGAGAAAAATTCCAATAGTTTATCATTATGTCTGGGAACGCTTTCAATTAGGACCAGTCTTAAATTTTTGTAATCTTGCAATAAAGAATTAAATAATATTCTGTTCTTGCTAGTAATAAGCGGCTGTGTCTTCATCAAGCAGTATTTTTCAATGTTGCCAGCTGTTGGATGAATATCTTCGGCTTGTCCTTCACCAACTTAGATTTTTTTTCATCTACAACACGATGACTTCACATTATGTTATTCATATGTATATATCTATGACTATAAACTGTTGTAAGTTTTTGACAAAGTATTTCATTTGTTGATTTCTTTGTTAGGCTTTTGCAGGTAGTAAGCAATTGAATCCCCCAATACCTCTATGTAGGTAAGTTGTTTTCAAGATTAGAGCTGTCGCTAGCTTTAGTTTGACTTTACAACCAATGGAACCTCTCGGAGGCTGATTTTGTTTCTTCATCACTCCTTATCGCGGTCTCTTAATCACTGCCTATGATTATAGTTCTGTTGCAGTCATTTATGACAAAGTAGCGTCAGAATATTAAGGAAAAAATAAGAAAAAGATATAACCAGATTAGAACCCAGGTTAGAAACCTCCGTGGTCTTGCAGTCAAGAAGCTGGATTTATATCCCAGGTTTCCTGGATACGACTCAATTTAAAGCGAAAAGAAAGGCATATTTCTTTTTATCTCACCCATTGATAGAAGATGACCCAGAAAACCCGTGTAACTTCGAACTGATTGAATTCTTGTTGAGAACCTGCGTTAAATACTGCCAAACGAAAAAAAAAATGGACAAAAAAATCGGACAAAAGAATGAAAAAATGAATGAATGAATGAATGAATGAACGAATGAATCGGACGGTTGGTCGGTCCGTCCGTTGGTCCGTCGGTCAATCGATCGATCGATCGATCGGTCGATCCATCCATCGATCGATCGATCCATCCATCCATCCATCCATGCATCCATCCATCCATCCATCCATGCATCCATCCATCCATCCATCCATCCATCAATCAATCAATCAATCAATCAATCAATCAATCAATCAATCAACCAATCAATCAATCAATTTATATTATGTTCATATTATTCATTTGATTCAAATTATTGTTCATAACTAACATCTTACTATGACGTTTCCAAATCGTATGTTTGGAGTTTGTTTCAGGACGTAATGAGTTTACTCTTTACACAATATTCTATGTTTTTACGACACTGAGAAAGGAATTTGATGGAAAAAACATTGTGGAAAATGGATATAACAGTTTTTTTTTTCAAAAATTATTTGCACGTTTCAAAAGACACATTCCATTATTACCGCTTCATAACTATTTTTTGTCTTGATATATGGATTATGTGTAAAAATTCAGTTTTTCTTCATGACATGAGGTAAAGAAATAAGCCGACAGTCTGTTGGCCTTGGTTGGCTGGTGGCCTGCTTGCTTCATTAATAACGTCGGCTGGAGGCTTCCGCAACAACATCCGAAAGGTCAGACAATTGTCTGCCAAAAATTGGCGAAGATCGGAATTTATCTTTAACTTAACTTACTCTTCACAGTTCTGTCTTACAACGACTCCGAGGAAAAAAAAAATCTTTTGAAAACAAAGTGAGAAAGGAGAAAATCCCTTGCCGGCGCTTTCTCCGTTTCCCACTTTGTTTTCTACCTTTTCAACGACAACCCTATCATGTAAACTGCATTAAATTTGTCGTCTGAAAATGCTTTCAATATGAATAAGTATAAAGTTTTGCCATGTGATAAATAGTTAATGGGCAATACTGCGCGATACTTGGAAGCTTTCTGCCGTCATGGTCGGGCCGGGCTTTGCGTATCGGTCGGGTATCTGACACATAACTTAGCCACTCCGAGATCGAAGCAATGGTCGACTTACAGCAAGAATACGTCAAATTGGGTACCATCGTGATACTGGTTCGAACCGTTAAATAAAAATCTGAAACCTCATTTTTAAGTGTAATACGGAACAAATACGGAATAGTTTGGTATTCATGAGCCATTCGCGTTTCTCTTGCTGAGGTGGAGAAATTGCAATCGTTCTGCACCAAAGGCAATGGATTTTTTTTCTTTAGGCAAGACACTTCAGAACACCGACAGCGTACTTTCATAGCCTCAGTCCCGTCCTGGTGAAACCCGGAAAGCATAAATAAGTGACCTGTCGTCTTGTTATGGTTAAAAAAGGGTTGGGAGTGTCGTAATACTTATATGAAATGGTCGATCGATCATACCAGCCAGCCACACAGACAGTAGAGAGAGAAAGTGACAGAGAGACAGAGACAGAGACAGCGGTAGAGACAGGGAAAGAAACAGACACACAAAATGAGACAAAAACAAGGACACAGAGAAACAAACAGAGAGACGGAGTGACAGAGAGACAAACAGAGAGACAGAAAAGAGAAAGAATTAGGAAGGGAGAGAGAGAGAGAGAGAAAGAGAGAGAGGGAGAGAGAGAGAGCCGGACGGACGGACACTTTGCTAAGCTAATCTTGAAGGAACTTAAAAAAAAATCACCGACACAGCTTTAAAGCTAAATACCTTTAAAAAAAATTAACCAACTGGAATACACTATGATTAATAGAAAAAAAAAAAGAACATTTCCCCACTCTTTTAATCAGGAACGGTCAATCAAGTTCATGTGACTTTGGGGAAATTGTTTAACATCTTTCCGACGTTCGAAAACCTTTGAACATCTCTGTGAAGAGAACATACTAAGACTAGCATGAACGATTTTTCATTCCGATCGTGGTCTAATGTTACTCCCATCAATATTTTATCAATTGCCAAATGCTTTTGAACAAGTCAACATCAACCGGTATACAGCAGAGTAAATGACATTGAATTTTTTTAGTCAATAGTAGGAAGTCAAATATTCTGATTACTTAAGATATTTCAGCAGCAAAAAATCCTATTGACCGTATCAGACAGTGTACATCCAAGATCAGACTGTACTTCCCATGCAGTCTGATCTTGGTCTACGCTGTACACAAAAGCGCACGAAGTCGTGCTCAGCAGCCTGAGGATAAAGCAATGCTTACGCTGATTGAACCTTATCATGCTAAATAAATTGAATGAAACTTTCAAGCCGATATTAAAAACCCGAATAGTGCTATATCAAACTTATTTTTTGGAGAAAAATAACTCCTTATCGGACAGTGTAGATCCAAGATCAGACTGCACGTTCTGTGCAGTCTGATCTTGATCTACACTGTCCGCAAAAGGTCAGTGAGTCGTGCTAAACGTCCTAGAGTTTAACTTGAGTCAGCGGGTTAAAAACAGAATGCTTAAGAAGGGTAAATTAGAACGTATGAAGTATACAAGGAAATGAATGACGATTGTTTGTCGATCCTTATTAGTGGTCACTTAGTGACATTATTTTAAAATGAAAATACCCTAATAACCGATATTTTTGAAGTTCCTGCACTTCATGACCTTTTGGCATCCTTAGCAAACAGTAAAGAACGAGATAAATATTCAATATTCATTGTTCTTTATTCATAATATACTATAAGGTCTCCGGCCCACAATACGAAACATAATTGTATGTTTGACATTATTTAAAGTGTAACGTTCCCTTTTGTAACCCCGAGTAGGAAATATGAACCATGCTCGGACAAAAGGAGGCTTAATGCATCTCTGTAATGCATGATACCGAGCAAGTCATCACATGATCATGGATCCATAAAATTCCCCTTTGTATAACAACCGACTGTATAATGAAGTACACTAGTCCTTCTTTTTTAGATACATTAAGTCCCCTTTTCACAGAACATTGACAATTTGAACTGTTTCTTTTTTCTTTTCGGGTCCTTAAACGCTCTACCAAATGACAAAATTTAGACTCATACATGTTGAAAGCATTTACAAACGACAAATCGAACTAGACTCAATTTATGGTGTTTCTCTATGAAAGGCTAGAAAACATTGTGGGAAAAGGGGGAAATGTTTTCAAAAGCCTTCTTCTTAAGGGTTGTCGGAAATTGTTTGGTAAAGGGTTAATATTGTAGTAATAGGTTAATTCACCAGGATATATGTCACGACAAATATTTAGGACACGGAAGAACAGATGTACTAGACAAGAAATTCAAAATCCTGTTTGTTGTGAAACATCTGAGTTCACCTAGTGATATGGTCTCAAAAGTACCCATTGAACCCCAGTGGTACATTGTCTGTGGTTGGTAATTTCGTATAAGTGATCACTTCATATTGTTACGTTCTTCCAGCAAATCGGCAGCAAATGACCTCAAAAAAAGGGAGAAATTGAGATTTTTCGTGAAAATATAAATTTTCTGTTTCTTTAAACCTTTTAGTCGGCTTTTTATTTGTTTTAAATCTTTCCCAAATAATTTCGAGTTTTATCGGCCTTAAGTAAGAAGGAATTTGAAAATATTTTTCGAAAAGCAAACTATGCTGCATGGTAACCGGCATTTTCTGCTTTTCCCCACAATATTTTTTACTCTTTCGCACACGAATCGTATCAGTCGAGAAATAAAAGTATTTACAATTTGTCGCCTGCGATTGCTGTCATTTTGAACAAGTCTAAAATTTGTCTTTTGGGGAAGAATAGGGAGAAGCAGAGATGAACTAGAGAGGAAAATCAAAATCCTGTTTGTTATTTAACATCTCAGTTCACCTAGTCACATGGTCTCAAAAATACCAACTGACCACTAGTAATACATTAGTCTGTGGTTGGAAATTCCGTATAAGTGGTCACTTCACAGCAAAACGTCCTCAAACAGATCGGCAGCAAATGACTTAAAAAGGGGAGAAAATGATATTTTTTGTCAAACTATAATTTTCCGGTTTTATGTAAACGTTATAGTAGGCTTCTTGTCTATGTTGAATCTTTCCCAAATAATGCCGAGCTTTACTGACACTTAGAAAGAGGGCATTTGAAAATATCGTTGGAAAAGCAGACAATGCTACATGTTAACCGGCATTTTCTGCTTTTCCCACAATATTTTCACTCTTTCGCACACGAATCGTATTGATCAAGAAATAAAAGTATTTACAATTTGTCGCCTGCGAATGCTGTCATTTTCAACAAGTCAAAAATTTGTCTTCTGGGGAAGAGAAAGGAGAAGCACAGATGAATGAGACATGAAATTCAAAATCCTATTTGTTGTTTAACATCTGAGTTCACCTAGTGACATGGTCTCAAAAATACTAATTGACCCGAAGTAGTACGTTGGTCTGTGGTTGGTAATTCCGTATAAGTGGTCATTTCACATTATAACGTCCTCAAACAAATTGACAGCAAATGACTTCAAAAAAGGGAGAAATTGAGTTTTTTCGTCAAAGTATAATTTTCCTGTTTCATTCAAACGTTATAGTTAGCTTCTTGTCTACGTTGAATCTTTCCCAAATAACGCCAAGTTTTACCGACTATCAGATGAAAGAATTTGAAAATATTGTTGGAAATGTAAACTATGCTGCGTGTTAACCAGCATTTTCTGCTTTTTTCCCACAATATTTTTCACTCTTTCGTACACGAATCGTATTAATAGAGAAATAAAGTATTTACAATTTGTCGCCCGGGAATGCTGTCACTTTAGACAAGTCTAAAATTTGTCTTTTGGGGAAGAGTAAGGAGAAGCACAGATGAACTAGACAAGAAATTCAAAATCCTGTGCGTTGGAAAACGTCTGAGTTCACCTAGTGACATGGTCTCAAAAATACCCCTTTACTCCCAGAAGTACATTTGGTCTGTGGTTTATTGTTCCGTTTGAGAGGTCACCTCACAAGTTCACATTTTTACGTATACTCAAGCAAATCGGCAGAATATGACTAAAAAAGGGAGAAAATGAGATTTTTCGTAAATATATAAATTTCCTGTTTTAGTCATATTCTTATTTTTATCAGATCTTTCCTAAACAGTCCCTACTTTTTCCGAACCTGAGGGAGAAGTCTGTTGAAAACATTGTGGAAAAAGAAGAAAATGCTGGTTACCAGCATTTTCTTCTTTTCCCACAATGTTTTCAACCCTTTCACGTAAAAATCCTATCATTTAGGAAATATTATATTCGTGGCCTGAAAAAGCTTTCATTTTTGACAAGTCTAAAAGTTTGTCGTATGTTAAAGAATTAGGTAGTCTCTTCACATAATGATGCCCACAAACAAATAGACCTAGACAACTTTTAAAGGGGAAAAAATGAGATTTTTTGTCAAAATATATTTTTCTTGATTTTCAATGACTTTGGATAACCTCCGGTCTATATTAGGCAGGCTCTTTACTTTGAACCCATTTACTATACATCGATTGTAAATCAAGTTTTCCCAACTTATTAATCACTCTCGAAATTTGCTTCCTGGAAACCGTAACACTGGGTTTCTGCACGGAGCACGCAGTCTGTCTGAACTGAGATTTGTATTGTCCGATGCTATGAGATTTATTTTGGACGAAAGGAATACTTAAATCCCAATATTTGGGCTTATACTTTTAGCTCCTCCTCCTCCTCCTCCTCCTCCCCTGCAATGTTAGATCCCGTTCCTCATCTTTCTGTTACTCTACCCTTACTCAAACACCTAAGCCCCTCCCTTCCTTTACTCCGATTGCGCCTATAATTCTCTTCTTCTATGTTCCTTTTCTTGCTCTTTCTCCAATTAATCCTTTTTCTCCTCCTACTGTTCCTGCTCCTTTTCTTCTACTTCTACTTCTGCTCCTGCCCCTTTATCGTCTCCAACTGCGTCTGCTCCCTTTTCATCTTCTACTGCCCCTGCTCCTTTTTCTTCTCCTACTACTTCTGCTCCTTTTTCTCCTCCTTCTACTCCTGTTCCCTTTTTTTCTTATACTGCTATTGCTCCTTTTCCTCCACCTACTGCTCTTGCTCCTTTTTCTCCTGCGACTGCTCCCGTTCCCTTTTCTTCGTCTACTGCTTCTTCTCTTTCTTTCCTCTTTCTGCACATGCTCCTTTACTCCTCTAGCTTATTCTACAGCTCCTGTTCCCGTTTCTTCTTCTACTGCTCCTGCTCCTTTTTCTTCTTCATCTTCTGCTTCTGCTCCCTTTTCTCCTCCTACAGCTCCTACTCCCTTTTCTTCTTCTACTGCTCCTGTTTCTTTGTTTTGTCCAAATGCTTCTGCTCTTTTGTCTCCTACTGCCCCGGCTCCTTTTTCTTCTCCAACTCTCCTGCACCCTTTTCTTCTCCTACTGCTCCTACTCCTTTTTCTTCTCCTACTGCTCCTGCTCCTTTTTCTTCTCCTACTGCTCCTACTCCTTTTTCTTCTCCTACTGCTCCTGCTCCCTTTTCTTCTCCTACTGCTCCTGCTCCTTTTTCTTCTCCTACTGCTCCTGCTCCTTTTTCTTCTCCTACTGCTCCTACTCCTTTTTCTTCTCCTACTGCTCCTACTCCTTTTTCTTCTCCTACTGCTCCTGCTCCTTTTTCTTCTCCTACTGCTCCTGCTCCCTTTTCTTCTCCTACTGCTCCTGCACCCTTTTCTTCTCCTACCGATCTTGCTCCTCTTTCTCCAATATTATTATTCATGCTACTGCGTCTCCTCTTGATGTTCCTGTCCCTGCTATTCCTTCTGCTGCTGTTCCAACCCCTATCGCCATCATCAGTTACTATGTCATTAACTACTTCAACAAAAACTGCTGAAAGTAACAGTTTTTGTACAGTGTTCTTCATTTTAGAAATATTTGTGGACGACAAAATTGAATGTGACTCAAATAATGGGAATTGTCCTTGAAAGGCTGAAATAAATTCTTGGAAATGGTGATAATGTTTATCTGGCCTATCAGCAATCCGTTTCTTCCACGGTGTTTTGGAAAGACTTTCCTCCATCGTGTCATGTAAAACTGATACAAGATCTGTTGTTAAAAGGGTTTAATTCTTTTAAACCCCCCCCCCTCAAAAAAAACTGTTTTGGCCATACTATTCTTTTCTGTTTATCGTTAAGATTATTAAGTACTGATCCCGATACAGACGAGATAGGGACAGTGTTGATCAAGTTCAGACTGCACAGAACGTGCCGTCGGATCTTCGATCCACATTGTCTGTTTTTTTTTCGTGAAATACTCTTACAAAGACAAAACTTGATATTGCAATATCTGTAGTTTACCACCAATGAAAGCTGTGAACCCAGGTTCAGTTGTAATGTGGGTAGTGTAGATGAAGATCAGACTGTTCTGAACTTGCTGTCTGATCTTTGTTTAATAATGCCCACTTTTTTGGTCGAATGCGTCAAAAACAATCTCAAAATTGTAATCTATTTCCAACCCTTAGTACTGGCTGAGGCTGTCCATTTAAGTTAGCTAAGCACTTCAATGGGTTAATATACAAGGAATGACCAATAGACAAGCAAAGATTGTCAGACCATATCAAAAGACACTTTTACGGACTCATTTTATCCTGACACAGCTTTATGGAGATTAACTTTAAAAAGAAGTTTTTTTAAAAACCATAGAAAATCAACGTCAACTGAGGTTATATAAAGTGATAAGGATCTTAAACAAAAACATTGAGGCAAAAGAAAAAATTGCTCGTCACGAGCAATTTCTTCTTTTGCCACAATGTTTTCAAAACTGGTAGGCTGCAAGACAGAAAAGGGAGACGCATACCGGAGTGAAAAACATTGTCAAAAAGAGATGGGTTGTGGATACAAAAAAGACAGCAAAAAGGGTTGAGAATTTTTTTTAAAACCACATAATAAGTACTTGCTATCTCATATCACCATTTGTGACAGGCCAGCATCCTCTTACAGAATTATCTTCCTATATCTAAATAAGTACAATAACCCTTCACGATCTTTGTATTCCTGCGCAACCCTTTTCCCGATCTCCGCTTAAACTTTGCCAAACAATCCAGTGTGTTAATGATCTTAAGGAAAGGAAACTTTTTGAAAACAATGTGGGAAAATGAGAGAATGCTGGTAACCAACAGTTTCTCTATTTCCTGTAATGATTTCTTTACTTTCTTCGACGAATCTGATGGTTTGTACCACATTTTTTTTGTGGTCTGGAAATGCTTTGAATTTGGGCAAGTCTAAAATTTAAATGGTAAAGAGTTTAACGCACATTTTAACGCAGATAGGACAACTGCAGAACGGCATTTTTTTTTTTTGTTTTGCAGTATGCTGAATTAATTGTTTGGTGTTTTACGCACGGGCTAGTGCAAAACTCTATGTATTCGTGGTAATTCTTAGTCCAAAATTGCATAATGCCTTAACAGAGCCCCACAAAAAAGATCGTTGGAACTATATTTGGTGGTGAGAGAGGAATGGATCTAGTGACTTTCCACGTGTTTTTTTTGTCGATCCAACCTTGGATTCCGTTCCAAAGATTACTTTGCTTCTTTATAAAGGAGTATCAGGCCGTTTTAACAGCTACGGCGGCCAGTGCACCTACGTATTAGTTTCTTGGCTTTCTCACACCAGTACTGACACAACTTTCTTTCCAAGTCACTGACTACTTTTCACACATGCATCAGAGGTAAGAGGCGAACACTTTCCGGAAAGAGAGCTTGTCTCAATCGGGTATCGAGCCTGCAACCACCATGTCACGAGTCAGATACACTGACCATGGATTGAGCTACCAGGCCGGGCTCCTAGGTTACTTGCCCTGAAAATTACACTCTTTTCAAAAGCCCTTTTCCAACAAGTGTTTGTTCGGTAACGGGTTTATCTGGGCCCGTTTCCACCAACCATTCTTAGTTTCACTCTAGGTCTGATTCTGGATTTAGAAAGTAACACAACCTCTGATTGGCTAAACCAGTGGGTTTAGCCAATCAGAAGTTGTGTTACTTTCAAATTTTGAAAATTCTTGAGAATAAGGCTATAAAAATGTTGTTCAGAATGGTTGGTGGATAAGGACCCTGGTTTCGCATGGTTAAAATCAAGATCAGGCTTCAAAATGCTGGCTGATGTTGATCTTCTGTATTTGAAAAAAAACTGGAAAACAAAATGTTTTCCATTTCCCGACAATGTTTTCTACCCCTTCAAAAAATTCATTTTCTTTCGAGCAACTTTTTGGTTTTTGTCTGCAAAACCTTCCAATGCGAACAGTTCTAGATTTCTTTTTTGTACGATTAAGAGGCGACGAGCATAATTATACTTGTATTATTTTTCCAAGCTGAAAGGGTTATTGGCCCGTTTCATACATTCTAAGCCTTAAAGGTAAAAAATACATTTCATATACGAGCCATGTGAAAAGGGGGCTTAATGCATCTGCAAAAAGTATCGATCCAAATCAGCCTGCGCAATGAGCTAGGCTGAAACTTTTCGGTATCAATTGACTATCTGCATGTCAAAGGACCACTCCACCTCATGATCTAGTTGGTTGTTTGACAAAGTGGATTTTATGGATCCTTACTCATGTGATGTTTTGCGTGGTACAATGCATAACAGAGATGCATTAAGACCCCTTTTGTCAGAGCATGGTTCCCGTTTTATGTATTATACCCTGTTTTCAACGATAGTCGAAATATAGGACAATAAACCAATATATTATCATTTCGTTGATACTAAATTATCGATGTTCTCAAACCCTCGAATAGGACTGTACTACCTAACCCATTTCTGGACAAGCTAATATAAGCCTTGAACCAGACAATTCCGTGTTTTAACGACCCTGATGAGGAGAGCTTATGAAAACATTGTAGGAAAAGAAGAATACGCTGGTAACGAGCATTTTTTCTGTCACACAATGTTTTCTGTCTTTTCAGCGACAAATTTCATTACTTGAATCATAAACAGTTTCTTGTCTTCCAGTGCTTTTAATTTGGACAATTCTGAAATACTGACGTCTGGTAAAGAGTAACTTTTTTGTATGCGTAGCATTTTAGAGACGGCTTCCCCTTTAATATCATTTATTGGTTTCACCGGTGTTAGGCTGAGTTTCTACAGTGCACTTGAAAACCGTGGCCAGCGGGAATCGAACCGGCAGGATTTCCTGATCTAATCCAATGAAACGCCATTACAACAGAGATGCGGAAGACCCCTCGCTAATCGTAGATCAGCCAACGACCAATGACGTAGCTCTGCACTTGTAATTGTTTTGTCTTTAACGCCGTTTTTCAACATCATTTCAGTTACATCGTGGCGGAAAAAGCACTTCTCCGTTAGCACCTGGAGTTTCTTTCAAAAGTACTTCGCAAGAGTCTTTTTAAGCCACTTGCTGCTTTCCCACATAAACATTGTCGAATAATGTTCAGTGTCGAGAGATGAATGAATCCCTGTTGCAAATGCCGGTATCAAACCCAAGTGAGAAGCTGTTCAAGTAAGCATATTTACCAAGGCCGCAAAATGCACAGAGAGGTTTGACACTATTTATATGGAATAGCAGTTAATGGCTTAGACAAAGTCATTTCTGTGATATAGCTGAAGACGGCATTAAGCATCAAAAACACAATTAAAGCATAAGGTCATTATTACTCTATAGTATTGAACCGTGTAAAATTTAAGAACCGAACCGAACAGAAACTATTCAAGATCAGTACTATAACGCATTAGGTTTATCGTCGATAGTAGATACATTTGAAGGATTTTTCTAGATGAAAAAGGGAAAAAAAGGTATTAATTGCTAAATGTCATAGGGCCAACTTAGCATTAATGATCTGGCTTTGATTCCGCCTTGGGACAAAAACGTGAATAAGCTACACTCTGTGAAAAGGTGGTTTGATGGTTCTGTAAAAAGTTTCGACCCATGTCAGCCTGCGCAATCCGCGTAGGCTGACATGGGTCGTAGCTTTTTGTTATTGGTAATTTTTATGCAAGTGAAAGGACCATTCTACTCCGTACTTCAGTCAGTTGTCAGACAAAAAGGATTATATTCATCCATAGTTATGTGATGACTTAAGTATAATGTATTAGGGAGATGCATCAAACTTCCTTTTCCCAGAGTCATTTATATTTTAACTCCAAAAGCAACTAATTGAATCGTGAACCGGAACTATTTAACGTGACTATTAGTTCCTTCCTCCCGTATGTCCTGGTTTGCAAAACTTTATCATTACCTCGATTTCTATGACGAAACAGGAACCCAGACATGGTTGAGAGCCTCGTTCCGGGAAAGCGAGATTTAGCATTATAACTAAATGTTAAAAGAATTCGAACAACGAGGATATAATTATGAAGATATAATGTCTTGCGGTCCCCTCTATGTTAACCATAAGGCTACAAAGCGCGACTCAAGGACCTCAAGGACCTTTTGCGGCCAGTGTAGATCAAGATCAGACTGCACAGAACGTGCAGTCTGATCTTGGATCTACACTGTCCGATAAGGAGATATTTTTCTCCAAAACTTAACTTTTAAATGGCAACATTTTGGTTTATGCAATCGGCTCGAAAAGTTTATTATACTCATTTAGCAGGTCAAAGGTTAAATTCAATCGAATTCATGATCCCGCAATAATACTAAATAGAGAAAAGAAGGTGGATACAGATGATTAGGGGTCTCATTTGACTCTTTAACCAGACGACAAAGTTTACGAATTGTTAAAATTAAAAGCATGTACAGACGACAACCAAATGTGGCTCAAATCATTTCATTTGTCCTTAAAAGGTTAGAAAGCATTAAGGGGAAAAAAAAAAAACGAGAAAATGCTTGTTACCCACGTTTGTTCCTTTTCGAACAATGTCATATTAGGGCAACAGCTCAATTGTTCGCATGTTCTTTGATTTCGTCGTACTAGGTCGGGTCTCTGAATTGCCTTGGCAAAGGACACTTTCCATTAAAATAGCAGCGCCGCGGATGAGAACCGAGCCCAGAACCTCTAGATTACTAATCCTCCACCTTAATCAATGAGCCACGCAGGCTACCTGATTCAAACGAGCTAGGATGGGTTCATTAATAGATAAAAAGGAAAAAAAAAATGTTTAAAACTTTACACGTGATGATATCTGCCTGGCAACCAAACTTTATTTAGATTTAAACCTTCACTACATCATAGCGTGTTTTAACGACCCTGAAGAAAACAGCATTTGAAAACATTGTGTGAAAACGACAACATGCTGGTTACCAGCATTTTCTCCTTTTCTCACAATGTTTCCCAGTGTTTCAAAGAAAATCCCCATCATTTGAAGAACAATTAGTCTGTCGTCTGCAGATGCTTTGAATTTGGCAGAGTCCAAAAAATCAAATGAAATATCTCAGTCTGTATTATTGTTGCAGATGTTGCAATTTCAAAGCTTTTTTAGTCAGAGTAATCTGTCTAAGAGGCGGAGAGTGTAGACCCAACATCAGACGTCGCGTTCTGCACAGTCTTATATCAAGAAATGACCTACACTGTCAGCGTAAGCAATTAGATCCGGGTTCTGCACTACACTGGTTAACTTTTTCCCAAACAACAAAAGACTTGATCAAACTGAAAGGAGTTTCAGACGACAAATCAAATAATAGCTATTGATATGATACTGTAGAAAACATGGTGGGAAAAGGAGAAAATGCTGGTTGCCAGCATTTTCTCATTTTCCCACCATGTTTTCAAAGTCTATTTTCTTAGGGGTCATTAAAACTCAGGATTGTGTGGCACAGGGTTAAAATTCACACAGGTGTCAAGCATTTGAGGAAATGGGCAAAAAAAGAAACTAACTACAGCGAAAAAAAAAAGGATTGGCCAAAAAGGAGACGCTCGCTTTTTAAAAGCAAATGCTCCTTTTCGCACGATGTTTTCCAAAATTATCGACTAAAATCGTATAGGTAAATCAAAGGGTTATAATGATCGCCACATTCACACAATTACTGTTGAAAATGGTGAAAAAAAAAAGCTATATACCGCCCTCCCTTTCGTCGGTTATTTAGATGAGGGTCGGATTTCATTCAATTTATGTAAATCAGAATGTATTTTTGTCACCATCAGCTTCACGTTTCCCTTTTCAGAAATGTCGAGATTTTTTTCAAAACTAGTTTTTTTCTATCCTTTTTATTAAAGAAACAAATCTTTTCACTTGAGTCATATTCAGTTTTTCGCATACATAAGGCTTATAATTTGACTTGCAACACGCGAAAACGGGCATTCGGATATTTGCGTAAAGTGTTGTCTCGGATCAGCCTGCGCAGTCCGCGCAGGCTAATCCGAGACGGCACTTTACGACTACATTAAATTTTGTCCTTCAGTAGACATTCGCAAAACAGAAAATTACATAAAAACGGAAAGTGTCGTTTCGGATTAGCCTCCGCGCATCGCGCAGGCTGATCCGAGACGACACTTTACGCAAATGTCCGAATGCCCCTTTTCGCGTATTGCAGGCCATTTGATCAAGTCGTTGAGAACATTATCGTCTGCTATTTTAAAGAGTTAACTCCATACTAAACGACAAAAGAATTTAGACTGGTCCAAACTGAAAGGCTTCGCAGGCAACTACTAAGTTGTGTCTGAAATGTATAGATTTGTCGTTAGATGGAAATAAAACATCGTAGGAAATGGAGAAAATACTGGCAAACAACATTTTCTCCTTTTGCCACGATGTTTTCACAAGCCCTTTCCTTTTCCAAACACGGGATTGGTGTGGTAAAGAGTTAAGGTTACTTGACAAAAAAAATCTGGATTCTCTTCAGGTGCATGAATCTATATATAAATGAGCCCCGCTGTGCCAAAAGGGGTTAAATCTATCTTTGTAACGCATTATATCATGCAAGGTGTTGCATAAGACCCATTTTACCTAAAAAGCGGCTGAGTCACAAGGTAGAATGAGGTAAAATTACTCTTTTACACGCAGAAAATTCACCAATAGCAACAAGTTTCGACCTAGGTCAGCTTGTGCGGATTGCGAATGCTGGTTACTGCGAATGCTGGTTACCAGCATTTTCTCTTTTTCACACAATGTTTCAAAGCTTTTTTTTTTAATGGGGTCGTTAAAAGTCGGGGTTGTTGGGTAAAGGGTTAATCAAAACTAAATCATGACGACTTTCCAGTGATAAAACACAACACAACTGGGAAGATGATTTCGGGAAAAAGGACACTATTCAATTTCATGCAAATTAAGATGCAGTTTATTATCAAATTTACGGTTCTTTTTTCAAGACATTTAACATAATTTAACGTATTCATCACAGAAAAGCAGGTGTTAATGGGTCGACAGAGTATAACCGTAAACAACATTGAAGGTAAAGGAGAATTTTTGTAAACTAGTGTTTTTTGATCATTAATTTCACATGACCATTTTCTTGATTTTTTTTTTAAAATGCCCCTAATCTATCACCAAAAATAGATACGTTTTTATTTGTCTCTTTAGACGAAAATGGAAAAAATAAAATTTTTGAAAAAAGGAGTAACTATCGAATATACGAGGGTTGTTCGATATGTAATGTGTATTGTACGATATCTCAAAAGCATTCGACTCAAATAGTGAAATGAACATTACATCCCTTCAAAGTATTCTCCGCGGTTTGAAATACATAATTTCAATCTCTGAATCCATTTCTGAAATGCGTCACGGTACGCTGATTTAGGTAGACCTCTGAGGCACTGACTGATGGCTGAGCCAAGGGCTTGTCGGGACTTGTAACGACGACCAGATAAGAACTTTTTAAGTTTTGGAAAAAGGAAAAAGTCGCATGGGGCTAGATCTGGAGAGTATGGTGGGTGTGGCAAGACGGTAACCTTCTCCGACTTCAAAAATTGCTTCACAAGCTCAGATGTATGTGATGGAGCATTATCATGAAGTAGACGAACATGCCTAAATCCTGACACAGGGCGTGGTTTAAGATAATATTTCTTGACCTTTTTTAGTATAACATCTCGGTAATACAGACCTGTAACACTTTTGCCCTTCGGCACCGGAATTTGTACGGCTATACCATCACATGAGAAGAATATGCAATAAAGAACCTTCTTTGTGCTTATGCTTCTTTTGGCAACTACAGGCCTTCTACCGTATTTAGTTAGCCATATTTTGTTTCCAATTTTTCTTACTGGTTCGAAATAGTGAACCCATGTTTCGTCACCAGTAACAATGTTTGCAAATTGTCTTTGATTGAATTTGGGAAACATTTTGAGCAATTGCTTCGCGGTTTGTACTTGTACCCGTTTTTGGTCATCTGTCAATATATGTGGTATCCATCTGGCAGAAATCCTTCGTACTTTCAAAATACGCTTCAAAATGAAATGCACCCGCGATAGCGATATGCCAACAGCGTTGGCAATATCACGAATCGTGTACCTGCCATCACTTTCAATTATTTCCCTGACTTCTGAGACATTTGCCTTGCCTGTTAAAGTCACAGGTCGGCCAGATTTTGCTGCATCTTTGACGGACTCTGTGCCAGTCAGAAATTTCGTTCTCCACCTACGAACTGTCTCATAAGATACCTCATCAGACCCATAAACTTCCCCCAATTCAGTAAAAATCTGCATTACCGAATGACCGAGTTTTGTGCGAACTTTTACATAAGCTCTAATTTCTTCAATATTCTTAATCCGTTTCCCAACCATTTTTACAACAGTGGTCAACGACTAGCTCTATTGAAATGACTATAAGATTAAAACTATGTGGAGCTAAAGGCTCGTGTTTATACCGTTGGAAAGGTATTTAATAGAGCTATTCAAGCGTATCATCATCCACGAAATCGTTGAAAGTGTTATCGCGCTGTGGTACAATACACATTACATATCGAACAGCCCTCGTATGTAACTAACTTTTTTTTTCCACTAACAAATAGGGGGTTTCATGTATATACAATATATGCAGCTGTTTAAAACATTTCTGGAAAATGAAGGATCATTTGTAAAAAGCAAATGATTCTTTTTTCAACTAGTTTGTTTTCAATGTCTCGATGATTATCATGTTGGGTTTGAGGCCAAAAAGAATGGAAAATTGTAAATAAAAAAGGGGAAAATAGCAAGTGCACAGTTCGGCGTCTGATTAGAACCTCCAGTATTCACCAATGAAATAGGAATATTTGTCTTCATCATTGCCTGGTTGTATAAGGTGTAAAAGAAAGCTCATGCTTCAACCAGGTCTGAGAGACCGACAACGAACCTATCATTTAATGAAAATTTTATTAGAAGATGAAGAATACAACTTATTAACTTATTTACGTTATCAAAGAGTGATTACAAGCAACTAGATACCAGCTGTACCTTTCACTAAACATGCGTACGCCCGAAATTTGCGTACGCAGTTTTTGTAAGCAAGCATTAAGTCTGAAAACAAGCTTCACTGAACTGCATAACTTTACGGTTTGGGTAAATATCCACTTCATATCTTTGGGTAATCCCAAAAATTTGGCGTAAATCTACGCAGTTTAGTGAAAGGTACCCCAGATGAGCAAGAAAGGTTGACCCGAAATTTGTCTAAAATTCTGTTAATATCAGGATTACACTTGAGAAGTTAATTCTTTATCAAACGACAAAAATTTGGGGTCGTCCAAATTGAAAGCATTTGCAGACGACAATTTAGATGTGTCTAGAAATATAAGATTTGACTGTGGACGAGTAGAAAACATTGTAGGAAAAGAAGAAAATGCTGGTTGCCAGCATTTTCTTCTTTTCCCACAATGTTTTCCAAAGCTCTTCTTTCTCATGGTCGTTAAATATCGGGATTGTGTTGTGAAGAGTTAAAACTTCGTTGGAAAATGAGAGGTAAAAACATCCCATTGGATTCTTAACCCGTTAAGTGCCAAAATAAAAAATGAAATGTAAATTTTCAGCCAATAGCATAAAACAAAATATTGAGTTTCAAACTTTCTTTCTGCCGTTAAGAATCTTGTTGTATTGGACAATGTAGATCCAAGATCAGACTGTACGATCTGTGCAGTCTGCTTTTCAATCTATACACAGTCCGAAAAAGAGAACAGAGTCGCCCTCAACATCCTGTGGATCAAAAGGCTGTCACAAATGTACATAATTATTTACGTATACAGACAGACACTTAGATATCAGCTATCTTATTTGTGTTCACAGATAATAAGCAACGGTCTGGTCATAAGTCCGTCCGTCTGTCTGATAAACAAGGTGGTCTGATCGTTTTTGATGATGCAATGTGTATTTAGTTACTTACCTAGTTAATAGCCAGTAAACTATATGTTTAATTCATTCGGCGTCAAGGGGAAGAAACACGTTTTTTTTTCGGGCGGCATAAACCAAGATCAGCCAAACATGCAGTCTGGTCTTGTGTCTATACCATCTGCTTGTTCAGTCAATTCTATATGATAAAAATCTTTCCGTGTTTAAGTGGATTGTATCAGCTGTCGAAAAAGTTCGAGTTCGTAGATTTGGCTCTGAAAGAGATAGACCAACTGTTTTTTTTTTTTGCCTCTTTTCCAACAGTAATTTCAAAAGATGATCTGCTAAAAGACATTATTATCAGTAAGTGTTATTTGCAGGAGAACAACAAATGTTAACTCTTTACCAGACGACAAAAGTTTAGACTTGTCCATATTCAAAGCACTTGCAGGTACATCCAAATCGATTCTTACACACAACAAAATACTCGAATAGTCGGAGAGGACTATTATAAAGGAATAATATATTTGGTTGAAATCTCTTAGCTGTCGAGCTATCGATAATTGCCCGAGAAAAAAAGAATGGTTTAAAGGATCATTGTAAAATTCAGTAAGGTCTTTAGTTTCGGACTACATTTTTAGAGCAAAAAATAGTATAGTGAGCAATCAGAGCTGCTTTTCCACCTTTTTCCACGTAGATAAGTGTTTCAGCCACGATTTTGAATAACCGTTATAATCGAATAAAAAGATGTTCCAATGATCGCAATTAATTGTTGCGCCATACATGCTAAGGGACAGACAAGGTCAATGAGGTTACAGTGGCGTGATCTGATTTCACGTATCAGGCTAGAAAACACGACTGATAAAACTACAATGGCAGACAGACAGACAAACAAACATTGTACTATACATGTATAATTATTCATATTTGGATAGTTATCCTTTACACCGTCTTGGTTAAATGATCAACGGACCTACCAATCCATTAGAATCTTCCTGAACATAAAAGTGCCTTTCACAACTTTAGCTGCCCTTGCGGCCAATGAAGATCACAATCAGACTGCACAAAATGTGCAGCCTACTCTTTCATTTACAATGTTCGCTTTGCTAAGCCATTCTGGACAAGAACAACGTTGAAACTGCAAATATTTCGGTCATTTTGTTTGACTGTAAATTATTTCTAATAGCTTTATTCGGCGCTCCACGGGTTCATAAGTATGAGTGTTGAAGTAGAGAAGTACACAGTTGAGAAACAGTCCAACGAAAGTGGAAATTGCGGACAAAGATTGGACCACACGGACGTTGAGGCTGATCTTGGCAGACTCACATCGCAAGGGACATGAGTGATCGTGATTAGGTAAAACCTTTACCAGTCAACCCGGAATTTTAACGATCACGACGAAGATAGTTTCTGAAAATACTATTGGAAGAGGAAAAAATGCTTGTGGCACATATTCCTTTTTCTGAAGTGTTTTTCTTCCTGTAATCGGAGCCACATTTAACTCTTAATTAAACAATAAAAAATTCCTCCCTGTCCAGATTGAAAGGGCGACAATTTAAATGTGGCTCAAATGATGTTCGTATTTATTTATGACAGGACAGAAAACATTGTGAGAAAAAGAGAAAATGCTGGTAACCAGCATTTTCTCTTTTTCCCACACTGTTTCTAAATGTCTTCCTTTCTCTGGGTCGTTAAAACTCGGGATTGTGTGATAAAGGGGTAAGTTTCCGTAAGCAAATGCTTTGAATTTGGAAGCATCTAAAATTTCTGCCTGTTGCTAAAGAGTTAAAAATCGAATGTACTGGAAAAGATCCACATAGTTATCTAAATTTAAGAGGAAAGACTTTGAAAGTTAAGATAACTCATTTACTCCTTATTCAGACAGCTGATTGTCCTTTGAGAGGAGGGTTGATCAAAATCAGACAGCATTTCAGCGCAGTCTCATCTTACATACCATCTGCAAGAGAAAGTCAATTGTTTACCTTATAATTATGGCAATAAACTGGCTCTCGACTTGGTGGCGCTAAGCACGCTTTTGGGGATGGTGTAGATTCAAGATCAGACTACACAGAACGTGCAGCCTGATCTTGGATCTATACTGTCCGATGTATTGATCTTGAAAAAAATCCTGCGAATATGCATTATTTCTCTTTAATTTTTCTATTGGCTAAAACAATGCTTGTCATTTGTTTAGTACTGTTACTCTTTACAAAAAAAAAAACATCCCGAGGTTTTTCAACCCTGAAAAAGAAGGCTGTTTAAAACATTGAGGAAAAAGGTAGATTACAATTGTAATCGTTTATCTTAAACAGTCAGCGAAAATACTGAAAATTGTCTCGAGCGTTTTAAAGGGTAAAAGTTTATCGAACTGTTTAATAAATATGAGATAACCGGATACAAATTTTATCTGTATCGTCCGCACATCAAAGGGGACACTGTGTATCCCCTGTTTCCTGTTATTTTTCCACGACGGATTATTTTTAATACCGACTCTAGGCTTGATATGGAAGAGCCCTGACTCATTATCTCTTTCTCACCTTGCAGTAGACCTCTTTTGACGATCAGTGTTGCAAAAGAAGATTCTGCTGATATCAAACTCACATTAACCCTTTACCCAGCAATAAAAGTTTGGATTCAACCAAAATAAAAGCACTTGCAGCTGATAGCTAAAATGTAGCCCGAATGGTGATGTCTGTCTGTGATAGAGAAGGAAACATTGTGGGAAAAGGAGAAAATGCTGGTTACCAGCATTTTCTCCTTTTCCCATAATGTTTTCTAAAGCCTTCTCTTTTAGGGTTGTTAAATATTGGGATTGTATGGTAAAGAATTATGGGGCGGGGTGCACTCCTGATTCCACGTTTCTTGTTACTGTTCATTTTCCAGGAAGAATTCACTTTAATGTCGTTACTTGGAATATGGTTAGATACACGACTACATCTGATAACACTGTGGTAAATGGAGAAAATGCTTTTTCAAAGCAATATGTCCTTTAGCCACAATGATTTTACAGAGTTGTCTAGTGTCAGGCGATAAAAAGTCGTCTAATTCATTATCAAAAGATCACGTGTTAGCTTAATTCTGTACCAAACGACAAAGTCGTATTATCTAAATTGAAAGCGTTTGCAAACGACAATTTAAACGTGACTCAGAAATTAAAAGTTGTCTATAGAAGGGTAGAAAATTTTGTGGGAAAAGGAGAAAATGCTGGTTTCTAGCAGTTTCTCCTTTTTTCCTTCTGTGTTTTCAAAGGTCTTCTTTCACAACGTCGTTAAAACTCAAGATTGGTCGGCAAAGGGTTAATTCTATACAATATGACAAAATCTTATACTCATCCAAATTAAAAGCGTTTGCAGACATGATAAAATTAAATATGTTAAAAATGATGAGATTGGTACGTGGAAGGGTAAAGAAAACATCGTGGGAAAAGGAGAAAATGCTGTTTACCAGCATTTTCTCCTTTTACCACAATGTTTTCAAAAGACATCCTCGAAATGGTCATTAATACTCAGAAATGTTTTTGAATTTACCATTCCCAAGCTTTAATGATCTTGAGGAAGAGGTCTTTTTAAAACATTGCGGGAAAATGAGAATATGCTGAAAATCAGCATTTTCTCTTTTTCCTACAATGCTTTCTACCCCATGATAGTACTAATTTCATGTTCTGGATAACAATTAATTTGTCGTCTGCAAATGCTTTGAATTTGGCCAAGACTAAAATTTGTCGTCTGGTAACGAGTTAATAACGGGTTAACTAAGGTAAAGAAGGGAAAATAGGGGCTAATAGCTCGCCCCCGTTCCTTGATTGTTTGTTGAGAGATCAATTGCCCGGTTTAAATGATATGCGTAAATCCATTAACCTTTTCGCAGCCATGAACTCAAAAATTAGCTTTGGACGAACGGCGTGGTTCAAGATCAGACTGCACACAACATGCAGTCTGATCTTGAAACCACGCCGTCCGCTTCTTGATTCTCAAATATGATTTGAAAAAATGGTATGCATGTATTTTAGTGACGTATAGTTACAGAGCCTTCGAAAATGCTGAATCATTTTCTTCTGGAGCAGAAAAGTTGATGCCTTTGTCTGGGTTGATTCCTGGTGGAATGTTAAAGATATCTGAAAAGCATCGTGGAAGAAGAAAAAGGAAAAAAATCATCGATTGTATTAATCAGTGACTTCTTTTTCGCGTATTTTTTTCCATGTATGCGGGAGTAAAAGGATCAATTGACAAGATTAGCTGAAATTGTAAATTGAAAGTAGGGCAAACTTAGATGTGCAAATTGGTAAGGATTTAATAAAGATGTTTTGGGTGGCCCTAGCAACCAGCTCAAGCCTTGTAAATTTAACTAAGTCCCTGGCACGAATCTGTCTCAAATGTGACTATAATCATTCAAGCTTGTGGTATGGAAAAATAAATATCATACATGCTAGGTAGGTATGAAGTTCAATGCCAACATATTTGGTTGGTACTAGGCTCGAATACTTATCTGACATGTTTAAACTTTTGTGTATAGTGTCAAACTGAGAAGACAATGACCGAGCCCAACTGCATTTTAAACAGAGAAGTCTCGGCGATACTTTCCTGTAAACCGGACATGAAGCAGTATTTATCAATCCATCGTTAGATCAATCAATCGATAGATCCATCCATCCATCCATCCATCAAGCAATATACCGATCGAACGATCGATCTATCGACCGGCTGGCCAGAAAACTAACCACCCAACCAACCGACCGACCGACCGACGGACCGACCGATCGATAGATCGATAGATCAATCAATCAATCAATCAATCAATCCTACAGTTCATGTGTGTTATTCTACTCAACTTCTTTTTCTCGGCGATTTTGTAGCCACGTGGTCTTAAAATTTAAAAAGGACTTGGCGGAGACGGCCTTTAAAAACGCTGTGAGAAAAGGAGAATTTGGTGGTTACCAGCACTTCTTCTTCTCCAAACATAGTTTTTAGTGTTTCTTATCCGGGTCATTAAAACTTGGGCTTGCTTGGTAAAGCGATAAATCACACAACCCACATTAAATGATAATAAGCCTGACGAAATCTTTTGTCGTAACATATCATGTTAACATTTAACTTTAAAGGGATAAGGGTAATCTTATTATCACAAACTTTAGACTTTTACAATCCTGCAGTAGACACTATTTGAAAACATTGTTAGAAAAGTAGCTATTGCTTGTAACAATTGCTACTTTTCCCAACAATGTTTTCAACATCATTCAATAAACGGAGATAATTTCTCTCAAATGTTTATCCTTTGGGCTTCTTTTATTAGTTTGTTATATGTTGTAGCTTATATTTCGCCGTGTAGTAATGGGGTTAGATTGATTAATTCCGGTTTAAGTATGATACCGCCGCGCGAGCAATCTTATGATCCTTTGCTTCGTACACATCTGAAATAGGAATTTAAGAAAAAAAGGTTGTTAAAATGAGACAATTCATTCAGATTATTTTCTCCCTATTCCGATTTTAAATACTATATTATGCTGTCTGTCCACTTCTCCATGTGTCTCTCTGTTGACCCGTACCCTACTATATAGATTAAATGAAACTTTCAAACCCATAGTAAAAATCCGGATTGTGCTATTTCAATTTATTTTTTGGGGGAAATATATCTCCTTATCGGACAGTGTAGATCCAAGATCAGACTGCACGTTCTGTGCAGTCTGATCTTGATCTACACTATCCGCAAAGGGTCAGTGAGTCACGCTTAGCAGACTAAGTTATCTTTTCCCTTTGGTGTTTGCTCCCCTTTAGTTAAGTGATTAAGGCCGTGGATTTGTAATCCAGATGCTCCAAGTTCGATCTCCGCTACCAGTACGGGTCGAGTCTAAGTTTTGTGCTTGTGGCACCCAGTAACCACTTATTCAAGTTCATCATTCCTGTAATATATATCTGAAACACTGTTGAAAGCGTCGTAAGCGTACATTCAAATCTCCCTCTTTAAAAAAACATAAAGGGAGCTTCGGGTCTGTACCACGTACTGTGCAGGCTGATTTCAGCCCGACCAGAGTTAGGATAACTAAGAAAGAAAGGAGAAATAAGAAAAAGGTAAGGAAAGTCGAGAAAAACGCTGAACTTTGAACTAACTCTACGGAACACATTGTAGGAACAAAAACAAATAATACTTAATTGCATTACATGTTGTTAGAAAGTTTGCTCTATAACCAGGGGGGGGGGGTGCAATATCTTAAAAGCTTATTTCCACACACGAAAAAGGACATTTTCAGTGAAAAGGAAAAATGAAAAAAAAAAATTTAATTATTTGGAGAAGATAGGAGAAGCACGACACCCCCACCCCCACTCCCACCCTCCCCCAAGTTGCTGGGGTAAGTCTCTGCTGCTCCATTCCCCTGCCCCCCCCCCCCACACGTTCTACGCCAGTGAAGCAAATATTTCTTTATCTTACAGGATTTTGCATCACGTCTTCAGACCCTGTCAAGTGCAGGGAGTTCTATATGTTTAGCAATGGGTTAAATCTTTACCAGAGGACGAAAATGTGGACTAATCCATTTTTAAAGCATTGCAGACAACAAATAAAATTAGACTCGCAGTTGGAAATTGTCTGTGAAATAAAAAAAAACATTGTGGGAAAAGGAGAAAATGCTGGTTACCAGCATTTTCTCTTTTTCCCACAGTGTTTTCGTATGCCCTCTCTCTCTGCTTACACCAAGATTTTCTCCTTATCCCACAGCGTTTTTGTAGGCCTTCTCCGCCAGGGTCGTTAAACTAGGGGTTTGTTTTGTAAAAGAGTTAAATGGGATCAACATAGCATGGTAACCGTTTTATTTTTGTAAAGCGGACGTGCACTGTAAATGGTTCTACTTGTCAATGTCACAGGCATTTAGCGCATTTCCTGTCATTTCTTTAGATCTTTCCCTTTTCGCTATTTTTATTCCCTCCTTGAAAAATAGAAATAAATTAGAAAAAAAAGAGAGAAAAAATATCGCTGAAGTTGCATAATGTTGTTCTCACTCTTGCAGTGTTCTTAACTACTATTGTGGATAGTGTACAATAAGATCAGACTGCACAAAAGGGGGTGGTTTAATATTTGATCAACACTGCCGGCTTTATCGAGACATTCTGGACGATCTTTGATCTCCACTTTTCACTATGTTGAGTTATTCTAGCAAATACTACCATAAAATTGTGGCATTTCAGCGTTGTGTATCCTTGCCGGAAAATGCGCTTAAGGGTAACCCATTTCTCGGCTTTAACCCTCAGGCTGCTAAGCGCGACCCACAGACCTTTTGCGGACAGTGTAGATCAAGATCAGACTGCACAAAACGTGCAGTCTGATCTTTGTTCTACTCTGTCCGATAATGGCATATTTCCCCCCAAAGAATTTCCTTATAAATAGCAAAATTTGGGTTTTTACTATCGGTGTAAAAGTTTCATGTCACTCATTAAACAAGATAAGGGTGAAAAGTAGATTTGCTTTTACACCAGAGTTTGATATAGAACGCCTTTACAAATATGTAGGTTTTTTTTTCAAAGAATGAATACCAAATAAGTGGAAAGTGTAGATTCAAGATCTGACAGCAGCTTTTATGCAGTTTGGTCTTAATTTATGCCTTCCACACTAGCCATGTCAGACGTGGCGAATCAAAGCTATATTCTCTCTCAGACCTTTTCATGGTAAACCATTTAATTATTTTTTCCGCAGTCATGCCATTTCATTTGTTCACGTCCTTGTAAAGTCTATAGGTTAATAAAGCTTCCGTGCTGCTGTTAACCCATATCCGGCTAAATAAGTTGAATAAAAGTTTAAAGCCGATAGTAGAAATCTGAATAATGTTATTTCAAAGTTATTTTTTGGAAAAAAAAAATATCTCCTTATCGGAGAGTGTACGAGGATCCAATATCAGACTGCACGTTCGGTGCAGTCTGATCTTGATCTATACTGTCCTCAAAAGGTCATTGAGTCGCGCGTAGCAGCTGAAGGCTTAACCATTTACCACATTCCCGTGTTTTAACCATCCTGATTTAGAAAGCTTAGAAAACATAGTGGGAAAAGTAGACAATGCTGGTTATCACTATATTCTCCTTTTCCTACAATATTTTTTACACTTTCAAATGTAAGTGAGCCATGCTCTGTGAAAAGGGGGCTTAATGCATCTGCGAAAAGTATCGACCCAGGTCAGCCTGCGCAGTCCGCGCAGGCTGACCTGGGCCGACACTTTTCGCTATTGGTCAATTATCTGTATGTCAAAGAACCAATCTACCTCATGATTTAGTTGATTGTTAAAAAAAGTGGCTGTTATGGATCCATAAGTACGTAATGGCTTCCTTGGTGTGATGGATTACGGAGATGCATTAAGCCCCCTTTTGCCAGAGCACGGCTCAAGTATTATAAATATGACTAACTTTAATTTGTCGTCTGCAAATGCTTACATTTTGGACGAGTGTAAAAATTTTGTCATATGTTGAAGAGTTAAGGAGATCGGGAAAAAAAACCAAGTGCACTTTCACGTGTGGTCCTGCATGGGATAGAGGTTGATATGTTGGGTTTGTTATCCGGAAATTCTGGTTCAATCCCTGCTGAGAGCGTTTGAGTACGGCGTCACCAAAGAAAGAGTTGTATGAAAGACCGTTGACGTAGAATGACTGAAATATTACTGAAAGCGACATATCCCAACGCCACATACACATAGAATAATAATAAAAGCTAAAGAAAAAATAATAAATGAATAATTAAAAATAGTTATAATCGTCATCATCAACATCATCATCATCATCACCATAATCACCACCAGCATCATCATCATCATCATCATCGTCATCGTCGTCGTCCTCGTTCCCCTAGGTAACTAACGCTATTTTTATCACGAAGCATTGTAAGTCAAGTCTTCTTCACTTATATTGTGAAGCAGCTCTAGGCGTGAAAGATGTCTTGGGCATAATGCCTGTTTGTGACTGTACTGTGTGAACCATGCTCTCTGAAAAGGGGATTTCATGCATCTGCAAAGCGGATCTGGCCAGGTCAGTCTGAGCAGTCTACATAATGTTTGCTACATGTAAATTTTGTGTATGTCCAAGGACCATTCTACCCCCAAATTCAGTCGATTGATAGACTAAATGTATTTTATAGATCCATTATTGTGTGATAACTTGCTTGGTATAATGCATCACGGAGATGCATTAAAACGGCCTTTTGCAAATGTATGAACGGTGCACTTCCCAAAGGAGGTTTATGCATTTCTTTAATGCATTGCACAAGCCATTGCCTAATGTGCACCGATTTTTGTGTAGAACCGACTAAGTCATGGAGTAGAATAGTCCTTTAACATGCAGAAATTTCCTCTATCGATTCAGGTCAGTCTGCGGTTTATGTAGATGCATTAATCCACCTTTTCATAGAGCAGGATTCAAAATTGTTATCAATGTAGAAGTACGGCTCGTATATGAAGAGTGTTAAAAAACGCTCGCATATCAAGTATTCAGTCCAACAATGGAAGATAAACTGGTATCAAAATGTACGAGACTCGCTGTCTCAAACTGTATACAAACTACCATAATAGTTTTCCGGTTTTCATTCTGTAATAAAAGAATATCGCTGTTATGCAATCTTTTCATTTAATGTAATATTAGAATTTGAAGAAGGTTGACCGTAAATCATTCAAGATTTTAAAGCCTCAGTAAAGCCAAAGAAGAGCAAATTTTCACTGTTTTTAACTCGAAAATATAACGGATTACCCATCACAACACACATATTTAAGATCGGAGAAAACCCGAACGTGTCAGTAACTGCAATGGTTGCCATGATATACCCGTGCGAAAATGCATGGAGAAGCCCGTCTATTTCAGGGACGCCATTGATCGAGGCAATCTTCGTTATATTCGAACTAGGTCTTCGAGAACGTCACGTGATAACATTGCATCTCATTAGTGCTATGACGTAGTACACAGGACTACTGTTTACACTTTCATTATTATGCCATCGGAGAGTAAGATAGCTCATTCTGAACCTGTTTTCTTATTTCGATGTAGTAACTCTTCCTTTATTGATGATAAACAAATAAGCGACGATCAGCCTGTGTCGTTGTTTCTGTTTACAATGTCGATAAACTTGGTTTTTCAAGCCTAGAATGGGGACAAAACGAACAAATGAATGAAAGTTTTGTTTCGACGCATTGAATTATCACGTGGTGTTTACGTCACTATTACGTCACTGCGGAGATTTACGACGAAAAGTCGGCTAATCGTCGGCGATCATCGATGTAAACAAACAGATAATGCGGCATGGTAGGATCTGTTCTAGTTTCAAAATTCTTTTTAATGCCATTGACTGGAACATTTACGAACTGCACCTTTACATATCGTTAAATTCATAAAAATCGCCATATTTTCACATGGTAAAAATGAAATTTACTTTTATTTTATAAACAGGCCACTTTACATTTGGACACTACTGAGACTTTAATCAGAGATCAGGAAAAGATAGACCCTCGTATTTTTTCTCGTAACTGTATAGGCTTATTCTAGACCATCAAAGAACTGGCACAAGGCTGTGGCTTTACCTTGGGTCCATATAGAGCAATAGCGATACTTTAAATCTTTTAGATTCAAAAACATATGAGACATGCTCTGTGAATAGAGGGCTTAAAGCATCTGCAAAAGGTATCGACCCAGTTCAGCCTGCGCGGACTGCGTAGGCTGACATAGGCCGAAACTTTTTGCAATTGGTCAATTTTCTGCATGTCAAATGACCAGTGTACCTCATGACCCACTCGGTTGTAGGATAAACTGGATTTTATGGATCTATAGCTATGTGGTGACTTGCTTTGTATCATGAATCACGGAGATGGATTAAGCCCCTTTTTGTCGGGGCAAGGCTCAATTATAAACTTGGCATCTGTCGATGGCTTGAAATACAATCCGCTAACACTATCAAAGATTTTTTATCTTACCGGCTTGAATATTTTAGCGGACGGTATAGATCTAGGACCAGATTTCACATTCTGTGAAGTCTGATCTTAATCTATGCTGTCTGCATAGGCCCTGACAGGCTTAGACCGCTGCACATATTTAATTTACTGTAAAGTATCTGCTTATTTATGAAGAAACAAGGAGACAAAATAGTTAAACGAAGGATAGAATCACCATTACATGTGAAAAATCCGATACAAAATTTGATTAGTCAGACCATCCACGTGACCTGGGTCACTTGATATAATGTAGGTTTCCATGAAAAATGATAAAGTTTGATGTGCACTACATCAAGATCGAATACCCTGACCATCACATACCGATTATTATGGCACTGAACTCTTCGTCAAAAAAGTATATGAACCAAACTCAGTGAAAGTGGGGTTTCATGTATCTGCAAAAAGTATCGATCCCGGTCAGCCTGCGCAGTCCGCGCAGGCTGACCGGGTCGATATTTTTTGCTCCTGATGAATTTTCTGTTGTCCAAGGACCATTCTACCTAAGGATTTAGCCGGTTGTTTGACCAAATGGATCTTATGGATCCATAATTTTGTTGTAATGACTTGATTGGTATAGTGCATCACGGAGATGTATCAAACCCTCTTTTGCCAGAATGCAACTCATATACACATTCCTTGATTATTTGGTGTTTTAAAGATTATTTCAGTTATATCATGGCGGTCAGTGCCATATCCATGCCTTCCTTGAAAATCTGGCCACTACTGGGCACAATGTGTTTTTACAGGCCACTGGCTTCTTTTCCAAGAACACATAATAATGTACGAACAACGGTTAGCTGTGAAAGAGAAATAGAGTCCTATTGCAAGGACATTTATTTACACTATAACAAAGAATTTTAACTGAACTTGCAACCACGGAGACTTAGTTAATCGCATTTCTAATGGATTCCTGGAGCTCAGTGAAAATTGATAATATGTGGCCATTGGAGCCTCTGCTCAGAATATAGATCATTTGGAAATGTCGTAATTTTGTGGCCCAAGACTGTAGTCACTCGCCACTGCAGTTTGTCTCAAAGAGAAGTCACTCGACGGTATACAGTTCGCTCCACGACAGGATCACTTCAGGTTACATTCAATAACAAAATTCAAGGAACCAGTCTGAGCGTGTCTCAAACAATGGAATGTGTGTCTGAAAGATCAGAAACGATGAAGGGAAAGGAAAATTTGCTGGTAACCAGCAGATTCTCCCTTTCCCCACAATCTTTGAAAAAGAAAATCTCTTCTCCAGTGTCGTAAAAATATTACATTGTTTCGTAAGTTATCACGTATTGAGTCACAGTCCATAGCTGCTGTTTATTATTTGTTGCCATGGCGTTTCGAAAATCGTCTGCTGCGAATTCGCTTCAAGGGATAAGAAGTTAAAATGAGTCATACAAAATATTTCAAAGATAATCGCCCACTATTTCGTGTTTTGTACTGATCTTTACTGTGAGTCAAACATCTACCCTGGTGTGTTTTGTTGATAACTTCTGCATCAAGTTCAAACATGCGTCTCTGGCTCTTAACTCTTTACAACGCCATGACGAGTTTTAACGAACCTAGGAAAGAAGCCTTTTGAAAACATTGTGGGAAAAGGAGAAAATGCTGGTAACCAGTATTTTCTCCTTTTCCCACAATGTTTTCTACTCTATCAAAGATAAATTCCATCTTTTGAGCTACATGTTTATTTAAATTATCGTCTGTAAATGCTTTCAATTTGGACAAGTCTGTTATTTTCACGTGTGGTAAAGAGTTATCACATGAAACGTCTGTTACCGAATATATCTGCCTTTGTGTCCAGTGTAGATTAAGATCGGACTGGTCTTTGATCCATACTGTCTACTTTGCAGAGAAATTTGCAACATGAGAAACTTTGAAATTATAATGATTTTGGATTTATTTCTAGATTGAAAATGTCTCTTAAGGATAGGGCACCCGATTGCGGATTCCTGTAACATCGCCTTTCATCGCCGAAAAACGTACGGATTCGGCCAAGACTTTGGTAATCCGTAATCGATCGGCTGATAGATGCTGGTTCCCCGCATCGATTACGTATTACCCGAGTTTTATCCGAATCCGTACGATGAAAGGCGATGTTACACCAATCCCATTAGGGTGCCCTATCCTTAAGCTCAAAGGGTAAACGAAACGACAAAATTCAAGACTAATCCATATGAGACATGCCCTGGCAAAAGGTGTCTTATTGCATCTCTGTGATCCATGATTCCAAGCAAATTATCACATAATTATGGATCCATCAAAACCCATTTTGACTAACAACCGACTGAATCATGAGGTAGATTAGTCATTTGACATGCAGAAAATTTACCGAAAGCGAAAAGTTTCGGCCCAGGTCAGCCTGCGCGGACTGCGCAGACTTACCTGGGTCGATAATTTTTTTTTTTTCACTTGCATTAAGCCCCCTTTTAACAAAGCATGGCTCATATACCGGATAATTTGCAGACAAAAATTTAATTTGTCTCAATTCATGAAATTTGGCTTTGAAAAGGTTAGAAACTTTAAGCGAAAATAGGAAAATGCTACTTCATTTCTTTTCTTCCTTCCACCAAAATGATGTCAAAAGCCTTCTGCTTCATTGTTTTAAGAAAACAGGATCGTTTGGTGAAGAATTCATCTTTTGCATTTCAAACATACAGGCTGTACTCTGGCAATGGGGAATTTAATGCGTGTCCACGATGCATTATACCAAGCAAGTCATCACAATTATGGATCCATACAACCCATTAACCCATTACCACACAATCCCTACTTTTGACGACCCTGAGAAAGAAGCCTTTGGAAAACATTGCGGGAAAAGGAGAAAATGCTGGTAACCAGCATTTTCTCCTTTTCCCACAATGTTTTCTACCCTTCACAAAACAAATTTCAAATTTTCAGTTACTTTTATTCTGTCGTCTGCAAATGCTTTCGATTTGGACAAACCTAAAATTTTGTCGTTTGGTAATGAGTTAAGTTTAACGATTGACTGGGTCTGGCGGTAGACTGGTACTTTGACATGCAGAAAGTTGACCGATAACATAAGCTTTCGATCCAGGTTAGCTGCACGGACTGTGCAAACTGACCTGAGTCGATACTTTTTGAATATCCATTAAACCAGACCATGACTCGTACTTTTTTTAAGGCACTGCAGAAAATAACATTTTGGAAACGTTTTCGGGTCCGGCTTATACTTAGAATAGACCCGGTTTTCCCAAATAAGGCAATTATTCTCTTTTAGTGTAAGTAATATGACATTTATTATCACATTTCCGTGATTCCAGTAATCTTTTAATAAACCATAATCATTTTGTATGTGTGTGTGTGTTTGTGAAGTTTAACCCACCTTCGTCACCCTTTCCAGATGTAGAAATTTTGAACTCTTCAAAATCAAAAGAACTTTGTATTTTTAAAAAAAGATACTTTATAAAGAGACTAGATCTACAAGTATTTTCGTTAGTTTTTTTTTTTTTAAATCAAATAACAAAAATGTTTTAAACTGAATTAAGTGAGGTAATCATTTATAACCATAAATGAATAAGAAAGAAAATTCAAAGAAGAAGAAAAAAAAATATCAATGGTATTTCTTTAAAGTGACATGTGGCCTTATACGGTATGGTTTTTTTTTACATTTCAAGCCAGAATTTCCAAAGGCTGGTGAGATTGTTTCAATTCTATCAGTTATACGCGTCGATTATGTGCGGTCGTATTCCAGTAGGTACCGACATATCTAGGCCTCTTTTCACCAACCATTTTTGAAAACGTTCTTAGTCTCATTCTCTAGAATTTTCTAACTTTGACAGTAACACAACTTCTGATTGGCTAAACCATTTGGTTTAGCCAATCAGATGTTGTGTTACTTTCAAATTTAGAAAATCTTGAAGAATAATACAGACAATATTCTTGAGACTGGTTTGTGAATATGGACCCTGGTCTCATAAAAAATTAGCTACGCTCTCGCAAAAGGGAGCTTAATACACCTCCGTGATGCATTACACCAAGCAAAACAATAACAAAATTATGGATCCGTAATAGCCACTCTGTTTTTACTACTGACTTTAACATAAGGTAGCCTGTGCCTTGGACATACAGAAAATTGACCAGTAGCGAAAAGTTTCGGCACAGGTCAGCCTGTGCAGACTGACCTGGGTCGATACTTTTCGTAGATAACTTAAGCCCCTTTTTCACAGAGCATGGCTCGTTAATAAATGGAGTTCCCGGCTGAAAACCGGTCGTCTCGTTATTTAACTTTATACCAGATGACACAATTTAAGTCTGGTCCGAAATAAAAGTATTTGTAGACGACAGATGCAATGTAACTCATATATGATTGAATTTGTCATTCAAAGAATAGAAAAGGTTGTGGGAAATGGAGAAAACACTGAATTTTCTTCTTTTCCCCAACTGTTTTCAAAAGATTTACTCTTTATGGTCCTTTGAACTCGGGATCATTCAGTAACGCTTTAACTCTTTACCAAACGACAAAATTTTAGACAAAATTGAAAGCATTTGCAGACCACAAAATAGGCGTGAGTAAGAACTTGAAATTTGTTTTGGAAAGGGTGGAAAACATTGTGGGAAAAGGAGAAAATGCTGGTTACCAGCATTTTCTCCTTTTCTCACAATGTTTTCAAAAGCCTTTTCTTTCAGGGTCGTTAGAAGTCGGGATTGTGTGGTAAAGGGTTAAACGTCAGAATTGTACCTTTTTTGCTGGATGTATCGCTCTTATTTGTTTACGCTTGCAATGAAAATTATAATTAGTAGTAATTATAAGTGTTTTACAAGAAATATTAACAAAATCTAAGTGAGT
The DNA here is from genome assembly GCA_946811185.2 of Hippopus hippopus. Taxonomy (NCBI): domain Eukaryota; kingdom Metazoa; phylum Mollusca; class Bivalvia; order Cardiida; family Cardiidae; genus Hippopus; species Hippopus hippopus. Next base: position 35,982,644 of record OX328097.1, read on the forward strand.
GCTTTTAACTTCAGCTCCCATATTCATTTGAATAATTATAACACGCAATACTATTTAGTTGAACTAATGTTCATATTATACGATGTTTGTAAAGGGAGGTAAGAACGTTTACGACCGCGGAAAAGTCAGTTGAATCATTAAAACTGCACTTGAATATGCACGTGTGTTAAAAGATCATTAACGTTTTTGGTCCTTTTTCTTTATGTAAATGTTAATGATCTTTTATTCCACATATAACTCTGCAGAATCAGAGAATATTTGCCCAATGCTTTTCTGATGGCATCTTCGACCAGTGCTAAATTCGAATTGGCTACAATATAATCGAAGTATCGCATATTTGAACAATCGACATTTCAGTGATGCTTTATGATATGGGAATAGCGGCTGTAAAGATATTTTCTGTTATAGAAAAAATAGATGCCGCGATACATCAATTTTACAACATTATAACATGCTTGTTGACATGATTTACAAACTGTAACAAGTGCCATGTAAATGTCTCGCAAATGTTTAACCATAAGACTGCCTAACCCTTATCCTGTTAAATAAGTGAAATGAAATTTTTGAGCCGATAGTAAAACCTCACATTTTGCTATTTCATAGGTATTTTTAGGGGGACAATATGTCCTTATCGGACAGTGTAGATCAAAGACCAGACTGCACGTACTGTGCAGTCTGATCTTAATCTACGCTGTCCGTAAAAGGTCAGTGAGTCGCGCTTAGCAGCCTAAGGGTTAATGCTACTTTTATGTAAAGTCTTGATCAAAATCAGACCGCATAGAACGTGCAGTCTGATCCTGGATCTACATTGTCCTATAATGTAAGTTATATAAAAAGACACTGTTTTTTGAAATTGAGCCACATTGGTCCCGACCGCTGGCTCGAAATGTCTATCTATTTTATTGTTCAGGATAAGGGTTAGATTTATAACCTAAAACTAACAATCGTTAAAGAATTATGGCTACTTGTAGAGCAATATATAAACATTGAACCTGTTTTCATAATTCTGTACTCTTCACAATCGAACATTTGTTACACTGAAAAGACTACGTCATTAAATTTTCTGTCATGTAGATTTCCTGCATGACAAAGGACCATTTTACCTCATGATTCGGCCAAGTCAAAAGAAAATGGATCCATTTTATACGACGACTTGATTGTTATAATGCAGTACGATTTATGCAGCAAAGCCCTTTTTCTCAGAGTGCCTCTCAATTTTAATATGGTCTGCAACATGCGAAAAAGGCTTTCGGACATTTGCGTAAAGTGTCGTCTCGGATCAGCCTGCGCAGTTCGCGCAGGCTAATCCGAGACGGCACTTTACGTCAACATTAGATTTTGTCCTACAGTAGACTTGCCCGAAACAGAAAATCACACACGATCGGAAAGTGTCGTCTCAGATCAGCCTGCGCGGAATGCGCAGGCTGATCCGGGACGAAGCTTTATGCAAATGTCCAAATGCCCCTTTTCACGTACTGCAGGCCATATAGGATACTTGTCTTAAGATAGCGGGCTAGAACAAACATGGCATATAATGTGAAATAGCAATAAATGCTCGAAAAAACGAGTCGGTAATATAATGGTATAGCTAGCTTCACAGGCCTTATCCAGCCTAATAAGTGAAGGATAGGACACCCTAATGCGGATTCCTGTAACATCGCCTTTCACCGCCGAAAAAAACGTACGGATTCGGCTAAGACGCGGGTATTCCGTAATCGATCGGCCGAAAGATGCTGGTTCCCCGCATCGATTATGGATTACCCGAGTCTTAGCCGAATCCGTACGATGAAAGCCGATGTAACACAAATCCCATTGGAGTGCCATATCCTTAAATTAAACTTCCAAACCCATAGTAAAAACCGAAATAATGCAACTTCAAACTTAGTTTTTGGAGAAAGATATCTCCTTCTCAGACAGTGTAGATCCACGTTCTATGCAGTCTGATCTTGATGTACACTGTCTGCAAAAGGTCAGTGAGTCGCGCTTAGCAGCCAAAGGGTTAAAAGAGAAATCTTCAAGCCCCACTTGTATGACCTTAGGGTGTCCCCTGAATATTATGAAGCTATGTTAGAACCACATTTATTAAAAAACCCGGCAATTTGCCATAAAAGATTTGAACTCTCTGGAAGCCTTCAATATTTCTAACAAAGTTATGCATTTACGGAAGAAAAAAGTTATGCATTTACGGAAGAAAAATCGTGGGCCGAGAATATCATAGCGAACGCCTTTCTGATAGTGAGTGATTGGAATCTTGTATCGCCAGCCAAATACTAGACACCACAATGAGCATCCTCTGTAAAAATGTGGATTTATACATACTGAGCCACGCATTGGGAAAAGGGGACTTAATGCAACTCCGTGATGCATGGTACCAATTAAGCCATCACGTGATCATGGATCCATGAAGTCCATTTTGTATGACAACCGACTGATTCATGAGGTAAAATGGTCTTTCGACATGCAGAAAATTGACCAACAGCAAAAAGTTTCGAACCAGGCCAGCCTGCGCGGACTACGCAGGCTGGCCTGGATCGATACTTTATGGAGATGCATTAAGCCCCTTTTTTCAGAGCAGGTCTCATATGTAAATATGTAAATAAGTATTCCATGTCAACCTGCTCAGTCTTCCCCCCCCCCCCCGGCTCACCGCAATCTTTTTACAAAGGACTATATTCTGCTTCATGATTCAGCCCGGTTTTAGACAAACTATATATATATATTCATATTATGAATTGACTTGTTTGGAAAAATACATAACGAAGATGCAATTAATTCCATTTTACTAAAACACAAAGTTATTAATTATAAAGTTCCCATGTTATTATGTATATTCGGTATCACCGATTTCTTTCATTTTGTTTCATGTCGTGTGGTATTCATACAATGATTCTGGCGTTCTTTTTCGATCCTTTCTCTAACGACTAGTATGGAAAATTGCATAACGACGATATATTTAATCCCCTATGACAATAGCTCAGCTGTCATGAATTCCCATTTATCATGTATATTCGGTATTTCTGTTTTTTTTTTACATTTTGAAGGATGACGTATGATATACATCTAATGATTCTGGTTTTCCTTTCAATCTTTTCTCAAACGACTTAATTAGACTCAAACTATTTGGAAGCACCTGCACAAGACAATTTTAAAATTAGTAAAAGTGAGTTTAAATTCTGTAATATGGTAGGGAACATTGTGGAATACGGAAAAAATGCTGATTACCAGCTTTTGAAAACATTTTGTAAAAAGGCGAAAATGCTGATTACCAGCATTTTCTCCTTTTTCAACAATGTTTTCAAAGGCTGTTTTTCTCAGTGATTGTGGGTAAAGAGATAAGAACTACTTATATAACTGGTTTTCCAATTTTATGACATAATAGACTTTGACTTCAGCTGACGAATGGTTTCCCTTTTAACGCTTTACAAAAGGGTAAAATTCTAGACTCTGCCGTATCGAAAGCGTTTTCTTTGGCTTAGATGACAGGACCTGTCTTGTGAAAGGTTGAGAACATTGTGAGAAAAGGAGAAGATGCTGGTTACCAGCATTTTGTGCTTTTTAAACAATGCTCACCAGGGTTGTTATAAACACTGCACTGTTTGACAAAAGTTTAACACTTTCACCACATTAGGTGATTAAAAGCTTTTATAGACGGCAAAGGTCAAGAACAGACTGCATAAAACATGCGGACTTACTTGATCAAGAACATATTGCATACAACGTGTGGCTTTTCTTGATCAAGAACAGTTTGCTTTTAACGTAGGGACTTACTTGATCAAGAACAGACTGTATAGAACGAACGGACTTGCTCCCACATGAACCGACTGTATAAAACGAATTAACTTACATGTACTTGATCAAGAACAGTCTGCATATCTAACTAAAAGACTTGCTTGATCACGAACCGACTGTATAAAACGTACGGACTTTCTTGATCACGAACCGACTGTATAAAACGTACGGACTTTCTTGATCACAAACCGACTGTATAAAACGTACGGACTCCCTTGACCAAGAACAATCTGCATATCTAACGTACAAACTTTCTTGATCAAGAACCGACTGTATAAAACGTATGGATTTTCTTGATCAAGAACCAACTGTATAAAACGATTTGACTTGCTTGAACAAGAACAGTCTGCATTTCTAACGAACGGACTTGCTTGATCAAGAACCGACTGTATAAAACGTTCGGACTTCACTGATCAAGAACAGACTGTATAGAACATACAGACTTTCTTTGTCAACACCGTCCGCTGTTTGATTCTTCATTTGCAGCAGGACAATCTATTAGCGTTGTAAAAACGAACTTTATCAATTTTCCGGTTAGCTCTGTTGGTTTTTGGTCGAGGGCGTGTTGACTATAAGCCTGCAGTCTGGCATTTAGACCTTAACCTTTATTCTGCTAAAGAAGTGAAATGAAACTTTCAATCCAGTAGTAAAAGTCAAGATTTTGCTATTTAAAATGTACTTTAGGGAAAGATATCTCCTTATCGTATAGAGTAGACCGAAGATTGAACTACACGTTCTGTGCAGTCTGATGTTGATCTACACTGTCTTCAAATGTTTTTAAGTGGAGCCCAAGCAACCTAAAGGTTAAGATATATGAACCTTTAAAAGCCAGTTGATTATAGAAATTGAACTTTGCTAAAATATAGTGGACTAAGATTAGACACAGCAAACGTTGAGTCTGATCCAAGTTGACATGAAGTATGTTTACCCTATCAGGAGAGATATTTGTCTGCTTCATAAGCCAGCCAGACGTACAGGCGGTAAAAGGGAGCCTAGAAATACCCCTCCATGAACCGATGTCATAAAGACTCAGTCGGATATCAAACAGAATGTTATTATTCGAGCTGAAGCAGGTGAAGTCTTTACCAAATAATTCCGTGTTGTTTACACCATAGGGGTGTATGCTATTGAAAACATCGTTAGAAAAGGAGAAGATGCTGGAAAGAACTTTTTTCTCTTCCCACAACGTTATTTACTCCTTCAAAGACAAATACCACCATATTAGCCAAAATTAATCTCATCTGCAAATGCTTTCATAGTGGAAATGTCTAAAAATTTTCGAGTGGCAAACAGCTACATAATAGGCATTCCTCGTCAGTTAATCACATTCCGTTCATAGTGGACTGCTTCGGTATATTCCATATGGCGAATCGAAACACTTATGCCGAATCAGAAAACTTAAGATGCTCATGAATAGAATCCACAAAGCGATTTTCAGTGTTCAGAATTTTCCAGAAATATTTTTGGAGACATTGCTATTACAATCTTCTGTAAAACCAAAGGACAACAAAGAGTCGTCTACAGGAAGTTATTGAGCAACGTTCTGACAAAGGGGGGCTTCAGTGGATCTCCGTGATGCATGATACCAGGCAAGTTATCACAGTATTATGGATCCATAAAATCCATTTTGTATAACAACTGACTGAATCATGAGGTACACTGGTCCCATAACATGCAGAAAATTGACCTCTAGCAAAAAGTTTCGACTCACATCAGCCTGCACGGACTGCGCAGACTGAAATGGGTCGATACTTTTCACAGATGCATTAATCCCCCTTTTCACAGAGCATGATGCAGTTAGTTACCTCATAACCAGATGACAAAACTTTGTACTTTTCCAAATCCAAAGCATTTGCTGACAACAAAAGTCAAACGTGGCTCAAATGGTTGGATATTTCTTCGAAAGAATGGAAAACATTGTGGAAAAAGAAGAAAATGCTGGTTACCAGCAGTTTCTCCTTTTCTCACAATGTTTTCAAAATCGTCTTTGTCAGGGTCGTTAGAGTTCGGGATTGTGTGATAATTAGTTAAACAGTTTGAGGAAACGTACGAAAAGCATGGATGTAAACTTAGGTCATTCACACTATTTGCTTCCCCATATTAAACCTGTATATACCAAAGACTCCAAATGCCAAACATTCCCCTATTTTCATGAACCTGTGGCTTTTGAAAACGAGGAGAAAATGCTGTTTGCGACCATTTATCCTTTTCTCAACAATATTTTCCTATTCACACACAAATACACAAATAATAGTCTTACTCATCCTTTAGAGCAACAATAAACATATCGTCTACAAATACCTTCAATAAGGAGAATGTCATCTGGGACAGAATTAATTTGACTAAATCAATCGAATAACAAAGTTGAGATTCATGTAAAAAGTACGGATATAATATCGTATAATTGTTTCTTTGATACGGTTTCGACAAATGACCATAAAAAGGGCCGTGTGGTTATTTCGAAGCTTTAATAGGTTGGCCCGCTATAGTCACTATGATTGGGCCGTATCTTATCGTTAAAGACACATATACCCCCTTTTTTTCCTCAATAGAATCTTCAGGCCACCTGTGACAATGTTTGTATTTAACTGTCTTTCGCACTGTAAAACCTAAGTTCTGATAGATGTATTGGCTGCTTTCATATGAACAGTTTTTCAAATAAAAGCAAATCAGTTAGTATGGAACTTACTTGCAATTTTTACATTGTACAATAAACAGATGTCTTGTTCGTATTTACTCTTTATCAGACGGAAATTTTAGAATTACCAAATTCTAAAGTATTCGCAAACGACAGAGTAAATTTGTTTGAAATTATAGAATTTATGTTTAAAAGGACAGAAAACTTTGCGGGATAAGGAGAAAATGCTGGTTACCAGCATTTTCTCCTTATACCACAATGTTTGCGAAAGCTTTTTCCTCAGGAATGTTTAAACACGGCCTGATTGTTTAGTAAAGGATGAAACCTTAGAGTACCCCATAAACCCAACAGACATTTTCATTCGAGAAAATAAGACCCTAATATGAGCAATTCCATTATTGCTAAAGTCGAAGGTGTCTCAGCAAAACGGACAATGTAGATCAAAGATCGGACTGCACGTTTTGTGACATCTGATCTTAATCTGCTCTGGCTACAATAGTTGATAACGGCACTTGGAGGGTTTACCGTCTGTTGGCGCAAAGGGGACCCAAGGGGTTGATACTATTCAATCTGCACTCTAATGACGGCAATAAATCTATATTTGTTCACAATTATGGTGATTACATTAGAAGCCCAAACAGGCAAGGTGGGGGGAAAACCCACAACCATATCAATATAAAAGCTTTGATGTTTTTTATTTCCAGCGGAATTCGTGTTTTGTTTCTATAAATGGTGACTACAGTTCAATAACACTCAAACTAACAAGTATATTTATCTTTATTCTTACAATAATATTGAATCCTTAACCTATTTGGTGCCACCGATTCGGTGCCACCACTACCAGTATCTCAGCTGAACGACCAGGTCTTGTAGTCTAGGGGTCGTGAGTTAAAATCCTAGATCGACCAAACTCTTCAAGATCAAGGACTGATGATAGTCACTGTGACAGTATTCATTCTTCTCCCAATAATGAACACGGAACATGGTTTTGTTCGATGCTTATGTTGTGGAAAAGCGACAAGTAGCATGAAATAGAGTTGTTCCATTGCATTGGCAACAAGAAACTCCAGAAACGCATGGATAGAAGCACTGACATGACTGAGATACTATCAAAATCGTTTTTAATTCATAATCCTTTTTCCATTGAGTTTTTTTTCTAAAGCAAAAAAACCAAGCTTTGTTCGTAAATGGGTTTAAACAGTTCAGTCCTTAAATCAAAATTAATGTGTTCGATTTTCAATAATCATACATTACATCGAACATTCAACTAAACCTGTATTATTGTACTCTTTGTTCAAACTGATCTTTTACATCAAGACCGGGTTTGTTTCGTACTTGTTCGTGAAAAACGTCAGCCTAACATTAACAAATAAATGTCTATTTACTTATTCCATTCTAACTCTTTCACTGCAAAATAAATGAATTCGAGTTTTGAAGGTATAAAAATATCATCCGACTTCGAAAATAAGATACGATTTGGTCATTTTATAGAATCAAAGAGCGGATGGCGTCGATCTAAGATCAGACTGCACGTTCTGTGCAGTCTGATCTTAATCTACGCCTTCCGCACAAATTACTTATATCCCCAATGACAGAGAAAGGGTTAGGACTTGTGTGGCCTTGTATTATTCCGTCAAGGTTGTTCACCTATCGTCAAATTTATATTCTATGCTTTGAACACCGAAATAGAACAAGAAAGGCGAAAAAATAAAAGACCGACAAGTCTAATTCAAAACGTAGTTGGCTGCATAAAGTTTTTTTTTCCTTTTTTTTTTACAGTATTTCCGAAGGACATCAAAATCTTGAAATTCGAGTACAAGGACATTACTTCGAAATACCATTAGAAATAGCGTTTGCAATCACTGAACTTTCTAGCTGGCATTCTTAGTCTAATACTAAATTTAGAAATGTTTGATAGGCTAACTCATTGGGCTTAGCCAATCAGAAATCGTGTTACTTTGATATGTAGAACAATCTTGAAAAGTGGACTAAGAATGTTATTGAGAATAGTTGGTGAATTCTGGTGTAGACTGCCGAGCCTTTGCAGCTAAAGGCTTCTTATAAGAAGCCAAGTCCTTAAGCTATTCAGCCTGCTCGGTGTAGTCCTGAACAACTTTAAGACCATGAGGATCTTTAACATAAGCATTGCCTACATGCTCGTTTACAAAACAAAGAAATTTATAGATTTAAAATTAAAGTTTATTTTACAGTTAACCCTTTACCAAACAATGTCGTGTTTTAAAGACCCTGATGAGGAAAGCTTCATTGTGGAAAAAGGAGAAAATGCTCATGTGCAGCATTTTTCTCCTTTTCCCACAATGTTTTCAAGGACACACATCAATTAAGCAACATTTCAGTTATCGTCTGCCAATGCTTTCAATCGGAACCAGTCTAGAACTTTGTCGTATTTTCAAGAGTTCATAGCTGAGATACAGTCTAAGATCACCTTTACCAGTTCAGCTTCTTATGTCGTTCTAAGCTTTTGCTAACATACTCAAATCTTTGTCTGGTTTCCTGATATTTCGTTTTGAATGTAAGTCTCATGTCCTTCGTGTAATCCCAATATCACTAGTGTAAACCCAATCGTCTTGGTGTAAGCCCCATGTTCTTGGTGTAAGCCCCTTGCCCTTTGTGTAAACCCCACGTTCTTGGTGTAAGCACCCTGCCATTTAGTGTAAGCCTCATGTCTTTGGTGTAAGCCTCGTATCTTTGGTGTAAGACCCATCCATGGCCTTGGTGTAAACCCCGTTACCTTGGAAGTAACCTTCCTGTCATTGGTATTAGCCCCTGTCCAGGGTGTAAGTCCCATGTCTTTGTGTAAGACCCCTTTCATAAGTGTAAGCCCCTGTCCTTGGTGTGAGCCCTGTGTCCTTCGTGTAAGCCCCATGTCATTTGTGTAAGCCCTATGTCAGTTAAGGAAGCCCCATGTCCTTGGTGTAAGCCCTGTATACTTGCTCTCGCTCACTGTCATTCCTTAGTGCTTGTTTGTCATGCATCCTTTATGCTCCTTGCCGGAAGAGTATTGCCCTTATAAAAGTAAGTAAGATTTACAGTCTTTGGTCTTTGCTGGGATACTTGTATTGTCCTATATGGACACTTGTTTGTCTTTCATTTACTATCAATGAAGTTAAAGTGATGTTGCTATATGAGCTTTACTATGTACTCTATTTGCCCTTGCTTGCATGATCATACTATTGTATGGCTCCATGAAAAGTTGCACTGTGTCAAATCCCTTTGCCCTTGTGTACGCATCACGAGATTTCCCAGTCATAGTGTTCCATGACAACAAGACTAGTGTTTTCTGCACTTGCTCGTCAAGTAGTTGTACGTGTTCCATTAACATTTGTAATATGTCTGTAATAGAGGATAATATTCTAACAAATCATATTTGCCCTTGCTCGCATCATGATATCCCACATTCATCTTGTTCCATGAATACAAGTGTTTTATGCACCTTCGTTTCTCTTGCTCGTGAAGTAGTTGTACGTTATAGGTCGCTAGACGAAGATTAGGTCTATATTCTAGACAGACCTACCTGTCCCTCTGTCTAGCCACCAGCGGTCAGCGAGTCAGTCGGTGAGCCAGTAAATCAGTCTGTCAGACAGTCAAAAGGTAGGCGAGCAGTCAGGGACTAACACATAAAAATAGTCAGCCGCTGTGATTTGAACCAGAAACCCAGCTAACCAGGGTTCAGATCACATTGGAACGAACTGTAGATTATCAACATAAACTCTTTTTTCATAACAAACTGTTTAACTATTCTTTGCCTTAACATTTTTTCGGGGAAACGACGGCATTTTCTCATTTGCCCACAATATTTTCTACAATTACAAAGACAAGTTAAGTCATTTGAGCTTATATGAATTGTCATCTGCAAATACTTTTAATTTGGGCAAGCCTAGAATTTGGTCGCCTAATACAAGGTTAAAGACAAGAACCTCAGGCAACGGAGATGGCAACGTGGCAAATAGATGTATTGCTTGTGATTTCTAACTTCACTCTTTAGGGCAACATTGCCGAAAATCTCTCTCTTTATATGTATTTTAACCCTTTACCACACAATGACGACTTTTTACGCCCCTGAAAGAGAAGGCTTTTGAAAACATTGTGGAAAAAGGAGAAAATGCTGGTTACCAGCATTTTCTCCTTTTCCCACAATGTTTTCTACCCTATCAAAGAAAAATCATTTCATATGAGCCACGTTAAAACTGTCATCTACAAATGCTTTCAATTTGGACAGGTCTAAAATTTTGTTGTGTGGTAAAGGGTTAAAGTTTGTTTATAAAAAAGGACATCTTACACCATTTCTGTTCAAATGTGATTACAAACCTCCCCGCAAACAATTGGTAAACGCCACGGTAAAAAGCTAAAATTGCCTCTTACAAACGGCTGTTTTTTTTCCCTTAATATTTTCCGTAATTCTGAGAGAATTAATTCCATTCCCCAAAATGTCTCTGCATTTTGTATCACTAGTGCCGATTTAGAATAGGGCTGAAATTGGCTTGTTGTGCCATGGGTTAGCTGGTCTAGCAACCAAGCCATGGGGGAAGACCCTTCAAGATGTTTATTAAGAGCAGATAAGCCAAACCTTCAAAATTGGACACTTGTTTTGCTCATCTTTAAATTTCAAGTTCAACAGGGCAACAATTGTTCTTTCGTTTAAGTCTACAACTACTTAGTTTATAGTAAAAACCGATGTACCAAGAATTGTCAGATCCTACAAATGTTCTTAGTAATTCTTGAAATAAGAAATGCCTTCTTTCACAACATTTTTTCCACAAACGTCACGGAGAAAATCAGATGATATCAGTTAAATGCGCAAGGGGAAAAGAGAACTAGCCCAGGCTAAGGGTCTCTTATCAACGTATCGCAGCAACATCGTCCTTTTGAAAACATGTCGCCATTGTAGAAAACAGTGTGTATATTGTTTATCCCTTTGATTGCTAAAATAAAGGAAACGATATCTTAAGTCTGACGAAAAGCTTGCCTTTGCTAGAATAACTAACAAACTATCGGACAGAGTGTATTCAAGACCAGAGTGTATTCAAGACCAGACTGCAAGTTCTGTGCAGTCTGATCTTGATCTACACTTTCCACAAAAGCCCGTTAACTTGAGCACCAAGCGCTAAGAGTTAAGTACAAAAACAATATTCTGAAATTTATCATTTCAAGGTTTTAATCACGCACAAACCATATTCTATAATCATTTCGGACAGGCTAGAGTTTGTGCCGAGGCCACTAAGCACGCAACGAGTTCGAAAGATTTGAATACGGCCTGTAGGTTAAGTATTTGTTGCTGTTTTCAACGGTATTTTAGTTTTTAACAGTGGCTGATGCACGAATCCATACGTTCCTCCTGTTTCTTTTACTTTTTTTTTTTGATGTCCGTGCGAAGTACACGTACACCGCTCGTTTAAGTACAAGGCTGCTAGATCTATTCAGAATAAACAAGGTCGAAAATTTTTTATCTCTTTACCAAAAGACACAGTTTCGGACTTGTCCAAATCCAAAGTATAAGTGTGTCAAATTGCATGAATTGTCTTTGACAGGGTATAAAAAATTGTCGGAAAAGGAGAAAATGCTGGTAACCAGCATTTTCTCCTTTTCCCACAAAGTTTTCAAACGCCTTCTTCGGGATTGTGTGGTTACATATGCGTAACTGGAACTTTGTTTGACATGTTGTACAGCATTTTATATATGGCTCGAACCCATACCGTTATTATCAAGAGTATCTGAATGAAGTAATTAAGTTGCATGATGTATCGAAAGCTAAGGACAGTCTACTATGGTCTGCTGCGAGATGAAAGAAGTCGTTGATCTTAGATCAAACTGCACATTCTGTGCATTCTGATCTTTACGGTCCGCAGAAGCCATTCTAGTCACTATTGGCGGTGTAAAAGAAACGGTGGTGAGTAAGTATATAAGAAAACTACCTTTTTCATTCTTTTTAGACAAAGTGTCCGATTAGATTTCCCGACAGCTATGACTTTTTGCAGTAAGATAATACTTAAGGTCATTGATGTCCACGTACCAAGTGATTCACCTTTTAATTCCATAAGAAAAGAAGATTTAACAGTCAGATACATGTGTCAGCAGACCCCAAACCTTTTTATGCTGAAAAGTTATATTCCTTATTGATACTGTAAAAGATGAAATTCTACAAAGCTTTTCTTTTCATCAATTCTATTCAGTTTCGCTGTCAAACAAATAGATGAGCTGCTTTTCAGTGTCTGAAAAAACAGTTTAGCTTCAACGTTTCAACGAAGGGTCTTGCTTGTGCCGATTCTAAAATCAAGCCGGTGACGATGTAGACGCCACTGTCTGTGCAGTCTGGTCGTAATCTAGGCCGTTCGTAAAAACTTCTTATATTGCTTCTCGTAGTGCGTTCACATATCAGGCCATTCACTTTTTAATTCCTTGAAAAAAGAAGATTATGATTCATATATAACTGTCAGCTGACCCGAATCTTTGGAGACTTAAAATTTTATACTTATTGTCGATACTTTTTAAAATTAAATTTTGTAATGATAACCCGCTTTTCCTTTCTTCAGGTCCATTCAGTTTAAACGCACAATATAAAACTTCGTCGTTATTCGGTATTTAGTAAGAATAGCTTCACTTTTAAGCACTAAGTTTAAAATCAAGTCGGGGACATTAGATGTCACTTTCTGTGCAGCGCGATCGTAATTTATGTTATTCGTAAATGCTGCCAATCGCAATGCCTTCAGCGAAAAAAAAAATGAACCATGCTCTTTGAAAAGCGGGCTTAATGCAACTGCTAAAAGTATCGACCCATATCAGCCTGCGCAGTCCGCGCAGACTGACATGAGCCGAAACTTTTTGCTATAGGTCAATTTCCTGTATGTCAAATGACCATTCTAGTCCATGATTTAATCGGATTTTTAACAAAATTTATTTCACAGATCCATAATTATATGACGACTTGCTTGATATAATGAATCAAGGAGAGGCATTTAACCCCTTTTGGCCAGAGGACGGCTCATATAGTTCTTGTTTCACTAGAATCGAGTCTATACCTTTGAATTTAATAAGAATCGTTTCAGTCATTTATAAGAATGAACCATTCTGCTAGACTATGGAAGTATTTTACGAATAGTGTAGATCAAGATCTTGGCCCACATTCTCCACTTTAGTTTCCATCGTTTCAATCAAGTTATCCCAATGCAATGGCAATAGACTGTGGAAAAGCAATTTTCAGATAGTCAAAGGACACAATAAAGCTGGTCTAGTGAATGAAGGGTTAATACAGACCTAATAAATAAAGTAAATAAACAGTTTAATAAGGAAGACAATTCCTTTTTGTCCGAGAGTTCAAACCCGGTCAGTGACAGATTGTTGCTTCGAGGAAGTATTGACTGATCGTAGTTTAACTCGTTCCATACCATAGAGGACACCAGAAGCTTCTGTGGACAGTGTGGATCAAGATCAGACTCCACAGAACCTGCAGTCTGATCTCTGATCTACACTGTCCACTGCTGTATCCTAGATTATGACCGAACTGTCTCTTGATCTTGCAGAGGAAATGTATTTTTAGCCTTTGAAAAAATGCAGTTTATTTATTCAGTAGTGAAAGAGTTTAACCTGTTTCCCGACGAATTTATATTGTTGAACATCACAAAAAAAATAGATTTCGACGAGTTCATTGGCATATTACTTGGATTATTATAGCATTGACGTCAAAATGCGTAGAGAGAGACAGGCGATAGCTCTAGTAAGCAACGAGTCCAGTTTATGACCACTGTCAAGGTACATCTGGAAAAACACAGTAAGTACTTTCCTACTAACCCCCCCCCCCCCAAAAAAAAAAAACCACGACAGTGTTGAACCCTCTAAGCCTCAGAATCTAGTGAGCAAGTGCCTGGAAACACATGATCAAAACAAAGAGACATTTTTTTCATATTAAAGTAAAAAAAAAAACTCTCTACCCGCTAAATAAGTGAAATGAAACTTTCAAGCCGATAGTAAGAAGCCAAATTTGTTTTTTCAAAGTTACTTTTAGGGGAAAAATTATCTCCTAAACGGACAGTGTTGATCTAAGATCAGACTGCACGTTCTGTGCAGTCTGATCTTGATCTACGCTGTACGCAAAAGGTCTTTGAGTCGCGCTTAGCAGCCTGAGGGTTGAGATGAGACGGGATTGTGGACCATTCCCAATGTTACAATCTGGCCACATGAATAGGTTGATGGGCAAGAGCCTGGAAATACCTGGCTTGTACAACTATGTCATGTTTCTTATCTGTGGTCAACGTTTTACCCCATGTCTAAAATTTTTAAAGTCGCAATTTAACGACTTTAGATCAGGAGTTGTGAAAGTGATACATACGAGCTATATAAGCATCTTCCCCCGTCCCTCTTTCCCCTTCCCATTAATATCAATAATACTTTTGCAAAAAAAAAAGAGGATATGCTAGTGGTAAGGAGCATTTAGATCATTTGTCATGATATTTTTCATAGTCCATAGTAGAGATATAAGTATTTATATGGAGGCAAGGGTTATGTAAATAGTTGACAGACACTTTATAAATTGTATTAATCACACTTCCATGAAAATTACTTACGGCATGATAAACACCATCCTTCTAATACGTCTCCTTACTGATATCGCTTTTCACCTAGTTATTGCAACCATCTTCAGAAAATATATATGCCTATAAGGGGCGCTCTGGGAAAAGGGGGTTTAATGCATCTTTGAAATGCATTATAACAAGCAAGCCGTCGCATGACAAGGATCCATTTTTGTCAAAAACTAGTTGAACATGAGGTAGAGTAGTCCCTTTACATACAATATTAAAATTCACCCAGGTCAGCCTGAGCGGACTGCGCAGACTGACATGAGCCGATACTCATGCAGATAAAATCGACCTCTAAAGTCCACTGATACTAAAAAAAAAAAATACCCAACTTAAGGCCTTAACTTAACCTAGCATAGGGTACAGTTCCCAGACAAGACTGCACACTCAGGTTTAGCCTGAGTTCCAGCCTGATCATTTTTTTTCCTTTCATAATTATATTCGAATCATGGAACTGATTAAAAGTTTTGCCACAGATCAGTAGTGAC
The DNA here is from genome assembly GCA_946811185.2 of Hippopus hippopus. Lineage (NCBI taxonomy): Eukaryota > Metazoa > Mollusca > Bivalvia > Cardiida > Cardiidae > Hippopus > Hippopus hippopus. The sequence continues at coordinate 35,998,150 of OX328097.1, forward strand.
CGTAAAAAAAAAAAACTCGATAACGAGTAGTTGAAAGATTATTACCGCCTGGACCCATTCTAGCACTAGATAGCAAGCGCCAGTCGATATGAAAAGCCGCATTGTTGTAACACCATTTTCAATTCGATATTGGCTAAAATCAACTCTAAAATATCTATAACATCAAATCGAAGATCAGATTTTTTACTTCTTGACAGTCTGATCTTCGATCTACTCTGCCCGCAAAACCAGGTGATTGGACCCTGGTAGCTCAGTCGGTAAAGTACCAGGTTACTGAACAAGAGACTGCGAGTTTGACTTTGCTCAACTCGGTTTGAGGACTGTTGCTAGTAAACGAAACAGGATTTAATTCTCTCTCCCTGCTGATTATTGTTTCAAATCCGTGCATGTGTTAGGATCACCAGTCTTGGAAAGAGCTTCGTGTATATTTCGGGTAATAATAGTAAAGGAACACTAGGAACACCTGTACAGGTGCACTGGTTGTCTCGATAACTGAAATACTTTCGAAGTACATTCGAAGAAAAAGGCTTGAAACGTTAAGCAAGCAAGCAAACAAACAAATATATATCACCTAAGTTGTTTCTTATTATATCGTAAGGGTTTAAACCCTTTAACAAACAATCCCTTAATTTTACGACCATAATAAAAGAAGCTCTTGAAAACAATGTGGTAAAAGAAAAAAGAAAAATGTTGGGAACCAGAATGGTTTCCTTGTCCAACAATGTTTTCTATCCAGTCTACGACAGACCCTTTACTGGAGCCACATTTTATTTTTCGTCTGCAAATGCTGTAAGTCCGGTAAAGTCAAGTTTTGTTTTCTTGTAAAGCTTTGAATGCCGTGAGGTACAATCATTAGCAATGCCTGTTAGAGATGGTGGGTGGATACACTGACTGACGGGTATAAATGGGCTTGACGATAATATAGGTGGGAGGAAGGACGGGTAACAATGGAACGCGTGATGGGATGTTGAAAGCTGATAGGTCCAGTCATAGCCTTTGTACTTCTGTTAAATAATTTCCACGTCTCAACTAAACGATATTCAAACCGTTCTCCATACAAAACATTTTAGGCTCTTCTAAATCGAGACATCCTCAGACGACAAATTTCAAAGTTAGTACAACTGAGCTTAAGTTCTATGATAGTGCTGAAAACATTTTGGGAAAAGGAGAAAATGCTGGTTACCAGCATTTTCTCCTTTTTCCACAATGTTTTCAATAGCATTCATTGTTAGGGTAGTTAATTCTCAGGATTGTGTGGTAAATGGTTTAGCTGCTAGTTTACTTTCTTTTATATTCAGATCTTAAATAACGCCTAAAATGCTGAATATGGGTAACTAAACATTTGATGAAGCTGATGCTGACAGCCATTCAATTATGTAGAAAGAATAAAAAAGCGTCTTTAATATGGCAACTTGTACTAGTTTTTGGCTGGATCTTACGAGACTTGCAGATATAGGTGAATTCTCATCAGTAACTCACAATTTAGGTTACAACATTGATTATCCCACTGCATGTATTTTGAATTTCTTTTTCGCGTTCCTGCCGTGAGTGAACTGCTTTTCAAGATATATTTCTAAATCTTTTTTCTTTCTGGCGTTATTTCTTTCCTCTTTCTCTTTTTTTTTAATCCTCAGGCTCAAACAATTATTTCTTTCCTAAATTTCTTTCTTTTTTTAAACTTCAGGCTCAAACTTTCAAACTGTAAATTTGCTCTATCAAAGTTTAAAAACTTTGCAGTTTAACTTTAAACAAGAGAGCTCAACATTTTGAACGCTATACATGTACGAAAGACCACTCCAGAAACGTGACATTACACATTATATCAATTAAAGTGAAACCTATCACGTTTAATTAAATTCCAGCCACGTTCTGGAAAAGGGGGGTTAAATGCATCTCCGTGATGCATTACACCAAGCAAGTCATCACAAAATTATAGATCCATAAAATCCATTTTGTCGAACAACCGACTGAATCACGAAGTAGAGTGATCCTTTGACATGCAGAAAATTTACCAGAGCAAAAAGTTTTGACACAGGTCAGCCTGCACGGACCTAGGTCGATACTTTTTACAGATGCACTAAAACCCCTTTTCCCAGCGCGTGGCTCATTTCTTTTGTCACATTTTTTTTTTTGTCACGAAAATACCATAGCGTTAATTACCATTACCTTATATGTTATAATGACATTTCATCCCATTCTTTCAACTATGAAGCAGTGCATCCGCTACACCTTTCTCCAAAAATATATATTTGTAGGTACAACAAAAATCACTGTAACATTTTGTAAAATCCCATGATACTGTTTTATATTTGAAGGGAAAAACGTCTGGGGAAAGGGAGCATGTCAACTATGCTCATTTTTCCATACTGTTTTAAAATGGGCTTAATCCTTTCAGCACCAAATAATTTAAACTCGAGTTTTTCCACGGCAAAGAAATTCAGAATGATGTTTTATCTTAAGGTATGACTAAGTAAGCCGACGGTGTAAATTTAAGATCAAATTGCACGTTCTGTGCGGTCTGATCTCGATTTCTGCCTTCCGCAAAGAGCCCCTAATTTCACAAAGGGCTCTGAAAGGGTTTGTGCCCCAATTACAGGAAAAGCACATAATTAAGAAACAGGCAAAGCAAGTCAGCTTAAGACAAAGAAAATATTCGGACTACAAATATATTTCTTTTGAAAAGAGACAAAAAAATATTTCGCTCTTTAAAAAATATGGACGGGAAATGATACTGATAAACATATAAGGGATTGGTTGAAAATTAATGACATTCTTCCCTTATTAGGCAAAAAGGTCAAATAGTTTTGTTTCTATACATTGTTGGTTGAGGTCTGTTTTTTTTTATTCTCATTATTTCAAACGTATACCACGTAGGCTTATGGATGTTTAAAACCTGATGCAATTATCACGCAGGAGAACATTTAACAGAAAAAAATTATTTGAGCCATACTCTGACAAAAGGAGGCTTAATGCATCTGCGAAAAGTATCGACCCAGGTCAGCCTGCGCAGTCCGCGCAGGCTGACCTGGGCCGAAACTTTTCGCTATTGGTCAATTTTCTGTCCAAGACCCAGGCTACCTCATGATTAAGTCGAATGTAAAAAAAACGTGGCTATTATGGATCCATAAGTATGTGAACCCTTGCTTGGTATCATGCATCGCGAAGATGCATTAAGCCCCTTTTTGCCAGAGAACGGCTCATTTGTTTTGAGTCATAAGATTTTTTTTGTCTGAAAAGGAGCATGATAGTTCATCGCAACAAACATCAGTAGGACTGAATTCTTATCCTACCAAATAAGTGAAATGAAACTTTCAAGACGTTAGTTAAAACTCCAAATGTTGCTATTTAAAAGTTTTTTTTTTTTTGGGGGGGGGGGGGGAGAAAGGTATCTCCTCATCGGACAGTGTAGATTCAAGATCAGACTGCACTTAATGTGCAGTCTGATCTTGATCTACAGTGTCCGCGAAAGGTCCTTGAGTTGGGCTTAGTCGGCTCAGGGTTAATATTTCCTTTTAGCCACGATGTTGTATTTAATATGTCCACTGCCGGGGACAGTAGAACAGTCGTATCTATTTCGGCGCAGAATTATGCCTACAAAAAATATACTTCCATGTCAGAGAGAAAACAGTTTCGAAACAGCTTGGTGCAGATATATCAAAAATAGAACAGAACAGAACAGAATAGCCTGAACATTTCCAAAACCAATGAACTCTTCCATCCATCCATCCATCCACCATCGATCCGTCCCTCCATCCATCCATCCATCCATCCAGCTCTTCATCTACTGATCTAAGCCACTACCTAACAATTCTCCTACTATTAATTCAGTTGGAAATTTGACCCACACGAACCGTAAAAATCGTACTTTGTGTCGGACAATGAAAAAGGAAGAAGAAAGTAAAAAATAATGATGTACTGTTACTATCACGAGGTAAACCCCTTACCAAAACATCACGTTGTTTAACGCCCCTACGGAACAGGCCCTTTGAATGTATTTTAGAAAAATGAAAAAAATGCTGGTAATCAGCAATTTCTCACAATGTTTTCTACCCTTTACAAGACAAATTTTAGAATATGAGCCATGATTGAATGTTTTGTTTGAAATGCTATTAATACAGACAGATTTTTATTCATGTGGTAAAGAGTTTACCTTTTCTTGGAGGACAAAATTCTAATCTTGTCCGGAGGAAAAAGCATTTGAAGGCGACCAAAGCTGTTTCCTAAACGACAAGGTTTGTCTTTTGGGTTGTAGGAAACGTTGTGAGAAAAGAAGAAAATGCTGGTCACCAGCATTTTCTTCTTTTCCCACAATGTTTTCACAAGGTTTCTCTCCCCAAACCAATGGAAGGTTTTGTAAAGTGTTAAGGGTCGCATGAACTATTTTACATATTACGACAAATGTTATTTACGTGTTCATCCTTGGCTTCACCCATTGAATTTACGTTCACCTGTTTGTAAATGAACGTTTATTAACCTGTCACCGTAAAAAAGGAATTTCAAAACAACTATTACATACAGCACAAAGAAAATTCATTAAAAGAAAATGAAACTTAACATTTTCTTTAAACAGCATGGAAAAATTGTGGGAAAAGGAATAAAAGTGCTCAGCTCCAGTAACTTGATATAGAAATGGGCCAAATAGTGCTATTCAGAGTTTCATAACCATACCACATTAAGTCTTGAAAATGTAAATTCAGTGCGGCAATAGTTGAAAACCTTCTATAAATATGAAAGAAGTGTAAGAAACAATATTTTAACAACACTTCCTTAAAGTGAGACGTAGACTCGTAGGATTTTTCTTTTTTAGACATTTAGCCAGAATTTTGTAAAGGCTCATGGGAAGGTCAGGTGATCGATAGCACGCGTTGATTATGTAGGATCATATCCAAATAAGTTTGATGACGTCCTATATGACCCAATAAAAGTAGACCTTGAGAGTTCCAGATTGCAAAACTACCATACCATCATGTACGTCAAAATGGACGTAACAATTAAGTTTCTTTACGCCTGCAACGAACGATGCATTTGGGCCATGCTCTGTGAAAAGGGGGTTTAATGCAACTGCAAAACGTATCGACGCATGTCAGACTGCGCATTCCGACTGAAACAAAAGCTCTCTCTGAGGATCGATGAAATACATAACATTTTAATATTCCTCTCTCTCCGTTAAAAAGGTGTTTCGACATTGGCTGTGACGGAAATCCACGTGTTGCCCCGAAAAAACTGTTGTGCAGGTGAAAGAAAATCCAAGGAAAAATGGGTAAGTGTGCAAAAAAAAAAAAAATCGACGATATGCTTCAACCCTTCTCCAAACGACAAATTTTAGATCATTCAAAATTGGAGGCGACCGCAGACAACTTATAAATTGGCAAATTGGGCTTAATTTCTCCGACTGTATAGAAAACACTGTGGGAAAAGAAGAAAATGCTGGTTACCAGCATTTTCTTCTTTTCCCACAATGTTTTCAGAAGCCTTTTATCTTCAGCGTAGTTAATACACGGGATTGTTTAGTAAAGAATTAATTTCATCACCTGACCAAAAAGTGATTCAAAAACTATATTTGGGTTTTCCCCAGCAGCTGCTTTCAAACTTATATATCATCTTTCAAAGTCACATGCATGACGAAGGAGTGTAACATGAATTATGAGATTGTGCAAAAAATGTCATAGCATCTTTATTTCGACGAAATTTGTTTTTAGCCGTTAAAGTGGCCTATTGAGATTTGTATAATTTTATCAAACTTTAAAATTGTATCAATGAATTCATCATGCCGACAATTTGCAGACCACCAATAAGTATGAAAGAGAAATGTACGAGAAAAAAAAAATATCACTGATATGTTTTCTAAAGTGAAAACACGTCGGTTATATGGAATCGTATATAGGATAAGGCACCCTAATGGGATTAATGTAACATCGCCTTTCATCGCCAAAATCGTACGGATTCGGCTAAGACTCGGGTAATCCGTAATCGATGCGGGGACCCAGCGTGTGTCGGCCGATCGATAACGGATTACCCGAGTCTTAGCCGAATCCGTATGTTTTTTTCGGCGATGAAAGGCGATGTTACAAGAAGAGTGCCCTATCCTTAAAACACATGTAGGTACAATGACGTAATATCTGATCTCATGAAAATATGCGGAGTTCCTGATAGCCAAAAGACCTTGCGTTATCTAAACGCCGGAAGTTCACCTAAATTTAGATAACTAATTGTAATCGTCTCCTTTCTCTTGGAAAGAAAATGATAAATTAGTAATGTTTATCACTGGTTAATTCTTGGCAAACAAATCTAAATGGGCCCATATAAAGCTACTTTTACGATTGTGTTGCTTTTTTGAGCATAAGGTGCTTTTCAGGACCATTGTAGATTTGGTTCAGACAACAATTAATCTACTGTCTGGTTTTGACCTACACTTTATAGTTTTTCTACTACGGAAGTTTTTCTGGTCAAGATAGCTGTGGATTTAAATATATATATATTTTGTCTGTTTCCTCTTGCAGTAGGCTACCTTTCATTTTTTTCCCCCAAAATTTAGGGATAGATCCAGCCGAGCAATTTCTCTTTTTATCAAAAATAATTTGATAAGTCGTTTTTATTGTAAATAATAAAAATGCTAAACTCTTTCGCGACTAATGAAATAAATTCCAATTTTTATTCAGGTCTTTTAGTTCAGCTCAACCCCAACCGGAGGTAGACTAAAATTTTGTGATTCTGGTTATCGGTTAGCATTAGGAATCGGTGCACGTTCTGTGTAGTCTGATCTTGGTTTTCTGCCGCCCGCAAAAGCTATTTATAGTCGCCATTGGGCAGTGAAGGAAGACTACACTCTCGACATGTGATCATGAATAAGATAGGGTGATTTATTTGAATCATTATTCTTTGTAAAAAAGTTCAATAAACTAAATCAAAAAACCACATTCTCATCAATAAAAGATTTTTATCTAAACCGCTAAACATTGTGTTCAACTTGACATGTATTTATAAATAAATGTTAGAGCAACAAGTGGTTTTTAAAGAGTGTTATGCTGATAGTATTTGCATAGAAGCAGTTGCTATCCTACTATTATTGAACTGCTTCTGAAAACGGCAGAAGAGAGAAAACGAACGAACAAGCAAGCAAGCAAACGAACGAACGAACGAACGAACAACCCAACGAACAAAAACGTTAACGGAGAAGAAAGAATACAAAAGCTAGCTGGCAACAAACAAATAAATAAACAAATTAAAGTCGCCAATCCAAGATATTTTTTGTTGAATCGATGCTTCCGCCACTTTCTAAAATATTTCAGACATACCAGAGCCACAGCAGATTTTTCATGTCCGCACTTGGTTTCACTAGGATAAAAGCTTTGGCTCTGTGATGTCTTTGTCAAATACACACTCAACTGGCCAACGTCGCCGGTTGGAATCGAACCAGTTCTAAAATCTACCATATTAGGTTCTTAATGCTACGTTACTGAGATGTTGCGTTTTTTTTTTAAATCAAGAAACCGCAAACAGACTCAGTAGATAATTATACAGTATATCTCAGTGGTCAGGCACCATCCTTGTTTTCAAAAAGAATAAACACTCTATCGAAAATAGTCATAGCAAATGCTCAAATAGAGCGTCTTCTGCACGAAGACATGCATCGATGCTCTTCATTAAATTTTGTTTTTCACACTCCTTATAGTCTCAGGGGCTTGTGGCACTCCATGTGTATGTGCATCCTATCTTTTTTTAAACCAAAATGTCACGCGTCTTCTGGTACACTCTGTATTTTTATCTACAAGGTCTATTTAGGTTATTAAAAAAGGAATCGGTTTGAGTGACAAAGCAATAACAATACAATAGATCTTGGATTCGAAACCTCCGTTGCTCAGTGATTAAGGTGTTGAGTTTGAGTCAGGAAATCATGGTTTGATACCTGCTCGCGATGTTCGTCACGTGGAATTGCCTTTGGATAAGGTACAACAGATCCAATGCCAAGCACTGATAAAAATAACCACAGAAATGAGAATTAATTCTTTACCACACGATTATGAGTTTTAAAGACCCATCCTATCAAATGTTGCGCAACTGATGCGGATTGTCTTTGACATGGTCGAAAACGTCGTGTGGAAAGGAGAAAATGCTGACAACCAGCATTTTCTCTTTTCTCCGCTATGTTTTCCAAAGGTTTTTATTAAGAGTCATAGTAATTTTTAACCGTTTGGTAAAAGGGTACAGTAATTACAAACAAAGATATTTCTAGAGTGATCATTAACTATGACAGACGCTAGGAGGAGAGATATTTCAAAGGAAGAAATATGTCTTTTTGAGTGATATTAAAAACTTTGTTGAGATAAGACCTATGTGTCTTACAGCTGTCTGATTGGTTATAAGGTTGAATACCAATATACTATTGCATGTTTAACAATTAGTGTAGTGCACCCACTCTTCCGCCTTTATATAACGTTATTATTTTTAGTTCGATTTTGAAATATGCTTCGCCGAAGAAATTCAGGGAAAATTTAGTGAATCATTAACAAAACCAAGATTGAACTGTGGTGGCATAAATATCTTGTCAGATAAATTAACAGTCAATTAGATATTTTTCTTCATAGCTTAACCCCTTCCCGTGTTCAAAGGATGACTATGATACCTTCAATTAAATATATTTCGAACAAAACATTGTAATAAAAGAAGTAATAAATCTTAAGAAACATTTGCTGCTTTTCTCACAATATTCTCACAATATTCTAAAACTCGGCGAAGAAATAGGATATTTTCCTTGCTTTGTCCCTCGTGTATCTTGTTATCATTTAAGGACGGTATGTTAAAAGACCGTCACTGTATCCGGTTAAAAGTAAAGCCGACTGAATTTTTGCAAAAGTTGAACGTCAAAAGAGTGTCTCGTTTTATTTCTTTGAGATGAAAATTGTACAAATAATCAAGAATTTTCTTTTTACATAATTATCTATCAGCGTAAAATGTACATTAATGCTTTTAGGCGAAATCTACTTGTACAGCCTAGTTTCTTTCATCATATTCATATTTGCTTCGAATCGCCACCTCTAATTTCCAAATTGATGACTGTAGACCACAGTCGCCCTGCAGATCCGGTCTGATTCCGACCTGTATTCTTCAATACCTTTCAGGTGACATCTTCGAACTCATGTGACGCGATTGCGTTCAGATTCACATTATGTCTAAACAGTTTCCGAAATGAGCAGACGAAACTGATGAGGGGATTAGAACATCGACCTCTAGGTTCCCAGCCCTTTCCATTTAATAAATTGCTTATCTCTCCAAAATATTTCCCTTGCCTTGTGTTATCTTAACCGTTTTAGCGATATAAGATTAAACAGGAGCTTTTGTGGACGGCATATATCAAGATCAAACTGCACAGAACACACAGTCTGATCTTGGATCTTTACAGTCCGCATTTTTAGCCAAGCCTATAGAAAAATCTTTCCTTCAGTGGATGTATTTTCAGTCCACGAAGCAGGCGGAGTTGCCAATGAAAGAGTTAAGAGTTACACTTAAACCAAAAACTGAACAGACAGTATTAGTTGTACGGTCAGGTGGCAGGGGACTTGGAAACTTGTTCACGGCTGTGGTGAATCATGTCGCCCCGAGCCGAAGGCGAGGTAGCGACATGATTCACCACAGCCGTGAACAAGTTTCCAAGTCCCCTGCCACCTGACCGTACAACGAATTTATTATACTGCAAAGTTTTACCATTCCAACGTGTGTTAAGCGAAGTTTACATGTTCTTTGGTTTCAAAAATTGAGTACGCTGACGAAGTAGAATTTCCCTTCTGATTGCCCCAATTCAATGAAAACTGACGTCACTGGGAATTGACGTCACTGAAACCTTGGTAAAACGTGCAGTTTGGTGCATAATCTTGATGTGAATCTTGATCGACGCCGCCATTTTGGATGTTGTGTTGAAAGTATAGTCATGTATACGGGGCTCACGAAAGGGAAACTGCTTTAACGTTGGTTTTGCCAGTGTACATGATATATATGTTCGGGGCATATTATCCAATCAGATCACGAGAAATTTCTTTGCAGTATAATAATACTTTTTAAGCCACTCTAGTCAATGGATTAAGTAGGAATGGCTCAAAGATGGTCAATCGCCTTGAATAGATGTGTTACTACTTTACCATACAACCCATGATTATATACAATCCATGATAATAACTTTTGAAAACATTTCTTCACTTATGATGGTCATTGCAACGGGATTCATTCCTCTATCACCGCAGATATTGCCTCAATGATGTTTGTGAGAGAAAGCAGCCAGTGAATTGGAAAAAAGAAATGTCGTGGCGTTGGTAAAAAAATGTGCTGGAAAGCGTGGAAAGGTGTTCTGGCTATGGCTTCCGCGTTGTAAGTGGAGTGATGCTTAAAATGAAGTAGGCACAAATAAGCGTTCATTTTGTCGATAATCCATGCTTTTCAATGATGCTCAGAGCTACATATCGATCATCAGTGGCTCATAACTATGTCGACCATCCATAGTTTTCAAGGATGCTCATAACTATGTCGACCATCCATAGTTTTCAAGGATGCTCATAACTATGTCGACCATCCATAGTTTTCAAGGATGCTCATAACTATGTCGACCATCCATAGTTTTCAAGGATGCTCATAACTATGTCGACCATTCATGGTTTTCAAGGATACTCATAACAATGTCGATCTCATACTCATAACTATGTCGATCATTTATGGTGTTCAAGGGTGCTCATTACTTTTTGGATTATCCATGGTGTTCAAGGGTGCTCATAACGATGTCGAACATCTATGGTTTTCAAGGATACTCATAACTATGCCGACCATACATGGTTTTCAAGGATGCTCATAACTATGTCGACCATCCATGGTTTTCAAGGATGCTCATAACTATGTCAGTCATCTATGGTTTTCAAGGATGCTCGTTACTTTGGCGATCATCCATGGTTGTAAAGGATGCTTGTTACCATGTTTGTCATCTATGGTTTTGAAGAATGCTTGTAACTATGTAAGGATAGTCTATGGTTTTCAAGGATGCTCGTAACTATGTTAATCATTCATTGTGTTCAATGATATTTTCTAAGTCGTTTCCCGCAAATTTCTTTTAGTCGAAATTGAGTTTAAAGTGCGGATAAAGCTTACAAATATATTGGGCAACAAGACCGTCAATTTGTCCTATTAATTAAAAGAGCAAAATCGATCGTTTAATCTAAGCAGGATTTATTTAAAAAAAAAAAAAATCACGAAGAAAATAAGGTGCCAGTACACTTGTCTTTTTTGTCACTTTAATCCCGAAACCCTCTGCCAATTAATCAATTTGGATTTGAAAATATTTCAATCTCTATAATAAAGAAAAAAATATTGTAAACCCTTTTAGCGCTTTTTGCGGACGAAGTATGAAAGCAGGAGATTCTACTGACAGCACGTGTGGTCTGATCTTGAGTCTACAGCGTCCGTTTGTTTAGTGAAGCCCAGATGATAATATCTTTCTGAGTTTCAGTGGATTGTATTTCCAGCCGGGGTAAGAATTTCAATTTGTATATTTGGCACTGGAGTTGTGCTTTCTTTTCGGAACTTTAAAAACCTTTTCAGTCGTATCTTTGCTACATTTCACTCATTCATGTGTTGCCTTGGTTTCATCGGTACTTGACCGGAGCCCTGTTGTGTCTGATGACGGGACATTTCGTACCCAGACAATTCGTACCAGAACAATTCGTGCCGCACAATTGGTACCCAGGACATTTCGTATCTAGGATAATTCGTACCAGGGAAAATTGGAATCCAGAACAATTTGTAATGGAACCATAATGGAAATAGCCGATGCCCTAGTAGTTAAAACAAAGCGAACAATGGGTGATATATTGGCTATTATATACCGGTTTTATGTCTAGCAGTGTATATGCCCAAAAACTGTACCGACAGACAAAATAAAAATTCACTTCAAATAATTGTCTCATGTACCAAGTATCCTGGTACGTATTGTCCATGGTACGAGTTGTTCTGGTACGAACTGTCCAAGGTACGATTTGTCCTGGGTATTGAGAGCATATGCAGACGACAAATTCAAAGTGACTAAAATGACAATATTTGTCCTTGATAGGACAGAAACCAGCATTTTCTCCTTTTCCCACAATATTTTCAAAAGTCTTCCGTGTCAGGGTCGTAAAAACTCGGGATTGCGTAGTTCAAGATTGAACACCGAACATACAAAGCAGATCATTTATCTGCAGACTTGGTGGCTGATATAATACGAAAAATACAGACGGAATTCCCAATAACACAAGATAATAAGCTAATCACCTCTAATCAACTGTAAAGAGGAGTCACAGATATGATTGAGGTAATTTTTGACGACCTAAGCCACCCAATAAAGTCTTATTTAAATGTCGAACTAATGTAGTTTCAATACTGAATGTCTAAAAAAATTCCATTTTCTTCGTCATTGACTCATTATTAACTCTTTATCAAACAACAAAGTCTTAGACTAATCCAAACTAACATTGATTGATTGTATGATGTTTAACGCCGTTTTCAACAAAATTTCAGTTATATCGCGGCGGCTAGTGCACCTATCCATGCTTTCCTGGAGTTTCTTTTGCCAGTACTCAGCACAATATTCTTTCCAAGCCACTGGCTGCTTTCCCACATAACCATCGTCGAAACAATGATCAGCGGTGTGAGAGATATGAATCCTGTCGCAATGACTATCATTAATCCTCGGAAGAGGATTGGCCGAGCCGGGGATCGAACCGGCGGCCCCCTGTTCTTGAGTCCTGTACGCTACCGACTGCGCTATCGGGGCTCGACCAAATTTAACAGCCATTGCATACGAATAATTAGATCTGGCTGAAGTAGTGTAGCTTGTCTCTGATAGGTGAATAAACATTGTGAGAAAAAGAGAAAATGCTGGTTACGTGATTGTTGAAAAACGTTAAAAAACGTGATTGTTGGATCAAATGTTGATCTATTATCTTGTTATGTTTATGTATTCTTATAGCATGATCCTCAATAAAACAGATATCTCCTTAATATTGAGAGACAATTTGTTTTGAGCCATGCTTTATCTTTTTTTTCTTATTACTCTTGATTTTTAGCATGTCTGTTCATTTCTTAGGGGGGGGGGGTCCTTAAAAATAGAGATGAACAAAGGGTTAAATATATGAAAGAATGGAAGAATACCATTTTAGTTACATTGTCACCTATCGACTTATATCAGAATGTTTTATCAGTTTTAATCAGAGAGGAAGTCTACTATTATCTCTAATAATTTTCTTCTTTATCATAAAACACACACTTAAAATTGCTCAACGGTTTTACGACACTCAATCACCGAGGTCTGTGATAACCACGGTAGTGATAGAAAAATTGCAGATAATAATAACTTGACACTCGAGTAAACCATAACAGTTACAACCAATCTGTCTGTTCTCTGTATTCTATCAGTTCCGATGCATCTTTTTTATGTGTGCTAGCTTTTTGGCCAAAGACATTTCGGTTAAGGACTTTCAATCATTCGTTACACCGCCATACTCTCTTTGGTGAAGGGATGCCCTCTTTGACGAGAAAAAAATGGGAAAATAAAGTAAGCCGTTTGATTTATGGAAACCAGTTTCACAAAAGATACCAGAACGTTGTTTACTTCACTGAAGCTTTCATTATTAGGGTTCTTACGGAATACTCCCTTTATGCATAGTTAGAGGCAAGATCCGAAATATGGTAATGAGGTTTGGGGTAATTTGCATAATAAACGAATATCTCGAAGTAAAAATAAATGCACTCAGTACGTATATATAGCCCGTAGTGTTTCCATCGCTCGGTTCGATGACGCTTGTTGACACCATCATCATTTTCTTTAGGTTCCTACAATGCGTTCATCTTCTCCGCCTACCTTTGACGTGGCCTATTTTTACAACAGAATCTCCGTAACCAAAACGGATATTTATCAGTTAGCTGTTACCGGTGCCTTAATTTTTTTTCACTTAATATTGGTGAGTTTTCACCCTCTTTCAGAAAATGGGGAAAAAAACAAGCCGATGAAACCAAGAGAGCATGGGGCTTTAAAGGCCATTACATGTCAATATATAGTGCCGCTGTTGCAAGTCAGAGTTTTTTCTCAGGGGGCTTTGGTTCTTCTGTGTTAAAAAAAAAACAACACACTTGTCTAAATCGAAAGCTTGTATTCAAACATCTTAAATATTACTCCCATGGTAGAATTTGTATCGGAAAGGGTAGAACACATTGTTGAAAAAGGAGAAAATGCTGGTAACCAACATTGTCTCCTTTTCCCATAATCTTTTCAAAACGGCTTCTTCCCCAGGATCATTTAAATTCGGTATTGTTCAGTATAGGGTTAAATACGCATGTTGTATAAAACAGCACTGTCTTATAGATCTATAGATCTCGCATTACCTCTTTTCTAGAACTGGTCTCTTTCGCTCGGCTTGCAGCCAGGCGCATGACAAACTTCTGTTTCGTGAAGGTTTTGAAGTCTATGTTTTCCTAAACAAGATCTTTGAAAAAAGTATTTTGGTTATTGCCAACCATGTTCTCTTCAAGAGGTTGTGAATTTGGTCAAGAACCAACTTGGTTGATGACTGCTTTACCTGTCGCCTTTTTTCTTCTGTAATAGTTTTTGAACTTTAAAAAAATCCGTCTTTTCAAGGTATGGCAAGTTGATGATCGCAAATTGTTGCAGTTGCTCTGCAGGACATTCTGCTTAAAAGTTACAAGAAATATTTGAGAAATGAGTAAACATTCTTTAGCAGGGTCTTCAATATAGGTTTTTAGACTTTACATGATTTATCTTAGGGATTGCCCTATTGATCTGAATGTGAGACTAGTGGAATATCAAATGAATCAAACGGTCATAATTTTCTTACTGAGATCTTCTATGAGACCTCTCGGAGGACGTCATTGTGTTCCATCAGTAATAACAAGTTCTTCAAGGAATAAATTCGATTCGATGAAACAATTTAAATCAAAACCTAAAGCGCCTTTCACAGCTGTAGTTGCATTTGCGGTCAGTGTAGATCAAGATCAGACTGCTCAAAACGTGCAGTCTGATGTTTGATCTACACTGTTCGCTTTGCTGAGTCACTTTGGACAAAAGCAACTTTGAAATTTCTCTTACTTGGGTCTTATTTCTAGACTAGATATATATGATGGGTTTAACTGGCGCTCTTAGGGTTAAAACCCACAACATAGGTGAAAGAGCCAAGATAGAATTTTGTAATATAGATACCTCAAATATTACCTCAGTGACATATCTAGAAGGCGCGATGAGGTGAAGTGTCAATTGTAACTGCCATGAAGCTAACAGCGATATCATCCTACCGTCCAAGGCATGTCTCCATATATGGTATTGTGAGTAAGAACGGGATTATCTACATGCAGTCTATCTCTGAGCTTATAAACAAAGAAGCTAATTTGTCTTTGACGTAATGAGAAACCTCTTCTTAACAACTTCGGCATTTGTTTATTTGACTTAATACTTTTTTGTAGATTATTTTTTGTTCAAATTGGATAACCGCTGACATGACAGTTGTTTTCCCATTTCATTGTCGCCTGACAAATTTTTACCGATTACCAATTCAACGCAATCTCTATTCCGTTCGATTTTGGCTTTTGACGCCTCTGGCATTGATATCGATTGAAATCATTGTCACCGTCGGGTTCTTACCACGATGTTATCTGTACAAATCCAACACCATAAGACCTGAGTCACGAAGGCTCGGTAGTTCACCTCTTAACAACCATGTTCAATGGCGTGATGATGAAATTGTTTTCCAATGCTTTGCCGCTGGCAGAGACAATCCCTTATATAGTAAACAACTTTTATCATGATTTTGAACTAGTACAAAACATATGTACCATTACAATTACCAAACTATCCTGCGTATGTAAGATCCTGTGGAAGAAGGCTTATGAAGGCTGGTAAATAGCATTTTCTCCTGTTCTCAAAATGTTTTTGTACCTTTTTATCGACAAATTCTATCACTTTTAGCCACATCTAATATATTTTCTTCAAATGCTTGTGACACAGGTAAGTTTGAATTTTTGGCGTCAGGTACAGAATTTAAGACCGAATTATATTCAACAGCAGAAGTTCAATGTTGTACCACAAGAAATTGTTTTGATTTTGTCTATATTGAAAGCATTGGTCAATGAAAAATAAATAAATAAATAAATAAATAAATAAATAAATAAATGCGATTCAAATGACTCGATTATCTTTGAAAACATTTTGGGAACAGAGGAAAATGTTGGTAACAAGCATCTCCTCTTCGTTTTCCAATGTTTTCAAAGGCATTTGTCCCCAGGGGTAATAAAACCACGGTGTGCCTAGCTATTTAGCGCAGTCGGTATCGTACCAGACTTTAGACGATGGGTGGCTGGTTCGAACACCCAACTCGGCCAGTATCTTTCTGAGGATTGCTAATAGTCATTGCGACAGGATTCATTTCTCTCTCGCTGCTTATCATAACCATAGAAAATGGTTACGTCGCAAAGCAGTCAGTGACTTAGGGAGAATATTATGCGAAGTGGTACTGATAAAAGAAACTCCAGGAAAGCACTGGTTAGGTGCCCTGGCCGCCACAATATAACTTAAATCATGATTAAAACGGCGTTAAACACAAAACAAACAAAATTCAGTACAGGATTTTATTCGGTAAAAGGTTAAAGGTAGACAAAAAAAACCGTACATTGGTCAGATTGACCATACTTTTTTCTCACAATATGACATATGGCCCGCAACACGCGAAAAGGGGCATTAGGACGTTTGCGTAAAGTGTCGTCTTTGATCAGGCTGATCCGAGACGACACTTTCCGATCGTGTGTGATTTTCTGTTTCACGCAAGTCTGCTGTAGGACAAAATCTAATATTGACGTAGACTGCCGTCTCGGATTGGCCTGTGCGGACTGCGCAGGCTGATCCGATACGACACTTTACGCAAATGTCCGAATGCCCCTTTTCGCATGTTGAAGGCCATATCGAGATGAAAACAACCTAGCTGATACATGTCATCTTTTTATCAATAAGCTACATGACAAAACCTTTGTAAACCTGAATTCAAGAAGTTTGTTATTGCGGTTGTTTGCACAAACGGTGAGTCCACAACACGGTTGGCATGCTGGTAAAAATGACATGGTCCCCAAAATATTTTAGCTTTGCTGTGTGAAAAAGGGGTTTAATGTATCTGCTAAAAGTATCGATTCATGTCAGCCTGCGCAGTCTGCGCAGGCGGACATGGATCGAAGCTTTTTGCCTATTTGTAAATTTTCTCCGTGTACAAGGACATTCTACTTTGTGATTCAGTCGGTTGTTAGACAAAATGGATTTTATGGATCCATAATAACGCGATGACTTAGTTGGTATATTCTAGTATAGAGATGCATTAAACACCCTTTTCATAGAGCATGACTCACTTATTTACAGGCAATTGAAGTGCAGAGGTTCATTGTGGTCACAACAATGAAATACTAATTGTTGTGATTTGATGGCCTGCAAAGATCTATTTTCTCATCGCTATGCTCACAGCAAAATATAAATATTCACACTGAAGAACTGAAAGGTCCATGTCTGGATCGATGCTGAGGACGAAGGATTTCAATCCAAGAGGTACATGGTTCGGGCCTCGCTAAGAATAATTTCATCAGCAGTCACAGTGTTTTGAAATGTGTTCTGGTACACGTAAAACTGCTTCTACAGGAGAAGAAGGAGAAAAAAAGAGAGAAGTAAACATGACACAAGGTGTATCCACTGACAGTATAGACAAAAGTTCCGATTGCAAGGAAAGTGCACCATGTCAAAGGGAACCGTCTGCTGTAGGGTCCCATAAAAATCGTATAAACTTGCGATGAATTCGAAGATAAATTCTACTTTTGGTAACGGAGCCTTAAGTGACTAGACATTAATCTATTAATCCTTTCAGTGCTATACGTGCAGTCTGATCTTAGATCTATACCGTCTGCTTGTTTTGTCAAGCCTTGTTTTCATCAAAATCTTTCTGGGTGTCAGAGAGCCTTAAAAAAGGATTGACTTTATTTAAATTTTCCTCACTGTTCATCTGCGCCACTTCTACCATTTCCGCAATGCTTTCAAAATTCTTTTATTACTGAAACAAAAACAAAAAAATAAAATCAATCGTCTTCAGATGGTAGAGTGTTAATCATAAGAAGGAAAAGGTTTTGCAAACATTGCAACAATGAACAAAGACAAGATATGTTTGTAAGAATGATGCGTCAATAATCTTAGATCTTCGTCAAATGACATATAAAGTCGATCACGTACACTCGATAGAATTTAATATACGTCATTAACTTTTTCTTTTTTTATTGATTTTTGATTATCAAAGTCTATGCAGGGGACATCTAAGCTTTGTTTTTTGAGCACCTCGTACTTAAATAACAAATAAATAACAAGGAACTTTTATACTATCACGTTTCCTATGGCTTTATGAGTTAAATAATATCTACTTATCGGACAGTGTAGATCCAAGATCAGACTGCACGTTCTGTGCAGTCTGATCTTGGTCTACACTGTCCGCAAAAGGTAATTGAGTCGCGCTAAGCAGCCAAAGGGTTTAAAGATTTTAACGTTAGATTCTTTGTCTGTCTGTGTGTCTGTCTTTCTGTCTCTCTCTCTCTCTCTCCAGTTGAAATCCACAGTCATAAAATGAAATAGAGAATGTAAATAATAGATCTCTTAGATCAGACTTTACAAAATGTGCAGCGATTATATTAAAAAGAAAACTTTTAGGTTGAGATACTTGGAAAAGTTCATTTTACATATTGAAACGACTCTATGTCTCTCTGCTAAAAAAGAAAATGGGTTTTCATGATGATACGATAAATGAAAATTTAGCTTTAAATTTTCGTCATAAAATTGTATCGTAAGATATATACATGTACTATTGTTTGTAGACTGAAACAAGGAGTTGCGAAAATTCTAGTTTCACTTTCGGGTTAAAGAGACAAGTCGTTCATTATATAACATACATTGATTGTATAACGAAAAAGGGGACATCGTAAAAGAAAACAAACAAGCAGGAAAAATTGTACACGACTATTTTCGTCATGAAGGAAATCACTTGATAAAACATTGTGGTACAAGACACGCAAATTCTCCTTTGCAACACGGTTTACACATGTATTAAAGTGCTGACTATTAACCTAACGACTAATTTCAGGCTTGTCCATTTTTAAAGCATTTGATGGATGCGGATACAAACTGTCCTAAATGATATGCTTTGCTGTCCTTTTTTGACAGGGCAGAAAATATTGCAGTAAAAGGAGAAAATGCTGGTAAACAGCATTTTCTCCTTTTACCACGATCTTTTTTAAAAGCCTTCTTCCTCTTGGTCTTCACATTTTTGCATTGGTTCCAAAAGGGTTAGACCTTGACTATTGTTGTTTATTTATCATTATATAATGCAGCCATGCTCTGTGAAAGGGGGCTTAATGCATCTGCAAAAAGTATCGACCTGTTTCAGCCTGCGCAGTCCGCGCAGGCTGACACAGGTCGAAACTTTTTGCTCTTTTGTAAATTTTCTGCATGGCCAAACACCATTCTACCTCATTTTTCAGTCGGTTTTGAGACAAAATGGAGTTTATAGATCCATAATCATGTGAAATCTTAATTTGTACATTTGAATCACGCAGATGTATTTACCCTTTACCACACAATCCCGACTTTAAATGACCATGAAAAAAAAAGAAAAACTTTTGAAAACATTGTTGGAAAAAGAGGAAAATGCTGGTAACCCTTTCAAAGACAAATTCCACCTTTTGAGTCATATCAGATTTGTCGTCTGCAAATGCTTTGAATTTGACAAGTCCAAAATTTTGCCGTTTGGTAAAGAGTTCAACCCCTTTTTCACAGAGCGCGGATCAACTGTTTTAAAGTCGTCTGATGCAAGAATGTTGCAGGAAGTAATGAGTGAATGGGAAACCAGAATGAAATAATGCGGATAATAATGATACCATTTATAGTAAAAAAATGAAGAGATAGTTTTGATCCCTTAGATTAATATTTTGTTAAAAATATACATAATCATTGGGGGAAACCCTGGCAATTATTGCATTCGTAGGAGTGCCTTGTCATAGAATGGCTTCAAAAATATGTCTAACTGTGAAAATTAGATTAGACTGCATTTCTATGGCAGTTTGATCAAGATCTGTTCTGTCCAAAGAAGTGACTTAATGTTCTTCCAAGCAAGCTAAAGATGAAGAATCCCACAATAGTACTTTGACGTTGTACTTAACATTTTAACTCTTTGCCCTTTGATCTCCTTCAAGATTTCTGCATTATGAAACTGTGAACATGTTTAAATTTTCTTTCCCAAGCTCTTTTCTCTAGATATTCAGCTGAATATTTCACAACAGGGATTTCGCATTGTCGGTTGATCTCGGAATGTATTTCGAAAATCTCTCTCAACTTTCCATTTTCTTTTTTGCTGACTAAACGGCGTAAAATAAATGAGCCATGCTCTGGCAAAAGGGGGCTTAATGCATCTCCGTGATCCATGGTACCAAGCAAGCCATCACACACCCATGGATCCATAATATCCACTTTTTTTTTAACAACCAACTTTAACATGAGGTTGACTGGTCTTTGGACATACAGAAAATTGACCAATAGCGAAATATTTCGGCCCAGTTCAGCCTGCGCAGACTGCGCAGGTTGACCTGGGCCGACACTTTTCGCAGATGCATTAAGCCCCGTTTTCAAAGAGCATGGCTCGATATTTTTTAGATTTGAAATATCAAAATTTATACAGTTCTAAAAAATAGGTTTACGACAAGAAGCTTTCTTGGTTTTTAATCAAGTAGCAGACGGTCTAGATTCAAGATCAGACTGCACGGTCTGTGCAGTCTTAGTTAGATTCATGCTATCTTAAGATCATATGACCTTTTCCTTTGCATTCAAAGGTTGAATAAATACATATAAGCGGCTGTCCAGAAAAGGGAACTTTAATGCATCTTCGTAATGCATTATACAAAGACAGTTGTCATAAGATAGACTCATTTTTCCTATAATTCGACTGAATCATAAGGTAGAATGGTCCTTTGACGGACAGACATTTTACCAATAAAAAAAAGAAAAACCGACCCATGTCAGCCCGCAAAAACTGCGCAGGCTGACATGAGTCGATACTTTTGCAGATGCATTAAGCCCCCTTTGCAGAAAGCATGGCTCATTTGTACAATAGAATACATGTAGCTTTACCCTTTCATCACTAAATATGGCCTGCAACACGCGAAAAGGGGCATTCGGACATGTGCGTAAAGTGTCGTCTCGGATCAGCCTGCGCAGTCCGCGCAGGCAAATCCGAGACGGCACTTTCCGTTTTTATGTAATTTTCTGTTTTGCGCAAGTCTACTGAAGAACAAAATCTAATGTAGTCGTAAAGTGCCGTCTCAGATTAGCCTGCGCAGTCCACGGACTGCGCAGGCTGATCCTAGACGACACTTTACGCAAATGTCCGAATGCCCCTTTCGCGTGTTGCAGGCCAAATATAATAATAGACTCAGCTGTCTTCGGCGGCTGAAAATACGACCCTCAGAAACTCAGAATTGTGTTTTATCTTAATAATGGCATGACCGAAAAAAATGGACAGCACGTTCTTCGCAGTATGATCTTGATTTATGCCGTCCGCAAGCGCCCCTCTCTTGACTTACGACACTTATAAAATAAAGGATAAACATGAATAATGAAATTTTACACAAAAAATATTTCTTCAAACTTCCCACTTTCTCTCTCGATGACTAGTTAATTAGTCAATAAAAATATGTGCCAGGCTCTGTGAAAAGGAGGTTTGATGCATTTGCAAAAAGTATCGACCCACGTCAACTTTTGATTTTTGGTACATTTTCTGTATGTCCAAAGGGGAGACCATTCTCGTTTTTTATTTTTCAATTTCAAACTAATGCAAATTCTGTTTAGCTAAACCAAACGATTTAGCCATTTAGACTTTGCGTTACTTTCTAAATCTTAAATAAATCTAAAAATGCACTTAAGCATAGTTGGTGATTACGAACCAGAATCTAGAACCTCAAATCTTTACCCCCAAAAAGACCCTTTAGTTGTAATTAACAATTAAAGAGCGAAAGATCTAGACCCAAGATCAGACTGAACACAATATGCAGTCCTATCTTGATCTAAAACGTCAGATTCAAGCTATGACATTCTTTTAAGGACGGTAAATGTTTAAAGACTTTACCACACAATCTCGAGTTTTTACGACCCTGGGAAAGAAGCCTTTTGAAAACTTTGTGGGAAAAGGAGAAAATGCTGGTAACTAGCATTTTCTCCTTTTCCCACAATGTTTTCTACCCTTTTAGAGTCAAGTTTCATAAATTAAGCCACGGTTCACTTGTGGTCCGCAACAGCTTTGAATTTGGACGAGTGCAAAAAAAATTGTCGTTTGGTGAAAAAGTTAAGACTTTACCAAACGATACCATATTTTTTTTACAGTCAGGGTAAAAAAAAAAAATCCATTCAGGAGAATGAAGATTAAAAAAAGACAGCCAGCTTTTTCTACTGTTTTTTAAAACATTTTCGTCTTCCTTTACAAACACAAGCCAAGTATATCGAGCAAAATTTAATTTGTCATCTACGAATTTTTTAAATATGGACAACTGTAAAAACTTGGTTTCTGATAATCAGTTAACCCTTTACCACACAATCCTGAGTTTTAACGACCCTAAGGAGGAAGGCTTTTGAAAACATTGTGAGGAAAAGGAGAAAATGCTGTTAACCAGCATTTTCTCCTTTTCCCACAATGTTTTCTATCCTATCATTTGATCCACATTTAGTTTGTTTTCTGCAAATGCTTTGAGTTTGGATAATTCTGATTTTTTTTTTTCATTTGGTAAACAGTTAGAGGGCTCTTGACCCCGAACGATGTTGGATTTTCCAAGATGACTAAATTTCCGTATCAAGATATACTTTAACCTTGATTTGACCCATTGCCCCGTATCCTTTTTATCGCGAAGAAATTTTCCACAACTAGTGTTTTAAGTATTTCAAAAAAACCCTAAATTTAGCCCATAGAAACTCAACTTAGACGAGGGAAAAGTAAGAAAGGGTAGTAAAAAAATGGATAAATTGATCGTTTCAAGTAAATGATCCATCTACCACGATGTTTTTAAATGCCCCGAAGGAAAAGAACGTGGATGTGCGCTATGAAGAGGTATGGACTGAAATTGAATGCTTCAAAAACGTTTACATGGTGTCACGTGAAATTGTACGAGTATGTCGTGAAATCTGTATCCTCTTTTATCGTATGTGTACGATGAGGAAAGAAAGAAAGAAAGAAAGAAAGGAAGGAAGAAAGAAGACTTATTTAAATAGAGAATGAAAATATCATTTTTCACTCTTTGAGAAAACCCAATGCGAAAGGCAACGTCCAACTGCCCAAAATGAATTATCTTAATTAAATTGTCCATTTCGCCCAATGTTTTCTAAAGCCGTATACTAGTGGTGTGTTAGGATAAAGATCACAGAAAGCAAAGAACATTATATTTTCTTGAGGATTACCATGCCGATGATGAAATCAGAGCCCGTACTCACCTATCCATTCTTAACCCTTAAGCTGTTAGATGACTTAAACTGAAGATTTCCAGCCAGTGGTAAAACCCAATAGTTTACGATTAAAAGTTTTGCTCGTAGGAGAAAGCTCGTCTTATCGGACAGTGTAGATACAAAATCAGACTGCACGTTCTGTGCAGTCTGATCTTGATCTACATAGTCCGCAAAAAGGTCAGTGAGTCACGCTTAGCAGCCTAAGGGTTAGTAACTTTCCTTGGCATGAATAATCTAAATTTGAAAGTAACACTACTTCTCATTTGCTAAACCAAATGGTTTAGCCAATCAGAAATTATGTTCCTTTCTAAATCTCCAATATGCTAATATTGTAGTTAAGGAAAGTTGGTGAATTCTTTTCTCACTTCTAATTCTTAATTCTAATTTCGAAGTCTAGCCATTTCATTGGCTGAGACACAATGTCCCAGCCAAGCAATTTTGGAATTCAAAATGTTAACAGTTGTTAGTTTGGTTTGAAAGTACACGCCTGAATTTTTTGTTTACCTGTACATTTTTTTTCCATGAAAGGGAAGGTGAAAAAATGTGACTCAGTGAGCGTACGTATGACATACCTCATCATAAATTTTACCCCCTACTTTGGTTTTGTCTTAAAATCGGGTCATATCTCTCCGTCAACATGTTATTTAGAATTAAATGTTTACGTCAGTCCAGACTGACGTCACACGGTGTTGTACGTATGGCTGGTTTTCTAACGACTAGTGTATCGAATGGCCTAATCAGTGAAAAGAGCTGTATTCAATTACCTGTATTTTATCTAAAACCTTAAAAACCTATTAACCTGTTTACAAACATGACATTCCCCTATGCTGTATACATTTGAATGACAGAGAGAGAGAGAGAGAGAGACAGACAAACAGACAGACAGACAGACAAAAAGACAAAAAGACAAAAAGATAAGGCGTGAAAAAGAAAGTCAAAGTAACATTTGGAGGATTGAAAAATTTCTTGCGAACGGAGAGAATTAGAGTATTCGTCTATATATTTTCCGGGAAAAGTTTGTAACAATGCTCATTTTGACCTAGAAACAAAAGAAAGAGTAATACCCAAGGTCAAACCCTGCTGATTATGGGATTTGAACCCAAAACCTTTCAAGCTCTACATCACAGTCTCCCACATTTCTCGGGTGTTTCTATGTTCCTCCAGCCGAGCCCAGGTATCTCAGTCGGTAGTGTACAGGACTTGAGAGTAGGGGATCACTAGTTCCATTCCCGGCTCGAGGACTGATGATAGTAATTGCGACAGGATTCATGCCTCTCTCACCGCTGACCATTGTTTCGATAATGGTTATGTGGGAAAGCAGTCAGTGGCTATGAAAGAATATTGTGCGGGGTACTAGTAAAAGAAACCTCAGGAAAGCACAGATAGGTGGATAGGTGCACTGGCCCCCGCGATATCACTGAAATAATGTTGAAAATGGCCTTAAGTCCTGTACAATCAATCAATCAATCAATCAATCAATCAATCTATCTATCTATGCTCCTCTTATACAGAAAATAACGGGATTATACAGTATTTCAAAAAAAACGCATGCGTGAGGAAAATAGAGCTTATCGTCGTAAGATAAAAGACGCATTCGGCATTAAGACCACAGGCTAAAGGGGTCCTGTGTGCCACAGAAGTTAAAATGGATTTGTATAAGTACAACAGATGTACTGTGCTCCTCACCCACGATGTTGGTTTTCCGTAAATATGTTCTTTGACAAGGCGGTGTAAGGCGCAAACCTAGCCTAAGTTGAGTAACTGAGTAGTGTGGTTTTACTGAGAAGTGTACGGTTAAAAGCGGCGTGAAACACCAATCAAACAAACTACGAAGTTTTTGATGTATTTTGAAGTAGAATTTTTTAAGTACTTCACATGAGTGTAATTCAATCGAGTAGACTTTAAACAAATAAGACCCCGCCCCGCCCACTTCTTTACAGTCATACATGGAAATTAAATAGACAGAATTTAATATTTTTACCTAAAACTTCTAGAAAAAACGTATAACGCAAAACTGGCAATAATCAAGTTCTTATATCACGGACAACATCTCGCCGTATCGGACAGCGTAAATCTAAGATCAGATGGCTCCTTATGTGCCGGCTGAATTTTGATTTTCCACTTTCAGCAAAATCGCATCGAGTGTCGCATTTAGCAGCTTAAACCTTTAGCACACAATCCTACGTTTTAACAACCCTGACAGAGAAGGCTTTTAAAACCTTGTGGGAAAAGGAGAAAATGCTGGTAACCAGCATTTTCTCTTTTTCCCACAAAGTTTTCTACCCTTTCAGAGATAAATCTTATCATATGAGCCACTGTTGATTTATCGCCTGAAAATGCTTTCAATTTGGACAAGGCTAAAACTTTGTTGTTTAGTAAAATGTTAAGGACTGTAATTTTGAAATAATCGTTTTTTTCCCCTACGCCTTTTGGTTGGTCTTTTCTTGGAAGATTTTATGGGAAATGTTCAATGAGAACGATGATTTCGTGACTGTTGACCGCAGGCACTTAGTTTTTGACAAACTTTGCCTTCTGTAACCTAATCTTATATTGTTTGACAAGATTTAACTGACGCATCTGCAGATTCTGTGAACTCGGCTTTGGTTAAGTTCGTCATACAAAATGACAGGTTTAAGCCGACTATTGTTACATATCCTGTCTCACCCATACAAAAAGAGTCTTCAAGGAAACGGACGGAGAGCTTGCCGAAGTACGAGTATTATTTGTCGCAGCTCAGTAATACCACACTGTACTTGGTTGCAAAGAGTCGCAAGTTTATGAAAAGAACTGGTGCCTAGGCTGTCGACGCACGTAAATACCATTTATAGACAAGTACATGTAGTTTTGCTCCTCGCATTCAGGGGCTCTCTGCGACGCTATTAGTAAGATGTTCAATCTGTAAATAAGAAGTTCTATTGCGTATTGTTGTGCTAGCCAAAAACCTAGCACTGTTGACTGGATTGTGTTTTACATAGCTTTAAAATTATTTCGTATATACGTGCAGCCTGAACTTGGATTAAATCGTCCGTTATCTATTACTAAACTTTGCCAAAAAGCAAGTTCAACTGAGGTGGAAATCTATTAACCCTTGGGCTGGTGAAAAAGACCTTTTGCGGACAGTGTAGATCAATATCGGACAGCACAGATCTTGGATCTACACTGTCCGATAAGGACATATCTTTTTCCAATTAATACCATTGAAAAAGGGCGGGTTGAAAGTGTTTTTTTTTTATATTTATAGTGGGACAAGGGTTAACAGATCTCGAAAAAATGTCGGCTTTATGTGGTTGGCATAGAAATAATGGACAGGGTGGTTCCTGTTCAGAGTCTCGTACGTGTAATATAGGGAAACCGGTCTCCTCTGCCATTCTCCCTATTTTGGTCCCAGTTAGATAACTCGTCCTCCTTTTACATAATCTTACGTTACCTTGTAACAAATGAAAATACGGATCACTAGATTAGGCTTAAGATTTATTTAGCTCGCAATGGGGAGACCGTGATAACAAGTGACTTAGAATGTATTGCCGCCTGGATCCAGGCTATCCGCCCACATCTTTGGTTTGTTTTCTTTTATCATTTGAGTTACATCGCGACGACCAGTGTACCTATCCATGTTTTCACGTACACTACCGACTGCGCTTCCGGTGCTCGATCATGACACTTGAGATGAGTAAAAAGGAATAAGAGGTACAGAGCCACTTAAGAAAACAGTGTAACATTTTTTTTTTTCTGATTGGTCGACCGAGACAAGAAGAACAACTGTCACACTGTTTTCTGAACTCATATTTATTCGTTGGGAAGTATAAAAAAAAAACTTAAAAATCTATAATAGGTTAATTAAATGCTGGAGGAGAAACGAAGGGTACTTGAAAAAGACTCCAGCAAGTTCAAACCCTTTCAACGCCATAGGTGAAAACAGGGCTTTTGCAGACGACATAGATCAAGATCAGACTGCACAGAACGTGAAGTCTGATCTTGATCTATTCCGTCCGCTCGTTTAATCAAGCTCATAAAATATAAGAATCTTTTCGAGTTTCAGCAGATGATATTTTCAGCCATTATAAGAGGTCGAATTTATATTTCTCGCGCTGAAAAAGGTGAAGTAAGTGAAGTGCTATGGCTTATTTCACTAATCGTGACATTAGAGAAAGAAAAGAAGTACACCGAATGACGACTATCGAGTAAAAATCGCAGTATGAAATGTTTGCGTAAGGTTTTAATCCTAATTAGTGATATTTCTTATGGAAAAAAAAAAACTTTACTCAATAGTACAACTTTCGTCCTCAGTCTGAAATAACTGTGGGCAATTTATCTTCCCTTTCGAACTTTGTGGGCTTGAGATCAGACTACACAGAACCTGTAGTCCGATCTTCAATCCAAACTATTCTTTAGTTTGTAACATAGTCATTTCAACTGCAACAACATTAATTTTATGCTTCTTTTTTTTTTATCTGACTGACATCTTCAGATGCATGTATAGTGATTGATTGAATCTGCGTTTATCTATAGTTGCCACCGGTTGCCCATGTGGGTGACACCCCCTAAAGGCTGTTTTGATACGAGGGATAGTGCAAGATACTAGACGAAACCCATCCTAAGTTACGCCTGGTTCTTTTACGTGCTCGGTGTATAGCACCGTCACACGCGACCTCGGTTTCACGTCTCATCCGAGAGACTATTAGTAATTTCAAATGGCCAGCCTTAGCCACATCCTCAAGCGACCGAAGATTTGATGCTTTCAAGTCCTACGCTCTACCACTTGAGCTATGCGGGCTAATCATGCATGTATAAAGAAGTAAAAAGCTGAAGGTAGCGATTAGGACGACGGATTTATAAACAGAGAATCCGGGTTCAATCCCGGCCAGTGGTATAAAACCATCGGAAATGTCCTTGGGAAAGAAATTGCGGAGCCCCGGCCTTGTGTCGGTCAGCCAAGGAAAGATAATTATGAATACGTTGGTTGACGATGTCATATCAGCTTAAAAGATATTAAAAACAGTATTAGTTGTACGGTCAGGTGGCAGGGGACTTGGAAACTTGTTCACGGCTGTGGTGAATCATGTCGCCCCGAGCCGAAGGCGAGGTGGCGACATGATTCACCACAGCCGTGAACAAGTTTCCAAGTCCCCTGCCACCTGACCGTACAACGAATTTATTATACTGCAAAGTTTTACCATTCCAACGTCTGTTAAGCGAATTTTACCTGTTTTTTGGTTTCAAAAATTGAGTAAGCTGACGAAGTAGAATTTCCCTTCTGAGTGCCCCAATTCAATGAAAACTGACGTCATTGGGAACTGACGTCACTGAAACCTTGGTAAAACGTGCAGTTTGGTGCATAATCTTGATGTTAATCTTGATCGAAGCCGCCATTTTGGATGTTATGTTTAAAGTATAGTCATGTATACGGGGCTCCCGAAAGGGAAACTGCTTTTACGTTGGTTTTGCCAGTGTACATGATATATATGTTCGGGGCATATTATCCAATCAGATCACGAGAAATTTCTTTGCAGTATAATAAAGTAAAATGTCACCTGGACAAACATATCGCCTGCCAGTGCTGTTCACTCTTAACCAGGCCCTAAACAATCTGGGCTTGTCCAAACTGAAAGTATTTGCAGACAACGAATTTTTACCTAGTTAAAATGATTGAGTTTGTCTCTGAAAGACTAAAAAGCAATGTGGGGAAAAGGAAGAAATACTGGTTACCACCATTTTCTCCTTTTCCCACATTATTTTCAAAAAGTCATCGTTAAAAAAACCCTGGATATTCAATAAAGGGTTAAACAAAAAAAAAAGGGGGGGGGAGAAAAATATAACTATTTGGAAACAAAAATATTTTTTTAAAATTTTTTTTTGGCATGAATATTTCTTTCTAAAGAAGGTATGTACTTGCTTGTTAATGTAACAAGTACTTACCACTTTTGAATGAGCTATGCTCTGTGAAAAGGGGGTTTAATGTATCTGCAAATGTATCGACGAAAGGTCAGCCTGTGCAGTCCACGCAGGCTGACCTGGGTAGAAAGCTTTTGCTATTAGTAAATTTTTGCACGTCGAAAGACCAGTCTACCTAATGAGTCAACGGGTTGTTAGACAAAATGGATTTTACAGATCTTTATTATAATATTTGCCTGCAACACGCGAAAAGGGGCATTGGGACATTTGCGTTAAGTGTCGTCTCGGATCAACCTGCGCAGTCCGCACAGGCTGATCCGAGACGACACTTTCCGCTCGTGTGTGATTTTCTGTTTCACGCAAGTCTACTGTAGGACAAAATCTAATATTGACGCAAAGTGCTGTCTCGGATTAGCCTGTGCGTCCTGCGCAGGCTGATCCGAGACCACACTTTACGCAAATGTCCGAATGCCCCTTTTCGCGTGTTGCAGGCCAATTATGATGACTTGCTTGGTATCATGCATCATAGAGATGCATCAAGCCCCGTTTTGCTACAGCATGGCTGAAATGCATATAGCATTTTAATAACAAATTCTTTATATACTTTTTGTAAGAGTTATAAATCATATTTCTAATAGATATTATATATCATTCTGTTTATAGATATTTTAGGAAATAGTTATTATGATGAAAATTATTTCTATCTATCATTTTCTATATATCATTTGATACTCAATCATATTTATATAGCGAAAATAAACATTTTTCATATTTAAAAAAAAAGAAATATTGCAAATTCAAAAATATTTTAGGTCATAAATCCCACTAGACCGGACAGCGCAGATGGAGATTTGACTACGCTTTGTGCGGTCTGATCTTGATCTACGCTGTCCGCATAAGCAAAAAAATAATGACGCTTTAACCCTATACAAAACGATCCCTTACTTAAACGACCTTTGGGAAGAAGGCGTCTGGCAACATTGAGGGAAAAAAAGAAAATGCTGGTAACTAGTATTTTTTCTTCTTCCCACAATGTTTTTTACCTTTACTAAGACGATTACACCGGTTGTGCCTCATTAGTTATGTCGACTGCATTTGCTTTCAATTTTAACTTTAATGTTGTAGTCTGGTAAACAGTAAAGGGAAAAGAACAAGAATCATATACAGACACAAAAAAAATCACCCTTTCTGCCACGATAGCTGATACTCTGTCTTCATTTATGTTCTAAAGATTTTTCTTCTAATCAAATAATTATCTTGATTTATGTAAATAAGGCAAATCAATTCAAATACAGTCTATTTTTATACTTCAAAGGTAGACTGTCGTCACAATTCAAATAATGCAATTCAAATGTCTGACATCCCTGTGTAAAACGATCTATGTCGTGCTCTATGAAAAGGTAGCTTAACGCATCGACAAAATGTATAAACTCATGTCAGCCTGCGCAGTCCGCGCAGGCTGACATGAGTCGATACTTTTTGCTATTGGTAAAATCACTGCATGTCAAAGGACCAGTATACCCAATGATTTCGCCGTCTTTCAGACAATACATGTATATCCATTATAATGTGAAAATTTCCTTGGTATAATGCATTGCGGAGATGCGTTGAAACCTCATTTTCCAGAGCGTAGCTCAATTATTCATTTGTTTCTTTTGGATATAATTTTTGTAAATGATTACTTTAACTACATAAAGGCACCGCCTTTATAATTCTTTTCGTTGCATTCATTTTCTCCTCTCTAGCTCATAAATATGTTGAAGACATTCGGTATCTGCAGACAATTTATTTTGCATCTTTCAGCATAGACGCTTTTGAAAACATCGTGATAAAAGCATATATTTCTCATTGCAGGCAATTTCTCAACTTGCTGCAATGATTAACATATCATTAGTCAAACCTTATTGAGTACACTTTGTATTTTACAAACTTTGAAATGTCTGTCTTTTTGAAACTGTCTTTAGCTGATTCATAACAATAATTAGGTCAATATATTAAAGGCAGAAAATTATGGTGCTCAATGAAACAGTGTAGATAAAGATCAGGCTGTAGAAAATGAACAGTCTAACTCTACATAATATCTAATATGATATGTCCTTGCTTTCAAATGGATCGTAAATTTGCAATAATACAAGGCAACTCGTTGCCCTTATACAAATAGCAACTGACGACGTTCAACAATCATTTAAAATATGATAGCAAAGTTAACACAAATGGCGATCTATGCATAATGCAGGAATGACATAAAAAAGGTGACGAAAAGGACAAATCGCTTGATAACAAGAATTTCTTCGTTCGTCGCACTGTCCTAATGAATGAGCCATGCTCTGTGAAAATGGGGCATAATTGCGTCTGCTAAAAAATATCGACTCAGGTCAGCCTGCACAGTTCGCGCAGGCTGACCTGGGCCGAGACTTTTTGCTATCGGTCAGTTTTCTGCATGTGAAAATGACCAGTTTACCTCATGATTTAGTCGGCCATTTGACAAAATTGATTTTATGGATATGTAAGTACTAGTTTATGCCGACTTGCATGGTATCAAGCATCATAGAGATGCATAAAGCTCACTAAGTGTGATTCATTTAAAGGTTGTCAGCTTCCAGGTGGTTTCCAGGAAAAGTAGTAATGGACTGTCCTCTGTTACAAAGTTGTGTGTTTGTGTATCGTCTGTTGGGTAATGGGTTGGAGTGTGGCTCGGATGATCGGTGGATCGGTGACTGGGTTGATTTTTCGGTCGTTTGGCCGATCGGTGCGTCGTAAACTTTACTGTATTAATATCGAATAAGTCAACAAGTGGATTAAATGGATCCTTAACAGTGATAAGGTTTCGATGATTATTTCAACCCATTACATTCTGAAACTAACTCTGTAGACTTTTCTTCAAACTTCCAAAATGAAGCAGAGAAAATCCCCAGCTCATATTTAACACTTTTATGATTGCAAAACATTGCAGCAAAAGGAAAAATATCTCATTTGCCACAATGTTTTCAATGGCGACCTGTAGCAAGACGAACATTAATCTACTGGTGGCGAACTCTTTAATTCGAAAGAAAAAAAGATGAAAACGTACAGATCGACCTTGCCTTAGCTCTCCACTCGAGGTGGGGGTCGATCTATTTCTTCTTGAAGTAGCTCTGAGAGTCTTGGGTTTTTAAAGGGTATCGTTCAAAACACTTATGATGAAGAATGATACGTTACCTGCTATATATTAACACTGTCAGTGTCATAGGCGAAAATAGGGGGTCTTTTACGAAAGGCATAGATCCAAGATCAGACTGCACAGAACGTGCAATCTGATCTTGGATCCATACTGTCCGCTTGTTTAGTTAAATATGTGTAAAATTGAAACTATTTTTGGGTTCTGTAGATTGCTTTTTCAGTCATAGAAAAGAGTTCAAGTTCATTCTATATCTTTATAGCAAAATTTGTGAACTCTTTTCGATTCAGTTCTGAAGCAAGAAACAGGTCATGTATTCCAAGTACAAAGCTTTATAATAAAAGTAACTTGTAACATTTCTGATGGTGTAGATCAAAGATCAGACTGTGCGATCTGTCCAGTCTGATCTTCATCTACAATCTCAGACAAAGTGGCTAAAATCCTCTTTGAATAGCGCTGAAAGGGTTCGATCTTTCGCCTTCAAATAAAACAATTCTGCCCATTTCGAGGTGAAATACATGTAATTCGATTTCAATGGTTGTTAGGACACATTGTGTAATAATTTAGTCTCAAATAGTAAAACAGTGTAGATTCAGTGTAGATTCAAGGTCAGACTGCACGTTCTGCGCGGTCTCATCGCGATTTCTGGTACTCTGTAGAAAGCTAATTCCGGCGCAGATATTGAATATGGAAGTCTGAAAGGGTTATACATTTACACAAGAACTATCCAAATTGAAAAGCTAGAATGTAATCAAAAAAGCTTCTATTGGATCGAACAAGATAGTGTCAATCTTCATTAATCAGTTTTTATCAAAGAAATTTTATTCCTTTTACTTATATTCGTAAATATAAATTGATTATTTGAGCTAATAGGCCTATAACTAATGTACAAAGCAGACTGTTCCTTTGCTGAAACCCATGCGAGAGAAATAACCGGAAGGCCATTACATTACAATGACAAAGTGAATTACAACAGTTTTTTTTTTTTAAGATTGACTGCAATAATGACTGATGTGAATATGGTCTATATCAAATATCGTATGTTAACATTTGCGATATCTAATCTCCTTCCCGTAGAATGTACACTGAGATCAGCCCACACTAATGTTCAGCCCGATCTTAACCTACACTGTTCCGTATTATAGTAATATTCTTTAAGTAAAACGGCGACTGGTTTAATAGATTATGAAGTATATAAGTCACTGCATGTCATACGAGACTAATACTCGTAAGTATGGAGCAAAACATATCAACCCTTTACCCCACGACAAAGTTTTAGACTTGTCCAACTACAAGTTTTTGCCGACGAAATTATAAGTTTAACTTAAATACTGAAATTCGGTTTTAAAGGGTAAAAACAAAAAATATTGGGAAAAGAGGAACATCATTTTTTTACAATCTTTTCGAAGGTCTTTTTCTTTAGGGTCGTTAAAACTTGGGAGTATTTCACAAAACAGAAATACGTTTTATATTTCTGGCGTTTCCATCAAAATGACAGCCTCCAGGCGCCAAAATGAACAGGAGCGAAATAAATAATATATAAAATATACTACAGGCCATGAGATTAGACTACGGTTTGAATTGATATTGATATTGTTTGAGAGAGAGAGAGAGAGAGAGGCAGGCAGGCTGGTAGACAGGCAGGCAGTCAGGCAGGCAGACAGATAGACAGACAGACAGACAGGCAGACAGACAGACAGGAAAAGAATCATATCATTTTGACATTAATGCTACGAACATGAATAGGCAAACAGGATAATGCATGAAACGCCAAGATGCGCTTAAAATAGACGATAAACGGTCCAGTGGCATGAAAAAGTTGTTTTCGTATATCAAAACATTTTTACCGTTCCCCACAATATTTTGTATCACACCAACAGCTCATGTATTAAATGGTCTCCTGGATCTCACGAGTTCTAAGTGAAGGATTTGTGAGGCCCTGCCCCTGGACAATCAAAGGAGAAAGACGTTGCGAGCAGAGATCGAACCAAATCATCCGAATTACAAATGAAATGCTATAAACCTTTCAAAGCGTCGGATTATCCTAGATGTCTTTAACTTGTCAGCGCCATAAGCGAAAATATATGCTTGAGCGGACTGCAAAAATCAAGATTGGACCGCACTTAAAATGCATTTCTGATCTTGGATCTACACCGTCCCCTTTTTCGTCAAGTCTATGATATAGAAATTTTTCTCGATTACAGTGGAATGTCTTTTTTTTTTGTCGGTTGAAAAAAAGATCGACTTTACTTGCGCGGCACTCAAGTAAAAGGGGATTTAATGCAACCACTTTGTCTAACAACCAATCGAATCATGTTGTAGAATGGTCATTGGATATGCAGAAAATTTTCAACAGCGTATCTGACTCGTGACCTCGACAAAGTCGGGGATTTACATTCTGTAGAATGACATTGATGGATAATTAGAAATGAACAATATTTCTGATTGGTTAGATCATTTGGTTTAGTGAGTCAAAACTAATGTTACTTTGAAATTAATAAAATTGTAGATATTTAGAGTTAGGTCCGAAAGAAGTATCTAGAGCTGGGCATGTAATGGGTTAGAATACACTATATTGAAATGGGTAAGAAATAACTATCTTGTTATGAACAAAGTTCAGGTTGTTGGATCATTTTGACAGCTACCCTGTTGTGAAGAGGGAGCGAGTAAACATCATAATCTCTGTTTATAATAATCTTTATGAGATATGTATGCCCACAAACGGTAAATATGGACACATCAACAAGTTTTCGAGTTATATTCCCCCGGATTTTGACCATCAAAGTCATTCTACAGAATGTAAATCCCCGAGTTTGTTTTTCGAAAATAATAAACAAACTCATTGAGTTATTTTCCCAGATGGTCGAGAGGTACGAATAAAATAGCCCGCGACTGGACAATTTTTCACGCAACCTGATTGACCTCTGTCAAGCGAGTACTTCTGTCTTGTAGTATGCTTGAGAAAACACTGTGGCAAAAAGGATAATCACTTTAGATCAATAAAGATCAATTTCTCCTTTTGCCACAATGCTTTCTTTCGTACTTTTTTTTTATTTAAGGGGCCTTTAAGGTGTTTTTCCTTAAATAAGAAATTCTTGGAAAAACACTAATAAATACAACTAGATGAATGTTTGTTTGCATCCGTATAATAGGAACTACACGGTTAAAACTCAGTAGAATTATGGTGGGATATTTCTGCCACGAGATACGAGATAACTATCTGGATAATTTTAGAAAACTATCGCGATAAATCAAAGTTTACTGGAAATGTTATCTAGATAGAGAAAAGTTTTCTGAAAAAAATATCACAAAAACTTTGGTATCTAGAAAGTTTTACATTAATCAGTAAATATTTCAACGCAAAATTTCTCATTCGTGCACGAAGCTGACATTCGAGATAAAATTATCGCTATAGTTCTACCCATTTCTCGATATCTACAAATAGAAATTCACCATTTGGATGAAATCGGTAATTTTTGACTTTACAAGATTGCGGTAACTTAAGATTCGAATTATTTTTAATCGTAGTATAACTGGTTAATTTTGGCCACACGTGAAATGAACTGCAGTCTGTTAAACACAAAGACGACTAGAATTACCTCCAAGAACGCCTTTAAAACCATTCAGGGACAAGGAGAATTCATAAACATGTACATTTATAATGTTTCCGAAACCGTATCTATTAATAGATACCGTGAATGTCAGTTGTAGGCACGAACGCAAAAAAAAATCGTGATAAAAGTGAGGACTATCGCGGTATTTCTATCGAGAAACTTTTTGTTCTCTAGATAATATTTCCTTGAGAATTTGTTTTATCGCGATAGTTTTCTTAAATTATCGCAATAGTTATCTAGAATCTCGTTGCATAAATACGCCACCATATAGAATCGTATACGTTTTTGGCGCTAAGTAAGGGGATGATCGTTTTGCTATCAGTAACTTCGTCTATTTCTATGAGATCAGACAGTAATCGTACAGATTTGTTAACGAATCTACGTAATCGACGCGTGTTATTGATCATGTGACCACATGCCTTTGCGAAACTCTGGCGCGAAATCTAAAAATACCGCAAGAGGCTACGTGGCCTATTAACACTTTTCCTGCTAAATAAGTGAAATTAAACTTTTAAGCCCAAAGTAAAAACCCAAATTTTGCTACTTCATAGGTATTGGGGGATATCTCCTAATCGGACAGTGTAGATCAGTGTAGATCACTGCACTTTCTGTGCAGTTTGATCTTAATCTACACTGACTATTAAAGGTCCTTGAGTCGTACTTAGCAGCCTATGGATATATCACATTCTATTTTTTTTACATTTGCTTTTCTTCTTTATAGATGTTTTGCCAAGTATCACCTTACTTAATGCAGTAATGAACCATTTTCGAAATTTGGTGGGACTATGAAAATCTGAAGTGCCCCATTTAAAACTTCAAATCGTGTTGATGCTTCATACTTCACAAGAATTACTTAAAAATATTCGACTACTATTGTGTTTTAGGAGACAAGGCGTTTGCGTGGTTTCGTAGTTGATATTTTACTGTCCTTGATATAATTTCCCTGAAAGGATCTCATATGGAAAGATGAGAGAGATGAGCTAATAGTGGTCTTGGAATTTCCAAATTTATTTTCCGTAAAAGATACTTGCTTGATGCTGTTTTTTTTTTATAATTCATTTTAACCCTTAAGCTGATACGTAAATGAACTAAAGATTTCAAGTCAATATTGTAAACGATTTAAAAATGTTGCTGATCGGAGAAATCTCAACGTATCGGACAGTGTAGATCCAAGATCAGACAGCACAGAACGTCCGCAAAAGCCCACAGAGTTGCGCTTAGCAGCCTAAGTGTAAAAGTTAATCTCATTGTTTCATTTTTGCATGTTTTGATTTTTTTTTTATCAGATAAAGAATAATTGTGGAAAACATTGTAGAAATTACTTCTAGTTTTCGCATTCCTTTAAAAAAAAAAAAAACACATGTATTTGAGGTTTGTCTCCAGATTCTTTTTAAATATGAAAGTTGTTTTTATCTATGGACACAAGTTCAGCTCCTCGTCACTTCATTTTGTGTGAGCAGTTTGCCAGTTTGCGGTTGTCTCATCTTGATCGACACTGCCTGCTTAGCACTTAAAGTTGCCAACGATTTAACTTAGAAATCCAATGTTATCGCAAACGCTATCATCATATTCAATACAAACCATCTAATCTGTATCTACACTCATTATTCATTAGAAAACTGGTACTATCTATTGCGGAAAAAATGTTGGTTAATTTGCCACTAAATGCTTAACTCTTTACCAAACGACAAAATTCTAGACTTGTCCAAGTTGAAAGCATTTGCAGACGATAAAATAAATTTGACTCAAAAATTGAAACTTGACTTTAGAAGAGTAGAAAACATTGTGGGAAAAGGAGAAAATACTGGTTACCAGCATTTTCTCCTTTTCCCACAATGTTTTCAAAAGACCTCTTCTTCTGGGCCGTAAAAACCAGGGATTGTTTTGTAAAGGGTTAAAGCGATAAGTGATATTAATCCGTTACCACACAATCACAAATTTTAACGACGTCAAGGAAAAAGACTAACCAGCATTTTCCCCTTTTCGAACAATGTTTTCTTACTTTTCAAACGCAAATTTCGTAATTTCTGCAACGTTAAGTTCGTCGTCTGCAAATGCCTTCAACTTGGAAAAGCCTGTTTTTTTTTCGTTTGGTAAAGCATTAAGCAGCCAGGGTGGCCCCAGACTGGTAGAGTTAAACAGGCTTTCTGGCTGAATGTAGTCATTTTGGTGGTATTTTGGGTCAGTTGTCTTGCACTGCTAAAAAATCAGTGTTATTGCTGTTGTTGTTGCTGTATACTGAACCGTTTTCCACACCATCCCTAAGACGTTTTTGAAAGCATCATGGCAAAGGATGAAACTGCTTATAATCATCGATTTCACCTTTTCTACAAAAACCTCCTACCCTTTCGAAAACAAATACTATCATTTGACCTCAATTCACTTTGTTGATTGTATAGTTATGGTTTCAATTTGGATAAATCAAAATTGTTGACGTCTGATAAAAAGTCGAGAATTAAAGATAGAATTTTCTATCCCTTACATCATACATATTGGCAATTCATCTATGTTTACGCAGCTGAACCATTCTTCACACTTTCAAGTTTTAACAGTCTTTTCTCTCTAGCTGTTAGGATGTACATGTATCTCGAAGGATGTAGTCGAGTCTTTAAAATTTGGCTAATGAAGAAGAAGGAATAAAAAAGATCCAATTATTCAAGCTGGATGACGAGAAATTAGTTAATCCTTTATAACATATTCCCGTGTTTTCACGACCATAAGCGGAAAGGCCTCTGGAAACATCGTGGGAAAAAGAGAAAATGTTGGTAACCAGGCTTTCCTGCTTTTCCCAAAATTTTTCTATCGCTTCTATTACCCCCTAGACATATCATATTTGTTCAAAATTTGTTTTTTTTTTCGCAAATGTTTTTATTATACGATGTCTCTGTTTAGTATAGCGTTAAGCCTTTTCCACAAAATACCATATTTTCACGAACCCCAGGAGGAAAATTTTTGAAAACCTTGCGGTGACCAGCAATTTCTCCCTTTCCTTAAATGTTTTATACCCTTTCACAGGAAAATCTCATCGTTTGAGCCAAATTTGATTTGTCGTCTGCAAATGCTTTTAGTTTGGACAAATTTAAAATTTTCTCGTCTGGTAAAGAGTTAACACAATTGTCCAGGATATTCGACTGACGGGAAGATTACGAGGGTTGTGACAATGAATTTGATTTGAACAAATTACTTCTTTTTTACCGAATCGTAATCTGGACACCTGCGGGTCAACGGCCCTCTTACACTTCGTACATATGAACCATGCTCTGTGAAAAGGGGCTTTAATGGATCTGCAAAAAGTATCGACTCAGGTCAGCCTGCGCAGTGCGCGCAGGCTGACCTGATTCGAAACTTTTTGCTATTTGCCATTTTTTTGCATGTAAAGGACCAGTCCACCTCATTATCACCTCGGTTTTTAGATAAAATGTTTTTATGGATCCATAAATACATGATGGCTTGCTTCGCCCTTTCAGTGCCACAGGCGAAAATAAGGATTTTTGTGGACGGCATAGATCAAGATCAGACTGCACAGAACGTGCAGTCTGATCTTTGACCTATACCGACCGCTTGTTTAGTTAAGGTTTTAAGATAAAATTCTTTCCGAGTTTCAGTGGATTGTAAAGAGGGAATGTTTATAAAGCCCCATTTATCAGAGCATTGCGCATATATTATCGCTCTTTCTTCTCTCAGTAGTCCTCTAAAGTCTTTAGGGGCCAGTACTCACCAACCACTCTGTGCCGTATTCTTAGTCTTATTCCGAGTTAAAAAAAAAACGCAATGTTTGACTGGTTTGACCATCTGGTTTAGCGAATCAGAAATTACCTTACTGTTTTTAATTAAGAAAATGTTTTAGACTTGTGAATAAGGATCCGGCATCTTCATTCGTTCCGTCTTATCCCTTAGGCTGCTAAGCACGACTCACTGGCCTT
Organism: Hippopus hippopus; assembly: GCA_946811185.2. NCBI lineage: Eukaryota > Metazoa > Mollusca > Bivalvia > Cardiida > Cardiidae > Hippopus > Hippopus hippopus. The sequence goes on from OX328097.1 coordinate 36,038,308, forward strand.
TTGCGGACAGTGTAGATTAAGATCAGACTGCACAGAACGTGCAGTCTGATCTTAGATCTACACTGTCCGATAAGGAGATATCTTTACCACCAAAATAACTTTGAAATAGCAAAATTTGCGTTTTTAATATGTGCCGGAATGCTTCACTTATAGAGTATGATAAGAGTTAAAGAAGCGATGTTGAAGTGAGTTTATTTGTTTCATAGTGTTTAAAGGCGTTTTCAACATTATCGCAGTTAAATCGCGGTGGCTAGTGCACATGAGCATGCTTTTCTAGAGTTTCTGTTTATCAGAGGACCTCTAGTCTTTGACTTCTTTCTTACATAAGCATCTTTGGAAAAGTGCTCTGCAATGAGATAGGAATGAACCCTTTTGCAAGGACTGCCATCAATCCCCGAAAAGAATTTTGCCGAAATGAAAATTAAACCAGCGACCACTTGGTTTCAAGCCCTGTACCGTATTGGCTGAGATACAAATGTTTTCGATCTAAACGTGTCTAAGATTTTGCTATAATTGCAGGGAGTTTGTGTGTGAGAAGAAGCAGCCAGAGGCTGGAACAGAGTGTTGCGTATAGCATTGAAAAAATTAGACGTGGATAGATATATTGGCCGTCGTGAAATCATTGAAACTTTGTTGGTAATAGCTCGGACTCGTTACCTCCTGCAGATAATATCTTTTGCCTGGCAGGCGACCACATTTGTAAACATTGTTAGAAAATTAAATAGTTGCTCTTTGTCTGTCTTGCTCTTTATCTGTCTGTCTGTCTGTCTGCCTGTCTGTCTGTCACACACCATTCTCTCATGTCGCAGAAAGGGTCGACAATTTATTTTTGAAGGGAGGGACTATCACAGGAAATCCGGCCTGATAAAACAGTTTGAACTCTATTTCATGAAGTACTGTCGATTATTCCATTGCAAATCCAAATCTTTACCATTTACAAACGACTTATGCTCGTCTCACTGAAGGTCACAACCGACATTGACAAACAATCTGACAAAAGAAGTACTTGCGATTTCTCCTTTTGTCACAACTTTTCCATGTTGCATTCATGGATCAAATCTAATTTATAATGACGTTTTCTGCATTTTTACTGCAAATTTAGAGGCAAAAGATGTGTTGACCAGTATGCCGGATCTAGTGCCCTCTAGTCTCAGTAACAAAAGAAAGTAGACTAACATCGGACTGCAAAACCATAGAGTCAGATCGTGACAAACCCTCTTCAATATCCAATAGACTGCGCGACATAAGCAAACCTCTGGCAGATGAACTTGAAAACAGTAAGGTAAAAGGCAGATCACAAACATGAATTAAGATTTAATTCCTTGCGAAACAGTCCCGTGTTTGAACGAGCCAAAAGGAGGAGGCCCTTTAAAAACATTGTGGGAAAAGCAGAAAATGCTGATATTCAGCATTTTTTTCCTTTTTACACTTGTACACTCGTGATTTAAAGAGCCTCGGGCGGAGGCCTTTCAAAAACATTGTTGTAAAGGAGAAAATGCTGATAATCAGCATTTCTTTTTTCATTTTTCCACCAAGTTTTCTACCAATTCAAAGGCAGGTCTCGTCATTTAAGCTTCGTTTAATCTGTCGTCTTGAAATTCTTTTAAAAGAACAAGACTAACTTATTGTAGTCGTGTAAATATTGACCACTAAATGTGAACGTCGCTTTGAAAAAAGGGGAATAAATGCATCTTCGTGATGTATCACACCAAGCAAGTCATCGCATACAAATAGGTCCATTTTATCTAAAAAACGGTTGAATCATGAGCTAGAATGATTCTATTCTTAGAAATGTGTAGAATTTACCAGTACCAAAACGTTTCGACCCCAGTGAGCCTGCGCGAACTGCGCAGACTAACATGGGTCGATACTCAGTGATTTAACCCTTTACCAAACAATCCCTGGTTTTTACGACCCAGGGGAAGAAGCCTTCTGAAAACATTGTGGGAAAAGGAGAAAATGCTGGTGACCAGCATTTTCTCCTTTTCCCACAATGTTTTCTACTCTTCTAAAGTCAATTTTTCGATTTTTGAGTCACATTTATTTTGTCGTCTGCAACCTGCTTTCAATTTGGACAAGTCTAAAATTTTGTCGTTTGGTAAAGAGTTAAGCCCCTTTCCATAGAACATGACCAAAATATAAATCGAAAGCATAAAGCTTTAACTCCTTACCAAAGGCCAAAAGTTTAGACTTTGTCTAAATTGACGGCATTTGCAGATGACGATTCAAATATGGTTCAATTGATGCAAGTAGTCTCTGATAGGATAGAAAACCTTGTGGGAAAAAGAAAAAAAAAAATGCTTGATACCAGCACTTTCTCCGTTTTCAACAATGTCAAAGTTTCAAAAGGCCGCTTCCTCATGAGAATGTTGAATAAATAAGCAGTTTCTGCCTTTCGAAAACTCATAGGTAGTGCAGTTATGAGATTGTTTTTTTTTTCAGAAAGAAATATCGGCCAGTAAAGGTCAGTCTGATCTTTAACTACACTATTCTGAAAAGCATGTGCTGTCGCATTTAGCGTCGAATTGGGTTGGTCTATAACACTTTTACTCTCACTGTCCTTGTACGTTGAGTAAATCATGTTAATTAAAATACAATATTTACATAGAACGCAACTTGCAACGAGATACTGTTTGATTTGAGCCCAGGATTGCGTCGTTATATCACAATTAACCCTTTATCATACATAATCTGTTTTTAGGTGGAAAATCAAGAAAACATATCTAGTGGATGGATCGGTTTGATAATTCAAATATTGGTTTAATAGTATAATATTTGTTGTTTCACCAGGACTAGGCAGGGACGAAGCTGTGTATTGCCCATGGGTATTTTTATGTGCCCAGCGCAGTCAGATAGGGATTAAACCCAGAGCCTCTTAATTGCGAATACGTTGTGTGTACCAAAGAGCCATCGAGGACCCTCCACTGACTGGTGAAAGAGATAGAAATGCAATATAGAAGACCCGATCTGACTGCGCTGGGCACGTGAGAATGTCCATGGGAAATGCAAGGCTTAGTCCCTGCCCGGTGCTTCCATACCAAATATAGACTATTCTTTTGTTTGGTACCACTAATAAAACGCTTACAATGCCACTGGCTGATTTTACTCCTAGGTTATAGCCATGTGGGCCACCAACTGGGCCATTTGACTCGTTGGAAATAAACAGAAGTATATTTGATAGTATGGAAAACGTTAGAAAAAGGGAAGCTATGTTAGAACCACTTTTGTAATAATATGGATATTTGTAATGAAATTTCAACTTCGCTATATTCCTTTAGTATTCACTCATGTACTTCAAAATGGACAAAAGTGGTTCTTACAAAGCTAGAGCTTGGTCAGGAATTATCTCTTAACTATGATACCAGTGCTTGACTTCGGAAAGATACCGTCTACTGTATGCTTGGATTAAATTCACGGCATCTGGGATAGGAAAAAATGAGTCATTAGGCTAGGGATAACTCCGTGAAACAATTAACCCATTTCAACCTTAACTCTTGCAAGGTGACAAAAATTTGGACTCTTTTAATGCTAAAGCATTTACAGGTGGCTTTAGTAATGCGATTTGTCTTTGAAAGGCTAGAAAACACTGTGGGAAAAGAAGAAGGTGCTGGTTACCAGCATGGGATTGTGTGGTAAAATGTTGAATTAATATTCAAATTGACTATAAAGTTTTATTCCTTTTGTATTAAAGTGTTCTTTTAAGTCTTGTTGCCCGGCTGGGTAGGTCATTGGTTAGCGTATTTGACTCGTGACCTGGTGGTTGAGGGTTCTATATCCGGTCGCGGCAAACTTTCTTTCCGGCTATTCTTCACCTCTCATCTCTGATGCATATGAGAAAAGTAATCAGTGGCTTGGAAAGAAAATTGTGTAGGAAAGTCAGGAAACACACGCTAATGTGCAATAGCCGCCGTGATTATGACTTAAGCTGCCAATACAAACATACGAAGTTCTACGAGTCTATTATTCGGGGCACCAGCCTTAATTCATTGCAATTTATATGTTCCTCATACATCGGGCAAAAAAAATCTCGTATATATGGCAAGAACAGTTGACTGGTACAGGGTCCCGCAAGCGCAGAAAACTACACCTTGATTTCCTGTTTATAGAAGATTTCATTTAATTATGTGAAACCTTTGTCAGGTGATTTTGACATCTGTGCATATCTTTTTTTTTTTCTGTTTCACTACGTCAATTACTTCTTTTCCCAAAATATAGATTTTCAAGGTTGCAGCAAAACTGTTTTTGGCAACCTGCCCTATTATTGCTAGGTATATTAGTCATTATATCTTGCCTCCCGATGGTTTCATAAACATCTAGGTAAACAACCTGTTCATATTTTGCAAATCTCAGTATCATATTCGCCCTGAACGGAAAGCCCTGGCAAAACCCATCACATTTAAGTGCAACCCAAGATTTCTGTTTTATTGCAGTGGCCTTGACCTAGTGTCTGTTTACTTAAACCTAGGCCACATGCAATAGCTGTACTTTATTTTTATCATTAAAGCTTATTATCACCCCTTCCCTGACGACATTTCAGACTATTACTTTACAAAAGTGCAAGCATTTACAGTTAAAAAAAAATCAAAATAGCTAAAACGATTGGATTTGTCTGCGAGGGGTAGAAGATATTGTTGGAAAAAGGACAAAATCATGGTTACCAGATTTTTTCATCCTTTGCCCCGCAATGTCTTCAAAAACTTTCTTTCACATCGTCGCTCCAACCCTGGATAGTGTGGTAAAGGGATGAAATAATGAAATCGTTTCTTGTCATGGATAAACGCATTTTAGGCTTATTTACTCTTTAAGCCTTGCAGACGACTTTCTGCGTCTTGCAACAGAAGGCTTTTGAAAAAACTGAAACCAAAAAAGAACCGCTCCCTTTCTCGCAATGATTTCACATGTTTTTGGGTATTCGGCCTTAGTTTTCTAAGACTATCAAAAGTTCTACTAAAAATTCAAATCTCAATGTGAAATAGTGCGAATTTGTAAAGGGTTTACAGGGCAACAGGTGAAAAACAGGGGCTTTTGCGGACGGCATAGATCAAGATCAGACTGCACAATACGTGCAGTATGATCTTGGATCTATACCGTCCGCTTGTTGCATTATTTATAATAAGAAAATTAAAAAAAATCTGAGTTTCAGTAGATTTTATTTTCAGCCGTCGAAAGGCTTCGAATGTTTTTATCTGCGCTGAAAGAGTTAACTCTTAGGCTGCTAAACGCGACTCACTGACCTTTTCCGGACAGTGTAGGTCAAAATCAGACTGCACAGAACGTGCAGTCTGACCTTCGGTCTACACTGTCCGATAAGGAGATATTTGTTCTCCAAAATATAAGTTTGAAGTAGTATTATTCTGGTTTTTACCATCGGCTTGAAAGTTTCATTTAAGTTATTTTACAGGATAAGGGTTATTTATGCAAAAAGTTAGGGGCTTCATGTCAGAGGCAAGAGGTTAATCTTTGATTTTTCTCATTGGTTGAATTCATTGCAATTTTCCATATCGTCTATTAATAGACCGACATGCCCAATGTTGGCATGATAACACAAGTGGGCGAGAAACGAATCTAATCGCCCGACTGATAAACATTTTAAGTTTAGTAATGCAGGTGAGACCTAACATTTATCTAGATTCACTCAAACTGATTTGCGACATTAGCCAGTTTGTTAGGATCTACATAATGGTTTTCATTGGGCTGAGTTAAGGTGCATATTTAGGATTTTTGCCGTGATAAAAAATTCCAGTACTGCACTGATAACTAGTAAACAACTAGTTGACATTTTTCTTTCTTTCTTCGATGGGGTTCAGTCACTTAAAAGGTGCAGTTTTTAAAACAACAGGATTGGAAACCCCGTTTCTTTTACGAGACAAGATATGTCGTCATCGCACTTATGTTAATACGATCCCACGTTAACGACGAGTGTTATTGGCTATAGGAAAAGCCTTTTCGAAATTTTGGCGAAAATTCTACAGATACTTTTAGAGACTGCTAATCGCTTGAACGATATACATCAATTCATACTATGTTATTTTGTAATACTTCTTTTTTTTTTTTCATTTGGTAATGGTTTGCCAGCTATTGCCTTACTTGATTCTGCGATGATGTCTTTGAAGTTTTGTAGTATTATAGAAATACAGATATACCCATTTACGTAATTAATTTGGTATTGATGACAGTCGACGAACATTTTTTGTTTGTTGAACCGTCACTATACGAAGTTGCGATCCTTGGGATAAAGGTTTACTCTCTAGAGTCTGAAACTGTTTTGTATTATTTATCAGTGATTTGAACATTTACTAGAAGATCTCGTGATATTATGATCTTGACAAAAACTTGTTTTGAAAACATGATGGGAAAAGGAGAAAATGGTAGAAACCAGCATTTTTTCTTTTTCCCATCAGTTTTCTTTTCCTGCGCGTTTAAAAGAAAAAATCAATCATTTGAGTCATATCATATTTGACTTGCAACACTTGCAAAGGGGCATTCGGACATTTGCGTAAAGTGTCGTCTCGGCTCAGCCTGCGCAGTCCGCGCAGGCTAATTCAAAACGACACTTTCCGTTTTTATGCAATTTTCTGTTTTGCGCAAGTCTACTGTAGCACGAAATCTAATGTAGTCGTAAAGTGCCGTCTCGGATTAGCCTGCGCGGACTGCGCAGGCTGATCCGAGACGACACTTTACGCAAATTTCAGAATGCCCCTTTTCGCGTGTTGCAAGCCAATTTTGTAGTTTGCAAATACTTTGACTATGAACAAGTCTGAAATTTTGTCGTCTGGTACTAAATTGAGGACACGTTAACCTTGTTTGTTGATCAAAGAAATTGGTTTCAAATGGCACAAATAGTGTTTTTTTCACACTCCTTTGTAGAAGCGCACTAGCACTTCCGTCCTCATATTTGAGAACAATTGTACTTTTGCAAACTTGTGTGTCAAAATAGTAGGTATGATTCGTCATAGCGGGCCCCTAAAACGAGATGGTCATTGGTATTGAGTCAATAGGTGCTTTTGATATGAAAAGTACCAGGTAGTGCGATATCAGTAATTCTTGCTGATTTCTGGGTATTTAAAAAAAATGGGCTCGCAGATAGTACTCAGTTAGTATAATTGACTACATTTGTCGTTCCTATTGTCAAACCACCAAGTTTTTCTTTAAGTTTCATTTGCAGTGGGTGTGTTTGCGTATAGAGGAAGTATTGCGTTTCATTTTTTTACAAACCATATCGTTTTCATTACCTTTGAAACTAAAATTGAGAACGACAATTACTAGTACTACTATTTGCAGGTAAACTCAACACTCCCCTCACGAATGTTCTTGTAGAGAATTTCGAGTCTTCACAACAGTGAGGCGTCATTTGGCGCTTAGTACATTGGGTACATTCATGTCAGCAGTTTGTTGCCTTAGGATTAGTACTTCGAATCCCCGTAAGAAAAAGAGACGGGTGATTCAAAAGCTGTGCTGCGTAGGTACGATCGAGAGCGTTATAGTATGCAAGTTCGAAGCACGGTAGTGAAGATATTTCCTTGGGTGGTCAATATGCAAGGTACGTCAGAACCCAAGGTAATTACCGGTTAATTCTTTACTGAACAACAAGACTGGTCCAAACTGAAAGAATCTGAAACGATGTCAGCTGAAAATATGAGAACGTTACTACACACTGTTAATCTTAGTCAAATGTGTCTCAAATGACGAACTCAATTTAAGTTAGAAACCAAGACCATGAGTGGATTTGAGTAAAATAAGAGACTCAGGTTTTTTTTGTAAAACCTGGCCCTGGTCTTAAAAGGAACTGTTGAGTAATTCACCAATTTGAGCCAAGTTAGCCTCACAGAGGGTGATCAGAGTGGGAGTAGTTCTAGCTACAGGTTCATTGACAATGATAAAACTGTGTTCACTTGTTGCATAGGTTTGATTGTCTTCAGCTCTACTTGATCTGCGAGAGAATACAGATGTCACTCTTTTCGTATTTTAGTAGGTACAAGCACATCACAGTTGAGGTATTGGTTTCGAAATGTCGGATTCGTCAGCCTGTTATCTGACCGAAAGATGTCGTCATAGTTGGAGGGACGGTTTCCTGCACTATGAATGCATTTGATATCGCCACAGGTCGGAAGTGTAAATCCATCGTCTTCTTAATGATAATGATAACACACTTGCAATAATCAATTCTGCTATTCAGAATGGACACTCCTGTGGAAAACAGCATTTCTAAACATGCACAGGCGCTTAACACTTTAAGAGCCAAGGAGGGAAACAGGCTTTTAGGACACCACAAATTAAGATCAGACTGTATGGAACGTGCAGTCTGATCATGAACCTACGTCGTCTGCTTGTTTCGTCGAGCCTATAAGACAAAAACGTGTCTCAGTTTCGATAGGTTGTATCAGCAGCCTCGAAAGTGTTCAACGCTTTATCACACAGTCCCGACTTTTAACTACCCTTTGAAAGAAATCCTTTGAAAACATTGTGGGAAAAGGAGAAAATGCTGGTAACCAGCATTTTCTCCTTTTCTTACAATGTTTTCTACCCCTTTATAGAAAAGTTTCAATTTTTGAGTCAATCTATTTTGTAGTTTGCAGAAGCTTTCACTCTGGATAAATATAAAATTATGTCGTTTGGTAAAGAGTTAAAGAAAAGAGAGACGGAGAATTGGGACTAATTTTAAGAAATGAGTTAAAGGCACTTGGCACCAAATACTTTTGCCTGCCTCTACCTACCATTTTTAATTGTCTATTTATTTTTTGTTCAAGCCTAAGGTGTTTTGTCTATGAGAGTCGCAAATGATGAAAGGAGGATAAAGGGTCAGTAGCTATTGATATGAATATTTAGAAAAGCAGCTCTTATTGCATTATTAATAGTTCTTTCATGGATAGCCTTCCTTTCTATCCGTTTGTACTGTTTTGGAAATGAAGTAGATTGTGCCTATCATAATGAAGGACCAAAATATTGCGATTTCTAAAACTGCTTATGCCAGAACTTATTTAGATGTATCGGACAGTGTAGATCAAGATCAGACTGCACATGTAAAGACTGTAAAGACACCAGTTGTAGCCTTTTGCACGCACAGGGTTGCAAGTGCTATCTTTGTACAGGGTTATATCATGGTGGCTTTTACATTTGTTAACCCCAACGATAACTTACACCATCTTTCTAACCGTTTCCCCTATATCTGTAAGTCTATTAAAACTGTATTGTTGAAAAAAAAAAATATTGGAAACACTGCGACAAATGATGAAATTCCATACCCCGTTTTGGGATGCGTACAATGTAGGTGTACCCTTGAGTGTTCCAATATTTTATTTTACAAGAAAGAAAGAGCAGTCTGTATCTTGGGGTTCTCACAATATGAAATGATCGAATAAATGAGTATAAAAAAAGTTAGCTAAGGCAAGAAGAAGACGCGGCATGTGGCAAAGTCATTTATTCACATCTTACTTTTAAAGTAAGCTAGAAGTTCTGCTGAAGCTAGCAGAAGATCGGACTGTTTGATCACGGAGCCACTCAAGCCCCAGATGGCTACAGTGACGAACCAACTGGGTCCGTTTTCACTAACCATTCTCCAGAACGCTCTTAGTCTTATTCTTCAAGACTTTCTAAATTTGAAAATAACTCAACTTCTGATTGGCTAAACCATTTGGTTTATCCAATCAGAAGTTGTGTTACTCTCGAATTTAGGAAATTCAAGAGAATAAGACTGAGAACATTCTTAAGAATGGTTGGTGAATATGGAACCTGGTCTTCGTGACCATAGAAAGTCATTGCTCGTTTTTATTCTACTTTGTTCTGCTTCTTCGTCTATGGGTCAGAAGAAGAAAATTATGGAAACTACGAAATCCACAGTATAATCTAAAAACCTAATTTTAGAATAGAGAGACGTGAAATGAATGTATGCAAGGCTGCATGAAGCCGGCATACGTTGTAGTCTCAAAGTGCTTCCAACAAATGTCTTTATTCTGTTTATATTTCTCTGCAGAGGCATCACCTGAATCCAAATCTACGTCATAGAAGGCAACGCTCCTTCTTCAGCAACGCCTGCTATATAGGTCAAACGGCCCATAATTATGAGGACAGGGTTAGTAAAATAAGATAGGGACAACAGGATAATTCTCTTATTATCTCTAGACCCCCCAAACCCCGTTTTATGGTGGCCAGGTCTCTTTTCCCGTTTTAAAAGTCCTCGTATGAACACAATAAAGTACGTTGAAGGGCTTACTTCCTGCCTATTGTGTTACGCATCCTGTCAACTGAGATTTAGACGAGCTTTCCGAGTGTTGCGCCATATTCTAACTCTTTACCCTCAATGCCAGACGACTTTTTGATCGCGTTTGCAGCAGACGACTTTTGAAAACATTGTGACAAAGGGAGAAATTGCTCGTACGACCAATTTCTCCTTTTGCCGCAATGTTTTCACTTGCTTACTTGCACGTAAAATCTTACTTCTTATTGATTGTGGCTTGTTGAAAAGGATGTTTTCAAAAATCCTTAGCTTGATATTTGTTTTCTTGAGATACGGCTTTATTTAATAACTTCATAGAGAAATTATTGTGAACTGTTCTGATTTTAACTGTTTACCAAACAACAAAATTTAGGTTTGTCTATTTCGAAAGAAAGTGTAAGGAAAAAACTTAACGTGGCTCTAACGTTATACTTTGTCTTTGTAAGGACAGAAAACATAGTTGGGAAAAAAAGGAGAAAATGCTGGTTACCAGCGTTTTCTCCTTTTCCTACAATATTGTAAATAGCCTTCTCCGTAAGGGTCTCTAAAATTTGAGATTGTTTGGTAAAGAGTTAAGACGGTTTCCGACGACGAAAGGGAAAGGGTTACAAAAATTTATGCATTTTGCGTATCCTTTTTTTTTTTGTATTTAGAGGGGATGGTATTCAACTGGGTTTATCTTGTTTCGGTCTACATGCAAATGCTCCTTTTCCCAAAATGTTTCCATATCATCACAAATGACATTTTCTTATCAACAAATACTGGTGCCGAACACGGTAGGTTGGTCGGTAACGTACTTGGCTCGAAACAAGGTTCGAATATCAAGCTCGTTCAAGTTCTTTTTAGAGAATTAGTGATAGTCATTGCGACAGGACTGCTTCCTCTCACACCGCTGCCTATTGTTTTAACCATGTTTATATGGAAAAGCTGTAGGAAAATATTGTACCAAGCACTGGTAAAGGAAATTGAAGGAAGTATAGACAGGTACACTGGCACCGAGATAAAACTGGATAATGTTGGAAACACCGTGAAACAATCAACAAACTATAGTATAACAAACAAAACAAATATTCATGGAAATGGGTTAAATATAATTATGCAGTTGATCGCTCTTACTATAATCATACAAAATGTATAACCATCATATCCATTTACAAAACAAACCGTGTTTCAAAGGCTCTGAAGAAGAAAGCTTTTGAAAACATTATGGAAAAAGGAGAATATATCTGGTAACCAGATTTTCTCCTTTTTTTTCTCCCACAGTGTTTACTATCCTTTCAATGACTAGACCCACAACTCGCGCTACATTCAATTAACCAATGTTAAGTCATAAATACCTCATTCTAAGTTCATGTAGCTGGCTGTCAGTATGATTTCAATCAAATCATGGCCGCCAGTGGACCTATCCATGCGTTTCTGACAATGTAGATCCAAGATCAGACTGCACGGTCTGTACTGTCTGATCTTGATCTACAATGTCCACGAAAAGGTCAGTGAGACGTGATTAGTATCTTAAGGGTTAATCCTACTATAGTTTCGATTAATCAATTTTTTTCTGATTTTTCTAGATTGTATTTGTACAAGCTTATGCTATATTTCATGTTATCATTTTTGTAAATGGTCAATGGCAAAATCATGTTTGCCGAATACCAAAATAAAGTCATTTGAGTTGAGTTGAGTTGAGTTGAGTTGTGTTCTAAATTTACCAAGTCACCGGCCACTTTGTCACATGAACGTCGTCGAAAAAGTGCTCAGCAACGAGTATGACAGAAGAATAAATCACTTGGCAATGAAAACCATCAATCCTCATCAGAGCCTTGCCGAGCACGGATTTCAACTCGGGACATGTTGCTTACAAGCCATGTGCATCAATGACTAAGCTACCGATTCCGGATCGATGTTAACCCTTTACCGCACATTGCTGATTTTTAATGATCATGAGAACGAAGGCTTTGGAAAACATTGTGGGAAAAGGAGAAAATGCTGGTAACCAGCATTTTCTCCCTTTCCCCAAATGTTTTCTACCTTATGAAGACAAACTTTATGCTTTTATTAACATTTAATTTGTCTCCTGCAAATGCTTTCAATTTGGGCAATACCATAATTTTGTCGTCTGGTAAAGAGTTAACGTGGAATGAAACCTTTTAGTTTTTCATTTATGTGACACAGTTAGGGATCGAGCCGGGTAGAAAATGTTAGACGACAGCTTCATTGAATTTCAAATGACTAAATCTATCCTTGAAAGGGTAGAAAACATTGTGGAAAATGGAGAAAATGCTTGTTACAAGCATTTTATCCTTTTTCCACAATATTTTTAAGCCTTTTTTCTCAAGGGGGTTAAAACACGTTAAAGGGTAAGTAGAGAAAAGAAATGTATACCATTTTCTTCCTGTTGCAATAATTTCCATATTATGTCATGGTGTACATGAAAAGACAGTTTTACATATTAGTCACGTAAAACCCACTAGTGAACAATTGTGAATTTACGCCCCATTCAGTTACAAAATTCGAAGCAAACCCGTTTGCTCTGTCGGTACTGTACAGGGCTTAACACCAGGTCGTCGCTGGTTCAAATCCCCAGCTTGGCCGATTTCTTTCCGAGGATTCGTTATAGTCGTTGCAACAAGACTTATTCCTCTCTCACCGCTGATCATAGTTTCGACTATGGTTATGTGGGAAAGGAGTCATTTGCTTAGGGAGAATATTGTGTGAAGTGCTGGTAAGAGCTATGTCGGTACTGTACAGGGCTTGAAACCAGTTCGTCGCTGGTTCAAATCCCCAGCTCGACCAATTACTTTCCCAGGTTTCCTGATAGTCGTTGCAACAGGATTAATTCCGCATTCACCGCTGATCATAGTTTCGACTATGGTTATGTGGGAAAGGAGTCAGTTGCTTGGGAAGAATATTGTGTGAAGTGCTGATAAGAGAAACTCTAGGAAAGAATGGTCGGGTGAACTGGGCACCTCGATATAAATAAAATATCGTTGAAAACGGTATTAAACACCGTAAAAATAAACAAACAAGGAAGATATTAAAACACCTCGGTAACTGCTGTGACCTCTTCCCGCCTATTGTCGAGACATTTTTCTTCGTCAAAAATATGTGTGCCATGCTCTGTGAAAAGGGGGCTCATGCATCTGCAAAAAGTATCGACTCGGGTCAGCCTGCACCGACTGCGCAGGCTGACCTGCGCCGAACCTTTTTGCTATTGGTTAATTTTCTGCATTTCAAAGGACTAGTCTACCTCAGGATTCAGTCGGTTGTTAGACAAAATGGATTTTATGGACTAATAATCATTTAATAACTTGCTTGGTAAAATGCATCACGGATAAGCATTTGACCCCCTCTTGCCAGAGCATGGTTCATTTGGGCCAGTCTATTACAGTATATGTAAAGTTTGAAACAGACAGTTCAGAACTGGTTTAAGATGATGGTGTTTCGTTGAAAAAATTCTCCTTTAACCACAAAGCTTTCAAAACTGGTCTGCAGAAAGACAGCGGTGGAAAAGTAGCCCGCAGGAACGGATGAGGTTATGTCTGTGTCATCACCATTTCCTACAGTGAATCACGTGATTAAATACATTGCAGGAAAAACGTGACAAGATCATTAGTTTTAGAAAATATATGGCATTGTTTGAAATGAAAATCCGCTTATGGGATTTTTCTTGCTTTTTTAAAACTCTTTACCACAAAATCCGGAGTTTTAACAACCCTTGTGAAAAAGGGTTATATTTGAAAACATTGTTGGAAAAGGAGAAAATGCTGGTAACCAGCATTTTCTCCTTTTCCATTAATATTTTCTACCCTGTTTGATAGAGAGTTTACAATACAGTAACACGTCGGATTGATAATATTCGTAATTTAGGACGCTATTCCGGGTTCGCTGATCTTTTATACCCTTTCTTAAATAGAGCAGGTAAAGGTCAGCCTGACCTTGGTCCGCAGTCTCTTTGTTTGTTTGGGGTTTAATGCTGTTTTCATTATTATTTCGAATATATCGTGCTTTCGTGGAATTTCTTTTATCAGTGCTTCGAAAAATATTCTTCTCATACCACAGGCTGCTTTCACTCATAACCATTGTTCGAACAGTGATCAGCAGTGAGAGAGAAATGAATCCTATTGCATTGACTATCATCAATCCTCGGAATAAAATAGGCTGGGCTGGGGATTCGGTACAGCAATCCCCCTCCACAAAGTTTCAAGCCCTGCACTTCAGTGACTGACCTATGGGGCTCTGCACTCTCAAATTAATTGAAGATACGTAATGACGGTTTTTCCTCCTTTTTTTTAAGTTACAATATGCCACTCCATATTAAGGTAGTGGACCCGTAATAGAAAACAGCTATTTCCACTATAATATTATCCTGCAAAATTTACTATAATTAAAAATGAGTATTATTATACTACTTTAACCTAGCCACTTTTTCCTTTTCTTCCTTCTTAGAATTATCATTTATAAATCTAAAACCATTATAATTATTCTCATTACAAAGGGAGATAATAATTACCTCCCTTATCTAGAAACTAACAAAAGTATCAACAAATAATTTCAAGATAGACATCAAAGTAATTTTTGGTCGGTTAAAAATGTGCAAAATTATTATATTAGTATAAATCCTTACTTATCAACTATCAAGAAATCTTATTCCATGTTGCACTAGAAGCGTTAGGGGTCTACTACCTTAACGGGAGAATGCTTTTGAAAACATTGTGGGGAAAGTAGATGTATTCCTTTTCTCACAATGGTTTCTACTCTTTCACAGACAAATCCTATTATTCAAGCCACATCAAATTTGCTGTCTGGTTCTAATTTCAATGTGGACGAACCTAGAACTTTGTTATCTTGGGAAAAGATTAACTAAGAACTAATTTGCATTAAATGTGCCGCGCAAAAAGGGAGGTAATTGCGTACAACGTAACAATCAAGGGGCTGAATACATAATTATTGTCATTATACCCTTCTTGTTGTAATAAGTGGCTTGATTTCTTTCTCGCCGTCTTTGAAAGTGATATGGCATGGTCTCTAACCATTTGTCCATGCAGCTAGAACTGCAGCTGTACTTTATTCATCTCAAAAGCAAGTCCGTCGTAACTAAAACGTAGGAGTACAGAATGTTGTATAATATCTGTCTATCTTTAAGTGCTCGATATACATCTTGCCTTTAAAGAAAGATCTATTTAGGTTTTGTCAGAGTTTTTGTATTTATCTCTATAGTGAATCACTGGTAGATAACTCTTTCAGTGTCAAATATAGGACTATAAACTCGACCTCTTTCGAAGGCTAAAAATACAACCCTGCAAACCTCAGAAAGATTCTCTATCTTATAGGCTTAACTTAATAAGCGGACGGTATAGATCCAAGTTCAGACTGCACGTTTTATGCAGTCTGATCTTTGATCTATGCCGTCCGCAAAAGCTCCTGTTTTCCTCGGTGGAACTGAAAGGGTTAAATCATCCCCCACACGTTAAATCTGGAGTTTACTAATTCCAAATAAAGTATCTTTACAAAACATAACTATTCTATATAAACTGAGGTTCCCTACATAAATGTAAGTAAAAACAGTTTGGGAAAAAATGGAAATAGGTCATGACAAGCAATTTCTCTTTTTGTCACAACATTTTCAAACGTCGTCAGCTGCAAAACGCTAACAAAGGTCGTTTGTTAAAGGTTCTATGTAAATGCAACACTGAAGGAAACCTTTTAGATTTTTTAACAGTTAATAGTACCTATTATGTAATATTCTAATAAATATACTTATGGCGCCTGGAGCAATTATTGTTGCCTTTGTGAACAGATTAGTTCAAGATCATAGTGCACGCTATGGAAAGTCTGATCCAGGATCTAGCACCATTTTGACCCCCCCAAAAAAGTCCCAGAGTTTCAACTGTCGAAGTCTGCGGGGGTGGGGAGTGGGGGACGGAAAAGGGGGTGGGCGATGGGTGGGGGCGGTTGGATTACGAAGTTTACTGATATTCTTGATCGAATTTAATTGCTTATTTCGTAATTTAACTGTCAACTGTAGAAGTTAAGTGGAAACAATAAGCCAACTCTGACATTTAGTGCTGTGTTATGAATAGAAAAGTAAGAAGCTTTTTGAAAAATAGATCATTACGTATAAAAGACTTTTCTGGGCATGGTTTTGTATGGAACTAAGTAAGAAACTTAAGCTGTTTTACATAGACAACTGTTAATACGACTGAGTCATGCCCTGTGAAAAGGGGGCTTAATTCATCTGCGAAAAGTATCGACCCAGGTCAGCTGACCTGGTCCGAAACTTTCCGCTATTGGTCAATTTTCTGTAAGTCCAAGACCTAGTCTACCTCATGATTAAGTCAATAGTTCAAAAGGTGACTATCATGGTTCCATGAGTATTTGATGGCTTGCTTGGTATCGTACATCACGGAGATGCTTTAAGCCCCCATTTGCTAGAGCATGGATCCTTTATATTGTTTGCTTACCACACTGCTGGATACCGTGACGTATTGACTTCCAATGGGCATTAATATAAGAACACAGTAAGTGATTTCTGGGTACTATAGAAAGCAGTCAAAATCAGACTACGAGACTTACAGATTGATCTTAATCCTCTCTTTTTGCGATATACGTCACAAAATACGATAAGAAGGGTGTAAGTTAAATATTCACGAAAAAGTGTTATGCAATAAAAGGGACATGATACAAAACCTATAAAGTAACAGTTGATGATAATACTAACCTATAACCCCTGCCCCAACCCCGACCCAACCCATCCGCAAAAAGCTATGCATATTAAAGAAATGGGCCGTGCTCTGGCAAAAACGGTTTTTAATGCAACTCCTTGATGAATTGTATATGCCAAAGAAGTCATCCCGTAAGTATGGATCCATAAGATCCACTTTGTTATACAACCGACATAATCATGTGGTACAATGGTCTTTTGCCATACAGAAAGTTAACAAATAGCAAAAAGTTACGACCAATATCAGCCTGCGCGGACTGAGCAAGCTGATATGGGTCGATACTTTTTGTAGATGCATTAAGCCCTCTTTTCACAACTAACAAAGCACATACTATTTTTTGTGGTTAAAACCCAACTTAGTCATATTTAATTTTTTCTCATGAATATTTATAGTTTTTATGTAGACATTTGCAGTTGACGATAATTGCGTCAAAAGAATCCAATTGTTCAGAAAATTGGTGTAATTACATTGTCGATAGAAAACTTATTTGACCTACGCTAAATGTCTTTATGTGAAGTTGTTTTCGCGTAACCGTATGTTTCTCTTTGTAATTATTATATGACAAACTTCTGTTGGCATGCATGCACCATAATTTTCAAAATCGTACACAAAGTCACCCTAGTAAGGTCCTCTTTCGTCCACCAAAATCAAAATTCGTTGCGTAAGAACTGTGGGTATTTTTTGTGTGTTTGTGTTTTTTTTTTTCTTTTCGATTTTCGGGACCCTCATGTTCCAGCGCTAAACCTATACATTGAAATTGACCTATTTTGAACGCTGAAAAATACATTCCTCTGAAACTCAAAAAGTATTTTATCTTACAGGTTTGACGACAAGCGGACGGTATAGATCCAAGATCAGACTGCACGTTCTGTGCAGTCTGATCTTGATCTATGTCGTCCGCCAAAGCCCCTGATTTCGTCTGTGATACTGGAAGGGTAAAAAAATGCAGATATCTTGCACTAGCTCACCAGTAAATTCGTCTTGATCCGATTAGCGACTGGACGTTGTAAAAAATGTCCATAAAAGGGCATATGATTGCATTAAACCTTTATCCGGTCGCACGTGGCCTATTATGTATTCTTGAAAGAGTGTAGATCAAGATCAGTCTATACGTAGGTGCAGCCTGATCTTGGTTTACACTCTAGGTTTCCAGATCGACTTTCTTGATTGATTGCTTGTATTGAAGTTAACGCCATTTTAAGAGCTTAGGTCATATCACGGTAGTCAGTGCACCTACGCATGTGTTTCCTGGCTTTCTAACACCAGTACTGACACAACTTTCTTTCAAAGTCACTGACTACTTTTCTCACATGCATTAGAGGAGAGAGATGAAAAATCGCCGGAAAGAAAGTTTGCCTCAACCGGATATCGAACTCACAACCACCAAGTCACGAGTCAGATACGCTAACCACTGAGTTACCCGGCCGGGCACATCGATTGTAACTGTTATATAACCCACGAAATGCCAAAAAGTACATAAATAGAAATGCATGTATGTTTCTGCGACGCCCCATACCTTACGGAAAAAATCCATAGAATATGAAAAATTGCAAAAATAGAGAGAGAGAGAGAGAGAGAGACAGACAGACAGACAGGGACAGACAGACAGAGAGGGCGGAAGGACGAAATCTAAGGGATATTGGTCACAATAAATCACTTTAGCAAATACAGAAATTAAATGAAAGATTCAGGAGCAGCAGCTGATTTTTTTTTGTTAAGAAGTCTGAAACTGCTAACTATATGTGAGCTATTTCCCTGTCCATGTAGCTGTACCTACATGGGTTAAGGGATTTCTGAAAAACACAGCATGGTGTCCTGTTTTTCAATCCTGTTGTTAATCTTCTTTCCATATATTTTTTGTCTATTCATCTATTGACAGAAACACACTGTACTCAAATACTGACCGACGCTACAGTATTCATGTGGTATCATTAGGCTGTTCTTATAATATGGCACGCAACAGATGAAAAGGGGCATTCGGATATTTGCGTAAAATGTCGTCTCGGATCCGCCTGCGCAGTTCGCGCAGGCTAATTCGAGACGGCACTTTACGACTACATTAGATTTTGTCCTACAGTAGACTTGCGTGAAACAGAAGATTACATGAAAACGGAAAGTTTCCTTTCGGATTAGCCTGCGCGGACTGCGCAGGCTGATCCGAAACAACACTTTACGCAAATGTCCGAATGCCCCTTTTCGCGTGTTGCAGCCATTTAATATATATAGAATAAAAGAAATAAGCTGGTTTTTCTTCTGTCCTTACTGACATTTTTGCAGGATATTCTTTTTATTCGGGGTCCTGCATGGCTCAGAAGGAAAAGAATTGTATCAGAAATCGAGACGCCCTGAGTTCGATCCTTATTTAAAGGACTGGTTTGTCATTTGCAAGGCACTGTAGAGCCCAGGTGGAGGGCTGATGAAACCCAGAAAACATGGAAAAATCAACTGTCACCGTGATATAACTGAAGTAATGTTGAAAGCAGAGGTAAAACATCAGTAAGTCTTTATCAATCAATCAACCATGGCATGAACTGTTCTCCTTTTTTATCTTTCTTCCGGCACCATCACCACCATCATTATCATCATCATCATCATCATCAAGTTATCATGATCATCATCATTATTATCACTACCAACATCATCATCCTCTCCTTCCCTTCTCCTTCTTCCTCATCCTCCTTATTGCTTACAGTGTCAAACAGTCCTCTGACTTATCGAAACAAAGAATAAAAAAAAAAACCTTGTCAAATTATGTTTTCGAAGATAATGTATACGTATCTCAATGATGAAGCGCTAACAGTATTATCACAGTAGGATGATGCCAGCATGTAAAAAGAAAATCTGCTAAGAGTTGCTGGGGAAAGAATAAGACAGTCAACTGTCAAATAAATGATTTATGACGTTTCAATGGGAAAAATAGAGAACGAACGAAAAAAAGCACTGTTTACATGACAACCGATGTGAAAATAAGAGATTATTATCTGTTTTGTGACAAATAATGCATATTTCGGACAGAAATAACAAGAAAAGAAAAATCTCCCCCGAGCCATTGTTACCGCTGCAACAGGATCCCGGTCATTTTCTTGTGAATGGCCATTTTTGACATTAGGCTTTCAATTAAACTTGTCTCTATCCCAAACTTTATTCCATCATTATCCTTTCGAATGCTCAGGGATAACTTATGGTTCCTTTTTCGGACGTCGTAGATCAAGATCAGACCGCACATAACGTGCAGTCTGATCTATGATCTACGATGTCCGATATTTCTTTTAATCATGCTAGAATATTCAACGAAAAAATCATTTTCAATCTTTTTTTATTTAAGCAAAAATGTTTGTTTCATTTATGTAATAGGCTAAGAGTGCACTCAAAGGCTACAAGGCTTAGGCAAAATTTATTGGGATCGGAAATTTCTTCTTAAAGGCACCAGATAAACAATATTTGTCAAAAGATTCACGTTAATATTTGGTTGAAAAAATGCGTGCATTTGAGGCTTAAAATACAAGTACATTACACCCTAATATGCAATTTTAAATAGAAAAATAGTTAATTCGACGGGTTATTTTATTAGTTTTAAAACTGGATGAATTTAAATGTAATGACCTTCAAGGGCTAAGGGGCCAAAGACGACGCTGGACAGTGGCTATTTTATGCTAATTTTATGGATGGTCAGGATGACAGGGCAGTCTAGTACAATTCAACCTTTACAACCGCAATGAAGCAAATATGAAAAATTTACATTTTTCCTTGCGTGACATTTTCTGCTCGGCCTTGACATAGCCTAAACCCTTCTACCGATAAATAAATCCAATTGGTATCTTCAGTCAGGTAAAAAAAAGCCCAGTTGTTGCAATTATTTAAGAGCATTTAGGACCCGAGTATCTCACAAAACGATTGGAGGTCCTAGATCAGCGAAGTCTGGTCTGAGGCTGCACGTTCCACAAAAAACACTTTTGTACATACATACTCGTATGCAGCTGCCCTTAGCCGTACAGAGTTACATGAAACGCTATTTTTTTTTTTTTGCCTTGCAATGACTTACCAAAAGGAATCAATACCAATCAAATAACCATTTTTTTTTTTCGCTTAGAATGACTATAATAAATCTTTAACATAAATATTTATAGAACAGAGTAGAGCAAGATCAGACTGCATGGAAATATAGACTAATTCTAGCCCACCATCTTCTAAAATGACATTAATAGAGGTAACAATCAGGGTACTGGATTGGGGAGACCACACGTTGATGTATCGACTGTCCGTAAATTTAATTAACCTACCACCCCTGCGTTAATTATCAGAATCCCCAACAGTGATTGATCGACCAAATTTAAGTGAGACATACTCTTTGAGTAAGGGATTTAATGCATCTGCAAAAAGTATCGACCCAGGTCAGCCTGCGCAGTCCGCGCAGGCTGACCTGGGTCGAAACTTTTTGTTTGTGGTAAATTTTCATCATGTCAAAGGACCAGTTTAATTTAGGATTCAGTCGGTTGTGAGACAAAATGGGTTTTACGGATCCATAGTTATCCAACGACTCGCTTTGTATAATCCACTTCCGTAAACTCTCTTTTCCTAGAGCATGGGTCAATTTTAAATCCATTCAACTCATAACTATTCAAGTACGGTTTTTTACCCGTCTGTCGGTAATAGCATTGGGGGAAAAATGGAAGCTGTAATTGTTTTTAACAATTTAACAAGAAGTAGTTACTTTTCAATCAATGCATTTGTTACGAGTATTTTATCTTTTTCCACATTGCTGCCAAAACTGGTCCGCTGCAAGAAACCCAAGACTTCGTCTGCAGGAGGAAATTATAGGCTTCCAACACGCGAAAAGGGCATTCGGAAATTTGCGTAAAGTGTCGTCTCGGATCAGCCTGCGCAGTCTGCGCAGGCTAATCCGAGACGGCACTTTACGACTACATTAGATTTCGTGCTACAGAAGACTTGCGCAAAACAGAAAATTATATAAAAAGGGAAAGTATCATTTCGGATTAGCCTGCGCGGACTGCACTGGCTGATCCGAAACGACACTTTACGGAAATGTCCGAATGCCCCTTTTTGCGTGTTGCAGGCCAATTTGTTTGATTTTAGCAATGTTCTGGCAAAAGAGGGTTAAAAGCACCTCCGTGATGCAATATACCAAGCAAGTCATCACATAGTTATAGATCCACAAAATCTATTTCTTCTAGCAAGCGCCTCAATTATAATGTAGAATGGTCCTTTTACATAGAGAAATTTACGGAAAGCAACAAGTTTCGGCTCAGGTCAGCCTGTGCAGACTGCCCATGCTGACCTGGGTCAATACCTGTTACAGATACATTAAAACCCCTTTTCACAGAACTTGACTCATTTTATTGAAATACAGCGCACCTTCAAATGCGACGGGTACGCTAAACTCATATCTAGCACTGATCTTGGATCTACATTGTCCCGTACCTTATTATTTTTAACGTAGAAGAAGCTTTGAAATCGCTGTTATAGATCTAAAGCGAATTTGTCATTTCCTGACAGGTGTCTACTCATTTAATCAGCATATTAGGGGTTAAATCATTATGCATCCATCATGAAGGTGAAGATTGATATGAGTACCGACAACATTGTTGTAGGTTAGGAGTGCATAACTTCAGAATAGAATAACCCGACCAGCCCTGAGCGATTTTCTACCCGTTTTCTTATAATTGGTGTACGTTGATTTTTTTTATGCTGGGATTAAAAAAGTGAAGTTATACTTTTCACGTCATGACTGCAAGGCAACATACAACACACACTCGTATACGAGTATTTTATGAAGGTGACTTTATCGTGCAAACTGAGTCAAATGTGCAAGCTGCCTCTCTCACTGTTATAGCATGTAAGAAATACGACAGAAGAATTAATATTTTTTTCAAAGTAACGTCGACATGCATTTCATTCGTGAACACCAAAATTCAATAATTACATTTTTAGCATCTTCACTAGTGAATATTGTTTCTTCTGTTGGTCACAAAGTAAAGTAATTGGATTTAGACTTTTTGCATTTTACATAAGATCTAGAGAAATCCTCTTTTTCCATTAAAGTTTGCTTGTATATTCTCTTCTGTCTGTAATCTATACGACCTTGGGACCAACGTGACGGAAGAAACTGTGTCGAAATCTTGCGATTTTGCGGTATAGTGTAAAAGGGCAAAGGAGACAGGCCTCTTTTCTCCCAGTATCAAAATCGATGGAGAGGAAAGATGAAAATTGCACTATAACTAACATGTCCGAGGTAATCCGTTTATAATTGGAAAGAATTGTTATACCACCTGCGTTTCACCAGTAATTTCATTCTGTAATATGTTACCTTATGAGCGAGTGTTCACAGCCTCCGTCCTCTAAACGGTGTAAAGAATGGAGAAACAAGAAGTTTAGATGTTATTAGATTTGAATAATCAATAATTCGAGCATAAGTCGACCTAGGAGAAAATAAAAATAAATTTTAGTAAACATGTAGAAGTACAAATACGGGGATTTGATTTATACAGGGTGTCCAAAAAGTCGTGCACCATCCTGAAAACACATTCATTGTTACAGATGCTCAAATTGAGCACCATTTTCAGTAATGGTCAGTAACTGAGTGTCACAACATCCCACCGGATATCCTACGGAATGTTCAAAACAGCTTTTTGCGGAGAGTACAGCGTTGTATTACTAAAAATGGTACTCAATTTGAGCATCTGTAACAATGAATGTGTTTTCAGGATGGTGCACGACTTTTTGGACACCCTGTATATTTGGGTTCAAAGGGTATTATCGCCTTTGTTCTTCACTAAAATCTATCTTGTTGGTACTTACAAGCTGCACAGTAGGCCTATATAAATAAAATCTTCCTGCAGATGAAGAAGGATTCAACCTTAAACGGATAATACGAAAGGCTTACACAGACTAGTATCGAGGCTCCAATTTCTTTCATTGCCAGTACTTACTGTAATTGTTATTGCAAACGGTGTAGATCAAGATCATACTGTATAGGATTATGATCTATGATACACACTGTCCGCTACCTGAAGCTATACTGTGATACAGATCGCCTTGGACTGCGGTGAAATCTGCTTTCGGACCTCAAAAAATTTCATATGTGTAGTTGGTAGCCGCTCCACTATGAGCTGCTCCCTGGCAAAAGGGGGTTTAATGCTTATCCGTGATGTATTTGTCCAAACAAGTCATCACATGATTATGGATTGATCAAATCCAGTTAGTATCACAACTGAATGAATCTGGAGGAAGATTCGTTCTAAGAAATACATAAAATTTACAAATAGCAAAAAATATCATCCCACGTCAGCCTGCGCGGACTGCGCAGGCTGGCGTTGGCTGATACTTTTTGCAGATGCATTAAGTCCCTTTTCACAGAGCGTGACTTAAATAATAGTTAAAGTTCGTGACAACTTTGAAGGTTTTTGGGGAAAGTATCACGCCCTGACTACCAGTGGTCGTACATGGCTCTCTTTTTCATAAATAATTACGTGATCAAAGCTGTCATCTTCGTATTCATATGGTTTTAGGGATGTATAGAGGTTATTAGTAAAATTAAAGGAATACGTAGCCTTTAAAACCCTTCACTACTCAATCTTGCTTACGGTAAAGAAACCCATTTTGAACATTGTGGGAAAGGGATGATGGAGATAATGCTGGTACGAGTAAATGGCGTTTTATGCTATGTTTTATGCAATAATGTTTTCTACCCTTGCAAAGGAGAATCTATATTTCTGAGTCAAAGTTATTTTGTTTCTGGCGAAGTGTAAAATTTTGTCGTTTGGTAAAGGGTTACACGCTTTCCTATGAAAACAATTTATTAAAATACTAAATACTGTTGAAAGTGATTTTAACTGTTGTTTAAACAGATCAAAAGCTTATTAAAAAATAAGAAATATCTTTAGAAAAGAAAGACGGCGTAAATTTGCCTGCAAATAGGTAGGGGCCCTTAAAATAAACATGTCTACATTTTTTACCAATCACAAATTCCTATCTATTTATTTTGATTATTCAAAAAGTACCAAAAAGTATGTCAAAAGCCAGCATATTAAGCTACGACGAATGATAAAAGTGAACAGGGGCATTTCATATCTTGACAACAACCGAGCATGTCCATTACAAATAGTTTGCGGAACACAAACATAATTATGAGACTTTCCATAAAATTACGTAACTGATTTCAAAACCTGGTGAAAACCAACAAAACACAAAAAAGGCCGTGTCTCTATCGATCCAGTGCATCAACATGTGGGCGGGTTTCAAACCCTCCTACACTGTTGCAGTTTCCAGGTGACCTATCTGCAAGAATGGAGAAGACAGTTATTTGTGAAATAAACTGTGATTGTGAAACATCCATACTTGTTTGTGTAACAAATACATCGAGACGCAACCAACCATATGTATCACCTGTTTAGTACTTAACCCTTAGGCTGATAAGTTCGACTCACCGACCTTTTGCGGACAGTGTAGATCAAAGATCAGACTGCACAGAACGTGCAGTCTGATCTTTGATCTACACTGTCCGATAAGGAGATATTTTTTTTCCAAAAAAGATACCTTTGAAATAGTAAAAGTAGGGGTTTTTTTTACTATTGAGTGCAACTTTTCGTTCCATTTATTTAGCAGTTTAGGGTAAATATTGGTACGGGTAAAATACAGTGGTTTTGAGGACGGTGAAGATCAAGGTCAGACTGCAGAGAACGTGCAGTCTGATCATTGATCTTCAGTGTTTTATACTTGGCTAAGTACTCTGGTAGAAACACCCGTCATATACCTACAAGTGAGTTTTATTCGCTGAATGATAATAGGCCTATGTACATTATTATAGTATGGACTGAACGGTTAGGGTTCAGATCAAACTAGCTTGAATGAAGTTTTTAACCGCTTGTTTTTTTAATGAGCCGAAGCAACTGGTTTTTTTTTTTGCGTTTAAAGTCGTTTTCAGCATTATTTAAATCACGCCACTGCGGCCTGTGCACCATTTCGTTCTTAGATTTTCACGAGCATTTATTTATCGTCACCACCGGTTGTCCATATGGGCTAGGCCCCCAGAACACTGTTACTTGTTTTACAGGGGATAGTGCAAGATACAGGACGAAACACATCCTAAGTTACACCCGTTTCTTTAACGTGATCAGTGTATGGCACCGTCACACGGGACCTTGGTTTAAAGTCTCACCTGAAAGACTTCTTAGCAATTTTAGGACGTCAGCCGTGGGGATCAAACTCACACCCTCAAGTGGCCAGAGACTTGATTTAGGCAAGTCTCCTGCTCTACCATCTAAGCTATTGAGGCTGGGCAAAGAAACGAAACCAATTATTTGGAAATAAGTTGTGAAAGTGAAACATCAAGATTTGTTTGTGTGATATAAAGTTAAGACGCATCCGACCGTACAAATCACCTGCTAGCGATCAAATTATCATGAATGAATTTTTTTAATCACACTTGTTGAATGACTTGATGTAACTGACTGTATCCTTCAAATTCTGTGCACGATAGGAGCTTTTGTGAACAGGTAGGATCAAGATCAGATAGTAAAGAACGTAGTACAAGTAGTTTAATTATCTGATCTTACCTCTTAGATATCTTGTCAAAGAAATACATAGCAAACAATGATTTAAATTCCCAACAAACGAGTCCGAGCCTTTACGACCCTGCTGGAATAGGCGTATGAAGGAAAAGGGATTGTTTCTCAATGGATGTACAATAAATATTAGACATGCTCTGGCAAAAGGGGGCTTAGTGCATCTCCTGGATCCTCCAGTTAAGTCATCACATAAATAGGGATTCATAATAGCCACCTTTTTTCACCAATCGACTTAATCATGAGGCAGACTGGTCCTTGGACATACAGAAAATTGACCAATAGCGAAAAGTTTCGGCCCAGGTCAGCCTGCGCGGACGGCGCAGGCTGGCATGGGTCGATACTTTTCGCAAATGCATTAAGCCCCCTTTTCACAGAGCATGGCTCATATGTTTAAGCACAAAGAATGAAGGAAACAAGGAAAATCATGGTTATAAAAAATTCTCCTTATTGTATCATGTCTTCTATCCTTTCAAGAACAAATCTACCCACCATCTAAGCCAGAACGAACTTGACGCCTGCAAATTCTTTCAATTATGACTAGTCTGAAAGTTTGTAAACTGCTGAGGACTAAAACGTACGCTTCTCGTACGACAAAATAGGTGAAAAATGTTCTACTGACAGTGAAGATTTAAAGTAGACTATGAATAAAGTCTCGTCGGATCTGGTAGTCGGAGCTTTGAGGGCTCAAAGTTATACAATATCGAGAAAAAAAAACAGAAAGCTATCTGCATGTAATAATTTTTGTAGTGTAAGGGAGACCACTCGTATACAAAATTCAACGTATCTGTTGGCTGCCTGGTAGGTATATAGTGGTGTTCTACCCCTGAAGTTTTCGAACATTAAGATTATCTTAATTCAGGTGAATACTTTTCATACATTGAATAAAAAAAAAAACTGTTTGAGAAAAGGATCAGTTGCTTGTAACACGAATTTCTTTTTCACATTTTACTGGTATTTGAGGAAGTCCTCTTATGAACAAGAAACTACCTTTTCCATTTGGTACCACAATGTACATGAATCTCTGTTCAATACCTTGAAATAAATTTTTGCAGCAGACAATTTTGAAAACATTCATTTGAAATACGGTTTATTCACAAGAATTCAAATTCGCATAAATCAATTCCTGATAAAACATTGTGGCAAAAGGAAAAAATGCTCGTTAGGAGCAATTTCTCCTTTTGCTACGATGTTCTCAAAGAGCGATGATATTTTGCCGAAGTCTTGCCACAATGTTCTGAAAACGTTTGCTACAATGCTTTCTTAAAAAGGGGTCTGCATCAAGACAAAATAAAAAGGAGGTAAAGGGTAAATAGAAAAGAAAGAAGCTTAGGTAAGAAAATAGACACGGTTTCAAATCAACAGTGCCTTTATTCAGAAAGATAAGATTTCAGCCCATTCATCACGTAAACCCAAGTATTATCATTCTGCAATGTTATCGGAACATCTCTGGGGTTTTATTTTCTTGTTTACCTTTAAAAAAATCTATGCCTTTATTTATTCAAGAGAAAAAAAAAACATTTTCTTTTCAAATTCTAAAGCTTTACATATCAAAATCAGAGTATACAATTGCTTCTGCGTGTATAAATGAGACAAAAAACAGCAAAATACGTTTACCTACATATAGTGTAACTTCAAGACTTTGCCGTGCTGTATTTTTAGTGAGAGTGTTCTTCGGCAAGGCACTTCAGGGCTTCCTGAACTAGCATTGGTGAAACTTGGGAATGACGCCAGTAATGAAGCTGTCCCCGTCATATGACAATATATATTGAAAGCGGCGCGAAGACTATTCAGTCCAATGCCACACAATCTCGAGTCTTAACGACGCTGAAAAAGAAGGTTATCGAAAACATTGTGGGTAAAGGAGAAAATGCTGCTAACCAGCATTTTCTCCGTTGCCCACAATGTTTCTATCCATCTTAAGAAAGTTCCTATCATTTGAGCCAAATTTGAATACGTGCAGTCATCTGCAAGGGCTTCCAATTTGGACTAGAATAAAATTATTTTGTTTGTTAAAGAGTAAGATACAGAATCTTTCTGAGCTCCAGTAAAATGTACTTTCAGGCGCCGAATGAGGCCGAATTTATAGAGTTTTTGCTAGAAGAGTTTGGAATCGGACCGGGGACCCCTGGGTGGTACACCGTGTGTGTTACCGGCTGAGTCACCGGGTTTGACTTACGACACTCATGTTAAGAAATTAAGCGTCCGGAGGTCTCTATTTCGTCTCATATCAAACGTTCACGGTTATGCCTTATCATTTATTTGTATGGTGTGTTTTTGTAATGTTTAACGCCGGTTTCAACATTATTTTAGTTATATCACTGCGGCCAGGGCACATATGCAAGTATGTAATGACATTTTCATAATGGTAAACATGGCGAGTTTGTATTCAAAAGATGGTATTAAGCTTTGGTACTTCGGTAGAAACCGATATCGCATTGAAACTACACTCATGGAAAAAAGAAAAGGAAATTTATGGTATAAATTAAAAGAAATGATAGGTATCTATCTATGAAGCTACATTTTTATTATCCGAGATCAACCCAAATTACAATGTAAACCCCTATCTTAGATCATAACGGGGTCATAAACCCTTACTGTAATAAGTGAGCGGTTTCTGTGCTCCAGTGATCATGCAGCGGCCGTATTAAACAATCATTCCAAATTTTGTACTAATTCTAAATTTCCAAGACTAGTCATCCGTGAGGGCCAATCAGATGCTACTCCATCAATGTATTACTGTCTAAATCCAGAATGAATCTAAGAATGAAATTTAGAATGCCAAAGTGATCAGAGCCGGTTTTCAACATTTGCTCTTACGATGTTCTAATTCTTAAGTCCAAGACTAGACATCTTATACGGGTCGACAAAAAATGTCTTTGCTTATCTGAAACGCGTGTGAATTAGGTAAATTCGTAATACTTTTTTTTACACTGAAAACAAGGGTAATAAAAACATTTTTTAAAAAATGGTCTGCTGCAAACTTGTTTTAGGGGGATATAAGCGTCGAAACATCAGCTAAAAGAAAGAAAGAAAATGCGTGAGTGTCCAATCCTTGTACAAATAAAAAGCCATTTCTTTTAAAGTGAAATATAGGTCAGAATTTTCAAAATATTTTATCGCAATTTTACGACTTTTCACTATACAAGTATTCACTTTTTTCAGCATTCAAAGTCAGTTACACGTTGGTATCAACCCAACAAGCGTATAAATTGAAGATGTACTCTTATAAAGCATTCATTACTTACGCTATCTCTTGCTTAACTCCGGGTTCAAATCTTTACGTCGTTGGCAGATAAAATTGCCTTTGCGGATGGTGTAGATCAAGATCAAACTGCACAGAACGTGCAGTTTGATCATTGATCTACACCTTCCGACCGTTTATAGTATTTGGCTAAAAACAGCTTTAAAAGGGAGAGGAGGGAAAAAAATGAGTTTTCTGTTCTGACAGAAATTTTAAGTTGAATATATACCATAGAGTTATAATTGGTACCTTCGATCTTTCATGATTACCTCGGGGACATAAGTCTTTTTTCCATCCAGCAATAACAGTATATAGCACTGCTGGAGTTGTAAACAACGTGACACGAGGACAATGGTGTCCCAGGTCATGTGATCCTGACCAATACGTAAGGGTCAAGAAAATTACATAAATAATATAAATTATCGTCCCATCCCAAGACTCCTTTTCATTCAACTTTTTTTCAACGCTATTCCAGTCATATTACGCCGATAACTCACTTATTCATATCGCTTTTCTTGGGTTCCTTTGAAATAGGCTGGGCCCGAGGCAAAGTCCACGTGGCCAGTGCAACCAATGGGAATCGATCTCAGAGCTTTCCTGATTTAATCGTTTACTCTTAAAGATCCCTGTCTGACTAAGAGGTAAGGTTATGGTTTCGAACTTGGAGGCCTCTGGTTCGATCCTCAGTTGAAGGGCTGGGATTAACATCATTGCCTCGTACTTGTGAAACCTAAGACATACACGAATATATGAACTGAAGCTGGAATATACCTTACAAATGTTTAAAGCGAAGTAAAACATCATTTAATCAGTCTTGTATTCTCAATGATTATAAAGGCTCTCTTAAAGTACATGCAGCGGCTTGAAAGTCGCAATTTCTATGGACATGATGCGTTTGGAGTTTCAAATCCGTATTGAGGGTGAAAGTGATAACTAGTGATGAAGGAGGAAATTTGAATAACAAGAATTCCAATCCCTAAAATATTTGTTCAGTGAGGCAGAAAATTTACATTTACTGTTACCAAAATGAGGTGACAGGGGCTTTTCGTCACCAAACGCGGATATTACTTCAGAGGGGGGGGGGGGGCAGAAGCCCATTATACAGATAAAAACATTTGAGCACTGCTCTGACAAAAAGGGGGCTTAATGCATCTGCGTGATCCATGGTACCAAGCAAGCCATCACATATTTATGTATCCATAATATCCAACTTTTTTTCACGAACAACTTAATCATGATATAGACTGGTCCTTGGACATAAAGAAAAATTGACCAAAAGCGAAAAGCTTCGGCCCAGGTCAACCTGCGCGGACTGCGCAGGCTGACCTGGGTCGAAACTTTTCGCAAAAGCATTAAGCCCCCTTTTCACAGAGCATGGCTCATTTTATAGATTTGTCCAAATTGTTAACCGCAACCTGCTAAATAAGTTAGATAAAACTTTCAAGCCGATTGTAAAAACCCGAATTTTGCGATTTTAAACTTATTTTTTGGAGAAAGAAAAAAAATCTTCTTGTCGGACAGTGTAGATCCAAGATCAGACTGCACGTTCTGTGCAGTCTGATCTTGATCTACACTGTCCGCAAAAGGTCAGTGAGTCGCGCTTAGCAGCCTAAGGGATAAGCGATTGCTGTCGACTTTTCAAATGTGGTTCAAATGTTACTTTAGGAATGTGGTTTATTTTTCAAAGGATAGAAAACTTTAAGGGAAAAAAAGAGACAAATGCTTGTTCGTCTGTTTCCGCCAATTCTCACAATGTTTTTTAACGCTCTTTTCTTCAGGGTCGAACAAATACGGGACCAATATTGGTAAAGGATTTTAGAAGAGGAAAAGATGAAGGAGAATAAAAGCATCTCGAAATCCTTGACTGTAACAACGGGCTATCTCTTTATCAAACTGTCACAAGGATGGACCTAATTACAGATTGGGAGAATCAATCGCCCGTTTCAAGACCTATAAAAAATCCCTTAACATCCTGGTCGTTATATAACCCACAAGATGGGCCGGGTTATCTCCAATCTATATTTCGTCAATCAATTTCATGAAAATTCTAATTAAATCCCAACCACAATGGGTACTTCTCTCCCCCTTCACTTCTCTCACGTATTTAAGTGTAATAATACCCTCGGGGACAGTTATCTTTTCCTCTCTTCAACCCTTATCCTGCTTCATTAGTTAACCCTTAGAGTGCCAAATTAACCAATCATACATTTTTATCCTAGAAATACTACCCAAATAACTGCGATTTCATGGTTGCTTCCCTCAGTGTTTAAGCATAGTGGACATTGTAGATCAATGATCAGGCTGCATGTTTTGTGCAGCCTGATCTAAATCTACACTGGCCACAAAGGCAAGTATAGTCGTAAAAGGCGCTTTAAGGGTTAGAAGAAACTTTCTTTCCCACCGTAAAAAATATTGCACTTTCAAAGTTTTTTTTGCGGAAAAATATTTTCTTGTCGGACCGTGTAGATCCAAGATCAGACTGCACGTTTTGTCCAGTCTGATCTTGATCTACACTGGCCGCAAAAGCACCTTGAGTAGTGCTTAGCAGCCTTAGGGTTCAGGTAGCCCTTTGCAAATTATCCAGGGTTTTTATGACTCAGAGGAACAATGCTTTTGAAAACATGGTAGGAAAAAGAGAAAATGATGTAAACCAACACTTTTCCCTCTTTTTGACACATGTGTATTCTACCCAATCAAAGGCATATTAGGTACATATTCACAAGCCATTCTTAAGAACGTTCTTTGTCTTAATCACCAAGATTTTTCAATTTCGAAAACACAGCCTCTGATTAGCTAAAACATTTCGTATAGCCAATGAGAAGCTTTTAACTTTGGAAAAATCTGGACAATAACACAAAGAAAGCTCTTAATACGGACCCTCGGATAACTTTAACCGATTTTAATTTGTCGCCTGTATGGGCGAGTCTAGATGATCTTGGATTTTAAGTTGTGATTTTTTTGCGAATTATAAAAAAAAAACCTCCAACAACAACAATTGAATTTCATCACAGCCCAGCTTTGTCATCTAGGTTTTGTTGAATATCAAATATTAGGTTCGCACATAAGATGCAACAAAGATGACACTCCAGTTTTGCAGAAATGCCTATAAACTTTCAGCCTCAGCTGAAGTATGAAAGAAAGTGGCAATGCACATGTACTTTGTTTAAAAGAAAAAAAAAAAACTATCATCGATATAACAAAATGCTGTTGACTTTGAAGTGAGATACTGTCTTGAATGCTTTTCTAACGAGCAAGCAAGGCTGTAATGTAGGGCAAGTAATTGAGAGTTATTGGGTTTGATTCTCATCCGTGGCAATGACTTATTTGTGAGAGTGTCCCGCGGCAAGGTTCAGAAGCCCGGGGTAGCACTAATGAAACCCAGGCAACACGAATAAGTGAGCTATCAGATGTATCACTGAAATATGTTGAAAGCGGCGCAAAGCACCAATTCCATCAAGCAGCCTGAAAGTACGGGAATTGTCTGTTAAACGGTATTTAGGGAAGGAGAAAATGCTGCATGGTTACCAGGAATTTTCTTCTTTTTCCACAGTGTTTTTATAGACTTTCTTTTCAAACTTGGGGTTGTGTCTAAAACGGCTAAGAAAACCGATTGGCAAACAAAAAAATAAATTCCGAGAAATATTTGTTTTTGCTACGATTTTTCCTACTTCTTGGGTACATTAAAAGCTATCCAAGAAAATCAATTATTTGTGTATCTGGATGGAAATCTGTGATGTGACCACAAAGTTATACAATAATTTTTCAAATTACTTCAACGACCGAAGAGACATTCCACTTGTTTACAAGCAGAATGTTTATATTTTGGTACAGCAGTTTTCAGGTATCTTAACAAATAGAATTATGTCCATTGTTGACAATCCTAACCAAGAAAAATTGATTATCTTCAATCTTTGAATTACAAGCTTCAAAATCTCGTTATAGGATTTAATCACATGAGCGAATTTGTAATGGAAAGAAAACAAGTTGAAGATGCGACCTGACTACCCCGGGCATTTTTCACGTAACTTGTGAAGTCAATGATAATTAAGTTTAGTAGATTTCAATCTTTATGTTAGCTGCGCTTATCAGTTTTTGATTAATTCTTCACCAAATGGCGAAATTCTAGAGTAGCCCATATCGACGGCATTTTGTAGATAAATGTATGAACTGTGGGTCAAAATGTGGGATTTGTCTTCGAAGAGGTAGAAAACATTGTGGGCTAAGGAGAAAATGCTGGTTACCAGCATTTTCTCCTTTACCCACACTGTTTTCAAAAACTGTGTTCCTCAATGTCGTAAAATGACAAGACGGGATTATTTGGCAAAGGGTTGATCTGGTTACTTTATTATATAAAATACAAAAATCCTTGATTTTCTACAAAAAAAAAAGCTTTTTTTTTTTTGGAGGGGAGCTCTTAGTTTATAATGCTTGAAGTGTCGATCATGCATAGAGCTGTAGTTGTTTATACAGAACATGCAGTCTGATCTTGGATTTAATCTGATGTTTTGCTAGATACTTTAACAAAAATCAGTTCTTTGCACCACAAGGATGTCAATTTCATTCACCTGGCACCTTTATGCTTACCGTTTTTGCTGCCAATCGCTAAAACTACAGTTTAAATTGAAACGAACAGAAATCATAAGATCAGAATTATATTGATTGATTGATTGAATGGTGGTTTATGCCGCTTTCAACATTATTCCAGTCATATCACGGCAATAGCTTGCATATTCATGTAAGTCCAGGGTTTCACCAGTAGTAGGCTCTTGGGTGTCTTACCCCTGGTCACGTACAAAAAACTTAGTCCTACTCATTACCACTTGTCTACCAAGGATAACTCAGAATATTAAATCAAACGGCGTAGTACCAAGAGACGCAGTCCGATTTTGGACTACACTGTCCAATATTTTTCAAGTTATTTTCATAAATAACAAATCTTGAAAATTAGATATCAGATCATTTTCACATTCCTTTTCACAATCTTGAATCCCCCTCTCTCTCTCTCCCTCGGGGTGTCTATGGAATGAATGAATGAATGAATGAATGAATGAATGAATGAATGAATTAAGTAAGTAAGTTTTATGGCCAGTCGAAGAAATCAAATTGGGCGCATTTACGGAAATGAGCGGCATTGCGAAGCACTAAAGCACAAGTTTAAAATTGAATATGTAAAAAGGTTGCCAAGTTTGATTCTTATGGGATAAGAATTGACTGTACAAGGTAGCTCAAAACAAAAAAAGAATGCACAATAAAACATTTTCGTCAGTTCATCCTTGACCACAAAATCACGTGATTTAACGACACAGTTAAAGGGATGAATTTGTAAACATTGTGGAAAAAGGAGAAAATGCTGGTGACCAGCATTTTCTCCATTTCTCACAATGTTTTCTACGCTATCAAAGTTATAAATCACCTTTTTGAGCAATATTTATTTTGTCGTCTGCAAATACTTTCGATTTGGTTCAGTTCAAATGTTTGTCGTTTGGTAAAGAGTTACGTCCTACAAAAATCATCCCTGGGAAGTGAGAGAAACCCAAACTGAAAATTGTTTGCGTATTCAACAGGTTTTTCATGAACTAATTATCACTTGATGAGCGATTCCCCTTCCTAACCGGTTGTTACGCAGTTGCCCGACCCAGTTACCATGGAAACGACGAGCATCGAAACCGCCCACCTGTTAGGGTGTCTTTCGAAATTCACATGTCAGCCTATTCATTAAATTAGATAACAAAATGAAATAGATTTTTAACCGATTTTACATTTATAACCTGTGAAGTAATTCCACTAAATCATTAACAGACTAGAACACAGTCAGAATTCTTTCGAAAAATGCATAACGCACAGCAAATCTTATCGGCAATCAATTCTGACGACCAATCGTCCCAACAAACCCAAATCTTTAATAGACCGAACCAGCCACATAAGACGACGTCGCCTTGCTTGATTAATGAACACAGGCAAAAGACGGAGAAGCCACACATTTCAACTGATAATGGCATATACCCATTGCTCTAAGGAAGGTTAACAGCGCACATACGTGTTCCTGATATGGTCTTTAAATAAAAAAGAAATAAATAACTGCCATGGATTTGAACATTTTATATTTTCTATCAAAATAAATGAAAAAGTACCAGCTGAATTACCGTGTGAATACAATTTCAACACCCAAGTGACAGACCGTCACTGTACAGAATCCCAAGTCACATACAATGCATACTTCCAGTGCTATACTGTGATCTACATACCCGAACGCTTTGAACAAGCTGATCTCACTTGAATGCTCTGAAGCTACTCACTTAAAAGGGCAAGGAAGGTAAACCATCACCCGATCTTACTCAATGACTCTTCAGCTCTCTGGCAATCTCTCGTTCTCATGGATAATGAGATTTAAAGACGTAGCTTGTCAAGCAATTCCTAAACTAAAGACTTCAACAGAAATCGATTTGAGGTTCACATAGATCTTACGATTTGAGGTTCACATAGATCTTAAGAAGTCATGTTGGCTTCCGTCCCGTCTCAACTTTTCTCTGTCTGTCTTTCTGTCTGTCTGTCTGTCTGTTATTTACAATAATTAGGTTTTGCAGATTCACTTTACATAAAGCACCCCCCAAGAAATCTCCCGAGACTGCATTTCTGCATCATCGTGGATTCCAGGTCTCTACGGCACAAATTCGAAGGTCCTTTGACTCTCATTCATCCCCCCATCGCTGACATCCGATAATGGGTTGGCGAAACACGTTCGTCTCTTTTAGACACATACCTATGCAAATTTGCAGGATAGCAATGGATGACATCGCTTTCGTTTGTTTGTGACATTGAATAAAGAAAATATTCAAATCTGATTCCCCCTCCCCGCAATCTTTTTATACTGGCATTATTAGTGATGTATCTGGGGCGTGAGACTCTTGAAAACATCGTGACAAACAAAGAAAATGCTTTTTTCAGAGAAATTTCTTATTTCGTCACAATGTTTTCTAGAGCATCTGCCCTTCATATAATATATATACTCAGGAAAATTGCATACTTGGGCTGCCGAGGACGGTTGTTCGATTTACCAACTCGGCCAAATTCTTTGCGAGGATTGATGAAGGTAATTGCAGCAGGAATCATTCTTCTCTGACATGTACATTGTTTCAACGTGGGAAAATATCCGATTGTTTGGAGAGAAGGTTCTGTGTAATACTGATAAAAGAAATTGAATGGCAGCATCGGATAGGTGGCTCGCTGCCGCTATATAACTGAAATTATTATGAAAACGACATTAAATACACACACGCACACACATAAGTCATCTTGATGTCTATGATACTCATCAAAGTGTCTCTCAACGCTCAGCATGTAAGTAAAAAAGATCTAAATCCAGATGGTACAAAAATATGTGCTACCCTATATTGCCAGAATATACCAACACAGCAGACAGCGTAGATTCAGGACGGTTTGGATCTTAATCTATACCGTTTGCAACAGCACCCAAAGTCTCGATTAGCATTCAAATGGCTTAAATAATTATCATAATCCCACTAAAGACTCGCCAATTTACGGCCTATTCCAACGTTCATTAGACAAATAATGAGGAAAAATACATATTAAGCGTTATTGATAGTGACTGATAAACGTTTATATTAATGCTAATTACGTCAATCACGTACCTCCTTTGCATATAAATGGCGACCAAAAATTCCATTTAATTTTCTCATGTAAATATCGAAATATTTTGCTGAAATACATATTTTGGGTTTATCGTGACTCAATGGTTTGTTGTTAGTTTCCCCTGGATCGATCCCAAATTGGCGGTAATGTTAAAAAAAAAAAAACGTTTTTGGACAAAGAAATATTCGGAAACATTTTGTCAAAAGTATTTGCAACGTTTGGTCAGTGGTGGCTCAATGGTTTAGGCGATGGAGTTGTGATCAGGATATTCTGGCTCGATCCCAAATGGCGGCAATTTTTACGAGATAGTGCTCCTGAACAAGGCACAGAGGAGCCCCTGCCTCGATCTTGCTTTAGATGCCAAGGAAGTTTTATCTAGAACAGGAATCACATTCTTATATCTTTCCTTAGTAGCACAGGTGTTAAGCTGTGGCTCTGAGGTGACATGTTCAAGGACAATGCCACGAAAAACTAAATACCTTAAGTGAAGATCGAACCCAGGGCCCTTCGATTGCAATTCGAGATCCATGAAGGACCTCTGAGTTAATGTTGGGCTGAAAA
This sequence comes from Hippopus hippopus, assembly GCA_946811185.2. Classification (NCBI taxonomy): domain Eukaryota; kingdom Metazoa; phylum Mollusca; class Bivalvia; order Cardiida; family Cardiidae; genus Hippopus; species Hippopus hippopus. The sequence continues at coordinate 36,076,276 of OX328097.1, forward strand.
CCTTTTTTTCCAAATGTCAAGTGCCTCAGTCTATTTTTTGAAATCAACAGCGTAGTTAGGGCGGTGCCGTTGTATCTGACAGGCTGGTTATTTGAGAAATGCATTGATTGTGGCCGTTGGTCGAAAGCAAAAGGATACCACCATTATCGTTACGGATACCACATTTTGTGCAGTCTGATCTTGATCTATGAAGTCCGCAAAAGCCCTATGTTATGGCCCATTTGCTTGTATTGGAATTTAACGCCATTTTAACAGCTTAGGTTATATGGCGGTCAGTGACGCACCCATGTGTTTCCTGGCTTTCTCACACCAGTTTTGAACAGTTTTCTTTTTAAAGTCACTGACTACTTTTCTCACATACATCAGAGGTGACAGACGAAAAATCGCCGGAAAAAAAGTTCGCCGTAATCGGGTATCGAACCCGCAACCTCAAAGTCACGAGTCAGGTACGCTAACCACTGAGCTACTCGGCCGAGCTCCATTTATCTGAAAGGGTTGGTTAGTCCGGATCCGTAACACAGGAGCTCTAGCTTTTCTTATACTATTTAACTGTGATAAAAACCATAGACAGTAGACACCCAAAAATCCACATCGCACCTTACTAATGGTATGATCTAATCCAATCGTAAACTAAAGCCAATTATAAGATTTAGTTATGTAGAATCCCAGTGATAAATCAAAATCGAAAGTAAACATTTGAAATTTATCTGTGATTATCGGAGTAAACATGGACAGCTGTTGAATCTCTCCCCCAAATCTTAAAATGTCAGTGGATTTCAACCAAAAACAACAAATATTACAGACTTGTTAAATTTTAAATTATCATTTCTATTGACTAATTAACTTGTCATGTTTAACTGTTAAAATTTGTTAACATGGTGTTATATGTCAACCTAAATCTAGAACAAATTATTCGGAGAAAAAGAATTAAAGGGAATAAAAATCTCATTACACGTTGAAATTTTAGAAAAATATGGAAAATATTCTGGCGAAAAAGAGGAATTGTATATAAAAGCAACTGCTCCTTCTTTTCAAGCTGTTTACAAAAGCAGTGCTACATTTATATCATGTTCCCGGCGACCACGGCAGCCCTGTTTGTCCGAAACGCACGAGTGTGCTCTGAGATTTTGGTAGTTTTTTTTTCTCCATGTACCAAGTTCAGTAAGGTCAACCTATGTTAAAGCTAAGATTCTTTACGGTACCTCACGATATCCATGACAAGCCGTGGATGGAAGGGGCTTCTCAGTTGCACGGTTCACAAAAATCTACTACGGTTCGACCTGCGTTCTACCAGGGATGCACATACGTAACATCCCGGTCCGTCAAGTCCTGACCAGCATTCACGTTTCCAAAGCTCCTATCAAGGTCTAACACTTTTGGGTATTTTTGGACCACGTTTGTGTCCACGGTTAAAAAAAAGGCCTCCCAAGCAGTAATTATCATTATAGTCTTAAGACTTCGCCTTGTCACTATGACATGCAGATGAAGGTTTTGTTTTTGTATAAATGTTTGCTTTGTGCCTACAGTCTTTGTTACAAAGACACAGAGAATAACAGAAAGGACGGAATGCCACATCCCAGGAGGCAAGATGCATACGAAGAAGGAGGACGAGAAAACCAAGATTCATGTGGGTGCGCGAATGGAAGAAGAAAAAAGGAAGCTACAACTGAGCCACTGCTCAACAATTCTCATCAGAAAGTTTTTGCACTGAAGATATCAGCCAATTCCAGATCTTTCTAAGGATCCCTCCAAAGTTCCTTTGTCGAATTCCTGGAAAAGCAAATACCATTTATTGAGAGACAAGACACGAGGTACCACTTTGCCTTATAACCTTGTCGAAAATTACTCCTGACTCTGAGACATCTAACCAACAATGACCATAAGAGACAATTAGTCATCACCTTCCTGTGTATGTCAGTGTAGTAAAGCAGCCAGATGTGCCATATGTTGGAAGAGGTGTGCAATGCATTGTAGAAGCACACGCTGATGAAGTGCTCTCCGTGGTGGTACATGAAAGGAAAGTGCTGGCACAGGAGTTTCAGAGATATCAGGCCCTCGACGGTCAACAGGTTGAATCTGGTCCGCCACTGGTAGCATTGGTGTTGGTGCAGTTAAGGTCTACGGCCCCTAACTCATCGGTAAACATCGACGTTTTCGTAAGGGCTATTCAGCCAATCTCGACAGCTTCCGTCTTTTAATATGAGAGTTAGGGGCCGTAGACTTTAAGATGGACCTATTTTTCTTTTGTTGTCCGCACATGCCAACTTGGAATTCTTGAACTCATTTTCCTTTCGCAGCTTTAACTTGCTACGTCCGGTTAGGCCGTAATAAGCGCAATGCACCTTGGCCGGCTGGATACATAAACCGGCACATGCCGAGATATGCCTTGATAGAACGTAACGAAACAGCTTGGACATAGCTGAGTTTGCCGGAAGAAACTCAAAGAAACGCAACACAACCTGAAAAAACTTGAAAGAACCGTGAGAAACTGGTGAAAACAGTGCTTCCACGTCCCAACACGGATCGTCTCCAAGTTGCGGCTTATTACGTGCTGGCTAGTGCTGTTGCGATCGATCCGTTCCGCTATGGTTTGTTAGGTTTTTCGTCTGCACAGGGACTGCCGTGGCAATTTTTTTGAACTTCAAAAAGTCTGGCACGGCAACGACGGCAATCATGGTCTGACAGGTTTTCTTATCCCGTTCCTCTGCGTTGTATTACGTCAATCTCGTTTCGTCCACGGTTGCCTGAAATGTGGCTGCTGTAGCTGCCAGAAACATGGTGTAAATGTAGTGTAACTACCCGAATATAAAAGGTCATATTTGTGTGATGGTACGTTAATTCGATTGGAATAGATTTCTTTGTCGTAGCTAAGAGGATGCTGGGTACAAAATTATGGAGGGCGTACCATATAATTTGATATACTTTGCTTTTGTTTTCTATTCGATTAGTGCAATGGGACACAGAGCCGGTGTCGATTATCAATATCTTTGTCTGGTTAGAGTTTCCGAACGTTATGTCCCACCACATGCAAACAACATTTAGTTGCAGAAGGCCATTCGAACTTTTTACTACCAACCTTGGTTTAATTTTGACTACGGCCGTTTTCACACACAGTTTTTCTGATAAATTACTAAAGAAAGTGAAACTATTTATGTACTTTAAACGGTTCTACACACAACACTATCTTGAAGCTGCTTGCATTCGGGATCACATAATTTTACAATCTGGAAAGAGTGTTTATCTGCTCGAGTAAATTCAATGCTTTTTGAACTTGACTAAAACTGTCCACGTTTTCGTGCCGTATACGGTAACGAGAACATTAAATCGTAATGCAAAGTATATGAGTCATGCTCTGTGAAAAAGGGCCTTAATGCATTTCCAAAAAGTAGTATCAACCCGGTCAGCCTGCAGAGTCCACGCAGCCTGACCTCGGTCGAAATTTTTTGCTTTTGGTCAATTTTCTGAATGTCCAAGAACCATTCTATCTGGTGAATCAGTTAGTTGTTTGACAAAATGGATTTTATGGGTCAATAATTATGTGGTGACTTGCTTACGCATTAAACCGCATTTTTCTAGAATTTGGCTTGAAATAACTAGTTAACTCTTTACCAAGCAGCAAAATATAAGATCTGTCCATATTGAAAGCATTTGTTACCGACAAATCAAATGCGGCCTAGATACTAGTAGAATTAACTCTTAAGCTGCTAAGTGCAACTCACTGACCTTTTGCGGACAGTGTAGATCAAGATCAGACTGCACAGAACGTGCAGTCTGATCTTGGATCTACACTGTCCGATAAGGAGATATTTTCGTGCAAGAAAAGGATTTTGAAGTAGCAATGTTTGGATCTGTACAATCGATCTGAAAGTTTCATATTAGTTATTTAGCAGGTTAAGGGTTAATTATTATTATTATTTTTTTTTTTGGAAATGGAGAAATTGCTAGTTACCAGCGTTTTCCCCTTTTTCCGCACTGTTTTCAAAAGCCTTTTTCTCCAAATGTAGATAAAACATGAAATTTTCTGGTAAAAAGGTAAGCTTCGTACACTCGAGTTCACTTGATACATCTGTCTTTCGCCGCATGTTGCTGATTGTATCAGATAATGTATGGAAATTGTGAAAATGTAATTTTATCATACATAAAATGTATGCAATTTCGAAATGAATGACTTTTGGAATGACAACATTTTGCGAAAAAAGATACCGTCCTTTTGTTTACCGTCCACTCCTTTTGAGAGGTGTAAGGTTTCTTCCCTGTACTCTTTATCCCTTATCCTGCTACATAAATGAAATAACACTTAACTCTTTACCAGACTACAAAATTTTAGACTGGTCCAAATTGAAAGCCTTTGAAGACGACAATATAAACATGACTCAAAAATTGAAACTTGACTTTGGAAGAGTAGAAAACATAGTCGGAAAAGGAGAAAATGCTGGTTACCAGCATTTTCTCCTTTTCCCACATTGTTTTCAGGAGGCTTCTACCTCAGGGTCGTTAAAACCAGGGATTGTTTGGTAAAAGGTTAAAGCCGATAGTAAAAACCCAAATTTTGCTATTTAATATGCATTTTTTTGTGGGAAAAGATGTCCCTATCGGACAGTGTATATCAAAGATCAGACTGCACGTTCTGTGCAGTCTGATCTTTGATCTGCTGATCTGCACTGTCCGCGAAAGGTCAGTGAGTCGCGCTTAACAGCCCAAGGTTTAATATGGATTAATATGAGTATCTTGAGTCCCCTACCGGTTTCACCGGGAGAGTGGCTCAGTGGTGAAGGGGTGGGATTTGTACACAGGAGGCCCTAGGTTCGATCCTTTCTCGAGGCATTTTGTTTTTCTTATGAGTGTTCTTGGGTAAGACACTTGTCCTTAGGTAAGACACTTCAGAGCCCGAGCCTTGTTCCAGAGGAACCAGGAGAATGCATGAACACACGACTTGTCGCCGTGATATGTGTGAAATAATGATGAAAGCGGCGTAAAATAGGCCTACTAATAAATCAATTTACCGGAAGACGTGAAAGGGGATATAGGTTCGTCCGTCTTTCTGTTCGTCCATTCATCCACCTTCTGTCCGTCTTTCAAACTGATCGCATGTTGGTCTATCGGTCCCTCAACACGAATCTTGCGATACTAAAAAAATAATCATGACTATTGTCCTTGCCCTGAAACTTCACTAGAGGATAGATGCTGCATGTTTCTTCAATCTCCAGACTGCGGTCAAGGTCAAGGTCACTGAAAATAATAATAATAATAATAAAAAAAAAAAATGTTATCTATTTTAACTCTAATAATTTATTGGCAAGGTTTATGAAACTTTTCATAGCGAAAAAATCTTGGTATGCAGGTTTTGCAGATACCCTCATTTTACGGCTAAGTCGACCTTTTTTCAGACAAGCCCGAGCCTTTACTACCCCAAGGACATATGCGTTAAGAAGCATAGGGGAGGGGGGAAAATGCTGGTAACCAGCATTTCGTCCTTTTCCTACAAGGTTTTCTACCCTTTCTACCGTTATGTCGAAGGGTGACCTTGATTTGAAAAAAAAAAAATGGATACAAATCAAACATTACAGGAAAAGGAGGAATTACTCTATACGAACAAATTTTCCTTCTATCGCAAAGCTTTCAATGGCTGCTAGATTGAAATTTCAGTTTGTGACTGGTACTATGTCAATGGGATGTTGCTATACAACGAATGAGCGACTGATAAAATTTATGAATATATTTCATGCTCAGTCGATCCCAGAATGCAACGTAATATAGGTACCCTTTTTAAAGCTGTGTTTTACCCATTACTGTATATAACATATTTAGCTCTCTTTACCAAACGACAACATTTTTCACTGGTCCAAATTAAGACATAAGCTGACAACAAATTAAATATGAAGTTCGTCTCTGGAAGGGTAGAAAATAATGTGGGAAAAAGAGAAAATGCTGGTAACCAGCATTTTCTCTTTTTCCAACAATGTTTTCTAGCCCATTGAAGAAATTTCATGCATGTATTTGTAGCAATATTTAATTTGTAGTCTGCAAGTCACAATTTGGATAAGTCTATAATTTTGTCAAAAAAGTAAAGGGCTGAAGACATAATAAACTTAAGTTTATTTTAAAATTCGTAACCGATTTTGAAGATAATTCATTGCAAATGAAAGACACTTTTTGGGGTAAAATGACTGATGTGCGTTTCAGATTTTATCGTTTTTAAACTTGTTTTAATTTCAAAGAAAATGTGAGGTATTTCTCACACGTAACATATGAAAAAAGAGAAGATTCTTTATGAGCTTTAAACATTACTTAAAAACAGTTTAAACACTTTACTTACTCAAACATATTTGTAGCAAACTATGTAACTTACAACATTTTTTTAACCCCTTACCACACAATTCCGAGTTTTAACGACCATGAGGAAGAAGGCTTTTGAAAACATTGTGGAAAAAGGAGTGAATGCTGGTTACCAGCATCTTCTCATTTGTCACAATGTTTTCTACTCTTTTATAGAAAAGTATTATCAATTGCAAAACATTTACAATGTTGTCTGCACATGCTTTCAATCTAGACAAGACTTAGTCTAAAATTTTGATCGTTTGCTAAAGACAATCAATACTATTGGTGTATATTTGAAAGACTGAAAATAGTAATGGTGACAAACGTAGAAATTGCCAGCAACGAGCCCTCTCTTCCTCTATTTCATTGTTTTCGAGAACAGTTTGCTTTACGAGATGAAATACTAGTATAGTGGTAATGTGTGAAGATACCGATTTTGTTGGATTCGTTATATAACCTGGTGGGATCCTTGCCGTGATTTTGTGTGAGTGTCATTGCACAAGGCACTGCAAAACCTGTCTTGTAATGTTGACACCCAAAAAAGATTTTAAGCTCGCTGTCGCCGAAATTTTTCTGAAGAACAGTTAAAAGACCGGCAAAACACTAATCAATCGACCAGTTTTGCAGCGCTGGTCTTGTGAGCTTGTCTTTCGGCATATTCATGCAGTCCCACCCTAGATGTGGTTAAACCTGTGTGGTGTCCGTGGTTGTAAGGTAGAATGTCGGCCTCGTAATCATAAGGTCCCGATTTCGATACCCGATCACGGGTATCAACTTTGGGACTACATTCGCCGACACATTCGGCGCGAGTACTGGTGTAGTTTCCTGGAAGCAGAATCGAGAGAGATTAGTCTAAGTTGTAAGAACTTGTTTCTCAATCGATGTAAAATAAATATGTTTAAAATAAACCTGGAGAAGTACGAACGAGCGATTTTTTGCCGTTGTATGCCGTGGTATGACTGAAGTACTGTTGCAGGTAGAATAAAACAGAAATAGATGAACGAAACGACCCCTGTTTGCGGTGCTGGTCTTGTGAAGGTGTCTTTGGGCAAGACACTGTAGATCCCCAGCCTATGTACAGGTCTAACTCAGAAGAGAAATGATCAACACTTAGGTTGCTACGCGCGACTCAAGGACCTTTTGCGGACAGTGTAGATCAAGATCAGACTGCACAGAATGTGCAGTCTGATCTTGGATCTATACTGTCCGATAATACGATATCTTTCCCCCCCAAAATACCTTTGAAATCCTGGATTTTACTATCGGCTTAAAAGTTTCATATCACTTAATTAGCAGAATAAGAGTTAAGCACTGTTGCTGTTATATGACGCAGAAAGAGGATGCTGTCTACGGTAGATGATCATACCGATAAATACGAGAATGTCAAGTTGAACTTTCTTGAAAAAGCTATCCGAAGGTCACCGAATAAAATTGGTACTATTTCACGTGATGTAGGAACAGATAGCGGGCGATTTATTAACAAATTCAATCAACCTTCCATTTTCCATTTGATAATGGCGATAGATACTGTACGTTATACCCATTATCCCTTTACTAAATAAATCCCAACCCATGGGTAGGAAGGCCTTTAAAAACACCGTGAAAAAGGGGAAATAATTACTACTAACAAGCTTTTTTTTCTCATTTTCCATACCACTTTCTTTCCTTTTATAGACAAATAACACCTTTTGAACCACAATTGATTTGTACTCTGATTTATCGTCTGCGATTTCCTTCAATATGGATGGGTCTAAAATGTTTTCGTTTGGTGAAGTGTTATGTTTATTTAACTTGGGATGGGGATATACCCTCTGCACACCACAAAAATAGCATCGTTTCGGGGGTGTTGTTTTGAGGCTTTAGTATCATTATTATGGTCATCTTGATGGACACATTATAATATACGACCCATGTTCTGTGAAAAGTGGGTTTCATACGTCTGCTAACAGTACTAACCACGGTCAGCATGCGCAGTTCGCGAGGACTGACCTGGGTCGAAACTTTTTGCTTTTGATCGAGTTTTTGCATGTCAAAGGACCATTCTACCTCACAGTTCTGCCGGTTGTTCGACAAAATGGATTTTATGGATCCATAATTATGTGATGACTTGCTTGGTATAATTCATCACGGTGATGCATTAGACCCCCTTTTGCCAGAGTGCTGGTCATATATAAATTACCATTAACTGCCAGTGTTAATATACGTCTAACAAAATATAAACCTTTCGCTTTAAACGTAACCCTTTACCAAATAATCCCGAGTTTTTATGACCCTTATGTAGATGGCTTTTGAAAACATTATGGGAAAAGGAGAAAATGCTGGTAACCAGCATTTTCTCCTTTTCTCACAATGTTTTCTCCTCTTTCAAAGGCAGAAATCATCATTTGAGCTACATTTGTGTTCTGCTTATGTTCTCAAGTTGGTAAAGATTAATTTTGTCGTCTGCTACAGGGTTAAGTACCTTTCGGGAAAGGAGTAGCAACTTTCTTGTTACAAGTAGTGACTTTGAGAGAGAGAATACATGTATTTTATATGTATGGGGGAATACAGGGCTGTCGTATCTTTCTGCCTCCCGATCATACGAAAATAAACAACGTCTGTTTATTTTAACAACAAACCCCAATATTAAACATTGTCGGCACAATACGCCTCAAGGCAAACCAATACACGGCTCTCCACTTTGATCAAGGCTGTATTTCATTATGAACTGTGTCAACAGACCATCTCAGTCAGTGGAATGCTGAAAAAATCATTGAAAACATCTCGGTGATTTTGAAACGAGCGTGACTTTGAATAAAACAGTCATGGAATTGCAATATTTTGGCCAATCTCACAAGACTGAAAATGTCCATTTAGTTGAATCAGCTCTCTTTTTGTTTAGAAGTTACTTCGGATCAAGGAACATACTTTTTCCAGATTGAATTTTTGTCAAAAAATTGCGGTCTTGCCTGAAACGAAATTTCATTGCCAAATTATTAAGGTGCCAAATCTCTGTTTGAACAAAATTTTAGACTCGTCCATACTGATCATACTGATAGCATTTGCTGAGAGCAAGTTAAACACAGCTAAAATGATAGGATTTGTCAACGACAGGAAAAATCATATTAGTAGGGAAAGAAGGAATTGCAATTTATAGCCTCTTTTCCACGATGTTTTTAAAACTCCTCTCTCACCAGGGTCTCAAAAAACACGGCTGTTTTCTAAATAGTTAGGGGTCCTGCGTGGCTCGGTGGTAAAGTGTAGGACACATAACCTGGATGCCCTGAATTCGAACCTCACTGGATCCACTGGGTTTTTCGTGGGAGTGTCCTTGGGCAAGACACTTCAGAGCCCTCGCCTAGGATTGACGAAACCCAGGAATATGTCAGCTGTCGCCGTGATATGACTGAAATAATGTTAAAAGCGGCATAAGAAATAATGTTGAAAGCGGCGTAAAATACCATTCAATCAATCAATTCTAAATAGTTAAAATGCTATTCTACAACCAAAAAGGTATTTTAACATATTCTGCCCAAATATCTGATGAGACCCATTTAACACATGAACTAAATGGCAACGATCAATTTCTCCTTTACCTACAGTATTTACACATGTATCTACAATGTATATATATATTAACACATAGCTCAAATTGATAACGCGTATTTTAGAAAAATGCTTTCAAATTCTCCTTCAGACAATATTTTTGTCAAGCCGTAAAAAATGAACCCTCTCAGCGCCACAGGCGAAAACATCGCCTTTTGCGGACAGCGTGGGTCAAAGATCAGACTGCACAGAATGTGCGGTCTGATCTTTGATCTATACCGTTCAGCCGTTTAATCAAGCCTATAGGTATAGGATGAAAATCTTTCAAATATTCAGGGGAGTGTAATTTCAGCTGTCGAGAAAGTCGACTGTAACGTACAAGTGGTCGGCGCTGTAAGGGATTAACCCTTTACCACACAACAAAATTTGTCTTGTCCAAATTGAAAGCATTTGCAGACGACAATTTCAATGGGGCTCAAATGGTGCAATTTTTCTTTGATAGGGTAGAAAACATTGTGGGAAAAGGAGAAAATGCTGGTTACCAGCATTTTCTCCTTTTCTCACAATGTTTTCGAAAGGCTTCTTTCCAAGGGTCGTTAAAAAGTCGACATTGTGTGGTAAAGGGTTAAATGATGGACATACGGAGATATTAACCCTTATCCTGCTAAATAAAAGAAATATAACTTTCAAGCCCATTGTAAAAATCCAAATTTTCCTATTTAAAAGGTATCCTTGGAGGAAAGAAATCTCCTTATCGGACCGTGTAGATCAAAGATCAGACTGCACGTTCTGTGCAGTCTGATCTTGATCTACGCTGTCCGCAAAAGGCCAGCGAGTCGCGCTTAGCAGCCTAAGGGTTAATCATGATGTGATTTATTGAAAATCTATTTAATTCAAGAAGAATTAGACTTTCAAATACCGCCAAATCACGCAGCCGGCGAGATTAAAGAGATCTCTTTGTTTTACCATATCTGGCGTAAATAGGATGTGCTATATAGCCAGAAGCTTATTCATATACATAATATTGTACATGGCTTTGATCTTAGATGGGTCATCTTTAGGCATTTCAACATGTGGTTAATCCTGAATATCAGATAGATCTCGTTTATATTAATTACACTACTACTACTACTACTACTACTGCTACTTCTACTGCTTCTACCACTATAAGTATAAGCAAAGTATATATTTAGAGCATGCTGCAGACAGACACCTCTTATTATAAGGCGAATACTACATGGTCCCGTTTGAGAGACAACGTTTTGAGTGTCTGGGTCTTAACTAAAAGCCCCACATCTGCAATGTCTTCTTTATGAGAGAGACACAGAGAGAGAGACACACAGAGAGAGAGACACACACACACACATAGAGAGAAAGAGAGAGCAAGAGGGCGGGGGGAAGGGAGAGGGAGAGAGTGAAATAGGGGGTATAGAGAGAGGATGGCCAAGACAAAGACAGAAAGACGGAGGAAGGAAGGGAAATGACCGTTGGTGTAAAGGATCAGAGAAAAGTCAATTATAGATCGGAAAGATAATTACTTCAAAGGCTAAAAGTAACGGTAAGTGTACATTAGACCATGGCTGTCAAACACATTCAAGATGGTTGTGATAGCTGCTATTTTAGCTCGAGTCCGCATTGGACTACGTTGGTCGGTTGTGCAAACGACAAAATGTAAAATATGTCCAGATTGTAAGCCATTTGCAGACGACAAATTTGATGTGGAACAGTGGATGGGACTTTGTTGAGAAAGAGTAGAAAACATTAGGGAAAAGAAGAAAATGCTGGTTACCAGCATTTTCTCCTTTTCCCGCAATGTTTTCAAAAGTTGTCTCGCTCAAGGTCGGTCAAACACGGGAGTGTGAGGGCTAAATGAATGGTTTATGTCTGACAAAACGCCCAAGAACAAACTCGAAGACGCTATTTCTATTTACCAGCGTCATATTTTGCCACATATACATTAATGCATATGGATCACTCATTTGACATCGTAGCGGAAAGGGGGGGGGGGCATATATACGTATGGTTACCATACGTATATGTACCCTTCCACTTGTCAAACAAGTGGTCCATGCTGATATTAGGCATCTAGGATCAAATTTATTGCCTTTTTTCCCCCATTTAACAGGCGTCATCTGCAAGCTGTTCCCAAGACACTCGAGTGTCAAACAAGTAGTTCGCGTTGACACCAGACGTTGAAGACCCAATTGATACCCACACGTTGTTGTTTAGTAGCGTCGAATTGGACTAAGTCAGGTGGCAAATTCCCGGAACAGTTAATAGAGTCCAAGATCTCTTCTTGTAAGCCTCAAACATTCAGCATCGAACTGATAGCCGATGTGTTAGTGTAATAGGTCTGTATTGAACCACATCAGTGTGCAGTTCACGTCCGATTCACAGTCTAACAATCAGAGTCAATGTTCTCCGAGGACATGCAAGACAAAAGTAATAGCCGCCATTTCAGCCTTGTCCTGTTCGTATTAGGCTACACTGATCGGCGGTTCTCGGCTACTCTAGTGCAGCAAGTCTGTATTGGACCTGATTGGCACGCAGCTCCAGTCTATATTGAACAGGTGGTCCAAGTCGGTCAGAGACATCCAAGATAAAATTATCAGGACGTGGAATCTGATTTGGGTCTACACCGTCCTCAACTTGATTCTTGATTTTCAGTGGAAACGTATATTCAACCCTAAGAACAACAACCCAATTTTCTTATCGAGTAGCAAAAGTGTCAATGGATAGTCTGGGCCTGCAGTAAGTTTCTCATTTGCCATGCAATAATTATTCAAAATTGTCCGGGGGCATCAATTAATTTACATATCTATAAGAGGTCATTTCACACATATTTAGTGTCCAGTATGAAAGTTTGGCCAGCGGCATCAACGAAATGGCCGCCATTAAATGCCCTTTAATTATTTCGTAGCCAGTCAGTATCTAACGTTTATATTGTCGGTTTATGGGCCTTTCTAAATATGGTCCGGTGGATGGTTTGTTCATTTGGATGTAAACGTCCTTTCAACAGAACCCAGGTTATGTCCTGGTGGCCAACGACTGCTTTCCCACTTACACAGAACCGAACCTGTATTCCGCAAAGAGAAAGAAATGGGTGTCATTGCACTAACCTTGATCCGTAGACAGAGTTTTGACATGGCCTTGAATCCAACACACAAACCCTGAATAACCTATTCTACGACTTACCATTGAGCTACCTTGGCTCAATCAGGTTGATTCTGATGAAAGGCCAAAAGGTTATTAGCTTGGTCATACCACACAGTGTAGTTTGTATGCTATCATGGCTCTCGGGATCTATGACTTGCATGATGATCGAAATACACAAGCCCTCATGATGTGACATGTCCTTACGTTGACGATTTTCAAAACGTTCGTATTTCTCTGAAGAAATTGTGATTTTCAGAATTTTCGTGTAAAGAGAAAATAGTCAAGATAATGTTCATGAAGATTTTGAGGATACTGAGTTGTATAGTTTGTCTGAACTTCATTGTAATAAACCTCACAGAAAATCAGACAGACAACTTGATTGAGGTTTCACTCTGTGTCCTATTCGAGACAGACAGACAAATACTGCTAACCAGACAGAGGATTTATAGATATAATTTACGATCTGTGTGACACTCGCACTACTCCTTATTGTGATCATAAAGTTGGACTATAACAGTATTTTCTTCATCATTTAATACTTTCCATCTGATATATCTTTATAAAGAATCTATTCGAAGTACAGGCAAATGATATTTTTGACTGGTTTGGCAGCGAGTGTGGAAAAACAAGCGCTTTGCACAGGCGATAACTTTCCCAAAGAATCTTTTCAAAGGCTGTCATGCGCAGGGACGTAAAAAATACGAAAAATATGATATAATGTAGAAACATACTAAACTTTGAAAAATATTGGATAGGGTTTATTATTAGTCTGATGCGATTAAAGTATCCATATTATGATATCACTTATCTAAGTGGCTCCTTAAAAGGGATCTACTACACTATGGGGCCACATCCTAGTCGGCCTGAAGTGACACCATTTTATTTACATTTGCTGTTAGAACTGAGATTAATTCCGGGTTTCACTAAAACCCTTTCCACTGTGGTTATATCCTCGTGGTTATAGCACACTTTATCATAGACGTGAGTTAAACAACAAAGGGCTGTAAGTAAAAAGGTTTGAGTCAAGGTCTGTGAAAAAGGGTGTTTAATGTATCTACAAAAGTATCGAACCAGGTCAGCCTGCACAGTCCGCGCAGGCTGACCTGTATCGAAACCTTTTGGTTTAGGTAAATTGTCTGTATATCAAAAGACCATAGCGCCTCGTGATTCAGCCGGTTCTTAACAACAAGGGTCCATAATACTTAAAGTATGCGACAACTTGCTCGTTAAAATGAATTATAAAGTTTCACCAAACTTCTCGCCCTTTTTCAAGACAGTCGCTTATTTCTTTTCTGCTAAAATTAGTTGTTCTTGGATCTTAACTTATTTATTTTCAGGGCGATTGCAAAAGTTCTATAACTGGTACCGTTCACTCTCGACGTGCTCAGGCCAAGGTGTGGATAGTTGCAGAGGTTGACCCCGTTCATCATGGTACCTCAACCAAGGACCCTTGACTTACGAGGCTTACAGTCTACTCCTACCCTGCGTAAGTGTTTACCAGCAAAGGAAAGATACATATACAAGAATCATTCCATCTGAAAGGAAGTTGTTCTCAGTTCCAACCATTTTTTCAAAGATACCTTCTTTTTATATATTTTAGATTGGAATGAAATTTAATTTGGGCTAACAAATGACACACTGGCGTCCGTCTCCAATCATATCGCTACAGTCACCATATTGAAGGAAAGCGGGATGTCTAAGTTTTGTCCTGTAGCTGTTGCTAGTGTAGTTTATGATGCATTGTTATGTTGATCAGTATTCTCTCGTTAACCAGGATAGCATAGGAATTTGCCAGGTGATAATCAGGTAAAAGTACCGTTGTGATTACGTCATCAATATCACATGATCCAGCGATAGATAGCACTTGACAGGACACTTTGACAGTAATAGAGTGTCATTTCTGATACATACCTGATACGATAGGGATACTTTAATGTATGCAGTATTAAATTTGTTTTTGACTCCAGAGGCATGACTCGTTCAGTACAGAATAGCACCCTTGTAACACAGCGACATCAAAAAAGCATTTTGGCTGTTCTCTGCCAGACCCAATTTTCAAAGTCTGATATAATCTTCTAGAACAAGTGATATAATGGAACCAATTATCTCGAGAAATAAAACTGCCTAGAACTTGTTCTATCTCATAACGCGAAATCTAAAGAAATGTTTGACCCAAATTTTCAAAGCTGCACAGTTTTGTGTAACAAAAAATGAAGGCTGTTTTGCATCGAACTAATCTAGATGCTGGCAGTGTCAAAAGCAAGTACTCGTCAAAGAAAATGCAAAACATGAGCAGTATGACACTGCAGCCAACTTTAGAAGTCTACTGTCCGATTTCAAAACACATAGCCAAATATAAGCCATGCTCTTCAGAAAGGGGGCTAATTGAATCTGCAAAAAGTATCGACTCGGGTCAGCCTGCGCAGTCCGCGCAGGCTGACCTGATCCGAAACAGTTTACTTTTGGCCAATTTTTCTGCATGTTCAAGGACCAAGCTACTACAGGATTCAGTCATTTGTTAGAGAAATGCGGGATATAATGGATCCATAGTTATGTGATGTCTTGCATGGTATCATGCATCACCGAGATGCACTAAGCTCCCTTTCGTATCATTTCGGCAAATATAGATCTAGCTAAATCGGAGAAACCAAGCAGATGCCGTGGGTGTCATAGAGATATGCCTTGAAAATAATGAGCTTAAAGTCTTTGCCAGTTACCATTTTAAAAAGAATTCATTCAGAAAGTAGCGTTACAAAGGAGGGTGAGGCATTGAGTCAAAAAGCGGCAGCTTTTGAACAATTTCTCTACCAAATAAATGAATACCGCCTTTTGAATGGTTAAAAATACCGTTCTGCTGCAAGATGAAGAGGCTGTTGAGTCATTATCTGGAATAAGCAAAGGACAGTGTAGATCACAGATCAGACTGCACGTTCTGTGCAGTCTGATCTGTGATCTACATTGTCCACAAAAGCTTCATGTTCATCTATGGTAAGGAAAGAGTTAATGGAAAGACCATCAGACATATTTTGTAGATCTAATAAATCATAAAATAACGAAAGTTTGTCACGTGACTGCTTGATGTTTCTAGTCAGGTAAAAAGATAAAAGATAATAAAGCAAATTCACTGTATTTGTTTCAATCAGGATATCTCCGAAAACATGGGGCAGTGTACATGTAGATTCAAGATTACACTACATGTATTATACAGCTGAGTCTCGTTCTAAAACATCCACACAATCATCTAAATTTATCCAAAGGACGCAAAGAGTTTCAATAGACATTAAAAAGATAATACTGTAATTGAAAATAGGTGATGTAACAGAACAGTACAATCTGTGAAAAACTTATCATTATTCTGTCAAGCAGTATTGAAACGCACGGTCTATTGTAAAATTGAAAGAGTGGAGTACAACAAGGTGATAACAAGGAATCATTTTGACACAATCTTAACATGTCAACTACTGTCAATTATTCTATCATCGGAGGACTGTCGACACTTCTTGTAAAGTGTGTGAAAGAATTACGCATAGAATACATTCTATTGCCGCCGTTTCCCTATATAATCTACCCCCCCCCCCCACCCCGAATGCATAGCGTTATGATATCCAAATGATACTACCGGTATAGAGTGTGTAAGCATGATCTTGGATTGAAGAATTTAAGAGCGTTATGAATAACAAGTTGGATGCATGAGATTGCAGTCCATGCTTTTTCTTGAGCTAAACATCGGTTGCGACTATTTGTCTTGGGGCCCAGAGAACAGGAAAATTAAGACACTGCCGGTCGATGGCATCTGAAACTAACTACTTATAGAAATTTAAGTAGCATCAATTCAAGAATATTACTCCAACACTAATTCTTGCCATATATGTGAGTAAGGCATTGCGTACTTTTTTCCGTCATAGAGAGCATGTGTATCAATGAAAGTTCGTTCGAATATTAAGATAGTATCGGAATGATGACGCAAACCAAAATATGTGCCTAGGGGCTGATTCTTGGTAAAAGTAAAGTTCCAATCATTAAACAATTATTGAGGGGTTGACTGGCACTATAAAGTGTAATGATGACTCTAATACAAAGTACTACCTGTGAAAACTGTATTACATAAACTGCTACTTTTTCAGAATTATCTTCCTGTTAAGGCGTAAGGTATGGTACAACGTCGCGATGTCTTGGCAAGTAATTTCGAAACAAAATCACATGTTGTCTTCCGGTTATGGGCTACTATTAGATCAGTAGGGGCGCAACACTTGTGAAGAATGGTTGTCTTGATAAACAACACATTGATGACTTAGGAAACCCATTTCACTCTCTAATCGTACTTCCGATATGAAAATTGCTGAACCGACCTGTAAAACATTGAATGCGAATGTAAGTTTCAAGCATGCTTATACGTGAAAAAAATTCGGACTGTTTCATCCACAAAAAGCAAAGTACCAGGCTGACTTATCAAGCTTTTCTGTACTTCTACATTTACATTGTATATTATTATATAATAGAACAATCCATGCTGTCAGCTCATTCACTTTGTTGAAATTCATGGATGTAAACATTATTTCAATCCTTGTAATGATGTACTCTGTATAACTTGAAGCAATCAAAGTACATCTGTCTCAATAGACAGTGGAGTTCAGTCATTAAGATCATTGACACTATTTATTTACAAAATGTCGCGAAATAAATCTTTAACAATACTTTATTTCAATAATTGATATCGCAGAGCTTTATTTATCACAGCAAGACTCGTTAAATACTTCTCATTATTCTGTCATACTTCATTCAAAGTGTGAGAAGATTCACAATAGTGACATTTTTTATGACCATTTACTCAACAGATCAATACTGGACGAACCAAAATCCTGTGTAAGTGGAACAATAAAAACTGAAACATTTGAAAGCAAATGAGCCATGCTCTGTGAAAAGGGGCTTAATGCATCTGCGAAAAGTATCGACCCAGGTCAGCCTGCGCAGTCCGCGCAGGCTGACCTGGGCCGAGACTTTTCGCCATTGGCCAATTTTCTGTTTGTCAAAGGACCAGTCTACCTAATGATTAAGTCGATTATTTAAAAAAGTGGCTCTTATGGATCCATATTTATGTGATGACTTGGGCTGGTATCCTGTATCACGGAGATGCATTAAGCCCCCTTTTGCCAGAGCATGGCTCAAATGAAATTTCTTCTTGCAACAGATCAAATTTTAATGGTCCTTTTACCTCAATGTTTTGAAATATGACTGCTGTAGGAACGTAAAAAGTGTTTCTGTGGCAAAGAATTAAATCAAAGTCTGGTGTAAGTTTCCTACCTATCCTACCTATGAATGTTTCTTGTAAACACCATTACGTACTGAGACTTATCCTAGAGGATACACTTCATCTCTCGCCATAATTGTATTAATTCTTAAACTGTTAAGCGCGACTTTGCGGACACTGTAGATTATAATCAGACTGCACAGAACCTGTAGTTTGATTTTGGATCTACACTGTCCAATACGATGAGATTTCACCGAAGATCAAAATTTTTGAATCGTATAAACTATGGGTTTTCACTAATGGCTTGAATTTTTTAGTTTGATTTATTAATTAATATAAGAACATCCCGATGAAGAAGTCTGTTACACAGCAATACAATGATCATAAAGTGGTCTGAAGAAGCCTCAACCTTACATTAACGAAAAGTAGAGACATTGAGACATCACATTACCAAACCCACCTGTCCCTGAAAGTCCTCAGGGGACAACAAAGCTATACCGGTAAAAGTACGAAACAAAGTCACAAGCTGCAGTTGTAACAGTTATTATAATAAATGACATAGTAAAAAAAATCTGGATAATACAGAGACTGTACAGGGCTTAAAAGTATAATTGGACGTGTACCCAACCTTGTGGTATTCCAAACCCGCTCTCTTTATTATTGGTTTTAGACTAACTGTCTAATCTCTGTGACACGGATGAGTTTGCAAGTATTTCACAAAGGGAAAATACTTACTAATATGAGGAGCATAAAAACATGACATCAACATTATGTCATCATTTGGATTTAAAAATAGCCCAAGATCTCTAAGACCAGCAGGGTGCCCAATTATGGTTAAGCCTGTAATGTAGTTAGCGCATATTTTCCTTTTAATCCTATTTTAGCTATTGGCCAGACGACACAATTTTAGACTTGTCCAAATTGTAAATATTTGCAGACGACAACGTGGCTCAAATAATGATTTTGTCTTTGAAATATTAGAAAACAATTAGGGAAAAGGGAAAAATGCTGGTAACCAGTATTTTCTTCTATTCCACATTTTTTCTAAAGGTTCTTTCTCAGGCATGTTAAAACTCCCCCTATGCAGACGATATTTTTGGTATTGACAACTTCGTTGCAGATGAGGAAACTGCTGAAAAGCAGAACGGTTTCCCTCAGTCGCATTGGGTTTACGAGCGTGCTTTCAAATTAGTCTGTTGCTCTGTGGTTTCAAGGTCGTCTGCAGCAAGTTTATTTAAGAATGTACTAAGTTCCTCTGCTATTGATAAACATTTCAAATACAAGTTATATGTTCAGATGAATTCGTAGAGTTATAACAAGTTGATATGCTTGCGAATTATCAAAGAAATTATGAGTAAACTTACAGTTGGAAGGTTTGCAATAAAGTTGGCATCTTTTCTTCAAAAGAGTTTTTATCATGCTAAACAGTTGACGTTTTAGTAAATTCCAAGGAGAGGGAACCTATAGTTTTCTCCACCCTAAGGGCATAAAAGCATCCAGCATCCAAAAGAAAATGAGGAGAATGGGCCCTGCCCTGCTAGCCCATCATTCCTCTGACCCTGCGATCTCTTACATGTTATAAAATGATTTATCCGTTGATTGCAACATTAATAAAATGAGTATTTTTGACAGGAGAAATAGCCCAACTATTGGCTGTTTTATGAAATTACTGTTCAATACAAAGTTACCATGTTCAGGAGGCTGTAACAACGACCTGACAGTCAGAACAGAAAGTTCCGCGAGGAACAGGAAAGGTAACCGAATTGATATAAAAACACATGGAATAGTGGTGAAATTATCCCGCAATCGCTGCAATGATTGTAATAATCGAACAGTATGTAAAGTGGGACAAAACTTCCGACATGGTCGACCTTGGTCGAACTAGGCTTTTGAAAACATTGCGGTGGAAAAAGAGAATAAACAGCATTTTCTTCATTTCCCGAAATGTTTATTTTACTCTACTAAAGACAGATTCCATCATTTTAAACACATTTTGCAAATACACATGTACTGTTTATGTGCACAAGTCTTGAATATTATCGTCTTGTAAAAAGTTTGTGCAATGAATATCATAGTGTCTGGAGCACTTTGTGTAATAACGAAATGGATTGCTTCCGGGTTCATTTGAAATTTGATCAAACCACTCTGCTACACTTTTTCAATGGAAAATATGGAAAGGCTGGTCTAAATTATGCTTCCGTCGTAGATTTGATTTTTCCTGTATCTTTGGAAAGACTTTGACTCTCGTGACTATATAAGAAAAATAGCATTAACTGTTAAGGGCCTGTGTAGGCTGTGCTGTTCCAAATGTGGATGTATTTGAGAAGAAGAGCAAATGAGAGTTAACAGCTAACGAGGCCTGCGTTCTCTGCCTTTATTGTTGAGGCCAATGGGTATGCATTTCAAAGAAATAAACATTTGTTGCAAAGCACCCGCTTGGTCAAGAAATTAGAAGCAGTTAGTCAAGGCAGTAGTTTACATTATACCAGTAGGTCCGTGTGACATCAATCCAACCATATCGGACAGTATAGACCAGAGATTAGATTGTGTGTTCCGTACAGCCTGTTCTTAATCTATACTGTGTGCACGCAAGCACATTCAGTTGCGCTCAGCAATTTAAGATTTAATCGCTGTTTTCAAAGGATTATGGAATATAATTGACCTACTGTGACAGGGGCCAATGACCTTAAAACTTGATAGTTATCTTCCGGTTAAACCGGGTAGTGAAGGGGGACCATTCTAAACAGATAATCCTTTAATGTAAGCTTGATCCGTTACCTCACACTGGGAGAGTTAGACTCTTTTTTTTATGGATGCTAAATTTTGCTGTGACAAGTCGACGGAATGCTCTGTTCAGAATCGATCATCTTTTTTTAAAACCATTTCCGAATTTGAAATATCACTATTGACTTCTGTAGGTGTATCTACATAGTTTATGTCTACGTGTAACTGTTAAATTTTTTACCTTGTGTTTGTCTGTTAAGTTGGCTTTAGAATAGTTCCAAAACTTTCGAAACGAAGGATTAATATCTCCTAATTGGGTATAAAATAATCGCCTATTAAAGCTCTTGACAGTGTAAACATTACTGAACATTGTGCAAACTTGTTTTCTTTTTCGACAGTAAACACTCTTACTGCAGTCCCTTAAGCAGTTTGTCCATATTCTTAAACTCTGTACAATAAAAAGCCACTTAACTCAGTCGATAACGTCCGTTCCGAATATTAGCCATGCTCCGACAAGAGGGGGCTTAATGTATCTCCGTGAGGCATGGTACCAAGCAAACACATCACCTACTTATGGATGCATAACATCCACTTTTTTAACAACCGACTTAATCATTAGGTGAATGGTCCTTGGACATACAGAAAATTGACCTATAACGAAAAGTTTCGACCCAGATCAGCCTGCGCAGTCCGCGCAGGCTGATCTGGGCCGAAAGTTTTCGCAGATGCATAAAACATTCTTTTTACAGTGCATGACTCATATATAGTTTTCGGGATAGCGGTCTCTCCTGTGGATGACCCGGGCCTAGTCGATAATGTGTAAGGCCAGCAATCCAATAACTGTGAGATCGAATCTCGGTTCGCTAGATTCTTTTCTAGGAATGTTGCTATAGTTGTTGAGACAGCGACCTCTTCTGAAGTTGACCTGGGCCCAGTCGGCTACGTATTCATAAAGCTAGTAATCCAAGGACATGCTTTCTAAAGGAACTGATTGTAGTCGTCGTTATAGCGACTTCTCGTTGAACTACCAATTAGGGCCTTGACGATTTTTCGCAGGGCAAGTAATCTAGGGGCCTTCATTCTTTACCAATGGCAGAATTTTAGACAATTCACGGCATTTGCAGACGACAAATTTAATATTGCTTTTTACCACAATATTTTCAGAAACTCTTTTTTTCTCAGGGTCTTTAGATCTGGGGATCATTTTGCAAGGATTTAAGATCGACCCAAGCTCGGCCAAACTTTTGAGACCAATTTTATTTATGGTCTGCAAATGCATTCAATTAAGGTCAAGTCTAAAATTTTGTTAAAAGCGTTTAAGTATTCTGTGTTACAAGTCTGAAATTTATTCATCCTTTTTTTTTCGGTTTTCTCGTTTTATCCCGCCCTTTCTTTTAACCCTTCATATCGGAAATTGCACATTTCATTTCATGACCGATGTAAGATTAAACAGGTCTTAATTAAATACTTGTAAACCAAAAGGAAAGGACCTTAGTCCATCGGAATGACTAGTATTACGATTTTTACGATCTAAACGGAACACAGAACATATTGAACTAAGACACAAACAGATTTACTGATCTTGGATTTACACTGTCAGATAAGGAAATATTTTCCGCAAGACATTCCTTTTAAAAAGTAAATTTGGGTTTTTACTACAGGCTTGAAAAGTTTCATTCCAGTTATATAGCAGGATAAGGGTATAACAACTGAAGGGTTACCAAAATCATTTACTGGGTATGGGCTTAGGATCAGAGTCTAAACCCATATAAAGCTTAAGATCTATAGAGAGATAACGGCCGTAACCCTGAAAGCGTCAAACAAATCACAGGATCATATAGAATTAGTTGGGAAAAATCACCAAAATTATCCAGTTTTGATACCGCTATAGCCAGAATGCCTCGGACAGTGTAGTGATAGAATGTCGGACAGTGTAGATCTAAGATCAGACTGCACATTCTGTGCAGTCTGATCTTGATCTACACATTCCACGATTCCTTCAGGGTACAAAGGGCCATAATACGGGTGCCAATAAGAATCCAGTGTACAATATAAAACATAAACAAAGACAATATAGACGGCTTAGACTGTCTGAAACATAATAGGGCAGTGATATCAGATGAAACAACAGGACTTTTAATTGTAATAATATTTATGAAACCCGATGTATCGAACTTTGACTCGCTTGTTTGTAAGCAACGTCTAACAACAGAAGGTCCCTTGAAATTCAAACAGTCCTATTTATAAACCTGTTTCCGTTTTCATATTTTGAAGACGGTGATGATTTTAGAAAGGGAACAATCACGAGCGACAGTGGTTGGTTCTAAAATGCAAGGGGTTGATTGATTCTTTGTTTATTTATGGTCGCTACTGGTTGCCCATATGGGCGATGCCATTGAAGGCCGTTATAGTTATGTTTCGGTTTGGTTTGGTTTATTTGTAATGGAGTTTAACGCCATGTGAACAGCTTAGTCATATCACGATGGTCAAACTACCTACGCATTTTTACTGGCTTTTTCACACCAGTACTGACACAACTTTCTTTCCAAGCCGTTGACTACTTTTCTCACATGCATCAGAGATGAGAGGAGAAAAATTGCCGAAGAGAAAATTTGCCTCAACCGGGTATCGAACCCACAACCACCAGGTTGAGACAGATATGCTAATTACTGAGCTACCCGGCCGTGGAGTTATGTTTCAGGGGATAGTGCAAGATACAGGACGAAACCCATCTTTAGTTATGCCTAGTTCTTTAACGTGCCCGGGGTATACCACCGTCACAAGGGACCTAGGTTTAAAGTCTCGTCCGAAAGACTATTAGTAATTTTAGATGGCCAGTCGTTGGATCCAGGGATCGTAGAAAGACATGTATATAAACAGTCCCTTCACAATGGTAGGCCCAAAATGAATGAGTACGTAAGTGGATTAAATCATTGCAGCACCATAGGAGGAAACAGGGGCCTTTTCGGGCGGCATAGATCAAGATCAGACTGCACAAAACGTGCAGTCTGATCTTGGATCTACACCATCTACTTGTGTGGTCAAGCCTATTTAATAAAAATCTTTCTGGGTTCCAATGAATTGTATTTTCAGCTGTTGAAAAAGGTCAAATTGATATGAGCCATGCTCTGGCAAAAGGGGGCTAAATGCATCTTCGTGATGCATCATACCATGCTGGTAATCACATAATTATCGAGCCATTATTTCCATTTTCTATAGCGAATGACTGAATCCTAAGGTAGAATGGTCCTTGGACATACAAAAAATTGACCGATAGCGAAAAGTTTCGGCCCAGGCCAGCCTGCGCGGACTGCGCAGGCTGACCTGGGTCGATACTTTTCGCAGATGCATCAAGCCCCCTTTTCACAGAGCATGACTCATATATAATTTGTGCTGAGAGAGTTATACATGTATTAATATCAGCTCTGAAAACTAAACACCCCAAGGATCTGTATACATGTACAATAACTGTTTGGTGACTTCACGGAGTTTTTGGGAGGACTGCTATTGTACATGGAGGTAACTGCATATTTGCAGACACAAAACTGACAATTTACGCAGACTGATCCACCAACTGATCCAAAGCTAGAGCTTTGGAATCACACAGTTACCAGCATTTTTCTCCTTTTCCCACAATGTTTTCAAAAGCCTTCATTCCAGGATCATTAGAACTCCTGATTGTATAGTAAAGGGTTAACCCGAACACTCGAGAGTTGGAGAAAAGGGTTAGCAAAATTCCTTGAACAGATGCGATTGTTTTATAGGGGTCATTTTAACCCCTTCTCTCGTCTAGACCATAGCTGACCCTATAAATAATTGTCAGTTTAAAAACATCATTGAATGAGGGGAAATCGCTCACTGGTAGAAATGTCTGCTTTGACTTCAGTGTGCTTATTTCCATATTTATGTATGTCGTTTATCTATGTAAACTTGAAGTACTCTTTAAAAACTTCCCACTGTATTCTGTTTAATCGGAAGAATGAAAACTTGTCCAAGAAGTTATGGGTCAGACTGACCCCTTCCTACTCACCACTGGGCGTTTACATCACTTTATGGGGTGGGATAGCATTTATGTGGTCGTCCAGGGAAAATAGACATGCTGATAAATGGACACTCAAGGTGTAAAATCAATTAGTGATTACTTGTGATATTTCACAGTGCCATCATAAAACTGACCACCCTATGTTCAGCTATGTTCTGACTTTTTTTTCCTTCGTCCTCCAAGCAAAGGGCATGTAGTTCTGTTGATTGATTGAATGAATGGTGTTTTAAGCTGTTTTCAACATTATTTCAGTTATATCACGGCGACAGCCCACATACTCATGGATTTTACCAGTACTAGGCAGGGGCTCTGAAGGGTCTTGCCCTAGGATACTCCCAAGAAAAACCCAGCGGATCCTGTGTGGCTCGAACCCATGGCCTCCAGGCTACGAGTGCCACACTTTACAAATGAGCCACGCAGGACCCCTGTAGTTCTGTCTAGTTCAATATTTGATAATGCCGTTTATGGTAAGTGAATAATATGAACGGGGCTTTGTAAAAGGAAAAAGTCGTGGTGCATTATACCAAGCAAGTCTTCGCATTATATATAACCATTTTGTCTAAAACCACCTGAATCATGAGGTAGAATGGTCCTTTGACATGCAGAAAATTAACCAATTGAGCTATGCTCTGTGAAAAGGGGGCTTAATGCATCTGCGAAAAGTATAGACCCAGGTCAGCCTGCGCAGTCCGCGCAGGCTGACCTGGGCCGAAACTTTTCACTATTGGTAAATTTTCTGTATGTTTAAGGACAAGTCTACCTTATGATTAGGTCGGTTGTTCAAGAAAGTGGCTATTATGGATCCAAAACTATGTGATGGCTGTGCTTAGTACAATACATCACGGAGATGCATTAAGCTCCCTTTTGCTAGAACATGGCTCAGTTGCAAAAAGTTCCGATTCAGGACAGCCTGCGCAGTCCTCGCAGTCTCACATGGGTCGGTACTTTTTGTAGATGCATTATAGATCTACCTTCGTCTTACTGAGTATGACTCAATTATGGTCTCTCTAAAAGAATTTCGACATTTACAATGACTCATTTTTGTGACATATCTCAGGAGACAGTTAATATGGAAACGTACATGTACGAAAACTGGGGTAAGAAAATGGTAAATTCATCAAAGGTGCATAATTTATTTTTAAATTGTCCAAAAATGAAAAAATAACAAAGGGTACGGTATAATTCTACACAAAATTTTAGACTTGTCCAAAAGGAAAGGGTCGTAAACAATAAAGTGAATGTGATTAGTATTTGAAAGGATAGAAAACATTGTGCGAGAAAAAGAGAAAATGTTGGATACCGGAAGTTCCTCCATTTCCCACAAAATTTTCAAAGCATTTTCCCCAGGATCGTTAAAAACAGAGGGTTAACTCAAAAGCCGTACAAGTTTACTCATTGCTCGAAATATACAGGTACAAAATAATCATTTATGGCAGTCACATAGTGCTACGTGATTATGAATATGCAGAAATATACACAAAATTATTATTCAAAATATCATGGCAAAGAAAAATACTATTGCTGAACATTCAATAAGCAAGGCGCCGATGAGCTCTTGCTTACGCTACCAATGAAACATAGATAAAACATAATTATCCATCCATCTATCCATCACACTCCCACCAACCGTATATCCATCCATTCATACATTTATTAGTCCAGCCACTCACAAACCCACCCAGCCGCCTTTCCAGCCATCGATCGACCCATCCATCCATCCATCCATCTATGCATCAATCCATGCATCCTTGCATCCATCCATCAATCCATCCACCAGTTTGACAGTCTTTACTTTTGAATACCGTCATTGTTCAAGAACTTTTATATTGGTTTACTAGTTTTGAAATTGTATATAAAAGTGACATATAGGCCCACGGGGTTGGGTTTTATCATTATCAATTTTGTCAATATCATTTGCCACTTATACACATTTCACTTTATTAAAATAATACTTACTCACTTACTTAAACGAGTGATCTGTCCCCAGAACTGAAACACTATTGAAAGCTGCATAAAACACCTTTCAAATTAAGACTTCTTTCTAAACATGTCCCCAAGTGTAACAGACAGGTGCTCTTGATCTAAAGTATGATTATAATGATACACTGCCACACGAACAACTACATGACGAACGATTTTATGATGCATTGTTTGAACAAATATAGACACAAGTGTTTGCTTATCATACTGTATCAAATGCACATAACCATAAAACTGTTAGAGAGACAGACTGATTCATACGCTGTGGATATAATATTTCGAAAGTATTTAGGCAATTCACAATGAGATATTTCTACAATTACTTGTGTTTGCTAGTTTGCGTGCTTGTATCAAAACCAATACATTTAAGGAAACTGAATCAAGCAATTATTTGATATTACATTGACCACCAATTATGAAAGGCTTGCGATACCACAGGTTGACCTTGAAACGACACAGTCCGAGATTTTGAACCATTTCTCTCACCCTCTTGAAAGAAAGTTATCAATTCGTATGGTTTTGGTAACATCATTTACATATTTTTGAGTGGCAACAAGAGGGAACATTCGAGAAAAGTAATGTTTTAAACTTGGTGGCCACGACTCAGGTATCTCGTGGCCACAGGATTCTCAAGTCGTGAACTCGAATTATTATTAAGTTGTGGTCATGAGATGATATTCTGTAGCCACGAGATAATCATAACTTAAAAATTGAGAGTTACAGACACTCCATGCAAGTTTCATAGATTATCATCTCGTGGCCATGAGATAATTAAATCGTGGCCACGAGATACTAGTCCTGTATAAAATAGTGGCAGATTATTTTCCACTTTTCGCATGTCACCTCTATCAGTCTTTCGTATTAATGCCTAGTTTAAGGCAGAACTTGAAAGGTACCAAGAGCGGCCTTTTGACTCTTCAACTGGTACCATTCAGCTCTTCTTCCGACTGAACCTCTACGTTATTTGACCATGGAGATTTTTCAGCGACTATTTATAGCTTGCTATGTCTTTCCCGTTATTAACGGGGTAGAATACGGCTGTAACATGCTTCACCATCAGACTACACAGAACTTGAGATCTTAGATCTACACCATCAATTAAATTACGCTCAAATATGATCAAATCATCTTCAACCTGCAGTCAAAATCTTCATTTAGACCTCGAAAAAAGCTTGTTCCATCAAGTTGGCAATGAAAGAATTAACCAATATTTAATCTGATTGATTAGGCATGTCTTGTCGACTTTTTATTGTCAAAATTACATAATTATTTTCGTTTAGTTGTAAAATGATAATGGTATTGGTAAACACCGTAGGATAGGAAAAAATTGGTGGTTATAAGCCACCCCATAAAGATTTCAAGGCGAAGTAAGAAAGAGCAAGTAAGAAAAAGAACCATGTTGATCAATGAAATAGTTGTGTTGTGACATATGGAAAAAATGGAACCATGCTCTGTGAAAAGGGAGCTTAATGCACTTGCGAAAAGTAACGACCCAGGTCGTTAACCTGGGCCGAAAATTTTCGCTTTTGGTCAATTTTCTGTATGTCAAAGGACCAGTGTACCTCATGATTCAGTAGGTTGTTATACAAAACGGGTTTCAGGGATGTATAATACTGTGATGACTTGCTTGGTATCATGCATAACAGAGATGCATTAAGCTTCCTTTTCCAGAGAATGGCTGAAATTTAAAAAATGCAATACATACGGAAAGAGACTGCTGAACAATTAATCTGGTGTGCGGGTAAAATTGCACACCCCTACCCTTATCATTCCGAATTTAAATTGTAAATAATTATATAACAAGAGTTTGTATATTATGTTGGCAATCGATTGTTTTGTATGACCGAAACTACCAATAGAGCATAGGAGAGTGTAGAGCAAGATCAGACTGCACGTATGTGCAGGCTGATCTTGCTTCACATTCTCCGCACAATGTATCCAAAATCTCGCAGCGCAGGATAAGAGTCAAAGGATACAAGCAGTAATTACACTTGTGGGAGACCCCCTCTGTTTGTTTGCTTTACTGTTATTGACATGAAGGGGCCCCTTGTTTCTCAAGAGGCCGAACATCCTGTATTGATGCAAAGTAAATATTGACCTTTCAAAAATGGTGCATAAATCTGTGGGGAAAGAAATCCTTTCAGTGGCATCGTCTTGTTAAAGCCGCTATTGCCTCTATTTATTATAAACTTTCCTTTTATTGAATTACCCATTATCACGTACAATCGTCTCTTTTTCACAGCACTAATGTAAATAGTTTGTCCGCCAGATATGACCTCCTATGTCGACGGCACATTCATTCATTCATTCATTCATTCATTTAGTCAGTCAGTCAGTCAGTCATTCACTTTTGTATGCTTAGGACAGCTTTTTAAAATCATTGATGGACAATGAGGAATTATGTCTTACGTGAAAGTCCTGTTTTTCTATACAAAGTGTTCCTCTGCATTTCTGCGACGTTACACTGTTTATGTACATAGTTAGCCGCTGCAGAACCCAAAACTTCTCTTACTACTCTTGCAGTGCAAGTAAAACGAGGTGGGTTCGATGTTCCTGAAGCTATTCGTGAACAGGAGAATTTTCATGACTGAGTTTAATTCTCCAATCAAAGCACAGACTAATTTTATACCGACCGAGAAACTGGCACATGTACATGTAGCACATAGGTAAAACTTGTTTACGAAAGGACTTCCATGAAAATCAATGTAGAGAAAGTAGTCATTGCTTGTAGCTAGCAATTACTCCTTTTCCCATTGTTGTCAATGACTGTATACAGCTGGAACGTTAGAAGCGACAATTTGAATACCAAGTGGTTACACAGAAATCGCAACAAAAGTATCCATTGACGATGTTTGTTCAAGGAAAATAGCAATTTTGGATTTACAGCCTAACAATCTGTAAAAGTATCGACCCAAAAAACAGCGTGAAAGAAGTTAGAAAACACTTATCTTACCGCTGTTGTTTGTCATACAATGGCGTTATTTAAACAGGAATAAACTCTAAATTTAAACCGAGGCATGTCCAAATCAACTGTGTATCATCTGAGTTACGCCATACAGTGTGATTCATATTCCATCACTACATGACAGTTTGTTAATATGGTGTTTAAATCTTTACCACATGACAAAATTTTGGCCTTGTCCAAATCCAAAACATTCACAGACGACAAATTACATGTGATTGAAAGGATGGAAAATGGATTTGAAAGGATATATAAAAAAAAACTGTGGGAAAAGGAGAAAATACTTGTTACCAGCATTAATTTTTCTCCTTTTCCAACAGCTTTTTCAAAAGCCGTCTTCCGCGAGATTTTTAAAACTCAGGATTGTGTTGTAAAGGCTTAATGCCCTTTTTACTTGACGACGGACCATGCAACTTTAAACAAGCTCCCAGAGTTCACATGACGAATTTCTAACACAAAGCTATTTTCAACGCATCGTGGGAGATAGAATTACAGGGGCCTCTTGTATATGAGGTTACTGGTTCAAATACTTTGATGAACGGCAAAAACCTTTGGAACTGCCCAAATTACGGCTTCTGTACTGGTTTGTTGTCCAAGAAGCCAATCATCGAGAGAGATTATAATCTAAGGTGGAAGAGATTGTTTCACAATCCCTGTACGATAATAATTGTCAACTTGGTTAAAGCTTTACCAAAATGTACCGAGTTTTAACGATGCCGAGGGCGAAGTCTTGAAAACATTGTGTTCTACACTTTTAAAGACAAGTTTTATCATGTTAGCCACATTTAGTTTGTCGTCTGCAAAAACGTTTGATTTGGATGAATGTACACTTCCGTTGTCTGGTGGAGAGTTAAAAACTCTCCACCAGACAACGGAAGTGTACATTCATCCAAATCAAACGTTTTTGCAGACTAACTCTCCACCAGACAACGGAAGTGTACATTCATCCAAATCAAACGTTTTTGCAGACTACAAACTGCATGCTTTTCGACATAAGAGGAAACCATGTTTAGCGGTGATAGAGGGGTGATCCTATTGCATTCCTTTTCATCACTCCGTCCAAAGAATAGTTTGACTAGGCCTTGAATTTGACATCGAAACCCATAAACCCAACTACCGAAACTGTTATACACCTTGAAAGATAGGTTTGACTGTGGCCAACGATAATGATGATGATGATGATGACCAAGACGACGACGATGATGAGGACGATAATAACTATGATGGTGATGATGATGATGATGAATGTGTAGGATTTAGGCTCTCTGCGCTCTTGGCATCTTTTGTATAGAGAGAAAGAACCTATACAGTGAAAGAATCGTATACAATGAAGACCCTAGCTCTTCACGGAATAGGCCTTCTTGGTTCTTTAACATACCCAGTGTAAAACAGCGATACCTGTAAGGCTACCTCTTTGTATCGAACTAGTTCACCCTCTGGCTGGTTGGGAAACACAGCATCTCTGCAAAATCATTGCCCAGACCGGGAATCGAAAAAGCACTGATACACGTGAGCCTACATCTGGGTAGCTTACCAGTTGACATCTGTTTTTGTGGGGAGCACAAAGTGTCCCTGAAAAACCCTTGCTCAGGCCGAGAATCGAAGCTACGACCTTCAGATAGTTAATCCAGTACTTCACCACAACACCTCCGCTCAATTCATCGGAAGGCGACTGTCGACCATTTGACGAAGTGCTTCCAATTATGGTATCATTCTATTCAAACCGAGTACGAACTGTACAGTCACGCGTGCTGGTCTGTGTCTTATTGATTGAAAGTAGCGAGCCTTTTGGTATTGTTATCCGTGGCACATTTTGTCATGATCTGGACAATTTTCTCCGTGTCGTCTGTTTAAACAGAGGGTTTGAAAAATACTTGAATCAAACAGTCTTTAATTTTATAAAAGATATAATACGATTGAGATGGTAAACAGTGAAAGCTTCACCTTAATTTTTATGCCCTTTCAATGTTGTAGGCGAAAAAAACAGGGGCGTTTGCAAACAGCAAAGATCAAGATCAGACTGCACAGAATGTGTAACTTGATCTTAGAACGATTATGTCTAATTGTTTAATGCAGCCTATAAGTTAAACTACTTTCTCAGTTTCAGGAAATTGTAATTTCAGCCCTCGATAAAGATTGAATTCATTATGCCTTGTGCTGTAAGAGTTAACTCTTTACCAAATGACTAAATTCTAGACTTGTCCAGATCTAAAGCATTTGCAGACTACACATTAAATGTAGTTAATACATCCCCGTAATGCATTGTACCAAGGAACTCATCACATATGGCGTGCAACACGCGAAAAGGGGCATTCCGACATTTGCGTAAAGTGTCGTGTCGGATCAACCTGTGCAGTCCGCGTAGACTAATCCGAAACGGCACTTTCCGTTTTTATGTAATTTTCTGTTTTGGGCAAATCTACTGTGGCACAAAATCTAATGTAGTCGTAAAGTGCCGTCTCGGATCAGCCTGCGCGGACTGCGCAGGCTGATCCGAGACGACACTTTACGCAAATGTCCGAATGCCCCTTTTCGCGTGTTGCAAGCCAATAAAAGGATCCATAAAATCCATTTTGTCTTACAACCGGCCGAATCATGAGGTAAACTGAGTGCTTTGACATTAAAAAAAAAAAGACCAATAGCAAAAAGTTTCGACCCAGGTCAGACTGCGCGGACTACTCAGGTGACCTAGGTTGATACTTTTTGCAGATGCATGAAGCCCCCTCCCCCCCCCCCCCTTTTCAAATCACAGAGCATGTTCAATTATATTTGATGCTAAAATAGTCAAGACGAAATGGTTGGATGGAAGCAAACATAACTGACCACTGAACATACAGCATATCATATATTGTCACAAACAAACAACATACACGAACTCAAAACAAGCAAATTCTCTATAAGCACCAAATTTGTGCTTCGCTCCCTACATCAGTTTAGCGCTTTACCAAACGACAAAATTTAACATTGTCAATAGGACCGAATGTGCATGTATGTATCCGCGATAAGAATTCCCGACAATAATCATCTCTTTTAGTTAATGTACTGTTATTACTCTGCCAGACATACACGCAACAAAGATGCGAAATGCGTAATACTTTACCAAACAGCGCTGTATGGTTTCGACCTTCTGGAAGAAAACGTCTTGGGACGGTAAAAAATGGTGATATTAAGCTTTTTTCTCTTACAATGTTTTTTAGCCTTTCAAAGGGTAGACAAATTGTATCATGATCATTGGTGTACCTGTAAGTATGATGATATGAATTTGTAGGATAAAGTCTCTTCATACCGGCCACAAGGAAGTCCAAGTACAAGATCAAAGCTCTTCTTCCCGGATTCGGTAATCTTTAACGGGGATTGATGATAGTCATTACAACAGCATAAATTCCTCTCTCACCGCTGATCTCTGCTTCAACGAAAGTTATGAGGGAACTGCAGGTAGCTTGGAAAGAAAATTTGAGAGGTACTGGTAAAAGAAACTCCTGCCGGAACCCATGGACAGGTGCACTGGGCTCAGTAACGTAACTGAAATCATGTTAAAACGGCGTTCTACACACACTAAAAACAAGAAATAACTTTAAAAAAAGATCGACGGCGTAAACTTGCCCGCAGAGGGCCCTTAAAATAAACATGTCTCCATTGTTTTTACTAGTCACAAATTTCCAGTTATTCATTTTTCATCAGTACCAAAAAGTATGTCAAAAGTCATCACATTCAGCTTCGCAAAAAAAAAACCAAACAAAACCTTTGTTGCAAGTTTGCTGAATAAAGAACAATATATATGGAGAAAGGGTCAGCTGTTTTGCAGTTCAAGGCCGACCCTCACTTGTCCAGATAATTTCCACGGTTATCTGCTAGAGACGTTCAGCTAATTAGATCTAACTTTGAACTGTGAAGATATTCGTCTGTTTTCTTTAAGCTGAAAAATCCATTTGTAACAGATTCTATAGTAAACCCTTAAACACCTAAATAAGTTCCATCCAACTGTAAATACTGCGATTTCTGTTTCCTTTTCCCAGTATAAAATTCATCGTATCAGACATTGCAGATCCAAGATCAGAGGGCACGTTCTGTGCAGTCTGATCTTGATCTACAATGTCTGCAAAAGCGCATCGAGTCGCTCTAAGGGTTAACAGTAAAGCCTAGACCTTCACCAGAAAAATATTTACAGTGAACTGGTCTTTCCGGAGCTATGTAGGTAACATTAATATGATCAAGGGAACTAACCGCGTCTTAAAGATCCATGTAGATAGGCATATTTTGATTGACTGATTGATTGATTGGTTGATTGATTGACTGATTGATTGATATTGCTTTTAAAAAATATTATTCACCCATATCACGGCGACAGCTAACATCTTCATGTCCTGGGTTTCACCAGTATCATGCACGAAAGGGCTCTGAAGTGTCTTGTCTAATGACACTCCCACGATAAACAAAGCCATGAAACACTTAGGGCTGCCTCTGGGTTTCTAACAAGTTCACCTCTAGTTTGGTGGAAAACACAAAGTGTCCCTGAAAAATCCATGGTCAGGCCGGGAATCGGGCCTTCGACATTCGCACTGATAATACTTCAAAAGTCGGCTAACATCGTTTCGGTTTTAGAAAAAAGCCAAGATTGGAGTTTTTCTGTGATTAGCCGTTATATCAGAGCTAAGAGAGATGATTATTTTATCACATCAGAAACTTGGTTGCGTTACTGTCTCTGTGACATTAATGAAGTAATGAAGAGTATAACCCTTTTCCAAACAATCCCATATTTTCACGATTTTGAGGACAAAGGCTTTTGAAAATATTGTCGGAAAACAAAAAAATGCTGGTCACCAGCATTTTCTCCTTTTCCCGTTGTTTTGTTTTACATTTACGAACATTTATATCCCATCATTTACGCCACGTTCCATTTGACGTCTGCAAAATTCAATGTTCTGAATTTAGACTAGTCAACAGTCTTGTCACCTGGTAAAGACTAAAGTGAAATGAGAAAAAAAGAATTATCAGTTAGTGGCAAAGAACAAGTTGTTATGTCTGGTAGATCCCGTATTATATGGGAAAATATTTATCCAAGGTCAGACAGGACTTTGTAGTCTCATCTTGATCTGTACTGTCCGTTAAAGCGCCGAGTGTTTTTATAAGCCTGCTAGGTGATGATTTATCCAGCAGTGCATTTTGCTGTTGACAATGTTGATTTTGTAATGGAAGATAGTGTGATGACCCTTAGTGTCAATTAGAGGTCTGTTGGTCAGTTTAACCCGGATATTTTATCATGTTTTCTCATTAATAACACTTCTTCTATCTTAATGAGTCACTGGACGGCTTGTACTTTTCAGCAGACCTTGACAAACACTCGATTACGATTTCGGGTTACTTTACAACTGACGATGTATCACATTTTATCACTGGACCCAAAATATTAGACGAACTCACATCTATATAATTGTCTTTTAATTCAATGAGTCTGCATTTTGCTCACGATTTGTGCTCATACTTTGTAATGGATACATGGAATGATGAAAACTGTGCTTTGAGCAACCCTTTTGGGCTAAATTTCTTGTTTAGGCAAAAAATTCTCCCAGAGATGCAACGGATAGTACTTACTACGACAGTAGATACAGATGGACAGTCTGTGACTAAGTTCGCTTCTTTGTTTCTTACAGCGTCGAAATTTAAATTAAATGAATTACAGAGGCAAGTCAAAACAAATTCGATTTATTATCGTGTTCTTCCCTTGTTGAATTTCATAAACGAGGCAAGTGAAAGCATGAATTTCCACAAGGTTGTATTTCCGATTTTAAAGTAACCTAATGTGTGATGGAAACAATGCTTGGGTCACCAAAAAGTGAACTGTTTGGTCGTTCTCAGTTGTAAAGTGACCTCGAGAGTTTTATTGAAGTCAACATAACCTTGACCAGGGAGAAAAAGGAAGAAAATATACTGGACCCCATCATGTTTACAGAAAGTGATTAAGGGCTTCAGAGGGGATTCAAAGCACTTAGTAACCCTGTCCGCCATAAAGTGTCTTTTTGACATCTCTGCAGATGAAGACTGGCAATATCTGGGTAAATCTGTCTCCATCTGTCGAAGTTGCTTTATCGTCGGCGTCAAAACAGCACTTTTTCCATCTGATTTTTTTTTGTTACAGAAAGCAAAAATACGTTATCTTCTGAAATGAATTTGCAGCATATTCTTGAAAAAAAAATGTGGAAAATAGATATGAATTATGTTTATGTAAGTATTTGGATTCGAACGAAAAACCTAGGCAAAAGGAGAATCTAGTTGCTAAGAAAAATTAATCTCTTTTTGCACAGACGTTTTGGAAGGTGGTCTGCTTTAAGACGACAACGTCTGCAAATGATGATAAATTATTGTTTCTCAGAAATGAAATTGATTAAAAAAAAAAAACCTATAGATCCATATCAAAAAGTCATGGATCCAACACGTTCGCCGCACAGGTTAGTTACAAAAATGTGTGAATGAATTCATCAAATTGATCAGATGCCGACTTTTTAACGACACTGAGAAAGAAGCCTTTTGAAAACATTGTGAGAAAATGAGAAAATGCTGGTAACCAGCATTTTCTCCTTTTCTCACGATGTTTTCTATCCTTCAAAAACAGATTTCAATTTTTGAGTCACATTTATGCTTTAAATTTGGACTAGTCTAAAATTTTGTCGTTTGGTAAAGAGCTAATCCTTTTCGCGCTAAAAGATATTTTTCAGTTCCTTTTCGGATGATGTAGGTCAAGATTAGACTGCATTGGTTTTGCTGTCTGATTTTGATCTTTTCGGTTTATTTTTTATGTGAATAATTCAGGCCGACATGTAGCCTTGAAATCTTAACGATTGAGTTTTAAGAATTGTCAAACAGTGACCATTTCGGTTTGGTCTATTTAGCAGGGTATGTGTAAACCCTTGTTATGAGAATGATATATGAATGAAATGGAAAGTATAATTTCAATCCAAAGATAATATCAATCAATATATCAATGTTTGATGGCAGACAATGTAGATAATGGATCAGACTCCACTTTGTTAGTATTATTATCTTGATCTATACTTTCTGCAAAAGCCTCGAAAGTTGTATTTGTCTTTATGTGTTTGTATTGGAGTTCAACGCCGTTTTTAACAGTTTAGGTCATATCACGGTGGTCAGTGAACCCACGCTTGTGTTTCCTGACTTTCTTACACCGGTACTGACACAATTTTCTTTACAAGCCACTGACTACTTTTCTCACGTGCATCAGAGGTCAGAGACAAAACATCGCTTGAAAGAAAGTTTGCCGAAACAGGGTATCGAACCTGCAACCACCAGGTCACGTGTCAAATACGCTAACCACTGAGCTAACCGGCCGGGCCTTGTTTTCATCTATTCTGACTGGGTAAGCTAGACAAAGTTATTCCTAATTACTAATTTATCTCTACAACATCTGGAAATATCATAAATGTTCAAGCTGACCAGTCCAGTAGATAGGCATAAATGACTTGTAAACATTTTCAAAGAAAACATGTATCAGATAAAGTCGGTTCTGCTGACCACACGGTTGAAATATCGACGCCGAAATCGCAGCTCGCGTTATTCTCATGCATAGGACTGTTGCAACTTCAAGTCTTTACCAAAGGATCAATTTTAGATGGGTCCAACTTGAAAGCACTTGTAGACCGCATATCACACTATGTTTTCAGAGACCTGTTTCTCGGGGTCCCTAAAACACGTGGCTGCATGGTAAAGGATTAAAACCATTTTAGCTTTTTGTCACACTGTCTTGCAGATAGTAGAATGCGCGTTTTACTGGATCGAGAGTTATTGATGATACTTTATTTGCCGTACACATTATCCATGTACTTTCGGAGGTTTGGCTCACAAAACATCGAATAATTACTTGGAGCTTTTCATTGGTTCCGAAGATACACTTTCCGAAACTTGGACCAATGGATTCAAGTAAATTGTTCATAACGATTTTCACAGTCTAACTTTAGTAACAGATTCCCTAACTTTTTTTTAGCCAAATCCGACATTGACGTCATTGCTGGATTTCGGAATGAAGTGTTTTCAGTTGAAATATTAGTGTTGATTGTTCAAAAAAGTCACACTTTCAACTCATAATTATCTGTGAAAACGAAGTTTTGGCTAAAATTTCTAACGACATAAAATGGAGTGTATATGGGGATGCGACTGCAGGCGTGTACTTAAATCTCGAACCTACGCGATCTGATATTTTGCAACGTATTGTCGCTAAATGGCCATGATAACTCTGCTACGTAGGAATAAACTAACTACAATGATGAGCTGAATTTGTGATAAGGAAACCCTGCTTTAATCCCCGTAGGCGATGTAAAAATTCTGCAAGTTCTCAAAGCAAAACACTGGCACGAATAAGTGAACTTTCGCCGTGACATTAAAAAGATATTGTGTAAAGCAGCGTATAACACTGTTAAAACAAACATACAAATACACAAACAAAGCAACCCAGTTGATTTACAGTAAGATGAATGGTAACGGTCATTATAATGTAAGTAATCTTATAATCTGTCCCTTGGGACGGCTGATCAATCCTACATACCAATTAATGAAAGGTTTCTAATTGGAGTTTGATTACTATAACAGGTTCCTAAATATTTCTTTTATCTTTACTTCTGTGTAACAAAGACTATAATACAAGAGTCATTTCAGAAAAGTTAATGGTGATGCGATCTTACCCCCATTGGAGTTCCAGCAACAACTCGACTTATATTACAAACAGTGTTGAACAAAGATCGCACTACACCTGCAGCCTTGCACTGTATACAGTCTACGCCGTATAAGCTGCTGGTCGACATTTTATACAGCTTACAGTAAGTTGTATATTTTCGTTTCTTAATTGACAGTTATGTTGCATTTATATAACGAAACCAGTCTGCTCATGCCAAATGACAAACTGGGCCAATATCAGTAAACTCAGCTAATACGAGAAAAACACAGCCAATATAACTCGACCAATATCAAATTCAAAATGGACGACCAGTCCCAGCCATTAATCAACAAAATTGTCATTCATCAAGTAATTTCGTATTGGCCAGGTTACAGGTCCTCGTTCTGCGGTATCAGCCAGAGGCCTTTGACGTCGGGCTAATACCGTAGATCGAGGACCTGTAACTCGGCCAGCACGATATTGCTTGATTTATAACATCACAAGAAAATATTGATGCATAACATCAATGGCGCCACAAATCAGTTGATTCTGAAATAGGGCACATTACAGCGGGTTAATTTTTTACGCCAAGGGCATCACTTGAACAAACTTCGTAAAGGTCCACGTGGTGATACTACATGACAAATATTTAAACTCTGGGCCATATGGGATTCGATCTGGTTTTTATCGATCTGGCAATGAAAGTACGGTATTTTACATGTTAAAAAACAAAAAATCAGTCCAAATATAAATCAAAGCGTTGAGAACACTGAAGTGGTGTTTGTCAAGGAAGCCATTGTGTGGAATTAATAATTTGAAAGAAAAGAAGAAATATTATTCAAATATTGGCTTGAAAGCTACTAAGCAAATAAATACTTTTTTCATTGAAGGGAGATTACTCATGACAAAGTTAGGATTATTTGTGTTTTGGTGGTCTCCCTTTGATCATTTGGAGGAGTCAGGAGTAACGTTCCTTGACAGTAGGATGCATGATGGATAGAGAGAGAAGCCATGTGAATATATCAAATAAAATTTAGTTTATAACTGAAAACTATGATTTTGAAATATATTTGGCCGTTAACATTTAATTCCAAACATAACAATCAATTATTTCGATCTATAAATATTAATGCCCAATCAAATGGAGTAGCGCGCAATCATGGGACGAACTAATATGCGAAAACATTCTTGTTGTGCCGAGACACTGCGGTAATTATGAAATTTTAACCCTAGAGCGCAAAATTATTAAAATCGAATTTTTCGTTCGAGGACAAATGAAAAACGTCTAAAACGATTTCCAGGTCAAGGTTGGTACTGGTATGAATGTCTCAGCATGACGTGCAGTGTAGACATAATATCAGATCGCGCGTTTTTCAAAGGGATTTAAGATAGTGTCCCATTTTCGGGGCAACCTTTATATGTAAGCACACCAAGCAAGAAAGGGAAATGAGATATTATGCGTTATATCCCCGAAAGGGGCGTTAGCATGTTGCAAAGCTTAACGCCCTCGAAGAATCTGATTATACAAGCTTAACGCCCATTATTTCTTGCCGTAACGATTCCGTAATATTTTTTTCTTTCAAGTCTAGTTGCGGGAATGAAAAAGGACTGGAACACAAGAAAGTGGTCAAAGCAGCGGGGACCACCTTTTAACTATTTCTATTACAATTTGTTTCCACTTAAATTTTCCATCAAAATCATATTAACATGTTTTTACGGGCTATTCCCTATAGTGCCGGAGTTCCTCTATTTAGAACAGCTCAGACATTTCAATCATTTTATACGCTCCATTCCTAATGATTGTAAAGGCATTACATTCATCGTGTTGTAAAGCCATAAAGGGCTTATATCACCTTTAATCAAAGGAAAAAGTCAGCTGGATAAATTGTTTCCTTGCTCTTATGTAACACTTGATAAGTAAGTCTAATTAACTTTGGTGTATTCCCCGCGAGAGGGCGCCAGAGTCACCTGTTTAGATTGATCATTAACCGAATTTGTATTGACCCCTTTACCAGACGACAAAAATTTTGATAGCAACAATATTGATAGCATTTGCAGACGACCATTTTAGAGTGGCTCCAATGATGAAAATTGTCTATCAGGGAGGAGAAAACATTGTGGGAAAAGAAGAAAATGCTGGATATCAGCATTTTCTTCTTTTCCCACAATGTTTTCCAAAACAGTTTT
This sequence comes from Hippopus hippopus, assembly GCA_946811185.2. Lineage (NCBI taxonomy): Eukaryota > Metazoa > Mollusca > Bivalvia > Cardiida > Cardiidae > Hippopus > Hippopus hippopus. Next base: position 36,117,080 of record OX328097.1, read on the forward strand.
CCTCGGGGTCGTTAAAACTTGGGATCTCTTGGTAATGTCAATTAATCCTCTACCAGATGAGAGAACATTAGACTCTACTATATTGAAAGCAATTGCAAACGACAATTCATATGACACGCAAATAGTGCTGGTTGCGTTTAAAACGGTAGAATGAATTCTCTGCTTTTTCCATGACGTTTTCAAAAAAGCCTGATTCATCCGGTTCGTTAAAACTCGGGATTTTTTGGTAAAAGGTAAACCAAATTAACCAATGTCATTCGAATTATTTAAAATGAAACTAGCGATTGACTATTTCTTCCATGGGAATAGCGTTTTTAGCATTCTACAGGCGAAGGCATTTGAAAACATTGTGATAAATTAAGAAATTGCCAAATAAATTAATTATTAATTTAATTATGTATTACAACCTTTTCACTTCAGTGACACGATCCATATTTTTTTATACGAAATTACATGTTATAACGTCAGAAACTTTTATACATAAGTATGCGAACAAAGCTGCATAAGAAGGTAGCGGTTCTTTACTTTTCAACCTATTGAGCATTTATAAAGAGTTGCTTCAGGTAATTCGATTTGAACCGCAATTTCCGATCTAAATCCGTCAATAGAATAACAGTATTATAAGGATGTTATGTAATTCAACATGGGGCAGGATAGGATGTAAGCCTCATTTGTCGTTTTCAAAACAGATTGGATTCGAAATGTAAAAGGAACCCAACCCTTATCCATTTACCTCATAATCCTGTATTTTAATGACCCTGGGGAATAAATTTCTGAAAACATTGTGGGAAAAGGAGAAAATGCTGGTAACCAGCATTTTCTCCTTTTCACACAATGTTTTCTACCCTTTCATTCTATCATTTGAGAGAGAGTTAATTTGCCGTTTGCAAATGCTTTCATTACACGGAAGAATCCGTAAGTTTGTTTGGCGAAGAGTCATTCGCTTCTTTCGTGGGAGTTCCTCTTTAGATATGCAAGTTATGTCATTTCGTAATATGATTTCAACAACTCGAATGTTTTTTATTATAAATTCATGTAGGATTATTGGATAAAGTCATTGACTGAAAGAGACAAGATGTCAAAAAAAAATGGCAATGGCTTTTGTCGGAACTGTTTTTTACTCCCTCCTCTCCAGTATCAGTATGATAGTTTATCCTTTTTGAGTTCAAGCCCGGAAAAGCGGAACTGTGAACAATCGACGAAAATCGGTTAGCTATACTTGACCTTGAGATGTTATTGATGAATTAGTTATCGCTTTTCCACTTGCAGACGGCTTTTTTCGTTTCGCAGAAGACGACTTTTGAAAATATTGTTGTAAAAGGAATAATTGCTCGTTTCTGGCAATTTCTCCCTTTGCCACAATATTTCACACTTGTTCGTGTTTCACGTGTTCCTAAGTCCAGTTTTGATCAAAATTTTCAAAAAATACTGTATAAATCATTCGCTGCGGAATCGTTACGGCAAGAAATAATGGGCGTTAAGCTTGTATAATCAGATTCTTCGAGGGCGTTAAGCTTTGCAACATGCTAACGCCCCTTTCGGGGATATAACGCATAATATCTCGTTTCCCTTTCTTGCTTGGTGTGCTTACATATAAAGGTTGCCCCGAAAATGGGACACTATCTTAAATCCCTTTGAAAAACGCGCGATCTGATATTATGTCTACACTGCACGTCATGCTGAGACATTCATACCAGTACCAACCTTGACCTGGAAATCGTTTTAGACGTTTTTCATTTGTCCTCGAACGAAAAATTCGATTTTAATAATTTTGCGCTCTAGGGTTAAAATTTCATAATTACCGCAGTGTCTCGGCACAACAAGAATGTTTTCGCATATTGGTGCTTAATGCCGTTTGTAACATTATTTTATTCATATCATGGCAGCTCCTGTACCTATTTATGTATGGAATATCACCTACTGCTACTTTTTACAACACGCCTTCGAAACAACTAGCTGCTTTCCCACACCACTAACGTCAAAACCCTGTTCAGCGCTGAAAGAGGAGTAAATACTGCCGGAGTAACTATCATCAATCCTCGAAAAGAGTTTGGCTAATATTTGGTTTGAACACACAACCTCTGGTTTACCAGCCCTGTGCGTTACTAACTGGCCTACTGGGCTCGGCGGCACATCGAGGCAATTAAGCCCCAATAAGCAAGTACAAACCTAGCATTAAAGAAAGGGTTTGTGGTGGGTTGTAAATCTGTTTTCTCCTTTATCATGTTAATGGTCAGTGTATTGTCGATTCCCGCTGGACAATATTGCCGTGTTCAAAGAAAGGCTTGATAGGAAAACCCCTGGAAAAATTAGCATGACCACTTCAGACGGACAATGAAGGGCGAGCTGACCTTTCGGTCAAAATAAGAGAAAAGACCTTGAACATCCCTTTACTTTTACCGATGTTGGTGCCTCCGCAGCTACGTGGTTGAGGCGTTGGACTTGTTATCTTGGCCTATATTTACTAGCCCTTCTAAATTACAGTTGGTTTAGCCAATCAGAAATTGCGTTACTTTGAAATTTAGAAATTTCTTGAGAATCATTCAATTAGGCTAAGAATGATTGGGTGAATATAGACTGGTAATTCTGGTGTATAACCGGCTTAAAACGTCGGTTATGAGGTCTCTTTAATAAGGTTCTACAGAACTCAAAGCCTACAGTGCTGATTAAACCAAGGAAATGCAAATACATGTATAGGCTATTGCCGTGATATGGCTGAAATACCATTGCAAGCGTCGAAAAATGGATGGAAACAAGGACACATATCTGCACTGTTGTTTCTGTATATTATGCCGTGATTAGATTGTTGTTGAAATACGTTTTAAACAGTGTTTGCCTTAAAACCATGGCAACAGCTCGATCATTCACGGGGGTCCTTTGTTCCACTAAAACTAGGCTGGTGCTCGAGGTGTTTTGCCCAGGGAAACTCAAGTCAAAGCAGCACTTAGTGCAGGCATCGAAACAAGAGCCTCTCTATCTTAAATCTCTTGTGACCCTTTACCAAAAAGTCCTGAGTTTTAACGACCCTGAGGAAAAACCTTTTTGAAAACAATGTGGGAGAAGGAGAAAATGGTGAAAAACCAGCATTTTCTCATTTTTCCCCAACGTTTTCTACCCTTCACAGACAATTTCCATCGTTTGAGCCACGTATAATTTTTCGTCTGCAGTCCAATTTGGACAAGTCTACATTTTGTCGTTTGGAAAAGAGTTAAACGATGAATCAAAAGCAACGCCAAGCTGGACATTTCACATTTTTTTTTTTTGTAAAAGCAGTGTACTAAGATTTTAGTTAAAAGTTTTTACATAGCCAATGGCCTAGAATTCAGAATTATACAGGTTATTATGTAGTTTAAAATGTCTGGGCAATTCAATAAACTTGGTAAAGTATTTGACAATGTAGATCAAAGATCAGACCGCACAGGGTATGTGATATGATCTTGATCTGTTATCAGTAAAAAAAAAAGTGCAAATGTACAATTGTCTACGATGTCCTGTAGTAATGGGAGAAAAAAGTGAAATCTAAATTATCTCCCAGATAAAAACAAAGGTAACCAAATTCCCAACTAGGTCCTTTTATTTGTTTGTTTTTATCCTTGCTTCACTAAGAGATGTTGCCATTATTATAATCTGACTTATGATGTATATGTAAAGTCTTCATAATATTTGCATATGGAATTTCACAAACTAATACCATCGAAATGTGTCAAGTAGATCAACTTTGTGGTCTGATAAATTTTGAAGGAGATATTTCAACCTGAACATTCTTGAACAGTGTATAGGAATTCAAGGAAAAAAAAAACAAGTAACACCTTATTCAGTGGAAAGCTATCAAGGGAAGTAACTGTCTTTTGTCTCCCATTGGATACATGTACCAACGAGAGCTACCTCTGAGTCATTTACATGAAAAACCTGTCCTTCAAACCGTCGTCTGACAGTTGTCATTCCTATATTCAAGATACACATTTCCCGATCTTCAATATAAATCATTTATTAAAGATAAATTGTATGTTTTATCTAAATTAGAATCAGACGTCGTTTGTCCAACAGCAAATTCAAATTTCACCACCGAAACAAAATCATCTTCTCGGACAGAAGGGTCAGCGTGTCCTTGAAAGCTGCGGCATGGGAAAATGCGGCCAAGTCAGAAAACTAAAACTTGCTTGATTTGTTGTTTCTTTTGAGAGCGTAATAATCCAACTTTTTTTTTGTTTTCCCTGGGTTTCACCACCACTTGGCGTCTAGTACTTTAGAAATTTCTCATATTTTTTCTCACAATTTGATTTGTCTTCGTACCCAAGATGTATCCATTCAAGTTTTAGAGGGCATATTTAGACTGTTTGGCATGAGTAAAAATTTCGTGTGAAACACTGATATGCACTACTAGATACTATTTTCTCCTGTTAACGTACGCAAAGAAACTGTGCGGATATACGAGGGTTGTCGCAGAAGTAAAAGGACTATTGCTGTAACATGAACAATTATTGGCGTATAAGCAAGAAAACTAACGCGGATTAAGTGCCATATCTCATGACTATTTCTCTCAAAAATCATCAAAATACATATAACAATAACGAAACTACAGTTAAAATGCATACAACGCTAAACGTCACCTGGCGCACAGAATAACGTTCACTGACGTCCAACATGACGTCGCTTATCATACTTTCTCCACATAGTCCCCACCAGTGCGAATGACGGCCTTCACGAAACTCTTTATGCCATCTGAACACTAATGAACGGCAACATTTATACTCGCCCGCTTCCTGAACAAGTTGGTAGGTATTTGTAGGTGTTTTACCTAGCGCTTGACAAAACTGGATTACCGCCCGCAACTTGACATCTCCTGTGGACGACATGACGTTTTTTCTCCGTAGACTCCGACGTGATGAAAAACGCTGTATCTCAGCTAACGGAAATGTTATGGCGCTCAAATAAACAGGAAATGACGTCATAACGCCACATATTGTGTAGCCGAACTTTCGCGCGCAAAAACAAAACGTAAGAATAATTATAGCGACATTTGAACAAGCAAATGTTATATATTGAAACCGGCGTGCGCCGCGTACCTTTACCGTTACCTTGGAAACTCTGCATATTTCAAAGTACGTCAGATAAAATTTCATTTGGAGTACACATTTCGGGAGAAGACATGCTGAACTGTATTCAAGCAAAAATATATGTGTATGCGCCCGACAATAAAGCAGCTACAAGAAAAGTCCTTTTACTTCTGCGACAACCCTCGTATATGACGTCATCGTATAGAGTTAAAAATTCCAATATGTGGTCACTTATCCCAAAATGGAGAAAACATTAAGTACCCATCGATTTTTTTCGTTGACTTCTCTTTCTTAACCACTAATTTTTTACCAGCAATTACTTTAATAAATTCAGTCCAGTAATAATACATGCTTTTTTTTGTTTGTTTGTTTGGCGTGATATATAAAAAAAAAATGAGGCTCATTAAATGATATTTCCAAATGATATCATGACAATAATTACGCTTGGTGGAGTAGGAGATGTTAGTAGAAATATCAGCAAATCTTGGGGACAGGTATTCTTTTCATGTATTTCTTATTCGTTAGCAGTGCTAAGCTTTGGCCCTGCAGTGCCTTGTCTAGGGACACTTCAAGTTGACTCTAAACATGATCACTTGATAAAAGATCTGAAGCCTTAACAAACGGGCCATGGCGGACGTACCCCTCCTTTTTTTTTTTCAAATAAAGAGCAGTCCCGATAAATTAACATAGCATAGTGGGTAAGTGGGTTTAGCACTAAAAGGGTTGTTTCAGCTCGGTAGGCGAAAACGGTGGCATTTGCGGACGACATAGATCAAGATCAGACTGCACAGATCGTGTCGTCTGATCTTAGATCTATACCACCCGCTTCTGATGTATAACCAATAAGATGTAAAAAAAATAACGGAGTCTCGGTGGTTTAGGTTTTCAGACGTCTAAAGAGGTCGAGTTTATATACTTGGCACTGAGGGAGTAAATATCTAGCTGAAATGTATCATTAGGACAAGGGATAGTCTGATTTGCATAATGTGAAAATGATAATTTGCTGCAATCTTCAAATTGGCCCGAAGCTAAGGCAGTCAACAAAGCCGTATTTTCAAGCTCGACCCAAGATTAAACCCTGTACAAAAATGACAAGCTTTTAGGCATGTTCGAATTGAAAGCGTTTGCAGAATACAAGTTAAGTGTGGTTGAAATTATTAGATAAGTTTTTAAAACGGTAGAAAACGTTTTAGGAAAAGGAGAAAATATTGCATTTCCTCATTTTCCTAAAATGTTTAAATCGCTTTCATTCTAAAAGACGTCAAACTTTTTGATTATGTGTGAAAAGGTCAACTCTTTACTATACAATCCCGACTTTTGAAAATCTGAGGAAGACAGTTTTTTAAAACATGGTGGAAAAAAGGAGAAAATACTGGTTTCCAGCAATTTCTCCTTTTCTCACAATTTTTTCACCCTATAAAAGCCAGAAACCACCATTTGAGCTACATTCAAGATGTCGTCTGCTAAATGTTTTCAATTTGGACCAGTCGAAATTTTTGTCGTCTGGTAAAGCGTTAGGTCCTTTTTTAAAACGATCCCTTGCTTCTATGACATTGAGAGAAAAGAAGGCGTTTGAAATATATTGGAGAAAAAGTAGACGATACCGATAGCCAAATTTTCCTCTGAACTCAAGAATGTTTGCATCGCTTTAAGCTCAGATCTGAAAATTTGAGGCATAGCTGACTTTTTTTTTCAACAAGGACGAGTCTGGAACCGTTGTCAGCTAGTAAAGTGTTAAGCTCCCTCCCTTTAACTACCATCGTCTTTGATGTATTGGCTATTTAAATGTTACCCCATAAACATTTTATTTTACTAGGCTTAGCCTGGTTGCTCATTAATTTTGTTAACATACATGGTTTGAAATCAAATGTGGCTAAAACAGAAATAAAAGGTCATATAGCTGCCAAAAATAAACAATGGGGTGGTAAAATGCATTTAAATTTAAATCATACCATTTTGTAGTATGGGAATTATTGTGCAAATGAAAATGTCCTATTGAACAGTCGGTCCAAGTGTTTGTCGCAGGCAGAAAAATAAGTTTTCAAATTAGGTAAAAAGTAAACAAAAGATAGAACGACTTGGCAACTTTTAACCTAGCTTTAGATTTCATTTTTTTGTCCGTAGTCCGCGCAATCTGATCTGAGTCGAAATTTTTGCCATTGGTTTACTTTCAGCATGTCAAAGGACCATTCTATCTTATGACTGTGTCCGTTGTTAGGCATAATGGATATTATGAATCAACAATTATATGATGACGTTTTTGGTACAAAGCATCACGGAGATACATAGAACCCCCTTTTGTCAGAATATGGCTAATTTCTTTCCATACCTTGTGCAGACAAGAGATTCGAGATTTGTACAAATAAGACTCTGATCGTGGCAAAATCAGTATTCTCCAACAGTTCTAAGTTATATTCTCAGTCTAATTCTGGATTTAAAACTAATTCAATTCCTGGTCAGCTACAATGTAAATAATTTGGTTCAGCCAATCAGAAGTTGCGCGAACTTCAGTTAGGATTAGACTAAGATTTTCTTTTAAACTGTTGGTAAATACGGACGTCGGTTTGACAAAGTCCTAGTTTCTGCTAATCTGTCCGTTACTCTTTTTTTCTTGTAGCATTATTTCTGAAATTCTATTAGGTAAAGGGCCTACCCTTTGAACCAAAAATAATTGAGCCGTGCTCTGTGAAAAGGGGGCTTAATGCATCTGCGAAAAGTATCGACCCGGGTCAGCCTGCGCAGTCCGCGCAGGCTGACCTGGGCCGAAACTTTTCGCTATTGGTCAATTTTCTGTATGTCAAAGGACCAGTCTACCTAATGATCTAGTCGGTTGTTGAAATAAGTGGCTATTTTGGATCCATAATCATGTGATGACTTGCCTGGCATCATGCATCACGGAGGTGCATTAAGCCCCCTTTTGCCAGAGCATGGCTCAAATGAAATAGATACAGTTCAATCTCTAAGAAAGAGAATGAAATTCCAATATCCAGACTTTTTAGGTCAGGTCATCCCGGAAAATGTCATACAGTGTAGATTAAAGGTCAGACTTCACGTTTCGAAGAGGCTGATCATGATCCTCACTGTCCTCAAAGTTACCAAAGTAAGGAATTACTCTTAATGGGCATTGATGGCTTAAGCGTCGACCTACCATTATGATCAAAGTACCTCGGCCACTTACTGTTTTTAGTACTCTATTACACAAACAACATTATGTTCAAACTACGAAAGGTCAAAAATGGGTGACCTGAACCTCATTGCTGATTTACAACCCAAATTATACCATAATGATTGCGAAATTATCAATCTACTCTATAATCAGTTTCCATGGTAATACGATATCTATTATTAAAAACTTCCGGAATCTGCCTCCGGATCACGTCTTTACCCCTTAACATTATGATCACATTTAGCAGCTTCCGAGTTACCCTTTCATCATTTCAGTGTGATAGGTGAAATCAGGGACTTTTGCTGACGGCATACATTGTAGACCAAGATCAGACTCTACAAAAAGTGCAGTCTGATCTCTTATCTATATCGTCAGCATATTGAATCAAACCTAAAAGATAATCATCTGTTTTTTTGAGTTTCAGTGAAATGAACTTACAGCCATCAAGTTTACCATAGTTAAGCCATCCTTTATGAGGGTTTAATGCATTGGCAAAAAGTATCAACTCATGTCAGCCTGTGCAGTCCGCGCAGGCTGACATGAGTCGAAGCTGAACACTCTTATATGGCATGCAACACGCGAAAAGGGGCATTCGGACATCTGCGTTAAGTGTCGTTCCGGATCAGCCTCCGCAGTCCGCGCCGGCTGATCCGAAATGACACTTTCCGTTTTTATGTAATTTTCTGTTTTGCGCAAGTCTACTGTAGCACAAAATCTAATGTAGTCGTAAAGTGCCGTCTCGGATTAGCCTGCGCGGACTGCGCAGGCTGATCCGAGACGACACTTTACGCAAATGTCCGAATGTCCCTTTTCGGGTGTTACAAACCATACATCTTAAATATTTGGCACTGAAGGAGGTAAACAACCATGCTGAAGACATAAATTAACACCGTATATCTATCACTTACTATAATTATGTAGTACAAGTATCTCAAAAGGACAACCATTTAAAGAAGTTTTTTTTTTTTAGTATTTATAATAGAAGTAATCTTGGAAGGCCTGATAGAAAGGCATTGTGTTAACGGTTTTAGAAATTTAATGATGGACCATCAGCAATCGCTTTTTGTTTTATCTAAAAAGGATTTGTAGAGAAAATGAAAGGCAAACACATGTCAAAATGTGTCTGAATTAAGGACAGGGTTAAGATACTTGGGTGTTGAAATGAAATGAAAATAAAGTTGATGGGACTTCGTAATTTATCCGCCTTATTATTGCATTATACGAGGGGTCAACCCTTTATCACCCATTTCTATAAAATGTGGGTCACTTTCTCCTCTTAACCGCTAACCAAACAATCCCGTGTTTTAACGACCCTGCGGAAGACCCCTTTTGAAAAAAATTGTCGGACAAAACAATGTTTTCTACCTTTTCGAAAACAAATCCCGTCTTTGGAACGAACCATATTTATTTTGTTGTCTGAAATGTTTTCGATTTGCACAAAGCTAGAATATTCAGTCCGTTAAAGAGTTGACTTCGTAGGGTTTATTCCTGTGCCTAAACCATTAACCAAAACAACAGACTTTTAGACTTGTTCGTAGGTGTTCCACATGAGCAATGCTCTGCAAAAGGAGATTTAACGCATCTCCGTGATGCATGATAACAAGCAAGTTGTCACGTAATTATGGACCCTTACAATTCATTTGCGCCATGCTCTGTGAAAAGGGGGCTTAATGCATCTGCGAAAAGTATCGACCCAGGTCAGCCTGCGCAGTCCGCGCAGGCTGACCTGGGCCGAAACTTTTCGCTATTTGTCAATTTTCTATATGTCGAAGGCCCAGTCTACCTCATGATTAAGTGAAATGTTTAAAAAATTAGCTATTATGGATTCATGAGTATATGATGGCTTGCTGGGTATCAAGCATCATGAGGCTGCATTAAGTCCCCTTTTGCCAAAGCATGACTCGTATTGTATAACAACCGACTTAATCATGAGGTATACTGGTCCTTTGACAAAAAGAAAATTAACAAAGGCAAAACCCATGTCAGCCTTCGCGGACTGCGCAGGCTGACCTGGGTCGGTACCTTTTGTAGATGCATTAAGTCCCCTTTTCACAGAGCAAGACTCATATATTTTTTGAAGAAGGACTATTTGTTACGCCGTATGATGGGTCGATGGAACAATGGTGTTGTACCGATGTCGGCAGCTCAAGCTTTGTGAGTTGTCTGATCGTAATTCCGTCTTATTCTTTTCTAATGTCCATTAATGTTGCGCCTAATAATCATGCTATTGTCAATATTCAAAAGATAGAGGATAAATGGTTTAACATGAATAGTGTAACGGTCAGATTGACTCCCTCCCTCAGAATATATGCCAAGGTATCTATTTAGCTTGCCAAAGTATCGCAAATGAAAATAATTATAATATGGCCTACCTCGGCATGTACAAGAAAACATGTAACATACATACAAGGGAAACGGAATCGTTAACTTTTTAAACGAATAATTTTCATAGCCTGAAAAAGGCATGTCAAAAACAAAGAACCTATAGTCATGACGTTACCTGTAACTATCTAACAAAGCCTTCAAGAATTGAAAATGTCATTGGTTAGAAATATTTTGGGGGATTACAATGACAAAAGGATGAGTCAAATGACCTTGACAAACAAACAATGCAACCTGTACAATTTATTGTCATGGTGACAATGGCATGCACTTGAAATGTGTTACCATGCCAACGATCTTTGACTTTTCTTTTTCATTTTCATTCGAGACCTCTTTTGCGTTTTTATTATTCTTAGGGTAATTGTAGGGCTTTGAAACTTTGCTTTTGAAAACGGATAAAGGTTGTTCTTTAAAAATGATCTAATTTCTGAAACGTTTACGCTAAGAAAAAATGTCAATGATGCTTAACACTCTGCCACCCGCAGACGACATTTTTTCCCTTTAGTCTTGCAGCAGAACACTATTGAAAATTTTTTGGTAAAAAGAGGAATTTCTCGTAACGATATTACACTTGAATGTTTTCGAGTTCACTGTCTGTATTAGACATGAACGCTTGTAATGATTGTGAACGGCTAATCGCAACTTCTCAGACGTCTGTCACATGTCTTTTTCGCCGAGCCCTGATAGCACAGTCGGTAGCGTACAGGACTTAAGAACTTGGGGTCGTTGGTTCGATACACGGCTCGGCCAATTTCTTTCCGAGGATTGATGATGGTCATTGCGACAGGATTCTTCTCTCACCGCTGATCATTGTTTCGACGATGGTTATGTGGGAAAGCAGCTAGTGGCTTGGAAAGAATATTGTGCGGAGTACTGGTAAAAGAAACCCCAGGAAAGCATGGATAGGTGCACTGGCCGCCGCGATGTAACTGAAATAATGTTGAAAACGGCGTTAAACACCATACAATCAATCAATCAATCAACCGATGCCTTTTTCAGTAAGAATCGCAGGTTGAAAAAAAAAAAACATTTGCTTGAACATAAGCAAGAACAGCTGAAATGGTAATATAATAAGTAGCCTCTGTCTTACTGATGCAAATAATTGAACGACTGAACTACATGACCATCAAATCTTATCATGCCTTTAACCCGAGGAACAAAGTTTTTGAAAACATCGTGGAAAAAGGTACCCAGCGTTTTCTCCTTTTTTCAAGAATGTTTTCTACCATGTCAAAGACAAAAGCTTGATTTAAGCCGCGTTTGTTTTCAATTTGAACAAATCTAAAAATATATCGTAAATATCGTCATCTTTAATGAATCCGAAAATGCATTTAGCATTTCCTATTCAAAGTATTGATATCAGACCTTTTGCAATGGCTAAAAATAAACCCTCTCCGCAGATTGAGATATTTTATGTCATAATTTCAAAATCAATAAACACATGGTGTGAATAAAAGATCGGACTTCACGAGCTTAACTCTTAGATCTTGGTCGAAGACATCTGCACATGACGCAACTGAGTTATCTCACATGTGTCGCCAATGGGCGATGAAAAAGTAAAGCACATTTATGTGCGCGTAATATTCCATTAATTTTATTACTGTCGTTTCCGCTAAAAGCTCGGTTTTAATACGCGTTAAAATCAATTTAACTGTCATATTACAAGCATACCAGTAAAATTAATATTCATGTGGGAAAAATCAATGTCCTTCATAGATTTCTTTTTCATAGATTTGGATTTCAAGTTTAATTCAAGATTGCAAATATGTGCAGCCCGTGATTATGACATTAACGACTGAACGAAGAAAAGATCAGGTTTTTAAGTCAATGGTAATTCATTTTTTCATAATAAAGCAAGATAGGTAGACATCATATGCGGTATAATTTGTTGGTTCAAATACTAACATGATTTGTGCAGTCTGATTTTGATCTACACTGTCCGCAAAATGTCCTTGAGTCACGCTTTGCAGCCTTAAGATTAAAGGAATAGCCCAAAAGAACAGTATTCTCATTTACCACATTATTTTCCTTTCTGTCCGAGCATCATGTATGTCACAAACCCCAATCCTTACCCATTTTTATGAATACATTGTGATTTTGGAACGTTCTCAAATGTTGCATAAACCGTCATGCTGTATGATGTTATAATTCTTTGATAACGGCATGATCTCCATTTTCAGGACATCGTTGATGCAGATCAGTCTTCATGGGCAATGCAGCTGATCTTGTGTCTACACTGTCTGACACTGCATGGGCTATTCTAGCAAAGGACCATAGCAATTTAACCCTTTAACCAAACAATCCCGTACACGTATTTTAAGGTCCCTTACAAAAACAGCTTTTAAAATATAATAACAAGGAGAAAATGCAGGTAACCAGCATTTTCCCCTTTTCAAACAAAGTGCTCTAACCCTTGCAAAAGCTATACTCCTTTTGAGGCACACTACATTTGCAACTGCTTTCAATATGAACGCGTCTAAAATTTTGACATCTGGAAAAGGGTTATCGGTTTTATATGTGCGAAAATACTCACAACCGCGCGAATAAGCATCTAAATAACATCCGCTTTATTGTATAAGTCTAAGCTTAGAGGATTAACCTACATTTTTTTCCTCTTCATGTATGCAAATTAGATGTCACCTCCCTTCTCCCCCTCCCTCTTTCGTTATTGAGTACGAGTGTACTACAGGTACTTTCCACAGCTGAGTTAAGTTCAATTAAGGCAGTAGCACTCTAAATACTTTCCTTTCTGATGCTGTTTTTAAAGTATTTCTTTAGGCGTCTTTGTTTCTATGATTACCTCCCTTTAATAAATGCAAATGGTAGGCTTAGCAAAGTGTTGAGATGCTTTTGCTGGTTCTTTCGCTGAGGCTACTACCATTGCTTTTGAGATGTCGCATGCCTCGGTTTGTTTGTCCCAATAGCTCTATGGCGAAACCTGCTGATCGTAACATAATGACATGTCGACTAGTGCACTGATCCATCCATACGAATAACTTTTACTATGCCATTGGCTGCTGTTCCACAGATGGAGAGTCGATATTATGTTCAGCGGAGCGAAAGGGATGAGTTTACAAACACTTTTTCATCTTTCCTTTGGTTATTTTTTCAAGATCTGAGATTTGAACCTCTGGATTGTAATATACTTTGTAATATCTGGTGCTAGTGCTGGTTGATCTTTGTAATCTTATTTACTGATGATTCATTTTTATATTTTTTATATGTTTGTCAAAGTTAATAATCAAATGGGCCATGCTCTATAAAAAGAGGGTTTAATGAATCTGCAAAACGTATCGACCAAGGTCAGCCTGTGCAGTCTGCACAGGCTGACCTTGGTCGAAACTTTTTGGTACTGTTCAATTTACTACATGTCAGTGGACCAATCTACCTCATCATTTAGTCGGTTGTTAGGTAGAAAGGGTTTTATTTACGTGATAACTTGCTTTGTATGATGCACCACGGATATGCATTTAAACCCCTTTAGCCAAAGCGCCGCTAAAATACTCGACCTCCTCGACGGATGAACATACAAGCCACAGAAACTCAGGAAGATCATTACCATATAGGCATTCATAAACAAGCAGATGGTATAGATCCAAACGTTTTGTGCAGTCTGATCATGATCGATGCGGTCTGTAAAAGCCACTACTTTCGCCAATTGCGCTTGAAGTGCTTGACAAGGCTTCTTTACACCCATACATGTTGTGTAAGGAGCTTAATATGGCCCATTTTCGTCTGTAAACAAACGGCTGTACAACTCATATCACATTGAAAACTATGAGATAAAAAATGTGCTAAGGTTTAACCAATGACCAAACAAGTATGATGCTTTTGAGGCTCCTGCAGTGGTCAGCTTTTGGCGAAAAAAAAAAAAAAATGAGCAGGTCAGCGATGATAGAAATTGCCGGCTGTCCTAAAGACTTTCATCAATTTTCAGAAGTTTTATCTTTGCCCGGATTCGAACCCACAGTCCTAGATTACTGGCTTTGCGCAAGTTTGCACTCAGCTACCGGGGCTCAGATCTATGGACCAAGGGACCAACGATTTATTTTCAAAGGGTATTGTTTTAGCCTTCAATAATCAATTAGACATGATGCACCAAACATTCTAAATAAATTCTAATTTTACATTAAAAAAGTAACACAATTGACAAAATGGTTTAGCCAATCAGAAATTGCGTTTGTTTCGAAGGTAGAAAATTCTTGGGAACTGGAAAAAGAAAACAATTTAGGAAAGACCTCAGGGGTTGCAATGATATTGGATACTAGTCATTACCTTGGCTGACCTGGTCCCGTATTCACCAACCATTCTTAAGAACGATCTTGGTCTCTGTCTCCAAAGTTTTCTAAATTTGAAAATAACACAACTTCTGATTGGCTAAACCAAATGGTTTAGCCAATCAGAAGTTATGTTACTTTCAAATTTAGAAATCTTGGAGAATAAGAATAAGAATATTCTTAAGAATGGTTGGTGAATACGGGCCCTGGAAAGTGACCATTTTTATACGGCATATCCAAAACAGATAACTTCAATTTTTTATCTCTATATCAATTTCCGCTGTGAATTCATTGAGATGTCAAGTTTTTTAAACAAAATTATTGATTTTTATAAAGGATACCCTTGTCGGTTTACCTTCATATTTCAGTTTCCTTCACGAGCAAAAAAGAAATATCATGTTGGTCGTGATAACAGCACATATACAGAGAAAAATGGCATGAATGGTGAATACACTAGACCTTATTTGGAGCACTTTGTTTCTTTTTTCTCAATAATTTCCTACTCTGAATTATTTTCAATGTGAAAACATCAGTTTTGTCAAACAGATGTATGGCAGTAAGTTATAAGATGAAAAGGATTACCGTTTTCCTGTTGCGGCCTTATTAAAATATTGTGCACCTTTACGTAGAAAGGCTGTTTCACTGTAGGAAATAGGTAGTATTTACCGACAGAACCTTTTAGTGGTAGAGATATGAGCAAAGCGTTTCTTTGTGGTTAATCTCATTTCATATCAATTACTTTTTTGCCTTTTTGCAGTTAAAAAACCCACACAAACAGCCTATGAAATACATTTAATTGCTACTTATCAAACCAAAAGCTAAAGAAAAAAAAAAGAAAACGCTTGAAATTACATGTTCATAACTACCGAAGGTGCATCAACCAAACACATAGAACTGGGTTGCGTTGTAAAGACAATGAATGCATAGATGAGATTGAGGTAACCGACAGTTTGATTGAAAAGGTTTAACTGCGGCTCTTATTTACATCCAACTACTTCTAATACTTATTTTATGGTTGCATACGAGAAGCTACTGATACAGTGAGGTAAGAACATAGGCCGTAACAAGACAATGATAATAATTGAAAGTTATGAAAATGATGAAAATTCTGCAATTTATGAATTTTCCGATCTGTAATTTTCTGATCTGAAATGCCTGTCGTGGCAGATTCGTCAAATTATGCATAGTTAAAGTAAAAGGATTTTAAATTTGATAAAATAGGCAAGGGCCAAAAAAGGGATCCTTTTACAGGTGGGGCAAAGCACTAAATGTTCTTCTCTCTTTTCATTGACAAACCTGTCCCTTCCTTCAAATACTGTATAGATAAAATTTGACTTTTTCTCGAGCTTAAAGCACAATTCGACCGCAAAATGGAGGTCCAGTTGGCCATACAGACAATGTAGATCCAAGATCTTACTGTACGTTATGTCCAGTCTTATCATGATCTACATCGTCCGCAACAGCTTTTTGTGTCGCTGGTGGCATTGAAAGAATTGGCTTAATAGAAAGGTTTTATCTGAGATTGCAAACCTGATATGGCATTGCAGTTGGCTTTAGTATCAATGTATTTATTTCTTTTCTAAAACAGCTAATAATATCATCATTCTACCTCAAGATTCAGCCGTTTGTTAGATTTTAAAACAGATTTTATTGGTCCATAATTATGAGATGACTTGCTTGGTACGATGCATCACGGAGATGCCATTAGCCCCCTTTTGCACGAGCATAGCTCAATCATAAATGGAAAGTGAACTTAAGAAATCAAATTAATCTTTCAAAAATGATTTGATTGAGCGTGAACAAACATGAATATTTATGCGCTGTAATCTGAGATAAAAGATTTCTGTAATGCATTGCTGTGATGCATTTAACTAAGCAAGTCTTCACATAATTAAGTATCCATAAAATGCATTTTTTCTAACAACCAACTGAATCATGAGTAGGAATGTTTTGGGACATGCAGAAAACTTGAAAAAAAAAAAACTTCGACCCAGGTGAGCCTGTGTGGACTGCGCAGGCTGAGTCGGGTCGATACATTTTTTTGCAGATGCATTAAACCCCCATTTCATAGAGCATGACTCAAATATTGTTGGTGTTTAACTCTTTGCCGAATGACAAATTCTTAGACTTGCCCATTATGTAAGCACTTGCAGACGACTAATTAAATATGCCTGGACTGAAATATTAGGATTTGTCTTTCAAAGATAAGAAAACTTTGTGGGAAAAGGAGAAAATGCTGGTTACCAGCATTTTCTCCTTTTCCAACAAAGTTTTTAAAAGGTTTCTTCCACCGGACCGTTAATAAAAGGGATTGGTTGGTAAAGATGAAGATTCATCTTCTTCTCTTGTTTTCGTTGCATGTAATTGTTCCCTTCTCCCATATTTTTATAAGAAACGATTTCTTTCCTTGAATTAGTTCTTCATTATTTTACCTTTTAGACTAGGATGGAGTCCGACCGTGGCTCAGTGATGAGCATGCAGTCGATCTTTGACATTTTTCCTTCAAAAAGAAGAACATTTTTGAAATCAAAATCATTATTGTGTTAGATTCTATTATTCACTTGGAATTTTCATTTATTCTGTCTAGCAGTTTAAATGTTTACTACGCAATCCAGAGTTTTAATGAGCTGGAGGAAAAAGGCATTTAAAAACATTGTTGGAAAAAGGAGAATATATGCTAGTAACCAGTATTTTTCTATCGTTTCAAGGGCAGATCCCAGATTTCGAGCCATTTTTAATTTGTCGTCTGTAAATGCTTCGGATTTGGATAAGTCGCAAATTTTGTCGTTTGGTGAAGAGATAAAGCTTTAAGGTAAGACGTGAACGGGAACGGGAGGGGGGGATACTCCGGATGTTTACTGAATAGCAAGTGTTTGCATAAAGATCTAAAAAAGCGCGTCGTATTATAATAAATTTCTCTCTTCATTCTTTTGCTAAAAATGCGTATAATGAAGAGTATCTTGGAATGATTTAATTTCCTTTTTCGAATTTCATTTTTTTCCCCATTTCAATCGATTTCTCATTATAACTGTCAATCCTAATCTCTATCCCTTCCTGTCCAACCCTTTACGGTTGAGCCCGGTAACGCAGTCGGTAGAGCGTGGGACTTGAAACCAGGTGAATTTCAAGGGGTCGCCGGTTCCAATTCCCAGCACGGCCAATTTCTTTTCGAGGATTTATGATATTCATTGCAACAGGATTTACTCCTCTCTCGCTACTGATTATCGTTTCGACAATTGTTATGTGGGAAAGCAGGCAGTGAATTGAATAGAACACTGTGCTAAGTACTGATAGCAGAAATTCCAGGAAAGTTTGAAAGTGCACCAGCCGCCGCGATTAGACTGAAATAATGTTGAAAACGGCGTTAAACACCATTAAAACAGACCAACCAACCGTTCACGACAAAATCCCCAAGTTTCAAAGACCTTGACGGAGAAGACTTGAAAAACAATGTGGGAAAAGAAGGAAATGCTGGTAAAAAGCATTTTCTTCTTTTCCCACTATGTTTTCTACCCTTTTATAGTCAAACACCCTAATTTGAACCGATGGTAATTCATCGTCTACAAATGCTTTCTATGTGGATGGGTCTAAAATTTCATCTCCTGATATAGATAGGTTGAGATCCACAACATACCCTTCCTCTCAATATACTTTCGTGTTTACGTGGTAAAAGTGTTGGATTTGTCACCAGTAAAACCTGGTACAATCCATGCTTGTGGCCTCAAGAGGAGTTTTTTTTAGGCAAGGCACTACAGAACCCAAGCCCAGTAGGCCTACTGCTGAAACCTAGAATACACTGGATTTGAGGTGCCTCTTTAATGTCACTGTAATACTTAAAACCACGTAGAATCAAATACAAGCGAAATTAACCATTAAAGGAAAGGTTTTCCTTGATTGCCCAGTTTTGGGTCAGCCCTGCGACGAAATAACTTACCCCAAGTAGTGCTGAGCACGAGCTTGGCCCTTGCGAACAATGGATATCAAGACCAGATTACATGGAATGTCCAAAATTTTAGACTTGTCCATATTTTCAAAAATATGGTAGGTTGCAATACAATCCAGTCGTCTACCCAATAACTAAGCGTTCACAGCGCGTCAAGTGAAATAAAATATCTGTGGTCAAAGGGAAATAACTCTTGCTTCTATCGTTCTGATTCTTAACAGCAGATGTCATGCTCAACAATATTTTCTATTAAATCACAAGCAAAGTTTGATATGTTTTTAAAGCAGCGACTGAATTTGTTTTGAAAGCAGATTTCCTGCACTGTTTCAATATTATTGTGTCATTCAAAAAGGACAAGTGCCCATCTTTTAACGCTAATCTCTTGTGTCAGTTAGTTATACTTGTATAGAATTTATGTGGTTTTTGAGTCAATGGATAAACTTTTTTGAAACATCAAAAAGCTTTTGACTCACTGCTTTCTGCAGGTTCTTTCTTAGGTCTTGCAACAGGCCGCTTACCTATTTACCACTCGAAAAAATTTAGACTGATCCATATTAAAAACAATTGAAGACGGCAAATTAATTCTGGCTCAAATTAGGAGAAATATCTTTGAAAGAGTTGAAAGCATTGTGGGAAAAGAAGAAAATGCTGGTAACCAGCATTTTCTTCTTTTCTCACAATGCTTTCGACAGCTTTGTCTCCCCAAGAATCGTGTTAACAGGGGATTGTTTCTGTAAAAGGTAAATTGATAGAACCAATCAAACGAACAGATTCTATGTTACGAGCATGTTTCCAAAGTCGGCTACCGCAAAGGCCTCACAGGGTATGTTGCGTTATAACATGACAAACAAGAGCGTATTGCTAAAAGAGAAATATTCATTTTCGTAGAAGGTCAAGCCTGACAGTCTTCATTCATGTAGATTCGTTTTCAATGCCACCCTACCACAATTTTAAATTCGAAACAAAACCTTGTACATGCCATAACTTGGCATGAATCCGTTTTTAGTCAGTCAAAGCTTGCTATTTTTTTACTTATGATACCATTCGAGCGTACATGTCTCTTATTTTTAGACTACACAATTTTAGATTTGTCCAAACTGAAAGCATTATCAGTTGAAAAGTAGCTAAAATGGTGTGATTTAACAAACGGCACCATCTAAGACTAATCTAAATTGAAAGCATTGGCAGGCAACAAAACTAATGTGACTCAAAAATTAAAATATACTTTTGGTAGGTAAGAAAACTCTGCGGGAAGAAGAAGAATTTTCTCCTTTTCCTACAATGTTTTTAAACGCCATCTTCTTAAAGGTCGTTAAAAGCCGGGACCCTGTGGTTGAGGATTAAAATGACACAACACTGTGGAAAATAAGCAAGATAAATGCTCGTTATCAACATGGTTACATTTTACCAAAAAACTTCTGGAGAACATTTTTTTTTCAGGGTCATATAACGGGATCGTCTCGAAAAAGGATAATCCTAGGAAACTTGAATCTTCATGCATTTTGAATGACTTTTTTATGTACGTAAATAGTGGCTCTGCATCCCAAAGGAGCAATCAGAACTGCTGTCACAGTATTTTCCGGAGGCATCTGCATTCAGCAATTTTTTCCAAGTAACAGATATTACGTTCAAATTTTTGCATGATCATATACAATGTAATTGAGAATTCACTACACTTCTTCGTTACCAGTATTTCATGGGCACACATTTGTTGTATGACATTAATCTGTCTCTAACAAAACCCAAGATAACAGTAATCTAAGCCCCGGGGATTTGGCTACCCCAAACACCCAATTTTCAATGACAAATCGCACCCCTTTTCAGCGTAAAGTCAATTTGCATAATACGCGACCGAGGCATTTACAACACAGCCCAGAGACTGCATTTGACCAAGTGAAATGCAATAGAAAGTATCGGGAAGAAAATAACGCTCTCAGTTACGTTTTCGTGGCTCTTTGCGTGAGAAAAATCTCAGAAAACATTAGAAAGCACGGATTAAAGATCATTCTGCACGTTCCTTCCAATCTGAATTTGATCTTTAGAGCCCACAAAAAGTAACATAAGCTAACTGGGCTTTCCAAGTTCAGCATTTTCTCTATTGTCGTAAAGTTCTTCGTAAAGCATTCTGCTGTAATTGCAAGGCAAAATGCGTCCACTGCACGTTAATCCTAATCCTCCTAAATAAAAGAAATGAAACTTTCAAAAACTCAAATAGTGCTGTTTGAAATGTATCTTTGGAGTAAAGTTATCTCCTTATCGGACAGTGTAGATCCAAGATCAGACTGCACGTTCTATGCAGTCTGATCTTGACCTACACTGTCCCCAAAAGGTCAGTGAGTCGCACTTAGCAGCCTAAGGGTTAAGGGTTAGTCCACCAGCAAATGGCCCTACGAGGATTTTCTATGTTTGCTAATCTTATTACCAAACGAAAAAAAAAATTAGAATTACCCAAATTAAAAGTGTTTGCAGACGACAATCTAGATGTCACTTTAACGAAGGAACTTGTTTTGATGGGATAGAAAACTGTGGAAAAAAGGGAGAAAATGCTGGTAACCAGCATTTTCTCCCTTTTTCCCACAAGGTTTTCTGAAGCCTCTTTTCTTAGGGTCGTTAAACCGTGGGATTTTTTTGTAAAGGATTAAAGGGGGTCAAACCCATTTAACAAAATACGATTATTGTGAACTTCTAAAGTGGACAGATTTTTTGAAACGTTTTGTGAAAAGAGACCATTGCTTGTTGACAAGCCATTACTCCTTTTCTTATGACGTTTTCTTTATAAAATAAAAAAAGACAAGTATTATTGTTTTTCATTCAAAATCTCAAAATCATGTTTCTCTTATTTGCTAAATTTTACTTGTACAGTGTAACCCTGAAAACAGCCTTGTGGGGTAAAGGGGATTTAAATCCACGACTCTAGTCTAGGATATGAAAACAAAGTCTGGACATATTGCACATTGGATTAGATCAGAAGCACAAATGTTTGTTTTAGGACTTTTTTTCCTTTTTACATCTACCGCAAACCGTGTACGCTAATTCGTTGGTTCCTACTCTTTCAGTGTAAATTAAACTGCTATCCTGCTGAATAACTGAAATGAAACTTTCAAGCTGATAGTAAAACCCCAAATGTTGATACTTCAAAGATATATTTTAGGGATAAATATCTCTGTATCGGACAGTGTAGATCCAAGATCAGACTGCACGTTCTGTGCAGTCTGATCTTGGATCTACACTGTCCGCAAAATGTCAGTGAGTCGCGTTTAGCAGTCTAAGGGTTAATATCTGTTTGCTCTGTTCAATATGAAAAAGATTACTATAAAGTATTCATTCATAATCATAGGGTTATCGTAGAGGTTTGTTTGTTTTGTCTTTTGCACTTCAGCATTAGCTCCTCTATCTATCGATGCCATCTTGGAGCCTAGCCCAGTAGCTCACTGGGTAAAGTACACTACTTGAAACTAATGGGTCGCTGGTTCGGTCCCCAGGTTGGCCAAATTCTTTCCAAGGACTGATGACAGTCACTGATAAAGGGTTCGTTCCCCTCTCTATTCGCTGAACACTGTTTCGACGATTTCGACGGCTGGTAAAGCAGCCACTGGCTTGAAGAGAATGTTATGTGGTAAAAAAGGAATCTAGGAAAGCAAGGAAAGGTGTACGGGCCGTCGCGATATACTGTAACTAGAATATTGTTGAAAATGGCGTTTCTTGGGTTTCTGTAGAAAAGGAGCATAATTATTTACTTTTAGTTTAATATTAGTCGACACGAAATACAAATTATATCCTGCTCAGAACGGCATAGGCTTATCTTTGTCTTCAGTATATATTCATCAAAGTATAGCTATTCCTTTTTGTTTTGCAAATAGCCCATTTTACAATTGCCCTATATTTTCAGAAAAACAAAATGGACAAACTAATGATGACGTCTTTGAAAATCCCAAGAAATCTGGCTTGAAAGGATTCGGCGTGAGAAAGAACACACGCACAAGCGGCGTTTCGAGATCGGAGTTAAAGACTTGAGCAACTTGATACTATAGCCTTATGCACAAGAACCAGCTTCCCGGCTTCAAAATTAGTGCAAAACTAAGAATAAAGTATACATAATCATTTTGTAAAACAACGTCTTTAATTCCATAAGTTACAATTTAACTTGTTCTTATCCATAGAAAAATGGGTTGTCAACATTCAGAGAGTTGGTGTAGGGTAACGGTAGACCATTAGGCCTCAAAAGCTGACTCACTGCACTTATGCGGACAGCGTAGATCTAAGTTCAGACTGCACAAAACGTGCAGTCTGAACTTTGATCTACGCTGTCCGATATATCTTTCTGGCGAAAAAAACTTCAGAAATAGTAGCATTTTGCTTTTACAACGGACTTGAAATTTTCCATTGATTTACCAAGATGTTACCAAGTCTGCAAATGTCTTAAATTTGGGTGAATCTAAAGTTACGTCGTTTGGTAGCAAGTTGAGGGTTGAAAGGTACCGAATTACGCCTAATCACAACTGTATACAATCTCTTTAAACATTTAAACATGGTGGCTTATTGACAGAACTGTGTCTATCAATCCTTTCCTCGATCAATTGAAATTAACCGAACAACACAAACAATCTTTTTTGATAAACATATATCATTTAAATTCATTGACTAAAGCATATTCATTTAGATCTTGCTACATCGATGCACAAGCTGATCCGGATGCATTTCCATCATAGGTTTCGATACACTTACGATAGAAGATTGCAATGGATTTCTAATGAATTCTAATAAAAAGCATGCTGTTTTTGACTCAATTATGTTGGGAATTAAATTTGCTGCAATCGAATATCGTCGAAAAAACAAGGATTTATCAACATGAAATAAATTGTAACTCATTATTACATAAATATACGTCAATATATTACGGCAAAAGGAGACACTGCTTTTCCGAGCACCTTTTGCATATGTCACAATGAATGCAAAAGTGTTCTGTTGGAAGACAAACAAAAGTATGTACTTCTGAGAGTGCTGATATTTCACACGCATTCTTAATTCTCCCATTTTGTCTCAGAGACAAGCCTGTAAAACCTTTGGTACATAGTTGTTCACTGCTAGTTACAGACGATATGGGATAAAGATTCAAATCCGAAAAAATAACATTTCGTAAAAGAAACCCCATAAAATCATTAAAACATGGGATTGTACCTTTTATTGACGGAAAGGTTTTAAAAGAACTTTCTTCTGTTCAAACAGTTGTGCAGTGCATTAACTCTTATCCTCTTAATTAAGAGAAATGAAATTTTCAAGCCGATAGCATGAACCCAAATTTTGCTATTTAAAAGGTCCTTTTTTTGGGAGGGGGGATATGTCCTTATCGGACAGTGTAGATCAAAGATCAGACTGCACATTCTGTGCAGTCTGATCTTGATCTACACTGTCCGAAAAAGGTCAGCGAGTCGCGCTTAACAGCCTAAGGATTAAGTCACTTGTACAAACTGTCGACTCCTTTAACTCTTACAACGCTGTTCGTGAAAAAGGGGGGCTTTTCCGGACAGCATAGATCAAGATCAGGCTACACAAAACGTGCTGTCTGATCTTTGATCTATATAGACCGCTTGCTTAGTCAAGCCGTTAAGATAAAACGTCTTTGTTAGTTTTTAGAACTAGAAATGAGTATCAAGTGCTCAAGGTCTGCTTTGGTGATCGTGGTGTGTCCGTCGTGTGTCGTCCGTTGCCTCTGTCTGCCTGCCTGCATGCCAGCCTGTCCGCTCGTCCGTCCGTCCGTCTGAAAGTATCGAACAGTGAAGATGAAACTTCAGACTGCATTTTTGTGTAGTCCGACCTTGATTTACACTTGCCACAAAAAAGCATAATGTCGCACAAATTAGACTTAGAAAAGAGAGGCTGACTGATTGGATGAATGTTTCTTTACACCGCTTTCTACATCATTTCAGTCAGATCACGCCGACAGCTTAGTTATCCACTTGTGCCCCGAGTTCCACAAGTACTGGACCAGGGCTCCGAAGTCTCTCACCCAAGGACAGTCCAACCAAAAAAAAAAAATACCATCCCTGCAGTGAGAATCGAAGCATGGGCCTCGAGAATCCCACACCTGCATTACTAAGTCACGAAGGGCGCTCAAAAAAAAAAAGAAATGAAAAATCAAATGTATGCTAATTTTCAAAAGCTTATAGACAAAATAAAATGGTATCTATTGCTGATTATTCATATTTCGTGGAATCTAAATTATGTGGCACGAAGGACAATCAAAAACAAATATTAGGTTTTGCAACAAAAAAGTATCAGTTTAAAGCAGTTGCTATAATGTTTACCTGTACCCTAAAATAAAATTCCTCCAATAGTTGTAAACTTTAATTTTTATTCCTTTCAGAGCAATGGACGAAATAACGGGCTTTTGTGGACGACATAGATTCAGATCAGACTGCATAGAATACGCAGTCAGATCTTAGATCTACGCCGTCAACTGACAAGTATACACTTAGTCAAGAATATAAGATAAAACTATGTCCGAGTTTTATTGGATTGTATCTCCGTCGCGAGAGTTTTTATATTTGGCGAGAAAAGAGTTAATGAAAAAGAAAGGATTGAAGACATTCCACAAATAAAAACGTATAATTCTATTGCGTTGCCACTGTCTAATCAAGCTGCCACGTATGCACACAGAATACAATGTAACATTCAATTCAGGGCTGGGGACACCCAACATCGGGACTGGCAAGTCTTTTGTCATAAAATATTCAATGATTACATCTTTTCCTGATTCACAAATGTACTTTAACCCTTCACCACATAATCCCGAGTTTTAACGACCCTAAGGATTAAGCCTTTCGAAAACATTGTGGGAAAAGGAGAATTTGCTGGTAACCAGCATTTTCTCCTTTCCCCACAATGCTTTCTCCCCTATCAAAGACTGAATTCATCATTTGATCCAAATCTTAATTGTCGTCTGCAAATGCTTTCAAATTGGACTAGTCTAAAATTTTATCGTTTGGTAAAGAGTGAATCCTTAGCCTGCTGATACGATTATTTTGGACATAATAATAAAAAACAAAATCCAGTCTATGGTAATAATCGAAATATTGAGACATTCCAGTTCCTTTCCCAGACAAACCTGACCCTGCCGGACAGTGTGGATCAAAGATCAGACTGCACGTTCTGTGCAGTCTGATCTTGTTCCACGCTGTCCGCAAAAGTTTTTTGAGTCTCTATAAGCAGCCAAAGATTAAAGGGTCCGTTTTTATAGAGTTCGTAATCCTCCTACTCAATGCAGAATTGACTCATTAGCTTATGAAACAAATTTGCAGCAGACATTGCAAAACATCCTTGTTAGCGGTTAAGAGTAAATAAAACTGTCTTTAAAATGCATTTCAATTCAAAACGTACCATTGAAAAGTATAGTACATACTGTCAAAATGATATAGAGGATATTTGTTTTTTACGGTGAAAGATCGAAATTTATCTCATCGAGTGAGAACATTATCGGTAATATTTTCACAAGTGGCGCAGCCACGAGTGAAAATATTACCGATCATGTTCACGATATGTAATAAATTTCAATCTTTCGCCGAAAAAAAAACCAAATATTCTATCAAATATTCTAAAATGCATTTCAATTCAAAACGTACCATTGAAAAGTATAGTACATACTGTCAAAATGATATAGAGGATATTTGTTTTTTACGGTGAAAGATCGAAATTTATCTCATCGAGTGAGAACATTATCGGTAATATTTTCACAAGTGGCGCAGCCACGAGTGAAAATATTACCGATCATGTTCACGATATGTAATAAATTTCAATCTTTCGCCGAAAAAAAAACCAAATATTAGAATATAAAAATTGGTATTTTCATTGGTCGTGACCATGAAATATCGAAAAATATTTCACCGATATTTCTCGATAACCTACCGGAAAGCATGAAATAAAATCTGTTATTGTATGGTCGGTTCAAGTATTAGTCGCTGGCAGAAATACGAATTTCAAAACAAGGTAAAAGGCTGCCAAGTCAATATAACTTCTGTTTACTAGTACTTTTTATCTGATTTTAAAATTCATTTTCCTGCCGACGACTAACTCTTGGACCGACTGTACAATAGAAGATCGTCATCTTCACAATAACTTCCATACTTTTAAATGGTGTAATTTAAATTCTCTGGCAAAAGGGGGTTTAATACATCTCCGTGATCTACCATACCGAGCAAGTCATCACCTGATTATAGATCTATAAAATCCATTTTGTCTGACATCAAACTGAATCATGAGGTAGAATGCTTTGACATGCAGAAAATTTACAAATGGCAAAAAGTTTAACTCATGTCAGCCTGCGTAGGCTGACTGGGGTCGATACTTTTTTCAGATGCATTAAGCCCCTTTTGACAGAGCACTGCTCAAATATCTTTAACACCCAAATTTATTATTTTGGCTGCTAACAGGCCTTTAAATACAGCAAATCAACGTTAACTAGGGTTTAATACATGCGAAAGCAGTCTTTTAAGGTGGTCTGAAGATGTCGACCCATAGGATGCTTAGTGAGACTAGTGGTGTATTTGCGAACTGTGTTTATCACTGCACAGAACGTGCAGTCTGATTTTTGATCCACACAGTCCGGTTCGTTGAGATTGCCCCCCCCCCCCCCCCAAAAAAAAAAAAAAAAAATAGAGCTTTGAATTCGCTATAGTTGGATTTTCCAGTGAATTTCCCAAAAAATTATATTCATTTATTTCATACTTTCCGGTAGGTTATCGAGAAATATCGGTTACGACCAGTGAAAATACCGATTTTTATATTCTAACTCTTCAATTGAAGACGGAAACAGTTGTTCCCGCGCACTAGTTACCTAGGTAAAATGCGCGTGCCTCACAACCAGATGGAAATATGACGTAATTTACCTTACATTTCTCGCGCTTGACGTAATATTGTAATGCGTTGCTATGCGGAGGGGGTACGCCACGGGGAATAACCGAAAAGAACTGTAATGGATTTTTATTAAGTTCCTCCCTAAAAGAGTTAAAAGCATGAAATAAATAGAATATTTGTTTTTTTCGGTGAAAGATCGAAATTTATTTCATCGAGTGAACATTATCGGTAATATTTTCACGAGTGGCACAAATATCCTCTATATATATTAATGGTTTTCTGTGAAAAGGTTGTTTACTGCATCTTCCAAGAGTATCGACCCATGTCAGCCTGCGCGGATTGCGCAGGCTGACATGGGTCGAAACTTTGAAGTTGATAATTTTTATGCATGTCCGAGAACCATTCTACCTCATGATACGATAGTTTTTAAACAAAATGGATCTATATAATGTGACAAATTGCTCGGTATAATACATTAGAAATATGCATCAAACCCCTTTTTTAGAAGAACACCGATCATATACATGTATAAGCAAATCGCAAATGCAAATTCTTATTTGAATGCTATTTGATCTTTAGTTTCAGTTGAAATTCAAAACGGAATACCCTTAAACTGTTGAATAAATTATCTTTGAAATTATCTATGAAACTACGAAA
The DNA here is from genome assembly GCA_946811185.2 of Hippopus hippopus. Lineage (NCBI taxonomy): Eukaryota > Metazoa > Mollusca > Bivalvia > Cardiida > Cardiidae > Hippopus > Hippopus hippopus. Next base: position 36,145,412 of record OX328097.1, read on the forward strand.
GTTACCAGCCAGTGATGAAAACCCAGAATATTGCAATTTCAAAATTTCTATTACTCGGAAAAAAAATCTCATCGAATCGGGCAGTGTGGATCAAGATCAGACTGCACGTTCTGTGCGGTCTGGTCTTAAACCTTATCTTGCTAAATAACTAATATGAAATTTTCATTTCGGTAGTCAAAACCCAAACATTGATATTTCAAAGTTATCTTTAAGGGAATAATATTTCCTTATCGGACAGTGTAGATCTTGATCTACACTGTCCGCAAAAGGTCAGTGAGTCGCGCTTAGCAGCCAAAGGGTTAATCTACGCTGTCCATAAAAGTAGAATGAGTCATACTTAGCGACTTACGGGGTTACAAACTGAAGCTAAATTTCATGGTGTCTGAAATTTTCATTTTCATTTGGCCAATTTGGCCAAACCCCACCCCCCCCCCCCAAATATTGCAAATTCAAGGCTTTATTTATCGAGATAACTCTCAGTAATAATCGGACAGCGTAGATCCAAGATCAGACTGCACATTCTGTGCAGTCTGATCTTGATCAACGCTGCCCGCAAAAGTAAGTCAAAAGGCACTTCTCGTTTTAAGGGTGAACAGTTTGAATTGAAATAATCTGACATGTAATTACAACCTCAATTGCACACGGGGCGACAATAGCCTTTCTTCTCATTGAGTCTGTCTCCCCTTGCCTCATGAACGCTTCCAGACATTTTAACGGAGAGAATTTTCGAAAGATTGAGAAAGAATTCGTATAAATATTGGCAGATGAACAGGAAAACTGGCTGTAAAAGATGTACATTGTGGAAGACGAAGAAATTACATTGAAGAGACAGAAAGTAGAGAATTTCTGCATTGTGTTCTGCTTGTTGAAACAGTAGCCCAAAGCTTGAGGCTAACGCGAATGAATTTTACATTGTCATTAGTCTGTTAAAAGATTCAAGCATTGCAACTTAAAGAACGTTTTGGGCGTTTTCTCTCAAAAGATATCAGGGTATAGGATATCTTAGATCAGACTGCACGTTCTGTGCAGTCTGATCTTGATCTTCAATGTCTGAAAAGGCATAACAGTGTAGAGTACAGCGTTTTCAGAATTTAAAGAGAATTTGTAGCAGTGTCTACTCAACAATTAGCGTAAAGCGTTTGAGTCAGTTCCATTCCATTCATGACAACATAATGGTTGCCAAATTTCGGAGTGGGGGTCGAATGAAAAAGAAAACTGCCCGTATTTCCAATCGCATGGTACATTTTTCTGTTCATGGGTTGACAGTTACATGTTATAGTCTGCATTTATTGACTTTGAACTGTAATTATTGGCTTTAATATTTACTCCCCCAATTTTGGAAATATCTAACGTTATTTACTCCGGCAATAAACCAAATTAACGCTTCCCCCCACCCCTTTTGTAACACTCTGAAACACATTTTTCAATTTTAAGAGATTACCGAAGAAAAATTTGTTCAAGTTTAGCTCTGATTTTACATTAGAAGTCGTCTCGAAAATGGCGTGAAACTATACAGAAATTGCCTTAGACAAGCAATTCCAACATTTGTCACAATATTTGTTGCTTAAGTTTTCAGCTGTATCAAAAAACGTCCTCACCAGGGGTAAGGATTAACCCTTAGGCTGCTAAGCGTGACTCACTGACCTTTTGCGGACAGTGTAGATCCAAGATCAGACTGCACAGAACGTGCAGTCTGATCTTGAATCTACACTGTCCGATGATGAGGTATTTTTCTCCGAAAGATGAATTTGAAATAGCATCATTCGGGCTTTTACTATCGGCTTGAAAGTTTGATTTAATTTATTTAGCAGGGTAAGGATTTATGCAGTTTTTATCACACTGTTTGTTATGTTTATAGCGATTTTACACCATTTTGAGATCTGGTATAAATTCAACATGTACGGATACCCTTTCTACACCAAATAAAGCACATAGACATTTTCTATAAGTGAAATAGACGCGTTTACTACAATTGGGAGCCCTTTTTGTTCGGATGTCTTACAAACTATCGGATAGTGTGGATACAAGATCAGACTGCAGGTTCTGTGCAGTCTGATCTTGATCTATACTATCCGCAAAAAGAAACCAACATAATTTTCGCCTTTTTACGGATTTAAGACTGTAAATTGTAAATGAAAGATCCATTGGGAGAAAGATTATTGAAACGATGAGAAAGCAAAATACAATAAATATTGAATACAGGCAAAACATAAACCTTTAAATGACCTTGTATTTACACATTCACTTCCTCAAACAGAATTTCTTAAATCTTTTTAACCCTTAACAATGCTTATTGCCACAATACTTTCTTTTATTGACAGTGTAGATAAAGATCAGGCTGTAAAAAAAAAAAACGTGCAGTCTCATCCTTATGGATCACTACTGTCCCATATAATGAACTGGTCTGGAAAAAATAAACGTCGAATTTGCAAAATTTTGACTTTTTTCATCATTCCTTTAAAACGTCAATTCCAGTTTCTAACACTCTAAGTGTATTCACTTACCACACGCATAAACCTTTTTACGTCCGTACGAAAGACATTAATTGAAAACTAGAAAGGGGGGGGGGGCTGCATTTAACCCTTATCCTGCTAAATAAGTGAAATGAAACTTTCAAGCCGATAGTAAAAACCAAAAATTTGCCATTTCAAAGGTTTTTTTTTTCGGGGGGGGGGGGACGTTATCTCCATATCGGACAGTGTAGATCCAAGATCAGACTGCACGTTCTGTGCAGTCTGATCTTGATCTACACTGTCCGCAAAAGGTCAGTGAGTCGCGTTTAGCAGCCAGAGGGTTATCAAGGCATTGATCCTTTCTACGAGCTACATTTTCATTGTTATAATTCCTTAAATCGCCGTTCACAACATTTGTTAAATTCGCAGCCAGTGTAGATCAAGACCAGGCTACATAAAAAGTTTCGTATGATCTCTACCCTGCATACTCCGCCTTGCCTAGACATTTAAGATAAGAAAAATCTTGCGATTGCAGTTATTTGGTGTTTATTTCTAGACTGAAAATAACTGTAAGGTTTGGTTTTTTTTTCAGTGCTTTCAGAGTTAACCCTTCATCAAACAATCCCGAGTGTTAAGCATACATTTTTACTCGTTTTCATCCAGTTTTTTAACAGTTTTTTTTCTTTATTTTATGAAACTATAATCACTCTTGTATCTTCATGCCAAATATTGCCCCTGATGGTTGCCAGGTTCCACAGATTACGACAGATAGAAAATGCATTTCATTCTAGCCATAGACATAACAACCAGTTCCGGTTAAAATCGAAGACAAATGCCTACGGTTTCTTTACCATACACCTTATATTGATTTTTTATCTACGTTTACACAGCTGACTAGATTATAACATCGTCAAGTTTTAACAGCGTTTGTTTACTCTCTGGCTGTAAAGATGTCTCTTTAACAACCCTAAAATAGAAGACTGTTGAAAACAATGAAGTTACAAACATTTTATCATTTTCTCACTATGTTTTCTACTCTTCAAAAATCTTTTTTTTTTTTTCTTCAGTTTTTGAGTCATATTTGTTCTGTCGTCTGCGACAAATGCCCTCAAGTTGGAGAAGACTAAAATTCTGTCGTTTAGAAAGAGTTAAACAGAAAATATGAATTGTCGATTTGTTTATTTGTTTGGTTGGTTGGTTGGTTTGTTGGTTTTTAACGCCGACTTTAACGTTATTATAAATATATCGCTGCGGCCAATAAATCAACCCATGCTTTCCTAGATTTTTTTTTTACCAGTACTTCTCACAAATTTCTTCCCATGCTACTGGCTGCTTTTCCACATAGATATCGCCGGATCATGTTCTGCTGTTAAACATTTTACATCGATTGCGAAACAACTTCCTACAACTTATATCAATCATTCTGGGTGATTGCTCCCTGGAAACCTCAACCATTACTTGCTCTGTGATGTAGGTAGTTACAAGGGTTGGTCCCACTCATCACGCGTCCCACTCATCACGGGACTCGAACCAAGAACCATCGATGTGTGTGGCCGACACTCTACCTCTACACCGCTGTCTCCCAGATTGAATCATATTTTATCATATAATCAACAGAGAGATATCTATTATTAACGATCTTCATACAGTTGCTTCTCTAACGAACATACCAAGACCAGAATGCAGGAATATGCTGTCTGATCTTTGTCTATTTTCGTCACCACTGACATCATAGATCGTGACATTTAGAACATTGATTCGTAATGTTTTGTGATATTTCTATCCCAACAATTGATTCAATTTAAATGATTTCACGAACAGTATAAAGCTTTTTTTTTTATGTTCAAGATGTAATGAAATGCCCCGGTGGCTTATCAGTTATTACTTTCTCCATGGAAGACTAACCAAGGGTAAACAATTTGCAAAAAAGTGACTTCAAAATGGAAGGTTCAATGTCGCAATTATGGGTTATTTAATCCTTTACCAAACAATTCCTAGCTTTGAAAACATTGTGGGAAAGGTAGAAAACGATAGTAACCAGCATTTCTCCTTTCCCTACAATATATTTCTTTCCTATCAAAGACGAATCCCACCATTTAAGCAACTTTCAATTCCTCGACTTCAAATGCTTTCAATTTGGACCAGTCTATAATTTTGTCATTTGGTAATGGGTTAAAGCATTAAAAGACATTAAGTGAGAAAGATCGTAAACTGTAAAATGCTCATAACATCCATTAGTCTATTTTATTGCTGTTTTGGAGAAACAGATAAAAATCTTAAAATTTTCATAAGGTAATAACGTAAGAACAGTTACCGGTTCAGTTTCTAGTGTGGTTGACTTAGATTTTTATTTCACACAATGGTTTCAAAAATCTGCTTCTTCAGGGTCGTTAGAACACTGGACTGTGTTAAACCAAAAATTTCCACACCGTATAATAATATGGCTGGTCGATGGAGATGCTTCTGTAATTGACCGTACGATCAATGGGGAAGCAAGTCTAACGATTGCCATAAGCAAGGAAAACGTTTAGGATAATATACAGTAATTAAAAACTTAAAATGTCCGTGCTCATTCTCCACTTTTCTTGTTTTCATTCCTATTTTCTTTCTTGTCTTCTCGTCTCTTCGTGTCTTGTCATGGCATTTGATTATTCATACTCATTTTTTAAAATGACCTATTCGATTTGAAATATGAAGTGTATGGTATACGAAATGCATGTGTGTGCATAAGTATTGAATAAGATGTTGAAATCTATAAAGCCACATGAGTCATGCGCTCAAGGTGGATCAAGGCATCTGCAAGAAGTATCGACCAGTGCCAGTCTGCACAGTTCGCGGAGGCTGTCATGAGTCAAAACTTTTTACTATAAGAAAATTTTCTGTTTGTCAGAGGACCATTTTTTTCTTATGATTTAGCTGATTTTAGACAAAATGAATACGACGAAATGCTTGGTGTGATGGATTACGAAGATGCATCATTCTCATTTCTAAGAGTGCTGCTCTTATTCTTTGAATTATTTTACTTTGGAAAAAAAAAGTTTAGAAAATAAATAAACAAACAAAACAATTACCTCTCCCCCATTTGCAGGAAAAATAGAATCAAGTACGAGAATGAAAGCCTGACGCTTCAACCTCACAACTTGTCATTGCAATTTCATCCTAATCTTTTCTTTTCGGTGCCAGTAACACTTCAGAGCACTATCCTAGCCCTGGACATTTAGGGGTATTTATTATATGAATCAATGAGCTTTTGGTTTTGATAATTATGACCAGCCTGGGTTCCACTCTGATTTTTTTTTTCCTTTATATATTCGGACGTTACTTTGTAGGTATTAATTACGGAACCGATTAACAGCTTAACAGGTTTGCCACAGATCTGTCGACACCGTGAGAGGAGACCGCGATAAGAAATGAGTAAAAGAATATAGTATACTGCCTTAATCCAGGATATGATATGTCTGTATTAATGTCTAACACGGTGTAAAACACCACTCAATCAAAACATATTCGGTGTCAACCTAATTGACCAAACTTCTCGTAGTTCAAAGAAAACTAATGCTGGTAACAAGCATTAATTTCTCCTTTTCCAACCACGTTTCTTATTTCTCTATGACAATAAAATATTATTTGACAATAATTTTATTTTTTTTAATTTGTCGTCTGTAACTGCTATCAATTTGGTCAAGGCTACAATCTTGTCGTTTGGTAAAATCTACAGCAAATTTGTTACATGGCGTGTACATGAAAATTAAACGTTTCATCATATTCAAGAAGAGAAATAAGTGCATATCAACTATATATATATATAACAAATGGCTGCAAAGAATGGGCGACTATATCGAACAAAACGATATTCTATATCAAATTGTTCGTCTTTCATATCAAATTTAATATTGTCATGCTTCTCAAGTTAACACGTTTGCACTGAATCTTCCTTGTTCTAACCTTTTACATCTTACAGACACTTTCAAACTTGGATTTTCAGACTTTCCAGAAAGGATCGAATCTGTTCAAATAGCAACGAAAAACTTACTTCTTTCAATTAAATACAAATACGTTACACCGTTTTAATGGCTACAAACACCAGCCCGGATTGCTCAAGTGTTGGGCCGGGAGACTTGTAAGAGACAAATCTTGGGACCTTAAGTGTGTGGGTTCGAGCCCTACAGTTGGCCGTTAAAAATTTACCAATTGTCTTTCAGATGAGACGTTAAAGTTCGGTTCCGCGTGACAGAATTTTACACCGAGCATGTTTACGCACCAGGCGTAACTTCGGATGGTTTTCGTCCTGTATGTTGACTATTCCCCGTAACAAAACTAACAGCCTTCAGAGGGTATCGCCCTTTTGGGCAACCGGTGACGACGATAAATGTATGTAAACGGAAAATCAACTAATCATTGACAACAAGCAAAGTTCCACAGAAAGAAGGAGACAGTTTTGTCATTTGGTCATAATCTAGAAAAAGTAGTGGACAGTGCGGAACAAAGATCAGATTGCAGTTTTTAAGCACTTGATCTACACTGACCTAAAAATATTTCTTGTGTCGACTACAGTAAGGAAAGAGTTAAATCTTAATTCAACTGGATTACCTTTTTTATGCAAAGATCTGCAGCAAAATTGTTTCATGGGGTAATATATTGACAGGTAATGTAATATGTAATTATTTCATAATGATAAATAGCGCCTGACGTGGTGCTTCCGTTACCTGATACTTTAGCAACTCCTTTTCATGGTGACGCAAATTAACGAGCCGTCGACGCTTTGGTGCCACATTCAAACTAGTTCATATCATTTTCAAATTTTATCCTATTATCGTTTCTTTTTCACTTGCTGAAGCAATGAGTGCATTTTATAAAGTCAGCCCGATAGCTTAGTGGGTGGGGTACAGAGCTTGAAACCAGTATGTCTGGTTAGAATTCCGATATATTCTTTCCGATGCTAGATGATAAGACATTGCGACAGGATTTTTTCCACCTCTACCGCTGGTCATTATTTCAACGACAGTTATGCTGGAAAGCTATCAGTGGCTTTCGAATAAAGTATTGCGAAATACACCTAAAAGAATTTCCGGAAAGCATGGCAATGGCCTTTGCGATATAAGTGAAGTAATACAACCAAAAAAGCAACCAAACAGACAGACCAGACTACGAAATTTTTTCAGTCCTTTTCGCTTCGGCCAGTGCGCCTCTCTATGTATTTCTGGATTTTCCATTGGAAAGAAATTCCCCCAACCCCTATCAAAGCTATTGGCCCCTCCCCAACACCCACATCGTTAAAGCTATACTCAAAAGTGAAACAGGAATGAATCCCGTCGCAAGGACTAGCATCGATCCGGGAAAAGTACTGTTTGGTTATGTTTTGATCTTAGGACCCCTGGATTAAGAGCCTTGAATGTTGTGGAATGACTCGCAAGGCTCGACCAAATGACTGAGTGATAGCCGTTAGACCTTAAAAACAGCACGAATCAAGTATTTTGGACAATGAAGATCAACAAAAGACCGCCTTTTGCGGGTAGCGTTGATTCAAGATCAGACTGCACAGAATGTGCAGTCTGATCTTGGGTCTACACTGCCCGCTATTTTGGCAAAAGCGATCTTAAAATTACAAGGCTTTGGTCTATCTTATTGATTGAGAAAGTCCGATTTATTTATTTAGAGACCGTTAAAGGGGTCTTTTTAGACTTTTTTGCTACGAATTCAAGTTTTCAGGTGAAAAATGATAAATACATTTTTATAAAATAATGTACTTTCCCTGCAAATGTAAAGAAACTGGACGGTTTCATGCAGTAAAAGGTTACAAATTTGGCGTTCAAATGACAGCTTTGTAGCTAAGTGCATAATTGGTGACTCCATCTATTTTTATGATATCAAATATGACGTCATCCTTTCTCAATACGATTGCACATAATCGACGCTTGTCACTGATCACATAACAGTACCACAAACCTTTGTGAAGTTCTGGTGCGAAATCTTAAAGCACTTACCTAAAGAGGTTACGACGCCGATTAAGGAAATAACGCTGAGAAATGTTACTTTCTTACTTACATCTATCTTTCTTTTTTACTGATGGTTTGCAAGTTATCGCATTACTTATTTCATTGATCAATGAATCAATAAATCAGTTTATTTGTTTATTTATTTATTTATTTATTTTTTTTTAAGTTTGATGAGATTTTAAAAATATAAAAAGCCCCCTTTAAGTGTTGAATCAGCTTTCCCAATGATTGAAATTGCACTAAGGTGTCCATAAATCTGCAATAATTTGAAAAATCTGCCACAAACAGATAACATCTTTCAAATCTTTCAAAATGTTTAAACTCATATTAGTTTAAAAGGGACAAGAAATAATTTGGTGTGCAAACAACTTATGATTAGGTAAATTGATATGTTTATGTGAAACTGTATTCAACTGTCAAAGAAATAAGTTTATTAATGTTTTACGATAAAAAAGTTTGTCTCTTTTTACGAGTTTAAAACCATTTAGAAGATTAGATTTTTAAATCTTATTTCCCGTCTTTCACAAACATGCATTCATTGAAAACCTGCGCTCTTCAATAAGAGAATTTTTTTGTGTTGGCACTTTTTTTGAAAAATAATGAATAAAACTCCTCAAAGGTTAAAATGCCTACCTTTATCACAAAACCAATTACCACACATATTTTTCTAGGACCAACCATTTCTTTTTACAAATTAAACAATGACATGTATATAAATAACACGAAAATACAGATTCTTTGATTACTATGAAAAACCTTTTTTGCCTCAACGTTTTTCCAACAGCTGTCATTTGTAGGGGCGTGAACAGTCAGATGGTTACAGTCCTTATAGAAGGAAACGCGACAGTCTCAAAGGAATTACAAGAGTTCCACATACAAGAGATAGTGGGACCCCACAGACTAATTATGAGCCATGCTCAGACAAAACGGGGTTTAATGCATCTCCGCGATCCATTATACCAGGCAAGTCATCGCAAAATTATAGATCCATAAGATCCTTTTGTCTAACAACCAGCTGAATCCTGAGGTAGAAGGGTCCTTGAACATAAAAATTCACCATAAGCAAAAAGTTTCGACCGAGGTGAACCTGCCTGGACTGGCTCAATATTTTTCGCAGATGCATCTAAGCCCCTTTTCACACAGCATGCCTCATATATTACTGAAGATTTGACCGTATGGTTTTTGTCGTGTTTTACGTCATTGCGATGGTTTTATCAATTATATCACGGCTACTAGTTCATCTATCAATATGTTCTTTTCACTGAATTTCTGGTCACTACTCTAACAACCACTTTTTGCAATCCACTTGCCGTTTTTGCTAGATGAGGTCGAAACAATCAATCAATCAATATTTAGAGTTGGGGGGGGGGGGGAGGGAATGAATCCTAGTGTATGACCTTTCAATAGTCTACTTGAAGAATTTTGGCCAAGCAGTGGATTTGAACCTGCTGCTTTTGAATTACAAGCCCTTTGTATTACTGCTGAACTGTCGGAGCTCTTTGAATTCACAAAAGAACGCTGTGAATGACACTGTAACCGGCGAATATGAAATAATTGAAACACTGTGTTTATTGAATTTGCGTCATACGGTTAATCAATCTTACCTAAAAAAGTCCGTCCGTCCGTCCGTCTGCCTGTCTGTCTGTTTGTCCTTACATGGAAAATCAATAAACTTGCCATAAAGTCAGCTTGTCGTCCTCCTGTTGAGTTAATTTAGCTTTGTTGATACTGCATAATACCCCATACACTTTTTGAGCTTTTCTAGGTTTGATAAATTATCTGTCATGCACCCTTTGTGCGGTTGAATCTATAGGCTTGAGTTCATACAACATGTTTCGAGCCTCCCAACATACTCGTATTGTTCTCCAAAAGTTTCTTTATCTTTAACACAAACCATTTTGAAATGAATGTGCATCGGACAACATCAAAAACGTCCCTTTGAAATATGGATAACTCTTCTCAAACATCAGGAAGTTCCTACGACCCTTGGGACGAAAGGCTTTTGAAAACATTTTGTGACTACCAGCATTTTCTCCCCTTCACAAAATATTTTTCACCATTTGAAACACAAATACCCTCAGTAGATTTACATGTGATTTGTCCTCGGCAAATAACACGTTACTTTCAATTTTGATGTGATTGAAATTTAGTCGTGTGGTAAAGTGACTTTTTATAGACAAATGCATGGCCAAATAAGGTGAAATTCAGTTTCTTAGAGTATTTTCTTCTCGTGCGACTTTGTTTTAAACTGTGGTTTTTTACAAGAAGCAGCATGTCCTCTATAGAAACCTACAATAGCCAATGTTCTGCATGTGAAGCACTCGAATTTTCGTAGGAGTGTCCAGAGGCTAGACACTTCAGAGCCTAGTACATCTAGGACATATATGAAAATATATTTGAGCTGTTGCCGTGATATGACTGAAATAATGTTGAAAGCGGCCGAGATCACCATTCAAACAGTCAATCTACCAATCCGCGTGTCTCTATCCTAAAATCAGCGATCGAGACACGCAAAAGATTGCAGATTTTATGACAACCCGAACCCTTGTTCTGTGGGCCAGTTTGACCTATGACCGCCAAAAACAAGTCAGGTTTTCAATGCAAGGACAAATGATCTCTTTACAATAAAAAAAATCCGAGGTGCATGGGAAAATATATATTGATGTCAAAAATAATGACACCTTTAATATCAACCAATCTGATAACGGGACGGTCTTTCATTTTTCATTTTTCAGATTTGCTAAATTAAAGATAGTTCATGTAGAACACCCATTACCTCATTATCTCCTGTGTACGACATTTCTTTGTGCCCTGTAGAAAAATCGCTTTTAACCCTTTACCACACAATGCCGACTTTTAACTACCTTGTGAAAGAAGACTTTTGAAAACATTGTAGGTAAATGTTTTCTTCCATATCAAAGACTACTTCCACAATTTTAACCACATTTAATTTGGTATCTGCATATGCTTTTGGTTTGGATAGGTCTAAAATCTTGTCGTGTGGTAAACAGTTAAATAATTTGTGGCAAAAGGAGCTTTTGCTCACACGGAGCATTTTCTCATTTTCTGACAATCTTTTCACTAGTATTTATGTTACAAACATTATGTTACTTTGAGCACAAATAATTTAGCAAATAAGCTTTCAAATCCGTTTGCTGCAAAATTGTAAAACCCTTGATAAAAGAACTTTGTGTTTTTACTATCCAGAAAAGGACGGTTTTTCGAAAATATTTTCGGATGGGGAGAAGAATTTGTTATGCAACAAATTGTCTTTCTTTTTTCAGCGTAGCTGAATGTGCTGGCTTTTGACCTAGTTTTTGGTACTGATAAAAAATGCAGAAATAGAATATTTAATCGGGCAAAATGTACACATGTTTATTTTGAGGGCCCCTGTTTTTTTGCGGGGAAAATTATGCCGTCTATCTTTTTCAAAGATATTTCTTGTTCCACGTTTCTTCCCTTTCAAGGAATAACTAGGCTTAATTCCATCATGTGAGTCACGTTTAATTTGTCGGCTGTAAATACGTTTAAAAGTATTAAGTCTAAAATTTTGTCGTCCAGTGAAGTGTTAAGGAGATAATGTGCTGATCTGTCAACCGGAGCATCAATGAGTGCACTCCAAACTGCTTATTTTGGTCTCAAATTTCTGTCACTTCAGGGCCTGCATTCACCATTCTTAATAGCACTGTTGTTCTGAAATACTGAAGAATTTTCTAAATTTCAAAGTAACATAATTTCTGATTGGCTAAACCAAATGGTTTAGCCAATCAGAAATTGTGTTACTTTTCAAATTTAGAATCAGACTGAGAATATTATTTAGAATCATAGGAGAATACAAGCCCGGGTCTAGATGCCAACAAAAGGCTCTTGGCACATCGAAGTTGCCTTGGGAAAGGGAATGTAAAAATCTAGTCCAATACTGTTAAAACTCGAGAAAGATACGAGTATATGAGCTGTACCCTTGAAATGACTGAAAAAAACTGTAGATATCGGTGTTAAATTCAATTATAAAGATAAACAAATATCTGCAGTAGCACAAAACCACCTTTTCACAGTACACGGCTCTCTGTATTGTGTATACATGTATATGACAAGAGATGGCAATCTGACTAGTGGCAATTTTAAAAACAGTTCAGATGTGTCATCTCTCATACATGTATGTTTCACCCCATTTAACACCTAGATGAAAATGCAATTGGACCTAAAGGTCAGAAAGGTCATCTTGATATTCTGACATGGATAATTACATTAATTATAAAAGGTAGAAAAGATATGTCACTACTTTTATATTTGAATTTGACTATTGAAGTCTTCTCTTTTTTTTTTCAGCTCTCTATTTTTCTTCGGTTGCTTGTTTTCTTTGATAAAATTTGCCTATTAATGACCTATATAATTTCCTGCGTTTGAGGAACGACTTAGAAGAAAATTATTTTCCCTTTTTCGATGACGCTTCCATAAGTACCTGCAGGGTATGAAGCACGGGATTTATGATAGGCATGTTGTACATGTAGTTGGTTCAAGGTTCAATCAGCTTTGTGAGGGCAACACGTACAGACGTTTTTTCTTTTGTGAAAGTAAGCGTGCGTACCCATGGTTTAGCACTGTAGCTCTGAAGCACTGTCGCTAATTCCTTGTAAGAATACCATCGATACAGTAGTACCATTTCCAAAAGAAATCACTTGATTTCCACGGGCTTTGTTATTGTCATATACAATTCATTTGTTTTCGGTAGCTTAAAATCAAAATCAAAATCATTGAATGAGGCCCAACATTCCATGGCACTAGACGTTGACAAATGGGCACAGGTTTCCAGAGTTCTTTCTACAGATAGTTTTTATCTCTGGTTTTTCCTGGGCGAGTCGGCAATGAACGATGCTCATATTGTCAAAAATAGTGTTGAAAGAGACAAAAATCACCATTTCATTACTAATGCATATGGTATTACATATTGTCATGTATTGTACATACTGGATTGAGCAGTAAGTTGAAAAATGTCAATGTGTCATACGTATTCATATATTTGTGTCGCTGCTCATACCAGCATTTCCGTTTGCTCAACAAAGGTTTTTTGTTGTTGGTTGTTGTTGTAGACAAAGCATCTAGGAGAAGAAATATAGTTCAAATTCGGTCAAGCTAAATATGAGTTGGTGTATTACTACATATGTTTGTTTATGGTTAGTTGGTGATGAATGTAATGTATTTGAAGACCTGTATATACGCTTGCTCTCTCAAGTGCTTACGTACCACGTTACATTTGAATAAATATATACTATATTTATGTTGACTTGTGTTGTACGATGAGAAAGTCTACGGGTTAAAGGAACGTTACGTTCTGGAAAATTGACGTCATTGAGGCACTGAATAATGATTATAACAATAATAATATATCGGTTACACTTAAGTAATTTTTGGGGGGCAACTATGTCCTGTCAAAAACTATGGCTGCAGGACCCTTTTTGCTCAAATTAACATCAAGACTGCATTCGAGGGAATATCCTAGTTCGAATGCTTACCTGACGAACAAAGTTTTACTCATGCTTTTAGATTTAAAAGCTACACTTAGTTTGCTGTAGGAATGTTATCTTTAAAGTAACAATAAAGGCCAAATTTAAACAAAGCGGGTGTTTAAATGCATTTGAATTTATACCATACCATTTAAAAGTATGGAAATTATTGTGTAGATGACAGTCTGTCATTGTACGATCGGTCCAAGTGCTAGTCACTGACAGAGGAATTAATTTAAAAACTAGGTTAAAACCTGCCAGGTAGCTGTGTCTTTTGTTTACTTTTTGCCTGATTTTAAAATTCTTTTTTTTTTTGGCCTGACCATATGGTACCAGAGTGTCATCTCCACATTTTCCATATTTTTACATGGTATGATTTAAATTTAAAAGTATTATGACACCTGCTTTGATATTTTGGCCTCTACTGGGCCTTTAAATAAACAATGCTCTTACAAAAGGGGACTTAACTCATCTCCGTGATACATTATACTAAGCATGTCATCACATAATTATTGATCCATATAATCTATCTTATCCAAAACAGGCTGAAACCTGAGGTATAATGGTACTTGGACATGCAGAATGTATCTGCGCAGACTGCGACGGCAGAACTGAGTTGACACTTTTTGCAGATGCCTTAAACTCTGTTTCCACGGAGCATGACTCAAATGGTTATATGTGTCAAGAAACATTAGAATAATCAGAGACCAAGAGAAGATACATTAGAGCCTGTATTGCGTAACTTTGGATTTCATCCCACATAATTTACGCTCTTTCAAAACTTGGTTTGAACCATTACTAAACATGGTTTAACGACCCAAAACAAAGAAATGAGCCGTGATCTGGCAAAAGGAGGCCTAATGCATCTGCGAAAAGTATCGACCCAGGTCAGCCTGCACAGTCCGCGCAGGCTGACCTGGGCCGAAACTTTTCGCTACTGGTCAATTTTCTGCATGTCCAAGGACCAGTCTATCTCATGATTAAGTTGGTTGTTGAAAAAAGTGAATAGTATGGATCCCTCATTATGTGATGGCTTGCTTGGTACCATGGATCACAGAGATGCATTAAGCCCCCTTTTGCCAGAGCACGGCTCAAATGCATTTGAAAAAATGCTGGGAACAACCATGTTTTTACTATTTTCTAGAAAAATCCAATCATTGAGTCCACGTTAAGTGAGTCCCCTTCCAATATTTTAAATTGGGAAAACTTTAAAATGTTGTCACCTTGCAAAGAATTTGAAAGAAATACTCGGAAAAAAATATTCTTTCAGAGTTTCAACAAATATTTTTTGTAAAAATAACACATACTTCTGATACTGTTGTTTAGAATTTTAGAACTTGGGAACATGAAAACTATATGATGTGAAATCATTGATACCGTTTGATTCAAATATCCTATGTCGCGAATTTCTATATAATTATGCCTCGTATCAAATATGGTGTCATTGATAACGAAACATGTCTTCTCCCATTTAGTCAAAGTGCACTTTGTCTTATTGATGCGGCAGTATCTTTAGAAAATAAATATAGTAGAATATAACCCTACAGAGGATCTGACAAGTGAGCCCTTGATGGGCTTAGAAACATATTCCTTTTTCTTTCATGGAGAGTTTAATAAAATTTAACCCCAACGGCCAGCGAATGACAGATCCTTTCATCACACAACTGTATATCAAGAAATATATACCCATACATATACAGTCCCTTTCGAAGACATGAGCTTACGTGTACACCGAATACATGTGTATTGTGGGTTACATCAGTGAGACCTATTTGCCTCTTTGACAGGTGTGTGCGTTCTAGACAAAAAAAAAAAATGTTCAAACAGGATTACATATAACAACGACTGATTTTAACCTAATGATATAAATATTCTTAGCTTTAACACGACCGGTGTTGTTCGACATTTGAAGAGTTAACTATTTAAGATTATTCATGCTTAACTGATAGTCAGTCTATCAGTGGATCCTAAAGAATTACTGCTTCCTTTGACTAAATCTACTTTCATACAACAGGACAAACGTTTTGAAATTCTTCGCCCTTATAGTAAACAACTTTTGAAATATGCGTAATTATGGGAAAGGCTAACTAGTTAGTTACCACAGGTAGTTAGATATAGATAAAAGAAATTCAGTGAGTTACAACTTATCACTCCGCTGGTGTAACTTCACTACACATGCAATATCCCTGTAATGTCATTTAATTATTTATTTGCTGTTTTGTTACCAAGTTAATATAGCCTATATATGACCCATGCTCTGTAAAAAAGGGGGCTTAATTATGTGATGACTTGTTTTGGTATCATGTACCGTGGGGGTACATTAAACCCCTTTTGCCAGAAGATTGCTAAAATTTGAGGTCATACTGACGTCATAGGCGTGACATTATCCCAAGGAATAAAAAGCAAGTATAATATTAGAGTGGTAATTTTTGTCAGTTTTTAGCATTTTGAAAAAAAAAAATCTTTTGTTTTAATGTAAGACCAATCTAAATTTCATTCATGAAAACCAAAATTCAACATTTCATGCGTTGCTTCGCCTCCTGCAAAAATATCAAATATATTAGTTGATCTGTTCAACTTGTGAAATTATTTATATGACCATACGCACAAACAAAGAATTATCCTCTTTGCTTTCTGTTTTATTCTTAAACGAGATGTCTTCTTCTTTTTTTTTTTTATAAATGTTACACCTTTCTTTTACTTATACCAGACGGTATAGCGAAGGCAAAACTATAGCGACGGCACCCATTCTTGCAGATATATATAGGCTTAGCCATTTGAAATTGTGGTAGAGGTGATGCAACCTCAGCTTATATATCTACATAGACACCCCACATTTCTGTATAAAGCCTATTTCATTTACATTGATTAAAGGGAGGTAATTATGCTAACTATAACATATATCAATGCATAGCACAATGGAAAACGATTTAAAACGATGACTTATGTTATTTTTACAAGGCATTCGAAGGGGGTCATCTACATCAAAGGTTGGAAGACGTTCAGTCTAGCCTTCAGAATTATGCTGGTAATAAACCCCCATTGGGTTGAAGACGAGCCCAGATAAAGGGTATCTTCTTACCGCATCAAAAAAAAAAAATCTTCACTGTGTCTCTAAATGGCTGTAATGACTATCATTGCAATTCTTTCGCTGTCATGGGTGATAGTGATAGCTTTTTGCGGGCGGCGTAGATCAAGATCAGACTGCACAGAATGTACAGTCTGATCTTGGATTAACACCGTCCGCTACTTTATTCTAGAATTTTACTTTTTTTTGCGACTTGCAGTGGCTTTGTGGTAAAAGATCCAGCGAAAGGTCGAATAAATTTTCTTGGCGAAAAAGGAGATCACCCTCAGATTGAAGATAAAAAGAAGAAAAAAAACTTTTCGGCAAGTAAATTATTCAGACGGCATTTCAAAGGGATGCAATTTCAATGTCATTTAACCAGGCTTTCTTAGAAAAAAAAAAATGGTATGATATAAATCCAAGATCAGACTGCACTTTCTCTACTGTGTGACCTTGGATCTATAATGTCCGCAAAAATACCTGAATTTACCAGCAAAGATACTAAGTGTTAAATTGCTACTTTAAAGCCCTTTAAAAAGTACAAGTGCTTAAAGAGGGAATCATTTCGTATGATCTAAAGACGATTTATTATGCATTATTACCAGTTAATTTTACACTTGAACTGTATAACGATATCTTAACGATCATCCCCGTGTCTATTGAACTTATTGATCCATTATTGATTAATAGTTTTTATCTATAAAAGTAATCATATAGTTTTACATCTATTGAAAGAAAGAACATGATTGTCACTTTTATAAATTTCCACTTTTACTCAGTTTCACGCTCATTTATCAAAGTCTGGGTTTGTAACGAGTATTTTGGTGTCATTTTTCATTAGCTCAGATAGCTGAAATAACGTCTTTTGCATTCTTTCTGATGTCCCAAAACACCATGCAAAGCATCGCCTAGCTCGATTGTTACAGCCAAGACTGTGTTCCCGTGGTTGTATTTACCGATCCTTATTTGGCCCAACTGTATTTGATAGTCATTGTAAAAGGATTTTTTTCCCTCACACAGCTAGGCAGTTTTTGGCTTTGCTTATGTGTAAAAGCGGTCAGATGCTTAAAAGAGAGTGTTCTGCGTAGTACTATTAAAGAAACTCCCGGAACGCAAACACATCTGAACCAGCTTGTTTTACACAGAATCACTGTCACAAACGACGCAAATTACTATGTGGATCGTTCTACGTACAACTACTTTCTTTTTTTTTTCATTTTCGTCGCAGGATTACAAGCGAGTTCAATTCCGTCGAATCAAACTGTTACATCTTCTGATGGAGTGAAATTTCTCCGATGGAAAGCAAAGTTATGACGAAGGATAGAAGAAAATCTCAGACATTTCAAAATGTACAAGGTCAATGCCCGTGCTGAACCTTACAAATAAACAAATAGTTGTTGCTTACGATAACTGTAGCTTGCTTTATCAGTTTTGGGTACATATGTGGAAAAATAAATGTTTTTTTTTGAGGGGGGGGGGGGTCAAATTAACGCCTTTATATTGCACTAAAACATCGAAGAATGATCACATTTACGGAATATGTTTCACCATGGTAGGGATTTTTCGAACCCCGGTTCCGAAGAGCATTAGTGAGAGTAAAAGCTACATATTTTATTTCCCCGACCCCAATCGTTGGACATAGTTTCAACTCTGCTGTCTCTGGGAAAGAAGCAAATGGCATGGAAAGGTTGTTGTTAACAGTACCTACTACAAGGAATCCATGGTCATTGCAATCGCCTTCTTGACGAAAACTAAACACGACAGAAATGGTGATAAGCAAAGAAATAACCAAATCAAGCAGCCTTTATGTAAAAGCACAATAGAAGTCGAGTATTAGGTAAGTTATTCCGCTCGAAAGCGGCTTCCAGTAGGAATGTACCTAAACTATTTACCATGTAGATGATCAGTAATTATTCGATTGGTTATTATTTTTGGAAATTTTCTAATGATATTCGTGTTAGTGTTACAAAATTACTCCACATGGCTCTTTTTTAAATATTTAATCAGACCTACATGAACATCAAGTCTGGTTTTCTTGCAATATAAGTTCATTCCCAAATAACAACGAAAATACAGAAAAATAAACTTCCTTTTATTGGCTAGTCCCCCGAACTTTTCCAACTTAAAGGATTCCTTCCTAGTTCCCAAACGAAATTGTAATGCTTTCCGTCTATCACAGGCTCTCCCGCCTCTAAACGGTTTTCGCATTTGTCTGCTTTTTTACAAGACAAAATAATTATAATTATGAGATGGACGGCATCTTAAAATAAGATAATCAGAAGCAATTTTATGTACAATTGTTTCGTCCAGTTTTAATCTGTAAAGATAATGGGGCGGTTAACCTTTGATCAAGTTATAGACTGGTTACCTTCCTACACAGTCAATCATATTACAAAGAGCAGTCTACATCAGCTATTTATAGAAAGCTTGTGGAAAGATAACCCTTTTTTCTTCCCTTCGTCGACACTTTAGCCGAATGGAATTTTGTTACATGGACGATCTGCCTTATGGGCCCTGTAAAATTTAGCATTTAATGTATTGTGTGTCGAAGCTGTTATGATCAGACTGAAAGTTCTGTACAGTATGGTCCTGATCTACTATACCCGTGAAAAATGTATGGCTCGTGATGGAAGTTGTCAACAAAAATTACCAAAGTGGTGCATAGGCGCTCTCAGGGTTGAAACTGTTCGAAAATGACAGAAATAGATCAAGATCAGACAGTACATAGCCTGTGTAATATTTTTAAAATATTTTATAAGATGTTGTAAACGTAAAAAATTCTTGTTTCTTTTTCCTTCCTCAGTAGCCTATATTAATTTCATTCGGTGTAGTTGAAAGGATAAAGTTATTGCCGAACCTATCACTGTGCATATACAACTTCTTACGTCGCTGCTGGTCAAGGGTTTGAATGGCTCTTGAAGTTTTACATTAGAAGTTTTATAGGTTTGTACAAGGCCTATGCAGAAAATAGTTCAAACTAATTTTTATTAAACGATATACGAGTATATAGAGTAATAGTTACTGTGTTGTTGTTGAATAGATCCAGATCCTTAAAGACTTAAAAAAAATATTTTTTTTAGTGGTTGGCGCCAACTGTGAAGGCTATGATCAGAACAGGGATCGTATATACACATGTATATAAGATCCCTGATCAGAAGAAGTTTGGAGATACTATGCAAAAGTCTCTAATTCTGGAGTAGAAATGCAAAAATTCACTTTGTTACAAGCAGGCTAGGACACTTTTTGACAAGGAAAAAGAAAATGTTTTAGAAGAAAGTTGTTGAATATTTTTTTCTTTTTTCTTTTTGTAAAGAATGAAACACAAAGAAAAAATCACTTAAAAATTGTAAATACATGTAGATCTATGTGAATAACGATCTAAGTATCACTTTGAATAATTACTAACTTACAAAATTCCGCAGTGTCGCCTTTGATGCCCCTACAGAAGTTTGCTTTTTAGAATCATTTAATAATGAAAAATGCTGTACTTGAATGCGCATTTTCTCCATTTTCAAACTTTGAGTAGAAATTTGAAAATTCCAATGCTTTTACATGTTTTCTCACATACGCATTATCACTTTAAATGATAATGATGACTACGATGATAATATTGGTACAACATAATTTAAGATTCGACTCTTAACTTCTGCCTTTTTTTTCCCTGCATTTTAGTATCATTTGTCATGATCTTCCGTTTGTGGGGGGAAAACAGATACAAAAATGTCATCACATTTTTTCTAGAAAGTCAATATTTCTGAAATTGTCCACCAAAAGATTGCGGCTTCTATGATGCCATGCATCATAAATTTGTCTTGTATGTATATAGGGTCTGACATTCTCGAAATTTAGCGTACGACCAGATTCGGCAATATTTGCTTATCGTAAATGCGTGTATAAGACAAGAAAATCTGTAATGGCCGTATTACATTGGAACTAAGGGCAGCTACGTGACAAAGGATTAATTCATTAAATTGCTAGTTTAGGATTGAACTTATCTTGTTTTGCTGGCCACAGTATTTCAGTTATATCGCAGAGTCCAGTGAATCTTTTCCTTTTTATGTAGCTTTGAAAGCTTTGAAGTTTGTTAGTATTTGAACGTTGGACATGAGGATACAATACATTACTGTTGAAAACGACAAATATATGAGTTATGCGCTGTTAAAAAGTGGTTCAATGCATTTGCAAACAGTATCGACCCATGTCAGCATGCGCAGTCCGCGCAGGCTGACCTGGGTCGAAACCTTTTGCTAATGGTAAATTTTCTGCATGTCAAAAGACCATTCTACCTCACGATTCAGCCGGTGTTTAAACAAAATGGGTCCATAATTTACAACGAATTGCTTGGAATAATGCTGTACGAAGATGATTCAAATCCTTTTTTCCCAAAACGCCGCTGAATTCTTAATTCCTTTGACTAATAGTATGGACCCGAATCAGAGGTGGTGTTTTGCACATAAACATTGAACAAAACTGACAACATTTCCTTCCAAAACAAGAAACAAGAAAGCGATGCACCGAGTGACATAGACAGACTGTCTGGGATTTTCTTTAATTACAATAATTAACGAACCCACAGTTTTTGTGAGTTATAAACTAAAAACACAAACCAATAATGTCTTTAATTGTCTACTGACCCTGATAATAGCACTGAAACTTTTTTTTTTTTTTAAAAATCAAATCATTGGAAAGAAATCGAATTTCCCTTCATACGCTTCTAGAAACAAACAGGACTTGAACTTACCAAAAATGTCGAAAAAGCACTCAGTCTTCTCTAGATTTCGAAGCTGAAGCAATTTCTAACTGGATAAATATTTCACCATTTGGATGCTCTTAGTAAAATATTTGCATGTCCAAGGACCATTCTAATTCGTGATTGCGCCGACATTTTGATAAAACGGATTTTATGGATTCATCATTATAAGATGACTTGCTTGGTATGTTGCATCACGAAGATGCATTAAACGCCCTTTTCCTAGGGAATGGCTAATTTGGTGTAGCTAATCAGATTGCGAACTTTGACATGTATTTAATTTATGGAAAAAGAAATGAGATTTAGACTAAGATTGTTATTAAAAATGGTTGGTGAATGCAGGCCCAGGTTTTCTTCTTTTTTCTTGCCTTTCCCTTCCTCCGACCTATACAAAGATATAAGCTATTGTGAAATTGTAGATACAAACAATATTGTTCACATACTCCGAGACTCGCCATCTGAATTAAGACTTTCGGATGCGCAATCAAAATTGCAAAATTAATTGAATCGGATTAACTAACGTAATCGAACTACGTTTACACCTTTAATTATCGAGATTTCAATTTAATATTTTTGGTTTACAAATAAGATGGGCAAAACAGCTGAGATTATCAGTACTTCAGAGGGGGCTCAATGCATCTCTGTGATGCATTATTTACCATGCAAGTCGTCACATACATTTAAATTTGAAAACATTTTGGACAGAGGCAACATTGACATTGCTGTTATTTGCTTCTTATTTCTAGACTGAAGTTATGTTTGGTCTATTTGTCCCTCTATGGGCTAACATCAATAAGTAGATGGTTAGGTTCATTATTCAAATTACGCCGTGTAAAGGTATAAGACCATGTTGTTAATTAATTTTAGATCGGCCAAATCGTGGTATCGAATGTCTAACAATAATACGTTACAGCCGATCGTGAAAATCATTACAGGATTTTTGTCTCCTTGACCTTCCAGTCAGTGGTTTACGACACCCATTGCCCGCGTTCACCCCTGCTCGGCCACACGTCAAAATTAAAATGGGGCCATGGCACTAGAATCTACACGTTTTTCTATTTAACTCCTTAACAGTCGATAGGTCAAGGTCTGTATTCACCAACCATTCTTAAGAACGTTCTTTGTCTTATTCTTCAAGATTTTCCAAATTTGAAAGTAACAGAAAATTCTGATTGGCTAAACCAAATGGTTTAGCCAATCAGAAATTGTGTTACTTTCACATCCTTTAGAATGGTTGGTGAATGTGGACCCAGTTGTTCATGTTGAAAGCATTTGCAGACGATAGTTCAGGTGAGTGGCATAAAAGATTGGACTTCTCTCTGAAAGAGTAGAAAACATTGTGGAAAAAAGGAGAAAATGCTGGTTACCAGCTTTTCTCCTTTTTTACAACATGCTTTCAATAGCCCTCGTTTATGACAATGGTGATGTTTGAGTCCTTACTGCTCTGAGAGGCTTAGGACACTCAGTACCTGCGTTAACCTCTGTTCGGCGAGACATAAAAAAAATCGGCGGGGTGATTTTAGAATTAAACATATTTTATTAAAATTTGTAAAATAGGAAAATTACAACATGCAGATGAAAAGGATTAAAATTTATATGGGTCTTCTCCGAAATAAGCACTGTGGCAAAATGAAATATCTGAATTTCATACCAAAGAAAACCGAACATTAACACTTAACCTAGGAAGTTAAGGGGAAATCATAATAGAACCTACCCACTTACGTGGGGTGATCAGAAAGATCGTGGACCACCTTGTTATTTTGAAAACTACTACACTTAGGATTACACAAATTTGTATAGATAGCATTAATTATCTGGTAACTGACTCACGCTTTCAAATGTTGTCATATTAAAGTAGGTAAAGTATGACGTCATTTTAATGACGTCATATACTGCATTCGTGGTCCAAAATATCGGACGACGTTTTATTTGAGCCGGGAGTAATCATAAAGTTTTGCGTCAAACTCGGAAAGTATTTATCGGAAATCAAAACCGATTTAGAAACAGTTTAAGGGGACTCTGCACTCAAGGAATCTGATATTCGTACATGGATCGGACCGGTTTAGACAAGGGTGCGACACTGTTAAAGATGACCCTAAATCTGGCCGTCCATCAACATCAGTCACAGACAAAATCATAACGGATGTAGAGCAGCATGTAAAACAAGATCGCCAAGATGCTGTCAGGAAAATAGCTGCCACATTTGACATTTCATATATAAGTATTCAGGAGATTTTGACTGAGAGTCTTGGAATGTCGCGTGTTTTCACAATGTGGGTACCTCTGCAACTGACGCCCGAGAAAATGGGGGTTAGGGTCGAAATCTGTTAAGAAATTTCAGAACGCATTAGGGTAGAGGGGTCAAACTTTACTGATCGTATCGTAACATGCGATGAAACATAGATACACTTTACCGACACTGAATCTAAACGACAAAGCAGCGTACTGAAACATCCAACATCGCCTTCCACTAGTAAAGCCAACCTTTTTAAGTCACTTGGTAAAGTTATCTACATCAAGTATTTCTGTTCTCCTGTTTTTCTTCTAAATCATGTTGTATCTTTACATACTACAGTCAATTCTGAGTTTTATGCCCACATATTTAAATGAATTTCAGGAACACCATACGAAAAACACAGCCAGAAGTTCTGCGGAGTGACGTCAATTTACACCAAGATAACGCCCTAGCTCACAAAGCCACACTTGTACTGGAAACTTTGCAAAAACTAAACAAAGAAACACTTGCCAACGCTCCTTATAATTTAGTCCCGACTCCATGTGACCTGTGACTAGTTCCTGTTTTGAAAGATTTTCTATGTGGCATACACTACGAGAGCAGAGAGGAGCTAACCCTCGCTACGACCGGGTCCTTCATAGTAACGTCACGTGACGCGCTCCCACACGTGCTTCGCGCGTCGAAATCAAGAATGAATACATGCATAGAACTCAAAGGAGGTTACTTTCAAAAATAGTAAACACTCCAAGTTGTTTTTTATAACAATATTCAGATACCGGCACTGGTCCACGTTCTTTCTGATCACCCCTCGTATGTGTTGTCTGTAAAAAAAAACAACACGGGATTAAAACAAAAACATTGGAGTTTATATAGTTTTCCATAAATCGGTAGTTCGACAAAATACAATGTCTCAATTTCATTGCAAAGAAACCTGAATGTTAAAACTTAACACAAGGAGTTAGGGGCAATTTTACTAGAACCTACCCAGTTTTCTGTTGTCTTGTATAAAGTTATAACATGCTTGTGAAAAGAGTCAAAACAAAAGATTTGACACTTATATACTTCATTACAACAGTTCAATACAGTAATATTTAGTGTTTTCTTAATTTCATACCAATGAGGCCTGAATAGTAACATTTAACTCCAGGAGTTACAGGGCGATCCTACTAAAATTCACTCAGTTTTCTGTAGCATAGATACAATCAGTGTCATTGTCATTGATACTTGCCCCAGACTGTTAGACCCATTGGTAGAACATTGATAGGAAAGGATTTGTCTCGGACAGGGTAGATTGCATTGCTGGAGGGGGAGAAAATACAGGTAACTTGCGTTTTCTCCTTTTCTCACCGTGCTTTTAAGAGTCTTCTTCTTCTTCTTCTTCAGGATCGTTACAACTACGTATTGTTTGGTAAGATGTTAAAGGGTGCATTTATTTAATGTTAAGGTAACGTAAGAGTCGTTATGAAATTAACACAAACTCATGGTTACAACATTTTTTTGGGATTTTAACATGGTCATGAATTGGGACGTAACTCATCTACTATGTATAATGTTTGTCTCGACATGTATTTTTCTTGTATTATGGGTCGGTGGCCTTATTACTTAAAATAAAGTCATTGCCATTGTCATTGTCATTGTCAATGAAAGCGTTCTACATTACAAAGGAGGTGATATGGCCTGCAACACGCGAAAAGGGATATTCGGACATTTGGGTAAAGCGTCGTCTCGGATCAGCCTACGCAGTCCGCGCAGGCTAATCCGAGACGATACCTTCCGTTCTTGTGTTATTTTCTGTTTTGCGCAAGTCTACTGTAGGATAAAATCTAATAAAATCTAATAAAATCTAATGTAGTCGTAAAGTGTCGTCTCGGATTAGCCTGCGCGGATTGCGCAGGCTGATCCGAGACGACATTTTACGCAAATGTCCGAATATCCCTTTTCGCATGTTGCAGGCCATATTGAAGTAGTCACTAATTTCCGAGCAATAGACAGTTGAGCGGCACTCTGGCAAAAGGGGGTTTAATGCATCTCCGCGATGTATTACACCAAGCTAATCACCATAATTAATAACATGGATCCATAAAATCTACTTTGTCTAATAACCGACCAAAATCAGGAGGTAGACTAATTCTTTTACATGAAGAAAATTAAACAATAGAAAAAAAAACGATTCGACCCATGTCACGCCTGCAGGCTGACATGGGTCGATACTTACACCAAGCTAATCATCATAATTGATAACGTGGATCCATAAAATCTACTTTGTCTAATAACCGACCAAAATCAGGAGGTAGACTAATTCTTTTACATGAAGAAAATTAAACAATAGAAAAAAAAAAACGATTCGACCCATGTCACACTTGCAGGCTGACATGGGTCGATACTTACACCAAGCTAATCATCATAATTAATAACATGGATCCATAAAATCTACTTTGTCGAACAACCGACTAAATCAGGAGGTAGACTAATTCTTTTACATGAAGAAAATTAAACAATAGAAAAAAAAAAAAAAAAAACGATTCGACCCATGTCACACCTGCAAGCTGACATGGGTCGATACTTACACCAAGCTAATCATCATAATTAATAACATGGATCCATAAAATCTACTTTGTCTAACAACCGACTAAATCAGGCCGTAGACTAATTCTTTTACATGAAGAAAATTAAACAATAGAGAAAAAAAAAAACGATTCGACCCATGTCACGCCTGCAGGCTGACATGGGTCGATACTTACACCAAGCTAATCATCACAATTAATAACATGGATCCATAAAATCTACTTTGTCTAACAACCGACTAAATCAGGAGGTAGACTAATTCTTTTACATGAAGAAAATTAAACAATAGAAAAAAAAAAAAAACGATTCGACCCATGTCACGCCTGCAGGCTGACATGGGTCGATACTTACACCAAGCTAATCATCACAATTAATAACATGGATCCATAAAATCTACTTTGTCTAACAACCGACTAAATCAGGAGGTAGACTAATTCTTTTACATGAAGAAAATTAAACAATAGAAAAAAAAAAAAAACGATTCGACCCATGTCACGCCTGCAGGCTGACATGGGTCGATACTTACACCAAGCTAATCATCATAATTAATAACATGGATCCATAAAATCTACTTTGTCTAACAACCGACTAAATCAGGAGGTAGACTAATTCTTTTACATGAAGAAAATTAAACAATAGAAAAAAAAAACGATTCGACCCATGTCACGCCTGCAGGCTGACATGGGTCGATACTTACACCAAGCTAATCATCATAATTAATAACATGGATCCATAAAATCTACTTTGTCGAACAACCGACTAAATCAGGAGGTAGACTAATTCTTTTACATGAAGAAAATTAAACAATAGAAAAAAAAAAAAAAACGATTCGACCCATGTCACGCCTGCAGGCTGACATGTGTCGATACTTACACCAAGCTAATCATCATAATTAATAACGTGGATCCATAAAATCTACTTTGTCTAACAACCGACTTAATCAGGAGGTAGACTAATTCTTTTACATGAAGAAAATTAAAAAAAAAATGGCAAAAGAAAATAACCGATTCGACCCATGTCACGCCTGCAGGCTGACATGGGTCGATGATTTTTGTAGATGTATTAAAGCCATTTTTTCCACTAAACCCCCCGTCACACCAAACTAGATCTTAGAACGTCTTACCCCTGACATGATCGGAAAACGGGTTGCAGTCGGGATAGAACGTGTAATCTTGGCTTAATAATGCCTGAAGCCCCTGTCTCACCAAATTTATTTTTAGAAAATCTTACCCCGGTCAACAAAATCGTAAAACGGGCTGCGGTCGCGATAGACGTGTAATTTCGGTCGGTAAAATGCAAATGCACTGCCAATTGATGCCCGACTACACTGCGTCTCTAATAGGATCGAAGTACGGCAGTTTCGTTTGTAGTGCGTCCATCTCCTTTTTAAGTACGTTGTCACTCCGTCTATTTACAGGACGGGATGGACGGCGAAAGATTTTGAGCAGGCTCAAAAATCTGGAGTACCCTTCCCGTCCTAACCCGTCCATTGAGTTCGTAAACAGATCGTAAAAGGTTGCTAATACGTCCACTCCGTCTGAACACAGTTTAAGTCCGTTTGGCAAAAATTTTCGGAACGGGAGTAGTAAAGGACGGTAGCATGGGATCTACCCCCGGCCTGGGTAGATCCCATGCTACCGTCCCTGAGTGCCCTATATCACCGTCCCTGACAAAAAATGTGTCCCTAGTTTGCCCTCCCGAAAGAATTTTTTTAAAAAATATCCCATACTCACGTCCCTGAGAGGGATTTAGCATTCAAAATGGCGGCCTTGGGGATGGCACTCTGGGGACAAAAATACCCCAGGCTCCCGTCCCTGAGCGGAATTTTTTGCAAAAAAGGGAAAAGGGGGGAGTTTTTCCTAGGCTCTCTACCCTGAGAGGGATTTAGCATTCAAAGTGCCGGCCTTATGACTGACAGGCTGGGTAAAAAATGGTCAGATCACTGAGTTGGACTTAGTTTTTTCACCCTATGGATGATTTTTCTCTTTCTAATTGCCTGACCATTGAGTTGGACTTAGACTTTTTTCTGCATCTCTATGAATGATTTCTAAATGTCTGAGCACTGAGTTGAACTTAGACTTTTTTTACCCTATATATGATTTTTTTCTTTCTAAATGTCTGACCATTGAGTTGGACTTAGTCTTTTTTTACATCTATGAATGATTTTTCTTTCTAAAAGACTGAGCACTGGGTTGGATTTAGTCTTTTTCTGCATCTCTATGATTGATTTTTCTTTTCTAAAAGGAAATTTATCTTATATCACTGAGTTGGTCTTAGCTTTTTTCCCTATGAATGATTTTCTTTCTAAAAGCCTGACCATTGAGTTGCACTTAGTCTTTTTACATCTCTATGAATGATTTTTTCTTTCTAAAAGACTGAGCACTGGGTTGGATTTAGTCTTTTTCTGCATCTATGAATGATTCTTACTCTTTGCAGTATAACTCTCTGGAGTATAACTCTTTTGGAACGCGTCTCTTCTAAAAGAAAGATAGAACTTTCGTGGTAGATGGTTAGTCCTGAAAAGGACTGTTGGGTTAGCTCTGAAAAGAGCTGTGACAATTTGAAGAAATGACAACTTGAAGATAGAACTTTCGTCTAACAGCTTGAAGGTAGAACTTTCGTCTGACATCTTGAAGATAGATCTTTCGTGGTAGATGGTTAGTCCTAAAAAGGACTGTTGGGTTAGCTCTGAAAAGAGCTGTGACAATTTGAAGAAATGACAACTTGAAGATAGAACTTTCGTCTGACAACTTGAAGGTAGAACTTTCGTCTGACATCTTGAAGATAGAACTTTTATGGTAGATGGTTAGTCCTGAAAAGGACTGTTGGGTTAGCTCTGAAAAGAGCTGTGACAATTTGAAGAAATGACAACTTGAAGATAGAACTTTCGTCTAACAGCTTGAAGGTAGAACTTTCGTCTGACAATTTGAAGAAATGACAATTTGAAGAAAAGATAGAACTTACGTCTGACAATTTGAAGAAAGGTAGATCTTCCGTGGTAGATGGTTAGCCCTGAAAAGGGCTGTTGGGGTGTCCCTAAAAGGGACCTGGTTTTGGAGGTTGTGTTTTTAAGCACAACCTCCAACCTTTCCGCAGGCTGGACAGCTACTATCCACCCGTCTCTTTAGCCTTTTTAACTGCTGGGCACTCAGGTTGTACTTCAGCGAAAATGGTGGTTCGTTATCGCTGCTCCAATCTTCGGTAGAAGGCACTACGAACGCCTTTTTCTCCTTCTTGTTTTGTGGTAATTGGGCAAAGTCCCAAAAGTCCCACCCGGTAAATAGCAGTTTCTCTTCGAAGACATATCTCTGTCTCCTCGCTGCCTCAGCTTCAAACTTTTCTAGCTGCCGATCTGCCTCTCCCACAGTCTTTCTTAGCTCTTCCACCGTCTTTCTTAGCTCTTCCACCGTCTTTCTTAGCTCTTCCATCGTGAAAATGAAAATGAACAATGTGCGGGAAATGTCGCTGGGTTTTATAGCTTTTCAGACGGATTGAACTAATTGACCTATGACGTCATTTTCTCCTATGTTTTTCCCGCTTCGGCGTTTCATGCTGTTTTGGCTCCAAATTAATGTTATCCAATCAGAATCAGCGTTTTATTTCTAATACTAAATGTTTTATTGTTGACCAATCCGTGGGTTTGTTACATTTTCTTGTTCGGGTTAGAAAAAACTAGAGTTTAACTAACCTATGACTTTTTTGATTATGAGTCTTCTGATAAAATGAAAAGAAAGATGATTATTTAAGATAGCTAACCCTGAAAAGAGTTGCTTTTTTGTACAGAATGCACTTTTTTATACCCCTCTCTTTCTTTTGATTGATTCCATTTTATCTAGCATTTGCATCAGATGTTCAATTTCATGTCTGATATATCTGAAACGTTCTCTTTCTTCTAACCAGAAGAGCAATAAGAGAAAAAATGTTAATCCAAACATTGTACGATACTGGCTCAGGTTTTACAAAAAGTTAATGGTGAATGAGAAAAAATAATCAAGAGTTTAGTGTTTTATATGTGTAATGGATCACTTTTTAGTTTTTTCATCCTATGAATGATTTTTTCTCTCTAAATGGAATTTGTCCCTATATCGCTGAGTTGAACTTAGATTTTTACACTATAAATGATTTCTAAATGTCTGAGCACTGAGTTGAACTTAGACTTTTTTCTTTCTAAATGTCTGACCATTGAGTTGGACTTAGTCTTTTTTACATCTATGAATGATTTTTTTCTCTTTCTAAATGTCTGATCATTGAGTTGGACTTAGTTTTTTCTTCACCTATGTATGATTTTTTCTCTCTAAAAGACTGAGCACTGGGTTGGACTTAGCTTTTTTTATTCTATGAATGAATTTTCTTTTCTAAATGTCTGGACATTGAGTTGGGCTTAGTCTTTTTTCTGCATCTATGAATGATTTTTTTACTCTTTGGAGTGTAACTCTCTGGAGTGTGAGTCTTTGGAGTGTAACTCTTCTAAAAGAAAGAAGTTTGACAATTTGAAGAAATGACAATTTGAAGAAAGATAGAACTTTCGTGGTAATGGTTAGCCCTGAAAAGGGCTGTTTTGAGAAGAGCTGATTTTATGAAAATGTTTATTCAGTATCAGCATCAGTCGATTCACTGTCTGACTCACTCCTTTCAGTGGCGATTTGCGCACGGAAAAGACGGGTCACCTGCTCAGTTTTTAAAATAACATACTGAAAATACATCTCAAGCATGCCCTCAATAATGAGTTCCTTCATCCGAAGGTTATAACAGAACAGCCTGTTATTAGCAAGCTCAGCCCTCTCGTATCGTCTTCTCACTGCAGCTAGGCGTTGTTTAAGTAAGACGATTTGTCTCCTTGCTCTTATTAACTTTCGCTCAGTATCCATCCAAGTGACGACTGGTGATTGTCTTGAAGCCATTGTGAAAAAATGAAATGCTTGGAAAATAAATCGCCGAGATTTATAGCTTTTCAGACGGATTGAACTAGTTGACCCATGACGTCATTTTCTCCTATGTTTTTTCCCGCGTCGGCGTTTCATGCTGTTTTGGCTCCAAAAATTAATGTTATCCAATCAGATTCAGCGTTGTTTTTCTAATACTAAATGTTTTATTGTTGACCAACCCGTGGGTTTGTTACATTTTCTTGTTCGGGGGATTTTATTTTTGCCCAATCCGTGGGTTTGTTACATTTTCTTATTCGGGTTAGAAAAACTAGAGTTTGGCTAATCTATGACTTTTTTTGATTGTAAATCTTTGCAGTGTAACTCTTCTAAAAGAAAGAAGTTTGACAATTTGAAGAAATGACAATTTGAAGAATGATAGAACTTTCGTGGTAGATGGGTAGCCCTGAAAAGGGCTGTTTTTTGGAGACTGTGTTTTTTCCAGTTCTAATGGCAACACCCAAAATTCGCTTGGCAAATGGGGCATGCTGTAATCTTCCTCCCGAACTCGATATCAACCAAGATGATATCCGGTGTTGTCTTTAATAATAGCTGAACTAATCTTTCGCCGAGATCTTTGTATGGTTGTGTTATACGTCGCAGCTGGTTTTGTTCCTCCTCTCCTACGAGACGAGTGGTTAGTTGCAATAACTGCTGTCCGGCATTTAGATACTCTTGGAGAGCCTCACGTAGTTGATGATTTACCTCTTCCATATTGATATTGCTTCCGAATATTGGCACTGCTTTCGAAGTGATCGTTAACTGAGATTCAAAGAAATGGTGAATATGTGAAAAATAACGCAGGCTTTATACGTTTACAGAGGATTGAAATTTTTTAAAGAGCTCGGACCTGGCAGAAAGCACATACATTTTTTCCATGCTACGTTTCATGCTGTTTTGGCTCCAAATTAATGTTATCCAATCAGATTCACCGTTGTTTTTCTAATACTAATTGTTTTATTGTTGATCAACCCGTGGGTTTGTTACATTTTCTTGTTCGTGGGATTTTATTGTTGACCAATCCATAGGTTTGTTACATTTTCTTGTTCGGGTAAGAAAAAAACTAGAGTTTAACTAACAGTTACGAGACGTTGTATGGGAAAAATGTAACCAGAACAAGTCTTTTGGGGAAAAAACAGAATGAAGAACTCTATTGTTTTTTGAACTTTTATTTATTGAACTTTTATTTACTGAACAGAACTAAACATTGAAACATTTTTTTGCAATGCATCATAAAAAAATTTCTTGACAATGAAAAAAATTTCTTGACAATGAAAAAAATCACAAGCAAACATTTTTTTGCAATGCATCATAAAAAATTTCTTGACAATGAAAAAACATTTTCTTAACAATGAAAAAAATCGCACTGAAATATTTTTTCACAATGAATTATTCACAACGAATTAATCGCAATGAATTAATCACAATGAATTATTTTTTTCGCAACGAATTATTTTACAATGAATTAATCGCAAAAACAGTATATAACAAATTTTTATAATGCAAATTCGCAAACACCACGAATTTCACGTTTGGTTTCATATTCCGTAATGTCTTTATGCAATTGGTCATACCCAAAAAACATTGTATACTCACTGTCCATATCGTCGAAATCTCGTAGTCCTATGAATGGAGCAACATGTCTATAAGCGTCTTTTGTTGAAAGAGCTGAATTTACTACTTCTTCTGTAACATCTCTATCAAATAGAATATACCCTGACATTGTTTCCATTGTTTCTCCATAGGAATCATGAACAGGTCCTTTTTTGTAGCGTAAGTAAAAGTTAAATAGAACTGATTTCATTTTCACAACGTTAAGAAAACTTTCTTCTGTTGTTCCTATGATAAAAAATGTCCATCGGCTTGTGGATCGAAACAGTTTACTAATAACATTGTCTTTCATACAGCTATCTGCTAAATAAGTCTTGAGAACGAGATCCAGCCCTGAATCGTCCACCATCATCGCAATAAAGTTGAATATAGCATACACTTTGTAGGACTTTTCTCCTTTTGCAACCCATTTAAACATTTTTTTGATCCACATTTTCACACAGAAAAATTTAATGTTAAGCTGTGTTTGTTCATCAAGCGTATGCTGTCGAACAAATTCTCCATAAATTTTTTCACGTAGTTCTATTGGTAGCGGTAACATGATTGTTATTTTTGAACAGTTGCTAATATTTTTTTCCCCGACTTACTTTGAGTGATTGGTACACAACAATGTGATATGAAATTATTTTCTCAAGCTTTTATAACCATAGGGTACAGTATCAGTACCATTTACAATGACTCTCTTGGTGTATACAGAACGAAACGTTTTTGTTTGTGGTTCACTGGTAACCGTTCTATCTTTGTGTCTTTTAATTTTACAATCATAGTGAATTTTGATTTCTACTGTACGATCAAAAGCACATTTCGAATATGTATCGAAATTTACCACCTGTTTTGTATTGTAATCCAGAGTAATCCCCTTTACTTTACATTTGCTTATCTCTTTTCCATCTTTTGTTTTCATTTTGTAAGCATAATTCTTAGGTCCAAGTCCTCTGAATTGAGTAATTTTACAAGCAGGCTCTTCATCAGTCCATTTTCCTAACCGGCTGTTAATAATAGGGGGATTCCATAATTCGGGGTCGTGAATGTACATACAACTATCTGTATCGAAATACAGAACTCTATCTTTTAACTTTTCAAGAACACTGTACAATTCCAATCTTGCATAAGCTGTTACGTAAGAACCTACTACCACATTGGCTGTAGCATGGGTGTCAATATGTTCCAACTTTGATTCATAGTTAACCAAGATGAATGAACAGTCCTCGTCAAAGATTTCTACATGCTTTACAATGAAATTGGGATTGGTGACTAATTCAAAATATTTAGACGGATCGCTGATGTATTCCGTCTGGGTCATTTTTTCACGCTGAGCTAATTTTCCCCAAAGGCAGTTCAACATAATCTTAGCAAATGATCTTCTCCCAGGATTTCTTTGAATACAACTTGGATCAAGACGAACACCTTCTGCCTTCTCATATTCACAAACGAACTGATCTTTTTCTGAGTCTGATTGACAGCAATCTGGATAACCACTGGCTTCTTGCTTAATTTTCAAGAAATTGTCCACATAATGTTTAAAGAACTGATCTGACACAGAATTAAAATGCCAAATTTCATACACTTGCAACAATCGATAACCGCAGTCAAGAGCCTTGAATAATTCAAAAGTAACCCAAGTTCCGACCAAAGCCCTCTCTTCTTTACCATGTCTACAAATGTTTGAGCTTTCTTCTGCACATTTCATACAGAGGGGAAACATCATTTTGTTGTTACAGTGAACTGGAAGAACGGGGTGAAACAAATCAGATGGAGGCAAAACTTTGCATTTGATTAATCCCTCATATTGGCGAATATTGTTCATATCAATATTCTCAGCAGACAAAATTTCTGGCTGACCTACAGGGTAGGATTTGTGTTTACAAACATAAGGGTATAGAGAACAGATATCGATGTACTTGATTTCCTTTTTGGTTTTTTCATCAACATCATATCCAATTTTTATTGCATTACATCTTCCCCCGGACAAACCATCCCTCGGATCGATAGGGTCCCAATGTGGATATAACTTTTCAATGAGTTTTTTGTACTCTTTATCCTTCATTTTAGCATCAAATTCGTGTTCCCAAATGTACACTACATTATATCCCATGTCTTCGATATCTGCTATACGTTCAAAAGTACATTTGAACAATTCAGACATGGTTTTTCCATTAATAGGATTGATCTGTTTTCGATCTGTATAGCATACAGGACAACCATGATAAAAATCTCCAAGAAATTCATAAACAGTGTTTGTTTGATGGTGAAAACCATCTACACTATATTTCCCGATTTGAGCTTCAC
Organism: Hippopus hippopus; assembly: GCA_946811185.2. Lineage (NCBI taxonomy): Eukaryota > Metazoa > Mollusca > Bivalvia > Cardiida > Cardiidae > Hippopus > Hippopus hippopus. The sequence continues at coordinate 36,180,805 of OX328097.1, forward strand.
CACCATTTTTTGCATGCTGAATATTAATACCTTTTTCCTGAGCAACGCTTTGAACCCATCGTATCGCTTTCATAGAAAAGCGACGTCTGGATGAGTCTTTACTTGAAATGATAGCTATTTGATTTTTTGGTAAATATTTGCTTCGCCACACCTTGTTACAGGCATCTGCGATGGTAATCGCCTCTAAAAATGGACAAATACCACCCTGTTCGATAAACAGCTTTCTGAATTCAGCACATCCTCGTCTGAGGATATCAACATCTGACCTACAGTACATTTCCATCTCCTTCTGAAAATTGAATTCCTCACCATTTCGAACTTTGTCATTAAACCAAACTATAAATTTTGACCTAGCCTCTTCAGACATTGAGTCGGGTTTGTAATAAGACATATCCAAGTAGGGTCCGATGTAACTCCAAAATTCATCTGTATTCGCCCAGTGAGGAAAGTAACCTTTTTTCATTTCTTGAAGGCCAAAGGTGGATGGAAATTTTGCCAAACCAAAACTCATGAAATTGAAAGAATCGATCAGACGTACACCGTTCAGTTCTAACTTCATAATATTGTTTCCATTCATGATCACTTTTGGAAGTTTTAACCCAACTTTGACAATATAGTCAAGAATGAACTGACCGTCATAACCTTTGAAATTATGGGCAATAGCCGTAACCCCTTTATGATGTTTTGAAAAGAGCCAGTTGCAAAATTGACTCAAAGTTTCTTCACCTTGAAAAATAACTTCCCTACCCTCTTCAAATTCACTGCATGTAGAACAATGAAAATCAAGTGATTTATCGATACATTCATCACACGCTCTGTGTGCAATACAATAATTCGGGATGTGTACACCTGTGTCTTGTTTGCATTCAAAATCAAAGAAAATAAACTGTGGTTTTTTGACTACAGAAGAACTCGTCTCGTCATCGCTGTCATGGTTCAACTTACTTTGGTAAGGCTGAATATAGCATTGATGAGAAAAGTTAACAATTCTCTTACAGATATGGCACCTTTTCTTTCCATTGCAAACATGATTTTTCTTTCTGACATGATATTGTGCACCGCATTTCGAGCAGAGTTTCACTAATTCACAAATGGATTTCTTTTCTTTACCATTTACAGTTCTGTGATTTTCAAAGCATTCAGCACTAAAAAATCGTCTACTGCAAACACTGCAAACATATTCTTTTGATTCTGATGGACATTTTCCTTCGCGATAACAACCTTTACAGATATTTGAACAAGCATGACTTTCCCGGTGAGTGTAACCCACATCACAGAACTCACAATAATATCCACAACTAAGAAAACCTTTGATAGATTTGATGTAGTCATAATGGTTTTGATGAAAGTACAAATGTATGATCTTACTATTGGCTTTCACTTCTGGATGTTTAAATATTTTTTCCACTTTTGAATGCTGCTGGTGAACTTTAATGACATAGCCTTTTTCATACAAGAATGTTTGAATTTTTTTGTATTTATCAATTCCTACAGACTGTGTTGGTGAAACTCCAGCTTCATGTAACAATTTCTCAGCTTCAGTCTTTTGAAGAGGACATTTTGAATGACGAATACGATCCCATTTTCTATTCCATGCCTCGGTGTTTTCACGTTCACTGTAGCAAATTCCCACAACAACGGCTCTTGCGAAACATAGTTGGTCATGATTGTCAATTTGAATAATAGATCGCTTCTTCTGGGCAAAAAACTTTGAATCTAATTCTGACGATCTATTTTTTTGTTTTCCGCTACCACTTGGTGGTGTTGTATGTGTAATGTCAAATGTCATGAATCCATCGTTCAAGACGAAATCTGTATTCGATTGTAAAACTCGTTCAATTTCATTCAGCATAGTTTCACCTTGTAACTGGTCTGCAGCTAAAAAAGGAATATGGATTCCCATTTCCAACGAAGGATGATTGATGGTAATTCTAATCATGTCCGTCGGGTTGGCATTTAACTTTCGAATGATTTCACAGGTAACATCGTCAAATAATCCAAGGAGTCTCTGAGGTGTTAATTCTTCAAATTTCTTAAAACTCAGCATCAGCACATGTGATTCTGTTTTAAATTTTCTTGACTTCTTATTACCCTTTTCTGTTAAATCATATAGACTTTTCATGTCTAAGTTAGAGTTGGTACTTTCATCGTCGCTATCATTTTCTTCTTTCAACGGTTTAGTTTTTTTCTTTTTTATTGGTGGAAACACCTCATCGTCACTTTCTTCTTTCAAAGGTCTAGTTTTTTTCTTTTTTGTTGGTGGAAACACCTCATCGTCACTTTCACTGTCTGAATAGGTTATTATTCTTTTTCTTTTACCCATCGTTTTAGCTCTGAGTGAAAAGACAATAATGCCAAAATGAGAAAAAACTAACAATTTATATACCCTCTCCGTTGTAACAGTGTATAAATAAGACGTTAGTTGTGAAAATCTATTCATTCTCCTACTCGATCTCAGACAGTACAGCTGATAAAAAATATGAGTGAGTTAAAGCTGAAAAATACATCACCACTTAGTAAGAGGGTGTATCTGTATGTTAATCCATACACCCACGATTATGAGATCAGCAATATACCATCAAAGTATAATGTTAAACATATCGGAAACTATGTGGGATCATTTTTATCCCAGCAACATTTAGAAGAAAAAGATGTTTACCGTACTACCAGCTACAGAGTTTTGGATCAAGCGATGATTGACAAACGATATGGTGCGAATGGTGTGAGAACAAATATTTGTTTCACATGCAACGAAGCAGGACATTGGGCCAAAGAATGTGCAGAAAAAGAAAATCAGCTAGGAACAATTGTTTTTGTCTACGTGAATCCACACAGTCACGATATTGAGATTTTACCATCGTTTTACAACGTTGATGGTCTCAAAGATATAAAATTCGTCGGCACACTAAATTCATTCTGTAGTGAAAATACATGGAAAAAAAGTTCACCACAAGCTACATCCTCATCGGATGAAACTCAGATCGTAGACATGCAGAGCGATACAGCGGCTAACAGCGATTCAGAAATCTGCAAAATAACAGAACAGACAGAGAAAAAAATATCTACAAACGATAATCTAAGAAAACAACAAACTTTGGATCTAAAAAACGAATTTTCTGCAGAACCGGGTTGTTCGTACGGAAAGGAAAAACAGCAAAACATCGAAAAGAAGAAAAAACGAGTAACAAAGAACTATTTCTTTTACAAATCAACAAAACATGAGGACAAAATCTGTCCGGATGTGGAATTAAAAACCAACGATAGGAAAAGAAAACGTAAAACCAAATGTGAATCTGACATCTCAAAGAAAAAGAAAAAAACATACTGAGTGAAAAAAAGATTTCAATACAATATTGATTATAAACAAAAAAAGACTGACTTGATTTTTTCATTCATTTTTTGTCTTTTACAGTTCATTCATTTTTTGTCTTTACAGTTCATGATTTGATTTTTTTCATTGTACATAAGTTCTTTTTGAAATAAAAAATATAAAAATAATTACTTCTTACTTTTGACTTTTTTCTAGTTATGACTGTAAGTCTTTTTTTTACTTTTGACAATTTGAGAAGAAAGATCTTTCGTGCTAAATGGTTAGCCCTGAAAAGGGCTTTTTTTGAAGGATCTCACATTGACATTCAGCTCTACGATTCTTCCGCCCGATCCACTGGGATGATTTCACATCCACAGTGTTCACAGCAAATCGTCGAAGCTTCATCGTCATCATAAAATCCTTCATCTGTATCTGGACAGTTATGCTTCTGCCCAAGATACTCGAGTATGGAAAAACATTTCCCACACTCTATCAGACATCTGTTTGCACAGTGAGGACATACAAGAATTCGAACCATTCTGGAACAAATATGATTTTTATGTAAAATATCACTGGGCTTTATAGCTTTACAGGAGGATTGAACTAACTGACCTATGACGTCATTTTCTCCTATGTTTTTTCCCGCGTCGGCGTTTCATTAACATTGTGCAATCAAATCGATGGTTATATCGGTGTTTTTACCACTCCTAATTCGGTGTCACACAGTACAATACCGGTGCTTTCCGCCAGGTCCGCCCTCTTTAAAAATTTCAATCCTCTGTAAACGTATAAAGCTCAGTGTTATTTTCATACATTCACCATTTCTTTGATTCTCAGCTAACGATCACTTCGAAAGCAGTATCAATATTCAGAGTCAGTTACAATATGAAGCACAACTTAGATGAAATCAGCTTGGACGATATTCCATCAGTGGAAAACAATGGAGACGTTCTTTCATCAGTTATGAATTCGACAATTATCAATCCACCACCGGAGTTAAATTCGACAACCATCATTCCAGCGACAGTGTTTGACAACATTTATGAAGAGGTAAAGCAGCTAAATTTGAAACAAGATAGCATGATGATCCGAATCATAGATCAGCTGGAGACTTTAAACAGGCATTTGGAGGAAATTAAAACTTTAACCGTAAGTACTGATCAGCTCAGTAGAAATATCGAGGTACTAAGTCAACAAGATCAGCGCATTTCAACACCTCCTGTGAAGATTCCTGTGGAGTTCGAGTTTGATAAATCCAATCTTCACAACTTAGTGGACTCTATCGTAAGTGTTGTGAAGAAAAATCAACCAAAGAAAAATCAGCCAAAGGAAAAACAACCAAGAAAAACAACAAAGCGGAAATCTGAGGAAGTTGGTAACCATATCCACAAGAAGCAGCGAATTGATCAAAAACCAACTATACCAATATTGACAGGACAGGGTAAATACGGGAAAAACATTGACAATCACGTTGATTTCAAGATCCCGAAAAAACCAAAGACAGAACGAAAACAACCAAGAAAAAACAACAAAACGGTAGGAATATGAAAACAAATATGAAACTCGTGGTGTTTGCGAATTTGCATTGCATAAAATTTGTTATATACTGTTTTTTGCGATTAATTCATTGTAAAATAATTCGTTGCGAAAAAATAATTCATTGTGATTAATTCATTGCGATTAATTCGTTGTGAATAATTCATTGTGAAAAAATATTTCAGTGCGATTTTTTTCATTGTTAAGAAAATGTTTTTTCATTGTCAAGAAATTTTTTATGATGCATTGCAAAAAAATGTTTGCTTGTGATTTTTTTCATTGTTAAGAAAATGTTTTTTCATTGTCAAGAAATTTTTTTATGATGCATTGCAAAAAAATGTTTCATTGTGATTTTTTTTCATTGTTAAGAAAATGTTTTTTCATTGTCAAGAAATTTTTTATGATGCATTACAAAAAAATGTTTCATTGTGATTTTTTTCATTGTCAAGAAATTTTTTTCATTGTCAAGAAATTTTTTTATGATGCATTGCAAAAAAATGTTTCAATGTTTAGTTCTGTTCAGTAAATAAAAGTTCAATAAATAAAAGTTCAAAAAACAATAGAGTTCTTCATTCTGTTTTTTCACCAAAAGACTTGTTCTGGTTACATTTTTCCCATACAACGTCTCGTAACTGTTAGTTAAACTCTAGTTTTTTTCTTACCCGAACAAGAAAATGTAACAAACCTATGGATTGGTCAACAATAAAATCCCACGAACAAGAAAATGTAACAAACCCACGGGTTGATCAACAATAAAACAATTAGTATTAGAAAAAACAACGGTGAATCTGATTGGATAACATTAATTTGGAGCCAAAACAGCATGAAACGTAGCATGGAAAAAATGTATGTGCTTTCTGCCAGGTCCGAGCTCTTTAAAAAATTTCAATCCTCTGTAAACGTATAAAGCCTGCGTTATTTTTCACACATTCACCATTTCTTTGAATCTCAGTTAACGATCACTTCGAAAGCAGTGCCAATATTCGGAAGCAATATCAATATGGAAGAGGTAAATCATCAACTACGTGAGGCTCTCCAAGAGTATCTAAATGCCGGACAGCAGTTATTGCAACTAACCACTCGTCTCGTAGGAGAGGAGGAACAAAACCAGCTGCGACGTATAACACAACCATACAAAGATCTCGGCGAAAGATTAGTTCAGCTATTATTAAAGACAACACCGGATATCATCTTGGTTGATATCGAGTTCGGGAGGAAGATTACAGCATGCCCCATTTGCCAAGCGAATTTTGGGTGTTGCCATTAGAACTGGAAAAAACACAGCCTCCAAAAAACAGCCCTTTTCAGGGCTACCCATCTACCACGAAAGTTCTATCATTCTTCAAATTGTCATTTCTTCAAATTGTCAAACTTCTTTCTTTTAGAAGAGTTACACTGCAAAGATTTACAATCAAAAAAGCCATAGGTTAGTTAAACTCTAGTTTTTTTCTAACCCGATCAAGAAAATGTAACAAACCCATGGAATGGTCAACAATAAAACCCCCGAACAAGAAAATGTAACAAATTCATGGATTGGTCAACAATAAAATCCACGAACAAGAAAATGTAACAAACCCACGGGTTGGCCAACAATAAAACATTTAGTATTAGAAATAAAACGCTGGTTCTGATTGGATAACATTAATTTGGAGCCAAAACAGCATGAAACGCCGACGCGGGAAAAACATAGGAGAAAATGACGTCATGGGTCAACTAGTTCAATCCGTCTGAAAACCTATAAAACCCAGTGTCATTTCCCGCACATCGTTCATTCTCTTCGACTTGTAGACAACATGGAGTGTGGTTTAAGAGATATGGATTTTTGGGACCTTGCCCAGCTATCATCCAGAAAAAAGATGGACGACAAGAAGAAGGAGTTCGTCGTACCCCAGACCGAGTGCTGGGATGATGACAACAAGCCAGCGTTCTCGCTAAACTTCAACCTAGACGCTCAGGAGCTGAAAAGGTTAAAGAGGCGGACAGCGAGTAGCTGCGCAGCCTGCAGGAAGGTTGGAGGTTGTGCTTAAAAACACAACCTCCAAAACCAGATCCCTTTTAGGGACACCCCAACAGCCCTTTTCAGGGCTAACCATCTACCACGGAAGATCTACCTTTCTTCAAATTGTCAGACGTAAGTTCTATCTTTTCTTCAAATTGTCATTTCTTCAAATTGTCAGACGAAAGTTCTACCTTCAAGCTGTTAGACGAAAGTTCTATCTTCAAGTTGTCATTTCTTCAAATTGTCACAGCTCTTTTCAGAGCTAACCCAACAGTCCTTTTCAGGACTAACCATCTACCACGAAAGTTCTATCTTCAAGATGTCAGACGAAAGTTCTATCTTCAAGCTGTTAGACGAAAGTTCTATCTTCAAGTTGTCATTTCTTCAAATTGTCACAGCTCTTTTCAGAGCTAACCCAACAGTCCTTTTCAGGACTAACCATCTACCACGAAAGTTCTATCTTCAAGATGTCAGACGAAAGTTCTACCTTCAAGCTGTCAGACGAAAGTTCTATCTTCAAGTTGTCATTTCTTCAAATTGTCACAGCTCTTTTCAGAGCTAACCCAACAGTCCTTTTCAGGACTAACCATCTACCACGAAAGTTCTATCTTTCTTTTAGAAGAGACGCGTTCCAAAAGAGTTATACTCCAGAGAGTTATACTGCAAAGAGTAAGAATCATTCATAGATGCAGAAAAAGACTAAATCCAACCCAGTGCTCAGTCTTTTAGAAAGAAAAAATCATTCATAGAGATGTAAAAAGACTAAGTGCAACTCAATGGTCAGGCTTTTAGAAAGAAAATCATTCATAGGGAAAAAAGCTAAGACCAACTCAGTGATATAAGATAAATTTCCTTTTAGAAAAGAAAAATCAATCATAGAGATGCAGAAAAAGACTAAATCCAACCCAGTGCTCAGTCTTTTAGAAAGAAAAATCATTCATAGATGTAAAAAAAGACTAAGTCCAACTCAATGGTCAGACATTTAGAAAGAAAAAAATCATACATAGGGTAAAAAAAGTCTAAGTTCAACTCAGTGCTCAGACATTTAGAAATCATTCATAGAGATGCAGAAAAAAGTCTAAGTCCAACTCAATGGTCAGGCAATTAGAAAGAGAAAAATCATCCATAGGGTGAAAAAACTAAGTCCAACTCAGTGATCTGACCATTTTTTACCCAGCCTGTCAGTCATAAGGCCGGCACTTTGAATGCTAAATCCCTCTCAGGGTAGAGAGCCTAGGAAAAACTCCCCCCCTTTTCCCTTTTTTGCAAAAAATTCCGCTCAGGGACGGGAGCCTGGGGTATTTTTGTCCCCAGAGTGCCATCCCCAAGGCCGCCATTTTGAATGCTAAATCCCTCTCAGGGACGTGAGTATGGGATATTTTTTAAAAAAATTCTTTCGGGAGGGCAAACTAGGGACACATTTTTTGTCAGGGACGGTGATATAGGGCACTCAGGGACGGTAGCATGGGATCTACCCCCGGCCTGGGTAGATCCCATGCTACCGTCCTTTACTACTAACGGGGTGAGAACGAGTTTGGTGTGACGGGGGTATAAGCGAGTCTGATGTACCAGATTACGCGAATTTAGACTCCCCAAAATGAAATTTTTATTTATAAATAGAAACATTTTCTTCGTATGTCGCAATCTCTTTACTTTCCAACCCACGTAATGTTTTTATACTCATTTGAACTTGTTTCCTTGTGTCTTTAAGATTAAGTACACCGTCTATTAAACAATGTGAGTAGGAGGGTCAATGTCATTTCATGTAATTATGCAGCTGGAAAAGACACGCACATGACATAGAAGACATTTATAAATTAAAGGGATTTGGGATTAAAGATAATACTTATTACGGTACATTTCCAGTCATAAAACCTACCTTTAAAAGGCTATGAAAGATGGTTCCTTTTCTTTGTCAGTTTTTATTGGTATTATCATCTGTAATTCCGTTTCAAGCTTGTGTAAATGTGTTGAATGGAAGCACTTAGTAACCTTTTTATCCCATAGACTGCCAAACGCGACTCACTGACCTCACTGCGGACACTGTAGATCAAGATCAGACTGCACAGAACGTGCAGTCTGATCTTGGATCTACACATTCCGATAAGGAGATATTTTTCTCGAAAACAGAAGCTAGAAATAGCATTATTCGGGTTTTTACTATCGGCTTGAAAGTTTCATTTAACTTTTTAGCAGATTAAGGGTTGAAGGTATCTACCTTCAAAGAAACAGTTCGTAACGGATTCTGCCTTACTGTCGTCTTATTTTCACCCATCGTGACAGGGGATTCAGTACGTTGTGCTTTTTGTTACACATGTACTTAATCTCTATACTGTCTTCCTCTTCCACCATCGATTTAAAGGGGAGTTACTGAGACTTTCTGGCAAAAATCTAAATCCCCCCCCCTTTTTTTTAATATCTTTATAAATTATAAGTTAATTTTAGTATCAGGGTAACAGCACTAAAAAAGTACTCATTATCATTATTTCAAGTTTGGCTTTCTTTTGATAATGCATAAAACACTACGTATTCCTTTTAGGATATTTATACAGCCCCCATGTCAAGTAATTAAATACTTCAAGAGAAGTTAGCTGGTGACAGGATTTGTCATGGGCGTTTGATACAAGGAAAATATCAGAAACAGGCCTTTTTTTAAATCCTTTTTCTACTAAATAAATAAAATGAAACTTTCAAGCCTAATTCAATAATCAAAATTTTGTTATTCCAATGGTAATTTTGGGAGAAAAACATTCCCTTATCGGACAGTGTGGATCCAAGATCAGACTGCACACAACGTGCAGTCTGATCTTGACCTACACTATCCGCAAAAGGTCTTTCAGTCGCGTTTAGCAGCCTAGGGGTTGAGTCAAAGTCAGAGACAATTAAGAATTTTGCAATCATGAAAGTTTTTGCCTAAATACCAAGGCAACCGTTATTGCAAAACATCCTTACATTTTACCTCTTCCGAGTAATCTACCCTGGCCGAAAAAGCAATTGTGGCTGTAAAAAGCTCTTTAAGGGTTTCAAATACTGAGCAGTCAGTTACCAGGATAGTAGTCCAATTCTGGAGTAATCTGATCTTGATATACACTATTCATTCCAGCAAGTCATTTTTTTTTGCATTCTAAGTATTTTGTCAATATGAGGGCTCGTATTCACTAACCATTGAAAACTACATTCTTATTCTTATTCTAGATTAAGGAAGTAACGGAATATCTAATTCGTTCAACTATTTGGTTTAGCTAATCATGAATTATTACTTTACTTTAAACTTTAGAAAATTCTTGAGAATTAGACTTAGAATGTTATTTAAAATGTTGGTGAATACAGGCGAAGATAACACACAGTACAGATTGATCCCAATCCCTTCTTGACGTATATAGATGTGAAGAGGTTTCCCGGTGCATTTATATGTCAAAAGGTAAAAAGGTAAAAGTTGGTTTCATATTTTGAGCAAAATGTCAGAGACCTTATTAAGTAACTCGATAGGACTTTTTAATCCGACCATTGACATTTTCCTTTCTAAAGTCACAGATTATAGGATCCGGTCTGTCATTATCATTATTAGTCAGCTCTCTGGAATTGATATGGGTGAACAATAGGTCATTACTATTAAAATGTTACTTTCTCTTATTCTTTTTTAAACAGTCACCATGCCATCTATCTTAGACTCTTACAACTGTGACGTCAGCCGATTTAGTTCAAGAGCTAAAGGACGACATTTGAGCCATGTTTCGGCAAAAAGGGGCTAAAAACATCTCAATGATGCATTATACCATGCCAGTTATCACATAATTATGGATCCATCATATCCATTTTCTCTAATAAATGACTGAATCCTGAGGTAGAATGCTCCTTGGACATGCAAAACATTGACCAAAATCAATAAGTTTCGGCCTAGGTCAGCCTGCGCGTACTACACAGGCTGACCTCGGTCGATACTTTTTGCAGATGCATTAATCCCCCTGTTCACACAGCATGGTTCATTTGTTAACGAGGGATACTTGATGCTGATGATTCGATTTCTTTCGGATGAGACTTTCAAGAAATCTAGCTCCCATGTGACTGAGAACCAGGCATAACTTACGATGGGCTTTGTCCTGTATCTTGCACTATCCCTTGTCACATAGGCTAACTAACAGCTTCGTCTGGTAGAGGGTTGATATAATGCTCTACACTTTGGTGAAACTTACCAGAGAATAAATTATGTGAATTGAGTAGGTTTAACTTGTTACAAAATTTTAGACTTGGTCATATTGAAAGCAAGTTAAATGTTGTTAAAATGATAAGGTTTATCCAAGAAATGGCAGAAAACATTGTTATCAAAGTACCAGAGTGATCTGTCAGTACTTGAGCTTAAAAAAACCTACCTTGGAGTGACCTGAAACCGTAAGCGTAAGCAGCTTAAATCGTGCTCGCAATCGTGCTCGGGGTCGCCCGTTTGTAATTCCCAACCCTCTACCAAACAGTTGCCTAAGATCCCGAAATATGGCTAATGATGTCAATTTTGGGATGTGTATGTATATAACGTTATCTTTTCTTTAACTATTGATATAAATACAATTTATGAAGTGATTTTCTTAATGTTATTGTATAAATGTTTGCGTTATATTAGCATAGGAAAGAAATGAAGGTTAAGATCTAAAGGAGCCTATTTCGTTTTCAAGCCTCAAATAAAAAAAAAAATCCTTTCAAAACACCGACAACTGAGCGTTTAAATATAGTGATTGTCTTAATGTAATCTGATTTTTTTTTTTAACATCAGATGTGACGTCATCATCCTGATTTCTATACGACTCCTCGCAATCGACCCTTGTTATTCATCATTTATCCTGACATTCCCACAAGTCTTTGCAAAACTCTGGTTCGAACTCTAAATAAAAAAAAAAAAACGGGAAACTAGGAAGCTACCTAGCCAATTAAGGAAACACTAATGAAAAAAAAATTTTTTTTGTATCTCTTTTGTACTGATCATTTGTCAGCTATGGCCTCACTTAATTCAGTGATAAATGAATTTTAAGTTTGATGATTTAATAAAAATCTGAATAGAGCCCCTTTAAGATCGAACGTCACTCTCTGTGCAGTCTAGGCTTGGTAAAGGTTTACTGTTGCACTGTTCTTTAATTACTAGTATAGGTGCGACCATATAAACGTTATACTAACCCAGTTATTTACTTGACATTTTGCTTTTAAATAGTGCGATAACGCCAAAATTAAGACAAAGCCATTTAGAAAATTTTGCTCAATGTGACCTTTCAATACTGGTGAATCTGAGAAACGTTTAAAAAAGCAGTCGTTTTATTTCGTTCATGTACCATACAGTTTCAAAAAGATTCCTGACACATTGCATTGCACAGACTTGTACTAGCGAAAAAAAAAAAAAGAAATACAGTCATAATTAACTCTTTACAAATTAACAAAATTGAGGACTAGACCAAACTGAAAAAATTTGCAGATGACAAATAAAATGTAGCTCCACTGATGATTTGTGTCTTTGATAGGGCAGAAAACAATGTGGGAAAAGGAGAAAATGCTGGTAACCGGCATTTTTGCCTTTACCCACAATGTTTTCAAAAGCCTTCTCTTCCAGGGTCGTTAAATCTCAGGACTGTATGGTAAAGGGATACGTTATTTTCGTTTAATAACTGATATGGACAGGGTAAGTGAGAAAACGAATAACGCAAGACGACGTTCCTTGAGAAAGGCTAGAAGTACAGCTAGTGATAGCGACAGGTAAAAGAGTGCTGTTGATTCCTTTTGTGCCATGGGGCATCAATGGGTGGAGTAACAGCAAACATGGTCCGAGAATCTTTAAATTACGGTTCATGCACAAACGGATAATTCCCATGTTGCATTATACCAACCAGTCACATAATTATGGCTGTAGTGATCACGTCTGAATGCCCTTGGCTTGGGCACTGCAAAACCTGTACCCAGGAGAGGTGAAATGAATATCAGGAAAGACAAATAAGTAAGCTGTCACTGTGAAATGACTGCTATGCTGTGGAATGCCGGTTAGAACAGAGGTCATACAAATTTGCATAAGTGTTTTCTGTCTGTCTGTCTGTCTGTCTGTCCTCATTGTTTAACATGGAAATGTACCTGAAAGGCCGTGCCACGAAGGAAGACATGCTTATGTAACACTACCTAAATGAGCTTTAGGTAGTGAGTGGTATGGGTCTAAGGTCAAGCTACACGTTCTGTGCAGTCTAATCTTGATCTACGCTGTCCTTAAAAGCTATCTACGAGAATCGCCATTTGCATTTAAAGACAAACGTTACTGCAGTGTAACACAGTATGTCACAAAGACGACATTTTTGAAGCAGACCTCTTTTGCTTTTTTACCACACAATCGCAAATTTGACGACCCTGACCTGGAATGATTAAAAAAATGTGAAAAAGTAGAATATGCTGTAATCACCTATCAAACATGAACTCCTGTTCTGAATCCATATTTTAATTTGATGGGTTTTTTTTTTAAAGTTTGTCTGCCTTATTCATTTCAGGAGGCGACGGGTTAACTCTCCACCATACAATCCAGAGCTTTGATGACCCTGAGCAGAAAGACCTTTTGAAAACATGGGAAAAGGAGAAAATGCTGGTAACCAGCATTTTCTTCTTTTCCCGTAGTGTTTTCTACCGTATCATAGAACTTCAGCTCACTAGTAACGATTTTCAATTTGTCGTCTGAAGATGTTTCGAATTTGACAGAGTCTAAAATTTGTCGATTGGGAGGGTTAAAAGGTTAACGTACTTTGATTGCTCTACTATAATTTCGTTTCCTCTGGAGGAAGGGAGTCCATTCTCTTTATTGTAATTACTATAATTGTTAACATTTAGAATTACAGCGTAGAAAAAAAATAGCTGACATTTTGCTTCAGAAATCGTTTAATTGTCGGCTGATTTTGAAGGTCATTTTTACCAGACTTGCGTAAAATTCCGGACTTGTTTATGAACTTAACAATGTTTTTGCTAATTGTCTACAAATTCAAATCCTGGGAAATGACAAAGACTGATATGAGCAAAGCCTGAACATGGAATCTGGCGACATGTGTACTGTTTTTATAATGGTTAATTACAAATAATTTGTCTAAGCAACAGCAAATCACGAAACACTGCAGACGATATTCCAATATCTCTGTTTTGCTAAAGTTTGGGAGAGAGAAGAGAGACAGTGAGAGAGACAGACAGACAGAGAGAGCGAAAGAGAGAGACAGAGACAGAGAGAGACAGAGAAGCGAGCCAGGCAGACAGGCAAACAGACAAACAGCCAACCAGACAGCCTGACAGACAGGCAGACAGACAGAGATCAAACACCGAACAAAAACGGCTGGACAGACAGATAGACGGGCAGACAAACAGAAAGACACACAGACAGACCCAAAGGCAGAAACACACACAGGCAGACAAGACAACATAAAGACAACAAGCAGGCAGGCAGGCAGACATAGAGAGACCGAGAGACCGAGAGACCGAGAGACAGACAGACAGACAGACAAACAGAAAGAGGTCAAACACTGCACTTAGAATTTCACCAATTTAGTTCAAAGCTAAATCTTCAAAGACGTGCATATTATGCTTAGTCAAAATGAATGGAATTTTACAGAATTGTGGTATCAATTACGAGTCATTGTCAGAAACAATGGTTTCGTTTTAAATATTCCGTACATAAATTAAACATGGAAGACGTTGCCTGTTTCATAGAATAGTCTATGAGCGAGCAAAAAGACACTTGACCCTTAGGCTGCTAGGCGCGACTCGTTGTCCTTTTGCCGACAGTGTAGATCAAGATCAGACTGCACAAAACGTGCAGTCTGATCTTGGATCTACGCTGTCCTATTAAGAGATATTTTACTCCAAAAAATAAATTTAAAATGTCACCACTCGGGTTTTTTCACTATCGGCATAAAAGTTTCATTTCACTTATGTAGCAGGATAAGAGTTAAAAAACAAAATGGAGTAAACAAAGTCAGTTTTTACTCTTTATCAAATAAATCAGTGTTTTGACGACCACAAGGATAAAGCCTTAAAAAAAAACTGGGGTAAGGAGAAAATGTTGGCAAAATTTTCTCGTCTGGGAAAGAATTAAATCTTGTTGAATCTTTAACCCTTAAAGCACCAAATTAACAAAACATGCATTCTTTATCGGGCTAAATAAGTGAAATGAAACTTTCAAGCCGATAGTAAAAACCCATATTCTGCTATTTCAAAGGTATTTTTTGGAGAAAGATACCTCTTATCGGACAGTGTAGATCCAAGATCAGACTGCACGTTCTGTGCAGTCTGATCTTGGATCTACACTGCCCGCAAAGGGTCAGTAAGTTGTGCTTAGCCGCCTGAGGGTTAAAGTATAGCAGAGAGTCAAAAATAGTAAATTTCACTTTATTTTGAATGTAGCAAAAATCCAGTGGTGTGATACCTTGAAGAAAAAATCTTGGTCAAAGGTAGACAACTCAGTCTTTCATAAATACCCATGACATCAATAATACGAAGTCACACTGCATGTTTGATGTAGTAAAAATGATCATGCAAATGAGGCAGCTGCTATGAAAAGGGGGTTTTATGCATCTGTGAAATGTAGCCATCCATGTCAGCATGCGCAATCCGCGTAAGCTGATCTGTGTCGAAATCTTTTGCTATTGTTAAATTTTCTGCATGTCAAAGGACAGTCCACCTGCAGGTTAAGTCATTTGTAAGTACAAAATAGTTTTCTATGATCCATAATGATAATATGACTTGCTTGGTATAATGCATCACGGAGATGCATTAAACCTCCTTTTGACACAGTATAGTTCATATTGTTTTCACTACATATGATCCCTTTTCTAAAGGAGTATGGAAAATAAAGAAGTGAGAACATTCATAATTTACAGGTCTCTGTAAATGGACCTTCATCGCTGGAATCTGATTAAAACCGTCGTGACAGAAGTTTCTTAAGTTACTTTCACAAATACTTCAATAACACTTTACCGCACAACAAAAATGTAGACTTTCCTAAATTCAAAGCATTTGCAGACGACAAATTAAACGTGGCTCATGATGGAATGGTGCAATTTGTCTTTGATAGGAAAGAAAACATTTTGGTAAAAAAAATCACGCAATGTTTCAAAAACTTCCTTTCTCGGGGGCGTAAAAGCCGGGGTTTTGTGATAAAGGGTTAAATTAAGAACGAATCTCTTTTATTCATGTCCCTTGGGCTTCGCTAGTAATCAGACAGAGCTTTGTGATGACTTGCCAAAAGACACTCCCACGCAAGCATGTAACCTCTGGGGTCTTTAGCCATATACCAGAGTTGACCGTAGTCGTATCCCATAAGATTTACTAGATCCATATAGTGCGGCGGAATCAAAGTTATAAATTGAAAGATTTTGCAGACGACAAAATTATGTGGATTGTGATCAGAATTGTCTTGAAACGGTAGAAGATCTTGTACGAAAAAGAGACAATCTTTGAAACTTTTGGACACCAGCATTTTCTCCTTTCCACACACTATTTTACCCCTTAAAGCGCCGAATAAACCCATACAAACATTTTCAGTCTAGAAGTAAGACCCTAATAATGTGCACTTTCAAGGATTTTTGGGGTCAATAGCGTTTGAGCTAAGCGGACAGTGTGGACCAAAGATCAGACTGCACCTTTTTTACCTTTTGTGCAGTCTGATCTTGATCTACACTGGCCGCTAAGGAAAATATAGTTATGAAATGCACTTTAAGAGTTAAAAAAAGCCTTCTCCCACTCGGCCCTTAAATATCGGAATGTTTGGTAACAGGTTAAATAAAGGAGCTGTACTTTTAACGTTTATCAGGAAGATGTAAGAGTATATAATTGAATATGAATGACATCAAATTTTAAGTATTTCTAATCTTGGATCTATATCGTCAGCTTATTCCTATAGGATGAAACTTTCTTATTAGTTTCAGTTGATGGTATTTTCATCCGTCCAAAGAGGTCGAGTTAGTACATCTGGTGTTGAAAGTGTTAACTCTTCAGTAGCCAAGGTAAAACTTAGGCTGTTTTTTAGCCAGCATAGATCACGATCAGACTGAAAAGAACGTGCAGGTTAGTCTTGGAAACTAAACCGTCTGACATCTTTTTAAAGAAATGCCTGCCGAAAAACAGCCCAACAAATGCACTAATCAAGTCTTTTCTGCTGACTACATAGATCAATTTCACTTATAAGCTCTAAACCAATAGATAAAATTAAATCTTAGATTTGTTTAAACTTAAGGCATTTACAATCGACAAGCTAGACGTGGTTGAAATGATAGACATTGTGTCTGAAAGTATAGAAAACATTGTGGAAAAAGGAAAAATACTGGTTACTAGCAGTTTCTCCTTTTTTTACGATGTTTTTAAAAGAAATCTTTCTTTTCAGGGTTATTAAAACACGGGGTTGTTTGGTAAAGGTTTGCATCATGTTATGATTGAGTAGTACTTTTACAAGATGTTGACAAAGATTTCACCCTTCTGAGCGTCGGGAAATGACATTAACTCCTTAGTCTGCTAAGCGCGACTCACTGACCTTTTTGCGGACAGTGTAGATCAAGATCAGACTGCACAGAACGTGCAGTCTGATCTTGGATCTACACTGTCCGATTAGGAGATATTTCTATCCAAAAAAAAAAAAATAAGTTTGATTGATTGATTGTATGGTGTTCAACGCCGTTTTCAACATTATTTAAGTTATATCGCGGCGGCCAGTGCACCTATCCATGCTTTCCGAGCGTCTCGTTTACCAGTACTCCGCACAGTTTTCTTTCCAAGCCACTGGCTGCTTTCCCACATAACCATCGTCGAAAAAATAAGTTTGAAATAGCAACTTTCGTGTTTTTACTGCCGGCTTGAAAGTTTCATTTAACTTATTTAGTAGGTTAAGGGTCAATATATTATTCTTTCGATTCTAAGAACCTAGACAAATAACAAAGATTACATTGTAATGCAAATGTGTTCTGGCTAAGTACGTATAATAGGTTACCGGGCAGTGTAGACCCAAGATCAAACAGCATGTTCGTTGTAGTCTAATCTTGCGTCTACACTATAAACGCTACATCGTCTTTAAATAGACCCAATGCTCTAAGGGTTTGGATTACGATCCATACATCTACGTTCTAACTGAAATGTTCAAACGTAAAAAAAGAAACGACAGAAAAAAAATAAATGAGCCATGCTCTGGCAAAAGGGGGCTTAATGAATCTCCGTGATGCATTATACCAAGCAAGCGATCACATAGTTATGGATCCACAATAGCCACTTTTTTATAACAACGGACTAAGTCATGAGGTAGACTGTCCTTGGACAGACAGATATGAAATTGACCAATAGCGAAAAGTTTCGGCCCAGGTCAGCCTGCGCGGACCGCGCAGGCTGACCTGGGTCGATACTTTTCGCAGATGCATTAAGCCCCCGTTTCACATAGCATGGCTGAAATGATATTTTCGGCAGTGACAAATTATTGGTCCATTGAGAGATTTCTCATTCAATACAACAAGTTTAACAGCTCAATTATTTATAATGGGATCTAAAATCACGGCGAGGTCGCTCGGTACATCAGTTTATTGTTTTGTCACTCCATAGATCAATCATGAGTGTTTCGTAGTAAGCCAAGTAAACATGTATACTTTACCTGCCCTTAACGCCGACTGTCACACCAAGCCCCACTGATTTTTGTTTGTTTGTTTGTTTATTTGTTTGTTTGTTTATTTATATTTTTATTTGTTTGTTTGTTGGTTTGTTTGATGGTCGCCGTTTTCAACAATCTTTATGTTACATTGAATCGGCCACATTAAAGTTACATGTTACATTTAAATTTTCTTTTTCCAATACGCCGTTCATTATACTATCTAAGCCACTGACTGCTTTCCCACGTTAACCATCGTCGAAACAATGATCAACAGTCAGAAAGGAATTATTCCTGTCGCAATGACTATCATCAATCCTCGGAAAGGAAATAGACCAAGCTTCGGTTCGAACCGTCGACCCTCCTGGTTTCAAACCCCGTACGATACTAAGTGACAGGCCTCTGCATTGAGCACCGGTAACTCGCTGATAACGTGTACGACTTGTAATCAAGTGAGCTGTCATTTCGATAAATCTCATCATTTGAATCACATACAATTTGTCGGCTGCAAAATGCTTTCAGTTTAGAAAAGTAAATAAAGAAAAGTCGTCTGGTGAAGAGTTAAACATGAATTTATTTTTATTATGCCTATTTTGCAAGGATTTATCAGAGTCCTCCACCAGTCCTGCAGACCTTGCTTTACGATGTATTGAGTTTGACTGCCAACTGAATGTGGGCCAATAATAGTATCTTCCTTTTACAGGGTAGAAACATATCGGGGCAAAAAAAAGGGAGAAAAATACTGGTGACCAAAATTTTCTCCTTTTCCCATAAAGTTTTGGGAGCGTTCTTCTTCAGGAATGTTAAAACACGAAAGTCTTTTGGTAACCAGCACTAAATATGGCTTGCAACACGTGAAAAGAGGCATTCGGACATTTGCGTAAAGTGTCGTTTTGGATCAGCCTGCGCAGTTCGCGCAGGCTAATCTGAAACGACACTTTCCGGTTTTTTTTTGTAATTTTTCTGTTTTGCGCAAGCCTACTGTGATACGAAATCTAATGTAGTTGTAAAGTGCCGTCTCGGATTAGCCAGCGCGGACTGCGCAGGCTGATCCGAGACGACACTTTACGCAAATGTCCGAATGCCCCTTTTCGCATGTTGCAAGCCAATTATGTAAATTCGACCTCTTTCGACGACTGAACATACAATAAAGTTTATAGCGAAACCTTGTAAGATTTCTTTTATCATAGGCTTTTTTACTCAAGTGGGCAGTATAGACCTAGAACAAACTGAAGTCTGATTTTTGTCTATGCCGTCCGCCAAAGCCTAACGTTTTCACCTATGGCACTGCTAGGGTTACACACGTGAGTAGTTGCTTTAGCTTCCCAGAGATTAAGGGAACAGTACCCAAAGCGTTGCAAGTACGAGTACTATACTAGAACGCGTACAAGCTTGCACGGCTCATCTTGAACCTTTGACCCTTTGAACCGACGGAATTATAATTGCACATGAGGTTTACTTGTAGAACTAATGCCTACTAATTAAGAAAACTCTTTTAGAAATTTTTAAAAGACTTTTTTTTTTTTATCTATTACTTACGAGAAGAACTGTTACAACAGGTCAATGGATCTTTCGCATGCTATCGAAAATCTTCTTCAAAGTTCATTGTCTACAATTTAAAACAAGATGAGGCTGCATCGAATATGTTTATGTGCTGCCTGATCTAGATATATACGTATTATCAGAAAATCTGATATGCGCTACAGGTTTAAAGCACTGTAGAACAGTATTCACTAAATATGCCAAATACCATTGTACGAGCGGTATTCTAAATTTACAGACTAGCGTTTGAAATGCTTGGGAGAGAGAACGTCTCGACCAATCAGATTACTGGCCTTGGAAAATAAAGATAGAATAAAAAAATAAGATTTTTGTGCATACACTTCTGATTTTAATGCAGATTGTTAATTTACTCTAGACCCTTATTTTTTGCATTGTTTATTCTATTTCTAACGATTATTTTGTCCCAGTACTTATGGAGCAGTATAAAACTTTAGTATACGCAAACCTATTTCGCAGGCTCAGCATTTTAAATGTTAAAGGGACATTTTCTCAAGAATAAATTTTTACATCAGACGTAAAAGAATTTTCTTAACCGCTACAAATATATGAGCACCATCCAAGCACTATCAATTACGCACGTTGATCAACTAGCCATGGCCCATATCTGCCACCAACGTGCAACTGCCTGGTTACTCATTCAAGCACTTTTCATTATGCACGCTGCTTTCATCTCTTTCACTACCAAGTAAATAATTAACATTTTTTCATTTGCTATAAATATAGTTGCACTGCAGGATGAAGAGACAGTTTGACCTTAATCCAAAATAAAGTAGTGGACAGTGTAGATCAGAGATCAGACTGCACGTTCTGTGCAGTCTGATCTTGATCTACACTGTCCTCAAAAGTTTCTGGTGTCGTCAACAGTAAGGAAAGATTTAACTAGCACACATTAACTCCAGTCCTCGTCGCTCTTCGATCTATCTCTACAGCATTGCGGTTAAGGCTTGTACGTATGTATGTACGTGTATTTATACTTATATATGCTTATACTCCTAACATTATATCTAACCGCTCTCCGTGACAAATTCAGGACATAAAAAAAGTTTTCTGGTAAATAGCGTTAAATCTCCTTTTCCAACAAAAGTTTCTGCCCTTTCACAGACAAATCCCATCATTTGCACCATATTCACTTTGTGTGTCTGAAAATGGATTTAATATTAATAAGTCTAATATTTGTTCAGGTCTTGTGTTGCAAAGAGTCAACCCTATACCAAACAAAATCCCTTGTTTCGACAACCCCGGAGATGGAAGGCTTTTGAAAACATTGTAGGAAAAATAGAAAATACTGGAAAGTGGCATTTTCTCCTTTTCCTGCGGTCTTTTCTATCCTTTCAGAAACAAATAATTCAAGCCTTTTTTTAAATTTTTTGTCTCGGAATGGTTTCAAATCAGAGGCGTCTAAAATGTGTCACCTAGTTAAGTGTCAAAGCACACTGCCATTTAGTACAGACTAGGTTTTTTCCCGCGACAGACAGCACACATTGACAATCACTACAAAAATATCAAAGAAGTCCCATTTATAGACAAAACACTATAGCCATAAATCCTTCAGAATTTTCAAGGTTGTAAAAACCGTGCAGAAATAAACGAAGCACGCAAACTCAAATAGTAATACTACAAAGAAAAATGATATGCACCTGGAGGTGAGAGAGTACGTTTTCACTACATGAAAAAGAACTTATGCTCCCAACAAACTTACAGATAACACAAATTATACAAGATGCCACAAGTTTTTTTTTTTACAAAACTCAAAGAAATAATGAACATATGTTAACGAAAGTACTTGGTTCAAGAGACACCATTCTTTGTTGTAGTCTTTTAGCTTAAAGTTTATTTTCAGACATGCAACTGTTTAGCATAATTGACTTTGAAGAAAATAAAATGATATTAAGGAAAGGAAACTGTAATTTTGAATGATATAAAAAAAAAAAACATGGATCGTTAGTTCAGGATATAGACACAAAGTAAAAGCGTTCATTATTTGGGGTTTGGCTCATGCGCCAAATGTATGCATTTCGAAAGCCGAAAATACAATCCGCTGAAACTCAGAGACATTTTTATCTTCTGGGTTGGACTAAACAAGCAGAAGGTATAGATCCTAGATCAAAATGCACTTTCCCTGCAGTCTGATCTTTATTCATGTCGTCTTAAAAACTCCTTGTCGTTTCCTATGGCACCAAAAGGTTAAAACCACATACAGAAATAACGTAACATGCATACTCAAATAGTGATACTACAAAGACTAAAGTTTTGCATAAAAAGGTCGGAAAGTACGTTTTCAGTTCACTGAAATAGAAGTTCATTTACAACGGACTTTACGAAACCAACACATTCTTTAAAAAAAATGAAAGTCAAAGTAAGAAGAATGAACATACATTCACGAAAGCACTTGATTTTTACTTGGCAGAATGCTTTCTTCTAGCCAATTTCCATTCAAGATATTCTAAACCACACAACTAAAGGTACAATGCACAGATGCAACGATTCCTGTGACGCCCTTGAACATTATTTCGACTCTGTCTATGTCGAAAAGCATTAAATTGCTCGAAAATAGTGATTCCGGGAGTACTGTTAACAGAGGCGCCATGGACAAAGACAGATAGCTCTGGTGCCGTTATATGAATGAAAACTGTTGAAAAGGGATGGACCTCAATCAAGCCAACAACCAATTTAATACATGCAGCTTTATACAGATACAACTTAAATGCATCTGCCGAGGACAGCTGCCGAGTACATTGATTGCTTGGTACAAACACTTTTTGTTTTTCAAACATGTTTTCTGGATATGTTTCCTAATCCAGAGAGCACGATTTCCTTTCCTTAAAATATTTTTTCATCGCAGCATTTGCCAAAATTTAACGCATCAGATCGTCCTAGAACGCCCTAGGTTACTCCCTGTCATATATTATATGGCCTGCAACACGCGAAAAGGGGCATTCGGACATTTGCGTAAAGTGTCGTCTCGGATCAGCCTGCGCAGTCCGCGCAGGCTAATCCGAGACGGCACTTTCCGTTTTTATGTAATTTTCCGTTTTGCGCAAGTCTGCTGTAGCAAAAAATCTATTGTAGTCGTAAAGTGCAGTCTCGGATTAGCCTGCGCGGACTGCGCAGGCTGATCTGAGACGACACTTTACGCAAATGTGCGAATACCCCTTTTCGCGTGTTGCACGCCATATAGACGACAGTAATATCTTTATAGAACTTTAGCCTATTTCATATTAGTTACTGTCAGAGCATGCTTGTTGATTTTTATAAGATTGTGAAAGGATCCAGTTGATGAATGGCCCACATGTAATGTTTGTTGTAATATTACATTCCAGAATGGATCATTTACCAGGGGTGGATGGGATCCGCATTAAGATTCCAGCAATATTCTGAACTGCAAAAGAGTATCAACATTCTACCATACATTTTGAAACCATAGTCCGTAATTGACTGTGGTTCTTATTTATCGACTATTTGTACGATACATTCCTAGTCTAATGCTCAAGAATTTTCTAAATTTGAAAGTAACACAACTTTGGATTGGTTTAATCCAATAATTCAACCAATCTGAAGCAGCACTACTAGCTAAACCTAGAATTAGACTACGGATGGACTTAAGAACAGTTGGTGAATATGGGCCCATAAGTAGCATAATCACGATCACGTGAACTTAACCTAAACCCTTTTCCGGAGGACAAAATGGAGGCTCGTCATATTAAGGACATTTAAAGACAACAAATAAATGTAGATCAAACGATTGAAATTATCTCAGGAAGTATAGAAAACATTGTAGGAAATGGAGAAATGCTGATTAACAGGATTTTCTGTCTTTTCCTGTTTTTCCTATGATGTTTTCAAAAACTTTTTTTTTTCTCAAGGTCTTAAAACACTGGATCGTTTGGTAAAGAGTAAAGGTTCACAGATACCGAAAGTCGATCTTCAACGAAAATCTATTTATGGTTGTGCGTAAAAAGAAGTTAGGGAATGAATCAAATGCTATTTTAAAATTGTTAATATTCCTTAATTGTCTCAAACATTATGGTTTCCCATTTATGACGACTTTCTTCAAACGGTAGGAGATAAAAGACAAATTAATTCAAAACAATCACCACCATCAAACACATTTTTGGCGTCAAATTTGCTGTTTCCGAGTTTGGAAATAAAAGCTCTGTTGATAAGCATAACGTAAGGTTTGGCAGATGGAGCGATTGTTCGTTCAAGAGCACTATCTCCCTTTGCAACAATGTTTTCAAACGTGAAACGTTCTCTGCCAGTCTTTAGACTGGTTGTTACATACGACCGACGCCTATTCTTACACCCGTTTATTTTCTGGCTCTGTCTATAATATCGAAAGGGGTTCATCTGGTACGGAGTGTCATTGTTTTTAGACGAAAATAAGAGCTGAGGTTGAAACTTTTATCATGAAATGTCACTGACCTTAGTCTGTTGTATGCAATCAGTGCTTTATGTGGGCGATGCTGTCGTATTAGGATGGTTGGTTCCTTCTTTTCTTTGCCGCGTCCCTCGGTCGAAAGGACATGCAATACATATTTCGTTACTTCAATGGACGGTGTATAAAAAATGAAGGCTTAAAACACTATTTCGACTTACTGAGATGTCGTTTGATGTCATATAAAGGATGATCCGTTATAAGACAGATATCTTATTCAAGCACGTAAGTAAGTACAGAGTGATAATACACACACAAATATTGTCATGAAAATAAATCAAGAATCTACCTGACAATAGATGAACAACAACATTTTTCTCAAAAAACCTAAACTTATTTGTAGATACAGCAGTACTTGTGAATGAATCAATTAATTAAATGGAAAAAACGTCATTCTTTCTATCAATACTTGCTTTACGTACAAAGTAAGGTTAGCAATTCACTTTTATTATCCAAACAGAGAAGCTGTAACAATATAATGGTGTTTGGATTTTTATAAAAATATTCTTTTATATACTTTTTCCTCAAATAATGATGGCATGAACACTTCAAGATAAAATGGAATTTGTCCTCTATGTCACCAGAGTTACAGATAAGACATCCGTTTGTTTCTGTGAATTCTGTTTGGACTGAACCTACCAGTTTGTACACGAAGCAAATGAGATTAACTTCTTAACTTCTAAACACAATCATACACATTTCTCAGAATATCTTTTTCTGTGTTTGTCACTCTAAAACAAATATTTGTCTTATCTGTATTTACCGCTAAACTCTAGTTTTGTAGACATACTCTTCGTATAACTAATTTAAGCTTTTTTTGTAAGATTATTAAAATTTCTTTTCTAAGAAAATTACTTATTCCTGTTTCAACATTATTTTGCAAGTACATTTCAAGATCTTCCATGAAGATTGTCCACAACATAGGTGAAATTACCGTCCATTGCTTAAGATCAATAAATATTTCGAACATATCTTAAAAGTTACGAACATATTTTACAGGTGATTTTACATGCGAATGCATGTCCTTCATAACTCTTTAACATTTACCACCAATACCGAATTTGTACATTTTTAAGCATAATGCATTTCTATTCATACAGTCGAACGCTTTTATAAAATCTACGTATGAACAGTATCAGCGCTTATTTTCATTTAAATATAACTGAATTATTGAATTCAACTCAAATATAGCATCTATCGTAGCACTCTTTAACAATTTTAAGCATACTGAGCGTCTGACAAAGTGTTAGTCTGATTACAAAATTTAACAATACGCTGATTCAGTATACAGGTAAATAAATTCGAGGAACAAATACCCAAAGTTATTCCCCTGTAGTTACAAACATTGTTAACGTCGCCCTTTTTCAATGAAAGTACAATAATGCATTCGATCCAACTATGTTATCAAAAACATAGTCAAAAATGTCGCAAACATGACGGCCTAAAATGTCAGTTTTCATTAAAGTACTCATACAGTAGACAGTCGCTACCATGTGATTTACCTTTTGATAATGTTTTAACAGCAATATGTAACTCATTTATAGTGATAGGACAGTCTAACCTGTCAAAATAAATATTTTCCTCATCAAAATTGTGATTATTCACAAAACTATCTGCATCAATGTTATTCTTTTGAAAGATGCCGTCTTCGAGACCTGTAAAAATGATTGAATTATTTACACATAAGCTATTTGCTTATTTGTTTTCCTTCTTGTTTTAAAGAATGAACAAAATCCCTTGAGTTTTGCTGATTTAAGATTCTCAATGTATTTAATTAATTTTCTATAATGCTGTTTACGTTTACTCATTACTAATTACTTACAAGGTGTTTTTCTCGTGACTATATCTTTTACGTGATACATGTATTTCAATTTTGAGATGTTTCAATTCTACGCATTTTAAAACTTTTAAGTGCGTTCACATATGACTTTTCTGCTTCTATGTATTCTAAATCAAACCATTCTTTATTCTTTGGCAAATGTGTATCTGCAAAGGAAATACTTTCAAATTCATTGCTAACTTTGATCGAAGAACTAAAACGGGGATCAGCAATTTCACGCAAAATAGCGTGAAATCATTAGCAACTTTATTAACTGAATTACTATCATGAGTATTCAAATTCTGGATGAAAAATGAGTTCAGCTGGCACTATGTACTATGTTATGTGGTCGTATATACATGTATAGCCTTTTCCTTTGATATGTACAATGTCTATTTCTGTGATCTAAATTCAGCGATCCAGCTTGGCCATATCATGGGATCTTTATAATTGACGGAAGGCAAAGTCTGTTGTGCGCAGTCTGTGTTTAGCTTGGCGCTATCGTTGTTCTTCACCCTTGCCTAGACGTCGGTCTTAAGATGCAAATTACAATGAAACGTTCAATATCTTAAACCACAGTGTTATAATGTTGATAAATTATGTCTTCAAGCATGCTCTATTAAAAAAGCAAAAAGGTAGAAATGGTAAGACGAATTTGACAATTGTGACGCCAGGAAAGCTTACACTCGTACCAACTTAGATGGTTTAAACGATCAAACTGCTGAGAATGTACTGCCTGAAATTGGGTCTACACTTTCCGATCTACTAGTATATGACTTTCAGGTGTTGATAACATGTATTCATGAAGCTAATTAAGAGCTGACTCAATAAAAAAGGTAATACAAAGAAGGACAGCTAAAAAAAAAAGAGAGTTAGATGGGTGCATTTAAAATTGACAAAGCGAATGATCTGACGCAAGTATCAAAGTGCATACATAAAATGTGGATAATTTTGGTGCACATTGCAGAAATAAATATCGTAAGCTTCGTCAAAGCTTTTTTTACCAAATGGACAAAGTTATCTTCCGAGGTCCAAAAGTATAATTCCCGTTTTAAAAAAATGTATGTGAGCTGCGCCATGGAAAAAAAAGTTTAAAACATTTCCGCAATGAATTTAACTAAGCAAGTCGTATTATGGTCTTAAATCAGTCTGTAAACCGACTGAACCTTAATGCAGAATGATCTTTTGACATGCAGAAAAGTTACCAATAGCAAGAAGTTTTGACTCATGTCAGCCTGTGTAGACTATGCAGGTTGAAATGAGCCGATACTTTTTGTTTTGCAGATGCATTTAACCACCCTTTAACAGATTAATCTTAAACTTTAGACTTGTCCATAATGAAAGGAGTTTCAGACGTCCTGTTGAATGTGGCACAAATGATTGGATTTGTCCTTTAGATAACAGAAAACACGATGGGAAAACTACGAAGCTTCTAGTTACCAGCGTTTTCTCCTCTAAACTCGATGTTTTCTAAATCCCTCTTCCTCAGGGTCGGAAAGACACGGGGTGTATGTTAAGAGCTTGTCTTAGATAATAAATAGAGGATAATCAACAAGTGGTGTATGGTATTAAAAATCTGTCACTGGAATGGGGTGTGATGCGGTTGAAAAACGAGTCCGAAGGACGAGTTTTTAAACCGCATCAAACCCCATTCAAGTGACAGATTTTTAATATCACACATCACCAGTTGATTATTCTATTTTTTATATTCCTAATTCTCCCTTTGTTTACTAATAATTATCAAGAACGGTAGGTATACATGTATAGGACTTTTCCTTACAAACACAAGATCCATTTTTAGCACAAGCAAGCTCTGACGCAACAGATGACGTAACGCTCGAGGGTATGTTACGTCATCTATCTCTCCATTTGAAGACATGTATGGTTTTGCACCTTTATAATTTAATACCAGCCATATGACATTAGAAGAAGAAACAGTTAACCCTTTTCCACATGACAAGTTTAAGACTTTCCCAGATTAAAAACATCTTCAAATGACAAATACCATATTGGTACAAAAGATCTTAGATCTTATGGAAAAAGGACAAAATGCTGGTTGGTAGTATTTTCTCTTTTTTTCCGCAATATTTTCCAAGAGCTCTCTACCACAAAAGCTATCTTCTTTTCTTGAAATGTTTTCAAAAGATTTCTCCCACAAGGTCGTTAACTCAGGGTTGTTTGGAAAGACTGCACCGAGAATCTTTTCACTGTGCTGTTATTTACTAAAGATGTTTAAGGCAGAGACAGAAATATTAGACTGTGAGAAATATAGGAAAAAAAGTAGTTCCGGCAAACTTTCTAAAACTTTATCATCACTAGTGATGATGCGATATCATCACTAGTGATATTATTCACAATGAAAAACTGAAAAAATAATACACTGAGAAATCGCAGTAATTCTCTAATAGGAATACATTCTATAATTAAAAAAATACGTCTCGAATGACGGATATGTGATGAACGATCACAATGAGAAAAAATTAAGTGAACTGTTATAGTCTGAGTCAATGTTAAAAATGCAAATCCCGAAGTTAGTCGATAACGTGCATGGTTAGTAATCAACTACCAGCTCGGCCAAACTCTCTACAAGGATTGATGATAGCCATTGCGGCCTGATTCATCCCTCTGTCATCGCTGAACAATGCATTCGTATTTATATGGGAAAGCAGCCAGTGGCTTGAAGGGAGTGTTTTGTGTAGTTCTGGTAAAAGTAAACGGCAAGAACGCATAACAACTAGAGGCCCTTGATGGCCTGAAATCGCTCTACTGGCAGTGATTTTGCTTTTTTGCTAGCATACATTATGAATTCATGACGCAAAAAGACAAAAGACAAAAAAACACGCAAAAAAAGGGGAGTGTTCTTACAACTGGGCCTGAACCCACTAAGACAGTGTAAGTAGGCATAGTAAATTGAACAAACAGTGAAAAAAATGAAGTGCATTTTCTGAAAAATAACTGTTAGGAATCCAGCCAAATTTTGTAGGGTTTCAGTACACCTTGTATTAAACAATCCCAACAAATTTCAAAGAAATGTGACAAATAATGTGGACTTTGTTGTGTAAACAATACTAAGTTATCAAATGGCTGCTTTTCCTGAACAGATTACTAGATTTTCTTCACTTTATTACAATAGAGTTCAATCCCTTGATGAACCAAACAATCTTTGAAAGTTTCAAAAGAATTGGATCAAAACTGTGGACTTCATTGCCTAAATAAGAAATGGAAATTTTCAACTTTAAATGGCTACTTTTCCCATACTGTTTGTTGGATTTTTTTTTTTTTTTTTTTTTTCAAAATCAATAGGGTTCAAGCTATTGATGAGATAAACAAACTGTTTCACAAAAATCTGATAACAAATGGATTTTTATCATGTAAACAATAAATGGAAATTTTTAACTTGAAATGGTTACTTTTCCCATACTGTTGGTTGGAATTTTTTCAAAATCAATAGGGTTCAAGCTATTCATTAGATAAACAAACTGTGCAAGTTTCATGAAAATCTGACAACAAATGCAGACTTTATCGCGTAAACAAGAAAAAGACTAACGGACAGACGGACAGACGGACGGGCAGACGGACGGACAGACGGACAGACGGACGACGGAAACCATATCATGACATAAGCTCTGCTGGCTTTCAGCCAGTAGAGCTAAAAAGTGCACTTACCGCCTCGGTATAACTTAAGTATTGTTTAAATCTTAACCCTCTACAAAACACTACCCGGTTTTCACGACCCTGGGAAAGAAGTCTTCTGAAAACATTGTGGGAAAAGGAGAAAATGCTGGTAACCAGCATTTTCTCCTTTCCCCACAGTGTTTTCTACCCTTCCCAAAACAAATTTCAATTTTTGAGTCACATTAATTTTGTCGTCTGCAAATGTTTCGAATTTGGACTAGTCTAAAATTATGTTGTTTCGTAAAGACTTAACAGGACAACACAATTTTAGAGTTGCCCAAATTGAAAGCATGCAACAAATTCAGTGTGACTCAAATGATTGGATTTGTATTTGAAAGGTTAGAAAACATTGTGGAAAAGGAGAAATGTCAGTTACCAGTATTTCCCCACAATGTATTCAAAAGTCTTCTCTCTCGGATTTTTAGCTCACCTCAGCACAAAGGTGAGCTTTTGTGATAGTGCCGTGTCCGTCTTCCGTCGTCGGTCGTCCGGTCGTCAACAATTACCTTGTGTGTAGTAGGTCACTGGGCTAAATCTTAGAAAAACCTTGTGTGCACTCTAGAGGCCTCATTTTCAGCCTGATACTCATGAAAGGTAGTCAGAATGTTTGTCTTGATAATACCTAGGAAAAGTTTGAAACTAGGTCACGTCGGGTTAAAAACAAGGTCACTAGGTACTGTAGAGGCTGCATTGTCAGCCAGCCTGATACTCATGAAACTTAGAATCTTTATCTCGATAATAACCCGGACAACTTTGAAATTGTGTCACATCGGATCAAAAAAACAGGCCACTGAGACAAATCTTAGAAAAAAAAAAACATGTGTGCGCTCTAGAGGCCACATTTTCAGTCTGATACTCATGGAATTTTGTCAGAAAATTTGGCTCGATAATTCCCCAGAAAATCTTGAAATTGAGCCATTTCGAGTCAAAGAGTATGTCATTTGGTCAAATCTTATAAAAAAGTTTCTGTGCAATGTAGAGGCCACATTTTCAGCCCGATACATGTGAAATTTGTCAGAATGTTTGCGTTGATGATATCTCGGACAACTTTGAAATTGGGTCACCTCGGGACAAAAAGTAGGTCACTTAGACAAAATCACAGGAAAACCGTGTGTGCACTCTAAAGGCTGTACATCTGGTCTGATACTCATGAAACTTTGTCAGAATGTTTGTCTTGATAATTGCTCAGAAAATTTCGAAATTGAGCTATTTCGAGTCAAAAAGTATGTCACTTGGTTAAATCTTAAAAAGACCTTGTGTGTACTCTGGGGGCCATGTCTTCAACCTGATACTCATGTAACTTGGTAAGAATGTTTGTATTGATAAATCTTAGACAGTTTTCTGTGCACTCTATAGGCCACAGTTTTATTGTGATACTAATGAAAGTTGGTCAGAATGTTTGTCTTGATGACACCTAGGATATGTTTGAAATTTGGTTACGTCTTGTCAAAAAATAGGTCACTGGCAAAAATCTTTAAAAAAAAAACTTTGTGTGCACTGTAGAGGCATCATTTACAGTCTGATACTCATGAATATTGATGAGAATGTTTGTTTTGATGACATCTGGTACAAGTTCAAAATTAGGCCACGTCAGGTGAAAAAGTAGGCCACTTGAACAAATCTTAGAAAACCATGTGTGCAGGCTAGAACCCACATTGTCAGTGTGATACTCATGAAACATGGTCGGAATGTTTGTGTTGATGATATCTTTGATAAGTTAAATCAAAGTACTGAAAATACTGACAGACTAGCAAATTTGAAATAAATGGCTATGGTAAAGATAAAACTTGATTGGTTTATACAAGATCGAAGAAAAATTGTCAAATTCGGTTATTGAGTCCGTTCCAGTTCCATCGGTTCATTCCGGTTATTAAGTCCAATCCTGTCTAATCCAGATCCAGTTCAATCCATTGACTTTACCAAACGCTCTTGACTATTTACTTCTCAACACAAGAAATAATTTATCATTTTAAAAGATGTCTGTCCTCACAGACGAACGGACAGACAGTGTAGATCAAGATCAGACTGCACAGACCGTACAGTCTGATCTTAGATTTACACAATCCGATAACCTTGAGGATATTTTTCTCAAAAATATAACTTTGAAAAAGCAATATTCTTGTTTTTACCATCAGCTTGAAAGTTTTATTTAACTTTTTTTAAGCAGGTTAAGGATAAAATTGGATTATATAGTTAATCAAAAGCACAAGATGCAATAGTTAACTATTTAACTCTTTACAAAACGAAAAAAATTACACCCCCTCCACGTTAAAAGCTGTTCCAGACCATAAAGTTAAATGTGGCTCAGTTGATGAAACCATATTCTAAAAGGGCTAAAAACAATATGGAAAAAGGAGAAAATTCTCACCGGTAACCAGCATTTTCTCCTTTTCCTGCATTGTTTTCAAAGGGCTTCTTCTTCACTTTCGTGAAAACTCGGGATTGTGTGGTAAAGGGTTAATATACAAGTCATAAAATAACAGTTTAACAGATCAGTTTCATGTTCACAATGATCTAAATAATGAATGACTGACGGAATGACAAGGGTTCCCTGTCCAGTGAGGGTTTGTGTAGCTGGGATTTGCTACAAGTTACGGGGGGGGGGGGGTAACTATTTTTAGATCCATTCATGATTTTAAGTATGGCTGTGTAGGAATCAGTGA
Source organism: Hippopus hippopus (assembly GCA_946811185.2). NCBI lineage: Eukaryota > Metazoa > Mollusca > Bivalvia > Cardiida > Cardiidae > Hippopus > Hippopus hippopus. Next base: position 36,213,422 of record OX328097.1, read on the forward strand.
TATTAGCCTGATTTGCATAGGTCACTTAATTAACATATAAGCAAACATCATGTCCCTTATCAATGACATCCTGTACAGTCTATTACTTTGTAAGTAGACATGTTCAAATCGGGATGGTAGAGATTCTGTGCTTTTTGTCAAAATTGTCATATATGACAGAATTAAGATTCCTAATAGTAAAGAGTTATTTTTCTGTGAGGCAGTCTTTGGCAACTGTGAGGTTTTTTGTTAACATTGAGTCTGGCTCAATCTGGATGCCTAAATACTAGCTTCGCTAGTCTAAAAATAGGCCATGTCGGACAAAGAGTAGGTCACTAACACGCATGTGTGTAGCATCATCACAACCAGGGTTTCTTCACCTCTATCTGTCCCATGTGACTTTACTCTTGTGAACGCTTCAGGGCCAATCGCCCTCTTGCTTTAACTCGGGACTTTGTGCGCAGTGTAGGATCCGAAGTATGTATTGTATGTGACTTGAGATTCTGTACAGTGGCGGTCTGTCACTTAGGTGTTAAAAATTGTGTTCACGCGGTAAGTCATACTGGTGCTTTTTCATTTACCTTGATAATTATTATGAAATATTCATATCAGTTATTTGTTTGTTATGTATAGACCATACCAGGAACACGTATGTGCGCTTTGAACCTTCCTTAGATTAATGGGGATGCCTTGATTAGTTGGCCTTGATTAGTAAAAATACAGATGATTTTGTCCCAAAACAATGCTATTTTTATATGATTACACAGCGTTTAAAAACCTGTTTTCTCAACGGAAATTGTATAAAGAGTTTCTTTATTCATATTTTGGTGAGAACATGTCAGGGTTAGGTAACATAGTCGACTACAATTTTCCTTACTCTTCGTTTAAAATGGCAAGCTGAGAAACTTACCGTCGTACAGTCGTCTAAGATCTGTTAACGCTTACAAGTGTCTTTAAAAATTTCTTTTCTCAACGTATCATTTTCATTGAAGGATAAGGAAGATCGTATTCGACCTTATTACCAAATCTTGCCATCTTTTCACAAAAATATGAATAGAGAACCTGTTTATATAATTTCCGTTGAGAAAACAAGTTTTTAACGATGAGTAATCGAATAAAAACGGCATTGCTTTGGGAAAAAAATCATGTCATTGCTCTAAGGTAGGTTCACAGCGCACATACGTGTTCCTGATATAGTCTATACATAACAAACAAATAACTAGGTATGAATATTTTATGGTAGATATCAAAACAAATGAAAAAGTACCAATTGGGCTTACCGTGTAAACACTATTTTTAACGATCAAGTGACAGGCCTTCACTGCACAGAATCCAAAGTCACATACAATGCATACTTCCTGTCCTACAATATGGTGTGGTAGCGAGTGAAAAGAGGCGTGAAGCACATAAAAATGAAAACAAACGAAAAAATACACCTGCAGTGTTCTATATTCTTTTCGTGTCTATCAGCAGTCTTTATGTGAATAACTTTTTATCATAGGAAACTTTGCAGGTACAGCTCTGATTGCATGTTTAGAACAGCGTACTCTAAAGGGGTAATGAACTTAGACTAACCTTTAAACTACTAAATAAATTGAATTAAAGTCCCTGCACATTGCTGAACCGTAAATAATGAAGCCTCGGAGTTTTTCAGCAGAACAAATATCACCATATCAGACAGCGTAGCTTGAAGGTCAGACTGCAAGTTCTGTGCAGTCTGATCTTGATCTAAACTTGCAGCAAAAATGCCTTGAGTGTCGCTAAGCAGTCTAAGAATTAACGCTTAGGCTGCTACGCACGACTCACAGACCTTTTGCGGACCATGTAGATCAAGATCAGACTACACAGAACGTGCAGTCTGATCTTAGATCTACACTGTCCGATAAGGAGATATCTTTGGCCCCCCAAAAAAGTTTGAACAAGCAAAAATGTTGGTTTTTACTATCGGCCTGAAAGTTCTATTTCATCTATGTAGCTGGATAAGGGTTAACACCCCAGTCAGTAAGAGAGGCCAAATTATTGTTATTGCCAGTTAGTTTTCGGATATCATAGATCAACGATCATACTGCACGTTCTGTTCAGTCGGATCTTGATATACACCGTCTCGCAAAAATACATGCAAGGTCGAGTTCAGCTTTCTTATTGTTGAGAAGCGTGGACCGAATACTGCGCAAATGTTTGATTAATGTAAAAATGATTTATTGCAACATCGTATGTAAATCTATCCATTAATCCTTTACCATACAGAATCCACTAAACATGATCCATGCATAGCCTGCTTTGAGATGACATTGCGACATTAGTTTATGTTCTCTTTTAATAATATCAGTACTATTATTATTATCATCACTATCATCAATATTGTGCCTGTAAGAAATTTTGTGTACGTCTCTGTTCCTTAAAAAACTATTTTCCAGACAATATATCTTAAATAAGCCTGTACAGTAATGGATTAATATAATGTGTAGAAAAATAAATATTTAAAATTTACGAGGTCTTTCCTCGACACCCCAGTCTCTCTGTTGTAAAATCCGACAATGTCATCGGTGTCTTATTACGTATTACTTCTTAGAAGTTGATATTTGTTTTCAATGTCAGTGCGTGTACAGTTTCACGTGTTGTCCTTTTCTTATTGTCTATATAAGAGTCCTTCGAAAAGAGTTGAGTATTCGAAATGTTATGCCTAGCCTATTAGCCTAGACGTTAATCCACAGGGCTTGAAATCAAGGGGTCACTGGTTCGAAACTCTAGCCCCTCAAATTGACGGTAGTCATTGCGACATGATTCATTCCTCTCTCACCGCTGATCATTGTTTCTACAATGATTTTGTTGTAAAAGAAGCAGATGTCTTTGGTAGAAGTGTGCGTAGTACTAATAAAAGGTCCTACAGGAAAGCATGGACAGGTGCACTGGCCGCCGCCATATAAATGATATAACTTTTAAAACGGCGATAAACGCCAAACAAACAAACGTAACGTTATATGCAGAATATATGCAGAGTATGATCATCAGATGAGAAAAGGTTTTGTCTAAGCCCGTGATATAGCTTGTAATATCATATAACCAGTGTGATTGGATGCTTTTGAGCTTGGGAATCTCATAATTTGTTGACAACATTTTCTTGAAATTGGATAAAATCGTCTTTATATGACAATTTTCAAATTGTCCAAATTGAAAGTATTTCCAGACGACAAATAAGAATTCGTTCCATTTACAGATTTTACTTTTGAAAAGATAGAAAACACTGTGGGATAGGGAGAAAATGCTGGTTACCAGCATTTTCTCCTTTTTTCCACGATGTTTTCCAAAGCTATCTTACCTAAGGTTAACAGACGGAATTGTTAGGCTTAAACAATCGTTCGTATCCTAGCGACACTAACTGATTCATTTCTTTTGTAGATTTCAGCAGCACTCTTCTAGGGTATTTCAGTGCTTTGTCTATGGACACTCCCACGTGACCTTCGGGAAACCAGTCAGGACATCCTGTTACACGGCCATAATTTTTGGAGTCATTTATGAAAGAAGAGGATATTCTGAAAAAGGTGTTGTGTTCAGCATTAACGCTTTGCAAAATGAAAAAAAAAATAGAATGATTGCACTTGCAGACGACAATTCAAATGTGATTCAAAAACTGAAATTTAACTATGAAAGTGCAGAATACATTGTTGGAAAAAAAGAGAAAATTCTGGTTACCATAATTTCCTCCTTTTCCCGTAATGTTTTAACCCTTTTCCACACAATCCAGACTTTTAACGACCCTGAGAAAGAGCCTTTTGAAAACATTGTGGGAAAAGTAGAAAATGCTGGTAACCAGCATTTTCTCCTTTTCCCACAACGTTTTCTATGCTATCAAACACAGAAATCATCGTTCAACTTGTTGTCTGCAAATGCTTTCAATTTGGTCCAATTAAAAATTTTGGCGTTTTGGTACAGAGTTAAAAAGCGGCCTTCTCTGGGGTCGTTAAAACTCAAGATTATGTTGTAAAGGGTTAACTCGCTAAACCCTGGGAACACATGGGTAGGTGCACTGTCGGCCACGCCGTTTACAACAATAGTACTGATGAAAACTATGGATCACAATAGAAACAAAACAGCAGAAGTCAAAGATTGTGTATTTCTTTCGCCCAAAGCTAAAGTTATACTGTTGAGAATACGAGTACATGATTATTGAATTGTCAGAATAAGATTATTACTCTTTGTCAGACATCATTTTTGACTAGTCAAGTTTGAAAGTGTTTGTAGATGGTAGCTTTAAATGTGGCTGAAATGAAAGGATTTTTTCTTAGTAATGGAGAACCAAACATTTTGGGAAAAAGGTTACCAGTCTCTTTTTCCCACAATGATATTAATGGACGTCTTTCTCAGGTTCGTTAAAACTCGTTGTTACTCGATACAGGTCTAATTTGAGTACAGGCGATATATGACAACGGTTTAGAGCCAATGGCTTGAGTATAGGGGTGCAGCCACTTAATATTTTGACCATTGATCATAATAAATGTTCCAGTCATTACCCTTACCGCCCAGTGCAATAGGTGTGTCACTAAATAATGTGATTTCCAAATAAGGAAGAAAGTCATTCAGTATAAGGCAGGGTATTGGGTGTGTGTAGGAGTGATAAAGTACATGCACGGATAAGAATGTACATCTGTTTATCCGATGGAACTATATTGGTTACGTAAAGGTTAAGTCTGTTTGTTTGTATGGTGTTTAACGCCCTTTTCAACATCATTATAGTTACATTGTGGCGACCAGTGCAACTGTTCGTGTTTTCCTAAAGGTTTTTTTTTTTTTAAATCAGTACCTTGCACGATATTCTTCCCAAGTCACAGACTGCTTTTATACATATACATCGTCTAAACAACGACTGGCAGCGAGAGAAGAATGGGTCCTGTCGCGATGACAATACCAATCTTCAGAATGAATCGGCCGAAGTGTGGATTTGAACCAGCGATCCCATGTTTTCAAGCCAAATTATGGTTACCGACAGAGTTTACAACATGAATTCAGTGGGTTGGTATGATAAAACGGAGGATTGAACTCACAACCCTCATAAGCGGAGGTGGAGCTGCATAATGCACAAAATGACAAAAACAACATGGACGTAATGAACTCAGCAAAATTTCGCAATAATGATAATATAAAGAACTATTTGAATGAGTTACTTTTTGCGTGAGTGTATATAACGTTTACTGGGTTAGATTTTCCTTGCGTTTGTGGACAGCATAGATCAAGATCAGACCTCACAAAACGTGAAGTTTGATCTTAGATCTACACTGTCCGATATTTTGTCAGTAATTAAGGCCTAAATAACCCCGATTTTGAAATGTTTCGACCTTTCCTTGCGACTGATATGCCAATTTCATTTATTTACAAACCCAAAGGGTTTTACCCTTATCCTGCAAATTAAGTGGAATGAAACTTTTGAGCCGATAGTAAGAACCTCAAATTTGCTATTTCAAAGGTATTTTTGGTGGACAAGATGTACTTATCGGACAGTGTAGATCAAAGATCAGACTGCACGTTCTGTGCAGTCTGATCTTGATCTACACTGTCCCCTTAAGGTCCGCTAAAGGTCAGTGAGTCTTGCTTAGCAGTCTAAGGGTTAAGAAATTATATCCGTAATCCGACCGCAAGTCAAATGTAATCTTCACAACCGTATAAAAACTGATTTATTACCAAAATTGGTAATATTTCATTTTATATCATCACGAGTTGGATGACTGTGAAATTGTTTTTAACACATTATCAGTTGCGTTCAACTTTTTGTTATTATCTTGCAACAGAAAATGTTTGAACCATTAAGCCAAAAGAAGAAATAGCTCCGGATGTAGCAATCTCTCAATTTCCCACAATTGAGATTGAGAAACAATATCTTACAATTTATACTTATCACTGTCAATTCTGCTTCCTGGAAACTACACCAGTGCTCGCGCCGAATGTGTGGGCCAATAGACGGTCCCAAAGTTGACTCCCGTTTCCGGGTATCGTACTCAGAACTTTATGATTACGACGCCGACGCTCAATCTCATATCCACGGACACCACAATTTTTTAACTTGTACTTGTGCTTCTAACCCTGATTCATGTCGATCTTCCTAAGTTTTAGAACGCTTTTAAATTTCAAATTCGACTGCTGCAAATTTCTTTCGGGGTTTATTTTACTTTAGCATGTGACAAAGGGAAAAACAATATTTTCCGTGGCTTCTTTTACTTCCATAAGAATTTGATCCTTGAAAATAATGGATGTACATCATAATTTTATGGCCGTTTTAACTCTTTCAGCAGTAAATATATGAGTCACGCTCTGTGAAAAGGGTGCTGAAAACATCCGCAAGAAGTATAGAACCAGGTCAGTGTGCGCAGTCCGCGCAGGCAGACCTGGAAAGAAACTTTTTTTCTATGTGTCAATTTTCTGCATGTCCAAGGACCTGTCTATCTCATGATTCAGTCGATTGTTAAACAAAATGAATTTTATGGATCTATTAGTATATGGTGACTTGCTTGGTATCATGGAGTATGGAGATGCATCAGACCCTTTTGCCAGAGCGTTGCACATTTAAACTCGAACTCATTCGACGACTGAAAAAACAGGTTGAAAAACAGGCTGGACTAAACAGGCGAACAACAAAGAACCAAGATCAGACTGCACCTTTTGTGCAGTCTAATCCAGGTCTATGCCGTTCGCAAAAGCTCCTGTCCACGTCTATGGCACTGAAAGGATTACACGAACATATTAGCGATTAATCTCCCTTGCTTTCTGTCTTTCTTTCGAATTGGCTTTTACTCTGTTTTCAACTGTACTTTTATTACTTCTTACTACCTTAATATTTACCCATTTGTTCCTTTCTATGTGCCCGATCGAAGATATATTACTGCAGAACACGATAAAAGTAACGATATTTTCCATTCTAGTTTATTAACTGATTGATGGTATGGTGTTTTAAGACGTTTTCAACATTAGTTCAATTTTATCGTCGCGGCCGTCGCACCTATCCATGCTTTCCTGGAGTTTCTTTTACCAGTACTCCGCATAATATTCTTTCCATGTCACTGGCTGCTTTCCCACTTATCTATGGTCGAAACATTGGTCAGCGATGAGAGAGGAATGAATCCTGTCTCAATAACAATCATCAATCCTCGGAAAGAGATTTACCGAGTCGGGGATCGAACCAGCGACCCCCTGTTCTCAAGTCCTGTACGTTACCGATTGACCTACTGGGGCTCGGCCCATTCTAGTTTATACACACGTGACAAGTACTGATAAATGAATAGAGATCGTGCTCGGCAGGAAATGCAGCTAGACAGTTTGTCTTACATATTAGCTTATATAGGGCGACGTTTGCCTAAAACCTAGTGCCAGTGGTAGATACCTCTAAAGATCAAGACAGTACAGTGTCCGTGTGGGTTTATCAGTAATTCGGTTTTACCGCAGCGTTTAGTACACTTTACCAACCCAAGTCCGATGTTTCCTGACCAGATCACCAACGCTGGCGACAAACTTCTATTCAAATCAAACCGTGCTTTTTGCAAGGCAAAGTCATAACTCTTCACCGGACAGCAAGAATTTAGAACTGCCCATATGCAAAGCTTTCGCAAATTAGAAGTTAAAAGCGATTCAAAGGATTTGATCTGGTTCTAACGGATTAGAAAATATTGTGGGAAAAGAAGAAAATGCTGTTTACCAGCATTTTCTTCTTTTCCAACAATATTTTCTAAAGAATCTTTCTTTTTTCAGAGTCGTGTTAAAAAAAGGGATCATTCAGTGAAAAGTCCACATAATAGTGAAGAGGTGAGATCTGCCTGGATGACCCTACTAAACATTCCTTCTTAAAGAAGAATTACGCAAAGTACACGGTACAAACCGCAAACACTTGCGGTTGATTTATCAGGGCGATATCTTACGTCGATGACAAAAAGTGAGTTGCGGTTTAAAACATAATCCTTTTAATTCGACCAGATTATGTAGAAGATATTTTCGCACATTTGTCGATTACTTAACCCTTAGGCTGCTATGCGCGACTCAAAGACCTTTTGCGGACAGTGTAGATCAAGATCAGACTGCACGGAACGTGCAGTCTGATCTTGGATCTGCACTGTCCGATAAGAAGATATTGTTTCCCAAAAAATAATTTTGAAATATTGATTGCTTTGGTTTATACCATCGGATTGAAAGTTTTATTTGATTTTTTTTAGACGGATGAGGATTAAAACATTATGACAAAAAGAGCATCTGGCTGCTAAGAGTAGAATTTCGATTCGCCGCAACGTCTTCTTGACTCTTAATCGTCCTAAAAGACTTTGACTACTTGTATTTTCTTATACTCACTTCTCTCCAATAGATATCGTTAAAACATTTACGACCGAACCACTAGGTTTTAAGTTCTAGGCATCTGTTCCACTACTCTTTTACTGTTCTGGTTTTATATACTAAGAGCAGATTGCTTAGCACTTTATATATGACTTTAGGACGTGTATTTACCAAAAACGTTATCTAGGATTCTAATCTCAGGCATTTGTTCCTAAATTCCAGAGTAATGCAATATGCAATCTCTGATTGGTTAAAACGAATGATTGAGCCAATTTGAAATTGTACTGCCTTTTATAAAATTTCAGAATTAGACATGAAATGCAAGTTAAAATGGTTGGCAGAAACAGATTCTGGTATACTGATATGCAGTCCAAAAGTTTTAGAAATACTCCTGACCGGAAGGATCTATTAAGTTGCAATCATCGTTTTGTGTACTCGCCGACCGAAAAAAAAAAACAACCCTCTTTTCATTGATTCAATTGTCCAAAGGAGTTTAAAGCCAAAACCACAAACACCAAATTTGTGGTAAATTGCAAGCAAAGATGGCGCTGTTTAGGTCATCGAAGCGTGTACCCACGCTCACCAACACCCAGGTTCAATACACAATAAAATGTATTCATTTATGATTTGATTCACTTTCTCGCATCATTTGGCCCGACAGTGCGGAGCCGGCGTAAATGTAACAAATTTCCTCTCTACTAATCTTGTGGCCATATGACACACTAAAAATAGTAATTTCTACGATTGTGGGTGAGTTATACCCTTCGAGACCTGCGTACATGTTGAGTCAGTTACACGGAAGGTATATATCAAGATTAGACTGCACATAACGTGCAGTCCCACCTTCATCTAGACCTTCCGTATGGTATTTGTTGCGATATTCTCACAAAAACGACCATGTATTTGAAGATATGAAACTTTTATCACTGACTGAAAAATGCTCCATTCTAATTACTCAGTCTAAGTGTTTATATGTTTATAAACACGTAAGTACTTTTATGAAAGGTCAAAATTGAAATAAAAGAAAGAAAACATTGAATTTCTGCACGTTCGTTTCTAAAAGATTTTCTTTGTTAAAATGTTTAGTGCACTGGTCCAGTCATTAATTTCAGGCCCTCTGACACGGCTGGATCGTAGTTCGAATCCTTCTTGTGAACGTTCGTGCTTGGGCTTACCAGTTCTTTCGGTGCAGTTCTTTCGGGACGATTAGAATTATTGGAAATAACGGTCATGGTCGATATTGATTGTCATAAGTTGTGGGAAGTGAGGTAAATGCATGCAGAATTTAAATGAGGTAAACATTACGCAGCCTGTAAAATCATTTCAATTTAAGCAAGGCAACAACTCACTATAACAGTACTAAGCTGAGACTGGGAAATATCTTCTTACCAAACGACACTAAAACGCAGCAGGACCCACAAAACAATACATAGAGAGATCACTGATTACTCAGTTAAGTACTCATTTTACGTAGGCTCAGAAACATTTATGAGTCAAAACTTTAAAAATGAGCCGTGCTCTGGCAAAAGGGGGCTTAATGCATCTCCGTTATACACGATACTAGCCCAAGTTATCACATAATTAAGGATCCATAGGAGCCACTTTTTTTGAATAACCGACTTTATCATGAGGTAGATTGGTCCTTTGACAAACAGAAAATTGACCAATAGCGAAAAGTTTCGGCCCAGGTCAGCCTGCGCGGACTGCGCAGGCTGACCTGAGTCGATACTTTTCGCAGATGCATTAAGCCCACTTTTCACAGAGCATGGCTCATTAATAGTTTGAGCCATGCTCTTGCAAAAGGGGGCTTAATGCATCTCCTTGATGCATTATACCAAGCAAGTCATCACACAAATATGGATCCATAAAATCCATTTTGTCCAATAACCGGCTGAATCCTGAGGTAGAATGGTTCTTAGAAATGCAGAAAGTTTACCAAAAGCAAAATGTTTTGACCCGTGTCAGTCTGCACGGCCTGCGCAGACTGACTATGGTCGACACTTTCTGCAGATGTATTAAACCCTCTTTTCACAGAGTATGGCTTTTTTTTTTTTACTGACCCTTTATGCTCAAGTTAAATTATTAAAAAAAATTGTTACAAAAAGAAAGCTAAGTTTCAAAGCTGCTCTGTCTTCAAATTATCTTACGAAAATCGGACATTGTGGGTCCAAAATCATACTGCACGTTCTGTGAAATCTGATCGTGATTTACACTGTCCGAAAACACAACACACACACAGACATACATACACACGGCTGCACTAAGTGGTCAATGGTTAGATAAAGAAATAACACCTGAAAACTATATACAGTTGTACATTATTAAAACGACTTGTTTTTGAAGTTTTTTTATCAGATTTGTGATTTTTTGTTTGATATTCACTGAACCATGCCTCACTGATTGCAGGAAACCCTTCTTTCTTTTCTGATGATAATTTCAAGTAAAGCAAACGAAATAGAAACACACACAAATGTCTAATGTAAAAAACCTATATAAAGCAGAAACACATGTTACATGCTAAGACGAAAAGTGCAACTGGCTATTTATAGATGTTACATGCTAAGACGAAAAGTGCAATTGGCTATTTACAGGTAATCCTTTCGGTTTCAATAGTAGGCTATATTATTAACCCTGTACCACACAATCCCCAGTTTTATAAAAAAAAAAAAAAAAAAAGGCCTTTTGAAAACATTATGGGAAAAGGAGAAAATGCTGGTAACCAGCATTTTCTCCTTTTCCCACAATGTTTTCTACCCTTCCAAAAACAAATTTCAAGAAAATGAGGAACAGAACTTAGGCATTCCTCACCATACGTCTCTCCCAATTCCTCAAAGTTCTTCAACAATTTCATAACCAAGGTCATAATTACATGACAGTGAAGATTAAGATCAGGCTGCATTTCCTGTGTAGTCTGATCTAAGATCTTCAATGACCGATACTTTATTAGATATTCTTGAAATTTCAACACCCAGACCCTTTTTCATCGATCAGAAAATAATGTCCATGGTATTTTCGCCGAAAGGCAGATAGGGTGTTTAACACTTGCCCTAACCTTAGGTGAATATGCATGCATAGGGCAGAGACGACGTAAACCGAGATCAGCCTGCATATCTCTGCTGTCTGATCTTAATCTAGGCCAATCCGCTACCCTATTGAATGTTCCAGTCATGGTATCACCACAGAATTGAGATCTTCGTCAGTGATAGTTACTGGTACAGATTTAGCTGGATGAAATTTTAAGTGAACAGTTTCCAGGATTGCAGAAAATATTCAAAATGGAGGAAATATAATCAAAGTCCATCTTGCCTTTTTTTTCAATTTTCATGGTTGACGGGATCTTTAAATGAAAGATCAACATCTGAACACCACTAAAATTGGGTGCAAAGCTATTAAAACGGGATTTTCGACCTGTAATGAAAAAACTCTTTGACAATGTATAAAAATGTCAAACTGACTCATAAAGCTATTGTCGTATTTGGAGGAATATTCTAAATGATTCAACAGACATGTACTTGATCGATTTTTGTTCAAACAGAATCCACTTGTTACGAGGAGTTTCCCCTGGCTTAAATTCTTTCACTACTAATGATGACTTAGTAGATTCTGCGGACGGTGTCGATCAAGTTTAGACTGCACGAAACGTGCAGTCTGATCTTGAATCCACACCATCCGCTATGTAATACTACGACGACGACTAAAATTATCTGAATCGCAGTGGAAATCTACTTATATATCACAAGTAAAAGTCGACATTATTTAATAGATAACGAATGAGTACAAGGCTTCCTAGTCAGTCTTTTACAGTCGTTTGGGTTTCGATTTCTTGACTTTCGATATGAAGAGAAGATATCCTCCGTCTCTCAGTGGTTACATCCTTTAATTTGTAATCATAAGATCCTAGTTCGATACCTGCTAGCCATAACGGCCATGTGGAAGACGCTGCCATGTGGTAAGGCGCTGCACATAGAGCATAGTACTGCTGGTCCCTGGAAAGGCTTTAGAATAAATAAGCTGTGGTCGAATTATGACTGAATAACTACTGAAAGCGATGCAAAAACGTTTTACGATTATAGCCTTGAAAAGTATTGAGTACAAATGAGTCATGCTCTGTGGAAAGAGGGTTTAATGCATCTGCAAAAAGTATCGACTCGGTTAGCCTTTGCAGTCCGCGCAAGCTGACCTGAGTCGAAACTTTTGCTGTTGGTCAATGTTCTGTATATCAAGGGGAACATTCTACATCTTCATTCAATCGGTGGTCAAACAAAATGTATTTTATGAATCTATGACTATATGATGACTTGCTTGGTATAATGCATCACGTGCTTTAATAGATAGAAAAGGTTAATTATTAATTCGGCATTCATATGAACAGATCAAGATCAACCTGACGGACGTAAGGAATGATTTTTGTCTTCTCTTTACCAAAAAATACTAAAGATACACGCCATATGTAGCACTACAATTACTGAAAAGAAATGCGACAAAAACAGACAAACAAACAACATGATTCATGGTCAGACAGGCTTCAAAGAGAATATTCATAACCAAAATAAACAAGTAAACAAATAGACAAACAAAATGTTTCACAATCAGACTTTATTAAGAAAGAAAAAAAGCTAATCCTCGATAAAGTTTTCCATAGCAACGCAATCATCTTCAGTGAAATGTGAAAGCTTTGAATGGAATCTCGAAACTTGACAAGTATCTTAAGATTGTATTGTTATTGCCATCTTTATGAGCATCGCGCGGCACACTAATCCTTAACACGTTAAATAAGTCAAATGAAACTTTCAAGCCGATAGTAAAAACCGAAATGGTGCTATTTCAAAGTTTTTTCTTCTTTTTTTTTTGGGGGGGGGGGGGGGTGGGGAAAGGGGGTATCTCCCTATCGGACAGTGTAGATCTAAGATCAGACTGCACGTTCTATGCAGTCTGATCTTTCGATCTACACTGTCCGCAAAAAGTCGTTTAAGTCACCCTTAGCAGCCTAAGGGTTAACGGTTAACGGAATGGGTGGGTCAACTCATCCTACACCCGATACGCTTCCTTCTTTCAATAATGTATTTCTTAACCCTTTACCTGTTAATTCAGTGTTTTCGACGATCCCGAGGAGGAGATATTATGAAAAAAAATGTGTGAAAAGCAGAAAAGGAGAAAATGCTGGTTACCAGCATTTTTTTTCCTTTTCTTGCGTTTTGTGAACCACTGCATCAAAGGCGAATACCATTATATGAGCAACATTTTTGATGTCGACTGCAAATGATTTCAATATGGGTTCATTCTGAAATTGTCTTTTCTGGTAAAGAATCGAGCAACGCTCTGTGAAAAGCGGGTTTCATGCATCTGCAAAAAGTATCGACCCTGGTCAGCCTGTGCAGTCCGCGCAGGCTGACCTGGGACGAAACGTTTTATGTCAAAGGACAGTTCTATCCCCAGATCCAGTCGATTGTTAGACTACATGCATTTTATAGATCTTTGATTATGTCATAACTTACTTGGTATAATGCGTCACAGAGTTGCATTAAACCCCTTTTTCTCAGGGCATGGCTCAATTAAAGTGTTCCTCGGATATTTCATGTCGATCCGGGGCTAGAACGTTACCGCTGATTTATTTGTTTGCTTGGCGTTAAATACAGTTTTCAGTATCACTCCGTCCCTGGAGTTTTTTTCAACCAGTGCTCTCCACAACACTCTCTCAAAGCCACTGGCTTCTTTCCAACATATACATCTCAAACAAACAATGCAAAGTAGTGACAGAGTAATGAATAATGTGCCAGTAATTATCACCAGTCCCCGAAAAGAGATCAGCTGAGCTGGGATTTGATTTCAGGACTCTTGGCTTACTATCCTTGTATGCTACCAACCAAGCTACCGTTGCTTGGCTTCGTAGGATTATTCGTGAGAAAGGGTGGTTGAAAAGTATACTTCGATCGAAAGGATCGACATGGTCACGATTTGCAATAAAGAAAATAAACCATATATCAAAATTCCATTGGGACCTTTAGATTGACAAACAAAAGATTGCAAGCGTAAGAGAATGTTAATGTACCGATAATGCACTTGACTAATTGGCCATAATGCATTGCATTGCACTCAGTATAACCGCCGTCATGTATAGCCGTATTGAATCCCGTCCGGCCGCGTAGCCATCGACAATGGGTTGGCCATGATTATTGGCGATCTTCTTCTAAAGAAATTCATGCATTTTGCATTGGGGATTCACCAGAACGACTGACACGATGTCAGGAGTCACTGAGTTGTGATGACATTTTGTTTACTATCAGCCAGACTTTTGTTATACATCTACGATCAATGTCAAATTTATCGATGGACGCGGCTTGATATTTTTGGTGTCATCATTAATCCCTTGTTTTTAACGACCCTCAGGACGAAGGCTATTCAAAACATTGTGGGAAAACGAAAAGATGCTGGTAATCAGCAGTTTCTGTTTTTTACAATATGTTTCTTATGTGATCATATAAAAATCCCATAATCAGTCGATCCATAGTGAATTTGTGGTCAGCCAATGTTTTCAATACGTCTATGGACCTGGTTAAGACTAACTCTGCTTGACAAGTGATCCTTAACCTGTTACCAAATGACAAACTTTGAGACTTGTCCTAAATGAAAGCTTTTGCAGACAACAAAATATACTTGACTAAGAAGTTAGAATTTATATTTGAAAGGTTAGAAAACTTTGTGGGAAAAGGAGAAAATGCTGGTTACCAGCATTTTCTCCTTTTCCCACAATGTTTTCAAAAGGCTTCTTCGTCAAAAAACGGGACTGTGCGTTAAAGGGTTAAACTGCCTAATAAATGAGTAATGCTCGATGAAAAGTTAAGTAAATGCATCTGTAAAATGTATGAACGCAGAGAGCAGTTCGCGCAGGTTAACTTTGTCGACACTTATGCCATTGTTTAATTTTCTGCAAGTCAAAACACACTGTTCTACTTCATGATTCTGTCGGTTTTCAACCCTTGGGCTGCTAAGCGCGACTCACTGACCTTTTGCGGACAGTGTATATCAAGATCAGACTGCACAGAAGGTGCAGTCTGATCTTGGATCTACACTGCCCGACACAGAGATATTTTACCCAAAATATACCTTTGAAATGGCAACATTTGTGGTTTTACTATCGGCTTGAAATTTTCATTCAAGTTATTTAGCAGGAAAATGGTTTAGCAGAATGGATCAATACTTGGCTACTACTTGTTTGGTACAATGCAATACGGAGGTAATTTCATCTTCTTTTTCCTATTAAGCTGCTCAAATGAAATGGCAAGTTTACTTTTGATAGGAACAGATACAGATTCCACAATCTCAGAGCTATATTTACATAGAAGGTATCAACTTATTGAACGGTGAAGATCAAGGATCGGGCTTCTATTAGGCACCTCTATCTACTTTCACAGAGCACCTTGTTGGTGGCATTCCAAACGTTAGTCTTACTCCCGCATTTCATTTCCTTTTGTTACCATGAGCAGCCCTAACTGTAACCTGTGTTTGTATCTGTGCAGAGCCCGCTAACACAGTCGGTAACCTTTATGGCTTGTTTTCCAGGGGTCATAAATACGAATTCCAGTTCGACAAGTACTCTTTTTGAAGATTGATTATAGTCATTTCAACAATATTCATTCGCATCCCCTCTCAGTCCCTCTGAACATTGCTTTGACCTGTTTCTGTGGGAAAGCGCCTTTTGGCTTGAAAAAGTCTAGTGCAAAGTGTTGGTAAAAATTGGCCAAAGGGATATGACTGAAATAATGTTGAAAACGGAGGTTGAAACCGATAAAACAAGGAATGTTCTATCTGTCCAGTTAAAAGTTATTATAGTTGTAATATCCAGTTGACCTTTATGCTGCTAAATAAGTTAAACGTTCAAGCCGGTATTAAAAACACAAATTTTGCGATTCCAAAGGTGTTTTTCGGTGAAAGATACTTCATTATCGGACAGTGTAGATCCAAGATCAGACTGCACGTTCTGTGCAGTCTGATCTTGATCTACACTGTCCGCAAAAGGTCCTTGAGTCGGGCTTAGTAGCGTAAGGATTAATGGTAAAAGTGATTCCCAACAAGACTTTACCCCGACAAGTTCAAAGTATTCCAAAACTTATTATCACAGATGTGCCACTAAAGACTCAGGGCCAGTATTCACCAACCATTCTGAATTTTATTCTTGGTTATCGTAGATAAAGAACTTTATAACATCCTGATGCAACCTTATAGGACCTTCCATTTATGCTGTCCGCAAAAAAGACACCTACATGTATTGTTGCCTATACCACGGTAAGAGTTGATAAAGCGTTGTTGCCCATGTTAAGCTTAAGATCTAGGCTGTGAAATCTAATTTGAAAATGAAAACGAACCTTACAATATAAAGCAGTTTTAAAGCTTGTGTCTCAAAGAACAAGCTATCCAGTACTTCGCGGTTTTCCAGACCGAATAACGCGTACAATAAATGTTTCCAGTTACGCCATGGTAACTTAGTCCCTGTTGGCCGTAATAAACATTGAATACTCTTTAACGCCCATCTATGTGTTTTGATGGCTTTAAGGATGGCAAAGATCGAAATAGTGCGTCGTAGAACTTCCAGTTTGATCTTGGATCTACACATTCTGTTGTTTACTTACAACTTTTTAGTCCAAGAATTCCTACTCTATAGGAGTGAAATAGTACTTTTACTTCACGACAATACGGGGTATTAATGTTTGGCTGTTAAATGTTATCGCTTTACGCTGTTAACTAAATGAAATGAGCATTTTCAATCGGTAGAAAAGACACAAAACATTCAAATGATTTTTTTTTTCCAGAAGATCTCGCAAAATAGCTGATGATATAGATTCAAGCTGAGACTGCACTATTAGCTGTTTGTTCTTCGATCCACACTGTCCTTACAAGCTATCTATTGTTGTCCTCTGCATACGAAGTGTTAGCTATTCACCAGTCAGTGTCGTTTTCTTGCTACCCTTATTTTGAAAAAAGATTCTTGAAAATATCTTGAAAAAAAGGAGAAGGTTGGACATTTTCTTCTTTTCCCACAGTGTTTTTACTCTTTCAAAGAGAAATCCAGTCGGAGAAGCCAAATTCAGATGGCCGTCTGCAAAAAATGCTTTCAATATGGACCAGTCAAACATTTTGTCGTCTGGTAAAGAGTTTATAAATCGTTGTTGATCTAACTCTTAACCTGCTAAATAACTAAAATGAAACTCAAGTCGATGGTAAATTCACAAATTTTACTATTTCAAAGTTATTTTTTCGAGAAATATATATCCCTATCGGACAGTGTAGATCCAAGATCAGACTGCATGTTATGTGCAGTCTGATCTTGATCTACACTATCCGCAGGAGGTCCTTGAGTCCCACTTAGCAACCTAAAGGTTGAAATTGCTTCGGGGTATCAGAAACTTCTGAAGTGGCCATTGATAGGGGGTGATCCCCGTCTGTATTCAAAGTCATAAATATCAATTAGGTGTTTGTTTGTTATTTAGATGGGAATCCTCCGAGGGGACAACACTTTTCAACTACACTCTGATTGTAACCAACCACTTCACAAGACTCTGTGACTGGGATGGTATTTGTTACCATGAATTATCGGTTAATATTGAGCATTTTGATTCGTCGATGAGTTGTTTTGCTGAGATAGAAGGGCTTTTGTGAGAAATTTTGAAGAAAATGGGGTTGTCGAGAGATGTGGTTGTCGGCCTAATAGTTCAATGGTCATAGATTTTTTCATTTAGCATTGATTCTTTGGTATCTTAATGCTCTACAAAACAATCACGTCATGATCCTGAGAATGAATGCATTCGAAAAGATTGTGGAAAAGGAGGAAATGCTGGTAACCAGCATTTTCTTATTTTCCCACAATGATATATATCCTTCAAAAGACATATTTCATCATTATAGCTAAATTTTATTGTTCGTCTGCGAAAAGGTTTTAATTTAGGCATTTTTTTTTATTTTGTCGTCTGGAACACAGTTTAACCCTTACGCTGCTAACCACGAATCAAGGACCGTTTGGAAACAGTGTAGATCAAGACCAGACTGCACAGACCATGCAGTCTGATCTTGGATCTACACTGTCCGATAAGGAGATATCCTTTTCCAAAAATTACCTTTGAAATAGCAAAATGTGGATATACTATCTGCTCGAAAATTTAATTCACTTATTTAGCAGGGTAGGGTCAAATAACAGACAGAACGAATCACTGACCGAGACTTACTTGCTGGGTAAAACTAAGTATAGAAAGTTCCAGTCATCACTTACAGCAGATTACTTTTGGCTTGTTGCAACAGAATCGTCACACTTTTTCCTAAGTGCTCTTTGACAGCGTTTTCTCTTTTTCATACGGTGTTTTCAAAAGCCTTCTTTCTCGGGGTCGTTAAAGCACTGAATTGGTTGGAAAAAAGGTTAAGGAAATCAAAAATCTCTTCTGACATCTCAAAATTGTCATTCTCCGTGTTTGTTGTTTGTCCATAACAATACGGACTGATTAGTCTGTAATTCTGTAGTAATTACAAAGGTTAGCTGTCTTAACTTGATCTGCATGGTTTCCAATAGCAACTACAATTTTCTCTGGCTCCATTATGCTGAAGAAAGCCGACTTTTCAATACGAAAATAATCCATGACTCTTTATCATGAATGTGTCATTAAACCCTAACCTGCTAAATATGTTCATAAAACTTCCACGCCGATAGTTGCTACTTCATACTTATTTTTTGTGGAAATTATGCCCTTATCGGATAGTGTAGATCCAAGATCAGACTGCACGTTCTGTGCAGTCTGATTTTGATCTTCACTGTCCGCAAAAGGTCAGTGAGTCGCGCTTAGCAGCCTAAGAGTTGAGGTCATTGTTTGTTGTGAACAGTTTCAACTCTTTTACGTGCTAAGGATATCACAAGTTGCTGGTGCGGGCACTGTAGATCAAAATCAGATAACAAGAAACGTGTAGTGTGATCTTGGATATACACTGACCGATATTATAAAAAAAGTTTTGGCTATGTAAGCTTGATTTCCTTTTTTAAGGAGGTGGGGGCGTGGCGGGTTTTTTTTTTTTTCTGTTGACAGAAAATGTCCTTCCCATTCGCTGAGTAATCTAAGACTGAAATCTTTACCGTAAGACAAAATTTTAGATTTATAAGGAAACTTTGACACCTCGCTAGACTTTTCGTCTAGCCTCAGGAAAGTATGTTGCCACAACACATTTACCCGTATATATGAGGTTGTTCATGGCAAGGCACTCAATACTGTCATGGTCATAAGTAACAGCACAGGAAGTCTTTACAAACGCCGAAGATTAAGATCAGATTGCACAGAATGTGCAGCTTTGTTCATCTACTCCACTTGCTTCTTCGTCATAAGTATTGAAAAGAAGACAGGAAGTTAATTTTCAGCCGCCAGGAAAAGTAGAATGTGTTTTATTTTGTTGAAGAATGTTTAAAGGCACACTAGCTGCCAAACTAAACAAGAGTTAAAATGCAGGCAAATCTAACTCATACCGTTTAAAAATATGTATATTTTTACGGGTCTGATGTTGTGTCACAGTAAGGCCAGTCAAAAGTCCAGTATATAACTGACTTAAGAATTAATCTAGAATTTAAGTTGGAAACGTTTACTCTAGTTTTTCCTGCCAGAAAATGTAACTTTGAAAGTTTTACAGTAACACATTGTCATAACTCAAGATGATATCCATACTTTTTAATGGTGTTAATTTAAATTGCCGGCATTTTGACTCCCAAATAATTTACTTTTGGCAGCTATTGGGCCTTTAACTCATTACTCAATACATAAGTCTTTTAAACTCCTTATCAAATGGAACAAGTTTGGCTTCGTCCATATTGAATGCATTTCCATGGGCAAAGTCAAATGTAGCTCAGATCATGGAATTAATCTCTGATTGGATAGAAAACATTGTGGGAAAGGGAGAAAATGCTGGTTACCAACATTTTCTCCTTTTCCCAAAATGTTTTCAAATGGTTTTCCATAGGGGCGGTTAAAACATGAAACTCTGCGGTAAAGGGTTAAAGTCTTATAGGTAACAGTTTTTGATAATTTCATGGGAAGAGGAATGATTACTAACAACAAGAAAAAACATTACGGCTTCTCTTCCTAAGATTTTTCCCTCTACCCTTTCAGAAAGACAATATGTTTCTTTCCTGTGATTTTCTTTCCCCTGTGTGTAAGTTTTAAAAGTAGTTTCGGTCGGTCTAGTTCCGCAAAGGCTTAGATAAATTACTGTTTTCCTCATTTCACTGCCCATGCCCGGATACGGACAGCAGACTACGTGCTCTCAAAATTTATGGTCCTGTTTATACGTGAGTTTTCAATAAGGCAGATAAATGGCACGGTTAATTCCCTTGTTCAGGATTGAGACACCGTATTCTTTTTAATCCGGGTCGGGCGAATGTTTGATCTTAGTTACAAGATAAAAGAAGATGGCCGGCGTGTAAGGTCTCATTTAAGTGAACCTTTTTATAAAAAAAAATGGCCGAAAACAAATTGAGCCCTGCTCTTGCAAAAAAGGGGGTTTAATGGATCTCCTTGACGCATTTTATCAAGCAATTCATCACACAATTATGGATCCACAAAATCCAATTTGTCAAACAACCGTCTGAATCATGAGGTAGAATGGTCCTTTGACATGTAGAAAATTTATCAAAAGCAAAAAGTTTCGACCCATGTCAGCCTGCGCGGACTGCGCAGGCTGACATGGGTCGATACTTTTTGCAAATGCAATAAGTCCCCTTTTCACAGAGCATTGCTCAGTTACATCTAGTACCGTTTATCATTTTTTTTCTTTAAAGGGAGATTTAGGTTGCATATTATCATGCCACGGTTGTCTATTTCTTGTAGCCTATCCGATAAAACAGTACTGTAATACTCGTGTGCAGAGCTCTACTTCCTGTCAATGTATCAAATGCGGATGAAGAAGGCAGCGGAGGACAACAGGGACCAGACAGCATTTTTTCTTTTTTTCTTTTACCTTTTTGATGGCAATCCCGTCATTTGAGCCTGACTGATGTAACACGTTGTCCTGAAATGTTTTTAACTAAGCAAAGTCTAAAATTTTGACGTCTATCAAAGAGTTTAGTAGTGAGTGAAGCAGCTATGTGTTCTAGTAGTTAGAACTCTGTCCTCTAGAACGTTTCGGAGTTTGCATTGGCTTTGAAATAATCCATAAAATCTGATAATTCGAACCAATTTCTAGCGCCTATTCCTATTTGAATCACAGTTACAATTGCCTTTCTCAATTTGATATTATTTAATAGAAAAAGCTGTATCATACCACGACCAATTTCTTTCTAAAACTCACCTGCTGCTTTTTTTCTCAAGCCGGGTAACTCCCCCAATTCATCACCGTTTGCCCCGACCTCGTCTTTTATTCACTTTTATAATTTGGCTATTACCTTAATTAAGGGTCCTTTGACGTTAGCCTGTTGATTTATCACGTGACCGAGAGAGTTTGGGCACCGCCTACTACTTCAAATTGAAATATTTTAATCCATTAGCGAATTTTTCATCTTTACTGTCAGAGGGATTTTGAAGAAAGGAAATTCTATAATTATAACGCGAAGGAATGAATGTCTGATGTAAATGTACTGGAAAGCCTTGTAACAAGTTCGGGTCGTAATCAGAATTTTCTCCTTTTCCAACAATATTTTCTACTCTCTCACTATCAAATCCGAGCATTTGAGCTATATTTCAATATGAACAAGTTCTAAAATCATGTCTAGTATAGGGTTTACCCATTGCTGTTATCATGCTGTTTTCATACGAACCGCGTACTTTACAAGTGATACAAATCAGTATCATTTAAAAAAAAAAAATACACGAAAATTTTTTAACATATGAAAAAAAAAAAAGAAAGGAAACATTTCTTGAATTAGGTAATTGTTCTATTTCTCTCCCATTTTCTTCGAAAAATCTACAATCACTCGTATTGATATGCAAATGAGTGAAGCAACATCCGTTTTTTAACCCTTTTCCTGCTAAATAACTAACATGAAACTTTCAAGCCAATAGCAAAAACCCAAATTTTGCTATTCCAAAGGAATTTTTGGGAGAAATAGATCTCCTTATCGCATAGTGTAGATCCAAGATCAGACTGCACGTTCTGTGCAGTCTGATCTTGATCTGCACTGTCCGCAAAAGGTCAGTGAGTCGCGCTTAGCAGCCTCGGGGTTAATGGGAAAAATTTCATACAGAATGTTTTTCATTAGACTTTCTCACACTTGGCAACGGGAAGCTTTGCTGATCATAGAATAAAAAGGAATCAAAGAGTATTCTAAATACTTGAGGTATCATTGTTTTGACCCCTTCCCTCTGGCAAATACCTTTACACGGTGCTCTATAGCTATTTTTTCTTAAATGTGTACAATGAAGAAATTGACCAAATCTTCATTTGTAGACAAATGTTAGCCAATGAGAAAATAATCGATGTTTTTAATGTACGGTGAAATATTGAAACAGGAGTATGCAAAAACTTAAATACGGTATGGAGTAAAGGGTTATTTTTATAAATCGTTAAAGACGATTGCAGTTGCTTTTGCATGCAGTTTAGATCAAGGTCAGGGCAGAACATGCAGTCTGATCTTTGACATTTGAGATATTCTATTTAAAACCAGTATTTGCATACCAATCTTTGAATCTTCTTTCTTATTTTGTTTACTTCCTACAGTAAATGTCAACTCTTTACAAAACAACAAAAATTTAAGACTGGTCCAAGTTGAAAACATTTGCAGATTGCAAAATTAAATGTGACTTAAATGATTTGAAATAATCCTGAAAGGATAGAAAACATGATGGGAAATGCAGAAAAATGCTGGTTACCATCATTTTTTTCCCTCTTTTCCATTACGTTTTCAAAAGCCTTCTCTCTCAGGGTCGATAAAACATGGGATGGTTTGGACAGGGGTTAACAAATGACACCACTCGACACCTTGTCAAATAAATCTTTTTGGCTTTTCGGACAACAAAACTTTAAAATCAGCGGAGATTTGAATATTTTTGTGTTGAAGAATGAATGATACAATACGATACAATTCGCAACAATAACAACTGGGTGATACTTCGTAGCTAAAGTGTCATTCATTGATTATACTGATAATCGACTTGAAAGTCATTTTTCTTTTACCACCCTTTTGATGTTGTTGCTGTTCAGATAAATTTTGAGAGAAAAGAAAAACAATTTTGTTCAACTTATTATTGTACAGGTTACTTTAGACATGCCTTTTGATTACCTTTTTGAAACAAATCCAAAACAGTGCAGAAAGAGTAAACTTGTTTTGTAATGGTCTCGAAAACATCTCGAAAACATCGGGAACAAGAACTAACTTTGAAAAAGATATACAGCAAATAGGCAGGGGCCCTTGGAATATACATGTCTACATAGAAAAATCACAAATTTCTATTAATTCATTTGTTATCAGTACCAAAAAGTAGGTCAAAAGCCAGCACATTCAGCTCTGCCTAAAAAAAAAGGAACAATTTCATGTACTCAGAAAAACAAATAAAACTAAAAATATGACGCGAAAATGTATATCATTCTATTATTTAAATCTTGTTTTTTCACGTACCCGATTATTCTTCCTTTTTACATACTAGTTTTTCTTCATTCCAACGCTATCAAAAGTATTCCAGACATCTCGCGGAGGAAACTCATTTGTTTATGCACTTCCTGTTTTTCACACCAGTATTAGGCTAGTACTTTGTTGGGCCTTGCCAAAGAAATCTCTCATGTGACCAGCGCCTCCCGTGGGAACTAAAGCAGGATGTTCTATGCCGGTATTTACCAATGCTTACATAAGTATCTTCATATTCAAGTTTAGAAAGTAAAACAATTTTTGATTGGCTGAACCGTTTGCTACTGCCAGTAAGAAACTGCGTTACTTTAAGATATAGAACATTCTTAAGAAGATGATGAAGACTGTTATTGAAGATGATTGGTGAAGACGGGCCTAAGCACAAATCCAAACCTTTAATCTCTAATCCATGGATATACCCTACAACATTTGCATTTTATATTTGAGCCATGCTCTATGAAAGGGGGGCTTAATGCATCTGCGAAAAGTATCGACCCAGGTCAGCCTGCGCAGTACGCGCAGGCTGACCTGGGCCGAAACTTTTCGCTATCGGTCAGTTTCCTGTATGTCCAAGGAACAGTCTACCTCATGAATCAGTCGGTTGTTAAAACTAAATGGATTTTATGGATCTATGATCATGTGATGACTTGCTTGATATCATGGATCACGGAGATGCATGAAGCCCCCTTATGCCAGAGCATGACTCATTTATATTCTGCCAAACAGAATTAGTCATCACTAATCGTCCATTCAATGTTATCACAGTTGACATGCAGATAGCTCTATTGCAGAATGTTTCGGATTCCATCCGCTGATTAGGTTGATTTGCTGATGTAAAGGTAAACATAACGTTACTCATTGAAGTAAAGTCAAATTTTAGACGAACTTAAAACCAGGGTCCATAATATATACATCAACCATTCTTTTTCTTATTCTGAAGAATTTCCTAACTGTGAATGTAACATATTTGTTGATTTGCTACACCAAACGGTTTAGCCAATTAGAGGTTGTATTATATTTCATATGTCTATTTTTAGAAATGTTATGGGTAAAGAAATGTCGTAATTTAAGCTGGGGGAATTTTTTCCCCGTCACAGTGAACATTTTCCTCCTGCCGAAAATCTGGAACTACTTTTTTAAGTTTTTAAGTTTTAAAAGTGGCATTCTTTGACAAAATAATCAGAGGAAATATAATATATAATTTATTTCATCAGCTTGTGGTTAATATGGGGAAATATTTGCCTCAAAAAGGAAAGGTCCGCGAAAATAACTCGTGCCTTACGGCACTCGTTATTTTCGCATACCTTTCCCTTTTTCGGCAAATATTTCCCCATATTAACCACAAGCTGATGAAATAAACACTATGTATTACTTTTTAAATCTAAAATTAGAGTAAGAATTTTCTTGAGAATAGTCGGTGATTACTGACCAAGTATAGATGTCAGAAATGGCGGCAATACGGCCTTTTAGAGTTGAAAAAAAACTAATTGTAAACATTGTCTAAAAAGTCGCACTTGTTTCCTACAGACTCATTATCTTCAAAAAAGCTGTCGATTGAAAGTGTAAATTCATATTTGTTCTATCACTAATTTATTAAAAGGAAAGAAATTGAAAGACAGCAGTTTTTTTTTTTTTTAAATGAAATATTTCGTACAGATCTGATTTATTTTCTCCCTTGTAGAATTTACAGGCGACTACGCAAATATCCTTATAAAATGCAGTGACTAAAGGGTATAAGCTTGTTTGTTTTTTCATTTGGTATTTAATGCCGATGTCAACATACCATCAGTAATATCGCGGCGGTTAGTGAAGCTGTCCATGCTCTCCTAGAGTTTCTTTGCACCAATTTTCTTCCCCAGTTTCCCAAATAGTTATCGTCGGAACAAAGATCAGCGGTGACAGGTGATTGAATCCTATCGCAATGACTATCATCAGAATCCTCCGAAAGAAACTGGCCGAGCTTGGGATTCGAACCGTCGACTCACTGTTCTAAAGTCCTGTTCGCTAAACCGACTGCGCTACCGGGACACAGCAAAGAGTATAAGACAGTGCACCGTAACAACAAACCAAAGTCGACAGACTAAACTTGGTAGACAGGATGTGCTTTATAATTCGCTAACTGCTCTGTACTTGTTTATTTCCATTGTGTGTGGTGAAGGCATTATTACCCATTAAACATGTTTCAATGGGCATTCAATGACATTTTACCGTGTTCAAACTAGTTCGTAATTGCGCCTTAATTACTTCCGTACAATGTCGAATCTTTCCCATGATGCACTTCTTCTAAAATTGCTAAAAAATAGCGACGTTTAGAAACGAGTGCATCAATGACAAATGTAATGATATAATTAGTCTATTAAGTTAAGATTGAATATATTTCATTTGCATATTGAATCCGAAATAAAGTACTAGCTAGAGGTGCAGACTTTTACAGTTAATCCTTTATCAATCCATTCCGTGCTTTTGCTTTTGACAAAAAAGTCATTTTGTGAAAGCTGAGAAATTCCCACTTTAACCCATTGCCAATTAATTCATAATTTTTCACGAACCTGTTTTAAAAGGCTTTTGAAGCAAAGAGTGTAAAAGGATAGAATGATGGTAATTGGCATTATTTTTCTCCTTTTCCACAACGTTTTCTTTCCTCTCAAAGATACCCCTATCACTTGAGCCGTATTTCATCTGTCGTCTGCAAATGTTTTCATGTAGGACAAATGTAATATTTTGTCGCTTGGTAAGAAATTAATCAAAAGGTACAAACAACGCTTTCGTTGTGACGCACGAAGATTCAACAAGAAGCCAAGAAATATTGGCAACAATGCCCATTTAGCTATCTTGTCAGTCATCGGGTGCAATTTTCAAAAACATGTGATCACTGACGCGTTGTACTCAGCCTACGTCATCAATAGTTTGAACACCTGCTTTGCAATGACGATACATTAGTTAAATCCGTTAGTCAACAAACAAAATGGTTTGTTAATAGAAAACGTTTTGTATGTCTGTGTTACTGGCCTAATTGGATCCTTTAATCTACGATATAGTCAACAAAATACGTGCGTAACAAAAAATGAGAGAGGCACGTGCTGAATCCGTATTAACACCAAAAACAACAACAGTAAACCGTGATGGTTACGGTTCCGGCTGTTGCATATTGTGATAACGTTTCAGTGTGATACTTTAGTTTAGTTCTTTTATATGGACTGTAACATAAGTTTTTAAAACTTAAATTAATCACTTTCTATGATTGCTTTCTTGAAACCATAACCAGTACTGGCGTAGTGAATTGGGTTGTTCGAAAGCTTAGCTCCGCTCATCACGAGATTCGGAACCGCAGACTTTTGATGTAAGAGGCCGACCGACTTCCCCTACACCATGATATGCTCTAGCTGCAAGCTTTCGTGTGACCCCGCTAAGGTCTTGCATTATGTACAATAAAGGTTTGACCTAATGAATTATCTATTACTTCACACATACACTAGGCTGTTGGCAGCTTTTTAAAACACAAAGGAAAGGAGCTGATGCCTGTAAGAAGCAATTATTGCTTCTTTTTCAACAACGCGTTGCATATAACTCGAGGTAGGCATGTGTACTACTCAAAGTTTGCTAAGCACCAAAATTTCCCAGCACCATAGCAGAGTCTGTATTCTATATTTTTGTGATGTTAATATTGGAAATCATCCAGAGGTGTATCGAGAAGGTCTCCAGTACACACATTGCCTTGTATAACAAGCAAATTCCTCGTGCAAGTCTTGCAAATGCAGATACCCTCAATTTTCATAGTATTTTGAGACACTGCATACATTTAAACTTGCGTACACTCCTTATTCTTCACTTTCTTTTGAAAAGCTGAACGTTTTTGACGTTAACATTGCAATGCGAACGTCAGAAGACATTTATCGGATGCAGACATGTTGCGGGCAGTTGGACTGTTGGAACATAGGGCTCCTCATCGTGAGGTCGGTGAGTCACTTGGTGCGCACCATACTGTTATCACCAGAGCTTGGGGGAGGTACCAGCAGTATGGTACACCTATCAGGCGGCATGGTAGTGGCAAGAGAAGGGCTACATCTGCAGCTGATGGTCGATATTTAGTCATCCAGGCCCGGAGAAAGGCCTTTGTGACTGCAACTCAACTGCGTTCTGACCTTAAAAATGCTTCTGGGGTCAGAGTTTCGACTCAAACTGTACGCACACGGTTGCACAAAAGTGGCCTCCGATAGCGAAGACCCTGTATTCGTATCCCCCTATCTCCAAACCACAGTCACCATCAATTTGCTTTGGCGATGGACCATGTTGGTTGGAAGAGAATGAACTGGCGACCTGTCCTCAAATACAGATGAGTCCCGATAATGCTTGGACTACACGGATATGCTTGTTTAAGTGTGGAGAAGGCCAGGGGAGAGGTTTCATGCAGCAAACATTGCGGAGCATAATCGGTATAGGGGCGGCTCTATCATGGTATGGGACGGAATCAGCTGGGATGGACGAACCGACTTGGTTGAGCTCGATCGATGCACACTGACTGCCCAGCGGTATCGCGATGAAATTCTCGACACACAAGTAAGGTTATATGCTGGTGCTGTTGGCGATGAGTTCATGTTAATGGACGATAATGCTCGTCCTCATACGGCCCATGTTGTCCAAGAGTACTTGCAAAGGTAGGGTATCCAGCGTATGGATTGGCAATCTCGTTTCTCCGACTTAAATCCAATTGAACACATGTGGAATGAGTTACAGGTCCGCATTCCAGCCCATTAGGTCCAGCCACAAAGCATTCAGCAACTTTTTGCATTTCTTGTCGAGGAATGGTATTCCATTCCAAAAATGGTTATCCCAAACCTAAGTAAGGACACGTAAAGACGATGCCAAACTGTCATTTTGGCAACGGATCACGTACTGATTATTAGGCCCATACCAAATTAATCGCTAGCCTTTTTCGCAAATTCCGTTTTTTACTCGTTTGGGAAATACAGCGTTTTTAGTGACTATCCAGTTAAAATGAAAATAAAATCAAAACAGTGCATAACAAGTGTAAAATCTTTATTTACAATAATACGGGCGAAAGACCGCCTATAGTTTACACGTATTTAGTCATATCTCAACCCTGAAGAAAAATTTTTCGGCCATTTTGAATTTCTCCATAAAGTCAAAAAGTTGGACTGTATCCGTAGATTCTACTTTAACTTTAACAAGCAGAAGGTTGGTTTATTACAAGAAGAATTCAACACAGTCAGACTAAATCCACAAGATTAGATTTAATTAATTTTTGTTAAAAATTTCTTAAAATGTAATCCATCTACAACATTTCCTTTTGTTCGCGTATCATAACAAAAATATTGTAAAAGAAATATCAGTATTGTTAGTTTCAATGAGGTATGAACTACGAGGTGCGACATTCTTGCTTTGACGTCATTTTCTGATGTCGGCCTTGATCCCGTTCGCCTTAGTTATTTCTTGTTCGCTTTGGTTTCTTCAACAACCTTACCTACGTCTTGTGTTTTTTAACACTTTGTTCACAAGGCTAATGAAAAAAATTACTTCTCCAATCGTTATTTAATGAAGAAACAGAGTATTGTAAATATTGTTGATTTTGAGAAAGTTGACCAGAGGACTAGGGATAGACAGTTGGGTACTACATACATGTAGAAGATTGAATAAAGATATTTTGGGAGATTTGGGACAAAGAGTAAGGAAGAGTGCTTGTCGCATTGTTCTGGGTTGGTTAGGTCATTTGTTTTAATATGTCTGAGAAAAAAGCCTCTTTCGCCCGTTTCTAGGCTTTGCCTATTTTCATATTAAATAAAGCACAAGGTACGTGTTCAACAAGAAAAAATAATAAAAATTTAACTACAACCTGAGATATGTACAACAATATTCTTGTTGCTTAGCAAACTTTGAGTAGTATATTTCTCTTCCACGAAGCTCGTTTGTGCCAACTGGGCCGCCTTTGAAATTTATCTGAAATTTGTCTGAGTTAAAGCCTATCCAAAATAATGATACCTTGCAAACGTATATGGTCTCGGCTATTCAGGTTAACTGTTTACTAGAGGACACAGTTTTACTCTTTTCTGTCATTCAGAAGGAAATAAGACAACAAATCTAAATTGATGGCATTTGATTTTGGAAGGATACAAAACATTTGAGAAGAGGAGTAAAGGCTCGATACCAACATTTTCTTCTTTCCCTACAATATGTTCAGTTACCGTTTTCCTCAGGATCGTAAGACATGGAACATTTTTGATAAGGGAGTAGGTCCAATTATAGTCTCTGCACATTTACGTACTTGTTAGCCTACACGTACTAGTATATTCCTCTCAAAGATGTGTGCTTTTTAAATATGTACTAACAACACGTCAGTTTACAGGTTACCGTGACAACAAGTTTTTATCATTTATCTATTATTTCAACTGTTGGGGGTGTTAAACTGTTGAAATATGGAATAATACAATCATGATTCAGTGTTATACGATCGTTCTAACATAAGGCTACAAATGCCGTATTTTGTTTCAGAAGTCTGTATTGTATTAATCCGCCCAGATTGCGATCTATAAGAAACCCTCTACCAGTGCGTCGGGTAGAATATGGACAACCAACAGTGACATACCCGGGTAATGATCACTGTATACCAGTAACATGTAAAAAATATTCTCTCTAGGTTTGTTTTAGGTTTAATGCCGTTTTCGATACGGTTACAGTGTTATCGCGACGGCGAGTGCACGTATCCGTCTATTTCCGAAGTTTCTTTTACCTCTATTTCACACTAGACTCTAGGCCACTGGCTACTTTCCTTTAAAGCATCATCTAAGCAATATTCAGGGTTTAGAAAGGACCGGTACAATGACCATTAACCATCGTCCACGAGAGTTTGGCTAAGCTGGAACTAGAACTTATTATCTATGGTTCACTATCCTTGTGCATTACCACTAAGCTGTTAGTAAAATAATAAGTGATTTCGAAGCTAAAGAGAAACTCGTCTTCTAGGATGAAAGATCAAAAACAAATAATGAAAAGTGTTACGAACTTTCAAAATACAGTGACCGAGCTTTCCTTTAGCAATTTGTTGCATGAATGTAAAGTAAATCTCGGCTTCTATGGCCTTTAGTACTTTGACTTTTACCTTAAGGGAGTCTCTGAAAGGTATGCGAATTACCGTACGTCGCCTTTAACAGAATTTAAGTTTCATCATGGCGATTATAAGTTCTTGGCTTGGACACCACCGTGCCTTAGAATAGCACTATCCACAGCAACAGGCCCCGCTAGCAGGGCCGAGCTCAGAACCTCTGGTTTTCAAATCCACTGCTTTAACTCTTCACTGAACAACAAAATTTCAGACTGTTCCGAGGGGGCGGGGAATAATCATCCAAAGCCTTCTTCCTTAAAGTCCTAAAAGCATTGCATGGTTTGGTAACGGATAAATCGCTTACCCACGGATGAACCTGGGAACAAACAGAGGTATCCGAAAATGTGATTTCACTACCTGCTCAAGCCTGGGTGCGTATTTGCCAACCATTCTACATTGCACTCTTAGTGTTGTTCTATATGTAGAAAGTAACAAAATCTCTGATTGGCTTAACCATTTGGTTTAGCCAATCAGGAAGTGAGTTACTTTCAAAGTTGGAAAGATCTTGCAAATAGGCTAAAAGTCACTTGAAAGTCTATTACAGGAAGTGGATATGAAATCGGTTTCAACCGGAGCTCAAGCCGGGCTCATCTGTATGGTGGCATATTTCTGCCACGAGATACGAGATACCTATCATGATAATTTAAGAAAACTATCGCGATAAATATAAGTTTCCTGGAAATTTTATCGAGATAGTGAAAAGTTTCCTGAAAAAAATATCACGATAAACTGAATATTTTAACGCAAAATTTCTCAATCGGGCAAGAAGCTGACATCGAGATAAAATTATCGTGCTAGTTCTATCCGTGTCTCGATATCTATAAATAGAAAATTTACCATTTGGATAAACTCGGTAGTTTTTGACTTTACAAGATTGTAGTATGTAAAAATTCGAGTTATTAACAATTGTAAACTCAATTGGTAAATTTTGACAAGACTCGATATGAACAGAAGCCTGTAAAATCACAAAGACGACTCGAAATGCCTCCTACGAACAACTTTAAAATCATTTAGAGAAAAGCAGAATTAATAAGGTTGAAGACGAAGATGTTCCGAAACAATATCTTATTATAGATACCGTGAAAGTCAGTTATGGGCACGAAAGCAAAAATAATCCTGATAACAGTTAGAATTATCGCGATACTTTTATAGTGAAATTTTTTATTATCTAGATTATATTCCCAGGGAACTTTGTTTTATCATTGACAGTTCTCTTGAAATATCGCAATAGCTATCTCGTATCTCGCGGCAGAAATATGCCACCATACAATCGTGCACGAAGCTGACATGCGAGATATCCGTTTCTCGATATCTATAAATAGAAAATTCATCATTTGGATTAACTTGGTAGTCTTTGACTTCACAAGATTGCAGTAGGTAAAAGTTCGAATTACTCACAATTGTAGCGCATTTGGTAAATTTTGACTAGACTGGAAATGAACAAAAGTTTGCAAAAATCACAAAGACAACTACGAACAACTTT
This sequence comes from Hippopus hippopus, assembly GCA_946811185.2. Classification (NCBI taxonomy): domain Eukaryota; kingdom Metazoa; phylum Mollusca; class Bivalvia; order Cardiida; family Cardiidae; genus Hippopus; species Hippopus hippopus. The sequence continues at coordinate 36,245,885 of OX328097.1, forward strand.
AAAACCATTCAGGGAAAAGCAGAATTCATAAGGTTGTAGACGAAGACGAAGATGTTCCGAAACCGTATCTTATTATAGATACCGTGAATGTCAATTGTGGTCAAAGTTGGAAAGATCTTGCAGATAGACTAAAAGTAACTTTAAAGACTTGATTTGACCCATGCTCTGGCAAAAGGGGGCTTAATGCACGTGCATAATGTACTACACCAAGCAAATCATTCACATTATTATGGATCCATAAAATCCGTTTTGTATTACCACTAACTGAAACATGATGTAGACTCGTCCTTTGACATGCAGAAAATTGTCAAATGGCAAAGAGTATCGACCGATGTCAGCCTGCGCAGACTGCACAGGCTGACATGGGTCGATACATTTTGCAGATGCATTAAGCCCCCTTTTCACAGAGCATGGCCATAAAAAGGTCAGTGAATACGGGCCCCGGTTCTTTAATCCAGGTTTGAGTTTGCACCATCAAACCACAGCGACATGCTTATTTCTTCAGTGGCAAAAAAAAATGTTCGTTAATGAACCTTTTGGAAGGTCAGTTAATAAACGGTCTAGATGCATCATAAAAAACTGAATGCAATTAAAATGCAATGTTTTATGTGTCTGTATTAATTCTATTAATCTCTTTTTATTGTGTCGAAATACAAAACAACTCTGTACCAAACAATCCCGAGTTTAAACGACCCTGTGAAAATAGGATTTTGAAACACTGTTGGAAAAGGAGAAAATGCTGGTAACCAGCATTTTCTCCTTTTCCCACAATGTTTTCTACCTTTTCAAAGACAAATCCTATCACTAGAGCCATATTTAATGTTGTCGTCTGCAAATACTTTTTTTTTAAAGCACAGATCTTAAACTTTGTCGTCTTGTAAAGGGTTTTATTATTAAACATACAGTGCAAACCCATAAAATGTAGGCATTTACCGTTGAAATGTATTCAACATAATGAAGGGGGAACCGTTCTCTCTTTACTATACGGCGGAGCCTGCAATGGCTAGCCATTCTTATTTCTCTTCATACATTTTAAGGCTTTTTGGTTTCAGAAAATAACGCTATTTTCTGAGAGTTAGCGATGAGCTTTGTAATTCCTTTTAATTCTTCTTTTGTTGGTAACAATACGTGTATACTTTTTTCTACGGTTCTGTGACTTCATCTTTAAGGTGAGTCGAGCTCTGGCAAAAGGATGTTTAATGCATCTCCATAATGCATTGCACCAAGCAATACATCACTTACCGTAATTATGGATTCATAAAATCCATTTTGTCAAACAACCTACTAAATCATGAGATAGACTGGTCCTTTCGCATACAGAACATTGACCAATAGCAAACAGTTTCGACCCAGGTCATTCTGCTCGGACTGTGCAGGCTGACATTAGTCGATACTTTTTGTAGATGCATTAAACCCTCTTTTCACAGAGCATGACTGATGTGTATATGCACATGTGGCAGTATTCATAAAAAAGGACATGCTCTGTAAAAAGGGGTCTAAGTGCATCTGCAAAAAGTATCGACCCAGGTCAGCCTGCGGAATCCGCGCCAAACTTTTCGCTTTCAGTAAATTTTCTTCTTGTCAAATAACCAGTGTACCTCATGATTCAGTTGGTTGTTAGACAGAATGGATTTCACGGATCCCTAGTTATGTGAGTGACTTGCTTGGCGTCATACCATCATGGAGATGCATTAAGCCCTCCTTTTCCCAGAGCATGGCTCATTTTGATAAGACAATATACTTCGTGTACGTCATAATAAACTGTCTGTTCTGGTCTTAACCCCTTTTTAAAGCAATTCGTAGTTTTAACGAATTCAATAAAGAAGGCTTCTGAAAACATTATGGGAAAGGAAATTATGCTGCAAACCAGCATTTTCTCTGTTTTCCATAATACTTTCTACTCTTCCAACGTTAAATCCTATCAGTTGACACAAGTGTAAAATGTCGTCTGCAAAAGCTTTTGATTTGGACTTTTCTAACATTTTATCGTCTGGTGAAGAGTTAATAACATTTTTGGTCTGATTCACGAGAATTTTCTGAATTTGAAAGAAAGTCAATTTCTGATTTGCCAAACCAAATGGCTCAGCCAATCAGACATTGCGTTACTTTTAAAATCGAGATTAAAACTTTATTAGTTGTACGGTCAGGTGGCAGGGGACTTGGAAACTTGCTCACGGCTGTGGTGAATCATGTCGTCCCGAGCCGAAGGCGAGGTGGCGACATGATTCACCACAGCCGTGAACAAGTTTCCAAGTCCCGTGCCACCTGACCGTACAACGAATTTATTATACTGCAAAGTTTTACCATTCCAACGTGTATTAAATGAAATTTCTCTGTTTTTTGGTTTAAAAAATTGAGTACGCTGACGAAGTAGAATTTCCCTTCTGAGTGCCCCAATTCAATGAAAACTGACGTCACTGGGAACTGACGTCACTGAAACCTTGGTAAAATGTGCAGTTTGGTGCATAATCTTGATGTTAATCTTGATCGACGCCGCCATTTGGGATGTTGTGTTGAACGTGTAGTCATGTATACGGGGCTACCGAAAGGGAAACTGCTTTTACGTTGGTTTTGCCAGTGTACATGATATATATATGTTAGGGGCAGATTATCCAGTCAGATCACGAGAAATTTCTTTGCAGTATAATAAGGAATGATCTTGTGATATGGTTTGTGAATACGGTTTCTGGTAACTCGGTGTAAATGCGCATGAGTTATTAGCAAGAGGTTTTCAGTTTGAATCAAATTTCAGCTCGACAAAACACTTCTCAAAGACTTGTGCTACGGATCGGGACAGAAATCATTCCCCTCCCACAGCAGGACATTGTTCCGACTTTGTTCCTGATGGAAAGTAGCCGATGTCAAGCTGAGGGTGCCATGCTTAGTACCGGTAAAGAAACTGGCTGCTGTGACATAAAAATCTGCTGATGAAATGTAGATCATTGTTAAACAGCAGAAAGCAAACAAGCCAATTTACTAATAAAAGTGCAGATACAACTTAAGTTGCTTTTGTATTTGCTTTTACTTTTGTTGCAATACCAGGGTATTTCAGAATCAATATGCTAATTTCTTTTATTTCGCAGTTTTCGGATTAATTCCACGATATACTGAGTGTTAAATCCACTTCTGTAAATAGGGTCCCCCTTTTTGCACACCAAAGCATCATCATTTTGTGTATCTATTTTTCTCACAAAATCTTGTGCTGAGGAAAGAAAACGACGATTGTGATGATGATGATTATTATGATTATTATTATGATTATTATTATTATTATTATTATCATGATCATGATGACCATGATGATGGTAATGGTGATGATTATGATGACCATGATGATGATAATGTTGATGACGACACAGACGACGACGACGACGACGACGATGATGATGATGATCATCATCATCATCATTATTATTATTATTATCATCAATTATCATCATGATCATGATGAGTATCATGATCATGATTACCATGATGATGATCGTCAGAAAGAAAAAAAATGCTTTTTGCAGGTTTATTGTCACCCATCTCTAACTGGCGAGCTGTCAGCGCCTCTACACTTGGTGAACTTTTTACTCAAAGTATCTCAACCAAAAGGTTCATTAAACAAAAACAATGAACATGGTTCTGAAACAAAGTCATAAAACTAGGAAAAGGGTCCATACAATCAGGATCAATGTTTTAGATACAATGTAAGCACTATAAACCTTAGACTGCCAAGCGTGACGTTTTTTCCCTTTTGCGGACAGCGTAGATCAAAGATCAGACTGCACAGAACGTGCAGTCTGATCTTTGATCTACACTGTCCGATATGGTATGGTTTATTTGGTAAAGATGCCTTTGGTATCGCAGCATTTCCGTCTTTACTGATAGCTAGTATTCATCAAAAACTCATTAGGCGCTTACCCCTTTACCACACAACCCAATGTTTTACGGACTTTTACAGATAAGGTTTTTGAAAATATCGCGGGATAAAATGCTGGTAGCAATCCTTTTCCCCACACTATTTTCTACATATCAGAGATCTTTGGCTGATTTTTACCAGTTTTAGATAGGTCGTCTGCAGATGTTCTCAATGTGGAAGAGAGAAAAAAAACTGTTGTTCGGTAAAGAGTCTATGGTAAACTGTTTATTTCGTCAACATTTATGACAGATACAATGTTTTTGTCAGTTATATACGTACAAGACAGTTCGAAGACTGAAACAAATAGACGTGTAAGAAAGACGTACATGTACTGCAAAGAAAATTAATTTAAAGAAACAGAAAAATAATTAGGATAATGAAAAAAAAAACCTCCTTTAGCCACATTTCTGTTGTCCATTTTTGTCTGTAAAAGGTATAGGATAACTGAACCTGACAATGTATCTCTTTTTTTTTTGTCCACGCGCGCGTCATTTCTGACAGATCTATCGATAGCAAAGTGAACAAGGTTAGAACTTGTGGATCATAGCGTCTGATGCTATCTGTTCGAGGCGTGAAATGCTACATTGAAACTTTTTTTTTTTATCTCCATAATCGAACATTTGTTTATCGACACTTTTTGAAGATGTTTGTATCTTAATAATCAGGCATTTGTCTATTGACACTTTTTGAAGAAGATAGCCTTTTGTTTTAAGTTTAGCTTTCTTTTATCTTTTACTGTTGTGTCGTTAGCGAGATTTATTTCTGTACCTGATAAAAAAGCTTCATAATGAAACGATTCACAGATGACAAATCAAAACGAGGCTTAATTTATTGGGTTTTTTTTTTTAAGGTGAAAAATATTGTGGTAAAAAGGTGGAAATGACTGATAAACTTACAAGCATTCAATCTGTTGAAGCATGCAGCATGATAGTAAGACGTTAACCTATCGACAGTAAAGATTTCCATAAAAGATGGAGATAGCCTGTGCAAAAGTGAACGGTTTTGGAATTTTTGCGGAAAAAAAAGGGCACGCGATCGGCTTTACCGGAGTACGGCCTGATTTCAATCTGAATGTCACATTGCCAACTCCATAGAACAACAGATTGTATCAAACTTCGCTACTTTTTACGTAAGATAATATTGTTTGTTTCAACCAAGAAGGGATTGATTTACACTGTACGGCTATTAGGTCATGTCGTTAGAGATTCACTAAATATCTATCTGATCAAAGATTTACAAAATGTTTTATAAACTACCTTTTTTTCTTTTTTTAACTGACCGAGCCATAAGCAAAAGTTCGATTCCATTGCCTGTATACTCTTTTCTTTCTTAGCACAAATAAGAATACCGAGTAATAAACATTTTGGCTGGCAAACTTAACTCTTTACCAAACGACAAAATTTTAGACTTGTCCAAATTGATAGCATTTACAGACGACAAATTAAAGGTGGCTCAATGGACAAAATGTGTACTTGATAGTGCAGAAAACATTGCGGGAAAAGGAGAAAATGCTGGTTTCCAGCATTTTCTCCTTTTCCTACAATGTTTTCAAAAAATCTTTCTCTTCCAGGGTCGATAAAAATCAGGATTCTGTGGTCAACTCATTGCGAATGGCGGTCTGTGTAAACGTTGGGCGTGCCCGGTACAGCATTACAAGAGGAAAGGTAGCAGATCTCACAAAATACTATTAGAAGTTGTATTGGGACTATGAGACGTTACTGTGTTGCATGCTATGACAACCCAGGGTTCGTATTCACTAACCATTCTTAGAACGTTCTTGGTCTTATTCTCGAGAATTTTCTAAATTTCAGAGTAACGCATCTTCTTATTGGCTAAACCATTTGGTTAAGCCAATTAGAAGTTGTGTTACTTTCAAATTCAGAAAATCTTGAAGAGCAATACAAAGAACGTTCTAAAGAATACTTGTAGTTGGTGAATAAGGACCCAGGTGGTCCTACTTGGTTCTGACTTAATGTGAAAACTGACGTTGACCAAACGTGTTTGTAAATGGTGATTTAACTTAACTCTTTACCAAACGACAAAATTTGGACTTGTCCACATTCAAAGCATTTGCAGACGACAACAAGAATGTGACTCAAAATTTGGCACTTGTGGAAGGGTAGAAAACATTGTGGAAAAAGGAGAAAATGCTGGTTACCAGCAGAGGCTGCTTTCACAGGATCGTTTGAATTCGGGATTGTATGGTAAAGGGTTAAAACAGCATTTAATGGAGTCTGGGCTTATTTGTCTATAAATGCATTTTAATCTTTCAAACAAATATCTTGTAAAGATAAAAGGTATCAAACTAAACATGTTTTCATCTTTTTCTCACTGAAATGAAATACTCCGGCATTTTTGTGAACAGTTTATTATAATACTTTCAAGCAAGAAGTGCCGAGCCCCGATAGCTCAGTCGGTAGCATGCAGGACGTGAGAATAGGGGATCGCGGGTTTGATACCCGTCTCAGCCCATTTCTTTCCGAGGATTTATGACAGGATTCAGTCCGCTCTCACTGCTGACCATTGCTTCGACGATGGTTATGTGAGAAAGAATATTGTGCGGAGTGCTGGTAAAAGAAACTCCGGAAAAGCATGGATAGTTGCACTGGCCGCCGCGATATGACTGAAATAATGTCGAAAACGGCGTGTAACACCTTACAATCAAACAGTCAATCAAATATGCAGAAAACCTTGACAGCAAAAAGACGCGGGAAACTATCATGTTGAAAAAGCACTTTCGTATCAGTATTTTAATCTTAACAGCACTTAATGACGAACGTCAACCGTGGCAGATCTTCACGCATTTTGCTTTCTATTATCTTTATCTTGTCTCTTTTTAACCCTTTACTAATTATTCCCAAGTATTAACAACTCTCCAGGAAAAACTTTTTTGAAAAACATTATGGGAAAAAGAGAAAATGTTGGTTACCAACATTTTCTCCTTTTCCCATAATGTTTTCGCTTTTGTAAGACAAATCCGACAATTTGAGCCAGGCCTAATTTATCGTCTGCAAATGCTTTGGGTTTGAAATAGTCTAGAAACAAAAGCATTTGTGGTAAAGCATTAATGGACGCCGTGTCAGGTCAAATGGTACTTGTTTATTGGTTCGTCTGATTGGTGTATAACGCCGTTTTTCAATATTATTGCAGTAATACGACGGCGGTCAGAGCATCGCACAACAGTGGGCCTTGTATTGGTAGGAGAAAATCCAGGAACGCTTGGATGAGTTTACAAGCCACCACGATCTAACTGAAATAATGTTGGAAATTGGGCAAAACACAAACAAACAAGCAGACGATAAGAATAGATCAAGATTAAACTGCGCGTCCTTGAAATCTTGTTTTAGTATTCACTCTCGGATACCTATTGAGCTTTATAGCCCAGATAATACCATGTTTAAACGATTCCGAGGAACAAGGCTTTTAAAACATTGTGGGAAAGGGATTTTATCAATAAGCCTTTTCTCTTTTTCCTACAATATTTGCCACCCATTCAATGATAATGTCCATGATATGAGCTACGATCAGTTTGTCGTCTGCAAAGCCTTTCATTAAAGAGAAGCATGAAATTTTACCGTTTGGTAAAGAGCCATAATTCATTTCTTTTTAGCAATTAGTAAAGAATTTTCGGTTCACTTGATTTTATTAACTCAACAGGTACTAGTAAAAGGTCATTGTTTCCTATGGAACGATAGATTTGGTACCAGGCACTAATATAAAATCAAACTTGTCATCTTAGTTCCTATGGAAACAGACAATTGCAGCATTTCAATGAGTACCACGTGCTATTCGTAACTTGTGATAAGGTGGTGGAATTATCGACGGCCCTATGCCAGCTAGCCAATCAGAGACTTAGCTCAAATTCCTGCATACAGTATCAGGTTGTAAAGTCGCGGAGGACAAAATATAGGATAAAAAGGTTCATTACGATCTGAAAACAAAATTTGCAGCAAAAGGCTTTGAAAGGAGCCTTGTAACTCATGAATAACCATTTACCAAACAATCGAGTGTGTTAACGTCCCTGAAGAAGAAGCCTTCTAAACCATTCTGGGAAAAAGAGAAAATGCTGGTAAACAGCATTTTCACATTTTTCCACAACGCTTTCGATCCTTTCAAAGACAAATCCAATCATTTAAAGCTTACTTGATATGTCGTCTGCAAACGATATCAGTTTCGACAAATCTAAAATTTTGTACTTTGGTGAAGAATCCATCAAGCTGGATTAAGTTAGTGTGAAAAATATTGGTTAAAAAAAAATTAATGCACGTTACGAGCATTTTCTCCTTCTGCCTAAATGTTTTGTAAAACTGGTCTGCTTTGAACTGTAGAACATTGTCTTCAAGACGGAATGTACTTTAAGCGATCAGTTTTTGCCTAATAGTTCCTATGGAAATAGACAAATTTAGTATCTCCAGGGGTGGCTGGTGTTAAACATGATTTGACCGCAGTAGAAATGACCAACAATTTATTACAGACTCTCCAATCAGAGATTGAGTTTAAATCCTGCGATCGTTAGTAGTTTGGGGTCATTCAGAACAAACTAGCCATGTTCTACGACAAGGGGATTTAATGTATCTGCAAATTGTATCGACCCAGGTCACCCTGCGCAGTCTTCGCAGGTTTACCTGCGTCGAAACTGTTTGCTTTCGGTATTGTTTTTGCATGTCTAAGGACCAGCCTACCTCACGATTCGATCGGTTGTTAGACAAAATGGATATTATGGATCCATAGTTATGTGATGACTTTGTTGGTACAATGCATCACGGAGATGCATTAAACACCCTTAAATTGCCAGAGTATGACTCAAACACAACCGTCTTCGTAGCGTAAGGTCATTCCTGTTTCATTGCTGCCTGCAAATAAAGGTGCATTTTAGCAATAGCAAGAGCTGTGAATTATGAATACAGTACGAGCACTGGTGACACTGAAGTATAACGCCATCAAACGAAAACGCAAACAAATCAGTCATAAAAACAAAAATCGTAGAGTTGTATACAGTTCTTAATCTAGGTAAGTGACGAGACACCGTGTTTTGCACGTAAATTTTTTATATGGATGAATCAATCCAGTTACGGTAAAATAACCTTAACTGTCTGCCCTTGGCATCATTGACTTGTGTCAAGGTCAGTCCAAACAGCACGTACCGCTCGACTAGGGTAGTAGCCAGAAAAGAATATAGACCTTTCTAATCGTTTTATATAGAGTTAATTCAGTATCTGCCGTGCAATGACATTACTCAAACCTTTCACCTGTAAGAAGAAAATGATAGTGAAATTGGATCGAAATCAGATTTTACAGAACGATGAAATATATTTGACCGAAGAAGTCTTGAAAATTGCAATAACCGGTACACAAAATTGTTTCACTTCAATTATACTACTTCCATGAGGCTCTTCACAATTCGTATCTTGCAGAGAGTCGTTTGATCTCTTCATTTGGGACACTATTTTCACAAATGATGTAATGACCCTTCCTTTATGATGATAATCAATATTTTCCAATGATATTTTCAAAAATGTCAGTTATAAGGAAAAGTGATTCTGGATTCTGGTGGTAAAAAGCTATTATTATACTGCAAAGAAATTCTCGCGATCCGATTGGATAATATTTCCCGAATATATATTCATGTACACTGGCAAAATCCACGTAAAAGCAGTTTCCTTTTCGGGAGCCCCGTATACATGACAGTCGTACACGTTCAACACAATATCCAAAATGGCGGCGTCGATCGATACGGGCCACCCACAAGACAAACATACTGAGTAGCCTGCACAATATTATTACTAGTTTCCGTTGATGTTTTTCATTAAAGCGGAAAGAGTGGATTATTTTGAAAAAAAAAAATGAATATAGTTACATAATTATATAATCGTTTGTTGTCATTCTAAAACAGATACACTGGGCTATAATGAACCATACATTCGTCAGGTAAGCAAATTGTGAAATGTCGAAACTCATACATTTTAATCTTAAAAGGATAGCCTAATGGTCGTTTGATGCAACTAATGGTGGTTTACTTCTGCGAACAAATCATTAAAGTGCATAGTTACTTACCTTGAAGTTGTTTAAATCCATGTTTAAATAAAAATACGTTGAATGTCTATCGCAGTGACATCATCAAGTTTATTCACCAAACTGCACGTTTAACCAAGGTTTCAATGACGTCAGTTCTCAGTGACGTCAGTTTTCATTGAACTGGGGCATTCAGAAGGGAAATTCTATTTCGTCAGCGTACTTAAATCGTGATACCATAAAACAGAGGAATTTCACGACTGTGGCGAATCATTTCGCCCCCGAGCCGAGGCTAGGGGCGACATGATTCGCCACAGCCGTGAACAAGTTTCAAAGTCCCCTGCCACCTGACCGTACAACTATTACAGTATCCTTTTAGCGCCATAGGCGATAATAGAGGCTTTTGCTGACAGCATAGATCATGATCAGACCGCACAGAACGTGCAGTCTGATTTTGGATCTATGCTGTCCGTTTGTTCAGTTAAGTCTGTATTTTCAACCGTCGAAAAAGTCGAACTCTTTGGTGCTGAGGAGAATTAATTTCTCGTACTAGATCTGGACTAATGCTGCACAGACCTTTCTTTTTGCGACAAATTTAAAGTTCAAGGTATATGGTTAAAAAACGTAATAATAAGTTTGTTATCATGTTGAATGTGCATTGCTATCAATTCATCATTCAAGTAAATCAAATACGCTTGGTCACTCTTTTAGCACCAAATACATAAATTCGATATATTTCGACTGCAAAATATCGTCCATTGAAACTAAAATAGATTTTTATTTCATTAAATTGATTTAACCAGCGGACAGCGTAGAACCAAGACCAGACTGCACTTTCTGTGCAGTTTTATCGTGATCAATGCCGTCTAAAAAAGCTCCCGTTTTCGCTAATGGCGCAGAAAGGGTTAATTATACAGGTGCAAAAAGGTCATCTTGTCGCTGAGTGTTACATTTCAATAAGTGCTTGTCGCACAGCATATAAAAACAAGTAACCTTTCACTCTCACGAATGCACATAAAATCCCCTTATTAAGTAAAATTGTTGCTGTTAAAATTATTCTACTCCATTGAAAATCGTAGCTTGATTTACGCAGTCAGTTTTTTTAGCGATGATCATATTTTGTATCTTTCCGCGAAAATGGACTGCGAAGTGCTTATTCAAAAAAATGTCAAAAACCAGAAAAACCTGGAGTTGTCTTTAAAACGAGAAACGTTTATGTAGCGTCTGAGTCAGTGCGACTTCGTTGCTGATCATTAACTCACTACCAAACGACAAATTAATATTTATTTTGTCCGTATCTTACGCATTACCAGACGACAACAACAAAAGAGATTTTTCGGAAAGGTAGGACACGTTTGTGAACAAAGCAGAAAATGTTATGTGCCATCATACTCTGCATGTTCTTCGATGTATTCAAAAGATCTCTTCCTCAGGGTCGTAAACAAACAAACAGGGTCGTTTGGTAAAGGTTTTTGAGCCGTACTAGTCACTGGCCAGCATACAATGAAAGCGGTCAGTTTGACCTTGGAATTAATGTTCATTTACAAGGCCAAGATGGTTGTTTACAAGCGGAAACGCTAGTCGAATAAAAGTCACGTGAAAGCGAGGCCTATAATTATCAGTGAATGCTCGGGAACATAATCTTGCCAGTAAAGCCCATTTTCGTGTTGATTTCTTATTTGTCAAACTATTGATCCTAGAATGCTTTCGCCGTTGGACATGCGATAAAAGTGAACCGTGTTCTGTGAAAATAGGGTTTAATGCATTTCGTGGTGTATCATTCCAAGTGAGTTATCACATTACTATGCATCCATACAACTCATTTTGTCAAACAACCGACTTATTCGTGGGTAGAATGGTCCTTGAACATGTAGACAATTTACCAAAAGCAAAAAGTATCGACTAATGTCAGCCTGCATAGGCTGGCGTGGGTCGATACGTTTTGCAGATGCATTTTTACAGAGCCTGGGTCTTATTTATTCATTTGATCATTTTGCTTGAAACATTTCATTTCAGGCTCATATGTACTCTCCCTGCACAGGGCCGCAATAACGCCAAAACTAAATATCAGCTACGTGTATAGTGCGGCATGTCAGAAAACTATTCGTTCGCATCCGTTTTTGTGGTTTAACCAGGGTCTGATCAAAAATTGTAAAAATGGTTATCGTGAACGAATCAGCTCAAGAGACGAAACTTCCCGAATTACACAGTTCACGGAGTATAAAGAAGTCTCAATACTTTTATTTCCGTCAGTGCAACTCTTCAAGGTAAAGGCGCGTTTTGACCTATTAGCAGGACCACGCGTAAACAAAACTATGGTGGCATATTTCTGCCGCGAGATACGAGATAGGTATCATGATAATTTAAGAGAATTATCGTGATAAAACAAAAAAATTCACGATAAAAATATCGCAATAATGCTAACTCTTATCATGATTTTTTTTGCTTTCGTGCCCACAACTGACATTCATGATATCTATAATTAGATACGGTTTCGGAATACTTTCGTATACAACCTTATGAATTCTCCTTTTCCCTGTACGGTTTCAAAGTTGTTCGGAGGAAGCATTTCGAGTCGTCTTTGTGATTTTACAGACCTCTGTCATTCGGGCATTGTCAAAATTTACCAATTAAGCAACAATTGTTAATTAATGATTCGAAATTTTACTGACTGCAATCTTATTAAAGGGTAACTCCACACCAAAATTTTCATTTCAAAATCGGATAAAACGACACTAGAGTATGTTAACAAAAATCTTGTTAGCGTTCTGTGATGTTTACTCCACGAGATATAGAGGTTTAAACTTTCGGATTTTCACCTGTGTGAAAGTCGCTAATTGAAAAAACCGTGACTTCCGTTAGTTTGCCGTGATCTCACAAGTGTGAGAAGATAATTATAGTCGCTATATATGAACTAACACAGAAAATTGAGAAAACTGCATGATATTTATAAAGATATAAATCGCTATTTCACGTTTCAATCACTTGTGTACTGCAGAGTTTCAATCTCTATAGACCCGTCACACCAAACTGATAATGGCTGAAGCCCCTATCTCACCAAACCTATTCCCAGAAAGTCTTAACCCGGTCAACAAAATCGAAAAACTGGCTGGGATAGGACATGTAATTTCGGTCGGTAAAATGCAAACGCACTGCAGGTTATTGCCCGACCGCACTGCGTCTCTAATAGGATCGAAGTACAGCAGTTCCGTTCGTAGTACGTCCATCTCACTTTAAGTACGTTGTTACTCCGTCTATTCACAGGACGGGATGGATGGCAAACGATTTTGAGCAGGCTCAAAGTTCTGGAGCACCCTTCGTAAAAGGATACTAATACGCCCACTTCGTCTGAAGACAGTTTCAGTCCGATCAGCAAAAAAATTCGGAACAGAGTGAGAACGAGTTTGGCTTGACGGGGGTATATCGCTCTTACATCTACAATCATAGGAAAGAAATTTTGAATGAATTAGCTTAGTGGAGAAAAAGTGAATAGTTATTCTTCTGGTAACGAACATAAATATTTTGAAATTTATTTCTTGATGTTATTTCAATTGTACCACTACCTAATCAACGAGTTGTAATAGATAAATATAAAAAAAGAAATAATAAATCAAGATATTTGAATCATGCCAAAATTCTCTTCTACTAGGTCGTAGAAGGAAGAAGGAACATTGCAATGTGAAAAGGAAATCATTCGAGTTAATTTCTAAGGCTGTTTCTACCAAATATAGGACACCGTCGACCATTTAACGGTCTACAAATCCTGCGCAGTCTGATCTGGATCTACACCATCAGTGTCAGCATTTTACATGTCTCCTTCAGCTTGGAAAGAATTAAAAGCCTTGATCTGCCTTAGAAATCTTATCCTGTCTTTAACATTCACGAACAACATTAAATCCAGCACACATCCTGAATTTGCTGTTAAAGTTAAAAAAGAAAAATTTTCACTCGATCTTCATTTATTTTCCTACGTGCTTTTTTTTCATAATCTCAAATTTGTTTCTTTCATCAACAACAACGTTAAAAGATTGTCTGAATTGCCTCCTGCCTTCCTGTCCTCCATATCATGCAGTAAACATTTTTGATCGTCTGCAAAATACAGGGTCAGTCCATTTCCTAAATACTGAGACATGTAAGGCGTACAATTTAAAAGGAAATACCAACGTTGACAAAAACTGTTTAACTGTCTTCTCCCGTGTTTCTCCCTGTAATCATATACGAGATAAGAGATGCTGACCATGAAAATGCAGCGTAAATTAAAAATTTATAACTGCGTACAAACTTTACACAAAATTTTAGGGCCAACCTTTTATTTTGAGAAAAGAATTGTGTGTTCCATCCATGTACAAGGACAAAGGGTTAATTCGGTGCCTCTTTTGTGATGATATCGCACCGTTGTGGTCTGACATATTTTTTTTTTACCCGGCTTGCAGCTTGATTGGTTGGTTGGTTGGTTGTATTGGGGTTTAACGCCACTTTAACAGCTAAGGTCATATCATGGCGGTCGGTGACGCACATGTGTTTCCTGGCTTTCTCACACCAGTACTAACACAACTTTCTTTCCAAAGCCACCGACTACTTTTCTCACATGCTTCAGCAGAGGTGAGAGGCGAAAATACGCCGGAAAGAAAGTTCGCCTCAACCGGGTATCGAACTCACAACCACCAGGTCATGAGTCTGACACGCTCACCACTGAGCCACCCGGGCGGGGCGTTTGCAGCCTGAGGTTAACAAGCACTTGTCATAAACATGTCATGTACAAAGTTACTCTTTTGTTTTCACGACCATATTGAACCCTTTTTCGTAAATAATGTAAATGGAATTTGGAATTTTACACAGGTTAAATGGGTAAGTAGAACGTCACAACTTTTGTATTTTCCTCATTCATACGATCTTAAATTAAAAAAAAAAACCGCATAATCTGCTTGTCGAATTTCTTTTCTAACTACTCTCTCTCTCTCTCTCTCATGAAAGAGATGGATAATCAACAGTGAATTTACCATTTATTGCTTGCCTCATTTAAATTTCTGTGGGGCCCCAAGGCTGCTGAGCGCGACTCAATGACCTTTTGCGAACAGTGTATATTAAGATCAGACTGCACAGAACATGCAATCTGATCTTATGTACAGTGTCCAATGCGGAAACATCTATTTTTGTTTCTTCAAAAACTAGCACTATTCAAAATTTTGCAATCGGCATGAAGGTTTATTTAACCTTTTGAGGATTAATGGTAGATCTGATATTAAGCCATGTCATTTAGTTCAGATAGACAGACAGACAGCAGACTGACAAATAAATAGTCATCTCCTGGCTCGAAATAGGGCTTAAACTCGGCACCCGGCATACGATAGGGATTTTTGTGACGAAAAAAGTCGCCTCCTGACATGAGGGAGGATAAGGCTGAGAAAAAAAAAAAGTACACAGAAGCCGAAATAAGAGTGGCATCACATCCGGTTTATCGAACATTTCACAAACTCTCACAGGTGTGCAAACCACATCTTCGCTTAAAACTCTCTTTCTACGATAGACATTGAAATGCGGTTTTTCTATTTTAAGATGGTTTTCATTTAAGGATTCATATATCCAAAAAAGAGATTTTGGCTGTAGTTGCCCTTTAAGTCAAAACTACCGAGTTCATCCAAATGATGAATTTTCTATTTATAGATATCGAGAAACGGATAAAACTATCACAATAATTTTATCTCGCATGTCAGCTCCGAGCACGGTGGAGAAATTTTGCGATAAAATATTAAGTTTATCGTGATATTTTTATCATGAAACTTTTCACGATCTTGATAAGATTTCAAGGAAACTTAATTTATCGCGATAATTTACCAAAATTATCATGATAGCTATCTCGTATCTCGTGGCAGAAATATGCCACCATACAAAACAAAAAACAATGGCAACATATACGAAACACAGTCAAATGCAACTATCTGTACTATCGGATATTTTATTGCGATGCAGGGTCTAAGAAGTATATCTCGGTTTTTATTTCTCGATTTTTTTCTCATGTTGGGTTAGTTAATGTTTTGCCTACCTTACGGGCACCGTTTGGACTAACCGAAAATTATTGCGCAGTCTTACGAGACTTGTTATTTTTTTCTTTTCAAAGAAGAGTGCTTAAAGATAGATAACTCTATTGGACTGGTGATGATAAGAATTTATTCTAGTCACTTAAACCTTAGGCTGCTAAGCGCGATTCAAGGACCTTTTGCGGACAGTGTGGATCAAGATCAGACTGCACAGAACGTGCAGTCTGATCTTGGATCTACACTGTCCGATAATGAGGTATTTTCACCCCAAAAGTACCTTAGAAATAGCAAAATTTGGGTTTTTTACCATTAGCTTGAAAGTTTCATGTCACTTATTTAGCAGGATAAGTGTTAAGACTGTACCACACCGTTTTCAACAATATTCACCAGACGTACCGCAGTGGCTAGTGCACATATCCATGCATTTCTGGTGTAGCCTCTATCAGTACTACTAGTCAACATCTACCAGTACTACTCTCTCAAAACCACAGCTTTCCCACATTAAGTCGAAACAAGGTTCGGCTGTGAAAGAGAAATGAATCCCATAAATCGCAAAGACTGTCAAGCTGGTGATATGATACAAGTCAAGCTGGGATTCGATCCCAAAACCCCCGGATTTCTTTACATGTACGCTACCGACATTAAGTTTGGATAAAGAACAAAAGTTAATATTTCTTGCAGCAAAATGCTGTAAAGTTGCGAGCACAACAGTTACCTTTTGTATTTTCAGTGATTGATTTACCAGCACAAATCTTTACCTAACGACAAAATTTTAGATGTCCAATTTGAGCATTTGCAGACTACAAAATAAATGTTACCTAAATATGGTGGCATATTTCTGCCACGAGACACGAGATAGCTATCATGCTAATTTTACGAAACTATCGCGATAAGTTAAAGTTTCCTGGAATTTTATCGAGATAGTGAAAAGTTTCCTGAAAAAAAAATATCACGATAAACTTAATATTTTAACGCAAAATTTCTCAATCGTGCACGAAGCTGACATGCAAGATAAAATTATCGTGATAGTTCTCTCTGTTTCTCGATATCTATAAATAGAAAATTTATCATTTGGATGAACTCGGTAGTTTTTGACTTCACAAGATTGCAGTAAGTAAAAATTCGAATAATTAATAATTGTAGCTTAATTGGTAAATTTTGACAAGACTCGAAATGAACAGAAGTCTGTAAAATCACAAGACGACTCGAAATGCCTCCTACGAACACTTTAAAACCATTCAGGGAAAAGGAGAATTCATAAGGTTGTAGACGAAGATGTTCCGAAACCGTATCTAATTATAGATACCGTGAATGTCAGTTATGGGCACGAAAGCAAAAAAATAGTGATAACAGGTAGAATTATCGCGATATTTTTATCGTGAAAATTTTTATTATCAAAGATTTTCTGTCTTAAGAATTTGGAAACATTGTGGGAAAGAGAGAAACTGCTGGCTACCAGCATTTTCTCCTTTCACCACAAGATTTTCCGAAGTTCCTCAGGGTCGTTAACACAAGGGATTGCTAGGTAAAGGGTCAATGTTTCCTTAGACAGGGGTTAGGTTAGAGACAGGTATAGATCTAAAGAATTTCGATATGAAATGTATATTTACAATAACTTGACACTCAACAACAGCGATTTTTCAGATAGTCCAGGTGCGATCCTAATTCTTCATCCGAGCTTGTTCTTTCAAAAGACCGTGTCAGTCTGTCAAAATGGTTACCCATTACTGTACAGACAACCAATTAATCTAACAGCAACTATAGAAAATAACATCGAAGGATGAAACAGTAGAAGGAAAGGAAAATGCCATTTTCATTTAAAAGGTATGAGGAAAAAACTGTCGGGGAGGGAAGCTATTACTTGTTTTCAAGCAGTCGCTCTTTCTCCTGCAATATTTTCCAGAAAAAAATCGTTCAATTCCAGTGGCATAGAGTCGCATTTGTACGGTGATACGTGAAACATTCACCATGATTAGGTAATTTACAGATCATGCCATCAAATTTTGTAATCCTTTGAGATGAATATCTATAAGCAGTTTTAGATTATATAAATAATAGAAACGTTGTTTTATCGATATTTGTCACTTACATGCAAGGATTAGGTACTTTCAGGTGTTGTCCTAGTTCTACATTTTTTCTGTGAGATGATTGATAATGGTTATTTCGAAAGAATTTATTACTCTTTCTATACGAAGATGTATCAGTGGAAAAAGGTAGACAGTGTCATAGAAAGAGTGCTGTCACGCATTAAAGTACTGGTAAAAGACTTCTGAAACGCATTGATAAATACACTTGCTGCCATGGTGTGACTGATGAATTACTTTTAAAATGGCATCGAAAGCCAAACAAACAAATAAGTTTCCACTGTTCTCCTTACAAGTTTAATACATTCCATCTATATAAAGTCTTACATGTCAGGAAGGTCTATATGTCGTTATAGGGACATCTATGTTAGACTACAGATGCGTATCGTTACCACCAGGGCATTTTTTGGAACCAGGGACTTGCTCAACCAACCACTCTAGACCGCCTTCTTCGTCTAATTCTGCGACTGTCTCTAAGCTTCAAAGTAACACAATTCTGATTAGCTAAACCAAAATGGTTGAGCTAATCAAAAACTGTTTTTCTTTGTAAATTCAGAAAAATTGGGCCTTGATCAAACGCTTTATTTTCATCAGAATCTACATTGATTTCTCTGGCAACAGAAACTATTTAGAGTTTAAAATGGCGGAAATTTAGGTATTGTGTCAATATCGTAATGAATCCAAAGGAGTGACCCCGAAACATTGTCGAGTGGTGCGAGATAGTATGTTACCATGATGTTTTCTATCTTAACGATTGGTCAAGAGGCTTGTTTGTTCGAAACGGGGAGATTCGTTTGTATATAAGGAATGACGAATCCCGAAATGTTCCATTTGTTGGATTAATTAGGCTTATTTGAAAAACTAACCACCTTTGTTTGACTCTTTACCTCCTGTAGACGATCTTTTATCGGCTTGCTGCTGACCAACTTTTGTAAACGTAATGGCAAAAGGAGAATTCGTTCGTCCAAAGCATTTTCCTTTTGGCCACCTCGGTATCACCTGTATTTATCTGTCTTTTATGATGATTTTCATATTTTAAGAGAACCATTTCCAAGTCGCCAGCTGCAAAAATTATTTCAGGAGGTAATGTATTAAATGATAAATTGAACTATCAATTGAAGCAAGTTCAATCTCCTATCGACCACACTTGGTGCGGAAGGTAAACAAACTAGATCAAGATAAATGTTTCATTTTTTAAAAAAAAATACAGCAAAGCTTTTCGTAAACAATTCTCCGCTGATAAACTATTGGTTAAAAAATCAGATAAATGCTATGGTTGCTTTACTATTTACCAAACAACTTTCCCAACTTTAAAGCCTTTACTAATGACAAAACAATTGTGACTCAAAAATAGAAATTCGCCTTTTTAGGGGTAGAAAGCATTGTGTAGAAAGGAAAAAAAAAATGCTGGTTACCAGCATTTTTCTCCTTCCCACACAATGTTTTCAAAAGATTTCTTCCTAAGATTCGTTAAAACTTGGGAATGTATGAGAAAGGGTTAACACTTTTGTACGGAGTATACTAAAATCATTGTTGTGTTTTTTCGCCGTTCAAAAAAATTTTTTTTCTTTTGTATGAATACAAGTTTTGTTTCTACTGTCAAATTTACAGATAAACAGCTTTCAAAAACCTACACAAAATACGTTTCGATTTATCAATATTTTGACAGTCGGATCACTATAATTTGGCTTGCAACACGCGAAAAGGGGTATTCGGACATTTGCGGAAAGTGTCATCTCGGATCAGCCTGCGCAGTCTGCGCAGGCTAATCCGAGACGGCACTTTACGACTACATTTGATTTTGTGCTACAGTAAACTTGTGCAAAATAGAAAATTACATAAAAACGGAAAATGTCGTTTCGGATTAGCCTGCGCGGACTGCGCAAGCTGATCCGAGACGACACTTTAAATACGCAAATGTTCGAATGCCCCTTTTTGCGTGTTGCAGACCAGTTGTGATAGAGCGTCGCTCTGGGAAAAGGGCAGTTCAATGCATCATCATAATGCATTGTGCCGAGCAAGCCATCGCATAATGTGGATCCATTTTCTGGAAATTACATAAAAACGGAAAGTGTCGTTTCAGATTAGCCTGCGCGGACTGCGCAGGCTGATCCGAGACGACATTTTACGCAAATGTTCGAATGCCCCTTTTTGTGTGTTGCAGCCCAATATATATTACAGCGATGCTCCGGGAAAAGGACAGTTTAATGCATCATCATAACGCATTGTGCCGAGCAAGTCATCGCATAATGTGGATCCGTTTTCTGTCTTTTTGTCTAAAAAGAAATACTCGTTGAATCATCAGGTGGAAGATGCCTTTCACTATTGGAAAATTTGCAACAAAAAGTTTCAGCCCATGTCAGCATGCGTGGCCTGCGTAGGTTGACATGGAGCGATTCTTTTTTCGAGACGCATTAAATCAGCTTTACACACAGCATGACAGATGGATCTTTATGTACATCAATTCAATATTAAAACAATCCAGCAACCCTAAGTTGACAAATCGAATTGAAGCCGCAAGTTCTATTGGGCTTGCATGGATATATCGGCAACAAGTATCTACAAAAAACATTTTAACAAATTTGGCCAATGTCAATCTTGAGCCATTTCCCCTTTTAAGGATAGGGCACGCAAATGGGATTGGTGTAACGTCGCCTTTCATCGCCGAAAAAACGTACGGATTCGGCTAAGACTCGGGTAATCCGTAATCGATCGGCCGATAGACGCTGCTTCCCCGCATCGATTACGGATTACCCGAGTCTTAGCCGAATCTGTACGATTTTGGCGATAAAAGTCGATGTTACACGAATCCCATTGGGGTGCCCTATCCTTAAACGGCGATGTTTCGTAGACTATCGTTTACATATAGAGTATGTACTGTTTCTTAAGGTCTATTTCATCTGTCGAGTATGTAACAGAGCCATATAACTAAGAAAATTCGGAAGTAAACCTTTGGATTGCAAATAAACCTAATATTACTTTGCAAATACACCTTTTTCGTGGGCTACATTTTGAAAAATTAGGCTTTTGCCGTTAAATGCGATTACCTGCACTTTTTCCCTTTCCCTAAAATGTTTTCAATAGCCACCTTCTTCAAGGTGGTAAAAATTAATTGTCAGGTAAACGGATAGATGGAGCTTTAGGCCACGTCAAAAATAATTTCAGTCAGATCACCGTGAAAGTATACTTATTCATGTCTTTTCTAGGTTTTACAGATACTAGCCAACTAGCCTATGGACCATAAGCGCCATATCTATGGAAGCTCAAAGGAAAAATCAAACTCCCGCTGTTGAGGACTAAACCGAGGGTCTCTGAGTTACAAATCAAATACTGTGACCATTGATCCTGGCAGGAAACCTCCTTTTTACCTTTAGAACGCCGTGTAAACCTAACGAATATTCTTTTTTGAAAATAAAAGCCAAATAATTGCGATTTAAAGATTGCTCTCGTCCAGAATGTCTCAGCAAAGCGGACAGTGTAGATCAAAGATCAGACTGCACGTTTTGTGCAGTCTGATCTTGATCTTCACTGTCCGCAAATTCGAATCGATTGACCTTTAAACTGTTTGATATTAAATCTGTCTAAAATCTTCACAAGACGACAAAATTTCAGACTTGTCCACCTTTGAAAGCACTTGCAGACGACAAAAATGATAAAAGATGTATTTGAAAGAACAGAAAACATTGAGAGGAAAGGAGGAAATGCTTTTGACCGGCATTTCATCCTTTTCCCACTATGTCTTCAAATTGATTTTTACTTAGGGTCTTTAAATTACCCGATTGTTTTGTAGAAGATTACACGTCCGACCATGAAGGCCAAATGTAAACAAAGCGAGTGTTGAAATGCATTTGAATTTGTATCATACCATTTAAAAGTATGGAAATTATTCTGAAGATGACTATCTGTCCTTGTACGGTCGGACCAAGTGTTAGTCGCTGATAGAGAAATTAATTTCAAAACTAGGTTAAAACCTGCCAGGTAGCTGTGTCTTTTGTTTACTTTTTGTCTGAATTCTTTTTTCTGCCAGCGACTAACATATGGCCCGGTCATACGATAACAGACTAGCATCTCCACAATATTTTCCATTTTTCTAAATGGTATGATTTGAATTTAAATTATTATGGCACCTGCTTTGATATTTTGGCCCTTACAGGGCCTTTAAAGTACAAACTATTTTGGAAGATACTGCATGGTTATGAACTTGACGTAATGAAAAGGACAGTTAAACGAAATAGACAACTTCGAAGAAAATTCGAGAATTTCCCCGAAAACCGTGGCTGAATTTAAACCGCAAAACCTTTGAACCGCAATGATATATATCATTTGAAACAAACATCATTCATTTATGGAAACGCTTTGGTTTACTGTCAGCAAATTTTGACAAGAGGTTTTTTTTACTGTTAAGTGTTTTTTCCCTCTTTCCCTACCGCACACTCAGGTATTATTCTGAACGTTTAAGACATTACAGAATATTGTTTGTTTGGTTTTTAACACCATTTTCAACATTATTTCAGCTATCGATGAGACCGGAGTACCTATCCATGCCTCCTGAGGTTTCTTTTCCAAGTATTTCGCATAATATTCTCCCCAAGTTAAATTTGCTGTTTTTCATCATAACCTTCGTCGAAACAATGACCTACGGTGACAGAGGAATGAATCCAGTCGCAATGGCTATATCGCAGTCCTGAGGTAGAAATTTACGTTGTTGAAGCTTCGATCCAGCGACCCCTGGGTTCAAACCAGTAAACTGAAGATATCGTTGTAAGTCGTCAACGATACAAATTACAGACTCTTCAGCCCCTCTATAGTGCCTTGCCCAAGAACACTCCCACTTGACATGTGCAGCAAACAGGGATCAGAGACAAACCTTTAGGTTATAAATTCAACGCTTTAGCCACTGAGCCACTGATTCCTCATAAAAATGGTAGACTCTCTTGCTTTTTTTCAGGTTTTAATGTACAAGCAAAAGAGCCAAACTCGGACCCGGTAAGGTGCGATCTTTCCGGCGAAATAGCAATATTTGTGCAATTATTACAGATTTAATCCTTCACCAGACAACAAAATTTTGGATACGTTCATAGTGGAAGCAGTTACAGATGACAGATTAGATGTGGATCAAGTTAAGAAATATAGGATCTGACATGAGTTGGTTTTTGAGATAAAATTTAATTAAACGAGTCTACAAAAATGTTATTAAGCGAGCCTTTGGCCTTTGTGAAGCCTATGCGCTTCTTTGACAGGTAGGCCTACATTACGAACGAAAAATAGTTCCGAAGAAACTTGCATAATTGATTTTGTTTTGAATCTTAAAGTGATTAGATTAACAGCTTTATCATGATTAAGAATTTTGAACATTAATTTCCTTCAGGAATCTAGGTCAGCAATGTTTTAGAAATGAAGCGTATAATTACAGTGTTGACCAAATACAGGACTATTTTCTTACCTCACACGTGTGTGAGACAAGAAAATTCGTAATGGTTATATTACATTGAAAACAAGGGGAGTTATGTGATAAATCGATTTTTGAAGGAGTAGAGTACATTGTGGAAAATACCAGTATTTTTCTCCGTTCCCAACAATGTTTTGAAAAGTCTTCTTCTTCAAGGTCAATAAAACATGGGATCGTTTGGTAAAATGGCAAAAGATTGAAGGCCCATCTTCTCCTGACACCACAGTTTACTGCAGTGACAATAAAAAAGCGGGGATGTTTTACAAATCATGGACGAGGTTATCAAGTGCACTATAGAAGGAAACATTTACCGTAAACATCAATGTAATTGAGCCTGGCTTTGGCAATAGCGGTTTTATGCTTCTTCGTGATGCATGATATCGTGCAAGCGATTACACAATTATGGATCCATAATAGCCACATTTTTTAACAACTGACTTAATTGTGAGGTAGACTGGTCCTTGAAAATACAGAAAGTTGACCAATATCGAGAAGTTACGGCCCAAGTCGACCTGGGCCGATACTTTTCGCAGATGCATTAAGCCCCCTTTTCACAGAGCACGGCTCAATTTTTTTTACGTGTTCAGCTTCTATCAACCGGGGAAAATAAGATAATTTTACTTAAAGATGCATCTTTACTCGTTTTCAGACATTTACTTTTTTAATCCATTTCAACTTTATTTTATGAAACTATAATCATTCTATAATCATGTATCTTCATGCCAAATGTTGCCCAGATGGTTGCAAGGTGGCACACATTACGACCGATAGAAGATGCATTTCATTCTCTGGGGGCCATCAAAAGAAGCACTGTCGTCGTTTCCGGTTTTAAATTGAAGACAAATCCCTTCAGTTTCTTTATCCCGTACACCATATCTATTGATTATTTATTTATTCTTACACAGCTGACCAATACCTGAACCATTCTACACACAATTAAGTTTTAAAAGCGTTTCTTCACTGTAAAGATGTATCTTGAAGAAAATAGGTATTGCTTTACTTAAGCATTGGTTGTCAAATATTGCCTGCTTGCATGAAGGGCGTTTTTCGCCGCCAGTTTCAAAGTTTTTTTTAGATATTGGCCTATCGTAATTACGTTTTCTTCATTTAGTACCATTCAATAGCCTTTATTAACCTACTGATAGCAGACCTTTAGACAGATTAGTATTATTTTCCAACTATTTCTTTTGGAATGGACGTCTAGAAAGCTAAACGATGGAAAAGCACCGAAAGACCAGGTTGTGTTTTCAACAAATATTCTTAGCAACATAATCTGGTTCTCAAGATGATACTAGATCTCAAAGTAACACAATTACAGATTGGCTAAACCGATTGGTTTAGCCAATCAGATATTGAGTTACTTTCTTGATGTAAAATAAGACTTAAGTATGCAATTTGGAATGGATGGTGAATACTAGTACGTTCCCAACTCTTTTCACTGACCAATCAGGCTGTTTCTTTTTTCGCACCGAAGTATTCTATACCCTAACATAACCCATTACTGTCTCCATAAAATAAACTGTCATCGAACGCCTAATACAGAATAGACAATTTGTAATTGTTTTTTCTTTTTCAACTCTGAAATAAGTCGTCCCGGCCGGGTGGCTCAGTGGTGAGCGTGTCGGACTCATGACCTGGTGGTTGTGAGTTCGATACCCGGTTGTGGCGAATCTTCTTTCCGGCGTATTTTCGCCTCTCACCTCTGCTGAAGCATGTGAGAAAAGTAGTCGGTGGCTTTGGAAAGAAAGTTGTTTAGTACTGGTGTGAGAAAGCCAGGAAACACATGTGCGTCACCGACCGCCATGATATGACCTTAGCTGTTAAAGTGGCGTTAAACCCCAATACAACCAATACAACAACTGAAATAAGTCAGAATAAGTTGTCTAGCACCATCTTCTCTACAGGGTCTTGGTCATCTGATCGTACCTCCACGCTCATGTGATTCTAGTAGATAGAAACTAACACAATTAAAAGAAACTAACACAATTAAAATCAACTTCAACTGCCTTGTAAGTTTCATATGTCAGCTAATTAACACTTTGACATACAAGAACAATTTAGACTTGTTCAAACTAAAATCTTTCGCGGGGTGTATGTCAAATGTTGCTGAAGTGATGGAATTTGATTTTGAATGGGTGGAAAACCATTGTGTGAAAGGGAGAAGATGCTGGTGACAAACATTTCTCTCTTTCCCACAACGTTTTTACCGCCTTCTTTAACTCTTTACCACACAATCCCGAGTTTCAGCGACCCTTAGAAACAGGCCTTTTGTAAACATTATGGGAAAAGGAGAAAATGCTGGCAACCAGCATTTTCTCCTTTTCCCACAATGTTTTCTAACCCATGAAAGACAGAAATCATCACTTCAGCTACATTTATTTTGTAGTCTGCAAATGCTTTCAAATTGGCGGATTCCAAAATTTTGTCGTTTTGTAAAGAGTTAAAAGGGTTTTTATATCACGGAATGGTTTGTTAAAGGGATAATTTAAAGACCTTAGCTTGCACTTTACAGAGAAATGACACAGTAATAAACATTGTTCTAGTGAAGAATACGTGGACTTCCATGCCATGGTGATATTGATGTTTTCACCTTATCGCTGCCACACAGATAAATGAATAAGATCTTTTTATTTTTTTAGCTCAAATGAAAAGGAATTTTTATCATCATTATAAATACAGTAGCGGTCGGTGCATAATCAATGATCAGACTGTACGTTCTGTGCATTCTGGTCTTGATCCACGCGTCAGCAATAAACTATCGACGTTGTCCACGACTGTAAAAGAGTTAATCCCAAGATTGGTTTTTAATAATCACTTTGTCCTTCCCTCGAGTATATGAGCGCCACTAGGTCAGTGTGATATTTACGTAATAATTCTAAGTTTGGTGTTTTAATAATCACTTTGTCCTTTCCTCGAGTGCATGTGTGCCACTAGGTCCGTGTGATATTGACGTATTAATTCCATATTTGGTAATATCATGTTAGCCAAACAGAAGAAATGTAAAATTAATAACAAAATGTCGAATGCCAAAATATAGAATTCGACCCCTCTGCTAGCATCCTAAAATTTCAAAAAAAAAAAAATCTTCAGGTGAGACATTAAAAAAATAGTTCCAGTGTGGCGGTGCTATACACTGATTACAATAAATAACCAGGCGTGACTAAGGATGGGTTCCGTCCTGTTTCCCTCTAACAGTCTTCTGGGCCAAGTTTCACAAAAAAACTTAAGTCTTTTATTTTACTTAACTCTACTAACGGCCCCAGGTTCTGACTAAAGTTGAGTTCATTATTTGAGACGCATTTCAGTAACATTAACAGACTGGAGTAACGTTTACAAATCCTTTGTTAACACTACTTTTTTAGACTCAACTAAGCAAAGTAAATGAATTTAAGTCTATTTCTAACAGACTTAAGTCTATTATTTTGCTGAGCTGAATCAGAAATGGTGTTTTAACACAAGATTTGAGAACGTTACTTAAGTGTCTTAATGTTGGTGAAATGCATCTGGAATAACAAACTTAAGTGGGAAAATAAGGCGGATTTGAGTGAAATAAAAGACTTAAGTTTTTTCGTGAAACCGGCCCTAGGTAGACGTCGCCCATATGGGCAACCGTTGGCGACAATAAATAAAAGAAAATCGATCAATCAATCTAGGATTCTGTCGCGTTTGCCATTTTAACTTCTTTTCTCCAAATGAAATCCCACCAGTAACTCTCCATACCTCTGGTAAATTGGCTGTCCGCTTTGGCAGCACCACAAGTTGACCTCACTTAACTAGAGAATTATTTTTATGTCTAGAAAAGGTCGGAATTTTCCTTTCAAGATCTATTTATGATCTCCTGAATCCAATTTTTTTTTCTACTTTTTCGTTTATCAATGGAATTTTCCCAGCTGTGTCTTGTTTTGATATTATATACATGAAACAACCGCTACCCGAAAATTTGAGAAGAACTTTATAAGCTGAGCATTCGTTCTAATCCATTTCTTTAGTAATAACTTGGCTAATTTTTGTATTCCCTTTTCTTCTGTTTATTACTAATGAAAATAATATTCAAGGGTGTTCTTCAGTTGAGCCAGATGTTAAACAGACTTGGGCGTTCAGGCTGATCTCAGATCTAACAATGTCCGATATGATGAGATTTTGTCCGATAAAAAATCGTATTTGCACTATTTCGGCTTTTACTATGGTCTTGAAATTCCACTGAATTAAATTTGTCTTTATTTATCGTCGCCACCGGTTGCCCATATGGGCGACCCCCTCCCCAAGACTGTTAGTTTTGTTACGGTGGATATTACAAAATACAGAACGAAACCCATCCTAAGCTACGCTTAGTGCTTAACGTGCTCGGTATATAGCACCGGCAGACGGGACTTCGGTTAAACGTCTCATCTGAAAGACTACTAGTAATTTTAGATGGCCAGCCGTGAGGCTCTGACCTACACCTTCAAGTGACCCAAGATTTGATGCTAACAAGTCCTACGCTCTACCACCTAAGCCACAAGGGGTGGTTTTGATTTCATTTAACTGGCTTACGAACAGCATAATTGCAATACATAGCAAAATAAAATGAGACAAGCCGACATAAATGACAAGTACGACGAACGCGCCTACTTGGGACACCAAAAGCAGACAATCAGACAGAGGCATCCGCCATTCCAAAAGAAATGGGTCATGCTCTGGAAAAAGGGGGCTTAATGCATCTCCTTGATGCGTTATAAGCAAGTCATTACACGATCTACATAATCAATTCTGTCAAACAATTGACTGAATCATGAGGTAAAATGGTCCTTGGATATACAGAAAATTTGAAGATAGCGACATGTTTCGGCACATGAGTCAGTGGAATTTTGTGCCCTCAACACATCCGGGAACTCGCATGCTAGAGCCTTCGACAGAAAAACTGTAAACAAAGGTATGTCGCGAAGAATTTTTACAATATTTATTTCTTTATTACTGTTATTACTGCTATCTATTACTTTATTACTTTTTTTTGCCGAAGAAAAACCACGCAATCCCGAGTTTTAACAATCCATAAGAAAAAGGCTTTTGAAAACATCGTGGCAAAAATAGAAAATGCTGGTAACCTGCATTTTCTTCTTTTCTAACAATGTTTTCTAACTTTGCAAAACATGAATCCAATAATTTTAGCAAAATTCAAAATGTCTGAAAATACTTTTAATGTGGACGAGTCTAAAAATCTGTGTTCTGGTAAATAGTTTAACCTTTTACCAAAACAAACCAGAGTTTTAACGACCGTGTGGGAAAGGGCTTTTGAAAACATTGTGGGAAAAGGAGAAAATGCTGGTAACCAGCATTTTCTTCTTTTCCCACAAGGTTTTCTACCCCATCAGATAACTTTATCTCATTAATGTCAATTTTTGAATTTGTCGTCTGCCATTGTTTGAATATGGAAGAGTCTAGGATTTGTCATTTGGTAAATAGTCAAGAGTTATTAAAGTCTCACAGCAAGGTGGCAATGACGTAAAACACCTTCTCGTCGTTTCAAATGTTAATTAGTAATTCTCAAAGCTATTCAGCAGCATCTGGAAACATCCTAGCAGTTTCTTTTGTTTCACGCAATATGATACAATATTGCGTCAGATAGCAACAGGTTATTCCTTACGAATATACTCGTATATACACAGCCGATTCTTTCAAAGCCACTGGCTGCTTAACCTCGTAAAAATATTAGGATCAATCATAGTGGTGAGAGATGAAAGAATCACGTTGCGACGGTTTTTCCCGCCATTCTTGTAAGTTGTCAAACAGATCTTGGGTTCAAACTCGCGAGTGATGTGCTTTACGAATTCCACATACAGAACATTTGCAGACGACAAATTAAATCCGGCTCAAATGCTGCGATTTATCTTTAAAAGGGTAAATACATGTCGGAAAATGGAGAAAATGCTGATAAACAGTATTTACTTCCTTTTCCACAACGTTTTCAAAAAGCTTCTCTCACAGGTTCGTACTCGGGATTGTTTGGTAAAGGGCTACAGATACGGAGATATGGATAATCGCTTAAAAAGATGATTACGTGCTAAAGGAAAATAATTTGAAACACTTTTACATGTGAAAACATCGAAGGAAAAGTAGTCATTTTTCGTCCCAAGTAGTTTCACCTCTTACCAAAAGCTACAAATTTACAAAGATGTGTACAATAGATAATTTGTGTTTAGTTTGTTTCCTTGTTTGTTGTTTGGTATTATGGTGTTTAACGCTATTTCTAACATTATTTCAATTACGTAGCAGCGGCCATTGCACCTAGCTGGCTACCGGATGCTACTTTCTGCTAGCTGCCAGTTACCCATTGGAAGACCAAATGATAACTGTCAGTGTCACCGTACCTTACAACTATGCTACCTTTAGCAAGATCTACACGTCGTCGACTGGCTGTCGCCTTCACGATCACGTTGCGGTGTAAGGGAAATAATCAAAGAAAACCGAGTTCAACAGATTCGACATCATGAATCGATTGTTTGCTCTTAGTACAAATCAGTAACATTAACGTTTTAGGTGCTAAGCGAGAGACCCAGTGCGCTTTTGCAGATAGTTCAGATCAATATCAGACTCTATAGAACTTGCAGATCTTGGATCTACACCGTTCTATAAAGTGAGAATTATTCGGCGAAACATCTTTGCAATCGCAATGTCATATGAAAATGACAGGGGTCAAGTGGCTTCGTGAGTGGTTGACGTCGCCACGAATTCAATGATTCACGGTGTAAGGGAAATAACCCAATAAAGACGGTTGTACTAATTTATTCTGTCCGATATTTTTACGTACTTTTTTAACCCATTAAACTTTTAATAAATGATATAATAAAATTCCAGCCCATATTAAAAACTAAAACTTCGTGATTTCAAAGGTTTTTAAGCTGAAAAAAAAAAAAATTTTTACAGTATCGGATAGTGTAGACTCAAGATCAGACTGCACGTTCATTGCATTCTGATCATGGATTTATACTGTCCGTAAAAGGTCCTTGAGTCACAGAGGCCGTCAGGGTAATCATACTGCGGTCACATCATGACGGCCAATAGCCTATGTCAGTCCATGCGTTCCCGATATTTTTTTGTAAAAAAAAAACACTCCGTACAAATCTCCAAGTCGCTGGCTACTTTGTCACATAAATAATGTTCAGTGATCAGCCTCACATGACTCGCATTGCCTGCAAAGTTCTGTAAATGAGTTTGGCTGACCTGATATTCAAACTCACAGCCTTTGACTACAGATCCTTTGCTTAAATACCGACTGAACTAACAGACACGACGTATACTGAGCTGAGATTCGAAGATGCAACCCGTTGTTTGGGAGTTCAGTGGGTACTCAAAGAAAGACAGGATCTCGGCCATCGCCGCAATAGATGTATCGCGTCAGTTGCTCGTCTCATCCTGAAGAAAAATGCAGCGAACGACTTTGAAAACACCAGAGTAGTAACGGATCATCTACAACGATAAATATGGGACATTGTTGCAAGAGAAAATTGCTTGTCACGAGCAGCCTCCCCCCAACTTTTTTTTCTTTTATTTTTTTTTTAGATTTTATTTTTTTTCCTTAATTCTATAATTGGCCTGCAACAAACGAAAAGGGGCATTCGAACATTTGCGTAAAGTGTCGTCTCGGATCAGCCTGCGCAGTCCGCGCAGGCTAACCCGAAATGATACTTTCCGTTTTCATGTAATTTTCTGTTTTGCGCAAGTCTACTGTAGCACAGAATCTAATGTGGTCGTAAAGTGTCGTCTCGGATTAGCCTGCGCGTACTGCGCAGGCTGATCCGAGACGGCACTTTACGCAAATGTCCGAAAGCCCCTTTTCGCGTGTTGCAAGCCATATATAGGCTGGTCTGTTGGACCAAGGCTTGAGGACAGTACAAATATTTTGATTAGTTTAGTAGTAAATCTTGTTTTTGAAATAAAGTATATATGACACAAATTTCCTGGTCTGCCCATACAAGTTTACAGTTTACATCAAGTATATGTCAGATGATAGACATTAAATACTTTTTCGGACATAAACATGATAAAGGTACATTGGGGACGCATGCACCAAATATCAGTTTGATTTCAAAGGAAGATAATAGATATGGGCCATGCTATTTGAAAAGGGGGCTTAATGCATCTGCAAAACGTATCGACCCAGGTCAATCTGTGCAGACTGGGCCGAAACTTTTTGCTTGTTAATTTTCTGCATGTTCAAGGACCATTCTACTTTATGATTCAGAGCATTGTGATCCATAATTACGTGATGACCTGCTCATTATCATGGATCGCAGAGATGCATTAGGCCCCCTTTTGCCGGAGCATAGCTCAATTATGAGTTGATTTTGTCTCAACAATCTCGCAGCCAGCTATCTCAATTTAATTTTTCCGAGGTTGAAAGGTAGCATTTCAGCTACAATTAATTACGATCACAACTTAGCGTGAGATAGCTCGGACGGTGTAGATCTGCAGGACTCGTGCCGTGATGTAATTGCAAAGGTTGACCCCGGAGCCTTTGATGTTAGAGGCCGACCCCTACACCTCTGTCTCCCACGAAGAGTTAAATCTATTCATTTTACACCTTCTACGAAGCAAGCTCTTACAACTGGGATCATTTACTCTCGGTGATTGCTACCTTGACACCGAGTCAGTGCTCGCACCATAATGTAGCTAGTTTCGAAGATTGACCCCTCCAACAGGCAAGGAATTTGAGAACCTCTGACTTGATTGCTTGACCCTGACACCTATCACTAAAGTATCCCATAAAAATGGTAGCGATTTGATGGTATGTATATAAAACCAGTTTAGAAATATTTTGTCATACTGAATCACCAGCACACTTACCAATGCTTCATTGTTTACCTGCCAGTACTAGTTCTTAGGGAATATTATTTGTCAAAAGGTCACTTTTAGAGAGAAACGAATCCTATAACAGTGGCTTTCATTGGAAATTATCGCCTGTGGTTCAGCCTCTCAACGTTTTGATTGCAAGTCATGTGCGTCATCACATAGCTACTGAAGTCGTATTTCTTTTAACCGGTAAAAAGTGATAATGACATAAAGAATCGAAAGGAATCAACACCATCATCTTCGAACAACAAGGTATAGAGGGCAATCGACGTTTGTCACATGTATTTAATGCTAGAATGGGAAGAGGGAGACAGGTTTTTAAATCTAATTATTTGCCTGTTGAGCGCCGGGATTTGAGTTTTACTATCTACATTACATCTCTGTTACTTATTTGACAAAGTTCCCCCCCCCCCCCATCAAACAACATAAGAACGATACACATCATGAAGGGTTTGTGATTCCATTCAGGTTGTCTGGTTTCCGAACTCTCTTCCTCTCAGCGTTGCTAAAGCAATCTTCTGAATGGGGCTTAATGCATCTGCAAAAAGTACTTTTTGCTATTGGTTAATTTCTTGCATGTCAAAGGGCCATCGTACCTCTTGATTCAATCGATTTTAGACAACATGATTTATACGGACCTATAATTATGTGATGACTTGCTTGGTACGATGTCCCGCGAAAATGAATTAAAACCCCTCTTTGCCATCGCATAGCTCATATCCATCCGGCAATTTCTTTACTCCGGTTTTCTGTGATACCTAGGACACCTGCATTGGAAGTGTTCTCGTGGTAGAGCATCCATCATGAAGAATATATCACTAGGTAATTTTGCTCATGTAATGTCATTATGATTGTCACTTTCTCAACATCTATTCCAAACAGTAGTGCTTCAATAAGAAGACTCCGCACTGAAAAATGTGCTTTAGCTCATGTCAATACGAGATGTTGGGCTTAGTCAAAACTTATCGAGAGTGATTATACTCTGATAATACTATTTCATCATCTTTACTTTCAGTCGTTTCAATGACTGATAGCAATTTCGAGAGCACAACTTTATTTTGTGGAAGAACACCAGGCAAAAGAACTGATTTGAATCTACAGTTGAAGATTGGATTAAGAAGGCAAATCACTTACCACATCAATACAGAACTGTACAAATCTCCTGTTTGCCATTTTGAAAGAACTTTGTTTATCAATAGCATTTGCTGTACTGAAGTAAGTGTCATGTGTTCATCCTGTACTTTTTTTAAACATCTGACATTTACTATGTGTTTCTTCCTTTATCTAGATTTCTTTTTATTTTCATAGGGCCTCTACTTTCAGGTTTTGCGCCAATAAAAAGTTTCATTTCTTAATCTACATAATGTACCTGAGTACATGAGTGAGAATGATGGTGTTGTTGGACTTAGGTGACTTATTGATAGACTTCAATGTCCTCATCATCAGAGGAAACGCAGCATGTGAAAGTTGTAAAGCTATAATATTTTAAATGACCTCTTCATCTCAATCTGGAGTTGGTGCATTTTCCGTCCGAGTTACAATACGTGCATGAGGTGAGGCTCTTAGTTGAACTTTTATACCATATGAGGTCCTGCAGGAGAAACAATGACTAGATTGAAGAAACCCAGATCTTTGCCTATGGTCGAATGCTTTGCACATCTACTGAGTTTTATCTTAATTAAGACATATTAGGGTATGTTATCCACTTTTGCTGTGCTCAAAATATAGCTCAGATGTTTAGGTATGTACCATGCCATTGAAGATCTGCTGAAGAATAGTACACACTAAGGCAACAACTCAAAACTGTTCCATGACAGCCATCAATGTGTGCATCGCCTTTTGCTTTTCTTGTAACATATATGAATTGGTAAGCGTGCTCTGGCATTGTAATCAAGTAAACAACATTTCAGCGTTTTACACAATACTTAAACTTATTACTTGACCTGTTCCTGCTCGGCTTTGTGATTGTCATAATAATGACCTAGTATTAATATTTTCCGTCACCTGTTTGACGTCTGCGATACAATGTGCAGTGAAAAGACACTTTTTCTTTCTCATATTTCTTTGCTCTAAGGATTCTGGAATAAATGTTTATACAGAGTGGTCTGTCCATCTAGATCAAATTTACCTGCATGAGGAAATTTATCTTCAGCCATTTCATCACAGCCATGAACCCTTCTGGTGACTTTCCTTTTCCGAGAGAAACGTCCATGACTTTGTCTGCCTCTAATTCTATACCACTAGTTTAGATACAAGTATAATGAGGCTAGTCCTGGTTAAATTCACAATCGGAAGTCTCGACAGATTCAATGTTTTGCACCCCTTTAGACATAAAAATTGCCTGTAGCATTGCAGAAATTGATTTATAGATTTCATATGAAAATTCCGATTGAATAAGACTTCAAAATTCAAATTTTTTGAAACACTTCTAGTACATCAATTACCTCTTTGTGAGGTCGCACACATTCTTAAAATATCTGGCATTTGTATTTTATTTTATTTTTTAAGTTTTACATGAAAGAAACCAGCAGAATTGGGAGTTCTTTGCATGCCTCAACAACACCCTATGGAACATTAATAACCGATCCAAAAGTTCTTTCTTTTTTGTTCCCTCCCAGCAAAGATTTTATAAACCGTATATTAAGCAAGTAATCTGTCGTCAGAGTCTGTACGTTCATCGAAAAATTCCCTTCATCCAACAGACACTTGATATCCGATGTTATAATATCGTTGTATTCTCCTTACACATCGTTTTGGATGTGCATATTCTGGGCTCTTTTGTATACTATCTCCTGCATGTTTGATCGACACCAAGTAATTTGTGATGCATTTCAACTGTTTGGTTTCCAGCTCCACTGACCAAAGGCCAGCGAGCTCATGTCCTGGCTCTGTGTCCGTCGTGCGTCCGTCCGTCCGTCCGTCCGTCAGTCTGTCCATGCATGCGTATACTTTTTATGTCAAACGCTTTCTTCTTTGAAACTACCCATCCAATTTTGATGCAACTTCACAGTGATCATCCTGCCATGGTCTGCTTTAGAATGTATTCACAGAATTTGATTCCAGTAAAAATTCTGATTGCCATTGCAACAAAACAAAAAATAATGAAAATCCATAAAATGTTTCTTTCACTTGAACCGTAAAGCCTAGGGCTACCAAAGTTGTCGTGTAATCTTCACCTAATACACCTATACAACGTTTCTTCAAATTATAGCCCTGGTGTCAAAATTGGCCCCGCTCTTTTGGGGGGGGGGGGGATTCACAAGTTTTACATGGGCTTATATAGTGAGAACTTTAAGAGTCTTCTTGTTCCTAACCATAAAGCATAAGATTAAGAAATTTGGCGTGCAGTTTGATCTAGTGGACTTCTACCAAGATTTTTATATAATAACCTTGGGGTCAAAATTGGTCCTATCCCAGAGGTCACAAGTTTAACGTGGGCTTACATAGTGCAGACTTCAAAAATCTTCTCTATCCTAACTATAAGGCCAAGGGCTACTAAAGTTTGCATGCAGCTTCTGCCTCTGTGTATAAGGGTTGTCTTGATTATTTGTTTGTTTTATTTCGACACAGACTTTGTCTTTACTTCTGCAGTCTTTGCTTATTAGGTTTTTCAAGCATATTTGTTTTTTTCCGAGGTTTGATTGACTTTTCTTTTAATTTTTTCGGACTGTTTGTGTCTATAAAAATGGAGTGAACACAAAATCTGGGTAAAAGAAAAACTTTCTGAAACATTTTACTGAAAAACACATAGCAAAATCAAAACGATGTGAGTGGTAATCTGGCTGTTTTCTGCATCATCTGCAATGTCATCCGTAGATTGCCTGGAACTTTCTCTGTCAATACCAGATGTTTTTGACAGATTCAGAAAGGCATAATTACTTCACAAAAACGGATGCAAGCTGGGCTTTTTCCCTAAAAAAAGGTTGTCTTTTGGATTCTAGCTGTCTTTCGTTGGAAAAGTTTTCTGTTGAATTCAAGGAATAGCAGTGGCATACAGCTGTATTGCATTAAATTTATCCAGGAATTTAGCTCCAATAACCTAAACCTGTGTCAATCACTTGGACAGATTCTGTTACAAAGTCTTTTCGTTGTTCGGTTTTCATTTTTTATTGGCTTGGGACCAAGTTATGTCATCTTGACTTTTCTGAGGTCCGTTGTAGATATCAGTAGTAACAAGAAATAGAATCTGAATTAGTGAATTAGTATATACGTTTTAAATGCGCATAAATTCATGTATGAGAAATAGTAAATAAATATATAAATAGAAGATAATGGAGCCAAATTTAAAAATGCTATGGGGGATAAAGATGTATGCAGGAGGGGATGTGTTAACGTAGCTATGAATCTTTTGTTATATTTGGACTCTTGAACTATGTCAATAAAAACCCATACATGTAAGTCAACGTACTAATATTTCAACATTTCGCTATAAGCGGCATGAAAGAACAACAACGACTACTAAAAAGATATACCAACTAGATCTGTCCCGTAGGTACGGGGAGGAAGAAAGTTCGCAGTTTTGTTGGTATTGATAGAGGTTTGTGTGCGTGTGTGTGTGTGGGGGGGGGGGTTCTCGTGCGAGATAGGGCATTTTCTAGACAAGAAAAAATGAAAATTAGTTAAATTAGAAGGGGGATGGGAGGAGTCTTCCCCCCTAATTATTATAATTATTATAATTATTATAATAGTTATCATCCTAATTATTATTATTAACTATCATGGGATGAAATTTGTTAATCATGTGTGTGTGTATTTATTTACGTAATTGATGGTAAAACAATATCTATATAAAGATTTTTTCGTGGTTGCAATTAAACAATACATAAACTTTGACACGGGTTTCGGCGACGGAATCGAGACCTTGATCCGTAATCTGATATTACAAGTATACTCCAATCTCGATTTCAACCTTTGAGTTGCACTAACATGTGGGAATGTAGTTGCCAAACTGTTTCAGCAAATTCTGTCATCAAATGGGGTCTCTTCCTACAACCAACAAGCATGTTACGTCATTGAAAAAAAATATTAAAATTAGCTGCATGATAGTAGTGTACGTGTACATAAGTGTTGATATTTCCTGAATTAGTAATACTTATAAAATTGCTTGATAAATGAAACGAATGCTTGCTTTAAAAAATAAAGAAAGTTAAAAGACCAAGCTACTGCATTTAAATTATGATGCAGAATATCTGATAGTGTGCTTCCAAGAGCACTTGCGTTTATTCTGTAACCCTGGGGAAAGTGTTTTCATATTGAAATTTTGAGGCCTACATGTATCTACTTCTTGTGCTCAAATTTCCTTGTTTTAAAGAAAAAACAAAACGAGATCATATTGTTTCAGACGATGTCATTATACAACAGTCCATACTCTGTTTTTCCTGACATGTTTTCCATTCTAACTAGGCGTAAATAATGTAATATGATGATATTTGACGTCAAAGGATCGTATGTCATGAAACTAAATTAGTCATTATAATTGAAACTGCTTGAGCGTAGCAATGACACGCGATTCGATATAATATGATATTCTTTTTTCAAAAGTGGTACATGTAAGCTGTAGTTCTCTGATCGGCTGGAAAACATAGTGGTAAAAGGAGAAAATGCTTGCCACCAGCATTTTCTCCTTTTCCCACAATGTTTTTGAAAGCTTAATAACCTTCGTTTAAAACACGATTGATTGACAGTTTGTTTCTCAAAGGTCTATACTTGTCAGGTTTGATTGCTAGGTTCTTTCAATAAGGTTTTGTTTGTTTGGTGTTAAAACGCCGTTTTCAATATTTTTCCATTTATATCGTGGAGGCCAGCGCGCCTATCCATGCATTTCCTGGTGATTCTTGTACCAGTACTTTGCACAATATCAGTTCTAAGCCACTGGCTGCTTTCCCACCCAACCATCCACGAAACGGTGAACAGAGGCGGGAAAGGAATGGATCGTGTCGCACTTATTATCGTCTATTCTCAGAAAGACATTGTCCAAGCTAGGATTTTGAACCAGCGATCCCTGATTTCCTGACCTTTACGTTACCAACAGAGCCACTAGCCCCGACTCAAAATGAGGTACCAGGTTACATATGGTTTTCGTTACTGTCGTATGTACTTGGATGGCATCCGGTGTAGTGACAATTGCGTCAGCAGATTGAATGACATATCTGAAATGTCAATCCCTTCCCTCACGTGACCGGCGATTGTTTTCTTTCACATTATAATTATATGTTATTACTTGATCATAATTGTATAAGTGACAAATTTGAACCCGACGGTGAAAAGGTCGTTTGCTGAGTGTAAATGTCGCTCTCTTTCGAAATTTGGTTTAGTAGACCGCGCTTATATTTCTGTTAGATCTGAAAAAATAGACGCCTTAGGTTAATTTCGAATTTTGAATTCCCTTTATAATGAGTATTCGACATCAACTCGACAAAACCTGTGTTGTTCTGTTGGTAAAGATATATAAAATGGGTAGATGTAGTGTCCGTCATATATACAGCTAAAAATGGGGGCCAAACGAACAAACAAAGCCCATCAAGTTTCAAAGCTCCCACACATTTTGTTTAGTAAA
The DNA here is from genome assembly GCA_946811185.2 of Hippopus hippopus. NCBI lineage: Eukaryota > Metazoa > Mollusca > Bivalvia > Cardiida > Cardiidae > Hippopus > Hippopus hippopus. The sequence goes on from OX328097.1 coordinate 36,284,757, forward strand.
TGTTACTTTTTATGAGTGATGCTCTGTGAAAAGGGGTCTTAATACATCTGCAAGAAGTATCGAACCATGTCAGCCTGCGCGATTCGCGCAGGCTGACATTGGTCGAAACTTTTTGCTATTAGTCAATTTTCTGATGTACAAGGACCAGTGTACCTCATGATTTAGTCGCCCTTTATACAAAAAGGTTTATATGGATCCATAATTATGAAATAACTTCCGAAGTATCATGCATCACGGCTTTCATATATCATGAGGCACTGTCACTGATCGTAGAAAGTTTATTCCCAAATCAAGCCAGGACGCCGAATAATTCTTCACCAGACTACAATATTTTTGACATTTCTTATTGAAAGCCTTTGAAGACAAAATGTTAAATTTGGCAGAAATGATGGGATTTTTTCTTTGAAATGGTAAACAAAATTGTTGAAAAAGGAGAAAATGCTAGTTTTATTCTTATCTAACCTGAAAGCATTTTCAGGCTACAAACTAAATGTAGGTCACATAATTGCGATGTTCTGAAAAAAGATATAAGAAATCGCTTTAATACTTGCGCACAAACGAATGCACAAACACACAGGATCAGCCGTGGAACTGTCGTTACTCGTTGGACTTGTACTCATTGTAATCAGTAAATCTGAACCCTTAGACTATAAAATGGGCCTCAAGATGATTTTAAGGACATTGTTGATCAATATCAACCTGCACAGAATATGCAGTCTGATCTTTAATCTACGCTACCTGATATGGTAAGATTTTTCTGACTAAACGAACTGCAATACCAGTATATTGTTGGGTTTATATTGTCGGCCGGGAAATTTCATGTTATCTATTTACTCATTTAAGCGTCATAGACGAAAACAGGGGCTTTCGCGGACGGCATAAATCATATCCAGAGAGCACAAAACATGCACTCTGATCTTGGATCTATACTGCCGCTTGCTTTGTCAAGCCTAAATGACAAAAGTCTGTTTGAGTTTTAGTGGGTTGTATATTTGGCGCTTTAAGACTCCGGATTTAGGATCAATATCCTCTGGCGACACTAGTACTATTTGAGTGTCTTTGACTGAGGCATTACAAAGCAGCTAGCTTCAGCCCTGTACTGGTTAAACTTGGTGAAGAAATTAAAATAAAGAAGCTACGCATTTCCATGATATGGTTAAATTGCTGTCAAATACAGCATATACATGTACACAATACACAAATTTTTCCCAGACGAATTACATGTAATTACAAACTTGCCCATATCGAACGATGGGTGCAGATTAATTGCGACCCAAATTTGTCTTCGAAAGGATAGAAAGCATTAGGGAACATGGAGATTAAAAATCGTCCTCTCCCAAAAAAATTTCAAAGCTCTCTATGGTTGGGGGTAAAAGGGGGATTTTTGGTTAACGGTTAACGGGCTAAGAAAACGAGAAAAAGGAATCAATCGATTGAACATAAAAGATTCAATCAACAACAAAGATCATTTTTCAGTGACCAAAATAATCAATGCAAGATCACTCTTGGCAGAAGCAATCACTTTGAAAGGGCTTCTTTGTGGGACGAAATCTAGTATAATAATAGCAGTAGTTAAAGTTTGTTCTGTGAAGTTTATAATTTAGAGATCGTTATCTCTCTGAACTCTTTGCTCAACCACAAATTTTAAACTTGTCTAAATTTATAGCACATGGATACAACAAAATGATAAGTGTTGTTTCTGCAAAGATAGAAAACATCGTGAGAAAAGGATAAAATGCTGGTAACCAGCATTTTCTCCTTTTTCCCACGATATTTTCCAAAGCTTTATTTCTCAGGGTCGTTAAAACATTACATTGTTTTGTAAAGGGTTAAGATCATTACATCCTGCAAAAAACTGACTTTTCCGCGTCTTGAAGCTGACCGCTTTTGAAACGAACATTTGCTCCATTTGCGATGATATTTTGCACAAGCATTCATTACTTGAGTTTTATTTGATCGGTTAAACATTAGTTTAAGTAGTTTGGTCATAGTTGGGGTTTTAAAAGAGGTTTGCAAATTCGTCTGCTAAAAGCTTGTCGCAGGGTGTGAAGAGTTGACGTACCGATAACATCTCAAGGCAGGTTACAAAATGACTTGGAACAAACGCTGCCAATTATAAACTTATCAATAAACATGTTTATTTCATGGTCACGTGACTGGCGACGTTTCTGCTTCGATACAATTGCAGCCACAAGTGATTTACAGCACTTTCTCGGCTTCGAAAACAATTCTGACCGTTCAACTCATACTTTATTGTAACAAAGTAATAGTTGTTTGGTTTGCCTGATAGGCTTGCCTAAATAAGCAGACAGTATAGATTTATGGTCAGACTATACGTACTGTACAGTCTGATATTGACCTACTCCATCCGTAAACGCCCGTGATTTCACGTATGGTGCTGCACTGAATGGGTCAAATCTTTACCATAGATTGAATACATTTGAGGAAGAAGATTAAGAAGTGTTGCAAAAAAAAAAATGAAATTAGTCTCTGAAGGGGTTATAACGGGAGAGGGAGAAGATGCTGGTGACACGCATTTTCACTTCGCCCACAATGCTATCCAAAGTCCTCTTTCTCTAGACCCTAGAAACACGGATTCTTCTGGTAACAAGTGCTCGGATCTTGATCGAATTTGACTCAAGCTTTTAGTTGCTTTCTACATCAATTCTCTATGAAAATTGGACTTTTAAAAAATATATATCTTGACCCCCAACCACACACACAGCCATGCGCATTGTCGGAGAAACGAGATACTTAAGGCTAACTTGCATTCTACACAAACATGTCCTAGTCAAATGGCAGACATACTTTCTCCAATGTTTCCTAGGAAATTACCGAAATCTGCATCTTGCACATCTTCGGGGCTTTGTAATTTGTTGCAGAAAGTTTTATACAACGACATCAAAAGAGGAATATTGCGATATAAAATACTTATGCATATGCAGCATACAAAGTGTTAAGCGTGCAGGCTGAATCCAGTATACCCCCTAAATTATAATTTTTGCCGGGTATAAATAGCGGAGAAAAAAACAACAGTCACCATAGATGGAGCATGTGCTTAAACCTGAGACTGTTTACCCCTATCCTGCTAAATAACTAAAATAAAATTTTCATTTCGATAGTAATAACCCAAATATTGCTATTTCAAAGGTATGTGTTGGGGAATAATATCTCCTTATCGGACAGTGTAGATCTAAGATCAGACTGCACGTTCTGTGCAATCTGATCTTGATCTACGCTGTCCGCAAAAGGTCAGTGAGTCGCGCTTAGCAGCCTAAGGGTTAAATAAACTGAATAAGCACTTCAAACTAAAAGCACGAAACTAGTTGTGGTTTTAAATTTCATTTCGCTGCAAAAAATACCCCTTTGGACAGTGTAGAACAAGGATTGGACTTCACGATCGGAGCCGTCTGATCTTAATCTACACTGTCCGCAAAAGGGTCTCAAGTTTCGCTTAGCAACCTACGGGTTGCGTATACAAACAAAAAAGGGCAAAGGTCATAATTCATCTTTATCATGGCGCTGTGGGCGGGTTCTATTTTCGATACAAACATTACTCAGAGATCCCCATCTAGCCTTTTGTTCGAAACAAACTCGGACCTGATTATCGTCCGTGTCCACAAACAAAACCAGCACGACATTTTCACAAGACGCGTCTCGTCTTTCAAAAAAAACCACTTTGATCAGCGTTAAAACAATACTATCTGCGTTAAGACTATACATGGCAATCGTGCACTGGAAACCGGAAGTACACTAGGGGTCAGAGGGCGTCGTCTAAGTCAATGGTGTCCACTTGAGTGGTTTACCTCGGTAATTAGCGATGTTGACTGCTCCCGTCGGTTTTACACCACGTGACTGTCTCCATAAGTCAGTCAGTCTCATTGTCTTACACCTTTACTTGTGGCTCAGCGTTGGGTTTTTAATAAGGAAAGCCCTTGAAATAAAAGGAAAGCAAGCGTTCAGGTCTTGATCAGGAAATCCCTGTGGAAAAAGGAGAAATTACTGGCTACCAGCATTTTCTTCTTTTTTTTTCAATGTTTGCAAGTAGTTTCTTCCTCGGGGTTAAATGAAACTCGGCATTGTTTGGTAAAAGGTAAAGAAACTCTTTGAAACAAAAATTAATTTCTTTCAACTTTTTATTTACTATTTCGCCAGGGATATACATAGTCTTGAAGTATTAACGGGGAATCAAAATGATATAAAAGTACACATATTCTCGTATATGTCAAAATCAGGTGTTTCAGTGAGCTCTGCACGTTAAATACGTGGTATTAAAAATAATTAATTGCCATATAAAAATGCTGCTAACAGCGTTTCTAACAGATTTAACCATTTACCACAACAATCCTATATTATAACGACCCTGATGGATAAAAAGTTTTTGAAAACATTGTTCGAATACGAGAGAAGCAGGTAACCAGCATTTTCTGCTTCATCAGCTATTTCTGCACCAACGACAAAACGCTAATCATTTAAGCAATGTTTAATTTTCCATCTTTAAATACTTTCAATGTGGTACAAGTAATTTTTTTAGGTTGGTAAAGAGTTATGGATTGTCTCAATCCGATGTCTTAACCCTCTGAACTTATTTTTATTAAGTGCGTTCTTTCGGAAAAATTAAGATTAGACAACTCAAATTTTTCATTCTTGTCTTGGATTAACACTTATCAATATATTAAAAGAAATCGTAGCCAAGGATTAGCCTTACCTAATGACCAAATCAATTTTAATGGTTTGTTCTTGTTAGAGAAGACCTCAGATAAAAACGTATAGATCAAAATCAGATTGCACAGTTTGTGCGGTCTTAACCCTTTTTCCACAAACTATTTAAAAAATCAGCACGTTCTGTAAGGTCTACATTTGAAGCATACTCTAAGCGAAAAGGAATTCAATCGTCCTTTCCCGTAAAGAATTGAACATTGAACTTCCAAAGTGATGAGTACCCTATGGCAAATGATAGTCCATAACATTCCAAGCCTAGAATATTTCAACATATCATAAGGTTCTAAGAATTGATACACTATTTACGCAGTCTAATTTTGATCTACGATATCAAAGAAAAATATGTCGAGAGCAATTGGAAAATGAGCCATGCATACAGTCAGTTTCAGTTGTATAATTTGTAACATCGTGCCACTGTGTGGGGCGTAAAAAGTATTGTATAATACAACATGGTTCAACATACCCTACGAAGGCAATTTCTTCGAACATCATAACTGTCTTATGGTGTTGCGGTTCGTGTTATCGTCTTAATGCCATACTCTAAAGGCATTAAACCTTTACCGCTCAATCCAGAGTTTTAACGACCCTAAGAATGACAGCTTTTGAAAACATTATGGGAATAGGAGAAAATGCTGGTATCTAGCATTTTCTCCTTTTCCAATTATGTTTTCCACTCCGTCACAGCCAAATCTCATAATTCCAGCCACAGTTGAATTGTAGTCTGCAGATGCTTTCAGTTTGGACCACTCCAACTTTTTGTTGTTTGGTAAAGAGTTTAGAAAATAACAAGAACAGCAACACCTTATGGCGTTCCAAAGCATTTCACTAGCGTCGTTAACCAGTTTTTGCTTACATCTGTGCTCCTTCCGAAAGCTCTAACGTAGCATATCTATTACTCAATAAATAGCAACAGCAACGAGAAAAACAAAACAGGTGAAACAACACCTTGACAACATTTACAGTATTGTATAACTCCTCAGCAAACTTTTCTCGAACAATATAAGACCACGGTTCGTATTCACCAACCATTCTTAGTTTCACTCTTAGTCTTACTCTATATTTAGAGTGTAACAAAACTTCTGATTGGCTATACCAAATGGTGTAGCCAATTAAAAGTTGTTTTACTTTCAGATTTAGAAAATTCTTGAGAATAAGACTAGGAATGTTCGTTCTTAAAGATAGTCGTTGAATACTCATCCTGCTTTCCGATTTCTCGACCGGGTCTGCAGAAGAGTTCAATCAAGTGATATTATAATTGAATTTGAATTAAAATGGAACTAAAATAGTAATATTAATGATTTGTTATTTAAGTCAGTTGTGCATTTTACATGCTAATGTTGATTGCATGTAAAATCCTGAGGTCCACGATAAACATCTTGATCGTCAACGACGATTTGTTACAGCCATGTTATATTTGAAAAGTAGTTATATTTGCAACTTGAATACTGTATATTCCTGGCAGCATGTTACTTCTTGAATAGGTTCCAAAGAAAGTAGAAAGCCAATCCCTGTATGAGATCGGAAGAGAGGAAAGGGTTATATCCAGTAGGCTGTTAACGTGTATCATACACAGATCCCCAGCTGTGAGAATGAGCGCAACATAAATTCAATGAATTAGTGGATTCTAGCGAATTCTTTGGTAATCAACTATGAAGATTTTCTTAACAAGTATCACATTTGTAGACGAAATAATAAAACTGAAAACATGCGTGACTGTACTTATTCAAAACTTACTTAACAGTTAAATCTATCATCTAGAAATTCTTTCGAGGAACTGTTTAAAATTCGTTCTACATAATACTTTAAAAGAAAATTTTTGACCGTCTACGAGCTGACTAGACGGGAAAAAGAATCAGAAACTGATTTTGAGGAAAAAGAACAAAAGGATTGGATAAGTAATGAAAATGTTTAGACAAACAGGATGATGATGATGATGTTGATGTTCATGATGATGATGATGATGACGACGATGATGATGATAATGATGATGATGATGATAATGACGATGATTTCACGGATATTTAAAAAGGCGACAAATTCATTATTTCTGTTTTGCAATTCTCATTTATTTTAAATCTCCCGGAGTGAAGGCTCCCTCGTGGTTCACGCATTTGACATTTTCTCGGGTTCACAAAAGGGCTGAAACTTGAGAAATATTTTTGTTGATTTCTTTTCTTTTCATTATAATCTGTCTTCATACAAAAAGAAGTTGCTACAGTTTATATGTCAAAATTAAATTGAAATAAGCAGCCGAAAGATTTGTTTAAAAAAAAACTTTTTTATTTCAACATGAACTTCTGAACTGAAATTGTCGAATAATCCCAGTTTAGCACATTAGCAGTAAAATAAATGTAAATGTATTTCACAATCCTAGAATTAACTAATTAGTAGTTTTTCCTTATGCACTGATAAATAGTAATCCCAGAGTATCAGCATGAATTTGAGTTAATTTGATATAGATCTTCTGAGAAATTTGAAGACATAAAAAGTTTTCTCTTTTCGCGTCAAAATTATTTCACATTTTGCTCTAACATTAGCTGTTGGTTGGTTGTTCGGTCGATCGTTCGGTCGGTTATACAAAAATGGATGGGTGGATGGATGAATTTACTTAGTGGATGGATTTTCATCTGGCAAGCTGACTGATTTCCTACCCGGAACGTTGACGGGACGTCGGGAGAGTTAATGAGCCTTTGAAGCGGGTTTGATTTTTTGTTCTCGTTTCTATGCTTGAACCAGAATTTGCGGAATAAAATGACAACAATGTGCTATGTTGGCGTTTGAATGTTGGAATGGTCGTTTTAATTCGCGAGCTTTATTTCTGTACGACCAGATGTGACGTCATCGTACTTATTTCAATACTATTCAAATGAGATGTTCCAATTAAACAGTGTTTTCACATTCAAGTACATGAATCATGAATATATATATTTCGTCATCATACTTATTCGAATACAGTTCAAATAATATGTTTCCAGTTAAACAATGTTTACACATTTAGTATTTTATGACTGGATATGACGTCATCGTACTTACATGAATACGGTTCAAATAAGATGTCCATGAAAGGATAGGGCACCCTAATGAGATTCGTGTAACATCGCCTTTCATCGCCAAAATCGTACGGATTCGGCTAAGACTCGGGTAAATCGTAATCGATGCGGGGAAGCAGCGTCTATCGGCCGATCGATTACGGATTACCTGAGTCTTAGTCGAATCCGTACGTTTTTTCGGCGATGAAAGGCGATGTTACACCAATCCCATCAGGGTGCCCTTTCAAAACAATGTTTTCAAAGCCGTGTACATGACCTCTTTTTATGATGATAGTGCATAAGCAACGATGATGCTTTTAAGGTTATCTACTACCCATTCGTTTTAGGAGTTGACGATCTTACCTCTTTACCAGACGCCAGAATTTTTAAACTTATCCAAATTAGAGGCATTTGCAGGCGACATACTAAACGCGTCTCAATTGATGGGATTTCTCTTTCAAAGGGTAAGAATTATTGTGGGAAAAAGAGAAAATACTGGTTACTAACATTTTATTCTCTTCACACAGTGTTTCAAAAGCCTTCTCTGTCAGTGGTCGTTAAAACTTAGGGTTACATAGCAAAGGGTTTAACAAGATAAACGTAAAGAATCTGATTCTGTATTACAGTGTATGTAAACTTATTCTTAAAAAGTGTCGAAAAAAACCTAACATACATTTTTAGTCTTGAAATAAGACCTAAATAAATGCAATTTCAAGATTCCTGATATCCATAATGTGTCAACAAAGCGGACAGTGTATATCAAAGATCAGAATGTACGTTTTATTCAGCCTGTTTTTGATCTACACCTTTTTCAGAAGTAACTTAACCCCTAGGCTACTTAGCGCGACTCAATGACCTTTTGCGAACAGTGTAGATCAAGATCAGGCTGCACATATCGTGCAGCCTGATCTTGTCTCTACAGTGTCCGATAAGCAGATATTTTTCCTCCCAAAATAACTTTGAAACAGCAACACTCAGGTTTTTATTATCGACTTGTAAGTTTCACTAAACTTATTTAGCAGGTTATGGGTTAAGTTGTAAATTGCGTTTTAAGGATTAAATACGACTCTCAGAAAATGATACTAAATATCAAATTTAAGTAAACAGAATATAACGTTTCATGTAAAACAAAGTAGAAGTTCTAAAGTACAGTAATTAACCGATTTTAACATCCACTGCAGCAACAAACAAACCAACAAGAAAAAACTTGAAACATTTTCGAACGATTATATGATGATAAATCAATACTAGTTATGGTCAGTTTTATTACGTTGTGGTCTTGACGCTTAACTCTTTACCCAACGATAAATTTTTAGACTTGTCCAAATTGAAAGTACTTGCTGAAGACAAATCCAGTATTGCCCAAAATATTATTTCTGTCTTTGAAATGGTAGAAAACAATGTGGGTAAATGAAAAAATGCCAGCATTTTTTCCTTTCCATAAAATGTTTTCAAAATACTTTATCAGAGTAATTAAAACTCTGGACTGTGTGGCAAATGGTTTAACAACAAGAGAAATCAAATGGATCTGCTCAGTCAAGTGAAAAAGTCCATTTGTTACAATGCGAATGATCTATTGACTGTGGTGTCTTGAAAATTATCTGATGGTGAAGATCTAAGATCAGGCTGCACCGGTAAGTTTAGTCTGATTTTGATCTACTCTCTTTGCGAAAGTTCTTAATTTTTTTCTTGTCAGTTTAAGGATGAAGTTGTATCTTTGTTTGCTTGTAACAGAATCACTTGATTATATTGAATATCTTATTTCATCTATAAATGAGCCATGCTCTGGCAAAAGGGGGCTTATGTCTTCAGATTACCAAGCAGTACATAGTTATGAATCCCTAAAACTCATTTTTGTCCAACAACCGAATAAATCATGAGGTAGAATGGTCCTTTGACACACAGAAATTTGACCAATAGCAAAACGTTTCGACCAGGTCAGCCTTCGAGGACACCGCAGGCGACCTTGGTCGGTACTTTTTTTACAGATGCATTAAAGCCCCTTTCGCAAGAGTATGGTTCACTCCTATTTTACTCTGTACCACACAACAAGTTTTAGACTTGTCCGAATTGAAAGTGTTGCCGACAACAAATAAGATGTGGCGCAAATACTAAAACTCGGGAGTGTGCCAAAGCGTAAATGCGTATTTTTTTTGCAATATAGATTCTCAGTGGGTGTGTGAAATAACCCAAATATCGTATAAAACAGTGTAGATAAAAGATCAGACTGCACCTTCTTTGTAGCCTAGTCTTTTGATCTTCACTATCCGAAAAAGCGCCCTGAATCGAGCAATTTGACTGATTTTTAAGAGTATGAGATATTCGATCTTAATGTGTCCGGAGGCTTGTTCGAACTGGACATCGCAAACGCACATGAAGATAGATTTTAACGTCAGTTAAATGATGTATACCGAATCAGTATAATATACCAATTCATTGCAACTACAAACGTACTACTTTTCTCTGGAGATATCGGACATTGTAGTTCAAAGACCAGACTTAACGTTTAATGCAGTCTGAACCTGGTCTACGCTGTCAGCAAACGTTATGTGAGTCGTGGCAAGAACATGAAGTGTTAATAAAATAACGGGTTTTGAATGAAGACAGGCAGAAAGAAGATACATTTTAATGGGTAAATTTGAAACCTCTTTAAATTTTGATAGTACCTTCCCATGAAAATCACACGTTCATAAAAACTGACCAGTCGGTACTCGGACCGGACATGAATCATTGACCCCTACGCTTCTCAGAGCGACTCAATGCTCACATTAGGACAATGTAGATCAAGATCAGACAGTAAAGAAAGTTTAGTCCGATCTCCGATGTACTCTGTCCGATACGATGGCATTTTTTCCGGCGAAAGGTTCTTTTAAATTTATGGCAAAATTTGGGGTTTTCACATCGCCTTGAAATGTTCATTTTATTGAAAAGACGGTATAAGGGTTAAATTAATGATCGACTCTTTGACACACCAAAAGCCATTTCGTTTCTCTATTGATTAGTTTGATAATGATTTGACGGTTTTCAGTACCATCTAACTCTTTACTAAACGACAAAATTTTAGACTTGACCAGTTGAGCAATTTGAATGCATTTCCAGACGATTGATTATATGTGACTCAACTGATCGGATACGGCCTTGACAGAGTAGAAAACATTGTAGGAACAGGAGAAAATGCTGGTAACCAGCATTTTCTCCTCTTCCTACAATGTTTTCAATATACATCTCCCTTAGGGTCGTTAAAACTTGGGATTGTGTGGTAAAGGGTGTAAGTCTTTACTAGACAACAAAATAGCCGAGACCAGCCCAGATAGCTCAGGTAGTGCAGCATGGGGACTGTGAGCAAGAAATGTTCGACAATTGAGGGTGTAGGTTCGATTCCCATGGCTACCCGTCTAACATTACTAGTGGTCCAATGAGACGTTTAAATCTAGTTACTGTGTCACGGTGCTACATAGCAAGCACGTTAGAGAACCAGGTGCAACCCTTTCTATAGTTTAGCATTTGCGAACGTCAAATATTAAACATGACTCAAAATGATGGTATTTGTTTTTTTAACCCAATAAAAAAAAAATGTTTGGTAAAAAAGGAAATGCTGGTTATCAAAATTTTCTCCTTTTTCCATGATGGTTTATAAAAGCCCTCTTCCTCGGGATCGTAAAAAGACGGGATGGCTTTGTACGGGGATGATTGGTGTTTCAGTCGTGGTTTCGCCGACGTTTCAGTTCTGTTTCTCCTTTTGTCCTAATATCTTGATGTGGTATTCGTGTAAGTATTCATTCAGGACGTAGTGAGAAAACTGTCACGTTCTCAAATTGAACTATAAACATCGACCCTGTAAAAGTGGGCTATCTAAAAAAAATACATATATATGGGAAAAGGAGAACATGCTGGTAACCAGCATTTTTCTCCTTTTCCCAAAGTTTTTTCTACACTTTCAAGAACTGATTCCGTTATTTTGACCGCATTCAATTTGTCGTCCACAACTGCTATGGATTTGGATCTGTCTAGAATTTTGTTTTCTGATAAAGAGTTAACGCGAAGTAGAACTATTTTGATAACATTAACATCTGTAGAAAACATCGAAGAAAAAAGAGTAATGGCTCGTGAGAAGGAATTGGTCCTTTTTCTCATTTCTCTGTGCATGTAGGATTTTAAAGAACATTTTATTGTTCAGACTGAAGCGGGCTAAAGCAATGAATGAAGGGCTGTAACGAGCACCCGACGCGACCCAGCCTTGAACTTTTCAAAACTGAAATTTGATAAGTGTGTAGGATCAAAGAGCGCAACAAGTAGTGCATTTCAGTGGCGTTTTTTTTTTTTCAGACGCGTAGCTTGATTTGTCGTCTGTTATTTCAGGATGGTCACTAGGACCGCCATTCATCCATTTTGACCCACGGCCGTCGTCGGACCAGAACGCGTCCATTATGTAGAACAATAATACAGACGTGTTTTTGAGATCGTATTGCAACAAGATGAGCTCGGTGTACCGCTTTTTCGTCCTCTTAACTCTTTACTAGATCAGACGACAAATTTTAGACAAGTCCAAATCCAAAACATTTACAGACGATAATTTAAATGAGATGAAATTGTGGACCTTGGTTTAGAAAGGGTAGAAAACACTGTAAGAAAAGGAGAAAATGCTAGTTACTATCATTTTGATTTTTTACCATGATGTTTTCAAAAGCTGTCTCTTTCGGGGTCGTTAAAACTCGGGAGTGTTTTGTTAACTCTTTACCAAACAACAAAATTTTAGACGTGTCCAAATTGAAAGCATTTGCAGACGACAAAATAAACGTGACTCAAAAATTGAAACTTGACTTTAGAAGAATAGAAAACATTGTGGGAAAAGGAGAAAATGCTGGTTACCAGCATTTTCTCCTTTTCCCACAATGTTTTCAGAAGGCTTCTTCCTCTGGGTCGTAAAAACCAGGGATTGTTTGGTAAAGGGTTAAATGGTTAACCCTTTACACGTTGCAAATGACCTTTTGGGCCTTGCAGTCGACTATGTTTGAAAACATTGTTGTAAAAGGATAAAATGCCAATCACGGACAATTTCTCCTTTCAAACAAAAAGTTGTGCGTGTGAGTTATTTATGTATTGAAACTTAATTCATATCAATTATGCATGATTTACAATGATGTTTTCAAAAGGCCATTTGCTTTAAATATGACTAACGAGGTGAAGAGTTTAAAACGACAAACAAGGTCAAAAGGGCGAACTGTTTTTTGACTCACCTGGCCTTGTGATTTTGTTGATATTGATTTCTTTTAAAAGAGTAAGATAGATAAATACATGTTTAACTCATTCTTCTTATATATCCTTAACCTGATAAATAAGTTAAATGAAATTTTCAAGACGATAGTAAAAACCCGGTTGTTGCTATTTCAAATTTATCTTTGTAGAGAAAAATATCTCCTTATCGGACAGTAACGATCAAAGATCAGACTGCACGTTCTGTGCAGTCTGATCTTGATCTACACTGTCTGCAAGAGGTCTTTTAGTTTCGCTTAGCTAGCCTAAGGTTAAAAAAAACTGTCTTTTCACACAGATTTTTTTCTTCTTTACATTCAAACGAGATATCGACCTTCTTTTGCCTAAAAATATAAATATCCTGTTTTTTTATTCAACGTTTTGCTATTGGCCAATTTTCAGCATTTCAAATGACACTGTACCTCATGATTCAGTCGACTGTTAGACAAAAAGGATTTTATGAACCATAATTATGTGATGACTTGCTATGGATAATGCATTACGGAGACGCACAGGGAAGTCTCCCTTTTGCCAGGGTGTGTGGTCCGAGATTTGTCGCCTTCAAGTCTCATGCTCCACCATTTGAGCTATTCGGGTTGGTCAGAGATGGTGGATAGTGTAGGCCAATGTTAAGATATACCGCAATGAAACATCTTAGACCAAAAACCTTGACCTAATACGATGTAATGAGGTCTTTGTTTCAGAGCGACATGGCGTGAAGTTCACGGATAGACAATATATATTATCTTACAAAAAATATTATTACCTATATTAGTGCTTTACTTCATAAGCATAGACATATAGGTCTATATATATATGAGTCATGCTCTGTGAATGAATCTAGCTCTGTGCAAAAAGAATCTTCCTATGTCAGCCTGCTCAGTCCCTGCAGACTAGCAGAGGTCGAAAATTTTGCGGTTTGTAAATTTCCTGCATGTCCAAGCACCATTCTAATTCATGATTCAATCGGTTGTTTGACATAATGGATATTATGAATCCATAAGTATGTGTTGACTTGCTTGATATGGTGCATCATGGAGATTCATTAAGCTCCCTTTTTCCAGAACTCCGCCCACATACATTTTTTTTTTTCATCTATCGCAGCTTAACGTTGTAAAAAAAAAACTAAAATAGGAAAACGAAAAATCGGTGCAATTTAAAGACTTATTTTCTTATTCCAATCAACGTTTCCCATTTTTTATTTCTCTTGAAAGTAACTACTATCCTTATCACGGTCTGCTTATATATTTGTGTTCCTAGCAGACCACTTCTGAAGACATTGTGACATTTATCCCCATTGCCACAATATTTTCAAAGGTAGTGCGATATTAAACATTCTAACGTGACACGTGAATTCGGCTCTATAAACACAGTGCAACGAACGCGTAGTAGAATCACGTCATTCTATATGAAGTGACGTCATTCGTTATTATACTGCAAAGACATTTCTCGCGATCTGATTGGATGATATGCCCCGAACATACTTTCCTGTACACTGACAAAATCCACGTAAAAGCAGTTTCCCTTTTGGGGGCCCCGTATACATGACTACACTTTCAACACAACATCAAAAGTGGCGGCGTCGACCGATACCAGCTGCCCACAAGACATACATACTGGCTAGCCTGCACCGTATTATTTGTAGCGTCCGTTTATGGTTGTCATTAAAACGGAATGAATGGATTATTTTTGAAAATAAATGAATATATAGTTACATATGTCATCGTTTGTTGTGTGGACTATAACAAATACACGGGGTTAAAACGAGCCATCCCTTCGTCAGGTAAGCAAATTGTGAAGTGTCGAAACTCATTCATTGTAACGTTAAAAGGATAACCAAGTTGTCGTTTGTGGTAACTAATGGTCTTTTGCTTTTGACAACAAATCATTAAAATGCATAGTTACTTACCCTGAAGTTGTTTAAATTCATGTTTGAATAAAAATATGACGAACGTGTATCGCAGTGACATTATCAAGTTCATCTACCAAACTGCACGTTTTACCAAGGTTTCGGTGACGTCAGTTCTCAGTGACGTCAGATTTCATTAAATTGGGGCACTCAAAAGGGAACTTCTATGTCGTCAGCGTACTCAATTCCTGAGTACATAAAACGGAGAAATTTCGCTCAATACACATTGGAATGGTAAAGCTTTGCAGTATAATAAATTCGTTGCACGGTTAGGTGGCCGGGGACTTGGAAACTTGTTCATGGCTGTGGTGAATCATGTCGCCACCTCGCCTTCGGCTCGGGGCGAGATGATTCGCCACAGCCATGATCAAGTTTCAAAGTCCCCTGCCCCCTGAACGTACAACTAATAATGTAAAGTAATTGGCTGTTCCATGTCTTCGCACTCCGATATTGTATCAATGAAAGTCACTTGACGTAAACAAATCGTCATTTTCCGCTACCCGACCAATGAGGAAGGAAAAACTCAAGGATTTACCGATATTAACTGTTTTTGGTTAAAACTGAAAACGATGGAACTACTAGTAATCATATATAAATCAGGTGTCTTTTCATGTTGAAGGTTGGTTCAAAATAGGCTG
The DNA here is from genome assembly GCA_946811185.2 of Hippopus hippopus. Classification (NCBI taxonomy): domain Eukaryota; kingdom Metazoa; phylum Mollusca; class Bivalvia; order Cardiida; family Cardiidae; genus Hippopus; species Hippopus hippopus. The sequence continues at coordinate 36,300,308 of OX328097.1, forward strand.
TGTTGCCATGGAAAATGGGATTGGGAGGGGGTGGAGTAATATTCAGAGCATTCGAAGCGACTGCGACTCTAATGCTTGACGATACATTCATTTTTCTTTGTCATTGAAAGGGAGAAAGTAAAATATTAAAACGGTGCATTTTTTATGTTGTGGTTCATGCCTAAGGTTTTATTGAAATTTTGATTCCTGTTATATTTATCGATCGGGCAGTGGGGTTTTGTTTTGGTTAGTAAGTGGAACAGCCTTGGTTTATTCAAGGGAATATTATCTGCATCCGTTCTTATAAACTGTGTATGAACGTTTTTCCTTTGACCAAGACTTGGCCGTGTTAAAATCGAAATAATCTTCTTTCTATCATGGTTTGTCGTTCAATAAACCACGGTTGTGAGTTATGAGGCACAATGAATAAACCACTCGGGCTATCACCCTCGTGGATTATTCATTGTGCCTCATATCACAACCGTGGTTCATTGAACGATAAACCACGCTAGAAAGAAGATTATTTCTTAATCAATATTACTTGTTCATGAATAGGACAATATTTTTTCAACACTCTTTTATGCAACATCTTCGCAAGCCAAGGTGACGATCAGTACGCAGTTCGTACTGATAAGATCTACGTACAGTGATCGTCACCTTAGCTTGCGAAGATGTTGATGCAAGTTTAACTCAAGGGTAAATGAATTAATCCTTTTACAATACTTTAATAAAAAACTTAGACCTGTTCAAATTGACAGCATTTGCCGACAATTTACACGTTGCGCAAATGTTGGGAGTCGTCTTTGATAGGATAGAAAACATTGTTGAAAAAAGAAGAAAATGCTATTTACCAGCATTTTCTTCTTTTCCCACAATGTTTTCAAAAGCCTTTTACCTCAAAGGCGTTCAAACTCTGGACTTTCTGGTAAAGCGCTGAAGAATGTTTTACAAATAAAAGATAGGCATCGCTCAGTGAAAAAAAAATCTTTCGTTTAATTGAATCTAATGTTTGAAATTTGCAGATATAAAAGCGAAAAATAGAAATCAATTTACTATCTATCTGTCTATTCAAGTCACATCTACATACAGTTATCAGTTAATGGCTAGAGACATACAAAAAATAAAAAGACGAAAAATATGACGCTATACTCTTACAGAATTACAGACGACACATACTAAGATTATCAGACAAATATGTCAATAAAACAAGTCTATCTGTAATATGTAATATTTACTGCAATCCATGCAGACAAGTATTTTAAATGGCCTGCAACACGTGAAAAGGGGCATTCGGACATTTGCGTAAAGTGTCGTCTCGGATCAGCCTACGCAGTCCGCGCAGGCTGATCCGGGACAACACTTTCCGATCGTGTGTGATTTTCTGTTTCACGCAAGTATGCTGAGGGACAAAATCTAAGGTTGACATTAAGTGCCGCCTCGAATTAGCCTGCGCGGACTGCGCAGGCTGATCCGAGACGACACTTTACGCAAATGTCCAAATGCCCCTCTTTGCATGTTGCAGGCCAATAATGCAATTGTAATGTACAAAACAGTTTTTGTTATCTGTCAAGCCATCATCTCTTGCCAAATTTTCGTGTCCGCCCCGCTGCGAACAAAAGTGAATGTTCATTTGATATAGAGATGTTGTATCAAATCCGATCATAGATATCAGAAACTGTACCCAACCAACCGGTCTGATATGCGATAGAAAATAAAGCATATTTTCAATAATGATTGTATCGAACTTTCGAATTACTGATTTAATTGATTTTTTAAATAGATGATTTGTATTAGGAGTAAATTCGATATGTTTTAACACTATGCTCCGCAAATTCAAACCAATGAAACTATTTCTTTACTTAAATACCTTGGAGAGAGACACAGAGGCAGAGAGAGAGAAGGAGAGAGAGAGAGAGTTGTAAGGTAAAGCATAATTTGTTATAGACTGTGTGTACCGTCTGATAGTTCTAAACAGTACGCTACTAGTGAAGTTCTCAGAGCATATATCTTTGAATCAAGAAAAACACCTTGCAATCTGAGTTTAAGTCCTTACATGGCGATAGAAATCTTCGATTGTTCCAAATACGAAGTATTTGCAGATGACTAACAAATGTAAATCAAATGGAGGTGAGTGATTTTGAAAGGGTAGAAAGCATTGTTAGAACAGAAAATGCTGTTTGCCAGCATTTTCCCCTTCTTCCAAAATGTTTTCTAAAGTCTTTTTCTTTAGTATCGTTGAAACTGGAGACTGCTCGGTAAAGGATCGAAAAAAAGTACTCTGTCGAAACGCAATCTGCAATGTCAAGAAAAAAAACAACAACAAATGATTGAAACTGTGGAGTTATATTTCAGACCAGATTATCTATCCATCTCAATGTTTTGTCGGTGCACGCACTCAGGTCGTGTCAAATGAAAGAACTTTTACCTTACATTGTTACCTCCTTAGAGGCTTAGTTGCAACTGACGACGTTAAACAATTTTCTTTTTTTTTTTTTGTAAAACGTGGATAACTAGTTTTCAAGGATTAAGGGTTAATAAGCAAGTCCATTATGAAAAGACTGGCAAAATTTAAATAAAAGAAAAACGCTAGTCATAAGCAGTTTCTTCTTTTACGATTTATACGCATTATGAACAATTCTACTCTGTTTGTCAAAATGTTTTCATTGGGGTACGCAGCAAGAGTATAACCATCGCCAAAAAAAAAAGTATTTAAGTGATGAGAAATTAATCTATGACCTCACATACTCTTAAAAATCAATCAGAAATAGCGAAAACAGAGTCTATTACGAACGGCATACATCAAGATCAGACGTTATTTGGTATGCTAAAAGAGTTAAAAGACAAACTCCGGTGCGCTATCTTTTGTCTTTGGAAACGTCACACAAAGGCCAAGTTACCCAATGGCGCACATGTAAAACCCGTAACACAATGGACGATGCTGCTTGAGGACGAAAACAAATGCTTAGCTCTTTATAACACAACATTTTGGACCAGCTGCCATTGCAAGCATTTGCAAAAGTCAAATAAAAAGCGACTTAAATGATGGAAGAAGTCTGTAACAGGGTAGAAAACATTGTTGAAAAAGAAGAAAATGCTGGTTTTTACCAGCATTTTCTTCTTCTCCATAATGTTTCCAAAAGTTTCCTTCCTAAGGGTTGCAAAAGTATGCGAAAAGCATTAAAAAAGTTCTTAAGTATGTGTGAGAGCGTTTGCTCATCGTTAGAGTAGTATTTCAAACGTCGATGTTTTTGTGTACAACTGCCTTTTATTTGCTCAAATGTTCAACAGTGCACGCCTTACTTTTTTTTGTAAAGCATTGATAGTCATGCGTTATGGATGACACAACTCAAGATAGACCCGTCATAATTAGCTAAAATGAGGATTCATGGATGGATCTCACAAACAATAGAGACTTTAACAGCTTTTGCGGACGGCGTAGATCAAGACTTCACAGATCAGACTTCACAAAACAGGCAGTCTGACCTTGGATCTAAACCGCCTGCTATCTGATGCTTAACCATGATCAGATTCGTCTTCAATTTCAGAAGCAATCCATGTTTGCACTTCTAAAATCAGAGTCCAACTTCCAACTAATTAATCTGGCAGAGAATGAGTTACATGTGAAGTAGCTCGAATATCGGATCGTTCTCTCTCTGTCTTTGTCTGTCTCTCTCTGTCTATCTCCCTCTGTCTCCGTGTTTCTCTGTCTTCCTCTCAGCCCATACACTCTCATAGAAAAGAGAGACAGACAGACAGAGAAAAAGAGAGAGAGGCAAACAGAGACAGACAGACAGACAGACAGAGTCAGAGAGAGATACAGAAACAGAGAGAGATACAGAGACAGATAGAGATACAGAGACAGACAGATCTATTGATTAAGACTCAATCAGTAAAGACATAAAAAAAGTTTAATTCCTTTAGAGAAAACCGTTTTTTGGGGGGTTGATTTAATGCGCTTGCGTGAGAAATATCCTTCCCTTTTTTTTCACGTTTTTGGTTTATATGTTTGAATTTCGAGACCCTCTATTAATGTTATTCATATTTTATTATGGGATAAAGTAACAATTTACAGGAAAGGTCAATTTTTGAACTTTCACTGGTACCTGGTTGAGTGCTTGCATTTACTCAAAGAACAGCCTCTCATTATTTTGACAGTAACTCTTTCATCGGGAAAGATATAAGTTCGACCTCTTTCAACGAACGAAAATACAACCCAATAAAAACTCAGAAATACTTTTCCCATATAGGCTTGGTTAAACAAAGAGACGTTATAGATCCAAGATTCACGGCATGTCCTGTGCTGTCTAATCTTGGATCTATGCAGTCTGCGAAAGCCCTAAAGCCCAAATTTTGTCGCCCATTTCATCAAAAGAATCAACTGATAAAAAGAAATACCCGAAAGGAAGAGGTCATACTGTACAATTAAACACTGCACCTTATATACAACGGTAGGTATCTGTACAATTAATCATCCCCTGAACCACAGTTCTATTGATATTCTGTCCAAAATAGCTTTATAAAGGGGTAATATTATTTCCGATGCTGTAGATGCCAGTATTGGGGTTAAAACTTGGACGATTAAATATTTTACATCTTCAGTCACAGTATATGTTAATCTGTAAGTCCTATAACGCAACCAAAGTACAATGAGTTGCTTCACAGAATTCACTTCTAGTCACAGCGTAAAACTTTCTCTCTTTTTTTGAAATATAAGTATTCGGTGAAATGGAAGAAGAGCGACAACGACAGTATCGGATCTAATAATGTTGATCGTGATACATAATCCGTTGAAAGTAGACTGACCATGAAAAACAGGTTTTGGTCGAAGGGAAATAACTCTTACAGGGCAGGAATCTAATGAAGTTATAGTTCTTATTCTGAAATCCTGCACTAGCCATTATATGATTGACTGAGTGATTATATATCCATGATATCAGCCAATCAGTTTGCTAAGGTCGAAATAAGGAAAATTCAGAAAGCTCGTTTAATACGACTCCTGAAGAAATTGGAAAGTATATCGGTGAAACAAAACGAAATATGATGTGGTTTTTTTTAAGATGTGCTGTCAAAATATTGTTTTCAAAAGGCGAATAAATTGCTCGAGCAATAGTTCCCATTGCCAGTTAGTTTTCAACTATATCCATGCATTTAAAATTTTAGTCATGTAGATTCTTATGCAGGTCAATAAATCATTCGACCTCATGATTCAGTCTGTTTTAGACAAAAATAGATTTATGGATCAATAATTATGTGATGACTTGCTTGGCGTAATGCATCACGGAGATGCATTAAGTCCTCTTTTGCCATAGCATGGCTCTTTAATTTTAGCCAATCAGAAATTGTCTTACTTTTTAAGTCTAGAATTTGACTTAGAACGCATTTCAGAATGGTAGGAAAATATTGGCCAAACAAGAGGTAATGAATTTGAAAAAGTTCATAATGGTTTATCTAATTTCAAACCAACAGCTCAAAAATTACCCCCAGCCTTTATAGAGTCTGTTTGGCCAAACACACGAGGTTTTATCGCTAAACTAACTGGGAAGTGTATCTGTTTATGAGACTGACCACTGACTATCCTGTGGTCAAGGGGCCCTGATCCAGACTCCCATTAATCACGGCCGGACATCTGTTTTTTATACAATGTCGGAACGTTAGTTCGACCTTGACCATAGCGACCACTGTGATATACTGGGACGATAATTTGGTCTCATTAACTATATCCTGTTTTTGTCCTACCCTTTTGAGACAAACCCTTTTACGTCCCGAAACAAATAAGCAGTAGACGATTTTGAAAAACGGTCCATCTACAATACAGTAAGTACATAATATGACAAAAGAAAAAATACATGTATCTCAATAATATCAATTTCTACGAATGTTCATAACGTTTTCAAATATGGTTAGCTGCAAGGGTAATCAACAGTGTCCCAGGGTCTGTATTCACCAACCATTTTTATGGACATTCTTAGTCTTATTCTCAAGAATTTTCTCAGTTTGAAAGTAACACAACTTCTAATTTGCCTAACCAAATGTTTTAGCCAATCAGAAGTTGTATTATTTTCTAAATCTAGAATAAGACTAAGGATGCAATTAAGAATCGTTGGTGAATACGATCCCTGTGTTCGTCCGAAGTAAGTTTTCGTTCCTAGATTCGAACTCACAACCCCTGCATAAAAAGACCCCTTCTCTTCGGAAAAGGATCTCAAAATTCAGATGATACACGTACTATATCACGAAGGCGGTCATAGTCATTACGAAAGAATTTATTCCTGACTCGCCGCTGAATGATACTTGGAATTTGGAAATCTGGGAAAGTAGCCGATGGCTTTAGGTGCTGTTTATAACACTAGTAAAAAACGCATAACATTAGTAATAATTAGGCATGTTCACTGATCACCATGCCATAACTAAGATACAGTTTAAAACGTTGTCACAGACTATGGATAAAAGAATAGGGTCAAAGGGAGACAATTCAAACGGATTTGCTTCTCATTGACAGTACAGAGTTACTCAAATTTGCAACAAATGCATAACCATTTTAAGTTTACTTAATTTTATTACGTCCTACTGTTTAAAAAATTGATAGTAAATTAAAAATTAAATTAATTACGATAATATAAAAGAACACTCGCCTTTCACAAAATATCTTACACTAGATCTTAGATCGGACTGCACACCGCGCGCAGTACGCTCGTCATCTAACACTGTGGATCTTAGATCGAACTGCACACCGCGTGCAGTACGTGCATCATCGACAAATTCGTCAAAAATGACAATTAATTTAGTAAACTTTCTATAAACCTATCGACTTAACGTAAAAAAAAAAAAACATCCACTGGGCAGACTTTCGTCTCGTTGTTTCTTGTTGTTGTTTTGAAAGATATGTCCTAAAGGGTCGACCACGGAGCAAATCTGCTGTAGACGGAAAATATCTCTGTAAAATAACTAAGAAAACATGAACAACTGGTTTATTCAAGAAGTTATATAATGTTGAAAACTTAAGGACAAAAGAATAAATCGCTCGTCAGGAGCAATTTATCCTATTGCCATAAAATTTTCAACTTACTCGTACTCGGGTGACGTCTATAGTTTATTATGAGACAAATATTTTCATAGTGATAACTCAATAAATCCTTTAGAATATTATAAATACCTAATTGCTCGATGATGGTGGTTTCAAATATAAAAATAAAAGCCTCTTAGAAGGGGATTTGAAAATTTCAAGCCGCAAAAAAAAGGTTAACTTCCAGGACGTGTCATGGCAGATTTATGATAGCGTGGCTTGGAGAAAAGCCGTTTTGACCTATCAGTTAACACGTTTCACATTATGTTTTGTTGATCTAGACACGGATACAGTGTTCTTTTAACACATGACTTGTTATAAACTTTGTAAAACGTTGTGGAGAAAGGAGTAATGGATTGATAGCAGCTATTGCTTCTTTTCCTACCTTGTTTCTACTCTGGTAACAATTGACTTTTTTCACATTTTTTTTTTCCTTTGTTCAAATTGGCACCAAGTTTTGGTACATGTAGGTCCAAAATTAGCCTGCAGTTGCTTCTTCGTGTGCAATATCTTAATGTTTCTAGGTATGTAAAGCATCTTTGAAAATAAGCGAATTGTAAGTAAGATTACTCCAGATGTGAATTAAGATAGAAAACAGTGTGACATGTGAAAAAAAAAATCTAACTGCTAAAAATTTATTTCCGGTTAAATATGTTTAAAAGTGTTTTTAGGTGGCATGATAGGTTTCGACTGATGCGTTACTTTGTAGAAGAAATTTCAAAACTGTGACATTAAAAACACCCTTGTATAATGTGGATAAACAGCAAAAATAGCTTCAATGGGTAAATACCTGATAAAACATTGTGCTCAACGAAAAATTTACCCAGTACAGGCGATTCCCTGTTTTTTTTTGACAAGTTTTCTTTTTATTTTCTAAATTAGCTGCCAGGCGCAAGTAAGCCATTTTCAGAAGATGAGGACCAAATGTATCTGTAAGGGCTGAAAGTCAAGCAACGCTAAAGCCATTTACCGACAGAAAGCTTTTTTAACCCTTTACCAAACGATCCCGTGTTTTAACAGACCCCGAGGAAGAAGACCTTTGAAAACATTGCGGAAAAAGGAGAAAATGCTGGTAACCAGCATTTTCTCCTTTTCCCGCAATGTTTTTATTTTTTTATTATTTTTTTTTTGTTTATTTATTTATTTATTTATTTATTCATTTTTATTATTATTATTATTATTTCAGAGACGAATTTCTTTGAGCCATTCTTCTTCCAATGATCGTCGTCTACAAATGCTTTTACATCTGATCAAGTCTTAAATTTTGTCGTTTTCAGAAAAAGACTTAAACTAGAATGGCATTGTCTGCCAACGTGAAGAACACAGCACAAAATCGCATATTTCAGACAGATTATGCCAAAATATCTCAACATGGCGCAAAGTGTAGATTCACCGTATCTACAAAATGTAAATAAAGTCATGATCAGCGATGTAAAGGTTCAAACAGCATTACAGTAGATTCTTTCCGCTGTCACCAGGACAGCGCACTAAGTCTTCCTTTTTCTGGCTGGGCTTCAGCAGGAGGGCTTTGCAATGACTTGCTGAAGGACATGTCCTCATCATCAGTGTTGCCAGTGATGCCAGAGGGGAGCAAACCAGGATTTTACCCGAAGCTAAAAATTATGAGCCCCTAGGACACCTACATTTTTATTTATATCTTTTTTATAATCATGGGAGAGAACTTTTATATATACCGTAAAACAGCGGGGGATAGAGATCCACCGTATCAGCAACAGCAGTTGATCAGGACTGCAAGGGTTTGATCACCCTGACATTTTAGAAGCTTTCAACTGTATTTTAGTTAAGTCACAATGACAACTCACTTAACCGTATCTTTCATTTTTTTTCCCCTTTCAATCATAGAAAAAGTTTCTCAACTCATTCATCAACACCTGGCAGGCTGGCAGGTAAAACGTTTGGCTATGTATGCATTTAACTCCGTTTTCCTTAGTATTTCGATTATGTCGGGCGGCCGGTGCACTTAAACATGCTTTTCTGGAGTTTCTATAATGGTACTATGCACAACACACTGTGCAAGCAACTGGTGGTTTTTTTTTTTTTTTTTTTCTCACAAAAAAAATAATAATAATAAAAATAAATAAATAAAAAAAAAACGAAACATCGTTCAGCGGTGAGCTAGAAGCAGACCATGTCGCAACGACATTGATCAGTCGTAGGTAAACTTTTAACTCCGTTACAATTCGAGCTCATTACCTCGTGGTTGCAAGAAATGTGCCTAATGACTGATTTAGTTTGGGCTCAGAGATTACAGAGTATATCAAGATCAGAAAGCACCACAAATGTGGACATTCGATAAATTTTGATGACAGATAATTTGACACCGAAATCCTATTTCGTTTATTGTGTAACAGACAGAAAAGGGTACATCTGATTTACAGTTACCTGAAATCTGAATGTTAGTAAAAGAAAATGCGAAGACCAAAACAAGAAAAGTAACCAAGACACTATTATTTTGAGAATTCGTAAGATTTACCTCCCTTGTACAATCCCCCACCCCTCCCCTTCCCCCATCGGCCTTTGCCTATTCTCGAACTTCAACAGCTTTCTCTGCCGGTGGTTACACAACAAATTCGACTGCCCTTGCCGACAGGTTAAGGTTATTTTCTGTCTGAACTTGATCTACGCCGTCATTAAAGGCTTCTAAAGTCGCCTGTGGCGCTAAAAGGCTTATGATTTTACACTACCATGAAGAACTTTATTATTAGCTTGTCTGCTTTACAGACTAAATTGAAATCAACCTGTAAAAATTTCCCAGCCTCATACTGATGGACCGAGATTAATCTTTGTCTTGCTAAACAAGTGGAATGAAACTTTGAAGCTGATAGTCAAAACGCAAATTGTGTTATTTCAAAAGTATGGGGGGAGATATTTCCATATCGGGTAGTGTAGATCCAAAATCAGACACCATGTTCTGTGCAGTCTGATCTTGATCTACACTATCCGCGCAAAAGGTCCTTGAGTCACGCTCAGTAGCCCAAGGGTTAACTAAAATTTTTGTCAGATATTCTTGCTGAATAGCTTTTTTTCATCATTTAACCTTCTCTTTCAGAACGAAAATGATCACTTCATTAGCTAACCATTTACCACGCATACGACAATTTAAATGTGGTTCAGTTTTATCTTTGATAGGGTACAAAACAACGTTGAACTGGAAAAAAATACTGGTTACAAACATATTCTCCTTCTCTCACAATGTTTTCTAAAGCCGTGTTTTCTTAAAACAATTGATTATTCTGAAAACGGTTAAGCCTTTGCGTCAGCACTTCTTGGATGTATCAGTTAGTGAGGAAAGAGAACGCAGGATTGCTAACATAATTAACCCTAGGCTGCTAAGCGCGACTTAAGGGGTTTTTGCGGCCGGTGTAGATCAAGATCAGACTGCACAGAACGTGCAGTCTGATCTTGGATCTACACTGTCCGATAAGGAGATAGCCACCCCCCCCCCCCATATTTGGGTTTTTTTCCCCTATTGGTTAGAAAGTTTCGTTTAACTTTTAGGTAGGTTAAGGGTTAGGTACAGTTTTATCTAACTATACTACTCAAATTTTGCTAAGCAACAAATATTTAACTCAGTTTTGTATAACTTGCAAGAAATACAGCTGTAATATTTTGATTGGATATAGCTCATTAATGTATTGAAATGGTCCACAGTGTATGCATAAGATTCCATTGCGGACAAAATCGTCCTGCAGGCCGTTATATAATAATTTCCTCGATTTTTCAAAGGCTTGTGTTTAATGACTGAAACATGGTAATTGCATATGTACATATAAGGATACATTTATCTGGGGTATAAATTGGCATGCAGTTGGTAGAATTGCACGTCATTATGCTGGCGAAATCTTTGACGTGCGTTATACTCTATCTTCAAAACCTGTTGGAGCTTTCAACCGTATGCCACACTTACTAAGTGGTATGATGGTAGAAGAGAGGGAAACCTCTGCAGCTGAGGGGCGTTATTTCATGATCACCGTTGCTCTTTAGCACTGTTTTGTGACAGCAACCTAGCCTTGCATGGAACTTCATAATGCATCTTTGATAGTCAGAGTATCCACAAAATTAACACAAATTACCGGCACAATGTTGCACGAGAGCGGTCTTTGGTCGGGTAGGCCGAGTATACGCAGGCGGAACCACTACCGGCTACTGTGAGAGCGGACCAAAGACCATGTGGGTTGGACTAGAATGGTTTCGCGAGCTGTTTTGTATATAGATGAGTCTTTGTACTGCATAAACTACACAGACAGAGCACGGCGGGATGGCGAAGGCAAAGAGAGAGATTTCATGCATACACATCTTAAAATGACTGTTATGGAGGCAGCTCTATCATAGTTTTGGATGTAATCAGCTGCTATGGCCATGCAGACCTGGTTAGCCTTAGCCAGCTACAATTGTATGCAGGTGCAGTACATGACCGCTTTTTATCCGTTTTATACACGCCTGTGATGTGCAAGAGTATCTGCTAAGAGAGGCTTGCACTTCGGGACAGGCCAGCCTGTTCCTCTAATCTAAGTTCTATCGAAACAGTCTGTTGAAAGTTTGTTTCAGGCAATAATTGGTTAGGTTAGTTGATTAATTGACTGAATGGCGTTTTACGCCGCTTTCAACATCTTTTAAGTCATATCACGGCGATAGGTCATATATGCATGTATCTCTTAGGTTTCACCAGTATTAGGCTGGGGCTCTGAAAGGTCTCGTCTATGGACGCCCTAGTGCTTCTAGCGAGATTCGAACCTGGGGCCTCCATGTTACGTGTTCCGCGCATTACCTCTTAGCCAAGCAGGACCCCTGTTACAACAGTGTTTGTCGGTCTATCGGATGATGACTTTTACTCCATCAGCCTGGATGGACTAAGCTAGCTGATTCAGACGGACTTTTTCCCCAAACGGTTTCGTTTCTTGTATAACAACATATTTCCGAGTTTCACCAGAACTGGGCTGGGGCTCTGACGTGCCTGGCGAAAGAACGCTAGCAGGTGGCCAACCGGAGCTTAACTAGGAATTTTTAATGACAAAGCCAACACGGTAACAACTGAGCCATGAAGGAACCGCCGATCCAGTTGATGATACGACCACTATTCAACATTACCATTCAAAGACCAGAAAGTTACTAACACTTCTCTGTGCTTATTTAGCGTCACTGTGTGTAATGAACTTTGTACTTTGACCAGGTTTCCTATCTGTTTTAGCTCACATTCTGCGTGTCGAGACCTCTGCAGTCCTTGGACAATATTCATCTAAATTCAGTTTTAAATCGAAATTCTTTGGCTAGCGATCTTAGAGGGATAGATACTATTGTCTGTTGTCCCCATAAGTAGGTGCATCGACCACCCCTATAAGAGAAATACACCAAAGGCGTTTAAACTGAGCAACAAACGCCATTATCGAGTCTAGAGTTATGACAAGTAACAGTACTATTATTTTATTGCAGAAGATCGTGTTAACTGAACACATCATCTCTTGAAACATAATTAATTTTGAAATCATCCTTGTAAATGCGGATAATCATCGCAGTTTTAGAATTAATTATATATATGATAATATAAAAAGATGAGACAAAAGGAGAAGTTTTTCTAGACAAGCAATTTCTAACATTCTTATAGAAGCATCTTCGCTAGCCAAGGGTGACGATCACTACGGAGCCCTATTCACCCATGGCTGATCGAGTCGAAATGTTTAATTCGTGAGATTTGCAGCTTATTGAATTTTTATCACCTCTGGAATTACGTCATCGTAAACCTATCAAACGTAGCGTAACACAACCCGTTCGGCGAGATCCATCCTCGTTTGTTAGACTGTCCATCATCTGGTGTTGGAATGTATCCAAAAACCTTATTTAAATGATTTGTTACAGTGAACGCCGACGTAAATATTGTTTGTCTATAGTTTTGGGTAATGATTCCCAGTATATCCGACACTCTCTTTCTCCTGCGGTCGTTAGTTTTACGTTTTGCTGATGACGGATAGCAAATGTAACACACCATCTGATATGCGCCTTTACAACAGACTGCAACCAATGACTAAGCGTATCTCGTGGATTACAAAACTCGACCCGATCAGCCAAGGGTGAATAGAGCAACATAGTGATCGTCACCCTTTGCCAGCGAAGTTGTTATATAAGTCGTTCCTGGTTCGAAACCAACTGATGAGGGGTTAGCCTGTTGGTCAGCCCGAGTACATGTTGTGTCTCCAAGTGGCAGCAATCCACAGTGATTATTTAATCTTTTTAGCCACTGAGTTTGTTCCACAATCAACGTAGACTGAAATGACGCACAATATTACCCGCCCACGATATCTTCGTCTTGCATTTTTCTGATCAATAAGGTATAAGGCGAAACTAATCGTAACGAGCAATTTCTCGGTTTCAGGCGATGTTGTCACATGCATTTTGTTCATCCTTAAACAATGATGATCACCCCAAGATCTTTTACCTGGTTGTTAACAAACGCGTCTAACCAAATTCTATAGATATTCAATGCTGTCTACGTCCGGGGAGCCAACCAAGGTAAGAAGTTAACGTCATGTTTGATAGGATAATTCCTCATGACGTTAGTCCCTACGACGTCATAAGACGATACGTCAGCTCCATGCGGCCAAGAATAGTCACGTTGATCCGTATATATATGCCTGGAGGCCACGACAGGTAATGATTAAATTTTACTTCAATAATATCCTTACACAAAAAAAAAGTTCAAAAGCATTACAAATCTGCGACTTTTACTTATCAGCCCCAAAGTTATTTATTCGTAAAACAGTGTCTTGTTAATCATCAAATTTTACTTAAATATAGTGCAGCCAATACATATTTGCACATTTTCATACCAAAGGCTTGTACGAATATGTATAAAAGTTTTCCCCTTAATAAAGTGCACACTTTTTTTCTTTTTTCCTTCGAGTTTACCGGTATATGCATGCGAGTGGTCATGCTCTCACAGAAGTGGATTAATGCATCCCTGTGATGCATCGTATCACGCAAGTCATCATATAATTATGGTTCCATAAAATCCATTTGTCTACCAAGTGACAGAATCATGAATTAGACTGGTTCTTTGACATATAGAAAATTGGCCGATAGCAAAAAGTTTCGATCCAGGTCAGCCTGCGCGGACTGCGCAGGCTGACCTGGGTCGATACTTTTGCAGATGCATTAAACCCCCTTTCCGAAGATCACGGTTCACACACACACACACACACCCACACACACACACACCCCCACCCACACACACACATATATATAGGCCTATATATATATATATAATTTCTTTATTTCTTCGATAAATGCCGAAACGAAAATCTGTGTGTAGAAAACCAGTCAATATTGTTTTACAGCTCTTGAAAGCATTAATTCCTGACAAAAAATGCAGCACGCAAGTTTGAAAAAAAATCCTTTTAAAATGTTGATAACAGTTATGAATTGGAGTTTAACATATGAATCTATGTATATAGGAATGAAGATGTGGCGAGAGGAGAAATACTCGTCACGAGCAATTTATCCTTTTGTCCCACTATTCCTAAAGTGACTGCTACAAGACACCAAACGTCTGCAGAAAGAAAGACGTAAACTTTTAACCGTACAACAAAATTTTATACTTGTCCAAACTGAAAGCATTTGCAGACGATAAATTATATATGGCTCATAAAGTGGGATTTGTCTCTGAAAAGGTAGAAAACATTGCGTGAAATGGAGAAAATGCTGTTTATCAGCATTTTCTCCTTTTCTCACGATGTTTTCAAGAAGTTGTTGAATCACAGGATTGTTTGGCAGAGGGTTAATACTGAGGGAAAAAAATGACCTTTAGTCCTACCCTGCCGAATTCTCAAACTGTTAGCGATTACAAAACTAAATTTTTTTACCTATTTGGCATTGACCAAGATTAACATGACCGTGTCCATGGAAAGATCAGTGGAGAGTGTGGAGCAAGATCAGACTGCACGTCTGGGGTCTTGGAAGGCAGGATAAGAGAAAAAAAACCGTTTTGTTCTTCAATTAAAATCTTAAATTGTCGAAGGTTGGAGTGTCGATTCGCTTCAACGTCTAGGCTTCTCACCTTGATTTTAATTGTAAAAGTCAGGCAATGACAGGTACCCGCTGCGCATGCCAACATCCAGACTCCTCCCAGTTCTGTCGCAGCACCAATAGTGAGCAGTCATTTATCCAGGTAACCAATTTAACGATTTTATTATTGTCTCATTCCAATGGGGAGAAAGAAAAACCATTCTCTCGACTCTATAAAAGTTCAAAATTACCTGGCAAAAATTCTCTATATCAAAAGGCACACTACCTGCGTTATCATTGCGATATCATTGCTAATGATACTGATTAACAAATTTCTCCTTCGAGTTCTTAATAAATTTGAGAATTATCTACCTTCAGTTAAATGACATAGATATGTTGGCATCATATTTGGCGAGACAATATGCTATGTACGCCATAGCTAATCAGTACCAGCAACACGGTACAAATCTCGTTATACCCAGTGTTTGTTTTCAATCGCACCTAAATCTGCCGGAAGTGGGAACATCCACGAGGACTGCCGGGTGTGGTCACAACGTGGGTAATTCTGCACACGTGGATACATCAAGCTGTTCTAAAAGAAAAACAAAATCCTCACATCGCAAAGGAATGTCGCCAGAGATTAAGTTTTCTATTGACAGAATTCTAGGTAAAAGTGATAGTGAAGAAAGCGCAAAAGACAATGTGGAAGAAGGAGACGAGACCGGAGATCATATTCATGTTAAAGAAGAAGGTATCAACATGATGGAATTTTCGCCGGAAGATGAAATGAATTTTTCATGGTTAAATTGTACTCGCTACAAGCCGCCAAAATTACAGAGTAAGTTTACATTATTTAAAAAATTATCATCTTTGAAGTAATAACAAATTCAATTTTCTAGCCCTTATCAAAACAGGTAATACAGGAATATGAATAGATTAACAGAATAGAATAGTTTCTATTTTTTTTTTTTTTCAACTTTCAGCAGCAAATGAATGAACTTGACTCCTCTCGGTGATTGAAAAAAAAAAACATATCAACTTAAAGTCAGCAATATTTACGTCGTACATGCTTGACTAACCAAGCCGACAGTATAGATCCAAGATCAGATTACACGTTCTGTGTAGTCTGGTCTTGATCTATAAGTGTCCGAAAAGCCCCTGTTTTCGCGTAGATAGCGCTAAGAGGGTTAAAACTGGTACATAAATACATCGTCTGTTACAAAATCTATAATCACAATATTACAGATTCTAAACAAAATGGACTTCAGTATTACTTATTAGTAAATTACCGAATTGAAAAGCAAAGGAGATGTTATATTCAGGACGATTCTTAAAGTCTTCTTAGGTTCGGTCACAAAAGATAGTCGAAATGTGAGCTTTGAAACGTAGAATCGACACGGGATTGACGTAATACAACTCAGAAGAACGGGATAAGCAAACTTGTCAGACCGTGATTGCCTTCGTTGCCGTGCCAGATTTTTTGACAGTCGAGAAACCTAACAAACCGTAGTGGAACGGGTCGATCGCAACAGAACTAGCCAGCACGTAATAAGCTGTAACAAAAATTAAATGTGAGAAAATGCTTGTTACCAGCATAACTTTTTCAAAAACCGTCTTTTTCAGGGTCGTTATTTTAACAATATATAGCCCTTCTTATATCATAACTTCAAAAAAAAAAAGAATGTGTAACATTTAATGTGTAATTCTCACAAAGATCATGAGCATTTTGTTTTTTGAGAAGCGATTTTTATTTTTCCCTCAATATTTCCAAGAACAGTTGTCCACTGAAAGGACCTACTTTCCAAGGAAGTAGTCCTGATCCAAATTTTCAAAAATATACAGACAACAGTTTAAATAAAGCTAAAATGATAAATTGCCTTTGAAATAATAGAAAACGCTGTAGGAAAGGAGAAAATGCTGGGAACCGGCTTTTTCCTCTTTTCCTACAAATCTCAAATGACGGTTTGCCTTTGAAATAGTTGAAGACCCTGTAGGAAAAAGAGGAAAGGCTGGTTACCAGCATTTTCTCCTTTTCCGACAATGTTTTAAAAGGCTTCTTCTTAAGGGTCGATAAAACTCAGGATTGTGTGATAAAGGAATTACCCACCCTGAGACAGACCTAGTTTTTTATTCATTTTAAAGAAAAGCAAAGGAAGTGTATTATTTTAACCACCACCATCATCATCATTAATTATTATTATTATTATTATTATTACTAACATTGCATTATTATAAGAGTCGACCAATTTACGCTAGACCTTCATAAATAAGACTTTTGAAAATATTGAGTATTAGAGGAGAAAATGTTGATAACAAAATTTTTCCCCTTTTCTCATGATGATTTTCATTCTTTCAAAAGCAAATCAAATCATTCGAGCCATACATATTTTATTTGATATCTGCAAATACTTTTAATCTAGGTGAGTCTATATTTTGTCCTGATGTAAAGATTTAAACATGAGAATGAACGCTGTCATCCCCCCCCCCCTTACGCGACAGACAGAATTTAAGTTTATTTATCGTCGCCACCGGTTGCCCATATATTTATCGTCGCCACCGCTTGTCCATATGGGCGAAGCCCCCCAGAAGGCTATAAGTATTATTACGGGGGATAGTGCAGATACAGGAGGAAACCCATTCTAAGTTACGCCTGGTTCTTTAACGTGCTCGGTGTTTAGCCCCGTCACACGGGACCTCGGTTTAACGTCTGGTCCGAAAGACTACTAGTAATTTTAGATGGCGAGCCGTGGGAATCGATCCCATACCCTAAAGTGACCCGAAACATCACGTTCACGAGTCCTACGCTCTACCAAGTGAGCTATACGGGCTGGTCTCCGGCTACCCGATAGATTCGTGTCGCTATATGACCTGGGTCCGAATTGAACAACCATCCTTAATCGTATTCTAGATTTCCAAAGTAACGTAATTCCTGATTGGCGAAACCACTTGGTTTAGCCAATCAGATATTACGTTACTTTCAAATTTATGAAATTCTTGAGAAATAGACTTTGAATGTTATTAAGAATGGTTGGTGACTAGGACCTTCATCTTTGCCATCCGGATCACTTACTTACACCCGTACTTTTGTTCAGAAAGATTACCAAAGCCCGTCAGAGTCAGTATTATATGATTACTGAAAAAAAGTGTCAAATAATGCAGGAAATTTAATGTTTGGACTGTTGTCATTAACTCCTTTCCAGACAACAAAATCTTAGACTACTGAGACTTTTATGGAAAATTGCAAAAACAGGTCAATGTAGCTCAAATGTAGAGTGTGTACTTTTGACAGATGAAATGACCGCGTATCATTTGTCGTCTGCAAAAATTTTACATTTGGAAGTGTTCAACCGTTCTCAAAAAAAGTTCCAAGTTTTAACGACCGTGAGAAAGGAGGCTTTTGAAAACATTGTGGGTAAATTATATGATGTTGGTAGACGGTATTTGCTCTTTTTCTTACAATGCGTTTTTATATTTCAAAGGCAAAAGAAACTTAGCTAAACGAAAATAAAGCAGTCGAGTTTGACCAAGGCGGTTGTTTTGTTTTTCTTTCTGTGTGGTCAACTAGTCCACGGTACGATATTAGCACTATTGTATTTCTGAGACGTATATCATTATTTCATCATAAAGATGAGTACGGTGTATTTTATCACACTGTCTCCAGTAATTATTAGCTAATTAACTGACTGTCACTTTTAGCTGACCTGTAAACGCGTTCCGTTATTTTTAAGATGTAAAGTACCAATTTCGGGTCAAAGGTCAACGACAAAGTTGGCCACACTGGTATCATTTTGGAACAATTATTTACTTTAATTTCTTTGTTCAGTGTTTTTCATTCAAAATGATGTAGGTTTTAATTCAGTTTTGCTCAGCATAAACTTGCAAAATACTCTCCAGCTGACAATATCTAATGTAAACAATATGTTAGTTTCGAAATGTTAACCACTAATAAAATGAATGCAAAGAAAAATGGCTGGGAGCAATGTAAGTACGAAAGCAGTCTGCAAAACGGTCTTAACGTAGACTGGCACGATTACTGCGTTGGAGGGATAGATACTGAGCACATATCTACATGTTAGCAGGTAAACACAGGGCGATGCTCTGTGAAAAGCCGGGAGTTCAATGCATTCGCAAAACGTATCAACCATTGTAAGCCTGCGCGGATATGGGTCGGAACCATTTTGCTTTTCGTAAACTTTCTACATGTCCAAGGACGATTCTACTTTATGAATCAGTCGGTTTTTGGACAAGCCGGATTTTATGGATCCATAATTGTGCGATGATTTGTCTAGTATAGATTGTATGACGCAGATACAGAAAAATCCCTTTCCCGTAGTACCGCTCACTTTTACTTACATATGAGCCATGCTCTGACTTTTACTTACTTTTACTCACTTTTACTTACATATGAGCCATGCTCTGACAAAAGGGACCTTAATGCATCTCCGTGTTGCATTATACCATGCAGGTAATTACATAAATATGGAGCCATTCTATCCACTTTCTCTGACAAATGACTGAATACCAAGGTAGAATGGTCCTTGGAATACAGAAAATTGACCATTAGCGAAAAGTTTCGGCCCAGGTCAGCCTGCGCGGACTGCGCAGGCTGGCCTGGGTCGATACTTTTCGCAGATGCATTAAGGCCCCTTTTCACAGAGCGCGACTCATATGAATATTTACTCGTTCTAATAAAATACATATGGGCGTCAGTTTTGTGCATGTAAATAGGGACTTAAGTTAAAATGATTATGTAATATTTAGGTCGGAGTATTGCTCTGAATTTCTGCTGCAGTATACTGTGTCAAGTTCTAAAAGTATTGTTTACGTTTCGGCAGAAATAATTCCATGTAACAACGGATCTAGAACTTAAGGCCTAACAAAACGTCAAAATCAGTCGTCTAACGGAATAATAAAATTTGATTGATGAAATTTGCAGCTTCCAGTTTGTAATGTCGAAATTAATCTAGATATACGTACACAAAGATCGTTCTTCCCTGGTTATTCTGACATCCATTTTTTTTTTATTCGATGACAGTTTTGATTTCTAACTTTTTTCTTTTTATCCAAAAAGAACAATATTTATCACAAGTACTTTGTTATACAAATGGTACACATTTTACTTTTACACCCGTGATAATCTATATAGTACTGCGATACTGAAATATTTTGAATACAGCCAAAAACGTTTTTGGAAAGCAGACATACAATAGTATTTTTTTGAAGTCGTATGAGGAGAACAAGAATGAATATTGACGGATTGTCAGGGAGATCCCAGGCTCTGATGATTTCAGTATTTTTCACGCTAAGGGCCTGGCAAACATGACCATTACATCACGATTGGTACTCCTTTGCTCTATCATTCTCATTTCTGCATGCTTGCAATAAATGTTTTCTAACATTTGAGCAGTGCTGTGGGAAAAGACGGTTTAATGCAGCTCCATGATGCAGTATACTACACAAGTCATTACATTATTATGGACCCATAAAATCCATTTTGTCTAACAGGCGACTTAATCATAAGGTAGAGTGGTCATTGGACATACAGATTTTAAAGGTAGCAAAAAGTTTCGAACCAATTCAGCACCCGGACTGTAGAGGCTGACATGAGTCTATACTTTTTGCAGTTGCATTAAACCCCCTTTTCTCAGAGCATGCCTCATTTGCTTTGGCCGTAACCATTCATACATCCTCAGCCTTTCGGTTTGAAGTGAATATTGCATGCTCATCAAATATCGGGTACATGTATGGAATGCACCATAACAACAGGAAATATCCAGAAGTACATCAATTCCTTGACGTTCAGGAAAGTTTTATCCCTCATAAAAGCTTATATGTACTCTGGTATCCACCTCTTGGCATCCCTAAACCATGTCCAAAACAAGAAACACAATTATATTCCAAGCAATCTTTACACTGTTGTGCGTAATAATTGTTGCTTGGCAAGCTTTAGGTAGTATACATGTTATACTACAATATGATCAGCGATTTAGTATATGAACACCTGTTTCTCGAATTAGTACTGAACAGCATTTCGATCGTGACAAATGTCGTATGCAAATTAGGGCTGATGATAAGAGTGAACATGTGAATCATGACTCTGTATATTAACTGTTTCATCTCTGTTTAACATTCGTAGGATATTATCGTCATATTCAGTGACGTTCATATTAAGTCATATACTCCTCCTTTAAAAATTGTCAGTAATGTAAAAAAGAAAACTCTATATCGTCGGTTTACTTCCAAAACCTCGTAACTACAGCTTGTTACAAGCTGTAGTTACGAGGTTTTGGAAGTAAACCGACGATATGTTTATAATAATGAAACTTCTGTATTTGAATAAACTAAACATTGTTGTCTGTAACATTTCTCTTGTGATCATATTTTTTTTTTTTTCTTCAATTTGTATTCACATTCTGGCTTTTATCTTTTCTTTAGGAATGCGAAAGAAAGATGGCGGCAAGAAACGGAAGTTGGGACGCAATCCTCGCGTGCCTTTTAGTCAACAACAAGTGGCTGCCCTAGAACAGAAGTTCTGTCGAACTCACTATCTGAGCAGTATGGATGTTGCTGAACTGTCCACGGCACTAAACCTTACAGAAACAAGGGTAAGATCACAAACTCCAAATCTAAACAATATCTGTTCAGTAATTTTATCTTCTGGCACAAATTCATATGTATCCTTCACTTTTTAAAGGGGTGCATAAAATATTAGGATTACATGTATGTAATTAATTGGTTTTCCTTCCAATGGCGACCAGATTAGAACGTGCAGTCTGATCTTCGATCTACAACGCCCGCTACCTTATGCTAAAATATGACTATAATTCGGTTTCAATTTTTGCCAAACGATCCAGAGATTTTACGACCCTGAGGAAGAAGGCTTTTTGAAACTTTGTGGGAAAAGGAGAAATGCTGGCAGCAAACATTTTCTCCATTTCAGACTGTTTTGTACCCTTTCATGTACAACTTGCATGGGGTCAGTTATATTTAATTTGTCGTCTGCAAATTCTTTTAATTTGGACAAGTCAAAGACTTAGTAGTATAGTAAAATGATAAACCGTAGTAGATAATTCGTTTTAGATACGAGAAAAAATGAATCCATTTAGTTTGCAGTGAAACAAGATATAACCATGTTGTCAATCTTCTTCCGTAACTTCTCTTTACAGTTAGCTTGATGCACTTGCATTTTATTTTTGTTGTACTCTCAGTTTCAAATACCCCAAAAAATTACAAAATAAGTTTTACTGTTAAAATAATGTTTATTTCATTCAGAGCAGGAAACAGGTGAAGTCTTAACATCATCTGGTTTCACTTTTCTCTGGTCAGATAACTTTCAATAACTTTTATAATACCTGTCGTTCCCCATAGCCTGCTGTTTGAGGGGTATTTCAGTTTATCATCAAAATATGCATAAGATAGAATTAAAGTAATTTAAGTGGACAATAGCCTAGATTTTTGCATCTTTCTATTCAATATGGTCATTATTTTTATGACTTCTACCGTAACCTCTTTGTGCATAACTGTGTAACGGAGTCCAGTATTGGATAGAATGAACCAGAAAATGTGGTAGAACGACGCTACCCCAAACCATATGACAAGAGCCACGTAAATTTTATAGACCCAAAAACATAATCATATAACCAAGAGCCAAATAAATTTCATAGTTTTAAAAAAACATCATTTTCAAATGACCAAGAGCCACATTTATTTCATAGCTCAAAAAAATATAATGAAATGACAAAAAGCCACAAAAAATCCATAGCTTTAAGAAGCATATAATCATTTGACCAAGAGCCACATAAATTCTATAGCTAAAAATTATCTAATGGCCAAATGCATCATAAATCTGATACCTCAAAAACCATCATTAGACCAAATTTCACCCAAATTTGATTTACTAAAACTCCATTATCAAATGACCAAGACCCACACAAATTTCGTAGCTCAAAGAAACAAATTATTATATGGCTTAGAGTAACATGAATTTTATAGCTTAGGAAAATTCAAATGACCATGAGCAACACAAAATGAAGAGCTTACAAAACCATCTTCATATGACCCCTCCCCCACAAACACACACACACGCACAAAAAGAAAAAAAAAAACATAATCATATAAACATGAACCACATAGACTTCATAGTTTAAAAAATATGATCGTATGACCAAACTAAACATGAATTTCGTGGCTGGAAGATATAATAATAAAATCAAAAGCCACGTAAATTTCATACGCTATAAAGTATAGTCATATGGTTACAGCCATTGAAATTCACGACTAGAAAAAGCAAATAAATATATGACCAACAGCTACATAAAATTTATAGCTAAAAAAAAGCATAATGATATCACCAAGAGCCACATGAATTTCAAAGCTCAGAAAAAAAGAGTAATTTTAAGACTCAGAGCCAGTTGAATTTCATAGCTTAAAGGACCGTAATCATCTTTCAGAGAGCCTCATTAATTGTGTGGCTCAAAAACTATACTCATATTACCGAGACAGAGATAAATTTGATTCCTCTAAAAATAATTATAATATGACCAAGACCCACATAAAATTCATAGCTCAAAATATAATCATATGAATAATAACTACATACATTCCATAGCTCAAAAAAACACAATAATTGACCGAGAGCCACGTGAATGTCATAACCCAAAAATACCATAATCATATGGCCCAGAGCCACATGAATTTCCTAGCTCAAAACATATTATCACATGACCAAAAACGACATAAATGTCATAACTCAAACAACCATAATCAAATGACCAAGAGACATATAAATTTCATAGCTCCAAAAAGCAGATAATCAGTTACCAAAACAAAAGTCCATAGCTCAAAAACATGGTCGTGTGACCAAGAGCATCACAATGAACAGAACAGAACAGATAAAAGTGTTTGACCAGCCCCCGAGAAGTTGGAATTGTGACAGACGATACTTCTAGTCCTATATTTCCTAGAAGGTCATCTGTATCAAAGAATAACAGAAAAATCACAGATAAAACACAAAAGGGCTTTATTCCAAAGAATGCCTCGACACTCAAATGTCCATCTGACAAAAATACTCCCACGAATTGGTCTGTGGGAAATACATCTGAAGATTTTGTTTGTACAGAAAATACATCAGCCACCTTAGATATCAGGATAGACTTGCCATCTGAGAACAGCGGCTTGTCTCTTGCAGAAGCCACATTTTTACTGAGAATTGATTGTAGTCATTGGAACAGACTTCATTCCTCTCTCAGGATTCATTCCTCTCTCACCAATGAATATTGTTTGACAAAGTTTATGTGGGAAAGCAGCCATTTTATAAGACGAGTACAAGTATACATTGTCAAAATTACACTGTCTCTCTCCTTCTTGACATCATTCTCTCTCTCTCTCTCTCTCTCTCTCTCTCTCTCTCTCTCTCTAAACAGGAAAAAAAGTTAAAAAACATTTTCTTAAGTCAGGATGACACACGAAAGCTTTCTACTAGATATGTAAAAAGGCAATGACTTGTTCATATAAGGCTAATAATACATGTAGTAGTAATGACAAAACCATTAGTAATACAAAGTATGAAAACGCACTGATAATGGAGATCTTATGTAAAGTGCTACATTTGATATTACTCTTTTTTTCCTGTTTTCTGGATAGTTCGACCAGTTTAAACATGCTTGGATTTCTAAAGTAGAAATTATCTATGTATTGCCTGCGTAATATATTGTACCTTAGGTAGTTTAACATTTAGTGGAATTCGTCCTCCACCCCTCTCCTATTGCAAAATTAACACACCCTTTCATTTCGTGGTGTTCTGTTGTTAGAAAATTTGCCTGTTTGAATGCGAAGAGTGTGTGCAAAAACACTTACTTGAAAATTGTGGAAGTGAAGTGAAAGACGCATAATATTCAAATAATCTTCGAAACAAAGAGACGAGTTAATACTATTACCATGTTACTATGAATTTCATAGCTAAAATAACACTAGCATATGACAGTGAGCCACATAAAGTTCATGTAGCTAAATAAGCCATAGTCTTTTGACCAAAAGCAACATACATTTCATAGCTCAAACAGCCATAATCATATGACAGACAGTCCCATAAATTTCATAACTCAAAAAACTATAATCATAACATTATCACCAAGAGGCACACCTATTTCATAGATCAATTAACTAATTGGCTAAGTACGACGCCAACCTCCGGCTAGGGCATCGAATACAGACAACAGACTTGTACATCCAACATATTGTAACTGAGAAGCTTTTTTTCTACATTCTGATTCTTTATCATACTGTACTGGCTGAACTTTTATGCATGGTATAGGGCATGCAGAAACGGGAGGTGAGGTTTGGACTACAAAACGGCTTTTTAATACTTTTCCTGTTGATAACTTGTTCAAACTGAAAGCATTTACAGACGATACACTGATTGTGGCTGAAATGACGAATTCGTCTTTAACGGCATAGAAAACCTTGTTGGACAATGAGAAAATGATGATTACCTGCATTTTCTCCTTTTTCAAAAAAGTTTTCAGATGCCCTTTTCCTTCCGGGTCGTTAAAAATACAGTATTGATGAAGAAAATTGATGACCGCTATTTTGAAATGTTAACGTTTAATGTCATCGGCAAGCATATTAGTCCAGTCAGTAAAAGAATGGTCCTTAATCCCGGGGTCGTGAGACTGAATCCGAGCTTGGCAGAACTTTTTTTAAGGATAGATGATAGTGATTGACGCAGTTTACTGTTTTCTCACCGCTTAACTTTAATTCAGCAATGTTTATTAGGGGAATGCAGGCAGCGGCTTCGAGGAAGTACATGTATCATACAAAGAACCATTTTAGTAAACTCTCGGAGCGCAATGGTAGGGGCGCTGACAGTTTTTTAATGGCGATAACAATGTAAGAAATGACGTTAATAAAACAAACGGACAAATTTCCCCAACAAACTTTCAATACTTGGCAGTTTGTGGATTGAAACACGAGAAAATAAATTACGACTCGTATAATTCCAGTTTATCTGTTTTTGTTTTCTTGAAAAACCAAGATTATTCATATTTCCTTCAAATTGCTCTTAAAATTTCATAGCAATTTTTTCCCTCATTTAACACATTATTTCCCGCTAATGAACCTTTTTTATGAGACAACTTTTGACAACAATGGCAAAAGGACGACTTTAAGACGTCTTCTGTTTCTAACAGTGTAAGAATAGAAATTTGGTCGTTATTTCAGAAAAAGTGTATTCATTTCATTTGAGCGGCACTCTGGGAAGAGTAGCATTGTATCTTGGTGATGCATTATAAAAAGGTCATTACGTAATTATGGATCCATAAAATCCATTCTGTCTACCAATGGATTGAATCATGAGGTATGATGGTCTATGAACATGAAGAAAACTCACCAAAAGCAAAAGGTTTCCACCCATGTCAGCCTGCGCGGATTGCGCAGGCTGACATGGGTCGAAACTTTTTGCAGATGCATTTAGCTCCTTTTTTACAAAGCATTGCACATTTATTTTACAACTCACAAACGTTTCTGTGACAAGCTTGGTCTTCTCATTCGGATCTTAGATCTACACAGTCCACAACTCGATTATTAACTTTGACAAAGATGTAGTCATTTACCAGGGAATTCTATTTCAATAATAAAGAAAAAAAAAACTGATGAATTTATTCAATTCATTTGGCTATATAAAACGTTAAAGACGAGCGTTTTTAAACTAACATACGGTTAACGGCTTCTTCTCCAAAAGAAAAAAAAACATTATTAGTTGAGGTTATATATCAATAAATAGTGTAATATCGCTGTTCGCTGTCATAAAAACCAAAGGCCAATTAATTTCGTTAAAATGAGACTTCGACTTGTTTTCTAGAAACCAGGAAAAAACTCAAGAACTATAATTAAATCGCGATTAACTGCGATTCCGGTGAAATTCGAGGCAAGCTGTATTGTTGGCAATGTCTTGAAGCTTCAAAAAGCCGTGATTCTTCGTGAATTTGATGACAATTCAATGAACAATATTCCATCTTGGCAAACCGTCATTGAAAAGAGGGGTACTATTTCAAAGATGAATTTCATCTGGTTCTACCTGATATTAGTTCTTTCATTTCTCAATTTGTAAATAACACGATGAGGTTCTCACAGGGTTTAACTCTTTACCAAACGACAACATTTTAGCTTTGTCCAAATTGAAAGCAATTGCAGACGACAAATAAAATGTGGCTAAAATGATTGGATTCGTCTTTGACAGGGTAGAAAATATCGTTAGAAAAGGAGAAAATGCTGTTTACCAGTGCCATTACCATACAACAAGTTATATCCCTTCAAAGTGAAAATGAAAGCATTTGCAGACGACAAGTTAGGAATCAATACAAATGATTTGAAAATTCTGATAGAATAGAAAATATTGCACGGCGAGATTAAAAAAAAAAAGCATGTTACAACAGCTTTTGCTATCAGGGTCGTTAAAACACGGAATATTTTGGTCGGTGATTAAGAAATAGTTCTCGACATTTTGTTATTTAACCCTTTACCGCACGGCAAACTTTTAGACCTGTCAAAATTGAAAACATTTGCATACGACAATATGCAATTTTTCTTTGACAGACTAGAAAACCTTGTGAGAAAAGGAGAAAATGCTGGATACCAGAATTTTCTCCTTTTCCACAATGTTTTCAAAAGGCTTCTTCCTCAGGGTCGTTAAAAGTCGTCATTGTGTAATAAAGGGTAAATGTCACCCGTATTGAAAGCGTTCGCTGGCGACAAACTAACTGTAGCTTACATGTTGGAACTCGTCGTTCATGGGCTAGAAAACACTATAGGATTGTGCGAAAATCCTGATTACCAAAGTTTTCTCCTTTTCTCACGATGTGTTCATAGCCGTCTCTCTTAGGATCGTAAAACAAAGAAATCGTTTCGTAAGACAAAAGACAAGAATTTATTTCATGTTTTTCGGTAGTTTATCGAGGAATAACGGTGGAATATTGTTTGATATTTCATGGTTACGACCAGTGAAAAATACCGATTTTATTTTCTAACTCTTCAAGTGAAGACGAAAATAGTAGTTCCCGTGCTCTAGTTATACATCTATCAAGGTATTCAGCGCCACTCGTCACAACTCGGCCGATCCGTACCTACATCGAACTTGATCACTGGATCATCCGAGGTTTGCCGAATGTAAACAGCACCTGCCAT
Source organism: Hippopus hippopus (assembly GCA_946811185.2). NCBI lineage: Eukaryota > Metazoa > Mollusca > Bivalvia > Cardiida > Cardiidae > Hippopus > Hippopus hippopus. The sequence goes on from OX328097.1 coordinate 36,328,545, forward strand.
TCAACCAGATGGAAATCTGAAGTAATTTACTCTACATTTCTCGCGCTTTACGTAATATTGTAATGCGGTGTTATGCGAAGGGGGTACGCCACGGGAAATTACCGAAAACAAGTGTACTGGAGTTTGATGTAAGTCCCCCCAAATAAGGGGGTAAGACGCATGAAATGAATAGAAAATTTGTCTTTTTCTGTGAAAGATCGAAATTTATTTCATCTCGTGAATATCATCGGTAATATTTTCACTCATGGCTTCGCCAATCGGGAAAACGTTACCGATGATGTTCACTCGGTGAATTAAATTTCGAACTTTCTCCGAAAGAAACAAATATCCTTCATATACAACTTTTCTTTGTCCAAAGAAAGATCGTGTAAAGAATTTGCAGTATCCCCCTATATTTTCAGTTTAAGCATTTACCAAACAATCCCTAGTTTTAACAACTTAGAATAAGAAGCCCTTTGAAAATATTGTGAAAAAAGGACAAAATGTTGTTAGACGAATTTCAATATTTTAACTCATGTTCTTCTGCAAATGCTTTCAATTTGGAAAGGGCTAAAATTTTGTCGTATGGTAAAGAGCTAAAGGATTTTTTTTTTTTTTTTCAAAATTGATAAAGGTTTTGCTTAAATTTTGATAAATGTACAATTTATGTATACTCGCCACAGGTGAAGATAATGGACGGTTACATGTAGTACAAATGTGCATTTGCAACCTATTGCTTCGTCTAGTTTTACGAGATCAAATACATCGTGCTTACAATGAACACAATCCTGCATCATATACGCTAGCCACTGATCAAGTAACATTACCACAAACCTTCGCGGGATTCTGGTTCGAAATCTTAAAAAAACTGCAGAGGCTACGCAGCCCATTAAGAACAAAAACGAAGAGTACGTTTTTTGACATTTGTAATTCATTTATACCGATGACTTGCCCATGATTTGCCAGCTATCGCCTTCGGTAACGAATCTTTTTAAAATTTGGACAGATTATCAAAATCTTAATAGCTCTCTTTGAGTCTTAAAAGGAAATTTTCCTTCCTTTCAAATATTTTTCTTTTGTGTCACTATTTTCCTAAAGTGCGGTTTGTCTTAAATAGCCTGTACTGTGACGGATTTACTCTTTTGTCGCAGTATTTAACAAGCGCAAAAATTAGGTCTGAAAATACAAAATTTCATATAAAGTTGTAATCTCTGAGAAATATGGAAAATAAGGTCGTTGCAGGTGGAAATGAGTGAACAATGTTTAACCTTTTACGAAACTTTTCCGAATTCTAATGACCCTGAGGAATAAGGCTTTCCGAAACATTAAAACCAACATTTTCTCCTTTTCCCAAAATAATTCCAGCCCATTCAAAGACAAGTACTATCATCTTAGCCACATTTAATTTGTAAACTGCAAAAGAATTCAATATGGATGAAAAATTGTTTTGACCTCTTGCTCTCATTCTTATCAAATGGCATTTTAAAAAATAAAAGAAAAAGTATCATATCTTTTCCTGGTTGTGTTAAAAATCGTTTATTTTCTCTTTTGTGTGCTTGCTTGGTATCATTCATGCATCAAGAATATACTTTGTTTTAAAAATATACTTTGTGGAGAGAGAGAGAGAGAGAGAGAGAGAGAGGGGGGGGAGGGAGGGGGTGGCAGAGAGGGACAAACATACATACATACATACATACATACATCCACCCATTCATCCATCCATCCATCCAGGCAGGCAGGCAGACAGACAGACAGACAGACAGACAGACACGGGGATGGAGAAAGTGAGAGACACACACAGAGAAAGCGGGAGACAGGGAGGACAGGTTTATAACTAGTTCACTTTTTATATCTTATTAAAATTATTTTCAGTACTTATAAAACCAATTAGAAAGTTTATCTCAGCAAAATTCAAAATTATTACTTTAACCACGATTCCTTCCCCCCCTTTTTTTTTACCTTGCGAATAGGCGATCAATCTGAATCTAATTTGTGTTTAATATCAGTTATCACAATAAAACGCCCAACCATCGCATATTGAAGACGGCGATTGAATTTCCAATTTGTCCGTGAGGTATCTCCAAGAAATTATAGTCCTCGACAAAATGCGCTATAATTTCTAGAAATTAAACAGTTTGAATGCAGATGGTGTCAAAGTTTTATCAGCGTAGTTTTGCCTTACTGTCTAATTCAGTTTTATGCCATTACCTTTTACTAACCGAGCTCAGATACATTTGAGCTACAGTCTGGCAAAAGGGGGCTTAAGGCATCTCCGTGATGCATGATACCAAGCAAGTCATCACATGATTATGGATCCATAAAGTCCGTTTATTCTAACAATTGACTAAATCCTGAGGTAGAAAGTTCATTAGACAAGCATTAAATTAATCAAAAGCAAAAAGATTCGACTCAGGTCAGCCTGCGCAGGCTGACCTGAGTCGATACTTTTTGCAGATGCATTAAGCCCCACCCCCCCCACCCCCGTTTTCACATAGCATGCCCCATTTGAGTGAGCAGCGGTCTTGGAAAATAGGGTTTGGTGTATCCTTGAAATGCATGATACCAAGCAAGTCATCACATAATTATGAGTCCATAATATCCATTTTGGCTGACAACAGACTAATTTATGACGTAGAATAGTCCTTGAATATGCAAAAAAAATTTACTTGTAGCAAAAAGGTTCGATTCATATCAGCCTGCGTGGACTGCACAGGCTGACATAGGTCGATACTTTTTGCAGACAAATTAAACCCGTCTCTTCACAGAGCAGGACACAAGTGTATTGGGTATTTTGCAGATGATCAATTACAAAATTAACAGTTTACAATAAATATCTATCTACAAAACGATTATAAAATAACTTTTGAAAACATCGTAGGAAAACGGAAAATGCCCACAGTGATTTTTTAACAGACAGACCCCACCGTTTTGGCCATAATTTCTGGTCTGCAAATGCTTCCAGTATGGGTGATAAAAAGCCATATAGCCTGCAAAAGAAGTATTCATTAAAGGCCCAATCATTTTTGAGCGGCCAAAAAAAAAAACAATAATGCAGGTGTAAAAATGAATTTAAATCAAAATCAAGCCTTTTAAAAGTATGGAATATACTGTGGAGATAACAATCTGTTGTTGTGTGGTCGATCCGAGAGCAAGTCGCTGGCAGAAAAATGAATTTTTAAATCAAGCGAAATGTAAACAAAAATATTGAGCGGCCTGACAACTTTTAACCTAGTTTTGAAATTCATTTCTCTCTTAGCGGCTAACACTTGGACCTGTAAAACAGACTGTCGTCATCACAATAATTTGCATACTTTTAAATGGTATGATTAAAACTTAAATGCATATTTCCATCCCATTTTTTACTCTTGGCAGCTATCGAACCTTTAAATATTTCTAAAAAAAAAAAAAATGTGAATCAACCAAAACCAACGAACATACCAAGACATGTCAAAATGAGGGAACGGGCGAACGAAGGGCCACTAGCAATCTTTCCCTTAACAGTTGCTCTATTAGTTTTCAAATGTTTGTGGGTGATAATTATAAAAAGATGACGACGTAGTGATACACGGGGCGTCATAACACAGGCGAGTTCTGACATCTTCGATCCATAACATATCATGATAACCCTTGCGAATAATATCTTTTGTTCAATCCTCGGCGTACCAGTCGTAACCTCAGTTGTTATTTGCGGCCAGTATACAGAGTGATCTCATACAGCAAAAAAAAAATGAAGTCTGATCTTGGATCTATATTGTCCGTTTTGTGAAGAAAATTTGTCATAAATAGTTAGGAAAAGGCAGTTTCTTCGATGTTTTTTTTAATGATATTTTGTTTATCATTTGCAATGTCTGGAAGATGAAGAAAACGAGATTTAGATTTTTTTTTTTTTTGAAAAAAAAAAATAAATAAAATAAGAAAACATCAGAAAAATGTATTAATATTCCTGTTTGTCAAGTTTTCGTACTTTGTTCACAATGTCTCAAATATTCTCTTCCTTACAAGTGACAAAACGCGAATATGTGAAGGAAAGAGTTAAAGCCAAACCTTATTGGGTTCCTTGATAATTAGGGACAATAAGGGGGTGGGGCTCTCGCCTCGAGCCTCACGATAAAATGATACAGTTAACTAGACTCGACAGAAGGGGCACCGACGAGTCATCTGTTCGAAGAAAACTCAACACGTTTTCATTGAGTTTATTCAATGACGAGGTATAAATTTGAAAGATGTCTTTTTTACAATGTTATTTGACAACTTTAGAGAGAAAAAAAATTTTTTTTTTCTATAAAAACTGTTTAATACTTTGAATATATATTTCTTTGTTAAAGTAAAGAAACTGGGCGGTTTATTTCAGTAAAGAGGTGCAATTTAAGCCTTTGAATAATGTGATAGTTGCTTTGCAAACCATTAGCTCCTCCGCTAGGTGGCATTCTTCAAATACACACCTATCTGATTTGGGCATTCTGGGTACAGAACCGTACGACTTTCCAAATGACAACCGTTACTTCAAATTTCAAAAAAAAAATAAACGTTTACTCAATGTAACACTACCTGATACGATTCGGGCTAGCATGTAACCTATGCAACAGTCGTTAATAAAGACAGGCCCTACAGGCTTAGGAAAAAGCCCAGATATTTCATGTTGATAACTCTGTGAAAAAAAAAAAACCCACACAAATCCTTGTTTCCCTAAAATCTATATTTAGAAACTGTATTCTAAGATGTGCAGTAAAACAATGGTATTTGTAAAAGCTATTTTCCCGTTTGTAATAATTGAATTTCAAAGAAATATGGAGCGAAAAACAGGCTAGACTTTTCACAGAAGTATTGTTTTTGGCCATTTTCTCCATTGCTACTTTTAATAGCGGTAGTGATAGTTTACACACCGCGTATTAATATTTGTCCTGTACAGGAAAGTGATGCGTCATTGCAGACAGATCGAATCTTCGAAGAATATGACATGCGCAGACAACGCTTTGCAAACGGTAACTCCGTCTATTTTTGTGATATCAGGTATGACGTCATCGTACCAATTTCGATACGATCGTACATAATCGACGAGTGATAGTTGGTGTGACATTCCAACAAGCCATTGCGAAATGCTGGCACAAAATCTGGAAATATCTTCAGAGACTTCGTGTCACTGAAACGAAATACTTATGATTTTTTCTCACACACTTTCCTATCATTTCCTATGGTTGCAAAGTGTTGCTTCACTTAATTCGGTGATGAAACATTTTTGAAGTTTAGTATGATAATAAGAATCTGAATACACCCCCCCACAACACACACACACACACACACACACACACACACACACACATAGAGACTTAAAAGAAGATATCAAGCTTTCTACAAAATCTTTGAATCACAATGTTCCTATTCGTTTCTCTTTTTCATATATATACCTTTAGGCCGCTAAGCGCGAAAGAATGACCTTTTGAGGACAGATTAGATTAAGTTCAGACTGCACCGAACGTGCAGTCTTATCTTTGATCTACACTTTCCGATATGGAGATATCTTTCCTCCAAAAATATACATCTGAAATAGCAAAATTTGGGTTTTAACTATCGGCTTAAAAGTTTCATTTCACTTCTTTAGCAGAATAAGGGTTAATTCCATTTGACGAAATATCATTCGCTAACCTCTCTTGATGCGAACGTGGAGGATCAAAAGACCGGCTGCACTTTTCTGCTTTCTTACAATTGCAATTGCCATATGTCATTTATAAAACTTCAACATCTGATTGAATACCCTAATATGCAGTGCAAAAAAAAAAAATCATCCTGAAAATTGAGGATTACCTCATTGCAATGACTTCCTGAAAAACTTATGCTTTCCATAAAAGATTATGTGTCAACCATACTCTGGCGACATCCCGATATTTCATTTAACCATATCTCATAAAAATGTCTTAAATATTTAAATGCAAACTTTTCTATTTGGCATTTGGCAAATTTTCGAAAATATGATTATATTTACTACTAGCAGAAATATGTAAGGAAGGGCCAATCTATGTACTACTAGTATACCATGTATATATATATTTTTTAGGTCAAAATATGGTTTCAAAACAGACGGGCTAGGGAGCGCCGCGATCGAGATGCGAAGCGCCGTTTGGGTGCAGATTTGGATTACCCAAGGGCAGACGACCATGTAGCATTTACCTCTACAACGTCAACTTCTACAAACACTTGGAGAATGAGTAGGGCGGAGTCAACAGCCTCGTTTTCATTCAAAGACGCAGCGCATGCTGGAGCATCGGCGTTTTCGCCAGTTTCTTTTAATAGTAAAAATTGATTGACAAGAACTAATTGTGACAGAGATACAAACAGGCAGAAAAAGTGAAATTGTTGGTGCGATTAGTTTGTACAACACATCGTTTTATAGAGAGCATCAAAAGTGTATTCGTCTACATACTCATTTATCACATAACTCACCTTGTCTTTAATGTAAGACAGCCATTACGAATTTTCTTGTCTTACACATGTGTCATTCGGCATACCTCGGGTGATGGGAGCCATCAAGTCCCTCGGCTGTATCTGGTAGCTTGATATGCACCTACACGGTACATTTCATCGCCGGAAATACGCCGGTTTACCGTTCTGAAAATTGTAAGGCTACCCGTAAAAAAGAAAACTTGAGTCTCGATTTTCTATCGAATTCTTTCTAACTATATTTCAGTTGACAAATAATTCGTACATTCATTTTTTAACGTGGTTTATCCATTCCGATTGAAATTTTCACCGACAGATAGATAGATGTGAATAACTTCATCGAGATTGTTTAGTTGTTGCTAAACTACTTACAATGGCGCCGCCATTTATAAGATCAGGTGATTCGCAGTTGACATGGAAACGACCGTTATACAGACAAGGTTTGATGTAGGTACGGAATCGGCCGAGTTGTGACGAGTGATACATGTGTGAGATAAGAAAATAGTTCCTTATTTTGTCAACACGCTGTAATCATACGCTTTATTTCTAAAACGTTGCCGACCAAGATTCCTGTGTGAAATTAATTGTCAAAACTGATTGACTGTGACAAAGCTGCACATTTTAATATCTTTAGATGTAAAACAAAACCGTTATATGCACGTTTATATGGAACTATTTTTTGTCTGTGATGTACAAACCTGTCTAAGAAACAAACAGGCTTCATGTAAATTTCAAAACACATGCACATCTAGGCCTATGCTTTAATACGTCATGAGCTTTAATTCTTGAAATACAGTTATGTGATAAAAGAGAGTCTGACAGTCGTTGGCTTTTGAGGTAAAATTTCGTTAAACTCGTCCACAAAAAAAATGCTATCAAGCTCGCCAAAGTACGGTGGCACAAAAGTGACATGGAAGATATATTTTATACTACGTGCGCACGCAGTAGCTAATACATGCGCACGTAATACTACTGCGTGCGCACGTATTACTTAATACGTGCGCACGTATTAGCTACTGCGTGCGCACGTAGTATAAAATATATCTTCCATGTCACTTTTGTGCCACCGTACCAAAGGCTCATTTAGTCAGTCACATTTTTTGTAGACTCGTTTAAATTTTTTTTATCTCAAACACCAACCCATGTAAGGTCCTTTATATCTCCCCACCGCTCGCGACTGTGAATGTATTTTTGCGGCTAGTGTAGACCGATATACCTGCACATCTTTTTTACCGTTTTAGGACTTTCAGATGTCTTCGAATCTGTTCGAACAATAATTATACATTTACTCTTATACAGAAATTATGGTAGCGTGATCTGCCATCAGCTGCCAGATAATTATGACTGCGAATAAGTTCGGGAAATTAGTGGCAGATTTCGCGTTATTTTAACACTTAGGCTGCTAAATGCGACTTTGTGGGCTTTTGCGGACTATGTAGATCAAGATCAGACTGCACAGAACGTGCAGTCTGATCTTTGATCTACACTGTCCGTTACGAAGAGATTGCTCTGATGAGCAAAATGTTTAAATTGTCAGCTATTAATTTTCTCTATTGGATGGAAATCTATAATTTATTTAGCAGCTTAGGCGTCAAGAAATAACATGATATAGAGTTTATTTCATCAGCTTGTGGTTAATATGGGGAAATATTTGCCGAAAAAGGGAAAGGTATGCGAAAATAACGAGTGCCGTAAGGAACGAGTTATTTTCGCGGATCTTTCCCTTTTGAGGCTGATGAAATAAATTATATATTTCCTCTGATTATTTTGTCAACGAATGCCACTTTTAAAACTTAAAAACTTAAAAAAGTAGTTCCAGATTTTCGGCAGGAGGAAAATATTCCCTGTGACGGGAAAATAATTCCCCCCCCAGCTTAAATTACGACATTTCTTTACCCATAACATTTCTAAAAATAGACACATGAAATATAATATATGTTTTTATTATTTATTTTATCAAGATAACAGACAAATTACTTGCCGTGATTCTTTTACCTTTTTGCCGCACTAGACTGTCACCTCTTATTGATTTCGATATACTGCGGAAGCATTTGTACCTATGTGCGTTTTATAATTGTTTAACGAGTTTTTCCATACATTTTGTCTGTTCTTGAATTACTGACATCATCACTCATGAAAACGTGTTTGCTGTCTCATTTCTTTTTAAGGAACACGATAAAGATAATGTTTTCGGAATAGTTTTAAATCGATTGGTTGATCTGATTGATTGATCTGATTGATTGATTGATTGATTGAATGGTGTTTAACGCCGCTTTCAACATCACGGCAACAGTTTACATATTCATGTATTTCCTCGGTTTTACCAGCACTAGGCTGAGGGTCTGGAGTGTCTTGCCCAAGGACACTCCTACGAAAAACCCAGTGAATCCAGTGCGGCTCGAGCCGGGGCTTCCAGGTTACGAGTCCCACACTTTACCACTGGGCAACGCAGAACCACTGATGGTTTTATAAATGTTAATAAAGTGGTAAAAGTTTAGAGCACAAACAGGAAAAAATTGCGTCGAGATACGAGTATATATCTTAAATCGTGATATGATGAAAAGTATTGAAGATATTCTGCAGATAACGTAAAATTCGACATAAACTTCACGAATATGTCCATCAATTTTACATGGTAAGTGGCAGCACTTCTAAGCCACCATAGGATACCCAGTGTAGGGGGAAAAAAGAACTATACAGCATCGCTATATTCACTATATATACACAAAGTGCACATGTAAGTAGTGCTTCCTTAAAACCTGTTCTCATTCAGACGTCTTTTCCGTCTTAAAGCAGGCCAATTTTGAAAGCATTGTGGCAAAAGATAGAATTGCTCGTGACGAGCAATTCCTTCTTTTGCCACAATGCTTTCTGAGTATTATTGTATCGAACTTTGCGTTGGTTAATGCTATCTTAAAGGGCGTTTTCAAAGATGACTTTAGCAAATTCGATTCATAAGCTACCAGTTAAAGCGGTTTTACCAGGTAAAATTCTGCTGAATCAAGAATATCAACAGTTTACGGACAACAAAAATAAAATGTGAAATGTTGTTTTTTCGTGGTGCAAGAAATATAGATCTAGACTTCTCTCCAGACAGAAGACACCAACTTATACTGATATAAAAGTTTTATAACCGCGAGATTAACTTTTTTTATAAGACAAACAAATTTTGAATTACCTGTTTCTCTCTCTCTCTCTCTCTCTCTCTCTCTCTCTCTCTCTCTCTCTCTCTCTCTCTCTCTCTCGTATCAAAAAGCAGAATTTGAAAACATTGAGGGAAAATGAGATAAGGCTGATTACCAGAATTTTCTTCTTTTCCCACAATAAATTCAAAAGCCTTCTTCAGGATCGTTAAAACAACCGCATTGTTTGGAAAAGGCGAGTTAATTGGCATGTTCAGTCATTCAATAGACACCCAAATATTGTAATTCCAAAGCTGCTTTGGTCTGAACATTCACAAACTATTAGCGGTCTCTCTAGACTCGTGATAGACTGCACGTATTTTGCAGCACGATTTTGATCTAAACTGTCCGCCATTAAAATGTTAGTTGTTTTATGTACAGTGAGGGTAAAATTCATAACTCTCTCAGCGCTTAATATATAAACTTGACCCATGTCTTTCATTGATTTCGACGGCTGAAAATATAATCCACTGAAACTCAAAAAGCCTTTTTTATCTTAAAGACTTGACTAAACGAGCGGATGGTGAAGATCTAAGATCACACTGCACGTTCTGTACAACCTGACATTGATCTTTGCCGTCTGCAAAAGTCCTTGTTTTCGCCTATTGCGCTGAAAGGATTAACTCTTTACAAAACGTCACAATCTTAGATTTTGCTCAAAAGCATTTGTTGAAGACAAATTAAATGTAGCTAAGATTATTAGAATTTATTTCATGCTTTTCGGAAGTTTAACGGGAAATAATGGTGACTGGTTCGATTATGGTTTGATAATTTCACTGTTTCGACCTGCGGATTCAGTACCGATGGAACTACTTTTTCCCCTTTATCCATTTTTCACCATATTTCTAATTATTCAACTGACTTTGGCAAGTAAAATTACATATTTCCCGAGAAAAAGGAGGAATGGGTTTTATTCAAAAACAAAATACCTAGTACAGAACTGTATCCGAAACCCAAAGCTTGTCGCAAATGCCAACTGTTAATATAACTAGCGACGGCACGATCAGACCAGGGTCCGTATCCACCGCCCATTCTTAAGATGGTGAATAAGACTAAAGGAGATTTTCTGATTGGCAAAATAAGGAGTTTTATCGCTTAAAATTTAGAAAATCCTGAAGAAGACAACAAACGTTCTTAAGAACGGTTGGTGAATACGGACCCTGGTCAATGTGTTATTCCCGATAGCTCCCCTGTACTTAGCCCTTTTAAATGCATTAGATCTATTTCAGAAATTGATTGAATCAAGTGATCTGAAGAATCCAACCTTTTCAAAATGTTTATTAGTCCTGTAAGATTCAGGTTTGTGAGTTTTGTTGATTTGTTTTGTCACTTCGATTGTAAAAGAAATGGCGGACACTCATGACACTAACGCGGAAGGATATATTTTGAGAACAGAAGGCGTGTTACATAAAGATTAAAAATTGTCAATTTGAAAATCGATTTTTCTTTTTTTTCACTACTTCACTGAACGTGATTTTCTTTCATATTGGTTAAAACGCAATACTGTCATAATTCTTTATACTAACGAACTGTTTTCTTTGTGACTTGGTAAAAATATTCTTATTATAATGCGGTGTTATACATGTGTGGAGGCGTACGCCACAGGGAATTATCGAAAATAACTGTACTCGATTTTTACCCTCATAAAGGGTGTGAGAAGCATGAAATAAGTATTTTTCTTTTCTTTTTTTCTTTTTTTTTAAAGATCAAAATTCATTTTATCTCGTTAACATTATAAGGTAATATTTTCACTCGTGGCTGCGCCACTCGTGAAATTGTTACCGATGATGTTCATTCGATGAAATAGATTTCGATCTTTCACCAAAAAAAAAAATAAACTAGTATCCTCCATTCTTCCAGATTTTAAATGATTAATATACGATCCCTAAAGTACAGTAGCTGCTAAATGTAAACAAAGCTGGTATGCATTTAAATTTAAATCATACCATTTAAAAAGTATGGAAACTATTGTGAGTTGACAATCTGTTATTGTACGGTTGGTCCAAGTGCTAGCTGCTGGCAGAAAATGAATTTTAAAATTAGGGTAAAAGTTGCCAGGTCGGTCTATCTATTGTTTACTTTTTGACAGTTGACCTCACGTAACTAAAGAATTATTTTTATATCTAGAAAATTTTGGGATTTTCTTTTCAAGATCTTTTTATGATCATCTGATTCCATGTTTTTCCCTAGCTTACTTTAGATTAAACGTATTCATTTTACATTGATTGAGAAACAAGTCCTTACATTTTATACTAATCTCTCTCGATTCTACTTCCTGGGAACTACACCAGTTCTCGCGCCGAATATGTGGGCCAATGAACAATCCCTAAGTTGATACTCGCTCCCTGGTATCGAACTCGAGACCTTATCGTTACGAGGCCGACGCTCTACCTCACAACCACGGACACCACAAGACGAGTTTAATTTTTTTCTAAGGAAAATAAAATCAATTTTATATGATACATGAATGTATATGGAAAAATGCAAATTGTTATGTATCAACGTTGATTTCAAAATTAAAGAAACACGAAAATGTGAAGAAAGGTAGAGTATCGTTTGTAAGTGGTCCTGAAAATATTCATGTTGCGAAAAAGGAGCAAAAGGTGGTATGCTAAAATGTGCCCACGCTTAGATTTTCCTCATATTGCGTTGTTTTTCAACTTAATCAGTATCTGTTTTCCCATATTCCTTCGGAAAACATGAAGTACTTCATGTGTTACCGACACACACTTTTTTTCAATTTGTACGACTATAGATACATTTTCCTTTTCACATCTCGTGCGTATCGTATATATCTGTATTGGCTATGAATATGTTTGTATTTTATGCCAAATAAAGATTATGTTATATGTTATGTTATGTTTATTTGTTGCCAAAGCAGTTATGAATAAGGTAACATTAAAGTTAGGTTTTGGCCACCGCTCTCGTTCAGGAATGGAATAACATTCCTAATGCAATGATTTTACGTTATGTAAGGTCTATGCGACGTCGAATAATTGCCTGTATCGACAGCAGAAGTGGCCATACAAGATATTGATTGAAAAATTACAAGAACTTTAAGAAAAACCTAACTTTAATGTTACCTTAGTCTTTGAGTACTTTTGCAACTTTGGTTTTAGTACCACCTTCATTTAAACTGCAAAAACCTAACTTAAACTTTCTGTTAGTCAAAATCTGATTAGCCTGGCATTTTCTACAGACTCGGAACTAAAGTATGATACCAAATTTGTTGGTCTTCAGTAAAACATGCGACGAGAAATAAAAGAAAATTAAGCGCACACTTATTTATGGAACTGAGTATATAATTGATGTGTGAGTGCACATTTCTACTGTTCTTTTACCAGAAGGGCAAGAGCAAAACTAATCCTTGATTTGGTCATCAAGGTTGCAAAAAGTTTGGTCAATAAATAAAAGAGCATTTGAGCTATATTTGCATACTTAAAGGTAATTTTAGCTCACCTGAGCACGAAGTCTTCAAAGTGAGCTTTTGTGATCGTGCTGTGTCCGTCGTCCATCATGCGTCGTGCGCCGTCCAAGCGTCAACATTTACCTTGTGTGCACCCTAGAGGCCACAATTTCAACCAGTTACTCTTGAAACTTATTTAGAATGTTTGTCTTGATGATATCTCAAACAAGTTCGAAATTGGGTCACATTGGGTCAAAAAGTAGGTCACAGGACTAAATCTTAGAAAAAGCTTGTGTGCAATTTAGAGACCACATTTTCGGCTGAATAGTCTTAAAATGTAGTCAGAATGTTTGTCTTGTTGGTATCTCGGTTAAGTTTGAAATTGGGTAATACCGGATCTGAAAGTGGGTCACAGGGCTAGACCTTGGAAAAGCTTGTGTGCATTCTAGAGGCCACATTTTCAGCCTGATACTCATGATATTTGTCTTGATGATATCTTGAACATGTTTGAAAATGGGTCATGTGGGGTCAAAAAGTAGGTCACAACCTAAAATCTTAGAAAATCCTTGTACTCCTTGCACTCTAGAGGCCAAAATTTCGGCCTGATGTTCTTTAAAACTGGTCAGAATTTTCTTCTTGATGATATCTCAGACAATTTTGAAATTGGGTCACGCCAGGTCAAAAAGTAGGCTATGTCACAGGGCTAAATCTTAGAAAAAGCTTGTTTGCACTCTAGAGGCCACATTTTCAGCCTGGTACTCATAAAATTCAGTCAGAATGTTTGTCTTGATGATATCTTGATTAAGTTCGATATTGGGTCTCGTTGGGTCAAAAAGTAGGTCACTGGGCTAAATCTGAGAAAAGCCTTGTGTGCACTCTAAAGGCCACATTTTCTATCCGATACTATGAAACTTGGTCAGAAAGGTTATCTTTTTGAAATCTCAGATTAGTTTGAAATTGGATCACAACGGATCAAAAAATACGTCAATGGGCCAAATCTTTGAAAAAAAGTAAAACTTGTGTGCTGTCTAGAGACCATTTTTTCTGTCTGATACTCATGAAACATTATCAGAATGTTTGTCTTGATGATATACCTGACAAGTTCAAAAGTAGTACAAGATGGTCAAAAAGTGGGTTACTTTAACGCACACGTTTTACATCATTAAAACCAGGATCTCTTCAGCTTTATCGTCCCTAGATGACTGTACTCAGGTGAGCGCTTTAGGGCCAATGGTCCTCTTGTTGAAATTTAGTTATGTTTTAGTTTGGTTGATTATTCCAAAGTATATCAGTTTTGCCATGTTAATATAAATTGTCATGCAAATGAGAGGGATTGAGGCGTAGGAGATATTGAAATTATCCATACATTTGCCAACATTCATGTAGTATTCAAATTTTCGAATAACCGTTGAGCATTTAACCCCATAAAAGTCTATTTCTCCGGTTTTCAAATTTATCCAAATTTTTCTCCCTTAAAGAAAAAATACCATAGCCTATTTTTTGATGATTTTAAAAACTAGCCTGGCATCAGAAGGTGTATAACAAACAGTGCAAAGTTTTAAGTCAGGAAAAATTTTGCTGATTTTTTTGACAAATTTCATTAACATACTACCAGTATAATTAACACATATTACGTCTCCATCAAAATGCGCAAGACTATCTGTAAAAATTTAGAAAATCCTGCAATTGATATAGATTTATGCTTTCCCACTCACGGGGCTACTTTGACCCCTCTTGGGATTTGGGAAACGATAAACCCTATTCTACGGTTTATTTATTGGATAGTTTATATCTGCAAAGTATCAAGAAAATCCATGCATGGGCACTTCTGGAACACTTTTGGAACACTTTTCCGTCTTTACCTGTTACAAGTCAAAAGGTATCAAAGTAGGAGGGGGTGACCAGGGATCGTACTTACACAACGTATTCATAAGACCCCATGCGTTGCTAAACTCTACCAAAAGAAAGCATTTCAGGTTTGTTAAAATTAACCCTTATCCAGCTAGATAAGTGAAATGAAACTTTTTAGCCGATAGTAAAAAACAAAATTTTACTATTACAAAGATATTTCTTTAGGGAAAATATCTCCTTATCGGACAGTGTAGATTCAGGATCAGACTGTGCAGTTCCGCAAAAGGTTCTTGAGTCGCACTGAGCAGCCTAAGGGTTAAAAGCATCTGCAGACGACAATAAAATGTGGCTCAATAGTTAGAATTTGTCTTTGAAAAGACCAGCATTTTCTCCTTTTCCCAAAATGTTTTCAAAAGCCTTCTTCCATATGGTCATTAAAACTCGGGATTGTGGGTGCCTTGTATCTCTTTACCAGGTGACAACATTTAAGACTTGTCTAATTTGCAAACATTTCCAGACAACAAATGAAATGTGTCTAAAATGATGCATGGGCTTCAAAAGTGTGGAAAACGTGCTTCGCCATCTACGACATAATAACAAAGGGGGGGGGGGAAGAGAAAGAGCAGTACTGTAGTGGAAGAACTAAAGCTTCTAATACTAGAGGTTCTCGGTTCGAGTGCAGAGATGAATAAGGTCAACCTTCGGAACTATGGCAGAAGACCAGCGCGCATAGCTCAGGTATAAGGCGTAGGAATTGTAAACGTCAAGTCTTGGACCACTTGAGCGTGTGGTTTCGAGCCCCACGTATGAGCATCTAAAACTACAAACACTGTTGTCTTTCAGATGAGACGTTAAACCGAGACCTGTCCCATGTGACGGTGCTATATACCGAGACAAGTTAAAGAACTTAGGATGGGTTTCTTCCTGTATCTTACAATATTTCCCGTAATAAAGTTTACAGCCCATATTTGCAAGCGGTGGCGATGATAAATAATCGGAAAATTAATAAATGACTACCCGCAGAACCTAGGCTACTTTTCACTAAATTGCGTACGCCCGAAACAAGCAAGCATCAAGTCTGAAAACAGGTTTTACTACACTGCATAACTTTACGATTTGAGTAAATGTTTGCATAACTTTACGCCAGCTCATACTTTAAGGTAAAACAGGGATCGTACGTGTTTATATTCAATCCCAAAAATCTACGAGTCAGATGCAGCCCTGAGCACGTGCGCTAGTTTAGATATTCCTAAAGTAACCTATCAACAATCAGCTGGAGATTTTGGACTAATCTTTATGTATAACATTGGAAACTCAAAACGAAATTAACCGAGGAATAGATCTACATACGAAATAACCGTTTTAGAATGTTATCCGTAGATTTTGTCAGGGACCTATATAGGATCCCTGATTCTGTGCTTTGAAAGGCGGTCTGCAGACATCACGGGAAATAAACGTGATCGACGCTGGACCAAAGGATTCTCAGCATCTTTCAGTTACTTCCCTTTTCCCGCCAATATGTCCACGTTGCAAAGAAATCGTGTACAAAAGCCAGTGAGTAAACGTGTCAATGAGATGCCGACACGATCGAATGCAATCAAATGATTGTATGTCTAATTAATTTTAACTAATTGAAGACGTAATTCTAATTAAAGTAGGCGTGTTTGCAGTCAATGAAACTACAACTAAATCCAAGTTTGCTTCGGTCGAAATGCTGTGTAGAAAACGTCGTAACTTACTGATATGGATGTTTGGCTTTTGTTGTGTGATCATTACTGTGTACGGAGTAAAATACTTGCACGGATTGTATGTGTATACACAGCTGAAGGCGAAACTTAGACCAGGGGTAAGAAGATACTGTGCGATTTTATATATTCGTACAATTGAATAAATTATGAACGCTCTTGAAACTAAGCTCCAAGCAGAACTTTAAATAGCTTCTTCTTAACCCTTTCCCAAACAATCCCTGGTTTTCACGATCCTGAAAAAGAAACCTTTTGAAAACATCGTGGGAAAAGGAGAAAATGCTGGTAACCAGCATTTTCTCCTTTTCCCACTATGTTTTTCTGCCCTCTCAGAGCAAATTTTTTTTTTGTGTGTCACATTAATTTTGTCGTCTGCAAATGCTTTCAATTTGGACCAGTCTAAAATTTTGTCGTTTGGTAAAGAGTAAATGGACGATGTAGATCAGACTGCATACTTGAAGCAATCTGATCTCATATGAACATTGCTCGCTACCCATGATAGAAAATAAAACAGCCTTGAAATTGCATTTCTTGAGTGAATTCTCAATATTTCAACTTCTTAACCGTTGGCAAGCCACAATTTTTCAGCAGGCTACTAGTAAAACATTTTTTTTTCAGAATCACACCAAGTAATGTAGATCTAGATCAGTTTACCTTTCTGAGTGGTCATCTTAACTGGTGTCTAGCTTTGGTCTGTGTTTGATTAAGATCAACTGCATAAAATGTTGTCTGATCTAAGTTGATCTACAAAGTCTTCTGCCTTTGCCACTGTATGTAGCATTTTTCCAGACTAAAAATTCCATTGTTTTCATGCTCTTAGGATGAACTATTACCTCTTCTGTGGACAACAAACTTTGTCTAAATTAAAGTGTTTGAAAATATGACTTGTCAGTGAATAGGTAGAAAACTTAAATGTATGGGAAAAGAAGAAAGTTCCAGTAGCCAGCACTGTATCATTTTTTTTTTTCTTGATGCTTTTACAGATTTCTTCTGCAAAAAAAAATACAGGATTGTTTGGTACAGAGTCGACTTACCATCCAAAGGATAACTTCAGTCTTTAACTCTTTACCAAACGACAAAATTTTAGACTTTTCCAAATTGAAAGCACTTGTAGACAACAAAATAAATGGGACTCAAAAATTGAAATTTGTTTTGGGAAAGGTAGAAAACATTGTGGGAAAAGAAGAAAATGCTGGTTACCAGCATTTTCTCCTTTTCCCACAATGTTTTTAAAAGGCTTCTTTCTCAGGGTCGTGAAAACCTGGGATTGTTTGGGAAAGGGTTAACTCTTTACCAAAATTTTGGAAGAGACCAATTTAAAGCATTTGCAGACAACAAATTAAATATAGCTGAATTGATACTTTCTGTCCTTAATAGGGTAGAAAACATTGTGGGAAAAGGGGAAATGCCATTTACCAGTACTTTCTCCTTTTTCCAAAATGTTTTCATAAGCCTTCAAAAGTCATCTGCAAATACTATCAATTTTGTCTTTTGTCTTTCATGTAGGAAAGAGTAAACTTCTTTCAGGACAACAAAATTTTGGAGTTATCAAAAGTTTAAAAGCATTGCATTTGGCAGATCAATCCTTTACAGAACAAACCCATGTTTTAAAGACGCTGTGGAAGAAAGAAATTTATACTTTGTGGATGAAGGAGAAAATGCTGGTAACCAGCATTTTCTCTCTGTTCACAGTGTCTACAATACTTTTATGTGAAATTCCAATCATTAAAGTCACATATGATTTGGCAATGATATATGGTTTAAATTTGGACAAATCTAAAATTTTTGGTAAAGTGTTATATGATGCTCAAAGCCAAAAAAAAATTGTGGAGATATTTCCAGTCAAGGAAATAAAAACTAATTTTAATTAGACTTAATTATAACAATGTAAGGTGGCAACTGATGGTTAGAGTATCTCCACATAAAGAGCAGTGTAGATCTAAGATCAAACAGCTTGTTTTGTGCAGTCTGATCTTAATCACAATGGTAACATTAATTTTGATAGATGAATTTACCCTTCACTAAATGATCCTATAGTTCAGGGGATGAAGTCTTTTTAGAAAATTGTGCCAAAGGTGAAAATGCAGGTAATCAGCAATTTATCCTTTTACACAATTTTGTGTCTGCTTTTAAAACAAACTTCATAGTATGAGCCACAAGTAATTCATCTTCTACAAATAGTGTTAACTCTTCACCACACAATCCAGACTTTTAACAACCTTGAAAAAGAAGCCTTTTGAAAACATTGTAGGAAAAGGAGAAAATGCTGGTAACCAGCATTTTGTCCTTTTCCCACAATGTTTTCTACCCTTCCCAAAACAAATTTCAATTTTTCAGTCACATTTATTTTATTGTCTGCAAATGCTTTCAATTTGGACCAGTCTAAAAATTTGTCATTTGGTAAAGAGTTAACTCTTTACCACACAATTGGCCCTAAAGAAGAAATCTTTTGAAATCATTGTTGCAAAAGGAGAAAATGCTGGTAACCAGAATCTTCTCCTGTTCCCACAATACCTTTTTCCCTTTTAGAGACAATTTCCACCACTGGAACTACCTGTACATTAAATTTTAGCTTGTCGTCTGCAATTGATTGATTGATTGAATGGTGTTTTACGCCACTTTCAACATTATTTCAGTCATATCACGGCGACAGCTCACATATTCATGCATTTCCTGGGTTTCACTAGTACTAGGCTTGTCGCCTGCAAATGTTTTCCAACTGGACAAATCTAAAATTTTGCCTTCTTGTAAAGAGTTAAGATGGAAAGGTTTCAAAGTTTATCCTTTGGTAAGGAGGTATTTATATTAACTCTTAACCAAACAATACAATTTGAAACAAGTCAAAACTTAAAGCTTTTGCAGACAACAAAATAAATGTGACTCAAGAATTGAAAATTGATTCGGAAAGGGTAGAAAACATTGCTGGTTACCAGCATTTTTGCCCTTTCCAAAATGTTTTCAAAAGCTTTCTTTCTTAGGGTTGTTAAAAGTGTGGATTGAATGGTTCGGGGTAAACTGGCTTGTATAATTTCAGGAGTATGTGGTCATGTTGGGCCAATTTGACAAGGAAGAATATTTACGAAAAAGCCAGCCTGATGTCAGAGGGAACATTGTGAATGATCTCAGAGTCTCAGAAAACATTTCAGCATCAGCAGTTGGCAGACCATTACCAGATCCTAGACCTGCATTGTAAATACCAGATTATACTTGAAGTTGTTAAAGGAGAGATTAAACAAACCTTATGAAAAATTGATATTAATGTTCTAAAGACATCATTTTTATCTCCATTGGCTGAAGGCTTGTGTCATGGCCCTGTGTCCATTGTGCGTATGTCTCACTGTCCATCCGTCTGTGTGTGTGTTAACTTTTATTTCTAACATCTTCTCTGAAACCACTCATCTAGTTTTGACCAGATTCACAGAAATTGTCCTGTCGTGGTGCTCTTTGGAATTTATTGAAAGAATATGATTCCTGTAAAAACTCTGGTTGCTATGGCAACAAAACTGAAAAATATTGAAAATGTAGCTTCATCTAATGGACCTCTTCTACATGTCTTCAAAATATAGCCCTGAGGTCAAAATTGGGCCCGCTCCGGGGTTCACAAATTTACATAGGCTTATAGAGTGAAAGCTTTAAAAGTCTTCTGTTTCTAAACGAGAATGCCTAGGTCTATAAAATTTTGCATGTAGCTTTATCTTATAGATGTCTACTAAGAATCTTCAAATTATAATTCTTGAGCCAAAATTGGCCCTGTCCTGGGGGTCACAAGTTTTACATGGGCTTATATAGTGAAAACTTTCATCTGGTTCTAAACTGTATGGCCTAGGGCTACCAAATTTAGCATGTAGCTTCACCTAATGGACCTCTACTAAGATCTTCAAATATAGCCCTGGGGCTAAAATTAGCCCTGTGGGGGGTGGGGGGGGGTTACAAGTTTTCACATAGACTTATATAGTGAAAACTTTAAAAATCTTACGGCAAGGCCTAGGGCTACTAAATTCAACACATAGTTTCATCTTGTGGATCACTTTGGAATTTGTTAAAAATTTAGCCCTTGAATCGAAATAAGCCCCACTCAGGGGTTTTATATAGAGAAACTTTTGAAAATCTTCTTGTTTATAAGTATACAGGCTAGACCTGTATTATTAGGTATGTTGCTGTATCTTTTGGACCTCTACCAGGATTCAAGTAATTTTAGCTCACATGGGCTTTTATAGAGAAAACCTTATTAGTCTTCTTGTCTGAAACCATTTGGCCTAGAATTGTAATGTTTGGTGTCTGGTTTGTACATATTAGCCAGCTGAGTGATACAGGGCCATGGTGACCCTCGTGTTAAAAATATGTCAGAGATTTGAACAGTAACTCTTTGTTAAAATATGGGTTTTTTAGGGTGGGAATTCATATGGTTTTCATTTTTAGCTCCACTGGCCAAAGGCCAGCGGGCTTATGTCATGGCCCGGTGTCCGTCGTGCGTGCGTGTGTGCGTCTGTCCGTCCGTGCGTCCGTCCGTCCGTGCGTGCGTTAACTTTTATTTCAAACATCTTCTTCTCTGAAACTACCCATCCAATTTTGATGAAACTTCACAGAAATGATTCAGCCATGGTCCTCTTCAGAATTTCATGAAAGAATTTGATTCCTTCAAAAACTCTGGTTGCCATGGCAACAAAACTTAAAAATATTGGAAATCTTTGAAAATCTTCTCCTCTGAAACCATAAGGCCTAGGGCTACCAAATTTGGCGTGTAGCTTTATCTAGTAGACCTCTATCAAGTTCCTTCAAATTATAGCCCTGGGGTCAAAATTGACCCCGCCATGGGGGTCACAAGTTTTACATGGGCTTATATAGAGAAAACTTTAGAAATCTTCCTGTACCTAGTCATAAGGCCTAGGGCTACCAAATTTTGCATGTAGCTTTATCTAGTGGGCCTCTACCAAGTGTACCCAAATTATAGCCCTGGGGTCAAAATTGACCCCGCCCCAGGGGTCACAAGATATACAAGGGCCTATATGGAGAAAACTTCAGAAATACCCCTGTACTTAGCCATAAAGCCTACCAAATTTGGCATGTAGCTTTATTAAGTAGGCCTCTACCAAGAGTGCCCAAATTATAGCCCTAGGGTCAAATTTGATCCCATCCCAGGGGTCACAAGTTTTACATGGGCTTACATAGTGAAAACTTTAGAAATTTTGTTACTAACCATAAGAACTAGGGCTACCAAATTATCCATGTCTCAGGGGGTCTCATGTTTTACAGGGCCTTTTATTGGTGAAACTTTGAAAATTTTCTTGTTTATAAACACACATTCTAGACCTGTATTATTTTGTTTGGGGCTTTATCTTGTGGACCTTTACCAGGATTCAAGTAGTTATAGCTCTGTGGTCAAAAATATCTTTGCCCTAGGGTCATAACTTTCTCGTTGGATTTTATAGAGAAAATTTTACATGTCTACTAGTGCGAAACCAATTGGCCAAGTACTGTAATGTTTGATGTGTAGTGTTTTTACTTATTAGCCAGCGGAGAGATACAGGGCCATCATGGCCCTCTTGTATAGAGTAAGACAATATGGTTGAAGTAATGCACACCTAAAAATGTTCTAGAGGAAAAAGTGTTTCGAACTCTTGAAAAAGGAAATAGCCACAATATCAAACAAATAGAGTGTTGTTTTTTTGTAGTGTTTCATTCATTCCTGAGGAATACATAGTGTCACTTGGTTTTTTGTTTTGATATCCTGTATGGCAAAAAGGTGCATTTTGATGAAATGCTTTGGCTTTTTTCTTATCTATTGTGCTTCATTTTATTGATCAATCTGTTCATCATACTCCTGCAAACTAATGTTCAGATTTAATGTTATAATGATGGTATTTTAAGATTTCACAGTCTTTGCAAACAATGGGGGGTACCTCTCACTAAACTGCGTATGCACAAAATTTGTTTGTAAGCAAGCTGTAAGTCTGAAAAAGAGTTTCACTGAACTGCATAACTTTACAATTTGGGTAAACATTTACCAGTTCATATCTTAGGGTAAAGCAAGGATCATACATGTATATATTAAATCAAAAAAAAATTGCGTAAATCAACGCAGTTTAATGAAAAGTACCCAAGGTCAGTATTCACCAACGAGTTTTCCTTTCATTCTAAGTCTAATTCTAGGTTTAGAAAGTAATGCAACTTTTGATTGACTAAACCAAATGGTTTTACCCAAGCAGAAGTTATGTCCCTTTCAAATTTAGAAAAATCTTTAGAATTAGACTAAGAATTTTCTTAAGAATGGCTTGTGAATACTGGCCCTGGATGGGAGAAAAAAATCATCTGTGGAGGTAATGTTATCTATAAGTTTTTTTGACAGATGCCGGACATTTCACAGTGTAGTTCATCTCCCCACCACCAGTGTGATAATTGTATTTAGACAGGAACCAAGGATTTTGCTATTGAGGACAGTCTTTAGGTAAGAATTTGTAACCCTGAGTGAAACCTTTTATCAACTGACAAAATGTTAGACTCTTCCAAATTGAAAGCATTTGCAGACAACAACGAAAATGCTACTTAAAACTTTAAAGCTATCTTTCAAATAGTAAAAAACATTGCGGGGAAAAAGAGAAAATGCTGGTCACCAGCATTATCTGGTTTTCCCACAATGTTTTCGCAAGCTGTCTTCCTTAGGGTCGTTAAAAGTCAGGATTATTTGGTAAAGGGTTAATTTACATAATCTTGGCATTTAATGGTTTATAAACCTTTACCACACAATCCCGAGTTTTAACGACCTTTAGTAAGAAGCCTTTTGAAAACTTTGTGGGAAAAGGAGAAAATGCTGGTAACCAGCATTTTCTCCTTTTCCCACAATGTTTTCTCTGCAGTGAAAGAAAGAACTCATTACTTGAGCTACATTTTAATTGTTATCTGCAAATGCTTTCAATTAGAAAAAGTCTACATTTTTGTTGTGTGGTAAAGAGTTAATTACCTCTGTTTCTGTTTTTTCCTATGGCCAGTAGCTGGTGAGAGAGGGCCATCGGCTTCAATATATAGTACCAGCATTTTGTCCTTTTCCCTCACCACTTTTCACCCTTTACCACACAACAAAACTGTAGGGCTCGTTGTCCCAATTGAAAGCATTTGCAGACAACAACTTAAATTTGGCCCAAATGATGGACTTTGTCTTGGATGTGGAAGAAAACATTGTGGAAAAAGGAGAAAATGCTAGTAACCAGCATTTTCTTCTTTTTCAAACAATGTTTTCAACAGGTTTCCTCCTCAAGCTCGTTAAAACATAGGAGTGTGTGATAAAGGGTTAAGAGGCAAATCTCATCTAAAAATACTTTCAGTTTGGACAAGTCTAGATTTTGTTGTGTAATTAAGAATAACTCTTTACCTGATGACAAAATCTTGGACCTGTCTTAATTCGAACCATTTGCAGAGGACAATCTAACTGTGCCTCCAATGACATAGATGTTCTTTGAAAGGTTAGGAACATTGTGAGAAAAGGAGAAATGCTGGTTAACACCATTTTCTACTTTTTCCACAATGTTTTTAAAGGCCTTCCTTTTCAGGGTTGTTAAAACACAGGATGGTTTATATGGGTCCCTGTCAAGTGATATGAAGTTTAATCTAACGTGAAAGGCACAAAAAGGTCTACAAAAAGTACATTCAAGGGAATTCTTTCAAACTTGAAAGCCAACTTCTTAATATTGCATTTTTTCGATATTCATGGTACATTTTTGTGTTAACCATTTGCCACCCAACCCCAAATTTTAAAGACCCTTTTGAAGAGGTTTTGGAAAACATTATTGGAAAAGGAAAAAACGCTGGTAACCAGTGTTTTCTCCTTTTCCCACAAGCTTTTTCTAATTTCTAAGATAAATTGAGATGTAATTGTCATTAGCAAATGCTTTCAACTTAGACATGTCTATTATTTTGTTATCTGGCACGGGGTTATTACCTGTACAAAGTTTCAATACAGTGACAGCAAAACAGTTGCATGAGTTTGAAACACAAAGTACCTACCGGTATATGCAAACCCACAGACAGTCTGAAAGACGGTCGGATTCCAGAAAAGCGAGACATGAAACATATTGAGGGGTATAATTAATCAATGATAATTAACCAATGATGTATGCTCAGCTATTTTTTATATCATAACCTTGATGACATTTTATTACCTAAAATTTGTTTCCTCATCTCTTGCAAATTTTTAATGGACAACTTGCAAAACATGCATGTAAAATAGGGTGATTAACAAGAATAGAAGTTTAAAGTACTGGCATGTGAAAATACTTTGGAAAAAAAAAGATAGTCCTCTTCTTAACCTTAAGATAGAGACTAAAAGTTCAAGTTTTTCATTTCAGTATCATATTAAGAAGTCCACCAGAGCTGGTAAAAGAGATAGTATTAGTTGATGACCACAGTGAAAATGGTAGGTTTCTGTCTTTTACTCTTTGCTGGCCCAGCCTGGTAGTGCAGTCGGTAGTATACGTGACATGAAACCAAGGGTTGCCTGGTTCAGATCCCAGGCTTGTTCCAAGCAATTTCTCCTTTTCCCACTGTGTCTTTTTTTTTTCTCAAAAAGCAGTCTATGATGTGGAGGGAGGGTTATTTTGCACAGTTATAGGTTAATAGTCTTGTTATGGTAATAGTATACCAATGTAGAGCAGTTTTATCCATTCCAATTCAATCCTGTTTGAATAACCCTGAAGAAGGAAGGCTTTGAAAATATTGTAGAAAAAAAAAATTTTGCTAGTAGCCAGCATTTTCTTCCTTTTACACAACAATGTTTACCATCTCAAGGACAAATCCCATTTTTTAGCTACATTCAATTTACAGTCTGCAAATGCTTTCAACTTGGAAAAGTCTAAGATATTGTTGTCTGCTATGGATTTTAAATTTGTAATGGATGGATTAAGAAACAGATGACTTTTCTATTTGCATAGTTATTTAATATTCCATTATTTCATTACAGAAGACACTGGCAAATATTTGTCCAAGATACCTTCAGTAAGACTTGTGAAGAATGAAAATGAACCAGGTAATTTGTTTCTTTGTCAGAGAAAGCTTTGTTTTAGAAGTGGAGTCTCTTTTAAACCTTTACACAATGATCCTATATTTCAATAACCCTGAGGAAGAGGGCTTCTGAAAACACTGAGAAAAGGAGAAAATGCATTTTCTTCTTGTTGCAAAATGTCTTCTGCTCTTTCAACTACAAATCTCATATGAATTCATTTAATTTGATGTCTGCAAAATCTTTTAACATGGACAAGTGTGAAATGTTGTTGTTTAGTAGAAAGTTAACTCTTTACCAAACAATCCAGAGTTTAATGACCCTGAGAAAGACCGCTTTTGAAAACATGGTGGGAGATGAAGAAAATGCTGGTAATTTTTTTATACCATAATTATAGCATCTTTTTGTATGCTTTTGTTTTCAGGATTGGTAAATGCATATAACTTTGGTGTTACTCAAGCAACATCATCCATTATCACACTTGTACATGCAACCTGCGAGGTGAATGTCGGCTGGTTACAGCCCATGCTACATAGACTGACTCAAATACCAACAGCAGTGGTCACTCCTGTACTGGACAGCATTGACCCCAAGTCAATGGCATATCTGCCATCCTATATATGGCAAAGAGGAGGTGAGTAGACAACACAAAAAGCTTTTGTGGACAGGGTAGATCAAGATCAGACTGCACAGAATGTGCAGTCTGGTCTCTGATCTACACTGTCCACTACTTTGTGCCAGATTATGACCAAGTCGTTCTCCATCTTGCAGTGAAGGTGTATTAGTGGCCTTTGGAAAAGTGTGACTAATTTGTTTATTTAGTAGTTGGTCTCAATTCTTATGAGCCTACCTAAGAAAAAATTTTTTGGTAACATTGAAGACAAAAAGGGAGATTCTCATCACCAGCATTTTCTTCTTTTTCAACAATGCTTTTGCCCTTTTAAAGACAACTCCCGTCATATGAGTCACATTTTGATTTTTCTGCAAATGCTTTCAATGTAGAGAAATCTTAACCTAAGCTTTAATGGAAAAGAGTTAACTCTTTACCAGACTGCAAAATTGTAGTTTTTTGAAAGCATTTCTTGTGGAAAAATTAAATATGATTCAAATGATTGGATTTGTTTTTGACCGGGTATATGATTTTTATTCTCATTGTTTCCAACAGTGTTTGAAACAATGAGAATAAAAATCATAACAAGTGTTTTCCTCTATTTCCCACATTGTTTCAAAAGCCTTTTTTTCTCAGGATCATTAAACTTGGGATTGTTTGGTAAAGGGTTAATTCGATGTGGTTTTGTTTTTCAGGTTTTTATTGGGACATGAAGTTTCAGTGGGATAAATTAACAATAGGTCGAAGTGAAAACACAATCATCAGGTATGTTTTTTTTTGTTTGACATTATATTTTTAGAAAAATAGAAGGAAATATTTCAGGTCTGTAACTAACTGTTCAGAATTCATTTGAGCCATGCTCTGGCAGAAGGGGGTGTAATGCATTTACATGATGCATCATACCAGGCAAGTCATCACATAATTATGGATCCATAAAATCCATTTTGTAATAAACTGGCCAAATCATGGGTTAGACTGTTCTTTCATGATAAAGAAAATTGATTTATAGAATAAAGTTTTGACCTGGGTCAGCCAGTGTGGACTGTACAGGCTGACCTGGATCGATACTTCTTGCATAGGCATTAAAACCCCTTTTTCTCATGTCTCAATTCTTAGTTTATATTCCAAGACTGTCATTTTATTGGCTGAGATGTTCTGTCTAAACCCTCAAGTGGCTAGTCTGAAATTACAACAGAATTAATTGACATCATATCAATTTATGAAATTTTACTCCATCATTTGAAAAGTGCATGTATGTGTATTTCTCAACCTTGTTGAAGTGGTCTTATTGTTTGATTAATCCTTTACTATACAATTCTGACTTTTATAGACCATAAGGAAAAAGGCTTTTGAAGAGATTGTGGGAAAAGGAAAAAATGCTGGTAACCAAAATATTTTTGTTAAGTAGGTAAAGAGATAATATACTTACAAGTAATAGGTCTATTTGATAAAGTTTTTCAGATGATGTTAATGGTGATGGTGATGATGATGATGATGATGATGATGATGATAACATGAGCACTTCATGGGGGTGCCAAGGCTTGGCTGCAAGTGTTTAATTTTCAGTGAAAATTCTAGGATGATAAAGGGGCATAACAATATTTTGGTGCTTACTTTCCCCTGTTGAATGAGGTACCCTTTTGATAGTTAACAACTTTTCCAAGTTCGAAGTAAATATCCTCAGTAATAATACAGATATTACAAAATGTCAAAGTTTTTGCATGGCAAAAATGATGCAGATGACAACGACTAGGTCAGGGCTATGACAGTAAATTTGTCATTTCCTTCAAAAACAGCCAAGCTAATTATCATAATAATAATAAAATGATGGTGATGATGATGATAAGGAGGAGGATGAAGATGATGATGACGGTGATGATGAAAGTCCTCTCCCTCAGAGTTATCAGAATAATTTGGTAAAGAATTAGAGTCAAATGTGAATGAATGGCAACTAAAGAAATGCATACTTTTTTGTTTCTTTTCAAGAAAATTTTGCATTTTAGCCAAAAACAGTAAGACATGTTGATAACCAATGGGCATAATTTTGTATGTAAATTTCAGGTCACCTCTGTACATAGGCCATGTGCTTAGTGCGGTCAGAGAAAGATTTATCTCCCTTGGTATGTTTGACCCAGGATTAACAGAGTATGGTGCTGAAAACATAGGTATATTTAGTTGACCCTTCCTATTACATGGCACAATGAGATAAAACTCACACAGGCCTGGGCCCATATTCACCAACCTCTCTTAATACCTTTTTTAGTCTAATTCTCAAGCACTTTCTTTTAAAGTAACACAACTTCTGATTGGCTAAACCATATGGTCTAGCTAATCAAAAAATGGTTTAGCTAATCAGAAACTATGTAACTTTCTTGATCTAGAATAAGACAATGGATGCAATCTAGAATGGTTAATGAAAACAGGCCCTGGGCCCAAATTGTAGATCTTTCTAATTTTGAGCAAGCTAACTGCTCTATGAACTGACCAAGACTGCTACACAGAGGATCTGTCTTTAAGCTGATGACACTGGTGACATAAACAATAAAAGAGGTACGAGCCATACTCTGTGAAAAGGGATTAACTCTTTACCAAACGACAAATTTCTAGACTGGTCCAAATTGAAAGCATTTGCAGACGACAAAATCAATGTGACTCAGAAATTGAAATTTGTTCTGAGAAGGGTGGAATATATTGTGTTTTCAAAAGGCTTCTTTCTGAGAGTCGTGAAAACCCAGGATTGTTTGGTAAAGAGTTAATGCATCAGTAAAAAGTATCAACCCATGTCAGCCTACACAATCCACACAGGCTGACATGGGTCAGTATTTTCAGCTGTTTATGAATTTTATGCATGGTCAGGAAAGTTTATTCTACTTTCATATACAGTCAATTATCAGACTAAATGGATAGTATGGATCCCTGATCATGTGATGTCTTGAATGGTACAATGCATCATGGGATGCACTGAACCACCTTTTTCCAGAGCATGGCACATTATATTTTGTATACAATCATGTGAACTGTAGGAAAGTACAGATTCTAACATGACACGTGAATTCAGTTCTATAAACATAGTGCAACGAAAGCGTGGCAAAATCTACGTTATTCTGACGTCATTCTATATAGAGTGACGTCATTGTGCATAAAGTAAGTAAATAAGTTATTCAATGGAATATAATCTGCATCCACTTTTAAGTATGAACTTGTTTTCCTTTGATTAAGAGTTGGTCATGGTAGAATCGAAATAATCTTCGATATAGAATAATATCGCCCTCATGGATTATTTATTGTGCCTCATAACTCACAACTGTGGTTTATTGAACGATAAACCACGATAGAAAGAAGATTATTTCTTAATCAAAGATCACACCATAAGTTTTATATTTATCTACTTGACATACTGAGGGATGGCTAGAAAAACAAGTCACTCAGAAATGTGTATTTTATCAACATTTTTACCAAACTTTACCAAACAGTTCCAAGTTTTAACAATGCTGAGAAAGTAAATCCAAGATCAGAGTGTGTATTCTGTGCAGTCCTATCTTAATGTATATGGAGATTGTCCATAACTAATTTATTATCTGCAAAATACTCTCAATTGATGTGAACAAGGCTAAGATTCTGTCTTGTGGTAAAGGGTTAGGCCTCTACCAAACAATCCTGAGTTTTAATGGCCCTGGGAAAGACAGCTTTTGAAAACATTCTAGGAAAAGAAGAAAATGCTGGTAACCATCATTTTTACCTTTTCACATAATGTTTTCTGCCCTCTCAAAGAATGCAATCACCTATCATTTTACCCAGACTTTATTTGCCATATGTGAATTTCTCAACCACGAGAAGTCTAAAATATTGTTGTACTGTGGCTTTGAAATGAGAAGCACATGGCCTTTATTAGCCATTATTGCAAACAAGTAACAGCTGATCAAGCTATAGAGAAGTTACGCTACACTGAAAGATTGTGTACATGTTTCCTTTCAGGATTGATTTGTTATTTAACCTTTTACCACACAATCCAGAGTTTTAACAAACCTGAGAAAGAAGGCTTTTGGAAACACTGTAGAAAAAGAAGAAATCATTTTATGAGCTTGGTGAGAATATGAAAATCTGGATAGCTCCCTTCAAAATATTCATTTTATTTATGTGATAATTCAAACTTCTCCTTCCATCACTTTGCTGTATATTGTTTGTAAAAAGAGGAGACCCTATGACTCATTAGTAATTGCTTTGTTGTCTTTTTGTTTGATTGTTTGGTACTTAATGCCATTTTCAATATTACTCCAGTTTGTGGCAGCAGCTTATGTACTCATCCTTACTGTACTCGAGTTCCTTTTACCAGTAATATGCACAGCATTTTCCAAACCTCAGGCTGCTTTCTGTGATAATGACCATTGAAACTATGTTCAGTGGCAAGACAGAAATGACTATCATCTGTCCTCAGAAAGAATTTAACAGCACAAGGGAATCAATGCAACAACCCTAGGTTTTAGATTACCGAGTAACAAGGCTCAGTCCTGAATTACTAGTGGTTAACAAAAAAAAGACCCATACAGTGCAACTTTCGGATTGTTTTGGCAAGAATTTAACTACAAAGACTAGAATGCAGAACCTGTATGTCTTTGATATCTAATGAACTGAACTTAAATTACACAATTTACATACGCTGGAAATTGCTGAAGGTTTTAAAAATATCTGCTGATAGATCACTTTTCTTGTTTCAGAATTATCATTTAAAACTTGGTTGTGTAATGGGTATGTAGAGATTTTACCCTGCAGTCGTGTTGGACAAGTCAATCTACAGTCAGAACTGCTTGGATACCCACCGGACAAAGAAAATATTTTCTACAAGTGAGTTGCAAGATTTAATATTAGATTTTCCCACGCATCAAAAACAAACTATTTTCAACCCTTTACAACACAATCCCAAGTTTTATTGACCCTGACAGAGATGCTTTTGAAAACAATTATATCATTTCTCTCTTTACTACAGGTATGTCTTGTCTAGACAGCCAATAAGTTGGAGTTCACTGATATTCTGTATTCTTATTATTGTGGTCTTGGGTGAGGCATGGCAAAGCCTTAGCCAAGCATTTGTGATTTCCAAGAAAGACACAGATAAGTTAGCTGTTGATTTCATATGACTAACATAAGGTGAATAAAAAAAAAAAACAAGCAAAAGAAAACTAGATCTAGGTTATTTTAGTAGAAATTAAAAAATTATTAAGTCTCTACTCAACAACAAAATTTTAAACTTTTCTGAATTGAAAGGATTTGCAGACTACATTAATTATGAAAGCAACTCTAAAACCGAAATTGTTTTTGTAAAGGTAGAAAACATGATGGGAAAATGAAAAGAATACCAGTTACCAGCATTTTCCCTAATGTTTTCAAAAGTCTCCTTCTTTAGGGTTATTGAAGCTCGGGATTGTTTGTCAAAGGGATAAACAATCCTATTTTTTACTACCCTGAGAAATAAAGTTACAGAAAACATGGTGATAAAATAAATGCTGGTAGCCAGCATTTTTTTTTTTTTCCCAAGATGTTTTCTACTCTACCAGGGACAAGCTTCATCATTTGAACCACTGTTAGATTTTCGTCTGCGAAAGTCTTCTATTTAGACGAGTCTTGACCTTTATTGTCTGGTAAATAGTTTATTATTATTTTGCTGTGTTGACAACTTTTTTCTTTTTTTTCACAGAAATGTCAAGAGAGTCGTAGAAGTTTGGATGGATGATTATAAAAGATTTTTTTATCATACAAAACCCTCGGCCAGAATGATTAGTGTTGGAAGGTCAGACTACAACATTCTTTTAGTTTCAAAATATTTTATTCAACAGTTATACAATATACAGGGGGGAAAAAATGTACAATCAAATAACAAAGTTAACAGTGTAAAAATGGATCAGAATGGAAGCTCAGTTAAAGAGTTCTTTTTAGATATCTATAGATACCTTAAATACAAAAATTGATGACTTATAACCTGACCATCTTTTCTACTTAAGTGTTCGACAGACTCTCATATTGGCTACTTCGCTTATATTTCTATTTCAGCCCATATCTACATTATTTCAGTTATCACAATTCCTCCTGAAATGAATAATGGCAATCAGTGGATAGATTACCATTTAACTATCAGATGACAAAATTTTAGGCTCATCCAAATTGTCTTCCTCAGGGTCATTTCATTTCTCTGTTAGCTGTAGACATGTAAAATGTTAGGCATTTCTTTTTATCACATAAAACCTCCCCGGCAGTGTATTAAATCCATTACTTATTTTCGATAATAAACTAGTGTATTATCGTTTTTGGTTCCTGGTTCTGATCAATTTTCAGTCATGTGCCCGTGATACTTAAGAAACCAACCACAGTATGTGCATGAATTCGTACTGCTACGCCATTTCGTGGAAAATTGGTGTCATTTTTGCTAAGGCATAAACGCTTGAACAGTTTTTTATTTTTATGTTTAATAAAAACCAAGAAATGCAGCAAAAGTTTTTCAAAAGCAATAAATTGCTGAATTAGTTGCTTTTACCCCTGTAGAAACTGTGTTATTCTACTTTTGGTGTAAATGTCATGGAGCTGTCTACTTGTGTATGTACTCATTTGAAACCGAACTACAACTGTAAACATGGACACATCAACAGTATATGGGCAAAAAGTGATGATGCAGGATATTTTTTGTCTGTCACTTGTTTTATGTGATAAATGGAATCTCACATTTGTGTTTATGTATTATCATTTTTATCAAACTCGTTGACTAAATTGTATTTGAGGCTTGCCAAAGCTCGTGTCATACAATTTTAGTCAACTCGTTCGATAAAAATGATAATACATAAATACTCATGTAAGATCCTCTATTTATATCATATCTTTAACTTGACATTTATTCTTTTGAATAAATGTAGATATATAAAATTTGCAACAGAATGAAAAGTCAGTATAGAAATTTGAAGAAGAATAGTATGTTACATTGCTAGATATGCACATTTATTTTTGTCCTCTATCATTCCAGTTTGTCAGAGAGAAAATCATTCAGAAACAGACTGAAATGTAAAAACTTTAAATGGTACATGGACAATGTATATCCTGAACTACGGTAAGTTAGAGAAAATAGTCATTCACATGCTTCTGGTCATATGTCAACAGAACAGAACTGATGTTTACTTCAAGACATATACACAGTTGTTCATAGTCACAAAAAATAACAACAGCAAACATGAAATACTGTGAGATCTTGAATGAGTATGATGGGAAAATGACATAATTATATGTGTAGTATTTTCAGCAAAGTTACAAAATATGTCTTAAATCATTTAACTTTTACCTAATAGAACTAAACATATAGTTGCCAACTCATATCACAGCAACAGCTTACTAACTTATGTGTTCCTCAATTTCATTAATGCTAGTCTTGGGCTCTGCTGTGCTTTGCCCAAGGTCACACCCACAAAAAATGGTGACATAAGTGAAAATCTCTGGATAACAAGTCCACTGTCTAACAAAACTCCTCACCAGACAACAAAATTTTAGATTCGAAAGATACTGCAGTCAACAATTTAAATGCCACTGATATAATGAAATTTGCACATAAAAATGGAGAAGACATTGTAGGTAAAGGAAAAAATGCTGTTTACCAGTATTTTACAACAATGTTTTAAAAATGCCTCCATCCCAGGGGCATTCAAACATGGATTTGTGTGGTAAAGTGTTAACTTTTGAGCAGTGCAGGACCCCCTTGAATTTAAACATTTCAATAAAGTGTAGGATGCTTCAGACTTGTTGGCATTCACTGATCCAGTTAGCTCCTGTTACATAGGGTCAGTCAGTTTCTTGAGTGTTGCATTTTCTGCATCCATTGATGGTAAAAAAGGCAGATAGTTACTTCCTTCATAGCACATCTATGTTCACAACAGCAAGTTTTTCAACATTAGATGAAGTAGTTGGATTGTCCTTGTTCAAGGCACATAACTGTAATGAGTGAAGAAAACATTAGGGTATATGTAGTTCATATACAGTCAACAATAAAGCAATGTTTGGCTTACCCAAATTAATCCTTAGAGCACAGACTAAACTTATTGAACACTTTCAGGCTAGAAATAAGACCTGAATAATTGCATTCTCAGGGTTGCTTTTGCCTGGAATGTCTCAGCAAAGGGAACAGTGTAGATCAAAGATCAGACTGCATATATTGTGCAGTCTGATCTTGATCTATACTGGCCACAAGTCAACTTAAGTTGTGGAATGCACTTTAAGAGTTAAACTTTAAAGTGTTACATAAACCCAAACAGCATGTTAAACCTTGAAGTAAAGCCCAAATAATTGGAATTTCAAGGTTTGCTCATGTCTAGAATGTCACAGCTAAGTAGACAGTGTAGGTCAAAGATCACATGGCACAAATGTGCAGTCTGATTGTGACCTACACTGTTCACTTTGCCAACCGTAGTTGTGAAAGACACATAAAGGGTTAACGTCATTAGGACAATGTTCAGGAGTTATAAAGAAATTATTCTTGTAGGAATGGCTATTGTCAGTTCTTCAAAAAAAGTTTGGCGGTGCTGCTATTTTCAGACACACAATTTTATACACTATAGGTGGCACAGATGAGAACCAGTTGAACAAAAGGACAGTATTTTTAGCTCACCTGAGCACAACGTGCTCAAGGGGAGCTCTTGGGATCACGTTGTGTCCGTCGTGCGTCGTGAACAATTCTTTAAACATCTTCTCCTCCTAAACCACTGGGCCAATTTGGACCAAACTTGGCTGGAATGTTCCTTGGGAGGTCCTCTTTAAAAATTGTTCACAGAATTTGATTCCATTAAAAACTTTGGTTGGCATGGCAACCAAATGGAATTTTCTAAGAAATTCTTTAAAAATCTTCTCCTCTGAAACCGCAGGTCAGATTTTGAAATAATTTCACAGAAGTGTTCCTTGGGTGACCCTTTTCAAAAACTGTTCGCGAAATTTTGATCCGTTGAAAAACATGGCCGTGGTGGTGGGGGGGATCTTTGCGTCATGCGGCGTCAACAATTCTTTAAACATCTTCTCCTCCTAAACCACTGGGCCAATTTGGACCAAACTTGGCTGGAATGTTCCTTGGGAGGTCTTCTTCAAAAATTGTTCACAGAATTTGATTCCATCAAAAACTCTGGCAACCAAATGGAATTTTCTAAGAAATTCTTTGAAAATCTTCTTCTCTGAAACCGCAGGTCAGATTTTTAAATAATTTCACTGGAATGTTCCTTGGGTGACCCTTTTCAAAAAAAATTCGCGAAATTTTGATCCATAAAAAAACCTGGCCGTGGTGGTGGTGGTGTGGGGGGAGGGGGGGGCTCTTCGCGTCGTGCGGCCTTAACTATTCTTTAAACATCTTCTCCTCCTAAACCGCTGGGCCAATTTGGACCAAACTTGGCTGGAATGTTCCTTGGGAGGTCCTCTTTATAAAACTGTTCACAGAATTTGATTCCATCAAAAACTCTGGTTGCTATGGCAACCAAATGGAATTTTCTAAGAAATTCTTTAAAAATCTTCTCCTCTGAAACCGCAGGTCAGATTTTGAAATAATTTCACAGAAATGTTCCTTCGGTGACCCTTTTCAAAAAGTGTTCGCAAAATTTTGATCCATTGAAAAACATGGCCGTGGTGGTGGTGGTGGGGGGCGGGGGGGGCAGGCTCTTTGCACTTTATGAACTTAAGAAATTCTTTGAAATTCTTCTTCTCTTAAATCAATCCTCAGATTTTGAAATAATTTCACAGAAGTGTTCCTTGGGTGCCCCTTTTGAAAATTTGTTAGCGAAATTTTGATCCGTCAAGAAACATGGCTGTGGTCGTGGGGGGCTATTTGCACTATACAGACATGAAGAAATTCTTAATTCTTCTTCTCTGAAACCGCTGGTCAGATTTTGAAATAATTTCACAGAAATGATCCTTATATTATGCCTCTTTTTTAGCTTAGCTGTTTTCGAAGAAAACATCGAGGTATTGTCATAGCCCTGTTGTCATCATCTGCGTTGTTGTTGTTGTCGTTGTGCAAAAAATTTTATTATATCTCGGCTTCCACTCTACACATGTACTTGAAACTTGGAATAATTGTTCACTAGTAAAAGAGCAACCCATACAACAAGGGCAGGTAACTTTGAAAATATTTTGTCCAAATTATGCCCCTTTTGCAGAATTTTAACTTACTATCCAGCACCCAACAGTCAATTGTTGGCACCCACATGCGGTGCTCTTGTTTGACTTAATATTTTCAGTTACTGTAGGGCATGTGCTCATTTTCAAAAAATGGTCCTTGGGTGACATATCCCAAAATTTATTTGCAGAATTCAGATTCATCAAAAACATGGCTGTGGTGATGATTGTAGGGGTAGTGACAGATTTTGAAATGATTTTTACAGCTGACCTTTTCAAAATTGCTTGGCAAAAGAATGATTTTGTTTCCAAAATTTCAATACTTTAATGAAAATTGGTTATGGTCCTCTCAAAAATTCAGGTGAGCGATCCAGGGCTATCTTGGCCCTCTTGTTTTCTAATGATATGGAAAACAATGGTGGAAAAGGAGCAATTACTGCAGTCAACATTCTTTCAGCCATATCATGACAAGATGAACTAAATATTTCTAGCAATAATTTGTAAATAACATAACTGCATTCTTGGGTCATATTCACCAACCATTTAAAAGAAAAAAACATTTCTCATTTAACATTTTTAAACAAAACCTCTCAGGAAAACCAGGGACTGTATTAACCAACCATCCTTAATACGATTGATAATGTTATTATCTAGAATTTTCTAGATGTCAAAGTAACACAACATGTGATTGCTAATCCAATGTGGTATATTTAAACCAACTTGGTAAAGCCAATCAAATATTGTGTTATTTTCTATATCCTGAATAAGACAGAGTGTTATTAAGAATGGTTTACAAATGGGGGGGGGGGGGGTCTGGTTAATATGACCTCTCTATTTCCGGCAGACCTCCACAGACTGATGAAGTTTTGTTTGGCAACATCAAACAAGGAAACCTGTGTGTAGATATAGAGATAGGCCATGTACCAGCTATAGCAAAACTGAGTCATTGTGAGCTGGACAAGGGTACACAGGTAAGTGGAGGGATGGATACATGGAGGGAGTAAGGGGATGGATAGTAGGACAGAGGTAGTGTATGGTTTTATCAAGCAAGAAAGCCTGTGTGAAGATTTAGAGAGAGGCCATCTACTAGCAATAGTACAACTTAGTCAATGTGAACTGGTTAAAGGTACACACGTTATGCAATGGATGTATGGATGGACTCCTATGAATTGAAAGCATTTTCAGAAAAAAACAAAATTGACGTGGCTGAATTAATTTAACTTGTCTTTGATAGGTTGGAAAACATTTTAGATAAAGAAGGAAATGTTGGGTTCAAAAGCCTTCATAGTGGTTGTGATACAAGACGACTGCCCCTGGTTTTTACAATAGACTTAGTCAGGATTTCAAGTTCAGAATTTTATTTACAAAAAGTACTACAAGAATAACCATATATAAATGGTAAACACTATCACAATCTAAGTAGCATTTTCATTATAAAGTAAAAAAAGTCTGCTGAATTCCAAGCATAACACCAGTCTCAAAACAAGCTATTTTTATCTTATTAAAATTAAAATGTCAGTTGACTGAATGATACCATAAGCTCTGCGTTCATCAATGTCCACCTCACCTTATCTACCAACCTGTCTGCTGAAGTCTCCATCTTGTTGGGCATCTAACCTGCTATTTAGAGCAAATTGCCAATACCCATGTCACTTTAAGCCGACTGCGATCACACGTATTCTCGAGGATTACATCCAAGTTTAAGGCTCATTGTCTACTTCCCCTTTGGCCAAACTTTCATAATGTTCACAGAGATGTTCAGAGTGAATTGCAGCAGTTAGCAGCAAACTTTAACAGCAACCTATGTACAAAAAAAACTTCCACTAAGTATAACTTTATAACTGTATGCTGCATTTTCCACAATGTAACAGTAAAGATATTAAACCAAGACATAAGAAACACCATTTTCCACAATGTCTTGTAATAAACAATGACATAAGAAACCATTTTCTGCATTGCTTTCTCATTCTGAATATGTGTAAGAAATGCAAGCTCAATATTTTTAATGCACCAGCATTTTATAAACATCAAAATACCATATCAGCTTATATACATGTACATGTATATTTGTGTAAACATGTTCACATGAGTCCTCCATGTAAGACATGCAAACAAACTTGCATACTTATCAAAAACAAGATTATATATATATATCTCAAAAATTGACAATAGCTATTGCAATACAGGTTACCCAACTTACCCAACAAATTACAGTATTTTATGTAATTGAAACTCGGATGTTACGACTTTAACTACACATGACTACACTGCAAAAAAAATCACCTCTATTACATACAATGTCCACCTGCTCATTTTCCAGCAATTCAAGTAAAATCCAGTTTCACCTGTAGCATAAATACAGGCAAAACACAAAGTAAAAATACATGTACATACAAAGCAAATTCTGAAAGCTTTTACGAATAACCATAAATCAACTCATCTCATAAGTTCTTCCTCTCATAATCAAATCCACACTATTGCCTGTCAGAAGTAAAAGAAAATTAATGTATGTGCTCTTTAAACCTAGCAGACAGATATGTATTTAAAGGAAACAAGCATGTACAAAAATATGAAAGTACAATAATGCCTGAAGTTCCAATTCCACAGGTAGCATGCTTTGCATAAACACCAGTCAATAACTACCTGTAACTTTTAACCCTATGCCAAACAGCAAAATTTTAAACTGAATTGTGTGGTAAAGAGTTTACCTGCTGTCTTGGCTTGATTTACCCTGAAAACTCTCTCTCTCTCTCTCTCTCTCTCTCTCTCTCTCTCTCTCTCTCTCTCTCTCTCTCTCTCTCTCTCTCTCTCTCTCTCTCTCTCTCTCTCTCTCTCTCTCTCCTTAAAAACCTGGGTAGTAGTAACCCTGTGTCACACAGTCCCGTGTTTTAACGACGCTGGGGAAAAAGTCGTTAGAGAACATGGTGGGAAAAGGAGAAGGTAACCAGAATTTTCTCCTTTACCCACAATGTTTTCTACCCAATAAAAGACAAATTCCACCTTTTGAGCCACATTTAAATTGTTGTCTGCAAATGCTTTCAGTTTGGACAAGTTTACATTTTTGTTGTGTGGTAGAGAGTTAAGGTAAACAGAAAAAAAAAATATTGTGAAGGGAGAAAAAAGATAAAATAAAAAGAACTTTGAAAGCTGTTAAAATTCAGGATTATTTGGTTAAGGGTATAGATCGTTTGTATTGGACTGAGTTTAACACAGTTTAAACAGCTTTGGCCATATCACAGCGGTCAGTGCAACTGCGCACATATTTCCTCGCTTTTTCACGCCAGCACCGACACAACTTTCCTTTCCAACAACTGACTGCTTTTCTCACATGCATCAGAGATATGGTAAGTCTTGATATAGGAAAACACATGAAAATATTTTGGTTAAAGGAGAAACTGTCTGCTTTTTAACCCTTTACCACACAATCCCGAGTTCTAACGAACCTTTGGTAGAAAGCTTTTAAAAACATTTTGAGAAAAGGAGCTCCTTGTCCCATAATGTTTTCTGCCCTTCGTTAAAAAAATTCATTTTTGAGTCACATTTTATTGTCGTCTGCAAATGCTGTCACAATAGACTTGTCTAAAATTATTTTGTGTGGTGAAGAGTAACAACCAATTTCTCATTTCGCCACAAATTTGTAAAAGTAGTCACTTTTAATCAAAGAAGTGGTGTTTGCAGATGAAAATGTTATTCTGACCTGTAGGACTGGTCACTGAAGAAGACAGGGGAGATAACCAATGGTGGAATGTGTTTGACAGCTGACGGTGTAGAAACACATGGCTACGTCATGGTCCATTTTTGTACAGGGGACATTTCCCAGGTGTGAAACTTTGTATGAGCACTTCACCTCCTAAAAGTGCAGCACTTGACTTTAACTCTTTCATTACTGAATAAATAGATCGCATTTTCTCAAAGGCTACAAAAACACATTTGGTACAAGATCAAGAGAGAGTTCAGTCATAATCCAGAATAAAGCAGTGGACAGCGTAGATCAGTGATCAGACTGCACATTCTGTGCAGTCTGATCTTGATCTACACTGTCCACAAAAGCATTTGGTGTCATCTATAGTATGGAAAGAGTTAACATCCATGTAAATTAAGGAAATAAAAAGTTGACTTAAAGGCCTGCTATATTCCAAAATGTTAACAGTTTTGGGGTCAAAGTGCAGACAGATTTAATTCATATCATTTAAAACTACATGTATGAATATTTTTTTTCAGTCTGATAATGTGTTATAAATAGTAAAATCAGCCAGTTGCTTGCAGGAAAAAGTATTGTAAAACTAGAACAAAAGGTACCATGTATTGTTCAAATTTTACATTGTTCTGCCAGCTACTAGAACTGTAAAAATCTGCTGCAAACTCTAAATTCCTCTCTCTGCTGAATATTGTTTCACCAGTGTTTATGTGAGTGGCTTAGGAGTGTTGAGCAAAATACTTGTAAAAGAAGTTTCAGGAACAGATGGATAGGTGGTCTAGCCGCTATTATATGGCTGAAATAATGTTGAAAATAGCATTAGATACCATACCAAATAAACAGATATTTTCAAATGCTGAACACCAAAGTCTAGCAAATCAGTTGGTGTATTTCATAGCATTTTTCTCAAGCAAGCTAACTCATGTAATTGTGAAAAAAATGTGTATTTTAATATATTATCTCCCTTACACAGTGGAGTGATTTTTTTCCCTCCTTTCAGAGGATTCCCTGCCTTTGATTCTAAACTTGAACAATTCAACACTGTCCCAGTTCATAAGGATCTACTCAGAAATGATGTACTTATTGAAGTATATGAAGCGGGTCAGGACATCCCCCCCCCCCTCACATTTTATCAACCAATGCTTACATTCCACAGATTCCATTTCATCTGAATTGCAGCCAACCACTTTTAGTAATTCTGCTGTAAAAAAGGGAAATTGCCTGTAACGAGCAATTTCTCCATTAAATACAATGTTTTCACTTGAATACATTTACAAAACCTAAATTCATATTGTTTAGTTCCATCTAGGTTTAAATTTTTTTGAGTATTCTAATAACTACTCCAGATCTACCAGAATATGTCCAATTGTTAACTAATTGAAATCTATGTGGACAAAATAACCTCAGAGCCCTACCTTAACCGTCTACAAAACAATTCTATGTTTTTATGACCCTGAGGTAGAAACCCTCTGAAAACATTGTGGGAAAAGGAGAAAATGCTGGTAAACAGCATTTTTTCCTTTTCTCACCATATTTTCTACCCTGTCAAAGAATCTCAGTTTATTTGTACCATTGTCATATTTGTTGACTGCAGATTCTCTCAATTTTAAATAGTTATGCTGTAAATGAGAACATCTAATTGATGTTTCCTGCAACACAAAAATTTATGTGATTAAAGGTGCTTTCAGTAGTATTTAAATTTTATTACTCCAACAGGTGAAAAAATGTCCATCAGTCAAATATCAATACATAACAATTATGCATATTGGTATCTTTTCTTGGTTTCATTAGTATCGTGCTGGGTCTCTGTAATGCCTTGCCAAAGAATGCCCCAACATGACAAAGGCAGGCAGCAGTGATTGAACAAAGATTTTTTGATAACAAGTCTAACAGCTTAACGAGCACAATAAGGCTTTAACTATAACTTATCGTAATGTTTTCAGAAATGGCATTACAAGAATGGCCACATCACAAGGGACGATACTAGGTTATGTATAGACAGTCACAAAGCTGAGGTGGGACTTGTTATATCTGATTGTGATGATCTTTATCCAAGTCAAAAATGGGAATTTGCACCCAAGTCAGCATATACAAGAACCAAAGATGAGGTCTAATAAAGTAAATATGAGAACCAAGGTCTAATAAAGTAAATATGAGAACCAAAGCTGAAGTCTGGCAAGGCAAATACAAGAAACAAAGATGAAGTCTAACAAAGGAACTGCAACAACCAAATCTGAAGTCTAGCAAAGTACCTACAAGTAGGAAATTTGAAGTCTAGCAAACTACATACAGGAACCAAAGATGACGCCTTGCAAAGTAACTACAAGCACGAAATACGAAGTTCAGCAAAGCAAATACTAGAACCAAATACAAGAACAAAACTTGATGTCTAGCAAAGCAAATACTTGAAACAAAAAAAGGTGTCTAGCAAAGTAAATACAAGAAATAAAGATGAACTGTAGGCAAATACAAGACCAACATAATTATGAAGTGTGACAAACAGTGTGTGTATTTTTCTAATATAAAGTTGAACATTATTTTCATAAAAATGCTAAGGGTTTTTATAAGGGGGGTGGGGGGATGTAATAATATTTAGAGATATATATTTTTGTCAGTATACTTTTTTTTATTTCTGTTGTTCGAAAAGCTTAAATTAATTATAATCACACTTATTAGATGGTGCAATTTTCTCAACATATTTTAGTATGCTTATTTTTGTGTTGATATTTTCTATTCTGATCATATCTTTTATTGTACATAACACAAAATAATTTTGTCTTTGTAGTTACAGATTTATATGTATTTATAAGGTGATGTTTCCTTTTTAACCTTTTGTTTTCATCACCATCTTTTTCAATGTCTTAACTCTGTACTGAACAAACGAAATAGTAGATTGATCTTAATGGAAAGCATTTGCAGATGTAAAATTAGATATGCTTCAAATGATCAGATTTCTTTGAAAGGCTAAAACATCTTGCAGAGAGAGAAAGAAGTGCTGGTTACCATGATTTTCTCCTGTTCCATCAATGTTTTAAAAAAGCAACCTTCCCCAGGTTCATGAGAATGCGTTGTTTTGTTACAGGTTTAAACAATATGCTAGTTGTGATATAAGGAACATTTAATAAGTTACATTTTCTAAACGATTTTTTAACTTGATACTGTCTG
This sequence comes from Hippopus hippopus, assembly GCA_946811185.2. Classification (NCBI taxonomy): domain Eukaryota; kingdom Metazoa; phylum Mollusca; class Bivalvia; order Cardiida; family Cardiidae; genus Hippopus; species Hippopus hippopus. Next base: position 36,371,726 of record OX328097.1, read on the forward strand.
ATACGTCTTTGCAGGGTTTCACGAATAATACTTGTTGTTATGAAACAGTTTACAATTAATGGGCGTATTTTACTCAATATTGTCAAAAACATATTTGCAGGATTTCAAGAATACATTTTGAACTTATATGTAGGCCTACATCACATGTTGACGATTTTTTGTCTCCTATGGCAGATCAGATAACATGGCAAAGTGAGACATGCCTGGTGACAAGCGATTTCTCTGTTGACTGTCAGCATTTTGCCTGTATTCATGCACTAACCAGCCATGTTGGTTATCCCCACTTTACAAGGATATTTTTTAAGTAGTCTTTTGCACGTTTGTTTCAAGAGATAAAGCGTCACGAATGCATACATGTAGATTTATACTTTCCCTTTTTTCTTCCATTGAAACTGAAAACATAAAATCATGTTTTGTGCATCATAGCTAGATCTATTATCGTCTAAAATGAATTGGTCCGAATTACGATCTCAACATATTTTTTTCCAAAGTAAAATTTCAAACGAATATAAATTGAATTTATTTATGCTCCCAATTAAAAGTGTTCGTTATTATATAAAGAATTTTCTGCAAAAGACAATTCACTACTAGTCTATTCAACCATTTAGAGCAGTTTTACCTTTCACCCCCACCTTCCCTCTTTTTTGCTCACTAATGCTCTCTCTCTCTCTCTCTCTCTCTCTCTCTCTCTCTCTCTGTGTTATCACCAAGTTATTCACCTGTAAAGGTCAGCTGAAAGTAGGGTCATATAAATCATTGAGTAAACAATAAGTTTATGGTGTCAGATCAACTCGTATTTCGGACACATTCAAATGCAAATCAGTATGGGTGGAGCTGCCCGTTCAAGTGGTTGTATTCCATTGATGTTTCCTTCCTTTTCTGTTAAGTTTAATTCATTAAATTTTATTCTCCTAGATACAGCTTAGCAATTAGATATAATTAAATCTGTGTATATAGTTTTAACTTTTTATCCCCGCGCCTTTTTTGCAACAGACAAATTTTGAAGCACCATGAATAATCAACATAAAGAGGGAAGATTTTTCGTCCAAAACAAAAGTAAGGGTGCAGTAAAGAGCCGGTGCTACAAAAATCGTGCATCTTCTTTGGCTCTTATACATGGACTTGCAGTATTGAACTTTCCATGGTTTTCAAAGTTTATTTTCGGATTGGCTGAAGTAGCTATGATGTATCAGTAGCGACGAGATGTATGAACCAAGAGGAAAAACGTTTTTTGCAATGTACAAATTTACTAAAATTAGAGTGATAGATGAACACGTGCTGAAATGAAACGAGACTACCTTTCAAGGGGAGTAAAGCGTTGAGGTTACGTGAAGGGCTTAAAGTACATTTCCAATATTGGGTTTGTGTTCTATCACACAGAGTTAATGGAAACAGTCAACACACATACACAAAAAAGCATGACTCATGTTATCATGATATGTACGAGAACATGATTTTTTTTCCCAATGATTTTGTGTTTTATGTGTCTCGAATCCAGATCAATACACCCCTTTGCTACTGTTCTGTTCCTTTTGATTTCCGTTTAAAAATATCCCTGGAACGCCTTTCACAATTCTAGTTGCCCTTGCGGGTGTATATCAAGAACAGAATGCACATAACGTGCTGTCTGATCTTTGTTTTGAACCATGCTCTGGCAAAAGGAGGCTTAGTGCATCTCCGTGATCCATGATACCAAACAAGTCATAACATAATCATTAATTCATAAAATCCATGTTGTCTATCAACCATCTAAATCATAAGGTACACTGGTCCCAAGACTTGTAGAAAATTTTCCAATAGCAAAAAGTTTCGGCCCAGGTCAGCATGCGCAGACCGCGCATGCTGATCTGGGTCGATTTTTTTTGCAAATGCATTAAGCACCCTTTTCAGAGAGCATGGCTCATACATAAATTGCACTTTGCTGAGACATCCTTGATAAGAGCAACCTTGAAGTTACAATAAATAGGACCACGCTCTGTGAAAAGGGGATTTAATTTACAAAATGGATCAACCCATTTCAGCCAGGGCAGTCCGCGCAGTCTGACCCGTGTCGAAATATTTTGCTATTGGTGATTTTTCTGCATGTCCAAGGGCATTCTACTCCAGGATTCAGCCGGTTCTCAGACAAAATGGAATTTATGAATCCATAATTATGTGATGACTTGTTTGGTATGTTGCATCACGAAGATGCATTAAACCCCCTTTTCCCAGAGCATGGCTCAATTACACGGCTCTTGTTTCAAGATCCAACATTTTCTATTATGTTTATTAGGCGCTCCTAGGTCCATGAGATTTTTGGATTACCACATGAACCTTTAAAGCCGATAGTAGGAAACCCAAATTTTGCTTCTTCAATGGTATTTTTAGGGGAAAAATTATTTCATTATTGATCAGACAGTGTAGATCTAAGATCAGACTGAACAATCTGTTCTTGATCTACACTGTCCGCTAAAGGTCTTTGAGTCCCGCACAGCAGCCAAAGGGTTTTAAATGGTTCTAGGATTAGATTTAGTTAGGGTAAATAGAACTATTTGAATACCCATTTCAGACATAATTTTGCATGTTGCACGCAACAGATGTGTGTTCGTAGCGGTGCATATTACTTGGGAAAGAATTGCACCCATTTGAAGATCAAGAGCATGCTGCTAAGCGCTTAGGGGCGAAACACATCCTTGCACTGAATCTATCATGTCTCTGACAAACCAAACCTTCTTCACCTACCAAACTCGTATTTTAACGACCCTTAGGAAGGCATTTAGAAACATTGTAGGAAAAGAAGAAATGGTGGGAAACTAGAGCATTTTCTGCTTTTTCCACAATGTTGACCCATTCAAGACAAATCTTATTGTTATCGCTACATCTATTGTACTATCTGCAAATGTTTTTGATATCATTCAATATTGCCGTTTGGTAACGAGTAAAGTCAAGGCGACTTTAGTGTGTGCGTGTGTGTAGCTGTCTGTCTGTGATCTTAACCAAAGTTTTCTTCCTAAATTTTCTTTCCCCTTAGTGCCATGGGTAATTGCATTCTGACGGATAAAGAGTCCCAAATGATCCTGTTTACAACAGCATCGTACATGCAGAAAGGGCAGGGTTCAGAGGTCAAAGACGCAAAGGTTACGAGAAAATAGGACACCATCGGTAAGCTACACGTAAGCAGTCAGCCATGGATCGAAACTGCCCGGGGATAAAATAAACTGTTGTAAAATCACGGAGGTTTTCAACGCGGATACGGGGTTCTTGAACGGAGATAGACCTATTTAGTTTCATGATCTGGTGTTCATTGAACTTCTAGAGGCAGGGTCACACAAATATAAGGTCAATGGCAGGGCGCAAGGCAGTGTATTCCGGAGTATTTACACCCTTCGTTTACCCTTTACTATTGCGGTTTTGAAGAATTCAAGCAGAGAACCACTTCAAATAATGTAATAGAGGGAAAATATTATTTTAAAAGTTTTATATTAAAGAATTTGCTGTAAGCTTACAGTTTGTATGTTTTTTTTTTAATTTTTCTGTTTTTGTTTGCTTTCTAAAATAGGAAAATACTTTCTTGACTGTAAGTGACACGGCATATTTGCGAAATATTGGGAAAGTTTCGATGTTCAGGAATGCATATACAATCGCCATTTGAAATGGTTAAAGGAAGTCATAAAAGAAGGGTAGAAAACTTCGTGGAAAAAGAAAAAAATGCCCGTTACCAATATTCTCATTTTCCCAGTTTGTTCTCCTTTTCCTGCAATGTTTTCGAAAACCTTTTTCCTTATCCCTTCACCACACAATCCCGAGTTTTAACGAGCCTGACGGAGAAGGCTTTTTGGAAACATTGTGGGAAAAAGAGAAAATGGTGGTAAACCAGCATTTTCTCTTTTCTCACAATGTTTTCAACGCACAGACAACTACCATCATTTTAACAATGTTATTTTGTCGTCTGCATTTGCTTCCAATTTGAACCAGTTTGAAATTTTGTCGTTTAAGGTCGTTTGAACGTTGGATTGTGTGGTATGAAGTAAAATTGGGCTTGCGGCCTTAAAATGGATATAAATCGGAATAGTCCGCTCCACGTGCATGCGGACTGATACCTCACAAAATGTTTATTTCATGCGGCAGTACTTAACGAGCGTCCGTAGCTCAGTAAAGTACAAGGCTTCAACCCAAGGATGGCTCGTGCCATTTCCTTGCTCGGAAAAAAAAAATCCCAAGAAATGATTATAGTCAATGCGACGGGTTCATTCCTCTCACATCGCTCAACATTGTTTCGACTATGTTTGTTTGGAAACGCAGCCAGTGGCTTAGGAGAATGTTGTGCGGAGCAGTGCTAAAAGAATTGCAGAAAACGCATGGATAGGTGAACTGGACGCTGTGATAAAACTGAAAAAGAGAAGACAAAAAAAAGACGGGGGGGGGGGTACATTGGAAAGTATAAGGCAAGATCTAGGCCTGTATTCAGCAACCATTCTAAGAACGTTTTTTGTCGTATTCTCCAAGATTTTCCAACTGTGAAAGTAACACAACTTCTGGTGGGCTAACCATTTGGTTTAGCCAACCAGAACTTGTGTTACTTTCAAATCTGATAAATTCTTGAGAATAAGACTAAGAGTGTTCTTGAGAATGGTTGGTGAATATGTAAAGACCCAGAGTGCATAATGTGCAGACTGATCTTGCCTTACACTTTGTGAACGTGGATAAGATTTGACTCTTTGATAAACGCCTGAATTTTGGACTTAATCAAATTGAAAGCATTTTTGCCGACGATTTCATAAATGTAGCTCACATGATGAATTCTGTCCTTGAAAGAGAAGAAAACATTGTGGGAAAAGGAGAAAATGCTGGTCACCAGCATTTTCTCCTTTTCCCACGATGTTTTCAAAGGCCTTCTTCTTTACGGTTGTTAACACTCGGGATTGTATGGTAAAGGGTCAACTGATTGAATTAATTTTAATAAATTAAATTCATGGCCGCCGCTAACATTACTAAAATACCATTGAAAACGGCATTAATGTTTTTTGCAACAGCTCTGAGTTTTCATGACCTTGAGGAAAAAGGTCTTTGAAAACATTGTTGGAAAAGGAGTAAATGTGTGTCACAAGCATTTGGCCCTTTTGTTACAATGTTTTCTACCATTCCAAAGACAAATTTTAGTTTCTGAGTAACCTTTAATTTGTCGTCTGCAAATGATTTCAATTTGGACCAGTCTAAAATTTTGTCGTTTGGTAAAGAGTTAAACACTGAACAAGTAAACAATCATTTAACATTTATTTTTTTCCTATTATGATCGATCAATCATTCTTGGCAGATATGTTACCTATGTGAAAATGATTTAGTAAGAGTAGGGCAGATGAAGATCCATCAATAAACAAAGAAACATAAACTAGGACAAAATAAATAATTAGGGCTTTAAGCGTTTGATGCTGACAGGAGCAAATTGCCTTGAGCAGCGTTGACTTGTAAACAAACATTAAATCAACACGTATAGTATGTTCGCAAAACTGAAGCTACCATGGAGGACAGCGTAGATTAAAGATCAGACTACACAAAACGTGCAGTCTGATCTTACATCTACACTGTCCGCTTTGGTGAGAGATTCAGGCGAAAAATAGCATTAAAACGGCCTTATTTCCGGGGCTTTTATCCTAACAGAAAAAGTTCGTTTGTTATGTGTTTGTGGGACTCAAAGGTTATTTAAGACGACTGTTTAGTTTCGATAACCAAAGAATCTTTTTAATGATTTATCATTACTAAGCAAACGATGAATAAGTTAAAGTGAAAAGAATCAATCAATAAATAAAATGTTTAATGGTGTTTTCCTAATCGGCCACGTAGGCTCAAGAGTGTTTTTTAAATGGTTCCTCAGTATTTCTCCAAGTCTTATGCGAACTTCACATGATCAAAAGCACTCGTCCATAATTAGGTATCATATTCATTGTCTGCGCATGTCATATTCTTCGAAGATTCCACCTGTCTGCTATGACGCATCACCCATCTCATATAAAGAGGAAAAGTAGGGCTTATACCGAAGCTATTTCCCAAGCATGTAGGGGCTGTTTTAATAAATGGCCGGTGTATAGGTTATATGCTAGCTGATCATAGCTGAATGAATCGCACCAGATAGGGTTTCATCGAGTAAACGTATATTTTATTTTGAAATTCAAAGTAACGGATGTCGTTTTGAAAAGTAGTCCGGTTCTGTACCCAGAATGCCAAAATCAGATAGATGCGTATTTTAAGAATGCCATCTAGCGGAAGATAATGGTATCATATTTAGATAAGCACAATGACGTCATATCTGTTCTCATAGAGAAAAGACGGAGTTACCGATTGTTACAGGACCATCCCGTTATCTAAACACCATAATTGCACCTCTTCCTGATTGTAAAACCGTCCAGTTCGCTTACGGTTGCAGAGAAATATACATTTTGTATCATTTATAAGTGTTTCATAAAAATCTTTGATTTACAGAAAGAAATCTAATAGCCACCTTTAGACTGCGTTATACAGATAACTGCATCACATCTCATTGCTTGTGATTTCTATAATAAGTCTTTGACCAATGTACATGTAGTTCACAAGGATTACGACCCCTAACTCATCAGTAAATATCGTGTAACATCGACTTTTTCGTAAAGGCTGTTCGGCCAATCTCGGCAGCTTCCGTCTTTTAATATGAGAGTTAGGGGCCGTTGACTCACTAACTCATCGGTAAATATCGTGTAACATCGACGTTTTCGTAAGAGCTATTCGGCCAATCTCGGCAGCTTCCGTCTTTTAATATGAGAGTTATGGGCCGTAGACCTTAAATGAAATAAATGAATATAAAAGTTCCGCCCGTTCTGTACCGTTTTATCTTGATCTATGCAGTCTATATATTTTGCCCATGGCAAAAAAGCTCATACCAAGTGTTCTAGATTTTTCTTTCAGTCAGGAAAAATGTCTAATATACACTGCAATTTCTGGGTCAAATGGTCAATCTTAAAAAAGAGGTAAATCCAAGATCGTAAGTTTTGTACAGTCTGATCTTTATCTACGTCGTCCACAAAAGCAGTTCAGGTTGTGATAGGTTCTCTTAATCAACCTTTGATTAATCCATTTCAAACAATCCCTTGTTAAAACGACACTGAGGTAGAATGCTTCTGAACGCATTTGAGAACAAGCATTTTCTCCTTTTCCCACAATATTTTTTTATCCTTCATAGGCAGATCCCATCATTTGAGCCATATTAAAATTTGTCGTCCGTATGTGCTTTCGGTTCTGCCCAAGCCCAAAGCCAAAAATATTTTCGTCCGGTAGAAACTTAGTCCTTTACCACACAATCCTGAGTTTTAACGACCCTGAGGTAGAAGGCTTTTGAAAACATTCTGGAAAAAGGAGAAAATGCTGGTTACCAGCATTTTCTCCTTTTCCCATAATGATGTCTACCCTTCCAAAAGGATAATTATGTTAATTCGTCTCATTTAGATTGCCGTCTGCATTTATTTTTTTAATTTGGACAATTTAAGGTTGGACAACTCTCTTTCTCTTTTTTTTTCGTTTGCTTAAGAGTTAAAGGTTAATCTTGAATCTGCTTCAGAAGCGAGGGCAAAGAGATTAATATTTGTTGTCTCTATTGAAACGCCAAGTGGTGCACCATTTTGTTGGGGTCACGGAAAGAGGTGAGGTATTGGTCAAAGGTCGTATATCCTATCAGCGACTTTGTTGATGTATTATTAAAGAGTGGCACATTATTTGTAGTGAGAAAAAAAGAAGATAGTTTGTAGCTCCAGCGTCTAGCTTGACCAGTATTGCTTTTTGAGAATTCAAGGCTGTCGTCGCAATTAATCTTGGGTCTCTCTGCCTTTGGGAAAATATTTTCCTCGGTGGGCCGTACACTTCTACCATATCCTACCTGCAAGGGTCATCCAGAATGGTCGTATGTGTGGTATTTGCTCTTGGATGGGTAATTCTTTTTGTGCACATGGGTACTGGGCATCTGCTATTGTTCACTTTTGAAAAGTACTGTCTCAGTGGACTGTAGACCTTTCACCATGTCCAATCCATGTATGGCATTTCCTTGAGGCGGAGTTTAGCTGTTTGTGAGATCTAAAGCTTAGTACTGTTATTCAGTTTGGGCCTTTTCTTTTGAAAATGTTATCCTTCTTTGGATCTTATATCCCCATACTATGTCCTATTCATCTTGGCACGATATTTCGGCTAGATATTGCTCTTTGAGGACCCATGGATTTTACTATGCCATATTCATCTTTGGCAGTTGCTTTTGGTGGATTGTGCCTTTTGTGAACCTGAGACGTGTACCATTAAATTGGGGATTAATCACGCCTCGGGCTTCTGCCTTGGGCAGTGAGTTGGCCTATTACTCTCTGTGAAACCGAAGCTACCATGTCCTAATCATTTAGCGCTCTGGGGTTCTGCTTGGCTCAGTGGTTAGGCTGTCGAATAAGTAATCAAAGTGTTCTGGGTTAGAAGACTGCTTTTAAAACCACTATGACAACAGACAAAATTGCTTTAAACCAGCAATTTCTCCTTTTGCCACACTGTTTTCACATGTATTCATGTATTAGACCTTAATTCGTATCGATTATTCATATACATGTATACTATGGATGCTTTCAAAGCCTTCTACTGCCAATATGTTTTGGGGAGTAGTAATTTACAAAAATTGAAAGGTGGAACAGGCACAAAAGGTACTACTACCTGGTAACCAGCATTTTCTTCTTTTCCCACAATGTTTTATAGCCTTCGCAAGCCTAACACCATTACTTAAGCCACATTTATTTTGTCGTCTGCAAATGCTTTGCATTCGGAAATGTAAAAAAAAAACAAGATTGATCGTTTGGTAAAGAGTTTGTCAAGACAGGGCTAGGTTCTAATAATTGGTTCTGGCCACTGTTGATAATGTTGATAATTACCAGTGTGGTGGTGCCTCATACTCGATGTTTGTTGATTTTTACCGCCGATTTCAGCTGTGTTGTATGGAAGCTGATCCATGAGACAGAGCTATCACGTTCAGTGATATTCTTATGTAGTCAGTCATTTTTGCCAAGTTTCTCTGATTGGTCAAATACGAGTGAGATTTACTTTCAAATTTCTCAAGGGCCCACTTAACGTCTGATGCTGACCAGCTTGAGTATTGTGTTACTACAAGCATAACCACTGATGTTTTTTTTTTTTATCAAAAGAAATGTCTGTAATTCAGAATTGCAAAGTGTAAGTGATACTGTGTTACTTTATGTTTCAATATTTGGCTGTTTATGCAACATATTTATACTTTTTAAAAAAAAAACTGTAGAGAGCGCTACTCAATGGACAGTGCCCATCTTTGATCCTCCACACCGATTTGTACACCTAGCTAAAATGATCTTGAGGTACAACAAACATCTCTGACAGTATCATAGGGGATTAAATGCCTTTCTGCAAGCCCGTCTGACCACACTGTTTTGATTGCAATAAACAAGGGCTAAATCAGTATTTCCAAGACACCAGTCAAATGAATTTGCTCGGTACTAGCTGATTTCCTACCTACTAGCTGTGTCTCGTGGGCTGCGTGTGTTGGTATAGAGACTCAGGCGGAAAAAATCCTTTTGAAATCCAGGAGTCACCACCTGCTGTCCTTTTCTTTCCTTTATCTAGGCTATTTCATCATATTTTTAACTCTTTATCAATAACAAAAAGTTTAGACTCGTCGAAATTCTAAGCAGCTGCAGATAAAAATCTAAATGTACCTCAAATGGATATACTGTCTTTGAAAGGGAAGGAAACATTAGTGAAAGAGGAAAAAATGGTGGTTACTGGTGAAAGCACTAATAGTATTTCATTGCTTCCTCACAGTTCACTGTCTCTTTTTCTTCGGTACTATTTGTACTTTGATTTTATACGGAGTTGTCTTATTTCATATCATTATTTTATTTCTATAGCTTCTTTCGTCTTATACATTGCATACTTTGTACATGCCTCTATGCAGCCTTTAATTGTTTAGGACTAACGGCTTTTTGTAGCCCAGCCCCTTAAATTAGTTGGTGATAATGATTCGAGAAAATTAAGGCACCACTCGTCACACCTCGGCCATTTCCGTACCTTCATCTAACTACCAACGAAAAACCCATGGTTCGCCGAATGACAAAGCATGATACAAAACGCGCAATATTCCTAACGAATCAAAGAGGCCTACTTAAATTGACACGTATGCCCATAATATGGTGAGGGAAGAATTTGAATGAAGAAGAATATAGATTTCTTTTTTTTTTCTTTGTAGTACAAAACGCCCGTGTAAAACCTAATTGCCTCCCCGGGGACCTCGCGGGAGAGGATGTTTCTCCGTCCATGCATGTAGGAATTGGCCATATCAGTACGAGGTCATCGACCGCTTAACCCTTCACAAAATAATCCTATATTTTACTACCCTGTTAAAGAAGAAGGCCTTCGAAAACATCGTGGGAAAAGGAGAAAATGCTGGATACCAGCATTTTCTCCTATTCCCACAATGTTTTCAATTCTTTCCATCCACAAATTCAAGTACTTGAGCCAATCAGATTTGTCGTCTGCAAATGCTTTCAAAATGGACAACTCTACCATTTGGCGTTTGGGAAAGAGTTGAACTCGCGTTGAACCCAATAGTTCATAATATGAAGTCATTCTCCCCTAACTTCGCGGCTTTTTTGCCGCACAAACCCTCTGTGTGCGTGTACACGCGGTTATTGACCATACAGCTGTTGGTATTCTACCTAAATGTCCTTATTTTTTAACCCTATACTGCTTTACCAATTGGTTAAATGGTGCTTTACGTCGCTTTCAACATTATTTCAGTCATATCAGGGATATAGCTCATTTACTCATAATTATGTGTCCTGAGTGTCACCAGTACCGGGCAAGGGATATATCGAGTCTTGCTAATGGACACTCCTACGAAAAAGAACCCAGAGCCTCGAGTGAGGATCGAATCCGTTGCCTCCGGATTGTTAATCGTACCATTTCACCGATAGAAAGACCCGAAAATTACTTTGACGTTGTTATTTTTTCACCGTAAAAAATGTTCCGAACAGTGTATGTCTAAGATGCAGAAGGTTATCTCCAAGAGGAAATGAATCGATTGACTGAATGTCGAAAGGCAAATAATTTCGGGTGGTGGATTCCAGATTGTAGCCAAAATATTTGCTCCTATACAGGACAGTAGGCCTTTACAGGACAGATCAGACTGCACGTTCCTTGCAGTCTGGATTTGATCTAGACTTTGCGCGAGTTCTGAGCATAATAAAAGTTGATGGTGTAGTAGTTCTGTTGTTTCTCTTACCTATATTACATACATGTATGCATGGTCTTCCAGGAGGGTCGCTGATTCGAATTCTCAGCTCAGCCAAATTTTGTCCCAGGATTGATAATAGTCCTTGCGATAGGGTCCATCCCTCTATCATCATTAGTCATTGTTTCGGCAATGGTTGTGTGAGAAAGTATCAAATGGCTTGAGAAGAATATTGTGCGAAGTACCGGTAAAAGGAATTCCTGAGAAGCATTAACATGTGCGCTGGCCGCCGCGATATATCTCAAATAATCTTGAAAACCGCATTAACACCATACAAGCAAGTATGCTGTTATAAACTCGCACTCCATACAACTCGTATAAAAAATCAAAGCGTTGAGAACCCTGAAGTGGTATTTGTCAAGGAAGCCATTGTGTGGAATTGATAATTTGAAAGAAAAAGACAAATATTATTCAAATATTGGCCTGAAAGTCAACCTACTAAGCAAATGAATACCTTTTTTTGGTTGAAGGAAGAGTACTCATGACAAAGTTAGGATTATTTGTGTATTGGTGGTCTCCCTTTGATCATTCAGGAGGAGTCATGAGTAATGTCCCTTGACAGTAGGATGCATGATGGATAGAGAGAGAAAAACCATGTGAATATATCGAATAAAATTAAGTTTGTACCTGAAAACTATGATTTTGAAATATCTTTGGCCATCAATATTTAATTCCCAACATTACAATCAATTATTTCGATCTATAAATATTCATGCCCAATCAAATGGAGTAGCGCGCAATCATTGGATGAACAAGCCATGGGACGAACTGGTTTTGGAACGAAAAATCCCAGGACCAAGTGATCGGTAGACAAATTTTGTATCATTGCGCCAATAGAAGGCTATGAGCGAGTGAAGCTATTTTCAATCAAAAATTAGTATTTCCACGATCGATGGCCTCACCTAGTGTATTTTAACAGGCCATTTCCAATTACATATCTGAATGCTACCGAAAAACTCATTTGCCTTAGAAAAATTGAGTTTATTTGGGTTTATTTCCTTCGGTTTTGGACAAAATACGATACATGGTCTTCAAAATTCAATACTGAACACATAGTGGTATTGTCTTCGACAAATACCACAAAAAATCAGGAAAGTTAGGTCATGGTAGCTTTTGTTCTTCAGACATGATACGTGAAAGGAAATAGAAACAATATGAACATCATAATTTCAAAGATAAGTTTTCCATCTCTTCCTTCAACCCTTTGGTTGCTTAATGCTCCTTTTCGGACAGCGTAGGTCGAGATCAGATAGCAAAGAATTTGCAGACTAGTTTTAGATCTACTCTGTCAAATACGATGATACGTTTCCAGCATGAAGAATTTGGAAATCGCCTTGTTAGTGTTCTATCTACTGGCTCAAAATTTTCATGTAGTTTTCTGACCCTTTCACCGACATATGCGAAAACAGGCATTAGCGTACGACATATATCAAGATCAGACTGCACAGAACGTGCAGTCTGCTCTTGGATCTATACCGTCCGCTTGTTATGTAAAGCCTTTAAAAAAAAAATGTTTGGGTTTCAGTAGATTGTAGAAGTTCGGACTTCCGAAGAAGTCGATTCTAATAATACTGGCGTTGAAAGAGGTGAGCAGTTTAAAAGCAGGCCGCAGTACCGTCTACATAATGTACTTACGCGATGAAATACAAGTGCCGTAGATCTACGCTATTTCTTGGATATCAATTATCAGTATCTCTTAACCAAACGACAAGTTTTTGTTAAGACGACAACATAACCATGTTTTGCTCAACGTAAGGATTTTTTTTTTTTTCGAATGGGTAGGCAAATTTTGCGGGGAAAAAAAGGAAATGCTTGCTTCAAGCGTTTTTCCTTTTTCCCCACAATGTTTTTAAAGTCCTTGTTTTTTAGGGTCTTGAAAACGTAGAACTTTTTCGTGAAGGGTTAATTTGTTACCATAGAAATCTATAAATCTATTATCGTACCAAAAAAAACAGACGCGTGCAATTCTACCTCACGTTACACGAAAATGTGCTTTTCTGGCTTGTTTATCCCTGTAAATGATCTATCAGGTACTGTGAACGTTATAGAAGGGTCAAACTACGTATAAACAGGACACACACCTCGGTTTTGTCCACAAATAAAGTTTAATATTGAACTGGAGGGTAGGGTCAATAAGGAAATGACCACTCGTTTAGTGCAGGCCGAGATAGATGTTGAAATATGGCAAATAAGTCTGACCTCTAAAAAGCTGTTTAAAATGGGGTTTATTACCAAAAACTTTCCTGGAAAAATTTGATATTTTGTTAGACTCTGGAACGCGACCGCTTACCTTTCGGTGGGGATGGCGAAAACGTGTATTGCGAGTGAAAAAATGAGTTCCGTGACAAGGCCTCGCGCACAGTATCAAGAAATTTGAAATCAGATGCTCCTTCAACTGAATAGTGCGAGACCATACGATATGGCAAGGTTTCTAAATTGTTTAGCCAATCCGGACTTGCGTTACTTTCAAATTCTAAATAAAAAATAAGACAAAGAATATTCTGAAGAATGGTAGGTGAATAAGGGCCACAGTCTCATCATTATCTTCGTTAGGTGGCATTTTTCAAATACAGACCTATCTGATTTGGGCGTTCTGGGTACAGAACCGGACTACTTTTCAAAACGACAACCGTTACTTTGAATTTCAAAATAAAGTAAACATTCACTCAATAAAACGCTACCTGGTACGATTCATTCAGCTATGGTCTGCTAGCATGTACAAAAACAGCCCATACAGGCTTGGGTAATAGCTTCGGTATAAGCCCAAACACTTCTTGTTGATAAGTCTCTGGAAAAAACCATGCACGAATCCTGGTTTCCCTAAAATCTATATTTAGAAACTGTATCCAAAGATGTGCAGTAAAACAAGAGTATTTGTGAAAACTATTTTCCCTTTTGAAATAATTAATTTTTTGATTCTTGGAGCGAAAAAAAGGCTACATTTTTCCACAGATGTTTCGTTTATAGCCATATTCTCCATTGCTACTTTATTAGCGGTGTATTAATATTGATCCTGCACGGGATGTAGTGATGCGTCATAGCAGGTCGAATATTCGAAGAATATGATAAGCGCAGACAACGCCGGTCTCATAGAAATGGATGGAATTTCCAATCGCAAAACGACCATCCTAAATGCCGAACCTGCAAAGAGAGATGTTGTACCTAACGAGGGATTCCTCTTTTCATCGAGTAACTTCACAGGTATCGATGTAGTGAACGTTATTATTATATACCAGTAAATTTCCCCGATCAAATACATGCGTTGAATCGGATGAAATAACACACACGACAGAAAAAAATCCGTATCTACACTCAGTGAAATACGGTCCCAAATATGGTATGCTGACGTGTCTCGTGCACGGACTAAGCATGCATTGATTTGCGATTGGATTGGTCAAAATGTTACGCTTTAATATCAATCCGCCATTCATGAAAACAGACTACCATCCACACTATTAATTGTCTCTTTTTGTTTGCCGTTTTCCAATAAAATGTTAACAATTGCAAAATGTTGTCGTTGAAAGTTGTAGGTATATAATAAAAGGAATATTATGTTGTAGTAACTTTCCTTTTCTCGCTGCGTAAGAAAATTTTGACATCGCGCGAGACCGAAGGTCTCGCGCGATATCAAATTTTCTCACGCTGCTCGAAGTAAATACAAGCACCAGGAAAGTTACTACAACATAATATTCCGTATGTATACTAGACATGCTCTGGCAAAAGGGGGTCTTAATGTATCTCCGTGATCCAAGCAGGTCATCACATAATTATGAATCCATAAAATACAATTTGTATAAAGCCCGACTTAATCATAAGGTACACTGGCCCATTGACAGGCAGAAAATTTACTAAAAGCAAAGTTTCGACCCAGGTCAGCCTGCGCGGACTGGGGTCGATACTTTTTGCAGATGCATTAAGTCTCGCTTTCACAGAGCACGGCTCCTATATTAATTATGAATCTTTTGCACGAAGGTATTCGAAGTCGTCGGCCACAGTCTCTTTTGGGTTGGGGGTGAGGGAAAGCAATTATTTGCAGGGAGTACATGGAGCTTAAAAGGCATAAATTTTCAGGCAATTACGCACTGTCTCAGCTAATCAGATGACTACTCTAGAACTTAAAGGACCAACTAGAATCAAAAAAGGTTCACGAATACGGTCTTAATATTTTTCCACTCTAACGCTGTTTTGCCAAGTGATCGATTTGAAAAACAAGGAGCACATGTATTTTGTACCCGATCGATTATTAACTTGACAAATGAACTATTGGGAATCGTACATTTACTCTGTAACATTGAAAAATATAAGCACGACCTGACGATCTTTTCGGGGCAGTAATGAACCAAGAAGTACCAAGATCAGACTGTGGAGCTATTGCAGTCTGATCCTACATTTGCAATATCCGCTTATAAAACATTTTTCCACAAAACAACTGTCAAACCGTATTACATGGGCTTTTATTTTCGCTCTCTAAATTTTATTTCATTTATTTAGCGCTAATGGGTAAAGGGCAGATGTTAACGAACTCTATAATAGGTGAGGTATATAAATTAATGGGATTATTTTTATGCGCAAGTTTTAGTGGCATGTTGTTTACGTCATGACTCGCGACATCCTGTACACTTATTCGTACCACCATGGTGACATCATGGCTAAACATAAGCAATAAATCGTTTAAGGTCTACGGCCCCTAACTCTCATATTAAGAAACGGAAGTTGCCGCGATTGGCCGGAAAGCCTTTACGAAAACGTAGATGTTTACCGATGAGTTAGGGGCCGTAGACCTTAACCTCCAAGAAATGAGCTCGAGTTTTATTGACCCTGAGGGAGAAGGCTGTTGAAAACATTATAGGGAAAAGAGGAAATGCTGATAAACGGCATTTTCTCCTCTTTCACAATGTTTATACCCTTTTAAAGACAGATTTCATCGTTTGGGCCATATGTGAGTTGTCGTCTTCAAATGCTTTCAAAATGCACCAGTGATTTTTATTTTTTTCGTCTAGTAACATAACATAACATAACACAATATCTCTTTATTACACCAAAGTATTATACAATACAATATGGGTAAATAATACAAATAGGATTGTGAAATAAAACTAATGGAGTTCCGGGAAAAAAAAAAAAGTCACAGACAGGGAGTAAGATAAAGAAAAAGAGAGGTAAAGATTTGTTTTCAGAGCACACAGTTTAAAATGGTGGTCTGTCGGAGCATAGCATTGTGGGGGACAGAGAGAAAGTGGCAATAATGGCAATAATCAGTAAAGAACATAGGCATCTGACATATACAGTCCTCGCCCCTATCTCCGGTACAAAGTGCGTAATATACATATAAGATTGACAAGATCAAAGGCTTAAGTTTTGCATACATGTATACCAGTAGATATAACGTAAGGATCGAAGCAGTTTTAACCGTCTGTAGCGAACGACAAAATTTTAGACAGGTCAAAACTGAGAGCATTTGCAGACGACAAATTAAATTTGGCACAAATGATGGAATTTGTATCAGACAGGGTAGAAAACATTCTTGGAAAAGGAAAAAATACTGGTTACCAGCAATTTCTCCCTTTCCTACAATGTTTTCAAAAGTCTTCTTCCTCAGGGTCGTTCAAAACACGGGATTGTTTGGCATAACGTTAAATTGCCGGTTGCCTTAGTTTGTTGTCTTCATTTCCGCCGAGCCCCGGTAGCCCAGTCGGTAGCGTGCAGGACTTGAGAAGACGGGGTCCAGGGTTCGATCCCTGGCTACGACCCCTGGCTCAGCCAATTTCTTTCCGAGGATTGGTGATAGTCACTGCGACAGGATTCATTCCTCTCCCACTGCTGACCATTGTTTCGACGATGATTATGTGGGAAAGCAGCCAGTGGCTTGGAAAGAAAATTGTGCAAAGTACTGGTAAAAGAGACTCCAGGAACGCATGGATAGATGCACTGGCCGCCGCGATATAA
Organism: Hippopus hippopus; assembly: GCA_946811185.2. Lineage (NCBI taxonomy): Eukaryota > Metazoa > Mollusca > Bivalvia > Cardiida > Cardiidae > Hippopus > Hippopus hippopus. Next base: position 36,388,959 of record OX328097.1, read on the forward strand.
CTGAAATAATGTTGAAAACGGCGTTAAACACCATACAGTCAATCAATCAATCAATCAGTCTTTATTGCCAGAGCTTAGCCAATTCTTGTTATGGACTATATATCTGTGACAATAAACTCTTCATTTGTTCCGTAATTGTCATCTCTGAAAAATTAAAGTCAGAATATATGGAATGGAAGGACCTGGCTACTCCTGGTACATTTCCCGGACCTTGATAAAAAAAATAATACACTTCCCGGACCTTGATAAAAATAAATAATACACTATTGCAGGCGCGATGTTCATGATTCGTTATACATTCGTCAGTTTTCAATTCGTTACACTGTTACCCATAATTCATCAACACTGACCTACTCATTTCGTATTCGGATCATAATTCACATAATTCAAACTTGACCCGAATAAGATGACTTCAGTGTGAATGAAATTATCATATTCAGCTTGAAGAAAGAACTCTATTGTTTCAAATTTAGGCCTGTTTTTCAAGCACGAAAAACTAGTGAAGTATTGAGGGATGAAGATCCGGCACTGTGCTGTGTAGACTTATCTATAAATTGTCCATAAATTTGAAATACCTGCAGTTTGTCCTCAGCACCCTGGATCCCCAATTGATGAATTTAGTAAGCTGTGTGAAAAGTGATTCACATTACACAAAACGAACAAATAAATAATTGCCGCTAAAATATAGTTGAAGTATCATCAAATTTAGCTGACCTCTGGGACAGGGGAATTTAATGCTTCTTCTAACGCATTATACATAACAAGTCGTCGCCATAATATGGATTCGTTTTGTATAAAAACCGACTGGATCAGCGGGTAAAATGGGGCTTTGACATGCACAAATTTTACCCGTAGCAATAAAGTTTCATCCCAGGTCAGCCTGCGCAGGCTGATATGAGTGGACACTTTTCGCAAAAACATTTAACTACCCATATACAGAGTACGTTTACTTGGATTATATTCCTGATCACCTTTTGCAGCATTGCCGCAGTTATATTGTCCAAGAGCTGATTGCAGTAATGCTGTTTTCAACAAAGAAGGGTAGAAATTAATTAGATTCCACGAATAGCGCTACTTTACTTCCTTCTAAAACACGTTTGTGAATTGTAATAAACCGTTCATTGATTCTTCGCTTAATTTGAACTAAACTTTTAAATGATTCTTAACCCTTAGGCTGCTAAGCGCGACTCACTGACCTTATGCGGACAGTGTAGATCAAGATCAGACTGCACAGAACGTGCAGTCTGATCTTTGATCTACACTGTCTGATATGGAGATATTTTCCTCTCTAAAATACCTTTTAAATAGCAAAATTTGGATTTCTTCTATCGGCTCAAAAGTTTTCATTCACTTCTTTAGCATGATAAGGGTTGATACTTGAATACAAGTTAAAAACGTTGTTACAAAAGAAGACGTTACGAGAATTTCTCCTTAGGTCAAAATGTTTTCAAAAGTGGTCTGCTGGAAAAATTAAGAAAATTCGTCCACAGAAAGAAAAGTACTACAGATCTACTTTTCTTCGCGGCGATAAAAATTTTGTCGACAGTACAATGCATTTAGCATTTCCGGTTAAACATCGGAACAATGTCGGGCTAAACCCTGACTAAAAGAAGTATCAAATGTCGGTCAAAATAGTTGACACACTTTCTAGAACCGAAGGTCTAGGTGACAAATTTTGATAGATCTGTTTTCATGAAGAAAAAAATTACGGCCATCTATTTAAGTATGCAGTGTGGATGTAATATAAATTTGTCAAATTTGACAAGTATGACTAGCGGGCTAAGAGAATTTCGGACTCGCGTACTCATGCATGGCGGTCGCTCCGCTGTTTTGTGGTTTTCACAGGAGTGATTGTCCCTTTAAAACGCTAATTATTACATACTAATTAAACTGTTTACGTGTACGATGGACAAAGGCCCGCACGTAAAACGATTCGCCCCAGTTACTTGGAGCGATGTGACAGTTAACCCAACACGGTACAAGCTAATTGTTAAACCTACCTAAACTTAGTACAAATTATACGAATGACAAAAATGAGGAGCGTGAAATGTTGTTTTATCGTCTCTGTGGAAATCATTGTGGAAAACGAAGCAATTGTTTGTTACAAGCAATTTCTCCTTTACCTGCAATGTTTTCCAAAATGCTGTTAAAGTCATGGGCTTAAAATGTCATACTGGTACATTAATGTTTTAAAGTACATTTTCAAGTCACTCTGCACGCGAAACAAATTATGATAAAGGTAGATAGCCTATAGCGAAAGTGACTATTTTGAAACAAAAACCAAATGTATATAAGTTTTTTGTACAAAGCCTGACCCCTAAATGTATCGGGTATTCTAGAAATACGAGAACAAAAAAACCTTGCATACTATGCAAAGGACAATTCTAATTTTAATTCTATACCAAAACTAACGTTACAGCATTCTAACCACTCAAACCTAAAACCGCATACCAAATAAAATGATTGGGACACTTTTTCTTCGGTAAAAGGAGAATTCAAGTAATTCCGTTTTCAACATGATACATGTATTATGCAGTCTTACCTTATCTACACTGTCCGCAAATATAGACACAAAGTTGGTTTGACCATTAGGCCTATTTGCTCGTTGAATGAGCCAACAGACTACTGTGTTCTAAGTTTATGTGCTTTCCTGATACTTGTTGTAGGTTATTGATAAGGAAATATGATAATATATGACCATTGCTCTGTTAAAAGGGGGTTTAAGGCATCTGCAAAAAGTATCGACCCATGTCAGCCTGCGCAGTCCGCGCAGGCTGACCTTGGTCGAGACTTATTGCTATTAGTCAAATTCATTGATGACTTACTTGGTATAATTCATCACGAAGATACATTAAGCTCCCTTTTGCCGTCCTCGTTGACCCAGTTTCGATTCATTCTGTAATGCATGGAGAGTAACGTAATGCTTAAACCTGGGTTCCGAGGATGCCTTTTGACAGAGCGTCGCTTTAAGTGAAACGAAACCATTTTATTTTGAACGGATTGTGAAACGAATTCTACTACTTGTAGTAATTTCTCTCGAAACTAGATTCTTGGAAACCAAACCAGGGTACGTATTCACCAAGCATTCTGAACTGGTTTCTTGGTCTAATTCTTTTTTTTTTATTTCAATGTAACAGAATTTCTGATTGGCTAAAAGTAATTTAACAAGCTGTGGCAAAACGGGTTTAATGCATCTAAGAGATGCATTATACCAAGCAACATGTTACTACAGGTCACGTTGTTGCTTAACCTTTAAGGAAGGAGAAAATTTTGGATTTCTTCAAAGTCCAGGGCATTTGCAGGCGACAAATTAAATGTGGTTCAATAGATGGAATTGAGTCTTTGATTGAGTAGAAAACATTTAGGGAAAAGGAGAAAATGCTGGTTACCAGCATTTTCTCCTTTTCGCTAAATGTTTTCTAATCCTTCTGCCTCATGGTTCTTAAATCTCGGGATTGTATGGTAAAGGGCTGACCCTTTGCTGTAGACAGTTTTAAGCACCATTTTGGCTATTTGAAAAAAAAAATCAAACTCCAATTACGAGTGAATTAATCATCAGGTTATAGTTAGGCACTTAAACTGAATTGAATAATAACGATTGGTTACTTCTTACCGGCATCTTCCGGCGTAACTCTGTTCTGCCTGAGTATTTTGGCTACGTTACCTTTTTGCACTTATCATGATAGAAAATATTACACATTAATTGATCATGTTTTTGTAACATGTTGACCCAGTTAACTTATTAAGCGTTGCTATGATCTAGATAATAACTTTTTGAATGCTTCTTCGCATCGTCCAATCATATCTAATAGATATATGTGATTCTTTACCTCTAATTTTGTTAGCAACTTGTCTATTTCTGCCAATGGCCCTACGGCACGTGTACTTTTATGAGTATACTGCTTCTCAGAGCTTAGGGCCACCACCTTTATTTAGGTCAAAATCATGCTTCCGGCTAATTATTCACTGGAAACATGTACTCTTGCAGGTTGAAATGTATGTAGCTTATTCTGTAATATTACATTTGACTAAATTATCAGGCGTTTAAATATCTTAAAACCCTGGATCGGTTATTACACGATCCCTTATCAAACGTGTGCAACTCTTTAAACACGATGAAATAATAGATAATGTTCAAGTTAAAGGTAAATGCTGGTGACAAAATAAATCCAGCTAAACTGCTGGTATTTGCCTTTGAAAGTGTATAAAAGATTGCGAGAAAAGGTGAGAATGCTAGTTACCACCATTTTCCGCTTTTACCATAACGTTTCCAAAAGCGTTCTTCCATAGGGTTGTTAAAACACATTGTGCCGTGTACATGTAGTTACCGTTAATATTATCTTAACCTTTTATCAACAATTGATATGAATATCTGTACACGAAACATTCTATTCTATTAATAAATTTTAATAATTCCAGTACCGGATATCTATTCTTCTGTCGATAAGTTATTTGAATACCAGTACAGAATATCTCTCTACAATTCTATAGATAAGTTATATCAGTATCAGTACATGATATGTATTTACGCTTTCGACAGATTATATGAATATTAGTGCATGTAATAATACCAGTACACGATATCATCTATCCTATCGATAACTCATTTTAATACCAGTATATAATATGAGGTTATTTAATATGCTTGGGTACAATACTGAATTCTATTGGATGAGTACACTGCAGAACCAGTCTATATTTTGGGCGAAGCCTAATACTTGTCGTTTACTTTAAAGTCAATACGGAAGTGTGAAATAAAGAGGTCATTTAAAATGTTTGGGTACAATACTGAATTCAACTGGATGAGTACACTGCAGAACCAGTCTGTATTTTGGACTCGGCTGTCGCCTCGTCCAAAATATAGACTGGTTCTTCAGTGTACTCATCCAATAGAATGTATTGTAACCAAGCATGTTGAATAACCTCATACTATTCCATCGGTAAGTTATGTAAATCGCAGTACCTGATATCATCTATTTTACCGACAGTAATATGAACAGCAGTACAATGTTTATGATACCTACGATTCTATAGACAAGTTATCCAAATATCAGTTCATGGTATCTGCTGTTCAATCGATTACAACATATTTTTTAATTGTAAATGTAAGCCACTGGTCAAAAATACAGCATTACAGAAAAACGCATATAACATTTTATACGCCCCACTTAATTATTCTAAGACTAGTACATGATATCTGCTATTATATCGATTATTATGTGAATTCCAGTACATGGTATCAAGTATTCTATCGACAGATTATATGAATACCAGTACAATTTATCATATCTAAATTATATTATGGCTATTACTCCTTTGAATATATACGGTCTGCCTAACCTATGCCCACTTTCGTGCAACCTTGTGCTGATGGTTTGCCTGGATACACTTACCCGATTCGGAGTGCGCAATGATTCTGAACTCCCGGATACGCCCCTGAAATGTGCCCATACTATTGAAACTTACCCATCAGTATGGTACACATCAAGGGCTTCGCCAACACCTTAATGGGATAAAAATCTTCTGTCGGTATTATTGAATAGAGCTCTGAGGTTGTGACTTGCTGTGCAGTGGAATCGAAGTAAATAATTCCGTCCGTCAACGAATTTGTTTGTGCAAAACACAGATCATGACCATCACGACTTTGGTCTCGAAAACTATAAATTACCTTTTTTGTTTGAAATACAATATGGTTCGCGATGTCCTCTCAACTGGTTTCATGTTTCCCTATTCATAAATCCAAAGCAATTTAACTGTATCAAACACCCTGACCTTTTTCTCTATACCGAAACGTGCACGTTTGCCGATACTTTTTTTTTTGAAAGGGGGGGGGGTGTATTCAGCGATGTTTTGAATAGTTTGAGTTAAGCATATTTTGTTCACGTGTATATGATATAATGATACATTATAAAATGAGCGTATTATAATACAATAATGAAATTAATAATCCAAATGAATCATTTTGAAATAAGTAAGTACATGTACTGAAGAAAGAAATGGGAAAAAGAAGCAACTCTCTCTCTCTCTTTTTTTTTTCCAACCTTACAACCTTATCACTATATCTTTGCGACAAATGCATCTACAGGCGTATTTTGGGAGGTTTTTTTACCGATAATACCTTTAAAACATCATTTCGTACTGTTACAACCGTCAAGTCGCAACCAATGCGCCTTTCCGGGGCACTTAACTCCTTACAAAACTTTACCAAAATTTAAGACCAGTCCATATTGAAAGGATACGCAGACGACAAAGTAAATGTAACTTAAAAATTTAAATCTCTTTCCGATAGGGTAGAAAACAATGTGGGAAAAGGAGAAAATGCTGGTTACCAGCATTTTCTCCTTTTCACACAGCGTTTTCAAAGACTTTCTTTCTCATAATCGTTTAAAGTCGGAATTGTGTGGTTGAGCATTTACTTCAGATAGACAGACCGAAGCATCCGACGTGTCATTCAGAATGATTCAGCCACAACTGATAGACTTACACACAGAACCCGAACACCTTGCCCAGCATTATCTCATTTGCATAAATTTAAGGTAGGTAATTTTGCTACCCATTTCACTTTTCCTCTATAAACAAGTTAGAAAAATAATTCAAAGAAATCTCACATTTTATGAAGACCATCAATTTTGACAGTTGAACTAACACGGTATTCTAGGTCAGGGTCATTGGGCAAACCATGGTGATGTGTTGATCAAATCAATGGACTGTATTACGATGGCGATATTCACATACGCCTTACATTTCTTCGCCGGAAATAGACCGATTTACTGCTCGTAAAATTATAAGACTCCACTTAAAAGTAACCCATACAAGAGTCACAAAATGAAGTCTAAATCTTTCTAAATACGTTTCCGGTGACGGACAGTTTGTAAACTGATTTACAACGTTATTTATCTGTTTCGTTGGAAATTTTCAAAGACAATCGATAGTTGTGAATAGCTTCAATGTAGTTGTTGTTGTCGTTAATAAATTATTTTCATTGGCGTCGCCAGAAAAAAAGTCATTTGTAAAATAAAAACTCCTTGACACGGAAGAGGTTTGATGCCTTTACGGAATCAACCGAGTTGTGCCGAGTGATCTCTCAGCTGTATTACAAAGGGCGATGCTCGTATTCATAATCATATTCTTTCATTCATTTTGTCGTAAATGAATAACACTCTACTAAAAAAAATACATGAGTCAGAATTTTCAATCACAGATTATCTAAATACATTTTGCTGTAAATTCATTTTCTAACGTGATTTAACAATTTCAATGGCAGTTCTCACCGATGGATTGGTAGATCAAATACTTCACTGTAGTTTTTATTGTAGTTGATTAATGATTCTGGCGCCGCCATGTTTCAAACCATGTGATTGAAAGTATTTAGGATGGAAATCTCCATGGTATAGACGACATTAGAATTAATTACGGAATCGGCAGAGTTGTGATGACTGGGTCAGGGTCCGATTAATTAAGAAATAACGCGTATGTCCGCAAAGCTTTGACCAGTCACGGTACTACATGCTTCTCTCAACTCAACGATAAGAAAATTTGTGATTGCCATTTTACGCTGAAGTCACGGGTAGTTATATGATAGAAAATGTTTCTTACTGAAGCCCAGAATATTTCAAATTTACTTCTTCACTATTTATCATTTCAACCGACTAAATATTTAGCAAAGTTTGGCTTTATTCCTGGGAAATCCCCAAAACATTTGTGGTATATTATTTATCATTGCTATTCAAAAACAGATGTATTTGACATTTCTATTTGTATTTCAACATGACATCTGACCTGGCTTGACGTTCACCTAGTTACCTCATGAAAGAAATTTGCAGTACGTTTTAAGATACAAGCTTGAACTATATGTCAAACCACAATGGGGATATTCGGATTTTCTGAACGCCGAATGATCGGACCTACTTTAAATACCGAACAATATTTTTGTAGCGTCAAATGGTTATTCTATAATTTTGACGCTTTTTTTCGCGATTTGATAAAACTTAGTCTGATTTTTGCTTGCTTCTTTGAACGTACCAACAATATATCATATTTGTATAAGTTTCCACAAAACATTTACAAGAGGGCCATAATGGCCCTGTATCGCTCCACTGGCTTATAAGTACAAACCAAACATGCAAAAAATTACAGTTCTAGGCCAAATGGTTTCGTACAAGAAGACTTATTAAGTTTCCTCTATAAAAGCCCATGTTAAAGTTGTGACCCCAGGGCAAAGTCATTTTTGACCACAGAGCTATAATTACTTGAATCCTGGTAGAGGTCCACAAGATAAAGCCACATACCAATTAATACAGGTCTAGGCTGTATAGTTAAAAACAAGAAGAGTTTCAAAGTTCCTCAATATAAAGACCCTGTAAGACATGAGACCCCTTAGGTGGGGCTTATTTCAATCCCAGGGCTAAATTTTGATTAAATTCAGAAGTGATCCAAATTTGGTAGCCCTAGCATTTGTGGTTAGGACACCAGGGCTTTTATCTGAACAATTTTGGAAGAGGCCTCTTAGATGATGACCCTCATGAAATATTACAGCTGTATCTCAAAAGAGGGACAAGTCCGATCTTTAAAGTTTTCACTATATAAGCCTATGTAAAAGTTGTGACTTCTTGGAAGCGGCCAATTTTGACCCCAGAGCTATAATTTGAACAAACTTGGTAGAGATCCATTAAATGAATATACATGCAAAATTTGGAAGCCCGAAGTTTTACGGTTAGGAACGAAAAGATTTTTAAAGTTTTCACTATATAACCCTATGTAAAACGTGTGACTGCCAGGGATGGGCCAAATTTGACCCCTGGACTATACTATGGGCTATCTTGGTAGAGGCCTACTAGATAAAGCTACATGCAAAATTTGGTAGCCCTAGGCCTTGTGATTAGGAACAAAAAGATTTTTTTATAGTTTTCACCATATAAGCCCATGTAAAACTTGTGACCCCTAAGGCGGAGCCAATTTTGACCCCAGTGCTATAATTTGAAGAAACTTGGTAGAAGTCCATTAGATGAAGCTACATGCCACATTTGGTAGCTCTAGGCCTTATGGCTTCGGACAAGAATATCTGAAAGATTTTCACTATATAAGCCCATGTAAAACTTGTGATCCCTGGGGTGGGGCAAATTTTGGCCTCAGGGCTATAATTTGAAGAAACTTGATAGAAGTCCATTAGATGAAGCTATATGCCAAATTTGGTAGCTCTAGGCCTTATGATTTCGGACAAGAAGGCTTTGAAAGATTTTCAATATTTTTCAGTTTTGTTGCCATGGCAACAAGAGTTTTAAAAGGAACTTAATTATTTTACGAATTCTGAAAATGACTGACAGGATCATTTCTGTGCAGAATTGGATGGGTAGTTTCAGAGATGTTTGAAATAAAAGTTAACGCAGGGACGGACGGACGGACGGACGCACGGCGGACACAGGGCCATGAAATAAGCTCGCTGGCCTTCTGCCAGTGGACCTAAAATTACTTTGTTCTACAGTAACTGTTAAAGTGCAAAACAAATGAGCCATGCTCTGGTAAAAGGGGGTTTAATGCATCTACGTGATGGGGAAGATTTGGGAGAGATTTGGGTAGAATTTGGTAGATTTGGGAACTTCATGCCGCCCTTCAGTGTCGCTTTTTTGTGTTTAATATGTCAACAGTCTTTCAGTCTTTTCACAGCCATACGTACTTAAATGTTGCTGCTGTACCAGTGCAACGCACAATACTCTTTCCAAGCGGTGAAGCCATTCGTTACTTACCCACATATCCATGCCAAAACCATATTTAGTGGTGCACAAAAAGAGAAATCTGTCGTCATGATGTTCTTTAATCAACGAATTTAGGCCGAGCCGAAGTTCAATCTCACAACCTTTGAATTACCAGCTGTGTGCTTGACCGTTCAGAAAGCGGTGCTCGGATAACTGAAAGGCTCGTTAATCTAATAATTTCTCAAATCTAGAGGTCAGCAATATACTTTACAAATGAAACACATAAACTCTATTCTAGGTGAAAAGATTTTCGACTTGTCCAAGTTGAAAACGTTTGCTGGTGACAAAGAGTGTGAACCAAATGATAAAATTTACATCTGGAAATGCAGAAAACATGGTGGAAAAAGGAGAAAATGCTTGTTATTAATATTTCTCCTTTTAAAACCATGTTTTCCAAAAGCTTACTTCCTTAGATTAGGTAAAAGTAATTGGGTGAAGGGTTAATTTGTCTTGAGACAGATAAGTGGACAAACAGAATTATAAACAAAAAAGTCAATCTTAGTTGTATATCAGTTTTTACTATTTCATACCATTTTTGTCCGGCAGACTCTATACAAGTTGAACTAACAACATACAAAACAATAGTGTTACTAAAATACCAAACTTCGAAGTTCAAACCATAATAGAGAAATCCAGTAACACAAAAAGTAGTAAGTTCATAAGATCTTCAAAACATGTCTTGAATTTCAAGCTGGCATAATTCGCAGACTAATTCTCAATCATGTACTAGTAAATCCATATTTTTCCTTTACCTTGCATGCTAGTAACCAGATGGAAACCTTGAAACCCTGGCTTTAACATAAGCCTTTGCAAAGTATGCCTTTCGAGAAAAAAAAGGGCCAACAAAATAATCCAATATATAAAAGCCCCGCACAAGGCCTTCATCTCCGCTTTAAGTGTCTGTTTTTGCCCCGGCCTTGCCTTCTTATTTTTCATCTTATTTGTCAGTCTTTTTCATTTTCAAAGCCCTCAAGACTAAGCCTTGTCTGGTGTGCTTAAAAATACAGGGGCAGAGAAAAAGTCGACCATAACACACCAAGATTAACACCTTGTAGTCTTCCTAAAACTTTATTCTATGGCTTACAAAAAGGTCAGATGCTATTAAACGAGCCTACCTGGGGAAATAGCTTGGGATAAAAGATATGGTTCTTAATGAATTTGTCAAAAAGCACTATCTTGTAAAAATACCTTGTAAAAATTGAGGTAGAAATGGTTATTAAACTTTGTTTGAATAAAATTCATACAATTAACACTTAAAATACCCTGCAAAAATATTGTCTGAAATGCCACTTCGACTTTCTTCTTTAACCTTTCACCAGATGACAAAATTTTGAATTCATCCATATTGATAGCATTTGGAGACAAAAAATAAAATGTTGCAGAAATGATGAAAAAGTAGAAAATGCTATTTCTCCTTTAACCACAATATTTCAAATGCATTCCCCCAATTGAAAGCATTTGCAGGTGACAAATCAACTGTGGTTCAAATGATGAATTTTGGCTCTGAAAGGATTTAAAACATTGTGGGAAAAGGAGAAAATGCTGGTTACCAGCATTTTCTCCTTTTCCCAAAATGTTTTCAAAACCTTTCTTTGCCAGGGTCATTAAATCTCAGCATTGTGTGGTGGAGCGTTAAAGGAATTATAATGCCGATAACAAACCAATTCAACATGCAGTCTATTTCCAAAGTAAAAGGCATTAAATCAAACTGTTCATCCCCTAGTCTACTTGCCTAGATGAAAGGAACATCTTTATTCAAGAAGAATGATCTATATATAGCAAAAGTCACAGCTATTTTTGGCAAAAAATATCTTGACAAAATATTGGAGTGTAAATCAAGATTAATGCGCACATTCAATTCTGTATAATCCTAATCTACACTCTCAACAAAAACATTTAACCAGCATTTTCACCTTTTCCACCATGTTTTCCAAAGCATTATTTCCCATGTTTAAGACACTGTATTGTTTGGTGCAGGATTTAAATTGCCATATCTAGATTGTTTTGAGAGTCTGAACATTTTCCCTCATGATTCCTATAATCTATCCTGGGTATCGATTAACCCCTTACAAAACAACCTTGTGCTTTAACCACCCTGAAAAAGGTGGCTTTTGAAAAAATTATTGGGAAAAAAGAGAAAATACTGGTAAGCAGTATGTTCTCCATTTCCAACAAGATTTTCTACTATTTCAAAGACAAAAATCATTTTTTAAGTTTGTCCTCTGCAAATATTTTCAATTTTGTCAAGTCTAAAATTTTGTCATTTGGTAAAGAGTTAAAGAAAATTTCATTTTATTGAAATGAGTATTTCTGAAAAACAAAATAAAATAATCATGAAGTAGCACACATTCTTGTTTTCTTCTTATTTATAGATCCTCTGTAAGGAAATAAAAAGCACTTCATCTTTAGCTATTTATACTGCATTTATATAAATCTGTTAACCCATTACCACACAATCCCTACTTTTGACGACCCTGAGAAAGAAGCCTTTGGAAAACATTGTGGGAAAAGGAGAAAATGCTGGTAACCAGCATTTTCTCCTTTTCCCACAATGTTTTCTACCCTTCACAAAACAAATTTCAAATTTTCAGTCACTTTTGTTTTGTCGTCTGCAAATGCTTTCGACTTGGACAAACCTAAAATTTTGTCGTTTGGTAATGAGTTAAAAACACATGTAGCACTTTAACTTAAATGTAGTTATGTCAATTCCTGCTTTCTATTAGCACTGAACTGGAGGTTTTTTTGTGCTCAGTGGAAGCTGCATGGGTCGATACTTTTTGCAGATACATTGAACTCCCTTTTCACCTAGCACAGATACTTTATTAACTCTTTACCAAACGACAAAATTTTAGACTTGTCCAACTTGAAAGCATTTGCAGATGACAATATAAATGTGACTGAAAAACTGATATTTGTTTTGGTAAGAATAAAAAACATTGTGGGAAAAGGAGAAAATGCTGGTTACCAGCATTTTCTCCTTTTCCCACAATGTTTTCAAAAGGCTTCTTTTATAGGGTCGTTAAAAGTCGGGATTGTGTGATAAAAGGTTAACACATATTTTTTTTTCTTCGTGAAGAGACAGTCTTGAAGGTATCGCAATACTCTGAGCCAAAAAGAGGAATTGCTCTTAATGAGCAATTTTTCAATTCAACAAAGTATTCTTATTTATCTAAATGACTGCAAACAGTCTAAAATAGTAAACCTCAAAATTAGCTAGTACCTAAATATCTGGAAAAAAATCCAGTCGCAGCTAATTTTTTCTCCCAAGATAAATTGTGAAAATATTAAAGAAAATACTCTAGGAATTAAAATGCCATTAAACAGTCTTATCACAACATGAAAATGTTTCGGAAAAAGGACCACATACATGTAATATACCTTCCAACAGTACAAATATAGTATTGTATTGGTAAAAACTCTAACCCTTCAAGTGTTCTAGGTATTATTTACCTAAGCAAAGTAAACTTGACAAAATCATAAAAATACTTACACCTTTATATAGGGTGCTGAGCATCAATAAGTTTTTTTTTTTTGAAATGTTGATCAAGATCTGACAGCACAGAGCATGCAGTCTGATCTTGGATCTACGTTGTCAAAATATTCAAGTAATATTCTGTCCAACACTTCGGTTTTTTCGGTGCTGACAGCAAAAAAGAATTTCAGAGAAACAAATTTGCAGTAAGAAAAAGATTCTAACATACTCAACCATTGTGACAAAAGGAGAATTAGCTTGTTACAAGCAATTCTTCCTCTTTTCCCCTATGTTTCCATTTCTTTTCAACTACATGGTAAAAAATAATCTGCATATGATAATGAGCTGAACAAGGTAAAATTATGAAAATGAACTATAAAAGACTAAATTTTCACCCCAATACTCTATGTTTAATTGTCTCTGCAAAATAAGACCTTTAAAAAAATTGTGGCAAGGTGAGAAACTGCTTTGCCACAATGTTTTCAAGAATGAAATCTCAATGTGTACTACTTGAGCATTTTAAATCAAGTTTGCCCGAGATAAAACTTCATTCCTGAGACATAACTGAGGATACAATGAGCAAAAGATTATCTTTGCACATATCAAAAACTTTATATTCTGTTTATCTTACCCAAATACCTTACAGAGACCAGAGGTTAACCCTTTCCCACACAACCCCGAGGAAGAAGCCTTTTGAAAATATTGTGGGAAAAGGAGAAAATGCTGGTAACCAGCATTTTCTCCATTTCCCACAATGTTTTCCACCTTTCCAAAAACAAGTTTTAATTATTGAGTCACATTTATTTTGTTGTCTGCAAATGCTTTCAATTTGGGGAAGTCTAAAATTTTGACATTTGGTAAAGAGTTACAATAGATTAAAGTATCTTCTAAACAGTAGGGTATTTTTGCCTTCCCCCACCCCCCCCCCCAAAAAAAAAAACAAAAATGTGACAAACAGGGTGCCGGTTTAGATTGCAATTTTTCCACTTGTCATAATGTTTCATGATCTGCGTCAGTATCCAGAGTTTGTTTCATTTTTGTTAACTTTTTATCCCACTTAATCAAACCAATCTGTGTCTAACATCTACAAAATATTGATTCTATATGGGAGTAATAAAGCTTCCACAACAACTTGGTTGTTCATGTTGGGATGCCAAGATAGGACGGGCAGACATGTCATGCTTAACTCCCAGTGTACAACAACAAGGTTTCACCCTTTATCAAACCACATGTTAAAGACTCATACAAATTGAAAACCTTTGCAGATGGCAATTAGAATACGACTTAAAATGATGTAATTTGTTCTTGAAAGATTGGTTTGGATTGTATAGGAGTTTAACGCCATTTTAACTGCTTAGGTCGTATCATGGCGGTCACTGACGCACCAATGTGCTTCCTGGCTTTCTCACACCAGTACTGACACAACTTTCTTTCCAAAGCCACTGACTACTTTTCTCACATGTATCAGAGGTGAGAGGCGAAAAATTGCCAGAAAGTTCGCCGCAACTGGGTAATGAACCCGCAACCTCCAGGTCACGAGTCAGATACACTAACCACTGAGCTACCCGGCCCGGCTGTTCTTGAAATAGTAGAAAACATTGCGGGAAAATGAGAAAATACTGGTTACAAGCATTTTCTCCTTTTCCCACAATGTTTCCAAAAGGCTTTTTCTTCAAGGTTATCAAAATTCAGAATTTGTTTGGTAAAGGAGTAAAAAATCCTGAAATTCACAGAGGTCCAAGATCATTATAGTTGTAAGGCACTGGGTCAAAGAAAAACAGCACTAACAGCTACCTGACTATGAAACAAAGACATACATAAATATCATATTGGGAAAAGTTCACACAATCTCCTGCAATTGAATGTTTGTATATAACACCTTGCCACTTTTGAAATCCATATGGCAAAAGAAGAAATTACACATCATGAGCAATTTCTCCATTAGCCACAAAGTATTCACAAGTATCCATTTCTAAACCCTTCACTAAACAACAAAAATGTAGACTGGTCCAAGTTAAAAGCATTTGCAGACTTCAATTTACATACGGCTCAAATGATGACTTTTTTCTCTGAAAGGGTAGAAAAAGTTGTGGGAAAAGGAGAAAATGCTGGTTACCAGCATTTTCTCCTTTACCCACAATATTTTAAACGCCTTCTCTGTCAGAAGCGTTAAAACATGGGACTGTGTGGTAAAGGGTTAAAACTTTGAGTTGAACACATTCATACTCTGGATGGGTGTTTTTGACATTGGCTGATGCACATTTGTTTCAGAATGTAATGAGAAAACCACATTGTCACTTTCAACATGTATATTTAGGGTGCCACACTCTCTCACACTGTGACACATCAAAGATTTACACAAAAATCAAGTTGTAACACGCCACACTGATCAGCTTGAAGCTGACATTGATGTCGACATTGAGGTAGTACCAGTTGATGATGAAGTAGATAACGACACGGATGATGATTCCAATGATGAATGTGATGATTTTTTATCCTCAGATTGAGCATCCAACATTTCAGTCAAAAGGTCACAGAACTCCACCAAGCCCTCCTTTTTGACTCTCTGAAAAAACGATGTGGCCCTTTCTGCAGCCTGACGGATGTGAGTCAGTAATAAAAGCAAAGAGGGAATATGTCTTAGATTGTTAGGGTGATATTTCTGTGCAATATCCACTAAACTGTCCAATATTGTCTGCTGTATTTCATGTAACTTTGAATAACTTGCAAGTCTTCGTACCTCTGTAAGAAATTATAAAATGTTGTTGAGTTTGGTGCTTTATAATGTACTTGGAAAACAGTTAAAACCGATACAAAAGAGAAAAATTTTTAGAAGATAAAAATACATGTATCTTGTTTGAATGACTATTGACAACACTGTGGGAACAGGAATAACTGCTTGTTAAGGGCATTTGCTACCTTTCCTGTTATGCTTTCAAAAGCTGGATACATCATTGGAAAAAGAAATGGAAAAAAACAGCCATCTCGCAAATCAAAGACTCTCGATTCATCAAAGCCTTGGATGAGCAGGGTCCATTTTCGGAACCACCCACAACTTGGCTTGAGTGCTGGTTTTCTTTTTCCAGGAAGCAATTGTGAAGGGCACTTGATACTATTTAAAGAATTTGTTTCATGACTGCTTTAAAATCCATAGATTTAACTCTTCACCAGGCAACAAAAGTCTAAACTTGTCCAAATTTAAAGCATTAAAAGAAATTAAAGGTGATTCAAAAATACAGTTTCTTTTTAGCAGGATAGAAAATATTGTGGGAAAAGGAGAAAATGCTGGTTATCACCATTTTGGCCTTTTTCTGTAATGTTTTCCAAAGTCGTTAAAACTTGGTTAAAGGTGAACTGAAGTACAGGCAAATGACAGATGAAAGCCCTTACCTGCATTAGCAAGTACTGTTGCCTGTAGAAGTAGCATTTCTTCCCTATGGAGATCAAATCGAACCATTTGTTCTGACACTGCACTCACTTGATCCAGAATTTCACACATTCCTAGCATGTCCCAGTATGGCCTGAAAGAAATATTCCATCAAAATTGTTTACACTCCTGACACTTTTTTTTTCCTCTATGGTATGAATTTTGTTGTAAATCAAGATCAGCCTTCACTACTTCTACTCTATATAACCAACTTTCCCCTTATGTTTTCAAAAGCCTCCTTCCACCATGATTTCTTCAAAAATGTCAAAAACCTTCTTGATAAACAAGGTAGATAGATTGATTGATAGATAGATTGACTGATTTATTGTATGGTGTTTAGCTACGTTTACAACATTATTTCAGTTATTGCAGCGGCCAGTGCACCTATCCATGCTTTCCTGGAATTACTTTTACCAGTACTCCACACACTTTTCTTTCCAAGCCACCGGCTGCTTTCCCACACAACCACTGTCAAAACAATATCAGCAGTGAGAAAGGAATTAATCCTGTCACAATGAATATCATCAATCCTCGGAAAGAAATTGGCAGAGCCAGGGATCGAAACCAGTGAGAACCTCTGTTCTCAAGTACGGTACGCTACCGATTGAGCTACCCAGGCTCAGCTGAAAACACGGTAGAAATTACAATTACCTGTCGAGAACCAGGTCAGGGGCAAACACTAAATTCCGGCCTCTGTTTTCCATAGATCTGAAGGCACAATTGAGCAGGAGCAGTTCCATCCAACAACATTCTATCAAATGAACTTGGTCTCCAAGTGTTAAGTCTGTATAACCTGGGAAAGTAAGACAATGCACATCAATCCTCTACCGCACAATCCCTTCTCTCAAAAACCCTGAGAAAGAAACCTTTTGAAAACATTGTGGGAAATGGAGAAAATGCTGGTAACCAGCATTTCCTCCTTTTCCTTTTCTATTCTTCCAAAAACAATTTTCCATTTTTAGGTCATATTTATTTGGTCGTCTGCAAATGCTTTCATTTTGGACTGGTCTAAAATTTTGTCATTTTGACTAGCATCACCTGAATGGATCAAAACAGTTTCCTTATTACAACTGTCTTAACCCTTTACCACTCAATCCTGAATTTAAAGGACCTCAAAATCATTGTGGGAAAATGAGAAAATGCTGGTAACCAGCATTTTCTCCTTTTCCCACAATGTTTTCCACCCTCCCTAAAACAAATTTCAATTTGTGAGCCAGGTTGATTTTGCTGTCTGCAAATGTTTTCAATTTGGGCAAGTCTATTTTTTTTCATTCGGTAAAGAGTTACAGTAGGTACTGAACCAGAGTAGAAACTTTCTGTTTTATCCTGAATGGAAATGTCTATATTGTTTAACTCTTTACCACATGATCACGACTTTAACAACCCTGATGGAGTAGCCTTTCGAAAACATTGTGGGAAAAGGAGAAAATGCTGGTAACCAGCATTTTCTCCTTTTCCCACAATGTTTTCTACCTTTTCGAAAAACAAATTTCAAATTTTGAGGGACATTTTTTGTCCTCTGCAAATGCTTTCAATCTGGATGAGTCTAAAATTTTGCCGTTTGGTAAAGAGTTAACTCTTTACAACAAAACAATAGTTTATAATTGTCCAAATAGAAAGCATTGGATATGACAAATGCTTCTTAAATTATGGGATTTGTCCTGAAAGAGTAGAAAACCTTGTAGGAAAAGGAGAAAATGCTGGTTACCAGCATTTTCATCATTTCCGACAATGTTTTCAAAAGCCTTCTTTCTTACAGTCATTTCACTATGGGATTGTTTGGTAAAGGTATAGCTCCTTTGCTGCCAACTCAATTATTTTGGAAGATCTAAAATTACATTTCCATCACAGCTTAAGATAACTTCAGTAATAGTTTAGCATCAAGTACCAGACAATATAGATCTATAATCAGACTGGATGGTCTGTGTAGTCTGGTCTTAATCGACACTGTCCCAGAAGCATTAACTAACCCTATGGGCATAAACCCAGTTTAATGCCTAAACACTAGCAATAAACATGTGAACAACATTGTCATAGAAAACACTCACCAGGTACATTTTTGGCCCAGTTGATAAGAAACACAAGTTCTCTCTCAGCCAGTTTGACCAGGGAGTTCAGAAGATGGACTCGAGTGGGCGGAACACTATGATTGTGATAGCTCTCTATGCTCGGGAGATCTGCTTTTCTTAAGGCCTCAAGAACAAGGGTAGTTCTTGACTTTCTTGAATTCTAAAAATACAACATGGATTACTTACAAAATTGTAAAGCGCAGTTATGACTTGATTACTCATACTTTCAACATGTAAAAAGATCAAACATTGTTTATTTGTACAAATGCAGGTTACCAGCATTTCCTCCATTTCCCATGTTTTTGAAAGTCTCTTTTGTCAGGGTTGTTAAAACTTGGTATTGTTTGGTAAAGCACTGAGGACAAATCAAATTGCTTACTGTGAGCAGTTTCCTCTTTGGCTCACATCATAAACAGTCTGATCTTGATCTATACTACCCAAAATATTTTGTGAGATATTCTGGCAAACATAACCTTGTAATTTAGAATTTTAGAGGTGTTTTTAGACTGAAAATATTGATTTCTATATTTGCACTGTATGGCATAGGATAAAACTTTATTCTAATCTAACTTGTCATAAAACAAGTATGAGCTTTTAAGCCCCAGAATATAAGAAGTTCAATAATATTTTTGGAAATGGAGCGACTTCTTCTAACAAGGGCTTTAAAAAGTCATAGGTGCATGTTTATTTGGTTAAACTATAATACAATATACCTTGGGTGGTGTGGGGCTACTACTCGATGATATTCCTGTTCCCTCACCAGACTCGGACCTCGGACGTTTTGGGGCTTTGCTCATTGAGCTTGTCGATTTACGATCTTTCCTCTGGCTACCTTTGTTCATTCCAACTTCGTAACATTTCCTGAGCCTACATGCCTGACAACTTTTCCGCCGATGTTTGTCAATTGTGCATGTGTTTGTGGCGGGGCACACATAGTCAACTGGACCTGTTGACAAAAGTATTGAACATTCAGATACTGTTCACTCACCGACATTCATTCCCTCTAAATACCATCAAGCTTTTATCTTACCTATGAAAAGTGTTCGGCAGCCAACCATATGAATCCTTAACAAAGAAATCCCCAACATGTATTTTCATGACCCTGAGAAAGAATGATTCTGGAAGCGTTGTGGGAAAAGGATAAAATGCTGATCACCAGCACTGCTCCATTTCCCACAATGCTTTCTGCCATTTTAAAGAAAATTTGAGCCATGTTCAATTTATCTGCATGTGCTTTGAATATGCACTGGTGAAAAATTTTGTCATCTAGTAAGAAGTAAAGTAACTACCTGGTGAAGGTCGAAACTTATTGTTTTCAAAATTGAAGGGTCTGAGTTGAACAGCCGCATGTCTTAACACATTTGTCATGTCTGTTCCTTGAGGTGGCTGCTTAAGCCAGATTAATGGAATTTCACAAGATGGTTGTCTAAGCTACTGCAGTGCCATCGATCTGCTGCATGATAGTAAATTTATCTACGGGGGTTACTGTATTAGTCTAACTTACTTCTATAACCCTTTAATAACACAACCCTGATTTTTCAAGACCCCCCCCCCCCCATAAAAAGGCTTTAGAAAACATTGTGAGAAAGGGAAAAAATGCTGGTTACCAGCATTATCTCCTTTTCCCACTATGTTCTCCACTCTTTCCGAAACAGATTCCTTAGTTTGTGCCATTTTCATTTCTCGTCTGCAGATGCTTTCAATTTGGACAAGTCCAATATTATGTCATCTAGTGAAGCAGACGGGATAACTGTTTACTGTATTGCTGACCTTGTATGCTCCGCTTGAAGAAAGCCTTGCACCCTTCACAAGACCAAACGCCATAGTGGAAACCTGAAGCATTGTCATTACACACCTGACATAATTTGTTAACCGCCGTACCTACAATATTAGAAACAAACATTAACCACTGTACATACAACATCAGATATAAACAAAGTCCAATACAAGATACATGTACTATCAGGGTTGACCTGAAAATATCATAATAAAGGGAGCATTTCTGGCTATGAGATATATTTCAGTTTGCATCACAATGAAATTTGTCACAAGCAACAAGCCAATGCAAGAGACAAACCTAGACTAGAATAAGGGGGAAGGCAGTATGATGTTTCACAAACTTTTATGGTCAATACTTTGATGAAGGAACCTAACCTTTAGGCTTTACAAACTAAACTCTTGTTATAATCCACAGTAAGCAAGCTCTGGGAAACACTTAGGATAAATACTGGTAAATAACATTTTCTCCTGTTCAACAACGTTTTCTTCCTTTCAAGTTAGGCAAATGCCATCACTTGAGCCACAACTGAACAGGTATAAAATATTTTTGCCTGTTGAAGATGGTTAATAAGCGGTCCGACGAATCACCGAAATTGCGTGGTAATAAGCCTTTACCACGCAACAAAATTTAGATTTGTTCCCATTGAAAGTATCTGCAAACAACAACTAACTGGGGCTCAAATGACGAGAGTTGCCTTTGAGAGAGTAAACATGTGGGAAAAGGAGAAAATGCTGGTTACCAGCATTTTCTCCTTTTCCCACAATCTTTTCAAATGCTCTTTACCTCAGTCTTTAAAACACGGGACTGTTAAGTGTTTGGTAAAAGGATTAAGTAAAGCCACTTGAGACAGGCAAAGATTTGACAGATTTAGAGTATTCATCTTTAACTGAGACTAGAAGATAACCATCAACAGAGGTAATGGGCATCCCAATCAATAATTTTGCTCTCACATGGTCAATTGATTGGAGTTCTGAAGCTATTACAGGTACGCTAGTGCAGTAACTCAAAGGAAAAAAAAGGTTTCTTTTGCTGTATGGAAAACATTGAGAGCAAAAGAGAAATTGTTTGTGAGAAGTGATGGCTCATATTTCTGCAATGTTTCTAGAACTACCTGCTACAGCAAATTGGGAAATAAAAACCCATCTCTGTTCTTTTGCCACAACTTTAAAGGTGGCCCTTCAGATTTTGGGACGAAAATTTTACAAAAATACAAAAAGATCATCCTTGTACTCCCAAAGACTTTTAATTTTCATTCATAAAACCCCAGTAGTCGAAAACCATCTGACAACAAGAGAAATTAGAGATTTACTACGGCCCAGGTCGACACTGACGGAAAACATGTTCTATTTTTACATGAGCAACTCGCTCATTTACATACCGGAAATACACAGACAAAGCTTCAAACATAGCGTCCGAAGAAGACATTGTGGAATATAAAATCACGTTTGTTATGTTATGGAATTTAAGCGTCATTAGTCACGTGCAAGTCACTTGACATTCCCACAATGCTTCTTTGATTTTTGGCGCAAAATCTAAAAATACCTTAAGAGGCTAAATAGCCTTTTAAGGGAACACCATCAAAAAAAATTTTTTTTGTAATTTTATGATTCTTAATTATTGATGATTTGTATTGTTTTTTCATACAAATTTCAGTGATATATATATTTTTTAATTTGGTGAGATGTGAAAAATCTAAATACCCACCTTTAAAACATCCTTAGATCACCATTACCATTTGCTAATAAATGCAAAACAGATTGTAGAAAATAAGTTTGTAATTCGGCTACAAAGTCTTTAACTTGAATAATTTCTCTATTTCTGCTGCAGAGGCAGTGCAATGCATGTACATGGAGTATTGATATCGACCCTATAAACAAATCTTGTATAGCTACATGTAAATGGCTAAATTTTAGTAAAAAGATGTGATTACTTGGAATCAAGAGGTTCTGAGTTTGACATTCTTTTCTGACTGTGATGGTAGGATAGTCCTTTGGCAAAGCCTCAGCCTATTACTTTTGAATCGTAAGAAACACAGTCAGCTGTTCCCTCAATAGGACTAAAAGACTGCTGAAAGCAGCATAAAATGTCTGTCAAACCAAACAAAATCAAGCTTATAATATCATTACCATGATGAGTATGTTCTTGTTTCATTCTCCTACCATCTCCCATTAGGCTTGGATTCATGAATGCTGGGTGAAATCTGTCACTCCCATCCACTAGGTCTAGGGTTGTAGATGTCGGAGCCTGTGGCTGGCCATGGGTCATTATTGAGTGGACAGGATGATAGCCAGCCTGGGACACCAGACTAGCTGACTCATCAGTTTTAATGGGCTCTCTGAAGTGATAGAAATAGGAATCATTAACTTTTAATCATTGACTAAATAGATTAATAGATAATACCCAAGGCACATGTAGCTCACTACCTTATGAAACAAATGTGCAGAATAGGATTTTAACAACATTCTCTAAAAATAGGGACAATAAACATGTACTAACTTTTTACAGAAGACAAAATTTAAGAACTAGTCCAACTTGAAAGCGTATGCATATTACATACCACATGTGGCTAAAATGACTGCTTTTGTTTTCCAAAGAGTAAAAAATAATTTGTGGAAATCATGTTTTCCAAGTCTTCTCACTGTCCTCTAATTGTCCCACCTACCCTAGGTCAATCATTTCTTTTGCCCTATTCTTTTCAGATTTCATGTGCTCATGAGACGTACAAACAATGCTGCAAGGAAACTTTTTCAAGGTTATAACTCTTTCAGAAAAAGTCTTTCTATTCAGTTCTTCCATAAAACATGGTTAGAGTACCCATTATCATCTCATGACCCAATTCTAATGTGTACCTACAACATAAGGGTAGAAAATATGAACACTCCTCACTGCTCGTCTGGACCACTATTGGCTATATCATTGTCTAAACTTACCCTATATACATGGACTGATCCTGTAAGAGTTTAACCACAGAGCCAGGTTGAACACTATGACCAGGTTCAGTACATGGATTGTAATAACCATATTCATGCTTGATTTGTACTCCTGTCACACTGTTATACTGTTCAGACAGATCATGATAACTGGGGCTGTACATATTGATCTAAGAAACCTTCATCACTATCCAACACTATATACATGTACAAAGCTCTAAAAGTATGTCAGCTGAGCTATTTATAGCAGATCCCATCATCCAACACTTTTATCAGGGTAAACGTTGTATGTCCATAAGCTATGTCTTTATTTTGCTTGCTGTTATTGATCCCTTTGCACAATACAACTCCAAAGTTAACACCATTCAACAAAGCCTTCAGATATCTGGTAATAGACTTTGGTTAAGTCCAAATAGATATTAAGAGTAAAATTGACTTTGAACTCCATATACTCAAAACCACTGACTACTAGTTTCTAAAAATAGCTTTTCATTGTCCATACTAACTTTATCCACTCAATAACTCAGTGATCTAGTTATTTTCACTCACAATTAGCACAGAGATTTAACAGAAAGATCATGCAGTAACATGATATTGATCACTGCATCTGAGAAACTAGCATTAAGTGAATTAGAAGTGGGAGAAATGTGCTTAATTATCCAAGAGTTAACCCAATTTAGGAGCATTCAAAATGGCCCAGTACAAAACACCAACACATGCTATTTTTGAACAGCTACTCATAATTAGCTAAGAGATACATTAGCCAATAGCCATTGGCCGAAATGGATCACTGACCACTAAATTTGTAAAGTACTTTGAGAGAGCCCAGTCAAAAACTGTACCCAGCATAGTTCTCAAACCAGTTCCTGATTCAGCAAACATAGAATATAGAAGAAGAAACAGAATTCAAAGGAGAGACAGTTGTAAACCCCTTACCAAACAATCATGACTTTTAACGCCCCTGAGAAAGAAGGCTTTTGAAAACATTGTTGGAAAAGGAGAAAATGCTGGTAAACATCATTTTCTTCTTTTCCCACAATGTTTCCTACCCTATCGAAGAATACTTTCATCATTTGAGCTACCTTAAATTTGTGGTCTGCAAATGCTTTCAATTTGGACATGTCCAAAATTTTTTGTCAGACACCAAAATTTTAGACTTGTAAAAACAAGAAGCTTTTGCAGAAGATACATGACATATGACTCATCCACTGTGATGTGTCTTCTGAAGTGCTGAAAACAATGTGGAAAAAGAAGAAAATGCTTGTTACCAGCATTTTCTCCTTTTTCCACACTGTTTTCAAATGGATTTTTCCTCTGGATTATTAAAACACAGGACTGCTTGGTAAAAGATTAACTCTTAATTCACCATTCCAAACCTAAGCTGCCAAAGCAAACTATGCTGAATGATCTTAAATCCACAATGTCTGCTACGTGAAGACAGTCTTCTTAAAGCAAAAGCTTTTAACTTGTCACGCTTAAGTCATTTTTCTTGTCTGAAAACATATCTACTACAGATAACTGTCCCCAAAGGCGATGTTACTTTTTGACTGGTCGCCTCTTGGTACAGAGACGATCAAGACAAAATCAGCTGAAAGCTCCGCACAGATTTTGTGCGCAAATTTGAACTCTTAAAATTTCGCAAATAGAGCACAAAACTAGGATTTAAACATACCCATTGCTTCCGTGTTTAATAACCCTTCGTTTGAAATACAAATATTTTCAATTTTAACGCTGAACATAAGAGAAAACCGTGCATTTCATCTGTTACTCAAGTTGTTTACGTTCCCGAAAACACACAAAATGGCTGCCACGCACCATAAATTTTGTCAGTAATTTTTCCGAGATTTACATGTTAATAACGACTTCTACAAGCTCTTTATATACTGAAGGGTTAAATAATTTGTCTTTGGTCATATTCGTTACTAAAAGTTAATTGCATTTCGCTGCAATACAGATTAAACCGACGAAACAGAAAGTCATTTTAGAGCTGTATCTTTGCTACTGGAAAATTTACGATGGACTTGAGATGGTGTCCAAATACGAAAAAAATCACCGTAGCGTCTCATTATTGAGACTAAAAACAGATCTATTCTGAAAACCTCATTGCAAGAAAGAAATGCTAAACAAGCCAATATGTTATAGATCTAATTCATGAAAACGTGGCAAAAGTGGGCAAGTCTCTTGTAAAACTACAATATCATATTTAAATTGTAACCTCTTTGGGGAAAAAAATGTGTAAAAAGAAACTAGTAGTTACAAACAACTGCTCCTTATCTCACAATGTTTCCATATACATCTGAAAAACTCCTTCTTTCCTTCGTTTGTGCACCTGTCAGACCTACTAGTTCATCTACAGACTACTTGAAAGTAAAAAGTCTATGATGCATTACAAATGAAAGACATGATTCGTCTTCATATTAAGAGTAAAACTCCGCTATTCCAAAAATAATAGCATGTCCACAAACAAGCACTACCCAAGCACATAAATAAAGCGACTTACAGCGGAGTATTTACGGACAGGGATTACGCTATGGCCAGTAGGTCACTCAGTCTTGACCGTTGGTCAGTTTATATTCATTCAACCTTTTAACCCCAAATCGCCAAACTCAGAGCACCTGCCATTTTATCAAGGGAAGTAAGTAGCACGAAATCTTGTGTTGTTGTTATCCAAGGTTTGATTCGACCCTTGAAATTTTCGCGCCTATCCATATAAATCAATGTAGGACGTGAAAACTTATTGGTTCATCTAAACTCTTGATTTCATGTAAATTTAATCAACATAACACTTAAACAATTTGCTTCGATTTTTCTCATTCGTGTTACAAGAGGTTGCTTCGTTTAACCACAATGTTTTTCATAAACTTGTGTTGAGAAATGTACATCCTTTTTGCAATTTGACACTGTTTTTGGATTGTCTAAAATCTTTTCAAGTGATGAGTTTAAACCTTTATCCTTGGTATTTAGTAAAATTGTTTTAGCAAGAAATAACCCAGTTGGTACTCAATAGCACTGCTAGACTACTCGAGACAAATTCTGGAGTAGCCATAGCTTAGGGTTTTTTTTTGTGAAATGAAAGTATCTCCAATACCGTGCTTCCAATTCATATAAATGAAAATATTACCTTTGTCGTTGGTCGAATCGACTGTAATTTCCCAGAATATTCAGACTTGAAGGGTGGTAGAGTCCATTTGGGTAGCGGGCTGGAATATTCTGAACAATATTCTCTTTTTCCATAACCTGGGTCGGACTTTTCTCATTCCTCGGCGACATTTCTTCTTCTCGTTCTGATAAAAGGCCTACAATATGGCGATGCGAGTCTAAATAATGTTTATTACGATCCAAAGTAACCTCTGGTAAATTTCGACTCGCCCATTCGTGGTATGTCACGTGACGTTTGTCGCTTACATTGTTCAAATTGTTGAAGAACCGAGGTACCAATAAGTTATTGTTCACCGCCGTTCTTTTTGACAGATCGTGCGGTTCTAGATCCGAGTAGCTGGGTTTCATATCGCTTGAAACACGATACCCGGTCGAGTTTGTGGACGAACTTAACCCTTGAACATCTTTGGCATTCACTGCACGAGATGAGTAGATAATGGACTGCGCAGCGCTGCTTGCGAGAGCCGAGGCAACCAGTGTGTCGATAAGCCGACTGTGTTCAGATGAAAGCTGCCGGGTATCCGTACCCTTACCAAGGTTATAGTCGAACAGATCTCTGTTACTGAAGCACTTGGCTTGTTTGTCGTAGGTTTGTTTCTGTGGCGAGTGGCGACTGCTGTGGAAAAACTCGCTGTTATCATACTCGCATTTTCTGTTCATATATTTAACATGTTCTTCATACTTTATCTTAAACGCAGAAATGCGGTCCTTATCTGACGTCAACAGGGGAGATGACGTCGGCGACGGAACGTCTTGCTCGGGACTTCCTGGAACTTTTTGTTCGTCAACAGAATGGGCTTTTCTGAACAATCTCTTAAACAGGCTTTCTTGCTCGTCCCCTGACTTGTTATCCGAGTCCGCCCGGACCCGAGGCTGTTTCGAATTGTCGAATACTTCTCCATCTGAACATTCCATATCGACAGAACCCATTGGACTATTTCCCTCGGAGTCTCTGTTACTCAGAACACGTAAAGTCTTCTCTCCCGCCTCATGGGTACTACATGACTGCTGGTCTATTCGCTCTTCCTCTGTCAAGAACTGTTCCAGCGATGTTCGACCACATTTAGGCTTCTTCGGTGGTGGCATATTTGATGTACTATTTACACTATTCTCCTGGCATTAAATGTTTGTACCTGAAAAACAAAGTGAGAAGAAACTACAATCTTTTGCACAGTGCATTTACTTTGAATATATACATTCGTATAATTTTACGTAATTTTATTATAATTGGCCTGCAACACGCGAAAAGGGGCATTCAGACACTTGCGTAAAGTGCCGTCCCGGATCAGCCTGCGCAGTCGGCGCAGACTGATCCGAGACGACACTTTCCGATCGTGTGTGATTTTCTGTTTCACGCAAGTCTACTGTAGGGCAAAATCTAATGTAGATGTAAACTGCCGTCTCGGATTAGCCTGTGCGGACTTGACTGTGAAAGGAGTTACTGTTCATTCCATACCACCATTCCACTATACTCGTACTTTATGTAATGTCAAACTGACATGACCCAGTCTTGTTTGATCCTGACAGACAAGAACACTACCTTTATGCACTTGCGTGAAAACTGCAGGTAGTTCATTTACAATGAATAAATATAGTCTGGCATTTATATATTCCCGACTGCAGACATTTTCCGTCTTGCCACAGGTCGCCTTTGAAAACAATGTGACCATTGTAGGAAAAGGAGAAACTGCACGTTAATAGGGCCTACAGGCGTTTTTCCCTTTGCCTACAATGTTGTACTGCCTTGTAAAAGACAAACCCTATTATTTGAACCACGTTCAACATGCTATCTGTAACTGTTTAAAATATGGACTGGTCTAAAATTTTGTCGTCTAGATTAGAAATGGCTGATTTAACCCTTATCCTGCTAAATAACTTATATGAAATTTCCAACTAACAGTAAAAACTCAAATATTGCTACTATTTCAAAGTTATATTTTGGGAAATAATATCTTCTTATCGAACAGTGTAGATTCAAGATCAGACTGCACGTTCTGTGCAGTCTGATCTTGATCTACACTGTCCGCAAAAGGTCAGTGAGTCGTGCTTAGCAACCTAAGGGTTAATTACTTAGAAAACTGATTAGGAAAAGGGAACTTAAGAAGTACATGTATATTATAAATACTTTCTTTGAACAATAATTTTCTCCGAATCTTTTACTCTGCCAGACGACTGGTTCAAACGAAAGTATTTACAGACGACAAATTTAAAGTCGCTCAAATGAAGATTTTTTTTTAAATAAAAAGAAAACAGTATAAAACATTGTGTGAAAATGTGAAAATGCTGGTAATCTGTATTTTCACATTTACACAGTTTTTCTTTTCAAAAAGCCCATTTCCTCGGGGTCGTTGTCACTTGGGATTATGCGGTAAAGGGTTCAGTTCTGTCAATGTTCACTCTGAATGGATTTAAATCTACAAATTTCTTTTGTATTCTGGATGAGGTTGAATGTTAAATTTGTATTTCTTCCCGTTTTAGGCGATGTAAATAGATAACTTTCTATAACATAATATTGACGAAATAGCACCTTAGCTTAATAGATCGATAGACAAATACAGGGGTTTCTTTGGATTGCATAGATCAAGATCAGACTGCAAATATGCAGTCTGATCTTGGATCTATACCGTCCAATTGTTTAGTATAGCCTGTCAAGAAATTTTTTCTTTGCACTGGATTGAATTTTCACATGTCAAGAGAGGTCGAGTGTTTTACAATTCAGCGCTGATAGAGTTAAAAGTTACATTGTAATAATCACCAATACTTCAAACACGCTGTATCTCGAATTACCACATTGGTTTATTCGTGGAATTAGCTGCACTGAAGAAATCTGATTAAAAATAATATAATTATGTACATAGGCCTACGGATTACGAAGCGTGCGCATTAAATTAATTTTAACTTTAATCTTATTTTGAATTTTTCATTATTTTCAACTACTCCTATACAATTACGCTGTTAATTGGAATCCATTTTTTTTTTTGCTGAAACTCGAAGTCGACATTTTTCACTATCAATATCGCCATGAAACATCATAACAGCGGATAATGTATAACCTGTAGGCTGTGCTGCTACATGATAACTGTAAATGAGTGTTATATACGACATTCGGTAAACGTCGTTTATCAAGGTTCAGTTACGGATTCGACCGAGTTGTGACGAGTGAGTACATTATGTATCATTCGGAAAATGTCCACACTAGGCACAACTCAGCCGATTCCGTAACTACATCACCCGAGGTTTGCCATATGAAAATGTTGGGTGATCCATCGATCAAGATGCGGCTACGGAATACACCGAGTTAAGACGAGTGAGTGCATTATTTGAAATTAAATTTGGAAAACATTGGTCGAGTATTAACGAGTACACTGTTAAACAGTTTCTATATCCAGACACGCACGTAGACTGACAAGGACAGACGTCATTAATTAAATCAAAAACAATTCCAGCGACAGACAACTGGTTATTTTGTTTCTTTATATCTTTTAGGAAAACATAGTGGTAAAAGGTGAAATTGCTCTGATAATGTTTTCATTTCTATTTAAACATTACTCTCTGATTGATGATCGTCATTTCACAAAGAATTTCGGAAAGTGGTAGGCTGCAAGTTTGTTTAAGGGAGTAATATTTAGCCTTTTAATGCCCTTGTATCAAACTTCAATTATTCTCAAATTTCACACATAGGCCTATATACAACACATATCAGTCAAAAATCCATAGGCCTAGTAGGCGAGTCAAAGATGTCTAGGCAACCATCATATAAAAGTAAATGGTACACTACAAGTGAATAGAAATAAAAATCTGGAGAGCAACTTTTTTTCCTATCACAGGCTTTCAACGTAAGTAATATTAGTCGATAATTATGTCATTTCACCGTATAAAGGATTTTGAGGGATCTGCTTTGCCATTTATGCACTCAGTTACACTATTTAGGTGCTTTAAAATACTGTATAACCTGGGGACTTTTTAATAAATACCTTCTGCTGACGTCTTGTTTACGTCTAGCAGCCAGCTGATTTGGAAAGTATTGCGGCAAGAGAGGAAAATGCCCGTAGGGTAAACAACTTCCGCTTTCGGAGTTTCGACAAGGTTTCTACATAATTTTGAACTTTAAAGCATACCGATTATTATTATTATTATTATTATTATTATTATCTTTTTTTAATGACTTTTAAATCCCCCTTTTTTTTTCTTGAAGACTACTGCTGCAGAATTAATTTGCTTTAGAAGGTGATTATAGTTTGATAAATGCAATGGTCATTTTAGTGCAATGAAAAAGATAGAAATTTACCACTTTCTACACCATTCAAGCCAGAATACCTCACAACATGACGGAAAGTGTGGAGCTAAGGTCAGACTACAGACCTGTGTAGTCTAATCTAGATCTTCTTTGTTTGAAAAAGCATCTATAATCGTCCCAGGACTCAAATGGGTTAAAACTTTGAACTGCAAGAAGCAACAAAACGTTTCGTATCACAGTAAGATTAACCCTTTACCAAACGATTAAGTGCTTTAACCCTTTACCACACAATCCCTACTTTTGACGACCCTGAGAAAGAAGCCTTTAGAAAACATTGTGGGAAAAGGAGAAAATGCTGGTAACCAGCATTTTCTCCTTTTCCCACAATGTTTTCTACCCTTCACAAAACAAATTTCAGATTTTGAGTAACTTTTATTTTATCGTCTGCAAATGCTTTCGATTTGGACAAACCTAAAATTTTGTCGTTTGGTAATGAGTTAACAACCCTAAGGAAACAAGGCGAAAAGGCTTTCGGAAACAATGTGAGGAATGGAGAAAATGCTTGGAACCAGCATTTTCTCCTTTTCCCCCACAACGTTTTCTAATCTTTCAAATAATAACTGGAGCCGTATGGTATTTATCGTCTACAAATGGAAATTTCAAAATTTTGTATTTTCCTAAGAACCTAAACCGATACAAAATGGCACATAGGAACGGAAAATATCGTCTTATTGCTCTGGAGACGGAACGGAAAACGATTGCATGAAACGAGAATAATATTTTATGCTATATACATCGAAAAACATGAAACAAGAATGCTTTCTGTTATTCACATCGAAAAACTATCTAAAACTATCTAAAAGATCTAAACACTGTCTAAGGTAAAAAGACATAGGAAGATACATGTACTCAATAATTGCCACTTTTAGTGCTATTATCTATAAAGACAGTATATATTTTAACTTTTGTTTTAATCTATGACGATAAATAAACGACTGCTTATATCTCTTCTCGGGGTAACTATAGAAATAATTACGGATACAGGAACAATCGCTTGGAGATTTTTTTTTAGAAATTCATTTCTTCAATGTGGCCAATTTGCGCTACTTGAACCAGTCCTCGGTACATATAAAATAATTATGAGTACAAGTAAAGGTTAGAAAAATCAACTGTTGAGATTATGTAAGTTTGACCTTTAAATCTTGATGTTTTAATCACAATCTCTGTATATAGACGCAAATATCTTCACGGAAAAAGCAAGCCCTAAACATTAACCGTAGAAGAAGCCAAGTTTCTCGTTTTCAAAGGTCTGGTTCTTGTATAACAGATAAATCCTTTACGTAGCAATTCCGAATTTTAACATCACGAGGAAGATATAATTTGAGACATAGTGGGAAAAGGAGAAAATGCTGGTAACCAGCACTGTAGGCCCCGGTCTATTCAGTGTTCAGTTGTTTACACTAGGAAGGACACGCCTTAACGCTTTACCAGACGACAAAAGTCAAGACCAAATTAAAAGCACTTGCAGACGAAATATTATTCGACACAAAAAAAAATAAGGTTTGTCTTTGAAAGGATAAAAAAAAAAAGATGGAAACAAAGAGAATATGCTGGTTACCAGCACTTTTTCCTTTTTCCACAATGGTTTCAAAAGCCCTTTTACTTAGGGTCGTTGACACACAGGATTATTTGATTAACAGTTTTAAAATATTTCAAACTCTTGATATTTTGCGATATGAAAAATGTTACTATTCAGTAGATTTAAAACACTGGAATCATATTTTTCATTATTCAAGGAAGAAAACTTAGAAGAAAAAAACCCGTAGGCTTGAATTCAGTAGACACTGGAAACACTGGAATCATACTTTTCATTATTCAAGGAAGAAAACTTAAAATAAAAAAAAAATCCGTTAGCTTTAGTTGATTGCTGTCCTTCAAACACATCGAGCACAAATAACTTGCATAAGTTTAAAACATCGAATCGGAATATAGAGTGTTTATTTCAATTATTTTACAATTCGAATTCTAGGAAAAATGTGAAAGCTTGTAAACTGAAGAATGAGAGACAGACAGACAGACAGACAGACAGACAGACAGAGTTTGTGCATTTATCAATCCTTATAATAGTGTTGATGACTATGCTTTTACTGATACGTTAGATCATGATCAGACCTCGCGAAACGTACAATCTCCTTTTTTTTTTACATTCGGTAGAATATTCTAAGATATTCTAGATTTCTTTTAAACAAACCAATTTCCCCTGTTCCCGCAACGTTTTCAAAAGTGGTCAGACGCAGGACGTAAAATGCCATCTGTAGTAGATAGAAAACGTACTAGTAATTGTCTTACCGTGCGAGTTCCATGGATGTCAGGTGATTTAAGAAAGCTAAATGTAACATGACATCAAGTTTTAAATCCACTATCGAGACTCGAAGCGTCAATGACAGGTCACATAAAATGCTGTTTTGTACAATCTCTGAGAGATACTGTATATAAGCGAGGTCCTATCTGCCTATGAACCAGTCGAGCTATTTATAGAAGTGGTGTTCGCTGATTGAACCCGATTGTTTACCTTGAATGAACTTTGCAGACTTGTCCTGATTTGACATTAGAACCGCGCATGCGCCGCGCATTGATACATTAGCAATTGTTGCAAAGTCTTATGTCGAAAACCGAGTACAAGAGTTCACAGGCAAAAATAACGGACTTAACTCATGAGCTTGAACTAGATGATAAAAGTAAAGGTCATAGGGACCCTATAATAGATGCACATGCTTAAATAAATTCAAAAGTTACCTCAAAAAATATTAAACATGATAACTTTACGGGAAAAATATTGGACGCAGGGATACAGATTTCCAGTAGCCAATGCGAAAATACTCATTTAAAATACGGATACTCCATATGACTGAACCGAGTTTTTACATGACGAAATGTTGGGAAATGTGGCAAAAGAAGGAAATGCTTGTTTCGAGCATTTTAGTTTCCAACAATGTTCTAAATCTGGTTTGCTGTAAGACATGACAAGACTTGCATTTCTATATGGTTTGTTGGTTTTGAAGAAGGAAACGGATGTAGATCTAATCTCTAATTCTAAAATATAATATTGAGGGGTAATTTCTCCTTTTGCCATATCATTTTACATGCGTTCATATGCCATATCTTATTCCATGTTCTTTGTCTCAAGTTAAATGTTTTAAGATCATTTGCTGCAAATTTGTATCGGAGCTAATGAGTCATAAATACACAAAACACAACACAATTAAAAAATAACTTTTAAGCAAACGAAAAAATTTACACTTGTACAAACTAAAAGAATTTGCAAACGACAAAATAAACATAATAAACATAACTCCAAAACTGAAATTTGTTTCTGAAAGAATAGAAAAGATTGTGGGAAAAGGAGAAAACGCTGGTAACCAGCATTTTCTCCTTTTTCCACAATCTTTTCTAAGGTCTGCTTCTGTATAGTCATTAAACTTGGGATTGTTTGGTTAAGAGTTGAAAAAAAATGTTATTGAAATAGAATAGTGTGATAGAATTTATATAAATCTTACAAAATGTACAATTAAATATCATGCTACCAGATTATGACATTTTACTATTGTCCACACTGAAATCATTTGCAGACAACGTATCCACTCAAATACTGATTAATAATCTGTTTTTGTATATGACCTAATGTCATAATGTAAGTTTATGATAGTTAAATTTGTTCTATGAATCAGGCTTTGAAAAGCACAAGACAAAATCACAATGTTATTGATAAGCATTACCATTCTGACATATGTGCACTTGTTTCCAAAAAAACGGGAAATAAAAATAATGGTTTGCAAAAAGTTGTAATTTGTCCTTTTCAACAAAAACTCTTTGCTTATCATGGACGACATAAGTTTTTGCGGGCAGTGAAGATGAAGATCAGGCTGCACAAAAAGTACAATCTAATCTCTTATCTACACTGTCCACTATTTTTTACTAGTGTATGACAAAACTGTCTCTTCATCTTGCAGTGAAAATGTACTTGTAGCCTTTGAAAGTCTTCTTTGTTTTTTTATTTTTTTTGGGGGGGGGGATTTTGTGAAAGAGTTAAGGCAGCCAATATGCTAAAACTGGATGAGAGTAATATGACTGTTAAGTGCGTCCTTCTTACTATTAATTAGAAAAAAATAAATATATCAACAGCGTATCAAAGTTTTAGGGTTAATCCCGCGACACCAGCCCTGGCGTACACAACGACTTGATTTTTTTTCAACGCTTAACCAAACGCCAAAATTTTAGACTAGTCCAACTTGAAAGGAAAAAACTGTGGAAAAGAGAGAAAATGCTGGTTACCAGCATTTGTCCTTTTCCCACAATGTTATCAAAACAAAAGCTTTCCTATGAAGGGTTGTTAAAAGTCGGGATTGTGTGGTAAAGAATAACAAACTTGTCCTTTTATAGCCGTACATATAAGCATGACATGGTGTTCAACTGTTTTACCTATTGAACACAGGCCTGCATCATTTATCAGTGTTTTTTTTTTACTTATTTCTACATTAAAATGGGAAAACAACAGTTAATTTCATCGTGTTCTGAGATAACTCACGGTGAATATAGGAAATACTTAGCTCGTCCTCACTGAAGCCAATTGCAAGCGATCAACAAAACGTGGCTCAAATAAGAGTATATATACATATGTCTTTAATAAGGAAGAAAAAAAAACACTGGGTGAAAGGGAAAAAATTCTGGTTACCATCTTGTTGTCTTCTTAT
The DNA here is from genome assembly GCA_946811185.2 of Hippopus hippopus. Taxonomy (NCBI): domain Eukaryota; kingdom Metazoa; phylum Mollusca; class Bivalvia; order Cardiida; family Cardiidae; genus Hippopus; species Hippopus hippopus. Next base: position 36,424,536 of record OX328097.1, read on the forward strand.
AATGTTTACAAAAGACCTTTCCTAAAGGATCGTGAAAACACTGGATGACTTGGTAAAGAAGGTCTATAAAGGGAAGCAGTTTTAAACGTATTAGATTAAGATCAAACGTCGCAAAACTCGGCATCTGACCTGTATCTCCATGGTTGCCTTAGAACTGGAGATACGAGTTTAGGATATTGTCTGAAGTGTGAAGTACATGTAGATATTTCCAGCAATAAAGGAAAGCTGACGACATAAATATGGCAGACAAACTGCATTAAGCTATTCGCGACCAACAAAATCGGTCCGACTTTTTTTCGAAGTCTACAAGTACAGTTCCCCTTTAACTCTTTCACCACCGTCTCAAGAAATTCGACATCTTTTCTAGGTCTGAAAATAGATGTCCACTGCAGCTGAAGATGAATTGAGTCATAGTCTCGCATCTGGTAGCAGATGGTGTAGAGCCAGGATCAGACTGCACATTTTGTGCAGTCTGATCTTGACCTACACCATCCGCAAAAGTTACGGAAGTCTTTCTTGATAGAGAAGGAATTAAATGAACACATTTTTGTCATAAATTAGTTTCAGGATTCGGAAGGTGTATACATGTATTTATGATCACACTACACTTTCTCTGCAGTCTGGTCTTACTCCACACCGTCCACTAAATCTACATATATCGAAGTCGCTAATGAAAGTGAAAATATAATACTTTAATCGCACAAACAGGCAACTGGACATGAAACGGCACAAAAACTGTTCATACTGCTCTCTTAGGCAGTCAGGACTTTGATCCACACTGCCCGATACGATTATATTTCCATCGAGAAAAACTTTAAAGTTGCATTATATTGGATTTCCATAACATCAGCAGTTGAAAGGGTTAAGAACTTACTTGGTATATCTACTTAGTAATGCTTTCATTCGAATATAAATGAGTTTTATTTTTCTATTACAACAGAAGCGCTAATTGCACGTTTGAGAGTCTGCAGCATTTCTGCAACACTGTTTATTGGGTATACATGTTTGTCGGATCCGACCAATGACTAGAAATACCCGTTTTATTAAAACTTTTGCATGTCTAATTTACCAAAATTTTTTAATGATTATAAAATAATAATCCACAGTTGGTGTAAGTAATTCGATACATTATTATTTACTGTATTCTTCTCACATAAATACTTAGTATAGCATACCAGGCTAGAAGTCCTTGAAAAATCAGTACAGCCGCACTAACTTAAAGCGATTTTTGAAGAAACAAATAAATTAAACAACGACCATGAAAATGCTTTCTGTGTGTATTCCTTTCTAAAAAAAGAATACTGCAAAAGATGAATTTTCTTTACGTTCATGTCGCCGCGTTAATTTCTCTCATTTTTTCTCTACATGTGAGAATCTTCTTCCAGAAGATACAGAATACTTTGATATCTCAATTTTTCGGACGTGCAAAAAATTAGAAAACACTGTATTTTCGGAATTTTTACATCGCGATAAAGAGAACGACTGTTTTTGCCAAGTTTTGTTGCCTTTCTCTGCACAGATGTAAATGAATTCCATTTCTATCTCATTGCCTCACAAAAGCTACTTTTTGTACACGAGCAATATGCACATACAGATTTTGGGGAAAAACGAGGATACGAGCACTAGTTACCGAAAGGTATTTGTGTCATTTTCCACAATATTTTCTTGATCAATAAAACGAAGCCATTCGAACATTTTGTTTCCCTGAAGTCACTTACATACACTATTTAGTGTCAGTAATCTTTTTAAAACACAAACAGCGTTTGGTTGTAAAATAGGTTGAGTCGAAGCCATTTGATCACGGAGTCCTTGGCTCAAATACTGCTTACGCATTAAGATTAATTTCTTGTTCAAGACATATCAATTTCTCCTGTCAACGATCTATAATATGAGTATTGCAGTGGACTAATTTCTGAAAACATTGTGGAAAACGTCCCATTAAAGTATGTAGATAATCAGCATCAATTAAGGTTTGACCTGTTAATGCGAGTACAACTATCATGGCACAAGGAAAACTTCTAAGTTACGTTAATTTATGCTGATTATAAGAAGCTTCTTTTTTTCCCGAAAGCAAACATGTCAAACAATGACTTCTATTTTATCCGGACTAGCTAGAGCTAGAAACTAGTACAAGCGAGAAAAAGAAAATGAGCCATGCTCTGTGAAAAAGGGGCTTAGTATTTAATGCATCTGAGAAAAATATCGACCCGCAGTCCGCGCAGGCTGACCTTGGCCGAAACTTTTCGATATTGGTCAATTTTTCTGTATATCCAAGGACCAGTCTTCCTCATGATTAAGTCGGTTGTTAAAAAGCGGCTGTTATGGATCCGTAATTATGTGATGGCTTGCTTGGTATGATGGATTACGGAGATGCATTAAGCCCTCCTTTGCCAGAGCATAGCTCAAATGTTTGAGAGAAAGGAAATTGTTTTCCCTGAACACTGATATAAAAAAAACCAGCAGTTTTCTAACAACAACCAATTTATGTTTTCAAAAGCCGCTAAACAGGCAGAAATACGAAATAAAACGACATCCATCTTCAAAATGCCGATCATGTTATGTACAGAATGTGTAGATGGAGATCAGATATGTACTCATATTTTGTATCTACAAAGTCCGATAATTTGTGGGTTGCTTCGTCAAAGAATGCATTATTTGCTGTGTCCTGCTTCAAGTCTTTACAAACCGACAAAATTTTAGACTTTTAAAAGCATACTGAAAGCATATGCATGCGACAAGTTACATCTAGATGTCTCAAATGAATAATTCGGTCTTCGAGACATTTAAAAAAAACGTAGTGGAAAAAGAGAAAATGCTAGTCAACAGCACTTTCTCCTTTACCCACAATGTTTCCAGAAGCTTTTTTTTCCCTACAGGGTCGTTAAAATGCGGCATTTGTCAGTTGAATGGTGACCTTCTATAGTTTCCATGGATATTTCTAAATTAAAAAGTTTGGCTGGAAATGCGTTCAAGAAGCGGTTAAAGGTATAATTGGCTTTTATGTTAGTGCCTACATAAGTATACTGTTTTTACGATGAAGACTCCGTTTATATGCGGTGTTGAACTGTTTACACGAACCATTAACACACATATAGTATTACAGCATAATGTACTTTTAAAGTTCAATGAACTGGGGAATCCTACATTCAAGTGTCCTTCATGTATATACATGCGTGTACTTAAAATGATGTAACTAATTGATTTAACAGGCCAATTTACATAGACCTAGGTATAAGTGTGTTATTACAGATCGGTTTTACAAATGAATCAATCAAATTTGTTTCTTGACACCTTTAGTTTACCAGGGCCTCTTTTCACCAGCCAGAGCTCCAGATAAGAGAGAGTTATGGTATTTTAACTCCATTATTTCTCTTCCAAACCCTATGTTGTGGGTACTCATTAGAATTGTCTCGATGAGACAATTCTAATGAGTACCCATAACATAGGGTTTAGTGGAGGATAATTTATATTTTCAATTTTGAAATCAAAATCACTTCCCTGTTTGGTGCTCTGACCAGCCATTGAATCTCAATACCATCTTTAGAGTCTAATTGTCAATATTTTTTTAAAATTCAAAGTTAATCAATTCTGATAGGATAAACCAAAATGTTCAGCCAATCAGAAATTGTGATACCCGTCTTTCTTAGAGTAAAATTAAGACCGAGTGCAATTTAAAATTGTTAATGAACACGTGCTCAAACGGACAAAATTTTAGACTTTTCCAAATTGAAAGCATTTGCAGACGACAAATTAAATGTGGTCCAGTTGATGATTTCTGTCTTTGATATTATAAAACATTGTGGGGAAAGGTTACCAGCATATTGTACTTTTCCAACAATATTTACAACAGCCTTCTCTGCTGGCGTCGTTAAAAACTTTGCATGAATTGTGTAGTAAGGGGTAAATGTTGTAAGGTTGCGGGATGCAAAGAAGTTAAATTATTACTAATATGTAACGATTCATTTATTGGTTAACTCATTACCAAACGACAAAATTTTAGGTTTGTCCAAATCGAAAGCATTTGCAGACGACAAAATAAAAGTGACTGAAAATTTGAAATTTGATTTGTGAAGGGTAGAAAACATTGTGGGACAAGGAGAAAATGCTGGTTACCAGCATTTTCTCCTTTTCCCACAATGTTTTGTAAAGGCTTCTTTCTCAGGGTCGTCAAAAGTAGGGATTGTGTGGTAATGGGTTAATCTTCTTCTCCTTACGAACTTGACTTTTTTTCTGCTAACTACAGTATTTAAAACATTTTGGTGAAATGGAAAACTTGTTCCACCATCAAAAACTTCTCTGTTTCCACCATGTTTCCATGCATATTGATGTATTTAAAGTTAGTTCAGCTTGATTATCGATATTTTCACCAGGATGTTTTTAAAGTCCCAAGCTTCAAATTTGGTTAACGACAATAATGTTTTTAGACTTTGATCGTATATCTACATGTACTCCTCCTTTTTTTTCAAGAGGGAAAAGGAAGCACGTACATGCATGTAGCTATCACAAGCAATAGCTTGAGTTTCAGGAATAGCGATAATAACCAAAGATTCGATTGTAACTTTTTTCAAATACAGGACCGATTTGAAGTTAATAGAATTCGTAGTCAACATTTCATTTTTTTTTTTTTTTTTCTGGAGGACTTAAATGTGCTGTACGAGCTACGAGTGCTTGAGATATGCCTACAAATAGATACCCCGCCAAAACGTTACTAAGACAATGTAAAGTATCTCCCGTATAGAAAACCACATGCGCCACACGCTAATTTTTGGCATAATATTTCTTAACTTTTTTCGTAAAGAACAGTACTCGTGCTGTGGTCTACGTATATAGAAACTGGAAAAAATATGTAACAAAAAAATCTAAATATTTAATTAACTAGAGATCTGTATTTGATCATCATTTCAGTCATTGAAGAATTCATACATAACAAATTTATTCTCAATCACTCATATTATATTTCGGACAAAACTGCCCCCAAACTAAAACAAAGGAAAACGGATGTGTGAGCCTTCTTTATGATGGTTATCATTTTAGTAGTACAGTCACCCACTTTTCTTGTCGGTGTCGCCTCGGTAAGCTATCGTATACTCTTTTACAAATGATGTACTTTAAGCTTGACTTATATCCCCTATCAAATATCAGGAATACATTACAAGTGTCTCCAAAAAAGGGTCTTTTCTTTTTTCTAAGCAGCAGATATGTTAGTGTTATTTCTTTATCGCGGAAAAAAGGGAGACAAATAGCGCAAAATAAATTTTCAATAAATCACCGGTTAACACTAAATTTACACCATTAAAAGTGCAAAATGATTTTTACTTTACCTAACATATCAGTGAAGTGCAAAATAGTCCCAATCCAGTTACTCCGGTTGCATTCGTGGAATGAACAGAGGAAAAAGCGCGCTGAATTAAAACACAAACTGTGCCCAAACAAGTATGAATGGACTGTGAAGTCAAGTTGTATAATGTGAAGCGAACGCTTGGCCGTATACGAGTGGACTGACAGTTAAAACTACCTAGCCATAGATTGGAGAACTGGGAGGTCACTCGGAGGGCATGAAGTTGTTGACCTAACCTGACCAAAACTGAAGTATATTGTAACCCTTAGAGCGTCGGATAAATGAAATGGACGTTAGACCTACATTTAAATAAGGCTGAAACATTGGAATGGTACAGATGTTTGTTTAGAATACCCAAAGATATAATCGGACAATGTAGATCCAAGATCAGGCTGCACGTTCCGTGCAGCCTGATCTTGGAGCTACAATGTCCTCGGAAGTAATTCTAGTTTAGAAAGGTATTTGAAGGGTGTTTTCTCTTTTATCACGGATATCGAGCTCGAAATTTATTCAAGTTATTCGATGTTTCAGTTCATATTTCAGAGCTATTTCAGTTTTTTTTGAGCGGATTTTTTTTGGAAAGTCTATACATTGCTACAAATCAGTATATATGATAACTGATCCCCTTTGTTTAGATAAATATCTGGAAAAAAAAATTGACGCGTCTACAATGACACCACCGCGTTGTAGCAACGGTAAAATAGAGCGGTCATCTCAGGACAGTGGTCAGTGGTACATGTAGATGGTCAGTGCAGTGTGTGGCGTTTTTATTGCCCGAAATGTAATCTACAATGAAATGAACTGATTGCAATGTCGGTTCGCACGTCAAAATTGCACGAGATGACAAGGGTTTGTCGCGTGCGTTACTTATTTCGTATCATTAATAAAATAGCTGTACTCGAAAACGAACGAGTGGTTGACGCGTTAACCGCCCCCCCCCCCCAAACCAATTTTACAGTTGACAATTTAAAAAAAAAGAACTTTGTAAAATCGTAATAATATGCATTAATCAAGGTTTTGAAGATTCAGTAGACTTATAGTTTTAATATTATGGAAACATTGTGGCAGAAAGAGACTCATCGAGAGAAAATTTTCATTTCGACACATTGTTTTCAGAAGCGGTCTTAATGCAAATGAACATTCGTCGTCTCCGAACGAATTCGCAGCGAGGGTTTTTTAAAAATTCTGTATAAAACCTAAAGATAGTTCTCAAGAATTAAAGTTTATAGAATATGTACATATGAAAACATTATGGCAAAACCAGAAATTGCTCGGTACGAGCAATTTCTCCTTTTGCCACAATGTTTTCAACAACGGTCTCCTGCATGACGGCAAAGAGTCGAAAGTCGAAGGACATGTACAAAAAACTGACCAAACTAACGGTCAAGTGCGGACAGATCATCATGAAATGGGATTTTTATGGGCTAACTGACCACGGTGTCAAATGCACGCAGTGCAGGGTCAAGCATTTCTGGTGTTTTCGTCGCCTTGCCCCATAAATATACAAAATATTACTTTTTAACCAAGAAGCTGCTAAGCTCGACTCACTGACTTTTTGCGGACTGCGTGAATCAAGATCAGACTGCACAGAACATGCAGTCTGATCCTGGATCTACACTGTCCGATAAGAAGATATCTTTCTTCCAAAAGTACCTTGGAAATAGCAAATTTTGGGTTTTTACTATCGGCTTGAACATTTCATGTTAGTTATTTAGCAGGACAAGGGTTAAGCACCTACAGTGGTCTTCTCTCTAAAAAATAAAACAGCGTGGGGAAAAATATAATTACCCACCTTCTAATCGGGTTTTTTGTTACGATGGAAAAGTTGCTCATACCGACTAATATCTCCTTTTGCTTCAATATTTTCAAAAATCGGCTTCTGCAACACAAAAAAAGTATCCATATGATCGATAAACAGTTACAATAAATGGAAAAATTATCTTTGTGTGGTGCCACGCGAGCTTTCCTTTAGCATAAAGGACGGTGGGATATTGTGACTGTGTTTTCTTTTTCTTTCTTTCGTTTCTATGGAAACGTTATTTCAAAGTCTATTTTCGAAGACAGGGCCGAAAAATTGGTTTGACTTTACATTTTAGGATGTATCACCTAAATTCATTTGATTGCTTGGTATTATTTACTCCGTTTTCAACCGTATTCCAAGCATATCATGGCTCTCAGTGCACCTATCCATTGTTCCCGATGGTTCGTTTTATGCCAAGACTACGTATGACACGATTTCCAGTCCTCCGACTGGTGTATATAAAAAAAAATATCGAAACAATTGCTGGAAGAACAAATGAATCCTGTCTTTTCAAAGGCCCGCCCTATAGCTGCCAAAAGTAAACAATGCAGTTGTTCAAATGCATTCAAAATTAAATCATACCATTTAAAAGTATGTTAGTAATATGAAGATAACAATCTGTTACTTTACGGTCGGTCCATTTGTTAGTCGCTGACAGAAAAATAAAATATAAAACTAGGTTAAAAGTTGCCAAGTTGTTTATCTTTTTTTTTTACTTTTCACCTGATTTGAAAATTAATTTTTTCAGCCCGCGACCCTACAACAACACATTGTCATCTTTACAGTAATTTCCAAACTTTTGAATGGTATAATTTAAATTTAAATACATTTAACCACCCCGCTGTTTACTTTTAGCAGCTATAGGGTCTTTAACTATCATCGATTCATGAAAAAATGAATGCCTCGTAGGGATTCGAGATTAAGAATCATTAGATTTCCAGCCGTGTGCGTTAACGACTGAGTGAACAGGGCCCGGTTCGAAACTTAAGTATGGTTTGAAAATGACAAATTCTGTTCTAAATTTAATTATTATCTAGATTCACTGTCCTCCTGAGGCCGCAAAAAGTCCTTCAGTCGCGCCCAGCAGCCTAAGGGTTAACATTTTAACTTTCATTGATTCACTCTCTCTCTCTCTCTCTCTCTCCCTCTCTCTCTCTCCCTCCCTCTCCCTCTCTCTCTCTCTCTCTCTCTCTCTCTCTCTCTCTCTCTCTCTCTCGCTCTCTCTCTCTTTCTCTGCCAACAATGAGTACTGGGTTTTTATTTTCCAACAATTTTCAATTACACTTCAAGTCATATTTTGGATTTAGAAAATAACACAATTTCTGATTAGCTACACCACTTGAACAGCGGTCTGGCAAAAGGGAGCTTTGATGCATCTCAGTAATGGACTCTTCCAAGCACGTTATCACTTAAGGAATGAAGAGAACTTTTTTTTTTGTTTTCATGGAGGTATGATAAAAAAAAAAACTTATCACACTGTATGAAACCGCGAAGCTCTCTCTTTGAATTTACTGTTGGATATTTTGTTCAATATTCAGAGAAAATAAATTTAGCTAGCAATTTGAAATTCGGACTGGATATAAAATCAGAAAGAAAAACATTATGAAATCTCGTATACATGTTTGTTTACATTAGTTTGACTGCAAAAGTAGTTCCTGCACTGCTTAATTTTTTTTTCATGGAGCTATGAAAAAAAAATTTCAGCCTGTCAGAACTTGCCAATGTTCATGAAAACAACTAATAGTGAATTATATAATTATGAATCAAAAAATCATTTTGTCTCACAACCGACTAAATCATGGGGCAGATATTCAAGCGTCCTTTGACATGCAAAAAATAGACCAATAACAAAATGTTTCGACCTAGATCAGCCTGCACGGACTGGGTCGAAAGTTTTTGCAAATGCATTAAACCCCTTTTTTCACAGAGCATGGCTCACTTATTAGAGCCAATCAGAAATCTCATTATTTTGTAAATTTACAGTAAGACTAATAATTTTGAATGGTTGGTAGATGCACACTTGTTTACCAGAACATACAAATTCGTGCAAAAACGAGCACATGATAAGGCCCTACAATCTGCAAGCGACATTTTTCGATTTTCAGCATTGACCACTTTATAACCTTTTTACCAGACGTTAAAATTTTAGACTTGCATTTGCAGGCTACAAATGTTTGACTCAAATGACAGGGTTTGTCTTTTAAAGGATAGGAAATATTGCAGGAAAAGGAGAAAATGCTGGTCACCAGCATTTTCTCCTTTTCCCACACAATATTTTCAAAAGCCTTCATATACAGGTCGTTAAACCTTTGGATTAATTGGGGTAAAAAGATTTTTTTTAGACTTTTTAAGTGCCTAATTTGCAAACTCGACCTCTTACCTCTTTTTAGGACTGAAAGTACCATCGACTGAACCTCAGAAAGATTTCAATTTTACATGCTTGACTAAACAAGCGAGTGGAGTATGGATCCAAGATCAGATTGCATGCTCTATGCAGTCTCATCGTGATCTACTCCGTCGGTAACGCAAAGTTGGGAAACAGAGAGTCGCTGTTTCGATTCTCCGAGGATTGATGATCTTTGTTGAGTCAACAGGGATCATTCTTGCCTCACCGCTAAAGATCGTTATGTGTGAAAGCAGCCAGTGACATCTGAAAAAATTTGTTCGAAGCACCGGAGGAAAAGAAACTCAAGGAAAGCATGGATAGGTGCACCTACCTCTGCGATATAACTGAAATAATGTCAAAAACGTACCAACGACGACGATCAGCTTGCACTACCCAAGGTAGGTGTTGTTGTTGCATTAAATTTTGATTGGTTGATACCTCATGTGTTTGTTGCCTTGCGATAGTTGGCCGCATGCTCGCCAGGAATCGACCGAAATCAAACAGTTCGTTTCCCCTTTAAATGTTTATTCGAATATGATAATGAATTGTTCAATTATATAATTTACAAGTCGGTATCTACAAAAACTCGAACTTTCTTACACCGCGGCTGGATGTCTCGTAAGCCGGCTCCAGCCAATTAGAGACTATGATAATGTGCGTTTATACAGATGTTAAGTATAGTTGCAGCTATTGTACGAAATTCTGAAAACCGGTCTGCGGCTGAGGGCTACGTGCCAGACAGCTCTTGACAACGACTTGTTTGAGACGTCGTGTATGTCTGCCTGTCTGTTTGGTCGGCAGTGGATTAAATTAAGTCAAATAATTATCTTTTAATATTCAGATGTGAACATCCGCCTATAGCTCTTCTATTGATGACCGTAAACAGAGGGTGATCTAGGGTCACTAGAAGTTCGGGTCAGGACAGTTCAAAGACGTCGTAAGTTTATGTAAGGTCTGTGACCCCTTTTGAAACCCCTGTCGAGATCTAGCAGCCCATGGGAACAACTTTGGGCGGCTACAATGTAAATACCCCAATTTCATGACACAGAATATTCTAAAAGTGCAAAAGAAATTTAGGACGCGATTACTTGGTACCACAACTTATGTGATCAAAATGAGATGATTTACAAGTGGCCTGCAACACGCGAAAAGGGGCATTGGGACATTTGCGTAAAGCGTCGTCTCGGATCAGCCTGCGCAGTCCGCGTAGGCTAATCCGAAACGACTCTTTCCGTTTTTATGTAATTTTCTGTTTTGCCCAAGTCTTCTGAAGGTTAAAATCTAATGTAGTCGTAAAGTGCCGTCTCGGATTAGCCTGCGCGGAATGCGCAGGCTGATCCGAGACGACACTTTACGCAAATGTCCGAATGCCCCTTTTCGCGTGTTGTAAGCCAAATACAAATCAACAGTCTGCAGACAGAATAAAGAATATGAGCCATGCTCTAGCAAAAGAGTGTTTAGTGCATGGCCATGACCTGGGTCGATATCTTTTTTGCAGGGGCGTTAAATGTCCTTTTCACAGAGTATGGCCCATTGTGCTTTCATTCATGAACTCAAAAAGAAAGACTGGTGGTGATATAAAGAATCCAGAACAGGGAACGATAAAACTAATACCCAGGGCAAGCGGGATATCATCATCATCATCATCATCTTTATCATCATCTTTATCATTATCTTTATCATAATCTGTCTTCTATGATAGAAGACAAGGAAAAATAAAACGACACTTCTTTGTAAGCGGGATATCATAATCTCTCTCCCTCTTTCTCTGTCTCCTTCAAATACAATACATTATTCCTTTATACTCACACATTTCCTTCCTTCCTTCCTTCCTTCATTCATTCCTTCCTTCCTTCCTTCCTTCCCTCCCTCCCCCTCCTTCATTCCTTCCTTCCTTCCTTCTTTCCCTACTTACTTCCTTCCTTCACTACTTACTTACTTCCTTTCTTACTTCTTACTTACTTACCTACTTACTTACTTACACGTTACATAGTATTAAAGGCAGCTCTTAGTACCATGGATACACACGTTTACCTTAAATGACCTTTCCCGGCCACAATGCTTCACCCTGACCCGGTCACCCGAAGCCCGATGGGGTCAATTATGGGGTCAGGGCCTCTAGCACGGTTTCAATAGCGTCCCCTATTAACGTCTTCATTGCTATTTATTTTTTGTTGGCCTTTGTGTGCGGCACCTGGAAACATTAGAGCAAAAAACCTAATTTGCATGTTGTCAAGGCCACGCTGTTTCTGCACAGTGACCGGGGCCCTCTGGGCTTCTGGGATTTTATTTCAGGGAGCCTGAGCGGATGAAAAGGTGCCATACGTAGTCACCTGTCAGATTAAAAACGAATTTTGACAGACATCGTGCATTTGACACCGAAAAAACCGTTCTATCCCATGGAAAACTGCTATAGGTTCGCGCCCCCATTGTTTTTCGACCCTTTAAATGCTGAGCACTACTATAGGTGCTTGATGCGGACAGTGTAGATCAAGATCAGACTGCACAGAACGTGCAGTCTGATCTTGGACCTACACTGTCCGATATTTTGTGAGATATAACGTTCGAAACAGCATTTAAAATTGTGATATCCTGGCCTGTTTTAATGACTGAATATCTCGAATTCATTTTTCAAGCACCAGAAGAGTTGGCAAAAGAGCGCGTGTACATACTGCATGTGGGGCAGCCTTTTTTTGTTACTTTCCTTTTTGCATGATTCTGAGCCTAGGTGCCTCAGTGGTAACGAGAAGTGCTACTAAACCGAATATTGTGAACTCAAAACCGCCCGCTTGGCTGAAATATCAATTGAATTTGCCCAAAATTTTATCACTAGTACTTTGGGGATGCAAAATGTCGTAGCTGTATATTGTATGGTTTACCTCTACGATACGAACCAGCTACCTACGCATAGACAGTAGCGTAAATCTTCGGTTTTGACTACAAGGGTGCTAAAAGCACTTTGTTGTCGGCGATTTTTAGCCCTTTCGCCGCAAAACGGAAAGCTTAGTCTTATTTTTTTGACAGCTGAAAATACAATGCAATTGAAGAAACGTTTTGATGCTGGTTTTAATTAAGTAGAGGACGATGTAGATCCATGACCAGGCTGCACATTCTATGCAATCTTATCTTGATCTGCGCTGTCTGCAAAGTGAAAGAATTCAGATACTTTAATGTAGGCTACTAAATAAACAAAGAGACAGTGGTGTGTAAAAATTATAACTGGGTTTTAAAACTACCCTTTTTTTGTAAACATCGATTTTGTTTCCCCAGCCTAGATCGATCATAATCGAGGTTTGCCTCTTGAAAAGTGAACCAGTAACCACGTCCTGATGTTAGTGGTCCGGCTAGTTGCTAGATGCTGCTTTCTGTCCGTATCTCACATGGCTTACGAAATGTGTAAGCCTAGCTAACATCAAGACTCAAACCGTTGCCCATCCCAGCATACCAACGATCACTACTTTTGAAAACATTGTGGCAATATGAGAATTGCTCGTCGAAGCGTAATAATGTTTTTACACATATTAACTCTTTACCAAACGACAAAATTAAAGACTGGTCGAAATTGAAAGAATTTGCAGACACTGAAAATTTAAAATTTGTTTTTGGAGAGGTAGAAAACATTGTGGGAAAAGGAGAAAATGCTGGTTACCAGCATTTTCTCCTTTTCCCACAATGTTTTCAAAAGGCTTCTTTCTCAAGGTCGTTAAAAGTCGGGACTGTGTGGTAAAGGGTTAATAGAGTAAACCTAAAACCATTTTAAATGTTGTAGTTGAATGTTTCCGATCCAGTCGACTGCTACAAAATTGTGTTAATCTTTAACCTGCTGAAAAAGTTATATGAAACTTTTAAGCCGATAGTAAATACCCAAACAATACTATTTCAAAATTATTTTTTGGACACAAATATCTCCTTATCGGACAGTGTAGATCCAAGATCAGACTGCACGTTTTGTGCAGTCTGATCTTGATCTACACTGTCCGCAAAACGTAAGTAAGTCGTGCTTAGCAAAAAGGTAATGAGTCTAGAATGGATCGACATGGACTCCGATAAACATGCCTCAAAGAAATTAAAATATGTGATTTCCACTGTCTGCAAGGTGATAAAAAATGTTCTTGAAAGTGTTCGCTTCTATGATAATGGTGCACTAAAATCAGACAGGTCGTTCTGGTTAATGTGCCAGGGAACAGCCGCTTTTCATTGGTTCATTTTTTACGAAGTGTTTAAACTTCCAGTGTCACGGAAGAGAATATGTGCGCCATGCTCTATGAAAATGGTGTTTAATGTGTTTGAAACAAGTATTGACACATGTACACCTGCACTGTCTGCACAGGCTGACATGGGTTGATACTCTGTGCTATTGGTCAATTTTCTGCATGTCTAAGGACCAGTCTACCTCATGATTCAGTCGGTTTTTAGAAAAAAAATGGAGTTTATGGATCCAAGTTATATGACTTATATGATAACTTATATAATGGCTATTCAATTCATCTTTTTTTTTTTTCAAATCAAAACGTGTACGAATCAGTAGGTTTTGGCTATTTGAAAAGGTTTGGCGCCATTTCAGCACTATTTCAGTCTCATCACGGCGAAAGCACAGTTACTTATGTTTTTCCTGGTTTGACAAGACTCATACATGGATCTCTGCTGTGTCTTGACCGAGGACACTTAAACCTGTCAAGCGCCACCAGAGAGGATCCTACTAGCAATCCCCTGAATACAAGTCCAACGTCGAAACCACTGAAGGGGGGGGAGGGGGGAATAGTGTAAAATAGTGATAAAACATCGGGGGGGGGGGGAGGGGGGGGGAAGAAAAGCGGGGTATTCCCATTTCCGAAAAATAAAAAAACTTTGAAACCATAGTGCAACCTGGTGCATTCTGGGCGATCTGATGTGCTTTACTAAATGCTAGTATCAGAGCGCGATTTGTTAAGCTGATTTTTCTTGTCAGTTCATGTGATTTCAGTAGGGTATTCTGATACAGAAAGTCTCGAGTTTGTACTGGAGGCCTGAGACTCGAGCTTCACTGGAAGCACTGTTTTTTTTTTAAATGTCCCTAGGCATGGCACTTAAGAGCCTAGCATTGATGAAACCCAGGACTTATATATAATTATGTAATTATTGGAGAGGTCATCAGACCTCTCCAACAGTGGTGAGTTTAAAAGGCAGACTGTCACAGACTTTGCTGTGTAAATCCATTTTTCTTGCGAAATTGTTCTGATACACAGTCTGTTTCGTCATGGTTTTGTAAATAAAGCGAAATCAAATAACCGAAACAGGAAATAGACATGGTTTATTTTTATATGACGAATTTCAGAAAAGATTTGTTATATTAATTTGTCATGGCTGCAAATGACCTCTCAAATAATTGTAATTTTTTATTAAGCAAATAAATCTAAGCAGAAGAAAAAATAAGAAGAATTTCGTTAAAAAAGAGAAAGAAGACCGCTGGACAAGACCATGCGACTTGAAACCACGGCAAGAAGGTCAAATGACCGTCATGTAAAGCATATGAGGTTTCTACGCGGCGGCTTTTTTACTTGTTTGTTTACATGCACCAAAATATATTGAAATTAAAAGCCAATAAACTATTTGAAAACATTGATGCTGACCTCTCCTGGCTTCTTTTGTAAAGAAGCCAACTTGTTGTGAGCTGTTGCCGTTTTATGATCGGAAAATTGTTGAAAACCGCGTAAAACACCATCAAATCTATCAATTAATCGAGTTCTTTACCACATAGTTCTGTATCTTAACAACATGAGATAGGAGAAGGCTTTTGAAAACATTTTTTTCGAAAAGGAGAAAGTGCTGGTAACCAGCATTTTCTACTTTTACAGCAATGTTTTCTACTCAATCAAAGACAAATCCCATTATTTCAGCAGCATTTCATTTGTCTTCTGCAAATGCTTTCAATTTGGACAAGTCTAAAACTTTGTCATTTGGTAAAGAATTAATACAGGTAGTATAGAATTGTACTTCAATGCTAAAAGCCAAATGTG
Organism: Hippopus hippopus; assembly: GCA_946811185.2. NCBI lineage: Eukaryota > Metazoa > Mollusca > Bivalvia > Cardiida > Cardiidae > Hippopus > Hippopus hippopus. Next base: position 36,440,057 of record OX328097.1, read on the forward strand.
ACGGAACGCATGAGATTCTTCGAAAATTTTACGAGCTGTTTTCTTTCATCCACTTCTTCGTTCATATTCAAATCATCAAAGGTAGAAATCGAGATTAAAGCATTGTTTGATAAGGGTCCAAAGTAGCCCGAGTGGTCAGTCTGACCCTCTATACTGTCTGTCCACTTTAGCTAAATCTACATACCTGGGGTTACGGAGCGGTCAAACCTCGTCGGTCAGCCGAGGACAACCCAAGATTAACCCTTTTGACTGCTAAGCGCGAATCAAGGACCTTTTTGCGGACAATGTGGATCCAAGATCAGACTGCACAGAACGTGCAGTCTGATCTTGAATCTACATTGTTCGATAAAGAGATATTCCCCCCTTCCCCCCCCCCCCCCAAAAAAAAAAAAAATTAAAAATAGCAAAATCCGGGTTTTTTCTTTCGGCTCGAAAGTTTCATTTCACTTATTTAGCACGTTATGGGTTAACAGGCCTTCATATCTACTGCTTTCTGTGACCTTCTGATAAGGAATTGACAGTTGTGACACGGTCACTTTATACATACTGGTAGTAACTCTTTTAACAGACGATACATTTGCTAGATTTGCCCAAATTGAAAGCTTTTTGTAGACGACAAATGAAAAAGTGTCTCAAATGATTCAGTTTATCGTTGAGAGTGTAGAAAACGTTGTGGGAAAAGGAGAAAATGCTGGTAACCAGCATTTTCTCCTTTTCCCACAATGTTTTCATAACTCTTCCTGATCAGAGTCGTTAAGACTCGGGATAATGTGGTGAAGGGTTGATTAATCTGCACAGCGTCGATGAAACAAATGAACGTTTTCAGTCACAAATAGCCTCCCAAAAGAAATAATTACAATACCATTTTTTAAACAAAAAAAAAAAAAGTTTCAGGATATCGGAGGGTTAATATCTAAGATCAATCTGTACGTTTTTTGCTGTCTGATCTAGATCTACACTGTCCGCTATATAGCATGTAAATTTGTGCCTTGTTCTCGGAAAGTTAGCCCTTACAGGCTAAAAAAAAAAGTCACAATGGGTGTATTTATTCAGAGAGAAAAATAGTAACCATCATTGTAAATATACTGCAATTTGACTATCTAGCTTTAGGTCAGAATATCTATAGTAAAGTATCGGACAGTGTAGAGCAGAAAATCAGACTGCACAGTTTGATTTTCATCTGAATAATCCGCAGAAACTATTATGATTGCTCTCAGCGCCGAAAGGCATTAACGGTAGTTCCGCCGAACTACCTTGTGCACCTAAACCGCATTACTCATGTTTACTTATAAAATTATTTATTATGAGGAAATATTCTAAATAAAACTATAACGACGTTAATTAGTATCTTTCTTGACAGATAGTATACTGAATGACCACATAAAGGTCCGGTAACTTAGTGTTAAAGTGTATAGGGGACTATATTTCCAGGGTCCGTATACACCAACCATTTCTAAATAACATTCCAAGTCTAATTCTGAGGAGTTTTCTAAAACTGAAAGTAACGCAAGTTTTGATTGGCTAAAACAAATGGTTGAGCCACACAGAAGTTATTTTACTTTCTAAATCTAGGGTGTGACTAAGAAACGCAATCTAAAAAGGTCGATGAGTACGGCCCGAGGTGTTGTAACTTCAAATCCCAACTCGACCAACATGCTGAAAGTCATAGCAATAGGATTAATTTCTCTTCCTTTGCTTAACTTTATTTTTACCTGATTAATGAAGGAAAGCAGCCAGTAGCACGGATATACGTAGTGCTGCTATAAAAACTACAGTCTGCAAACGCTTTGAATTTAGAACAGCCTAACATTCTGTCGTTTTGTAATGAGGATAAAGGCCCAGTAGCGGCCAAAAGTAAACAATGCGGTGTTAAAATACATCTAATTTTATTCAGACCATTTAAAATTATGCAAATCAATGTGACGATGACAGTTTGTTTTTGTTCAGTCGGTCCAACTGTTTGTTGCTGGAAAAAAAAAAAGAATTTTAAACCAGCTGAAAGGTAAACAAAAGATTCTAGCGACTTGGCAACTTTTTACCTAGTTTTAGAATTTAGTTTTCTGCCAGCGACTTACACTTGGACCGACCGTACAATAACAGACTGTTATCTTCATATTAACTGTCATACTTTAAAAAGACATAATGGTATTTTAACACCCGCATTGTTTACTTTTGGTCGCTACTTGGCCTTAATGAGTTTCTTCGGGCGAAAAGAAAATTTTGAAATTGCAATACATGTATTTTGAATTTTATTCTTGATTTGACATTTTCATTTATTTCTTAAACAGTTTAGGCAGTAAGAACAGCCTAGAAGATTTTCAAGCTTGGGACAGGAAATTTCGAGGCTAGAAACTAATTTGAACATTTTAACCCTTAACCTGCTAAATAACTAAACTGAAATTTCCCTTTCGATAGTGAACACCCAAATATTGCTATTTCAAAGTTATCTTTTGGAGAATAATATCTCCTTGTCGGACAGTGTAGATCCAAGATCAGACTGCACGTTCTGTGCAGTCTGATCTTGATCTTCACTGTCCGCAAAAGGTCAGTGAGTCGCGCTTAGCAGCCTAAGGGTTAAAAGACGCAAATTCTTACCCAGAGTTTTTAGTTTAGTCCCTGTAATACTTTTTTGGGAAGAACTTTCTCAATATTTCGTGAACAACGTCAACAAATCAGAAAGAATTTGACGCCGCTCTGGCAAAATGGGGTTTAATGCACCTCCTTGATCCGTCTTACCAAGCAAATTATCACATAATTATGGATCCATGAAATCTGTTTTTGTTTAACGAACGGCTGAATCATGAGGGATACTGGTCATTGTACACGCAGAAAATTGACAAACAGCAAAAAGTTTCGACCAAGATCAACCTGCGCGGACTGCGTAGGCTGACCTTGGTCGATACTCTTTGCAGATACATTTAACCTCCTTTCCACAGTGCAAAGCTCGATTACACTAATACTGCTATACGACGTGTTGATCTCTGTAAGTACACAGCTTAATATTGTGAAGGTGAAATTAAGGCGGTGGGGTTTCTGAAAAAGGACATGGTAGGATATTGTCATGGTCTTAAAAAAAAACTAAAGCAAGTTAGACGAAAAACGGCATAACTTACACCTCTTGCAGCAACATCTAAATGTATTTATAGACAGAAGTAAGTACATATCGCCACTGGCTGCTTTTCCCATGTAAACAACGTCGAAACAATATGAAGGATTGATTCAGGGCTGATTTCAGTCGCAATCATCGATTCTCGAAGAGTTGGAAGAGTAGGAATTCCTTCCCACAATCCCTTAATGAGTGCCATTCTCCAGTTATTTCCCTTGATTCCTCTCCAGTACTACATTGGTCATGATAAAGGGATTACTTGGTTTTTATCCACAATTTTCTTGCGCTACACAGATACGGTCTTTAGGTCATATCTCAACTAAATCAGGTTAGATTGTTTTACGCATCAATATATAATCATTTCTCTGATATTTGAGAGCAGAATTTGCTTTAAAATCACACGGGGACCCTTACAAATAATCATAAATCAAATTATAGTTATCGCAACATCCCCAAAGGAATCAAGGATAAAAACAAAGGAATACAGGTAAAAGGACCATTCCGTTGTTTGGTTACCTTTAGTCTTTATCTAGTAACGGAGATAATTTGACTTACAGGAATGGTCCCCGTTACTTGCTCTTTTCGTTACCGACTGAGCTGTCGGGCTCGGCTAATCCTAACAGCGCTTGAGATACCTCTGTTTGTGGTTCGATTATTTTATTTAACTTATTTGTTGCTTTGCATCAGTTTCAATACTATTTCATGATTTTAATTTTTTTCGACCAAAGTTTAAGATTGGTCTTTGGCTGGCAAGCTCCCAAGGGCTACTCTAAATTATCGGAAATCGAATGCATTCTTTGATCATTTTCCGGCAGTTCGAATTATATCTTTGTACTTGTTTTAATTGGCCGAGTTTAAAATTCCTCCGCCATATAATGAAAGGTACCCTTATTAGTTGTACGGTCAGGTGGCAGGGGACTTGGAAACTTGTTCACGCCTGTGGCGGATCATGTCGCCCTGAGCCGAAGTTTTACCATTCCAACTAGTATTCAGCAAACTTTCCCTGTTTTATGGTCTCACGAATTGAGTACGCTGACAAAATAGAATTTCCCTTCTGAGTGCCCCAGTTCAATGAAAACTTACGTAACTGAGAACTGACGTTGACCACTAAAACTTTGCTAAAATGTGCAGTTTGATGCATAAACTTGATGATGTCACTGCGATAGACATTCGACGTATTTTTATTTAAACATGGATTTAAACTACTTTAAGGTAAGTAACTATATCTAGGAATTTTAATGACTTGTTTGCAAAATTAAACGACCATTAGTTGCCTCAAACGAGCATTAGGTTATCCTTTTGACGTTACAATGTATGAGTTTCGACACTTCACGATTTGCTTACCTGACGAAGAGAATGGCTCGTTTAAATCTAGTGTATTTGTTTTAGAATGACAACAAACGATAATAAGAAATTATGTAACTATATTCATTTATTTTCAAAAATAATCCATTCTCTCCGCTTTAATGACAACCATCAAGGGAAACTAGTACTAATATGGTGCAGGCGACTCAGTATTTTTGTCTTGTGGGCGGCTCGTACCGATCGACGCTGCCATTTTGGATGTTGTGTTGAAAGTGTAGTAATGTATGCGGGGCGCAAGAAAGAGAAACTGGATTTTGCCAGTGAACAGGAATATAATTTGTGTTTTGGGCATAATATCCAGTCAGATCGCCAGAAATTTCTTTGCAGTATAATAATTTTTGCTGGGAGTAGTAATTATGGCACTATGCAGGTCAAATTGCCTGCGGCACTATAGGGGCCAGGCCTTTGTCTTTGACAGTTCAGACTGTTGTTAGAGGCCTTTGTCTGTTGGAGGTCAGACTGTCTGTGGCAATATGACGTAATCTTGCATACCTTTTGTCTGGCTTTCGTTGCCTCCCACCTGCCGAGGCTAGATGACAATTCCAAGCGTGTTTTGGCGCGTTTTGACCGATCAGGCCGGCGCCCGATTGTATAGAACCGAAAATTCAGCCAAAGCATTCGCCATTGAAAATGCATGAGAACTTTCTCTCAAAGAGGTTGCTCTACTAAAAATGCTTTTGTCTGTGAACGCTTTTACCCCCCTTACCATTCAAAGTCTAGGTTTTGTATTGACTTTAATGAATAAAATCGTATGGTGTTTAACGCCGTTTTCAACATTTTTGTTGCACTTAAGTCGCTGCGGCCAGTGCACCTATACATGCTTTCCAGCAGTATCTTTTACCAGGGCATCATTTTCTTTCCAAGTCACTGACTGCTGTCTCACATAACCATTATTACGGTCAGCTGTGGTAGAGAAATAAATGGTTTCACAATTTTCAGTCCTCGACCTAGCCAGGGATCGAAGCCACGACCCATCTCAAGTCCTGCACGCTAGCTATTTAAGAGCTCAGCTTTTAGGTCCTCGCTTCTACATGGAAAAGTTTGCGAAAAACTTACTACGATCCCCAAATAGCGGTGGCATAATATAAAATTCCCTGTTGGTTTGATCATTAGCTTTCTTAGAAATTCTGATTTTTTTTTTTTTTATAATTCATGAGACCTTTCGATACTCTCCTGACAGAGTCGCATATCAAAATGAATTAATGTTTGAGAAATGTCGACACTCTTCCACGTGATGTCTGGCGCGATTGTATAATATCGTCTGCAAAAATTCAGACAAAGCATTCGCCTCTCATTAAAAATGCATGAGAAAATGTCGATATTCTTACAAAATAGGTCGCTTTCCGCTGATTAAAATGCGTGATGTCTGGCGCGATTGTATAATATCGTCTGCAAAAATTCAGACAAAGCATTCGCCTCTCATTAAAAATGCATGAGAAAATGTCGATATTCTTACAAAATAGGTCGCTTTCCGCTGATTAAAATGCGTGATGTCTGGCGCGATTGTATAGAATCGTCTGCAGAAATTCAGACAAAGCATTCGCCTCTCATTAAAAATGCATGGAATTTATAAACACTTTATCAAACGCTTTTGTCTGTTAACTATATAAAAGGCAAACGTTTTGTAGATGAATGTACATTTTCAGAGGAATGTGAGAGTCTGTTATGTGATAGTTATTTTCAAAATGAACATTTTAATATCAGATCATACTTATGAAAAGCATTTGTATAACATATCCTATACAGGAGTTTCTTTTTTTTTTTCAGTAAAACTGTCTTGCTTAATGCAGTTCAGCTGTGTTTGGATTCTCCTGACAGGCAATATACTGTTGGAAGAAGAGTATATTTTCTAAAGCAATTTAGTTTTTACATAGAGGTTCTAGGTATCAATAAACAATTAAGTAATAAAGTAAAAGTTGTGTGCGTTAGAAATGGCACAAAGTTTATTGTTGTAACAGCGTTTCCAGATCATTGATGTTGGAACCTCGATTATAGAAAGGTAAGTCCGTTTTACTTCACTTGTTTGTAAACGCTTATAACTCGTTACCATACAAACCCTGGTTTTTACGGTAGTGAGGTAAAAGACTGAAAATTTAACCGGAACGGGGAGAAAATGAAAGCGTACAGGGGGAAAAGAAGAAAGGTTCTCAATGTGCACAATGAAAATCTGCAGTAAATATGATAGTAAAATATGAATCGACCTACCTTTAAAGCGTTGTAATCTATTCCTTTTTACAATATAAAAACATATACACAGTTTTCCCGACACACACCCACACAAACACACATAAACACTATTTTAGCGAATTACAGGATTTTCTTTTTACATACATACATGTATTAACACAATTTCACATTTTGACCTACACTTGAATTATTGTATATTTGATCCCGTGATTGAAACCACGGGCATTTCTTTTGATCTATTTGTGACAAATAAGTTTGCAGCAGCCATGAGACATGCGGTTGTTGTGAACCAAAAATTGTTATGTCCATTCCCAATTGGCAATATTGCATGTCCCATCTCGTGTATAATTGTTCCGGCACACTGTCTTTTTGAGTTCATATTGCCACAAAAAATGTGTATTTCATTAAATTCAGGACCAGCATACTTTGTGAAGCCATTATCATTCGAATCTTTTTCAGGGTGTAAATAAATGTGTAATTGTTTTTTATCTGTACTTCTTGTATGTAGACAGAACATTAATTGAGCTATAAGTTCTTTGCTATATTTTACAAACGCATCATAGGAGTTCTGTTCAATTAAAGCATCGAAAAAAGAATTAACCCTACAGATCATTACTTGGCATCGTTTATCAGTGAACTTGGGTGGTTGGTAGGTGATGTCTTCTTTCACCCATTGTGACCCTGAAAAGTGAAATAAAGAGACTCGCATCTCTTTGCACTTGAATGGTCCTATCCCTGTTGTTAAAAGAAAACGTAAAGCTTCTATAAGGTTAATGTCTATCGCATGAAACATAACTATAATTTCCAGTAAATTTAGAATATCCATCCTTCAGTTTCAGTAAAAAGAAGAGGTGCCCAAAATTGAAATAAATATGCTGAAACAAACTTCGTCAATTTTTCTTTTCGAAATCCTCGATTTAACAATGTGCTACTTTTGTGCAACCAGACACTGTTTGATATTAAATCTAAAGTGACTTTTCCGTTTTGAAAAATTTAAAACATCTGCAGAAAAACACCTGGCTTTTAATTTTTGCATATATATGAACGTGTAAGTCTAATTTGTAACAATTGTTTACCTAATGTTACAAATTGCAATCAAGTTTTGAGTGATAAAATCTTTTTGAATTTACGCCGAACGTCGATTTTCAACTTTTATCTCTATATGAGATAATTTGTCAGATAAAATGTCATTGAGCATGTTCTTATCATCTATGATCAAATTCTAACATGAATTTCGTTTAAAAAGCGAGAAAAACATCCATTTTTTGACCAAAGAAATGACTTTAGCGGATGCCTTTTACCCCGATTTCATATATTGCATTCCATACAAGTGTTGCTGTATGTCATTTTAAATTAAGAAAAAAAAAAAAAATTAGGTATAAAGGTATTAGAGATCACTTGTCAGATAAAATGTCATTGAGCCTGTTCTTATCATCTATGATCAAATTCGAAAGTGAATTTCGTTTAAAACACGACAAAATCCATTTTCTGACTACAGAAATGACTTCAGCGGGTGTCTTTTACCCCGATTTCATATATTACATTACATACTGCTGTCGCTATATTTCATTTTAAATCAAGAAATAAAAAAATTCAAATTAGGTATAAAGGTATTGGAGATCACTTGTCAGATAAAATGTCATTGAGCCTGTTCTTATCATCTATGATCAAATTCGAAAGTGAATTTCGTTTAAAACACGACAAAATCCATTTTCTGACTACAGAAATGACTTCAGCTGATTTCTTTTACCCCGATTCCATATATTACATTACATACTGCTGTCGCTATATTTCATTTTAAATCAAGAAATAAAAATTTTCAAATTAAGTATAAAGGTATTGGAGATCACTTGTCAGATAAAATGTCATTGAGCCTGTTCTTATCATCTATGATCAAATTCGAAAGTGAATTTCGTTTAAAACACGACAAAATCCATTTTCTGACTACAGAAATGACTTCAGCGGGTGCCTTTTACCCCGATTCCATATATTACATTACATACTGCTGTCGCTATATTTCATTTTAAATCAAGAAATAAAAATTTTCAAATTAGGTATAAAGGTATTGGAGATCACTTGTTAGATAAAATGTCATTGAGCCTGTTCTTATCATCTATGATCAAATTCGAAAGTAAATTTCGTTTAAAACACAACAAAATCCATTTTCTGACTACAGAAATGACTTCAGCGGATGTCTTTTACCCCGATTTCATATATTACATTACATACTACTGTCGCTATATTTCATTTTAAATCAAGAAATAAAAATTTTCAAATTAGGTATGAAGGTATTGGAGATAACTTGTTAGATAAAATGTCATTGAGGCTGTTCTTATCATCTATGATCAAATTCGAAAGTAAATTTCACTTAAAACACGATAAAATCCATTTTCTGACTACAGAAATGACTTCAGCGGGTGCCTTTTACCCCGATTTCATATATTGTATGCCTGTATTAAATTAGTATATCTAAAAATAGCTCTTTCTCAAAACGAGGCTAATGGAGAGTATATAAGAAGACACACTCGGTAACATACCTATTCTGTTTTCAGATTTCAATCGAGCAACATGGACGCTGTGGCTGAAATAATGGACGTTATGATAAACTCTTATACGGATCCGGATGAGCTTATGGACTTTGCAACGACCATGGGGATCCAGGATTCCGTGTCTGTAAGACTTAGACTTTTCCAGCTGAGACAACAGGAATATGATAATGAGTTTATCGAAGAACAAATGGACTTGGTGCTGCAAACCCTAGGTGGACGTATCCAGACTCCGGTTACTTTTAACGAGGAGGACATGGTCGTATCGCTAGAGTATGTACAAATACAGGAGGAAATTGATGGAGCTGTCAAAGCCCTTCTTTTTGATGACGATATGAACGAGACAGCAAGGTTGTGTTTGGAAGATGGTGATTGGGACGATCCATTTGTTCAGACAGGGGGAGGGGAAGAGCCACGGGCGGGACCCTCCGGTCTACAGAACGATCTTTTTGATGACGATATGAACGAGACAGCAAGGTTGTGTTTGGAAGATGGTGATTGGGACGATCCATTTGTTCAGACAGGGGAAGGGGAAGAGCCACGGGCGGGACCCTCCGGTCTACAGAACGACAACAAACTGAAATACACAATGAGAAAGAAGGACACCCGCACATATGCCAAAAATGCAGCAATAGATACAACATATCAAGTAAAATTGGATGAGCGGTACAATGGTCAGCGGTTAATAGACGTGAGGCAGGGACTTCATGACATGATCCAGGCAGCCCTTAACGAGGCCCGAGGACACCTACAGGGGAATGATCTAGGTCGTGTCGTGATATATCACGATGCTTTGCACAACCCTGTTGTCGTCCCTTTACAGAAGTGGGATACCCTTGACGCTAATAGAGTTATGGAGATCCTCGAAAAGGTACTCAATAGTAACCAGGAACTTTCGATCGATGAGACCTTTGATATAATAATAGGGACCATTGACCTACCTAAAGGAGGCAAGCGAAAACATATCATACGTATTAAAGGTGAAAACACTTCATTGGATTTAAAACGCTCGGTAGTGACTATTGAGAATGAAGATAAAATGTGTATGGCAAGGGCCATTGGAGTCAGCTGGGCAAAATTAAAGAGGTGTACCAAGGAAGAATGGGAGGAGGTAACGAAAAACAGACAGGGAAAAAGTAGCTTGGAGTTGGTTTTAGAATATCAAAAAGTCCCCTTGTCTTACTATAACGACCTTGTCAAAAAGAAGAAGAAACACCAAGGACAGCTGGCAAGGGCTCTGTGTAAGATGGCAGGCGTACCCATAGACCGAACAGCTAGTCTCAACGATGTGGAGGCATTTGAGGAAATCCTAGGAGTACGCGTGATGGTCATCAGCGCTCGCCTAGGCAATAAATTTATTACTGGTCCTAGCAGTGACGGGCGTCCCTGTATCTACGTGTACTTGGTGGACGACGACCACTTTCATGCCATAACAAACATCACTGGGTTTTTTAGCGACTCCTATTTTTGTGAAAAATGTCTCAAACACTATAGTAATAGGGAATATCACCAGTGTGCAGAAAAATGTATAGTGTGCAAGAGGGACCACTGCCCTAAAACGAACAAGACTCTGAGGTGCACAGATTGTAACATGGACTGTAGGTCAGATGATTGTTACAAACAACACAAGAAAGTACCCTTACACAAAAATGGAAGGAGAAAAGGTCAACCCAGTGGGCCTTCCCAGTGTGAAAAGTGGTGGAGGTGTTTCAGGTGTTACAAGGTACTAAGGACGGACATAAGGAAGAAGGAGGACCATGTGTGTGGGGAATACTTTTGTAAGACTTGTAAAAAGTATGTGTTGGACGATCATCAGTGTTATTTAAGAGCGAAAGAATGTAAGGACAAGTTTATACCTAAATATATATTTTTTGATTTTGAGTGTAGTCAGGATGATATGAGTGAGTGCGAGAATGGATACATACCGCAAAAGAAAATAGAATGCGCAGATTGTCAACCATCACAGGTATGTAAGTCTTGTTCTAAGTGTAAAAACTGCAACACGTCATGGTGCGGTAGAACTACGCATCGTCCCAACTTTGTCTTAGCTCATTCGGTATGCCCAAAATGTATTGACAATGAATTGACTGCCAAATCAGTATGTAAGAGATGCGGTAGCCGTTGTAAAAAATGTCAAAAAAATCTGGATGAGAAAGATTTGGGACCTTGTCCAGGGACATGTGGCTTTAGAGAAGTCACTTTCCAGGGACATGATACTGCTGAACAGTTTAGGCAATGGTTATTTACGGAACAACACGAGTACTGCAAGGTGGTTGCTCATAACATGAAAGGTTATGACGGTTACTTTCTGCTAGAGTACCTCGTTGATCAGTCATTACGGCCAGACAAAATTATTTACAACGGGTCCAAGATAATGTACATGACAGTAGAGCGAGACTTACATATCAAGGTAATAGACAGTCTTAACTTCTTACCCATGAAACTGTCAGCATTACCCAAAGCATTTGGTTTACATGAATTGAAAAAAGGGTGGTTCCCACATTATTTTAATACCAGAGAGAATCAAAATTATGTTGGGCCCTACCCTGATGCTAAAGATTATGGTTACGATTTCATGGGTGAGAAAGAAAGAAGCGAGTTAGTAGAGTGGTTGAAACAGAGACAGTGTGAAGTTTTTGATTTTAGAAAAGAGATGTTAGAATATTGTAGAAGTGATGTTGATATATTGAGACAAGCATGTTTGAAATTTAGATATTTGTTAATGAATGCAACGGGAGAAGAAAAAGAGGTCATAAATGGAAAGGGAAAGACTGAAAAAAGGTGGTTTGGGGCCGTAGATCCTTTCGACAGTGTTACGATTGCATCAGTATGCATGAATGTGTTTAGAAGTAAATTTCTAGAAGAAAAGTGGAAGGTACAATTGTATGACACTGATGAATGGATCCCAGCCAAACTATGTGAGGGAGTATTGTATGTACTGGTGAAAGATGAATGGGTGAGTGCAGCAAAATTGAAAGTCAAGGGTAAAGAATTTGTAAGCACCCCGATAGCAAAGATTCCTCCCAGTGGATACAAAGAACAATACAGTAAGGTGTCAATTCAGTGGTTAGAGTGGCGAGCGCTTACAGACCATGTACACATTCAGCATGCACTGAATGAAGGTGAAAAAAAGATACCAGGAACACGATACAAATTAGATGGATATTGTGAAGAAACACACACAGCATACGAGTACCACGGATGTGTGTTTCACGGATGCCCTGTGTGTTTCCCAGACAAACGAGAGGACACGTATCACCCCCTCACCAATCAATCACTGAATGAATTGTATGCTCTGACTCTAAAAAAGAAAGCATACCTCGAGCAATTAGGCATGAAGTATGTGTGTATTTGGGACCATGACTTCAAAAAATTAAAGGACGAAAATGAAGAACTCAAAGAATGCATTGCACAATTAGATGTAGCTGACCGATTAGATCCAAGAGAGAGTTTCTTCGGAGGGCGCACTAATGCCAGTCAACTCTATTACAAAACCAAAGAACATGAACAGGTCAAATACGTAGACTTTACAAGTTTGTACCCTTGGGTGAACAAGTATTGTCGGTATCCCGTAGGTCACCCCAAAATCTTGACCAAAGACTTCGGGAAGCTTGAGGAGTATTTTGGTATTGCCAAAATAAAGACATTACCCCCGAGAGGGCTGTATCATCCAGTCCTCCCCTATAGATCAAATGGCAAACTGAAATTTCCTCTATGTCGTACCTGTGCGGATACCGAGAATCAAGATTCATGTACATGTTCTTCTGAAGACAGGGTTTTAATTGGCACGTGGTGCATCCCCGAGATAAAAACGGCTCTAAGACTGGGTTACACACTAGAAAAAATATATGAAGTATACCACTGGGAGGAAACAACACAGTATAATCCTGAGACGGGTGATGGGGGGTTTTTCGCCAAGTATATCAACACGTTTTTGAAATTTAAGCAAGAGGCGAGTGGCCCTCCTGATTGGGTCAAAACGAAACAAGACATGACAAAATACATGGAAGATTATCATAAAAAAGAGGGTGTATTGCTGGATCAAAACAGCATTGTAAAAAACCCTGGCAAAAGAGCTCTGGCCAAACTTTGTCTCAATAGCTTTTGGGGTAAGTTTGGACAGAGACTCAATATGCGTCAAACCAAAATATATCACGAGAGTCAAGCAAACTTATTTTTTCAAGTATTTTCTGATCCTACAAAAGAGCCTCTGAACTTTCATATACTCTCAAATGATATGATACAAATAGAGTGGATTTATAAACATGACTTTCACCCCGAAGACAACGAAACAAACATTTACTTGGCGACCTTTACAACATGTTGGGCCCGATTAAAATTGTACAGTGTGCTCGAAAAGTTGAATAAAAGAGTGTTGTACTACGACACGGACTCTGTCATTTACGTGAGTAGACCCGGAGAGTTTGATCCTCCCTTAGGGGACTACTTGGGTGAGTTGACGGATGAACTGGAGCAAGGAGAGCATATTGTAGAATTTGTGTCAGGAGGTCCAAAGAATTACGCATATAAGACCAGTACCAACGAGGAAACATGTAAGGTCAGAGGGTTTACTTTGAACTACACTAATAGCAAACTAATCAATTTTGAAGCCGTGAAAGCTATAGTAACAGATTCAAAAAGTAGTTCAAATATTGTTGTAACCAACCCATGTAAAATATGTAGAGACAAAAGAAAGAGGAAATTGTATAATAGAGAAGAAAAGAAAAGTTATCAAATGGTGTATACAAAGCGAAGGAAACTAGACAATTATGACACTGTACCATATGGATATGACTGATGTAATTTTTTTTTTTGTTCGTGGGTTGTTCAATGTCAATCATTTTTCAAAAAAAGGTGTTAGTCATTTTTCAAAAAGTGTCACTCATTTTTCAAAAAGTGTCACTCGTTTTTACGTTTTTATACTTTTACAGGTAAATTCCCATAGGGTCTGTTTCAAAAAGTGTCACTCATTTTCCTAAAAGTGTCACTCATTTTCAAAAAAGTGTCACTCATTTTCTTAAAAGTGTCGCTTATTTTTCTAGATACCAACTGTTGTTTATTTTATTTGTTAACGTGATAATTGTATTGCTTATAAATAAAAAATTGTAAGAATGAGTTTCTTTTTGTGTTTTGAGTTAATCTAACGTAAGAATATGACAGAAACTCCCGAAAAAGAAACGTTTTTACGTTTCCCTAAACCTGACGAAGAAAGCCATAGTGACAAGTGGCATTTACTGGGCACCCGTGTCCCCCAAGCAGAGATTGTCTACTTTTGTCAGATGATCATAGTGTACATCATTATTATTACGTCCATCATTAACCTATCAGTGCAAAACGGGTCGACCGAGCTTTGGGTATCACTCTTGAGTAGCAGTATCGGGTACGCTTTGCCTAACCCTAGACTTAAAAAATAATGGCCGTCCCTCTTCCATTCGAACCATGTTCTAGTATGTGTATTAGCGGACAAACTGGTAGTGGTAAAACCCAATGGGTGTACCGCTTTTTGAAACAAGTAAACCTCATGTACGGACGGGACCCCCCTTCTCATATTCTCTATTGCTACGGTATCCACCAAGACTTGTTTGATGTCATGGAGAGTTCCATTCCAAACTTTGACAGTAAGCAAGGACTACCTACTGCAGAAGAATTGGATGACTTCACAAGAGACAAAAAACACAAGTTAATCATTTTAGACGACCTAATGCACGAGGTCATGCGGAGTAAAGAAATGGAGTTACTGTTCACCCAAGGCTGCCATCACAGAAAAGTATCGGTGATTATGATCACACAAAACTTATACCCTGGGGGTAAACATGCCAGAACTATAGCTTTGAATACATGGTATCTGGTGCTTATGAAAAATATTCGTGACATATCTCAAGTAGGAGTGCTAGGACGGTAGCTTTATCCCGGTAAATCCGGAGTGTTTATGAAGGCTTACGAAGATGCCCTTAATACGAGACACGGTTATTTCATAGTGGACATGTCCCCTTACTCCGACGACAAGTACCGTTTAAGGACTCGTATATTTCCCAACGAAGATCCTATTGTGTACCGTTTGACGTAAGAATGGAAATAAATAGCTTATAAGAATACAATATGGTAGAACTAATTAAACAGCAACGTCACTTTTTATATTTAGTGGCCAACACTACAGCCGACCAGAGAAAAGCGCTTTTAAAAACTATTACCCGTCAACAGCTAAGGGCGCTTAGTCAAATTGCGTACAACATTATCCGGTTCAAAGGTAGATTGACACTTACGGAAAAAGCCACCTTAAAGAGGCAGAGACGCTTTATTTACTTGCTTGGAGATCGTAACACGGGGTTTGTTAAAAAGAAGGAAGCTATCCAACATAAACAACGTATTATCCATACATTGGTGAAGATTGCTTCAGCCTACTTACAACCCGTATTACAGTAATGGAGAAATATGTATTAGTGCCTTTCGAAAAGTTTGAGCGATTGAAAAAACTATCTGGGAGACAAGATGATCAGCAGAGAGAGGAAAGGGAAGATACCTCGAAAAAGAAGAATAAGAAATTAACACTATTTCCTCCGGGACTTAGAGAGAAGAAACGAAAGAAAGATATAGACTGGATTTCTTATTGAATAACGACTCGACAATTTCATGATTTTATATTTTTATTAACAGAATAATACAATAAAAGTATAAAAGAAGGCATGAGTCATTGTGTGTGTATGTTTTTTTTTTTTTTTTTTATTATTTCCCTCCGTATTTATTGTATATACACATTTCTCGCTTTATCGATTGTAAGTATTTCTGGAAAGGTAGCGTACAGCAACAATGTCACACTCTCTGGTAAAGGTTTAGCAAATTTGATTTCCAAACGGCAAAGACCTCTTCTTTTTGTGTTGAAAGAATAGTAGGGATCGATATCCAGCACATATAGGCAGTATCCTTGCTTGTACTCTTTGTATGTGATGTTGATATCATTTCTACAGGAAGTGAGGGTCTGATAACAGTCGGTGAAATGATTTCCTTCAAAATTAGGTTGCAAAGGTTGCGATGGTACGGATTGGCCATCAACGAAGAAACCGAGGTAACTGCAGTCGTAATGTTTCAGGTTGAATGGGTTTGTTTTGTAGTCTCCGTTATATGAAACGCTCGCAACCGTCCCTATGATGATTTTGTTTGGCACCCTACCTTGAAATATATCGTCTGCGTGAAAACTATATTGTCCTTGCGCTATCGAGGTTGTTTTTATCTCTGAGCGGAAATATGGGTACATAGCGGGAGTGTCCTGAATCATTTTGTCGTGAGCCAGAAGCAAATCGTTCTGTAACCGCTGAATACAGAGCTTGAAACGGGCGTCAACGATTTGCACCTTGTAATTCGGAGTAAACGCATCTGTAATGATTCGAAAGGCATCGGATGCTTGCCAAAATTTAAGCCCCATTTGCACTCCGTTAATAAGCAACTTGGGTTGTTGAAACAAGTCCACCGGGATACTTCCTTCCAGATCTATAATTTTACCACCCTTGGTCTTTTCATATCTTTGGAATAAACCGGTATTTGATCCAGTTTTGGGGTCGCTATCGTCCAGATTCCGATAATCCTTGTAGAATAATTGACTGGTCAGAAAAGCTTCCTGTATAGATTGATTGGTATTTAATAAGGTGTCAATGTAGGTCTTATACGGATGCGTGGTTCCGCTATTCGGGAGTGGTTTTTGTTGTAAATGAATGTCCAGCTGTCTGAAAATGGTGTGCAAAGGTAAATTGATAAGTCCCAGCGTATCATCTTCTGACACGGGTGTACCGTCTTGTAAAGCGAGTCTCAATTTCACCCTCAATTTACATTCCTTCAAGTTGATGTAGGCGCTGGCCTGTGGCGGTATATTAAATTCCAAGCTCGATGAAGAATCGGTTACCGGATTAATGGGTCGGAATTCGATCCAATCTTTCGATAACAAGGACGAATCTTTTGGGATCGGATTAAATAACGATAATTCTTCACTGTGCTGAATTTTACTATTCATGCTAATTTTTCAAAACGCCCAGTCGGGATCTTTGCGATACGTTTTGTGAGTCTTCTTACGCTTGATATTCTTACGATCTTCGTCAACACCGTTCTTACGTTTTATTTGAGATTTTGCCCTATCAACTACTTCGGCTAATGGGCTCACCATTTTTACCTGAGGAGTTTTGACTTTTTCAAGTTTTTCTTCCATATCTCGCAGCAGTTTATTCTTTTCTTCTAGTATTTTCTCCAAATTCCTTATTTGATCTGGGATGTGGTCTTTCGGTTTAAAATAATCAATCCAATACTCCACATCTTCTTTGTACGGAACCCACTTCTGTAGTTTTGAATCAAAGACGTCTATGGAACCCATGATTTCTTGAAATGAAGGACACAGTGAAAATCGTTCGAATTCAAATCAATCGGTTTTAAATCTTCGCCTTTTAACGACAGCCTAATAGTTTTAAATTTCTTGACACTCACGGGTCTATAACGTCGATGAAGACATTCCGTAAATTTAAATTTCTTGTATCTTGTTTCGATTTCTATATTGGTGAGAACGGGTTGTAACTTATTCCTGACAAACGTTTCCTCTATAATGTCACAATTCAAATACAACCGCTTACTTTGAGGTGTAAAGTCGCAGGTCAATGACGATTCTACCAGAGCACATAACCAACTTCCTTCTAAAATATAGTCCTTAGAAAACTGGAACAAGAAATCTGCGTTATTCTTACGTATATCGATAGATTCTGCGGAATTTAAATACAAGTAAAACTCTGTCATTCTTCTCTCCTTGTTCTCAATTGGTCTAGTATAGTAGGAATGAGATAAACTGGGCGTAATAAAATGGGTATAAATGAATGAAATCGTCGAAGTAAAGTCTTCTTACGGGTTGATGAAACGTTATTTGAGCATAGTGTGCGTAACAATAGTCTCCTTCTTTCAAAAACTTGAACATCTCTTCTCATTGGATTAATGACTCCATTAAGTATACGTTTTGCCACCTCGATGATAGCCTTTAGTTGACGATTCGTTAAATTCTGCAGTAAATTCTTCCTTACCGTTGTTTCGGTCTCTTGTAGGTGAAGTAAATAAGCGATTTGTAAATAGACTGTAGAGTGTTCCATGATTGAATCGGTTAAAATACTCATTCCTTCTTACGCGTATAGAGTTCGAGTTCAATTAGTGTGGGACAAACAATCTCGTCCTCTTTTTGTGAAGAGGTTACACCCGTTATGACCACTTTCCCTGTATGAAAACAACAAAAATGCACCCCTTCCCTTTTAAAGTTAAGAGAAGGAAATAACTGGGGTTCGTATACCACATCTTTATCGACAGACAAACGCTTCAAATCCAAATCCGAACTGAGGGTATGGCTCATAGACATGGTTAAAAGTTTCACGTCCGATAAATTCACTGGATATCCACAATTCTGTATCAGTCTCGCATATTTCCGTATTCGTTCGTACCCCTCTCTTTTACTCGAAACTTTGCCGTTACAGTTGATAATACCGTTAGAAAACACTAAACAGTTTCCTCCAGCTTTTCTGTGTTGCCATATCAGTCCGGGAAATCGTGCTGGATCATACCGTACATTCGTTATTTTGGAGCAGAGTTGTCTTAAATCAATAGGACAGTTGAGTTGAGCGCTGTAAAGCACGTTTGTGATGATCATGATCGTTTGACTGTCTAGACATAAATGATAGAACATTGCTAGTTTTCAGCCTCTTTTTATATTCTCGGTTGTTTACGAGTATTGCTTAATATCAGTTTCCGGTATCCAGCTGTCATACTTTTTTGGCCAGTGTAACCAGCGCACCAGGACTTCCTGTTTCTTATTGCGTGTCCTTCTTTTCAAAATTTTTTCGATGCTAAAGTCGGTACCGTCGTCAACGTTTATGGCTTGTAATTCTTGTTCGTAAAATGTACCATCAATTTCATCGTTGTCCCAGTCTACTAACGTGTAAATTGGAAGTCCTTGTCTTTTGAAACGTGATCTGATTTTGAAAATCTCCCCTGTCCATTTTTGCGAGTATTCTCTGTCAAATACGGACCTGATGTGTGACAATCGTACAGTCTGGCCGATTTTATATTTGAATTTTTTTATAACGGGCTTTTCCCCTTTGCTTCCTTTGGTTCTAATGAGATACTGTTGAAGACGACTTTCCCCTTCATTTTTCACGGAAATTGCTGCTGGGTTTTCTCCAAGACTCCTGTGGTGAGTGTGATTGTAACTATGTACAAAATCCTGTAAAATGTCAATGTATCTACTAGTTCTGTTTTTGAGCAGGTATCGAAAAATCTTGTGTTTTAGCGTTTTAATAACTCTTTCCGCGTAATTTGCTTTTGTTTCCGTATTATATGCGTACATATGATGTATACTTTGACTATTTAAATATTTATTTACTTCTTTACTTCTAAATTCCATTCCTCTGTCCGTACGAATTGTGTTTGGCTTTTTGGGGCCTGTCAGTATACGTTTCAATGCCATGACTACATCAGCGCCTCGCTTACTCTAAAGGTTGAGCATAAAGAAAACGAGAAAATACATCGATAACAATCAAAATGTATTTCACACCTTCGTTATGCTTCTGTAAATTGGCCATGTCCATAAGATCCATGTCCCATTGACTGTCGATGCCATTTACAATCACCCTGGAACGTTTAAAGCGGCGTCTAGCACCCCTGGTCAGAGAATACGCTTCTTGATTCTGCAACCATTGGCGTATTCTGTGCCTGCCAATTTTGTATTTACCCTCGTCTTTAACATGTTGATAGAGTTTTTCAGGACCACCATAGCTAGCGGGAGATTTTAAGTCAAAATACAAAGAAGACAAATATTGTTGCCAGTCAGACATGTTTATTTATTACATAGACATCCATACATTCTTACTACATCAAATAGAAATAGTAAATAGAGAGGTTTCTTTCGTTTTCTATATACAAGCCAACGAGCCTTTCAACACCCTCCGCGGCGTCTCTTCGCAATTGTCTGTATTTCAACCACAATTCGAAGTCATTCATTGTTGTCACAAATATAAGAATGAGTCCGAACATGTTCACATCGGTTTTAGAAAAAGGCTGAATTCAAAGCACTCCAGTTATATGTAGAACCGTCACGGGACAATCTTCCATTGGTAACAGACGCGTTTCGTTGTGTATCACACCTTGAAGTGATTTGACTCGTGTATCCCGTCATTTTCAAATATATACAGGACGGAGACCATTTCTCGTGCTCTTCCCAAGGATCGTCCTTTTCCTCCCATGACATTATGTTGACACCACAGGCAAAACACGTCACTTTATCCGCAGTACCGGTGTAAAAGAAGCCCGCTTTTGCTAATGACCATTTCTCAGGCTTTATTTGCTTCGACCAGTGCTCATACGTTTGTAGTCTATCTTCACATAACATCAAGGCTGGCTTCGAATATGCAGTCACTTTTGTAGAATCTTTGAACATGGTGCTTATTAATGTGATGTTAAATTCTGTCAATCGCGCCTATTTACCAGTTTCCGTTATCGTTAGGGTTACATTCAGAACACCGCAACGCCCCTAACTGGTTCATATGATCACTTTGAAGGTAACAGGGAATGACAGCGTCCAACTCGGGTAGATTCCTACCAATCTCTGACACGTGTTTTTTAAGAGAGTTATATTCAGCGGGTCTTAAGCAGATACCCTTTTTGGTCGGTACCACTTCATTGTCTGGTTTCCAATACTGTCTTATATCTACACAAACGCTGTTTTCACCGATACTGCAATAAACGTTTCCTCCTAGGTGAGCGCTGTATGCTTTTTTACCGTGTAATGCTTGATCAACAAACTCAGAGGCATCTACCAAATTCTTCCATCTCATAAGCGTAAGACTAATGCCTTTCTTAGTAGGTATGTCTTCCTGCCATTCCCTGATATCGACTCTCAGTTCACCCCTCCATTCACTGACCTGTACGTAGCGTTCGTTACCGAGACTAAATTTACATCTAACCATGTTGCTGATTCGAGTGTCAAAACTCTTATGACTCCAAACACGAAATTCAGCTTTCTAATATAGTCACAAAGTCTCTTCTGATTGGTCAGTTTGTTTTTTCCATCTGACCAATTGATTATTCGCTTTGTCTGAATTTTTGCAGACGATATTATACAATCGCGCCAGACATCACGCATTTTAATCAGCGGAAAGCGACCTATTTTGTAAGAATATCGACATTTTCTCATGCATTTTTAATGAGAGGCGAATGCTTTGTCTGAATTTTTGCAGACGATATTATACAATCGCGCCAGACATCACGTGGAAGAGTGTCGACATTTCTCAAACATTAAATCATTTTGATATGCGACTCTGTCAGGAGAGTATCGAAAGGTCTCATGAATTATAAAAAAAAAAAAATCAGAATTTCTAAGAAAGCTAATGATCAAACCAACAGGGAATTTTATATTATGCCACCGCTATTTGGGGATCGTAGTAAGTTTTTCGCAAACTTTTCCATGTAGAAGCGAGGACCTAAAAGCTGAGCTCTTAAATAGCTAGCGTGCAGGACTTGAGATGGGTCGTGGCTTCGATCCCTGGCTAGGTCGAGGACTGAAAATTGTGAAACCATTTATTTCTCTACCACAGCTGACCGTAATAATGGTTATGTGAGACAGCAGTCAGTGACTTGGAAAGAAAATGATGCCCTGGTAAAAGATACTGCTGGAAAGCATGTATAGGTGCACTGGCCGCAGCGACTTAAGTGCAACAAAAATGTTGAAAACGGCGTTAAACACCATACGATTTTATTCATTAAAGTCAATACAAAACCTAGACTTTGAATGGTAAGGGGGGTAAAAGCGTTCACAGACAAAAGCATTTTTAGTAGAGCAACCTCTTTGAGAGAAAGTTCTCATGCATTTTCAATGGCGAATGCTTTGGCTGAATTTTCGGTTCTATACAATCGGGCGCCGGCCTGATCGGTCAAAACGCGCCAAAACACGCTTGGAATTGTCATCTAGCCTCGGCAGGTGGGAGGCAACGAAAGCCAGACAAAAGGTATGCAAGATTACGTCATATTGCCACAGACAGTCTGACCTCCAACAGACAAAGGCCTCTAACAATAGTCTGAACTGTCAAAGACAAAGGCCTGGCCCCTATAGTGCCGCAGGCAATTTGACCTGCATAGTGCCATAATTACTACTGCTGGGCATTGTCTTTTATTTGTATTGGAGTTTAACGCCATTTTAACAGCTTAGGTCATATCATGGCGGTCAGTGACGCACCCATTTGTTTCCTGGCTTTCTAAAACCAGTACTGACACAACTTTCTTTCCAAAGCCACTGACTACTTTTCTCACATGCATCAGAGGTGAGATGCGAAAAATCATCGTAAAGAAAGTTTGCCGCAACCGGGTATCGAACCCGCAACCTCTAGATCACAAGTCAGATACGCTAACCACTGAGTTACCCGGCCGGGCTCTGGACCTCGTCAATGATATTTAAGATATATCACAACTGCAGCTCACTTATTTTTGGATTTCCCGGTTTTTATCTGCATTGGGGTTGGGCTCTACATACACGCACAAGTCGCCAAAGCACATTCGGTGTACCAGGATTTGAAACAAATATTACTCCTTCTTTAGTGAACAGTGTAGCAGCATTTATGATTGCTTTTTTTTTGCAAACAGAACTATACACTGTGTATTTTCTTACACGAACTGGCTCTGTAAAAGCAATCTCTTCGATTTTGCCAGTGTATTCGAGTCATCGGATGTTCGAGACATCGAGATTTCACTGAACATGATGACAATTGCAACTGATTTGTTCCAGTATATACCTAAATAATGGGATATCAAAGTCACGTTCTCTTACCTAAATGTCCGTTTGACCTGGTCATTGTAGCTTGACCGGGCCATGTTAATATTTGGATAGCGATGTAAACAGCCTGTAACTTTTTTTTTTCCATCCGGAGCAATCCATTTCAAGAAAAGCAGTCTAGCAGACATTAAAGGGAGTTTTGACAAGGTTTTGTTTCACAAGTTCTTTTTTTAAGAAATCTAAGCAAAGAACGCCAATTTTCATTAATGTGCAAAGATAACTTTAGCATTAAAACCTAGATAGAAATACATGTAGAAAACACAAGGAATTACCGAGTTTTTTGTTTAATAATAATCATAATGATGATGATTTTAAAAAAAAAAAATAATAATAATAATAATTTTACTATTATTACCATTATTATTATTATTATTATTTACAAAGAGGAGGGGGAGGAGAAGGAGGATGAGAAGAAGAAGAAACAAAAAAAGAAGAAGAAGAAGATGATGATGATGATGATGATGATGAAAGAGGGCACGAGGGGGAATAGGTGATGGAGAAGAAGAAGAAGAAGAAGAAAATGATGATGGTGATGATAATGATGATGATGAAAGAGGGCACGGGGGGTAGGAGATGGAGGAGAAGATGATGATGATGATGATAATGATGATGATGATGATGAAAAGGAGCACGAGTGGGATAGGAGGAGCAGAAGAAGAAGAAGAAGAATCTCTGGCAAAAGGGGTGTTTGATGCATCTCTGTGATCCATTATTCGAAGAAAGTCATCCCATAACTGTGGATCCTAAAATCTGGACCTGGAGGTAGAATGGTCCCTGGACATGTTGAAATTTAACAATAGCAAAAAGTTTGGACCCATGTCAGCCTGCGCGGGCGGACATGGTCGATACTTTTTGCAGATGCATTAAACCCCTTTTCACAGAGCATGGCTCAATAATTCTCGGTAGGTCAATATTCAGTCTGTATGATAGGTAGAATGGATCAATATTTTCCTGAAATAGGATACCGAAACCGCCTGGAGATTAGGTTACATTATCAGTTTCGTTGTGTTTTCATCACTTGAGATCATGCGAACCTTTTCGTTAAACTCGAAGTTATTTAGTCTGGGCATATCATGATCTTAGGTGTTGATCAGGAGTGTTCTGAAACAACAAGTATTTGTATTCTTTGAACAATTGCTTCAAATCAGGGGGTCGCTGGTTCGAATCCCCAGCTCGGTCAAACTCTCTCCGATGATTAATGATAGTCATTGCGACATGATTCATCCTCTCTCACCGCTGACCGTTGTATCGAAGATGGGTATGTGGGAAAGCAACCAATGGCTAGAGAAGAATAGTAGTGTTGTGCGAAGTACTGGTAAAAGAAACTCCAGAAAGGCATGGACAGGTAAGGTACACTGGCTACCACGATATACCTAATAAATGTTGAAAATGGCGTTATACACCATAAAATATACAAATGAAACCAACGGTCGCAACAAACACGAAGCGACCAAATACGAGGACATTAGATCTACCTAACTAGAAAACTGAATGAAGACAATAGACTTAAGCAAATTCAGTCTTTTTTCTAGATTTAGACAGCAACGCAATTTCTGGTTGGCTAAACCATTCGCTTTAGCTTCTGAGGTTTGGCCATTTGGTTAAGCCAATGAGAAAATGCGTTCTTTATAAGTTATGTAAGTTATATTTCACGCTTTTCCGTAGTTTATCGGGAAATAATGGTGGACTATGGTTTGACAATTTCGTAGTTTTGAACAGTGGAATTTACCGGAACAACCTAGATTCTTGCACCATGTTTATAACCTCGCCCTGTCAAACGCATCAGATCTATTTCAAGCCTTGGTCAAACCTTGCGTAGTTGACCGTAGTGGGGAATATCCGTAGTTGAACGTATTAAACGTAGTTGAACGTACATAGCCGTAGTTCAACGTAGTAATGAACGTAGTTTAAACTTATGATTTGCCCGTAGTAAGTGCATAATTTTTGAACATATTCAAAAATTTGTTACGGTTAACTACGATGTTGTGACCCTACTGTGGCCGTAGTTTGAACGTAGTTGACCGTAGTTAACCGTAATTGACCCTACTTAACCGTAGTGTGTTTAATACGCTCAACTACGGCCATCTACGGTCATTTCCCACTACGGTCAACTACGTCAGGTGGTGGTGTTAAATTGAGAAATCTCTCTCTATATAAAGAGAAATTACACTACAGTTCGTATTTTGAACGTGCCAGAGAGAGAGAGAGAGAGACAGAGAGAGATAAGGCATATGAATATAATTTGATACAAGAAATTAAGTAAATTCGTCACTTCTAAAGCAATTCCTTCCTTCTTAACCATTCATAATCATGTTTAAATCACGAAAACAACCAGGTCCTGCAGAAAAATAAACCTAAAATGACTTAAATAATATAAAATAAGGGCTATGACTGGCGGCAATCTTGAAAACTGGCGGCCATCTTTGATTTTTGGGTGGATAACGTACTTTTCATAACATTCAGATAATAGATTTTGACTTTGCCAAATTTGGTGCTTGTATCACAAAGTGAACGACTTCCATGAAATTTGGACTTAAGCTGCCCCACTATTACCAGACGAAATTCGTCCATACGTCGAAAACTACAATCATATATCATCAGGTCTAATAATGATATGGCTTGCAACACGCGAAAAGGGGCATTCGGACAACTGCGTAAAGTGTCGTCTCGGATCAGCCTGTGCAGTCCGCGCAAGCTAATCCGAGACGGCACTTTACGACTACATTAGATTTTGTTCTTCAGTAGACTTGCGCAAAACAGAAAATTACATAAAAATGGAAAGTGTCATTTTGGATAAGCCTGCTCGGATTGCGCAGGCTGATCCGAGACAACACTTTACGCAAATGTCCGAATGCCCCTTTCCGCGTGTTGCAGGCCATTATATCATTATGTACGCTGATCAAACTGGCTCGTAGAGTGACCAAGTAAACATCGTTGCAATTTCTCCTGTTACCACACTAGTTTTATAGTACTCAATTGCAAAATTAATATGTCGCCCAAAGATGGCAGAATACAACTGAGCCATGCTCTGGCGAAATGGGGGTTTAACGCATCTCCATGACGGATGATACTAGGTAAGTCATCACATAACTATGGATCAATAAGATCCATTTTGTAGAAACACCGACTGAATCATGAAGTACAAGTACACTGGTCCTTAGATATGCAGAAAATTAACCAACAATAAAAAGTATCGACTCAGGGTCAGACTGCGCGGATTGCGCAGGCTGACCCTGGTCGATACTTCTTTTACACATGTATTAAGCCCGCTTTTCACAGAACATGTATATATGTATCACCAAGTCTAATAATGATATCTATGTAGATCAAACTGACCAGACACGAAGTTGTAAAGTGGCTGGGTCAGCTCGACCCATGTCATTTCACCTATAAATTAATTATGATGACCACTGGTCATCTGGTTAAGTAGCCATAATGTG
Organism: Hippopus hippopus; assembly: GCA_946811185.2. Classification (NCBI taxonomy): domain Eukaryota; kingdom Metazoa; phylum Mollusca; class Bivalvia; order Cardiida; family Cardiidae; genus Hippopus; species Hippopus hippopus. The sequence continues at coordinate 36,466,535 of OX328097.1, forward strand.
GAATATTGTATACTGTAACTCAAGTAGAGCTTAACTAAGCGTTGTTAAAATTTAACCCCTTACCAAACGACAAGATTTTTAGACTCCTTCAAATTGAAAGGATATGCAGACGACAAACTCAATGCAGCTCAGATAATAGGTTTGTCTTTTAAAAGGGTTGAAAACATTGTTGGAAATGGAGAAAATACTGTTTACCAGCATTTTCTCCTTTTCCCACATTGTTTCATAAAGCCGTCTTAATGAGGGACGTTAAAGGGTTGACATTTTCTATTGCAGACGACTTTCTTTTTTCGTCTTGCGGCAGCAAACGACTTTCTGAAAACATTTTGACGAAAGAAAAAAAATGCTCTTTACGATTAAATACTTCCTTTGCCACAATGTTTAACATCTAATATTCGTATATACCAAATCTTAATATTGATTATTCATTATAAAACAAAATTGTTTTTCAATGTCGTCTGCTGCAAGTTTGTTTAAAGAGGTACTTAGAGATTAACGCCGAGGGATTACGGGATTTATAAAACATGTCAGGTGACCCTCAATGTTATAATCTCAAACTCGGTTCGTCTTTGCAGCAAAACTTCGGACTTCATAACTCTGTGCCCAAAACAATCCCTTGTTTTAACAACCCTGAGAAAGATCAATTTTGAAAACATAGTGGGAAGAGGAGAAAATGCTGGTAACCAGCATTTTCTCATTTTCCCACCATGTTTTCTATCCTTTCAAAGACAAACTCTATCATTTGGTTCACAATTAATTTGTCACCTGCAAATACTTTCAAATTGGACAAGTAAAAGTAACTGCATAGTATGTGCCACTGGTTGTTTTTCCCTTTTGCAGATAATCTACCATCAGCATCCCATAAAACCGAGGTCAAAACCTTTTCAGCTGATGGAACAATCTTTGCCTTCTTTGGCGGGGGGTGGGGGTGGGTTTGGTTAACTAGGGTGCATCTATGGTTAAGACTGAATTTGCCCATGAGATGAAACGATGGACCAACGTTTCATTCATAGTTGCGAATCTCTGCAGAAAGTTAGCAGAATCTGCCTCTTAAAGGTTTAGATTAGCACGAGACAAAGTCCACCTGGTGTGCCTCTGATCAACTGTCAGGAGTCTTGCTACCCCACGGGCTGAGAGCTTTCTTATTAAAAGATCTTCCGTAAAAATGGAATGTACTCTTTCCTGTGAAATCCAAACTGTATTGGCTATATATCACTCTATAACTCGCCTGTCAGCTATAAGTTCAATATCATGGACTTTATTGAACATTTCTGGGGTTGCAACAATGACAGACCTTCTGGAAGGACGGCGCCATCCTCAAGGCTCTGCCTGCCATGCTATTTAAAGTTCCGCCACCCACTTTTCACTGTACATAACATATGAAGAGGCATCAATCCCTAGCGTTGCTACCATATCAGCGTGGATATCCTTATGTAGATATTACTCGTCGACAGACCTTTCGTATGCAAAACACTGCTCTTCCACCGACTTTGTCCATTTTAGAAAATTTACTTGCTTTGTTTTTTAATTTATAGTTCTACCTCTTCGAAAGTAACTGACCAAATGACACCAATCCTTCGGTACAAAGCCTTTAACCCTTATCCTGCTAAATAACAAAAATGAAATTTTCATTTCGATAGTATAAAACGAAATATTGCTATTTCAAAGTTATGTTTTGGGGATTACCATCTCCTTCTCGGTAAGTGTAGATTCAAGATCAGACTGCACGTTCTGTGCAGTCTGATCTTGATCTACACTGTCCGCAAAAGGTCGGTGAGTCACGCTTAGCAGCCTAAGGGTTAATAGTCAGGGGATAGTAGAGCTGAAAATGGATATCCCTGATTAACTCCTTTAATACAAGGCTCTCAACTTCTCAATCAGCCCTCGTACATGTATAACGTTTCCTTTCTATCTTTTTAACTATATTTCGACTAATGAGCAAAAGAAGCTGTTTTGATCAAGCACTGGTAGGTTCGAACTCTTGCATCCTCGCTCAGGCAAAGTTCTTTTGAAAGATTGTATGTTTGAATGATACTTTAGAACATATCCACGATAACCCTTGCGACATATCTTTCTACCATTTTATAGATACATTACTGGTGCCCTGCAGTGCATTGCCCAAGGACACTACCACGTGATTGGGCCTACCGGCAAGGGTCCTATCAGGAATTCTTGATTACAAATCAAGCGCCTTTGCCATGACCCTCTTTCCTACGACCGATGAAAGTCTATGCTTTGGAATGTATTGCGTTCTCTCATCTGCATAACGTATCATCGTATCAAACATTTGACCAAACTTCAATGAAAATCCTTTCAGGTGAAAAAAATATTAAACGGATATGAAATGAAAGGCACGAACTCGCGACCATAAATTTTGACTTCACTTGGAGTCGGTATGGTTGAGGTAAGGGTTCTGCAGTCTCACAATGGTGAACAAAGTCTATTGAAATCCATAGAGCACCATGATGAGATATGGAACTGAGATGAAGGTGTAACAGACAGACAGACAGACAAACGCACATACACAGAGAGGGAAAAGGCAAATGCTATTCCATTGATTCCACTTCTTTTCGCTACAAAAGAAACACTAAAGCATAAAATTAATTTGAAATGATACTTTTAGAAAGTATGCTTGTAAAATGTTAATGATCAAAAAATGATTTCAGGTTAATTCTTTACCACACTTGTGATAAATTTTACACTTGTCCAAACTGAAAGATGACATTGAATGCAGCTCAACTATTGAGACTGCCTGCGAAAGGTTAGAAAACATGGTGGAAAAGGAAGAAAATACAGGTTCTCCTAGACTTCAAAAAGGTTACACAAGAGACATAATGGAGGAATGAATATTTGAAAGACTGGAAATTTTTTTTTATGTATAGAAAATATAACGAGAAAATCAGCAAAGATAGATCCCCTCCCGCAATGCTTTCAAACCTACTTCGAGGACGTAATAAAACGTTGTTGTCCATGGTAATGGCTTTAACCCTTTTGGCGCCCTTGGGCGAAAAAAGTGACTTTTGCGGACGGCATAAATCAAGATCAGACTGCACAGAACGTGCAGTATGATCTTTGATCTAAACCGTCCGCTTGTTTAGTCAAGCCTATACAATCAGAATGTTTGTAAGTTTCAATTGATTGTATTTATAGCCGTCGGAAGAGGTCGAGTTTATTTATTTGTCGCTGAAAGAGTTAAGATGTCTTTATTTTGGATTATCGAGGTGAAGGATTTATTAAAATCCTGGTAAGTGACCCAGTCTGACCAAGATCATTGAACTGATCAAGTTATTTAACTGAAAGGTGAAACAGACAAAACACTTAATAAACCCTCAACAATACAGACTCTCCTAACAAATAAGAAATCAAAGGGCTGAAAGCACCGAGGAGTTCTTCGAAATTGACAGTCGGGGACAGCTATGAGACTTCCATGATCTTAACAGTAAACACACCTTTCACAGCTTGCTGCCGACAGACTCTGTTACCAATGTCGAAATTTTGTTTTTAAAGATGGCTACAATGTCCTGTGAGTTTGGTGTTTCATCCCATATCAACATTCACGTACATGTATTCGATTTTCGTGTGTAAAACTTTCATCCGCAGTAAAGAGAAATCTAGCATTATACTATAAATCAAAGCGTTGAGAACCCTGAAGTGGTATTTGTCAAGGAAGCCATTGTGTGGAATTAATAATTTGAAAGAAAAAGAAAAATATTATTCAAATATTGGCTTGGAAGTCAACCTACTAAGCAAATGAATACCTTTTTTTGGTTGAAGGGAGAGTACTCATGACAAAGTTAGGACTATTTGTGTATTGGTGGTCTCCCTTTGATCATTAAGAGTCAGGAGTAACGTTTCTTGACAGTAGGATGCATGATGGATAGAGAGAGAAACCATGTGAATATATCGAATAAAATTAAGTTTGTACCTGAAAACTATGATTTTGAAATATCTTTGGCCGTTAATATTTAATTCCCAACATTACAATCAATTATTATGATCCATAAATATTCATGCCCAATCAAATGGAGTAGCTCGCAATCATTGGATGAACAAGCCATGGGACGAACTGGTTTTGGAACGAAAATGCCCAGGACCAAGTGATCGGTAGACAAATTTTGTATCATTGCGCCGATAGAAGGCTATGAGCGAGTGAAGCTTTTTTCAATCAAAAATCAGTATTTCCAAGATCGATGGCCTCACCTAGTGTAATTTAACATGCCATTTCCAATAACATATCTGAGTGCTACCGAAAAACTCATTTGCCTGAGAAAAATTGAGTTTAATTGGGTTTATTTCCTTCGGCTTTGCACAAAATACGATACATGGTCTTCAAAATTCAATATTGAACTCATAGTGGTATTGTCTTCGACAAATACCACAAAAATAGTTCGGTCAGTCTAGCCGTAATAAAAGCAACTCGTTCAATCGCATACACAAATTGTCATGCAATAGCTGCTATACTTGTAGTTGAGAAATAGCTTTGGCTCGTAGGTTTTATACATCTACAAGCCAAGGTATAAAACAACCACAATAAGTAAGGAATGGTATAACCTTTAAAAAAAGGTAAGACACGACCAATTAGGTACACGTGCCGCTTGAGGATGTGGCTTCGATTCCTACGGCTGGCCCGCTAAAATTACTAATATAGTCCTTCGGATGAGACGTTAAACCCAGGTCCCGTGAAATGGTACTATACACCAAGTACATTGCAGGACAAGGCGTAACTTAAGATGGGTTTCGTCCTTCATCTTGCACCATAACCTATAGCTTAACTTATTTTCTGGGGGCGTCGCCCATATAGGCAACCAGTGTCCACGATAGATGAAAAAAAAAAAGGTACGAAATGAAAAAGGTGCGAAACACCCGTCCACGATATGAACGGTTTACAATTATTATTCCTGTTAAAAAAATATTGTAATTTCGATGTTCATGTGATTCAAATACGAAAATTTCCAAAAGGCGACTGTATACATTACTTGTGGATAGCATCCTATTGATACGCGCGTGAAAAACATTTTTTATCAACTGATAATAACACAGATCTAGTTATTCTGGGCGAAACTGGCATTAAAAAAAAAAAAAGGGGGGGGGGGGGGTGTCAAACAGTACTGCCATATAGCTGGTTAACCTATTTCATTGCATAAAAGGATCTTGTATCTATATCGGCGACTTCTTTAATTCAACGTATGACCAAAGGGTCTCTTGATTTGCGATGCAATTAAACTCATCTACCTCGAATGTCTGTAGATTGAAAGTTATTATCCAAAAGAATACGTATCGCCATAACCCTATTAAATATGTGTTTTTGGCTCTGGGCACCTCTCGAAGTTACAGTCGCTTCAGCTGAGTTTGTATAAGGAACAGAATGCACAAGCCGTGCTTTTTTGTACAGTGCAGCGAGGCCTCCAAAAACATAGCTGGAAAAGGAAAAAATGCTACTAACCAGCATTTTCTTTTTATTCAGTCGAAGAATTTTCCTATAATTCAAGCAACAGTAACTGTATGTCATTTACAAACGTTTTCAATATAGACCAGTCTAAAATTTTATCATTTACTAAAAGGTTAAACATGTTAACCATTACAAAACAATCGTTAAGTTTAATGGTATATAACTTGGGTTTATATGTACTGGAGTAGCGCAGATTGTCGACCAAGATCAGACAGCACGTAAGTACAGACTGATCTTGGCCTATATTCTCCGCAAAATCTATCTATGGCCGCATATAGTATGATAAGTTTAAACTTTTCCGATGCCCATTCAACAAATTTTACTTTTTTCGTGGTTTGAAAATAAATTTCCACTAAATTAACCCTTAGCCAATAATACCGAGTCCTAACGACCCGCATCCTCGGAACCCAGGTTTGAAGCATTACGTTACTCTCCATACATCACCCCTGGGAAAATTGACAAGCAAATCGTCGTTTCTTTTGAATATCCATATGGTCGGGAAGTACCCTAATAGCCAATCGAAAGATCGATAACATAATTATACTCTCTTGTAGAGAGGATAATTTCATTTCTTCCGTTACTAAAAATAACTCTGGAAAAAACCCGAGGTTGTCAACAAATATGGCGGCCGTCGGCGCATTATCTCCCGCTAGATGGCATTCTACAAATACACATCTATCTAATTTGGGCATTCTGGGTACAGAACCGGACTGCTTTTCAAAACAACCGTTACTTTGAATTTCAAAATGAAATAAACGTTTACTCAATAAAACGCTACCTGGTACGATTCATTCAGCTATGATCGGCTGGCATGTAACCTATGCATCGGCCATTTATTAAAACAGCCCCTGCATGCTTGGGTAGTAGGCTAATAGCTTCGGTATAAGGCCTACTTTTCCCAGGTACTGGGGGGATGGGTGATGCGTCATAGCAGACAGGTCGAATCTTCGAAGAATATGACATGCGCAGACAACGGCCGTCGGAGTGCTTGTCTCCTGTGAGATATGCCATTCTGTAATACAGGGACGACGCTATCGATCTTTGTGTGCGATTTTAACTGACAATCTTTCGGTGTTACGCCGAAAATCTCTTCTAAACGCTTCTCGATTGTGGTGTTAATGGGCGCCGCCATATTAAAGTATCGCTAAGCTTGATTTGCAACGAATGATGCGATTGGATATCGACAAGTAAAAAATAGAAATGACGGCGTATTTGTGATAAAAACAGTTTAAATTTTCTCAAAGAAAAACTGAGATCATCAATCAAAATGCTTCATGAATAATTCATGAGAACGACGAAACGCCAGCGAAATAACCCAGGGGCGATTACAAAATTAATCGAAACTGAGACTTTTGAAAACACTGTGTGAAAAGTAGAAAATGCTGGTATACAACATTTTCTCCTTTTCAAACAATGTTTTCCACCATTTCAAAAACAAAAATGACATCAGCGGACCTACACTGAATTTACATGTACTGTCTGCAAATGCGTTCAGTATGATAAAGTCTGGTACTATGTTGTCTGGAAAAAAGGGTTAAGTAGATGACCTTGGTCTTAGATGACTTGAATTTAGCAACAGGTAGCAGACGGTGTAGATCAAAGACCAGACTGCACGTTTTGTGCAGTCTGATCTTCATCTACTCCGTTTGCAAAATGGCATGTAATTCGCCATTAGCAAGGATAAGAGTTAAAATGATTGTGGAGAGTCTATATCTTGATATTATGACCTATAAAATCGGGTATTCTGTCCAAACTATAATTGACCGTTAGTTGCACCCTTGAGTGGGTCATCTCAGGCCAATAGTCCTTGGCTGACCAGTCAACGCGACTAGATCGAGATAAGACGTGGCGAGATTGCGCCATTGCCAAAATTTCTAAACCCTTCTAGCTCTTTTTAACCCTTTACAAAACAGAGGAAGAAAACATTTAAAAACATTGTAGGGTAAAGAGACAATGCTAGTAACCAGCATTTCTCGTTTACTTACAGTGTTTAAATTTTTACCGAACCAAAGACGTATTCAGTTATTTGAGCAACCAATTTTTCGCGTGCAAACCCCGTCATTATGAACAACTTAAGCATTTTAAAGGTTAACCTTTTGAGGGGAATATTGAATCTTTTCACCGTTCCTTTACATTTTAAGCTGCTAAATATGTGAAAAAAAATTTTCAAGCCGACAGTAAAAGCCTAAATGTTGCTATTTCAAATTTATTTGTTAAGAAAAAATATCTCTTTATCGGACAGTGTAGATCCAAGATCAGACTGCACGTTCTGTGCAGTCTGATCTGGTTCTACACTGTCCGCAAAAGGTCCTTGAGTCACACTTAACAACCCAAAGGTTAAATTCTTTACCACTAGGTCCTGTGTTCTAACGACCCTGCAGACTTCTGCGATTAAAACATTGTGGGAAAGGGGAAAATGCTAAACACAAGAATTCTCTCCCACACTCACGATGTTTTCCACCCTTTCAAAAGCAAATCCCATCATTTGAGCCACACTGAGAATTTCGTCGGTAAATGCTTTGATTGTAGACAAGGCTAAAATTTTGTTATAAGAGATGGTAAATTTTACCAAAATCTAGACATTTTGGTCATCCTAGACCTGACTTTGAAAGGCATGATCATTGTTTGCTTGGTGATAACATTTTTTTTCCCTAACATTAACACTAATTTTTGAGAGTTCAACGTTGTTTACTTGTAACTTGTATTTCAGTTATGCTACCGAATCCAGAGCACCTATCCTTGTATTCCTAGAGTACATTTTCCATTGCCACACATATCACTTTCCAAGCTACTGCACTCTTTCAAAAATAAATACAGCCGTGAAAATCGTCACGGACAAAGTAAAATGAGAATCTGTCAAAATGACAAAATTTTGTTCCAGCCAAGGTTCGGACTCAAAACTCTTACAATGTTAACAGTTACAACTGTGATGGGATTTCAAACAAAAATCTTTACATATAACGTATTTAAAGTGCCGTGTTAAACGTGAGAAGCCAGTGACAGGGCCAAATTTGATAGCAGGGATAAAGGTTGGACATCTTTGATAAAAGACCATAAAAAAATTCTAAAAATATCCTGGACAGTAATCGGTTATCCCTTTACCAGACAATCCGATATTAAACTATCCTGAGAAAAATGCCTTTGGAAAACATTGTGGTAATACGAGAAAATGCTAGCAACCTGCACTTTCTTCTTTTCCCAAAATGTTCTTCTAATCTTTCAAAGACTAATTTCTACATCATTTGAACAGTAATTGTCGTCTGCAATGGCTTCCAATTTGGACAATTCCGAAAGTTTGTCGTCCGGCAAATAACTTTCATTATCAAAAACAATCACAGGATGGAACTAAGTCAACTTATATATTTTCGTGTAGTAGACAATTGAAAAAGCATCTATGTACATGTTATTTTAAAATAGAGATGATAAAGATATAAGGTTTTAATGCATGTATGCATGAGCCAAGCTCCGGCAAAAGGGGGCTTAATGCATCTCCTCGATGCATTATATCAAGCAAGCCATCACATAATTGTGAATCTATAAAATCTATTTTGTTTAGCAATCGACTGAGTCATGAGGTAAACTGGTCCTTTGACATGCAGAAAAGTGACCAATAGCAAAAGGTTTCGGCTCAGGTCAGCCTGCACGGACTCGCGCATGTTGACCTGAGTCGATACTTTTTGCATATGTATAAAGCCCCCCTTTCACAGAGCATGGCTCACATGTTTGTCAAAATTTTGAGGAAAAGGAAAAAAAAAAATAATCATTACTAGATCTAGCAATTTCTCCTTTTGCTAAAATGTTCAAGAAAAAGCCTTCTGCAAGAATGTAAAAGGTCACTTTCGGAAAATATTTATTAACTCTAAAAGCCCCTGTCACAACTATAGATGCCTTTGCGGCCAGTGTAGATTATGATCAGACCGCACAAAACGTGCAGTCTGATCTTTAATTTGTACTGTCCACCTTCCTGAGACATTCTGGACAAAGGCAACATTGAACAACTTTGAAAAATGCAATTCTTTGGGTCCTTTTTCCTAGATAAAAAATGTCTGTAAGGTTTATTCGGCACTGTATTAACCCTGTACCAAACAATGCGGAGTTTAAACCACCCTGAGGAAGAGGTCTTTCTGAAAACTTTGTTGGAAAAGGAGACAAAGCTGGTAACCAGCATTTTCTCCTTTTCCCACAATGTTATCTACCCCATCAAAGAAATTCCTTCCATCGTCTGCAAATGCATTTAATATGGACAAGTCTACATGTATATTTTGCTTGTGTGGTAAAGACTTAAAGATTAAATCCATTTCTTTCTTTCATCCAGCATCTCAAGTTCCTCTTCAAATTTCTGTTTCTCATAGTCTGGCACATATAGAAAATCATGATCTTCTTCTGTATGCTGCAAAATTAAAAACAAGCTGATAAAATAGAAAAATCAAAACACTTAAGCTTTGCAAATCCCATTTATTTCTCAAGTAACCCCTTTTATCATAGCCTTTTACTTCAGGTACAAATGTAACTGACTAGCCTGCATAGCTCAGTTGGTACAGCATAGGACTTGTGAACGTGATGTCTCGGGTCATTTGAGGGTGTGGGTTTGATTCCCACTGCTGGCCATCTAAAATTACCGTTAGTCTTTTGGATGAGACTTTGATTTGAGCTCCCGTGTGACAGTGCTATACAATGAGCATATTAAAGAACCAGGCATAACTTAGGATGGGTATCATCCTGTATCTGCACTCTCCCCCAAACCAATACTAACAGCCTTCAGTGGGTGTCATCCATATCAGTAACTGGCAGCGATGATAAATAAATGCAAAATCAATCAATCACATATGCAACTTTTCAGGAGCCTGTGCTTGACAGCTGCAATAGGAAACAAGCAATTGCCATTTTTCCCAATTTTTTTTCCCCAATACAGTTGAAAAACGGCAATAACTTATAACAGTAAGACAATATGAAATAATTTTTAGCACATCAAAAATTAGCTATAAAGTGATGGATCGACAACATTATTGTTCACTCAGTTTGAATCTTAGGTTAGAGATCATTGTTTCAACTTGTTGACCAGCTTGCATTTCATCTTGTTTGTTGTCTTATAAATTGTTTTCAAAAGTAAATGTATAGAATTTAGGCATTCAGAGTACCTATTCATATGCCCCTGCTTTTTTTTTTTTTTAAAAGTTCGAAAAAAACACACAACATTTTCAACAGGTTGCTTTTCCGCAGAAAAAGGAAGTCTAACCAGAACCTCTATCTGATCTTGACCTACACTGTTTGATTCACATTAACCCTTCACATCTAGATATCTTAACTGTCATCCACATCTGCTTTCAATCTACTCAAGTCTAAAAATCTGTGGCTTAGTAAAAGGATTAAATGTTGAAGTTTTACAATAATCATTTAATATCATTAAGTAGATCCTACATAATTGTTGGTTCAGTTGATTGTCTTAAGTCATCTGAATACAGATCATTATTGTATAAGAAGATGTTGGTAATCAGTATTTTCTCCTTTTCCCACAAGGTTTTCTGCTCAATTATTGACAAATCATATCATTTTAGCCACATTTAACTTGTTGTCTGTCAGGAAATGCACCCAATGTTAGAATGACATTTTGTTGTATAGTAAAGCTTTCAGCTAAAGAAGCACAAATAGTTTCATCTAAGGGAAGTATGTGCATACAAGGGAAACAACTCCCTCACATGTCATATTTATTTCTTATTTGTAAACCCAAGTATGTAAAAAGGGAAAGAACTGCAAGCCCCATCATGTGACAATAAGTTGAAATAAAATGTGTAAAGCGAAATATATCTGTTGTGAAATATATCTATTTTTGGTGTAGCTGACAATGCTGACTTTGGTTGGTTGTTGGTTGTATTGGGGTTTAACGCCACTTTAACAGCTAAGGTCATATCATGGTGGTCGGTGACGCACATGTGTTTCCTGGCTTTCTCACACCAGTACTAACACAACTTTCTTTCCATAGCCACCAACTACTTTTCTCACATGCTTCAGCAGAGGTGAGAGGCGAAAATACGCCGGAAAGAAAGTTCGCCTCAACCGGGTATCGAACTCACAACCACCAGGTCATGAGTCCGACACGCTCACCACTGAGCCACCCGGGCGGGGCTGCTGACTTTGTACCTACTTCTTGTTAAAAGAATTCTGGGGTGAATAACTAGTAATTAACAACGCAACTTAATGACATTAGTATACAAGCGCTGCTGGTGCTCATATTTTTCAAGTGTTAGCCTATAACCCACTACTGTATGTCTACATGTATTTTCAGACACATTAACTTTACCAACAATTTCTTCTTTTCCAAGCAAGATTTGGAGCAACATCTAATCTTGAAAAATATATCTAATTGAGAACTAACACCTTACAAAAAACAAGAAAAAGGGGGCAATTGCTGTTGAGGTTATTTTTCATTATTTCTCATCATACTGAACCACAAAAGAGTTTCAATATTCATATCCCAGTACTTCAAATGCAGATTATCTTTTTTTCTTAAGGGTATTTCTTGTTTCACTTTTTTACCACTGCGTAAATGAGACGTATATATTTGGTCAATAGACAAATCCAATTTGCAGAGCATTTCAAGTCTATTCTGAGCATAGTATCTCTCAAAGTATAAATAATTTTCATGCAGTCTGATCTACACTGTCCAAAGACAGTGTTTCACTTTTTCATTAGTTTTCAAGGGTACAAAGATATTTACCTCTACTATCTCTATTTTCAATCCTATTGGACAATTGACTTTCAGCACTTCCAAAAGAATTGGTAACTTTACAGATGATATGTCTGTCACCTGCATAACATAAAATACCATGAAGAGGGCAACTTGTCACAAAATTTGCTCACAGAGTGTCAAATGCTTGTAAATGTGGATAAAAATTTCAATGATTTCAAACAGTTTGCTGCAAATAATTTTTTTGTTTAACTCTTTACCACACAATTCCAAGTTTTAACGACCCTAAAGAAGACGGTTTTGAAAACATTGTGAGAAAAGGAGGAAATGCTGATAACCAGCATTTTCTTTTTCCGCAATGTTTTCTACCCTGTCAAAGACAGAAATCATCATTTGAGAGCCACATGTATTTTGTCATCTGCAAATGTTTTCAATTTGGTCAAGATCAAACTTTTTTCGTTTGGTAAAGAGTTAACACTTATAAATACTAAAAAGTGTACTTGTACAGACAGATGGTTATATGCAGTAAAGCTGTGCAAATTTGGTGTTCCAAAAACAGGTTGGTCACTTTATAATCCCCAACTGTTTATTTTAATACATAAAATATAATGTCACCATACTTATTTGAATATGATCCGAAATAATTTGTGCATGATCATGTAACATTCAAACAGAACTTTGAAAAACTCTGGCACAAAATCTAAAGGTATCTTAAGAGGCCAGGTAGCCAATTACAGAAATACCAATGAAAAAACATTTTTTTCCTACATTAAATTTCGTCTTTCTTCCTTACTGATAGTTTGAAAGCTGTCGCTTTACTACATTCAGTCAATTTTTAAACTTTGGTGGAATTATAAAAATCCGATTAGCACCCTTTAAAGGCCCATTAGCGGCCAAATAGTTGCAGCTGTTAGAATGCATTTAAATCATACCATTTAAAAGTATGGAAAATATTGTCAAAGTGTTAGTTACTAGCAGAAAAATGAATTTTAAAATCAGGCAAAGAGTAAACAAAAGGTAGAGTGACCTGGCAGCTTTTAACCTAGTTTTGAAATTAATTTCTCTGTCAGCAACTAAGACTTGGGCCGACAGTAGAATAGCAATTTGTGATCTTCACAATAATTTCCGATCTTCTAAATGGTATAGTTTAAATCTAAATGCATTTTAACACTTGCTTTGTTTACTTTTGGCAGCTATTGTTACTTTAAGGTTCACTTAAAAGGAATTCAAAATCAAAGCAGTTGTCTCTTAATGCAGTAAAGCACTTAACACAGGTGGTCTCTTAGCCAGGTCTGACTGTAATAAGTACAGTAATACAAAATAAAATTTGGATCCCTTACCTGTACGATTCTCTGATATTCTTGCAAGTTAAAACTTTCCAAAATAGCCGATTTCTTAAACTGTAGAGTATTTATCTCTATTTTTGTTGGTGGAACTGCCCAACTGTTGGTGAAAACAGAGATCTTTCTTTAAAGGGTTATGGCTCAATGCTTTCAAATACAAAATAATCACAGAAATAAAAACTTTCCTTTGTTTTTTCTCATCTTAATCCTTTACCAAACAATCCTGTGTTATACAGAACTTCAAGAAAAAAGCTTTTGGAAACGCGAGAAAAAAAGAAAATGCTTTTCTTCTTTTCTCACGATGTTTCCTATCCTTTCAAAGACAAATCCTACTATTGAGCCATATCTAATTTACCATCTGCAAATGTTTTCAATTTGGACATGTCTGAGATTTTTGTTTTATCATATAACGTCCCTTGTTTTCAGTGTAATATACCCATTACAAATTTTCTTATCTTATACACGTTTGATATCACAATTGTGTGACGTCATTTTTCACATATTTCATGTAAGTGAATGGGATTTTATGGATATTACCGTGTGTGAATCTACAGATTGTTTCGCATCTTCTGATCTGTAATTTGTGAAATATCGTTGTATGATAAAAAGAATCTGACATTTGTTGGCGTTTGAGAAAAATTGTATTAAATTCGTCAAGAAAAAATGTTATTAAGCTTGCCAAAGGCTTGCTTAATAACATTTTCTCTTGACTCATTTAATAAAATTTTATCTCAAACACTAACTCATAGCAGATCCTATATATCTGATAAAGGGCTTAGTTCATGAATTAACTCTTTACCACACAATCCCGAGTTTAACCCTCAGGAAACAGCCTTTTGAAAACTTTGTAGGACAAGGAGAAAATGCTGGAAACCAGCATTTTCTCCTTTTCCCACAAGATTTTCTACACTTTCACACAATTACCATAATTTCAGCTACATTTAATTTGTAATCTACAAATGCTTTCAATTTGAACAAGTCTAGAATTTTATCGTTTGGTAAAGAGTTAAAGCAACAGAAGCATTAAACAAGACAGGAATATTCACAATTGCTACTTCTAACTCAGGCGAGATACAATATGCACCCACCCAACTAAGACAAAGACTGACACATTGAAAAGTTTTTGATTATACTATTGAACTGTTTTATCCATATCTTCCTAGCCCGGTAGCTCAATCAGTGATGCACAAGCTTTAAAAGCAAGGGATCACTGTTTTGATTTCCAAACAAAGCCTTTTTCTTTTCAAGAATAAGCGATAATCAGTGAATAAGAATTCATTCCTTTTTCTCTGCTGAAAATTATTTCAATGACGTTTGTGTGGAGACTGGAGAATCAGCCAGTGGCTTTGCAAAAATAATTATTGTACTAAGCACTGGTAAAACACACTCAAGAAAAGCATGGAAAAGTGCACTGGTCACTGCAATATAACTGAAATAATGTTGAAAATGGCATTAACCATAATACAATACAAATTTATCCCTACCTGTTCATTAAGGTACCAAACTGTTTAGTAGTTGCCATCACATACTTAGTAAACTGTTCTAACACAGGATAATCAAAACTTAACAGCTTGATATTGATATCGTTGTATTCCGGAATATCCGGCTCTGTTTTCTGAAATTGCAAACCAAAATAGAAAATACTTTGAAATAACCACACTGAACTTTTTTGACACAGGGTGATTAAAACTTAACAGCTTGACATTGATATCCTTGTATTAAGTAATATATGGCTCTGTTGTCTGGAATTAACCAAACAACAGACGATAGATTGCTCTTCCCACTGATGTCACGTGGTCTGCAAATCAAGATACCTACACAAACAACCTAGACATTAGTGCTTAGCTAGGAGATATGTGCAAGTTACCGGAAGATGTTTCTACCAGAAAATAACTATTCTACATAAAATAAGCATGGGAACAATTTAAGAAAAGGCACTTACATCTTTTGGGTTAGGTTTTTCGAAGTTATTGGGTGTGAAAATTGAAATAGAGACTGGTTTATCTAAAAATCAGTTGAAAAACGCAATCTTACAACTCTTACACTTGATAATGTAATACATTTAACTCGTACTCCCTAAACGTGTCCCAAAATCATTGGTCTGCTAATACAATTCATCTTTTACCGACACAAAAGTATTTTTTTTCTCAAAGTTCAAACTTCCCCTACACAGATTTTTTCATATTTAGTCCACAATATGTTCCTCAATAATTTAACCAGAATCACAAGCTTTAAAATTACGAAGCAATATATACATGTATTTAGCAGGGTAAAATGATTTCCTGATGTTTGACTTGACATTGGATGATCTATATAAAAACAAATAATAGGTTACCAAATTGATTTTTTTTTTTTTCAGTTCGAGAGAAAAACCCGAGGAGAAGAATAAAAAGAATAGAAACATGAGCATATTTCTAAGCATTCGCCTCTGTATACTATTCTGTAAGAGTAATAGAAAAGAAATTGACTGACACGTCAAACATGTACAATCGACATTTCAATCACTAACAAGAGGACCATGATGGCCCTGTATCACTCCACTGGCTAATAAGTAAAAACCCTACACGCCAAACATTACAATACCAGGCAAATTGGTTTTGAACATGAGACCCCTGAGACAGGGCTTAAATAAGTAGCCCTAGGTCTTACGGTTAGTAACAAGAAGATTTCTAAAGTTTTCACTATGTAAGCCCATGTAAAACTTCTGACCCCCTGGGTGAGATCAAATTGGACCCCAGGGCTATAATTTGGGCATTCATACTAGAAGTCCACTAGATAAAGCCACATGCAAAATTTGGTAGCCCTAGGCTTTATGGCTAAGTACAGGGAGATTCCTAAAGTTTTCTCTATATTAAAGCCCATGTAAAAATTGTGACCCCCCCCCCCAGGCGGGGCCAATTTTGACCCGAGGCTATAATTTGAGTATTCTTGATAGAGGCCCACTAGATAAAGCCACATGCAAAATTTGGCAGCCCTAGGCCTAATGGCTAGGTACAGGGAGATTTCTAAAGTTTTCTCTATATAAGCCCATGTAAAACTTGTGACCCCCGGGGCGGGGTCAAATTTGACCCCAGGGCTATAATTTGGGCACTCTTGGTAGAGGTCTACTAGATAAAGCCACATGCAAAATTGGGTAGCCCTAGGCCTTATGGCTAGGTACAGGAAGATTGCTAAAGTTTTCTCTATTTAGGCCCATGTAAAACTTGTGACCCCCGAGGCAGGGCCGATTTTGACCCCAGGGCTATTATTTGAAGAATCTTGATAGAGGTCTACTAGATAAAGCTACATGCCAAATTTGGTAGCTGTAGGCCTTATGGTTTCAGACAAGAAGATTTTTAAAGATTTCCAATATTTTTAAATTTTGTTGCCATGGCAACCAGAGTTTTTGAAGGAATCACATTCTTTCAACAAATTCTAAAGTGGACCATGGCAGGATCATTTCTGTGAAGTTTCATCCAAATTGGATGGGTAGTTTCTGAGAAGATGATGTTTAAAATAAAAGTTAATGCACGCACAGACGGACGGACAGATGCACGCATGACGGACACCGGGCCATGACATAAGCCAGCTGGCCTTCGGCTAGTGGAGCTAAAAATCAAAGACAGTCACAAAGAGTCAGACTAATTATATGACACGTTCGTATGATTTTACAAGTAGGACAGTAACGGACGCTTGTGGTACGGCATACCGTTATCAAAGGATATTTACCGTATAAACCCTTGCTCCAATAACTGCACTATTTTCAATAGGATCCATTGATGTAAAGTTTTGACATTGTCATCAGTGAACTTCAGAAGTTTTTCCCCGTTTGCAACTGTCATATAACATCATTTTTTTGAGAAAGGTTGTAATGAGGTTAGACTTAATTTTTGAGTAATTTCAAGCAAATTAATAGGTTAGCAACTGTTTTATAAGCTGTTAAAGGTATACATAGAGAGAAAATATTTGGATTTCCCATAGGAGCCTGTTACCATGGTAAAATAAACTGCCCGCCTGCTAACGGGACCGTTATAATTGATACAAAAATCACATTCTCTGATAACATACAAATTCCAAAGCATAACGATATATTTCTTTAGGTTCTGTGTTGACAAGTGAGCTTTTTAGCTCACCTGAGCACGAAGTGCTCTGGATGAGCTATTGTGATCACTCACCGTCCGTCGGCATCCGTCCGTCCATTCACATTTCTTTGTTTACATCTAGCATGTACAAATATTAACCAATCAGCACCAAACTTGGTCAAAATATATATGACCATAAGATCTCGGATGAGTTCGATTATGGGTCTAATCGGACCAGAACAACTGGAGTTATTTGCCCTTGAATTAGAAAAATTGCTATATTTGACTTTGTTTACACTCTAGCACCTACAAATATCAACCAATCAGCACCAAACTTGGTCAAAATATATATGACTATAAGATCTCGGATGACTTCGATTATGGGTCTAATTGGACCAGAACAACTGGAGTTATTTGCCCTTGAATTAGAAAGTTCTTTAGAATAGTTCTTTGTCCGGAGCGTAACTTTGTCATCTCCAGTCTGATTGACTTGAAACTTGGCATTTGTGTTTGTTGCAATAATACGGAGTGCAGTGTGAAAGAACCATAACTCTACCTCGTATTGTCTATGAGTTATTTCCCTTTGATCGTCATTTTTACAGCATTTTCTGCTCGTCTGGAATATAACTTTGTCAGCTCCAGTCTGAACATCTTCAAATTTGGTATGCATGATTGTTGAAAAATTACGGAGTGCAGTGCACAAGAACCATAACTCTTCCTAGCACGAATTTTGAGTTATTCCCCTTTGACCTTCATTTTTATAGCATTTCTTCCTTGTCCGGAGCAAAACTTTGTCATCTTAAGTAGGAATGACTTGAAATATGGTATGCTTATTTGTTGCAATATTTGGAAGTGCAGTGCACAAGAATTGTAACTCTACCTCATGCTGTCTTTGAGTTATTTCCCTTTGATCATCATTTTTACAGCATTTAGTGCTTGTCCGGAATATAACTATGTCATCTCAAGTCAGAACGACTTCAAACTTGGTATGCATGTTTGTTGCAATATTACGGAGTACAGTGCGCAAGAACAATAACTCTACCTAGCACGGATTTTGAGTAATTCCACTTTGATCTTCATTTTTACAGTATTTCTTGCTTGTCCGGAATGGAACTTTGAAGTCTCAAGTCAAATTGACTTCAGACTTGGTAAACTTGTTTGTTGCATTACCTGCCCTTTGCAATTATTATACCTCCATGACAACTGGCTGTGAGACAGGCATATCTTGCGACAATTTGCTGCTCTTGTTTCATTATCATTTGGCCTTGAACCTCGATATTTGGTATTTATCTTTATTTTAGACCTTTACTGCTTTGTATTCAGGTGAGCGATATAGGACCATCATGGTCCTCTTGTTATAACAGAAGTCTATGATTACTTTTTAACATTGTTTGTATATATTTAGGTAGTATAATGTTTGTAGTAACTTACCAAATCTGGTGGTTCCCATCTGTATGATGAGGTGGTTACATAATATCTGTAATATAAAAACATGATAAAGAAATGTGATACCTGAAACGTAAAAAAAAATATGTGTAACCTAAAAGTAAGATATCTCATAGAATTACTACAATCCACAAGTACCATATGACATAAACTTTTGACAAAAATGTGGCAGAAGAAAATATTGACAGTAACAAGTAAATTCTCCATTTGCTATATTGTTTTCATGTCTATTTATGTATTCTTTACATTGATTATCCACATTTTATACTGCTTTCAAAGCTTCTACTACAAACTTGTAAGGGATTTTGACCAAGATATATATTTGTCTTTATTAAAAAAAGTGAAAAAGTTGACAAAAACTTAGAAGTAACAACAATGAATCTTCCACTATCAAACAAAAAAGAATTTTGGTATATTTAATCTGACAGCAGACGACTAGTAAGTTGCAAAAATATTGTGAAAGACTTTTTTTGTTAATTCTGAGGAGGAAAGCTTTTGAAAACATAGTGGAACAAGTATAAAACGCAGATAACCAGCATTTTCTACTTTTCCGACAATATTTTTCACCTTTTCAAAAAACAAATCTAATCATTAATGCAACATTTGTTATCTGCAAATGTTTCCTAAATTGACAAATCTGAAACTTTGTCCTCTGGAAAAGAATTAACCCTTATCAAACAATTCCATGTTTAAATGACCCTGGCTGAGGAAGCATTTTGAAAGATTGTGGGAAAAGGACTTTCTCCTTTTTCCAAACTGTTTTCTAACCTTTCATAAAAAAATTCCATCATTTGAGCTACTTTTATTGTCTTCAAATGCTCTCAACTGGTCGAGTCCAAAATTTTGTCTTTGGTAAAGAGTTAAGTGTTTGTCTTAGATTGCTCGTCTGTGACGATACATTGTATATCTAAAATGGCTTGTATTATAAAGTGAGTTACATACACAAGATATATTTACCTCTTGTTTAGTAATTTCTGGTTTCTAAATCTACAATATGTCTTCAAACCATTGAACAGATTCTTTGACAGCTTTTCCATCGTGAACAACTGGACTGAAAAATCAGATAAGAACTGAGCAAGGTAAAGAAAAAATACTGGAAACTACTGTAATCGCGTGGGGTAGGGTCAATCCGGGTAAATACGGACGATTTTTACACAGCTCACCTTCTTTAGTCAATACTGTTACAATTTGAAAGCTATGACCCCTAAAACCTGTGTGTTAGCATTTCACGACTTTCTTCTTTGATTTTTTCGCTATACTGTACAGTTTACTTCGCCCAAGATACTGCGAAAATGCAGTTGAAGTTACTTAGTCAAATCCGGGTAAATACGGACATGTGAGGTGCAGTACGGACACAGACTGGAAAGTTACGGACACCTTACTTTAAGTGGGAAAAATACGGAATCGCTCGGTACAAGTTATGTCTTCTTTCCTTATAATGTTTTCAAAAGAATATTACTGCCATTTCCTGATAAAATAATGGATCAGGTGTGGCCTAAATTGATAAAAATAGTAATAGATTTAACATGACCTAAACAAAGACAGGATAATAGTTACAAAATGCAGTGAAATGAAAGATCATTTCGCTCCATGTGTTTATTTTCGGAATACTATCGCGTTCTACTCTATTATCCGAATCGCCTTACTCTAGATAGTGTCCGACTCGAGCTATCAATTTACCCTATAGATATCCTCCTTTTCAAATATTTGATAAACAAGAATTCTGTAGCACAGAAGAAATATTTTTTGTAAGTGTCCATAATTTTACAGTGTGTTCAAACGACTGGTTTAATACGGACACTTGTCTTTTTCTTCTTTATTTCTGCTAATGTGTATTTTGCCATTATTTTGATGATTTGTTTCGTTTTTTCAATCACTTGTCTTAGTTTTTAACATCACTAGTGCTTAGTGTAAGATTTCTATAATTTGTGAAAGCGTTCAAGTACCTGTCAGAGTTGTAGCACAAATCTTTGAATTCAAGCACGGTTGAGGAAGGGCGAGTCACGTGTGACGTTAAATGTGCTTGCATCATCACGTAAACTTAATCGTCATCAAAAATAGCACACTGACACAGAAATAAGATGGGGGTACTTTAAAAGTTTAAATACAGTCGATTAGGCAGTAGCGGATCTTGGGGTATAGCGGATAGGCCGTTAATGTTTTACCGAGAAAATCTTCTGTGGGCATGTAATAGAACAAATCTACGTACCATTGAAAAGAATGATATTTCCGCAATGGATTGATGATTTTCTTTTACAATTTGCATTTGTGACGGTATTCTAATCTCACAAAAACCAAAATGGGGCAACCGGAAGTTCCATTTTTTACGCAGGAAAAAATACAGCAGACGAAACCTTCAATCAAATTTTCAGGTATGTAAAGTTTAAACCACAAGTTTTTGGTATGAAATGGTGTATAAATATGTCTTCTTTTACCACAAAGAATACCAACTCTATGTATCAAAGAGTGACATTGAATATTGACCTAAAAATACCGCAACCGATTTGGTCAGTAGCGGATCGGCCTGGCGAGGTAATGTGTACATGAAGAACTTCAGAGGGGCCTTCCCAAAATCAATGTTGACTGTCAAACCGATGTAAAATGTGAATTGAACTTAATCTGTTACTATATAACATGAGGATGAAGGTCTAGAAAATAGAAAATATAGGTCACTGTAAAATCAGGACCTGGACTTTGTTATAACGGGGTTTATGTATATATATCTGGTATTGGTTAAAACCAGGTAGATCTATCTCGTCAAAAGTGCACCTTGGGGTTGATTTTCATCTCTGATCAAAATGTTTGTAGACTAGTTTATATCTGATGCATAAATTATGATATGGTCTTTGTGACCAATGCATGGTGGAAATTTACTGCCACTAGCACTTATATCAAATGAGAAACAGACTTTTTACAAAAAAACTTAGTGTAACTGGTAATTTTTTTTAGCTCGAGCAAGGCTAGCGTGATTTTGTGCATTAATTACAAGTAGTTTTGTCTTGTTTCAGGTACTCATGACTGAACCAGGACCATCTGACAATTGTTTTCCTCAACAAAGAAAATCAACACTCAGTTCTGCATGCAGTGGCATTGCAACTATTTTGACAGTAAACTCAGTAATTTAAGCCTTCAAAATAAAGCCACCACAAGCTGAAACAAAAATAAAGTTATTAGTCAATCGAGAATACTCCAATATGAATGACAAAAATGCTTGTCTAGTGTGGATTCCAGATTTATTGATATTTGATAGAACTCTGCATAAAATGGTTACAGATGAGCAAAGAAATCATATAATTTCTGATGTAGCAGGTTTAACTATTGGTCATCTGTCACTTAGATCATTGGCAAGTTGTTTTAATGATTTATTGCAGACTGTAGCAGATATAATGCCTAGGCAACAACAGCTTTGAAAACATCGTGGAAAAAGGAGAAAATGCTTGTAACCAGCATTTTCTCCTTTTAATTCCCTCAAGGTTTTCAAAATTTTTAGAAACAATAATTTGAGCCATATAATTATAATTTGTCCTCTGCAAATGCTTTCATTTTGGAGCAGTCTAAAACATTGTTGTGTGCTTAAAGAGCTAAATAAAACAATGTCTTCTATGCCAAAAGGCAGTATGAATATTAAGGTTACTGATTATTTTTTTTTTAAGAATTGTATCTGAGATTTCATCAGACAGTCGAAGCTGTTTACATCTTTCCATGGAGCTTATTGTATAAAGCAGCAAACAATAAGCTGTAACTGCATTATAATTGAAAACCCTCCTCTTTTGAAGCATACAACTTGTTAAAATATGTTGTAAACCCACCACATCAGAAAGATATTCTTTGTATGGCACACTTTACTCAATATATTCTGTGTCAGAAGGTAAAACTGTTGTCCTAACCAGCATATCTGCAATAACTAACTTGCTGTGCATTCTTAAATTGGTTTCTTCTTCCTTGTATGATTGTGGATTGTTTTATTGATATTCCTAACAAAAGAATAAACAGCCATCCTCAGATATGATTTAAAACAGAATTTAACATACATATACCTGTTTGGTTTGAAAAAAATGTGACAATTGATGAAAGTACTCATTATGATCAATTTTCGCAACATTGATTTCCATGCAATACAAACCAGTTTATTTCATATTGATGAAGAAAGATGATACGTCATGTACTAACAAAATATGTGGGAACAAACTGTGTTGTACTAATGATGTCAAACTATTGGCTGGAGTCTTTCTAGACAGCATGCTTGTTTTTTATTAGCTTTCAGTGAAAACAATGAATGGTGAAAATGCTTATCATGAGGAATTCTCACCTGTTGTCAAAACTTTTTTTTTTTCAAATTGCACCAAAAAAGAATATCGTATAATGGGAGACAGAAATTAATTTAGTTACTGACACAATCATGGGTTACTGATTCATGAATGTGTCAGTATACCGGTTTGACTAGTTTATACTGTTCTTAAATTTTACTTGAGTGCAACAATCGATATCATTAAACAGTGAACTGATGCAATTTACCACTTTTTATCTCTGACTTATGCCTTGAACTTGCCCCCACCCTTCTAATGCTATTTAAAAAGGATGCTGTTTTCTACTTTCAACCATTTTACTGAAGCCAATTAACCTTACAGTCTATTTTATCGTGTTTTCAATTACAATTACGGCACACAAAAAACCTCTCTTGCAGCTGGATTGGCTGGGTGGTGCTGAGACTAAGACTGAAACTGTTAAATGTGAAAAACAATCATGGCCTGTCTGTGAATAAAACTCTGGATCCATGTAAATATATCAAGAGTGCACCACCAACGATTTAATTGTAGATTTACAGCACTTGGCAGCTTTCAGACTGATTTGAGATGACCCCTCAACTACATTATTCTATACTATCCGTTACTACCCAAAGCTATCCGTTATTGACCTAATTAGAGTGTTCGAAATAGAAAGTATTCTGTATCGTTAAACGACTTTTCAGCTAAAAATGTGGACTGATTTTTAAAGATCACATGTTTTGCTGTCGAATGGTATCATTTATTATCCCATACATGATGGATTAAAAACGTACGCAGCGATAATTTCGTTAGCGATCCGCTACTGCCTAAACGACTGTAGACTGTAGCAAAAATATTTGGAGTTAAAAATAGGCTCGGGAATTTCCCGAAATGTAGCTTGTGTCCGTAATTATACCACTGTCCGTATTTACCCGGATTGACCCTAACCCTTTAACAGAAAATCCACTTTTTTTATTATTCTACAGAAGAAGGCTTAAGCAAACCTCGTAGTCAAAGGATAAAATGCGTGTTATCCGAGTATAAGACACGTCCGAAATAAGGCTTCAAATTTATCCAATAGCGGTAGTCATTAATTCAGGACCAACTCAAATGTTAAAGAACATGTGCACTATTAAGTTATAGTAAACAAAATTCTCTGTATAATTTCAATACTCACCCTTCTCGTTTTTTCTTTATTTCGATTTCACATCCACCTAACTTTCTGCGGGATTTACTCGATTCGCCCTTCTGGTTCGAGGTTTTAAATTTCGTCCAACTACGAGTTCGTCCGAGGCTAGTATAGTGTAAACTGAAAGGGCTCCGTCTGAAAGAACTTGTCCTGATCTAAGAAGTACATGCCTGTTGTAAGAAAGTACCATCTACGGAAATATGCATTGATTTTCTTTTTATCCTGTCCCCCCTTTTTTTTAAACGATTACATAAGTATTATTTGTTTGTGCTCATTTCAATCAGGGATCGTATACATGTGTAGCCTATATACGATCCCTGTTTTAAGGGAAGGTACTTGGACATTTGTGCTAAAGGCGTTTGTTAATATTTTATCCAATTACCACACAATCCAGACTTTTAACGATCCCGAGAACGATGCCTTTTGAAAACATTGTGGGAAAAAATGAAAATGTTGGTAACCAGCATTTTCTCCTTTTCCCACGGTGTTTTCTACCTTTCCCGTAACAAATTTTTATTAGTCACACTTATTTTGTCGTTTGCTAATGCTTTCAATTTGGACGAGTCTAAACTTTGGATTTTTTATAAAGAGTTAAAATTTTCGGATGAAACCAACATACAAAGGGGATACGAGAGGAACGAGAGAGAGATCTTTGTATGGTATGCTCACAGAAAATTAACTTCAGAAAGAAACATTTTTGCCATTGTTTTGGCGAATACACACGTATGCAAGTGTGTAATGGAAATATAGTAAATTTTATATTCTTCGTTTCATTTCAGGCAGATAGAAAGCTGGGACCACCTTCCAAGATACCCTGCACAAGGAATACACTTTCTCTTTCTCTCTAGTAGTGGGGAGGAAGATGCAGGCCTGGGACATCCTTAGGATATAGTCAGTGAGAGGCAGAGTACTGATACACCAGAACCCTATTGCTCTCCCATCCCTACCAACGTCGGTCATTGCCAGGGCATTTGACCAGCTAGATCAGAGAGCCAAACTCCCATGATTTGGTTCAATGTAATGCAGCTGTAAAGGCACGTCAGATCAGCTTGGCTGGACAGCAGTTTGCTGTCGGAGGACATGGTCAGTTAATGGACAACCAATCAGGACCAGGAAACATGAAGAGTGCCTCCATGCATACACGCCGAGAGACAATCAGACGCCCAATTCCTTTTGTTCCGAAGTCAACCTAGTGGAACTAGGTCCATTGTCTAGTGTACGAACAGATGCTAACATACCAGAGAACCATCTACACCCGAAAACAGCACAGACTTTGACCAGCAGATCTGGGAACAGCATGCAGTCGACATGATCCCAGTTTCAAAGTTTCTGGGGAAGTGTGAATGAATCTATGGTCAAGTAGATTACTTCCACGGTGTTGAACTATCTGGGGAAAAAAACTGTCTTTGACAAACAGGCACCCTAAGTATGGTTAGGTCATTACCCCCTGAAAATAACTCAATATAAACATCATCATTGCCATTATCATAGCTGACTGTTGAATAAAATTTCTAAGTATTTCAAACAGCAGTACGCAAAATGTTTAAATATCAAAATGTTTTCCTCTCTTGGGCCAAGGAGGGTAGCAGTGCCCTGGTCTTTGGCTCGATTAAACAATGGCTCATGCTCTTCCGTTAAAAATGGCTTTTGTAATCAACTACATCTAATTCAAGCAGGGAACAACAAACTACTAGAATCATACTGCAAATGATCTGTCCCTTTTCTATCAGCACATGTCGCTAAAGCAGGTTTTGTCATAGTGTATCTCTTAACCACTTGCCTAGAAAGGTTTGCATTCATCATTATTTAAAATTTGCTTGTGATTAGCACTGTGGTTTCTGAATTAAAATAAATCCTTAAATTTCTAAATGAACAAATAAGGTAAAACATTTCCAGCCAATAGTAAAACCCAAAGTATTGCGATACCATCCTTTATTGAACAATCTGTGCTCTCAGCTATAGTATTGCCCTTTAACTTCAAGAAAATTTTTCACAAATAATCGGGTCTTTTGCCCCTTTTTGTGTGATGCCAAGTCACACAGAAGTGCAGAACTATTAAAAGTCCATAAAGGAACGTCTGTGATTGTGCGTTCCTCGCTATCAGCTTGATCGAAGTCAGACTACATATCAGCTGCACAATGCCGACTTTCTAAGGCTTTATACAGTGGTTCAAAAATAAACTTAGCAGTTAGGTTTTCAGGGTTTGACTACAGCGCTCACAGTTTTGACAATACAGATACATGTATATGAGAAAGCAGCCATTGGTTTGGAAACAGTGTTGTGCGAAGTACGGGTTAGAGAACTTCTCGGAAAAGATAGGCCCAATGGATATTGTGATATATCTTAAATTATGTTAAAAACAACATTAAATACCCAAACAAACGAAACTCTTACGGATGGACAAAGGCCATTCCTATCACTCAATCTCTGCCTCTTAGCTGGAGATTGAAAATAGAAGGATAAAAAGAAGGAATGATAAGTCTTTCACACATTTATTGCATATGTAAATGAATTTTATGTATATAATGATTTCTGATAATTAGATGGTATATGTACAGAATATTACAATATGAAATGGACAAAAATTTTACAGTTACGGTAATCTAAATTCTAGTGTTTCTCACTCATTCAAAGACAACAACAAAAAAATTGTTCCAGCAAAACAAAGTGGAACAAAACAAAGTTGTAAATGAACTGCTTTCTTCTCTGAATCAAAATGCAAATAAAGAAGGACACTTGTTTCCCTTTAAGACAGCATAAAATAGGATTGACAGAAATGAAAAAAGAAAATAATTTTTCCAAGCTAGCTGCATAACCCACTTGAATGAAAGAATGTTTGACTGAATTATACTATCACTAAAGTCTGTGAAAGGATCAGGTATAGAAAAAAGAAGAACAGCGGTTTTTACAAAAACTCCAGTCACATTTTCTACCATGTGAAAAACCAGATAAATCTTAAACATGAACCTGATTTTTCAAGCATGCTTATGCAGATTTAAAACAAACGCTATACTAATGCAACCAAAGAAAAACAAGAGCTTTGCAAAGCGGCGCATATACGCCCAAATGGGCTTGTCAGTGAAATGGGTTAAAATCTAGAACGTCTCTGCAGATAACAGGGCAAGTTATTCCAGCGACTATTCGCAAAACTATTGCGTAATTACTCTAGTGTCTGCTGCTATACATAGACTTGCACCAGGTTACTCGAATACAGTAAGAAAGAATGGGTATAATTATACATTTTCCAGTGTTTGTATACCAATACTTGCACTATCCAAAACTTCATATGATTTATCTCTAACAAGTTCACACCATTAACCCTTAAACTTAAGCAGTATGTTGTAAGGCTACAAAGGTATTGGTTGAGAGGATGATATGACAAATAAAAATGATGCTTGTCTGATCATCTGACTAATACATGTGTGCAAAAGAAAGATCATTTTATTTCTGAAACAGGAGCATCTCTCACTCATGGATTAAAAGTACTTTTTCACCTCCTAAAACGTTATTTTCTGTTGTTGTCTAACTTTAATTGTGGCAATATCGAGCTGTTGAAAATAAGGGATAAAACTTACCTAATAAAATTTTCTATTGTCAGTCCAATTAGATACAGCTCTACACTATACAATTTTATACAGTTTTACTATTCTACATTATGGTGTTAGATTTAATGATTTTAGATTATCATGAATACAAATTTTCAAAAAGAAAAGGCAGAGACAAATGTCAGTGCTTTCCTCCCAAAATGGAACAAAACTGAAAACAAAATTTAATTAACAGCTTAAATTTATTTGGGGTTGTAACTCCTAACCAGAGCAGTTCTTCAATGCTCACAGAAATACTGTTTATCTTAACTTGACATCACATGTATGTCCAGCAATAAATTCATCTTATACAACCGTACCCAGAAGAAAAGTGCTTCAGAAAACAATGTGGCACAAGAGGAAAATGCTCGTGACCAGCATTTTTCCTTTTCTCAAAATGTTTTGTACCCTAACTCCTATCTTTAAAGTTCCATTAATTCGTCATCTATAAATGCTTTCAATTTAATTGAGTCTAAAAATTTGTCTAAGATATGTATATTCAGTCCAACCTGTGTTAGCCAACACCTGTGTTCTGCAGCCAGCTGTATTAATTAATCAACCAAAACTTTATGAAAGAAAAAAGCCATCTTTAATGGACAACAAAATTTTAGACTTGTACATGTACATGTTAAAACTTTCTGCAGATGACCAATCATATGTCTCAACAATGATGAGACTTGTCTTTGAAATGGGTAGAAAACATAGTGGGAAAAGGAGCAAATGCTAGTAACCTGCATTTACTCCTTTTCCCACAATTTTTTCTCCCTCTGTAATCCTTTTTGTATGGGGCTAACATAAGAATAACTGTGTTTATCAAACGTTTGTGTTAAGAGGTCAGTTTTGTTTGTTTCTTTGGGTAGCTCTTCAAGACAGATTTGACAGTAATTTCAAGAATGTTTGAATGCTTGGGTTATAATCCCTTAGACTGCTTATCAAAGTTGGTCCCTTCGGCAGCCAGTGTAGATCAAGATCAGACTGCACAGAACATGCACCTCTGACCTTGGATCTACAATGTAAGCTTGTTTGAAATGTACTGGCCAAAAACAGCCTTAACACTACACCACACAATCCTAAAATTAAACGACCTTCTGGAGCGACCTTGAGGCTGAAGACTTCTGAAACATTGTGGACAAAGGAGAAATTACTAGTAGCAAACATTTTAAAAACATTTTTCCACAATGTTTCAAAGAAAAAAAAATCGAAATTTTGGCCACCTTAAATTTGTCGTCTGCAAATGCTTTGAATATGGAGGAGTCCAAAATTTTGTCATTTGGTAAAGAAATTTATGCAAAATCTTTAGAATTTTTTCCTACAGACTGAAAATAGTGGTTTCTATTACAAGGTTTTCAAGGGTTACATTCTGATACAATGTAGTAACACTGTCAATACAAATGGTTAAAAACACTGTTCTGAGCTGTTACAGGTGTGTTCAACTTCTGTTTCTTCTGGGGTGGTTTCTTAAAACTGGGCTCTGTGTTTTGTGGCGGTTTGTGGGCTTTTCTCTGTTTTTGTGTTGGGGGTGCCTGGTAATGAAATAAAAATATGGAAAATAAGAGGTCAACTAACAATCAAAAAACCCATATTTTAACATGGTTAAAGAAGAAGCCTATAAAAAACATAGTGCAAAAAGGAGAAATTGCATGTTGCATGCAACTTCTTTTTTGCACAATGTTTTGTACCTTTGCAGTGAAATTAAGCTCGTTTTTAATAATTTCAAATTTTTCCTTTGTGAATGCTTTCGATTGGTGGATAATACAATTTATTTTATAGGAAATAGTTAACTTGTTACCATAGAGGCTACTTTAGTTCGTTTGTGTATTTGGTGTTAAAAGCTTTTTTCATTATTATTTTCAATCATTACATGGCAGCCAGTGCACCTATCAACCTGTTCCTGGACTTTTTTTGACCAGTACTTTGCACAACACTCTTTCTAAGTCACTGACTGCTTTCCCATGAAAGCATCAATGAAAAATGTTCAGTGGTGAGAGAGGAATGAATTCTGTCTCATGGCCCATAAAAATACTGGAAAAGAGCTTGGCAGAGCAAGGGATCCCACCATGGTTGCAATTCTTTGTCTATTTCAGGCAGAAAGTCACAATAATTCAAAAGTCTACATCTAAAATTCAACTACATGATCTATATAGTCTAAATACTCTTGCATACATTGTGGATCAAGATCAGGCTACCCAAAACATGCAGACTGATCTTAGATCAACTTAGATGGATATTTTGTACTATAATCTGACAAAATTAGCCTTCAAATTGCATTATCTGGGTCTTTGTTGACGACTTGAAATCTCATTCAGTTTAATTTACATGAAACTCAAATGCTTTGCCTTGGGAGTTCAATACCATTTTAACAGCTTAGTTCATATCACGGCTGTCAGTGCACCTATGCATGTGTTTCCTTTCTTTCTCACACCAAAACTAACACAACTTTCTTTCCAAGCCACTGACGACTTTTCTCACATGCCTCAGAGGTTAGAGGAGAAAAATCACTGTTAAGAAAGTTTGCCTTAAATGGGTATCAAACTCAATTCCACCAGGTCACGCATCAGATACGCTAACCACTGAGCTACCCGGCTGGGCTGCTTAAATCATTAACAAAGACAAAGTATCAAACAACAATGTTGCAAGTTTTAAATGCACTAATAAAATTATAGGACCATGCCCAGTAGCAGTCAGGAGGTCACTTGTTTTAATTCCAAGCTCTGCAAATTTCTTGCCAAAGATTTATTATAGTTATTATGACAGGTCTCATTCCCCTCTGATCATTGTTTTGTTGATGGTTATGTGGGAAGAAACTTTCTAAAAAAAGTAATGGTAAAAGAAACCCCAGGAAAAGCATAGACAGGTGCATTTGCCACTTTGTGTAACTAAAATAACATTGACGATGTTGTTAAACTACATACAAACTCATCAAATATCAGGACAAAACAGCTACCATATCACATCAAAATGTAAAATGAACCATGATGTAGTAAGCAAGAAATCCATCTACATTTGCTCACTAAAAACATGGATAAAAATCATTTACCTTAACTTTAAACCCAACAAATCAATTATTACTCATGGCTAACAAAACTAATTGAGGATATCATAGATACCTGTTGACTTTTCTCCTTATCAGGGGAAATAACTTGAAATGTAAATTTTCCTGAACTTTTTGCTCCAGCTGAGGGGTTTGAAACCGGTTTTGTCATCTCTGCAATCTTGGCCAAGGTTTCTTTACTTCTGGCTAAAAATGAACCTCGTTTCTGTTTCTAAAATGAGGAAAAAAATAAAAGATATTGAGGCTATCATCTTGATAAATATGTTATTGAACACTGACAATATTAACTAGAGCTGTCACTGAATGTGACTTAATACCCCCGCCAGCGCTTTGACAGAAACAGGCAATTATTTGTACACAGACGGACACACGGACGGACGGACAAATGGACGGACACACGGACAGACAGGCTGATTCCAGTATACCCCCGAAAACATTCGTTTTGTGGGGGTATTAATATTTACAGTGACCAGTCTAAATTCTTTTTCTCAGGCTGATGGAGGCAGTTCCTTTAAGAAATTAAAGAATTAACTCTTTAACAAACAATCTTGTATTTTCACAACTTTAAAAAGCTTTTACAAACATTGTAGGAAAAGGAGAAAACGCTGAAAACCAGCATCTTCTCCTTTTCCATTTTTGTTTTCCATAGACAAATTTCATTAAGCCACTTTCTCTTTGTCTAATCTTCCATTCAAAAAGAAGGAGTTTAAAATTCTGTTGTTTGGTAACAAGTTAGAATTAAGGTGTCTGTGAAAAAAATGTCCCATTTATTTATTTATTTCTTTTGTTATCAAGTTTTAATCTATTCAGATATTTAAATATTAGAAACTGAAAATTGACAGAAAACTGTCAAAGCATTATCGTTATTACCTAATTAAAAAAAAATTTGCAATACAAAACTAGAGTTCCCAGAATACACCACGGAGGCATTGTCCAATTGTGCGAGAAAATGTCCTATCATAGTGCACATAGGTGAACTTTCCCCCTTTCAATTGTTCATCCAAAAATTAGTCTTGTGCGCAATCATCTCCCAAATCTTTAAATGTTCCCTTTTTCTGCAAGGCTGGTTATCATAATTCTCTGTGGTAATTTTATTATGTAAATGAAATGCACACTCTTATAGATTATCATCTATAATAATAAATATGTCTACTTACAGAAAGTTTGTAAAAAGATGCTGGGAAGCCAGGAGTATCACCATGGTTACTAGACAATGTATCTATAGCTTGTTTGTCCTTTCTGTTTTTCAGCCCACTACTTCCATCTACTGACCCTACATGTAATGAAATTGACAATAAACATCCCAGGGGTACCTTTAACTAGACTGTGGATGTACAAAATTTGCGTACTCAGTTTTTGTACGCAAGCATCAAGTCTGAAAACAAGTTTCGGTGTACTGCATGACTTTACAATTTGATTAAATATTTGCATGACTTTATGCCAGTTCATACCTTTGGATAAAGCAGGGATCTTACGTGTGTATATTCAATCCCCCCAAAATAATGCGTAAATCTACACAGTTTAGTCAAAGGTACCCACAGCGAGGTATTCATCAACCATTTAAAACAACTCAACTTTTCTTATTCTAAATTCTAAGACAAGTAGAATGTCTCAGGCAATCAGGTTGATAGCCCTTGAATCAAAATTTCAGAATCAGTGTAATCCTTTACCACACAATCCCAACTTTTAACGATCCTGAAAGAGAAGGCTTTTGAAAACATTGAGGGAAAAGGAGAAAATGTTGGTGACCTGCATTTTCTCTATTCTCCACAATGTTTTCTATGCGTTCAGAGAAAAACCCTTTGATTCAAGCCACATTGAATATGTCATCTGCAAATGCTTTTGATTTGGACAAGTCTATAATTTTCATGTGTGGTAAAAAGTTAACCCTTTTATACCAAACAATCCTGAGTTTTCATGACCCTGGGAAAGAAGGCTTTAAAACTTTGTGGGAAAAGCAGAAAATGCTGGTAACCAGCATTTTCTCCATTTCCCATGTTGTTTTCTGCCCTATCAGAGCTAAAAGCTCATTTGTAGTTTGTACCAATGTTGAATTTGTCATCTGCTGATGTTTTGAATTTTAACATTCTGAAATTTACCGTTAGGGAAAGGGTTAGGGTTAAATTTGCTTGTATAAATCTGCACAAGATGTATCAAGCAGGCAGAAAAAATCATACATAGCTTACCTTGTTTCTTCAAAAACACCTGTCCAAATTTAAGGAACTGACTATCTTCTGTTTCATTCTTCTCTTTCTCCTGTTCCAAGAAAAGATATCTTTTGAGATATTATCTAAATGTTTTCCTCTATTTGATAAGGCTTGACCTCTACACTTCCTTGCCCTAGGACACTCTACTGACTAGTTGCACAAGCTGGGATCATACCAGAATGTCTTTATTCATGATTCTTATCCTGCGTTTTTACTACCCTGAGGATGAAGGCATATGAAAAGATTATGGGAAAAGGACAAAATGCTGTCAACCAGGATTTCCTCTTTTCCAACAATGTTTTCTACCCTTTCTTGACTTCTGAAGTTAAAGGAAATTTGAAAGGATGCAGAGTCATTTACATAGTATCTGTGAGGATACATTCACAGTAAAACAGCCACTGAGTTCAGAGTCTGTAAATTAAACGCATGGTGAAAAGAGCAGGAATTATGTAACAAGCAAGGAGCAAATGATTCTCTACAATCAGACAGACTGAGCATAATTTTATCTCCATCCCCCCATCCCCCAAGAAACCGCACTTAATCTCAATGTTCAAAGGCTCTTACCCTTTGTACTTCTTTTTTTTTTTTTGTTAATTGTTTTCCTTTTCCAGCATACTGTCACTTACACATTACCTCCTGCCAATGAATTTCTACGTGGCAGCAGACCCTTTTTGACAACATTACGGTAAAAGAAGAAATTGTTTATAACAAACAAAGTGGTACCCTGCAAAACTAGAGCTGTCACTGAATGTGATTTAATACCCCCGCCAGCGCTTTGAAAGAAACAGGCAATTCAACAAAAAATTTTTTAAGTTCAAGGGGAGATTACCCTGGAATCATAGGGAGTAGATGATCGAAAACTGCGTCTTGCACAACTTCAGTATACGATCAATGTATCAACAAACTTTCAATACAATAGCAGCAAAACTGTAGGAGGAGTTCGCGACACAAAATTAGTAGTATTTTGTACACAGACGGACACACGGATGGACGGACAGACAGGCTGATTCCAGTATACCCCCGAAAACATTCGTTTTGCGGGGGTATAATGAGATCATCTGCAGGAGGTAACATCCTAACCCTTTACCACACAATCCCGAGATTTATCGACTATGAGAAAAAAAGCTTTTGAAAACATTGTGGGAAAAGGAGAAAATGCTGGTTACCAGCATTTTCTCCTTTTCCCATAATGTTTCCAAAAGCCTTCTTCTTAAAAAAGCCGTTAAAACTAGATATTATGTGGAAAAGGGTTAATCCTTTACCATGCAATACTGAGTTCTAATGTCCTTGAGAAAGAAGGCTTTAGGGCACATCTTGGGGGAAAAGGACAAATTGCTGGAATTCTAACGAATTTTTCTTCTTTTCCTATGATGTTTTCTATCCTCTAAGAGACAAATTTCATCTCTTAATCCAGATTTTATTGTCTAGAAATGCTTTTAATTTGGACAAGTCTACACTTTTGTTGTTTGCTAAAGAGTTAAGACAAGTGCTTACTTAGTACATGTACATTTCAACATGTTTGCCATTTTTGGGAATTTAAAACTTGCTTGTTTTCGACAAGATGTTTACTAAATAAAAAATAAAAAAAGTTTGACAGTATCTCTAAAGCCTAATTTGTATTACAGTAGTCTGTTGAATTTTTACCTGTTGTTCTTTTAAAAACTTTTCCCTCTCATATCTCTCCTTCCTCCATTGTGACTCCTCAGTGTCCTCGTGGTCTGCCCCCTCCCCATCACTGCCATCTCCAAACATGTCTTGTTGAGTGTCATCATCTACAAATAGGAAAATTAACTTTGACCCAATACTGATATTCTGCAAAGGTTTATTCAGTAAGGTTCAATTGTCCAAAAGACTTGCAAAAATAGGGACGTTTTCAAAATAAGCAAGACAAGTGTACTCAAGACTAGTTCTCAAAGAAAAGAAATTAAACCCTGTTCTGTGAACAATATGATGGGACATCTTTCTAACTCAATGAAATCATTGTCCGTATTCCCCAACCATCCTTAAGAACATTCTTAGTCTTATTCTCCAAGATTTTCTAAATATGAAAGTTAAACAACTCTGAATGGCTAAACCAGAGGGTTTAGCCAACTGGAAGTTGTGTTACTTTCAAATTTAGAAAATTCTAGTGAATAAGACTATGAACGTTCTTAAGAATGGTTGGTGAATACAGCCCTATGTCTGAATCTCCCCCTAGGCAGAACACTGCTCTACCAATTACTTCTGTAGGACTATGTCCCTGTGATAAATTTGGTATTATGAATAGATGACTGACTACTTTAACCTTTTATTGCACAATCCCAAGTTTTAACAACCCTTAGTAAGAAGCCTTTTGAAATGATTGAGGAAAAAGGAGAAAATGCTGGTTACCAGCATTTCTCCTTTTCCCCGTAATGTCTTCTTTATTTTCAGAAGCAAAGCCATCATGTAATGGGCATTTATTTTTTAGTCTGCAAAATTTTTCAATTTGGACAAGTCTAAAATTTTTTGTATGGTAGAGTTAACCAACATTCATCAACAATTAGACTCAATGTTCCGTGCAGTCCATACCAGATCTTCACTTTTTGCAAAGCACATAATATTACCCTTAACATAGATAGAGCCCAATGTTGGTTTGTAAGTAGTTCTTACCCATGTTGTTCCATCTAAATCTCCTGATACGACCTCCACCTTCAGAATGCAAATCACCATCCGCCAAATACATCTCCTGGAATCTGAGCAGTTCCCTTTTGTCCTCATCTATTAGCTGTTTTCTATAGAAACATGACAATTTTGTAGGTTTATATAAATGGCGTTTCAAGCCCCTTCCAAA
Organism: Hippopus hippopus; assembly: GCA_946811185.2. Lineage (NCBI taxonomy): Eukaryota > Metazoa > Mollusca > Bivalvia > Cardiida > Cardiidae > Hippopus > Hippopus hippopus. The sequence continues at coordinate 36,502,628 of OX328097.1, forward strand.
ATTATTTCAGCAGCCCTCCAGAAAAAGGGGGTTTGAGATATCTTCGTATTGCGTGATACCAAGCAAATTCTCACATATCAATCCTCTTTGTCTATAAACCCGCTATATTATGAAGCAGAAATGTCCTTTGACATGCAGAAAATTTACCTTTACCAAAAAGCTTCGACCCAGAACAGCCTTCCCAGATCGTGCAGGCTAATCTGGGTTGATACTTTCTGCAGATGCATTAAACCACCTTTTCACTCAGCATGACTCATTCAAATTTCACTTTAGCCATGTTTTCCCTACACTTTACCTGTACTACACAAAGTTATAGTCTCTGAAGTGCTTTGCCCTCTTATCACCAGCTCAAGCAGAGGGGGTCGAACTGGGAATTTCTGTTGAGATCAGAAATGTCTGTAGAAATCAAGATAGTGGTACTGATGTACTGATGTTCATTTCAGCAAAAAATATTATTCAACATTCTTTGACTTAACAAGACCAACGTATCAATGAATTTTGCACACGGTCACTTTAGACTTTTTAAAACTAGCATAAATTACAAATTAGACAAGAGTATAAAAACATTTTTTGAACAGCTTTTGAAAGATGATGTGATAAGAAAGCGACTGAAGATTATTCTCAAGGAAACTGTCTACTTTCTATATGTAAGACATAGCTTCTGTGAGGTTATTTTACCAGACGTCGCCTGAATCTCTCAACTTACAAATGTACTCTTCCTACTTCATCTCTCAATTTCTCTTGATCAACATTGGCCATTTCTTTATCTGCTTCTTCTAGCTCCATGATGTCTTCCTCCTCAGGCAGATCTAGATTTTCATCACTGTCAAATTCACTCCCTGAAAAATTGTTGGCTTGTTTAACTCTTGAGCTGCTAAGTGCGACTCTCTGACCTTTTGCAGACGGTGTAGATCAAGATCAGACTGCACAAAACACAAAACGTGCAGTCTGATATTTGATCTACACTGTCCAATAGGGAGATATTTTTCTCCAAAAAGTAAGTTTGAAATAACATTATTCCCATTTTTACTATCGGCTTGAAAGTTATATCTGACTTATTTAGTAGGATACGGCTTAAATGGCATTTCATGTCAATTTCAACAGTATTTCATTTATACCACAGCATCAGCTCACTTATTTATGACTTCGTTGATTTCATTAATACTTACCTAGCACCCTTCCTTAACTTTTTACCACACAACAGAATTTTAGACTCAACCAAACTGAAGCTGTTGCAGACGATAAATTAAATGTAGCTCAAAAGATGACTTCTGCCACTGATAGGGTAGAAAACATGGCGGGAAATGGAGAAAATGCTGGTTACCAGCATTTTCTCCTCTTCCGACAGTGTTTTCAAGAACCTTCTTGCGTAGGGTTGTTAAATTTCGAGATTTTTTGGTAAAAAGGTTAAAGTGAGTGTGTCTGCTAAATCATAACCTATAAGTGCATTAAATCATCACCCCCTAAAACAAATCTGCAGCAGACAACTAAAAAAATACATTTTTGTGTCTCGTGAAAGATCAACATGACCAGAGGTTCAACCCTTTATCACACAAGAATAATGTAGACCTTCCCAAATTGAAAGCGTCTGCAGATGACAATTTTAATGAGACTTAACTGGGAAAATTTGTATTTGAGAGGGTAGAAAACATTACGGGAAAAGGAGCATTTTCTCCTTTTCCCACAATGTTTTCTAAAGCCTTCTCCTTCTGGGTTGTTAAAAGTCAGGACTGTGTGGTAAAGGGTTAAAACATGTAAAAGGTTTCTTACAAATGAGAAAGAGTTCATTACTTGCTATTTTTATTTTGCCATATTTTCAGAAGTTGTTTGCTCCAGGACAAAGTTGTCTTCAGTAATCAGACGGAATGAACTTTTAAGAACATCGTGAAGCATGACTTTAAATTAATCTATAAGATTCAAAACTAAAACTGGGATGTAATCTTACATATGAAACCATCCTGAAACAGTGGTTTATTTGAATACAAAGATAGATTTAATTGAAGCTGTTTAATGCCTTTTTAACATTATTTGAGTTATGTTGTGGCAGCCAGTTCATCTATCCATAATTTTCCTGAGTTCCTCTTCACCAGTATTTTGCAGTTTTCCTCCCAAGCTGCTGGCTGCTTACCCACAGACATCTTTGAAAAATGGTCAGCTGTGAGATAGGAATGAATCTGGTCAAGATGATTTATAAATTCTCAGAAAGAAATTGGCCAGGCAAGTGATTTGAACCAGCCACCCCTTGGTTTCAACTCCTGCATGTTACCAACTGTTCTACCAGACGCAGTCGACAAATTTAAATAGAATTTTTGATAAAACAGTACCTGATAGTTCAGCCTCTTCTTCTACAAACTCTTTTCTGACTTTTCTGTAATAGCAGAACATAAAGAAAAATATCCATATGTAAAATACATTATAATTTGAGCCTTGCTCTGTGAAAAGGGGGCTTAATGCATCTGCGAAAAGTATCGATCCAGGTCAGCCTGCGCAGGCTGACCTGGGCCGAAACTTTTCGCTATTGGTCAATTTTCTGTATGCCCAAGGACCAGTCTATTTCATGATTAAGTCTGTTGTTAAAAAAAGTGGACATTATGAATCCATAAGTATGTGATGGCTTGCCTTGTACCATGGATCACAGAGATGCATTAAGCCACCTTTTGTCAGAGCATGGCTCATTTATAGCAACCATAACTTTTCGATGCAAAAATTTCTGATCCATTGCCAAACAACAAAATTAAAAGCATTTTCAGATAACGACATGAATGTGACTCAAAAAGTGATATATGTATTTATTTTTTCATGCCTCGTTAGTACTCTGTGAAGAAGTTGAGAAAATTATCTCAATAGCCTTTTGTGATTAACACTTCACAATGGTCTCAACCAGCAGTTCTGATGCCTTTTTTAATTCTTCTCTCTTTTATCCTATTTCTACTAAAGGTATACAAGAAAAACAGCCAACTCAGCATCTTCTCCATCTCTTGAATGCATAGCTTGAATCTCTGGAGAGGATGAGAAGATAGATTTGAGTTTCTTTTAATTCTTGTCGCCACCAATGGATGGATGACCCATGCCATCTGATTATACCCAAATTGTGCATAAAACATGAAAATCTTGATCAAATCTATAACAAAGTCAAACAGAATTTGATAACAAGAAGGGTCTGAACAGAACTTGACAAAACATGATTATGGTGACAGCTGATGGTGTGGTGGTAATCACTAGAGAACTTGAGAAAATGTAAAGAAATTTGTGGCATATCTTGACCAGAATCATTTTAGTTTTTGTAAAAAATCCCCAAATCTAATAACCATACAAGTGAGAGTGTAAGAAAGCAAGGGAAAGCAAAATTAATTAGAATTCCACAATATTTTTGAAACCATGGACACCATGTCTACTTTTCCCACTATGTTTTTAAAAGATTTATTCTTCAGGTTTGTAATAACATGTGCTTGTGTGCAGACCTGGGGTCGATTACTTACAAATGTAATCAATTACATTACAATTACTTCTGAATTTCGTGATTACAGATTACAATTACATTTTTTTGTGAATGTAATCGATTACAATTACAATTACTTTGCCCAAGTAACCATGATTACTTTATGATTACTCATGATTACTTTTCCCACTATGTTTTTAAAAGATTTATTCTTCAGGTTTGTAATAACACGTGCTTGTGTGCAGACCTGGGGTCGATTACTTACAAATGTAATCAATTACATTACAATTACTTCTGAATTTCGTGATTACAGATTACAATTACAATTACATTTTTTGTGAATGTAATCGATTACAATTACAATTACTTTGCCCAAGTAATCATGATTACTTTATGATTACTCATGATTACTTTTTCAGAATAACTTCACTTCTGCTTTGAGAACAGTAACTATGTTTATACATAAACTTTCTTTGCATAACTTTGTGTGGCTTCTGATTGGGGCCTTTATATATGTTAAGGATGTATGTAGGATAAACATTAAATACTGGTTAGTTTTCAGTATCTCTTTAGTCAGATTTCTTTCTGTAAACCTTTTAGTCAAAAAACATTAGATGTATATGATTAACACTTTTGACCAAAAGGTCTACAGTTTGTGTAATCCATTGATGTACTGGTATTATTTATCACGATTCCCAGTTTGCGTTTAAATATAGTAGTGTAGAAATTGCATGAAAGTGTCAGCCAGGCTGACAAAATTAAAATCAAATTGATGTCTGAAGAAAAAAACTACTACCCAGCCTGCAGATTAGTAAATATAATACATGTATGTGTTCTCTTCTGGTTATATGAATTCTTTACAGACTTGAACTTGTAACTAATATTTGGAATATGATGACCAGACTGGTATATGAATATATATGAGTCTTATCTTTATATTTTACCATGGAGGAAGAATAAGCTTATCATTCTCCCTAGATCTTACAGAAAGTCAACCTGTTTGTTTTGCCTTGTTCTGGCTCAATTTGGAAGTCATACTGTGAAGCAGACATGTACCAAGGCAATGTGTTGAAGAATGACACAGGTCTGCTAAAGGTGTCATAAATACCCTAAAATTTGGCATCTTGTATTGGTTTTTTCAGTCTGTAAAACCCCTTTCAGTGCTATGGTCATTTCAAATGGTTCAAATGGTCCATTTTTAGGATGATTATAAACAGGCTTTTATGTTAAGTAATGAAGGACAAAGAAATGCAGCCTCTCTTATCATTAGTTTTACTATAGAAAAACAGAATTTGCAAGAAAGGCAGCAAATTCTTTCTTTTGTAAAAGAAATGACCGTGTGAAACAGGGCTGCCATTCCTCGTAACCGTTAACATACCTTCATATGTGTGAAGTTGGAATTTGTCTCATCTTATCCTGATATGGATGAAGTTTAATGTTTACACTTTACTTTGACTGTCCCAGGAGCACCTGGTGGAATCTCAAAATGTTCAAACACATAGGCGAATCTCAAAATGTTCAAACACATGGGCACGTATTTTTTTCGAATATATCAATGAACAGAATTATTTCACCAAGATGAAATGATTCTTTCTACAGGCAATGAAACTATGAACCACTTCATATATTTATGTGTATTTTCTCACACCTTTACGGAACTAGACAAGATAATCTAATATATCTTTTTCAGTCACTGATGAAAATTACTTTTAGTCACCATAATTGCCTTGATGGGGAAAATAACCTCAAGTTAATCTATTTTGATCTCTTTGCTTAGTTGTCAAATATAAGTTGAGACTTAGTTTCCTTTCTGAAACCTATTTCTTTTGTTGCATTCTTCATTACTTTCAGTTTTGTCAATTTATTGTTATTATGGACAGATTGATATTTAGTTTTCCTTTTTAAAAGCCTTTTTACGCTGCTTTGGCTATAGCAGTTAATTTATAGATAAGTCTTAAGTACAGAAGGACAGGGAAATCAGAGATGTGTATTCATTCATGGTTTTCTTTATCTGTAATACTGTTTGATTTTTTATATTATATATACTGTAAGAAAGTAATTATAAAGTAATTATAAAGTAATCATGATTACATCCCATTTTGTAATGTAATTGATTACATTACAATTACTTGTAATCATGAAATTTCCTGATTACAGATTACATATTGATTACTGAGAAATTGTAATCAATTACAAGTAATCATGATTACAGATTACAATTACCCCAGGTCTGCTTGTGTGAAAATGGGTTAATAGTCCTAGAAATACCACATTATACAGACCCCTTCTTTTGTAAAAATCCAGAAAACTTTTTTGGCTGCTCTTCCTGGTCAATCTTCTCATCTCCTTCTTCCTCTCCATCCTCCTCCAGGTGGTCAGTATCATCTTGATCTTCATCATCACTCGCTTGCTCCTTGAAAAGACCATCTAACCTTTATCCAATGTATGTAACTATGAATGGGTTCTGCCAAGTCTAAAGATCAAGATCAGCCTGCTCAGTTCAGGAGTCTGATCTTGATCTACTCTCTGCTTCTCTATTAGCCATTTCAGTTATGTAATCTTCTTATGTATGTTTCCACGAGGTGAGTATAAATCATGAAATGAAATGCTAATAACTGAACAAAAGAGCACTGCATGTGGATGGCAATGCTGAGCTGCACTGCATCTACTATTTTAGCAGCTCATTACCATCATTTTCTCATTTTCCCACTATGTTTTCTACCAGTTTAAAAGCATCTTTTAAACAACATATTTTTTTTCTGCATTTATGCTTTGAATTTGGATAAGTTTAAAATCTTCTTGTGTGGTAGAAAGTTAACATTCTTCTATACAGTCTTTTTCTGGGCATACTAAAACCTGATATGCAAGACAGATCTATTTGATTGAAGAACTTCTTTTTTAATGATATGGAATATCATGGAGAAATCCCTTATTACTAATACTTACTCCTTTTTCCCAGAAAAAGAGTTTGACTAAGCTAAAATCTCTATCATTGGATTACTGGACTTGTGCATTACTGAGCAAACAGGCTTTGCTCCTAAGACAAAGTGATTGAGAAAGAATTTTTTTCAATGGGACAATGGCCCTTCCTCAAAGAAAATCAATGTGACATTTTGAAAACCTATGTGACAATTCCAAAAGAACACCAAAATCCTAATTGCTTTCATTTATTGGTATAAAACAGTACCATCCAAATACAAACAGTCTTGTAGGCTAATGCCTATGCATGGTTTCCAGCTTAAAAGCTTGGAACCAAGCACAGTCATTTGACCACAAAGTAGTTAAGTAGCCTTCTCAATCAGCATGATATGCACTGTTTGAAAGCTTCTATCAAGTTTCCTCTACAAATAAAAATCATCAACTATAACATGGAACTATAACATGCTTTGGGTAGCTTCAACGTAGACGTGATCGGAGGGTCACTCTGATGCACAACAGGATCACTTGTATGTAGGTATGAGATTGCTCAGAAACGATCTGTTTGGAAAAAAAAATACTGATGGAGCCCTGAGGCATTTTTTACTGTTTTAGCAATGATTGAAATTCAATTTTATGGCAAAACTAAAGCCTTTGACCTGTTTTAACAGACATGTTTACAACAACAAAATAAGATTAATATTTAATAAGCGTTTGTTTCATTGACAACATGAAGTCACATGCACTTAACGCTACTCATTTTACAGAGCGTCTTCCTCGACACTGATCAAAGCAGATTTGTCCCACTCAATTTCATACTTTACAGGGGTTGGGAAATTGAAAAGGACACTGGCGCACTCGCCGGCAAAAACGATGTGACATTTTGGATTTTAATGTGACTATGGCGCATGGCGCAAGCCTTTCCCAGTCACTGAAGACAGTAATTTACAAATGAGCTGTGCTTAGAAAAAGGGGGTTAAGTGCATCCATGATAGTCAATAGCTGTCACATAATAATGGATCCATAAATTCATTGTGTCTACGGACAAACTGAATCTGGATGTAAAATAGTCCTTTGACATGCAGAAAATTTAACAACAACCAAAAGTTTTGACCCAGGTCAGCCTGCACAGACTACGCAGACTGGCCTGGGTCAAAACTTTTTGCAGAAGCATTTAATCCCCTTTTGGCTCAAGTATTATGCAAAATTCAGACGACATACTTTAGAAAACATACTCAACAAATCGAACTTGCTATGAAGAATGCATGTTCGCATGCATTGTTTTGTTTACATATAAAAGTGCATATTAAATGCCAACACCCATGTTCTTTGCTTTTTTTTCATTTCTTTTTTTCTTTTTTCCTTTTATCGCATTTATTTCTACAAAATATTAGCTGCAGAAAAGGTTAAAAATACTCATACAAAATAGAATCAACATCACTGAACATCCAGTGATGGTCTTAAACATAAAAACTATTAAATACATTGTGGTACAAGGAGAAATTGCTCAATATTGACATTTTTCTGTAAGGTCTGAAGCAAAAGGAGGCAATGAGTTAAAGAAAAATATTAGTAAGAAAAATAAATATAATACCTTATCTGAAATTCTTTCCTCATTGTCTGACAAAGCTTCTATTGAATCATCCATATTATCATCACGATCATCATCACTTGATGCTTTCCTTTTTGTTCCCTGCTTCTGGGACTCTCTGTCCTTGCTAAATAAACAATTGTTGACAGTTATACATAATTTTGTCCTTACTAGACATTGCTTGACAATTATGAGACCGTCATACAAATGAAGAGTATTTTGGAATTAATTACAGGTAGCCAAAGGTGTAGATTTAAGATCAGACTGTGCAGTTTGATCTACATGTATATCAGCCTAAAAAGCTATCTGAGCCATGCTCTGTGAAAAAGGGGCTTAATGCATCTGCAAAAAGTATCGACCCAGGTCAGTCTGCGCAATCCACGCAGGCTGACCTGGGCCTAATCTTTTTATACATTATAATTAGTCAATTTTCTGTATGCCTGAGGACCAGTCTGCCTAATAATTCAGTGGGTTGTGAGACAAAGAGGATTTTATGGATCCCTAATCATGTGATATCTTGCTTGGTACAATGCATTACAGAGATGCATTAAGCCGCCCTTTTGCCAGAGCGTTGCTCATATGTATGTTAAAATATACCTGCATTAAACAAGCACCTGCCTTAAGCAATCACATTTTTATATCTCTTACATACTTGCTTAGTACAGATTTGAGTGTAATGTAAAGCAAGAAAAAACAGGACAGGTGAGACATTTGAAACATCTTACTTATCTGTGAAAACACCAGAACACAATCCCATTAGTTCCTCCATATTCTGTGTATTTGACATGGAGCTGTCTTCAAAGAGGCTTTTCTTGCTGGATTTGTCTTTACCATCCAATTGGCTTACTGTAAATAATATACAATACTGTAGATACTAACTCTTTACCTGATGACAAAACTTCCAACTAGTCCAAATTAAAAGCATTTGCAGACAAAAAAATCAAATCTATCCAAATGATGGCAGATCTCTGTAAATGAAAAAATGAAAACATTGTGGGAAAAGGAGAAAATGCTGGTTACAAGCATTTTCTTCTTTTTCCACAATCAGCGTTCAATCTAGCTTTGCTTGTAAGGGGGCCCATCAGGCCAAAAGACACTGAAATAGGGGGCCATTTTGGAAAATTGGGGGCCACACATAATATATTATATTTTATTACTGAAATGATAACCTTTTTATTTAACAACTGTTGCCATTTATATAGCAAGTATATTCTCATTCATATATCTATGAATACTATGCTAATAAAACTGCAACACTGCAGAAATTATCATTTTTATTGATGCAACCTTGTTTCCACCATTTATTTAATCATAAAAAAAAAAAAAAATGACAAAATGTGTCTGTCAATGGTAAACTTTCAAAAATTCTCATATCCCATCACAAAGGGATTTAACTTTCCTGTGGATCACTCAAATAAGAGTTTAATTTTCTCATCATAAACTAACCAAATTTTGAACCAATTGTCTGGGATACATTTTGGTTAAAACTCCAGTTTCTGTGGGGTTTTATTGTCGTTGCTTAAACTAGGGGTAGATACTGGCCCGACTGTGCTTTCTCAAGTAAAATTTCAACAGCTTTTGCCCTTTTTTCACCCCAAAGGGGCTTCCAAAATACTCAGAAAATTGCTTCATTGCAATGTTGAATGATCAGCGGAAGCTCAAAGAATCATAATCTGTGGTACCCGTTTTTCTGCCAAAACCGTCTGAGACGAAGATCGATAACAGACTACCGGTTTTATCTTAGTCATATCATCCGTCGGGTTATCGATAAATTCTCCCTAGAAAGCTTGGCATTGTGTCTATTGAGTGAAAAAGAAGAAATGGACTAAAAGGACCCAAATTTGTGCAATGGCACTTTTACGATCGAGTGCACCTGAAGGGCCCAAGGTTGGTTTAGAATTGCGCCATATGGGACTTTAGGGGGCTGATGGCGCAATGGTGTGCTCTACATTGAACACTGCACAATGTTTTCAGAAGCCTTCTAAAACTCGGGATTGTGTGGTAAAGTATTGAGTAGTAAAATATGAGACCTGTCCAAATTGAAAGCATTAGCAGAGCGCAAATTAAACAATGGGATTTATCCTATAAGGACAGAAAACATTTTGTCAAAACAAGAAATGCTGGTTTCCACTCACACTCCAACAATGCTTTAAAAAGCTTTCCTCCTTTGGGACATCAGAACTTAGGATTGTTTGGTAAAGGGTTAATTCTTTACCAAAAAAATGGATTTGGACTTTATCAAAACCAAAGCAATTGCAAACAACAACTTTAATATGCTCAAATAGTAGAAACTGTCCATGTAAAGGTAGAAAATATTGTGAGAAAAGGAGAAAATGCTGTTTACCAACATCTTCTCTTTTTTTTTTCCACAATATTTTCAAAAGCCTTCTTTCTTAGCTGCACTAGAATATTGGATTATTATGTAAAGGGTCAGAGTAGAGGTCATATTTAAAATCTTTTTTTTACATTGATTGAATGGTGTTTTACACCACTCTCAACATTATTTCAGTCATGCCACATGGTGAATGTATTGGGTTTCATCAGGTTAGGGCTCTGAAGTGTCTTGCCCATGGACGATCCCATGAAAAACACAGCACTCTGAGTGAGGATCAAACCCAGGCCTCAAGGTCTTGAATCTGACATTTCCACCTCCAAGCCAAGCGGGACCACACTTAGATATTTTCAATCACCTGTAGCAAAATCATTTCAGTAGGTACTGAGCTAATTCAGGTTAACACTTACCAAATTTGCCAGAACATAAACCAAGCACATCTCCCATGTCATCTGAAGTTCCTGAAAGGTCATTGAGTGCAGAAATCTTGGATGGCTTTTTGGCTGTGGACTTTGTTTTCAAGTATCTGTACACAAGAAAACTTTTCACTCATGAAAAATACCAAAAATATTTCCAAGCATACAGTAAACTCCACACGCAGAAATATTAAATGTTATGACTGATGTAATACAAGAAGGCAAGAAAATGTCCGGACACTCTTCACATACGTCAGTAAATTTGTAATTTCTGAGCAGATCCTTATGGGTTAGGAAGCTTTTGCAGACGACAAAATAATTGGGACTCAAAAATAGAAAATCGTCTTTGTTAGGGTGGAAAACAATACGGGAAAAAGAGAAAATGCTGGTTACCAGCATTTTCTCCTTTTCCCACAATGTTTTCAAAAGGCATGTTCTTTAGGGTTGTTCAAAACTTGGTAATGTGTAATAAAGGGTTAACACCATTTCCAACCTTATTTCAGTTATATTACTGCTTACCTATGCTTTCCAGGAGTTCCTTTTACTAGTTCTATGCACAAAATTCTTTCTATGCCATTAACTGTGTTCCAACATAATCTTTGTATAAACATAGACAATTTGTAGCAAAGATAAGAAAGGAATCCTGTTGCACTGGCTATCACAAGTCTCAGACAGAATTTGATAGAGCTGGGTATTAGATATATTTAAAAGGAATTTAATCCACTGGCTTGAAAAAAGTGCAGTTTTCTGTTAATGGATACACCTGGAATGCAAGGATTGGTGCCCTTGCTGCTATGATATAATGGAAATATTTATCAAAACTGACAACAAACCAAACAAACAAATCAGTTCGTATGAGGAAAAAGGGGAAAAAAAAAAATCCAAAACTTATTTCATAAATACATGTAAGTTTATCGATAAATTTTCTTACCCATCAGCATCGAGCATGACTGATTGAGAATCTTCTAACAGGAAGTTAAAATTCTGTGGTGAACTCGGGGTAATGGATGGTTCCTGTGTGGGGGCTAATTGAGGCAGGGTACCATAGAGATCTTGTGAATCCTCAATTTGGAGTCGCAGACTGGATGGTTTTTGCCCACTCTGGAACAAACAAAACATGGTAACTGTCCATCCCCTTAAAATGCGATAGACTTGAAAATTACATAATATTTTTGTACTGAGAACTTCTAGAAGAGTTATTGGAAGAGCTTCTTAATTAAACTGGAAGCACGGATTGTATTTTCTTATAATTAAGACATTAATTTTCAAAATTACCTGTATCTGACTGTCTGTAAAACTGTTATCTCGGCTTCTCTGACCAAACATGCTGAAGGGTTTCTCTGGTAACTTTTTGGGAGATGGTTCTATAATTATAATGAAAATAAAATAAGATCAAGTCATTAACATTGACACAGAAAGAAATTACAGATTATCTAATTCAGATATGTTGTAATAGAAATCTCATTTTACTGATCAAATGAAATTGACAAAATTGTAAGAATCTCTTACCTTTCCTGTTGAGAAGCATACCTATGAAAAAGTTGATAATTAGACCTTGTATATTTAATTTGTAATCCTTCAACCAAAAAAAATTTGGAAATGCAATCTGAAATGCTGGCAACCAGCATTTTCTCTTTTTCCCCCACAATGTTTTTAACCCCTTCCTGGGGCAACCTTCATCGTTTAAGACACAATGTACTTGTTGTTTGCAATGGCTTTAAATCTGGGCAAGTTTAACATTTTTTTATTGGGTGAAAAATTAAGACTTTACCAAACAATCCCAAGTTTGAATGACACTGAGAAAGAAGGCTCTTGAAAACATTGTGGGAAAAGGAGAAAATAATGGTAAACAGCATTTGTTCCTTTTAGTCGGAGCACCCCGTGTGTTAGCCAAAGCTTGATTTCCACAGATTTTTTCTGTAAAATGGGGGCCATTACTGTTACAAGTATTTCAGAGTTGAAATGTCAAAGCTTTACCACAACAGTGATGAAACAGACAATGACTGGACCACAAACATGAATACTACATGAGTTTTCTTCAAAAATAGCTGATCTAAAACTGTCAATTATAAAACAAACCTTTGAAATCTCCAACATCTCTTGTGTCAGCAGAACTTTCTCTCACAACTTTTGCTTTATCACTGCTTGGATTGTTTGCGCATTTTCCATCTAAAAATAGAGAGTACATGTTTGGTCTTTAGAATTACCTGTTAACTCTTTACCAGGCAACAAAATTTCACACTCATCTGCCCGCATTCAAAGTATTTGAGAACAACTTTAAGTTGGCTAAATCAATGGGACTTGTCTCTGAAAGGGTAAAGGGTAAAAATCATTGTGGCTGCTTTCCACATAACCACTGCCCAAACAATGATTAGAGGTGAGAAGATAATTGAATCTTGTCTAACTGACTATCCTCAATCCTCGGACAGAAATTGGAGCAAAGCAGCGAATTCAAACCAAAGATCTGCAGGTTTCAAGCCCTGTATGTCACTAACTGAACTACTGTGCTAAGAGGAAAAAAGACTTTGAACACAATGTGGGAAAAGGAGAAAATGCTGGTTTGATCATTTTCTCCTTTTCCTACAATATTTACTACCTATCAAAGACAAATACCATCATCTGAGCCAAGGTGTCAGCAAGTGCTTTCAATATAGACAGGTCTAGAAGTTTGGTTTTTTTTGTACAGAGCAAACGTTTCCCTGTTCAGGATCAATGCTTATAAAACTTTTTTGTGCTCAATGCAGTTAAGCATGAAATTTCAAGGTTGTATGAATGTAATTTGATAAACCTTGTGGAGTAACTTCAGAACTTTAGAGCTTTTCTTTGTCTCTATCTATTAAATCAGTCTTTATTTCTGATTTTCAAACCCCTTTTAAACATAAATAAGACTTCAAGTTTGAGCACTAGTTTTTTGTGAGTTCTTTATAAAATGACAAAATTATAGACTAATCCAAATCCAAAGCATATAGTAGCAACTGATTTGGGATTTGTCTTTTAAAATGTAGAAAACATTTCGAGAAAAGGAGAAAATGCCAGCATTTTCTCCTTTACCTAAATTATTTTCAAAGGTCTTCTTCCTCAAAGTCATTAAAAATTGGGATTGTGTGACAAAGGGTTAAATACTTTTTGCAGACTATGCAGATGAGCATGACAAGCACACAAAGGGTCTGCAGTTTGGTCTTGGATCTTCACAGCTCAATGAACATGAACATGACTTTTTTTTTTATTCATTTATCATTTAGCATTCTTGAAAAACTGAGTTGAATGCTTTGTTTCAAGTTGAACACATAGGGTTCATTGTAATAAATAGTTTGAAACATTCCTGCCAATTCCATATTACAACAATTAAATCACATCAAACTCATTACCTTCCTCCTCTTCATCCGATACATCTAGTTTAAGGTTCATTTCATCATCATTCTCATCATTGTCATTTTCATCATTGTCATTGCCATTATCATCTTTGTCAGCATCCCTATCACTGTCATCATCCCCATTATCTTCCAGTTCTTCCTCATCATCACCGTCTTCAGCTGCCTCATCATCAGCAAATGGATTTTTCTACAGAACACAAAGGTCATTTACATTAGATAAAATTATTCTACGTATCTTGCAGCTAACCACAATTGAAATCTTTATGAAAAAAGGAGATATTGTTCTTAAGATAATACCATTTTTACGATTATGTTTTCAAATAATTGACTCCAAATTCATTTTAAGAAGCAAGAAGTTCAGGCAAACATGCTGGTTGCAATACCACTTGTTAAATGGAATGATGGCTCCCCATAATCACTCAATTTGTGTCAAGTCACTTAATTGTTTGAATGGTGTTTACCACCAATTTCAATAGTATTCTAGTCATTTCACTGTGACAGCTTCAGTTTTCTGCTAAGGAGGAGATTAGACTGGGACATTGTCTCATTGATCTAGAAACAAAAGCACCTCATGCAGATGCCAACTCTCTGCTGCAAGTGCTTGATTTCAAGCGAAAATTTTAAGTAGAAAAAAAAAAAGGGCATAACTGTGTCAATAATGTTTTGGTAGTTACCACCTCTTGTTGTATAGGTTCCACTTTTGATATTTAACAACTTGTCAGAGTTTGAAGTAAATATCTTCAGTAACAACAGAGATTATTACAAAATGTCAAAGTTTTTGCCATTGTCCTGTCTCTGAATTAAGCTTGTCAGGACACTGCAGTTCAATGTCTTTCCTGGTGTTGACCAGGGTCTGTATTCACCAACCATTCTTAAGAGTATTCTTGGTCTAATCATGGATTTTGAAAGTAACACAACTTCTGATTGGCTAAACCATTCTGTTTAGCCAAAACGGTTTAGCCAATCAGGAGTGTTACTGTCAAACTTAGTAAGTTCTTGAAAATACAACTATGAATGTTCCTAAGAACACTTTCATATGACTAGGAATCAAACCCTGATATCCTGGTTACATGTGCAACTTCATAAGCACTAATCCAAAGATTCCACTACAGACTGTACCAGAAAAACAAAAACAACATATTTTATCTTTCTTACCTCTCTAACTTTTTCCTTTACTATTCCTCCTCCATCTTCTTCTTCTTCTTCTTCTTCTTCATCCACTTCTTCTGTATTCTCTTCACCAAACTCCTCATCAAATTCCTCATCGTCAACATCTGTATCAGAATGATCAGACATCTCTTCTTCCTCTGCTGCAAAATCCCCCTCCTCATTGTCAAGGTCATATATCTCTTGCCTTTTCTGTCGTGCCACTTCTCTCTTCTCCTTGATTTTCTCTTTAAGTTGCTCTTTCAAAGCAACAAGTTTTGCACCTGCAATGTCATGAATGTAGAGCAGAAATATGTAAGTTAAGTCTTATAAACAATCCAATGTTCTCCCAATCTTGAGGCAGAAGGCTTTTGAAAACATTGTGGGAAAAGTAAAAAAATGCTGGTTACCTGTATTAATAACCCCAAATCTCTTTTCCACCCTTTCAAAGACAAATTCCATCATTTGCGTCATATTCAATTTTGTTTGCAAATGATTTCAATACTGGCATATCTTTGATTTTTGTCTTCAGTTAACCCTGTAGCAAACGATCTCCTGTTTTAATGATCTTGAGCAATAGGCCTTTGGAAAACATTGTGGGAAAAGAAAAGGAGAAAATGCTGGTACCCAGCATTTTCTCCATTTCCCACAATGTTTTCTACTCTTTCAGAAACAAATTCCATCATCTGACCCAAATTTACCTTGTTGTCTGCAAATGCTTTCATGATGGGCAAGTCTAACATGTTGTTGTCTAGTAAAGAGTTACATCACCAACAATTAGAGCACACCTGCAGTACATAAAACTGGAAAACATCCTTCCAACATACGGATATTCATAATGAAGTACGGTCTGATATATCAACACATGTGCAACGTTTTGCCAAGGGGGGTAGATTCTAAGGCATATCCAGTGTCTATTCTAGAAACTGAAAATTATGGGGGATTCCCCCCCCCCCCCACTCCATCTGAATTGTAGGGGGGGGGGATTTTCAAAAAATAGGCGGGATAATTTTCAAACAAAATATAGCTCATGAAACACATTTATTCCTGCCCAAGACTATACAGTAGACTTACTGACCTCTTTACATGTCAAGACAGTTTCTGGAGTGTCTTTCTCTACAAATTCAATTCATTTTTAAAAAATAGATGAGTTAGACATTTATTAAATTCATTCTGATAAAATTCATTGCAATAACTGTAGTATGACTGTATGAAACTAGGTAAAGAGGGCCATTTTGGACTGGGTCATTTTGGAAGTGGCCATTTTGACCCACTTCCTGTCTAAGATGGTTACTCTCATGGACATGATATGTTGCAAAACAGCTTCTGCAATGATGCTATTTTATTCAAAACAGCTGTATTTTTGGCAAAGCAAGGGTAAATTCTTTGTTTTGGGACTTTTTCATTGTTATTTTTTATTTGAGAATGTCAAACAATGGGTATGAATTTATACTGGATCTAGAAAAAATTAGCACAAATCCTGCGATTGCGCAGCCTACAATAGACACTAGATATCCCTCTGAGTCACAGAAATGTCGTCATAATGCAGACAGATCTGACTTTTTCTTTCCAAATTCATCCGAGCAGTCTTGAAAGTCTGCCTCTCACACATTTTGTTAAGTGCCCTCTATTTCAGCAAGTGTATGGGACATGATATTATGTCTCCACTCTGAATAACCCTTGGGGGAGCACTGCATGTGGCAACATCTGAGCTCAATGGATAACTGCTTTTTAATACTCAGTAATAGTGAATTCATGGCTGTCTTCACATAATGTTTTCAAAAGCCTTCTTCCTTAAGGTCATAAAACTTGGGAATGTGATATGAAAGGTTGATAAAATAAAATGATAACTTTCATAATGCAAACCATACAAATAGAGCAAATACCTGGGGTTTCTAATTTCAAGAGTGGGTTAGAATCTTCTTCTTCTATATGGTATGTGAATGTATTCAATTGTAACTCCTCCTTGTTCATTCCAACTTTGTCTTTGGATATAATGCTGTCAAATAGAGGTTTTAAATAAATCTATATTTTTCTATTGTAAGAAACAAAGTGCATACCTCAAAAACCAATATCACCTTGACTTTTAGTTTGAAAGAGTTCAAAAACATTTTTTGAATTGGAAAGGAAACATGGTAGGGAATATTTGAATGAAATTGAAGAATTACAGAACACTGTCACTTTGTTTTTCAACACAGACCTTCCAAGTTCATAACAGAATGGGGCTTGCTCTTTATTCTGAAAACAACAATGTTGAAGACTCTGCTGTAGAAGGCTTAAAAAGAATTGTGTTAAAACAAAGCAATGACTAGTGAAAAGTAATTGCTCCTTACCCAACATTTTGTCGATTGTGTAAAAAAAATATTTTCTCTTTTCATTAAAAAATTTCTCTATGTGTTGCATTACTAGTTAGTGCAATGTCTAAATACAGTCAGTATACAAATGGGTTAAAAATGCTTAAGGTTTGGTCTAGGTCAAACAAAAAAAAAGTTACTTGATTTCTAATACCTGATATCTAAATCCTTGGAATGTTTTTTTTCTCGTTTGGTATTATGCTTCGTCAATCGATCCATTAAGTTCACAATGCCAGGATGTTGTGGCACAGTTTCTTCCTCCACTAAACTTATAAAGCTTTCTGTTTCACCACTGAGGCAGGGCTTAATAACATTGAGATCTATTCCAACAAGAGCTAGTAATTTTTCTCTTTTGGGCTTTTTGTCTGATTTAGTTGATGGACTAGATTTTTTAAGAGGTGACATCCTCTCTTCACTTATCTTTGTAGACATATCTGTATCACCTGAATTTTCGTGTAGGTTTTCCTTGTCCTCAGATAAAGCATCGAGAGTCACTTCAGTACTTTGATCTTTCTTAGCGGTTAAGCATTTGCCATGACTTTCAGGCTTTTCCCAATCATATAACATATCTTCTTCACAGCTTTCCAAATTTTCCTTTTCATGCAGTTCTGTGATTTTGCTTTTAACAGCACTTGTTACCGATGTCAAATCATCCCTTACTCCTGTCTGGTTTAACTGTTCTTCCACCTCTGTATTTTCAACTTCAGCATTTCTATTCTGGTCTTTTTCTCTATCAAAACCAACGTCATTAGCTTCTTCCATATTTATAGTGTCTTTATCTGGTAAAACAGACTTTTCATTGTTCTCCTTTACTGTACTCACAAGAGTCTCACATTCCATAGTATTGCCATTTAAAAGGTCTTCAGTACCTTGTGTAACATCATTATATGTCAGTTTATCACTACAACTTGCATCCAACACTTCAACATCTTTCACAGATATTCTGCCATCTAGCCCTGCTTTGTCATGACCTTGAGTGCCTTCATCTGCGTAACAATCATCTGTTTCATCTAACTCTTTGTCTAATTTTTTCAGTCTATCCAATCTATCACTGACTCTTTCTCGAAAGCTTTTCCTCTCATCAAGACTTTGATCCTCACCATCACTTTCATCCCCATCTGACGCATTTCCATTGTCAGTCTCTGCCTGAGTTTTCTTTTGTACTTGCAATCTAGAATTTTGTAACACCCCTTCAATCACTTTGGCTTTTCTGTGAAAAGAAACAAATGGCTTAACTCTTTACCACACAATTCTGAATTCCAACAACCTTGAGGAGAAAGGCTGTTTGAAAACATTGTGGGAAAAGGAGAAAATGCTGGTTATCAGCATTTTCTCCTTTTCCCACAATGTTTCCTACCCTTCCATGGATAAATTTCACTTTTTGAGTAATGTTTATTTTGTGGTCTACAAATGCTTTCAATTTAGACAAGTTCAAAATATTATTTGGTAAACAGTTAACTTTTTTACCAAATGATCCCTTGGATATATGACTCTGTCACAGGAGCTTTTGAAACTTAATGGGGAAAGGAGAAAATGCTGGCAACAGGCATTTGCTCCTTTTCCCCAAAGTTTATCTTTTCTGTCCAAAATAAATTGCATCAGTTTGAGCTACGTTTAATATGTTGTCTAAATATATTTTCAATATAGACAAGTCTCCTTTTACGACGATGTTTCCTAACCTTTCAAAGCCAAATCTGTCGAACTGATTCATTTTTTTTTGTGGTCTGCAAATGCTTTCACATTGGACAAGTCTAAAATTTTGTCATTTGGTAAGGAGTTGAAAGATTACATAGTTTACCTACCTGCTATCCCTGACTGCACCACGAAGACTGCGATACTCCTGTTGTTTCTTGTTAGCTCTTGCCAGAAAGTCATTCAGAGATTTAGGGGCTGGCTGGTGATAGGGTAGATTCACTCGTCCCTCTACAATTCAAAGAATTAATTTTTTATTAGAATTGGTCTAGGTGAAGATTCCTGTTTTTTTAATACAGAGATTGTAAATTTGCAATTTAACCTAAAAATGGCCAATACACAGATCAACACATAATTCCAAAGCCAGAGAAACATAAGTTGAAGACCATTTAAGTTTTACAATTATTTTAAAACAAACAAGTTTACATTTGTCTAATACAGAGGAGAAATTTGAAAGGAAGTTACCAGATTCTTTATGTATTGATAATGAGCTATTTATTTTACATTGATTGTGAAACAAATTCAACAACAGTCACTCAACAGTCACTCTTAATGATAGCTTCATAGAAATTCTGTCAGTGCTCATGCCAAGGGTGGATATTTCTCTTTATCCTGTCACTTCCGGGTTTACCTGACGGATAACAGGGTGCCGTATATTTTTTTTGTTATCCGTCAGTTGGTCACGTGACCGCAAAGTGCGCACCTGCTGACTAGGACTATTTTCAACCAAGCGTCTTACTGCCCTAATGAATGAATCAATTGCTAGCGAATACTTTTGCTCGTTTAATTAATAGTCTGTTATGTTAAAACATATTGTCTTCTTTGTCACAATATTTTTCTGCGGGTATACGTCACGTTTAATGATTATGACGTAGCCAATATCATTCATGACGTCATTATTGCAGCTGCATATCCAAAGGGTTTTGTAAACACGGTTCTTCATTTTTTAAAGTTTCTCATAGATCTAGTGAGAAAGATGTCAATATCTGCCTTATTTCCAGCGAAATGTTCAATTTAGTCGGATTTTGGATTGTAATTGAGAAAAGGGATAAATAAAATAGACGGTTGGTGTCTTGGATTGGGAAAGTCGATCAGGCTCGGCTCCGGAAATTTATTGAAGGTACGGTCTTTATCAATGTTTTTTTTTTTCGTTTGTTTGTTTTGTTTTGTTCCGTTACAGTGAGTGACAGGATAAATAGAATAGATGGTTGGTGTCTTGGATGGGTTAAGTTTATCGGGCTCGGCTCCGAAATTTATCCGGTTCGCCTTCGGCTCACCAGATAAATTCCTCCGCCTTGCCCGATAAACTTAACCCATCCAAGACACCAACCATCTATTCTCTATTCACAGGACTCTAGTCAAGAACCTCTGATGTAAAAGGCCGATGCTCTACCGCCTTCAGTAGTCACTAATGTCTCAAAGTCTATGTATCACATCTTCAAAATCATATTTACAATAAAAAGATCAATCAAGCAGCAATTGTATAACTATGTACCTAGTCTGAAATAATTTTTGAAGATTTTCAAACAAGGAAAGTGATAGATTTAACCCATAAAGTGCTGGAACCGACTTAAGTTGTTTAAGTGGACAGTGTAAATCAAGATCAGACTGCATGGAATGTGCAGTCTGATCTTGGATTTACACTGTCCACTACTGCGTGGCATATCTAGGCTAAAACAACCCTGAAATAAAAATATTACAGGTGTTTGTCCCGATTCACAAAGTCTATTTCATTCTGTAAGGGTTAGTAACAAGATGATTATGTAAATTTCTGAACAATATCACCTCTCACTATTCTCTGTGATTCACTATGGAGTGACATCATTTCCTCTTTTTTAGAAATTCTCTCAGATTTTTCCCTTGGCTTTTTGGCTGCACCCTGAATACCAACAAGAAAAATTTTACTACAAAAACAGTAAATTCTTCACCACTTGATTTCTGGCAAACAAATTTGAAAAACTTCTTGTAAAACATGGATAAATAATGTGGGTGGAGGATCAATGCCAACATTTTGGCAACTGCAGAAATGCCATATTACATGCTATTCTTCTTTTACCAAAAAGTTTTCAAAATTGGTTGAAATAAGCTATAGAATTAATTACAATTCTTTTTTAAAGTATGTGCTTTAAAGCCAAATACAGTCAAAGAAAGGTAATCTACCACTTCATTCTACATCAGAAAAAGAACAATTAAAAATCTCATTTTCTATTTCAAGCCATTTTTTGTCATACTGACAGCATAATTTGTACCATTATTTCAACTTGCTAATGAAATAGGGGTAGTGGTTACGTTGTAACTTCTGAGACTGAAAATGTCTTGATACAATGTACATAAGTTTTCACCTGAGTTCTAATACATTTACAGTTTCTTGTCCGTAGCAGCATAAAGTTTCATAGGACTGTAACTACACAAATATTTCCAAACCTTTTTGATTTTAGCCAAAAGTTTTGGGTCTAGAGCATCTTCATTGAACCCTTCATCTTCATTCCCCTGATTATCCTGATCCGTGTCTTCACTGTCTGATCCAGAAGTGGAGTTACTGTCTGCAGAGAAAATTTCACAATCATTCATATATTGAACTGAATTAACCCATAGAACACCAAATAAACATAACAGACATTCTAAGTCTAAAAGTAAGACCCAGTTAATTACTATTTCATGGTTGCTTTTGTCTATAGTGTTTCATCAAAGGGGATAATGTAGATCAAGATCAGAATATGCAGTTTGATCTTGATCTACATTGGCTGCATAGGCAACTTTATTTGTGAATGGCACTGTAAGGGATAAGTAGTAAATAAAATGTCATGACAATAAGCCTAAAACAAAAGCATCATGTTGCAAACATAATATGTTGTAAATATTATTTACTGTGCAAAGCCAAGCAAAACTTTAGAATACTTTTGCAGATTTGATCTCTGATCTAAACTGTGAGCCATTTTGTGATATATAGGCAAAAACAGGATCTAAATTGCAACTTTTTAGTCATTTCTCCTCTATTAGTCTTCTATAAAGGTATCAGGGTCTGTACTGGTATTCACCCACCATTTTTTTTTTTATTTCAATTCCAAGTCTAAATCTAGAAAGTAACACAACTTCCGATTGGTCTAACTAAATGGTTTAGTCAATCAAAAGTTGTGTTACTTTCTAATTTAGAAAATTCTTGAGAATTAGGCTAAGATTGTTTTTAAGAATAGTTGATGAACATGGACCCCTGTGTTTTCATGACTGCCTTGTAAAACAGAGTAATAAACCGCATTTCCTCCCTCGGTCCATAATTTTTTTCCACATTCTCAGAGACAAAACACAGCCCAAAATACAACCAACTTAAGATTTTTTTTATTTTATAGACTTGACCAAAGAAGCAGCTGGTTAAGATCCAAGATCAAGATAGCATGGTCTGTGAAGCTAGGTTTTGATCTACATCTTCTGCAAAAGCCCATGTTTTGCCTATCCCTTTACTACACAATCCCGACTTTTAACGACCCCGAGACAGAAGGTTTTTGAAAACATTGTGGGAAAAGGAGAAAATGCTGGTAACCCTGTTTTCAAAAAGCATGGCTTACATTTAGTAACAGAAATGGATACTGCTTACCAGAGCTATCACTGCCTGCCGTCTGTACGTCAACATTGCACTCTTTACTTGGACTTGTCAATTCATACTTGCCCTCTCTGTTTGACCCTTTTGTTTGATTTCAAGATAAAAACTGTTTGATTCAAGGGTGTGTTAATACAATTTTCAATAGTATTTTAGTCATATAACAGCAGCCAGTATACCTATCCATGTTTTTTTTTCCTTATTGTTTCATTTACGAGAACTTGACACAACACTCTTTCCAAGATACTTGCTGCTTTCTCTGATAAACAATGTTCAGGGATGAGAGAGAGAGAGAGAGAGGGGGGAATGAACCCTGTCTTGCTGACAACAGTCTCTGAAAAGAGTTTGGCCAGGCTGGTTCTGAACTCCTAACCTCTAGGTTACTAGCCATGTGCATTACTGAGCTACAAAGCTTTGCAATAATCATTCACAATGAGTGGCCTGCATTATGCACTGTGAAACATGCCTCAAAATTACACCTTACAGACCAAAAACCTTTTTTGTTAATAATAGTTTGAAAATGAAATCATATGAAAAGTGATGAAATATTTTGTTCCTGAAGCTGCATGGAGAAAATGTGAAAATATGAGTAAACAGATACATGTAGTAAACAAACAAGTAATTCCAATACAGGTTTACTTTGAAAAATATCAAAAGAGCTTACCAGTTTCTGAAACTCTGTAACTGGTTTCCTGAGAAGTGTTATCAATGACCTAGAAAAATAAACATAAACAGAATATTTGTCTCTTTCTAGATTGTCAGGTATTTTGGGATAGACACTCTGCATGGATCAAAGGATTCAAACTTTAAGTGTTAGATTTTGACAAACTCTGGAGAAAGTTTAGATCTCATTTACATAATTTACACAGACTAAATGACATGATATATATACATACAATGTAACCCTTATGAGCAATAGCATAAATTCCAGCCACTCTGTAAACTGAAAACACTTATGATTCAAATCAATACATGTATTATAGTTATTCTCAACCTTGAAAAACAGAAAATGCCCATACTTCAGATCTTGTAACATCCGTTTTCTCTCTGTCTTCATCTGAACTGCTGTCATCCATAGCTGGTCGTTTCTAAAACAAAGATATCCAAACTAATGGTTTATCTATTGAAAGAAGTTACTTCTTTATTTACATTCAAGTTCTTGCTTAAACAAATTAGAAGGTAAAAAAAAGTTCCATTCAAAATCATTTGCATTTCAATTTTTCTTTTTCACAAGGTTCTGTATACAAACATACATACATACAGATTAAAGCTAAATATCTTTCATATACTTCAACAATTCAATAGAAATCTTAAAGTATCAACTATAACAGTGCAACAAACTGGCTAACTTTTTTCAGGATTTACTGTCTTTAAAAGAGACATATAGACAAATAGAATGAATACCATATTGCACATCAACAGGTAACAGCATTCAACACAAACATGAAAAGAGCAAGAGGAAAAGAAAGTATGGGGAGGGAGGGAGGGAAAGTATGGGGAGGGGGAGGGAGAGGGAGGGGGGGGGGGAGAGAGAGAGAGAGAGAGAGAGAGAGAGAGAGAGAGAGAGAGCTTTTACAATTCTACTAAGCTGTATGTTACACATAAATTTTAATTATCTGAGTATTTACAATTTTTCTTGATTTAGATGAGACTGAGGTAGCAGGTAAATCCTCCCTATCTGCATTATCATCCGAGGACTCTGCCATCACTGCTTCTAGTACCTGATCTCTTGTATATGTCTGGAAGAGGAATTAACATAACTATTGTGAAAACATGCCGGCAACTTTTTTTGTATCTCATAGCAGACCTCTTTTGAAAACATTGTCGCAAATGGAGAAATTACTCAACATGAGCAATATCTCCCTTTGCCAGACTTTTTGCATTAATATATCAAACTTTTTGATTATTATGAAGATGATTAATCATATTTAATAAGGATATATTCATTGCTGCATGCTGAATTTTTTTAAAGCAGTAAGTGATTTATCATGATTTAATTTTAATTCATAAGATAGGCAAAAAGATTGAAAAGTCAGGGCTGCACTTCATCCCTGCACTGTTCAGCTTCAACTTGAACTACAATCAGTTAACCTATTTATTTACTTTTTGTTTATCATTACTTGGATCACGAAACAACCTTTTCGGAGCTGTGGCCTTTTTTCCCCCCAAAAAATAGCTACATAGACTTACTTATGCAATCAGAAACAATGAAACATGATCAGGCTAAGCAGTTATTGCAAATTTGCTTCAGTTCATGTCAACACCAAAATGCTGGCTATCAAAATACCAAAATACCATACTTCAAGTAGTAAATATCCTTTTTACTGGCATACCTGTGACTTAGATTTACATTGTTCTGAATCAGATACATCACTGTCATCATCTAATATTAGTCTCTGCTTCTGAAAATAAGACAAATTCATGTTCATGAGTGCTGATTATTTTTTTCCCGAAAGCATAAGTTTCCTATTTTCCATGATTTTAGTAAGCTTTTAGTCTGATTAACCCACAGTAATCATTACTAATCAGTCTTTAAATCAGAAATTTGTAGAAGTAACTCTGATAGTGCAGTCTGATCACTGATATATACGGTCTGCTTTTCTCAATCACATTTGATAAAAGTAACCTTGATATTGCACATATTTCAGCATACCCACTAACTTTTTTAATATGGGGTACAAATTAAGTCCAATTTTCAGAAAAATTAATATATTCGACTATTTTCATGAGTAGTTATTATGTATCACATCCTACATGTCCAACAACTAGTATACCAAGTCAACAGCTTTCAACTTTGTTTTTGTTGTTATTTTGTGCATGGTAATTATCTTTTCATGGCAGATTTATCTGGTATAAAAATTAATTTGTCATCAGAACATGAGAAAATTAGTACATCTTCCACTTTTTAAAGTCTTGCATTGGATTTTCCTCCCTTTGTCTTCCATATTTTGGTTGTGTATTCCCAACCGTTTTTTTTTTTTTTTTGCCTGCACGGATAATTTCTTAGTGAACAACTTGTTCCAGTTTGAAGTAAATGTCTTTAGTAATAACACAGATATTACAAAATGTCGAAGTTTTTTGCATGATGATGCAGACAACAATGACGCCAGTGCCAAGACAATACCTTGATAGTTTCTTTGAAAACAACCAAGCTAAAAATTCAATCAATGCTAGTGCTTTCCTTGCCTATGTTGGCATTCTTGAATGCGAAATAGTCCTGAAAAAACTTCCTACACACTGGCAATTTCTCAAATTGTCACCATGTTTTCTTGGTTATCTCAACATTTAAGTTTAATCCTGCCAAACAATTCTGTGTTTTAATGATCCTGCGGAACAAGGCTTCTGAAAACTTTGTGGAAAATGCAGAAACGGTAAACACAATTTTCTCTTTTTCCAACAACGTTTTCAACTCTTTCAAACACAAACCTCATCAAATAAGCCACATTTAATTTGTAGTCTGAAAAATCAATTCTTTAACATGTCTCAACTTGTGTTATTTGATAAGGAATGAACGTGGATGATCTGCTTTCCTAACTCCTTCAAATTAGAGTAGTCTGTAAATTTTATATGCAGCCAACCTAATGACCGAGGAATTCTGAGCTGCAACATTCAGGTGGGGTGACTTGTGATCACCAACTTACAGATTTCTTTCCCTGTTTCTTTACAACAATGTCTTCCTCATCATCATCTTCACCTTCATCTGAAACAAAATGAACAGCAATAGATACTTTGTTCTGTGTTTATGCTATTTTTAACTGTAAAGTACATATTCTTGCATTCCTCATGTTCTTTTACCAGTTCTAGGTACTACTTTCTTTCCATGCCATTGGCTACTTTCCCACATAAGTCAAAACAGTTAATGCTTACTATTATATATTGCAAAATTTTCAATTTTTTTCAAATTAGAGCACTTGAAGGCCCAGTAAAGGCCAAAATATCAAAGTAGGTGTCATAACACATTTAAATTTAAATCATACCATTTAAAAGTATGGAAAATATTGTGGAGATGACAGTCTGTTATCATGTGATCGGGCCATATCTTAGTCGCTGGGCAGAAAAAAGAATTTTAAAATTAGGCAAAAAGTAAACAAAAAACGCAGCTACCTGGCAGGTTTTAACCTAGTTTTGAAATTAATTTCTCTGTCAGTGACTAACACTTGGACCGACCGTACAATGAGAGATTGTCATCTTCACAATAATTTCTACACTTTTAAATGTACGATATAAATTCAAATGCATTTAAACATCCGCTTTGTTTACATTTGGCCTTTATTGCTACTTTAAGGCGACAAATTAAATGTTGCTCAAATGATTGGATTTGTGTCTGAAAGAATACAAACAAGAGCTTCGCAGAGCGGCGCATATACGCCCGAAGGGGCTTGTCAGTGAAATGAACAGTGTACTGTAAAAGAACAATACACTGGACTGTTAGGGATCACATATGAGACCATGGAGGTATCTATTCTTGTGCACTGCACTTCTCCTCAATGTGATCTGTGCACCTGTGAAGCATCATTTTTACACCTCTAATAGTTTTTGAGTTATGCTCCTGACAAAATTTCAGTAAGAAAAAAAAGGGCAATAACCCCTAAACTATGGGGCCGAAAGTTATGGTTCTTGTACACGGAACTTCTCCACAATGTCATCTATCAACCTGTGAAGTTTCAGGCTTATATTTCATGTAGTTTTCAAGTTATGCAATAGACAAAATTTAAGTAAGAAAAATAACATAGAGCAATAACTCCTAAATTATGCAATCAAGAGTTATGTTTCCTGTGAATTGCACTTCTCCTTGATGATATCTATCCACCTATGAAGTATCATGTTTACACTTCTCATAGTTTTTGAGTTATGCTCC
Organism: Hippopus hippopus; assembly: GCA_946811185.2. Taxonomy (NCBI): domain Eukaryota; kingdom Metazoa; phylum Mollusca; class Bivalvia; order Cardiida; family Cardiidae; genus Hippopus; species Hippopus hippopus. Next base: position 36,530,341 of record OX328097.1, read on the forward strand.
TGACAAAATTTAAGTATAAAAAATAATAAAGGGCAATAAAGTTATGGTTCTTGTACACTGCACTTTTCCTTAATGCCATCTATCAACCTATTAAGTTTCATATTTATACCTCATGTAGTTTTCAAGTTATACTCTGGACAAAATTTAAGTAAGGAAAAAAATAAAGGGCAATAACTCCTAAATTATGCAATCATGAGTGATGGTTCTTGTGCAATGCACATCTCCTTGATGAGATCTATCCGCCTGTGAAGTATAATGTTTACACCTCTAAGTTTTTGAGTTATGCTCCTGACAAAATTCAAGTATAAAAAATAACAAAGGGCAATAACTCTAGAATGCCTAAAGAGATCCAAATTTAAAAAGTCACATGCACAACTACACATCATAGAGATTCATTGTGGTAAGTTTGAACTTATTCCAATGGAAATTGTAGGAATTGCTAACGGATGGACGACCGGGGCCATAACATAATACGACCCTTCGGGTATATAAAAATTGTAGGAAAACGAGAAAATACTGGTTACCAGCACATTCTCCTCTTCCCACAATGTTTCAAAAGGCCTCTCCGTCAGGGTCATTAAAACTCGAGATTGTGTGGTAAAGGTTTAAACAGTGAGAAAATAATCAAAATTGCTACAATTTCAAGAATTCATCTAAGACTGTGTTTGTATGCAGAAAGCAAAATTTGAATTAAATCAGCGCAAAAAGAAATGCAGCATTGGGATGATAAGAAAAGTGTGGGAATATTTAAAAATTCAATACTTTAATATTTTCATTAAAAAGTTTGAAAATCACCTTGTATTAAGTTTTCAAGGCTGTTCTCCTCCTCCATGCCTGAATCTTCTGTCTGGCTAGTATCGGTTTTAATGGCTAGGGTGTTTTCAACCTGTAATACATGTTAAACATATATCTTTACTCTTTTCTATTTATCCAATTTCACCTTCATTTTATGAAACTCTAATCAAGCTTTTATCTTCATGCCAAATACTGCCCCTGACGGTTGCAAGATTGCACAGATTATGACGGATAGAAAATGCATTTTATTCTCTAGAGGCTGTCCAAGATATCACTACATGGTTGTTTCCGGTCTTATATTGACAACAAATCCCCTGAGTTTCTTTATCCATTACCTTATAACAATTTTTTATCTAACACAGATGACTAAATTCTACACACTATCAAGTTTTAACAGCATTTGTTTACTATCTGGCTGTAAAGATGCATCTTTAACTCTTCTTTAACTCCTTCCCAAAAGACAAATTTTTAGACTAGTCCAAATTGAAAGTATTTGCAGACAACAAAATAAATGCCATTTAAAAATGGAATTTATTCTAGGAAGGGTAGAAAACATTGTGGGGGAAAAAAAGAAAATGCTGGTAACTAGCATTTTCTCCTTTTCCCACAATGTTTTAAAAAAGGCTTCCATCTCAGGATCGTTAAAACTTGGGATTGTATGGTAAAGGGTTAAACAACATTTTGTATTAGACTTGTTCACATTGAAAGTACATCAGAGTTCCAGATAAGAGGGAGTGATGGTATTCTAAATCCATTATTTCTCTTCCAAACTCTATGTTGTGGGTACTCATTAGAATCGTCTCGATGAGACGATTCTAATGAGTACCCATAACATAGGGTTTAGTAGAGAATAAGTAATATTTTCAATTTTGAAATCAAAATCACTCCCTCTATCTGTAGCTCTGGTACATGTATTTTGTTGTCACCGACTTACAGATTTGGTTATCAGCATTTTCTCCTTTTACCAATAATACATTTTGACTTTAGAGAAGTCAAAATGAACCAAAAATAAAAATTAGCAATTCGTACCAATTTTCAGGTGTTAGATAATAAAAATTTGGTTTATTTTTTTTTTCCTTTAACAGAATCGTTTAACTCAAAAGTCACTGTGTAAAATTTTGTTAATACATGTACTTAAGAAGTATGTTTTCAACCCGTATCACATGATAACTAAACCAGGGTATTACCAGACACAGATTTCCATTTCCATATACAGTGTGTGCGATCACGTATAAATGTACGTGATTCACCTTTACAATAAAAATATCACAAGCATTCACTTCCTCTAATATGTACTGGAACGTACAAAAACTTGCGTGATTGAAAATTTAAAAAGTCAAATTTCAGAATTTTCCAGCAGTGAGATGTTAACAATTACTTCTCTACGACGGATTTTCCAAATCCAAAAATAGAATGCCTGCTTTCCGTCGTTGTATATAACTATCTGATGGTAATGCGATATATAACAGGTGCCAATTTGCTGGACAGGAACGTTTCTGAATCATTTCCCTTGAAATTGCATCATATCCAAAATGTTGCTGTATTTTTAGCCGAAGTGCTATTTTTAGTAATGGTGCATTATCAATTGTTACTTCTGTCTTAGGTTTTTGCAAAAAAAAAAATCAAACCTTCTGTGGAATCAGGCATTGTAAGAAAAGGACAAGCTTATTATTCCAAGTACATTTACCTTTTCCCCCAGTGTTTTCAAAAGCTCAAAATCTTTTATCTTTAAAAACTTGTATCATTCTGTATATTAGTTTGAAAACAATTCAACTATCAGCAAGCTGTCATTGACATCGATACTAAAGAGTGATCATGTTGTTTAGATTTGGACCCCTATATTTGTGTGCATACCCCCAACTTCTGTTACCATTACTTACAAAAACCTCTAGCTGGAAAAAGCACATCACACACTGATATACGCATAAATATAAGAATGTACGTCAGCAGTTTGCATCCCACGGACACATAAAGATTAATTTCAAATCTGAATTAAAAGTCTAGAATAAACAAAAAACTCTTACATGGATTGCTGTTTCTTTAAAAAATTTCAGTACTGTAATGCAGTCAAAACAATGTGATAGCAGTTTTTTGGGCATTAGGGTCATACTTGATTTGCAAACTGAACAGCTTTTAATTCTCAAATATAGTGTGTTGGCAAAATCATCAGTCACTAAAGACAGAAAAGCTATTACTTTTCTGAATTACTGTATACGTGGACAGTGTGTGCAATCAGGTATAAATGTGAGTGATTCACGTTTAAAATAAAACTTTCACATACATTCAGTTCCTCTAGTACATACTGGAATGTACGAAAACTTGTGCCATTGAAAATTTAAAAAGTCAAATTTCAGAAATTTCCTGCAGCGAAACGTTTACAATTACTTCTCTTGGATGGTTTTTCTGATTCCAAAAATAGAATGCCTGCTATATGTTGTTGTAAATAACTATCCGATGGTAATGCGACATATAACAGGCACCAGTTTGCTGGACAGGAACATTTCTGAATCATTTCCCTTGAAATTGCATTGTATCCAAAATGTTGAAGATGGCCAAAGTGCTAATTTTAGTAACGGTGCATGATCAATTGTTATCTTCTGTCTTTGGTTTCTGCAATAAACATCGAACCTTCTGTAGAACAGGGCATTGCAAGAAAAGGATAAACTTATTATTCCAAGAAAATTTTCCTTTACCCCCAGAGTTTTCAAAAGCTCAAAAGCTGTTATCTTTGAAAACTGGTACCTGTATATTGTTTGAAAACATTTCAACTATCAGTAAGCTGTCATTGACATTGATACTAAAGAGTGATCATGTTGTTTAGATTTGAACCCCTATATTTGTTTGCGTACCCCCAACTTTTGTTACCATTACCAGGGATGTAAAATTCCACTCGCCTGCTGGCATTCGCGAGTGATCTTTGACTTCGGGCGAGTACAAGAAATACCAGACTCGCCCGACTGGGCAAGTGCATTTTTACAAGAAATACCAGACTCGCCCGACTGGGCAAGTGCATTTTCTGACATATTACATGCACAGAAAGTCCATAAAATTCAGCAAAATTTCAGTCGGGGAACTGCTAATCAAACGGAAGTTTACATCAGTTATTTAAGGTTTTGTCTAGTTACAAACCATTACATGCATACACACAATACAATGTCAATTTTGCCATGCCCAATCTGCATCAAATCTCTACAGCGAACCAATCAGGTATCACGTACGAGATTTAGTTGCCGCTCATAATTTCTAAAAGCCACGCTTTGATTCTGCATTATATACGATTTGGCTTACCTCGGTGATCAGATTATCAAGTCCAATCAAGTTAGATATAGGTACGGAATCGGACAAGTTGTGACGAGTACATTATATACTGGATTAATGGCTCCCATCACCCGAGATATGCCGAATGGGTATTTAGCAAAGACCTCCGGACAACTCGGAGTAAATCCGACTGTCTACACTTAGTGTTTGTTTCTTTTCTTACGGGAATAGCCGAGGGAATTCCAAACTGGTTCAGTGGTTTTCTAAAAATATTCTGAAGAAGCTGCATGACTTATTTTTCATTAAATTGATTGAATCACTACAGATCCATTACAAAGAAGGTAACGTAAGAAGGTAATTACGTTAGTTAACAAATTAGGTTGATTTTGCGCTCAAACGGTAAGTCATTTGATCAGAAAATTAAACAGTACAGATAACCTATTTTTAGTACTTAGTGGTGTAGGGAACATGATCTGTTTGTTTACGTTACCTTTGGAAAATGAATTCCTCTCTCTGCATGATGTTAATGAACAGGCAGTTCAACAAAAAGCTACAACCAGACATGGTAACATTTCTTGACATTTATTTTTTATCAAAATTATGTGTAAGTATAATTAATCACATGACTTCCAATTCTATTTATTAGACGAATATTTCAAAAAAAAACCTACTCGCCAGGCGAGTAGATAAAAAAATAATTTTACATCCCTGATTACGTGCAAAAACCTCCAGCTGGAAAAAGCACAGCACATATTGCGTGGACATATGCATGTGTTGAAAAATTTACAAATTACAGATTAAGGACATTTTGCTTACAGAAATGTTTGCAAATTCAAGACACTCACTTTTTGTTGGTATGCTTGTGGTAAAATACACAAACAGAAAAGTTTGCCAAATTTTCAAATTTGCAAAATTGCAAAAATATTCCACATTGCAAAAATTTCCACTTATACAGTAGTTTTTTCACTTACACATTTTCTTCACATTTTTATGATCTTTAAATATGTAAATGTATGTGGATATTTCATGGATAAAATATAGCCTGTTGATACCGATGGGTAAACTGATTTAGGTATAGGATACAATCTATCATTAATTACAATAATATTCAAAAATAATAAGCACATCTTCTAAAATGCAACATTCAAATATAACTGACTTCAAAATGGTGATTACAACATTTTTTTTTACATTTTACATCCATAAAAATTAAACGAACATTTTGACTTTTGATTTCACTTAGAAAGTGTTTTCTTCAGAGTGCATCTTTGTGCTAATGACACATCACTTGTACTGTTCCGTAGTTGCATCTTTTCAGATGCACTTGAAATGAACCTGTTTTCCCTGTATCTTGTCGACAAAATACCTGGAAAATATCTGTATGATAAATTCAGCTTGATCCCTAATGGGACCTCCAATACATTCCACTGCAAGAGTAGGGACCAGTTGTATTTGTATCCGATTCTACATACAAATATTCAGCACCAGGGCATAAGCAAAGAACGGATTTTTTTAGCGTCAAAGAAACCCCAACTGTTTCTCACCCTAAGATGTCATCCACACCAAACAGTGACTTTTGACAGCATTTTGTAGCACCAGAAAGCAATCAAGGTAATCTTGATAGTACATCTAACAAAAATCATGTCAACATTCCCAAATAATGAATCTTGACTTTTTTTATATGGCATAAAATATCTTCAATATCAACCTACTTTTGACAGCATTTTTCATAAAGAGAAGACTATCGTTTTTCATAGTAAATTACAAAGTTCATCTTCTGTTGCAGTGAACATACTGATGTTTGGTAATGTCAAAAAAATACACTTCATATTGAAAATTTGTTATTCATTATTTAGTTGAAATTAACACAAAGAAATTAATTTGACCCCAGTTTTGATCCCTTAAACTCTGTATAGGTTAGAAATGACACATAAAATTTCCACGTCTAGAGAAAACATTGCTTGGGTACATTTTGACTCCACTTGGGTACGTTTTGAAAGCAATTGGGTGAGTTTTGGTATGGGTACGTTTTGGGTTTGGTACGACTGTACACCATTAATAAGAAAAAGAGAATTATCAATTAGATCGAGGTCCAATTGTGTTTATTAGAGATTAGACAAAATCAGTCGTTTTACCAACTCTACTGCGTTTGTATATGTATCCTCATCAGTCATTCTTTCTTTAAAACAATCATTCCAGATTTTTTTTTTACGGTGGAAACTCCCGCTTTGTTTTGCTCCGATACCGAATTTCCCGCGATTTTCGCTGTATATATCGGTGTTTCAATAATCTTTATCCCGACAAAGATATCCCGTTTGAATCGATGTGTTTAACGTGTGATATCTACTTATCTAGTGAATTCCAGATTTTTTTCAAGCACTCGTAGATCTAAAATATAACTGCGATAAATAATGAGCAAGGGTTCAATAAGATGAAATACATTTATAGATAAGCCATGCTCTGTGAAAATGGGGTTTTATGCATCTACAAAAATTATGGACCTAAGTCAGCTTGCGAAGTCCGCAGAGGCTGACACGAGTACAAACTTTTTGCTATTAGTAAATTTTCTGCATGTCCAAGGACCATTCTACCTCCAGATTCCGGTCAGTCGTTCGACAAAATGGGTTTTATGGATCTATTATTATGTGATGACTTGCCAGGTATAATGCATCGCGTAAATGCATTTAGCCCCGTTTTGCCAGAGCATGGATCAGATCAAATGATTGAAAGCTAGGGAATCGTACAGAAATATATGTGAAAAAAAAAGTCATGCACTATCTAATTTTCATATTCAAATGACGTTTGCAGAAGCTGTCAAAAAGTATATGAAAATTAATAGATAGTGCATGACTTTTTTTTGGTTTTTCACTTTTATATCCGGTATAGCTATTAAAACAGATACAAGCCAGACAGAAGATTCAAGCATGGAGGAGGAGAACAGCCTTGAAAACTCAATACAAGGTGATTTTCAAGCTTTTTATGAAAATATTAAAGTACTGAATTTTGAAATATTGCCCACACTTTTGTTATCAACCCAATGCTGCATTTCTTTTTGCGCTGATTTACTTAAGTAATTCAAATTTTGCTTTCTGCATACAAACACAGTCTTAGATGAATTCTTGAAATTATAGCAATTTTAATTAAATTAATAGATGGTAGTTTGCAATTGGCAAAAAATGTGCTCAGGTTTAATTTGTGGGCCCCTGCTGGACCATATGGTCGCTGATTTATTGAGCCACAATTTTAAGAGTTCATATTCCAGTACCTCTTACGCTGCCTATCCTTTTGAATATATTTCTTGTTTAGTCTGTTAGATTTGTCATCCCGTTAGTCACGCAGTACAAGCCGATATCGCGCAAAATTACAACACTGATCTACAGTGTACTTCTTTTGCCTCCAGCTTGACGAATTTCACCCTTTTCGAGGTGTAAAAGTAGACTGCCATTGCAATTTAAGATGGTTTTGGTCATGTATTTTAGTATTTGGGTACAGGTGAAAACAATGCTGTAAAAGCATAAATTGCTCGTTAAGAGCAATTTATCCTTTTACAACAATGTTTTTGAAACCGACCTGTTACCAGACGAAAGAAGTCTTATGTCGGTGGCACTGTGTTAGCTTTTCCTTATCACTGGTCACCTGCCGGCCATTCTGTTATCTAATCAGACCAGAGAGGTCAGCTGTTTGAGTGACCACAGCCAGGACAGTGTTGGCGAATATACTTTATTTCTATATTATCCTTTTGGATCTTGAGCCCAAAAGTTAAAGAGCTACAGGGGTCATGACAGGGAGACTTTTGGTTTATTTATCTTAGTAGTTACTACAACATCAGGGTCAGGTACGTATGTAGTTATTTATCTCATAACGCTTTAACTGCTAAATAACTTGAATGACAATTTCAAGTCCCAACTTTTGCATTTCCAACCCTTTTTTTTTTAATCGCACTATAGCAACTGATGTTGATCCAAAGTCTCATCGTGTTGCAATTGCTTTCAAAATGGACAAGATTGTGTCGTATGGTGAAGGGTTATGGCTAGATTAAAAGGCCATATTTTTAGGCAAATATATAATTGGCTTGCAACACGCGAAAAGGAACATTCGGACATTTGCGTAAAGTGTCGTCACGGATCAGCCTGCGCAGTCCGCGCAGGCTAATCCGAAACGACACTTTCCGTTTTTATGTAATTTTCTGTTTTGCACAAGTCTACTGTAGCCCAAATTCTAATGTAGTCGTAAAGTGCCGTCTCGGATTAGCCTGCGCGCACTGTGCAGGCTAATCCGAGACGACACTTTACGCAAATGTCCGAATGCCCCTTTTCGCGTGTTGCAGGCCAATTATGTGAGTCATGCTCTGAAAAAACGGGGTTTATTGCATCTCCGCGATGCTTTATACCAACCAAGTCATCACATAATTCTTGATCCATAAAATCCAAATCATGAGTTAGACTGGTCCATTGACTAAAAGTGACCATTATCAAAAAGTTTCGACCCAGGTCAGCCTGCGCAGTTTGCGCAGGCTGACCTGGGTCGATACTTTTTGCAGATGCATTTAGCCCCCTTTTCCCAGAGCATGACTCATATGTTCCGGATTTGCTTATCGCTTGTCTCTAGTCACTTTAACTATGACTGATCAATGCCTCTAGGTTTCCACATTCGACAGAGCTATGACCCCAACGCCATGTATCAACAACAAATGGCTGCAGCCCAAAACTACATGTCAAGTGGAGGTGGGGGACAGGCTCCTCCGGGGACCGGAAGTGGATCGAGCAGCGCCAAATTTGACCCAAGTTCGGTGAATCAAGCATCACAAAGTAATACGGGTAAGTCTCAGTGAAAAAAAAAAACATTACTTGATATCACCTTTGAAGTTTGATAGAATTTTAGTTGCCTTGGATGGAGTGAAGGAATCATCCGCAGCTCAGTCGTTGTCTAACTCTTAATTAGTCGAAGTATTAAGATTTAATAATTATTGAGGAAAACAGAGCTCAAATCCACAACCCCCGGATAACGAGCTATTTGCATAACCACTGACCTTAGACTACATTTGAGCTCGGCGTACATAATTAAAGAAAGGCAACGTCAAAGAGCTTGCTTCCGATTGATTATACCTTAACCCTTTCAGCACCTCAGGCGAAAACAAATACTTTTGCGGACAGCATAGATCAAGATCAGACTGCACAGAAGCTGAAGTCTAATCTTGCGTAGGTACCGTCCACTTATTTCCTCAAGCCTAAAAGGTACTAGTAATAGGAAAGTAATGGATTTGTCTGTCTTTAGTGACTGATGATTATGCCAAAGCACTTTATTTGAGAATTGAAAGCTGTTCACATTGCAAATCAAGTATGACCCTAATGCCAAAAAACTGTGATCACATTATTTTGCCTGCATTACAGTAGAGAAATTTTTTTAAAGAAACAGCGATCCACGTGACAGTCATTCGCCCTGGGCCAAGTTATTGATCAATTTTACGAGTAGAAATGATAGACGAGACTGGATTATTAAAATATTATGATCTCTCAGAATGAATCAAATTCCACCGAATAATTGATTCTCAGCTAGTCTGTTGCACTACAAAAAATAATTCTAGGCTCAAGCTCTTCATTCGATCCAAACTCTGCGAATCAAATGAGTCAGACCGGAAATGGGGGTCAGTCACCACCAGGAACAAGCGAAAGTAGTGCCACTTTCGACCCGAGTGCCGTGAACCAAGCTTCACAGAGCAATACAGGTAATGGGTTCATCCCATATCGGGAGAACAAGCTTCCCTCTACTCGTGGATCTACGTTCTGCCCATAAAGCGTCACATTCTCTTGACCTACGTGTCAGACCTCCGGGAAAAATATTCATTTGAATTGTGGACTATACGTTAACAAAAACATACTATGACACCATTTAGTGTCATGGTAGCATATTTATAATGGGACTTCGTATAGAGTAAGGTATAATTTATTTAATTATAAACTATTATGAAATTACAGACGTTTGAAACGATTTCTCTGATTGGATGAGTCGAGTCCCGGTTCCTCAGTCGGTAGCGTACAGGACTTGAGAACAGGGGGTCGCTGGTTCGATCCCTGGCTCGGCCAATTTCTTTCCGAGGATTGTTGATAGTCGTTGCGACAGGATTCATTCCTCTCTCACCGCTGACCATTGTTTCGACGATGATCGTGGGAAAGCAACCGGTGGCTTGGAAAGAATATTGTGCTGAGTACTGGTGAAAGAAAGTCTAGGAAAGCATGGAGAGGAGCTCTGGCCGCCGCGATATAACTGAAATAATGTTGAAAACGGCGTTAAACACAATACAACCAATCAATCAATCTATAGGATGTTTATTTAGAGAAACTGGATATAGAGCTTTTGTCGCGCTCAGCAGCCTTAGTGTTAACACTGTCAGCTGTCAATCGAGAGAAAGATTTTTATCTTAATGGCTTGACTAAACAAGCGGACGGTATAGATCGAAGGTCAGACTGCACTTTCTGTGCAGTCTGATCTTAAATCTATGCCGTCCGCAAAAACCCATGTTTTCCCCTATGGCACTGAAAAGTTTACACACTCACACCGATACTACCTTTGTTTATTATAGGTAATGGAGGATCGAATTTCAACCCAAACCAAGTTAATTCAATGGTCTCCCAGAGTCCTCTCCCGTCTGGAGGATCATCTAGCGGAGGTAGTGGTGGAGGTTCAAACAATGGTTCGAACTCATTTGGTTCTATGGGAAGCATGTCAAGTGGTAGCGGGTCTTCGACGGGGACAGGTGGTTCTAGCAGTGGTAGTAGTGGAAGTTCTAGTGGAGGTTCGAACCCGTTCAGTCCGATGGGAAGCATGACGGGTGGAAGTGCTGCAGGTACTGGCTCATCCTCAAGCAGTTCTAGTAGCAATGGAGGTGGAAGTTCCAAACCATTTAGCCCGATGGGAAGTATGAATGGCGGGGGTAGTTCAAGCTCTGGATCTTCCTCGAGCGGCAGCGGATCTGGGGGCAGCAGTAGTAGCAGTAGCAGCGGTGGTGGGGGCTCTGCTGGGCCAAGCTTTATGAATGTAGGCAGCGGAGCCGGAAGTAATTTTGATCCGAATGCGATTAACTCTGCTTCAAATAACAAAGGGGATCCGAGTTTGTTTTTGAATGGGGCTGGTTCCAGTGCAAGTGCTGCACAAAACGGAATGACTGCGGGAGGAAGTGGGGGTAGATCTAGTTCTAGCGGCGGATCTAGCTCTAGCGGCGGATCTAGCTCTAGTGGCGGTTCTAGCTCCAGTGGCGGGTCTGGCTCAGGAGCAGGGAGTAGTGGTAGCTTCGATCCGAATTCGATTAATTCGCTTGCAAATAACAAAGGTGACCCCAGCGTATTTATAAGCGGTGCCGGTCAGAGTGCAAGCGCTGCACTAAGTGGTATGACTGCCGGAGGGAGCAGCAATAGCGGGAGTGGTAGCAGTTCTAGTGGTGGAAGTCAGATGTCGTCAGGCGGAAACAGCCAAATGTCGTCATCAAGTGGCAGTAGTTCTGGGTCAGGTGGTCAAATGATGCCTCAATCTGGTAGCGGAAGTAGTTCTGGATCAGGTGGTCAAATGATGTCACAATCTGGAAGCGGAAGTAGCAGTGGAGGTGGATCTAGTTCCGGTTCAGGCAACAGCCCGCCAAGTCAAATGACCAATCCTTCAATGATGATGGGTGGTGGAAACAGTGGAAGCAGCACTAATTTTGGAAGTTTCGATCCCAATGCAATAAATCAACAGCTTATATCGAATAATTTCTTTGATCCATCGTCTTTCATGGGGAAAAGGAGATAAATTATTCGATTCTAAGTTCGAAGTTGGAGAATAACGTATATGAGAATAATAACATTCTACCATATTCGCCATTTTAATTTGCACTGCCTTGAAAAATTGTTATGAAACTAATCACATAAAGATTTATTACATAACAATGCTTGGATTTTAAGACCAGAATGTTCGTTCTCTCTCTCTCTCTCTCTGTATGTATGTGCCTCCCTACACACAAACTACGACTTTCAACAAGGCATTCGCTTCGTGCGTGTAGAGAAATTTTCTTGCATAAAACCTGCCTTTCATTTTCGATTGCTTTTTGTAATTAGTAAAGTCGATTTATGGAAATAATAGTATCTATTTTTACTAAGGAGATCGCATCACGGACATGCATTGAACTCCCTCACTATAAAATGCAAAGTAGACTGTTTGGTGGATATGTCATGAAATTGTCTGATGAAATACAGAACAATTTAGTTTAAGGGTTTTTATTTTTAAAAATACATGTTATCATTTCAAAATAGAGAAAACTTAAATGAGAGGAGACTACATTATATGTAGAACGATAAGTTATGAAAATCTTTATACCTTTTTATCCTCTTATAATAAATTCGTGGCAGACAACTTCGAAAACATCTTTCTAATACATGTTCACTCGACATGAATCGAAGTTCAACACATTGCTACAGTTGAAAATAATGTGAAAATGGAGAAATCGCTCGTTACGAGCACTGTTTCCTAATTCCACAATGTTTTCCACATTGGACCACTTTCAACGCGTAACAAATAAGTCTGCAGGAGGTAATGAGTTCACTACAGAAACATGATAAGTATCAAGCAGCTATGTTAAACACTGATTCGTGTGATGGAAGTGTCGATTATTCCTGCATATTCACATTTTACTTCTCTGAATGGTGGATTTGTCGGTATGTTATGTCGTGTACATTTCAAAATCAAACAACAAAAAATCGATCATTTTGATGGTTCTTAAAGGATAAAGTTCGTTCTAGTAAATTAGAGCTCTGGTAGTTCCTGTGGCTGATTGACCGTCAGCCTGCTAATTTAATGAAAATTGAAGACGAACAAGAAAAAAAAACCGGCAATGTAAAAATAAAAAAGAAAGATTTGTTTTGTTGTCGGAATGTCTTACAAGTTACGATACATCAAGACAGTGCGAGCCCAAAGTCAGGCTGCACGTCCGTGCACTATGATTTTATTCGACTTCGTACACAAATAAACTAAACGTTGGCAACAGATTTTTATTGGTGAAATAATTTTTTTGAAAAAATATATATAGTACATCTGCAAACACTGATCATACATACTGAAGTCTATTGCGTAGAAGAAAAAAAAAATGAGAAAATGTTCTGGTCTTCGCTCAGAATTATTTCGATGTCATCATCTTCACGAATTCTGAAATTAAAAAAAAGTTGAAAGACAGCAAATAAGAATTATCTGATTGCATTTTTTAGCACATCATAATGACTACTACGGCCTAAAACAAATTTGCAATAGACGACATTAAACATGTTTTTGTAAAATTTATGATAAACATGAATTTCACGGTTTGCAGAGGCATATTTTGATTTTTTGTCTATATAAATAATTATTGTAAAATAATTCAAAACACTGTATGAGCCTTGCTCTATGAAAAAGGGGTTAAATGCATTTACAAAAAGTATGAACCCAGGGCTGTGCAATCCGTGCAGGCTGACCTGGGCCGAAACTTTTTGCTAGTGGTCATTTTTCTGCATGACAAAGGACCAGTGTGATTCGTAATTCAGTCGATTGTTAAACAAAAGGGATCTTATGGATCCCCAATTATGCGATAACTTGTGTGGTATCATGCACTTCGGAGACGCATTAAGCCCTTTTTGCCAGAGAATGGCTCATATATTTTTTGACAGCCTAAAGAAAATTGAGGTTACATTCTGTAAAAAGGTGCAATTTTGACATGATAACGGGATGGTCGTACTGCAGTTGGGAACATTGTCTCTGTTTATAAGATCAGATATGACGTCATTATACAAGGAACAAACGGCTAAATGGCTCATTACGATTAATTTCTCCTTTTATCACAAAGTTTTCCAAAGTGGTCTGCAACAAAACCTGCAAAAAGCCATCTTCACGATGTTATATATAAACTTTTCGCTTCCACTCGTTTTTCGAAAATATGCTTCAAAATATCAATCCAAGCAAAAAGAGTTTGATTTTGAGAAAATAGTGCAAGCGCACTAGATTCATCTCTTTCAGCGCAAAATATACTGTCAAGCTGATTTGACGGCTGAAAATACATTTCTCTGAAACTCAGAAAGATTTTTATCTTACAGGCTTGACTAAACAAGGGGACAGTATAGATCCAGTATCTGGAGTGCACGTTGTGTGCAGTCTGATCTGGAGCGATGCTGTCCGAAAAAAACCCTGTTTTCTACTCGAGCACTGATGGGGTTAATTTCTTCTGGGTGACAGAGTGTTTCATCATAAGTACAGATGTGTTTTCAAACTCTAAGCGCTAAGAGTAATGCCTCTTTTGCTCTTCCCTAAAGTCTGAGTTGTAGGTACTTATTATAATTGTGATATCCAGACATCAGGGTGGGGGAATCACGTGATATTTGTTTGGATACTCTGCACAGATTAACGGGGAAAATTTGACGAAATGTAAGGTACATGGCCTTTTCTATCATTTGTGCGTTGTTTTTATCGCTGGATCTTTGCATCATATTCCAGGGAGCTTGAAGTTAATAAATAATGATACCATCATAATGTTGTCAAAAAAAAAAAAAAAAACCCATATTCTTTGCAAATGGCATCATATTTTTTTGTTTTGAAACTCATCGTCCAGCCCCGGTCGCGTTCTGGGCCAGAGAAATGGGGTCGCTTCTGTGCGAATCCCCACCTCGGCAATTTCTTTCCGCGGATTGAAAATAATCAGTGCAAAAGAATTCCGTCCATTCTCACCTCTGATCATTGTTTCGACGATGGATATGTGGGAAAGCAGCCAATTTGAAGAATATTGTGTGGAGTACTGGCAAGGAAAAACTCCAGCAAAGCATAGATAGATGGACTGGCGGCCGCGATATAACTAAAATGATGCTGAAAACGGCGTTTAACACCAAATAATCAATCATTTGAAACTCACCGCTTTTAACCCTTAGGCTGCTAAGCGCGACTCACTGACCTTTGGCGGACAGTGTCGATCAAGATCAGACTGCACAGAACGTGCAGTCTGATCCTGGATCTACACTGTCCGATAAGGAAATATTTTTTCACCAAAAATAACTTTGAAATAGCAATATTTGCTTTTTTACTATCATCTTGACTGTTTCATATCACTTATGTAGCAGCTAACGGATGCAGTACTCATCGTTTGTGAATATGATAGCTAATTGTTGGCAAAGAATGAGAAATTCTATGATACCAAAATGGCACTAATTCCGGACGTAAGTTCAGCAATGACAGAGATATTAGAAAATGTCAGTTTTCGTACGACAATCCACAGGGCAACAATACCCGGACGTTTTCATCGAAAAAAAAAAGTGGTACAGTATGACTTATCTCCCTTTCTTCCTTCGTTAACAGAAAGTCGTCTTTTTTTTTTGCAAAATGATTATGTTAACACTTTGGGTAAAAGAGCATTTGCTTTTAACAAGCAATTACTCAAATACCAATAATATAAATAAGCCATGCTCTATAAAAAAGGTGGTTTAATGCATCTGCGAAAAGTATCGACCCAGGTCACCCTGTGCCGTCTGCGCAGGCTGATCCGAGTTGAAAAGTTTTGCTTTTTTCAAATTTTCTGCATGTCAAAAGACCACCCTAACTCGTAGTTAAGCATGTTTGTAGATAAAATGAATCCATTATATATGACGACTCGCATTATATAATGTATTATATATGAGCCATGCTCTGTGAAAAGGGGGCTTAATGCATGTGCGAAAATTTCGACCCAGGTCAGCCTGCAGTCTGCGCAGGCTGACCTGGGCCGAAACTTTTTGCTATCGATTAATTTTCTGCATGTCAAAGGACCAGTCTAACTTATAATTCAGTCATTTGTAAGACAAAGTAAATTTTATGGATTCCTTTTTAGGTGATGTCTTGCTTGGTAAAATGTATCACGGGGATGCATTAAGCCCCCTTTTGCCATAGCATGACTCATATGTAAAACATTTTGCCAGACTCTATAATACAAAAGCTTACTATTGTAGCGACTTAAAACATGTATAATATTTAATAAATGAGGCAATTATGAAGCAGCAAAATTGTTATTTGATCAAGCATGATAAAATGGTTAATGCACAATGCGGAAGTACAATTAGTTATATAAGTCCATGTATATTCCCAGTTTTATTGTAAAATACATGAATTTCAAGAAAAAAATATATTGATAGTATGAAAGAAAAGATAGAAAGGGAGACAGACAAAAGTGACAGAAAAAGATCGCATCAAATTTTCACTATCATTAAGGAACGTTATCTTACTGTCTTCCCCAAAAATTCTACATTGTGTAGACTTACATCGTCACCAAGGTAGTGCATGCCAGAAATGTTGTTCACAAATAAAAACACACACAGAAACAAAGATAGAATGAAAGTCCTAGGCACTGATGTGGAATGTAGAAACTGTTATCCTGAGTTTGAATTATTGACCCATCCAAGTTGCGGATGAAGCAGTGAAAGAATTGCACTTAAGATCTATCCATAGTATCACAGTCGACACAGCTCTAATCTTTACAAATGAGCCCTGCTCTCGCAAAAGGGGGCTTAATGCATCTCCGTGATGCATGATATTAAGCAAGCGATCACATACATATGGCTCCATAATAGTCACATTTTCTAACAACCGACTTAATTATGCGATAGACTGGGCCCTGGACATACAGGAAATTGAACAATAGCGAAAAGTTTCGGCCCTGGTCAGCCTGCGCGGACTGCGCAGGCTGACCTTGGTCGGTACTTTTCGCAGATGCATTGAGCTCCTTTTCACAGAACATTAACTTGGACGGAGTGAATGTCCACCGGAAAGGAAGTTTTACTTCCCGATGTTCTTGTAGGATTAGAGAAGTCAAAACTACACCTCTAATCACGCACAGTAGCACTATCAGCTCACAAAAGAATGGTATATACGAGCCACGCTCTGTAAAAATGTGTTTAATGCAACGCAATCCGGGCAGGCTGACATGGATAGATACATTTTCCTACTGGTTAATTACCTGCATGTCAAAAGGCTAATCTACCTCATGATTCAGTCGATTTTTCGACAAAAGGCATTCTATGGATCCATAACTATGAGACAACTTGCTTTGTATAATGCATCACGGAGATGCATTAAGCCCGCCTTTGGAAGAGCGGGCCTCAATTGTTTTTTTTTTTGTTGCTGTCAACAGCGTTAATTTATAACACATTCGTCATGTAACTTGTTGCTTGGAAGAAGTAGAGTTGTTTGAAGTATTGATAAAAAGATGGTTAAGTCTTTGACAAAGTTACTTTGACGCCATCATCTTGACGAATTCTGAAAATAGTAATAAGATCTCACTCATGATTTGCTAGTCTAAAGGTTAGTAGTTATACCAGAAAATTATGAGTTAAAAGTTAGTGTTACGTATTCATATCTCCAACCGCAGTTTACTTGAATTTCGGCAGCTAAGGCACCTGTTTCTGCGTTCCTGGAGCTTCTCTAACCAGTAATATGCAAAATAAGGCTTTACTTGGGTTAAGGATAGGGCACCCTAATGGGATTCGTGTAACATCGCCTTTCATCGTACGGATTCGGCTAAGACTCGAGTAATCCGTAATCGATACGGGAAACCAGCATCTATCGGCCGATCGATCACGGGTTACCCGAGTCTTTGCTGAATCCGTACGTTTTCAGCGATGAAAGGCGATGTTACAGGAATCCGCATTAGGCTGCCCTATCCTTAAATAATAGATTCAACCAGTGAATGTTAGTATTTTAAAGAGCCATATTGCAAAAGACGAGTACAGCAAAGAAAACGAAAGATACTGTTTTATCCTTTCAGCCCCAGAGGCGAAAGCAGGGGCCTTTGTGGGCGACATAGACCAGGATCAAACTGCGCACAACATGCAGTCTGATATAGGACCTATACCGTTTGCTTGCTTCGTCAAGCCTCTTTACAAAAATCTCTCAGTTTCAGTGAATTGTAGTATCAGTCGTCAAAGGAGGTTAGTTTTATAATATGAGCCATGCTCTGGTAAAAAGGAGCTCAATGCATCGCTGTGATCCATTATACCAAGCAAGTCATCACATAATTGGGGATCCATTAAATCCAGTTAGTCTAATGAATAACTGAATTTGGAGGAAGAGTGGTCCTTGGACATACAGAAAATTGATCGATATAGCGAAAAGTTTTGACCCAGGTCAGCCTGCGCGGACTGCGCAGGCTGACCTGGGTCGATACTTTTCGCAGATGCATTAAGCCCCTTTTTCACAGAGCATGGCTCATATATTTGGGGGCTGAAAGAATTAGATAACCACAAGAAATCAAACCAGGCGAGACAGACATAGAATTCTTGAAGAAGGACTGATATTGATCGTTTTTACTGGCAAGCAGACAGGCAGACAAAAGCTTCCACTCTTATATCTACATTGCATAGACACGTGAGAAATGACCCATCACTTTTCTGCGTTTTGTTATCGAGAATAAAAACAAGTGACGACAGTAAATGAGCTTAATTAGAAGAATCAGCAGGAATGAGGTGCGAATTCAAGAGGAAACGGAAAAGGTAAGCTGTAGTTTTCCAGTGTATTTGCTTTTTTACTAAAGACGAATCAAAGGGCATCTTTCAAGTACATTTGCGACATATTCTAAGTGGAGTTTTATGTCTGTTTCAGCAGTATTTCCATCATCTCCTGGCGATATCTCACTTATTCGTGTCTTTCCAAGAGTTCATCGGCACTAAACTGGGCCTCCTTGATGAGGATGTTCCCTCGTGACCAGTGCCAATAAAGAGGATCGATGCAGAATTTTCTGCTTTTAACTATAGCGCTTTAACCGCCTATGAAATTCTGAGAAACTATTACTTTCAGTCAGATTACGGCGACAACACTCACACACATTTATGTATGTCTTGTGTTTCACCAGGGATAGGCTAGGGCTCTGAAACTTCATGCCCAAAGACGCTCCCAATGAAAGCCCTATGCTCGAGTGAAAATCGCATCCGGGAATTCCAGGTTATACCTTACCACTTAGCCATGCAGGACCTTGAAAGAAATTGGGGATTGAAACTGGTCACATCTTGTCATCAATAAAATTATTCTGTGTGTTATTTCGTACTCGAGGGACCTAACTTGGACTTCATTGCTTAATATCGCACTTACAACATTTGAAATGAACCTTTCCCTGAGCAAAGAAGACCAAAAAAATTGCAATTTGAGGACTCTTAGTTTGGATATTTGAATAATTTTATTCGGCACGCCCTTTTTCTCTTTATTCTTGATCTTTACCGTTTGCAAAGTCAAAGTGTATTGGAGTATATTAGGTATTGGAAATGTCACTGATTGATTGTATAGTATTTAACGTCGTTTTCAACATTATTTCAGTTATATCGCGGCGATCAGTGCACCTATCCATGCTTTCCTGGAGTTTCTTTTACCAGTACTCCGCACAATATTCTTTTCAAGCCACTGGCTCATTTCTCACATAACCTTCAACGAAACAACCGTCAGCGATGAGAGAGGAATGAATCCTGTCGCAATGACTATGATCAATCCTCGGAAAGAAATTGGCCGAGCGGGGGATCGAACCAGCGACCCCCTGTTCTCAAGTTCTGTACGCTACTGACTGAGCTGCCGGGGCTCACACAATCCCCTCTACTTTGTCAAAACGCAAGTGTTTATTGACGACTTGAAACTTCATTTTTAAGACTTTAGTTCGAAGTTAAAGAAAAAAAAACCTCATCAGTACGCCTTTATAAAAAACAGCATCACATAATTGCTACACAAGGACGATTTAAGACAACAACAAACTCAATCACAGATAGCATAGTTTTGTAAAAAAAAAATACATCAAAATTGAGAGAGTACAACATCGATATATATAAACCTTCTAACGAGCTATCCTTATTTGCTGCCTTTACTCTTAGAACACATAATGTCGAAAAATTCTGAAAAATGAAACATGTATCACTTGGGGTATTTGTTACAACACTTTTTCATATATACATGTATGTATGTACTTTTTCCCACTCGAAATTTATAGCAGAATTATAAGTGATAAATTGATTTTTAACAAATAATGAGATTTGATGGCAAACCGAGGTTAAAGCAAATAAGGGGCTAGGTAGCGAAAAGCACCGGTCCAAACAAGCTTACCTCTTTACCAAATAATTCCAGATGTTAAGAACCCTGACGTCGACAGCTTTTGGAAACATTGCGGGAAAAGTTTAATGGTGGTAACCAGCATTTTCTCCTTTTCCCACAATGTTTTCTTAAACGTTTGATACAAATTCAATCATTTTCCACATTTTATTTGTCGTCTGCACACAATGTCAATTTGGATAAATTTAAATTTTTGTCGACTGGTATAGAATTAACACATAAATAAACCTTTCCTTAGTAATAATTTCTCAGAAAAAAAAGGACACAACGGAATTGCGACTGATAATTTGGATTTTTAACAAGTAATGGTCTTTGATAGTCAATGGAGGTTTTTGCAACGGAAAGGGGTGTTAAAAGGCAACTGTAGTTAGTCGGAATAACCTCAACAGGTCAATAACCATGTCCTAGAAGTCAGGCCTCTCAAAATAAAAAAAAAATCATAGGGGAAGAACGATTGATAGCATAGTGATTTTTAACTAAAACAAGTAATGATATTTACTAGTAAGCAAGAAAAAAAGGGGGTGGGGTGGAGGGAATAGAAAAGCCACCGTTGTCAGCATACAAATAAGCTTAATAAGTCAATAATTATTCTCTTATTAGCTGTTAGTTATCACAAAGCAAACGTAAATAGAAATAAATGCGATATATTGATAAAATTGTTATTTTCAGTGTCACAATAACTTGCATCAACCTACCCGACATGCACCTGTGTTTTTACCCTTTATGCGCCTTTCACAACTATAGTTGCCTTTGCGGTCAATGTACATCAAGATCAGACTGCACAAAATGTGCAGTCTGATCTTTGATCTACACTGTCCGCTTTGCTGAGACATTCTGGAATTTCAAGACTAAAAAAGTCTGTTGATTTTATTTGTCGCTCTAGAGAGTAAGACAATGAGTCAGCCATTGGTGACCAGTACATATGTAGGTGTTAAACCTTTACCAGACAACTTCGTACTACTATCCTGAAGCTTCTAAAAACATCGTGAAAGAAAGAAAATATTGCTTCTTATCAGCATTTTCTCTTTTATCTACAGTAATTTCTTTCCTTGAAAAAAAAAAATAAAAAATAAATAAATAATTCCTAGCATATGAGCCAAATTTTATGTCTGCAAACGCTTAGATTATGATTACGAGTGCCTAGAAATTTATTCATTTTAAAAAAATTAAACCCTGAATACCCAAGCAGCAAGCAATCCCATAACCAATTGATCACAGCAAAAAGCAGTGTACAGTACTGTCAAAGCTGTAGTTAGTTATTTTGCCCGAGTTTTCACGAACTTGAGAGAAAAAGTTTCTGATAACATTTTGAGAAAGAGAGAAAATGTTGGTAACTAAAAGTTTCTCCCTTTCTCACAATGAATTTTTACCTTTTCAAAAGCAATTTCCAACATTTGAGCCACAGTTAATTTGTCGTCTGCAAATGCTTTTGTCATTTGGTAAATAGTTAAGCGAGAGGCGAGAGAGTGTTTACCTTCATAATTTACTTGACCATCGCCGTCAATGTCTGCTTCACGGATCATTTCATCAACCTCTTCATCTGTTAATTTTTCACCAAGATTTGTCATTACATGTCTAAGTTCAGCTGCACTGATGAAACCATTCCCGTCTTTATCAAATACTCGGAATGCTTCTTTAATTTCTTCTTCACTATCTGTGTCCTTCATTTTGCGCGCCATCATTGTGAGGAATTCTGGGAAATCGATGGTTCCGTTTCCTGTTTAACATGATATAAAGTGCAAGCCTTACAAAACCAAAATGGTCTTTGTGTTTGATTGGTTTGTATATATATAGTTTAACGCCGTTTTAAACAATACTTTAATTATAAAGAGGCAGCCAGTGCACCATCCATTTTTTCTTGGAGTTTCTTTCATCATTCCTTTGCACAATATTCTTCCCATCCCACTAGCTGTTTTCCTACATAACCAGCACCGTCGAAACAATGATCAACGGTGAGAGGGGAATGAATCCTGTGACAATGACTATCATCAATCCACGGAAAAAGAAAGGTTGAGCTGGCGATCGAACAAGTGACTCCCTGGTCCCAAGTCCTGTACGATACCGACTGCCTTACCGGTACCGGTGACTGCCATAGATACAATACCTATGTACCCGTAGATGAAAAAAAAACCTCATCGATTTTTCTCTGTTAGCTTTTGGGTACTGTATTGATTCCATATAAATTCAACAGCTTGTATACGTGTCATTTTTCATTCGGTAACTCTAGTAATATTTCACTCATCTATCGCTTGAAACGAAATGGCAGCACACGGCTATAAAAGCAGTCTGGTCGAGTCAGAACTACGAACTTGGTTTAATGATAAATATCTGAATACAATCGAAAATATTGTGGGGGAAAAAGAGAAATTGCTCGTTACGAGCAATTTCTCTTTTTCTCCACAATGTTTTTAAAGTAGTAATAGATTAATAATATATATGATGTACTACTGTAAAACCTGGCCACATTTATTGAGAAAGCAACCCTCATCACGCAACCATAAAACCACAGACGGGATATATTTTCAACCCCTTACCACATGACAGAAGTTTTAGACTTGTCCATAACTAAAGCATTTTCATACTACAATTCAAATGTAGGTCAAACTGTGAGATTTGTTTACGAAATGGAAGAAAACATCATAGGAAAAGGAGAGAATGCTGTTTACCAGCATTTTCTCTTTCACCCAAAGTGTTTTTATATGCGGTCTTCTTTAGTGTCGTTAGAAATCGGGCTTTTGTGGTAAAGGCTTAAATCTTACTGTATAAAGCAAGCACCTGACTGTGACAAGCACATTTTGAATGTCCCTCAGGTGCTTGCTTACATAGGTTTGACAGTAATTTAATTTCAACACATACCGTCAGCATCTACTTCATTGATCATATCCTGAAGTTCAGCCTCAGTTGGGTTTTGACCTAACGACCTCATGACTGTCCCAAGCTCCTTTGTGGTGATGGTACCGTCTCCATCTTTGTCGAACAGGCTAAAAGCCTCTTTAAATTCTGAGAATAAAAATTTCTAATATAAGTTTTAGATTGCTTCGTATGGTGTCATGGTGTCTGCTCAATGCCGTTTTAACATTACTAGTCATATCACAGCGACTGATGCACCTTTATTTGTTCTTGGGAGTTTCTTCGTAAGTACGAGGTTGTCCCAGAAAATCGCGAAAACTCTTTCAAAGCCATTTTCTGCTTTCCCACAGGAACTTTTTTCGGGAAAAAAATCCAGCAACAAGAAGAATGATTACTGTTGAACTAACAAACAACGCGGGAAAGAAAATGATTGCTTTTAACTAGCCATTGCTCAGTTTTTTTGACTTGGTGGTATTTACGCTGCTTTCAACATTATTTCAGTTATATATGACAGCGACAGTGCACATACTCATGTATGTCCTGGGTTTCACCCGTACTAGGTTGCAGTGCTAAGCTGATTTGCCCAAGGGCACTCCCGCGAAAAACCAAGTGCTTCGAGTGAAGATCAAATCCAGTACCTCCAGGTTACGAGCGATACAATTTATCACTGAGCCAGGAGAGTTTAGCAATGTTTTTACTCTTTACCAAACTACAAAAGTTCGGACTGGATCAAATTGAAAGCATTTGCAGACGACAATTCAAATGTTAAGAAAATGACAATTTTTGTCTTTGACAGGGTAGAAAACATTGTGGGTTAAAGGAGAAAATGCTGGTTACCAGCATTTTCTCCTTTGTTCCACAATGTTTTCTTCTTCTTGAAAGTATTTGAAGACCACATATAAAATGTAACTCAAATGATGGCTTTTGTCTGAAGTGGGATTAAATACTGTAAGAAAAGAAGAAAATGCTTGTAACTACATTTTATCATTTTCCCGCAGTATTTTTAAAATCCTTAATCCTCAGGGTCTTAACAATCACGGATCTTTTGATCAACAATTAAACATTATAAAATGGCACGCTAACTTACCAGCAATTTGCTCTTCTGTTAGTTGATCGGCCTGTAAGCAAAGAAAAAGAAGTAGAATTAGTAAAATGCCATTCATTGAAAAGGCGTTAATGGACAAAACTCTGGGTGTTGTGCAACCTTTGATTTTCAAGAGTTCAGTAACGATCTGTTTATCTTTGTCTGACTGCATGAAAAGCAATTCTTCATATGAAAATATTGCAAACGCTGACCTATTGGCCCTTTCTGTGGGGCATGACTCATTAGATTTTCGACAGGCAAATAAACGAAAGGTATTCATTTTCAATCTATAAAGAAAATCTAATCTAACTGACAGATAATGATATTCAAACGGTGGCTGGGTCAGATTTTCGTTTCAACACTGTTTAACGCGGCTTCAAACAGTATACTAGTTATATCACTGCGACACTTGTGGAATTTACGAGTTTCTTGGTTTCAATCCGGCAGTACTTTGCTTGGGATATGTAGTTCTTAACCCAAAGACATTTCCATGCAACCAGCGCTGCTATCAACGATCCAACTAAGAACACGTGAACTACAAATTTTCCGCCTTATTCACTGGGCCAGGCATGACCCGTTTCAAAACCAAAAATTTCGAGCAAAATATCATATAGTGTAGAACCCACACGAGACTGCATATCTTGTAGTCTGGTGTGGTTCTACACTGTCTGGAAAAAATGAAACAAGGTTCAAAGTTAGAATTACGGCCTATCTTCAACAATTACTACTAGGTCTGTTTTCACAAACCATTCTTAGAATACTCTAAGTCTTACTCTTCAAAATTAGCTAAATTTGGATGTAACACAACTTCTGATTGGCTAAACCAAATGGTTTAGCCAGTCAGAAGCTGTGTTACTTTCAAATTAGGAAAATTCTAGAGAAAAAGACTATGAACGTTCTTAAGAATGGTTGGTGAATATGAACGCAGAGCCTGTAATCTTCTTGTACATAAACTAATATATTGGTACAAAAAAATCTGTATCTACACACAGCGTTTAACCCTTTACCACACATTCCCGGGTTTCTACGACCATGAGCAAGCAAGCTGTTGAAAACTTTTTGCGAAAAGGAGAAGATGCTGGTAACCATTTTCTCCTCTTACCACAACGTGTTGGACCAATACCATCATTTAAGCCACATTTTTTTATGCTGTCCGCAAATGCTTTCGACTCGGACTACATTTTTGTCGTTTAGCAAAGAGTCAAGTATACGTATTTGCACTTTCAAACTTTTGGTTGCAAAAGCGACACAATGCGTTTTTACGGACATTGTAGATCAAGATAAGAATGCACAGAATGTGCAGTCTAATCAGGAATCTTCACTCTCCGACACTGAAAGATTTTCCGGTGTAGAGAACTTCAAAACCTCAACAGGCCTACTTTGGTTTGTTTATTACTACCAGCTGTAAATGTGTCATTTGATTTATTTAGCAGGTAAAGAGTACAAATACAAATGATTGATTAAGTTTCATATTTTCTAAGGCAAAGATCAATATCACTCTATGAATTTTTCAGTTCTGTATTGGTTCACTTAGCCATAGATCTGTATACCCCCTTAGGGTGCTGGGTATATGAAATCGTCATATTAATTTTATTCTGTGATCTGTGACCGTTTAACAATCATTGCAGTGTTTTAACGACCCTGAGGAAAAATAGGGCATTACAAAACATTGTGGGAAAACATTGAAATTTGCCAATTGCTTTTCTGGTTGGTAAAAATTTAAAATTTTAGCATCTGGTAAAGGAGCTAAAAATGATCAGAAGTATTCAAACCGGAAGAGCAAATGGCAAATTTCAATGTGGCTTGAATTGTTAGCTTTTGGCTTTGATAAGGTAGATGTTTTCCCACAATGCTTTGTAAAAGCCCTCTTTTTCCGCACGGTTGTTAAACGCTGCATTATAGAACTGACAAATTCATAGAACTGTTCTCGGCAGAATAACGTTATCTCAAAAATACACGTTTTATAAATTATACAACTTAGATCAGAATACATGTTTCCTGCAGTCTGATCTTGATTTAGACTGTCCCCGAAGGTATGTACATTTATTCCTTTTGCAAAAGGATGCAAATGGTTATCGCTCCCACTCATTGATGGTCATTAGTTAGGCTTTGAAGCGTGGAACCATTGAACTAAATAACAAAGAGAATTGATGAATAATTCCAATATCGGATAGTTAGAAAAACAGCCGCCTGTTTTGCTTGGTTTAACCGATGACTTACGGTGAAAATATCCTTTCGCACACAGTCAAACTAGTATTTACTCTATAACAAACAATCGCGACTTCTAACGACCTTCAGGAAGAAGACTTTGAAAACATGGTGGAAGAAAAGGTGAAAATGCTGATTACCAGCATTTTTTCCCTTTTCTCACCATGTTTTCTACCAAACCAAAGGCATATCACGTCGTTTGAATAGAATTAATTTTGTCTCATGCAAATGATTTCAAAACCAGGATTTTTTTCTTTTCCGACAGTGTTTTCTACCCTTCAAAAGGCAAATCACATCATCTGAACACAATTAAATTTGTCTTCTGCAAATTAATAAAATTTGGACAAGTCTAAACTTTTGTCGTATGGTAGTTAAGGTCTACGGCCCCTAACTCTCATAATGAAAGACGGAAGCTGCCGAGATTGGCCGAATAGCCTTTACGAAAACGTCGATGTTACACGATATTTACCGATGAGTTAGTGAGTCTACGGCCCCTAACTCTCATATTTAAAGACGGAAGCTGTCGAGATTGGCCGAATAGCCTTTGCGAAAACGTCAATGTTACACGATATTTACCAATGAGTTAGGGGTCGTAATCCTTAAGCAAGCAGCAGAGGCATCATTGAAAAACGCTTGTTAAGACAGGTGCTTGCTTAACACAAGTGAATTTCTTCTTGCTTATTGCATAAAGTGAAAGTTTGGCCTTTTATGGCAGAATTAAACTAAGAGCACCATTTTGAATAATTGGTGAGTGCAGCCCAAGGAGTATCAGCCCTTGCTTACTGCGAAGCTAAAACTCGGGAAAAATGGTAGAAAAAAAGTGAGGAGATCTTATATTGTACATGTACATTCAAAACAATAAAATGTTCTTTTGCAGCAAAACGAAATTGGTCGCTATTCCATACTTCACCAATCTGTTCAAGGAAGAATTATGAAACCTTTCGAGGTGCAAACCACGTTGGTTATAATTGGTTTGTTTGACTGTTTGTATGATACTTTACAAATCTTTCAATAACATTTCCTGTAAAATTACAACAGCAAATCACTTATTCGTTCCGTGACTTAGTTTCAGCTACACTTTAGATTAGATCTCTTGTTTAACCCTTTACCACACAATCCCGAGTTTCAACGACTTTGAAAGATAATGTTTTAGACAACATTGTGGGAAAAGGAGAAAATGCTGGTGACCAGCATTTTCTCCTTTTCACACAATGTTTTCTACCCTTTCGGAGACAAATACCACAATTTGACTTGCTTTGCATATATCATTTGCAAATGCTTTCAATTTGGACCAGTCTAAAATTTTCTCGTTTGATAAAGAGTTAAACCTCTTTATTGTACATCGATGTCTCTGTCTCGATGCTTGCTTCTTGGCAGCCTTAACCAATACTTGTCCCGTGAGGTCGTAGTTCTGAAGATCGACTCCGCTCATAACGGGATTCGAACACAGAACCTCTGATCAATACGAAAGACCGATGTTCTATGTCTACACCACCGTCTCCCACTTGGTCTCTGCAAAGCCTTGCCAAAGGACACTTCAGCAAGAGTCAGCTGGCCAGTGGATATCGAACCAGTACTTTCTTGAATACCAACCTAGCGCATTAACGATTAAGCCATAGTGTATCTAAGTGTCGGTATCGATTGATTGATTGTATGGTGTTTAACGCCGTTTTCAACATTATTTCAGTTATATCGCGGCGGCCAGTGCACCTATCCATGCTTTCCTGGAGTCTCTTTTTCCAGTACTCCGCACAATTTTTTTACCAAGCCATTGGCTGCTTTCCCGCATAACCATCGTCGAAACAACATGGTCAGCGGTGGGAGAGGAATGAATCTTGTCGCTATGACTATCATCAATCCTCGGAAAGAAATTGGCCAAGCCAGGGATCGAACCCACGACCCCCTGTTCTCAAGTCCTGCACGCTACCGACTGAGCTATCGGGGCTCGGCGGTCGGTATCGAATACAAACGCTTTCACGATGTCATCATTCACCAAATATTAAACTGTACACACACCCAGATTAAAAGCATTTACAGACCACAAATTAAATACTAGTATAAGTCTCAAATGATGGAATATGTCTTTGATAGCGAGGAAAACATTGTGGGAAATGGATTGATTAAATGATGTTTTACACCGCTTTCAAAATTATGTAAGTGTCATATCACGGCGACGGCTCACATATTTATATATGTCCTAGGTTTTACCAGTACTAGAGGAAGTGAAGAAAATCATGGCTGGTCACCAAAATTTTTGATAGGTAAAGGGTCAAACAGGCCTTATATAAATTGTCTAGCCTTTACCCATAATGAAAAGAATGGACATTATCGCTAATTAAAAACACCCATTTGTTGGCAAGTATTGTTAGAATCTTTGGTAGAATATCGCACTGATTAGATCCAAGATCAGGCTGCACACTGCGTGCATTCTGAACTCAAACTACTTGGTACGGTAAAAACCCATCTAAAGTTATTCTGTAAAGCTGTAAAGGTTAAGAGAGGGAAATCACAAACATCGACGTATGGGACAGAAGATATTTTATATTGAAATGTAAATGTTAATTTCATTGCACCTTCGTGCCAGATAAACGACATGAACAATTTCAGTCGGGAATAAAGATCAACATATAACAGTTGCAAGACTTGCATGAATTGCAGAAAACTCTGATAGCGGATGATAACGATGGGAATCAGACAACACGTTTTGTGCAGTCTGCTCTTGATCTATATTGTCATGCAGCAGAGACAACTTAACTCGTACTGGGCGGTTAAGGGGTTAATGTTATACAGGAGGGCGTGACTCAAGGCCAGTATGTAACATTTGCCCTAGCATGGAAAACGGAAGATTAATAAGAAGTGGTTCGCAAATCAAAACTCGTGGATCGATGGTAAAAATACATAGAGTTACTAAATTTCATGTTGGCTACTTAAAGCTTCTCAGAATAATTTCTTATAGGCTCACCTGAAACATTTATTACAGCAAGGAAAAGGAAAGATATGTCACATGTTTATTTTTAATTATGTCTTTTGGGTCAGTATCAATGACTGACAGTCAAAATTTCTTACTGGAAACTTAATACACATTCGACTGCCACAAAGAGGCCAAAATGAAACATTGATCACAGCAAGGAAAAAAGAAAGATACGTCGTATGTTTTGCATTATCAACACTGATGAGTCAATACCAACAACGGAAAAGAGTCAAATTTCGTATAATTAGCATCTTTAACCTCTTACAGGCGAAAAATATGCAGACGGCATAGATCAAGATCAGGCTGCATGAAAATAATGTCCGTCTGTCCATCCATCTATCCATCCATCCTATACATCCATCCAGCCTACTTTTATACATACAGTTTACATGTACGAGCAATACAAAAGAGATACATGTACATTTGAACGAAAGCAATAATTCTGTGTTTAATCTCGTTTTCATTGTTGAAAGATGAGCAAAGTTCTGCTTATTTATTGGGGTGCAATAGAAACGTTTGCTTGATACACTTTTTCCTTGTATAATTTCAAATACGGCCTAAAGCAAGGGCGTAAAAAGCCACATTTGTTGGATAACGGGTTACCTCGATTTGGCTTATTACCCCCCCCCCCCCCATCTGCATTCGACGACTTTTAGAACATTCTTCAAATACCAGGATCATTAAAGATTCGTACATGCATATATTTGGAAACATTGTGTCTAAAGGAGAAATTGCTCGTCACGAGCAATTTCTCCTTTTGAAACAATGTTTTCAAAAGCAGTCTGCACTCTCTGTGCAGTTTGATCTTGATCTAAACTGTTCGTAAATCTGACAAAGTTGTGAAAAGTGCTTACAGGCTTAACTCTTTACTCCAGATGACAAAATGTTGCACTCGTCCGTAAGAAAAAAACTATTCCCAGACCATCAATAATATGTGGGTCGAATAAGGGCATTTGTATTTGAAGGGGAAAAACATTGTGGTAGCAGGAGAAAATGTTGGTCAACAACACGTACCCCGTTTCACCTATATTTTTAAAAGCTTTCCTTTTCAGGGTCGGCTTGTCCATTTTCGTTGTGTTTAAGGCCGTGTTCAACTTTATTTCAAGAGCATCTATCCTTACTTTCTGATTGTTTCTTTTACCAGTAGTTTGCATATTATTCTTTCCAGCCACTGGCTGTTTTCCCACATGACCATCGTCGAAACAATGTTCTGTGGTGAGGGAAGAATTAACCTTTTCTCAATGACTATCATCAGTCCTAAGAAAGAAATTACCCGAGCTTCGGAATTGAACCAGCGACAACCACTCATTCAATTTCCAGGCTCTGAGCGTTACGGACTTATTGGACTAGGTTTTTCTGGGTCGCAAAAATGGGATAAGGGTTGAGATTTTTCGTTGCAATGCAACAGCTTGTAGTCATTCAAAGCGTTTTTTTTTTCCTCATAAAGAATTTTTCCTTGTTAATCTTTTGTTCGTTCTTTTCTATCGTCTTTTGAAAAGGCATTTACTTTATTCAAGGCTATATTCATAATAGGATAGCAGAGCCTTATGCATTTGAGTGCTATATTGCATTTTGCAAATGTGGTCTGCGAAAAATAGAGATTACCTTTATGTTTGAATGGTGTTAGACCTTTATCCTGCTAAATAAGTATTGAATTTTTTAGGCCCATAGTAAAAACCCAAATTTTGCTATTTCAAAGGTATTTTAGGGGGATAATATGTCGTTATCGGACAATGTAGATCATAGATCAGACTGCACGTTCTGTGCAGTCTGATCTTGATCTACACTGTCCGCAAAAGGTCAGTGAGTCGTGCTTAGCAGCCTAAGGGTTAACCCTTTACCACACAACCCCTGGTTTTCACGGCCCTGGGAAAGAAAGCTTTTGAAAACATTGTGGGAAAAGGAGAAAATGCTGGTAACCAGCATTTTCTCCTTTTCCCACAATGTTTTCTACCCTGCTAAAGACCTAAAGCTAATTTGTACCAATTCTGAATTTGTTGTCTGCGGATGCTCTCGGTTTGGAAGAGTCTAAAAATTTGTCGTTTGGTAAAGGGTTAATTCTTTATCAGAAGACAATTTTTTTGGGCTTGTCAAAATATAAAGTATTGATGACGACAAATAAAATGTGGTCACTTTTTCTCGGAGAAGTCAGAACAGATTGTTGAAAAGGGAAAAATGCTGGTTACCAGCAATCTCTCTTTTTCCAACAATCTGTTCAAAAGCTTTTCTTTATCTTATGGTCGTTAAATTGTGTGTTAACACCGCTTTCAACAGTGTTTCGCGGGATTTTTGGTCAATGGTCAAAGGTGACAGCGCCTTATTCATACCTTTACAGGTTTTCATCAGTCCTAGAACCGGGTTTTGAAGGTCGCATGCCCAACAACACTTCGGCATGAATAGCGCCGGCATGCCAAACAACACCCCGGCACCAACAGCGCCAGCATTAGAAATCGAACCAGGATCTCTTGATTACAAACACTTTAACCTGAATGCGACTCACTGCAGTTTGCAGACAGTGTAGACCCAAGATCAGACTGCACAGACCGTTCAGTCTGCTTATGTAATTGCACTGTTCGATATGATGATGTTTTTGTGGCGAAAAATTAATTCAGTGCATGTATTTTGACTTTCACTGTTTGCTGAAAATGTTCGTTTAAGGTTTATGCACTGAGTCTAGTAGTTACGAAAAACTTAACTCTTATCCTGCTAAATAACAGAAACAAGAGAATATTGATGCGTAACATCAATGGCGCCGCAAATCAGTTTTTTCTGAAATAGGGCACATTACAGCGGGTTAATGTTTTACACCAAGAGCATCACTTGAACAAACTTCGAAGAGGTCCACGTGGTGATACTACATGACAAATATTTAAACTGTGGGCAATCTGGTTTTGGACAAGAAGATTTTTAAAGTTTGCACCATTTAAGGCATTGTGTTAATCCCGATTATTAACAACCTTGCGGAAGAATCATTTTTAAAAACAATGTGGAAGAAGGAGAAAATGGTAACCACATTCGAATTATCGTCCGCAAATGCTCTCAGAAGTCTGAAATTATGTTGTTTGGTAAAGAGTTAAAGTCTAAGAAAGAGTCATGGTTTTGCAACATGATTTATGAAGAACACAACGAAAATGTGCCTCTCTCCAGAAAATTCTTAACGCATTTCAAATTGACCAAAGAAAATTTATGCAGAACTCGGTGAGAAATGAAATGAGAAGTCCTAAACAATCTTTAGAATGCAAATAAAAACTTAAAAAAAAGAGAACCAACAATGGTAACACACAATCATAGCCATTCTTCGGCGAAATTTCAAACATAATTTCAATTGGAGCTATGTACAAAAAGCAGTTGTCCTTCGGCAAGTAAATAGTACTAAAACTAGGTTCTAAATTACCAAATTGATATTAAAAATTGGGTATGAAATGACCAAAGTGGATACGAAATGATCAAAGTGAGTACGAAATGACCAAAATAAAAACTATTTGTGGGTACGAAATGAACAAAAAAAAGGTACGAAATGGCCTCGGTACGAAATGACCTAGTTACGAAACGATTGGAAGCCGAGTAAACAATATGGCTGCCCCCATAGGTACTTTTCAAAACCGAATAAAAATATAGTGGCGCCGCTCATGCGGCGCCACAATGAAACTTTCAAACTGTTAGTAAAAACCAAAAGTTTCCTTTTTTAAAGGTACTTTTGGAGGACATATATCTCCTTATCGGACAGTGTAGATCCAAGATTAGGCTGCACGTTCTGTGCAGTGTAGACTTGATCTACGCTGTCCGCAAAAGGTCAGTGAGTAGGCTAAGCAGCCTAAGAGTTAAAATGTTTCCTATGTCAATTTTATAAAGCTCGTCCATGTATATGTAAGTTCCAGTTTTCCATTCTCTGTGCGCTTTAGCTCTAAGCTCATTCGGCAAACTTCGGGTAAGTTCGGCAAGTTCTTCGGCTATACTACGTAGAGTGAAACGTACACGTATACACCTACATTTCTTCGCCGGAAGTAGAACGTTCCACTGCGTTTAAAATCAAAAGATTCCATTGTACTAAAAATACATGAGTCACAGTTTTCGAAAGGAAACGTTCTAATTAAGTTTCCGTTGATAAATAGTTTATTATTTCAATCTTCTGCCCGATTAAGAATTTTAGATGAACGTTTTAATGGATTGGTTTATGTAAATAACGTCACTTTAGTTGTTGTTCTCCAAACAGTTTTTCTAAATCGGTTTTGATTTCCGATAAATACTTTCCGAGTTTGACGTAAAACTTTATGATTACTCTCGGCCCAAATAAAACGTCGTCAAACATTTTGGACCACTAATGGAGTTAAATGACGTCACACTTTACCCGCTTGAATATGACAACATCTGAAAGCTAGAGTCAGTTGCCTGATAATCATGCTCATCTGTGCAATTTTTTGTAATCCTACGTGAAGTAGTTTTCAAAAAAACGAGGTTCTTTCTGATAACCCCTCGTACATGCTTAAGTAAACTGATAAGAAAACCAAACATGAGGCTCTTCATAGATAAACTCATATCATGCGATAGTTCTGTGCTTTAACCCTTAGGCTGCTAAGCGCGACTCACTGACCTTTTGCAGACAGTGTAGATCAAGATCAGACTGCACAGAACGTGCAGTCTGATCTTGGATCTACACTGTCTGATAAGGAGATATTTTCTCCAAAAAATACCTTTGAAATAGCAAAATTTTGGTTTTTTACTATCGGCTTGAAAATTTCATTTCACTTATATAGCGGGATAAGGGTTTAGCCTATCACACCGACTTGTCCCTCCCCAAGTATTGCATATCCACGAAGAAGGTCTATCAGTAGGTTTAACTGATCAATGAAAAACACCGAGGAAAAAAAAACGACGAACCGGCAGAAATGACACTGTTTACTCTTTTAGCACCATAGACACAAAACAGGAACTTTTGTGAGCAACATAGATGTAGATCAGACTTCACAGAACGTGCAGCCTGATCCTGGATCCATACCGTCAACTAACAAGTATAATCAAGCCTACATGGCCTGCAACACGCGAAAAGGGACATTCGGATATTTGCGTAAAGTGTCGTCTCGGATCAGCCTGCGCAGTCCGCGCGGAGTGCGCAGGCTGATCCGAGACGGCACTTTACGCAAATGTCCGAATGTCCCTTTTTTGCGTGTTGCAAGCCATATGATAGAATTCTTCTTGAGTTTCAATGGATTAACTTTCCAGCCTTCGAAAGACGTCGAGGTTATAATATGAGCCATGCTCTCGAAAAAGGGGTTTAATGCATCCAGTGATGTATTACACCCAGTCATCACATAATTATGGATCCATAAAAATACATTTTGTCCAGCAACCGTCTGAATCATGAGGTAGAGTTGTCCTTGGAGGTGTAGAAAATTTATCAAAAGCAAAAAGTTTCGACACGGGTCAGCCTGCGCGGACTGCGCAGGCTGACCCGAGTCGATACTTTTTGCAGATGCATTGAAACCTTTTTTCACAGAGCATGGCTCAATACACACAGCGTTGAAAGAGTTAAACATTGCGTCACAAGGCAATTAATTCTAGGTTACAATTTATCTCAGGTTACCTCTCGATGTGCATAAAATTTATGATACGACACGAAATATTTTATAAACTAGATGACTCATTTTACCCACAACTGAAAACTTTCGCGTTTAACGCCCCCTGCTGGAGACAATTTATATATATATAACATAGTGAGAAAAGCATTCGTCAGAATGGAACTATCAATGGTATTTAACGCTGCTTTCAACAATATTTCAGTCATATCGCTGCTTAAATATTTGTCTTTTTGCCACTTTAATTTTTTTTTCCTTAGGGAGTAATAAGCCCCATGTTGTGGCAAATTATCGATTCGAAAATTTCTCACACGATGTTTGTTTGCGTAAAGTTATGCTTGGTGAATAATAACAAGCTTAATGCAAACGTGAAATATGAGTCTTTATGGACCACTCTCAATCATTTTACCCCTTAAAGTCTTTACCAGACGACAAAATATAGGACTCGACCAAATTGAAAGCATCTGCAGACGACAAATTAAATATGGCGTAAATGATTTCTATCTTTGCTATGGTAGAAAACATTGTGGGAAAAAGGAGAAAATGCTGGGTACCAGCATTTTCTCCTTTTTTCCACAATGTTTTCAAAAGTTTTGTTCTTCAGGGTCATTAAAACTCGGATTGTGTGGCAAAGCACTAATCTCTTTCCACGGCTGATAATACAATTAAGAGAAACTCGGAAAGTTTTTGTAATCTCAAAAGCTTGACTACAAAAAAACGGACAGTATACGTCCAAGATCAGACTGCACGGTCTGAGCAGCCTGATCTTGATCTGTGCCGTCTTCAAAAGCCCATGTATTCGCCTTTTGCGTCGAAAGGATTAAACCGGAAAAACGTTTTGAATTAAAAGATTAATGGGCTACCCTTGTCATTTCTTATGTCATATATTTTTATCGTTAACCTTTGTGTAAATATAGAACCGGCGTAACAAGGGTTTAGAACGGTTATGCATTTTTTTTTTTTGTTTGAATGGTGTTCTTTCAACATTATTTCAGTTATGTCGCCGAGAACCAGTTCGCCCATCCATGCTTTCCTGGTGTCATATTCACTAACCATTCTGTAAAACATTCTTTGTTTAATTCTCAAAAAAAAAATCTAAATTTGAAATAAACGCAACTACTGATTGGCTAAATCATACAGTTTAGCCAAAAAAAAGTCGTGTTACTTTCTAAATCTAGAATTAGACTTAGATTGAAATTAGAAATGGTTGATGAATACGGTCCCTGCATGGGGTCAACTATAGCACAAAAGGTCCCATCCACATTTTCTTTGGTAATTTGTTTACAACATTACAAAAATTTTGAATGGCGTACTTGATTCCAATAACGATTTCCGAGTCATTCCTTCCTTCTTGAACTGCTTACTTGGTTTTCAGGAGGTAGATCAAATGAGTTCAGAAATGCTAGGACTACGCTAATCTATTGACTCATGATTAAGATAAAATACGGCACTACTTTATAACACCTCAGTTGATACAAGTTTATTCAATAGTTACAGATTGAGGATTGTGACTGCCGCGATGATTCCAGTTGGTTCGAACTCATTACACGATGTAGTCGCTTTATATCGCCCAGAGCACTAAGTAAAATATTCAAAGTTTTAATGGATAAATTGCCCGTAACATATTGAAACTTGCGTAGTCATGTCCTTTCATTTTCATCATACCTGTTTTGCAGTCATCTCCTGCTAATTTACTTCACGAGGTACTGATTTAGCATGCAAACGGGGATTTTACCGGACAGCAAAGTTGACGACTCGGCTATATGTGCAGCCAAGTTTTGTTTCTACATTGTTCGGAGTTTTCCCCGTATTGCTAAGCCAAAATATCCTTGCAATGTTCGTGTCATTCTAAACCATATAACAGATAGAACATATTTTTTTGTCTGGGAATCAAAACGGTTTATCAAACACTCATATTTCATTGCGCTACTTTGTCAAGAAGTTGAATTTATTTCTTGAGTGTGTTAAGTCGGTTTAATTTCCGCTGTACATAACCGCATAACAAGCCCATTAACTTTGTTTATATTTACCGCCACAGAAATAAATACAAAAAGAAAAAAAATTACAAGAGCTTTTGGAATACTTCAAAATAGACGTATGTGCAGAGTTGAGTGACATGTAAAATCTTCGAATACGAGTACATGAAGGAGAAAAGGAAATCCCCCGCTAATCCACGTACAAATGTTTACACAGTTACCAGGACATGCCAAAACTTGATCATGTGACTGGTTAAAGGAAGGGCTTCATACTTTGCTCTACCCGGTTGAGAGCCCGATTTTTGAGCGAGAGGGGCAAGACTCAAGTTCTTGCTTTACGTCATATGGAGATCTATATTTTGCATCCTTAGCAGAAATAGTTGTATTATACGCTTTCGTCTTAATCTGGACTCGCTAAAATTCGAAGCCTTTGCATAACGAAAACTCATGTGTAGCTCAAAGGATGATTTGAAGGAAAAGAAAACATTGAAGGAAAAGGAGAAAATGCTGGTAACCAGCATTTTCTCCTTTCCCTACAATGTTTTCAAAAGGCCTCTCCTTGAGAGTCCTTAGGACTCCGGATTGTGGGGTAAAGAGTTAAGCTTTATCTTAATCATAAAAGTAACAAAATATGAAAAAGGTCCTAGAAAATATCTCGGGAAAAGGAGAAAATGTCGATAGCCAGACCATGGTTTTTCTCATTTTCCAACAGTGTTTTCTATTCTTTCAGCAGCAAAATCTATAGTGCAAGACAAATTCATTTCCGAAGAATAAGTATTTCACGACAGACAGACAGAGAGAGTACGAGAGAGAGACAGAGAGAGAGTACGAGAGAGAGAGACAGTACGATTGAGACAGAGAGAGAGAGAGAGAGAGAGAAATCAATATAAGCGGTGCACATGAATGTATATTACGATATTTTCCCTTGCTAGCAAAACAAAACTAAAAAAGGAAAGCATGATATAGAAATAAAATTCACATATTCATAGAAGTAGACGTACCATTTTGTCACAATGATAAAAGTTGCTGATATCCCCACAGTGAAGGTACCCGATCTTGTGTGATAGCTAGTCGTTAAGTGACTAGCGATATAGAACGACGGGCCGACCCCACCGCTCTATTCAAATCTTGTCGCAATGCGGTATATTTCTATTGTAAATCAAACATTTCACTTTCTGCGTGAAGTCCGGGGTAGATCTGACATCTTAGCATAAGTATTGTAGCTTTTCCGGACAGTGTAGATCTAAGATCAGACTGCACAGAACGTGCAGTCTGATCTTAGATCTACACTGTCCGTCATTCAAAGATATTCTGCTGAAAGATGCCTTGAAATTGGAATATGTAGATTCTTTATCAAATGAATATTTTCCCTGTTTAATATTTTGGAGCCAAAAGGGTATACCCAACACCTTTACCAAAAAATTTAGATTCGTTTAAATTTTTATGAAAATGGAAAAGAAAATAATAGAGGAACACTTTCATTCTTTGATAAAACGGAAATCAGTCAAATAATGTGATACATGGAAAATTTGCCCGATATATATAACTCTTGTTTCGGCTTTATGCATGTGACAATATCCGAAATAGTCTTGTGATTGGAAAAGGTCTTTATTTAGGAAAGGATTAGGTCCGCCATTTCTCATTCAACCGAAGAAATGTGCTTTTCAATTTCTGTCCTTCACCTCTTTTTAATACGTAATGAATGAATGAGATTGAAAATTACGGGAGAAAACAGTTTGTTTGTATGTGTGCTTATATGTTTGAATGATTTCCCAATGCTTTCACTTGTATTTCAGTAATATTCCTGCAGCAGCTCAACTAATCGTCTGTTCCTGCGTTTAAGCAGTCCTTAGCTTGGGGCAAGCAGTACCTTGCCCGAGGACACTTTAACGTGACAAGCGCAGCCATTGGTAATAAAACTGCGTCTTTCGGATCATAACTCAAGCGCCTTAACCGCTGAGCCATGCAGGACCTTTAAAAGTAAACAACAATTGCTTTTGGGACAGTGAAGATCGAGATAAGACTGCATTAAACACGCCGTCTGATCTTGGATCTGCTATGTCTTTTTTTTATGGGGAGGGGGGGGGTTACAATTGAATTTTAATGACTGCATCTTCTTTACTGAATGAGTATTTCCATTCAGCTTATATGAAACTCATAATGAAACCATGTACACAGAATAAAAGTTGGTTTTAAAAAATAAACTTCTCAAGTTAATACTATAAATATAGTTTTTTTTTTTATGTAGTATCACACATTATTGCGCCTTTTTTTCTCCTCAAAACTACCCTGTAATAGGTCGAATGCTGCACTGAAACTGTGCAGGAAAATTGAGGGTGCCTTGGGACAGGCTTTTTTTCTTTTTACAATACTGCTGTTGGTTTTAAAAAACTGCTTGTGACTCACTTATTTTTTTGGTAAGGGAGTATATGCTAGAGTGTGTTTGTTTGATTTTAACCGTTACAGCTCCAAAAGCGAAAAGAGAGGCCTGTGCGGACGGTACAGATCAAGATCAGACTGCACAAAACGTGCAGTCTGATCTTTGATCTATACCGTCCGCATGTCTAATCAAGCCTAAAAGATACAAGTTGGCTTCTTTAAAAAAGAAGCCAGGAGAGGTCAGCATCATTGATTTCCAATAGTTTATTGGCTTTTAATTTCAATATATTTTGGTACATGTAAACAAACAAGTAAAAAAGCCGTAGAAACCTCATATGCTTTACATGACGCTCATTTGACCTTTTTGTCGGGTTTTCAAGTCGCATGATCTTGTCCAGCGGTCTTCTTTCTCTTTTTTTTAACGAAATTCTTCTTATTTTGTCTTCTGCTTAGATTTATTTGCTTAATGAAAAATTACAATTATTTGAGAGGTCATTTGCAGCCATGGCAAATTAATATAACAAATATTTTTTGAATTCGTCGCATTAAAATAAACCACGTCTATTTCCTGTTTCGGTTTTTTGATTTCGCTTTATTTACAAAACCATGACGAAACAGACTGTGTATCAGTACAATTTCGCAAAAAAAAATGGATTTAGACAGCAAATTCTGTGGCAGTCTGCCTTTTAAACTCACCACTTTTGGAAAGGTCTGATGACCTCTCCAATAAATCTTTCGGAGTTTCAGTGCCCTGTACTTTCAGTAGTCGAAAGAGGTCGGATTTATATGAGCCATGCTCTGTCGAAACGGGATTTGATGCACTTCCGGGATGTATTATACAAAGGAAGTCATCACATTATTATGGATCCATAACATATATTATGTATAACAACCGACTGAATCATGAGGAACACGGGTCCTTTGACACGAAGAAAATTTACTAAAAGCAAAATGTTTCGACACAGGTCAGTCTCCGCGGACTGCGCAGGCTGACCTGAGTCGATCCTTTTTGCAGATGCATTAAGTCCCATTTTCACAGAGCATGCCTGATATAATTGGCTCTGAGAGAGTCAAGAAAGCCAATTATAAGTATATGATTATTGTTTGTTTTTGCTTATTTTACCACATAATCCCGACTTGTAACGACCCTGAGAAAGAAAGCTTTTGAAAACACTGTGGAAAAAAAGAAGAAAATGCTGGTAAATGCTGGTAACCAGCATTTTCTCCTTTTCCACAATGTTTTCTACCCTTTCCAAATAAAAATTTTGAATTTTAAGTCACATATAGTTTGTCGTCTGCAAATGCTTTCAATTTGGACAAGTCTAAAATGTTATCGTTTGGTAAAGAGTTAAGGAATTAAACTTTTCGCAAAATTTTAATGATTTATATAACTCGTTTATTTTATCTTTCTTAACCTTGGCGACATAAGAACTTTTCGCAGACGGTGGAATCAAAATCTGACGACACAGAAAGTACAGTCTGATCTTGGATCTGCACCGTCTGGCAGTTTACTCTCAACTACATGTATGAAGAAAAAAAGTCTCTTTATTTGTGATAGAGTCGTAATTTGGATCCACCCAAAACAAGGAATATTCTTATTTGACAACGAGGGAGTAAATTTTTTACAATGCCAGACGACAGAATTTTAGACTTGTCCAAACTGAAAGCATTTGCAGACGACAAATTAAATGTGTCTCAAATGATGGGATTTCTCTTTGGAGGGGTGAGAATAATGTCAGAAAAGGAGACAATACTAGTTACAAGCATTTTTCCTTTTCCTACAATGTTTTGGAAAGCCTTCTCTGACATAAATTGTTTTTTTTTTCCAACGTTTTTTTTTTTCCAATACATCTTATAATCATTGGTATTTTACTTCTGTGTCACCGAACTGCTAAATCAAGTTACGTCGTATGTCATAGCCACGTGTTTGCCGTATATATCACTGGGTGAATAACGGTATTGTTGTTGTTGTTGTCAGGGTCGTTAACACTTGGGGTTATGTTGTATAGTGTTAAGAAACCGAAAACAGAAAAGCCAAGTTG
Source organism: Hippopus hippopus (assembly GCA_946811185.2). Lineage (NCBI taxonomy): Eukaryota > Metazoa > Mollusca > Bivalvia > Cardiida > Cardiidae > Hippopus > Hippopus hippopus. Next base: position 36,571,569 of record OX328097.1, read on the forward strand.
TTCTCAAGTAATTGCTATGTAATGCAACTGTAAATAACTGCAACGGGTAGGTTTTTGCTTCAGTTATGTTGGCGTTCATCACACTGTTTCCTATATGGCCTGCAATACGTGAAAAAGGACATTCGGACATTTGCGTAAAGTGTCGTCTCTGATCAGCCTGCGCAGTCCGCGCAGGCTAATCCGAAACGACACTTTCCGTTTTTATGCAATTTTCTATTTCACACAAGACTACTGTAGGATAAGATCTAATGTAGTCGTAAAGTGCTGTCTCGGATTAGCCTGCGCGGACTGCGCAGGCTGATCCGAGACGACACTTTACGCAAATGTCCGAATACCCTTTTCGCGTGTTGCAACCCATATCATATCGAAAATCTATGGAAGTTAAAATGGTATTAATGGTGTTTTCAAAGAGACTCTATTGGGTAAAGTGTTTATAATAGGATTAAGGCAAATCGTCCGAATTACAGCATTCCAACTAAAAACTTAGTTAAGTTTTTCATAGAACAAGTTACATTGTACCTATATAATTATTTAGTTATTTATCTGTCTATTATGACAACGACAGAAATTGATCCTAACAATTTCTCCTTTTTCACAAAGATTTCACATAATTCAAGTATGATTTTTGTTTGATTTTTTAGATCTTAAAATGATCCTTTTAAACTCGACTGCCACATTTTGTTTCAGAAAGTAACGCTCCAACTCTCTCAGCACCGCAGGAGAAAACAGAAGCTTTTTGCAGACGGCGTAGTTCAAGTTCAAGACAGCACAGAACGTGTAGTCTGATCTTAAATTTACACCCTTCACCTGTTTACCCAGTAAGATCGAAATCTTTCTGGGTTTCGGCGGGTGGTATATTCTGCCGTCGAAAGAAGCCGGTTTTATGTATATTAGAGTCATGCTCTGGCAAAATGGGCCTTAATTTATTTTCCTAAGACATTGTACTGAGCAAGACACCGCATAATTAGGGATCTATAACATCTACATCGTCTAACATCCGACTGAATCATAAGGTAGACTGGTCTTTCGAAACGAAGAAATTTGACCGATAGAAAGAAACTGTCGGTCCAGGTCAGCCTGCGCGAACTGCGCTGGCTTACCTGGGTCGATACTTTTTGCAGATGCATAAAGCCCCCTTTTCACAGAGCATGGCTCACTTGTATATGAGTCATGCGCTGGCAAAAGAGGGCTTAATGTATCTCCGTAATGCTCTGTAGCAAGTAAGTCATTTCGTAATAATAGATTCTAAGAATCCAATTTGTTTAACAAACGACTGAATCATGAGGTAGAATGGTGCTTTGACATGCAGAAAACTTACAGATAGCAAAAGGTTTCGGCCTATGTCAGCCTGCGCGGACTGCGCAGGCTGACGTAGGTCGATACCTTTTGCAGATGCATCAAGCCCCCTTTTCACAGAGCATGGCTCATATATAAGAGTTAATGCAGTGTGAACAGTTCTGTGACTTTTCGATTATAATGGATTAACGTGACCGATTATTCCAACTATATAATTCCATAGTTCCACTTACATTCGAATAATTTATATCTTGTTTACTTATTTATCTCTCTATCCGCTTATTTATTTCACGGATTCAACATAAATCTATTTGCTCATTCATTCGTCTATGTATTTGTCAGAAAAATAAGAGATAAAAATGATATCTACAGTTAGACTCCAGTACAACGAGTATGTTGCTTCTCGTTTTTTTTTTAATCCAAACGTGAACTCATAAATCATTTATTCTTTTTTTTTGTCAGTTTGCTGTAATCTCTATTGATTATTCTTCTTTTTTCGTGAAGAAAGTGTGAATACACGATTCTTTTTTTTTCTACGAAACGAGGTGGCAGATGTTCAGACCTCACTGACTTAACAATCTGTTGCCTCGTGAATACATCTTTACATCTTTGCTGCATGTTTTCGACTACATCGTTGCTTAAGGATAGAGCAACCTAATGGGCACCTTAATTGGATTCGTGTAACATCGCCTTTCATCGCCGAAAATCGTCCGGATTCGGCTAAGACTCAGGTAATCCGTAATTGATGCGGGGAACCAGTCTTGGCCGAATCCATACATTTTTCGGCAATGAAAGGCGATGTTACACGAATCCCATTAGGGTGCCCTATCCTTAATTCATAAACAACATCTCATGTATACCATAGCTAGACTACACCTGTGATAAAATAGCCACTGATTTTCAACCATTGTTCACATTCGTCGACAGTTCGCCAGTTCGGAAAGCTGTTTTTATTCCAAGTTCAAAATTGAAAATTCTGATTAGCTGGGACATTCTGTCTCTCTTCCCTCTTTCTCTTCCACCCTTTCGCGCTTTGTCTTACTGTCTGTCTGTCTGTCTGTCTCTGTTTCTCACCAGGCTTAGTCTTGTTCTCCTCTTCTGATTTTTTTTTCATTTTTTCTTCCTGCTACACGTTGCAAAATCGAATACGCATGGATGTAAGAATATTTTGTATGATTAGTTGATAACAAACCTATTATCATTTCAAAAGAAAAAAAGAAAACCCAAAAATCTTGATTTAGACAGGTATGTAGGCATTATACTATGAACATAGAAAGAACGGATTTTTCTGCATTTCAGCTGACTGTTTTTCAATCGATGATTGTCAAAGAAAATCGGATTTCAAGATATGAGCCATGCACTGTGAAAAAGGGGCTTAATTCATCTGCAAAAAATATCTACGCAGGTCAGCCTGCGCAGTCCGCGCAGGCTGACCTAAGCCGAAACTTTTTGCTTTATATCACTTTTCTGCATCTCAAGGGACCAGTGTACCTAATGATTTATTCGGTTTTAGATAAAATGGATTTTGTGGATCCATAATACTATCATGACTTGCTGGTATCATGCAGCACGGATATGCATTAAACCACCTTTTGCCAGGGCATAGTTTATATGTATTTTACTCGTCAATATTCGGACGACAACATTTTAGCCTAGTATAGATTGAAAGTATTTGCAGAAGACAAATTAAATTCTACTTAGAACGTAAAGTGTGTCTTTCAAAGGGTAGAAAACTTTGTGGCAAAATGACAAAATGCCGTCTAGTAGCATTTCATTCTTTTACCACATTTTTTTCAAAAGGATTCTTTCTCTGGATCATTTAAACACGGGATTGTTTGGTAAAAGATTCCAGGCATCCCGGCCAGCAAACTGGGATAAAAAGACGTTCAACGCTATATAACAAACTGAAATATACACAACGAAGATACATAAGGGTCATTTAATTGAAAAAAAAACTGTCCCCCATAGACAATTCACAGGTGTATGGCTGAACAAAAGGCACTTGGATTTTGACAGACTTCGCCTTCTATAACCTTTCAGATGGCTGTGTGTCCAACCGGATGGAAAAGTCGTTGATTTTTTTCATATTCAACGGTAATTAATATTCAATCTACGGCAGTGAATATATTGAAAGATTGATTCGTCAATGAAATCAATATCAGCTTTAAAAGAAAGGTGTGATGCTAAAATACTTTAGACCAATCACATTCGTCCAATATGGCCGAAAACGATAAAAGTAACGAGTATTTCCATTTGAGTTTAGAAATATGTGAAAACTACAGATAATTTACTCTGGGTGGTGTTCGGCAAGTTATACAACTGGTCACACTGTCTCATACATTAGATTATAGAGGGTTATGTTTGTCTAAAACCAAGCGCCTGTGCGTCAAACCCACTTCAATTCTTAGGCAGTCCATCTTTGGACGTTCTCGAAGTACATCCATTGCAAGCTCCCATATTACGACTGTAAGGCATAACTGAGGAAACATGTTAGCTAAACTGGACATTATCCCTAGCTGGAGAATCTAATGTAGGCTAAAGGTTCAGACGTACAACCTGTTACACTCATTTGCATTTACAAGAGGTCGAGTCATGAACTGTAATAATACTAGTAATCTACTAATCTTCAATTTTCTATAGTGAATGGAAAAATAACCGGTAAAGTGGGTTCTAGATATTTGTCACATGAAATATTAACTATTCATCCGAAGAATTCACCTGTAACAAGCCGATAGAACAATGAACTACATGGAACCTAATGTACTTTAATCCATAGTCATGGAGATATGGAAGGCCTTTTGTGCTTTTACTTTCATGTAGAATTTACTCCTACTTTATCAATTAACTATCCTAAAATTTTAGAGTAATATAGCAATTACAATTTTTTCCTATTAAAGTCGTTTTAGATAAGTTATATGTGACGTCAAAAGGCACTTGACGACCAAATGAGTCAAAGCTCTATATTCGCAAACCTATTTTATAGCTCGCTTACTCACACATCCGTATCAGTTCAACTACAGAAATTGATTTTGGTGGTAAAGCTAAGATTTTCTTTTAAATTTTCAGATTTAAGATCAAAAACATACTTCTTTGAACTATTTTCAACCAGAGCACACAACCCTATTAAAGCAGTATCCGGTCTCATGGAACCAATTTTCATCCCTTGTATAAACTTCTGTCAAAGTGATGTATCGGTCTCATTGATGAAAATTACAACACGTACATCGTCCTATGTTTTTGAATATCGAGCGTTATAGTTATGAGGGCCATTCCTGTAAGTCAAATTATCTCCCTTGCCACATAGAGACTAAGGGTAACCAAATAGCAGATATGTCCTATTACCTGTATGCCTTTGTTTTTTTGCCTGATTCCCTTGGGGATGTTGCAATAAATAGAATATGATTTGTTATATGGCCTGCAACACGCGAAAAGGGGCATTCGGAAAGTTGCGTAAAGTGTCGTCGCGGATCAGCCTGCGCAGTCCGCACAGACTAATCTGAAACGTAACTTTCCGTTTTTATGTAATTTTATGTATTGCGCAAGTTTACTGTAGTACAAAATCTAATGTAGTCGTAAAGTGTCGTCTAGGATTAGCCTGCGCGGACTGTGCAGGCTGATCCGAGACGACACTTTACGCAAATGTCCGAATGCCCCTTTTCGGGTGTTACAAGCCATATATGTGTAAGGTCCCCATATAATTTTGAAACAAATTCTGCCCTTCATCATCAGGAAATACGTATAATTGATTTGTGAAACAATCTAGCCAGATTTAGTTGAGCTATTATCTCAAGAACATGGCTGTGTAGTGCAAGAAAATCAAGGATAAAACCAAGCAATCCCCTCATCAGAATCAATGTAATACTGGAGGGGAATCAAATGAAATAGCTAAAGAATAGCCCTCAATGAGATACATGTACAATTTTGTTACAAAAGGTGACCAAAAAAGTCTGACATTCATTGGCTTTTGATATAGAATTTTATGAAACTTGCTTAGAAATGTCATTAAGCTTTCCCAGTGTAATCATAACATCAGAAATGAAACTTATATGAAATTCTATATATCCATACGTAGAGAAGTGGAAGCTAGAATGAACATTTTGGAAGCGAGATATTGTCGACAATTGAAATTTTATGTAGTAAATATATCGTCAAGTTTGTTTGGGGTGTAATAATGTATTTACTTGTCGGTAAATAGTGCAGTCATTCTTCAATTTCTGTGTAACAATCAATGCGTGATCTAAATACTGTCATCTCTTGTGCAGCTACTTTCTAGAGAAACAGAGGGAAGAATCAAAACAAAAACATTGAAAGAGCCAGACGTAAGGTTGCTTAGGAATGTTACAGTGTAAGCAGACAAGAAAATTAATATAATTACAAGAATAATGACCATTTCATTAAAATAGACCAGTTTTTCATGGCACTATCTTTGGCTTCAAGTTTCCCAGTCAGTTTTCTGTTACAATACAGCAATCGCAGCACGATTAGTCCAACAAATATACCTAACTGTGCCAAGAGTTTCGTTTGAATATAATCCCAGTAATTTTTCAGCTCCTGTAAAAGTTTGTCCTGAGAAAATTTGGTTGTATTTAACACCACTTTACTCCAGATCAGCTTACATCGCCCCGGGCTCGTATTCACTAACCATTTTTAAGAACGTTCTTAGTCTCATTCTCAAGAATTTTATGAATTTGAAAGTAACACATCTTTTGATTGGCTAAACCAAATATTTCAGCCAATTAGAGGTTCTGTTACTCACGAAATCTAGAATAAGACTTAGAATGAAACTAAGAATGGTTGGTAAATACGACCCTCGATCACAATCGGTCAGTGGGAAGCACCTTTTTGAAATGGCAACAATTTCTTGCTTTTTGCTTCTTAAATCGGTTGATGACCCAGACAGTATGCAGAACAAGTCTAACATCTTATTTTATTCGTTCTGGAAGACTGCCTCCTAGATACCTGTCAAGTGCTCGTACAAAGACGTTGGTAAATTGTAGCGGTTGACCTCGCTCGATGGAGGTTTGGAACCTCCCTAATGAGAGTCCGCTATCTACCATTTACCTTCTGTCTCAACCGAAAAATTCACTTTGTGGTTATCACATTTAAGTATTAACGCTCAATGCGAATGTTCATGTATACATGAAATTCAACAAACATCCTACGTTTTGCTCTAATGCTTAGGTCAAGGACGAGCCATCTCGTATTCATTGAATTCTATCAAGAGTTGTAGGTGTATACGGCTCCTGAAGACAACTGTTAACATTCGTATGTGATAGAAGAGAGTAATGTACTGTCACAAACATGCATAACTCATTTCTAAATTCTTTAATAGTTTTAGTGCAGACTACATTACATGAAAAAATCCGGATTAATAAATGATAACCAAAACGTGTTATGCAGTAAGATATACAAAAGTAAGCACTTTAGAGATGCACGGACAATAAAACCTGTTTAAACAAATAAAGAAAACAAAACAAATCCTACTGAATTAAGTCATGAAAATAAAGCTGAAATATAATAGCTTTTCGTACTATAACTAGAATTTCATGAAAATGTCACATAAAATCCTTTTACAGAGTGACAAAGATTCCGAATCAAAAGAAAAAAAAAAAAAGAATAAATTTAAGTTGTTTGTTATTAACAGTTTAACGAAATTTCAAAAGAGAGAATTGCTATCCTGAAAGACAACATTGGTAGACCAATCACTTCAAAAACCAAGCCAAACCGTCCAAACAGGGATAATATTTCACAGACAAATTATCCAACTGTGACTCTCTTTACCAAAAAGAGGAATTGTTTTTGTCTTAGATTTTCAATGTATTCAAGTTTCCAGCTGACGATTGCACGAGTGATATGTTTTCAAACGTTTTTATTTATATTTAAGCAAATAAGATAGAATAGCAACGAACATTACAACCAGTTTTTAAAAAAAATTCTATGGGAGTTATTAGATATAACATATAAGAATTTGATTACTTTCTTATTTACGTCATCTCATAATTTCATGTTTTACTTCGTCGACACTACTAAATGGCCTGCAACACGCGAAAAGTGGCATTCGGACATTTGCGTAAAGTGTCGTCTTGAATCAGCCTGCGCAGTCCGCGCAGGCTAATCCGAGAGGGCACTTTACGACTACATTAGATTTTGTGCTACAGTAGACTTGCGCAAAACAGAAAATTACATAAAAATGGAAAGTGTCGTTTCAGATTAGCATGCGCGGACTGCGCAGGCTGATCCGAGACGACACTTTACGCAAATGTTCGAATGCTCCTTTTCGCGTGTTGCAGGCCAAATAGTGTATTGTATCAGATACCGACATTAGATCAATAAGATTGCAAAGCGCAACTGATGTTTGTTTTGAGGAGATTGTAGACCAAAGATCAGACTGCCACTCTTGTGCAGTGTAATACAAAGTATTCATATACCTTGTCTGATGCATATGTATATTTTTCGGAAAATTAGTCATAAGTGAATTATTACAATGGAATGTGTGCGAAATTGCAGAAAATACTTTGAAGTATTATATAAAGAAGAAGAAACTATTCTTTGTAGTCCAGTATTATCTCTATGCAGTCATTAGTTGATGACATCATTGTAGCATATCTAGTAGCACAAAACTGGTATTTTCACTCCTTATACCTCGATCAAATAATGACAATGTTATATTGGCGTTATATTGAATTAAAAATATTAATGTTATACTTGTTTAAAAAATAATTGTACATAACAAAGAAAGTTGTTGTGTAAGTATGATCTATTCACAGTCCGACGACGAGGACGTGTCCGAATCTATCCCGATCTCGACCGTAGAGCAAGCAATTTTAGCGCCATAATGGCCTCTCCAGAAACAGTTGTCCCGTCCACCGTGGGAGTATTGTATAAAACGAACGCCCTCTCCATATCTAGTGAAACTCTCAGAGACCTGAAACAACAGCACAATTATTTAATTTTTGATGATCTCTTCATCAAACGTTACGTTTATAATCAACTAATCGTTATTGACTCCTGCGAAAATCATTATTTTTGTCAAACACATTTGCGGCCTTTCAAAGTAAAAATAGTTCAACAGTTTTAGAGTGCGATGCGAAAATTTGGCCCCTGCCCTTTACGTTTTGACATAAAACGTGGTTGTCGAGTTCTTGTAGAGGTTGTCATTCAAAGAAATACCGAAATCAAAGTATTGCATTACCATATATGTAATGTGTACACGGCAGAATCAGATGCATTCCCGAGAAAAAAAAAAAAACAGCCTGATCCATGCATTACAAACCAGGTTATTTGTAGCTGCCATTTTAACCCTTAGACTGCAAAGCGCGACTCACAGACCTTTTGCGGACAGTGTAGATCACAGAACGTGCAGATTGATGTTTGATCTACACTGTCCGATAAGTAGATATTGTCCACTAAAAGATACCTTTGAAATAGCGAAATTTGGGCTTTTACTATCGGCTCAAAAACTTCGTTTCACTTTTCTAGCAGGATAAGGGTTAGGGTAAGGTGCGGGAAATGAAGAGCAGCTTTGTCTGTTACATGAATAACGGCATCCTCAAGAATGGGATGACATTAAAATTTCACACAACTATAATAATATTGGTCTGCAACACGCGAAAAGGGACAGTCGGACATTTGCGTAAAGTTTCGTCTCGGATCAGCCTGCGCATTTTGCGCAGGCTGATCCGAGACGGCATTTTACGACTGCATTAGATTTTGTCCTACAGTAGACTTGCACAAAACAGAAATTTACTTAAAAACGAAAAATGTCGTTTTGGATTAGTCAGCGCGGAGTGCACAGACTGATCCGGAACAACACTTTACGCAAATGTCCGAATGCCCCTTTTCGCATGTTGTAGGCCATATATGAAATTCAGTTCCACATTTTTGAGTTTGGGGCTTTCCTATACTTATCCTCTAAAACAAATAACCGCCTCAGTTTCATTACAAGGACTGTCAGTGATTATCTCCCGTCGGAGGAAGTTTACATGTTAGTACAAATTGGAATGATTAAATAAAATAAACTCTACATCGGTTGAACATAAGCAAAAGTTTTATTGTTCCATTTTGCTTCATGAATTCATTCTAATATAATTCTTTTAGAACCATGATCGACGCTTTATCCATGCCTTACGTCAACTCTTATCCTGCCTGCCGTTCGGGAAGAACTTCGCAGAGCGTATAAAGCAATATCAGCCTACACATACGTGCAGTCTGATCTTGCTCTACACTCTCCGCTACTCTTTCACTAGTAACGGTCACATAAGCCCATTTCAATGCCCATAAATCTAGTAAAATATATTTGTGTATATAATCGTTAACAATAAATATATTCGGTAGGATATGGGTTCAGCATTCAAAGGGTGATGGTCCTATCGAACAAAAAAACATTGAAAGAAGATCGTATACCTCGAACCAGTCGCCACAGGCTCCTCTCTCCGCTGTAACAGAACGACTGTCTATCTCCTCCAAATCAGCATTTAGTAACTTTACCTTCAACCAGTACTGACAACCAGCATCGGAACGGACTCCAAACCTTTGTCATATATAAAACACGAACTACTTATTTGCTAAATTATCACGTGCTTTTACGACACAGATCTATAATGAATGCTTTTCAAAGCATGGAGGAAAGGGGTACTGGTATAATGGTAACTGGTCGTTTCTCCTTTTCCAAAAGTGTTTTCCACCCTTGAAAGTCACATTTTACCCGGTGGCCGATTCTAAAATTTTGTTTCTGGAAAAGCACAATCACAAATAAATGAAAAGTGGGTCTAAAAACGGCTGCAACTAAAAAGTCACTCGGCACATTTACAATATGAGTCACCGAAAAATAGTACTTGAATTTCTCCAATCATTTGCTCAGAATTGCTTTCTCTATAATATAGATAAAAAAGAAGGATCTGTGCTAAATGCTACGTAAGAACAGCTGCAATTTTTATATTTAGTAATCTGTTCCTTCAAAAACCTTCGAACAAACCGATGTTATGGCGTTTTGCTCAAATAACCAAGTTTTTATGGAATCTTTTTCAGGATACCAACAGGTAAAGAACAAACGTACATGCAAGGGAGCTACAGAAAATAAGACATTTTTCTGTAATTAATTATAGTAATTTTTCGTTAGATGTCTGCAAAATTTAGCAATTATTTGCACCTAATTCTCCAATTCTTTAGATAGTAAGACAGATTCCAGATTGTCTGTCATTTTGTCTGGCTGCTCGTCAAACCAATGTAACGGGACTTTGCTCGAATTACACAGTTTTATTTTTAATTTGAAAAGTTTTTGGGATATCAACAGATTAAGGATAATCATAGATGTAAGATAGCTACGGAAATTACGCAATTTTACAAAAAATAATTATAGTAATTATGTATTAGATGTCTTGTGAAATCTAGTATGTGTTTGCATCTAAAGTTCTCCCATTTCAGATAATACTGATTCCAGACTGTCTTTTTGTTCGTTTGCCTGTTTTAACCACTTTGGTATCAAGTAGTTGAAAAGGACGTGTTTAGTTCGGAAATAGTATCTTATTTCTCCTTTCCAAGACAGCGCACGCGGAAAGCTGTCAACGTTTAGCCTGTTTAATTAAAAAGGCATTTTACTACAGTCTGTGAACTCTTTAAAAGAAGCAAAAACTATGTATCTGTTCTCAAATCTCTGATGTCCCTTGCAAGAATAAAGGACCAGCATCAGACTGTGTTAAAAATTATATGAAGCTATGAAGTACTAGGTAGGTACATATTACATCAACGTCCGTTTATTTACCATTCTGATATCTTGATTTCTGGCTGAACCTCGTCCATAAAGTCTCCATCAAAACCTTCAAAACCAAGATCAATGATCTGCTTCTTTTCACAGTCTGCAAAGGACGTGGCCCAACAGGAATTCCCTGAAATAAGACAGAAAAATGTTCAAGTGAGTTGAATCGTATCATGAAACAAAAGAGGCATACAACTAATTATTCCAGTATTTAAGGAAGTGGCTACGTGAGACCTCCGAAAAGAAATTGCGTATGGGGAAAAAGTTATTTATAGCCGATTCTATTATGGTAATATACAGAACTTCCAATTGCTCATGATGCATGTGCTTCCTAGTTTGTTATCTTATGTATATATATCGAACAGCCATTATCTGTTAGTTTTACCTTCTGCATCGACATTCACTTCTTGTATTGATCTACAACCGCCTGCTTCTTCCTCGACTAAAAAGCCACCTCCATCCGATGCCGTCACTTCCCAGCCATCCAGACCCTCTACACATTGAAAAAGAACATTCTTAATATTAGTGATATAAAAATGCAAAAGATGCCATAAAACAATATAAGATATACGAGTCTGTACTGCAACAGTACAGAAGAAAGATAATAGCGTTCGTTAAAAAGGTTATTTCTTCGCATTTATACATTTTTTTCCATAGTCATTGATGAAATACACCAGTTAGCTCCGTATTCACCAATCGTTCTTAAGAACATTCTTTTTCTTATGCTCCAAGATTTTCAACAGTTGAAAGTAAGACAACAAGCTGCCTTACTTTCGAATTTTCAAGATTCTGAAGAGTAAGACTAAGAACTTTAAGAATGGTAGGTGAATACGGACCAGATCTTACAGTTTGGCTAAAAATACAAAAAAAGAAATGAGAGGAACAGTTGTTTTACCTATCGGTGTCCCGAAATAAAAAGTATGCCAGTCAATGTCACCTAACTTAAAACTCTTTCACGCCCAAAATGAATCATTTCGTTTCATGCTAGGAAAATGATTCGCAAAACTGACCTTTGGCGGAAGGGTTCTTTATTAGGTTCTTTCCAAAAACAGCCTGTTAAAAAAGATATATTCGAAAAAATGACAAAAATCTAATATTTTGAAGAACATCGTGCATGACAAGCTATTGATTTTATGAGACTTAACCATTTACCACACAATCCATAATTTTACGACCCTGGAGAAGAGGGCTTTTGAAAACATTGTGGGAAAAGGAGAAAATGCTGGTAACGAGCATTTTCTCCTTTTCCAATGATGTTTTCTATCCTTTCAATGACAAATATCACCATTTCAGCTCGATTTAGATTGTCAGCGGTAAATGCTTGCAATTTGGACAAGCCCAAAGTTTTATCAATTGCTATAGTAAATGTGAGTACCATTTATGCCTTTGAATTGTTCTTGACTTTTGAAACGGCGACAGGAGGGTTTTTTGAACGTTCAGGAGATAACAAACCACTTCATAAATCTGCAATGGCTATTCCAACTGCAAGGATCGAAGACCAATTTGACGACATCATCCTTGATTATGGAATTCCGAGCAGAATATATACCGAAGCTCATAATTTTAATCATTTACAATGGAAAATTTCTTGCCAAAGAAGGTCCCGCTCGACCAGTTCATATCATAGATTTTTTCGATTGACAGAAAGAATAGCAGTTTTAAAATTGAAGGTAAAGAAGTAATCTCTGAATCATTTATTTCCCCAAAAGTTTTCAACTGCAGTTTCCTGAAGGAATGTAGAGGGAAGATCGCATCTCTGCACTAGTTTGTATTCTACCTGCGAAGGAGTTGTATGGGAGACTTATAGTGAAAAGAGAGACATTATTCTGTACATGTTCTGTTTCGACCACTGCTTAAAAAAATTATTAAGATGCGGGTAATCTTATTACATGGTTATGGATATAGCACATCCATGTTTTCTAACAATAGACTGAATGATGACGCAGGCTGACATCGGTCGATACTTTCTGTAGATGCATTTAATTCCCTTTTTACAGATCATGACTTTATTACATAAGTGCTCTATCAAATATTCGAATATGGTCAATAAAGGATGTCTTAAAATACTTACATTTCTCTCGTTAGATATCCATTTTTTGCCAACAAACACTCCGGAGTTTGTCATTTTGACGCCGTAATTTCCGGCCCAGTTATTTGTGTCTTGTCCCCCATGTTTAAACTCAACAAACCTCACTCCGATTGGATAATCTTTGAACACATGACGTGCCTAGAATAAATTTTGTCATTCATTTTTTCGTGAATTTTGTACTACGTAGCATATAGCACGTACAGTTGAAGCAGTAGTATTGAGGACACTTAAAAAAAAAGTTTAATCGGCGTCCATTTCTTAGCATTCTTAGTAACTGCTTTGTCATTAGAATTAGTTACAAGTAGCCAATTTGGCTAGCCGACTAACGGTTTCGAGCCGCCAAAATTGACGTTGTTTTGTTTCCATTTACAGTATGTTATTTGCTCTAAGGATATCGGCGTGAGACCTTAAGGACCCCTACACTACTACTTATATGGAAATAAAAAGTAAGGTCTAGATTGTTAAGATTTTCTTCGGTCAATATTTGTGTATTGACTTTCTTGATCTTAACTCGCGTTTAAATAATATTTTTTGGAAAACCAGATTTACTGTTTGTCAATATATAAAATTACAAAAAAAGTCTACTTTCAGTCCTTAAAGTTCAACATTTCTTGTTGTTTTGGTGATATTTTATCGACCACGTTGGTTTTTTTTTTTCGCGCTACTTTCAAGAGAGGAAGATGTCAAAGAAAAGAAAAGCAAAACCATAGACAGTTTTATGTATTTTAAATATAGCCATATTTAGACTGATAGCTAAAGAACGCTTATGCAGTATATTTTTTTCTGAATCAAGAAACATGTTCTTGAGATTTAAGAAAGGATGTATCAAGGATACGATTGGTAAATGTAGACTAAGAATGCTAATTTCGAAATTCTTCGAAATTTGTCTTATCACATTCTTACTCAGAATAGTTCAGACCATAACATCCAATCCAACCGGATATAGATATATTGTGAATTCCGTATTTCAAAAAACGTGACAAAAGCTTCTTGCTGTAAAATATTCCTGTTAAGATGATCAAAAGTGAACCTTTGCCCAATCAGCGCCAGCGTCTCTAACATCAGCAAACTCCCATTTAACAAGCTCAGTTTCCTTGTCTTCAGCCAACAGTCTCACAGCAATATTATATCTACAGCCACAGTCAAATCGCGAAGAGTACCTGAAATAAATAGTGTACAAGGCACATACCTATTACTCCTAACTTTGGTTTTGTTGGTTAAAATAGCAATATGTGCAATTCTCAACATATTTGTTTGGCCATGAAAACCCAGTAGCGGCCAAGAGTAAATAATGCGGGTGTTGAAATGTTTCTAAATTAAGATCAAACTATTTTAAAAGGATAGACATTTTTGTGAAGACGACAATCTGTATTGTACGATCGGCCCAAGTGCTAGTCGCTGCAGGAAAATTGATTTTTAAACCAGGCATAAGTAAACAAATGATAGATTGATCTGGCAACTTTTGGCCTATTTTTAAGATTCATTTTTCCGCCAGTGACTTACACTTAAACCGACCGTTCAATAGCAAATAGTCGGAAACACAGACTTGGCTCTATTGTTTTCTCGTAACATGCAATACTATGTTAGATTACAATACCAGTCCCTGACAGTAATGTTCGGTTTTTTCTGGTCTAGTTTTCTTCCGCTGATTCCTTGCTCTATGAGATCTACAATCTGTCCTTTCTCACATAGCTGGTAACTTGTACTCCAACATGGAAGGTTTTCTACAAAAGAAAACAATATCATTATCATGAAGATCTTTCTAACCCTAAAGCGGCACCAAGCACACGAAAGTAGTATTTTATCATGAACAATGACAATGAATAATGACTCCTTGGAATCAATGTTGGCCGTGTCAACCATTCGCAACTCTTGTTATGGAGGCTTGTGTATTATTTTGTTGAGTCTTCTAAAAGAATGTTCTCAGTATCAAAGTACCCGCATAGCATAGCAGTTGACTTAAGAGTGGAAGGTAATTAACTCAAGCAACGGCTGATGCCATTTCAAATAAACATGACAATTGGTCTTACGGATTGGTACAAGAATAACAATTTTTAACTCTATATTCAACCTGGTCCTTACGGCTGGTCCATTTTTTTTTTCTCAAGGATCATTGTAATTATAACGAAAAAGCTCTAATTTTTATCCTCGCAAGGAAAGCGAAAGATGGAAAGGTGACCTTTCAGCGTATAAATTATATACGAGTAGTTACACGTGCATCCAAAATTGCAAGTTTAAAAGCATCTTAACACTTTTAATTCTTTTCTAAAATGAATGATAAATCCTAAAAACGTAATATTATACGATGTATGTCTTTGTGTCACATTAACACCTAATTGCATTCCAAATTCTTATTTGTTAACGCTGATCATTATTTCGACGATGATTAAGTGTGAATGCTACCGGTTGCTTGGGAAAAACTTTGGGCGTAGTATTGGGTAAAGAAACTACGGGAAAGCATTGTAAGGGGCCCTGGCCACCACGATATAACTGAAATAATACTGAAAACGACTTTAAACACGATAGAAATAACCAAAGAATAACAAACAAGTAAACTTTCTTAAAAAATCTCTTTAATTTTTCTGGATTACCCCACCCAAGTATAAGATTGGATACCTTCAATACTGGTAGACTCAGATATTGGTTTACATCCCTCGGGAGGTGCCTCACATTTGAAACCATCACCGCCCTCACGAAATATCTCCCAGTCATTCAGACCGTCTGTGGAAAGAGTACAATCAACTATCACAATATAAGTGTAGAAGTCTACCTTTCTTCTGTTCGGTGTATTTCTCGTGTTTTCAGTAAAATCTATCTATAATTTCGAAGCAGGTCGGATAAAGAAATGATTATAAATTGCTAGTGATTGCCTTATAGATTATAAGAAAAAAACTTGCAACTTCAGTACACCTTACAAGAATAAATGTAGAGATTTATCAGGGAAGTAGTGTTTAAACAGTGCAGCAGGGGTCATTATTACGAGATCGATCAACTCAACTCAACATTTTATTCATATTGTAGGCCTCTGGCCTAAAATACATAAATATACAAATATAATACATATAGGTCTCTTGACCCTTTACAAACAATTCTGGTTTTTACCAGCCTTAGTAAATAGCCTTTTCTAGACATACGTGTTAAAAGAAGAAAACAAGCTAACAAGTATTTTCCAGCCTTGGTAAATAGCCTTTTCTAGACATATGTGCTAAAAGAAGAAATCAAGCTAACCAGTATTTTCCTCTTTTATCACAAATTTTCTACCTTTTACAAAGCAACTACCATTACTGAAACCATATATAAGCCAATGTCTATCCGTAATCAGAATGGACAAGTATGAAACATTATCATGTGGTATATAAGTAAACAGTGGTGCCATTACTCTAATATAAATTATACATAAACATAAATACATGAATTTGTTTTTGGTATTGAAATCCCTCTAAATTGAAAGTATCTGAATGCTTTCTGAACATACAACAATAAAACAATATCATGAAGAGAAAAGGTTAATCCCTAATCTGCTAAATAAGCTAATGAAACTTTCCAGCCAACACAAACACACTTTAAAAATTCACTTTCAAAGTTATTAACTGTGGAAAAAACATCTTTCCTTTAAACAGTACAAATTGAAGATCAGACCACAAGTTCTGTACAGTCTGATCTTCTCTACACTGGCCACAAAGGTGCCATAAGTCATGCTTACCAGCCCAATGGTTAATTAGTAGCGCCATTACTCAAAATTTGTAGTATGAAATGTAGTAAACATAATCATTGATTTTTATGGTTAAATAGTCAGTAGAGCTCATCAAATTATCAATCTATATTAATGGCCATTTACAAAAAAAATGTTTGCTAAAAGTATTACTACTCAGCAGCACTTGCCTCTCTTATCACAAAATTCTACCCCCAAAAAGGTAACTATCTTGAAACCACATAAAATCTAATGTCTCTGAATGCTTTAAGAATGGGCAAGTATAAAACAATGTCATGAGGTGAATAAGTGTACATCTGTAGAGAAACCTTTTCCAAAGACATGTCCGTTTCCGGGAATTCTATCACCTCATAGTATTTGAGTAATCGATATTTCAGTGTACTGTGGCATCTATTTGATCCTTGGCAGTCATCTTATGGTAACATTCTTTTCGACATTTATGATTAAACTAACTTCAAGTAACTCCTACTAATGTCTTGATCCTGTAGTCCTCCAAGGGGTCAATGGCGTTAGATGTTTATTCAAAAGCTTCTTGATGCGACCTTTCCTGGCCGCGTTCGTCGCGTGGATTTTTCCCTTGAGTAAGGCAACTCCATCCAAGCACTTGTGAAAGTAGCAAGAGATGACTCAATGAGATATAGTCTTGACAAAACTGAAATACTGAACATTGAAAGCATAAATCAAACTTTCACATCCGTTATAGGCCAGTGTTTTTGTTGGCACAAAACAACTTGGTGCTTTTGCTGAAAGTGTATATCAAGGTAGAATATTTAAAGCGAGAGAAAAAAATTAAGAAACATTAGTTAAGGAAATTAAACAGAAAAACCTACCCTTTGCCAAAGGATTCTTTAAAAGGTTCTTTCGGGCAGCCTGTAAGAAAAACATGGCCAAGAAAATAACAAAAATAAATCGGCTTGTATTCAAAATATTACATACCACAAGAAATTTATGGATTTTAAGTGGTCCATGAAAGAGAAATTCTCCGATTATTTTTCCTTGAACTATTTCATTTTCTTGAGAGACAACAATATCTAGATACATGTGTTGATCAGAACAAAACTGAATGCAATAGGCCAAAGATTGGTCTTTGGACTAAAGCTTATAATGGACCATGTAGAATAGCTAAAAAATCCTTACACTTTTCTCATCAAATTTCCTCTTCTTGCCAACAACTACTCCGGAGTTCGTCATTTTGACACCGTAATGCCCAGCCCAGTTTTTGGTGTCTTGTCCGCCGTGTTTGAATTCAACAAACCTCACTCCGGTCGGGTAATTTTTAAACACGTGATATGCCTGGAATATATATTTTTATCATTTCTCTCACGTTTACGGGTCGCTTTGCAATATTAAAGGCAATTCAAAAATGGTGAATTTTGAGGAATCAACCAGTCTCCATATCGAATAATGCTTTACTGCATGTCTTTATGGCCAAAATTTGATTGGTGAAAATGTGGTATAATTTTTTCTAAAGCTTTGAAACAAGATTATATTGCGTCGTAGGTACTTAAACCGTCAGACAGAATATATCTTCGAGACGCAAAGGACAAGTTAAGCTGTTATCGTGGTGAACACATATCAAGAGCAGATAGAAAGCTAATAGGAGTATGATCTTGAATCTATATGTACACTGTCAGATATTTCCTGAGATAATATTAATAAAAAAGCCTTTAACTTCGCATATCACCTTCTCTTCAATAATATATCAATTTCTCATTTTTGGAGCTCAAAGGATTATGCACGGTGGTGTGTAATCAAAATAGCTGAGAGAATATGGGAGAGTTACAGATGAAAGTTACAGAATTTGTTGTATTATAAGTCCTCTATTCTGAAATCAAGTAACTTGAAGAGTTCCACTGATGGAAATAAGAAGTATTGGGAAATGCAGGCTCGTATTTCTTATGGTGTCGCACCACTGCGAGACGGCTTCCGGGTCGTGGTAGTCAAAAATTTTGCAGTAGCACTTTTGTTGCACTGTTTCATAGAGCTAAGAGGGCTTATGATATATAATTTAGATTTGCTTCAAATTTAGGCAGTGGGGGACCACTTAGATATGTTTTTATTGTGTATTGAGTGGACTATTTTGTGTCACCGGAGGAACAAAAAATTGGAGTCAAGGCGGTGAACAGGTGTTTTTGAAAGGAAAAATTCTAGGGTGCCCGTGTTTGTTGGGATTTCGCGAAAAACGCAACCGTTCACATGTTGTATTTAATGCATTTTTCAGGAGTATAGGCGTACTTTAGACAGCAAGAGACGGAAAGGCAAAAGGTTTGCCATTAAGCGATCTGTGAAGCTTCAAAGATGGTCGATTTCACTCTATTTTCAATATGGCAAAAAACCCGTGGTATGACATCTAATCTGAGAATTCATATACTGTTGTTTTGTCACATTTGTTCTCAAATTATTTAGTATCTAAAAAGTAGACCAAGATGTCGATAACAATATGTATGCACGTTCTAAAGTGCGCCATACAGCAACTACAGATAAATTTTGTGCAATAGATTATTCCCATCAACATGAACATAAATAAATAAACAGAACCTTTGCCCAATCAGCGCCAGCGTCTTTAACATCAGCAAATTCCCACTTAACAAGTTCAGTTTCCTTGTCTTCAGCCAACAACCTTACAGTGATGCTGTATCTACAGCCACAGTCAAATCGCGGAGTGTACCTGAAATAAATAGTGGATAGGATAAACAGACGAGTGTGACAGGAGTTGGGGATCGGAGATAGAAATCGGACTTCGTAACTTATATTAGGGGTTGTCTCAATATTGACATACACCATCAGTGTCCATTTTTGAATGCAGTCAAATGCCTTTCATTTATATTGGGAAGAAAATTATGATTCAAAAGGGCAACATATTTTTTGCAAGAATTACGCGGAAATCGTTGAAATTAAGGGGCACTGTTGCTGTTTAAGACCGAATGAATTAGAATAAAAAATAGGTTGTCATTTTTTAATTGACAATTTGACCCGGATTTTAAATATCCGGCATTACAACAAAAATTTAGTTAGATACGGAACTGCTTATTTCGAGATCTGTAAGAACCCTTGGCAGTTTTTGTTTTCTTGAAAAATTGATTAGATCTAAACAGTTCACAATTTTCCCGTGCAAGAAGAGAAAGGGATCTATTTCTTTTCAGGCCAGGTTGATGCTGGCATGGTTCACATGTATCTTCCTCCATCGATTGTGCCTTCAAGACTGGTGCCACCTTCACCTGCCGCACTTCATCTGGTTGAGTTGATGGACAAGCTACCGACTGAATTTTGGACCCACCTGCTTAGCCACCAGTTGCTCTTGCTGAACGGCTGGATAAGCCGCTAGCTGAACTGTAACGGCCTGAACTTGAGGCTGCAATGCTGACCAAAACGCAGCCTCTCCAGTCTCAGGGGAATAAGATACGAAGCCGCATTCCAACTCCGATCTCCGACTCAGGTTATACATGTCTTATAGATATAATTGTGGTTATACACCTCTTAATGCTACAATTATTTGTGCCTTGAGCACTAGCTGTTCTTGAACATTTTCATAAATTTTAATGAGCTTTCGCACTTTACAAGTATTCACTTTCAGGCATATTGTTTAATTTGCTTTGACATAAGCATGTTTCCTGTTGTTGCTATTTTTGTGAATGTTTGTCAAAAGAGATAATATTGCAAGGATGTTATACCAGTCCCTGATGCTAATTTTCGGTTTCTTCCTGTCCAGTTTTCTTTCTTTAATTCCTTGTGCAACCAGGCTTACAATCTGTCCTTTTTCACATGGCTGGTAACTTGTACTCCAGCATGGAAGGTTATCTAAAAAAGAAACCAACATCAGCATTGACACTTTTCTTGCTTTGTCGAAAGTTAGTCAAATGGTAGATGATAGAAAGGGATTCTGCTATTTTTGTAATGGTTTTTAACTAAAGTGGGAAGCAATCATCACTGAGCCAGAAATTCTCAACCTTGCAGTGCAGGCATGTGCATTACCAACATGGGCTCGTCTTCTTAAAAAGTGTTATCTGTATCAAACTGATCGCCTCGAAATCATAGCAGCAGATTTAAGAGAGTAAGACATATGATTCAAGCATCTGGGCCCGTATTCACCAACCATTCTTTATAACATTATTAGATCTAGTCCTGTTCTCCAAGACTTTCTAAAAAGTTTACGATCACAAAGGTTCTTCTCAGGACGTCGCATTCTTAAAGCTGAGCTAAGATAAAAGAATGACATAGAACTATATTTACCTCTCCACTCAACAAATTTGATAACATTACTCCCCTTTTATATTTCTTTTTATGGTTCCATCCCGGAAATACATTTTATTTAAATCTTAGCAGGAAAGAAATGGATTAATGTCGTAGCTTGTAGAACCAAAATCACGTCAATATTACTTTTTGTTAATTGTTAATGAAACTCAAAACGAACCACTTTATATATGCGATTTTCGATTTGTGTCACATATTACCCTTTGTTGGTAATGAAAGAAACCCTAGGTTTGGATTTCATACTTAAATTACGATACGTTTTGAAAGATGGGATACCTTCAATGTTGGTGGATTGATTTATCGGTTTACATCCCTCGGGAGGTTCCTCACAATTGAAACCATCCCCGCCCTCACAAATGATCTCCCAATCATTCAGGCCATCTGTGAAAAAGAAAATAAATAAAAAATAAAAATAAAATAAACACAATCAAATATTACAAGTGGAGGGAATCTACCTACCTTTCTTTCAGTAAAAAAAGATATTTTCAATCTTTGTAAAAGCTGACCATAGATTAGAAGCGACTCGGATAAAGGGACAGGTTTGAATTGCCTGGTAATGCTAAATTGGTCATGGAAAAACGCACTTGCAACTTGAACATGCCTTACAAAAAGACATGTAGACATTTATCAGGTTACGAGTCATCAAACAGTGCAGCAGCGGTTCTTTGGCCAACCATGTATAACTAAGAACTGTCGCAACACCTTTTCCAAAGACGTGTCCGTTTGTACAGTGAACTGTTGGACTTCAAAATAATTAAATAATTGATAAATTACTGTTCGATGACATCTACCTGTTCATAGCAGACCATCTCACAGTTTAATATTTTTTGCATCTGAATTTGCAGTTTAAATATAGATCACTTTATATAACTCATTCTGGAATACCTATGTTTCTCTGTGGGTAAAAAAACACAGCTCATCGGCAAATAAAGAAACGTCTTAAACAAGATGAAGTTGTAGATTGAACTGCCCGTGCAATGTAGTGCATTTTGACCTTGGTCTAACTCGTGCGCGAAGCTGCTTCTGTTTGCTATGACGGCGAAAGGGTTGGAAAAGCAATTGTTAATCTTAAAATACAATTGCAATGAAAAACTAACCTTTGGCCCTCGGGTTCTTTAACAAATTCCTTCCAATAGCCTGTAAAAAAAAACATCGCTTTGAAAAAGGCTGTATAAAAAATACCTTATATTCTCTCACATTTTCGTCGCTAGACCATAAAGTAAAGGAGAAACAAATTGACACAGATCTAGCTATAGTAGAATTGGAAAACTATGAATAGTATCGATATAAATCCATTACCCCATTACCATGGTATTCGCTTTTTTCAGACATGCTGCTTAGTTAAAGGATACGAGTCCATTTAAGTATGGAAAACTGGAAAACATCTCAAGCGAATAGCAGCGATCACTTTTAAAAAGCCACTATTGATTATAGAACTAAATTACATTCGTGTTTGCATACAATCATGTCTAAATAGCGATGGGTGAACACGTGGTACAGGTGTACAAAAAATTGTATGACACATTTACAGACATCAGTTTGCTTGAAATTGTCATAAGCTGTATTACTTGCAGGGGCGTCAAAACTAGTTCTTACGTGGTACTTTTTTCTATCAACGGAGCTCCATATTTTCAAGTAAGTCTCAAAAGCTTGGTGCAAGAATACTTACATTTTTCTGATCGGATTTCCGTTTCTTACCCACAAATACTCCAGAATTTGTCATTTTGACACCGTAATGCCCAGCCCAGTAGTTAGTGTCTTGTCCACCATGTTTGAATTCAACAAACCTAACCCCAGTAGGATAATTTCTGAACACGTGACGTGCCTAGAACAGATAGTTTTAGCAGTCAATGTCATTATATCTTGGTAGTTAAACAGAATTTAAACCTTGTAGCACTGAGCCCGGATTTAATGGCTTATGCAGACAGTGTCAGGCTGCACAGAAAGTACAGTCTGACCTTGGAACTACATTGTCTTCTTCTATGCCAAAAATTCAGACTAAAACAGCATTGAAAATGCAATTTATGCATGCCCAGTACTGACTTGGAATGTCTTATTTAACCCTTTACCTAATATGCCAATTTGAGGCTCTTCCATTTCAGCAGCAAATAAAGATATGATGTCAAAAATATGGACAAATGAGGATACAAATATCTGTTTGAGTGGAAAACATTGTGGGAAAAGGAGAAATTGCTCGTTACGAACAATTTCTCCTTTTCCCACAATGTTTTCAAAAGCTGTCTGTTGTTGATACGTCAAAATGAGTATCTATGGAGTAAAGGGTTAATTATCTGAGCCCAACAAAGGTTAAAAACATTGTGAAACAGGAGAATGTTCTCAGTAGGAGCAAATTATCCATTTGTCATGTCACATGGCTTGTTTTTTTTATATTTAAGTCATACTCAGTGGTAAGGGGGCTTAATGCATCTGCAAATTGTATAGACCCATGTCAGCCTGCGTAGTCCACGCAGGCTAACATGGTTCGAAACTTTTTGCTATTGGTCAATTTTCTGTGTGCCAAAGGATCATTTTACCTTCAGATCAAGTCGATTTTTAGACAAAATTGATTTCATGGATTCATTATTATATGATGCCTTGCTTGGTATAATTCATCATGGAGGTGCATCATGCCCCCTTTTGCCAGAGCAGTGCTCATTTGTTAGACGTCCTAAATATGTCAATTTCACTTAAAAAAGGTAAAGAAGACTTGTATGTATCATAAAATGCGTAGGTAGGAAATGTAGATATAAAACGGTTGCAATGGAAAAGGGGAGTAAATCTGGGTATTACATAGATGTTAAATTTTGCCAGCTTGCTTATTAACTCCCCTTATCTGATCCTATATTTGACCACTGACAAATGTGTGAAACGTAAATGTGTGCAGAGAAACATGTATAGGCTTTGGTTTCCATTGTGCATGATTAATTCTAAAATCAGGGAAATTAGTTCTTCTTAGCCTCAACTAATCAGAAGACGTGTTCTTAGAATTTGAAAGAAGGTAAACAATTAATTGAAGAATTCAACAATAAAATTCAGGTCAAGATACATATAAAATGTATTAACGGAACGCGATAACCGTGGCCCTTGTTTTCATTAATTAAGATCATTCTATCTTCGTATACGGGAAGAACAGGTAAATTATCCGATAATTTTAGTTAAAATGTACATTGAAAAGGCTTAAACATTTTACAAGCTATAGCTTCTACTAAGCGAGCAGTGGTGTAATGGATAAAATCCATGCCTTTCAAACCGGCTATCCTGGTTCGAGCCGTAAGGCCCACCTTTTTTAGGGCAAAAGTTATATACTTTTTCGGTTTTCTCCTTTCTTTTCTTTTCCTTGTTTGATTGTCTTTTGTGTTTCTTTTTCTTTTCTTCTTTTTTTTAGACGTGTATGTCTTTTTGTCATTGATATTGTTTTGTTATTATTACATTTTATTCTAATTCCTTTTATTCTTCTTGTTTTAAAGCATATTTCCATATGACTGACACAACAATAAAATGATAAGTGCGCAACTCTCATCCCGTGCACTGGCGGCATCGGTACTCGCTTTATTTTCACTGGCCATATCGGTACCCTGAGGCTCTTAACATTCAGTATCTGTTGCTTCTTCGTCGCTGACCGCAATTATTCACTGCTCACAGGCTTCTTGAACTACAAAGTCGGCTTTAAAAAAATATTTATTCTTCTAAGACCGCACGTCTGCAGTAAGTTTTACTTTTGAGAACTACTACAATCTGAGTGGTAAAGTTACTGCAGATACGCGGTCGTAGTAGAATGAATATTTTCTTAAAAGCAGAAATTGCAGTTCAAGAAGCCTGTGAGAAGTGAATCAGATTGTAGTAGTTCTCAAGCCGTTCCGTTCCACTGGTGCTTCAAATTAAATCCTTGTCCAGACAAGCTTCCGAGATGCTTAAGTTCCCAACTGTAGGGAAAAGTGAGTAGACATGTCTCTCCCGTCAAAGCCATGAAACAGGAAGAAAACTAGTAGCCAGAAATTTGTGGCTTTAGTCATCTTAGAAGTCTAAAACAATAAGCTATTTCTGGCATCAATTCCTCTACAAGAAATGTCTTGGTTCGTTTTTCCCAAATTTCACAAGGATGAATAAGCAATTTCGTGTGATGTCAATCAAATATGAATGAGACTACTAATTACATGTATAAATATTCACTATCATATCATAAAAAAATAGTGTAACCATTGACTTGGCTTAAAAAAACAATTGCTTGATTTAAAAAAAAATCCTGTGACTCGAACTCGATCCGCATGGGTGGCAGCAGAGTCGCTATGACCACTGCACCACAGCTCTATTAGCAGGTTTAGGTTAAAATTTACCAATAAGTAACTGCTTTGTCCCTGGTATTCCCTATTTGAATGCTTTGAACTGATCCAGTGTTTCTAAACAAAGGCCACAATTATCGCTTTTTGTTAGTAAGACCTACAGTTTCACAAACATGGACTAGTTTGAATGTTAAAGAATATTTCAAAAGAAATCTTTCAAAATGAATAGATATAACCTTTGTCCAATCATCGCCCTCGTTTTTAGTATCTTTAAACTCCCACTTATCGAGTTCAGTTGTTTTATCAACAGCCAAAAGTCTAGCAGTGATATTGTATACACAGCCGCAGTCAAATCGCGGAGAGTACCTAAAATGAATATCATACAAGGTTATAGTTTAGTGGGAAAATTCCAACTACTAAAAATACTGGTTCTTCACCCAAACAAAATTTAGTTTAATTTAGTTATAAAAGTTAATGGTTTTTAGAAGTTTTTAGTTGAATTTAGTTATAAAATTTAATGGCTTTTAGAAGTTTTTAGGTGATGACCTTTCACCTTCTTATGCCAACCGACAGACTGATGCACTTCTGCGTTGGTATTTGCTACGTTTTTTAGATGAACAGGTCATGAACAGTTTTCTTGATTTTTGAGCTTCAGGCAGAAAATATGAGCCATGGTCTGTAGAAGGTGGGCTTAATGCATCTGCAAAAAGTTTCGACACATATTAGCCTGCGCAGTGCGCGCAGACTGACATGGGTCTAAAAGGTTTTTTTTTTTTCCTCCAGATTCACTTGATTGTTAAACAAAGTGGATTTTATGGATATATAATTATGTGATGACTTGCTTGGTACATTGTAAGATATACATGACGGAGATGCGTTAAGCCCCTTTTTACCAAAGCATAACTCTTATAATTAGTTCGTTATACCAGTCCCTGACGGTAATTAGCGGCTTCCTCTCATCCAGGCTTCTTTCACTTATTCCCTGCTCTAATAGATCCACAATCTGTCCTTTCTCACACAGGTCGTGACTCGTACTCCAACAAGGAAGGTTGCCTGAAACCGACCATAGTACAATTATCATATTAAGCCTTTACCAAACATTCCCTGGTTTTTACGACCCAGAGGAAGAAGCCTTCTGAAAACATTGTGGGAAAAGGAGAAAATGCTGGTAACCAGCATTTTCTCCTTTTCCTACAAGGTTTTCTACTCTTCCAAAGTCAAATTTCAATTTTTGAGTCAGGTTTATTTTGTCGTCTGCAAATGCTTTCAATTTGGACAAGTCTAAAATTTTGTTGTTTGGTAAAGGGTTAATGAACACTTTTTAAATCCCCATACTCTTCCAGGCACAATTTTGTTTCATTTGCTGGCACGTGTGGGTAAAGAAACGAATTCAACGTGTGCTCGTGTTCCGTATTCACCAACCATTCTTAAGTTCGTTGTACGTCTTCTTCTAGATTTAGAGATTAAAACAACTTCCATTTGGTTTAGCCAATCAGAACT
This sequence comes from Hippopus hippopus, assembly GCA_946811185.2. NCBI lineage: Eukaryota > Metazoa > Mollusca > Bivalvia > Cardiida > Cardiidae > Hippopus > Hippopus hippopus. Next base: position 36,598,451 of record OX328097.1, read on the forward strand.
TGTATAACTTTCAAATTTAGAAAGTTCTTGTGAATAACACCAAGATTGTTAAAAAAAAAAATGGTTGATGAATATGGACCCTGGCCCCGTGCTTATAAAAAAAATTTGAGAAAGATCGTATGCTCAGCATGAAACCACACTCAACGGCTTGAGTTTTGCTTACGGGAGTTTTGGACTCAGACGATGCTTATAAACGTCGCTTGAGAACGCTCTCAGCTGAGCACAGAACGCACTAATACATTTGTGAACGTAAGCGACTCAACATCTAAGAATAACGAATACCACAGGATTCGGCCCCAAGAAAATTCGACATAGCTTGTCACGATTTATGGTAGATTCGGAAAATGGCACGTTTGTTGTTAATTATCCATATAGTAAATGAATTGGAAGTTTCCATAACACAGAAAGTAACATTACCATAAAAGCTCAGTACACTTTTGATACTTCTTCTATTTTGTTTCTTTAGTGTTTCCAAGACTTCCTTTCTTTCCCCCCCCCCTTCTTTACTGTTTAAGCAGGCCTAGTTTTAACATTGGTGCGGTTGTCACTGAATGAGTTTTTCTCCGATGGTTGGAGAAAGGCAGGTGTTGGTGATAAAGCCAGGTGGTGTGATAAAAACCATTGTGAAGAATTTCTTTCCACTATCATAACCTATAAATCTTCAAATCAATTAACGCTCCACACCCTTATACCGTGCTTATAAAACTTTTTTGAGCACAATCTCATGCTCAAGGTCGGATTCTTGCTCGACTCTGAGTCCGAGTCAGCGGAGTATAAAAAGTCGTATCTTGGATCTGCACTGTCCAACACTTTACGAGTCGAATCAGTAATCAAGTACGACATTTTATTGGTTTGGTTTGTATTGGAGTTTAACGCCATTTTAACAGCTTGGGTCATATCATGGCGGTCAGTGACGCAACCATGTGTTTCCTGGCTTTCTCAGACCAGTACTGACGCAACTTTCTTTCCAAAGCCACTGACTACTTTTCTCACATGCATCAGATGTGAGAGGCGAAAAATCGCCGGAAAGAAGGTTCGCCGCAACCGGGACGACTTTCTATACTCCGCTTTTGACGGATTGGAAAACATCGGGGGAAAATGGGCAGCTGCTTCTAAGAACCATACACAAACAACGTTTTATATACTATGAAAAACGATCTATAGCTCTCTTTCCAGCGGTTGTCCTATACGCACAGTTCAATACTTTGTTTTTCTGTCGATGCCCTACGTTGCAGTGGTAAGGGTGTGTGACTGATGCTAGAGATAGGGAAGTATATTTACTGTAAAGTTATGGTTATGGTGTAGGAAAGGTCTGTGAGGATATAGATTTTTTTTTCACATTTTTAGGAGAAAAATGTAATTCCTGGTATGAAATGACATGCCATGACATGAAATAACATAAGATAATTTTTAACATAACATTTATTTGTTTCACGTATGTAAAACATACATTATGGTAATTAAAGTGGTTATTACATGGTACAGAGATCAGATATTGTGATGGGACCTTGAAAGTACAGATCCTGTGGAGGAGGGATAGAAAATAGAGTGGAGAGGACATGAAAAGGGAGGGTAATTTTGTTCATATCGGGAAAATCGATTAAAAGCTAGTATACGAGGTAGATACAAACAGGTACAAATACATGTGAACCATGCTCTGACAAAAGGGGGCTTAATGCATCTCCGTGATGCAGAATACCAAGCAAGTCATCACATGATCGTGGATCCGTAATATGCATTTTGTCTAACAATCAACAGAACCATGAGGTAGGCTGGTCCTTTGACATACCGAAAATTGACCAACAGCGAAAGATTTCGGCCCAGGTCAGCCTGCGCAGTCCGCGCAGGCTGATCTGGATCGATACTTTTCGCAGATACATTAAGCCCCTTTTCCACAGAGCATGGCTCATGTCTTGAAATGCTCATAAGTAAATAATAACTTTTAGTTTTATACGATATAATCATAGACAAATTTTGCATCCGATGTAAGCTATATTAACCAATGAGTTCAATGAGAAACCGATCATCACGAACAATATTTTCTTCAACTCATTATAAGAGTGTCGGGTATACCGGTATGCTGACGTAAAACAGTTTATAAAGTGACAGAACTTTATTCCATAGTTCCAATGCAAATCAGTTCACCCTAGCTTCATAGAGATGTATATTCATTTAGAGACGCATTATAGACTAGTGGAAAGTGTAGACGTGGCTCAAGCTTTGTCACCCTGAAGGAGCCATGATCACTCATGATGATATTAGCTGTAATGTCTCTAAAAATAAATAACTGATAAATCCCTGTAAATTATGGGAGGGTAAATAATATACTAGCGGCCTTTTGGCAAAAGGGGGTTTAATGCATTTCCTTGATGCAGTATACCAAGCAATTCATCAAATAATTATGGATCTATAAAGTCCATTTTCTCTAACAACCAACTAAATCTGGAGGTAAAATGGTCCTTTGACATGCAAAAAATTGACCAAAAGCAAAACTGTGGACTGTGCAGGCTGACTTTGATCGATACTTTCTGTAGATGCATTAAGCCCCCTTTTCACAAAGCATGTCTCTCTCTGCTCTTGAAGACAAAAATAAAAGCCAAATAGCCGGGCTAATGTACACCAGATGAGACTTCCAAGGACCTGTTCAAAGGCTCTTGGATTTTGACATGCTTCGCCTTTTATAACTTAATATTCAAGGCAGGGTGTCCAACTGTTGGCCTATAACTGGACCCCCTAACAATGGGCGGTGTGTTTTCCATACATTTATTTACGTTAAGTACGAGCTTTGCTCTGGCAAAATGGGGCTCAATGCATCTCCTTGATGCATTATAGAAAGCAAGTCAACACATAATTATGGATCAATGAAATCTATTTTGTCTAAAAACCTACTAAATCCCGGGGACGACTGGCCCTTGGACATGCAGAAAATTGACCAGCAGCAAAAGTTTTCGACTCATGTCAGCCTGTGCGGACTGCGCAGGCTGACATGGGTCGATACTTTTTGCATATACATTAAGCCCCCTTTTCACATAGCATGGTTCATATGTGTCTGTCTATATTTTCCTTTCTTGGCATGAGCTCTTGTATTTGTGACTCATCTACGATTATTATTATACTGCAAAGAAATTTCTCGTGATCTGATTGGATAATATGCCCCAAACATATATATCATGTACACTGGCAAAACCAACGTAAAAGCAGTTTCCGTTTCGGGAGCCCCGTAGACATGACTACACTATCAACACAGCATCCAAAATGGCGGCGTCGATCAAGATTAACATCAAGATTATGCGCCAAGCTGCACGTTTTAGCACGTATTACCAAGGTTTCAGTGACTTCAGTTCCCAGTGACGTCAGTTTTCATTGAATTGGGGCACTCAGAAGGGAAATTCTACTTCGTCAGCGTACTCAATTTTTTAAACCAAAAAACAGGTAAAATTCGCTTGACAAACGTTGGAATGGTAAAACTTTGCAGTATAATAAAATCGTTGTACAGTCAGGTGGCAGGGGACTTGGAAACTTGTTCACGGCTGTGGTGAATCATGTAGCCATCTCGCCTTCGGCTCGGGGCGACATGATTCACCACAGCCGTGAACAAGTTTCCAAGTCCCCTGCCACCTGACCGTACAACTAATAATGTCCTTGGTTGAAACCCTGCACTTAACCCAATACTGTACTTGCTAATTTGGAACCAAACCAAAGCTATTACAAATCGTGGAAATTGCAAAATTTAAAGAAAACTATCATTTTTAATGACAGAGAAAATATTTCGAAAAAGGCACAATAATTGATTATAAAAATCAATCGCTCATTTTCTATCAATCTTTAATAAAGCTGTCTATTGTAGGGGCGTAAAAGAGTCGCTCTGTACATTAACGGGTTAACTTTACTTCAATATTGTGCCTACGTTAACAGTGAGAATTACATTTGTTAAAAGGTAAAACTTAATTGTATCAACGCCAAACATATCAACTCGCACTCTTGGTTGGCCCTAAACCCAATCCACTGAAACTCACACAGATTCTTATGATATGGCCTGCAACACGCGAACAGGGGCATTCGGATATTAGCGTAAAGTGTCGTCTCGGATCAGCCTGCGCAGTCCGCGCAGGCTAATCCGAAACGACACTTTCCGTTTTTATGTAATTTTCTGTTTTGCGTAATTCTACTGAAGAACAAAATCGATTGTGGTCGTAAAGTGCCGTCTCGGATTAGCCTGCGCGGACTGCGCAGGCTGATCCGAGATGACACTTTACGCAAATGTCCGAATGCCCCTTTTCGCGTGTTGCACGCCATAATATAGTCTTGTCTAAACAAGCGGACAGTATTGACCTAACATCAGGCTGCACGTTCTGTGCAGTCTGATCTTGATCTATGCCGTTTACAAAAGACATTTTTTTCGCCTACAACGCTGAAAAGGTTAACTGTTTCACATGATGACAAAAATTTGGATTCGTCAATACTGAAAGTGTTGTAGACGACAAATTAAATGTTGCTCAAATGATAGATTATTTTCTTAAACCTTTGAAGGTTAGAAATACTGTGGATAAAGGAGGAAAACCCTGGTTACAAGCAGATTCAAGTTTGCCCTCAATGTTTTCATAGGGCGTTTTCCCCCAAGGTTGTAAAAAGCATAGGATCGTTTGGTAAAGGGTTGTTAAAAAGTTGTGCATAATATTACAAGGATTTCTCCCAACCATATTTCAAGTGACCTTGCAAAACATCTTCGCTAGCCAAGGTGACGATCACTAAGTGGATTTTAAGATTCACGTAGTGATCGTCACCTTGGCTAGCGAAGATGCTTGCAAAATTACCAGCATTTATTTCTATATCCACGGTGTTGAAAAAAAAGTATTTCCAATGGTTGTAAAAAGGCAAATTATCGTATGGTAAAGGGTTTCTTCAAACTTTTGCACGTATTTCAATATCTTTTTTTCAACCAAATTTCAAGTGACCTTGTAATCTTACAAATATCACCGTGAATTTGTAAGTTGAGAGGCATATCTATAGAAATAACTCCACACCGTTTTGTATAATGGTTGCTCTAAACTCCTTTGTCCGTTCGGCGCCAACGTTGAATTTTTGGTTACTCTCGAGAAGAGTGTAGATCAAGATCACACTGCACATAACGTGCAGTCTGATCTTGTTTCTACACTTTGTGATATTTTGTGAGATATTCTGACAGAAAGAAAAATAGTTTTGATATAGGAAAAAACATATGTGTGCCTTATTATATGCTGCAAAAATAATATATTTCACTGAACTCTTAGGATGCTAAGCGCGACTTAATGTCTTTTTGCGGACAGTGTAGATCAAGATCAGACTGCCCAGAACGTGCAGTCTGATCTTGGATCTACACTGTCCGATAAGGGGATATCTATCCTTAAAGAAAATAACCTTAGAAATAGGAAAATTTAGGTTTTTACTATCGGCTTGAAAATTAATTTCTTTTATTTAGCAGGATAAGGGTTAATTGGACTTAAGTCTTTTCCAGACAAGAAAATTGTAGAAATTGTGGACTTGTCCAAACTGAAAGCACTAGCAGACATCAAATTAGATATGGCTCAGATGATGATTTTCGTTTTTTTTTTTATTATGCAAGAAAACATTGTTCGAAAAGAAGAAAATGTGGGTTACAAGCACGTTTTCGAAAGCATTTTTCCCGAAACACTGGATAGTGGGGTTAAAGGGTAACATATTTTTTTTAAAGAAAAAGAGCCTCCATTATGCGGTCTTAATATTTTGTGAAACGCCTTTGTTTGCTATATTTTTTACCAGTGCAGGCAACTCAATATGCACGATAATTCTATGCGAAAATGTCCTAATTCGAGTTTTTTAATGCATAAGTTCGGCATTTTCAACAATAACTTTTTATTCAAGATTCTGTCAAGGCACTTAAACAGAAACGATTATTTTTTTCATATTGATTTAGGCCTACGCACAACGTTTTCAATTTTATTCACTCTTTCATTCGAATTGTAAAAAATCTAATAGTTGTTGCGGACAGTGTTGAGCAAGATCGGACTGCACAGAACGTGCAGTCTGATCTTGACTCTACACCGTCTGCTACCTACTGTTAAATTATGGCTGGGTTTTTCCCATCATTCGCAGTCAAACTTAATTTTTAGACCTCAAAAAATTTCGAACTTAAAAGACTCTATACTAGACGGCAAAGTATTACACTTGTCCATGTTAGAAGCATAAGCCGACCTCACATCATATGTAGTTCAAATAACGGGATTTACATATGATAGGATAACGTTAAATATAATCATTGTGGGAAAAGGAGAAAGAGCTGGTTACCACCATTTATCCCACAACGTTTTTAAAAGCCTTCATATTCAGGGTCGTTAAAATAAGGGACGGTTTTACAACGGGGTTAATGGCAGTGAAATTACTTTTTAATATCACATACAACCAGTTGATTATCCTTTTTATTATATTCCTAAGCCAGCCTTTTTTTTTTTTGTTTCTAATAATTATCAAAAATGGTAAAATATGAGCAATATAGGAAAAAAGTAGTTCCGGCAAACATTCTAAAACTATATCGTCACTAGTGATATAGAGGATATTTGTTTTTTACGGTGAAAGATCGAAATTTATTTCATCGAGTGAACATCATCGGTAATATTTTCACGAGTGGCGCAGCCACGAGTGAAAATATTACCGATGATGTTCACGAGATGAAATAAATTTCGATCTTTCACCGAAAAAAAAAACAAATATTCTATTTATTTCATGCTTTTAACCCTTTCTAGGGTGAACTTAATCAAAATCCAGTACAGTTCTTTTTTGTTATTCCCCGTGGCGTACCCCCTACGCATAGCAACGCATTTCAATATTACGTCAAGCGCGAGAAATGTAAGGTAAATTACGTCATATTTCCATCTGGTTGTGAGGCACGCGCATTTTACCTAGGTAACTAGTGCGCGGGAACAACTGTTTCCGCCTTCAATTGAAGAGTTAGAATACAAACATCGGTATTTTCACTAGTCGTAACCATGAAATATCGAAAAATATTTCACTGATATTTCTCGATAACCTACCAGAAAGCATGAAATAAGATACCATATTTATCATCACTAGGGGTGTTATTCACTGTGAAATCTCAGTAATTCACTGATAAGAATAAAAAATAAAGGAAATTATGTCTTTTTATCTAACAGTGGGGAGTTTTAACGAACTTGAAGAAGACGGCCTTTGGACAAGTTGTGGAAAAGGGAGAAAATACTGGTAACCATCATTTTCTCATTTTCCCCACAACGTTTTCTATCTTTTCAAAGGTAGCTCCACCATTTGAGCTACATTTAATTTGCAGTCTGCATATGCTTTCAATTTGGATTTTTACAAATTTTGTTCGTTTGGTAAAGGGTAAATGGTTCTTCTTCATTATCAAAAGTCACGTATTCTTTCGAGCCTGAGGAGGAAGGCTTTTGAATACATTGTGGGAAAAGGGAGATTTCTTAGAAAATTACAGTTTTTCCTGCTCTTTCAGAGAAAAGTTCCAAAATATGAACCACGTTTTACTCTTTACCAGACTACAAAATTGAAAGTATTTGCAGAAGGCAATTGAACTGTTGCTCAAACGACGGGGTGTGTCTTTGATAGAGTTGTAAACATTGGGGAAAAAGAAGACAATGCTGGTTACTAGCATTATTTCCTTTTTCACACGATGTTTTTCAGGTCTACGGCCCCTTACTCTCATATTAATAGACGGAAGCTGCCGCGATTGGCCGAATAGCATTTACGAAAACGTCGATGTTACACGATATTTACCGATGAGTTTGTGAGTCTACGGCCCCTAACTCTCATATTAAAACGCGGAAGCTGCCTAGATGGGTCGAATAGCTTTTACGAAAACGTCGCTGTTTACCAATGAGTTAGGGGCCGCAGACCTTAAAGTCTTCTTCCCCAAGGTCGTTAAAAGTCGGGATTGTTTGGTATATGTAATGTATGTTTTCAATATGGTCTAGTCTTAATTTTTTTCCTTTGATAAAGAAGTAACAGTCGACTGAATCCATTTTTATGCAGAAAGTGAATACCTTTAATGTTGGTAGATTCACATATCGGTTTACAGCCCTCGGGTGTTTCCTCGCATTTGAAGCCATCCCCTCCGCAATGAATGATCCTCCAGCCATTCAGACCGTCTGGAAAGGAAAATACATTTATTAAGAAATCAGTATTTAGTTTCAAGAACTGACTTTCCCTACGGATGTTGTAAATGACAAACACCACAGGCACCCGGAGTGTAACCTTGGGCCATACTAGTTTCAGTAACAATCTTAGTATAATTCTTACGAGCTTTCTAAATTTTAAAGTCACGCAATTTCTGACTGGCTAAACCAAACGTTTACTTTCTAAATATATAGAATCTAGAATCAGACTATGAATATTATTTAGAGTGGTTGGTGAATACGGCCCCGGGACCCTACCCCTCTATTTCCCCTCCCCCCCCCCAAAAAAAATGGGGGGGGGGGAAAACTTGATAATTAAAAAAAATGCTGGTATTGTGTACTAAACAACCGAATATCTACATTCCCCTATTTCTATTGCATTGACCTGTGTGCTGTGCAGCCTCGGTGCGAGATAAGACCGGTAACTACATGTGGAATGTCCAAGGTTCAAGTCCCGGGGCCAAGCCCCGATAGTTCAGTCGGTAGCGCACAGGATCAGGGGGTCGCGGGTTCGATCCCCGGCTCGGCCAATTTCTTTCCGAGGATTGATGATAGTCATTGCGACAGGATTCATTCCTCTCTCACCGCTGACCGTTGTTTCGACGATGGTTATGTGGGAAAGCAGCCTGTGGCTTGGAAAGAATATTGTGCGGAGTACTGGTAAAAGAAAGTCCAGGAAATTATGGATAGGTGCACTGGCCGCCGCGATATAACTGAAATAATGTTGAAAACGGCGTTAAACACCATGCAATGAATCTACCAATCAAGTCCCGGGGATAATCATACCAAGGACACATGAACAATGTACAAACAGAATGACTCCCTCCTCGACAGGCATCAGAGCCGCGAAACGAAGGATGCAGGTTCGAATCCCAAAAATCTGCTTTAAACATGACGTAGACATAACTTTATACAGGGTGATTCATAATATCTGTCATGATTTCGTTGTTAAATAACTTTTTATCCGCTTACGATTTAAATAAGTTTTTAATATTGTTGGAGAGAGGATAGAATGTAAGTTTTATTTTACTACAAAAGTACGGGAAAGACGTTAACGTCATGACGTCATTCACAACGTCATAAACAGTACTTGTTTTCCAAGATGGCATTGTCCAGGAAAATGGCTGCTGAAGCACTTCAGCTCTACTTTGAGAGTCGTTCTGCTACTAAAGCACTTAGAACCATGAGAAGAAGATACCCAAATGATACAGAAATAAGAAAACTTTCTGCTAGACAGCTATACAGGCTTGTTGCACGATTCAAGGAAACTGGATCAGTTGCAGACAAACGCCATGATAATGCTGGAAGACCTAGATCTAGCCTGAGTTCTGAAAATGTTCAAGAGGTAAAGCACATAATTGATGAAACGCCTGAAAAGTCTGTACGTCAAGTTGTTAGTGATCTCACTAATGTGACAAATTACTCAAGTGTCTACAGGATGTTAAGGTTTGACTTGAAATATTTTCCATACAGTATATCTGTGATGCAACACTTGAAGGAATCTGATATCGAAAGTCGTATTGAATTTGCAAGATGGATGAAGGACCATTTAGAAATCGTAAATAAAATGTGGTTCTCCGACGAATCCCACTTTTACTTGAATGATGTTGTAAATAAACAAAACTGCCGCTTCTGGGGAACGGAAAAGCCGAACTTCCACAATGAGAAACCTTCGCACGATGACAAAATTACTGTTTGGGTCGCCTTAAGCAGTGCAGGCGTGATAGGGCCGTTTTTCTTTGAGGAAAAAGGTGAGAACGCGACAGTGAACAGTGAGCGTTATATTCAATTACTCAAGAATAAATTTATGCCAGCTTTAAGAAGAATTGGTATAAATATAGAAAATATGTGGTTTCAGCAGGACGGGGCGACACCTCATACAGCAAAACATGTGTTGTCTTGGTTACATGAAACTTTCGGTGAAAATTTCATCTCATTCAAAACTGAAAAGATTTGGCCTCCCCACTTCCCAGACCTCAATCCGCTTGACTTTTTCCTTTGGGGATACCTTAAGGATAAGGTCTACACACCTAAACCAGCAACTTTACAAGACTTGAAAAACGCCATCCGTAGAGAAATCGAGAAAATAACACCGGAAATGTGTGAGTCCGTGATTGACAATTTCAAGAAGAGACTTGACGTCATTATTGCCCAAAAAGGACGTCACATTGAGCATATGATGTAAATCTATAAATTGAGATACAGACCATGATGAAAGTGTAAGTGCAATGCTTTTACTATCAAACAAAACTTACAGGTCTCTAGATTATGTGTATAGGGAGTGAGTACAGCCATTCCAAACTGTATTTATACCATTAGCGCTGAAGACCATGACATATTATGAATCACCCTGTATATCTATTCCGGTAGACAAATCATCGAATGATGTCCCGTAAAGCTTCTACTATTGTTTCACTTCTGAGTTACGTATGAATAAGCAACTTAAGATATGAAAAATAAACCACAAATGACCCATGCTCTGGCAAAAGGGGGTTTAACGCATCTCCATGATGCACTAGAGCAAGAAAGTCGTCAAATAATTATGGACCTATAAAAACCATTTCGTCTAACAACCGATTAGATCATGTTGTAGTACATATATACTTGGACGTGCAGAAAATTTACAAATAGCAAAATGTTTCGATTCATGTCAGCCTGGACGGAGTGGGCAGGCTGACATGGGTCGATACTTTTTGCACATGCCTCAAACCCCATTTTCGCAGAGCATGGATCTTATATTTTCAACAAAATCAATTACCTTTAGCCTTGGGATTCTTTAACAAATTTTTACTCCGCGAAGACATCTTTCTTGTCTGATATCGTCTATGTGTATGTTTGGCGTGTACAAACGCCTATCACTGACATGGATATATGGTGGCATATTTCTGCCGCGAGATACGAGATAGCTATCATGATAATTTAAGAGAATTATCGTGATAAAAAAAAAAATCACGATAAAAATATCGCAATAATGCTAACTCTTATCATGATTTTTTTTGCTTTCGTGCCAACAACTGACATTCATGATACCTATAATTAGATACGGTTTCGGAATACCTTCGTATACAACCTTATTAATTCTCCTTTCCCCTGCACGGTTTTAAAGTTGTTCATAGGAGGCATTTCGAGTCGTCTTTGTGATTTTACAGACCTCTGTCATTCGGGCATTGTCAAAATTTACCTATTAAGCTACAATTGTTAATTAATGATTCGAAATTTTACTGACTGCAGTCTTATTAAAGGGTAACTCCAGACCAAAATTGTCATTTCAAAATCGGATAAAACGACACCAGAGTATGTCAACAAAAATTTTGTTAGCGTTCTGTGATGCTTACTGCACGAGATATAGAGGTTTAAACTTTCGGATTTTCACTTGTCTGAAAGTCGCTAATTGAAAAAACCGTGACTTCCGGTAGTTTGCCGTGATGTCACAAGTGTGAGAAGATAATTATAGTCACTATATATGAACTAACACAGAAAATTGAGATAACTGCATGATATTTATAAAGATATACATCGCTATTTCACGTTTCAATCACTTGTGTACTGCAGAGTTTCAAACTCTATAGCCCCCTTCACACCAAACTAGTTCTTAGAACGTCTTAACCCGTCTTGACATAATCGGAAAACGGGTTACGGTCGGGGATGAACGAATAATTTTGGCCTGATAATGGCTGAAGCCCCTATCTCACCAAACCTATTCCCAGAAAGTCTTAACCCGGTCAACAAAATCGAAAAACGGGCTGGGATAGGACATGTTATTTGGGACGTTGTTACTCCGTCTAATCACAGGACGGGATGGATGGCAAAAAATTTTGAGCAAGCTCAAAGTTCTGGGGGACCCTTCGTAAAAGGATGCTAATACGCCCACTTCGTCCGAAGACAGTTTCAGTCCGATCGGCAAAAAAATACGGAACGGAGTGAGAACGAGTTTGGCGTGACGGGGGTATATCGCTCTTACATCTACAATCATAGGAAAGAAATTTTGAATGAATTGGATTAGTGGAGAAAGTACTTATAAAAAGGAATAGTTATTCTTCTGGTAACGAACAAAAATATTTTGAAATTTATTTCTTGATGTTGTTTCAATTGTACCACTACCTAATCAACGAGTTGTAATAGCTAAATATAAAAAAAGAAATAATAAATCAAGATAGTTGAAACATGCCAAAATTTTCTCCTACTAGGTGTTAGAAGGAAGAAGGAACGTTGCAATGTGTAAAGGAAATCATTCGAGTACAGTTCTAAGGCTGTTTCTACCAAATATAGGACACCGTCGATCATTTCACGGTCTACAAATGCTGCGCAGTCTGATCTTGATCTACACCATCAGTGTCAGCATTTTACATGTCTCCTTCAGCTTGGAAAGAATTAAAAGCCTTGATCTGCCTTAGAAATCGTATCCTCTCTTTAACATTCACGAACAACATTAAATCCAGCACACATCCTCTTTTGCTGTTAAAGTTAAATACTTGTTTTTTTCACTTGATCTTCATTTATTTTCCTACGTGCTTTTTGTTCACAATTTCAAATTTGTTTTTTTCATCAACAACAACCTTAAAAGATTGTCTGAATTGCCTCCTGCCTTCCTGTCCTCCATATCATGCAGTAAACATTTTTGATCGTCTGCAAAATACAGGGTCAGTCCATTTCCTAAATACTGAGACATGTAAGGCGTACAATTTAAAAGGAAATACCAACGTGAACAAAAATTGTTTAACTGTCTTCTCCCGTGTTTCTCCCTGTAATCATGTACGAGATAAGAGATGCTGACCATGAAAATGCAGCGTAAATTAAAAATTTATAACTGCGTACAAACTTTAAACAAAATTTTAGTGCGCCAACCTATTATTTTGAGAAAAGAATTGTGTGTTCCATCCATGTACAGGGACAATGGGTTAATTCGGTGCCTCTTTGGTGATGGTATCGCACCGTTGTGGTCTGACATATTTTTTTACCCGGCTTGCAACTTGAGGTTAACAAGCACTTGTCATAAACATGTCATGTACTCTTTTGTTTTGGGGACCATATTGAACCCTTTTTCGTAAATAATGTAAATGGAATTTGGAATTTTACACAGGTTAAATGGGTAAGTCGAACGTCATAACTTTTGTATTTTCCTCATTCATACGATCTTAAATTGAAAAAAAAAACGCATAATCTGCTTGTCGAATTTCTTTTCTAACTACTCCCCCTCTCTCTCTCTCTCTCTCTCTCTCTCTCTCTCTCTCTCTCTCTCTCTCTCTCTCTCTCTCTCTCTCTCTCTCTCTCATGAAAGAGATGGATAATCAGCAGTAAATTTACCATTTATTTCATGCCTCATTTAAATTTCTATGGGGCCCCAAGGTTGCTGAGCGCGACTCAGTGACCTTTTGCGAACAGTGTGTATTAAGATCAGACTGCACAGAACGTGCAATCTGATCTTATGTACAGTGTCCAATGCGGAAACATCTATTTGTGTTTCTCCAAAAACTAGCACTATTCAAAATTTTGCAATCGGCATGAAGGTTTATTTCACCTTTTGAGGATTAATGGTAGATCTGATATTAAGCCACGTCATTCAGTTCAGACAGACAGACAGACAGCAGACTGGCCAATAAATAGTCATCTCCTGGCTCGAAATAGTGCTTAAACTCACACACGGCATATGATAGGGATTTTTGTGACGAAAAAAGTTGTGTCCCGACATGAGGGAGGATACGGCTGAGAGAAAAAAAGTGTGGCATCACATCCGGTTTATCGAACATTTCACAAACTCGCACAGGTGTGCAAACCACATCTTCGCTTATAACTCTCTTTTTACGATAGACATTGAAATACGGTTTTCCTATTTTAAGATGGTTTTCGTTTAAAGATTCATATATCCAAAAAGAGATTTTGGCTGTAGTTGCCCTTTAAGTCAAAACTACCGAGTTCATCCAAATGATGAATTTTCTATTTATAGATATCGAGAAACGGATAAAACTATCACAATAATTTTATCTCGCATGTCAGCTTCGAGCACGGTGGAGAAATTTTGCGATAAAATATTAAGTTTATCGAGATATTTTTATCATGAAACTTTTCACGATCTTGATAAGATTTCCAGGAAACTTTTAATTTATCGCGATAATTTACTAAAATTATCATGATAGCTATCTCGTATCTCGTGGCAGAAATATGCCACCATATGGATATTACGTAGTTGATATTTGATATACCCTAACCCTTGCTCATTACCAGACCACAAAATTTTAGACTTGGCAGGAAAACATGTGAAGATGACAAATCAAATATGATTTAAAAATTGCCATTTGTCTTTGAAAGAGTAGAAAACATTGTAGGAAAAAGGAGAAAAAGGTGGTAACTAGGATTTTCTTTCTTTCCCCAAAACGTTTTCAAATGCCTTTTCTGAAGAACTGTTTAAACACGGGACTGTTTGGTGAAAAGGTTAAAGATTGATTCGTCTGCAGACATAGATTTTTGTTGAGTCTTATTTATCAAACATAATAATGATAAGTACAAAACGTAGAAAAGTTCCTATAAACTTATAAGTATACTAGTAGGCCTACATCGAAACATGTTTACGAGGAAAATATAAAACAAACACTCAAACACATATTTACATATTTATATTACAAACATGTAAATAAAGGCGGATCTTCATGCACTTACAAATGGGCCATGCGCTGTGAAAAGGGGGCTTAATGCATCTGCGAAAAAGTATCGACCCAGGTCAGTCTGCGCAGTCCGCGCAGGCTAACCTGGGCCGAAACTTTTCGCTATTGGTGAATTTTCTGAATGTCCAAGGACGAGTCTACTTCATGATTAAGTCGGTTATTTAAAAAAAAAAAGTGGCTATTATGGATTCATAATTATGTGATGGCTTGCTTGGTATGATGCATCCCGGAGATGCATTAAGCCCCTTTTTGCCAGAGCATGGCTCAAATGTCTGATCTATCAGCAGTATTCCTCGTGACATTGAATAATTGAGTCATGTTCTGTGAAAAGGCAGTTTAAAGGCCCGGTAGCGGCAAAAACTAAACAATGGGGATGTTAAAATACATTCAAAATATCATTTCATTTAAAAGTATGGAAATTATTGTGAAGATGACATTATGATATTCTGTTATTGTACGGTCCGTCCGAGTGTTAGTCGCTGGCAAAAAAAAATGAGTTTTAAAATTAGGTAAAGGTAAACAAAAGATAGAGCGACTTGGTAGCTTTTTACCTCGTTTTGAAATTCATTTTCTTCCAGCTGCTCATACTTCGACTAACCGCAAAATAACAACTTTTTATCATCATAATTATGTTCATACTTTTAACTTGTACGATTTAAATTTTAATGAACTTTTACACCTACACTGTTTATTTTTGGCAGCTACTGGGCATTTAAAAAATCTGCAAAACGTATCGACATATGCCAGCCTGAACCGAAATTTTTGCTATTGGTAAATATCTTACATGTCATACGACCATTCCGCCCTATTTGGTCTGTTTTTGGACAAAATGGGTCCATATAAAATTATGCCACGATTAGATTGGTGTATTGCATAATGTAGATGCATTAAACCACCTTTTTCTAAGAGCTGTACTCTATTAGTTGTACGGTCAGGTGGCAGGGGACTTGGAAACTTGTTCACGGCTGTGGTGAATCATGTCGCCACGAGCCAAAGCGACATGATTCACCACAGCCGTGAACAAGTTTCCAAGTCCCCTGCCACCTGACCGTACAACGAATTTATTATATTGCAAAGTTTTACCATTCCAACATGTGTTAAGCAAAATTTACCTGGTTTTTGGTTTAAAAAAATTGAGTACGCTGACGAAGTAGAATTTCCCTTCTGAGTGCCCCAATTCAATGAAAACTGACGTCACTGGGAACTGACGTCACTGAAACCTTGGTAAAACGTGCAGTTTGGTGCATAATCTTGATGTTAATCTTGATCGACGCCGCCATTTTGGATGTTGTGTTGAAAGTGTAGTCATGTATACGGGGCTCCCGAAAGGGAAACTGCTTTTACGTTGGTTTTGCCAGTGTACATGATATATATATGTTTGGGGCATATTATCCAATTAGATCACGAGAAATTTCTTTGCAGTATAATAAATATAAATCGCCACCTTAGGGCTTCTTACGTATCAAAATGGCAGTTGAATAGTAGGGTATCTAGAAAGCATCTGTATACAAAGAAACCAAAAAAAAATATTCACGGACGAAAACCAGATGCAACGGTAAAACGGGTAATTTGAATCGTCTCAAAAAAAAACTAATAGAATTCGAGAAAATAATGATATGATGTCATATGAGCAAATAACAAAATATACAAACTGCCCAAGTTTCAAGAATACTACTTAGAATGATAATTATGATAATTATTGATAATGATCTTAACAAGAAAACGAGACATTAAGGTCAATAATACTTATTGTCGCTGGCCCGATAGAGTTATCTATCTTTGAGCACTCTTGTGCATATATGGCAAGAAAATGGACAAGTATCGCAGACGGCGCAATTCTATTGGAGCCTACACGTTGCCTGTAACGTAACCAAATCGTTAATCGATCCATAATTGGAAAAGAAAATGAGAACTGAAAGCTTTGATAACCTTATTTATAATTTGACACTGTATCGAAATGAAATATGCCTTCGTTAACTAGTACAGATGGGTGCGTTTGATTGTACAGTTTATAAGTATATGACGCCAATGAATTTTGTATACCCGTGTGGACTCAAACGCGCCTGTAACTTAAAGCGTTCCACTGATGAAAATAAGCAGTATATTACAAGTCTTGATCAGGGACTTTGCTGGAATGTTGAAATTTCTGTAGGGAGCGTCCTTCTAGAATGAAGCATTCCCTTAGCTCTCTGGTGTCTGTAAAAAGCCGATGTGGCACCAAACCAGAACTTGCAGTCTGATCTTTGATCTATGCCGTCCGCCCCGTTGGTTAAGTCTATAAGATAAAGTAGGTCTTAGTTTTAGTAGATTATATTTCAGGTCGGTATTTTTGGCAGATGCATGAAACCACTCTTTCAAATAGCATGACTCATCATCAGGTTTTTATTTGCAGAGGAAAATTGAACCGACGTAATGTTAATTGGGTCTTTTTTGGGAACTTGTTGGATAAAACTACCATTTTGAAGACCAATTTTAATGGTCTTCACGTTGACACTACTTGTACGGAATCGTATATATAGAGACATGGTTGTACAAGGTTAACGTTGAACTTCCTGAACTTTTATTTTACGTGGCGTAGGCAGTCAAATTAATCTGACGTGTTGTACTTCCTTTTAGCACGGGTATACTCAGGATTTCCCTCGCTGCATCAGTATACTTAAAATGTGTTCAGTATTATCTACCGTAATAAGGTAAAAGGCTTGAGAAAAGTGCCTTGCCTAAGGTCATTTCAAGCAGGGAATTGGGTCAAATTCCGGGCTTTCGTGTAGCAAATCAGAAGCCAAAACATTAAGTCCATCGATGGACTAACCCATTTAGTTGTTGGATCAGTAAATTTTCAAATCAAGTAGAAACTCTACCCAGAATGGCTATACTGTTTACAATTTTCAGAAGTTTGGGGATATGTAGGCAAAACATCACGATTTGCCTTTTGACTGTTTGAATGTTGACATGAATTCATCACGAACACTCGTTTGGTTGGTCTAATATTAGTTTTTTTCACTCATTTAGTTCTTCATGTAAAGATTCATTCTTCTCCAGTGCTTTTCTTACGATCTAGGAAGTTCTAGAGGTGAACTCACTAATCATGTGGCAATAAGAGTTGGGTGTCTACCTGTCCACATTTATCTCTGCCTAAATTAATAAAGACAAACCTTTTACGGTAAAGTAATGGATGATCACGAATAATTACAGAAATAAGATCTCAGCCTCCGCGGTTCAGTGGTTAAGACGTGGGGTTTGGTATCAGGCAAGCCTGGTTCGATTTTTACTGATTATATTAAAGTGCATTCGGCAGGGCACTGCGCAGCCATGGCTTTACTACAAGCGAAACCCAGAAAAAACAACTGTGAAACTGACTAACTGAGGTTGTTCCTTGATGTGTTTGAAAATATCATTGAAAATAGTCGACAAAACCACTCAAACAAAAACAAGAGGGCCTAGATGGCCCTGGATCGCTCACCTGAATTTTTGAGAGGACCATAGCCAATTTTTTTAAAGTATTGAAATTTTGGAAACAAAATCATTATTTTGACGTGCAATTTTGAAAAGGTCACCTGAAAAAATCATTTCAAAATCTGTCAGCATCGCTACATTCATCACCACAGCCATGTTTTTGACGAATCAGAATTCAGCATATTTATAAAGTTTGTATAGAATTTAGAAAACAATCTATCATAAAGTACAGAAATGGTGAACAACAATGCGGTTAACACCCAGATAGAGGCCGTTTTGATAACTGGTGAAATATTATGCATGTATTCCAAAGATAACAGTTTTATATCACCTCTTGCAAGGCATAGCTATCAAATACATCAAGTAGAAAGTGTGCATATTGATCAGCATTTCTCACCAGCGCACTCACCTGGTATAGGTTGACGTCTGCAATAGCCCTTTTCATCAAAATACCTACACAGTCTTTTGATGAATATTAAAAGGTCACCAAAGGATCAGTTCTGTGAAATTATTACAAAATCTGACCAGTGGTTTCAGAGGAGAAGAATTTTTAAGAATTTCTTCATGTCCATATAGTGCAAATAGCCCCCCACCACCACAGCCATGTTTCTTGACGGATCAAAATTTCGCAAACACTTTTTCAAAAGGGGCTACCAAGGAACATTTCTGTGAGATTGCTTCAAAATCTGACAAGTGGTTTAAGAGAAGAAGAATTTCAAAGAATTTCTTTAAGTCCATACAGTGCAAAGAGCCCCCCCCCCCACCATGGCCATATTTTTCGACAGATCAATATTTAACGAACAAGTTTTGAAAAGGGTCACCCATGGAACATTTCTGTGAAATTATTTCAAAATCTGACCTGCAGTTTCAGAGGAGAAGATTTTCAATGAATTTCTTAGAAAAATTCATTTGGTTGCCATGGCAACCAGAGTTTTTGATGGAATCAAATTCTGTGAACAATTTTTAAGGAGGACCTCCCAAGGAACATTCCAGCCAAGTTTGGTTCTAATTGGCCCAGCGGTTTAGGAGAAGAAGTTGTTTAAAGAATTGTTGACACCGCACGGCGCAAAGCGCCCCCTCCCCCACCACCACCACCATGGCCATGTTTTTGGACGGATCAAAATTTCACGCAGCCCGCCCGGGTGGCTCAGTGGTGAGCGTGTCGGACTCATGGTGGTTGTGAGTTCGATACCCGGTTGAGGCGAACTTTCTTTCCGGCGTATTTTCGCCTCTCA
Source organism: Hippopus hippopus (assembly GCA_946811185.2). Lineage (NCBI taxonomy): Eukaryota > Metazoa > Mollusca > Bivalvia > Cardiida > Cardiidae > Hippopus > Hippopus hippopus. Next base: position 36,617,972 of record OX328097.1, read on the forward strand.
CCTCTGCTGAAGCATGTGAGAAAAGTAGTCGGTGGCTTTGGGAAGAAAGTTGTGTTAGTACTGGTGTGAGAAAGCCAGGAAACACATGTGCGTCACCGACCGCCATGATATGACCTTAGCTGTTAAAGTGGCGTTAAACCCCAATACAACCAATACAACCAACATCAAAATTTCACGAACAAATTTTGAAAAGGGTCACCCAAGGAACATTACTGTGAAATTATTTCAAAATCTGACCAACGGTTTCAGAGGAGAAGATTTTTAAAGAATGCGATGAGCCCCTCCACCACGGCCATGTTTTTGGACGGATCAAAATTTCAAGAACAACTTTTGAAAAGGGTCACCCAAGGAACATTTCTTTGAAATTATTTCAAAATCTGACCAGATGTTTCAGAGGAAAAGATTTTTAAAGAATTTCTTAGAAAATTCCATTTGGTTGCCATGGCAACCAGAGTTTTTGATTGAATCAAATTCTGTGAACAAATTTTAAAGAGGATCTCCCAAGGAAGATCCAGCCAAGTTTGGTTCTAATTGGCCCAGCGGTTTAGGAGGAGAAGTTGTTTAAAGAACTGTTGACACCGCACGACGCAAAGCGCACCCCCCACGACCACCGCCACCACCATGGCCATGTTTTTCGACGGATCAAAATTTCACAAACAAATTTTGAAAAGGGTCACCCAAGGAACATTACTGTTAAATTATTTTAAAATCTGACCAGCGATTTCAGAGGAGAAGATTTTTAAAGAATGCAAAGAGCCCCCCCCCCCCCCACCACGGCCATGTTTTTCGACGGATCAAAATTTCACGAACAATTTTTAAAAGGGTCACCCAAGTAACATTTCTGTGAAATTATTTCAAAATCTGACAAGCTGTTTCAAAGGAGGAGATTTTTAAAGAATTTCTTAGAAAATTCCATTTGGTTGCCATGGCAACCAGAGTTTTTGATGGAATCAAATTCTGTGAACAATTTTAAAGAGGACCTCCCAAGGACCATTCCAGCCAAGTTTGGTCCAAATCGGCCAAGCGGTTTAGGAGGAGAAGATGTTTAAAGAATTGTTGACGACGGACGACTCACGACGCACGACGCACGACGTACACAGCGTGATCCTAAAAGCTCCCCTTGAGCACGTTGTGCTCAGGTGAGCAAAAAACCAAACACACAAAAATTAAACAAGAATGAAGCTAAGTGATTTCCACAGACTTTATTAACCTCATACAATCGATAAGGCAAAGCAGGTTATATCAGATAATATTACCGTGTCTGTTTTATAAAGCATGACTAACTTGATGAAAGGACATGAAACAGGCTCCTTGAATAAATAAAACAAGGCGGCCATGATGGCCCTATATCGCTCCACTGGCTTTTCAATAAACGTATCATGCACTTAACTGGCACTGACAGAGACGGAAATCATAAAAAGTCTGTGTGGCAATAAACTTTCACAGAAATAAAAATAGCCTATTCCCCAAATCTTTTTCAAATAACTGAAAAAATAACCGAAAAATCAACTAAAATGTTGAAATGCTAATATTTGATGAGGTCATGCCGTTTTACAGTACAAGTAACATGATCTAATATTTTTTCACCGCTGTGTCAGTTCTGCGTTTCATTTAAAGTAATTGAACCTGCTTTTGTGATATATAGCTGTTTAATCGAATGAAATAGCATAAGGTCAAGTTTTGTTATCTTACAGACAGTAAACAAACCATTCAGAATGCATGTGTGATACACTGATAAGTTCTACTTCATTGTCAGTGAGTTTTCATACTTTATACAACTAATGGTTTTGTTTCGTCATTATAATTATTGGTATTTAATAATTATTTAAATGGCGAAAAAAGACTAACACAGCTTAGCTCTGTAATGACACTACTATACATGAAGCATATCCTGCCATATATCACCAATTTGCATGGTTACATTTTACATTTTCAACAACAACAAAAAAACAGATCATTTTCACCAGTGTTCTTGTCAGAAAAAAAGTGACAGATATACTTGATAAAAGGTAAATAAAGTTCTATTCAAAATCTGAGGATGATGGCGATGAAGATGACGTTTTCACTTCGATAAAAATCTTGACCGTAGAGCAAGCAATTTTAGCGCCATAATGGCCTCCCCAGAAACAGCTGTCCCGCCCACCGTGGGAGTATTCTATAAAACGAACGCCTTCTCCATATCCGGTAAAGCTTTCAGAGACCTGAAACAACGGCACAAGAATGTAATTCTTGGATATGAGAGAATTAAACACCTTACTGTACAGTTTTATTTCAATTTTATTTCAATGTATTATTAAAAAAATGAAGTTGATAGATTTATTCTTCAACCACACAATTTCAAGTTTCGACGACCCTGAAGGAGAAGGCTTTTGAAAACATGGTGGGAAAAGGAGAAATTGCTAGTAACAATCATTTTCTCCTTTTCCCACTACGTTTTCAACAATGTCAAAGAACTTCAGTTCATTAGCAACAATTTCAAATCTGTTGTCTGCAGATGCTTTCAATTTGGAAGAGGCTAGAATTTGTCGTTTGGTAAGGAGGTGAATCACTGAAATATAATTTCACACACAACTTTTATTTGCAACTTTTATTTCTATCTACAAATGCCTATGAATGAAAAAGCTACGATCTTAAACGTAAGAGAAAGATCATATACCTCGAACCAATCACCACAAGCTTCTTTTTCCTCTGTAACAGAACGACTGTCTATCTCCTCTAAATCAGCATTCAGTAACCTAACTTTTAGCCAGTAGTGACAACCAGCATCAGAACGGACTCCAAACCTTTAAAAATGATATACAGTTTATCAAATAACATTTAAACATATAAATGGTGTTTACTAAAAAGTTACATTGAGTTTTAATATTTTACATGTGATACATCAGTAGACGTAAAATGTCTGTGTTAAGTCACAAGGTTTTATTAAAATATCCTTAAAAGGCTGACAATGAAGATCCAAAAGACCCCACATCTTTAGCAGTCTGACCTTAATCTACACTGTCCGCGGAAAAGTAACTGAAACTGCCTTCGACGCAGGTAGCACATTTCATGAAGATTCAGGGCTCACGGGATTGACGACGGCATTACGTCGTATATCTACCCAGAAAGCGTCAACATTTTGAAAGTAATATTGTCGAAAAATACATGAGTAATTCTCAAATTATCAGCCAAGAAATGATAAATTGCAATTAGTGATTGGCTATTTTTTGTGAAATGGTTTGGCCTTTCCGTACCTTGACTAAAAGTTCCGCATATCAGACTCATTGTAAAATAATCTTCATACAAACATGTTACATAAAAGGTTATCGAAAGCCCTGAAATCACTTGGATGAAACATCAGCGTCTAATATTCGAGGTCTGACAGTCGATGAAAAGGTTTGACTCCTGAAAAGGAGTTAATGTGATCCGATGGCCGTTCGTAATTGCTCATTAGATAATACTGCATACCAAATATCAAAGATATTAAGGTTTAATAAAAAAACAATTAATTCTTAGGGTTTTGTCCACTATAAGGCCAGGACTGAACTTGGAACACACTCCGAAGAAGTCCACTAGATGAAAATGCATACAAAATATCATTTTGTTTTTCTCTAATTTCAGACAAGAACTTCAGAAACAGCGGATTTAATGCTTCATCAAAAATTGTTCTACTCATGTATATGTACATCTACTTACCATTCTGATATCTTAATTTCAGGCTGAACCTCGTCCATAAAGTCTCCATCAAAACCTTCAAAACCAAGATCAATGATCTGCTTCTTTTCGCAGTCTGCAAAGGACGTTGCCCAACAAGAACTCTCTGAAACAGGACAATTCCTAAACGATTGCTTTTCTATGACCGTTTCTTTTTACTTCTACCCTATGGTCACAGCTTCAGCTTTCATATGAAAAATTCATACTTCTATTCACCTATATACATCCATTTAAACGCAACAGATTATTTCACAGAAAAATGGCTCAATGGATTTTGTCAAATTAATTTCACGGTGTCTGGTTCAAGTTCTCTCAAGTTTAGCTGAAATATTTTTGTTATCAAATTATGGTGGTGTTGGTTAGTAGAGAAAGCATTACCACAGTCCGTAAATAATTCATCCTAACATTTTTTAACAATACTTCCATCCACTTGTCTTAAAAGTGATGAGGCATTATCCATCGAGTGTAGTATGTTGACGGATTCAAAACTTGCAAAGTACATTGATGATTTTCACACACATGAAAAGTGATGATACCATAATCCACTGAGATTTAACGAAGATAGGGTGTATCTAACGACCTAACCTGAGGTCCATTTTGTTTGTAACTAATTACACAGTCTGCCAGATATGACCTTAGGTTGTTATTTCCCTCTTCTGGATAAGGGTTGAACAGTAATTATCTGTTAGTTTTACCTTCTGCATCGCCATTCACTTCCTGTAATGGTTTACAGCCGCCTGCTTCTTCCTCGACCAAAAAACCATCTCCACCTGATGCTGTCACTTCCCAGCCATCCAGACCCTCTACATAAACAAAGCAACACACATGTAATTCTGTAAGAAATTCTGTTGTAACGTGCAACGTGCTGGTCACCCATCCAGGCACTATCTCCAACCACGTTGTTTAGCTTGCACGGACAGAACAACACTAAACCGCATCGCTGTAAAAGCTACCTCTACAGCAAGGCAAGTTTTAAGTGCTTATATATCTAACCTCTCTCTGTGGCATTACTCTCCCCTTCGAGAAGTCTCGACCTACTTACATGTATATAAAAATGAACCAGGGGAATGTAAAAGGGTAAGGCAACTCTAGTCCGGCAGTTGTCATAATCCAACTTCTGACATCAAATGTAACGTGCAACGTCCTGGTCACCCATCTAGGTTCTATCTATAACCACGTTGCTTAACTTGCCTGGAGAGAACTACACCAAACCGCATCGCTGTACAAACTAGCTCTACAGCAAGGCAAGTTTTAATTGCTAATATATCTTACCTCTCTCCGTGACACTGTTATGAAATTCGATAATCGTAGACAAAAGTTCAGGAAACAAGATACCATTATAGTATTGTATCGATCATTTAATCCAATAAGAAGAATTTTGCTAGAAGTGTTCTATATTGTTTGTCGGTCAACAGACGGTTCTCCAAATTAAATTCAAAATCTCTAGCTGATCCTCTTATCACAAGAGTGGTAGATCACTAGATGATATTTATTGCTAACTATGAGCTCTAAGCTTAGTACCTATATGCGAGAAGATCCTCGACTTTTTCACTATATAAGTCTTTGTACAACACAATACCCGTTCAGAAGGGGTGTTTGCAATGCAGGGGCTAACTTAGTTTTGAAACATCAGATAACCTTGCGTATATCTCATTCTTTGCAAACAAGCGTCCCCCGGCTATCTTTGACTCTGGGATAGAATAAATCAACATTGATAAAAGGCCACAACATGATTGTACATTTGTCAAAATCATTAACCTATAGTTGCAGCCAAAGACAACTTGTCCAATATACATGTAGTTCTTAGATAAAATATGTGACATCTCGGATAGGTTCTAGTAGGCACAATTTTGTAAGAGACCACTCGATAATACAAGATGCGAAATAAGAAAAAGTGTTTCATGCTTCCAGGCGATATGATCTTAAAAGACATCAATTATAAATGAGGGATGCTCTGTCAATAAGAGGTTTGATACTTCTGCAAAAGTATCGGTCCAGGTCAAACTGTGCAGTCCACACAGGCTTACCTGGATCGAAATCGTTTTCTATTGGTCAATTTCTGCATGTAACAGGACCGTTCCACCTCATGATTCAGTCAGTTATTTGACAAAATGGATTTTATGGATACGGAATTATGTAAAGACTCTCTTGATAGCCTACTGCCGATCACGGAGATGCATTAATTAAACACCTTTAGCCAGAGCACGGCTCAAATCTATAGAACTTAGTAGGCCTACTTTGCACTTAGCAATAAGTAGGTTACAGGTCAAAGATACACCTATGGAAATCATTTTGCAGTCTTTATAGTACTCTTGATAATGCTTAGGGTTCTAGGAAAACTGCCCTCCCGCCGAAAACTACCCCCCAGGAAATCTGCCCTCTAGGAAAATTGTCCCTCCCCCGGAAAACTGCCCCCCGCCCACACTTTTATGTGTATTTCATGTTTTACAAGAAAAGAAAACTATCAGGCGATGATGGCAAGTTCTATAAAAAAAAAAGAAATTGTCATTGATATTCCTGCTATAGATTTTTTTCCCCTAATTATCTTATTTTATTGTTTTAACTCTCAAACTGTAATGGAAACATTAAAAAAATGGAACATACAACACAAAGAAATAAAAGCACTTATCAAAAAAGCATTCATGTGGAATAAATTCAATCAATGGCAATAAAATACATTAAAATAATCAGCATTAGTATCACAATGTTATACATGTGGAGGGGGATTTTCCTCGGGGGCAGTTTTCCTAGGGGGCAGATTTTCAGGGGGCTGTTTTCCAGGTGGGGAGTTTTCCGGGGGGGGCAGTTTTCCTGATACCAGTGCTTAGATTACCTATGCCAAATTCCATAGCAAACTGATATCTAGTTCGCTAATGGAGAAGGTCTCAAACAAGTTTAAACTTAATTGTTATTATTTCATACATCTGTGGCCATTTTGGTCACAAGCTTGAGAAACTACACATGATGTTTGAGGATGGTTGGAGAAGTAAGTTTTGAAAAATTATCTTCAAAGATGGTGAATGACCACAGACGGTTCTCGATCACGAAAGCTCACTATAGATCTGCCGATCTGCCTGCTCGGGTAAGCCAGTGCAAATGTAATTACTGCAAAGGGAAAAGGGAAAAGGACCAAAGACAAGATTATTTTTTCTTTAAGGTGACACTGAAAGGACTGTCTAAACAGGCACATAGCAGACATGAGAATAAGTCTTTTGCTACTTTTCAGTAACCTGGAAAAAACTACAATGCCGGTCTATGATTTTGGTGTGTGCCTTTATGCCCCTGATGGTTGTAATAAGGATTAAAAAAGTAATAGTTGATTTAAAAGTACCCAGAAAATGCATCGGAAAACGTACCTTTGGCCCAAGGGTTCTTTAAAAGATTCTTTCCAGCAGCAGATTTCACAGCCTTTAGAAAAGTAATATTGGAAAACATTAAAACCTTCATACAGTGGACAGTTTTACAATAATATTAGCGTTACAAAAATGGCTATCATTCAAACTAGCTAAAATCATATTACGAGCTTTTATAGATTTTTAGAACGCCGTGATGAGCATCGTCAACCATTTGATAGTGACGGTTTTCAGGAAGCAATCATCGATGTAAGAACTTGTTTCACAATCGTTGTAAAAGAAGTAAGTTAAAACTAGTAAACAAAAAGCCTCAAGCAATTGCTCCCTTTCCCTAAATGCCTCCAAGCGTTTATGGTATGGTATGGTGGGCGTAAACCTCATAATTATTGTAGGTATGAATTACCTGGGGTACATTTTCACTAAATTGCATAGATATACATGTACGCAACTTTTTGGGATTGATTATACAAACATACGTTCCCTGCTTTACCCAAAGGTATCAGTTGGCGTAAAGTTATGCAAATATTTACTCAAACTGTAAAGTTATGCAGTTTAGTAAAACTTGTTTTCAGACTTGATGCCTGCTTACCTAAACTGCGTACGCAAATTTCGTGCGTACGTAGTTTAGAGAAGGGTGCTCCTAGTATTTGTGGGTTATAAATTATACTAGTGATGTAAGAAATACCATTACATGTAGTTAAGTTTGTAAATACTTACATTTTTCTGGTTAGATTTTCTTTTCTTGCCCACAAATACTCCAGAGTTAGTCATTTTAGCACCGAAATGTCCAGCCCAGTTCTTGGTATCCTGTCCGCCATGTCTAAACTCGACAAACCGCACTCCTGTTGGATAGTCTTTGAACACATGATGTGCCTGAAAAAGTTCTTTTAAGTTTAATCCTTTTCAAGTGTGGACGCCTTTCATTTGTTTGTTTAAATGGATTATCTTATGCTCTACAGTATTTCTGCCATGAAGGAATTAATGTACTCAAAAACACGTAATTTCTCCAAACATGTAAAGAAATTATTTCGTTGAAATGGCCAATAAATTGAAATCCACTACGTTTTTCCCAATGCTACAAAGATCTATGCATTATATAAGAAACAGGAGGACTATGGACAGACTGTACAAGATAAACATAAAAAAAAATGTTTAGCTTGAATCACCTCTCTCTCTCTCTCTCTCTCTCTCTCTCTCTCTCTCTCTCTCTCTCTCTCCCCCCCCCCTAATGTAATTCTAAAACACATACAGAAATAAATGCAAATTAAAAACTAATTATCAAAAAAGAATTACAGGATTAACTTCAAATGTACTCCCGAAAATATTGTTTTATTAACTTTCTTGCTAGCGAAAAGTCTCTTATTTTCAAGACAGTCGTGAATCATCATGTATCCGAAATTCAACCACGAGAGAATAAGTACCCGTCAACGTAGACAGAATTCTTCATCACAAGGTACACGTTATGTAATCACATTACTCGATTATCCATTAATATTACTAATTTCTCATGATTATCAATCATAACCATCAGTGACAGTTTATATGACGTGAAACAAAAGTGTCGTGGAACTGTCTTGATAATTATCTGACCATTGATTTACAAGTTGTCCCAACTGCTCGATCAGGCTATCAAAAATCAATTTGCAATGGATGTGTGTGGGTGTTTTTTTTTTTTTTAAGACATAATTTACACCGGTATAGCGACCGTCGTATATAAATCAAGCAGATGTAGATATTTAGGCTTCGGTGGTATAGCAACTCTCTGTCCGTTAAGAAGAGGCAACCGGCTTTTCTCTCAATGTCTGGTGTATAATTTTGAAATCAAGGTATAATTATCTTAATCTGGTTCAAAACTGTCTCGATCAATCTGAAGGCGAGCTCTGATAATTCAAAATTAGTATTTACAAGTAGATTGGCCATTATCAGTTTCAAAACTCTTTGAAAAGTTTATATCTATCTCATTTCATTATTTAGATTTTTTTTTAAATCATGTAGAATTCAAGATACAGATAAAGATGTCAATTACAAGACACAAGAACGCTATTGGATCCTCTGTTTTTTAAACATGTTTTTAAACTTAAGCTTCCCCACCTTCCAATAAAATAAATAGAAAACTAGACATATATGACCCATTCTCTGGCAAAAGAGGGTTTAATGCATCTCCATGATGCACCATACCAAGCTAGTCTTCACATAATTGTGGATCCATAAAACACACTTTATCTAACAACCGACTATATCTGGAGATAGAATGTCCTTGGACATGCAGAAAATTTAAATTAGCAAAGAGTGTCGACTCAGGTCAGCCTGCACAGGCTGACCTGGGTCGATACTTTTTGCAGATACATTAAACCCCCTTTTCACAGAGCATGACTCATATGTATAACCTTTGCCCAGTCAGCGCCCTCATCTTTAATATCGGCAAACTCCCACTTGTCAAGTTCCGCTTCCTTGTCTGCAGCCAACAACCTCACAATAATTTTGTATTCACAACCACAGTCGAACCGCGGAGAGTACCTGAAATGTACGGGACAGATAGATAGATATCCTAAGAATCACTTTTCTCTGCATTCCAACATAATTTGTTTACCAACAACATTGGTCTAAATTACGAACGCAAATGAGATAACCTTTGCGACCCCCATATGCTCAATTCACTCATATGTATGGTTTTAAGGACCGAATATTAAGATTTATTATAGCATCTGATTCTTTTGCTCTTTAAATAACCTTTTTTATAGTTTGCATCCTTAAAAACATCGATAAATTCCCTTAAAATTGTCACCAAATCAAGATGGTTGGGTTTGTATGGTGCTTAACGCCTTTTCAACATTACTTCTGATATATCGCGGCAGCTACTGCACCTAACCATGCTTTTCTGGAGTTTTTTTTTTACCAGTACTTCACATAATATTCTTTCCAAGGTTGCTTTTCCACATAACCATCGTCGAGACAATTATCAGCGATGAGACTCGGAGGAACGAATCCTGTCGCAATGACTATCATCAATCCTCGAAAAGATATTGACCGAACTGGGGAATCAACGACCCCGTGATCTCCACTCTTGTATGCTATCGACTGCGCTACCGGGCTCAGCCCATACTCAGGTTGGATGAAAAGCTTGTAGCAGTGTATGCAGCTCAATCCAGTTTATAAGATAAAAGGAATTTTACCAGAAATGGGCAGTATGTAAAGTATAACGTGCAAACGTGCTATTTATAGAAAGGGTGTCAGATAATCGAGCACTGAAAATTTCGATATCGTTCGTGATGGACCAATGGAGCTTCAAAGGCCTGTGCAGACAGACAAAGAGGCAGACCACAGGCCTCTGAAACTCCATAGGTCTATCAAAGGATAACGAAATTTTCATTATCGGACACCGTTACTATAAACAGCACATTGGGGACTCTCTCTGTATCGTATATAGTAAGTCTTACTATATACGATATAGAGGGAGTCGCCAATGTTCTATTTATAGACACGGTGTTAATGAAAATTTGAGTTTTTTTTTTTACCAGTACTTCACATAATATTCTTTCCAAGGTTGCTTTTCGTGATATACAGGCGATGCAACAATGTGCTATAAGTGTTTGATGATCGACAAAGGAAAATTATAGTGTTCCGTGATAGACTAATAGAGCTTCAAAGGCCTGTGGACAGACAGATATATTCTATGTGACACAGTCAAAACATATTTAAACTTTTATACCAGTCCCTAACAGTAATATCCGGTTTCTTCTCGTCTAGTTTTTTATCACTGATTCCTTGCTCCAACAGATCTACTGTCTGCACTTTCTCACAGGGGTCGTGACTTGTACTCCAACATGGTAGGTTATCTACAATATTCAGAGTTATATGGAATTTGTAAAAAGAGATTTAGAATAAAACACATCTTTACAAACAAAATTCCGGATATCTCTTAATGAATTGAGGCTTATGGACGACAAACATCCCACGATCACAAAAGCTTACATCGGCGGGATGAGCTCAGTTGAGCCAAGAAAAAAATGAAAGAAAGGGTTATCTCTGTACACTCAAACTTCATCTCCCTCAACACTGCATTTTCCTCTCTGTCCTGAATAAAGTAACCCGCCTTGACTTGAATAGGTAACAATGCTACAAGCGATGCAAAACACCATACAATAAATAAAGCAATTAAAACGCTAAACTGACCCTTTACCTGACGATAAAATTCGAGACTTTTCCAATTTGAAAGCATTTGCAAACAACAATTTGAATGTGGCAAAGATGTTGGCATTTACTTTTAAAGGGGTAGAAAAGATTGTGGGGAAAAAGGAGAAAATGCTGCTTACCAGCATTTTCACCTTTTCCCACATTGTTTTCGAAAGGCTTCTTTATTAGAGTCGTTAGAACTCGGTATTGTGTGTAAAAGGGTAATGGTTAAGTTTTTAAAAGAGTAGAAATTTTTTTGGGAAAAGAAGAAACTGCTGTTAACCAGCATTTTCACCTTTTCCCACAATGTTTTCAAAAGGCTTCTTCCTTAAAGTCGTTAAACCTCTGAATTGTATGGTAAAGGGTTACGATTTGTTTTGTACACATAATTCTCTATTTGAGTAACACGATTCTAAAATTACTAGTAATATAAGGCATACCTTCAATGTCCGTACATTCACATATCGGTTTACATCCCTCGGGACATTCCTCGCATTTGAAACCATCCCCGCCCTCACGAATTATCTCCCAACCATCCAAACCGTCTGTTAAAAAAAAAAGACATGTCTATTTATGTGAGAACATCATTAACTTGCGGTCTATGCCTCTTTTAGTGCATGTTTCATACATGGTAAAAATCGTTGATAATGCAGCGACGCTCTCAGAAAATGGGGCTTCATGCATCTGAAAAACTACCGACCAGTGTCAGCCTACGCGCTCCACTCATGCCGACCGGGGGGGGGGGGGAGAGAGAGAGAGAGAGAGAGAGAGAGAGAGAGAGAGAGAGAGAGAGAGACGGACATAGGTTATTAACCAAGTACTTTAAGTCCGTAAAGATCAAGCTGCACGTCTGTGCTAGTCTGATCTCAATCCGCTTGTAATGGTACTTTGCCACTGATCATTTAGCTCAATACCTGACTAAATCAAATGCGCAGCCTGATATCGATCCCATCTCTTCGCAAGGAAGATAAGCTGTACTTGAACAAGAACAGTCTGCAAATTTCTGATTTAGTAAAATTTTGTATTTGTTTCGAAAAACTGGTGAATGCAGCTGTTGCACAGTTTATGGACTCCTCACAGAATTCATGAATCATCTGAAACAGAAGTTGTAAACACGAAATATATGAGCCATGCTCTGTGAAAAGGGGGCTTAATGCATCTGCGAAAAGCATCGACTCGGGTCAGCCTGCGCAGTCCGCGCAGCTGACCTGGGCAGAAACTTTTCGCTATTGGTCAATTTTCTTTATGTCCAAAGACCAGTCTACCTCATGATTAAGTTGGTTGTTAAAAAAAGTTGTTACTATGGATCCATAAGTAGGTGATGGCTTGCTTAGTTCTATGGATCACGGAGATGCATTAAGCTTCTTTTTGCCGGAGCGTGGCTCATACAGGTAATGTATATACTCAATAGGCGTAGGTAATGACAGGAGAAGGGGCCCAGCAGGGGCTAGCAGGGGCTAACAGGTGTTGACCACCCCTTCCGATCCTTCCCCTGCCACGTCCCGTCATTAAATCTGGTAAGGGAACCAAGTTATTATTCATCCCCAGTATTTGAACGGTTTTTCATTTTTTTCTACACTCCTCGTGTGTAGATGACTAAAAATAGTTGTCCTGCCTCCTCCCATGACATACAGTATCTAAATATAGTTTTTTTTTTCTTGAAATATTGAGAAAAGAATACACACACATTCACTATAACTAAGCATAAAGCACACTTACCTTTGGCCTTGGGATTTTTCAACAAATTCTTGCTACGAGAAGACATTCTGTTTCACCAAATGTATGGTATCGTGTACAGATAGTAACTGTGTAGGATGCTACAAGCACAGGGTGTTTTCCACTAATAGGTAAACTATGCAGTCGATACTCGATGTGATTTGATCCTTAACCTGTTATTCCCCCTACCTCCCGACAGATTCGTAGCACTAGACGGCTTTCAAATCGTCTTTGATAAATATTATGGTTGATATATATGGATCATTCATATAAACTGATGTTTGAATATGTAACTAAAAACATTGTGGCAAAAGAGAAAAAACTGCTGGTAAACGAGCGATTTCCCCTTTTGCGAAAATGTTTTTCGGTACTTCATCTGCTGCAAGACGCAAAAAATTTGTTAGTTGCCAGTAGAATGGGCATCTGGGTATCTTAACCCTCACGCTGATAAAGCCCCACAAAAGGTACTTTCCCGGCTAGCGTAGATTCAGATAAGACTGCATAGAAGGTGCAGTCTGATCGTGGATCTACACTGTCCGAGAAGGAGATATTTTCCCCAAAAAATAAGTTTGAAATTGAATTTTTTTTTATTATGGGCTGGAAAGTTTCATTTAACATGGATTTATTTAGAGGGTGACGGGTTAAGTTAAGCACAAAGTAAATATAGGCAGTGTACAACGTATGAACTTAGTATTTACACGGAATGTGCCGGCGAGATTTTGATTTTGGAAAGCTTCAGTAAATATGCTGAACCCTTTAACAAACAATTCGGTATTTTAATGACCCTGTGGAAAAGGGTTTAGAAAACATAGTAGGAAAAGAAGAAGATGCTGGTGGCCATCATTTTCTAATTCCCCCACAATGTGTTTTGCCCTATCAAAGTCGCATCTAGTCATTTAGATCACATTAAATCTTTCGTCTGCAGGCAAATACTGTCAGCTAGACGAATCTAAAATTTTGTCGTCTGGTAAAGAGTTTACCTCTCTTTATCTCGATGAACAAATGAAGCAACTGAACCAAGCGTCCTTCAGGTATTAATTGATTATACTATTGCTTAAACATCTTAAATGAATGTCGAAACCTTGCCTAAAGAAAAGACTAGAATAAAGTACAAGCTGATCTATGTCTTCCCTCTTCGCAATGGACACTAGTTGTCCAGTTGATCCGTATCTAGACTAAATACAAGTCAAAAGGTTTAACCCTCTACCACACAACAAAATTTTATACGCATCCATATTGAAAGCATTTATAGAGGAGATACTAAACATGACTCAAATGATGAGAAGAGAGTTGCTTTTGATAAAATAGAAAATATTATGGAAAAAAGGAGAAAATGCTGGTTACCAGCATTTTCTCTTTTTCCCAAATGTTTTCAAAAGCTTTGTTTCTCAGGGTCGTTAAAAGTCGGGATTGTGTGGTAAAAGGTTTAAGAGATTGTCAAGTGTCTATTCATAACTTTAATGGTGAAGTGAGTGGGACGAATGATTCATGTGTGACGAGTGTTACTTGTATAGTGCTTTTACCCTTTACCAAACAATCCCGTGTTTTAACGGCCTTAAAGAGGAAAGCTTTTAAAAATATCGTGATTAAAGCCATGATCACATTTACGGTCATGCACGTAGTTGTCCGTAGTTCACTTCAAACGTAGTCTGCCGTAGTGTTACTACGGTCAACTAGGTTGAAGTACGTTCGAAGTAGGCTCAAAATTTAAAATACGAGGAATTTTAAGCCGTGGTCACACCTTACGTAGTTAACCATAGTGTGGAATGACCATAGATGGCCATGTTGACCGTATTAAACGTAATTGATCGTAGTTACATGTAGAAAGCCGTAGTTCAACGTAGTAATGAACGTGGTTTAAACTTACAGTTTGCCCGTAGCAAGCACATAATTTTTGAACATGTCCAAAAATTTGTTACGGTTAACTACGATGTTCTGACCCTACTGTGACCATAGTTTGAACTTAGTTGATCGTAGTTAACCGTAATTGACCCTACTTAACCGTAGTGTGTTTAATACGTTCAACTATGGCCAACTACGGTAATTCCCCATTACGGTCAACTACGTAAGGTGTGACAGCGGTTAAAATACAATGACTGCAGCTTACCCGTACTGAGTAGGCACAATTACAACGTTTTACCGTAGTTGAACGCAGTTGACCTTAATTTACCATAGTTGTGCGTACTTAGGACATAGTTTATACATAGTTTAACGTAGTTAATCATAGTTTGATGTAGTAATATCCTAGTTAACCCTAGCCACTTTGCACGCAGTTGAATGTAGTTAACCGTACTTACATGTAGTTCAACCTACTTAGACTTTCTATATTGCCAAGTTTGAACCTACTTTGAACGTACTTCAACGTAGTTGACCGTAGTAGCACTACGGCAGACTACGTTTGAAATGAACTACCGACAACTATGTGCATGACCGTAAATGTGACCATGGCTATGGAAGTCTAACTAGATTGAACTACGTGTAAGTACGGTTAACTACATGTACATTCAACTGCGTGCAAAGTGGCTACGGTTAACTAGGGTATTACTACGTCTAACTACGATTAACTACCTTAAACTACGTCCTAAGTACGCACAACTACAGTAAATTAAGGTCAACTGCGTTAAGTTACAGTAAAACGTTGTGGCTGTGTCTGCTCAGTACGGGTAAACTGCAGTCATTGTACTATAACCGCTGTCACATCTTACGTAGTGGGGAATTACAGTAGTTGGCCGTAGTGAACGTATTAAACACACTACGATTACGTAGGTTCATTTACGGTTAACTACGGTCAAATATGTTCAAACTATGATCACAGTAGGGTCGAAACATCGTAGTTAACTGTTACAAAATTTTGAACATGTTAAAAAATTATGCGCTTACTGCGGTCAAATCGTAAGTTCAAACTACGTTCATTACTACGCTGAACTACAGTTATATACTTGTAACTTACGTTCAACTATGGCCATCTACGGTCATTCCCCACTACGGTCAACTACGTAAGGTGTGACCACGGCTTAGAGTAGAAAATGCTGGTAACCAGCATTTGTTCCTTTTCTCACAATGTTTTCTAACATTTGAAAGAAAATCCTATCAGGAATTGTACAACATTTAATTTGTCGTCTGCAAATGCTTTCAATATAAAGAGTCAAGAATTTTGTTGTTTGGTGAAGAGTCAAAACGACCATCATCGGATAAAAGTTGCTAAAACTTGCCCCAAATTTTATTAGCCAGATCATAAATTTATCATATCTGAATGTACTGTAAGTACATAAATGTCAACAAAATGGTGATTCCACTTATTTATGTGATGATTCCAGTGATTTCGGTAATTCCACAAAATCGTCCTAACGGGATTTATTCAATGCATTAGAATGTTCCAATGCATGGTAGATGTACTATAAAACGACAAATGTATGGGGTAAAAAACAATATGGGAAAAGGAGAAAATGCTGGTTACCAGCATTCTCCTTTTCCCGTAATGTTTTCAAAAGCCTTCCTTCTCAGGGTCATTCAAAGTTGGCATTGAGCGGTAAAAGGTATGCAAATACCCACGACAAGTTATAAACAAAGTAAACAGATACAGGATACGTTTACAAATGGTATAGGTACCAATGATCTTGAGATAAAACACACACACACAAAAATGTATAATATCATAAGAAATTCTATGTAAACAAGTTATAGCAACAACAGCTAGTCATCTAAATCAATGACAATATAACCAATTTACGTTTAAAATTTACAGAGTGGATACCATTCCCATCCCTGACCACTGTTTAGTTCAAACCAAGACATTTTTGTAGGCTTCCAAACTTTTAAAAGCATGTACACAAAATTTATTTGGGAAAAATTGGCCTCCTTTGTCCCCTGCAGCCAACCTTCACCACTATCGAATCTTTGCATCTGACTTTAGCATACAGTAAGACCGTCCACCAAACGTCAAAATTAAAGGCTCGTCCAATTTGAAAGTTTTTGCAGATGACGAAATAAATGTGCCTCAAAATTTGACACTTGTTTTAGGAATGACAGAAAACTTTGTCTGAAAAGGAAAAAATGCTGGTAATCAGCATTTTCTCCTTTTCCCACATTGTTTCCAAAAACTGTTTTTCTCTGGTCGTTAAAACTCGGGATTGTGTACATAATGTGTTAAACATAAATGTATAAACACCATGAATTTTGAAAAATTGACCCCCTTCCTCCCCTTCAGCCAACCTTCACCACCGGTACGGGGGGTAAGGCAGGGTTCCTCTACAAAATTACAGATTTTACACCATTATCAAATTTTGGACTAAAGTTATTCTAACAGGAGACAAAAAATCAGTTAAGGTAACATACAAAACACTTTATCAGGATTTACTTGAAAAAACATAATGTAAAAATTGGTGTTCTCTTTGCAGGGATTTATTCAATGCATTAGGATTTTCCATTGCTTGGTACTTTCAAACAACAAGTGTTACTCAAAACATAAAATGTGTCTTTTATGGGGTAGGAAACATTATGGGAAAAGGAGAAAATGCTGGTTACCAGCATTTTCTCCTTTTCCCATAATGTTTTCAAAAGCCTTCATTCTCCAGGTCGTTCCCATTCAGATATTGATTACCATGTGTAAACACTCTTCCAGGACCAGGGATCTTATATACGTTCCCTGTCCAGGACCAAGAACAGGTATCCCAAATATTGATTGATGCATCAAAAAGAAATATATTTAAGAATGCAATTTTATGCACCAAACAATTAGTAACATTTGCTCAGATCGTGCAACATTTATGATACACCAACTATGGGCCGAAATTGTTATGTGCCGATATTGTATGGGCCGAAATTGTTATGGCCAAATTGTAATTAGCCGTAATTGTTATTTCCGAAATGTCCAGTCACCCTCCATTCCTTTCAAAATTAGTAATTCCTTGTGGCTCGGTTAAGAGCAGTCTGAGTTTTACAGACGCTCATGAAATACTGTTTAAAAAAATGTAAGCACTTGACAGACTTGGATCAACTGGGAAAAAATTGAAAAAAGAAAATGTCGCGACGCGTGCTTACGGACGATTTGAAAACCATCGAGTTTGAAACCAGCGAAGATGTTGATGTTACACCGACCTTTGATAATATGGGTCTAAGGGAGGAGCTTCTCAGGGGAATTTATGCTTACGGTAAATTCAAGCTATATGACCTATTTGGGAGGATCATAAATCAATCTCCACTGCAAAAATAATCAACTGATCCTATACGTTTTTCAACGTTGTCGTCAGTATTTATACCAGGAAAGTGAATTATCGTGGCAGTCAGTCTGTTAAGACTATTAAAGAAAATCGTAAATGTTTTGATTTAGTTTGATCTGGACATCTCGTTTCCATGATTACCTGTTTTCTTTGCATGGTGGACTGACAAATTCGAGGGACTTGGTCTTTATTCTAAATGCTTTCGATATATCCCATGGTTTTGATAGCCAAGCAATTATCGAAAATACTCACAGACCGAGTATTGTTCCTTCCAGTTTCTGTTTGTGGTTTTTTTTTAAATAAAGAAACAAAGCCTAGCCATGCAAAAAAAACGGTAACTGTTGCCAGATTCAAGAATTTATGGTCAAGACCTATTTTCGAGGGGAAAGTGTTGTCGAATCTGAAATGATATCTGAGTTTTCTTGCAATTTATGAAGTGAATGACGTCACTCACTGTTTTGTGTGAAACTTTTATCTAAATGTAAACGACAGTGTCACTGCTGCTAATTTACTAAATGCAACAATAACATGACAGTATGCATGTTTCTTAAGGAAATATCAGTTTTAGTGACAAATTTAGCATTACCTTTTTCAACCAGATATGTGCCCAATATAGATTCTCCATCTGATATTTAATTTTTATCCTGAAAAATCGCACAATGTGACATAGTCGGTCTTGATGCTGAAAAGGGAACTTTTTAGGATTAGAATTAAATGTTACACGGAGGATTTGAATTAGGCACATACCATGTTAAAAAAGGTAATAAGAAATTTGTCAATAAAACCAATCTTTCCCTTAGAAACATGCATACTGTCTTTGTTTTATTGAATTTTGTACATTAAATTTAACAGCAATTGTTAACATTCAAATAAGCGGTTTACATGGGTGAAAGTTTTCCGTATCATTACGGATTTCTGTATTTTGAACGGCCGCCAGGGCTGTTTTTCCAAATCGCGTAAATCTGTTGAGAAAGTTGAAGGGGGGGTAGGGGTGTTCTCCCCAAAAATAGCCGATCAAAATCCCTCCAGACATCATTCTACTGAATATTGGTTTGCCCCAATTTAGTGACAGGTAACCAGTCTCTCATCTACAAACACACCTGCTATTGTTTACCATCGGAAGGTACCAAACTTCAATATCTCCTTAAGAATGAAGACACGAAATTAACCGATTCAATAAACGGTCCGACAATCACCAAATAAAGAAATTTCGGCACGGAAATCATATATCCGGAGGTGGTAGTTTATAAAATTAATTTTTACTGGCCGGAGATCCTTTCTTTTATCCAATCCAACAAAGCGTTACGAAAATATCACAAATTGTTTGCTGTTCATATTTATGCTCGATAAAATCATAGAAATTTGAACCAATTCTATTGAAAATGAAGTACTTACCCGCCTGATATAATACAAAGGCGTTAGAGGAAAGTGTGAAAAACAAGTGGAGATGGGAGCAGTGTTCCCACTCACGCAAATTCTTACGTAAATCACGTTATAGAATTAAAATTCACCTAACAAATGCTGGTTACAGAGACCTCACGAAGGGAAATACATGGACAAAAAAGGCATTTATTCGCTTATTTTGTGTAAAATGACAGGTTTTGAAGTTACCTGTTACCCTTATTGACATTCTGTTGTCAAGTTATGCGGAAATACAATTCCAGAAATTAACAGACATGAAAATTTGATCGGTACAAAAAAAACCTGAAACCCATGACACAACAATCTTCGACATTGTCCGATCAGAGTCACTTCAGACTGCCTTTTCAGCTTTTTAATGGCTTTAAGCAGTAAATTTACATAATTATCTTAATATAACAGACGTTTTTGCTGCAAATCAGCAATATGGATTGCTTTACCTCTAGTTGGGATCATTATTGTCATACCATGTAATATGAAATCTTACCCCCAGTGTTGCAGCTCAGGGGGTAGGTGTACCCTTGAAATAAAAAGCTAGTGGGAACACTGTGGGAGTGGCTAAATGAAAGAGACACTCGAGTGGAGAAATAGGCCGTATAGTTGAAAAAACCAGACGTGAAAGGGGTTGCGTTTTGCGATGTCTGCTCTAAAAGCAATGGTGAAAATCTATCGGCAAGAAAGCGATGCGACTCCATGGCATTATTTACATGTGAAGTTTTAATTCAAAGACCGTAAGTATAGTGTCATGAAAGGCTTTCTATAGGATTTTGAATTGGCTTTATTTCAGGAGCTCCTGGGGGCCTCCGGCCCCCTCGACCCCCAGCCAGGGCATTGCCCTGGACCCACCGGGAGCCCTGCGGCCCCCAGGCCCCCAGCTTAAATTTTCAGTATTTTGAAAATTTTTAACTTTCACCCATGGGTTTACACAAAATGGTGATGTCATTCTCTTCATAGTTCGTAAGAAAACTCTCATATCACTTGGGTTTAATAAACGGGTACCCCTTCAAAGTGGGTTGGTCGTTTTACAAGATACTTTAGTCATGAGTTAGCAGTAGAAGAAATGAATATATATGTCTGAAGACATACATGTAAATCATTTGCATATCTGTCTAACTGATTCAGAGATGGTTTAGTCTAGTAGAATCAAGTGATTGTCGTTGGAAGTCAGATTAAGCTACAAGGAATTTGCTTTATGGTAAATTGGTATTGCTAATTATTATCATTTGGATTATTTATAGAAGAAAAGCTATGGTACTTTTGTAGTACTGAAAAGTAGTGGCAGACAATACTGGCAAGTTTAATAACTTTATCATGGGGAAAGTATGATTGTCAGTCATGTGATATTTTGGATTTAAGAAAAGGCAGCCTTTTTTCTTGAACAGATAACTGTCCCTGAATGGGAAAATTCACTTTTTAAGGGTCGCCTCCTGGCACAGAGACCATCATGGAAAAAGGTTGAAACCTCTGCACAGATTTTGTGCGTATGTTTTTA
Source organism: Hippopus hippopus (assembly GCA_946811185.2). Classification (NCBI taxonomy): domain Eukaryota; kingdom Metazoa; phylum Mollusca; class Bivalvia; order Cardiida; family Cardiidae; genus Hippopus; species Hippopus hippopus. The sequence goes on from OX328097.1 coordinate 36,639,037, forward strand.
CTCTTTTGTTTTCACAAATTGACAACACAACTAGAATCTGAAAATACCGGTACCTGTTGCTTACATATTCAATAGTTTTTTGTTTCAAATACAAATATTGTAAATTTAAACGCTAATCATAAAAAATTCAGTTTAATTCATCTTTTACTTGAGATCTTTATGTACCAAAAATTACACAAAATGGCCGCCTAAAACAATAAATTTTGTCAATGGTTTTTTTTTTAGATTTACATGTTGTAAACATCTTTTAAAAGAGCTTTAGGTTATAAAACAATTATTAATTCGTTCTTGGTCATGTGTGTCACTATAGAATTAATTGCATTTTGCTGCAATACAGAATAAACCGACAAAACAGAAAGTCAGTGCATCACTGTAGCTTTTGTACCAGAAAATCTGTGATGGACTTGAGACGGTATGGTGCACAATAAATGTCGAAATATGAAATAAGGATTGTAAAGGTCTTCTTGAGAGTAGCCTTCCCCCCTGTTAAGCATATTGTGGATATATTTTCATGCCAGTTACCATATTTGCAGATTCTGCCTGAAGTCATGATATGCAAACAAAGGACATGTATGATACAATAGATTTCTATCCCTTCATTTCTAACAGATACATTGATGGGAAAAAAATTTCCTGTGTGATTTTTTATGCCTATTTCTTTTACTTTTGTAGAAGGTATTAGTGATCCTGAAGAAAGATAATGTTTCCTACCATCTGAGAGAAATCACATCAGTTGAATCCCTTTCAATTTGTCATCCGTGAATTCTCAGTTTTGACCAGTTAAACTTTCTTTTGTTTGGCCGAGAGTTAAGTGATTATAAAGAACTGAGTATGTTTCTATTAGCAATGAAAAGGCTTTGAGGTAAAAAGATCTTCCAGTTCTCTTTATTGTGATTATACAGGTTTTGAAAAACCCTCTGCGATTCAACAGAGAGCCATCAAGCCAATTGTGAAAGGGAGAGATGTCATTGCTCAGTAAGTTTTACAGCTATCAATTTTTTGTTTCAATTTTACCATACTGGGGAATCTATGTGCTTATCCACCGAAAGTATAGGTTTCTACATAAACATATTTCAATGAAAATTGATAGTCAACATGCACCACAAAAATCTGAAAATTTACGGAAGTACATAAGTTATGCTAGGCAGCCATGACATACATGTGTTCCTGAAGTATAAGTATATTATGAGTCGTCTTATCACCTCCAGAAACAAACTTGCAGTAGACTCTTTGGAAACATCCTTGTCAGAAATGGAAAGTCAACTTATTTTGAGGATGAACACAACTTTATAGGTATTAAAATATGGCTCTGTATAGAGAAATCTCTAGTTGTGAGCAATTTCTCCTTTTGGCACTTTGTTTTCAGCTATTGGCATTTTCAAAATGAAAGAAAAGGTTGTCCTTTACCAAACAATCCCCAGTTTCAACAGCCCCAGAGGCCTTTTGAAAACATTATGGGAAAAGGAGAAAATGTTGGCATTACAGCATTTTCTCTTTTTGCCACTTTTTTCTACCCCTTTAAGAACAATACCCACGATTTTAACCACATTTAACATTTTGTTTGCAAAAGGTTTAGATTGGTCTAATATTGTTGTTTGGCAAAAAGTTCAGTCTTTAGTAAGTTATTCGTCATGTGGAGACAATCCTGTAATACAAAGCATTCAAAAATTAAGAAAGTTTGTCTTTAACATGATAGGATATATGACTGTTGTTTATTGTATATAACCCAACATTTCAGGGCCCAATCAGGTACTGGAAAGACAGCCACATTTTCTATCTCCATACTGCAGTGTTTGGACACTCAGCTACGTGAAACCCAGGCCCTTGTTTTGTCCCCAACCAGAGAATTAGCACAACAAATACAGAAAGTAAGTGATAAATCTTTCCTGCATAGCAAGGTACATTGGTATGCCTGCTGCAGAAGTCATGAACTCTTTGCTAAATATTCCCATGTCTGTATGACCCTGAGGAGTGCCTCTTAAAACATGAAGGAAACATGGAGAAAATCTGATGACCACCCCACAATGTTTTCTACCCTTTTGGTAAAAGAATGTCCTTATTTGAGCCGCATGTAATTATTATATTGCCTGCATAATGCTACCAATATGGACAATTAAAAAATTTTGTTGGCTCGGAAAGAGTAATTATATATACAGGAAATAAGAATATTTACATTTTAAGTGAACTTGGCTGTAGGAGATCATCAAGCCTGGAAAGAATTGAAGAAAGTGTGTTCATTGTAGGTTATTTTGGCACTGGGAGACTACATGAATGTGCAATGTCATTCCTGTATTGGAGGCACAAATGTAGGGGAAGACATCAGAAAGCTGGACTATGGGCAGCATGTGGTCTCTGGAACACCTGGCAGGGTTTTTGGTGAGTCTCAGATTCGTAAATTTATTACAAAATATTGTTTTATATAACAGATTAAGCTTTGAATCTATCTTTGTTGAAACCATTAACATACAAATATACCTTTTTGCCAGCCTTATTGTAAAGTTTAAAATATTGGCATCGTAATCAGCATATTTCTTGATCTTTTCTATATCAGCCAAAGAATACATTTTTATTACACATTTATTACACTATGGTGTCACTATGGTTGAAGTGGATGAAGTTTTTGTGTCTTCTTACTATAAACGTATGACATGCTATTCAAAGAATAAGTGTTTTCTACAGAAAAAGACCATATTCTGATGATTATCTTACCATATTCTTGGGTTGTATAGAGACACGAATATAAAAGTCACTATAATGATTTGGTTTGTAGTACTTGCTCTCTTTTGTTTCTGTTATCTTGTATTGAAAGAAAGAAGGAGAATGCTGAATGATAACTATTTATAAGTATGTGTAAACAAAAAGATGTGGTATGACTGACTTTATAACTGTGAAATTGTGAATGTCATTGTTACAGATATGATCAGGAGAAGAAACTTAAGAACCCGTTCTATCAAGATGTTGATACTTGATGAGGCTGATGAAATGCTGAACAAAGGTAAATATTGTCTATGGCATTACTTCATTACCTCGTGCGGTTGATTTTTCTACATCTTAACCCTGTACTTCATGGTGAAATTTTAGGTTTATTCAAATCGTAAGCATTGGCAGTTTTAAAATTTGGCTCAAATGATGGAATTCAGTTTTTTAAAAATGTAAAAAACAGTCTGGGAAAAAGGAGAAAATCTTTTCACACAATATTTCTAAAAACTTTTTAGGTGAGTGGGGGTAAGGGCATTTGCCTCCCTGTCATATTTCATCAATCACACCTTTGTTTTTGAGATCAGAGTTTTAAACATTGATGATGACTGTACAAACTGTGGACTTGGATGTATGAGTTGTCACACATAAGGTCATTAAATATGGGTGATCATCATTAACTTGAAGAAATCATGCAACAAGATGCAACACTGCACACTGTTGATGTTAGATTCTGATGTTACCATGAAGAAACACACTAGTAAAATCATGAATTTGGCTTTATAAAATTCTGCTGAAAGTTATTAATTGAAAGCTTGTTTTTGACTGGTTTTAACCCGTAACATACAGGACAATCCTGATTTATTTGCTTGTGAAGATGATATAGATCATGATTACACTACACAGATTGTGCAGACTGATTGTGAATCTACACTGCCAGCTTCTTTGCTTTATATTCTTTGAAATGAAAAACAGCTTTCAAATTACACATTTTAGTACAGGCTGTGAACATGAACTTCATTTGTTTAGCACTATAAGGGTTAATCAACTTAGAAATAGGGAAAAAAAAGTTTATCAGAACCAAATTTGAGTTATTTTATTAACTCTTCAGCTGGTAAATACAACTCACTGACCTTTGCAGACAGTGTAGATCAAGATCAGACTGCACAGAACGTGCAGTCTGATCTTGGATCTACGCTGTCTGAGAAGGAGATGTTATTCCCCAAAACATAGCTTTAAAATAGCAATAATTGTTTTTTTAATATTGAATTGAAAATATCATTTTAGTTATTTAGCAGGATAAGGGTAAATGAACTTCATTATTCTTATTTTCACACTTGGCTCTCCCACTTGTGAAAATATAAAGTTTGGTTTCAAAATTCTTCAATGAAACAGTTGTACACCAATACAAGGAAAAATCTGACTGATTATATGGATTTCAGGTTTTAAGGAACAGATTTATGATGTGTACAGATACTTGCCTCCAGCCACACAAGTCATTCTCATTTCGGCCACACTCCCTCATGAAATTCTTGAGATGACCAACAAATTCATGACAGATCCTATCAGAGTTCTTGTCAAACGGTAAGAATTTAACCTTTAACCTCTGGTACATGTATAGGCTGTTCAGATTATCAGCAATTATTTCTAAATATGATACAATCTATTTCAAGATCTAGTACAGGAGACACAGATTAATATTTAGAAAAAAAGATTTTTTTTTATTGTCTTCAAAGACATTCTGACAAGTTGATCAATTTTTCTCCCCTCTCCTGTTCAGTCTATCACACAACTGTGATCTACTCTTTTGTAGGAGGACTTAAAATTTACCACAGAATTTAATAGATTAAAATCTTAAACAAGAGGATACTGACATAGAGGGTATTTGTGTTTTTCGGTGAAAGATCGATATTTATTTCATCTTGTGAACATCACTGGTAATATTTTCACTCATGTTGCGATCAAAATTTATTTCATAGAGTGAACGTCATTGGTAATACCTTCACAAATGGCGCAGCCACAAGTGGAAAGATTACCAGTGATGTTCACGAGATGAAATGAATTTCAATTTTTTTAAACTGAAAGAAAAAAAAATATATATATATATATATTTATTTCATGCTTCTAACTGCTCTTTTGTTGGGACTTTGGTCAAAATCCAGTACAGTTATTTTCGGTTACTCCTTGTGGCATACCCCCACCACACAGAACACATTACAAAATTATGTTGAGCACGAGAAATGAAGGGTAAATGCACATAAATTAAGCCATATTTCTCTCTGGTTGAATGGCACACACTGTTTACCTAGGTAAGCAGTGCACGGGATCTACTGTTTACGCCTTCAGTTGGAGAGTTAGAAAATATGAAATCATATTTTTAACTGGTTGTAACCATTTAATATTAAACTGTAATCCACCATTATTTCTCGATAAACTGCCGAAAAGCTGCTATATGTGATTTAAATGATGGGATTTATAAATGATAGGGTTGAAAAGAGTGTGGGAAAAGAGTTACCGGCATTTTCCTCTCTTCCCAAAATGTTGTCAAAAGTTCACTTCCTCGGGATCATTGGGATGGGACTGTGTGTGTGGTTAGGGTTAAACATATACTGGATAATGTATATTTACAGTGATGAGTTGACTCTTGAAGGTATTAAACAGTTTTTTGTGGCTGTAGAGAGAGAGGAGTGGAAGTTTGACACACTTTGTGACCTCTATGACACACTTACAATCACTCAGGCTGTCATCTTTTGTAACACAAAGAGAAAGGTAAGTTTAATTCTTTACCAGATAACAAACTTGTAGTCTTGTGCAAACTGAAAGCATATCTCATTATCTGAAAGCATATTGCTAATGACAAATTCTCAGTGGCTCACTTGATTGGATTTTTCTTTGAAAGGTAAGAAAATGCCAGTAAAAATGTACCTTGCTTTTCATTACAAAATGCTTGATACAACTTTCAATCTTATTACTTCAGATGGAACGTTCTGAGTTAGGTTTTTGTGAAAAGTGCATGAAGGTCCTTTTGTGTGGAAAAGTGCATGATATACCTATCCTAATGCTGTGTAAGGAATGAAAGAGTCTCATTACATTGCAAGACAATTCTGTTGAACTTTTCAAATTCATACCAAGTATGGTTTGAACTTTGCTCATTTCCTGTACAGGTGGACTGGTTAACAGAAAAAATGAGAGATGCCAATTTCACAGTATCTTCAATGCATGGAGACATGACCCAAAAAGAGAGGGAAGCAATCATGAAGGAATTTAGATCCGGAGCAAGGTAAACCTTGGGTGGAAATATTTTTAACTTGTAGGTTTCTGTAGTCACAATTAAAATTAACCCATTACCTAACAGTCATGGGTTGTGATAACTTTGAGGAAAAAATTTATTGAAAACATAGTGGGAAAAGGAGAAAATGCTGATTATCAGCATTTTCTCCTTTTCCCACAAAGTTTTCAATCCTTTTGAGGACAAATGCCATCTTTTGAAAAACATTGTCATCTGCAACACTTTCAATTTGGATGAATCTAAAATTTGGTCTGCTGTCAAGGAGTTTAAGATAACAATCTGCCAAGTACTGCATAGTTAAATGCTTAGGGCTTTTTAGCTCACTGCAGACCTCCATTGAAAACATACTAGGAAAAGAACAAATTGGTCATCCCTAGTAATTTTTCCTGCTGCATTGTTTTCAAATGTATTCATGTATTCAATTCATGTTGATTATCCATATTTTACAAGAATATTTTCAAAACTGTTGGTTACAGTAAGTAATGAACTAATGATAGAATTTTTATAGTCAAGTACTTTGCAGAAATTGCAGATTAAGATCAGACTGCACTAGCATTTTGCAGTCTTATCTTAAGTCTTTACCATTAGAAAATTGGCTTATATAGTGTATGTTCATTAACTTTCCATTTCTTGCAGCCGTGTACTGATAACCACAGATGTTTGGGCGAGAGGTTTAGATGTCCAACAAGTTTCACTGGTCATCAACTATGATCTACCAAATAACAGAGAATTGTACATACACAGGTAAACCCTTGGAAATTTTCTTTATTATATTCTTATCTGTGAATTACTGGGATTCACAGAGAATAACACCACAAGTGATGGTAAATAATATTATAGTATCATCACTAGTGACAATATAGTTTTAGAATATTTGCCGGAACTACTTTTTTCTTATATTGCTCATATTGTACCATTCTTGATAATTTTTAGAATAAAAAGGGTGAATTAAGAATATAATATATAGGATAATCAACTGGTTGTGTGTGATATTAAAAATCTCAATTGAATGGAGTATGATGCAGTTAAAAAACTTGTCCTTCGGACTCGTTTTTTCAACCGCATCACACCCCATTCTAGTGACAGATTTTTAATATCACACACAACCAGTTGATTATCATCTGTGTATTCATCTCAACATCAAGAATTAATCCTTATTATCACCGTTCCAACTGAGCTCTCTCTCTTTGAGCACTCTTGTGCAAATGAAGAAGGACAGTAGTGCAGATCAAGATTAGACTGTACAAAATTAACAGTCTGATTTTTGATCAACACTAACCTTTTATTTTTAAAATACTCTAATAGAAACAGGTAATCCAACATTTTCAGCTTTTTTCCCACAATGCTTCTTCCTGTTGAAGACAAATTCCATTATGTGAGTCACATTGATTTATTATCTCCAAATGCTTACAAATTGGACAGGTATAAAAGTATATCATTTTGCTACACATGATACAGTTTTCATATAGGTGCACTGGCAGCCAAATGGCTGAAGTTATGTTCAAAACAGAGTCAATCACAGATTAAAGAATGAATAAATGGTAACAGGAAATCTATTGATCATTGATAGGATTGGTCGCTCAGGACGTTTTGGAAGAAAAGGTGTGGCTATCAACTTTGTGAAGAATGATGACATCCGAATTCTCCGAGATATTGAACAGTACTACTCCACACAGATTGACGAAATGCCAATGAATGGTAAGTGTATGATACATTTCTAACGTACAAGGCTATTATCAATTAAGAATCTACTATTGCATTTGAGTCATGCTGTAGTAAAAGGGGGTTTAATTCATCTGTGTGATTCATGATACCAATCAAGCCATCACATAATTATGGTATATAATAACCACTTTTTAGCTCCACTGGCCGAAGGCCAGCGGGCTTATGTCATGGCCCGTTGTCCGTCGTGCGTCCGTCCGTCGGTGCGTTAACTTTTATTTTAAACATCTTCTTCTCTGAAACTGCCCATCCAATTTTGATGAAACTTCACAGAAATGATCCTGCCATGGTCCTCTTCAGAATTTCTTGAAAGAATTTGATTCCTTCAAAAACTCTGATTGCCATGGCAACAAAACTTAAAAATATTGGAAATCTTTGAAAATCTTCTTGTCTGAAACCATAAGGTTAGGGCTACCAAATTTGGCATGTAGCTTTGTCTAGTGGGCCTCTATCAAGTTTCTTCAAATTTTAGCCCTGGGGTCAAATTTGACCCCGCCCCGGGGGTCACAAGTTTTACATGGGCTTATATAGGGAAAACTTTAGAAATCGCCCTGTACCTAGCCATAAGGCCTAGGGCTACCAAATTTTGCATGTGGCTTTATCTCGTGGGCCTCTACCAAGAGTGCCCAAATTATAGCCCTTGGGTCAAATTTGACCCCACCCCAGGGGTCACAAGTTTTACATGGGCTTATTTAGGGAAAACTTTAGAAATCTTCTTGTTACTGACCATAACACCTAGGGCTACCAAATTTTGCATGTGGCTTTATCTAGTGGGCCTCTACCAAGAGTGCACAAATTATAGCCCTGGGGTCAAATTGGCCCTCCCCGGGGGTCACAAGTTTTACATGGGCTTATATAGAGAAAACTTAAGAAATCTCCCTGTACTTTTTCATAAGCGTAGGGCTACCAAATTTAGCATGTAGCTATATCTAGAGGGCCTTCACCAAGAGTGCGTAAATTAAGCCCTAGGGTGGAATTTGATTCATCCCAAGGGGTCAGAAGTTTTATATGGGCTTATATAGTGAAATTTTTAGAAATCTTCTTGTTACTAACCATATGAACTAGGGCTACCAATTTTAGTCCTGTCTCAGGGGTCTTATGTTCAAAACCAATTGGCCAAGTATTGTAATGTTTGGCATGTAGGGATTTTATGTATTAGCCAGTGGAGCGATATATACAGGGCCATCATGGCCCTCTTGTTTTAACAACTGACCTAATCTTGAGGTAGACTGCGCAGGCTGACCTGGGTCGATACTTTTCGCAGATACATTAAGCCTCTTTTTCATAGAGCATGACTCATTCATATGATAATAAAGGTCCGTTCAATGCCAAATGACAAACTTGGCCTATATAAGCAAGCTCAGCCAGTATGAGAAGAAACTCTTCAAATACCATAGAAACTTGACCTGTACAAGAAAAACTGGCCAAGATGACCTGAGTAGGCTAAATATCAAATCCAAAATGGACGACAAATCCCAGCCAATAATTCATAAAATTGTCATTTAGTAAGTTACTGTAACTAACAGCTTATTGATGGTTACTGAAGGCCGCTTTTGAGAACAAAAGGAGGAAAAGCTGTCTGCACGATGTTTTCATATGTAACCATGAATTTATGATATTTGATTAGTGTTCTCATTTTACGAGGATATTTCAGTCATATGATACAAACAAGTTTAATGGGTAATTGAGTTAATAGTGACTGTTAGCATCAGTAGACTTTACTGTCTTGACCCTTACTGTCAATTTAGAAGTTGATAAAAGAGCCTTACTACTAAATTTCAGACTGCATGATAAATGGATTCATACATTTATAGTAGGATTTAATTCCATTTCCTTAACCCTTTACCACACAACAAAAATATAGATTTTTACAAATTCAAAGCATTTGCAGATGACAATTGAAACAGGGCTCAATTGGCAAAATTTGTTTCAAAATAGAAAACATGGTGGGAAAAGGAGAAAATGCTGGTTATCAGCATTTTCTCCTTTTCCCACAATGTTTTCAAAAGCCCTCTTCCTCAGGGTTGTTAAAGGACTAAAGTACACTTTGGGACAGAGGAGATGAAGGTCTATGCTGTTGGATATTGTTTAAGACATTGTCACCAAACAGCAATGAAATTGTAATACCTAGATCATTTTCTATAAACCCTTTATTAAGTGGCAAAATTAAAGACTTGTCAGAATTGGAAGCATTTGCAGACAACAGATTAAGTATGGCTTACACTGTGAGATTTGCTTTTTTCAGCATTTTCTCCTTTTCCCACAATGTTTGCCAAAGGATGTGTCCTCAGGGTTGTTAAAACATTGGATTGTTTGGTAAAGGTTTAAATGATTTTAAATAGGAGCTGAACAGTAGATTTTAGTAGAACTTTGCCAATCTTAAATATTAACGCACCTAATTATCTTATTTGGCATATTCTTAATTGTTTATTATTTTTTCTTTTTTTCAGTTGCTGATCTGATTTAAGAGAGCTATAAAAAAGCAATATGGCAGCCTAAAGATTACGTCACCATTATGTGAAGTGAATTTCATAAAGAACTATGAAAACTTTCGATTCATAGAAAATCATCTTCATCACAATTCAACTGATATGTGTAAGACTTAACTTTATGAGTTGTAAATAAAATTCATGTAAACCAGTCTTTTGTATAAGAAATACTCTTCTGTGAGAAAATTACATTCGAGTGGCACTCTGGCAAAAGTGGGTTTTATGCATTTTCTTAATGCATTCTATGAAGCGATTTGTCACATGGTACAGATTTTATTGTCTAAAAAGAGACTGAACCCTAAGGTAGAACAGTCCTTTATCAAGCCAGAAGTTAAAAGTTTCAACCCTGGTCAGCCTGCGCATACTACGCAGACTAACATGAGTTTATAAACCTTTTGCATATGCATGAAACCTCCTTTTCACAGAGCATGCTTATGGTTAACTCTTTACCAGGCAATAGAATTGTAGTCTTGTCCATTTTAAAAACTATTTGAGCCGTGCTCTGGAAAAAGGGGGCTTAATGCATCTCCGTGATGTATGATACCAGGCAAGCGATCACATAATCATTGATCCAAATTAGCCTTATTTTTCAACAACCGACTTAAGTATGAGGTACACTGGTCCTTGGACATACAGAAAATTGAGCAATAGCGAAAAGTTTCGGCCCAGGTCAGCCTGCGCGGACTACGCAGGCTGACCTGGGTCGATACTTTTCGCACATGCATTAAGCCCGCTTTTCACAGAGCATGGCTCATTTTATTTTGCAAATAAAGTGTCTCGAATTGATTCAAATTGTCTTGGATACAAAACCTTAAGGCGAAGGAGAAAATGCTGGTTACCAGCATTTTAGCTTGGCTGTTTTTGAAGAAAATGTCGAAGTATTTTGATAACCCTTGTGTCGTCTGCGCAAAAACTTAAACAGTTTATAATATCTCTGTCATTAACGAAGATATTTACCTCAAACTCGGACAAGTTGTTAAGTATCCAAAGGGTAACCCACACAATAAGGGTACATAACCATCAATTTATTTTTGACACAGTTATGCCCCTTGCATTGTTTGTTGTTTCTTTTACCACTATGTTTCAAAAGCCTTAGCCCTATACCCAACGCCATAATTTTAGACTTGCCCAAATTGAAAGCATGTGCAGGCAAAAAATTATCAGCAATTTTTTCTTTTCCTGTGATGTTTTCAAAATGCCTCTTTCTCAGGATGGTTAAAACTCTGGAATGTGTAATAAAGGGTTGTAAAAGGGCATTATTGTTTGGTAAAGGATATAAGTATCGTCATTCTAGCTACTCACTATAATTGGCCTGCAACACGCGAAAACGGGCATTCGGACATTTGCGTAAAGTGTCGTCTCGGATCAGCCTGCGCAGTCTGCGCAGGCTAATCCGAGACGGCACTTTACGACTACATTAGATTTTGTTGAAAAGTAGACATGTGAAACATAGAAAATTACTTCAAACGGAAAGTGTCGTTTCGGATTAGCCTGTGCGGACTGCGCAGGCTGATCCGAGACGACACTTTACGCAAATGTCCGAATGCCCCTTTTCGCATGTTGAAAGCCATATGGTAAAAGAATAATGATTAACCTTGTTCTCATTATTTTGAGTGTGGAGACAGAAATTCATGAAATAAGAGGGGTTTTCTTTTTCATCTCATCATGTAATGTATAATATATGTTTATCATGATTCATTAAATAAAAATTTCATTGAACTTTTCATTGTATTTACTTCTTTGAATACTCGAGTTTTCTATCCCCTGAGTAAATTGTATTAATATGGCATGCACTGGCAAAATGGGACTTAAGGATCCATGATACTAAGCAAGTCATTACATAATCATTGATCCATTAAGTCCGTTTCATCTAACAATGGACTAAATCATAGGGTACACTGGTCCTTTGACATGCAGAAAATTACCAAAAGCAAGAAGTTTTGGCCCAGGTCAGCCTGTGCGGACTGCACAGGCTGACCTGGGTCGATACTTTTTGCAGATGCATTAAGGCCCCTTTTCATAGAGCATGGCTCATTTTTATTGGTTTTATTGATAAAATCCAATCATGGACCGAGTACAATACAAATGGAACTGTGTTCTGATATTTAGGGGATAGCGTTGGAAACCTCATTGAAAGCGGAGTTTTATTGCTTGTTACAGGAAATTTCTTCTTTTCCCACTGTGTTTCCCACAATGTTTTCCAAATTACTAGTAAAGAAAAAATCCTTTTCTACAAATATTCCACCTTTGTCTCAAATTAGCGTCTCTAGAAATGATTTCGACGGTGGAAATATTTTCAGTGCAAAATTAGTGAAGCAGATCATTTTGTTCTGGAAAAAGATCAAGAAATCTCCAAAGCTATTTTTTGCATATAAGATCAGACTATTTTCTTGATCTGTTCTACATGCAAAAGTTACTCAAGTCGCCTTGGTGCAGATACGGATAAGGGATGAAACACGTCGTAGTTTGCCATTGATGGCCCTGACTTACCGAGTATAAAAAGCTTGAATCTTTCATCACCAACTAAAAGTCGACTTTTTTTCCAAGTCTAAAAGTAGATGTCCACTGCTATTGAAGATGAATAGGGTCATAGTCTGGCATCAGGTAGCGGATGGCGTAGTTCCAAGTTCAGATTGCACACTTTGTGCAGTCTGATCTTGAGATACGCCATCCGCAAAAGGCGTTTAAGTGGTCAATGGTCGTGAAAGATTTAATCATGATCTACAAATGGACCTGTACGTTAAACATGCCGGTGTAAATCTACTGAAAGGGAGAGAACTTTCATTAGGATTAATTTAAAATTATAGACAATGATTTCCCTTCTTCTCTTTTTTCCCCGGGAAAAGATGATGGAAACGGATCTATGTACATGAATAATGAATATCACGAAAAAGATAATTTGCTTTCGGTCTTCCAGCAAATGAGTCTATCTTTTCGAACTCAAGGGCTTTTCTAATGAGAAGAAATGCTGAAGATAGGAAGATCAAACTCAGCAAATCAAATAAAAACGTCAAGTATGTAGACTTCATTTCTGCAATTATGTGAACTATTTTGTATGCGTACAAACTTAAGTACATTGTGGGAAAAGGAACAAACGCTGGCAATAAGCATTTTCCTCTATTCCCTCATTTCTTTTTTAACCTTATCAAAACAGATTCAATGATTCGAACAACGTTTGATTTGTCGTCGTTCAATTTTCATATGTCTAAAGTTTTGACAAAAAGTTCAGATTTTATCATTTCTGAATAAGACCACAATCTTCTCGAGTTCAGACGTTGCCTCGTCCAATAATCTAAGCAGGGTCTGATAAATGTTAATTAAATCTGTATCTATAAGTTGAAGGAAATTGTTTGAAAGCAGTAATTGTTGAATAAAAATTTCACCGACTGTTCATAGGCCTATTCACCATCATTCCATGTTTAGTTCTAATTCCCTAGTCCAAGAAAGCCATTTCTCCAACGATCATATGGCTCGTTATGGAATTTAGAAATGAAAAAATTTAGAATTGCGAGGAAATGCGTAAAATTGACTGTTACTGTACTCCCGCTCAGAACATGCATTTACGTCATTTATAAGACGGAAGTGACGTCAAATGTTTATCTGAATGTGCAAATATGGCGGACCTCAACAATTGTTCTGCTCGGAAATTGGCAAATACGGCCCAAATTCCAAGCGAATTAGCAGATCACATAATTACATTTCGAAAGCAAAGAGGTGGTATTCAAAACTTCGATGAACTAGTGGCAGTCGATGGAATGACCAGAAGCACAATGAAGAAAATAAAGACTTTTACAAAACTTGGTAAATTGCCGCGACTAAAACGTGCAAAGAATAGTGTTATTGAAAAGAATAAATATAATCGCAAGGATAGAATCAGACAGGCAACTCGCTCGAAAAAACCAAGCAGTGCCAACAAAAACCACAAATTGACTCCTGAAGTAGCGCTTCCTCTCCTTAGAATGAACCAATCTGGCAGTTCACCGTTGTCACGTGGCCAATCTCCTATCAGATTTTATACACCGATAAAAGTACAATCATCTAAATCTGGAAGCAAAATTACAGCAGAATATCGTATCTTATCTCCAGTGCACCAGAAAAATCATCACGATTCAAGTACCTTTTCCAGTCATTTTTCGACTAAAGTTAATCCCCCAAGTCACCTCGTACATAAGAGAGGTATCAAGAAACAATGTGACAAACACCGGAGACTGCCACAAAATAAAGAGGAGTCAATAAGATCGTGGTTAAAAGGAATTGAAACCCACGATAGAGCCGCTGCTAACTCATCCTCACCGATCAAGAACCATTTTAATCGGGGCAAAGCAAAAGGTTTCTGCAAACAAAAAACAGATCGCCCATCCCCCAGCAAGGTGAAATATCAGAGGTCAACTAGTTTAGACTATGGAAGTCCGGCAGATAAAAAGCGACTTGAAAATTGTCAACCTACGGGTTTCTCTCAAAAACGAAGTAAACGTGATACAAAACACACCATCAAAAATGACATTCACCCAAGAACATTTGATGTAAACTATAGACATCAAGTTGAAAAGAAGAAGATTGCAAAGCCGGATATACCCGTAAACACGAAAATTTTGGTTAAAAGACCAACACATAAGGCCTATGAAGAGCTACCTGACGAGCAAAATTTATTCCAGACGTATCGGAAATCACCGCGAATGGTTTCAGCTTCAAAGCATTATAATTCAGCCGAGGAAAGGCAGTTAAACGGTAGAAGAAGCAGTATAAAGTCATATAGAGAGCTTCAGACTAGCACCCATGATGCAGAGGATGATCGAACATTCATCTGTAGATCGAGTATTGTTAGAGAAAAAAGCATTACCCCTACCAAAGCTGTAAATGACTCATCTGAGTCTGATGTTTCTAATGTTTCAAGCAATGCCTCTCCTATAAAACGAGACGAACGCTACAGGAAACGTAGCTACGAGCGAAGTCACAAGCGTCGAAGACAATCACGTGACCGAGAGAGACTCAGACATCGTGGCTTACCACGCGACGAGGAAAATGACGATCATAAACAGGCGTGTACTATCATTTGACATTGTTTTTCTCTCTCTATATGGTTCTGGTATAGTCTTTTACGATATGGCATCTCAATTTGGCTTCACTTAGCGATATTAAACAAAGGTTAACAGAGAGAAAAAAAACAACATTTTATTCACATTAGGTTTTGATAAAATGATGTAATTAAATATCCAAGGTTTTTTCTCGCTAAAAGTACAATCAACAGGAGTTTCTGTGAAACTACCATTTTAATCTTTGGCGTGACAGGTGAAACAACGGAGTTTTCATGGCTGTTTGCGTTAATCTTTCTCGCTAAATATTGGGTAGAAGATTATTTTAAGGTAAACCTGGCATTCTGTGCATTCAGACATCGATCTTACTGTCCACGAAAGCAATTTTTGTAAAGACGTAAAGAGGTGTGCAGTATTTTACATGTGATATTTTCATATACAATATTATAAGCCTTTCACAAACAATTCTTTGGTACAGGATGTCTACAGAAAATGCTGTTTTGAAAATATTGTTGGAAAAGGAGAAATTGATTTGTTTCAGTTTCGAATTTAATCCTTAATGTGCTGAATTATTGAAATGGACCTTTTCAATTAGAATTGACATCCGAAATATTGTCATTTCAGGTTGTTTTGGCCAGAAAAACGTAACGAGGTAGCGGACAGTGTAGATCAAAGATCAGACTGCACGTTCTGTGCAGTCTGATCTTGATCTATACTGTCCGCAAAATCAACACAAGTTGGTTCCAGCGCTTTATGGGTTAAGTGTGAGGACGCTTTTTAATCTAAAGGTCTAAACTTTGTTGTTTGGGAAGGGGCTAACTTTTTCAGAGCCAAAGGCCAAAATTTGGTATTTTGGGAACGACATAGATCAACAACAGACAGCACAGAACTTGCAGTCTGATTTTGGATCTATACCGTCTGCTTGTAAAATCAAGCCTGTAAGATAAAAAATCTCTAACGGTTACAGTGGATTGTATTCTCAGTCGTCGAAAGAGCTCGATTTTTAAATGAATTAGTCCGACTCATTCATGAATCAGACTGGTCCTTTAACATGCAGAAAATTGATCAATAGCAAAAAGTTTCAACTCCGGTTAACCTGCACAGGCTGACCTGGTTCGATACTCTTTGGAGAACCATTGAAACCCATTTTCACAGAGCATGTTTCATTTATTTTGACCGTTTTAGGGGCAAACGAAACATACACATATTCACCAGGATTTGCGGGGATGTTTCAAAACTCGTCTCGGAAGGCAATCAATCTATTTTTTACTACACAGACTTGTCCCATACAAACTACAAATAAAGACGTAATTAAAAAAAAAAAACGCATAGAAACTTAAGTCGGGCATACTTCTTTACAGCCTTGTTTCACACATACTATAGACTTGGTTTGGCCACAGGCCTTTGAAGCTGTATTGGTCTATCACGGAACACTAAAATTTTCCTTGGTCGATCATCGAATACTCAAATAGCACATTGGTGCATCGCCTGTTTATCACAGAATATACTCAAATTTTCATTTACAACGTTTCTATAAATAGCACATTGGCGACTCCCTCTATATCGTATATAGTAAGGTCTTACTATACACAATACAGAGGGAATCTCCAATGTGCTATTTATAATAACTGTGTCCGATAATGAAAATTTCGTTATCCCTTGATAGACCAATGGAGTTTCAGAGGCTTATGGTTTGGCATAGCATGTTTTAGACATAACATCATTCAGTCTTGTTTAGACAAACCAGTTAACAGCCGTGTAAAGATACACCACTATACAGCCTTGTTTTACACATACCACTATACAGCCTTGTATTAGGCATACTTTTTACAGCTCTGTTTCGGACAAACTATTTTCCTAGTTTAAGACGCACAGTGATACAGCCTAATTTCAGATGCACAGCTATACTGCATAATTTTTAGAAATACAACAGCTGTCTTTGACATAACATTATATAACCTTGTTTAGATAAACACCTACACAACCTTGTTTTAGACACACCTCTTTACACCTTTCTTTTGAACACACCACCTTAGATCCTAATTTAACAAATACTACGGCACAGACTGGCTTTAGACTTACTACTATACAACCTTGTTTTAGGCATACCACCTCACAGCCTTGTTTTGATATACCAATATACTACATGTTTTAGACAACCCTTTAAACAACCCTATTAAGACATACCACGTTACAGCATTTCCTTAACACAAGGCACTATACAGACTTATTTTAGTCATACAGAATCGTTCAGGCATACCCATATATACAGACTTATTTTAGACATACCACCATTCAGCTTTGTCTTAGACATACCACTTTACATGCCTGTTTAGACATGCCATTATACAGCCTTGTTTAGATACAGTATACCACTTTACAGCCTTGTTTTAGACATACCCATTTACAGCACTACTTTAGATATACCACTATACAGCGTTGCTTTAGGTATACCACTATTACAGCCTTGTTTTAGATATTCCACTATACAGCCTAATTTTAGACATAGATCTACGACTTATACAAAATTGTTGAGACCTATCACTACACAAACCTGTTTAGACATGCCACTAAACAGCTTTGTTTTAGACATACCGCTGTGCAGACTTTCTATAGACATACAGCTGTGTAGCACTGATTTAGACATACCACTCTACAGACTTGCTATTGACATATAAAATTTTAGCCCTGATTTAGACATACCAATATACAGTCTGGCCTTAGACATGCCACTTTGCAGAAATTTTTCGACAAAGCACTGTATAGTCTTGTTTCAGACACAATGCTATACAGACTGTTATAAATGTAATCATGTATACCGCATACCTACAGGTCAGGTGGTAGACAAAATCGGGAGCAACTTGACGGGAACATTTCTTTTTTCGAATGATTCGGAAAACATCTTGGAATATTAGAAATTGCATGTTAGGAACAAAATCTAATTTTTCAACAATCGACCCAACTCCAAGTAAATAAGGGCTGTGTACCTACAAGGCGTAAGAATAGTAATTATTGTATTTATATAGTAGTGAATTAATGGTAATAAACAATGACGTTTGTACTTATTATTATCTAAATCAAGGATCGTATGTCTACAATACCGGTCTGAATAGTGATACAGCCTTGTTGGCGTATTTGATCCTTATACAGCTAAGTGCGACTTAAATCACTTTTGCGGACAGTGTAGATTAAGATAAGTCGGCACAGAACCTGAAGTCTGATCACTGATCTTCACTGTCCTCTTTTTTACACACTTTGATCAAAAGAATCTACAAATTACACTATTGCGGCCGTTTTTCCCATTTCTTTAACCATTGTCCTGTTTAATAAATGAAATTAGACTTTTAAGCCTACAGCAAAAACCTGAATAATGCATTTTCAAACTTTTGTTTTTTAGAAAGGTATCTCCTTATCGGACAGTGTAGATCCAAGATCAGACTGCACGTTCTGTGCAGTCTGATCTTGATCTACACTGTCCGCAAAAGGTCAGTGAGTCGCGCTTAGCAGCCTAAAGGTTAATTCAGCGCTGATATTGTCAACTATATACCTCTAATTGAGTCATACTCTGTGACAAGGGCGTTTAATGCATCTGCAACGACCCAAGTGAGCCTACACAGTCCGCACAGCCTGACATGGGTCAAAACTTTTTTCTAGATCTAATTGTAAATTTTCTACATGTCAAGGGCCATTCTTCCTCACGGTTCAGTCGTTTTTTAGACAAAATGGATTTTATGGATCCATAGTTCTGTGATGACTTGCTTGGTATAATGTATCATGGAAACTTTCAAAACACGCAGTCACAAAGTTAAGGTAAGTTTAACCGTCAAAATTGATGATCTTGGTTAAGCAAATGTTTGTTTTATTTTTCAGTTTGAAATCGAGTAGTTTTAAGGCAGGTGCTTTGGAACTTTTTTTTTTTTATCCCAAACGTCCACTCCAGTCATAACAGTTAGTCGGTCTTATTCATTGACATGTCGGGTTCTAAGTTAGATATTACCATTATACTTGTTATTGTTTTACATGACTGGCTTAATAAAATTTCACCTCAAATGCCAACTTATGTCAGATCCTATATATCTCAAATGCCAACGAATCTCGGGTTTTCTTTTTACCATAAAACGAAATCTTGCAAGTTATAGGTCAGAATGTGCACGCACACGAAGTAATTACCATGAATAAAAACCCTATGAGAAATTAGGAAAGTTTTCTTAGACAGGATAAAAATTATAGTGGCAAAAGGAGAAAATGCTGGTTACAAGTATTTTGTCCTTTTCCAATATTGTTTTCAATAGTCCTTTCCCTTGGGATCGTTTAAAATCGGGATTGTGTGGTAAAGGCTTAAACGAAACAAGAGGGCTATGATGGCCCTGAAGTCGCTCACCTGAACCTTTTGACCAAACATGAACCATTTTAAGTCTCTTTCGAGGTATTATGACAAACATTATAACAAGCTTTCATAATTATTGGACTGCAAATTTGGCCGCTAGCTTCTCTAGACTCATCTAAAGGCTAATTTACACGGTATGTTTTTTCAGGATTGATAAGGCAGGTTTTATTAATAGTACTTATGTTTTTCACGTTTACACGGTATGTTCACTAGATCTGCTTCACTTTATCTAGTTTATCTCTTCAGTGGAGAATAATAACCATATGTAATTTGATGTTTAATCTTTCACAAGATGACAATTCTTTACACATGCCCAAATTCAAAGCATTATTAATGACGGAATAATAAATGTGGCTATAATTCAGCAATTTGTCTTTGAAAATATAAAAAAAACATTATGGGAAAATGAGAAATGCTTGTAACCAGCACTGTCTCCTCTTCCTACAATGTTTTCAGAAGCCTGGGGTCATGTAAAACTCAGATTGTTTGATGAAGGGTAACTCTATACCAGACAACAGACCCCGGCATGTATAATTAATACCAAGATATCAAGATAAAGGCTGGAATCCACCGTACGGAACACTGATTGGTCCATTCCTTATGTAAAAGCAGTGAAAATAGAGCAAGTCCTATTTTCTCTGCTTTACAATTTTGCTAGCAAATCCCGCATTAAAAAAGGGTTTACACGGTATGATCTAGCACTTATGTTGCAAAACATTTGTAAAAGCAAGTCGTGTAAATTGGCCTTAAGATGTCATCAGACAAACATTTTGTCCAAGTTTCATGAGTATTGGACTTAATGTGGCCTATAGAGTGTACACAAGGTTTTTCTAAGATTTGAACTAGTGACTTAGTTTTTCACCTCACCTGACCCATTTTCAAATTCGTTTAAGACGTCATCAAGACAAACATTCTGACCAAGTTTCATGACTATTCGACTGAAAATGGGACCTCCAGAGGGTACACAAGGTTTACCTAAGATTTGTCCCAGTGACCTAGTTTTTGACCTGACATGACACAATTTCAAACTCCTCCTAGCTAACATTAAGACAAACATCCTGACAAATTTTCATGAGCAATTGACAGAAAATGGGACCTCTAGAGGGTACACAAGGTTTACCTAAGATTTATCCTAGTGACCTAGTTTTTGACCCAACGTGACCCATTTTCAAACAAATCTGAGACATCATCAAAACAAATATTCTGACCAACTTTAAAGAGTATTGGACTGAAAATGTGGCCTCTAGAGTGTACACAATGTTTTTCTAAGATTTGACCTAGTGACCTAGTTTTTTACCCGACATGACCCATTGTCGAACTCGTCCGAGATATCATCAAGGCAAACATTCTGACCAAGGTTCGTGAGTATCGGACAGAAATTGTGGCTTCTAGATCGTGCACAAGGTTTTTCTAACATTTGACCTAGTGACCTAGCTTTTGACCCTACATGACCCATTTTCGCACTCGTCCAAATACGATCAAGACAAACATTCTGACCACCTCTCAAGAGTATTGGACTGAAAATCTGGCCCCTAGAGTGTACACAAGGTTTTTCTTAGATTTGACCTTGTGACCTAGTTTTAGATCCCACATGACCCATTTTCGAACTCATCTGAGATATTATCTAGACAAATATTCTGATCAACTTTCAAGAGTATTGGACAGAAATTCTGGCCTCTAGAGGATACACAATGTTTTTCTAAGATATGACCTAGTGACCTAGTTTTTTACCCGACATGACCCATTGTCGAACTAGTCCGAGATATCATCAAGGCAAACATTCTGACCGAGGTTGATGAGTATCGGACAGAAAATGTGGCCTCTAGAGCATACACAAAGTAAAAGTTCACGACGGACGACGGACGCCGGACACATAACGATCACAAAAGCTCACCTTGAGGAGCACTTCTTGCTCAGGTGAGCTAAAAATAAACGCGACCCAGACGATCGGAATGGTGTTTGAAAGTGTAAAAAAACATTTTGCGGAAAAGGGAGAAAATGCTGGTTTGCCAGCATTTTGCCCTTTTTCCGCAATGCTTTCAAAAGCATTTTACCTCGGGTTCTTTAAAACCAGGGATCAATTGGTAAAGTGTTTCCGTGGGAACAAAAAACAGAACAAAGCATAATAAGGCAAACCCAGTATTCTCATCTCATTAACCCTAAAGCTGCTAAGCGCGACTTACTGACCTTTTGCGGTCAGTGTAGATCAAGATCAGACTGCACAGAACGTGCAGTCTGATCTTGGATCTACACTGTCCAATTAGGAGATATCTTTCCTCCAAAATTACCCTTTAAATCGGAAGATTTGGGTTTTTACTATCGACTTGAAAGTTTCTTATCTTTTATTTAGCTAGATAAGGGATAATATAACAATTAAGAGACGACCTAAAGGTAGACTAGAATATAACTATCATAGTACCACAATACTTAACACTTAGAGTGCAGAAAAAGCTGAACATTTATTTATGAATTGTTAGATCATAAATCTGCAATTTCGAGTCTAATTCGGCTTAAATACCTTAGCAAAGCAGACATTGTACATCCAAGATCAGATTGCACAGTCTGTGCAGTCTGATCTTGGTCTACACTGGTCGCAAAGGAACCTAAAGTTATAAAGGACTCTGTAAGGGTAAAATTGTACAATTTATGATCAGGCAACTTTTGATTTATATCATTTCTAGATATTTTATGTGGGGACGTAAATTACATAAATGATCCTTTTAGTCCGACGTTTTCAGTGACACGAAGAAAAGTTCCACTTTGTACTAATGTGATTTAAGTCCTCTTACGAGTGCTCCGAGCGATTTAACCCATTCCCAAACCACAAAATTTTTAGACTCGTCCGATTTGATTAATTGATTGATTGATTGATTGATTGATTGATGGGCCTCCTGGTTACGAGTCTGGCACTGTACCACTGAATGCAGGACCCTCATTTAAACTGAAAGCAATTGCAAACGTCATGTAAAACGCGCCACAAACTATAGAACCTGTCTTTAAAAGGGCAGAAAAGCAGAAAATGCTGGTCTCTTCTTCTCACAATGTTCTATTAAGCTTTTTGTCTCAGGGCCGTTAAAACAGAATATTGCTTGGTAAAGTGCTATTAAGCATTTTGAGAACAGCGTAAATGAAGATCGGACTGTAAAGATAGTGCAGTCTTGATCTCTTCCCCACATCGTTCTCTCGTCGTTTTTCTAAACCCTGATCAAACCATATATTCGTTTGCAATGGAATGATATCTGATGGACTCGAACAATGAGTCGATTTCACTCATTTGGCGTCATCTGGTCGGTAAGGTGTGTTTGTTTGTTTATTCGTCTTTCTGAATTCCAAAACCCGTCATCCGATTGGCCGACACAGAACGTCTCAGCCAATCAAATATGGCTAGTGCTGTGCCTAGATTTAGAAGTAGTATTAAATTGAGAAAGCATGAAAGGTTGGTGAGTTTAGTATGGGACAGGGATTTCAAAACAGGTTCTAATAGTTTCTTCTTCTTCTTCTTCTTCTCCAAAGAACATTTTTTTAAAGAACAAAATACCCATAGAGTTCTCTATTTTTTTTTTCCAGAAATTTGAAAGAAAAAAAAACATATACACAAATAAAAGGGAAGACTTTATTCGGGATAAGAAAAAAAGGTATACGGAGAAAATGAAAGCATTTTTCCTGTTAAAGACAGCAGTGTCTCTTTTATTCGTGGTTTCTACGATTTTCAGGTGTGGGTGTTCTATTTTATCATGTCGTCTATTCCAGAACTACATTGACAGGTGACATTATATACTAGTATGAGCTATGCTCTGGCAAAAAGGGGCTTAATGCATCTTCGTAATGCATTGTACCTCGCAAGACATCACATGATCATGGATCCATAAAATCCATTTTGTCTTGCAATCGACTGAATCATGAGGTAGATTGGTCCTTTGACATGCAGAAAATTGACCAATAGCAAAACATTTCGGCCCAGGTCAGCCTGCGCGGACTGTGCTGGCTGACCTGGGTCGATACTTTTTGCAGATGTACTAAGCCACCTTTTCACAGAGCATTGCTTGTATATATCTTAACTCTACGCTCCAAATATATACATGTCAGCCGGAATTGCTCAAGTGGAAGAGCAAGAGACTTGTATAAGCGACAAATCTCGGCACACTGTAGGATGTGGGTCCGATTCCTTCGGCTGTCCAACTAAAAAAGTACAAAGAGTGTATCGCATGAGACATAGGTCCTGCGTAACAGTGCCATACACCAACCACGTAATAGAACCTAACCTGAGTTCCAGTCCGATCATTTTTGCCTTTCATAAGTTCGGGCGTTACTTTGTCAAAACTGACGGAAGCGAACAACACTTTTGCTACCAATCTGTAGAGACCGTAAAAGGAGACCGCGATATAGAGTAATTAAACGATTATTACCGCCTGGACCCAAGCTAAAATACACCAGGCGTAACATAGGATGGGTTTTATCATGTGCCTGGTACTATTCCCTGTAACACAACTAGCAGCCTTCTCGGGCCGTCGCCCATATGGGCAGCCGGTGGCTGCAATAAATAAACAAAAAATTATTAAAACCAAGTACGATCTCTTTCAATGGCTGGAAATACGATCCACAGAAACTAATAAATATATATATATATGAGCTATGCTTTGTGAAAAGGGGGCTTAATGCATCTGCAAAAAGTATCGACCCTGCTCAGCCTGTGCAGTCCGCGCAGGCTGACCTGGGTTGAAACTTTTTGCTATTGATCAATTTTCTGCATTTCAAAGGTCTATTGTACCTTATGATTCAGTCAGTTGTTATACAAAATGGAGTTTACGGATCCATAATACTGTGATGACGTGCTTGTTGGTATCATGCATCACGGGGATGCATTATGCCCCCGTTTGCCAGAACATAGCACATATATATATCTGATAGGCTGGACGGTATAGATCAGAAATGAAAGACCAGATTGCAAATTTTGCAAAAGCCCTTGCTTTCGCTAATGGCGCTGAACGGGTCAATACATTACTTACTGCTGACGATTTTTCGTCTTGCCGCAGACCACAGAGGAAACATTGAGGTAAAAGGAGAAATTACTCGAAACGAGCAATATCTGCGTTTACCACACGGCCTCTATCTGTTTTGCTATATCGAGCCCCATATTGACTTTTCCTGATTTTATCTGGATGTATTCACAGTCGTCTTCTGAAATATTATTCCAGGATTTAAGATACGCATCTCAACTTCAGCGTAGGATCACATACAGTAAAACTTGCCTTAGTGGCCACCTCTAATTAGCGAGCAACCTGTATTGAGCAAGCACTTGTTGAAGTCCCTGAGAAGGCAAATATCTTCATATATATCTGAGCCATGCTCTGTGAAAAGGAGGCTTAATGCATCTGCAAAAAGTATCGACTCCGGTCAGCCTGCACAGTCCATGCAGGCTGACCTGGGCCGAAACTTTTCGTTATTGGTCGATTTTCTGTATGTACAAGGACCAGTAAATCTCATGATTCAGTTGGTTGTGGCTGCTGTTATGGATACATAAGTATTTATTGGATTGCTTGGTATCAAAGATTACGGAGAAGCATTTAGTCCCTTTTTTCCAGAACATGGCTTATCTGCATTTAGCAAACATCTGTCTTCAGCAAACATTGTTCTGAGTGTCGCCTAGATGCTTGCGTTAATTTACTCGTTGGACTGTTCTCTACGTGATACTTAAAACTAGAACTTTTTTTAAAAACATGTCAAAAGGTTATTTCAAATAAAACTACTTTCAGTACTTTGATTGCACATTTACAGACATTTATTTGACATCACTACAAAGGAAAATATACAGTCTTATAATTAGTCTAGTTTTATATGAGCCATGCTCTGTGAATAGTGGATTAATGCATCTGCAAAAAGTATCGACTCATGTCAGCCTGCGCTGACCTTGATCGAAACTTTTTACCATTGGTCAATTCCGTGGATGTTAAAGGACCATTCTACATCATGATTCAATCGGTTGCTAGACAAAATGGTTTTCATGGATCCATTATTAACTCTTAGGCTGCTAAGCGCGACTCACTGACCTTTTGCAGACAGTGTAGATCAAGATCAGACTGCACAGAACGTGCAGTCTGATCTTGGATCTACACTGTCTGATAAGGAGATATCTTTCCTCCGGAAATTAAGTTTGAAGTAGCATTGTTCGTGTTTTTATTATCGGCTCGAAATTTTAATTTAATTTATTTAGCAGGATAAGGGTTAAGTGATGACTTGCTTGATTTAACGCCTCACGGAGATCTAGCCCCCTTTTCCAAGAGCACGGCTCATTTTAAGGCTATTATAGGGTTTTATGTGACACCTACCGCACCTAGACACATCGCAATTATTGTTGTTTTATTTATAGTACATCTTATCGTTTTATCACTTATTTTTACAACTCGGAATCTGGAGATAGTACAAATTCACCAGTTTTTAACTTTTCTGTAATTGAGACAGCCGATCAATTAATCAATCGACTTGATGATCGATCAGTAATTCATTTGGTGTTGACTTTGACAGTTTAACTATTTTTTCCGTACACAAGTGTGATTTGTTTTAGCAGCACTATACTCTTGCTCAGGTCGCCATACAAATGAATGGATTTCCTGTCATCGAGTAAACAAAAAAAACTACGATTAAATGACAGAATACCAGTCTTTGATTATTGTCGTCAGAAAAAAAAGGGACTTGATTGCTATTTCACGGGTTGTAAGCAGCGCTTAACGTTTTTTTTAACTTTTTAATTTGCTTTGATTTTATGACAATATGTATGAAGACTCAGTCTATAGGATACAAACATTATCTGTGCTGAAACCAGCTCTGAATTTATTAAACCCTTAACTACACAATCCCGTGTTTTAACGACTCAGAGGCTGACGGATTTTGGAAACATTGTGGGAAAAGGAGAAAATGGTTAACAACATTTTGTTCTTTTTTCACAATGTTTTCTACTATTTCCAAGTCAAATATCAACATTTAAGCCACACTGAATTTGTTGTCTCCAAATTCTTTCAATGTTGACAAGTCTGATATTTTTGTCTTCTGGTTACGGTATTAACTCAATAAACGATAAACTTTGAGACTCGACAAAATCCAAAGCATTTGCAGACGACAAATTATATGTGGCTAAAATGTTGGAAATTGTCATTGGAAAGGTATAGATGACATGTGGGAAAGGAGGAAATGCTGGTTACCGGCATTTTCTCCTTTTCGAGAGTGTTTTCAAAAGCCTTCGTCTTAAGGGTTCTGTTTTTGTTTTGTTTTGTTTTTCGTTTGTATGGTGTTTAACGCCGTTTTCGTGGCGGCCAGTTTACCTGTCCATACTCTCCTGGAATTTCTGTTACCAGTACTTCGCACAATATTCTTCCCAAGCCACTGGCAGCTTTCCCACATAACCGTAGTCGAAACAATGATCAGCGGTGTGAGAGGAACGGATTTTGTAGCAATAACTCTCATCAGTCCTCGAAAAGAAATTGGCAAGCAGGGGATTCGAACCAGCGACCTCTTGAAACCTGGTTTATAGTTTCGCACGCTACCGACTAGGCTTTCACGTGGTGCGGGGTTGTTTGGTAAAGGGTCAAACTATCTCATAGAATGGGACCCAAATTTTTAACCGGATGCCGTGGAATAGTAGCTTTTGGTTTCAAGAAATCAAAGACAGGCTTTGTAAGGAAGCGATAGATAAAATTTGAAAGACTATGTAATTTGTACATACCTATATAAGATGGGCCACGCTCTGTGACGAGGGTTTTTTTAATGCATCTGTATAAAATATGATGACCCATGTAAGCCTGCGAAGCAACCTGTCCAGGCTGACATGGAACGAAAGTTTTTGCTACTGGTAAATTTTCTGCATGTCAAAGAACCTTTCTACCCAATGATTAAGTCCATTGTTAGACAGACTGGATATTACGGATCCCTTATTATGTGATGACGTGCTTGGTATCTTGCATCACGGAGATGCGTTAAACCCCCTTTTACCAAAACATGGGTCAAATGTATGTTCTGTTTATTTCATGTCGAGTATTTTCGTACTCCGTTAGTTTCAAGCGACCTGAGCCGTTCTAAACCATAGAACACTGACTTAATCGGTTATTAGCGTGGGAAGTTGGAGATATGTTTACTCAAAATATAAAGAAAAAACAAGGGGGGGGGGAGTGAGAGAAAAATCGAATATTCCCCTTTGACAACTGAATGAACTAGAGGCACGCCACAGCTGTTTTCATCAAATTCAATTTTCATTAATGAATGTCAATTGAAAACTGGATTAACTTTGGCGTTTTTGTCTTGCATTACAATTCCATACGGGATGAGATCAACCTAGGTTTAAGTTGTATAAAGAAGGTGGCCACATTTTTTTGTGGACCACACTTGACGACATATATGCGCTTCTGCGGACGGCATAAGTAAATTCGACAGTAAAAACCCAAATATTGCTACTTCAAACTTATGTTTTGAGGAATAATATCTCCTTATCGGACAGTACAGATCCAAAATCAGACTGCACGTTCTGTGTAGTTTGATCTTGATCTACACTGTCCGCAAAAGGTCAGTAAGTCGCGTTTAGCAGCCTAAGGGTTAAATCTGTCTGTCTGTCGGAAATGTTCATTTCATTCATCTAGATGTCCATTGATAAAAGAGTGAAGCAATTAAAACCCTCGCAATCTCGCCTTTTCCTTACCATCGATGTTCATTGAACAGTCAGAACATTGGACAATGTCATAAGGTATTCATCTGTTATAGATAAATTAATTGAAAAGTAATTTGACCACCTCAAACAAAAAGTCAACACCCACATCTCTTTTTTTCCCCCTTTCCTAGACCAGTTTGAATAAAACCATTTTTATGTTATTGACATTGAGATATTCAATCTGTTTACTTAGAATCAATTATCTGGGAAATAAATCATCTGCTTCGATCGATAAATAACAACGGATACGTTATGAATTTATCAAAACAGGATAGAGCTTGCATATTATAACAAAAATCTGCATGGAATGACGATAGTCATAATGATTATACTTAAACGTCGGTACTGTGTCACTTTGATATAGACAAAAAGTCCAAAACAACAACAACAACACACAACCGGGTATTATGAATTTCGGAAATTTATATTGCACACTTAAACGTTCAAATGTGTCACTTGTGTATACACAAACATTCCAAAACAACAACACAGAACGGGTATTATGAATTTCGGAAATATTGCACACTAGGACGTGGAAATGTGTTACTTGTGTATACACAAACAATCCAACACAACAACACAGAACGGGTATAATGAATTTCGGAAATACTGCACAGTTAAATGTGGAAATGTATCATCTGTGTATACACAAACAATCCAAAACAACAACACACAACCGGATATTTTGAATTTCGGAAATATTGCACACTTAAACGTGGAAATGTATCTCTTGTGTATACACAAACAATCCAAAACAACAACACAGAACGGGTATTATGAATTTCGAAAATATTGCCACTTAAAAGTGGAAATGTGTTACTTGTGTATACACAAATATTCCAAAACAACAACACAGAACCGGGTATTATGAATTTCTGAAATATTGCACATCAAACGTCTATAGTATTTAAAAAAAATCCAAAACAATAATTCTTAGTTCGGGCATATAACTTTGACATTGTGTCAAGTTTACATACACACAAATCTAAAAGAAAAACAGTATACACAAAATTTTGTATTATGAAACTATTGTAAATGTATTTGTATCACATATAAGATTTGTTTAAGTCTTATTTTACGTGTACATATTTTCTATCCTTACAAAGTGACATACTTTCGCTGTTATACCATATTACAAATTAAAGAAATAGTTATTTTTTTATTTATTCAATTTAAGAATACAGTTTATTATTTATGACATTTATTTACGCTCTGCTGTATTTCTGTCGACAAAGGATTTTGTTTTACCCTTATGTAGCGACACACGATCGAAGTTAAACTGTACTAACACCCGCAACCCACCTATTCTTTGACGATTAAGACTTAAACTTGTCTAAACTGAAAGCATTTGCAGATGACAAATTGAGTACGACTCAAATTTTTGAGATCTATCTTTGAACAGGTAGGAAACATTGTGGGAAAAGGAGAAAATGCTTGTACTCACAATGTTTTCGAAACCTTTATTCCTCAGGGTCGTTAAAACACGAGATTGTTTGTAAAAGGTTAGGTAAGAAATAAATGATGAGAACTTATTTCATAAATGCATAAGAGGAAACCGTTGAGCTTTCAAAAATCAGTTCTGTTTAGCAGCCGACTTTGAAATTGTCTCCTCTTTTGTTGTGAATACGAATGGCCGTTCTTCTATTATTAATAATGATGTTGTGTTCAAGCGGTTGCAAAATAGGCTAAGCCCACGCAAAATATGAATTACCAATTACCTTTGTTAGCTGTTTTTTTTTTTTAAACCAGAAAAATGACGCTTTTATTTTAATGAAAATCTCTCTAATTATAAAAATACTAAATATACAGCATTTACTTTAAAGTACTATTGAAAAATGAATAGATAAATGAGTAGTTCCGATGATAAATAAAACATAAATAAATAAGTAAATAAATAAATAAATAAATAAATAGATAAATAAATAAAAGTACAACAATAACAAAAACAGCAACAACAACGACAACAACAACAGTTATGTCTCTGTAATCATGGCAATAGAGTCTATATTCCCACTTTTATTAAGAAAATAAAAGAAACCTCAGAAAATTACAATTTTTAATCAGAACTGCTGCTATTTGATTTTCTAAGGGCGTGTTCGTATCAGCCAATTCTTGGAATTAACCGAAATACGATATACATGTATAGCCTTATTCTAATTATCGCATGATAATGATCAAATGATTCATTTCTCAACGTACAAGTAATAATGGCATATCATAATGTGATATTGTTTTCGATATTGTTTCGTTTTGAGTTTTTTGTATTTTAAAAAGGATCCTTTCCATTCAAACAGTTTACGACATAACAAAGATCTGTTTATATGACCATATTGATCTTGAAGTCATTAAAACTACCGATTATTTCATGCTTTCCGGTAGGTTATCGAGAAATATCGGTGAAATATTTTTCGATATTTCATAGTTACGACCAGTGAAAATACCGATTTTATATTCCAACTCTTCAATTGAAGGCGGAAACAGTTGTTCCCGCGCACTAGTTACCTAGGTAAAATGCCTCACAACCAGATGGAAATATGACGTAATTTACCATACATTTCTCGCGCTTGACGTAATATTGTAATGCGTTGCTATGCGGAGGGGGTACGCCACGGGGTATAACCGAAAAGAACTGTACTGGATTTTGAGTAAGTTCCCCCCAGAAAGGGTTAAAAGCATGAAATAAATAGAATATTTGTTTTTTACGGTGATATTTTCACTCGTGGCGCTTTCACCGAAAAAAACAAATACATGTATTCTATTTATTTCATGCTTTTAACCCTTTTAGGGGGAACTTACATCAAAATCCAGTACAGTTCTTTTCGGTTATTCCCCGTGGCTTACCCCCTCCGCATAGCAACGCATTACAATATTACGTAAAGCGCGAGAAATGCGGGGTAAATTACGTCATACTTCCATCTGGTTGAGAGGCAGGCGCATTTTACCTAGGTAACTAGTGCGCGGGAACGACTGTTTCTGCCTTCAATTGAAGAGTTAGAATATAAAATCGGTATTTTTCACCGGTCGTAACCATGAAATATCGAAAAATACGTTGTCTGTGCATGTCATATTCTTCGAAGATTCGACCTATCTGCTATGAGGCATCAACCATCCCCGTATACCTGGGAAAAGTAGGGATTATACCGAAGCTATTAGCCTTTTACCCAAGCATGTAGGGGCTGTTTTAATAAATGTCCGGTGCATAGGTTACATGTTAGCCGATCATAGCTGAATGAATCGCACCAGGCAGCGTTTTATTGAGTAAACGTTTATTTCATTTTGAAATTCAAAGTAACGGTTGTTGTTTTGAAAAGTAGTCCGGTTCTGTACCCAGAATGCCCAAATTAGATAGATGTGTATTTGCAGAATGCCATCTAGCGGGAGATAATGTCGAAAAATATTTAACCGTTATTTCTCGATAAACTACCGGAAAGCAAGTAAATATAGGATCTTCGATTGCATGTTTTTTACCCCCGGAAAGAAAGTGCTGCGGCACAGTTTTGATTATTCCTATGTGTACTTAAAGGTCCTGCTGAACTATTTCTAAGAAGCAGATTTTGGTGTATTTCAGCCAATTCTTTGAGTTTATCGATGGTGTCTAATTAATGAAAATTAATATTTTGCACTGAGAGAGAGTAACAACAAAAAGAACGCGCCTCAGATGCTAGGTGTTACTGCGCATTATCTCGACCGTCAGACACCTTGTGTATTTTCAAATTATTACAGGATTATATTTTACTGAATCTGTTTTGCAAGAAAAGGGCATTTTTAGAGGGCAATTCTCGTTAATGACAAATTTGGTTAAGCAGAGAGGAAAATCTATTGACTTTTATATGTTTTCCTACGCAACACTGTCCTTCTTCTTACCAGTGAGGGGCGGTTATTTCACACTATGTAGCAAGTTTTCACCTGCAGACGACATTTTCCGTCTTGCATCGGACCATTTTTGAAAGATTGTGGAAGAAGGAAAATATTTGCTGTAAGCGAGCATTTTCTTTTTTTTTTTCAGCCTTAACGTTTTCACATGAATTGATAATTATAATTGAAGCTCCGTACCCTCTTTGATTAAAAGACAAAAAAAGAAAATCAACAAAAATTAAAAGTAAGCCGTTAAAGAGATAGACAACAGTTTCAGAAAAGATACCAGGGCCCGTATTCACCAACCATTCTTGAGAATATTCTTAGTCTTAATCTCCAAGGTTTTCTAAATTTGTAAGTCACATAACTTCTGATTGGCTAAACCGAATGGTTTAGCCAATCAGAAGTTGTGTTACTTTCAAATATAGAAAATTCTGGAGAATAAGACAAAGAACGTTTTTAAGAATGGTTGGTGAACACGAGCCCTGAACGTTTACTTCACTGAAGCTTTAATTAATTTTTATGCTTCTAAGTAAGTTAAATGAAATTTTCAAGCCGATAACAGAAACCCAAATAATGTTATTTCAACGTTTTTTTTTTTTTTTTTTGGGGGGGGGGGGATCTGTGCATTCTGATCTTGATCTTCAAATTCTGCAAAACTTCCTCGACTCATGCCTAGCAGCCTAAGGGTTAATAGGATAATAACGGAAAATTCCCTTCATGTATATTTCGAGGCAGTACCCGAAATATGGTAAGAAGATGTGAGGTAACTTGCATACTGCAGAGATGTTTAAAACGCACGCAGCTCTTACATTTACCCCAAAGTAGGCCCTATTTCTGTTGCTCGGTTAAAAGCTACTTGCAAACACTATGTTTGATACCGACGCTTTGTGTACTTTCTACTATGCACGCAAACCTCTCCTCCTCTTTTTTTTTTTGGCGTGGGTTGTTTTAACGACGGAATCTCCTGAAACCATTAACAAACGATGAAATTTTAGACTTGCCCACAATGTAAGCTTTTGCAAACGACCAAATAACTGTAACTCAAAAAAAGAACATTGCTGTTAGGAGGTTAAAAAAACATTGTGGGAAAATGAGAAAATGCTGGTTAACAATTAGAACTGTATTTCCAAAAGCTTTCTTTCTCAGGGCTGTTATAAATTTGGGATTGTGTGGTAAAGGCTTAAACAGAAATGGGCCTTATCAGTTTGCTTTTACCGATTTCTTCCTTTTTTTTTTTTTGTCACTTGATCTTGATGATATTTTTACTCGCTTGAAGAAAATGAGGGCGGGATAGAGGAAAACGAAAGAGGATATGAAGTTCTTATTCATGTTGATTATCTGCTGCCAAATTGTTTATAAAAGTAATGAGTGTACACAAAGTTAGCTGCAACTTGCACTAATAATCTCTCTCGATTCTGCTCCCTGGGCACTATACCAGTACTCGCGCCTCTCCCTGGTATCGAACTCAGAACTTTATGGCTGACGCTCGGACACGGTCACTACTGCTGACCTGACCTGACCTTGGTAGATATATTTGCAGATGCGTTAAGCCCCTTTTTGCCAGAGCGTGGCTCACCTGTATTAAGCAAGCACCTGTTTTGAGCAAGCACATTTTGAGTGTCCCTTTCATACATTGCACCAAGCACGTAGTTGTATGGGATATTATGAATCCATTTTGTCATACAACCCACTTAATAATGACGTAACGTTGAAACGCTGTTTCGGAACAGAATGTAGAAACAAATATCGCACACTATAGATCAGAGACCAGACTGCACATGCTGCACAATCTTATCTTGAGCCAGATTGTCCTCAAATGTACCCAGAGTTACGTCTGCCGCTTTAAGGATCAAGTAAGGACAATTTGGTCCAATGGTATTCGTAGTGCAGACATTTAGACGTGTATCTATTGTTACCAAGTGGGGTGCCCGTGGGTAAAAGGTTTGCCTGTATTGAACACAGCATGAAAAAATCTAAGCAACAATATCAAACAAACAATGGCATCTTTTTGACATTTCATGGCACATACTCCTCACATTTGCATTTCTCTGGAAAATGTTTCCATTGTTTGTTTCACGTCATGCTTTAAGATTTTCCTCGCAGGGATATGGATGGCATTTTGGGGGAATGACAGACGGAAAAAAAAGTTCGTAATATTATCATACTGTCGAAAAAACGCCAGCATGAATCGTCGATGGACGTCGATATGATCGTTTGATATTGGTAGAATGCTAATTTTATGGCTGATTCACCAAAGTGGTAGGGTTAGCACTCCTCCACGGTTTGATCTCCTCGAAAGTCATGACCTATAGATAGAATTCCTTCGAAAGTCCTGCCCTAGTGTGAGATCCTTTCAGGAAGTATTAGTCTTCCTTTTGACTTATATCACAAAGTGCGGCGTTGAGGTTAAAATAGGATCTAGAGTAAGCATTCCCACTGCGGAGTGTCTTGTCTTATTCAAGAGCGATCTTTCTTGATCCTGCCACGTCTTTGGAAATTTTCATCACACATTTAAAACAAGTTGATGACTTTTGTTTTTTTGAAATGCCTTTACGTAAAGAGCTTTTCTTTTGCTTAAAAAGAGCTGATAGAAGAAATTTCAGCGGACGAATTACTCGGTAAGAGTCGCAGTATTTCTATCTATTTCTAAGACACCCGAAAGTTGCTGAGCATCATTCAGTTACCGGTAGTGTTTTTTTTTTTTGTAGACAAAAGTCTATGGAATTTGAATGATGGCCATTTGAAATTGTGATTTTTTTTAGTCGTTAAAATGTGTAATTTTCTTCACAAATTTGAAAGAAACTGTCGATGTCAGCTGTTATAGAAATTTAACGACAATTTGATCCGTTGCTATTAGTGACAGCCTGACAACAACTCGTCGTGCTTGCTGTCAGGTTCCCGATTATCTTTTGTGGAATGGTTATCTATTCTTGGACAAATATAGCACAACCCTCATGGGTATTTCTTGGCTCGATCTGGCCGGATAAAATTCGAATCTGCAATTCATTCCAGATATACTTAATGTGAGTGCGGTCAGGGAGTCGGACTGCCTGGTCTAGACATACAATACCTTCCTTTGCACAACATGGGTGGTATGAGCACGATTATTATCGTTTATCAGAATAAATCCACCACGTACCAGTATACAATCTCACCAGAATATTTATAACCCATCTCAAGATTGCTTGACAGTTAGCGTACCATGGTACAAAAAAATGAGATCTTTTGTCCACTTTAACTGATCATACCTCCGTAGTTTTCGTCTTCAAAGATGATGGCTGCATGGAATCTTTCCCCTCGCTCATCCATATTCTGTGCAGTGTGATCTTTATCTATCGTCCGCTGAAGGCCCTGTCTCGCATACGTCACTGAACGGGTTAAACGTTATTCACACTGGACCAAGTTCCCACTATGTCAATGTAAAACCACCTGACGCTGTCTGAACCTTCACGACGTGAAAAGAACACAAGAAACCTATGAGGACGTGAAACGATCTATATGGTCTTAGCTGACAAGGACAATTTCGCCACGAATATCGTGGCGATTACGTGATCGAATCAGGACATGGCAAGGACTCAATAAGGATGTTGTAACAACGGCATGTCAGCAACGGGGTATCAACCTACAATGGTCTCCATTGATGTTGTGCAAATCTGGCTTTGACGGAAAGCGCGGTTCACTCAAGAAAACTTGCAGAATGAATAAGAACGCAGACATCGTGGACCTAAATTTATAGAATCTAAAAAACCGTAATGTGAGCGTAGTACAACCTAAGTAAGCCTGGACATAATACGATGAGAAAGAAGTAAGTAAGCACGCGCAGGACTAAGCCTCGGACAAAACTTAGCTGGGATATATTAAGAGGCCGTGAAATCCTGGCAGGGGCGTAGTAACGACATGGAACCAACATGTAAAATGTATACATTTCTTGTATTTCGTCCTTTTTCCTCTTGAATGTCAAGTTTTAAGCCTTAGGCTGCTAAGCACAACTCACTGACCTTTGGCGGACAGTGTAGATCAAGATCAGACTACACAGAACGTGCAGTCTGATCTTGAATCAACACTGTCCGGTTATGAGATCTTTGTATTCAAAATATATGTTTGAAGTAGCATCATTCGCGTTTTTACGACTGGCTTCAAAGTTTAATCTTACTTATTTAGCAGAATAAGGGCTAAGAACGCAGTATGATCTTTGCGGTCTTTGCCTGAGTGTAAGGAGGGCATCAGGGTCCGTTTTCATCAACCATTCTTAAGAACATTCTTAGTCTTATTTTAGGTTTAGAAAGTAACACAACTTCTGATTGGCTAAACCATTTGTTTTAGCCAATCAGAAGTTGTATTACTTTCAAATATACAGAATTCTTGAAAATAAGACTAAGAATGTTATTCAGACTGGTTGGTGAAAATGAACTAAGGCGACACTTACAGGTAGCACCAGCTGTTGTTATGAAGGCTATGGTTGTCTTGGCATTATTTTATGTACAAATATAATTACTATGCTGAGATCATTTTAAAAGACAAAATGTCAAATCAAAAGTAATATCAGAATGATTCAAATCCTTTGGTTTACCGCGATTATCGCAAGCCGTGACACAGAGAGGGCTAATGTCAATGTACTTGTTTAACTCTTTTGACACCAAATATAATATAAACTCGACCTCTTTCGATGACTGAAGATACAATCCACTGTTCAAAACTGAGACTAATCCAGCGGAGGTATAGATGAACATAAGACTGCACGTTTTGTGCAGCCTGATCTTGATCTATGCTCTCCACAAAAGCTTACTGCGCTGAAAGGGATAAATTACGTTTACGTTTTTGAAAATGCTACCTTCTCAAAGACGGTTAATCCTTTCAGAAGCATAGGTGAAAGGAGGGGCTTTTGCGGACAACATAGATCAAGATCATAATGCACAGAACGTCCAGCCTGATCTTGTATCCATTCCCGAAATTTGTTTAGTCAGGACTCAGAGACTTAAAAAAATCTTTCTGATTTTCAGAGATTTTTCTTTTGTCGCAGTCGAAAGAGGTCGGGTTTATGTCTTTGGCAATGAACGAGTCAAGTACATGAAGTGCTCAGTTTCAGTGAAAACATAAGACACTGGTATGGCAATCTCAAGGCTGTTTTCGCCACAATATCTACTAAAAATAGTTCACAGTATAGGTCAAAGATCAGACTTCAATGTTCAGGTTAATTAATTTTATACAGTAAAGTGTCCGTTATCGCATTGTCGACTGACTGTAAAGGTCTTGTGGAGCGCGGGGGATCAAAGGCGTTACCAGGTACACCTCCATGGCCTTTCACGCGCCCTTTACGTCTATTTATGCAATTTACCAAATCTAGGCAATTTAGTTATAGACATCTTTATGAATCTTTCTCGAAAGACAGACTCATACTGACAAGCCATTTAAAACGTATACTTTGACCCTTTACCACACAATCCCGACTTTTTACGACTTTGAGGAAGCAGGCTTTTGAAAAGATTGTGGGAAAAGGAGAAAATGCTGGTAACCAGCATTTTCTCCTTTTTCCACCATGTTTTCTATCCTATCAAAGAAAATTGAACCATTGGAGACACATAAAAATTGTCGTCTGCAAATGCTTTCAATTTGGACAAGGCTAAAATTTTGTCGTTTGGTAAAGGGTTAAATGAGTTATTTTCATGTATGCCGGGACCTGTAGCTCGACAGAATTCATTCCTCTCTCGCCCCTTATCAATATTTCGATGACGGTTATGTTGAAAAGCAGCCAGTGCCTTTGGTTTGTATTGGATTTGGTTTGTATTGGAGTTTTACGCCAATTTTATTGCTTAGGTCATATCATGGCGGTCAGTGACGCACCCATGTGTTTCCTGGCTTTCTCACACCAGTACTGACACAACTTTCTTTCCAAAGCCAATGGCTACTTTTCTCACATGCGTCAGAGGTTAGAGGCGAAAAATTGCAGGAAAGAAAGTTCGCCGCAACCGGGTATTGAACCCGCAACCTCCAGGTCACGAGTCAGATACGCTAACCAATGTGCTACGCCGTCAGTGCCACAGGAAGAATTTTGAGCGAAGTATTGGCAAAAGAAACTCCAGGAGAGCATGAATAGGTGCACTGCTCTGGCTCCCGCGATTTTTCTGATATAATGTTTTAAACGGTGTTAAACACAGTACAAGCATACAAACAAGTATTTGATGTATCTATTGCGAAAATTTCGGCTCATTAATTATTTTCATCACGGTAAATATTTGTACCATTGATTTCGTCTAATCATAAAACACTTTAACCCAGTATTTGATAACGAAATACGCGGTTAAACTATTTTGACAATATGGTTTTTGATATGTTTTCCATGGCAATGGACTTAGTGACTGTTTTCAACGTTTAGAATCGGAATGTTATTTACATTACGTGTCTTTTGTATAGAACGTTTGAATCGAAATTGTATATATAGACAGTCATAAAACTGGCCTGCAATTCCCATTTACCCCTTTCACCCATTCAGCACCTTATTGGAAAACATGGACTTCTGCAGACGGCATAAATCGAGATCAGACTGCAGTCTAAATTTGGATCTATATCGTCCGCTTGTTTCGTCAAGCCTATTCTATAAAAATGAGCCATGCTCCGGCAAAAAGGGGCTTAATGCATCTCCGTGATCCATGGTACAAAGTAAGCCATCACTGACAAAGTAAGCCAAAAATCTCCGGAAAGAAAGTTCGCCGCAACCGGGTGTCGAACTTACAACCTCCAGGTCACGAGTCAGATACGCTAACCATTGAGCTACC
The DNA here is from genome assembly GCA_946811185.2 of Hippopus hippopus. Lineage (NCBI taxonomy): Eukaryota > Metazoa > Mollusca > Bivalvia > Cardiida > Cardiidae > Hippopus > Hippopus hippopus. Next base: position 36,677,977 of record OX328097.1, read on the forward strand.
CCGGCCGGGTTTGAGCGTTGAGCGGACTGCGCAGGTCGACCTGGGTCTATACTTTTCGCAGATGCATTAAGCCCCTTTTTCACAGAACATGGCTCAAATCTTTCTGAGTTTTAGTGAATTATATTTTTAGCCGTAGAAAGAGGTCGACTTTAAATATTTGACACTGCAGGACTAAAGCGCGGCAAACACATGACATGGAGTTTATCAGTCAGTTAAAAAGGCCCTTTACATTGCATTTCTAGGCTTTCTGGTCAGAAAATCTAACAGAATATTGTACACTGTTGATGCAAACATATGGTGCTGGTGGACAATAGGACCAAGATAAGACGGTATGTTTTGTGCAGTCTGCTCGTGATAGATTCTGTGCCTACAATATGGACGAGACTAAAATTCTGTCGTCAAGTGGAGAGTTATTTAAAATGTTTGTTGTTCCGAAAGGGCTCATTTCTTTTCCCTAACCTGTGTTACAAAAATGCTATCAGATAAAGTTTGAAATGCAAAGAAATAAGACCTTCGATATCGATCGTGTATTCTTTAATTCAGCTTATATTCCATATTACGACACAGAATATTGACAGGTAAAAAAGACTTGCATTTTTAGTTTTTATCCACCATCATTATCATCATTATCGTCTTTGTTGTCATAATCATCACCATTATCATCATCATCATTATCGCTTACTGTGTTTGCCATTTTCCACAAAATCTTCCTTAGAAAAGAAAATCTTGAAAACATTGTGGGAATGGGAGAAAATGTTTGTAATCAATGTTCTGTACTCTATTTACAGACAAATTCCATTATCCGAGCCGTATTTAATATGTAGTCAGTGAATACTTTTAAAGTGGACACGTGTAAGATTATGTAGTTGGGTAAAGGTTTAACCTCATTTACGGGAAAGTCCCCAGGGTTTGCACTGTGTGAAATTTGGAAAAGAGACAAAAAAGGCCTTTTTTGTCCTGGTTTTTTTTTCTATACTAAATAGCGGATAAACTGAGTGAGTTCACTATTTTACAAATTAAACATTATTTATTGATGACATCCGTTTTTTTCATTTAACTCTTTACCACACGAGAAAATTTTAGACTGGTCCAAATTGAAAGCATTTGCAGACGACAAAATAAAGGTGACTTAAAAATTAAAATTTGGTTTGGGAAGAGTAGAAAACACTGTGGGAAAAGGAGAAAATGCTGGTTACCAGCATTTTCTCTTTTTCCCACAATGTTTTCCGAAGGCTTCTTTCTCAGGGGCGTCAAAAGTAGGGATTGTGTGGTAATGGGTTAAATGCAATTTGTCGTTTTAGACTGATTGTTTTCGACCTTTGAAAACAAAAGTTCGGTGTTGCATGTTTTCGGCCGAGAGTAATACAGCAGAAGACCGTCTTACGCCGCCTAACACCGCCTTATCTTTCCAAGCATGCTATCATGATAAGAGGTGTTCGACGATGAAATGTCACTAGTCGATATTTTTAGCATATAATGAGTTAATAATAATTTTGCACTTAAATTTCCCGGACAGACAGAAGAAATGCGAGCCCTCTAACAAATAAAGAATTTTGATTGAATAAACAGTTATTTATTTCAAACATTCTAGAAATGTTGGGTAATCAAGTCGCCTCACACATTGAGCTGTCAGATCGTTTATCTCGCTGATTGAAAGGTCTGTGATAAAACACTAAACGTATAACATGATCATTTTAACATAAAACCATTTAGATCAGGCATGGATTACCTAAGGCGCCTTGGCAGGAAAATATCTTCACGAAAATGATGTTTGAAGAAACTAATGCAAACGATTTTTTTTTTAAGTTTACAAGCAATGTTCACTGATAACCCTAACTCTTTACCACAAGACAAAATTTTAGACTGGTCCAAAATTGAAAGCAGTTGCAGTAGACAAATCAAAAGTTGCTAAAATGACAAAATTTGTCCTTGATAGGGTAGAAAACATTGTGGAAAAAGGAGAAAATGCTGAATATCAGCATTTTATCCTTTTCCCACAATGTTTTCAAAAGGCTTCTTGCTCAGGGTCGTTAAAACACGGAATTGTGTAGTTAAAGGGTTAACGCCTGAATGACTCAAAGAAAGATTTCAGCGAATGTTACAATACCACATTAATGCGACTTCATTGTTCCTTTCGTTGGAAAAGTTGTGCTGTATTGGACAGAGTAAATTCAAGATCGGACTGCACGTTCTGTATGCGACTGCTGGTCTTAATCTACAAGGTCCGCAAAACCTACTTCAATCGTGCTTAGAATGCTAAAAGTTGATAGAGATTCGAAGACTTTACACGATTAATTCTAAGACTTTGTAGAAAATTTGTAACCATATAACTGCAGACTGTTAAGTATCTGTCGTTTGCTGCATTTGATAAAAAGAAAAAAAAATCCCATTGTGTAGAGCAAGATTGCACTGCACGTCTGAAAACTTTTCGGTAAGCAGCATTTTCACTTTATGCACGATCTTTCAAGCATTATAGAGAAAAAATCTCATTATTTGAGCACTTTTTTCATCAGTCGTATGTAAATGCTTTCGATTTTGACACATGCTGAAAATTTCTTCGTCTTTGAAAAAAAGCTGCTCCTAGGCTGCGAAGCGCGACTCACTGACCTTTTGCGGATAGTGTAGATCAAGATCAGACTGCACAGAACGTGCAGTCTGATCTTGGATCTACACTGTCCGGCAAGGAGATATTTTTCTCCAAAGAATATATTTGAAATAACATTATTCGGGTTTTCACTATCGGCTTGAAAGTTTTATTTAACTCATATGGCAGGATAAGAGTAAACTCTTTTAGCGCCAAACATACTTAAAAACTCAACCTCTTTCGACCGCTGATATACTGTACGAGCTACTATAACTCAGACAGATTGTTATCAATAGGGTAGAGTAAACAAGCAGTCAGCATAGATCCAAGATCAGACTACACCTTCAGTGCATTCTATGTTGATCTTTGTCGTTCGCAAAATTCCCTATTTGACCTATGATGCTGAAAGGGTTTGTGATTGATTGATTGACTGATTGATTGGTTGGTTGGTTGGTTGGTTGGTTGGTTGGTTGGTTGGTTGGTTGATTGATTGATTGATTGATTGGTTGGTTGGTTGGTTGGTTGGTTGGTTGGTTGGTTGATCGATCGATCGATCGATCGGTCGGTCGGTCGGTCGGTCGGTTGGTCGGTTGGTTGGTTGGTTGGTTGGTTGGTTGGTTGATTGGTTGATCGATTGATTGATTGATTGATTGATTGATTGATTGATTGATTGATTGATTGATTGATTGGTTGGTTGGTTGACTGGTTGGTTGGTTGGTTAACTGATTGAGGATTGACGTTTTACGCCGTTTTCAATATTAGTTTAGTCATATCACGGCGACAGCTTACAATTTCATGTATATCTGGGTATTACCAGTATAAGGCAAGGGCTCTAAAGTGTCTTGCCCAAGGAACTCCAACGAAAAACCAAGTGCCTTCCAGTGAGGCTCGAAGTAGAGGTCTCCTGCTTAGGAGTCATACATTTTACCACTGTGCAAAGCAGGACCCCAGCTTTCACTTTGGACACTTTCTTAACCCTTTGGCTGCTAAGCGCGACTCACTGACCTTTTGCGATCAGTGTAGATCAAGATCAGACTGCACAAAACGTGCAGTCTGATCTTGGATCTACACTGCCCGATAAGGAGTTATTATTTTACCAAAACATACTTTGAAACGGCAATATTTGGGTTTTTACTACCACATGGAAAATTTAATTTTAGTCATTTAGCAGGATAAGGGTTAAAGTTGTGTCGTCTGGTAAAGAGTTGTTGCCATGATCTGGCACTCGAACAAACGAAGCGACATGGCGATAACATATATGTGCTTTCCTACAGGGAAATAATTAATTTGATGACATTTCCTGACCTCCTCTAACCGCACAAACAAATACGATCCCAATCAAACATGTGGACAGAGCCCACTCATAAAGTTAACCCTCAGCTAACAATCCCGTATTTTCATGACCCTGAGCACGAAGATTTCTGAAAACATAGTTGTAAAATGAAAAATTGCTAGTAACCAGCATTTTATTCTTTTCTTCTATTTTCTTTTACTTTTTCAAGGACTTATCATATCAGTTTAGCCTTATTTAATTTGCCCCCAACAAATTTGATGCTATAATTTGAATGATTCTAAAATTTTGTTGTCTGGTTAAGGGTTAACCCAGATATTGCTAAATTCACATTGTTAATTGTCACAAGTAAATGTTGTTCAATTTATTGACGATTTGAAGGGACTACATGACGGCAACCATTAAAGAAGAAGAAATCGATGCAGACTAAGAGGTGCAGACTAAGATCTGACTGCAGTTAAGTGAAGGCTGATGTTTGTCTACACTCTGCTCAAAGTAGATGAACCTTGGTATATCGCTGGACAATCACTAATGAAGCAAATGAAAATGTTTGTTGCTGATGCTAATCAAGACCAGTGGCATTTTCAAACAAAGCCACTTTTTTGACATTTGATCGCTAATTCTGCCCCTTTACGCCCAAGTAAACAGATCCTTTATTAAATGAGTCATGCTCTGAAAGTCATACACTGCAAAAAATATCGACCATGTCAGCCTGTACAGTCCGCACAGGCTGACATGGGTCAAAACTTAATGCTATTTGTCAAATTTCTGCATGTCCAAGGATCATTCAGACCTTGATTCAGTTGGTTGTAGGACAAATTTTATTTTATAGGTCCATAATTATGTGATGTCTCGCTTGATATTGTGCATCACGTGGATGCATTAAACCCCCCCCCCCCCATTTTGCCAGAGCGCCAATCATTACAAATACAAGTCGTAATACAACGGTTATAATGCTATTTTCGCTATCAATATCTCACAAAATCTCGGTAACGAAGAGCAAAGATCATACTTTACAATCTGCGCAGTCTAATCTTGTCTGCACTGTCCACAAAAACAACACGTTTGCCTGCGGCATGAAGAGAGCGATCAATAATTGTAATTCAACACTATTAGTGGGTTTGGTGGGGGGGGGGGGGGGGGGGGGAGGAAAGCCTATCCTTGCGCGCTGGTGTTTCGACTTTACCCTTTACCAAACAATCTTTACTTTTAACGACCCCGAGAAAGAATGCTTTTGAAACATTGGTGGAACAGGACTTAATGGTGGTTACCAGCATAGTCTCCTTTTTTCAATGCCTTACTTTGTTCCACAATCTACATGTATTTGTCGTTTGTAATTGATTTTAATATGGCTAAATTTTTGTCGTTTGATAAAAGAGTTAAATAAATTTCACTTTGACGTGACTAATTGAGAGGGAAGGTTGGTTTGAAATTAGAGACAAAGAAACTTTAACCTTTTCAACGTCATAGCCGAAATCGGGGACCATTGCGAGCGGCAGTGATTAACCCTTTGCCATACGACAAAATTTTAGACTGGTTCAAATTTAAAGCGCTTGCAGACGACAATTTAAAAGTAGCCTAAATGACAAAATTTGTCCGTGGTAGGATAGAAAACATTGTGGGAAAAGGAGAAAATGCTGGATACCAGCATTTTCTCCTTTTCCTTACAATTATTTTCAAAAGCATTCCTTTTTGGAGGTCGTTAAAACTCAGGATTGAGTGGCAAAGAGTTAAGATCAGATTGCACACAACGACCACATGTTTTGTCAAGACTGTACGATGAAAAATCTTTCTGGGTTTCAATGGATTGTAATACAAGTCGCCGAAAGAGGTCGAGTTTATATGGCTTGCAACACGCAGAAAGGGACATTCGGACATTTGCGTAAAGTGTCTTCTCGGATCAGCCTGCGCAGTCCGCGCAGGCTAATCCGAGACGGCACTTTACGACTACGTTAGATTTTGTTCTTCATTAGACTTTCGCAAAACAGAAAATTACATAAAAACGGAAAGTGTGGTTTCGGATTAGCCTGCGCGGACTGCGCAGGCTGATCAGAGACGACACTACGCAAATGTCCGAATGCCCCTTGTCGCGTGTTGCAGGCCACATTAATCCAACACATACTCTCGTTCTAAAATAAAAACCATAATGGTAAACGCAATGTCAATGCTGGTTCATGTTCTGAGTGTCTCAGCAAAGCGGACAGTGTAGATCAAAGATCAGGCTGCAAGTTTTGTGCAGTCTGATCTTTACATTGGCTGCAAAAGCAACAAAAGTAGTGAAAGACGCTTTAAAAAAGAATTAAAATCTATCATATACAGCCGCCCCTTCGCTCCCCTCTCCACGCAAAAGGGAAAAAAAAACGGTAAAACGGGAGCGAGTTGGTTGTTTTTATCAAACGTAATCTGATCAGATCTTCAGTTCCGGTTCAAGATATAGTAGGAATGGAAAAAAGTTTGACATGTTGATGTCACTTCAAAATTCTTTTCCCAATGGAATAAAGTTTGATGCCTCAGCATTTGGAGGCTTTCGAAATCACTGCGACAAATGGAAGAAACTGCTCTGAACGAGGTTCACATACTTTTAGACAGACAGTTAGACAGGTAGCCAGGCGGGTGGGGGGGGCGGACGGACAGACGGACGAACAAATTGACAGTTTATTGCATTATTTCGGCCTCCGGCCCATGATACAACATAATCATAATAATATAGAGTGACTTTACTTAAAAAAAGCGTACCTTTACATGTAAATGCAAACTGACACGTCTTACATATATCAAAATACTACGAAATATCTATGCTAAGTGAAAACTGTTTCTTTTTACATCTCTTTTCCAAAATGAAAAGATTTTAGGAGTTAAGATTCTCCTATTTAATACATTTTCAAACAATCTCATGATTTCACGACCTTGGTGAAGAAGACGTTTGAAAATATTGTGGAAAAAGGAAAAAAATGCTGAAAACTAGCCTTTCCCATTTCTCGACAATGTTTTCAATTCTTTTCGAAGACAAATCGCACCATCTGCAACACATTAAATTTATCGTCTGGAAGTGTCTTCAATATGGTCGAGCATGAAAATTTAGTGTCCGTCAAAGAGTTTAAGATTTTTAACCCTTATCTTGCCGTTTGCGATCGAATACGTATTTTGCGGAGAGTGTAAAGCAAGATCAGCCTGCACATACGTGCAGTCTGATCTTGCTCTACACTCTCCGCTGCTTTATATCAGTAGTTGTGGTCGTATAAACCCAGTTAAATCCCAATAAACTTAGATGAGTCTATTTTATGTAATCGTCAAAAAATTGAATTCGGCAGGATAAGGGTTAATACTGTATAATCATTACGTGATAGATGAATTCCTTAGAATATTTAACCCTTAACCTGCTAAATAAGTGAAATGAAACTTTCAAGCCAATAGTAAGAAACCCAAATGTTGCTATTTCAAAGACATTGTTTGAGGATAAATATCTCCTCATCGGACAGTGTAGATCCAAGATCAGACTGCACGTTCTGTGTTGTCTGAAATTGATCTACACTGTCTGCATAAGGTCCTTGAGTCCCTGCAATATTTTAACCCTTAACCTGCTAAATATGTGAAATGAAACTTTCATTCCGATAGTAAGAAACCCAAGTGTTGCTATTTCACAAGCATTTTTTGGGGATAAATATCTTCTTATCTGACAGTGTAGATCCAAGATAAGACTGCATGCTCTGTGCAGTCTGATCTTGATCTACACTGTCCGCAAAATGTTCTTGAGTCGCACTTAACGGCTTAGGGGTTAAGTATCGTCAAATGATTTATTCCTCTCTTACCGCTGAATGATATGTCGACGACGTAGATATAGGAAAGCAGCCACTGGCTTGGAGAGACTGTTTAGCAAAATACTGGAAAAAGAGACTTCAGAAAAAAGCATGGATAGGTGCAATGGCTGGTGAGGTGACAGGCGTTAAATAGAAAACAAACTATTTCTATGGTACACGATTTTAGATCGCCTGCGAAATTCAATATATTTTTCCACACTTGCATACTTGATAAAGATCGCATGTTGGTGCAAAACTAATTTGATATTTCCGTATTGCAAGTGTCCAATCTTTAACCTTTTACTCTTAAAGCGATAAAAATATGAAAGGTGCCCTGGCAAAAGGAGGTTAAAATAAGTCACGTCACGTCCTAAAGTTACTTGGCGAAAAACACTTTTGTAATGTTTCATTGGCTTGTGAAAGGCAGAACGTGAAAAGAGATGGTACAATATCAGGTCCGAAAAAAGTATAATGAAAAAGTTTCGACTATTGTCAGCCTGTGTAGGCTGAGATGGGTCGATCCTTTGCAGGTACATTAAAACCCTCACAGAGCATGACTGAATTAAGATATCCCGTAGAAATGTAAGGGTTCATCCCAACATATGATACAAGTTAGAATATATTTCTCATATCTGAATCTATAAATAATGCATGTAACATTTTGTGCCCTTTTGGGGGCTTTAATAATTATCCTTTTACCAAATGACACTTAAGACGACTGCTTTTGAAAACATTCTATATATGCTGCAAAACCTGCAACTGCTCCCTTTTCTACAATGTACCTAACCCTTTCAACCCCTTTAACTCCAGTCTTTTGATTAGTATTTGATAAGTCGCCTGCAGATGCTTTCAATTTGGACTAGTCGAAAATTTTGTCGTCTGATAAAGAGTTAATTCATTTAAAAGCATTGTAATGGTTATTTGTTTTGCATTTCATGTTTTATGCATGTTATAACTCGATATCACACGGACCAACCGAATAAACAAGGAAAAATGGAAAAATTGCTGATGGTGACTGAACAATCAATTTCTTATTGCAATTAAAAATGATGTAGGAAAACTGTATAATAATTGTTTGTCAACAGTATTTGTATGCTCAGTTAACTTTTTAACTCTTTACCAAACGACAATATTCTAGACTCGTTCAAATTACAGTCTGTAGCAGACGACAAATTAAACAAATTAAACTAGCAGATGAAATTGATCTCTGTATTAGTAGAAAACTTTGTGGGAAAAGGAAAAAATGCTGGTTACCAGCATTTTCTCCTTTTCCCACAAGGTTTTCAAAAGGCGTCCTTCGAGTCTTGAAACACAGAACTGTTAAAAAAAGACTTGCTATGGTCAATTAAAACAGGATTTAATTACCAACTAACACAAATGACATTTCATGCATTAGATATGTTTAAATGAATTATTATGGGGCCTAGATTAGATTACGTATTTTATTATGCATGCAAAATGGTACAAAGTCCATTTTCAATATGGTAGCAAAAGATCTTATTACGAGACATTTTAACAAAAATACCGAAATAATCAACAGATAAACAATTATTATTTTGAATAATGGGCTCGCATTAGATATCTGGTTAGACCTTGTTCAGCATCACAGTTTTTATCGACCAAAACAAATGTACATCGTCATATAGGTGCACTAAGTTGCCAAATTAATAAACATAATTGTATCCCTGTGTATCCCTTTTATTTGTACAAATATCCGCAGAAATCTATGCTAAAAGAGCGATAAAAAAAAAACTCAACCATTTTTTGTAACGTGACTATACGATCCCCTCCCCATCCCTTACCCTACACACTGAATTTAAACACCCCCTCCCCTTATTTTAACTTATGCAAAGACAAATAATTTATGGGAAAGCAGTAATTGTTGTTTGTACGAACTTTTGGGAAAAAGAGCAATTCATAGTAAATGAGTATTTTATCAAATCTATCATAGTGGCGCAAAAAACTGGTAACTGTATTATAATAGGTTACGACAGATAACCCAAGGCTCGTATTCACCAACCATCCTTAATAACATTCCAAGTCTTAACTCTCTAAAATTATTTGAAAGTAATCCAATTTCTACTATGCTAAACCAAATGGTTAGGCCAATCAGAATTTGTGTTACTTTCGAAATCTAGAATTGAATTAAGGATGCTTGTTTGTGACGGCCCCAGGTCATAAAGGACCTTTTCTTCTAAAAACATGACTTCCAATTTATAGACTGTTGTTCCCATTGATTAGTTAAAATCGAACGTGTCTCTATTTGTTTATGGTATTTCTATTATTTGTAAACAAGGTTTTTACAATGCTAGTTTCTTTACTTAGCATGTTGTATCCTTATATGGTAAAATCACTCGAATAAAAAGCAGGCTTCCGCATTGTTCACATAGTTACATTTACTTGTGATACTTGTGTTGTTTTCCATGAATCATGCCTGGTATAGCTTTTAATTCTTTCACCGTTATGGTCGAAGTAAATTGTTTCTTTGGACCGCATAGATCAAGATCAGACTGCACAGAATGTGCAGTCTGACCTTGGATCTACATCGTCAACCTTTTGACCGTTTGTTTTCACTAAAAAAGTCTATCTCTTCTTTTCTGCAATGGAAAAAATGTATGAGAACTTGGAAAAAAATGTATTTTATGGCAAAGCAGCGAAGTCTATTTTTTTCAATATTCGGTATAATACCTGTAATGTGCCGGATTTCAGTGACTTCACCGGAAGAAGTCAAAAGATATCCTTATACGTACATAAACAAATTGACGAGTGAATGTGCCGAATCTTGAACCCAGGACATAAGGCGAGGTTTTTGGGAGAAACTACTTAATCTTCTATTTTGATGACGTCAATTATATTAACACTTAACGTAGAAGGAAATGAACTTTGGGTTTACCGCACAACGTAGATCCAAGAAGAGAGTGCTTATCTGTGAAGCCTAAACTTAGTTTCCATCCAGGAAGGGACCTTGGCCCTTCACTAAACAATATCCTGTTTGATATAGTAAATATCTTTTTCTTAGAAACTTTGGTATGAGGACCTCAGGGACCGTGTTCACAAAACATTTTCATTAACATTCTTTGTTTAATTGTCAGGATTTCTTTAAAATACATTTCAAACAAAGCCAATTTCTGATTGACATATCCAAATGGTTCAGTATGACGACCTTAGGGTCCTTCTCACCTTCTTGTTTACGCTGCATTTTCTTTGTCCGATTGTCAAGAATTCTATTTTTTTCATAGTAACACAGTTTCTGATTGGCTAAACTAAATGAATACGGACCCTTGTATGGCAGTTAGAGGGTCAGTGATAGGCGTAATTCGGGGTGCGTAATGATCCTAAGGTAACAACTAATACCAAAACAGAGGAAAACTGGGACAACTCGTACAACGATAATCGGTACCGGGATATTTCGTACCTAGGACAACTGGTATCTAGGACAATTCCTACACAGGACAGCTCGTACCGAAAGATATTAAACCTCACCACTAACATTATTGATCGGAGATTCTTAGAAGGAGTAGATCAGCATCGTTATATTTGTCTGAGGAATGAGTTGTCTAGGTATGAATTGTCCTAGGTACGAACTGCCAGGCTACCAATTGTTTAGAAGGAGTAGATCAGCATTGTTATTGTGGCGCCGCATGAGCGGCGGCACTATATGTTTATTCGCTTTTAAACCAAGGGAGTTCTGGAAAAAAGTAAGAGAACAGTATAAAAAGCCAAAATCTGAAAATATAGATATCAATATTGAAGAACTATATAATCATTTCAACTATTTGTATCATGCCGATACAGTAAATAACGAAAATTTTGATATAACATACGAAATCAAATTTGATGAGGAATTAGTGAGATCACTCTGGAAGAGTTACGAATAGCCACATTCAAGCAAAACGATAACAAAAGTTGTGGAATAGACAATATTGCGGCCGAAGTATACAAACACTCTTTCGAAATTACAGCCCCTTTTATCCTTTCCTTATTTAATAGACTATTTCTGAATGGTGAATACCCTAAGTCATGGGGAAATGGGATAATAGTTCCAATTTTTAAAGGGGGCGAAACGAGCAACCCAGAAAATTATAGAGGCATAACTGTAATAAAAAGTATTTCAAAAATCTGCTCACAGTTACTTCTCAATCGTTTAACAAGATGGACAGAAAAAAATTCTAAAATCATTGAAAATCAATTTGGATTTCAAAAAGGAAAATCCACGACCGATTGTATATTCCTTTTACACGCTATAATAGCAAAAACATTAAGTGTTAACAAAAAACTTTATTGCGCATTTATAGATTTTAAAAAATGTTTCGATAAAATTGATCGAGCTTATCTTTTTCAAAAACTGGTAAAAGAAAATGTAAGTTCGAAATACGTTAACGCAATGAGAAACATGTATACTACTATAAAATCTTGTGTCAGAATCAATAATGAATTATCTCCCTTTATTAAATCCAACATAGGTGTAAAACAAGGTGATCCTAGTTCTAGTTTACTGTTTCTATTCTTCGTTAACGATATACTTCTAAATATGAAAAGTGATATTGATGATCTTTTTACCATTGATGATCTTAAAGTATTCCTGTTATTATTTGCTGATGATGCTGCACTGTTCGCACATTCACCACAAGCATTACAATCATTACTCGACGATTTACATATGTACTGTACGACTTGGAATCTAACAGTCAATACTAACAAAACTAAAATAATGATATTCGAGAGAGGAAGACATACTACCTTTGATTTTGTTTATAACAATACAGTTTTGGACGTCGTTGATAATTTTAGATACTTGGGAATATACTTTTTCAAAAATGGGAGCTGGTCTAGAACGCAAAAATATATCGCAAAACACGCCCAATCAGCACTACCACATTTTTTTCAAAAGCTTTCTATCTAAGGTTTGTTAAAACCCGGGTTTGCTTGGTGTAAGGTTAAATAATGGCTGGTTCAACTAGTGATTCTATTTCAACGATTAAAGATCAGTTACGAGGTTTCTTTTTTTCCTTTTGCAACATTGTATACATTTTCTATATTAAAACCTCAGTTATTCTGTAGATCCATTTTCAATTGGCTGTTGGAAATTCGTAATGAGTTCAAAGAAAAGTATATGGTGTAGTCGACGGTGACACACTTCATTTTAATTTGACCGAGGTGGTACACTTAAACTGTATAGATAAGGATGCGTAAAGTACTTACTAAGTACTTAGTAACTGCTGTTGTTCAGTATTTAATAGTATAATAGAGAACGAAAGTTTACATGCTGTTAGTTTAAACCAATAATCTGACAACGGGGAAACCCACGTGCGTCACAACAAGGTAAGAGGAAGCGGGGAAATAGTTGCATACAAATTGTATAAAAGAGGCTGGAAGCGTTGATTAGTGTTATGTGTTTAATCTGACTGCGAAGTGGCAAGGCGAGAACTGAACTAATAATTGTTCTGGTGTATGACTACTGCAAGGATTTGTTATAAAATATATTGCTTTATTGCAAGTGAAGATTTACGTTTTTATCTGAGTTTTTATCTTAACTGTTTGAATAGTATCTTGAATTAAAAAGAATAACGCTTTTTGGAGTAGGCTAATAGTCATATGTTTCAGGCTAAAATATCCTCAAAAGATAACAGTAAAAAATAAATAAGTGACTTGGAAAAATCTGAAAGAAACGATATTTAATTTTTTGGTGTTGTTTGTGATGTGCCGCAGTAATTTAGATGGTGTATCATCGAGTATGTATTGTATGTTATAGCCTTCAAAATGACCAGAAGATGGGCGATACTTTAACGTCGGTGTTCTATATGATACTTCTCAGTGTGTGTGTAGTCTGTAAGAGTCTTCCATCTCTCAAACATGATGACAGCAACTTGGACGAAACTTTAGGTAGATATCAACATGAGATAGGGCCCTATTTGACAGACAAAACAAAATCAACTGTAGACATGGAGGACAGGTATCTTAGGAATGATTTCACTGAATTAAACAGTCTTAGTTCACGGAATCTCTCCAAAATATCCTTACTTAAAAAGATTGACTTTTTTAAGAAAAAACTTTGTACTTCTTTCCTTCGTTCGGAAAATAAATTACTCGAAAAAGATAAAAATGCATATATATCAAATGTGATAAAACCCCGAAATGTTATTAAATCTGAACCCGAAATAAACAATCACGAATATGTCGGGGAAAGAAAATATAGAAAACGGGACCCCAATTTTGCAAAATCAAAACAAACATTGACCAAGGCTCTTATAAGTGATACAAGCCAGTCGGGCAGTGATCAGACAGTTCCAGCGCACAGAAAAAGTCGGCAAAGACGATCCTACCTGCACGATTACGGACTCGCCTTGTCGTATTCAGATGACGACAAAGACGTTATATTTGGTGCTCACACCTCTCCGTGTTCTCATAGAGACAGGCATTATTGTCTAAACGGCGGAACCTGTTTCTTTGTCGGTGCTTTGGAAATTAAAACTTGTCAGTAAGTAGCCTATCAATTAATTCTTAATATAACCCTTATACTACATAAGTGAAATGAAACTCTTAAGCCGATAGTAAAAACCCAAATTTTCCTATTTCAAAGGTATTTATTTGGGGAAAAAATATGTCCTTACCGGACAATATAGATTAAGATCAGACTGCACGTTCTGTGCAGTCTGATCTTGATCTACATTGTCCGCAAATGGCCCTTGAGTCGCGCTAAGCAGCCTAAGGGTTATCACGTTTGAGCGCCATTCATTAACTCTTCACCGAACGACAAAAGTTTGGACTTTTCCAAATCTAAACTATTTGCAGACGACAAATTAATATAGACCATATTTTGGAATTTGTCTTTGAAAGTGTTGGAAAAAAATATGGGAAAAGGCAAAAATGCTAGTAACCAGCTTTTCTTCCCTTTTCCACAATATTTTCATCCTCAGGATCGTTAAACTCGAGATTGTGTGGTAAAGGGTTAAATTCGGCCTCTTTCGACAACTACAACTACGATTCACCGAAAATTATATATATATAAGAGCTTGACTATATATAGACGCTGGAAGGTTAAAAAAATTTAGTTGTGTGTCTATCAAATTAACCCTTAATGTTTTACTGTACAGACTATTTTCAGATCAACCAACCAATTTAGGAAATTGGTCTGCGGACAAACGATTTTAGAAATGCGAAAAGTAACTTTTTTCCCAAAGTTTAACTCTTATCCTGCTATATAAGTGAAATGAAACTTTCAAACCGACAGTTGAAAACCAAATTCTGCTATGTCAAAGGAATTTTTAGGGAAGGATATCTCCTTATCGGACAGTGTACGTTGAAGATCTGACTGCACGTTCTGTGCAGTCTGATCTTGATCTACACTGTCCGCGAAAGGTCCTTGCGTCGCGCTTAGCAGCCTTAGGGTTAAAAAAACATTGTGAGAGAGAAACAATTATTTGTTACAAGCAATGGCTCTTTTCAAACATTTCTCCCAGATCTGTTCACTGCAAGAGCGTTAAATGTCTTTCAGTTTGTAAAGTAATGGAATAACCTTTTGACATACAATGCCGACTTTTAACGACCCAAAGGAAGAAGGTTTTTTAAACACTGTGGGAAAAGGAGAAAATGCTGGTAACCAGCATTTTCTCCTTTTCCCACAATGTTTTCTACCCTATCAAAGAGAGAAATTATCATATGAGTCAAATTTATTGTTGTCATCTACAATGCTTTCAATTTGGACTAGTCTAAAATTTTGTCGTTTGGTAAAGAGTTAATTGTACAAATTAATCGGTAAGATTCCATTGCTGAATGCATACGGATATAATACGTTAAACTCTTCACCATACGACCATAATTTTGAGGCGTCCAAATTCAGAGCATTTCCAGACGACATATTAAATGTTACTGGAATTGTGCTTTTTGGCCATGAAAGGGTAGAAAACATTATGGGAAAAGGAATAACAGTTACTAGCATTTTATCCTTTTCACACTATGTTTTAAAAAGCTTTCCTTCTCAGGGTAGTTAAAATTCGGGATTCTGTGGTAATGTGTTAAAATATTTCAGAGGAGTTGTTTGAATCTTGTGGGAGTGGTTTACCATATAACTGGCCTGCAACACGCGAAAAAGGACATTCGGACATTTGCGTAAAGTGTCGTCTCGGATCAGCCTGCACAGTCCGCGCAGGCTAATCCGAGACGGCACTTTACGACTACATTAGATTTTGTGCTACTGTAGACTTGCGCAAAACAGAAAATTACATAAAAAACGGAAAGTGTCGTTTCGGATTAGCCTGCGCGGACTGCGCAGACTGATCCGAGACAACACTTTACGCAAATGTCTGAGTGCCCCTTTTCGCGTGTTGCAGGCCAATTATGTAGTACCATCCTGAATCCTCGGCGCCAGATGGTGCATACAGAGCTTGAACCCAGTTAGAATCATCAGTGCGGCAGATTTCTTTCCGAATATTAGTGGTAGTTATTGCGACAGGATTCAACTGTTTCGACGACGGTCATGTTGGTAAACGGCCTTCTATTTTGGAAGAATATTGTGCGGTGTACTGGTCAAAGAAACCCCAAGAAAGCATGGATAGGTGGACTAACCGCCGCCTTATAACTGATAATAATGTTGAAAACGGCGTTAAAAATCACACAAACAAATAAATAAATCATCCATAATCCATTTATATCCAGCTGTAGGACTGATCATTATAAAATTGTTAAGTCAGTGTTTGTTAAAGGCCAACTTCTAACCGAAAGTTAAAAATTTGGGTGGTCAAATTGTAGGCATTTTTAATTCATGCCATTTCAAGTTTGGACAGTATTATGAGTCTAATAATGTGTTACCGGACGGTCTGCCAAAGTTGCAGTCGTTGGCTATAAAATGAATGTTGAAATTAAGATTGAATTGGTTTTAAGTTAACTTTTAACGACCTTGAGGAAAACGGCCTTTGAAAACATTGTGAGAAAAGGAGAAAATGCTGGAAATCAGCATTTTCTCCTTTCCTCACAATGTTTTCTACCCTTCCAAAGGCAAATTTAAGTTTTTCGGTCGTTTCATTTTACAAGGAAAATGTATCATAGGATTGGCTGTAAACTCTAAGCCTGTTACGGCATTTTTTTCCTGTTCTGTTTAAACCTTCAATTTCCTTTCATTCAGATGTTTATCCTTTGTGGTACGTGTAAATTGTTTTAGAATGGCTAAAACAGCTTATTCTTTTAAGAACTAAGGGTCAGGCAATGGAATGCTTGAAACTACGCTCGCTCAGTTACTTTCTTTATGAGAGCTTTCTACTCTTCATACGTTCATCACTTTGATTTTCTATTCCTAGCACTTTGATTTTCTTAGACTACGTGTGAATTAGTGAACAAATATACTTCAAATGTATTGAATCTGTGTTGTTTTCTACTTGCGTTTATTTGAACGGTGTTAAAAGCCGCATAAAACACTATATTTACGGGTACAGTTTGCGTAATAGTGACGGTTTACGTATCTATGTGCTTACTGTGTTTCTTAAATACGAGACTATGGCTCTACAGTTACTTGCCAAAGGGCACAACCACGCAAATAGCACTGCCAGAGAGAATCGAACCTAGACCTGGACTAGACATCAATCTCCATACTCGCTATGTCAGATCTGTATATAGGAGCGTTTCATTATACCCCCGTCACACCAAACTCGTTCTCACTCCGTTCCAAAAATTTTTGCCAAACGGACTTAAACTGTGTTCAGACGGAGTGGACGTATTAGCAACCTATTGCGATCTGTTTACGAACTGAATGGACGGGTTAGGACGGGAAGGGTGCTCCAGAACTGAGCCTGCACAAAATTTTTTGCCTTCCATTCCGTTCTGTAATTAGACTGAGTGACAACGCAGTTAAAACGAGATGAACGTACTACAAACGGAATTGCCGTACTTCGATCCTAATAGAGACTTCGTGCAGTCGGGCATCAATTGGCAGTGTGTTTGCATTTTGCCGACCGAAATTACACGTCCTATTCTGACCGCAGCCCGTTTTACGATTTTGTTGAGACTTTCTAAGAACAGGTTTGGTGAGTCAGGGGCTCCAGGCATTATTAGGCCAAAATTACACGTTCTACCCCGACTGCAACCCGTTTTCCGATCATTTCAGGACGGGGTAGGACGTTCTAAGATCTAGTTTGGTGTGACGGGGGCTTTACAAAGGTAGCGAATTATTTAATCATTTCAGCAACAAATATAATAATTCAGCCATGCTCTGGCAAAGGGGGCTTACTGCATCCCCGTCATGTATGATACCAAGCAAGTAATCACAGTATTAATATGGATGCAATAAAATCCTTTTTGTGTAACAACCGACTGAACTATGAGGTACCCAGGTCCTTCGAGCTGCAGAAAATTGACCAATGGCAAAAAGTTTCGGCCCAGGTTAGCCCGCGCGGACTGCACAGCCTGATCTGGTCGATACTTTTTGCAGATGCATTAAGCTCTCTTTCACAGAGCATATCTCATATAGATTCGACTGCTTTTGACAGTTGAAACTACAATTCACTGAAACGCAGACAGACTTTTATCCTGTAGGCTTTATTAAATAAGTGAATGGTATAGATCGAAGATCAGACTGCACGATGTGTGGGGTCTTATCTTGATTTACGCCCTTCGCAAAAGTCCCTTATCTTCGTGTATATGGCGCAGAAAGAGTTAAGGAAATATAACATATTAACTGTAGAAAAATATGTTTGCAGTAAAGTACCCACTCCCTTATCTGTAGAATCTCAATAGTCTGAAACAAAACTATCTCTAAATGACACATTTCATAATTAAAAACTCGGACATATTAGGTATTTATATCTACCTAAAAGGTCATTGGTGTATGTGTGTGTGGGGGGGGGGGGGGGTGGGGGTTATACACTGGAATCAGTTTCCATATCCATAAACCATTCTAAGGAACATTCTTGGTCTTATTCTAGATTTAGACAGTAACACAACATTTGATTGGCTAAACCAAATGCTAAACCATTTGGTTTAGCCAATCAGAAGTTGTGTTACATTCAAATTTAATAAAAAAAAATCTTGGGAAATAAGAGTAAGAATATTTTTAAGAATGGTAGGTGAATACGGACCCAGGTTGTCCGCCCGTCTGTCCGTTCGTCTATGGACGGAATCTTGTGTCCTTTTCACGTCTTGCTGTTTTCAACCAATTTTACTGAAACTGTAATTGAGACCGTCCAATCATAAAAACTTCTGCACCTTCAATTTTCCTTGGGATTGATCGACTTTTACAGGAGGTATAGTCCTTTCATTTTTTTTCCCTGACCAAGTGACAAGGCAACTAGTGGTGGTAGGCTATCCGTCTACCCTTTAATACAAAACAATCCCGTGTTTTAACGACCCTGAAGTGGCTTTTGAAAATGTTATAGGAAAAGGAGAAAATGTCGGTTAACAGCATTTTCTCCTTTTTCCACAATGTTTTTCCTTGTAAAAGCCAAATCGTATCCATTTGAGTCACATTAGATCTATCGTCTGCAAATGCTTTTAATTTGGACAAACGTAACATTTTCGGCATAGCTTAATGTGCTGGCTTTTGACCTACGTTTTAGTACTAAAACAAATGAATAAATAGAAATTTGTGATTGGTCAAAAATGTAGACATGTTTATTCTGCTAATTTCTTGGCAAATTTACGCCGTAAATCTTTTCTTTTAAGAAATTTCTTGTTTCGTCCGGTAAAGGATTAAACATGTGTAACTTGTACATAGCTATCTTGTTGAACTCTTGAAGATAAGTGCTCCTCGCAGACTGGTAATCACAATGATATATAGGTCTAGATTCGTCATGTATGCTTGTCTGTCAACTGATAGATAACGTAAAACTGGGGCACAGTCTGAATCTTTCCAGGTCAAATTATTATAGAAACTCTTCGACTTTTATCTTATTCTGGTAGATTTCCCAGACGTCTCTCTATTTTGAATTCAAATTAATGTACAGTAATAATCAGGATTTATTTTCGATTTCTCGATCTTTTCATACCAATTCTACTCTTTGCCGTGAGACTTATTTTGCGGCAGTCCGCGCAGGCTGACCTGGATGGAAACTCTTTGCTATTGGTCGATTTTCTGCAGGTCAAAGGACATTCTATCTTCAAAGCCAGTCGATTGCTAAACTAAAAGGCTTTTATGTTTCCATAATTATATGAAGACTTGCTTAGTATAATGCGTCACGGAGATGCGTTGAATCCCCATTTGCCAGAGCACCCCTCATTTATTTTATATCGGTTCTTACAGTTTGTTTAAGTCAGCATTCTCTCTAATTACCCCTGGAAACCTAACCAGTACTCGCGCCGAGATGTACACATCCCCAAAGATTGACCCCGCTAATCACGGGGTTCGCACCCGAGACCTCTGAAGTAAGAGGCTGGTGAGCCATCATTTCTGTGTCTACCATGTTTTAGCGTATAGAGATTTTGATTAGGGGATTTGGAGTTTTTTAATAAAGATAAAATTTTAGAGAACTTTGCATCAGTTTTTTAGAAATAAGGTACTTCTGAATACATGTTTATTCCATGCATCTGATGCTCTTCATGGGCGATATCGTCGTTGCTAGCCTTTTGGCTTCCTTACTCTTTTACAAAACAATCACCTGTTTTGACGAACTCATGAAAAAAGGATTTCTGAAAGCATCGTGAGAAAAGGAGGAAAAGTTAGTGGCCAGCATTTCTCCTTTTCCCACAATGTTTTGTACCTTTTCAAAGACAAATGTCATCATTTTGTTACACTGAATTTATCTTCTGTAAAATATTTCAGTTCAGACAAGTCTATGATTATGTCGTCTGGTGAAGAGGTAATGCATGCTACCCTGCCGTCATTGGTCGTAAGAATTGTAACCAGCTCCAAAGCTGAGTCATGTAGTCACGTTTGCAAGATCTACCTGGAAAGAAAAACCGTCAAAATTAACGAAATCGCACCGGAAGACACCTTTGGGGGAATTAGGGGAAAATAATAACTTGGGGATGGCAAAAGAGTTTCGAAGAAAACACTATAAACGAAAGAAAAATAATAGAAAAAAAATTGTTTCATCATGACGTTGTGTTTAACGGTCGTCTACTGCGTCAGAAAAAATCACTGTTCGAAAAAATATTATTGCAATCGACAGTGTATTTGTGAGTCTTTGTTCAGAAACAAGAAAAAAAAAAACTTATTAAATATCTAAGCCAAAGGGTGCAGATGAAAATTTAGTAGAAAGAGAGATTCTAGCGCAAAATGCACGCTTCGCGTACTCTCCGACATTTTTTTGAGAGATTCAGGCAGTGCCGTACCAGGGCATACATCCGTACGCCCAGGGCGTACCTTTGCATATACCTCTTTTTTTACATCGAATAAAAAAAGGCTAGATGGAGAGAAAAATGTCGACTTTTCTTTTTTGTTAACAAAGAGGAAGAGATCTAGACAGAGAAAAATGGAAGCATGACACACACAACAGACAAAACCACAGATTTCTTGTAAACTTATTCTTGTTTAGATGTTGAAAAAAGCAATCGATATCCCTTGGGATAGGGGTCGCTCCCGATTTTCCGATATTGGCTCTTTGCTACCTTAATCCATGGCGGAAAAGGAGCCAAAGACTTTCTAAGAAGGCGTACCTCAATTTTCATCACGACCCTGCCGTAAAATAAACAGCCGCACAGTCACAAAAAATGGCAGTTTTTTTACAGACTAAACAGTTCATTTAATTCATATAGCAATTAAAGGGCTAACCCTTTACCAAACAATCTCGTATCTTAACGAGCCTTATGAAAAATATTTTTGAAAACATCTTGGGAAAAGGGAAAGATGCTTGTTACCAGCATTTTCTTCTTTTCCCACAGTGTTTTCTATCCATTGAAAACAAAAATCAAATAATTTCAGCCAAATTTCATTTGCCGTCTGCCAATGCTTTCAATATGGAGGAGTGTAAAATTTTGGAAAAGAATAATTTAGCGATTAAAGGGTTAACAAGGACAGAGGAGCAAATTTGAGAGTCATGCAAAAAGGCAAAAAGATTTGTGAGGCAATGATTGATGTAAGGGCGTTGTAAGGTGTATAGAACTCACAGCGAGCAGGTATGACTTCATGATGTAACATGCTGGGAGTTACAACTCGGTTATCTTCCTGTTAAACACACTTAATTGAGTGACAAGGGTGTTTATGTTGTTTTTTCTTTATTTTTCCTCAAGAATGATTTACAACGGCGCGCTCTTTGACTTACCACCTTCCAAGACAAATCTGCAGCAGACGACCTATAACAGATCATCTTTAATTGCATTCTTATTCTCACTCTCAATTTAGAAAGTAGCACAATTTCTGATTGGCTAAACCATTTTGGTTTAGCCAATCAGAAATTGTGTTACTCTAGAATTCTGAAAATTGTCAAGAATTATACTATGAATACAATTTAGAATTGTCGGTGAATACGGGTTAGATATTTTAATAACAGATTAAACCAAACAATCACGACTTTTGAAAACATTTTGGGAAAAAGAGAAAATGCTGGTAGCCACAAAATTTTCTTCCCTGTCAGAGACAAACGCTTTTATTTGGGCCACATGTTACTTGTCATCTACAAATGCTCTCAATTTGGATACGTCTCTTTTTTTTGTAAAGAGTTACGATATTTTACCAAAAATGCCGACTTTTAACGACCCTGGGAAAAAAGCATGATTAAAACATGGTGGGAGAAAATGCTGCATTTTCTCGTTTTTTCACAATGTTTTCTAACCTATCAAAGAAAAACTGCTCTTTTTCAACCTCATCGAAATTGTCGTCTGCAAATACTTTTTATTTGGACTAGGCTTGAATTTTTGTCGTCTGGTAAAGGGTTAGAGCGATGGGAGAAATGGCTCGTAACGATTATTTTCTCATTTTTCGACAGTATTCTTTTTTTTCAAAACTGATCTGCTGCGAGACAAAACAAAGTCTTCTGCAGATGGGAAGGTATTAACCCTGAACCTGCTAAACAGATAAAAATGAAAAATTCTGGCCGCTAGTAAAAAGAAATAAATGTGCCATTTCAAAGGTCCTGACGCGGGAAAATGTCAACCTACCGGAGTTCGAAGATATACGACACGATCAGACTGCACGTTCTGTACAAGTCTGATCTTGATCTATACGTAACGCAAATGCGCATTGAGTAGCGCTGTGCAGCCTTAAGGTTAACATTTCCCACGTGACTTATCCAGGTTTCGTTTGCTGACTGACGCCGTCTTCGAAACTCTGGAATAGTATATCATCGGAACAGTTTTGATTTTACTTTTTACCAGTGCCTCCTCGTAACTAAAGAGCGAAAAAAAAAAAATGCCTAACTGACAAGGTGCTGCTGCTTCTCTCTCTCTCTCTCTCTCTCTCTCTCTGTAAAGCAGACACAAAAGGGAATTTAAAACCCTCCTTTCTGCAATGAAGTCACCAACGCCATAAAAAAACCTGTAAATTTCTGTTCGTAGTTTTTGAACTGTTAAACAGGTCTTATGTAAATTATTTTGTTTTTGCGATACGCGATAAAAAACATTCTCGATTTACACAAAAATAAACAAGATGAAAACAGTTACTTGTGCACCGTGTGTGGTTGTCAAATACGTAATAGAGCCATGCCCTCTGAAAAACAGGCTCGATGCATCTGCAAAAAGTATCGACCCACGTCAGCCTGAGCAGTTCGTGCAGACTATAATCTATTATGTCAACACCTTTTGCATTTGGTCAATTTTCTGCATGTCAAAGGGCCATTCTACCCCAAAATTTAGTCGTTTTTAGACAAACTGATTTTATGGATCCAAAAGTATGTGATAACATGCCTGGTATCGTGTTTCCGGCGACAAATTAAACCCCTTTTTGAAAGAGTGTCAATCATATAGGGTTCACCGTTTTCATCACTTTAAAATCCACTTAATTTTTGTTTTTGTTTTTGTTATTACCTTTGTACTTTTCTTAACTGTTTACCAAACGACAAAATTTTAGACTGGTCTAAATTGAAAGCATTTGCAGACGACAAAATAAAAGTGACTGAAAAAATTGAAATTTGTATTAGGGAGGGTAGAAAACATTGTGGAAAAAGGAGAAAATGCTGGTTACCAGCATTTTCTTCTTTTCCCACAATGTTTTCAAAATGCCTCTTTCTCAGGGTTGTTAAAAGTCGGGATTGTGTGGTAAAGGGTTAAACTCGTTCGTTGTTCTGTCTATCCTGCTGTACCATATATGTGAGCCACGCTCTGTGGAAAGGGGGCTTATTGCATCTGCAAAAAGTATCGACTCATGTCAGCTTGCGCAGTCCGCGCAGGCTGACATGGGCCGAAACTTTTTGCTATCGTTGAATTTTTTGCTTGTCGAAGGACCATTCTACCTCATGACTCAGTCGGTTGTTAGGCAAAATGAATTTTACTAATCCGTATGCGTGTGATGACATTCTTGGTATAATGCATCACGGCGATGTATTAAGCCCCCTTATGTTAAAGTGTGACTCATGTAATTAGATCAGTTGAAAGTTTCGCCGGAATTTTGTTCTGAACGGAAACAAAGTTTTGTGTAAACTGATGTTTGGCACTACCTTTGTTGTAAATATTTTCTTGTTATTTCATTTCGCGTTTTCCGTTTTATTAGTCCCAAGCGGAAAAGAGGTGAAATTCTAAATCGACCAAAAATGAATAAATATGTCACGAAATATAATTCTATTGGATCCTCTACCAAAAACGTGCGGTATTTTAACAATCCGCAGAAAGAAGACGTGCATTGTTGGAAAATTAGAGAATTTCTTCTTTTACAATAACGATATCAATTTTTTTTCCTCGAAGTTGTTAAAGCACGGGATTGTTTGGTAAAGGGTTAATCAAGCGTGCAATATCTAGACATTTTCTAAGAATTAGCGGAAAAAAAGCATGCACTAAAAAGAAAAGTGTATAATAGCAATATTTTCCAAGGTAAAAGAGCACGTACTTTTTTAACAAAAAAAATGGGGGGGGGGGGGGGTTAAAGAGGGAAGGTCTAGTCGGTGTATTTATCTAAATAGCCTTTGTTCATAAACCTGTCCATTTTTGACAGCCGACACTAAATCAAATATGACTCTCTTTAAAAGGGTAGAAATCATTGTGGAAAAAGGAGCAAATGCTGCATGGTTACCAGTAATTTCTTGTTTTCCCTCAATGTTTTCAAGAGCTTTCTCGCTCAGGGTCGTTTTGTAAAAAGGTTAAACCGACAAACACCAATGTATTATCAAAAGAAAATGAATAAACTTTACGAACCCGTTTAGTGCAAATTACTTAACATTTTCGTTGTAATATGTTAAATATAGGCCACAACTCTTTAATGCCGCCTTTAATGGGGGACCTAATTATAGAACATTTTATGTTTTTTATGACAATTAAGTGTTCTTCATATTATCAAAGGTTGGATAATTTATCAACAGACGACTGTCTTGTTTTTTCTTCTGTTTCCTCACAGTAAGTCTTCAGCATAAGATAACATAACATTTGTTATGTTATGTTATTGAGTAAAACCACTGTTTGGAATCCACGTGTTGACCTTTCATAAGTGGCTTGCAACAAGCGAAAAGTGGCATTCGGACATTTGCCGTCCGCGCAGGCTGATCCGAGACGGCACTTTACGACTACATTAGATTTTGTGCTACAGTAGACTTGCGCAGAACAGAAAATTACATAAAAATCGGAAAGTGTCGTTTCGGATTAGCCCCTTTTCACGTGTTGCAGGCCAAGTATGGTGAAGCTTAAGTATTTGTTATATGTTTAACAACGACTTCAATGTTATTCAAACCATATAACAGCAGGTAGTGCATCTATCCATGCGCTTCAGGACTTCCGGCGTGTAACACCCTTTCCGCCATTCGGCACACCTCGGGTGATGGGAGCCATCATATCCCTCGGCTGTAACTGGTGGATTGATATGCACCAGATCGGTACATACCCGGAAATACGCCGGTTAACCGTTCTGAAAATTGTAAGGCTCCTCTTAAAAAAGAAAACTTGAGTTTCAATTTTCTATCGAAACCTTTCAAACTATATTTCAGTTCAGTTGACAAACAGTTCGTACATTCATTATTTAACGTGGTTTATCAATTTCGATTGAAATTTTTATCGAACAGATAAACAGATGTGAATAACTTCATCGAGGTTGTTTATGTCGTTGCTAAACGACTGTCAGTGGCACGCTATATATAGAATCATGTGATTCTCATTTCAAAATGGAAATCTCCTTGATACGGACGAGGTTAGATGTAGGTACGGACGAGGTTAGATGTAGGCCGAGTTGTGACGAGTGCCTTTCCGTGCCAGTTGAAACCTTACCATGTGATTGTCGTCGAAACAATGTTAGCGGTGAGAGAGGAAACAGTCCTGTCTCAATTACCGACACCAATCTTCGAGTTTGACCTGGTTGGGGTTCAATCTCAGAACACTGGAACACTAATCCTGTACGTTACCGACTGTGCCATTGGGCTGGTCAAAGTTTAACCCTTAACCTACTAGATAACTTAAATGAAACTTTCAAGCAA
Source organism: Hippopus hippopus (assembly GCA_946811185.2). Taxonomy (NCBI): domain Eukaryota; kingdom Metazoa; phylum Mollusca; class Bivalvia; order Cardiida; family Cardiidae; genus Hippopus; species Hippopus hippopus. The sequence continues at coordinate 36,704,119 of OX328097.1, forward strand.
ATAGTTACAACCTGAATGTTGCTACATTGTATTTCAAAAGTTTTTTTTTTAATCAAGAAAAAAATCTCTTTATCGGACGGTGTAGATCAAAGATCAGACTACAAATTCTATGTAGTCTGCTCTTGATCTACATTATCCGCAAAAGGTCGTTGAGTCGCACTTAGCAGCCTAAAGATTAATTTACTTATTAACTTTTTACCATACAAACCCGTGTTTTTACGATCCATAGGAAGGAGATTACGAGAAAATTCTGTCATTTAAGCCACAATTGATGTGCAGTCTGCAAATAGCCGAGATAATGGACAAGTTCAAATTTCGTCGCCTGTTAGATATGCACCATATTGCTAATAAAACATTGTCGTGCAACACATCATTCAGAAGACAAATTTCTCGTTTGGCGATTTTTGTAACACGACTTTTTTTCAAAAGCGGTCTGTTGCAAGAAGTATTAAGGTTGTCCGTGAGTAGTTAATCCTTGACCACACAATCCCGACTTTTAACGACCCTGAAACAAAATGCTTTTGAAAACATTATGGGAAAAGGAGAAAATGCTGGTAACCAGCATTTTCTCCTTTACCCACAATGTTTTCTACCCTATCAAAACGAGAAATTATCATTGTAGCAACATTTAATTTGTCGTCTGCAAATGCTTTCAGTTTGGTCCGTTCTAAAATTTTGTCGTTTGGTAAAGTACGGTGGCACAAAAGTGACATGGAAGATATATTTTATACTACGTGCGCACGCAGTAGCTAATACGTGCGCACGTATTAGTTATTACGTGCGCACGTAATAACTAATACGTGCGCACGTAATAATCCACCAATCAGAATCATGAACGGAAGCCATTGTTTCAAGATGGAAGTGGAAGATGCACATTTGTTGCCGTGTTGGACCAATGTAATTTTGCCCTTCCCTCGCAACAATATGGCTTTTGTTCCTTATAAACTGATTGGTCGATTATTACGTGCGCACGTATTAGTTAATACGTGCGCACGTATTAGCTACTGCGTGCGCACGTAATAACTATTACGTGCGCACGTATTAGCTAATACGTGCGCACGCAATAGTATTACGTGCGCACGTATTAGTTATTACGTGCGCACGTAATAACTAATACGTGCGCACGTAATAACTAATACGTGCGCACGTATTAGCTACTGCGTGCGCACGTAGTATAAAATATATCTTCCATGTCACTTTTGTGCCACCGTAGTAAAGAGTTAAGCGCCGGTGAATTAATTTTTGTGATGAGAGAATTTCGTTTGATGTCAAAGTTTGTATACCGTATCCTTGTTCACAATTATAAGACTCTTTTCGCCCTTTTGCAACCATCTGATTGAGATCTGCACACACTGTAGAACAGTATTAATCTATGGGCCTTAGACAGCCCGCGCTGATCTTGATCAGACTGTAGAAAAAATTGTCCTTATTCTCACACAACCTTATTGTTATCAGTTTGCGTAAATATTCATCAAACAAATGAGTTTGTGAATGAACGGAAACTTTTTTTCTTGAAAACTTTAAGATACAGCTTATCTAAATCAAATCTCGTGCAAACTGGAGCAAAAATACAATCGGAATCTTAGTTTTGAATGAGAAAAGGTAAATTTAAAAATAACCACACATTTCAGCACATCATGTTATCGCTGAAAATCAGTAATTTGATAAATATTTGAAAGGGCGTAGACACCGGATTACTATCACAAACGGCAAAAAAGAAAAACTACTGGGTTCAGAAAACATTAAAACTATTGTGCCTCCCAGGGAAAAAAAAATATAAGGTCGGGAGCATTTAATCTTTTCTCCGAAGCAAAGATGTTTTGAAGGCTGTGCGTTGGGAAGCGTTTTACAAGAAGGAAGAAAAGAATTAGTGACAGTGTATCAATTGGAGAACTGTATTGTAATTTTGCGTCAGAAAATGTGAGCTCTGTAACTTCCGTCTTTTATTTTGGAATATCGTCAAGTAATTAATCCCTATCCTACAAAATAAATGAAACTTTCTAGCCGATCGTAAAAACCCGTAACAGTTTTATTCAAAATTTATTTTGTGGAGAAAAATATCTCCTTATCGGACGGTGTAGATCCAAGATCAGACTGCACGTTCTGTGCAGTCTGATCTTGTATCTACACTGTCCGCAAAAGTTCAGTGAGTTGCGCTTAGCAGCCAAAGGTTAATGCCTTTCAATGTATTTGGTATTCAAAGAGTCAATCGTATGACAGAATGCTCTTTGATTTAACCCTTTGCTACACAATCCCGACTTTTAACGACCCTGAGAAAGAAGCCTTTTGAAGACATCGTGGGAAAAGGAGAAAATGCTGGTAACCTGCATTTTCTCCTTTTACCACAATGTTTTCTACCCTTCCCAAACCAAATTTCAATTTTTTCAGTCACATTTATTTTGTCGTCTGCAAATGCTTTCAATTTGGACCAGTCTATAATTTTGTCGTTTGGTAAAGAGTTGTGTCCAAAACAGAAATACTTAATTTACGACTTGCTCAGTATCACAACTAGTCACCACTTCCTAAAACCAATTAGCGGCGTTCTGGCAAAGGCCGGTTTAATACATCTCCATGATGCATTATACCAAGCAAGGCATCATATAATTATGGGTCCATAAAATCCATTTAGTGTAACAACCGACTGAAACATATAGTAGAGTGGTTCTTTGACATGCACAAAATTCACCTATAGCGAAAAGTTTTGACCCAGGTCAGCCTTCGCGGTTCGCGCAGGCTGACCTGGGTCAATACTTTTTGCAGATGTATTATACCCTCTGTTCACAAAGCATGGCTCAAATGTGAAGGAAAAAACTTTTAAAACACCCGTGTTCAATATGGATAGAAGGCATTAATAAGATCAAATACATGAACACAAGTAAAACCATTGTGGCAAAAAAGGAATTCTGGACATTCCGATCAATTTTCTCGTATGCCAAAACGTATTTGGAACAACAAGAACTGTTGCTGGAACGATTACTTTACATACTACTGTCTGAGGTTCGATTCTCGGCCTGGGATCGAATTTGTAAAAAATACTTTTTGTTTCCCACCAAAATGGAGGTGATCTGGTCAGACATCCAGGCAGATATGGTAGCCTCGGTGCCTTGCACTAGGTACATTTTAAGAAAACACAAAGGAGCCTATTTCAAGAAGAGCTAGGCTATCGTACCCGAACTTCCTGGTTTCAAGTACAGACTCTCTCAGAAAGTTCAGTACCCAGTACAATACCTACAGCCCAATAGCAAAAAGGAATCTAAGTCCTAGAAAATCATCATCATCATCGTCGTCATCATCGTCATCATTCTCCTCCTTCTCATCATCATCATTATCATCAATATCAACAACAACGACAACAAATACAGAAGCAACGACATATAGCCTGCAACATGCGAAAAGGGGCATTCGGACATTTGCGTAAAGTGTCGTCTTAGTTTAGCCTGCGCAGTCTGCGCAGGCTAATCCGAGACGGCACTTTACGGCTACATTAGATTTTGTCCTACAGTAGACTTAGGCAAATCAGAAAATAACACAAGAATGGAAAGTGTCGTCTCGGATTAGCCTGTGCGAACTGCGTAGGCTGATCCGGGACGACGCTTTACGCAAACGTCCGAATGTCCCTTTTCGCGTGTTGCGGGCCAATTATATTTAGTCTACAGGTGGTAATATGTTTTAACAGGGCATAAGAGTGTAGCGACCTCGTCAATTACTAGCAGACTGTGCGACCTATCATTTGGGTAAATTCTTTGCGGTTTAGAAGGGTTATAGTAGTTTTACACATTGTAAGTGAACGCTAAATGGAACCATGTGGTTTTTATTAGTCAGCCTACAAAAAAAAAAAGAACACAGTGCAAAGTATATTTACAGTAGACATGTTATAATAATAACGTCGATATATCATCCAAGAAACCACAAATAAATGACAAGTAATTGGAACAGTTTTGTCGGCAACCAGGTCAAAGGATACTTTACTATTACAGTTAACGTACTACCTCCTGCAGAGATTTTTTTCGTCAATGTTGACAACATTGTGGGAAAAGGAGAAATTGCTTTATGACGATCAATTTCTCCTTTGCTACAATGTATCAGATTCCCGGTATCTTATTTAACTCTATACCTGACGGCAAATTTTGGATCGGTTTTCCAAATTGAAAGCGTTTGCAGACGACAAATTGGATGTGTCACAAAGTTATGAAATTTGTATTTGAAAGGGTAGAAAACATTGTTGGAAAAGGAGAACATGCTGGTTACCAGCATGTTCTCCTTTCCCACAATGTTTTCAAAAGTCCTTTTTCTTGAGGTCGTTAAAACTTTGGATTGCGTTAGATAATTATACATAGTCCTGACAAGTTAAATCTGGATCAAAATTTCAAATGATCGAAGTTGTCTTCAAAAGCTTGAACACACATCATGAAAGCAGGAGCAAAATGCTGGTTATTAGCGTTTCCTTCTTTCCCTACGATGATTTCAAACTACTTTTTCCATGATTGCTCAGCAACGTAAGTGTTGATCAGAGATCGCTGTGTTGATGAACCATTTCACTGGTTCTTCAACGGTCCTTTGCAGATTGTGTGACAAATATTACTTGAACAAAAGGATACTTTTAGTCTAATTTTAGTGACAGTTTCCAAAAATCACATAATGTCGTCAAGTCAAAGCCAGATTCCATTTTGAAGAGTTTTCGATAGAAGTCAGAGTTCTTATTGTTTGAAGAGTCATTCTTACAGCCTATTGATCTGAATATTGATGAAAACGAAATTACGGCAGTCAGAATCCCACGACTAGGGTTGCCTTTCTCTACGTTGCGTAGATTTTTAGAATTGCATATACACACATACGATCACTGCTCTACCAAAAAGGTATGAACTGGGGTAAAGTTATGCAAATTTTTACTCGAATCGTAAAGTTATGCAGTTTAGTGAAACTTGCTTTCAGTCTTGACGCTTGCTTACCTGAATTGCGTACGCAAAATTCGTGCGTACGCAGATTAGTGAAAGACAGCCGAATGTAAAGTTTACGATGCGACTTATGGTTGATTGATTGTATGGTGTTTAACGCCGCTTTCAACATTATTTCAGTTATATCACGGCTGCCAATGAACCTATTCATTCTTGCCTGGAGTTTCCTTTAACCAGTACTCTGCACAATATTCTGTCCAAGCCACTGGCTGCTTTCCCACGTAACCGTCGTCAAAACAATGGTCAGCGGTGGGAGAGGAATGAATCTTGTCGCAATGACTATCATCAATTCTCGGACAGAAATTGGCCGAGCCTGGGTGCGACTTATGGATGAGACAATGATGTATAACCGGAAAGCTCTGTTTATTTGCAGTGACATTTTAGGACTCGAAAAAAAAGAACATATTGATTTAAATACATACTAAATTTGAACAGATGCAATGCTGATGCTTACCAGCAAATAGGGCTCATAGTCCGTAAAATTTGCCCGAATTGCCCACGCATTTATCTTTGTTACAGTAATATGATTTTGTTGATCAAAGTTGATTAAAATTTTGAATTTGTATGCGGATGTAAGACGCCAGTGCAGATAATTAAAGTCTAAGAATGCCGCAATGAGATCTTCATTTTAGCTTTCATTCAAGGGCCATTTTCTCACACATACCCTGCCGACTCACTATAGTTAACAAGGAACAAGGAAAAAAAAAAAAGAAGTAAACAAGTCGTTTGCAATTTAATTTGATTTGGGAAAAAAAAGCTAAAGCCATTAAAATAGAAAACCAAAATCAAACTGAAAGTATGTGCAGGCTGATCTTTGACAATATTATACAAATTTCATTCCTAATTACGTGTGGTATTTCTATAGAATAAGGGTTTAAGGTGGTGAACTAACCCTATACGGGTAAATAAATGCAATGGGTATTTTAAGGTTAAATCACTAGAAGCCGAACATTTGCAATTTGTAGTCAGTTTTGATCTAAATTATATCACAATATTGGATAATAGGTTTTAAGCAGCCTAAAAATATTTCACACGTCATCAACCAGGAAAGTATCTTATGTGTTCATGATTTATGACTAATAAGAGGGTTTTTCCTGCGATACCAGGTATTCAAGAGCTGTAAATACAACCTGTTAACTTTCAGAACCGCCCATTAAGCATACGACAATTAAAAATGGGTTCAAATAGTGGGATTTGTCTTCCATATTTTTATATATATTATAGGAAGCATTAATGGTAAAGGAGAAATTGCTGGCTGTTAGCATTTTCTTCTTTTCCCACAATGTTTTCAAAAGCCGTCTACCCCAAGGTCATTAAAACATGTAAATGTTTGGTAAAGGCTTAATTACATTATCATACAGACTCTCTTGTTCGTCTGGGAATCAGCTGATGAAAATAACTCATTTATGAATGAGAGCTGTACTTGAAAAAAGTTCTATCAGCGTTGAACAGTCATAAAATGTATTTTCTATGTTACCTACATAGATTTTCTAGCAGCTGAAAACGAGTAAAACATAAAGACAAAAAAAAAAAAGATTGAAATTATTGAGCATAAAACTCTAGAGCCAACATGAAACAGTGTTCTGTCCGTTTATCATGGAATGACGCGATATTTCTTGTCGCTAAGGTTATGTTTGCTTTGATCTTTAGTGCTTGAAAATTTTTTGCTGTCGCTAAGATTTACATGTATATGAAACTGTTGAAGTCTTTACCATACGATGACGAGTTTTAACGACCCAAAAAGGACCCATTTGAAAACCTTGTGGGAAAAGGAGAAAATGCTGGTAACCAGCATTTTCTCCTTTTCCCACAAGGTTTTCTACTGTTACATGTATCTGAAAGTGTTTAACTCTTTAACATACGATGATGAGTTTTAACGACCCTAAAGAAAAAGCCCTTTAAAACCCTTGTGGTAACCAGCATTTTCTCCTTTTCCCACAAGGTTTCTACTATTCCAAAAACAAATTTCAATTTTTTATTAATTTTTATTTTGTCGTCTGCAAATACTTTCATTTTAGACAAGGTTAAAATTTTGTTATGTGGTAAAGAGTTAAAGCAACACAAAGTATCATCATCGATATATAAACAGATCTTGCAGCAAGTTCTTTATTTTACTTCCTCCGCAACTTCAATCAAAAGTGAGACGAAAAGAAAGTAGTTTTTAATTGGCGGTCGAACCAAAATCGTAAGGAAATTCTAATTCATGTACCTTCCAGTGGAAGTGAAAAGCGTGAAAAAACGTTCAAATGTTTCTTTCGGCACCGTAAATCTTTACAAGACTAAGTTCTTTCAGTGCATTACATCATATCATTACTAGCTGACAAATTTTTGACTCAACCGTATTATCATCTACAAGGGGCATTATCAACTGTGACACAAGTGATGGGATTAGTTGAAATGTAAGAAAAAAGAAGTTGAACAATAAGAATATTCTGGTTACTAGCAGTTTCTTGTATTCCAACGATGTTCTTCCAGAGTCGTCATCTTCGGCGAAATAAAAGAACTCAATCGTATGTTGACGGATTACTTTCGTCTGAGTAAGTCCGGTTGCTCGCTTTTTTAATTATTTGTATAACTCAGTAAGGTATGTTCTTGATTGGTATAACATTTTTAGCCTATGATTAGCATTGATTTATCAATTTTTCATGGAGCCACCAGGCGAGAAAAACTAATGAATTATGCAAAAAAATGTAGTTAGCATGTTACTAAATTTAGGTTATGATGACGTCATTGGGAATAGCATCCGTTAATATTCATTTTTGTGTCTAGTAATCTAATTAATTGCGCTGCTATTTTTAATCTAACATATCCGTTCAATGTTATACTGCGGTTTTTCCCATGGGCTCCCTGGAGAAATGTTTATTAGCCGTGAATTCACTTTAGCACTTCTAAAAATAATCTGGATATTTCCTTTTTCGGTTTCAACATCTGAGTTTGGCGTGTCTGCTGTCTGTCCTGTTCATTTTAGCCTTTACTGTGTCGGATATTTTTAGTTCTGCCAATATAAATTTGAAAAAAAAAACACTTTTGTAGGTACGAATATATGGTAATATCAACCATTAGGCTGCTAAGTGCGACTCAAGGCGCAGTTGCAGCCAGTATATTTTCTTCCCCCCCGAAACAACTTTGATATTATGATATTTGGGTTTTAGCAATTGGCTGGAAAGTTTCATTTAACTTACAGTATTCATAAGGGTTGCGGTTAAGTTTCTCATCGCCTAGGATTTCGTGACAGGGTGTTTGTGAAGAGTATGATTAACCATTATGGTATCATTAATCCGGCCCTAAGCTTCCTAGAATATGATGCACAGATCGACAGATGAAATCAAGCAAAGAAGACAGAAAAAGCCGTTTACCTTGGTATTTCGTCGAAATGCCACCACTTTCCGTCGAGCCAATTCAGTTGCGAACAGGGCTTGAGACTTGGGTTCTGATCCCCAGCTCGACCAATTTTTTTCCGAAGAGTGATTATAATTATTACGACAGGGTTCATTCCTCTCTCAGTGCCGATCATCGTTCGGCGATGGTTATGTGGCAAAATCAGTCAGTGGCTTAGGAAGAATAGTATAGGTAAAGTATTGATTGAAAGAAACTCCAGGAAAGCATGGATATGTGCACTAGCCGCCGTGATATAACTGAAACAATGTTGTTAGCGGCGTTAAACACCATTCAAACAAACAAATCCACCATTAATCCGCGCAGTGGATCAAAACAAAAACCACATTGTCCTCCGAGCTAACACACATTTTTTGTAGCAATTTATAGGAATTTCTTGGATTTAACTGGTACTGTTTTTGCACTGATACCCAAAAGGAATGACTGAAAGACTACATTTCATAGCAACTTTTGTATTTCCCCTAAAAAGGTATTTGCAAAATTCCTGCTTTATTCTCTCACCGTTTCAGGTTGTCGGCAAATTTTCCAAATATCATTGAAGCTTTCGACAGGCTATTTTTTTGTAATGACAGCCATTACACTTTGCACCATCCTTAAACATTATTATCTTCGAATCTTTGCGAACCTGTTCAAAAATGCGCTTCCGCTCTTTATCTTAATACCACACAATCTCGATCTTTGACGGCCCTGGAGGGGAGGCTTTGGAAAACATTGCAGGAAAGGAGATTATTCTGATAACCAACATTTGCTCCTATAGGCCTACTATGTTTTTTATCCAGTAAAAAAATTTAATCAATTTGTATCAGTTTTATATTTGTCGTCTGCAGATGCTTTAAATTTAGAAGAGTCTAGATTTTGTCATTTGTTAAAGAGTTAATACATCAACGAAAATGCAACCTTAAGACATACCAAAACTTTGTATTAATAAACTCAAAGTCAAAAAATAGCAAGTAAAGAAAGACATGGAACAGCAGAATGTGTAATTTTTCAGCTAAATGACTAAAACGGCTGACATACCTCTGGGAGGCTCCAGCAATTATCATGGCATCTCTAAAAGCTTTCTTAAAAACATTACTAATTAATGGTCGGCAAACTGTTCTATTCATCAGCAGTGGGGAAAAAAAGTTTCGTAAACGCTTCTTAAAGCAAGATGTTTGCTGCGATAAGGCTAATAGTAATGGTACCCATAAATACAACTTCCATTTCTTTAGAAACAATAGCTAAGAGAAATTTCAAATATTTGTTCATACCACACAATGTCGACTTTTAACGACCATGAGAAAGAATACTTTTGAAAACATTGTGGGAAAAGGAGAAAATGCTGGTAACCAGCATTTTCTCCTTTTCCCACAATGTTTTCTACGCTATCAAAGACAACTTCCGAAATTATAGCCACTTTTAATTTGACGTCTTCATATGCTTTGGGTTTGGACTAGTCTAAAATTTTGTCGTGTGGTAAAGGGTAAAAACCCTTCACCAAACGATAATATTTTAAACTGGTCCAAATCGAAATTATTTGTAGACGAGAAAACACATGAGGCCCAAACCATGTGATATGTCTTTATAAGGGTAGAAAACACATGAGGCCCAAATCATGTGATGTGTCTTTATAAGGGTAGAAAATATTTCTTGGAATGGGAGAAAATGTTGGGTACCAGCATTTTCTCTTTTCTCAAAATGTTTTCAAAAGCCTTTTTCACAGAGTCGTTAAGATACGGAATACGGGATTGTTTGGCATAGAGTGAACCCATGACGGAGTGAAACAAAACTTCAGCAGGCAGTTTTGAAAATATTCTTGTAAAATATGGATACTGGACTCGTACTATGGTTTCATATGTGGAAGGTGGATAATATACATGTGAGAAAAAAATGTTGCAATTTGAAAAAAAAATTGAAGCGACCTGATAGAGTGGATATTAGGTATGTGCGCTTCACATGTAAGTAGATGTCTCTCAGATACTTGATAGGACTGTTTCACATAACAAACAAAAAGGGCAACAGCATTTTTATCCTCATCCTCGTTGACCCAGTTTCGATTCATTCTGTAATCGTAGATTCATGGAGAGTAACGTAATGCTTCAAACCTGGGTTCCGAGGATGTATTATCCTAGATATCAACTTTAACTCTTTATAATATAACAAAATTTTAGACCCTTCCAAATGCAAAGCATTTGCAGACGACAAATTTAATGTGACTTAAATAGTGAAAATCGTTGTTTGGAAGGTAGAAAACATTGTGTAGAAAAGAAAAAAATGCCAAAAATACCAACAATTTCTCCTTTTTCCACAATGTTTTAAAATCCTTTTCCTTCAGGGTCTCACAGAGGATACACTGATAGCTGCAAAAAGGTGTCAACTTTGCTGTTCCAGAAATGGAACTGTTACTTTAGGTAATGTGTTTTGACCGACGTGATAATTAAACTCTTGCTCAGGACACTTTTAAGAAAGTGTACAAGGTTCAACGTGAAGGCATAAACATTGCGAAATAAGATGAACCTAGATTAACAACATGTTATGACAAGAAATAGAGTACCAGTAACGCAAAATAAAATTCGTCCAAAAAAATCCCAAAACTCACATCATAATGATGAGAAAATCTCAAAATTTCACACACCAAACAGGGAAAAACAAGTCGCTCCGGCCAGGAATTAAGTGAAAAGGAAGAGACCGGCCTTGTTAAAGAAAAGGACTTAAACATATACAAAACAGTCCCGCATTTAACGACCCTTTGAAGAGAACTTTTGGAGAAAAAAAATTGTTAAAGGAGATTAAGACTGGTAAACATTATTTTTCTCCTTTCCACACAATGTTTTCTTACCTTGAAAAACAACAATCACTTTAGCCACATTATACTTTTTGTCTGCGAACACTTTCAAATATGGACCAGTTTAAAATTTTGTCGTCTTGTAAGGAGTGAAAACAAATGGCGTGAAGCATTTAAGTTGTTATTTGCCTAGATGTACGCAAAGATTGTGCCGGTAGTGATACAAATCTGCATTTACTTGTCATGGCTGTAAATTTGTGTGGAAATTTGTTGTTTGTATGCCATGACTGTCACTCTGCTTTATTTACTACTCCCGGAACTGGCATGTTGTATAGTGTATAATTTAGTGGTGATAGTATGCCACCAGGTAAGGGGGCCATATAGATATGAGCAATGCTCTGTGAAAAGGGGGTTTAATGCATCTGCGAAAAGTTTCGACCCAGGTCAGCCTGCGCAGTCCGCGCAGGCTGACCTGGGCCGACACTTTTCGCTATTGGTCAATTTTCTGTAAGCCCAAGGACCAGTCTATCTCATGATTAAGTTGGTTGTTAAAAAAAAAGTCCCAAAGTATGTGATGGCTTGCTTGGTACCATGAATCACGGAGATGCATTAAGCCCCTTTTTGCCAGAGCACGGCTCATATAGATATATAGAATATGTACAAACGACGCTTAGATATCCCCTTACCAAAGAATCCAGAGTTTTAACGACCCTGAGGAAGGAGGCTTTTGAAAAAATTGTGGGAAAAGGAGAAAATACTGGTAACTAGTACGTTTTCTACCATTTCAAAGACGGAATGAAATTTTCAGCCATTTCCAATTAATCGCCAGAAAATGCTTTCAATATTAACAGGTATAACGTTTTGCCGTATGGTAAAGGTATAAATGTTATAAAAGGTGATACATTTCAAAATATTCATACACAGGATGTCCCAAAAGTAGTGCCATCTTGATTTTCATTTTCTATTTTTGTTGTTGTTGTTGTTGTTTCAGTTTGAAAGTTTGAATACAGTTTTTTTTTTGTCTTTTTCAGATTTAGTTAGAGCTAATAAGCTTATATTACAAGAAATAGTTGAATAGCTTTTTATTATGATTGTGATCAATCAAGGTGTTGTTAAAATAAATAGGTATTTTTTTTTTTCTTATGGAAACTAGATGGTACGCGTCTTCTGGATCACCCTGTATAATTGGCTTGCAACACGCGAAAAGGGGCATTCGGACATTTGCGTTAAAGTGTCGTCTCAGGTCAGCCTGCGTTGTCCGCGCAGACTAATCCGAGACGGCACTTTACGACTACATTAGACTTTGCGCTACAGTAGACTTGCGCAAAACAGAAAATTACATAAAAACGGAAAGTGTCGTTTCGGATTAGCCTGCGCGGACTGCGCAGGCTGATCCGAGACGACACTTTACGCAAATGTCCGAATGCCCCTTTTCGCGTGTTGCAAGCCAATTATTATACAAGTATGGATCGATTTCTACCCGTTCCGTGTTTTTATGGTAGACTGTAACAGTTGTTTATATATATATATTACAAGTGACACAATATTGCCGCTGAAGTATAACTTTACTATGGCATTCTTGATATTCTTTGCTATTGATTGCCCAGGATGGAAGCATCCTGAGGGAAGGTTTACAGCTGATACTTAGTGGAAAGCACGTATAAGAAACAGTAATATTTGAGCGAAAAAAAGAGAAAATTGCTTTAATGAAAACGAAAAAACAAAATTTTAGAACGCCGTTTGTCTCTATTCCTACGTTAATTGATAAACAAAACTAAATTCCAGGGGACAACAATATACATTATACGCTAAGAATAAAACGGTGTTCACTGTACCTTAAAATCCATTTCCACACAATCCGAGTTTTAACAACCCTGCAAATTTGGACTTTTGATAAGATTGTGGGAAGAGGCAAAAACGCTGGTAACAGAATTTGCTTTTCCCACAATTTTTTTGTAAGCTTTCAGAAACAAACCTAGTCATCTGAGCCACATTTCATTTGTCGTCTGCAAATGCTTTCAATTTGGACCGGCGTCAATTTTTGTCTTCTGGTAAAGAAGGAATACTCGTATACTGCCACCGACAGATGATTTAACGTCTTGCAGCAAAAAAGGTTTAGAAAACATTTGAGCAAATGAAAAATTATCCCTAACGAGCAACTTTTTTACGAAGTGTTAGCAAGTATATTGACATGTATTAATTTCATCATTCAACCCAACTGATTATATGCACATTATAGGGTTGTTTTCAAAGTGAACCTGCTACAATGGGGTAAATGAAAAATTCCTCCTAACGAAGAACTTCTTTCTCTGTATTCCTATGTACTAATTTAATCATTAAATCAAATTGCTTATTCATATGTTTATTGTAGAGATGCTTTGTAAACCTTTACCGCACAATCCTGAGTTTTCACGACCCTTGGAAAGTGGCCTTTGGAAAACATTGTGAGAAAAGGAGAAAATGCTGGTAACCAGCATTTTCTCCTTTTCCCACACTGTTTTCTAGACTATGTAATAAAAATCCCATCATTTGTGCTATACTAATTTTCTCGTCTTCAAGTGCTTTCAAATCGGCCCAGTCTAAAATTTTGTCGCTTGGTAAAGAGTTATGTGCTTTCTGTTTTTTGAGACATGTGTCATGTCATAAAAGACAAATTGACATCCACATAAAGGCTTAAAGCTACATTTATACTCGTTTTTGGCCAGTTTCAGCCAGTTTTAACCCATTTAATCTTTATTTTATGAAACTATAATCATTCTTTAATTTTTATATCAAATGTTGCCACTGACGGCTGCAAGTTTGCACAGGTTATGACGGATAGAAAATGCATTTCATGTTTTAGAGGCCTTCAAAGTAATCGCTGTTGTCGCTTCCGGTTTAAAATGAGGACAACTCCCCTGAGTTTTTCTATCCATTACATAATATACATTATATACTGGAAATTTATTTATTTAATACAGTTGAGCCATTCTACACACTTTCGAGGTTTAACAGCATTTTTTGTCTCTAGCTGTAAGGATGTATGTTTAAGGTTTAGGATAGACCCATCAAGAAATAACAACATTACGTCATAAAGGTCACATATCATTGCAACATTGCAATGTTATCTTCGTAATTACAGATAGGCAATCATAATTCATGTCACTTTTATACTGGTATTATCATACCGAGAATTCTAGGAAATGCTGGAGGTATTTGTCGGGCCGTATTTACAGAATGAACTGAAGTAACCCCATAAAACAGAGAACTTCTCCATTAAATAAGAAACGGATTACAGTCTGTTTCAGTCGTAATACTTGCGTAAAATTGTAACATCAAGGATATTTGATTGTTCAATTACGTATATTCTCTTTCTAAGAGGGTTTAGACCTTGAGCCACCAATAGGCCCCCACGGGGAATTTTCGGCACTATAATTTTCTGAAACCCCAATGTCTCCTGAGTACTTTGTCAAAGTCTGCCACCTGGAGAGCGAGGCTTTTGCGAGTTATAGAGGTAAAAGGTCACCAAATGCACTTTCGCATGCAAGGTATTAATGAATTGCCACTCAGGTTACCTTTTCATTTCAGTTTTTACATTTACTCAGTCAGAAACATTTACAGATAGGTTAATACACTCATATCTATTGTCATAACAAATATTTTACAGAAAAAGAAACAATTTTGTTTGAATCAAAGTACTGAAAGAACTTTACCTGGTCATATTTGAGCCTAAAATGGCTGGAACTCAAAAACGTATCCATGGTATACAACATCATCCTTTATGATCTTAGGGATATTGAACAGATGTTGTGACACACATTTTGCCTTTTCATTACAATTCACACTATCTATAAGCTGTTTTAGCCAAACAAATCTGAGGTATGACAGGAAATGTTGAGATTTTTGGAAATCTCATGACCTTTGCAGGAATTAAAGATATTGTTTGCTATTGATCCATAAAAATTCAATGTCGTCAGGACTGTATTTATCATTTCTATGGTCAACAGTCAGTAATTACCGCATATATTGGTGTTGTATTAAAAACAGTGGATGGAGTTGTATAGATCTTTTTCTTTATGATGGCCCTCCATAGAGTTTGACTCTAAAATGGGGTTGTCTTTTATTGAAATGATAACGATGATGCTTAAGACAGATCATTCCATTTTATATGAGAGTCTATCTATAATAATTTTATCTCCATAAACCACATTCATGAAGTCAACTTTGTTATCGTCCTCCTCATAGCTTGGTTAACTATATTTCACTATGTTAACTAAATAATTTCTACGAGTTATACTCTATATTCGATCAAAAATTATGTTTGCCTATAGATTGTTTATTGAGTATTTAAACAAAGGTTTTCTTTATATATTATATGCATGCATTGCATTTCTATGACCAAGAAAGTGCTCAGTAAATACTGTAAAAGTGAAATAAAGTTTCTATTCTATTCATTATACGACAATTTTAATACAACTGGAAAGTATCAAAATGCACACAAAGAGGAAGGGGGCTTGCATAAAACTATTTTTGAAACATCTGGATTTGTAATTCTCACAATGATTCCAAGGTAGCATTTTGCAGAACAGAATATGCTTTTGTCAAACTACAGATACTTCCTTTTACAGCATAGAGTTTCTGAATGAGAAGCAGATGAGAAATGAAGGAACTGTCCTCCATAAGATCACTGAATATTTTTTCCAACAGATGGGCAATTATTGTAGTTGCACTCATATTGAGTAGTACAGTAAAATGCAACGTATCATTTGTAATGTGGGAAACAATATCCTGGTCTTGATATCAAATTTAAAAAAAAGAAATGTTCATCAGTTCATGCACAATAATGCAATTATTAACCTTTTACTACACAATCCCGAGTTTTAACGATCTTCAGAAAGAAGGCTTTTGAAAACATTATGGACAAAGGAGAAAATGCTGGTAAATATCATCTCCTTTCCCCACAATGTTTTTTACCCTTCAAAGGCAAATTTCAGTTTTTGAGGCACATTTAATTTGTCGTCTAACATTGGACTAGTCTAACATTTTGTAGTTTGGTAAAGAGTTAAATGAGGAGGAGTTTAAAGTCAATGTATATTGCAATGGACATTACCACCTTGAAATACATGTATGACAATAACCTTCACATGTATGTATGATAGAAAGAGGGGGAAAAAAATGCACAGGCCTTTGCCCATAGTAGAAATTAGAAGAGTCACAACATATCTATCAAACAAGATTAATGATAACTGACTTACTGAAAGAACAATAAACGTTTTGTTTGTTTAATGTGTACAATATTAAACAAAAAACAACAAAAAAAAACTGAGAAAAGCAAGTTTTGAATTACAGTGATGATAAATCACTAAAAGACAAAGTAAATGAGTCATTGAATACAAAGTCTTATAGCTATGCAAGCAGAAAAGAAGAATTTATACATACGTAAGAACAAAACAATCTGAGCAATAAAGGATTCTAAATAGGTAGCAATGGAAAAACAACAACCATAGTTTCCATAACAAAAATACCTCAAAATACCCCATATCCCAAAATATGGGTGGCATGCATGAGAATGATGATGATTTCACTGAGCAAAAGTAACATGAGCTTTCATTTCCTATGTCACTATGGTCTTCTGTAACTGTATACTGACCAAGTTTTGCAGGTGTATTAAACCCTCTTTTCATAGAGCGTGGCCTTCTTATATCGTACAGGATTTTATGACACCGTATAATGGTATCATTAAGTCTGGAATGAGTTGGCTTGAATATGATGCATAGTTGAATCGATAAAATTAAGCACAAAAGACAAAAAGAAAAACAATTACCTTAGCATATCGTCAGCATGTCGCCATCAAAACAAAACTCAAGTGATTCCCCACCTTAAATTACTTAGAGGACAAAATTTTAGAGTTGTGCATGTTGAGAATGTATGACAACTGAAAAGCGGCTAAAACGGTGGAGTTTGCCTCTTATAAGGTTGAATACATATTTTGAAAAAGAAAACGCTGGTAATTAGGTTACCCCCACCCCCTGTCGTAATAGCACGGTATAATTTGGTACAGGGTTGATAACTGAGTTCCAAAAAAAATAAGCGGGGGGTGGCGGGGGGGATGGGGCAGAAACTGCTCTTTTTTTGTGGAAAGGTTAATATATATCCTGTTTCAATTACCCCCTAACATGTAATATAGCCTGCCTTTTAAATGCCAATAAAAAAGATTTAGTAGCATTACCTTGGCGAATACCAAGAAATATATCGAACAATAACAAAGGATATTTATGTATCGATGTAACGAAACTCTGTTTGATGTAAGCAAATAAATTGTTATAAAAGCAGCTGAAATACGTTAAAGACAGCCGATTTTTGATATAAACATACGGTTTTGTTGTATGGCTGTTTGAACCTGATCAGCATTATTGGAAGTCATAAAGTACATATTGTAAACTGTTAACCCTTGTCATGCTAAATGAATTAAATGCTGATAGCAAAAAAGCGAATAATGCCATTTCAAACTTACTTTTTTTTTAGAAATGTATCTTTCTCGGACAGTGTAGATCCAAGATCAGGCTGCACGTTCTGTGCAGTCTGATCTTGATCTACACTGTCCGCAAAAGGTAAGTGAGTCGCGCTTAGCAGCCTTAGAGTTAAAAGTCTTTTTTTTATGTAATTTTGTTTTATACGCGTAAAACAAAACTCTCTGTGGACTAATTTATAGGTTTAGGTGAGTGAATCTTGCTTCACCACTTACAGTGCAATGTTTGATAATTTAGCAAAGTGTGTACCTAACTATTTATCAAAGAGGAGCAATTTTACAGACATACAGTCAAAAAAGAAATATGTTTTCGGAAACACAAATAGATAAGAGAAAAATGATTGATTATTTGATTTATTTTTTTAATCTCATTTCAGGTGTAAAATTGGCTATACGGGTTTTAGATGTCAGTCGATAAACCAGGAGTTTTTGATCGCACTCTTATCGGAGGAATTATTTGGATAAAACCGGAGGATCAAAATATAAAGAATGGAAAGAAACGGGTAAGCGTTCATTCTATAAATACAAGCATTTTTTGTATTTGCATACGAGCATTGATGTTTGATCGTTCAAGTACGTGAAGGTCCTGCCTGGCTCAGTGGTAAAGTGTAGAGTGTAGAGTCAATCAAACAGTGAGTCAATTTTAACTACATGTACAAGATAACTCTTTGCCGAACAATCCTATGTTTTGACGTCCTAGGGGAAAGGCTTTTGAAAACAATATGGGAAAAGGAAAAAATGCTGATGGCCTTTTTTTTCCCCTTTTCCAAACATTTTTTTCCCTTACTCTTTCAAAGAGAAATTCAATAATTCAATAATTTGACACAACCTTGATATGAAGTCTGCGAATATTTTCAATGTGGACAAGTCTAAAATTTTGTGGTTTTGTAACGAGTAAAAGCTTACCCTGTGACCTCTATGGTCACGTGGTACTTGTATGAAAGTGATGAAGAAATACATTAAGCTTTAGGCTGTTAAGCGCGACTCACTGACCTTTTGCGGACAATGTAGATCAAGATCAGACTGCACAGAACGTGCACAGTCTGATCTTGGATCTACACTGTCCGATAAAAAGATATTTTTCTTAAAAAAAAAAAATCTTTGAAAAAACAAAATCATGGATTTTGAAAGTTTCATTTAATTATTTGGCAGATTAAAGGTTAAACCGATCCTATTTCCGATCATTTTGGTAGCGACTCGGTATAAAGAGATGCAAGGAAAAATTTTTACATGTAACGAAAATGTTGTTTGAAATCTGATATTGTTCGAGAGCTGTCCATATCTTTTGTCAAATGAAGCCAGAAAAGAAAATCATACGAACAATTTTGTGTTTGGAAATGTTGTTCATGCCTCATTGACCTTAAGTGCTCACTTTTATGTCCCAGATTTGATTTCTAGGGTGCATTTGTAAATTCGACTTTTTTTTAGTCATGCTCTCGGAAAAGGGAGTCAATTCATCTGCGTGATGTATGATACCAAGCAAGTTGTCACATTATTATGGATCCATAAAATCCATTTTGTATAACAACCAACTGAATCATGAGGTACACTGGTCATATGAAATGGGGAGAATTTACCTTTTCACAGAGCATGGCTCAATTGCTTTATCTACATACATTTTAAGGGTCTATTTCATAAAGTAGCTTTGTCTTTATTGTGCGATGTTACTACGATGTTACTGTGATAATTTTAATAAGGCAATCAGTCAATAACAGAGAGAGAGAGAGAGAGATGTAATCAAAGCACTGACGGGTAGAGAAGCCAAGACTTACAGGTTTTTGTGTTGGTTGATTTTAGTAGGTGTAGTGTACTTACCTTACTTCCGGCGACCAGCCATTTGAGGGTAGCCCGGGTTCCAGCCCGATCATTTTTTTACCTTTAAAATATTCGGACTTTACTTTGTCACTGAAAAAGGAAAAAAATGATCGGACTGGAACCCAGGCTATTTGAAGGAAACCGGTCTTAGTATCCGTTGCAATCAAGCGTTAACCTTTTTTACTTTCAGGTATATGACGTAACGGAAAACAATTAGCAGACAATGGTCTCACATAAACAGCCTCAATCCACATTCACTGACTACAATGGCGACCTGGATCCTTGTGTTTGTTAGCTTTGGTTAACCCATAAGAAGTCGACAGAGATTTTTTGCAGAAAGTTTAGAGGAATATAGGATGAACAATATATTTTGTGAAGAAAGAAGTACAAAATTCAGAAACGGAGAAATGTGATTAACTCTTTACCAGACCAGACGACAAAACTCAAGACCTCTCCAAACTTAAAGCTTTGCAGACGACATATGTGGCGCAAATGATAGAAATGCTCTTGAAAGGGTAGAAAACCTTGTGGGAAAAGGAGAAAATGCTGGTTACCAGCATTTCCCCTTTTCCTACAATGTTTTCAGAAGCCTTTCTTAGAGCAGTTAAAACGAGGGGCAAGGGGTTCGATACTTATGACAGTTCTTGACAACGTCTGACCATCGTAGACAACGTTAATAACATAATCATGCGCTTAGGCTATCAATCAAGTCCTGCTGTAAAACACAGTAAAATGTTTATAAGTGGCCACCTCTAGCAGGCAAGGAACCTCTGTTAAGCATGCATATATTGGATTCCCACAGAACGCAAATGTGTTGAAATGTAAATAAGCCATGCTCTTGCAAAAGGGGGCTTAATGCATCTCCATGATGTATTATACCGAGCTAGTCATCCCATAACAATGGATCCATAAAATCCATTTTGTCTGACAACCGACTGAGTCTGGAGGAAGAACGTCCTTTAACATGCAAATAATTAACAATAGCAAAAAGTATCGACTCGTGTCAGCCTGCGCGGACTGCACAGGCTGACATGGGTCAATACGTTTTGCAGATGCATAAAGCCCCCTTTTCATAGAGCATGGCTCATTTATGTATAAGCAAGCACTTATCTGAAATAAAGCACATTCTAAGTATCCCGTGCGTGCTTGCTTAATAGAGGTTTGACGGTATATGTTAACTTTTAGTAAAGAAAAGCTAAACCAGGAGGAATAGAAGTCCCATCCCATCTTGTGAATGAAGACTATTGTCCAGATTTAATTTTGAATTGTACATCAAATAAAGGAAAGTTCTAAAAATATTTATAACCCTTTACCAAACAATTCCGTGTTTTAACGACCCTAAGCAGGGAAAGCTTTCAAAAACATTGTGGGAAAAAGTAGAAAATGCTGGTACCCAGCATTTTCTACTTTTTCCGGCAATGTTTTCTTTCCTTTGAAAGACTATTGCCATCATTCGAGAGACATTTAATTCCCCGTCTGCTTATCCTTTGGACTAATCTTAATTTTTGCCGTTAGGTAAAGAGTTAAACTAGTTTTCAAGTATCTTCAGATATCTTCAAACTGTATCTAAATATTATTTCCTGACGACTGTTTTTTTTTTCATCTTGCGGCATTCCACGTTTGGAAACATTGTGCCAAAAATATTTTTACATTTAGTGAAGTATAAAACCCAGGATTTGTGTTGATTAGCCCTATTCATCAAAAATGTTTTCAGTGTCGGCTGCAATCTTATTTCAAGAATTATTGAGTAAGCTCTTTAGCAAACGACAAAATTTTAGACTCCACCAACTTGATAGAATTTGCAGACAACAAATTTATTGTGGCTAATGTAGTGGGATTTGTGTCTGAAAATAATAGAAAACATAGTAGAGGGTTTCTGAAAATGTTGTGAGAAAAAAAGAAAATGTGGTTTCCAATATTTTCTCCCTTTTCCACAACATTTTCAAAAGCCTTCTAACCCAGGGATCGTGCAAACTGCCGGATTGTTTGGAAAGGGTTGAAGTTAAACCCGCATCCAAACCTGACCAGCTAATTGCTGCTGGAAAAGGATTCGACCATGATGGTTTTTTGACGTAAAGTTTGATAAATTCTGGAATACAACAAAACCGTGAGATAAAAGCTATCACAGAGTTCTCCCATATAAAAGATATCTGGTATACAAAAGCTAGTTATTATGCTTTAATGTGCTTTAATAATAATTACAAGTTAAAATTCTAAATAATACTCCAATGTACTAATAGCGCATTCACCAGGGCCGTCATCGGCATTTGAAAAAGTGGAAGGCACAAGTTGAAGGCGAGTACGAGGAGGGAGGAGAAAATTTTGAATTTAAAATGTCACTAACAAGCGATTCTAATACATTTTATGATTATGTTTGCTTATGAAATGCAATTAATGTGAGAAATAATCGCTGCATTTCAAACATTTGCATCATGTAAAAAGTGGTATGGTAAACTACATTCACGGAAAAAGTGGTCAGGCCATGGTCAAACCGTCCGGATCACCGAAGACGTCCTTGGCCCCCGCTTTTGGTGTTTGAAAAAAAAAAAATTTCCTCAAAAAGCACTGCGTCGTCATATATTTCTTAGGAGAACCCCGAATATGTTGTATAATGCTTCTGCTGGGACTTCTTGAATAATGAACGAATCTGACAAAAATCACCAAACTTTAATGCATTTACTGACATGTTGGGTTTATATAGGGTGTCAAAAACCATAAATATCTTTGTGGGGGTGGTCGTCACTCCTCTCAATATTTTTACCCTGGGAGTGACTTTATTTCTGGTGTGTCTTTTATTTCATGAATAACTAAGTAACTGAGAATCACTGCCTGAGGACAAAGGTTTGCTAAGATACATGGATATGTATTTGGCATCTTTCTTCTTTATTTGATGTAGCTGACTTCTGAGAGAGATAGAGACTTTTTCCCCCTTTTCAAGAGACAAAGTTGACACACAGCATCATTTTTTTTTCCATTAGAAATTATTCATCGGGCTGCTAAGCACGACCCGATGCACTTTTGGGAACAGTGTAGATCTAAGATCAGACAGCACAAAACCTGTAGTATGATATTTGATTTATACCACCATGCAATTGATTCTATGCCGTGATCGCAGCAAAACTTTCCACAGCCATGTCATGCTCTTTTCGCCGGAAAAAAATCTCAACGAATCTTACAGTATGTTCCGTGCAGTCTGATCTTGATCTGCATTGTCCGCGAAAGAGCTCTTAGTCGCACTCATCAGCATGCAAGGTAACTTTTCTGAATTATCAGAGTCTATTGCACTACACATAAATTATTATTTCTCGTATTGTGCAGCCAAGTAGGCAATAATAACATTTTGCCATGCATTCCTGGTTCATTTATCATCAAAACAGCATACATAAATCTATCTAAGTAATAATGAACTATTTGAATGCACTAGAGATAAGCAAATCCCAAGTTGTTGTTAAGTATGAATACTTGACTGTGTATCAAGTAAAATTATGTGTTGTAAATAGTTATAAACAATGGCATGAATAAAGAAGATGAAATTTTGGTAATAAGGTTATTATTTAACACCTCGAGTATCACTATTTGAGCCATGCTCTGTGAAAAGGGGGCCTGATGCATCTGAAAAATATATCGACCCATATCAGCCTGCGCATTTCGCGCAGGCTGATATGGGTCAACACATTTTGCTACTGGTCAATTTTCTGTGTGTTAAAGGACAAATGTACTCGTGCTCCAGTCGTTTGTAAGACAAAATGGAATTTATGGATCCGTAAGTACATGATGACTTGCTTTGTGAATGCATCACATATGCATCAAGCTCCCTTTTGCCGGAGCATAGGAGTATAATAAATAGATTCTGATCCGATATGTTATTCAAATTCGAACCTACAGCTCCAAAACCATAAGTCAGCAACTATACTTCCAGAGCTATTCGGGCCGAACATGTTCAGAGGACTTACGCTGGTATTTGAGACATGATTCATTTCTCTCTCAGTGCCGATCATTGTTTCGACGATGTTTGTTCGAGAATAAAGCCAGTGGCTTAGAAATCGTGATTCGCGTAGTACTGGCAGAAAGTAGCAAAATAAATGCAAAGAAAGGTGCACTGGTCGAAGCGATATAACTAATATATTGTTAAAAAGAGCGCTAAGCACTAACAAAAGAATATGACTCCTCTTGTTGTATAAAGCAAGTTTGCCATTAATCCTTTGCCACACTATTCCGAGTGGTGGTATCAATAAAAGCAGAAGGCTTTTGAAAACTTTGTTGGAAAAGGAGAAACTCTTTGTACCGAAAGTGTCTGAATAAAACCTATAATATGTTAATTTTTACCTTCATGCAGAACCAAGTAACTCAGTCGGTAATGTAGAGGGTTTGAAACCAAGAGATCACGGGTTCGAATCGAGGATCGACGAAAGTCAATGCGACAGGACTTATTCCTCTTTCGTTGCTGATCATTATTTCGACGATATTTGTGTGGGAAAGCAGCCAACGGTTTGGAAAGGATGAAGTGCGAAGCGCTAGTAGAGTAATCTCCAGGAAAGCATGGATAAATACACCTGCCGCAGCGACATAACTTAAGTCATGTTGAAAAGGCAAACAAACAAATGTACCTTCGTTAAAGCTATATTTTATAGAAATATAAAAAAAATCTGGTTCGTGTAACTTAGCCTTGCACTGTGAAAGGGCGTTTAATGCATCTGCAAAAAAGTATCGACTCATGTCAGCCTGCGCAATTCGCGCAGGCTAACATGGTTCCAAACTTTTTGTCAATTGTACCAAGTTTCTGCAAGTCCATGGACCATTCTACCCCATGATTCAGTCAGTTGTTAGACAAATAGATTTCTGGATCTATGATAATATGATGTCTTGCTTGGTACAATGAGTCATGGAAATGCATTGACCCCCCCGCCCCCCTTGTGCCAGAGCATGGCAATTTATATAATAAACCTAAGAAAACCAATGTTATGAAAAGGCTTCAATAACAACAGCAAATCGGAAAGCACATCTAGAGTTCAGTTGCTTTCACAAACCAAAATAACTTGTACCAACCTCGCTGCCAAGATGGGTTGTCCAGGAATTCTAATTTTCCCGGTATACAGCAACATTATAGTGCTTTAATGAGCTTGTTTTACTATTTATGAATTTTTCGTGGAATTTAGGGTTGTTTTCATTGACATTTTATGGTTAAGCATGGTAGAGAACGTGTTTTTTTTTCGCTGAGTACCAACAATTGGGTCCGTGTTCATCAAACTTTCTCAATGTCTAACCCTTATTCAGCTAAATAAGTGAAATGAAACTTTCAAGCCGATGGTAAAAACCCGAATTTTGCTATTTCATAGGTATTTTGGGTGTAAAAAGATATTTCTTATCGGACAGTGTAGATCCAAGATCAGACTGCACGTTCTGTGCAGTCTGATCTTGATCTACGCTGTCCGCAAAACGTCATTGAGTCGTGCTTAGCAGCAGGCTGAGGGTTAGTATTATTCAAGCATTTTACCCCTAGTCCTCTGATTGGTCGATACGTCCTGTCTTGGCAAATCACGTGGCTAGATTTGTAAATTGAAAATAGCAACGAATTTAGAATGCTTGGTGCAGAGTTTCTATATGAAATTCGGGGGTGGGGGTCGTACACGTGCACGTCAATGTCTTGATTCCATTCATACCAAACTTTGGTACTATTTATTCTTAATGACACGTTCCTTTAATTATTCCCCTAACCAATTTTTTTTTTCATTAACTACGCAACATAGGGTAATACATTACTGCCGAAACTTATCATACTCAATTGAAATAATCAAGGGAGGCAGTCATCCCCATGATCATTATAAAATGTGTATATATTAATTATTTCATAGCCAAATATAGCTCAGCAGTGCTCTGGAAAAGGGGGGTCAAATGTATCTAGGCGATGCATAATACCGAGAAAGTCATCGTATAGTTATGGGTCAATAAAATTTAATTTCACTAACAACCAAACAAATCAAGAGGTAGAATGGTCCTTGCAGAAAACATGCGGCAGAAAACTGACCACTAGCAAAAAGTTTCGACCCAGGTAGACTGCGCAGGCTGACCTGGGTCGATGCTTTTTCGAAGTTGCATTAAACCCCCTTTTCTAATGGCATAGCTCATATTGATTCGACTTCTTGCGATGGCTGAAAGTACAATCCACCGACACCTAGAAAAAAAAATCATATTGTAGCATTGGCTCAACAAGTGATTTTGACCTATGCCATCTGCAAAAGCCACGATTTTCCTCTATGACGCTGAAAGTGTCGAAGCTTCGGATTGAATTCACTGAGTGTTGTTTTACTCTGCTTTCAACATTGATTTAATTATATCATGGCGACAGCTGACTTATCCATCTTTGTTCTGAGTTCCACCTGCACAAGGCTAGGAATCTGAGGTGTCTTGCAAAAAAAAAACTACCGTGAAAAAACAAGTGCTTCCATTGAGGCTCGAACCTGAGGCCTCCAGGTTACAAGTCCTTCGCTTTTACACTGAGCCACAGAGGACCCCGAATCTAAGGAGAGTAAGATCGAGATACAATGAATATTAGTTGTACTTGCAACATTCCGATCTATCTTTTGGATTCCAAGACCGTCTTCATTGACTATCCATTACTCCTTAACAGACGTCAAAATTTTAGAACGGTCCACATTGAAAGTTTTGCAGACGACAAATTGGTATCAGCCCAAATGATTGGATTTTTCTTTGAAAGGGTTGAAAACATTGAGGAAGAAAAAAAATGCTGGTTACCGGCAATTTAGATATTTCCCCCACAATGTTTTCAAAAGCATTCTTTCTTAGTGTTGTGAAGAAACGGGATTCTGATAAAAGGTCGATTCAATCCGCACTCTAAGTTCCAGAAACAGACATAATTTTGGCTGAGCCAATCAGACATTTTGTCTTTGATATTCGAAATTAGTATGAGCCATGCTGTGATAGGGGGGCTAAATGCATCTGGAAAAAGTATCGACCAGGTCAGCCTGCGCAGTCCGCGCAGACTGACATGTGTCGAAACTTTTTGCTTTTAGTAAATTTTCTGCATGTCCAAGGACCACTCTATCTCAGGATTCAGCCGGTTGCTAGACGTAATAGATTTTATGGATCCATAATTATGTGATGATTTGCTTAATATACATGATGCATCACGGAGATGTATTAAGTCCCATTTTCCCAGAGCGTGGCTCATATGTAATCTAAAATCGTTGGTGGTTTCAAATACAGGTGCTATGGTAATGTTTCCGGTAACCATTAAGTAAGCCCATGGAAAACTACTAAATATATCTTATATCTGTTTTTATTTCAAAGTGTAAATCGAAAAGTATGGTCCTGATGGTATTTTAATCAAACCACTGACACATCCTCTGTATTACTTAACAAATTTATCACACGCCGTCCAGCCCACTAGCATCTTGTCTGATATCCACGTGGGAAGCAGTTTATGTAGACGTGCAATTACCTGTAAAATTGAAAGACTGTGATAACAAGTTTATCACCGCGAAAACTTACAACTACGAATCATAAATTTGGCATCCTAAGACTGCAAGACATTTTCTTAACTATTTCTGTTTTGCATTCTCTTTGTTTATTTATTTTTTGATATGAACAGTGCATTCCTGTATAGTTAGGGTTTGGTTATGACTTTTACATGATAAGGTATTGATAACGGGACAGTTTTTTTTTTCTTTATGAAACTGACTATTCTAGAAAAAGGGAAAACATGGATCATGGATATTTGTTTTGTATGCTAACAAACGGTCCTATGAAATGAACCAAGATCATGAAACGACGATAAAAACAACGAACCCTGTATATAGCCTTCCCAGTGCTGAATTAATTGACTGTTTAAAATCAATAATTATACTGATGATAATAATAATAATGATAATAATAATAATAATAATAATAATGATAATAACACTTATGATGATGATGATGATGATGATAATATAGTCGACAATGACATATTTAGCGTTATATGGAATAGATAGGCGGTAAAATTCATTAACTTGATTCATACTTTCCATAAACCACAGGTACTTGTGTCTCGCTTTCTATGGCCTTATATGTTATAAAAGTCCCTGCGGTAAAAACATTCAGTTGTAAAGAGTTGCAGTTTATGACAATTTCACAGCACCTGTGAGTTTATATTCATTAACCATCTTTACTAAATTCCCAGACTGGCTATCTGATTGGCAGAGACGTTTTGTCTCGGCCAATTAGATAGCTAGTCTTGGAGTTCAAAGTTGGAACTAAATTTAGAATCACTTGGGAAATACGGGTCGTGATTTTCAGTGCACTGACCTGTTAGAATTGAATCGACGAAATTTGTTCCTTTCGGCATATCCCGCCAAATGATCGTCAGTAAGAACGAGCATAATTTTACGAAAACAACCTAGAGAGGTCGACGGCGATAGTCAAATTAATTGGACACTGCAACAGTAATCCTACTTATTCTTACGCTCTTGCTATGCATTTACTGACAAGTATGTATATATAATCAGTTCCATAAATAAGTGTGCACTTAATTTTCTTTTATTTCTCGTCGCATGTTTTATTGAAGACCAACAAATTTGGTATCATACTTTAGTTCAGAGTCTGTAGAAAATGCCAGGCTAATCAGATTTTGACTAACAGAAAGTTTAAGTTAGGTTTTTGCAGTTTAAATGAAGGTGGTACTAAAACCAAAGTTGCAAAAGTACTCAAAGACTAAGGTAACATAATAGTTAGGTTTTTCTTAAAGTTCTTGTAATTTTTCAATCATTATCTTGTATGGCCACCTCTGCTGTCGGTACAGGCAATCATTCAACGTCGCATAGACCTTACATAACGTAAAATCATTGCATCAGGAATGTTATTCCATTCCTGAACGAGAGCGGTGGCCAAAACCTAACTTTAATGTTACCTTAGTCTTTGAGTACTTTTGAAACTTTGAGTTTAGTACCACCTTCATTTAAACTGCAAAAACCTAACTTAAACTTTCTGTTAGTCAAAATCTGATTAGCCTGGCATTTTCTACAGACTCTGAACTAAAGCATGATACCAAATTTGTTGGTCTTCAGTAAAACATGCGACGAGAAATAAAAGAAAACTAAGTGCACACTTATTTATGGAACTGAGTATATACAATGTTTTCCAAACAGTCCAAATCCAAAACTCGAAAAAAATTCAATTTCGAAACTTAATCTCTATATTGTGTAAGCGTTATAGATAGTGACGACCAATTTTTATTAACTCTTTCATAATAAACACGAATTACCGCATATTCATCAAAAAACGCCCTGTATGTTCCATCGACAATATATCTATATATAGGTGAACTTTTTGTTAGAGCATCAACCATGGCTTGTACGACAGGTGACGTGTCTCCCGACGATTTAAACGTATCTTTGCCCGGCGGTATCCATGCCAACAAGTGTGCACGTCCGTACGCATCCTTTTGTTCTGGAGTGCATTGCTCCCAGGTCTGGTCGATCCAACGCTTGTGCAATATTAGCTTGAAACAATTTTTCACAGAAAAAATAAATTAGTCCTGCTCTGTGAAAAGATGTATAAGCAAAAAGTAAAGACCCAGGTCAGCCTGCGCAGTCGGCGCAGGTTGACCTGGGTCAAAACTTTTTCTTAGGGCAAAATTTTCTGCATTCTTCCTCATGATTTAAATGATTTTTAAACATTTTTTATGGATCCATATTATATAGCCTGTAACACGCGAAAAGGGGCATTCGGACATTTGCGTAAAGTGTCGTCTCGGATCAGCCTGTGCAGTCCGCGCAGACTAACCCGAACACTTTCCGTTTTTATGTAATCTTCTGTTTTGCACAAGTCTAATGTAGGACAAAATCTAATGTAGTCGTAAAGTGCCGTCTCGGATTAGCCTGCGCGGATTGCGCAGGCTGATCCGAGACGACACTTTACGCAAATGTCCGAATGCCCCTTTTCGCGTGTTGCAAGCCATATAGCAGCTTGCGTGGTACAATGTATAACGAAGATACATTGAACTCCCTTTTCCCATAGCGCCGTCAATAACTGTATCTACAATTCTAATGTGCATTGTTAAAGATCTTTAATTCTTTCGGTGCCATCTAAATAAATTCGACTTGGTTTTTTTCTTCAAGTCTAACAGTAGATTTCCTCTCCAACTGAAGGAGATATTGGTCATAATTAAATTAATAGGTAGTGGACGGTGTAGATCAAAGATCATAATGCGCCTTTTGTGCAGTCTGATCTTGATCTTGATGCGGGCTTGATCGACCAGTTTGCAAAAACCAGAAATATACTTTACAGAAGTAAAGTCAGAAACCATAAATATGAGCCGTGCTCTGACAAAAGGGGGCTTAAAGTGTCTCCGTTATTCATGGTACCAAGCAAGCGGTCACATACTTATGGATCCATAATATCCACTTTTTTTAACAACCAACTTAATCATGAGATAGAATGGTCCTTGGGCATGCAAAAAATTGACCAATAGCGAAAAGTTTCGGCCCAGGTCAGCCTGCGCGGACTGCGCAGGCTGACCTGGGTCGATACTTTTCGCAGATGCATTAAGCCCCCTTTTCACAGAGCATGGCTCATATTTAATTAAACCCCCGTCATTAATTCAACATGCACTTCAAGGTTTACTTTTTATTTGCTGAGGACTAAAAATGAAAAAGAAACTTATATGACGAAAAAAGAAAAATGAATTTGACACGGAATTTGTTTTTCGGATCAATTACATTACAAAGCGATAAATATGTAGGTAGTAAGATTGGTCAATGTTTTCGAACAAAGTCTTTTACATTATCGTCAATGACGACGTTGATGAAATCTTTACGGAACAATAACATTCCTTTGTTTAGAGCTACAACTTTGATATCAGGTGAGGAACAATAATAGCATAAATAGCTCCAGTAACATAGATTTCTTTTTTGTACAGTTTTCCTTATAACTGCATGGTCAGAAGCACCATGATTCTTTTTTCTTGTGTCCTAAAAAGTGAATGTCAGTCGATGGGAATTCGGAAGGTGATGAAATACTTTTGGCCACAAACTGTGGGGTTTTCGTAATTCTACATGCCCTATTTCGACCTACACTACACTTGCTTACCTTTTCATCGGACACAATAGAAGTGGCGTGATCGTAAACCCCGGGTTCAACTAGAGAGACGTGGACACCAAATTTCTTCATCTCTAACCTTAACGAATCCATAAGAGTTTCTACACCTTGTTTAGATGTTGTATAAGCATATATCAACGGAAAAGAATACAGTCCAAATACGCTGGTAATCGTCACAATTCGACCTAAATATATCAACACGAAATTAAAAGGGTCTATAAATTGAAGGATTTATTTCAAAAAGGTTTACAGTTAGTGAATGGTTTATTGCTTTCAATATTTTTGCACCTCTGGCCAGTTACATTTTTAAAGAATCTCGCTGATGTAGCACTGAAAACATTTGAAGTCAGATCCGATCATAACCCTTGCCATGATAGCAATTAGGTGTAAGTCAACAACTATCAAGTGATCAGCATGAACAGATGGTGGCTACTAGTTTTTCTTTTTATTTCTTGTTTTTAACCGTTTATAATTTGTTACATTCAACATTTATCAGAAGACAGTATGTAAGCCCCTGATGCCCGAATTGTTACTGTCAGTCTCGCTTCTTCTGTAAAGGGCATAAAAACAAAGTAGCATTATTGTTACCTTTTTAACAAGATGCATTCGCATTAAGCTGCCAAGGCCAAACTAACCTTGATTATAGAACTAGACAGCACTATTTAACGCGCCCTTCTATGTGCTTGTAACGTCTCCTGACACTGATGCCCTAGCATCAACAATTCAAAAACAATTTTCAATTAACAAATATGGAAAAGGTATATTAGTCAGATCGTTTCCTCTATTAGCGTTATCTTCAATATTTACATAAATAGATTTTCATCTAAATATGGACCTCCTGGTGCAAATGACGTACTGTTAGGCGGGTACTTTATTTTCGTCCCTTGAAATGCATAGGTAGTGTGATGTGACTTGGTGCAGCGAGGAGAAAAGCTGCATGTGTCAGGAAAGAAGCTTCAGAATAAATTTGAAAATTAAAGATGTAAGCCCTAGGTGCATTTATCATAACAGAAACCACAAAACAATCACAAAATTATTCTTTGCATCATTTTTAGCGAATATTTAGCACGAAAAGCAGGAAGGTGGTTGAATGATAAAAAGTTCTATTTAGTGTCGTTCGGGAAGGCTCCAAAACGATCTTTATGTCTTTATCGTGAGTAGGAATATGAATGTAACAAAATTACCTCCCTTTCTATGATGTGATGGTATGTTAAACTATGATTTTCCTAAAATTAAGACGACGGGATAAACTGGCAAACTTTGTAATGATAGCATTCAGTCAAAATTGTCGATTTCTTTTCAAATTGTGGGAAATAGCGGTGTAAGAGTAGAGCGTTCGCCTCTCACATCGAAGGTTCCGGGTTCAATCCCGTGATGAGGGGGTCAACCGTTGGAAATACTCACGAGGCCATTTGGAAATCGTAACCAAGAATGCTTTTAAGAACGGTTGGTGAATACGTGCCCTAATCTGTTTAACGCGATCGAACAAGTTCCAATCGACGTTGACATTCTTATCAGACATACAGACATTGTGTCACTGCATACCGTATACAGCATGTAAGAACTAAACAAGTACCTGCACTTTTTCTGACAAGTGGTAGAAAAGCTTTTGTGACGCGAATGACTCCGTACAAATTGACCTCGTGCACTGACTGGCATTGAAACACTGGCATCAGTTCAACCTCTCCATTAATCAGTATTCCTGCGTTGTTAATCAATGCCCACATACCTAAAACAGCATGTATATCTCTGAGTGACTAATGAATTATTTGGCACTCGATAAAAGTCAATTAAAGGACAACAGAAAATCTATTGAAATAGATTTATGAGCCTACAAAAAAGTATTGCAGTAATCACTGAAAATTATTTAGAGAACTATACCCAATTAAAATTCAACTGATCCAACAGTTGACAAAAAGTTAATTCAGTTTCCGTATTCTAGTCTGAATTCTTAGTCTCATTCTCAAGATCTTTTTAAGCAGCACAAATTCTGATTAGCTATTCCAAATGGTTTAGCCAATCAGAAAATGTGTTACTTTCTAGGATTAAAAGTAGACGACGGATGCAACGTGGAGTGATGGGTTAATACACGCCCAGGTCTCACTTGGAAAGTGTTGATAAAGACATCATACTGACGAACCTAGTTTCGGCAAAAGTTTCTTTGTGTTTTCTACAGCTGTATTCACGCTGTCGTCTGATGTAACATCCAGGGGGACAACATGCAGTTTTCTCGTACAGTAAGCCTTCAACAGTCTGGCGCCATATCCGGTCGGATGTAGACATCCGGCAAACACAGTAAAACCCAGGCTGTCTAGCTTTTTGGCAATGTCATGTCCAAATCCTTCACAGATATAAAAAGTATATCTATTATCTTATCTAGGTTACAAGAAAAGAACTGCTTGTCAAAGGAGAAACATAGATCTCATCTGTATCAGCTTTCTGTTTGGCACTTAGATTTCGTAATTGTGTCTTCTTCAACGTAAAGTTACTGACTTTGTCTCTTGTTTTTTTTTTGATGAAACAGCTATCAAAACTAGCAAACGTAGTTTAGGAGAATTCTCTTTCTTACTTAGAAATGTAAAAAAAAAAACCGGAATTTATGCAAGATAGTTGGACTGAAGGTACAATACGGTTAAAAAGATAACTCGTTTGAAAGTGTGTTGACCAACAGAGGTCTTTGAAATGAAAAAGTTTATGTTTATTAATCTTTCAATTTAAAGGCTGATTGAATAGTGCATAACGCTGCTTTCAACATTTTTTAAATCATTTCACGGCGACAGCCCTCATATTCATGTATGTCCTGATGTTCACCAGTATTCGACCTGGGTCGGTATTCACCAACCATTCTTAGTCTTAGTCTTGTTCTCATGAATTTCTACATTTCGAACATTTAATTGGCTAAACCATTTGGTTTAACCGAACAGAAATTGTTTTACTTTTTATCTAGAATAAGAACTAAGAATGAAACTAAGAATGGTTGGTGAATACAGACCCAGGATGAGATGAGGAAATGCGTTGAGTGAAACAAAAATACTTACCGGAATCACAACCAGATATGAAAACTCCTCGGCCTTGAGCTACAAACTCTCTCTGGACGACGCGATCAAACACAAATGTATACAGACGTTGCCCTAAGATTATAAGTAACAGTACCAGCAGAAGTATAGCAGAAGTCTTTGCTTCCACATAGCACAAATAAAGTAACGCTGTAGTGAAAGTAACTCGAACAGTTTCATATCGCGTTAACCATGTATAAACCGACCTGCATACAGTAGTTAGGACTTCTTTCCAGTCCATGATAGTAATACTGTATGTATCTAGGTCAATTGTGTTAATCTCTCTCTCTCCTTTCGTGTCGCATGCGTCTACAGGTTAATTACATCATATCAAATTTAAACCTTTACCAAACAATCCTGTTTTAACTTCTCAAGAAAAAAGTCGTTTGAAAACACTCTTGGAAAAGCAGAAAATGGTGGTAACCGGCGTATTCTCCTTTTCTAACTGTGTTTTCCACCCTTTCAAAGAGAAATATCATCATTTGAGCAAATCTAATTTGTAGTCTGCAAATGTTCTTGAATCATCACCCGTTCAAGGGTTTTTCCTTTGGTAAAGAGTAAACACACGCCACTGCAAATTTTACAGTTATACCTGTATTCAGAGATCACTAAAGAGGAGTAATAAAAGGTGGTTTCTCATAATAATTGCTCTTACAATACATGTTCAATGAAGTTGATTAGGGAAAGAATGAACTAAAACAGAGGTTTCTTAATGCAGTGGGTTGCTTAATGTAGGTGGTCCATAAGCTAGGGTTGACCATTATATGGCATGAAGCTCATATGAATGTCAGTCTTCCTATACTACCACTTGTGTGCATAGTGACGACAGATTTCTCTAACCTGGGGATAAATACGGATATAATCAAACACAATGGTTTGCTTCTTCTTACCTTAATCTACAACAATTGTCACTCACACTTTAGATAAGAGATTTAAATAGGTGAAAGTACGTAACCCAACCATAATCCATGAAACTTTCCTCGGGGGAGATTAAAACTTTTACGTTTGGATACCAGTCAGTATTTAATGAGTTGTCCAAAATCTCATTACAAAAAAAGGCAATGCATTAACGTGTATGATTTGCGAACGTGTTCCTGTAGCCCTTCACCGACTATTATTAATTAACAAACTATGCCTGCATGTAGATGACAAAAGCAGTCTTCTGAAAATATCAAATGACGAACTCGGCCAATATCAGCGAGCTCTGTAAATCAAGAAAAATACGGCCAATAAAAAAAAAACGTAGCCAATAAGACTCGGTCAATATCAAATCCAAAATGGACGACAAACCAAGGCCGTTAAGTAATAAATTTGTCACCAATCTAGTACATTTGAACGAATTTCAGGTTCAAGGTCTGCGGCCGAAGGCCGAGGCAAATATCGCAGAACGAGGACCTGTTACTTGACCAATAGGAAATTACTTGAGTAATAACATTATAATCATGGTCAATGCTTTTAACACCTTTTTCGTTTTCAACTCAGCAGAGCATGAAATTCCAAAGTCATATGAATTTAATTTGATAAACCTCTGAAATTTAGAGCTTTTCTTTGTTTCTGCCTATTGATCAATGTCTTAATTTTAAATTTTCACACTGTCCTAAGCATCAATAATACTTCGAAGTTTTAGCACAAACTCAGTTAACCATGGAGTCAAGTTTTATAAGCACGGACACATAACAATGATTTAACGATGATGAAGAATAAGGCGTCATGTTTTTACCGTCCTAGGCGACAGCAATACTTTTTACAATTGACATTTTTAAGCTAAAACAGGTTGTTCCAAACGTTCTTGATCTGATCTTTCATCTCCACCTTCCGCTGTTGCCTTCTATACTTTCACCCCCACAGGCTCTTCTAATGCGAACCAAAGTCATTTATTTGACAGAAAAAGTTGATCTGTCAACCACCTAAGGAGCGGAACGTCGAATGTTCGAGTTCCGATAGGGGCAGAAATCGTTCTGATAGGGCTGGTTGGTGAGCTAAAGCCGCGAGTAGTTAAATGATGGATACCGAATGCCTACCTGCGGACACAATGGCATAAAAAAATAGGCCTTAGGAGGCAAGTGTGCTGACAACAGTGTAAATAAGTCAGATATAGGCAGGACATTTCACTGTACTGGTCAAATACTTTATATTCCTTACACGTAGATCTGTATGACCTTGATAAACCGAAAGATAAGACAGAAAGCCAAGTAAGAGTGGAACGTGTTTAAATATGGGTGAAGCTCCATTTATAAGAAGTACCGTAGATTATGAGATATTCGTAATATTTTTCAGTGTTGCTATAGTCTTTAGTTCCATTATTTTTGCCAAATATCTTATTAGTCTTATATGTATTTATACTGTATACAAAATAATACAGCCTGTTGCTCAGAAACTGTTGTTTTCCACCGTCAAACCAGAAGGTCGAGGTGTATTTATAACGGGATGTGATTCCGGTACGTACAGTTTTGTTATCACATGTATAAGCGTCCTAATTTTTAGTATGATATAACCATTACGAATTTTCTTTTCTTAAGTTTACACGCTTAGGATAAGTTGTTTTGAAGTATTTAGAGCATTACGTTACGTCATTTGTTAAAGCATCGTATTCTTACCGCTATGTCCAAAACACGTCTGAGACATATTTCATTTGTCATTTCATCTGTCAATATTGATGATAGTGGTAGAGCTAAAACCCCGAGGAATAAGGCTTTTTAA
This sequence comes from Hippopus hippopus, assembly GCA_946811185.2. Classification (NCBI taxonomy): domain Eukaryota; kingdom Metazoa; phylum Mollusca; class Bivalvia; order Cardiida; family Cardiidae; genus Hippopus; species Hippopus hippopus. The sequence goes on from OX328097.1 coordinate 36,740,407, forward strand.
AACACTGCAGGAAAAGAAGCCAGCATTTTTTTCCTTTTCCTATAATGTTTTCTCTTTTACCTTGTCACAGACACGGACAAGCTCAATCATTTGAGCCACATTTGATTTGTCTTTTTGCAAATGCTTTCAATGTAGACAAGTCTAAAATTTTCTCATCTGTATCCTCAGTTGTATTTCACTTTAAAAACCAGAAAAGGCTTCGCCAAAACCAGAAAAGGCTTCGCCAAAACCATTCTTAACATACAAAAATACAATTTTGATGTAGTGTGCAAGACAAAACAGTTGTTGTTTACCTTCAAGTTAGAAATATCGTTCCCTATAGGGTTCGGACACAAACTCGCAGAGTATCTAGATGAAATCGGCTTCGTTGTGTTTGCGGGATGTTTAGACGAAAGAAGCGAAGGGGCAAAGAGATTGCGAAATGTAGGTTCTAGCCGGATAGCTGTGTTAGAAGTCGATGTGGCCAAACAAAGAAGTGTTGAAAAAGCTGCGTGTTTTGTACAGAAGCACCTTCCTGGACAAGGTAATTGTTGTAAACGAAAGGAAACTACACTAACTGGTCCGAACCATAAAGAAACACATATACCAACGATAGAATGAAATGATTCTACATATGATTGTGTAGCCTGTGACTATAGAAGTAAAACTGATTTCATTTTATAGATATTTTGTTGGCTTGAAAGAGACCGAGTTCGTATTCTGTTTTCATTCTAACAGTCGTGATAAATTCATAGGATCATAAGCAAACGTACCGTCAGAATGCTTGTCATTATGATATCTTAAATGAATCTGAAAATGGGTCACATTGGGTCAAAAAGTATGTCACCAGGTCAATTTTTTGAAATAGCTTGTGTAGCTCTAAAGTCATCATTTTCTGTCCATTACTTATGAAAATTAGTCAGAATGTTTTTCTTGATGATCAATATGATGAAATTGAAAATAGGTCACATTGGGTAAAACACTTGGTCGCCATGTCAAATCTTAGAAAAATCTTGTGTACACTCTAGAGGCCACATTTTCTGTCCAGTACGTATGAAAATTAGTGAGAATCTTTGTTTTGATAATATCTACAATGGGAAAATGGGCTATGTTTGGCTAAAAAGTAGGTCACTGAGAGAAATTCTAGAAAAAGCTTGTGTAATGCTACAGGCCAAATTTTCAGTCCAATAATTATGAAATCTTGGTAGAATGTTTGTCATAATATCTCAAAAGAGATTGAAAATGCGTCATGTTTGGTCAAAAGACTCAGGTGAGCGACTTCAGGGCCATCATGGCCCTCTTGTTTATTATTGTTTTAAGTTTTCAAATGATGTGTAATCTGTAGGTAAGCGTTAAATATCTGAACCTTTTCGTATTATTCAAAGAACCACAAAGAGGGGTGCAGATTTTGTCTAGAATTCTTTCAAGTCTGAATTTAATGTATTATTCGAATCGTCTCCTTTTTATCTTTCGACATTATCCATATAGGTTTGTGGGCCATTGTAAATAACGCTGGTATAAATTCAGTTGGTGAAATCGAACTGACCCCTGTAGAGACCTACGAGAAATCCCTTGATGTCAACTTGTACGGGCCAATCCGAGTGTGTAAACAGTTCTTACCTTTGATTCGTCAATCTAAAGGTACATGTATGTCAAGCAGTTACTCTTCATCCATGTCGAGCAAACCAAAAATTCTATCATTTCACTACTACTTGTCAAGGTTTCGCTGAAAGCTATTAGGCATTACCTTATCGGTTACGTTAATTGGTACAGTTTAGTCAGTTACGGTTGTTCAATTGGAAATTTCATGATAAACATCTTCTTTACGGTTAAGTCAAGTACACAAGTTATACAGTCCCTCTGCCTTTGCATTATCATTCTTTAAAAGTTGCAAAGGTACAAATTTGTATTTTATCAGATAACCTCCCTTGTCTTCGATGCAATAAAACCTTCAAAGAATTTCTTATCTTGCATACGTTTGAGATAAAACTTTGTGACGTCATAGGAGCGTTATATGACATCATTTTTAAAAGCACTGTATTTGAGCTTGTTATTTCTGAAACAAGTCTGACAAAAATTTTCTGCTCGGTTTAAATGTAAATAAATGATCTAAGTAAAACTAGGGTTTGTTTTATTCTTCATTTTAAATCAAGCAGTTATAATTCAGCCTCTTTGGAACTATTTAATCCCGAACGTACACTCGTGTAAAAGAAGTGAATCGGTCTAACTCATGAAGATGTGCGTTTTGTACAGAGATCTAGGTATGGAAGCATGAATAGATCTAACATGTAATTGTTCAGATACATCATATGATAAAATAGAAATGGCATTCGCTAGCTTTTGATATTTTTCTAATAAAACCCATCCAGACGATTGGAGTTACCAAAAAGCGTCGAGAGTGATCATTGTAAATTTTAAGCATTCGTTTCAACGCTTTCCAATTGTAGGTCGAATATTGAACGTGGCGAGTGTCCATGGTAGGTTGTGGTTTCCAAGAAATGCTATATACGAAGTTACGAAACATGGTTTGGAGACAGTTTCTGATTCGCTGAGACTGGAGATGAAAAAGTTTGGTGTCAACGTCAGTGTAATAGAACCTGGAGCGTTCAGAACGTCGGGTGGATCTGAACTGCATGTAAGTACCGAGTGCTTAAATTGTATACGAACTTTCACATGCTTCACAAACAAGCACTTGTTCAAACTTGTAACAGAAAGGAAAAATGTGTGAACAACAAAAAAAAATAATAATAAAAACCTACACGTATGTAGTTGTTATGAAAAGGTTGCTGGAAAAGGAATTATTACTAGTGACAAGGCCTTCCTCTAAATTTTCCCCGAACGTGTTTACTGCAGTCGCAGAACGTGAAAAAATGACTTTCCTGGACAATAAAATAGTATTCTTCTAGATTTTTACAAATTAGAGGAGACTCAATATACATGACAGCGACAACTGCTTGTATATTTAACAAGTTATCATGGAATATCGGAGTAAGTGTACTTGAGAAAAAGTGAGAAAGCTTGTAAAAGCCCCTTTCTGTATCTTGGGAGACACTTATTGCGACTATGTGGTTGCATGATCCACTAAACTAAAGATACCCCGCAACATGATCGCAAAGAGAGTGCACAATACAACAAGAGTCATTCAAAAATAGCCGGTGGAAGCGACCATTGCAAAACAAATGTGCGAGCAATCTTGTAAAGTTCTGCAATTGGTGCAACGTCAACCATGTAACGAGTGCGACGGACGGCATGGCGTTTGTTTGCATCGTTTCATATAACTCTCGAACTGCTGTTGCTGCATCCAAGAGCGACCAGTTTTTTCATATACAGTAGCGAAACCTTCAACATGTTGTAAAATCTGATGCGACTCATTACGACTTTTTTCCATTTGTCAATGACTGAAGCAAAGATGCCTCCCAAAATATCGTTTTTGTGCAAGCGCAACGCTACTAAACATGGTTACAAGCTGTCGCACGGCGTCAGTGAAAGGGGCTTATGATATCCGATGAACAGAAAACTTTTCTTCCATCTTTCTTCTGCACATTCCACACAGACTGACCTGTGTCGAAAACTTTTGCTGCATGTCAAAGGACCATTTTACCTCAGGATTCAGCCAGTAATTAGACGAAAAGAGTTTTATAGATCCATTACTATGTGACAGCTTGCTAGGTATAAAGCATTACGGAGATGTATTAAAGCCCCCTTTACCAGAGCACTGTAAGAACCACTTTTGTAATAAAATGGCTTTTTGTAATACGATTATCAACTTCGCTATAGTCTTTCAGAATTAAACAGAGCACTCTCATATTTATTCTAGAACGCTAAATAAGCATATTGATACCCATAAGTCGAAAAAATTTAACTCCGTCGCTTCCAAATAAATTGGATCGATAACTCTAGAGGTCTAAAAGAACATTTTAGTTGCTTTGAAACCGATTTTGGTTGAAGATCGGGATCAGGTAGCGGATGGTGTAGATCCAAGAGCAGACTACACGTTTTGTGCAGTCCGCTCTTGATCTACGCCATCCGCAAAAGATGGCCTGGGCGACATTGACAGTGAAAAAGTTAAAAGTCGAAAAAAGAGAATTTATTTTCCAGATCAAAAGGATGAGAAGGGATATAGAGTACATGTGGGAAAAATCTTCCGAAGACGTTAAGGAAACCTACAAACTGGAGGATCTTCTCTCTTTTGCTATAAAACCGTCGGAATTCAGATGGCCCCCAGGCAAAGAGTTGATGCCAGTTATCAAAGCTATGGAACATGCTATATGTAGTCCGTTTCCAAAAGATCGATATTTAGTGTGCGGTAGAGCGATACGAATCAGATTTATCGACGAATATGTGGTTTGTCTTCTTAAATTTCTTCTAAAGTATTTTTAGTTAGAAAAATATATGTCAGTTTAAAAACAATCTGGCTGGTGAATTGGTACTTTTGTAAAAATATGGGTTAAAACGGATACAAATAAGCCATGTTATGGGTGTCCTCCTGTGGTTACACTTAGTCATCAAGAGATTTGAGTCTGAAGCTTTTGATGTTCACGAAAGGCCGGCGCTCTACTCCTACCCTACTTTCTCCCTCTAAAATAACTCTACAGTTTATCATTAATTTAAGTACGTATACTATGTAATTAGATGTGGATACATTCAGCAAATAAAAAAAAAAATCTTTATATTTCATATCCGCCCATATTCAAGAGTATGTCTGTCTGTCTGTCTGTCTGTCTGTCTGTCTGTCTGTGTACGCGAGACTTTCGTAATTCACTTGCCTTGTATCGTTGCAGGTCATTGCCAAATTGTGCCAGGTTCTGCCTACCTGGATTGTGGATGAATATATTGCGTTGTGGACAAGGGCCAGAAACTTCAGAAATAGTTAACCCTTAGGCTGCTCCACTCGCTGACCTTTTGCGGACAGTGTAGATCAAGATCAGACTGCACAGAACGTGCAGTCTGATCTTTGATCTACACTGTCCGATAAGGAGATATTATTCCCCAAAACATAACTTTCAAATAGCAATATTTGGGTTTTTTATATCAAATTGGAAATTTGATTTAAGTTATTTAGCAGTATAAGGATTAATAGCTTGGCGCTATGTATTCGAAAGCTGTCTACATGCAGCTGCTTAGTAAAGTCGTTTTTTACCTGGTATTTACATGAAAATGGGTTGACGTCCTTGCCAAGAGATTCGTCCGGTTTCTTATCGAAAGCTTTTAACTGAAATGATTGAACCATGCTCTGTGAAAAGAAGGATTAATACATCTTGATGACGTATTACAACATGCAAGTCATCACTTTTCTATAGTGTCATAAAATCAATTCTGTATAAAACTTGACTGAATTCATGAGGCAAAATCGTCCTTGGACATGCAGAAAAATGGCTAATTATAGCAAAATGTCCATTTGACAAATGGCAAAAAGTTTAGAACCATGTCAGCCTGTGCAGTCCGCGCACACTGACAAAAATCGATACTTTTTGCAAATGCATTAAGCACCCTTTTCACAGAGCATGGCTAAATTATATTTTTCAACACAAAAATAATAGATAGGTATTATACCTTTACTAGACAATCGCAAGTTGTGAAGACCTTACGAATAAAGGCCTTTGAAACCATTGTAACTACTGGTTACCAGCATTTTTTCTTTGCCCACAATATTGCCTACGCTTTCAAGGGGAAATCCTATTTTTGTCGTCTGCAAATACTTTCCTTTTGAACACAGGCTGCTTTCCCACATAACGATCGTCGAAACAATGATCAGCGGTGAGAGAAAGGAATGAATCCTGTCTCAATGACTATCATTAACCCTCAGAGAGAAATGGGCCGAGCGGGGGATCCGAACCAGCGACCCCCGGTTTCCAAACCTGGCACATTTTACCAACTGAACTACCGGACTCGGCAAATCATAATGTAGGATAAAGCGTAAAAGAGATTTTTGAAAAGTCTCTCAAAACTCGGAAATCGATTCAACAGATGAACTTATTGCACTGATAAAAGGGCATTCTGTGTAACCTCTGTTCGAATGAAATTGCCCATCCCAAGAGCGCTTAATCGTTAATTAACCCTTGATTTTTTACAACCCTTAGGTCGTACTTAAGATAGAATACCGGACAAAGATAGTAATGTGGAGCTCCAAGATCAGATTGCGCGTTTTGTACAGGTTGATCCTGGATCTAGCCTACATAATCCCTTGAGATACAAACAGACAAGTTCTGCATCTGAAAGGATAACTCGGCAAATTTGTTTAATCGTTTACCAAACTATCCTATGTGGTAATGATCCTGAGGAAAGGAGTGTTGAAAACATTGTAGGAAAAGGAGAAAATGCTGGTAACCAGATAAAAGATGAACTTATTGCACTGATAAAAGGCACTGTGCATAATAGTGTAAATTTTGTATAATCTCTGTACGCATGAATTTGCCCATCCCAAGAGTGCAAAATAATGAATTAAAAATTTATACTTAGTAAAAACACCTAGACTTTTTACAACCCTTATATGGAGATCCAAGATCAGAATGCACGTTTTGTATGTGTTGATCCTGGATCTCCATAGTCCCTTCAGATACAAACAGACAAGTTTAGCATCTGAAAGGATAACTTGGCAGATTTGTTCAACCCTTTACCGAATTATCCTGTGTTAATAATCCTAAGGAAAAGACTGTCGAAAACATTGTAGGAAAAGGAGAAAATGCTGGTAACCTACAATGTTTTCTGTCATTTCTGAGACATATATCATCATTTGAGCCAAATTTAATTTATTTGTTATCTACGAATGCTTTCAATTTGCTTATATCTAAAATTTTGTCATCTCAGGGTAAAGGGTTAAGTTGGATATTTATCAACATTTGTTCTATAAACTAATGAATGCTATCGTATTACTAAGTAACACAGAAATATCAATGAGAGTTGGAATTTACCTTTTCATTGAGGTCTAATTAGTTTTTAGATCTACCTGGATGTCAAAACTCGAGAACGTTTGTGGCTACACTGTAAAGAATACAGATCACTTGGTGTGCGCGATAAGACTGGTGTATGATTACATGATTCGCAACTTTTCTTGTGAATGAAGAAAATATCAAAATAAAAAGAAAATGTAGTAAACAGATAGATTTACTCTGGATAAGCGTCCATCTGTATTTACCTAGAAAATACCTTGAAACTTTTGGAATCCGCTGAGAACGTGTTTGTTATTTTGTAAATAGGCACTTGCAAGAGAAATACTGGTTTACTATGAGGAAAACACGGTGTGAGATTAAAAAAAAAATATATATATATATCCCTTTTTTATGGGAAAAATTCTGCATTTATACAAGGAAAAAATCCAGATCTTTCATGATTATTGGTTTTGAAATATATATCTAAATCTAAGTCCTTTTTACATGATTTTTATTGTTTTTGTTCTTGTTGAAGGAACACAAACCATTGAATTATCCCTTTCGGAAAGTATTTGCAATTGTTAACTTGACTGTGGCTTAATGACGGAATTTATTTGATAAACTGTAAATATATTGTTGAAAAACAATAAAATGCTTTGTATCACAAATGTTGTTACTTTCCTCACAAGGATTAAAACTCTCTTTCACTCTAACCCCTTCAGCGCCACAACGCAGTCCATTTCATAGTGAAAAAAACATCTCATAGGCTTCACTTAAGAAACGGACGGTATAGATCCAAAGTCAGACTGCACGTTCTGTGCAGTCTGATCTTTATCTATACCGTTCGGGGTAATCGATATTTTTTCTGATGGCGCCGGAAAGGTTTAAGATAATCGACGGCTACCCGCGAGTCTTTGGCTGTCAAGACTTTATGTCCATGAATTTGACTACTTCCGTAATGACACTTTGTGCAGCTTTGACCGATGAAATGACAAGTTACAAAACACTTGCAAAAACGGGTCGTCCTTGTCGAATTTTTGTAATAAGATAGTAAATTAAGATTCGTCCTCTTAGCAAGACTTTATGATGTAGAGCTTTCTATTAAGATACCATTATAGTTCTTCTCTTGGGTCATGAATTTCAGTAATCACGATATTTCGCGAAAATCAGATTTCCCAAGGCTAGTAGTGAAGTGTAAACGAGGAGAATAACATTGTAAATACATGTGCCGGACTGAGATGTCCGACTTTTTAAAAGACATGCTCCATGATGAAATTGTAGGGTTTGACTTTCTCTGTGCATATTTGCTATCATAGAAAGAGTTTGGCTTCAAGGTGGTCTCTCTCAAGGAGGTACCAGTTGGTCCTTTTGTGTGACTAGTGTATAACCACCACTGTGTTTGATACTCTAGTTCATGTCTAGATGGCTGTAAAGGACTAAGTAACTCGGGAAATCCATAGCCAACCATTGGACTTTTGGATTTGGTAGTCATTTTCTTTTCACCAGCACAGCATTGCTCCACCCACTTGCTTCAAAACAATTGATTTAACTATGTTTTACATTTTCAGTCATGTCACGGCGAAAGCTCACTTTTTCACCAGTACTAGACTACCCCTGTTTCACCAGTACTAGACTAGGGCTCTGAAGAATCTTATCCAACGGCACTCCCATTAAATACCCGGCCCCTCGAGTGAGTATCTAGCCTTAGGACTTCAGATTTCGAATCATACACCTTCACTACTGAGCCAAATAGGAAACCCCCACCCCAACCGTTGGCTTCATCCAAATGTCCCAACACTCCAACACTTATGAACGACCTATCTCAAAGACATATGACCATGCAAATTAGTTTGATTTGTGGCTTTGCTTGTACATAACAACGATTAAATAATTCCAAGGCCAAACACCTATCAGTTACGTAAGGCTATTTTTACTGTAGATTCCTTAAGCATATGTTTATCTGCCTTACCGCAGGTCTGCAATAACGATTGAAACTACGTAACATTGCATTCGGGTTTAATGAATCATACACGTGTAAAATACTGCACAATACTATACAGTGATTCTCATTCATCGACGTAAAGTTTATTCCTTTGTTAACTCTTTACCAAACGATAAAAGTTTTCGCCCTTTCGACGCCGTAAGCGAAACCAAGAACTTGAACGGACGATATAGATCAAGATCAGACTGCACAGAACGTGCAGTCTGATCATGGATCTAAACCGTCCGCTTGTTCAGTCAAGCTTATATTAACATTAAAGTCTATCTGCGTTGCAATGGATTATATTTTTAATCGTTGAAAGAGTTCGAGGCGCCGAGAGAGTTAACTTCCAAACAGAAAGCATTTACAGACGACAACTCCACTGTAGCTCATTTTAAGGTGATTTTTTGTTTTTGCAGATTGTAGACAGCAACGTGAGAGAACGAAAATATGCTGCTACCAGCATTTTTATTCTTTTCCCACAATGTTTTCAAAAGTTTTATTCTTTAGGAACGTCAGCATTCTGAATTGTTTTGTTGATGTTCAACTCTAGACACATTAGTTCCAACTGAAGATGCCTGTACATACAGTGAAGATCAAGCCGAGATTGCATGCAACGTGCAGCCTGGTCTTCGGATCCTAACTCTCGATTGCCCAATATTTTGTGAGATAGGTCAAATAAGAATTGGTTTGGCTTATCCATATAATATCAATAACAGACCGAAAATGAGATACGGCTTTTGAAAATTACGTGATTTATTTTTGAAAGAAAAATTAGTGCAAAAAAAAGCTTGAAACGTTAAATGTTGGTGATCAGTATTATCAGCATTCAAGGTTTCTCTCTTTTATTTTTCAAAAGGCTTCATTCTCAATGTTGAAAAACCGCTGGGTTGTCAGAGCTCGAAGGATTAACCTTACCACAAAAATTCGCTCTAAGAAATTATAATTTACGACTGCTGCAAAAAACTATCCAACAAAAAAACACGAAGGGTGCTGCAGTATTCATGTCATATAAACATCAGAAATCGTTTATCTTCAATCTCATTTTTTGTGTAGTCAACGAGCTTTTTTATGCCACACCGCTATTTCATTCATACAGTTTTACATTCCCTGGCCCTTCACAAAAAGATACCGTTGTTTTCAAATCGAAGCGAATGGGGCTTTAAATATTATGAGAAAGGGAGGGGGGAGCTAAAAATTAAAAAAGAAATAAAAGCAGTTACCAGTATTTGCTTCTTTTCTCACGATTTTTGCAAACTTATCAAAGACAAATTGGCAGATCTTAATCTTTTTTTGGTAAAAAGCTTATCCATCTCATGTGAAAAAGTCATCCAATTTTCTGTCAGGCTTTTCTCCATCAATATCTTGCGGGTTTTTTGTTGTTGTTGAGGGGAGGTTATGGGGGAAAGTGTGATAGTAGTAGGTCTGATTCGTCAATACATGTATAAATTCTTTACCAGACGACAAAATTTTAGACTCGTCGATATTGAAAGCATTTGCGGACAATATATTAAAGGTGGCTCAAACAATATAATGTATATTAGAAAGGATAGAAGACAATATGGGAAAAGTAGAAAATCTTCGTAACCAGCATTTTATCCTATTCCCACATTTTTTTTTCAAAAGCTTTCTACCTCAAGGTCGTTGAAACGCGGGATAGTATGTTTAAGATTTATGGATAAGAGCAACATTTAGATTTCTTGGTAAAGACGGCTCTATCAATCTTTTCCATAAATTTGTTGGAACGAAGAAAAAAAAGGTGTCTTTATTTTACTCCTTTGAGTGCCAGAGGCGAAAACAGGGACCTTTGCGGACAGCACAGATCAAGATCAGACTGCACAGAAGATACTGTCTGATCTTGGGTCAATATTGTCCGCTTGTTCAGTCAAAAGTATATGATAATAAAATTTGTCCGCGTTTTAGTGAATTGTGATTTTAGCAGTGGAAAAAGGTCTAGTTTATTTATCCAGCGCTGAAGGAAAAAAGTAAAGAAATTTAGCTAATGGTGCTTGATAAGTACACATATCTTGACATTTTCGGTGTTAACCCTTAACCTGCTAAATAAGTTAAATGAAACTTTCAAACCGATAGTAAAAACCCAAATATTGTGGGTTTTTTTTCAGAGTTATATGTTTGTGGACAAATATCTCCTTATCGGACAGTGTAGATCCAAGATCAGACTGCACTTTCTGTGCAGTCTGATCTTGATCTACACTGTCCGCTAAAGGTCCTTGAGTCGCGCTTAGAAGCCTAGGGGTTAAATATGGCCTAGAATAGAACTTACCGGCGAATCAAATATATGGTTGTATTTCATTGGCTATTCTTTACTTCGCAAATATTCTCCTTTTTATTTCTAGTTTACTGTGAAAGGAGTAGGTGGAAAAGGTCCTTCGGTCGTTCGTATATAGGATACAACCGAGCGCTACTTTTCATCACTGTTCAAATTTTGAAGTATAAACGCGCTTTTTCAGTTGAAACAATTGACCGAGTAGACGCAGATTTAAAAAAAAAAACAGTTTGTAGTACATATCTTAAAGGCCCAGTAGAGGCCAAACTATCAAAGCACGTGCCATAATACATTTAAATTTAAATCATACCATTTAAAAGTATGGAAAATATTCTGAAGATGACAGTCTGTTATTGTGTAGTCGGGCCATGTGTTAGTCGCTGGCAGAAACAAGAATTTTTAAAATCAGGCAAAAAGTAAACAAAAGACACAGCTACCTGGCAGGTTTTAACCTAGTTTTGAAATTAATTTCTCTGACAGCGACTAACGCTTGGACCGGCCGTACAATGACAGATTGTCATCTTCCGAATTATTTCCATATTTTTAAATGGTATGATATAAATTTAAATGCATTTAAACACCCGCTTTGTTTACCTTTGGCCTTTATTGTCACTTTAAGTAATTATAAAGTTAAAAGAAAATATCAAAGTTTTCATACGACGACGACGATTCAGACGACGGAAGGGCTCTGAAAATGCATCGACGTTTTCTGTTTTCGAAAACAGCCGAGATTCAAATGAAAAGAATCTGGTTCTGAAGTTATGTTCAAAAGAGAAACTGTAAAATTCTACGTGTGAGTCCCTTCTGATTGAAGTCGCTCGCTCTGTGAAACAGTTTTACACTGTTCAGCTGTTTTTTCTACTGCCATATTCTTTCTGCTGAAATATCACCCACATTGACGAGTATAAGATGAGAAAATAATGATTTTCTCTCCCGTCGTTACTTCCTTCATACTGTTGGAACTTCACTTGTTCTACTCTCAGGGCAGTAAGTATAATAGAGACCAGGACAAGAGCAATTTTATCCGGGTCCATATTCAGTAATCATTCTTAAGAACACTCTTCGTCTTAATTTTCAAGAATTTTCTAAATTTGAAAGTAACACAACTTTTGATTGGCTAAACCATACGGTTTAGCCAATCAAAAGTTGTGTTGCATTCAAAATTTGTAATTAGACCAAGAAAAGTGTGAAGAATGGTTGGTGAAGACAGACCCGGACTAGTTTCACGAACCATATTCTAAATGGTATTTTAGGTCTAATTCTAAATGTAGAAGGTAACACAGCTCCAGATTTGCCAGACCATTTGACTAAGCAATTGAGAGGCTGAGTTCCGAAATCTTAAATTTAATTCCGAACCTTCCCTTTAGGAACATACAGAGACTTTGTGAAATGAGCAAGCATTCAACATTCAGCATTCAACTATGATTTTTCTGGTCGACCATGTTACTGACGTAAGCTGGAGGATTGGATGTCGCTGGACTACAACTATTCGCCTGCGGAAACATTTCAACAAACCGGTAGGGTTGCGGGACGTTCAAAATCAGGAAGACCCTCCTGTGGCAAACGCAAGACGTGCGCCTTCTCGTTGACGCACCGATATGGCATCAGGGCAGTTTGACGGCCTTTACAGCCAATCCGAGCAAAAGGCTAAAAGATACAATGCATGGGACAAATACAGTATACGTGTCACGGTATGGCTCGCCAGCACAGTTCATTACCACTGGAGCCAGGCTAAGTTGGCTGGCGCCTTATCTTTGGGGAATCAAAGTTTAGTCACAATGATTGTAAAGTAGAGTAATCAAAAAGAAAAGGTAGCGTTTTGTAAATTGTTGTTGTAACAAGGGCTAGAATGGGGTGCTTCTGGCCAAAAGGGGACGGAAACCAAAGCTCGGTGTTCTTCAGGGTAACCTGAATGCTTCAAGATGTTACGATCTGAATAGCAATTTCCTCGACCTGCCATTTAACCCATTTGGTTAGCCAATCAGAAATTGCGTTAAGTTGGAAAATAAGAATAATTTTGAGAATAAGACTGGGAATATTGTTAAGTATGGTTGGTGAATATAGCTAGATGTTACTTCATGATATTTTGACTTAAAAAGCAATATCTAGAATGGTTGGTGAAGACAGGCACAGAACACTATTTTACGCTTGGTTCATTTCTAAATCTGTGCACAAGGAATTAAGCATTAATTATCAAGTTAATTCTGTATCAGGCGTAACAAGATATTTTCGAGATTTGTAATATTGCGAATGTAGACAATGTACAAAATGCTGAGAAAAGTCGACTGGTAGTCTGGGTTAACCCTTATCCAGCTAAACAAGTTAGATAAAACTTTAAATCCGATACTATACCATCTAACTAGTGCTATTTCAAACTTATTTTTTGGAGAAAACATCTTCATATCGGACTGTGTAGATCCAAGATCAGACTGCACATTCTGTGCAGTCTGATCTTGATCTACACTGTCCGCAAAAGGTCAGCACTAAGCAGTGTATGGGTTAATAGGAGAAGCCAGTTTATTTACACAAAACTGTCTCGTAGATCTTAAAAATGGCGGTTTGTTTTAAAGGATAACACTTAAATAAATCAGCCAAAAGGGCGTATCACCCAGATTCTCTCCCTCACATAGTATTTCTGTTTTACTCAACCCATTATTATACAAAAATAACCTATTACGCCCCTACACAGTAAAGATTGCAGGAATAGCACAAATTCTCTGTGATACGTAACTACTCCTGTATGGACTAGTACCCCATATCCTGCTAAATAGCTGACATGAAACTTTCAAGTCGATAGTAAAAACCCGCAACATTGCTATTTCGAAGTTGTTTTTTGTTTTTGTTGAGAGAGAAATTTCTCCTTATCGGACAGTGTAGATCCAAGATCAGACTGCACTTTCTGTGCAGTCTGATCTTGATCTACAGTGTCCTCAAAAGGTCAGTGAGTCGCGCTTAGCAGCCTAAGGCTTAGTTTCCTTTGTCATTTTAAAAAAAATACGTTTATCTCTCATAAAAGTATTTTTTACCTCGGTCACTTGTACTAGAATAATAATGGCTTGCAACACGCGAAAAGGGGCATTCGGACATTAGGGTAAAGTATCGTCTCGGATCAGCCTGCGCAGTTCGCGCAGGCTGATCCGAGACGGCACTTTACGACTACATTAGATTTTGTGCTGCAGTAGACTTGCGCAAAACAGAAAATTACATTAAAACGAAAAGTGTCGTTTCGGTTTAGCGTGCGTGGACTGCGCAGGCTGATCCGAGACGACACTTTACGCAAATGTCTGAATGCCCCTTTTCGCGTGTTTCAGACCAGATGGTTGTATGTTTAACCCTCTACCGAACGGCAAAATTTCAGATTTTGCCAAATCGAAGTGACCTGCAGATGATAAAGCAGATGTGGCTCAATTTGTGGATCATTTCTTTGAATGGGTAGGAAATATCGTGGGAAAAGGAGAAGATGTTAATTACCAGCATTATCTCCTTTTCCCACAATGTTTTCGAAAGTCTTCCTCCTCAAGTTTTTTTTTTTCTTTAAACTCAGGATTGTGTAGTAAACGATGAAATCAGCCTGTGCAGTAAGCAGATACATATAGCACCAACTTTACCTCCGAAAGACGACTTTCTGTGGTTGGCAACTATTTCGTAACAAGTAATTTCTGCTTCTGTCACAATGTTTTCACATATATCACATACGAGGGTTATCCGGAGAGTTTGTAGACTCGTATATAGATGCCACGCGCCTGAAAATAGGATGCATCATACCAAGCAAGTTATCATAATTATAATACTGAATTCCTAAATTCCATTGTATCTTACAACCAACTGAATCTGGAGGAAGACTGGCCCATGGCATGCAGAAAATTGACCAATAGCAAAAAGTTCTGACCCAGGTCAGCCAGCACGGCCTGCCAAGACTGCCAAGGCCGACCTGGGTCGATACTTTTTGCAATGCCTTTTCACAGAGCACGGTTCAGCAACGCTTTGGCAAAGGGGGATAAATACACCTCCGTGATGTATTATACTAAACAAGTCATCGCATGATTTGGCCTGCAACACGAGAAAAGGGGCATTCGGACATTTGCGGAAAGTGTCGTCTCGGATCAGCCTGCGCAGTCCGCGCAGGCTAATCCGAGACGGCACTTTCCATTTTTATGTAATTTTCTGTTTTGCGCAAGTCTACTGTAGCACAAAATCTAATGTCGTCGTAAAGTGCCGTCTCGGATTAGCCTGCGCGGACTGCGCAGGCTGATCCGAGACGACACTTTACGCAAATGTCCAAATAGCCCTTTTCGCGTGTTGCAAGCCATTTTGGATCCATTTTGTCTAACAGCCGACTGAATAATGAGGTACACTGGTCCATGACATGCAGATCATTAACCGACATCAAAATGTTGCGAACCAGGTAAGCCTGCGCGAAATGCACAGGCTGACAAGGATCGATACTTTTTGCAGATGCATTAAACCCCATTTTCATAGAGCATGGTTCATAAATAAAGGCATAATATACACTGCTCAAAAGAATTAAAGGATCACATGTCCTGACTTTGATCAGAAGATAAATTTTCTGCTTGTTTACACAAAAGATGTATGGGCTATGCCTGTAAAAGCCGTCTTTTTGATATGCCACACAGGCTTTTAAGAGAACCGGCGGTACCATTTTTCATTCTCGTTTTCATCTTTCATATGATCTGACAAAAATATAAACAAAAGGTTGGAAAAATATGAGTTAATCAATAAAAGAACAAGAAAAACAAATTATTTGGTTTTCTTTTTAACATTGCTTATCAGCACTTAAAATCTAACAAACAAGAAAGGTAATAAGCCATTTTGTCTGGTAAGAATGTAAGTTGATGGTTTTCAGAGCACATAGACTAAATGTTTAACAAAATGAAAGATTTTAATTTTTGGTATTTGTGTGTTCCTTTAATTCTTTTGAGCAGTGTATTAATTCATCCCGATCATCCATATTTTACAAGAAATTTTCAGTCAGCTGCTAGAAATTTTATTCAGGATGTAACGAGTTCACTATTTACCAAAATAAGTCTTGTTGTGTTTTTTAGTTCCTCAGGATGAATAGATGAATAGCGTTTTAAGGCCCGTCGACAACTTAGGTCATATTGGGCGCACTTACTTAGTAAACAATAATGCGAGGTGAAAATAACATACATGTGCAACAACATAAGACAAACATGATAAATGAGGAATGGACGAAACACAAAATGATGCCCCTTTTGTCGCCTTTTACGACATGCATGCTGTCACTTTTGTTCTGCCAGATGAAATGGCAGATGTGACGATCGCGGGACTGCAGTGGTTTATTCTTATACCCCCGATTAAACCACACGGGGTCCCACAGGCCAACTGATTCCCATTCCAAATCCTATTTACATCGAGAAAAAAATACAGGATTTGGAATAAGAACTACCCAGCCTGCTGCAATCCTACGAATTACGAGGAAAGCAGCCGTTTGTCTCTAATTTTAGTCGTCTTCTACGACATGCCATAGAGAAAGGCCGAGGTCCTATTCTATAAATTAAAAAAACCCGGGACCCCACGGGGATAGTTCCTCAGGAAGATGGCCTTTGAAAACACTATGGGAAGAGGAGAAAATACTACTTATCACCACCTTCTCCCATCATCATAATATTTTCTACACTTTCAAAGACTAATTCCATTATTTGAGCAACATTTATCATCAGCAAAATCTTTCAATATGGGCGAAATTAATTTTGTGTCATGTAGTCACCAGACGACAAAATATCAGGCTTGTTCAAATTGAAAGCAGCTGCAGACGACAAATTGAACTTGACCCAAATAATGATATTTGTCTCTGAAAGTGTAAAAGTGTAAAAAAAAAACATTGTGGGAACCAGCATTTTCTCCTTTTCCCACGATGTTTTCAAAAGCCTTCTTCCTCAAGGTCATTTAAACATGGGATTATTAGAGAAAGTGTTACGAGAAAGTGATGCTGATATAATCAGAAAACGATCTGTTTCATGACCACCCAATTGTGCAGCCTGTCTAAAGTAATAAAATATTTGTTTTCCTGGCGAGAAAAAAAACAACATCAAAATGACATGTTCATCATTTTAAATCTTTATTTATGAAGTTACATAACTAACATATATCACAGATATCGTGATTTGCGATAGTTAATAAATTTTCAAACTTGACAAGTCTGGCTATATGTGCAAAACAAAATACATCTAAATCATTAAAAAAAACTTATGATAAAACGATTTCTGCTTAGCGTGGACAAAAACCTCGAAATTGTAAAAACCGAGAAGGGCCAACAAGTTAATTCTTATCATGATTTTTTTTACGTTTACGCCAAATTATCGAAAATTCACCATGCATGTGATATTTAATGGACGACAAAGTTTTAGAATTGTGAATATTGAACGCATTTGTACAAGGTGTTTCATAATGCATGTATAATTATGTTACACTTTCAATTATGCCCAAGGTATATTGTTTATAAAGGTAGTAAAATGTAATTTATACCGTTTAGTAAGATAAAGAATACAGTTTCAAGACAGGCATAGCATGTAAGGTAACATTCAACAGTAAAGGTGGCAAACACCATTTAAAACATAAATCGATTTACATTTAATGTTCAAAATGACGTCCATTATTTCATGATAGTGCATTTAGTCTCTGCATGAAATTCGCTTTAATCGACCTGCGCATCTAGGTTGTGATCTGTCTCATCTCTGGAGCTAATGATGCCTTAAGCTTATTTGTTATCTGAGACTGGACTTTTTGCGCATTGTATGAGATGCTTTGGGTGTGAGCGATGTAATTCAGTGTTTCTTCTTGAAGACAGTAATGAAGGCGCTGCAACAATGACAAGGTACAATATTTGCAGCTCTTTCCATGAAGCAAAAGTTTATGCTTGCACTTTCTGGTAAAGTATCTTCTACTAGAGGTAATGCGGTTTCATCAAGATGTTACAACACTACACACAGCCCATAGCGTATTGGAATGGTTTGAAAGAAATTTTGATCCAAGGGTGATCTTGAAAACAGAGCGGCCATGAGCCCTTCACTTGCCGGACATTATCCCATTGGACTTTTTCTGTGAGGTTATGAGGATAATGTGCATAAAGTCCAGCTTTAAACCACAGATGACCTCAATAGTTCCACAGATGACACTGATTTATAAAACCCAAATTTTAAGATTGATGAAAGCGAATTTTATGACGGGACCGAATGACATGCGACGTAAAATGGACGTAATTTTAAATATTTGATGTAAATCGGTGCATGTTTTGAAAGGTGCTAGCCGCCTTTATTGTTAAATGTTACCTTACGTACTGTACTGTACATGTGATAAAACTCTATTCTTAGAATGATCAAACGGTGTGAATTTTAGTGCGTTACCTTTATAAATAATACAGCTTAGGCATATTTGAAAGTCTAACATATAATATTATCATGAAACACCCTGTACATGAGAAGTTCAAATTATGCGGTATGTCTTTGATCAGGAAAAAAAATGACTGAAAAGAAGAGAATGATTTTTCTTCTTTTTCTACAATACTTTCAAAGCTGTCTTTTTCTCCAGAGTCGTTAAACTCTTAATAGTTCGGTAAGAGGTTAAAAAATATTTGGAGATGATCATGAGCATTCACAAACATAGGCATTTTTCCCCTTTTTTCTATAAGTTCTAACTGCTCACATGAGCAATCAGAATCGCAGAGCTGCACTTCAAACGATTACTATCTATAACCTAACCAAAAAGCGCCAAATATATGAATTTCAATGAGTGTGATCCTTCTGGCCACAATATCTTAGCATAGCCAACACTGGAGATTTAAGGTCAGACCGTGTGAAATCCGTGGTTGTGAGATAGAGCGTCAGCCTCATAACCATAAGGTCCCAAGTTCGATACCCTGGAGCGGGTGTCAACTTTGGGACTGTCCATTGGCCCCCAAAGTCGACGAGAGATTAGTATAAGTTGCTAGAATTTGTTTCTCAATCGATGTAAAAATAAGTATGTTTAAACTAAACTAAGATCAGACCGTGCCTTTTGTACAGTATTTTCTTGATCTACATTGGCTGCACAAGTGTCTTTGATGTGAAAGGGGTTAAAAAGCAAAACTGGAATCCCAAATCGAACCTGTACTATAGCATGTCATGCATTGCCATTGCTCAACTGACAAAGAGTTTCAAATAGTTCTCCTGGCCCGCGTAGAAAATTACTCACGCCCATACTGCTATTTTTTAGCCAATCAGGCTTCGACCAGGGTACTAAAAATCAATGTCTGTCCGAGAATTAATTATCATTACTTTTTTTTTTCTTTTCTTTTATACCCTAAGAAAATACCATGTTTCGATTTAATCAGCTAAGGTATCACAACAGAATCTAAAGAAAGTCTACCTGAGGATCGCTCATATAAAATATTGCTGAATTACAAATAAAGACAAAAAAAAAGGTACTCCTACAGCGATCATGACGTTTTCATGAAAATCAAATTTACCAGCAAATACAAAAGAGATAAACTGAATGACCATTTGGCCTTATCCAATCACGCACCTTTTAAATAGCAGATTTCTGAATAAAATGTTTTGTCAGCTCTTTAAGTTTTTTCGCCATGGCAGTCCTTCATCAACAGATTTATTTTGTTTCAAGAAAGTCTAAAAAGGATAATGGTAGGATCATCTCTAAGAAGACCGGATAATATCACTTCGGTTTTGTTCGAGGAGAACATATTAAAACACAAAAGGAACCATGACTAACACTTACTCATATCATAAGCTCGCTGGCCTGTGACCAGAGAAGCCACAGAATACTATAATAATAAGTGGCCTGCAACACGCGTAAAGGGGCATTCGGACATTTGCGGAAAGTGTCGTCGCGGATCAGCCTGCGCAATCCGCGCAGACTGATCCGAGACGACACTTTACGACTACATTCGATTTTGTCTTAGAGTAGACTTGCACAAAACAGAAAATTACATAAGAACGGAAAGTGTCTTCCCGGATTAGCCTGCGCAAGCTGATCCGGGATGACA
The DNA here is from genome assembly GCA_946811185.2 of Hippopus hippopus. Classification (NCBI taxonomy): domain Eukaryota; kingdom Metazoa; phylum Mollusca; class Bivalvia; order Cardiida; family Cardiidae; genus Hippopus; species Hippopus hippopus. The sequence goes on from OX328097.1 coordinate 36,760,542, forward strand.
CTTTCCGCAAATGTCCGGATGCCCATTTTCGCGTATTGCAGGCCAATTTATTATCCTCAGTGCTATCTGACAACGGACATTTTATCACAATCTTGCAATGATCATGGCATCTACGACTTCATCCTTCAAGATTTCTTGTTTTTCTGGTTTCTTGGGCGGAAGTATGAGTAATGCATTCGCCATGTTGACACTAAGCAGTCGACTGCTAATCTGGTTTCCGGTACTCCTTGCCACAGGAACTAGTGAGTCTGTCTCCCAGGTTAAAACAACACGATGGTACTCTGGCCGGGGATCAAGTCGTATAACAGAATCAACCTTTAACGTAGAAATTTATGGTCATAAAATTTCACTACTGACTAACTAGCAGATCAGCAAACCTTGTAATGAAAAATCTAAGATCTCAGTTGCACTAAGGTTGTGTATTTTGCATTTTCAAATTTGTTATTGTCTAAATATATGGGAAGGAAGCAGGCAGTGTAGACTGAAGATCGCACAACACATTCTGTACTGTCTGATCTTGATCTCCGTATCCGAATAAGAAGGGAGAAATCGAGTTCTGCACTATAAGGGTTAAAATTAATATTTCAACAGACATACCATTTCTACAAAGTATTTATTTCATCGGAAAAAATATATGAGCCATGCTCTGTGAAAAGGGGGCTTAATGCATCTGCGAAAAGTATCGACCCAGGTCAGCCTGCGCAGTCCGCGCAGGCTGACCTGGGCCGAAACTGTTTGCTATTGGTCAATTTTCTGTATGTATGAAGACCAGTCTACCTCATGATTAAGTTGGTTGTGAAAAGAAGTGGCTATTACGGACCCATAAGTATTCGATGGTTTGCTTGGTATGATGCATCACGAAGATGCATTAAGCCCCCTTTTGCCAGACCATGGCTCATATATAAACCATCCTCTAGCAAAGGGAGGCTTAATGCATCACCGTGATGCATTATAGCAAACAAGTCATCATATAGTTATTGATCCATAAAAACCAGTTTTATTTCATGCTTCCCGGTAGGATATCGAGAAATAGCAGTGAAAATATTTTTCGATATTACACGGGTACGACCAGTGAAAATACCGATTTTTATATTCTAGTTACCTAGGTAAATTGCGCGCAGAACCAGATGGAAATATGACGTCATTTACCTTACATTTTTCGCGCTTGACGTAATATTGTCATGCGTTGCTATGCGCGAGGGGTACGTCACGGGGAATAATTGAAAAGAACTGTACTGGATTTTGCTAAAGCTCCTCCAAGAAAGGGTTAAAAGCATGAAATTAATAGAATATTTGTATTTTTCGGTGAAAGATCGAAATTTATTTCATCGAGTGAACACCATCGGTAATATTTTCACTCGTGGCGCGAATATATGCGCCACGAGTGCAAATATTACCGATGGTGTTCACTCGATGAAATAAATTTCGATCTTTCACCGAAAAAAACAAATATCCTCTATTTATTTCATGCTTTCCGGTAGGATATCGAGAAATAGCAGTGAAAATATTTTTCGATATTCCACGGGTACGACCTGTGAAAATACCGATTTTTATATTCTAGTTACCTAGGTAAAATGCGCGTGACTCACAACCGAGATTGAAATATGACGTCATTTACCTTACATTTCTCGCGCTTGACGTAATATTGTAATGCGTTGCTATGTGGAGGGGGTACGCCACGGGGAATAACTGAAAAGAACTGTACTGGATCTTGATAAAGTTTCTCCCAGAAAGGGTTAAAAGCATGAAATAAATAGAATATTTGTATTTTTCGGTGAAAGATCGAAATTTATTTCATCTCGTGAACACCATCGGTAATATTATCACGAGTGGCTGCGCCACTCGTGAAAATATTACCGATGATGTTCACTCGATGAAATAAATTTCGATCTTTCACCGAAAAATACAAATATCCTCTATGTCTTACAACCGACAGTATCATGAGGTACGAGACTTATTGTTGGACATGTAGAAAATGGACCTCTAGCAAAAAGTTTCGACACATGTCAGCCTGCGAGGACTGCGTAGGCTGACATAGGTCGATACTTTTTACAAATGTATTAAGCCCCCTTTTCAAAGAGTACATATAAATATATCATGTACATTCTAGCTAATTTGTTTGCATCGACTAATGATGTTCGATCAATTCTAGTAAATGAAAACACAAAATTTAATAAGATAACTTCTGGGTGATAAATAAGATCCGAAAGTGGCCATTAATGAAAAAAAAAGAACTTTAACGAATAAGTAATCGATTAATAATGGATAAGAGACTAAACCGACAATAAAATGATGGCGCCACTTTGGATGACATATCGATAAGCAGTAACGATGTAAGTACGATAGAGTTTGAGGAGTGTTGTGGTCTGCGTGAGAGACGTTACTATCGTGATGTGGCTCTACAATGGCCAGAACTATCATCACAAAACTTCAGTGTTATGTTAAGTCGGTATTCACCAACAATTTTAATTCTTGTCTAATTCTAGCTTTTGTAAATTTCAAAGTAAGTCTATTTCTGACTGGCTAAAAGAAACCTTTAACCCTAAACATTACTGGGCAATGCCCTGCCTCCCCCTGCTTACCATACGCCTGACTCAGAGTAAGACATACATCCGACCAGCGAACCTAAAATTCAATTTGGTAAGATAATTCGTTGACATAAGACCGCTCAATCATTAATGGCAGTGTTTTAAACCTTTGCAAGGCTCACTAACCTTTGCTTTGATGATCGTTCTTTTAGCGTCTTCTACTCCCGCCATTTTATTGACAGCGGCTATGACGTAAAGGTTGCACGTCACAACAGCGGATACCGGATTTCCGGGTAACCCAAAGAAAAGTTTTTTCTTTCCATTGTACGTCAGAGTTGCGAAGGTCGTCGGCTTCCTGAAATATTAACAAGTAAAAAGGCTAATCAATTTACAAATTCGACTTTTTTTTAACTCCCTGAAGTCAAATATATTCTAAAGCACGACTGGCACAGGAACGACTGACAGTAATACCCAGGTGCTGCATTTATTTCATTCCAGTTACAAGCAGCATTTCTTTCTGGAAGCTTTCTTCAAAATGGTCGTAAAAAACAACGGATTATTTTGTAAAGGGATTAAATACTCATCCTTCTGCGTCGGAGTTTGTTTTTATATGCATTTTTGTAATCATCCAAAAATGGGAAACGAGTAAAAGATTAGACGAAATCCAAATTTGATCTTTTGGGCAACATAAAACTGCAGCTGTGTCAACATTTTTTTCGATATTTTTATAAATCTTAAGTCTCTCCAAATACTTCTACTCTGGGACAAACGCATCAACTCCATACAACACGGCAAAAGTTTAGACTTTTCCAAATTTAAAAAGCATTTGCAGACGACACAGTCATTGTTACTCAGTAATTGAAATTTGTTTTTGAAAGGGTAGAAATTGTTATGGTAAAAGGAGAAAATGCTGGTTAACAGCATTTTCTCCTTTTCCAACAATGTTTTCAAGTCTTCTTCTTTTCGGTCGTTAAAACACGGCATTGTTTGTAAGAAGATTATTTTAACTCGACCTCTTTCGACGGCTTAACTCTTTACCAAACGACAAAATTTTACGCTGGTCCAAATTGAAAGCACTTGCAGACGAGAAACTAAACGTAACTCAAAAATTGAAATTTGTTTCCAACAGGGTAGAAAACATTGTGGGAAAAGGAGAAAATGCTGGTTACCAGCATTTTCTCCTTTACCCACCATGTTTTCAAAAGCTTCTATCTCAGGGTCTTAAAAACCAGGGATTGTTTGGTAAAGGGTTAAAATAAAATCCTATGAAACTCAAAATACAATCCAATAAAATCCAGAGAGATTTTTATCTTATAGGCTTGAATTAAAAAGGGTACGACATTTACAGAAATCTATAAGAAGAAAATACTCAATTTAATATCATCAACTTTAAAAAACAAATGAATCTAAAGACTTTTTATTTGTTTCAAAATATGAAAACCCCGAAAGAATTTTCAAATCTCATAATAAAAAGAAAATAGCGAATGTCAAAAGCCGTTTTCTGATGGTACATGCTAAGAGTTTCTACTTTTTCGGCGTAGCTGAATGTGCTGGCTTTTGACCTACTTTTTGGTATTGAATGAATAGAAATTTATAATTGGTCCAAAATGTAGAAGTCAAGAGAATACCTTTTTATTGATATAGAAAAATACTGCCTCTCTATTTTTCCACAGTGTTTTCACATGCCTTCTCTGTCAAGGTCATGTAAACATGGAATTGTTTGGAAAAGCAAGCAAGCAAGCAGCCATAACCCTACTTATAGGCATGTATGAACATGCCCTTTCTCGCTAGCATTTCTGTATTCATTTCAGTAATGACAACGTTACCGTGTTTTGCAAACAATTTTGGCTCTGAAAATTAGAAGAAAATATTTGCTGGGCTATGTGGTACTCATTCTACAGGCCTGCTTCAAATTCAGATACTGTGGCACGCTCTGTGTAAACATACAGACCTAAACGTCGTGGGTTCGACCCTCTACCAGGGTAGGTCGTGCTGTTTTTAAGAACTTAATAACACATACTAAGAAAAATTTAATCTAAATGCTCAGGCAACTTGATGGTTGGGTCCATTAAAAAATGTGGAAAAGAGAATCGTACAGTGAAATCAACAAAGAAAAATTAAGTACGCTATTAATTAAGAATGCATAAACGAGTATACAAATACATATAGATTACCCAGGTTTCATGAAAACTCGGCCGAAATGTACCTCGGCCCCAAGATCTGTGACCAGGACGTGTCGTAAAAGATCCTGAAATAGAATGTGTGTGTGTCAATTATGTTATTTTTTTTAATCAATTAAAATAGTATAAAGGAACATTTGCCCCTAGCACTTAACAGACCATTTGACAGACAATTCCGTGTTTTTAACGACTTTGATGAAGAATACTTCTGAAAACATCGTGGAAAAAGGAGAAAATGCTGGTAACCAGCATTTTCTCCTTTTTCACAAAATGTTTTCGTCACTATATGGCTAAATCCAATCAATTAGGCCATAGTTATCTTCTTGTCTGCATCTGCTTTCAATTTGGATTAGGTCTAAAACTTTGCCATCTGTCAAAAGAGTTAGTATCTACCCCTCCTTATACAGCGAATGAACTGACCATTTCAATACTTTACGTTTATCATGCTTCTCTTTAGGTACGTCAATTTACCAAAATGGAGCCCAAAAGAATGTAAAACAACCATTTGAGAACCTGAATGGACAAAAACTTGGGTTCAAAAGATACTCGAAGGGCGGGATACTGAGGAACAAGGAAAGATATGAAAAATGCTTTGACTCATTCCGCGCCAAATAATGGTGTTTTTCGCCGTTTTCAACATTATTTAAGTCATATCACGGCGACAGCTCAAGTATTCATGTATTTCTTGGGTTTCACCAGCACTAGTCAAGAGCTCTGCGGCATCTTGCCCAAGGACACTCCCACGCAAAAACCCAGCCGATCAGGTAGAGCTCGAACCAGGGGCCTCCAGGTTACAAGTCCACTGAGCCACTCAGGACCCTCTTCAACCTTCTGAAACTCAGAGAGATGTTCATCTTAAAGGCTTGAATAAACAAGCAGAAGGTATAGATTAAAGATCAGACTGCACGTTCTGTGCAGTCTGATCTTGAATCTATGCCGTTTGCCAAAGCTCTGTATTCGCTGAAAGGATTAGTCAAAAAGAAATAGAAAAGAAAAACCTATCCTTTGTGTTCAATAAAAGTGTAGTTTTCTGTATTTCTCATTAAAATCTGGACTTACTCTCTCTCCCATGGATACACCACCAGTCGTTATGATAACATCGGCTTTTTCCAGACCGGATTTAACCAGGGCTAAAAGAGCGTCGGGTCTGAAATGGATTTTTTATGCGTTGCCATGCACGGTTTGACTTTCATTGGTAATAAGTATTGTTCACCATGAATGCATGTATAAAGCAAAATCAATAGCTCAGAAGTTGTTTTCTGGAAATCCTGGCTCGATCCTCGTATGCAGCGCTGGTACAGTGGAAGCCATCTCCAAAGAAGATCTGCAGAACCGTCACTAAGTATTGGCGAAATCCAGGAAAGATTATAAAATAGCTAGCTTTCGCCGTTATGTTACTAAGCGTCTGTTAAAAGCTGCGTTCAAGACCATTCATACAAAGAAAATTAGTACAAAGAGGCGAATCCGGCCTTGTAATTGAGGATGATATCGAGATTAAAGAAATTCGACAATTGATTTAGATTAACCCTTTCGGCGCCTTAGGCGAAAACAGTGACTTTTGCTGACGGCATAGATCAAGATCAGACTGCACGTTCTGTGCAGTCTGATCATGATTTATACCGTCCGCTTGAGTAGTCAAGCCTATACAATCAAAATCTTTGTAAGTTTCAATGGATTGTATTTAGAGCCGTCGAAAGAGGTCGAGCTTATTTATTTGGCGCTGTTCAAAAGAATTAATTGTTTGCTAGACGATACAAGTTTGGACTTGTCTAAATTGAAAGCATTCGCAGACGACAAATTAAACGTGGATAAAATGGCCTGCAACACGCGAAAAGGGGCATTCGGACATTTGCGTAAAGTGTCATCTCGGATCAGCCTGTGCAGTCCGCGCAGGCTAATCCGAAACGACACTTTCCGTTTTTATGTATTTTTCTGTTTTGCGCGAGTCTACTGTGGCACAAAATCTAATGTAGTCGTAAAGTGCCGTCTCGTATTAGCCTGCGCGGACTGCGCAGGCTGATCCGAGACGACACTTTACGCAAATGTCCGAATGCCCCTGTTCGCGTGTTGCAAGCCAAATTATGGGATTTGCTTATGGAACGGTAGAAGGCATTGTGGTAAAAGGAGAATAAGCTGATAACCAGTATTTTCACCTTTTCCCGCAAGGTTTTTAAAGGCCTTCCTCTGCACGGTCATTTAATCAAGGGATTGTGTTGTAAGGAATTCAGGAACCTTGTACAAGGATATAAAATTGAGAATGAAGGCAAAAACAAGGTAAATAAAGTCTGCAAGACCATAAAAAACTCTTTTTTAATCATAATGATTGGATTAGATATTCATAAATAAAACCCTCGGGAACTTTCACACCTGATGTAATATCGATGAGCAATTATTAAAGATTAAACGTTGAATCAATTTTCGTACGCTCTAGGAATAAATTCACCGTGATTGTTCATTGCCAAAAAATGTAAATATTCCACATGTTACTCCGAAAGACCGGTGTCTCAAAGAGCTTTTACCAGCACCAGGGTCTTCTTTGGCACAATGGCTGTAATCATTTAATTCTGATCCAATACCCGCAAGAACCTTTGGTCAGATAGTAGCGTTCTTGAGCAAGACACTGCAGAGTCTCAGTCTTATACAAGTAAAGTCGACGTGAGTTGACTTACATATCTTAAAAAAAGGCATAAAACTCTTATCTGAACAAATATATCAGTGAAGCCATCTAATTTACTGAAGTTTAAATTTGTATTCCAATCACGGGGTAAAAATCACGGGGTATAGGAAATATAGGTGAAATTTCCTGTTTACAAAATATAAATCTTTACGCCTACATTTGAGCGGAGTGGGGAGTGGTTTAGTGCATCTTCGTGACGTATTATGCTAAGCAAGTCATCATGTAATATTATGGATCATAAAATCCATTTTGTTCAACAAATGATTGATTCACGAGGTAGAGTGGTCCTTGGACATGCATTACATATAAGAAGAGCGTCATAGGCCCTAGAGCGCTCACCTGAGTAAAATCATCTAAGGTTGATAAAACTAAAGAGATCCTGGTTGCGATGATGTAAAACACAAGAGTTTAAGTGACCTACTTTTTGACCAACTTGACCAATTTTTAGCTTATCAGAGACATCGTCAAGACAGACATTTTGATCATATTTCATGAGTATCAGACTGAAAATGTGGCCAATAGACTCTACTCAATTTTTTTTTAATAAGATTTGGCCCAAAGACCTAATTTTTGATCTGTAGTGACCGAATTTCGAACATGTCTGAGACATCATCAAGACAAACATTTTAACAATTTTTCAAGAGTACCAGACTGAAAATGCGTTCCTTTTTGGATTTTCTCCGTAAGATTTGGCCCGGTGACCTACTCTTTTATCTGTCCGGACCAAATTTCGAACTTGCCTGAGATATCATCAAGAAAAACATTTTTACAATGTTTCATATGTATCATACTGAAAATGTGGCCTCTACATTGCACATAATGTTTTTCTTAGATTTGGCCAAGTGACCTACTTTTTTACATGACGTGACCCAATTTCAAAGTGTTAGAGATATGATCAAGACAATTATTCTGAGCAAGTTTCATCAGTTTCAGACTAAAATATCTGGCTACTATCGTGCACAAATGATTTTTTCTATAATTTGGCCCGGTGACCTACTTTTTGGCCCAACATGGCCCAATTTGCAAGTTATCCGAGATATTATCAAGACATATACTCTGAGCAATTTTCATAAGTATAGGGCTGAAAATATGGCCTCTAGAGTGCACACAATGTTTTTCTAAGATTTGGCCTGGTGACCTACTTCTTGATCCGACATGACCCAATTGGTCAGAGATATTTTCACAACAAACACCTTGACCAATTTTCATCAATATAGGCTGAAAACGTAGCCTCTAGAGTGCACACAAGATTTTTCTAAGATTTGGCCCGGTGACCTACGTTTTGAACCAAGATGACCCAATTTCGAACACGGATATTATAAAGACAAACCCCGACCAATTTTCATGAGTATCTAACTGAAAATGTGGCATTTGGAGTACACACAAGGTAATTGTTGACACCCGGACGACGCACGACGTACGACGGACACAGCAAGATCCCAAACGCTCACCTTGAGCACTTTGTGCTCAGGTTAGCTAAAACTGGAAAGAGTTTCGACCCATATAAGCCTGCACGGACTGCGCTGGCTGACATGGGTCGAAACGTTTTGCAGATGCATTAAACCACCCTTTTCACAGAGCATACCCACAAACATTTTTTTGATTTTTTTTTTCAATGTATTTCCTTTTCGTTTTTCTTGTTGTTGTTGTTATTTATAAATTTAGGCTGTGTGATACCTAGTATAAAACAACAAATGGTTTGACAATATAATCGACTACATGTACTTACGTATCTTTGGCTATTCCAAGATCCAAACAGTTATATCCATGTTCCCTGAGTAAAGCAAGAAGTGATGTCCTGTTAGTATCTCGTATACGACCTGCTGTCAAAGGTTCTCCCGGATTCACCAGCTGTGAAGTTCCAAATAAGGAAAAAAAAAAAGATAAAAAAAAAATTGACATATAATGATCATAGCCCTCTTTCTTCCACACTGAAAAATTTCTAAGAACAAGAGCAACGCATGCGGGTGTCAACGCTCGACTGTAGTTGCTCTTAGAAATAGATTGATTTTCAGTGAAAAATTTAAGTCCAAAAAAGGGCATGACTAAAAATATTTTGATGGTTACCTGCCCTACTGGTATGGCGTCCCTTTTTGATAGTTAACAACTTGTCTGAGTTTGAAGTAAATATCTGTAGTAATGATAGAAACATTATAAAATGTGGAAGCTTTTGCATGACGATGACGCAAGCATCGACAGTGCTATAACAATACCTTGACATTTTCTTCGAAAACAGCCAAGCTAAAAAAAAAAAGGTTAATAGGTCCTCTGTCGCTCATTCAAAATATTTTATGTAACTCATAAATGTCATTTACATTCTAAGATTTTCAAAGAGCAAGAAGAGATATGATTTGTCAAAGGAAAAAAATAAAAGCACCGCTTGTGGGTGCCGACGCTCGACTGCAGTTGCTTGATTTTTCAGTAAAATTCTAAGTTGAAAAAGGGGCATAACTGTGTAAAAAGTAATTTGATGATTATCTGCCTGTTGTATTGGTTCCCCTTTTGACAGTTAATAACTTGTCTGAGTTTGAAATATATATCTTCAGTAATATTAGAAATATTACAAAATGTCAACGATTTTGCACGACGACGCCGACGACGGCGCAGCGGAAGCTACGACAATACCTCGACGTTTTCTAATAACTCGCTTGGTGGAAGACTGCTTAACAAAAAGGGCATCTTAAACGAAAGAAAAACGAAAAACGAATCTACAAATTGCTACCTAAATATCTCCTTTTGACCTAGCTTTTGACCCAACATAGTACAGTTTTGTATTTGACCTAGAATAACATACAGACAAACCTCAGGTTTCATAAGGTATTACACCAGTGTGACCTAGTGTTCCGGCTTTTGATCCAACATTGTACTTCAGGAATTAGTTTCCAACCTCAATTGGCTTTCCTACCGAATTTTGTTAACCCTTAATCCGCTGAGCGCGACTCGGTGACCTATTGCGGACAGTGTAGATCAAGATCAGACTGCACAAAACGTGCAGTCTGATCTTGGGTCTATACTGTCCGCTAAGGAGATATAATCCCCCAAAAAATAACCTTGAAACAGTAACATTTTGATTTTTACTATCGGTTTGAAAGTTTCATTTGAGTTATTTAGCAGGTAAAGAGTTAATCAGAATTTACTCTTCTCCATCAGCTACTGAGATGAAAAAGGACACCCGGTAATGTTGCTCGTCATGATGAGTAATTATGAACAGTTCTAATTTTCTTCATTATTGATTTATATTTTTTTGTTTTTTAGAGAAATTTCACCAAACGAAAATTGATTTAAAAAAAAAAATTCTTTAAAATATCTACATGTAAGTAGGTCTGAAAATATTTAAGTCAGTTCGCACAAGCCTCACATATGTCGAAAATTTTTGCTACGAGTAAAATTAATCTTCTGCATGTTAAAGGACCACGCTACTTAATGATTCATCCGAATTGCTTTATGTAATGCATTCAAAAGATGTAATTGAGCCCTTTCTCCAAGAGCGCCCTCATACATTCTAAGAAATCAATACAACTGGCTTGCGTCCTTCATGCTTACCTCATTTCCGGTGGACATCACACCAATTACAGGTTTTCTGTAACACTGTATTCGAGTCACGCCCACTGTTGCTAGGATGCCCACTTCAGAAGGTCCAAGTATTTGTCCTTTTCTCAAAACTTTATGTCCTTTCGATATATCGGATCCTACAGGCCTGTGAATGAAGGGATAGTGGTTTAGGTGCATCGACGGCTACGGCCATTCAACGCGCATGACTCTGTTAACCATGAGACCACCGAATAAACACGACATACATTTCCAGTGTTGGGATAAGACCCGAATCATTGCAATATCAACTTAGCCTTTGTCTATGGTGTTTCAGTAAAGAGGACAGTGTATATTAAAGATCAGACTGCACGTTTTGTGCAGTCTGAACTTGAACTACACTGGCCGCCAAGACAACTATAGTTATTGAAAGGCGCTTTCTGAGTTAAAAGATGGAAATTGTATAAGGCCTGTGCTTATGGCAAAAAGAAAATATAGTTTATCTTATATTGACCCTTTTTCTATAGCAGCAGCAGAAAACTTGGGCAGTCTTTTTTTTTTTTCATGTAAAAAAGCCTTTTTGCAACTGTCAAAACTCTAAGCAAGTCAAACATATATGTAAACAAGCAATTTCGTTGAAATGATATCCCCCGCCGAAAAAATTTACTTGACCGCGTAACTTAAAATCGCTCCCATTTGGCCATTTTGCATCGAATTTAAAAAAAAGTATATCGGCGGAATGGGTTATTGTACACACGTATAAAATTTCACGAAATTCTGTCCAATGATACTGGAGATATTCTCCCGGACGGACACACGGACGGACGGACGGAAGGACGGACGGACGGACAACACTAAAACTATATTCCTCCGCCTTCTGCGGGGGATAATAACAATAATTATGTCAGGGTTTTATCGTTCCTAAAGCTATATTAGCTTAATTTTATTTCACTAGGACAAGGCTTGGACTCTGCAATGCCTTGCCCAAGGACAATTTCACGTGATAAAGGCTGCAAGCGAGGATCGAACAAGGACTTTCTGATTTCATATCTACCACACCCTAAACACCGATTGGTAAAGGACCCGCCATATTTTAATGAATCGTATAAAACCATGTAATAAGATCAATACAAGTACGAGTATAATAATTATAATTGGTTTGCAACATGCGAAAAGGGGCATTCGGACATTTGCGTAAAGTGTCGTACCGGATTAGCCTGCACAGTCCGCGCAGGCTAATCCGAGACGGCACTTTACGACTACAGTAGATTTTGTGATACAGTAGACTTGTGCAAAACAGAAAATTACATAAAAACGGAAAGTGTCGTTTCGGATTAGCCTGCGCGGACTGCGCAGGCTGATCCGAGACGACATTTTACGCAAATGTCCGAATGCCCCTTTTCGCGTGTTGCAGTCTATATAGAGGTTATAACATAAAAAAAAGTTATGTACTATCACTAATGAGCCACGCTCTGTAAAAAGGGGGTTTAATGCATCTGTTAAAAGTATCGACCCATATCTGCCTGTGCAGGCTGTGCAGACTGACATGGGTCGAAACTTCTTGCCACTCGTCAGTTTTCTGCATGTCAAAGGACCAGCCTACTTCATTTTTTCATTTTTTTTTTTTCAGTTTTTTAGACATAATTGATTATATGGAACCATGACTATGTGGTGACCTGCTTGGTATCTTGCATTGCGGGAATGCAATAAACCCCCTTTTCCCAGGGCGCCGGTCAAACCCTCTTCTCCAAGAGCACCGGTCATTTCGGATTTAAATCATAGATTGCTAGCCTTGGTTTGATAAATATGAGCCATGCTCTGCCAAAAGGGGGCTTAATGCATCTCCGTGATCCGTGGTAACAAGCAAGCCATCACATACTTATGGATCCATACTATTCACTTTTTTCAACAACCAACTTAATCATGAGATAGACTGGTCCTTGGACATACAGAAAATTGGCCAATAGCGAAAGGTTTCGGCCCAGGTCAGCCTGCGCGAACTGCGCAGGCTGACCTGGATCGTTACTTTTCGCAGACGCATTAAGCCCCCTTTTCACCGAGCACGGCTCATATAATACTGTGTCAAATGATTTGTATGTAAAGAAAAAAAATATATTGGATGCCTGTTAGTCAAAGGCGTAATCATTAATTTCATTTCATTCATCTAACTCTTTCTAACTCCAAACAACAAAATATTAGACTTTTTCAAACTCAAAGCATTAACAGACGACAATTAAAACGTAGCTGAAATACGAGTACTGGTATTTATCTTAAAATTGGCATAAAACATTGTAGGAAAAGGAGAACATGCTGGTTACCAGCATTTTCTCCTTTTCCTACAATGTTTTCAAAAGCCGTCTTTCTCAGGGTCGTTAAAGACTTAGGATTGTGAGGTCTAAAGAATCAGGTGGCACTTTGTAATTGAGACGATACAGCCGTTGTCGTCGCGGGTTTAACCTTTTCCCTAAAAGGTCAGCCGGACGCAGTGTTTACAAAACTTCCGTCTTCGTAGGGAACTAGTTTCATATTTCTTAATTAACACTTTTGCTGCAAAATAAATGCCTTGAATCCGTTCCATACGACAAAATTTTGGACTCTTCCAATATGACAGCATCCACAGACAAAAAACTTATATTTGTAACATATGGTTTGAGGTAGAAAACGTTTTGGGCAAAGGAGCAACTGCTTGTTACAAACAATTACTACATTTCCCAAGATGTTTTCAAAAGTTTTCGCCCTAAAGGTCGGGCCCTTTGGTTAAGAATTGTACTTTTTCCAAGAAGATGCAAATTCTCTGCCAGTTAATAAAAATATTAGCCATAATACAGAACAGAGCAGCAGACGTAATAAGGCTGAAAGATCTGACTGCATGTTCTGTGAAGTCTGGTTTTGGTCTACACAGTTCGAAGAAAGCTGCTTTGGTCGCTAAAGTAACCGACAGAGCTATTTGATTGATTTTATGGTGTTTAACGCCGTTTATAAGATTATTTCACTTAAACAGCGGCGGCCAATGTACCTAAACAGGCTTTCCTGGAGTTTCTTCTACCCTACTTCGCAAAAAAATTCTTCCTAAGCCAATGGCTGCTTTCCCGCATAACCATCGTCGCAACAATAATCAGCTATGAGATAGGAATGAATTCTGTCTCAACGACTATCATCAATCCTTAGAAAGAAATCCTCTGTGCTGGGGATTCGAACAAGCGACCCCTTGGTGTCAAGCCCTGCACGCAACCGACTGAGCCACCGGGCCCAGCAGCGACAAAGTTAAAGTAACGTTCTGTTATGGATGCCAAAAAGATCTAATGCTACTCAGATCAAGACGCTGATCCATGGCGTAAGGATAAGATTTCCTATCTGAGAACAAATAGAACACTACTTAAAGAATATCTTCCATTTATTGTTCGTTCTTGTAAGTTTGTTTAACTCCCTACAAAATGACAAAATTTGGTTACCAGCACTTTCTCTTTTTCCAATTATGTTTTCAAAGCCCTTATCATAAAACACGGGGTTACTTGGTAAAACTGTAAAATGAATGAAAATGAAAGTTCAATGAGAACGCTGAATGATTTGAATAAAATGAGGAAGTAAGATTCGGAGAAAGGAAAAAAAAAAAACAGTTTTAATACCCAAGAATCTGTTGAAAGCTACTTGTACAAGACCACATAGCTGAAGCATCTCGTTCGGAAAAAAATATAAATATCTAGCAAATTTTAAGGGCTTTTTTAGAAGTTTTGCTGCGAAATAAATTTTCTTGTAATACACTGATAAATACTACAGAATATAGGCTACTTTTCTCTGCAAATGTAAAGAAACTGGACGGTTACATTGGGAGAAAAAAGTGCAAATTTAGCGCTCAAATAACGGCTTGGTCTCTATGCATTCGGTAGCTCCGTCTATTTTTATGAGATGAAATATGACGCAATCGTATTCATTTAACTCTTTCCTAAAAAAATAAAATTTTCGACTCAACCAAATTGAAAGCATATGCAGACGACAAATTCCATACAGATCAAGAGAAAATTTTTGTCTATAAAAGACTAGAAAACACCGTGGAAAAAGAGAAAATACTGGTTACCAGAATTTTCTCCTTTCCCACAATGTTTTCAAAACCTTTCTTTCTCCAGGTCGTTAAGAGTTGGGGTTGTGTGGTAAAGGGGTAAATACGAGGGCCATTCAAAAAATACGTAGACACTGCTGATATTTACACTTATGCTCGATGGAAATTTCTAAAAATTGGTATGGATAACGTGCAATTTAATTCCAGTTCATTATTTAACATGGTTATGATATTCTTACAATTTACTCAAAACTATGGCATCGTACGACATCACATAACCGACCTAAGTTATTAGTAACTTTACATCCCCACAAACCTTTGCAAAATTCTGGCGCAAATTCTGAAAATACCTTAGGGGGCTACGTGGCCTATTAAGGAAATACCGCATAAAAAATATACTTGCATGTGTGTTTTTCTTCTTTATTGACAGCTATGGCCTTTGTCACTTTGGTGATGAATCTTATTTGAAGTTTGGTAACATTATGAAAAACTGAGTAGCCCCTTTAACTCACTGCTGCCGTAAAACGACATTTTCCGCAAGTTCTTTGCACCAGACCACATTCGAATATGATTAATTTTGCTGTCTGCAAATTTCCTTTAATGTGGACAAGTCTGAAATTTTGTCATTTGGTAGAGTTAAAAACAAGAACGGGTTTTTTTTTCAGTTTCGAACCAGTAACCCCAGTTTCTTTCCTGTACACGCCATCAAAAGAAACCATCGTTCCTAGCAATACATCCGTGATTTTTTATTTTAAGTTTCATTCCATCGCGTGACAAACAAGGAAACGAAACCTAAGCGTTCATTTGATTTGTAACCACCGCCAAATCTTGACAGAAGGGCAAAAATGCAAATGGTGTAAATTAAGACCATCCCATGGAAACTGTACCAGCTAATTCACTGAAATAGTATTTTTGTTTGACGTCTGATGAGTGTCGCGTGACTGAATTGGGTTAATTTCGGGCTAAAATCTATCGACAGCTCCCGTTATAGTCGCCAGTCCTATCAGAGACAATCCTCACAGTTGAAATGGGTGTAGCATGCTAATTTGCCCAATGTCATCGAAATTTGACCTAACTTATACATATTTGGTTTGATGTT
This sequence comes from Hippopus hippopus, assembly GCA_946811185.2. Taxonomy (NCBI): domain Eukaryota; kingdom Metazoa; phylum Mollusca; class Bivalvia; order Cardiida; family Cardiidae; genus Hippopus; species Hippopus hippopus. The sequence continues at coordinate 36,776,611 of OX328097.1, forward strand.
CTGAAAGGCTTATAAATCGAACCCATGGTATTGTCTTACATATGAGCCCCACTCTGACAAATGGGGGCTTAATGCATCTCCGTAATACATGATACCAAGCAAGTCATCACATAATCATGGATCCATAATAGCCACTTTTCTTAACAAACAACTTAATCACGAGGTAAACCGGTCCTTGGACATACAGAAACTTGACCATTAGCAAAAAGTTTGGGCCCAGGTCAGCCTGCGCAGTCCGCGCAGGCTGACCTGGACCCAAACTTTTCGCAGATGCATTAAGCCCCCTTTCCTCTGAGCATGGCTCATATCTATTAATAAAGGAGTAACCAATTGAATAAGCTTTTTTATATGCTCTGTGAAAAGGGGGTTTAATGCATCAGCAAAAAGTATCGACCCCGACCCATGTCAACCTACGCAGCTGACCTGTGTTGAAAGTGTTTGCTATTGGTCGAATTTCTGCGTGTCAAAGGACAAGTTTACCTCGTGATTCAGTCGGTTGTTAGACAAAATGGGTTTTATGGATCCATAATCATATGATGATTAGCTTGTTCTAATGCATCATATGGGTGCATTAAACTCCCTTTTGTTAGAGTGCTATTTATACGATAGAGGAAGCCGTATGTAGCTATCCAATTCTCTGGATTCGCAAAGAAGTATGAGCCATGCTCTGGGTAAAGGAGGCTTAATACATGTCCATGATGCATGATACCAAGCAAGCGATCACACACTTATGGATCCATAATAGCAACATTTTTTAACAACCGACTTAATCATGAGGTAGACTGGTCCTTGGATATACAGAAAATTGACCAATGGCGAAAAGTTTCGGCCCAGGTCAGCCTGCGCAGACTGCGCAGGCTGACCTGGGTCGATACTTTTCGCAGATGCATTAAGACCCCTTTTCTCAGAGCATGGCTCATTAATAGCGTTTATCACTGATTTACAACAATTTAATTATTTAGGACAAAAACTCTAAATAGATCTAAGCCACATATAACAACGCAAAAGCTCTTAACACAAAACATCTTACGCTCAGCATATTTGACTTATAACGTAGGTAAGACAGGAAATATCAATCTGAAACTGCCGAAATTGAGCAGAACCTTTTCAAAACCAAAATTTTACAGGGTAACAGATGCAATTTAGGCATATCTAGGAAACTGAAGCCTACCTAACATATCTTGCCATTAAGTCGGCGCGTCACAAGGAAAATTGGAGTATACCTAATGTATTGCCCTAAAGTCGGAGTATTGTAAGGAAAATTGGATCATACCTAATATCTTGCCTACATACATTACAAGGAAACTAAAGCCTACCACAATATGTCTTGCCCTCAAGTCGGAGCATTACAAAGAAACTGTAGCCAACCTACTGTCTTTGCCTAAAGTTGTAGAAATATGCGTTAAAATGAAGCCTAACGATATCTTGCCCTAAAGTCGGAGTATTACAAGTAAAACTGTATACCTTAAACCTTGCCATTAAGTCTGAACATTACATAAAAAGTGAAGCCTACCTAACATCTTGCCCTACAGCTGGAGCATCAGACGGAAAACTGAAACATACCTAATATCTTGCCTATAACACGCATTTCAAGGACACTAAAGCCTATCTCAATATATCTTGCCCTGAAGTCGGAGCATTACAAGGAAACTTAAGCCTACCTATTGTCTTTCCCTTAACAGTCGTAGCCATTATTTCGACGATGGTTATGTAGGAAAGCAGCCAGTGGCTTGGAAAGAAAATTGTGCTGAGTACTGGTAAAAGAGACTCCAGGAAAGGATGGATAGGTGCACTGGCCGCCGCGATATAACTGAAATAATGTTGAAAACGGCGTTAAACACCATACAATCATAATCATAAACAGTCGTAGCAATATGTGTAAAACTGAAGCCTACCTAATATCTTGCCCTACATCAGGAGGATTACGAGGAAACTGGAGAATACCTTATATCTTGTCCTAAAGTTGGAGCTATCATGATTTTGATCTCTTGTTCCTGTGTTCCGTCCTCACTACTACGCACTAGCACTGTGTCCTCGACCTGAACAACGGCATCTGCACCCTCTGGTACTGGTGCCCCGGTATTAATTCGAACACAATACCCGGAAACAAGTTTTCCACCAGGCTGAAATGAAAAGGAAAAGAGGAATTAAAAATTCACATACCTTTATCCCTTTGGTGGTTTAGCGCGACTCAACGCGCTTTTGCAGACAGTGTAGATCAAAGTCAGACAGATTATAATGTGCGGTAACAGCTTGAACTGTTAACTCGTTACATGTGTATCTGGACGTCTACATGAAATTTCCATTGTAAAGACAGCGCCAGTCCACACGTCCGTGCAAATGTGGTCTTGTTCTTCTTTTCGAGACCCAAACAAGATCATCGCACCTAGGTTCCAACGATTGAATGCAATTGCTTTCTCAGTGTAAGCACCAAGTCGGAGAAAAGGGGCATAACGTAAATAGAGATAATATGAGGGTTACCTGTCCATCTGGATTGAATATGCCTTTTGACAAATTAACAACTAGATGAATTTGAAGGAAATATAATATCTTCAGTAATAACACATTTAGCAGAAAATGTCGACGTTTTGGCACGACGAAGACGAGGCAAACGCAGACGAAGATATGACTCTTACAATACCTTTGTTTTCTTAGATAAAAGCGGAGCTAAAATGGTATGTTTGCTCTGTACAAACTTGGATATAGACAGAATTTCATATTTCAGATGATCGTGTTTTTTTTTACACAGGCACTAGCCACGAAAAAATGAGAGAAAAAAGTCGTACAATCCACTGATACTCAGAAAGAATACGTACAGCGTCGCCAGCAGTAGAATCACCAGACACAAGTCTCGGGCCACCACCGTCTGCAGCTATGAACATAAAAGAAAAAAAATCGGATTAAGTGTTAAGGGAATATGATAAAATCTGCAATGTCTGCTTATTTAGGTTCGCTTGCTGAATTCTGTCGCTGTATTTAGGACATTGTCGTAAGAGCTGACGATCAAATACGACAAATGCTGAGAGAAGTCGGTCTTCTCGGTCATCTACGAAATCTGCCGAGAGTGATTGACGGTGAATATCAGATCCTTCCATACTCAAGATAGCTATATATACCATATTCATGTTTCTATGTTGTTGGACATATCATTTCATTTAGTTGTCATTTTATGCGCGTCTCCGACTTTCTTCTTTTTCATATGAACCTGAAAACACCGAATATTTCCTTACAGACTATTCATGCCATTTTTGTTGTTTAAAATGGTATGTTCACATTTATAGCCTTAAATCCATTCATCACTCTCTATCTTGTGAGAAGACAAAGTATAGAATTACAACATTGAACAGGGAAATAAAGCACACATACTTAAAACTGCATAACCGTCCTTAATGGAGGCCGGAAATGGAGGCAGTGGGTCAGCAGCAAATATGTCTTCTGAAATAACTCGTCCAAGGCCATCTGAAATAATCATAGACGCTAGGTTTTTGTAAATCATTAAAATTCGGTTCCCGTTATCGAAGGCTATACATAGGGAAAATTCTCAAAATACAAACCATTTTGAATTCTCCTCTGCAAATGCTGGAGCATTGGGCCTTTTTCCCCACCAGCCATGTACAGTGGCTTATGTTTTAGAAAATATAATCATCATGAAAGTCTCGGAAGCCTTTTTTCATGTATCATTTTATTCTTTAGAAGACTGCGAGAAACTTTAGACTTGTCCAGATGGAAAACAATGAGTAACAAGAAACTGAATTTAGCTTAATGGATGTAAGTTCTTTCGCAGGATACCAAAAAAATGGAAAAATGAGAAAATGAATTTTAAAGTACTTTTCTTTTTTTCCTACAACGTTTCAGAAGCTTTTCCTAAGGGATCGGTTTTTGTTTTTAGTATCTCAACAGTACCTACTTTTTACCTTATATCTGACGGGCATTCAACATTTACTTGGGCGTCCTTCAACAGTTATATCATAGGGGTATTCAATAGTTGTATCATAGCATTCTACAGTTAGATCTGGGCGTCGTTCAACAGTCATATCATACCGGCGTTCAGCAATATACCTGAACGACGTTCAACAGTTATATCATAGCGGTATTCAACAGTTATACCTGAACGTCGTTCAACAGTTATGTCATAGTAGCATTCAACAGTTAGATCTGGGCGGCGTTCAATAGTTATATCATAGCGGCATTCAACAGTTATACCTGGCCACCGTATAACAGTTATATCATAGCGGCATTCAAAAGTTGGATCTGGGCGCCGTTCAACAATTATATCTAGGCGACGTACAACAGTTCTATCTGGGCGACGTTCAACAATTATATCTTGGCGACGTTCATAAATTATATCTTGGCGACGTTCAACAGTTACATCTTGGCGACGTTCAACAGTTCCATCTGGGCGCCGTTCTACAGTTCTATCTGGGCGCAGTTCAACAGTTCCATTACGGCGCCGTTTAACAGTTCCATTACGGCGCCGTTCAACAGTTCTATCTGGGCGACGTTCAACAGTTCTATCTGGGCGCCGTTCAACACTTCTATCTGGGCGCCGTTCAAGTTCTATCTGGGCGCCCTTCCACAGTTCTATGAGGGCGCCGTTCAACAGTTCTATCTGGGCGACAACAGTTATATCTTGGCGGGATTCAACAGTTATATCAAAGCAGCGTTGAAAAGTTGCATCACTGTGGCATTTAACACTTATGTCTGAGCAGTGTTCAACAGTTATATCATGGCGGCGTTTAACAGTTGTAGCTGGGCGGCATTCAACAGTTATCACTGTGGCGTTCAACGATTATGTCACAACCGCGTTTAAAATTTTTATCACTACGTCAAACATCGGTTATGCCAAGGCAGCATTTAACAGTTATGTACTGACGCATTCAACACATATGAGCCGTGTTTTGTGAAAAAGAGGCTTAATGCATTTGCAAAAAGTATCGACCCAGGTCAGCCTGCGCAGTCCACGCAGGGTGGCCTGGGCCGAAACTTTTTACTTTTGGTGAATTTTCTTTAGGTCAAAGGACCAGTGTACCGTATGATTCAGTCGGTTGTTGCAGAAGACGGATTTGATGGATCCATGATTACATGATGACTTGCTTGGTATCATGGATCACGGAGATGCATTAAGCCCCCTTTTGACAGAGTATGGCTCATTTATATAATGGTGACATTCAACAGCTGCATCCTGATGGTGTTTAACAGTTATATCATGGCGACGTTTAACAGCTATGGTCCGGTGCCGTTACACAAAATCAAGGCGGTGCTCAAAAGTAATGTCACGACGGTGTTTGAAAATTGTATTTTTTGGGGGGCTCAACAGTTATATCAAGACGGCACCATTAATCTATTAACTGATCCATTGATTGGTTGGTTGGTTGGTTGGTTGGTGGGTTGGTTCATTGATTGATTCATTAACCGACTCACTAATTGATTGATCGATTTATTTTCGCCGCTTTTACCGTAACTTCAGTCATATAACGGCGACACCTCACTCATTCATATGCACGAGTCGGGGCTCTCAGCTGTCTTTCTCAATGATACTCCTACTAAATACTCTGCGCGTCGAGTGAGGATCAAATCCGTGGCCCTCGGATCGCCAATCATACAACTGTGTCATGTAGTCCCTCTCTCCCTACTGTCGCAATGACATTGATTAATCCTTTGAACGAGTTTTAGTTGAAGCAGGAGTCTTAATTAAGTCAGAATTTGTCTGCTACAAAAAAAGAGATTGTGTAAATTTGCCGAGCAAAGTCATTTATCTCCAAATGGCATAAAACAAGTCCCAAATTCACCTCTTTTTCATGATCTATTGACACACTTTTGAAAATCAGAGTAAAAACAAATTAACCTTTTATGTGACTCGTCTTCGTGTTTTATCCCTCCGCAACTAGATCTATTTTCAGAGCTCTCCGAACACATTATGCTATAGACCTCTCATGTTTCGAGGTTAACAACTTGAAGAATATTTACACGGAAGTTTGCATCACTTACGTAATGAGAATAGTTAATTCGAGAGATTCTTCAAATAAACATGAATAAAACTGAAATTAAAAAAAAAATGCGTAACGAAATTTGTCATTTCGTTTTGCATTTGCCATTTTACACAGAAATAAAAATAAATTACTCGACGGATGTTCTTCACCACACACCATGGCTTGTTCTCGGAATAAATGCCATACGCCCTCTTAGTTTTTATTCAAATCGTACCATTTAAAAGTATGGAAAGTATTGTAAAGGTAAAAATCTTTTATACTATACGGTTGGTCTAAGTGTTAGTCACTGGCAGAAAAAATAATTTCAAGAGAAGGTCAAAAGTTGCTGGGTCACTCTATCTTTTGTTTACTTTTTACCTGGTTTTAAAATTCATCTTTCTGCCAGCAACTAACACTTGGACCGACCGTAAAATAACAGATTGTTATAATCAGAATATTTTTCCATACTTATAAAAAAGGTATGATTTGACTTCAACTGCATTTTAACACCCGTATTGTTTACTTTATGTAGCTATTGGGCCTTTAAAGGGGGGGTGGTAAAAAATCATCAAGATTAAGTGCAAAAAAGAAATCGAATTATTAAGAAATCGGTGTTTGCAAACTGATGAGGTTTTGTTTAATGAAATTCCATCATAAAGATAGCCCACACCAAAAACGATAAAGATTGCAGAGAGATGCACGCGAACAGTAGGGAGTGAGTAAAGTATCAAATAATTATGGAGTTAAAAAGTAGCATCGGAACGAGCAAAGTATTTCGAAACAATTCGGCGTAAATTAAAGCTCTGCAAGCCTTTTTTTTTTTATTACTTAAGGACAGGGCACCCTAATGGGATTCGTGTAACATCGCCTTTCATCGTACGGATTCGGCTAAGACTCGGGTAATCCGTAATCGATGCCGGGAACCAGCATCTATCGGCCGATCGATTATGGGTTACCCGAGTCTTAGCCGAATCCGTACGTTTTGGGGCGATGAAAGGTGATGTTACAGGAATCCGCATTAGGGTGCCCTATCCATAAAGACATCCATGCAGTATGCAAATTACCTGACAGCTTATTACCATATTTCGGGTCTCTAAGTAGGGTTTTCCGTCATTGTCCTCATAATTAAAGCTTCAGTAATGTAAAGAACATTCCGATGACTTATCTAAAACTATTGTCTATTTGACGCCTTTTTTCTTTTATAAAAGAGGGAACGGGACTTTAAAACAAGACCTTAGTTTTTTTTTTTGTAAAAGTGTTACTGCATCGGACAGTTTAGATCCAAGATCAAACAGCCGAAAGCTTCTTGAATCGCGCTTAGCAATCTACGTGTTAATTCCAAATGGCTAAAAAAATCCAGTTATAAACTCAGTTCGTGATGAAACATTTACAGTATAAGAGTTTTTAGCAAACATGTTCGTTTTATTGGACAATTCTCACCCAGATTTTGCCCATCTAACATTCCTTTAAAGTCGTAAACTGTGAATATTGATAGCAGTTCTGAACCAACATGTTGAATTTTATTCTAGTTGTTTGGTTCAAAATTCCGTACCAAGACGATACAGAAGACACTTTGATTCTTTACCAGACGACGAAATTCGACATGACTTGGCCAGCAACACGCCAAAAGGGGCATTCGGACATTTGCGTAAATTGTCGTCTCGGATCAGCCTGCGCAGTCCGCTTTTATGTAATTTTCTGTTTTGCGCAAGTCTACTTAAGAACAAAATCTAATGTAGTCGTAAAGTGCCGTCTCGGATTAGCCTACGCTGACTGCGCAGGCTGATCCGAGACGACACTTTACACAAAAGTCCGAATGCCCCTTTTCGCGTGTTGCAAGCCAATTCTAATAGAAAGCATTTGAAAACAGCAAATAAAATATGGCTCAAAAAATGCACTTTGTTCTGAAAAGGGTGGAAATTACAGTGCCAAAGGAGAAAGCATTTTCTTCCTTATCTGCAATGTTTTAAAAATCTCTTCCTGTAGATCGTTAAAACGCGGGACTGTTTAGTACAGGGTTAAGTTGATTATACGGACAGTACAGACGCGGACAGTGCCGGTATAAGTCTGTCCCGTCTAAACGTGGATCTATACTCTCCGACATTATGTAAGATATTCGAGCAGAAAGGGCCTAGAACTTGTGCTGCTCTTGGCATTTGATTTTCAATGTTTATTTCTTTATCATTCTAGGCAGTTTATAGGTCAAACAGAATTCAATCCCAATATCCTAGTACGCCTTTAAATGCTCCAGCATGCAACAGTTCCTTTTCTTCTAACATTTTATCGAATTTCATCATTTTATTCTTTTCTCTAATTATTCATTTTACTAAACAATATCGAGAAGAAGGAATAAATACGCAAAGATTATTGGTAAAGGAAAAATAATGCCGGTAACAATATCATTTCCTCTTCCACAATGTTTTCCATCCCTCTGTGACAAATCCCATCATCTTGGACATATCTAAATATATCAAATGCAAATGAGTCATGCTCTCTGAAAAGGGGGCTTAATGCGTCTGCGAAAAGTATCGACCTAGGTCAGCCTGCGCAGACTGCGCAAGCTGACCTGGGCCGAAACTTTTCGCTCTTGGTCAATTTTCTGTACTTTGAAGGACCATTCTACCTCATGACTATGTCGGTTGTTGAAATAAGTCGGTATTATGGATCCATAAATATGAGATAGCTTGCTTGGTTTCATGCATCACGGAGATGAATTAAGCCCTTTTTGCCGGAGCATGGCTCAAATGTTTTTGATCTCTTTAAGACTAAAATTTTGATGACTGGAATGACTGGAATACATGTAAATCAATTTCTGTTCTAGATAACACTTATTCTGTTTACCAGAATGTCGAAATTAGCCTGTATTGTAAAGGGTTAATCGGTCCCGTGTTTTTTCGTACTTGGGAGCATTCGTGAACTTTGATAACGAGCAAGTATTGATATGGGATAGCAATAAATGTCATTTTATTTCGTGCTATTACTTTAAGTGTACAATATCAGTTAACATTCCCTCAGCGGTCTCAAGTTTTATGAAATAGTAACATACCTATTAGGTATAAATACAAAAACAAATTTTACAGGACAATGGTCGCACTTTAAACTCATATTCTCTAATAATTCTTTTTCCTCAATGTATTTCTTTAACCCGTCTCCCAATTATATTTATTTATCGTGATTAAAAACAAATTATATCGTTAAGATGAGAAATATTTCTGACGATAAGTTTTTTGTCACGCTGGCACCACCCGTAACTTAGCCTCAAAGATTTTCTTTGAGATGTTATAGATAACTCGTACTGAAAAAGTCGTAAAATAAGATGACTTTGAAAATAACATTCCACTGCAGAAGCTACACCTATATTTAAACAAGAGGACCATGATGGTCCTGTATTGTTCCACTGCTTTTTCTATAATCTTTTAACCCTATACCGTAATGGTTTTTTGACGCTCATGCAAAGCAAATATCAACACATGGAATGCCTTTGGGCAAGGCGTTGCGGAGCCACAACCTAGTACTAGCAAAAGTTAGCAGTTAAAGTAAGATGATTCAAATATTGTTGAAAGCGGCATAAACACATTCAACAAATCAACAAATCCCCTAAGCAAATTAGATAGTTAATAATGTTTGCAAAGCCCGTAGCATTACTTCAAAAACTAGGTTTTGAATCTTTCGTAAAAGAACAATGTCTTGGCAGGTATATTAGTCGTCACTTTTTGTTTTTGTTATCTCCCTTTTGATGACGTCACCTAAGAGTTTGCTGGCGCACGTGTTTTGAAAGGTAAACAATTTTTATTTTTTCTGGTTTAGATAACATACATCCATTGCTTTGTATTAGACTTATTAGCCAATAAAATTTACACCAATGGACCAGCTTTGGTGACGACAAGTTTCTATTTCTGCTGTTTCGGGTGAACTCTCATAATAAAATTTACAGACGCATGAGTGATATCGGAAACATGTAGCCGGAAAGAAAGTTTGCCTCAACCGGTTATCGAACCCGCAACCTCCAGATCACGAGTCAGATACGCTAACCACTAAGGTATCTGGCCGGGCTCTTTGCTAGCGAAGATGTGAAAAACCCAGTGCCTAGATTGAGAAATAAACCCTGGGCCTTAGGGTCGCAAATCGTGCAGCTTACCCCTTAGGCTGCTAAGCGCGATTCAATGACCTTTTGCAGACAGTGTAGATCAAGATCAGACTGCACATAACGTGCAGTCTGATCTTGGATCAACACTGTCCGATAAGAAGATATCTTTCCTCCAAAAAGAACTTTGATATAGCAAAATTTGGCTTTTTACTATCGGCTTGGAAGTTGCATTCCATTTATTTAGCAGGATAAGAGTTAATCCCAGAACAATGCAGAAAAAGTCCTATTTGCATTGTAAATACATTAACGGGTTTCAACAGACAGTTCTGTGCTTACTAAAAGTCGTACAAACACCTGTATACTATATAAACCTGAGATCCTAAAAATAGATGAACTTGCAAATAACAACAAACAACCTGTTTAACTCGTTACCTCGATACCGCCTGAAACAAATTAACGCCATTTTACTTTGAAAACATCCTTAAAGATAACGGAAAATTTACATAAATAAAGGTCTTAAACATAAATACAGGTGAAAATATTGTGACAAAAGGAGAAATTGCTCGTGTCAAGCAATTTATTCTTTTGCCAGAATAGTTTCAAAAATGGTCTCCAGCATGACGAAAAGAAAAAGTCGTTTACAGCTGTAACGACTTAAGTGAGGCGGTGCGTCTACAAACCGTCTCACACAGCGCAATCTTTTACACAGACCAAACTTTCTCTGCGATTTGATTCCAACATTTTAAATGGCAAACGTTTTATGAAAATACATTTCAAAAGAGAGACAACGAGATTTTGACCTAGTCTTTGAAATGCAATATTCTGGCGTGTTAATAATTTTCTTTATTAACTTCTCTTGAAATATCCACATGTTGTTTCAGCGTTACTTTAAGGCTGGGCGGGGGGGGGTAGCACTGTGATATTCTCCTTTACTATATACTTATAAGCTTTCCGGCATCGCAGGCGGACAAAAACACCGTTTAAATACGGTTCGAAATATCGTATGATGACGTAACCCGCGTGCGGTTTGTTTTCTGGTTGGTATCCAATTTGATTGGTCGAATTGTTTCCTTGTAATATTCATAAAAAAGAAGTTAGAACCCACTAAACCAGTATTTGCTTTAATTTTTTTGTGTTTTACAACATTGTAAACAATTTCAATATTTTACTGTTAAGGTATATAAGGTATAACTTTCCAGGTGCTTGCGTTTGATTCCGGTTGCACGCTCGACCTCGTGTCTTGTGAGATATCAAACTTTCACGCAGTTCGAAGCAAATACATGTACAAGCACCAGGAAAGCAACTACAACATAATAATCCGTATATAAAAAAATCATAGATTACAATGTCTCTTTCTATATTCTGGTGTTAAATACTGTTTAGCAGTTTTACCGTGGTTTACCCAGATCAGAAACTATATACACAATCATAACCATCATCCATTCTCTACAATTTTAAAAGTCTACTTGTTATGTTAAATTGGTCGCTATTAAAGTTTAGATGCTACCAAACCCAAAAAAAAACATACATTTTGGAGTTATAACTAGCGTTTATCCTTTTACTTTGAAAGCCATACATAAACGTATAAGTAATGACTCGGAAAAGCTCAGTTTATTATAACTTTATCATTCAATCTTCAGGTTTGGCCTTGACTCTCAACCCAACAAAGCACGTGTTTAAAACGACACATCTACTGATTTAAGAGGATAACTGGACTAAATTATTTTGAAATCGATTCAGAAACGGGTTACGTTTAGATATTGTGAGCCATGGCTCATCCTGACAGACGCACACGTGTATCATCGCACTCAGGCACGCACGTACGCATATAAACCGAACTGACGTAGTGATGATTTTGTCTAGCTCGTCGCAAGCAGGCACGACAAAAATGTTTTAAGAGCTGTACTAGAGCCCTACCTGTAAAATACAGTTCCTCTACACCTAGTATCTCTGCGTGCGACATCACAATGGCTGTTGCCTCCTCCACACTAATTAGTGGGTACGGGGACTTCCGAGGCCGATAAGCCACTCTACTGACATCCACACGACCTGCAAGCATCATAATGGATTGTAATTTTATCCGACTCATAGTGTTGTGATAGGAAAGAAATTGCTTCTGTCATATAACAGTTTAAATTCTTTTTTAAAGAAATTGATAATGATTAGTTATAAAGCACAGGGTACAGTGGGTATCGGGACCTTCTTTTATTAAATCTATATCCGATACGACGTCATCAAGCCTATTCAAATACTAGTACTACGTATCCCACAAATCGCCACGTATTATTGACGCATGTGACGATATCACAAGCAGTAAAATGTAAAATAAAAAAAAGACAAGGGAGGCTACGTATCAATTTAAGGAAATGTTTGGTCTTACATTTCTCTTTCTTATTTAATGATGGTTTACCAATTTTGCTGGGTAACTAGATCTACAGGGATAACATCTGTCTTAAATTCTGCATGATAGTGAAAATCGGAATAATCCTCTTTATCTAGATCTATCTCTTTTTTTTTTTAACTTTCTGTTTATGCATCGTTAGTCTATACCATGTTGGGTAGGATGCAAATTCTTCAAAGCACTCATAGATATACCCGTTTTTGCTTAACCCTTCACTAAAATATTTTCCATTATTTGGTACTTACTTTCACCATGCATGTGACCGTGTGGACAACGATGTGACGGCTCGGAAACCACGGGTGTCGATTCAGAGGTAGATGATGTATCAGGTTTTGTCTGAAAAAAACATAGAGGCGAATCTCAGAATAGCAAAAAATTTATATGGGGACCACAACGGCCAGGTATCACTTACCTGAGCTCATAAATACCCCCTATTTAAGGCAGGGTACCCGAGGGAGTGATTCGTCTTTGACATAAGGGACATAATTCATCAAAAGGTTGATAAACGACCATTTAACCCTTTACCAAACAATCTCATTTTAAAAGTCCTAAAGAAAAGGCTTTTGAAAGCAAATTTTGAACAGAAGAAACTCCTGGTAGATAGCATTTTCTTCTTTTCCCAAAATGATTTCTAACCTTTCAAATATAAATACAAACATCTGAGTAACATTCATTTTGCAGTCTACATATGCTTTGAATTTGAAAATGTCTAAACTCGTTTTATTATATCCCCAAGGACACAATTTAGACATCTGTGACAAGGGAACATCAGATGACGATACACAATTTGGACAACATTGACAGCGGAACATCAGATGACGATACACAATTTGGACAACTTTGACATGTGAACATCAGATAACGATACACAATTTGGACAACTTTGACAAGGGTACATCAGATGACGATACACAATATGGACAACATTGACAGGGTAACATCTGATGACGATACACAATTTGGACAACTTTGACAAGGGAACATCAGATGACGATACACGGTTTGGACAAATTTGACAAGGGTACATCAGATGACCATATACATGTTGGACAAAAAAGAGGCCATGAAATGATGATACACAATTCGGACAATTTTAACAACGAAAGATCAGATGACAATACTCGATTCGAAAAACTTTGACAAGAGAACATAAGATGACGATACACTTTAACTGTTTACCAGACGACAAAATTTTAGACTGGTCCGAATTGAAAGCAATTTGCAATCAACATATTAAATATATCTGATATGATGGTCCTTGTTTTTGAAACTGTTTAAGACTATTGCCTAATAGTCGTTAAAACTCGGGATTTTGAGGTAAAGATTTGACGCTTTACTTCACGATTCCCTGTTTTGAGGACCGTGCGGAAGATGCTTTTTTAAAACATTGCGGGAAAAGGAGAAATGCCGGTAACAAGCATTTTCTCCTTTCCTCATAATATTGTCTGCCCAATCAAAAACAAATTCCATCATATGAGTCACATTCAAACTGTCGTCTGCAAATGCTTTCAATTTGGTCTAGTCCACACCTTTGCCCTCTGGTACAGACTTAAGTATCAAGACTCTAGGCCATATAGTCAAAAGATGTTTCTATCAACTTCTGGGTTTAAATCATACATTTGTATTCGTTTTGAAGTATGTGGGTTAATATTGAAGGAACATAGCTTCGTTGAATATTTTATTGCAAAAAAAACCGTTTTATAGTGGTTCTAAGAATGCGACATCTACATATAGTTATGAAATATCAAAATTCTAGGGCTTATGATTCCTGACAAGATCTTCTGAATAATTATATAAAAAATCACACGTTTTTTTTACAGTGCCACAATTCTTGTTTATCCCTCAGTAACCAGCATCATACCAGTGCGTTCAAGTCATTATCGTGTTACGATTACCACAATTACCTTCATGTAACCAGAGCAGTAAAGGACAGGGTACCCTAATGGGATTCTTGTAACATCGCCTTTCATCGCCGAAAAAACGTACGGATTCGGCTAAGACTCGAGTAATCCGTAATCGATCGGCCGATACAAGCTGGTTCCCCGTATCGATTACGGATTACCCGAGTCTTAGCCGAATCCGTACGATTTTGGCGATTAAAGGCCATGTTACACGAATCCCATTAGGGTGCCCTATCCTTAACTCTTTCACCTTTCACTACTGAATAAATAAATTGCATTTTTTCAAGGTGTTTCATAATATATTTCCTTATTCTAAACATAAATATTGTCTACACATGTAAGTTTAAAATAATTGGAAAGCTACTACCTTTTTGCAGACATAATAAAATTTCATTTGATATATAATACACAGACATTACCTAAACATTCTATGACAACTACACTTTTTCTGACAAGTCCATTTTACAAAAAGTGTCCTGCATAACGTCAATTCTGGGACTTTAAATAACTTTGACTTTTCGTTTAAAGATTGTCCTAGAAGCGTACAGGTTTACAAGCAGCAAAATGGGTTTAGAGCAATAGAGAAATCGGGCTTTCATTTTGAAAAACTGCTACACAATGAGACAATTACCTCATGGGCTGTTTTCAGCGCAGATGGTATAATGGTTCCCATGTTTTTTCGCAGATGGCAAGGACAATGCCGACACAGTAAATAAGGGGGGGCTATCTGAACATTCTGAGGAAGAATTTCATTCTGATGCCAAAAGAAAAAAAAAGTATTAATATTGTAAACACACGGGTACTAGTACATGCATTTGATTTTAGCAAGGTGGAGCCACACAACACATGACCGGAAGCCTATTGAATGACTTCCAAAAGCATTCTGGCAAAAGTTAATTTCTTTCAGGAATGGCCACACATTCTGACCCTTCGGACTTTACTCAGCCATAGCTGATATACAGGCACAAGTCAATGTACATTAAAAAGGTGCATAGCCTAATGTCAGGAGATACTTAGGAATTTAAATATGCAATCAAGAAACAAATGTATGAAAATAGCGAAAGGGTGGGATTGATGACATGTAATGAAACATTCTCGCATTAAACTCGGCGTCGGAACTGCTCAGAGTAGACGTCATTGTTGGAAAATGGACTTGTCATGAAAAGTGTAGTATATTAACTATTAAAAGAGTAATGTCTATGTGCTACATATCAAATGAAATTTTATTCTGTCTGCAAAAAGCTGACAACTTTCGATTTAGTTTACATTGAAATTAGTAGAAATACTGACTCTTATAATAAGGACAGATAATATGAAACAACCTGTACATATACATTTCCTCTGCAAGATCAAGCACAGGCCTTTGAAGCTTTATTGGTCTATCACGGAACAATAAAATTGTCCTTGGTCGATCATCGAACACTTATAGCACATTGGTGCATCGCCTGTATATCACGGAATATATACTCAAGTTTTCATTAACACCGTTTCTATAAATAGTACATTGGCGACTCCCTCTATATCGTATATACGATACAGAGGGAATCCCCCAATGTGCTATTTATAGTTACAGTGTCCGATAATGAAAATTTCATTATCCCTTGATGGACCAATGGAGTTTCAGAGGCCTATGGATCAAGAGACAGTTCGGTCATAATCTAGAATATAGCAGTGGACAGTGTAGATCAGAAATCGGACTGCGCGTTCTGTGCAGTCTCATATTGATCTACACTGTCCACAAAAGCTTCTGGTGTCGCCTATGGTATGGAAAGAGTTAAGATAGGCTAGGCAAAGTGTCGGGGTGCTTGTGCCGGTATATCAGCTATGGCTGATCAAAGCATCTCTACAGAAATGTAAGGTGCCTCAGTCTGTTCGTCTCCATTAACCACTTACCATACAATCCCAGGTTTTAACGACCTTGAGTAGAAACGCTTTTGAAAACATGGTGGGAAAAAGAGAAAATGCTAGTAACCAGCATTTTCTCGTTTTCTCACAATGTTTTGTATTCTATTAAAGAAAGAAATCATTATTTGAGCTAAATTTAATTGGTCGTCTGCAGAATTTTTCAATTTGGTCTAGTCTAAAATTTTGTCGTTTGGTGAAGAGTTAAGTGTCTCATTTAGGGGCCTTCGCCGGGTTTGTCAGGCTCGTTTTGTTTGTTCTTTGTTTCGGCCTTCCTAGTCGAAACAATCGCCAGAGAAAGCTAGAGCACCGCATGCGCTTGCCAACGCTTGGCTGCAGTTGCTTGATTTTCAGTGAAAGTTTAAGTTGGAAAAGGGGCATAACTGTGTCAAAAGTCCTTACATGGTTTCCTGCCTTTGTTTTATAGGTTTCCCATTTGATAGTTAACAGATTGACAAAGTTTGAAGTAAACATCTACCTTAATAACAGAGATATTGCAAAATGTCAGTTTTTGCACTACGACAACACAGACGACGACGACAACAAAGCAGACGACAGGGCTATGACAATTACGCGCCGTTTTCTCCGAAAACAGCCATGCTAAAAATAACCGAATTAAAATAATCCTTCTGTAATACTGAAAATCAAGTGAACACCAGGTTCAACAGAAAATGTGGTAAGGAAGAAAATGCTGGTTGTGTGTAATTTCTGCTGTCGTTAGCCTGTGTTTCAGCCCGATTATTTTTCCTTTTATATATTCGGACTTTACTTTGTCAAAAATTAGTCATTCATCAAGAGTTTCATCTTTCCACCGAGAAAGCCAGCCAGCGAGCTAGCGAGCGAGAGAGAGAGTTAGAGAGATAGAGAGATGTGCCAGGTTGTTGAGTGAATCATGTCTTTAACAGTCTATCAGCAGACGAGATTACTTACTATTTTTACCTAATTGGCAAAGACCCTTGTTTTCTGACTTTTCGCCCCCCCTACAATTTAATGTATAAGACATAGGCATACATGTATTTTCATGTCAAATTTAATGATTAGATAATAATGTCGGTGCAGAAAAAGCGGCTTAATCATGCTTCCTCCATTTAAGCCGTATCAAAATTTAATAGACGAAGGGAAATAACTTGTTTTCTCTGCGCAGTAAGAGCTAAAATAGTATAGTACTCCATTTTCTCTAACCTATCACACCAGACCTTCATTTTACCCTTAGCATGTTAAATAAGCGAAATAAAACTTTCATGTTGATAGCAAAAATCAAAATTTTGCTCTTTCCATGTTATTATTATTATTATTATTATTTTGAAAAATATCTCCTAATCGGACTGTGCAGATCCAAGACCCGACTGCACGTTAAGTACAGTCTGATCTTAAGTCTACACTCTCTGCAAAAGGTCCTTAGGTCGCGCTTAGCAGCCTTAGGGTTAAGATACATTTCTGGACAACTTCGCCTCTTCAATATTGATCAGATACTATACAAACTCGATTGGTCGTGTGGTATTTCACACATAGACCTCCAGATATATGAGAATGGTCCTGTTCTGGTCCGGCAAATCTCAGGGTGGTTTCAGCTAAAATATGTCGCAAAATGCAGACAGATAAGACTAATGATTAGACTGCGGTTTCTCCACATTGTCTACGAAATATAGCCAATGTGCTCATTATAAGGCCCTTATGGTTATACATTGTACATGTATTTGCAGACTTAAAAATCTATCTAAATATCTTTATTGCTTTCGTACATAAGTGGCGTACAATTGAGGACAACAAAGATTAAGTTAATATATTTTATTATGCCTTTTTTGTGAGCAACGTAGTCAAAAACAACATAAAAATTGTTTTATTTGAAAACAAGATACATCAACAACAACATCTGTCAAAAATAACACCAAAAAAAGAGCATTTACAAATGGTGCAAAGCAAAGATTTACGACGTAGAGGTTTGTGTTAACCCACAATAAATATGTGAGACTAGATCTAATTAGCTGATGAAAAAATTGACAAGACTCAAATATTAAGATTTTGAAGCATGTTTGTCAAAATGTCTCAAAGTATAGGACATTGTCAATCCTGTATAACGACTATAGATAAAGTGCAGTCTGATGTTCATCTATACTGTATGCGAAATCGACAAACACTACCTATAATACTATAGGAGATAACACTGTAAGCATCCTATGAATAACTCAAAGTTCTAAAAGAAATATTCAAAACAGACTCTGAAAATCTGCACACCCAGTGGCCTGAGTCTAGGCGGTAATAAATTTTCAATCACTTCTTATCAATGTCTCCTTTCAAGATCTATACATATCTGTGGCAAAAAAGAAATGTTTACCGGTCCCGTAATTATTATCCATTTCTGACAAAGTAACGTCAGAATAATACAGAAGGAGAAAACAATTGGACGGGAACCTGAGATTACACTTTTAGTACCTCTTATTAATTCTTCGAGTGCCTACATCGAAATCGGGGACTTTTGCGGATGGCACAGATCAAGGTCAGACAGCAAATAGCCTACAGTCTGATCCTGGACCTACACCATTCGCTTGTTTAGTCAAGCCTATGCAATAAAAATATTTCGGAGTTCTAATTTGATGTATTTTCAGCCGTCGAAACGGTCGAGTTAACCCTTTACCAAACAAAATTTTTAACGAACCTCAGAAAGAAAGCTTTTGAAAGTATTGTGGGAAAAGAAGAAAATGCTGGTGACCAGCATTTTCTCCTTTGCCCACAATGTTTTCTTACCTTGCAAAGATGAACCCAATCATGTGAGCCAAAGTAAAATTGTCATCTGCTAATGCTTTCAATTTGATCAAGTCTAAAATGTTGGTGTCCCGTATAGAGTTAATATACTGTATTTGACTCTAATAGAGTTAACACATACCAACACCATCTTCGTCTAGCACTTACATGTGTATGGCTTGCAACACGCGAAAATAGGCATTCGGACATTTGCATAAAGTGTCGTCTCGGATCAGCCTGCGTAGTCCGCGCAGGCTAATCCGAGACGACACTTCCCGTTTTTTATGTAATTTTCTGTTTTGCACAAGTCTACAGTAGCACAAAATCAAATGTAGTCGTAAAGTGTCGTCTCGGATTAGCCTGCGAGAACTGCGCAGGCTGATCCGAGACGACACTTTACGCAAATGTCCGAATGCCCGTTTTCGCGTGTTGCAAGCCAATATGTGAAACAGTTTAACCCTTGGGGCCGCTAACCACAGTTTATGTGGCTTCTGTAGACAATGTGAAATCGTGTGCAGTCTGATCTTAGATCTATACTATCATAAAATGTACTTTCATTGAGCATTCCTGCTAAAAAGTCTTGCAATTGCAGTATCTCGTCTGCCATTCCAAGCTGAAAAGGGTCTGTTTCATTTATTTAACGCTCTACGAGTTAACTCTAGTATATAGGTTAACTTAATTGATACAAAAAATGAATGCCTTGTCATGTAAGATAATTACCTCAATTTTAAAAAGTATTTCCAAACAGAACTTCAAATATTCAGCAACACGTCATAATTTATATGAAACTACTGTACTTTCAAATAAATGTCAAAAACACTAGTTATTGCACTTCCTTCCAACATCTACCATGAACAGCATCCTCCTTTTCAATAATACAAAAACGGCAGGGGAATAAAATGCTCTGCTGGCCTAACCCTTTACAGCACAATCCCAAGTTTTAACTACCCTGAAGATAAGGGCTTTTGAAAACTTTGTGGGAAAAGGAGAAAATACTGGTAACCAGCATTTTCTCCTTTTCTCACAATGTTTCCTACGCCATCAGAGATATTCGGCTAGTTTGTTCCAATTTGAATTAGTTGTCTGAGAATGTTCCAAATTTTTTCGAGTCTAAGATTTTGTTGTTTGACAAAGAGTTAAAACTGAACAAGATGTCGGAAGTTTCCACATATTTTAAAATGTCATTTTAAAAAAAAAGTGCTAACTTTCAAAGGTATAAATGATACATGGGCATCGGTTCACATCATGGCATATTTTCCTGATGTTTGATGATAAGAGCATAAAACTTTGTCTCAAAAAATACATGATGAGAATTTCAAGATTTTAAATGGTTCCTTTTTGTAAAATTGAAATTGGCGTTTCTTAATTTTTGCTACTACATGTACATGTATTACTTGTTTTATTGACTCTAGTTATCAGCACAGCTTAAAATGCTGATTGACGGATGGAATGAAACGACATAATGAAAAAGTTATTCCAGGCTTTGAACAGGTAGAGCTCAAATGAGCTTAAACAGGCTGAGGTCAACTGAACTTAAACAGATAGAGCTCAAATGAGCTAAAATATTTGAGTTTAAATGAAAAAAAAAAAAAAAACAGTCTTTAAATGCTGTTTTTTTTTTTTTTTTTTTCAAAAAATTAACAAATTACTTTTCTGACTTTCAAGATCATTAATGCAGACTTATTCAGAATAAAAGTAAAGCTGAGATAGATGTGAAATGAGGCCAAAGTAAGTGTAAAACATGCATTATGCCTGTAGGCTTTAGTCATAATGTGCTCTTTCTTGGGTGTCTTGCTGTGACAAAAATTGTATTCATGGAACAATTATGATTCATTTCATCATTAAAGGCCCAATAGCAGCCAAAGGTAAACAAGCCAGGTGTTGAAAGGCATTCCAAATTCCAATTTAAATTATACCATTTTATAGTATGGAAATGACCGTAAAGATGACAATCTATTATTGTATGGGCAGTTCAAGAGGTTGTCGCTGGCAAAAAAATGAATTCTAAAAGTAGGTCAAAAGTTGCCGGGTCGCTCTATCTTTTGTTTACTTTCTACCTGATTTTAATTTTTTTTTTGTCACTGACAAACACTTGAACCAACAAAAAAATTACAGATTTTCATCTTCCCAATAATTTCCATACTTTTGGGCCACTGAACTTGTTTCATCAGAAATCCCTAGCAGTAAAGATTTATATTAAAATACTCAAATCAAATTATTAACGTATCATTCCAGCAAATTTCATTCTGAATTCCTGCAGCTTTAAAACAAGGCAAAGTTGATGTCATGGTTACAAGGTTATTGCACACAAATGTAACTTCACACAGAAGATTGCTGTTGACATGCAACTATCAGAGATTGAATATCTCCATAATTTCCATACAATGGTTGTCCCTCTGAATCTACATTGATAACTTGTACCCCGCTTAAGCTGGGAGGTATCTGAGATAAAATCTGTACTGGCTGAGAACCAGACACTGTACAGTCCTGACCTAGTTGTGTGACAACTGGATTTGTCATAATGTTAGCAAACTCCCCACTGCTTGCACCCAAATTGCTTGTCTGAAACTGTATATTGGATTGAAGTTGATTAAAAGATTGTTCCATTATCACAGAATCTACTGCTTGATTTTCTAATTTGGGTCCTGTATACATGTTATATATATCTGGATTATCTGCAGAGTTCACAAGGTTTGTTCCTGAAGCATATACTGGTGGACCTTGAGACTGATCATAGTATGTGAAAACAAACCCACTATTTCCCGGACCATTTGGTAATACTTCATGGCATCCTGTTACACTATTTTCACTGACAGATGCCGTTTGTGTATTGGTAGTCTCAACTTTGTCTGTGGTGTTTGTTTCACTGATTATATTTTCATTTCCTTGTGAGTTATCAGGAGTTCCTGCTGGTAGTTCATGAGTTGTCTCAGATGTCGATTTTTCAACTGTTTCTATTTGTCTTTGAATTTGGGTATTGTCTGAATAAATCCTTGTCTCTTCGTCATTAACCAGGCTGTCTATAGTTTCTCTTTTGTGTTTTCTTCTTCGTCTGTTAAAAACAAATCTGCCTATTTGTTTGCTTGAAGGAACTTTTCTTGCAACTGAACCAGACAATTGGCATGCTATCAGTTGTTCAATTTTAGAGTTGTTAATAGACATCTCAGAGCATTCCAATATTAAATCCCTAGTGTCTTCATCTAGTCTTTCTTTCATTCCTGTAGGCATGGTCCATATTATGTTAGAGCTAACAGGTACATGTGATCCTGTGATCTGAATCATCCAACGCTCTAAATCACTCAAATAAAGCTTCCAATTGATCATGAGTGAACAGTTATGCCTGTCTTGTTTATGTCTGCTGCCAGAACAACCTATACAACGAAAAAAAAATGACTGGTTGGGGAATGTATCTGTTTCATTCCAAATTACATTCATAAATTGTCTTAATTCTTCTTTTATGCTAGACATATACGGTAAAAAAGTGTTTGAACTGAGCAGGCAAATGATGCATTTGAATATATTAAAAAAAAACCCTCAATCAATAGAATTTCAGGAATATTCTTTACAAATGAAAGAAATAGAGTGAGAAAAAATTTATTCCATTCTAATCCAGTTATACAATCAATTGCATCCTTCTATGATCATGATTTGCTTTACACAAAAAGTATATCTTATGAACATTTAAACAGGAAAAAATCAGAGCAAAGTAAACAACTATTAATTCATATTTTTTTTCTCTTTCTCAAAATGCAAAAGTACTGATATTTAACACAGTCTACACAAACCTTTTAGTCTCAAAATTTCTTTCCTTTGACAAACAGTCAATCTAGAATAACAATAGCCTTGGCTCTTTTAGTGGCATAGGTGAAAAGAAGGGCTTTTGCAGACAGCATAGATCAAGGTCAAACAGCACAGAACATGCAGTCTGATCTTGGACCTATACCGCTTCCATGTATAGTCAAGTCTACAAGATCATCAATCTTTCAGTGGATTGTATTTTCAGCCGTCGCAAGAGGTCACATTTATATATTTGGGGCTCAAAGACTTTGTGGATGATAGGGTTTGAAATATTCATTACAAAGCTCATTTTGATATGTGGAGCAGCCAGTGGCATGGTAAGAGTGTTGTGCAAAGCACTGGTAAAAGAAACTAAAGGCTGCCATCATGTGACTAAAATAATGTTGAAAATGGTGTTAACACCAAGCAAACATACGAACCATCATACCTTCCACACATTTCCCATATCCTCCACATTGTCTTCGACAATTTCCATGTCCAGGACACCACATGTACCAGTTTACAACATACTCATCTCTCACCAAACCTTCTTCAAATTGTTCACGTTTCTTTTTACCTTCTTCTGTAAACTCAAAATAATCATCAATCCTATTTCTATCATTCACTTTTCCATTTCTCAAATAACTTGTTTTATCAACAGCTGATGCTTGTCTTTTAAGCTTGACTAAATTTTTCTTGATCTCACGCTTCCCTTTATTCAAGTAGATTCCATTGATCAGAGGATGCTTAAGGGTCCAAATCTTGGCTGATGCTCCAACTTGAGCAAAGCAAACTTCAGCATCCTTTTGGTGGCGTTTCGGTTTGGTCGATAAAACCCTATATTTCTTTTTACTGGATAATTCTCTATCCTTGCTTTCAGATTTTTCACTGTTTACTTCTTTATCAGTGCTATACAGATTGTTTTCAGAATTTTGTCTGTTATTTTCAGTATTTGGTACGTTATTTTTGGCCGCATTCATGTTACTGTCTTTCATTGTTTGCTGACTCATTTCACAGAGGGCTTGAGCACATTCAGAAATGTCTACACTGTCACTATTTGTTTCATTAGCAATGCTGGTTACGTCATGATCATTCAACTGCTTTTTGTGCTCTAATCTTTCCATTATTGAAGGTGATATGTCACTTGTCTGTGAACATTCTATTTCAAAATTACCAGTATCCTCCATTTCATATGAATCATTTTCAGTTTGTTGCTCTCCTTCACCAACTTTGTTGGGCTTCTCAAAACCCTCATTCTCCTGTTCATTAGTCATTCCAACATGATGGCCTTCTTCCATGAACATTACCATTTTTTGACTTGGGTAAGCTGGAAACTTTTCAGTAATACAGTTATCATTACCATAGTTATAAACTTCTCCACTTGACCTATCTTCACCCAAACTGTGATATGGAACTGCATACAGCTTTTTCTGAGCTTGTGTTCTTGGCATTTTGTAATTTTGAATATTATTTTCTACTTTTTGGCTTTTACTTTTTTCTAATCGTTCATGTCTGTTGTTTGTATCACAAATGGCTGGATGAGAAAGTGGCTCAATCACAAGGGTCAGATCGTTCTGCTTTAATGTTGACCTTGTGGACAGAAAAGGTAGATGGTCAATCTTTGTGGCTATCAATTCTGTATCATCATCAATCAGCATTTTACTGTGACCATCTTTGTCTGTTATATCTTCATCCAGTGGAGTGTCAAAATGGAGTGTCTCAGAAACTTCACTTGTAATTGTCTGTAAAATTGTTTGTACTACTGTAAGTAAGTTGTTTCGATCTCCATTAAATTTTAAATATGTTGTACAACTCATAATAAGGCATGCACAATTTGGCAAATGTTCGCAGAGTACATTTTCACACTTCTGTCCCACCTTTCTCTATCACAGTTGATTACATTTTAAACTGTTACAGAAAAAATTTAATCACTTAAATCACACAGCACAACATCAGTTGGTTATAAATCTATCTTCCACCCAGCTTGAAAGAATTCCCATGGTTTAACCCTCTTCCAACATTCCCATCCCTGAACAATACAGCTTTTGAAAATGTGACCCAGCATGTTCTCCTGTTCAAACACTGTTTTCTACCTCTCAATTAGAATGCTATTTTCTAAGCTATCTGCTACAAATTCTTTTCCAAGAGTAATGACTAAAACTCTCTACTAAATGACAAAATTGTATATTTCTCCATTTGAAAGGATATGCCGACAACAATTTGATTCTATAGTAATAGGATCTGGATTTGAAAGGATAGATTATGCTGTCGGAAAAGATAAAAATGCTGGTCACCAGCATTTTTCCTCCTTTTTCAAAATTGTTGTCCAAGACCTTCCTCCTTGGGTTTGTAACAACACAGAATTTCAAAGCTGAAACTGCACTGTTTTCTGATGATTTGTAATTCAGAAACTATTTTAACCCTTTACCACACAATGACGCCTTTTGACACCCCTGATAGAGAAGGCTTTTGAAAACATTGTGGGAAAAGGAGAAAATGCTGGTAACCAGCATTTTCTCCTTTTCTCACAATGTTTTCTACCCTATCAAAGAAAAATCATTTCATATGATCCACATTGAAACTGTCCTCTGCAAATGCTTTCAATTCGGACAGGTCTAAAATTGGTCGTGTGGTAAAGGGTTAAGAACTGATGAGTTTGAATCCAAGCTGCATGTATGCTGACCTCTTTTCAAGGACTGATGATTGTCATTGCAACAACGTTCATTCCTTTCTCATGGCTGTAATTGTTGATGATGTTTATGGGATAGCTACAGAATACCGTTAGGGCCATCGCCTATGAATTTGTTGATTTTAAACGCAATGCTCGATAGTCAATGGTGATAATGCGAAATTACGATACTACGATAGTGATAAAGAGATAGTACGATGATGAGAGTGCTATAGTGTTTCATCATCGTACTATCGCTTTATCGTCATCATACTATCAGGTTATCATCATCGCACTATGGCGTTATCACCATCGCACTATCGCGTTATCACCATCATACTATCGCATTATCACCATCGTATCATTGCGTTATAGTCATCGTACTATTGTGTTATCGTCATCGTACTATTGCGTTATCACCATCGTACTATCAAGCATCAGGTCTAAAATCAACAAATTCATAGGCGATGGCCCTAACGGTATTCTATCATCATTGTACTATCGCGTTATCACCATCATACTATCACGTTATCGTCATTGTACTACCATGTTATTACCATCGTACTATCGAGCATCACGTTTAAAATCAACAACTTCATAGGCAATGGCCCTAACAGTATTCCGTAGATAGCAGCCAGTGGCTTAGTAAGAATGACATGCGAAGTAGTGGTAATTGAAACTCCAGAAAAGCATAAGTTGGTGTACTGATGACATGCTTGACAAAGGTGGAAACACCATACAAAAATATTTCAAAACTTTTTTAATTTCCAAAATGACCATTATTATGATTTAACTACACCAATTTCTATCCTATAATCGATAATGAAGTTGGAAATTAAGCTTTGATATGGCACAGCATCAAAAAAGGTGTACAGGAAACTCACATCTTCGCTGGCAGACTGCACTATTTGATGTGTAGTTTTTACTTCCTGGTTATCTCCCCTTAACAGGTTAACGGCATGTAGGAGACCTGGCAGAACAAATCTGAAACACTCCTGAAAACAAACATTGGAACACAGATTTGATAAATAATACTGTCACAAATTTACAATTAATAGTTTTACTGTATAAATTCATTAAATTATCCCCCCTTACATGCGAGCTTTGTAAAACATTGTGTGGAAAAACGAAATTACTTGTAAAAGGCATATGCTTCTGTTTACTACAAACGTTACCAATACTGTTGAAAATACTTTTTTTTTAAAATCTCTTTTCAATATTTCTAATGTAACTAACTGGAAATAAATATTGTTTGGTCATGAAACCTTCATTACAGTATCTAGATAAATACAAATTAAAAACAAAAATGTCAAGAAATCTTGATTATGAAAGGCAATTGTTTTCACAAACATTGATAATGTACAACACTACTTCCTGGGACATTGTGTTCTGCTGGTCAACATGTACATGTACTACACAGATTATTGAAAAAATTGCTCAGAGCCGCAGGCGGCCTTATTTTGGGTGTTTTATGTAGCTTAGAGTGAAATTTGATGCATAATAAAATTTTGTTATTTTTTCTTCACGTGAACGTAACCCCCCCACAACACACAGAAAACATCGCACACCATTTTTGATTGCTTATCATCTTCAAATCAAGCAATATGATCTAACATGGTGTGTCTTTTAAGTCTTCAAAATTCTTTGTTGATACTAATTTTCTTGTTAAAGAATATTTTTTCTGATGAATAGTTGATCTGTTACAGCTATATGACTGAAATACTGTTGATAGTGGCATAAACATTTGAACAAAATCAACTTGCCTCTGATCCTTTTCTACTCCCGGGCAGATTGATGATCAATGTTTGATCCCTTATCCCACATACTGGCCTGAAATATCCAAAAAACTCTCTTGAACAATCAACTGGATCTAGAGGTACAATTGTCCATGGACATGCACAAAATTTACAAATAGCAAAAAGTTTCACCCCATGTCAGCCTGTGCAAACTGTGCAGATGCATTAAACCCCCTTTTCACAGAGCATGGTTCATATCTATCACACACCAACAAATAGCTACTTTCACTTTCATGTAAGCTTGTTTGCTGTTATTTTACTAATGTATCTATGTTTACTCATTTCAACAGGTTCTCAAAATGAGCAGGTATTTTCACCCTCTACAGCTCAAATTTGAGCAGGCTTTCTCCACTATCATCCACATGAAAAAAACAGAGTCAGTGAAAAGAATGGAACAAAATAAAAAGAACATTTTTTTTCTAAATCAAAGGGAGGATGGTTTTTAAGTTTGACATTTCATTTTTCCCTTTTCTTTTTTGCATACATGTACATGATTTCATTTAACAACTATTTTGAAAGAACTTTGCATTCCATTTGGCATTTGTTTCCTCCCTCAACCAATGGAAATGGCATATTCATCCAAATTAAGGTGAACAAAAAATCTTGAATCAACTTCATAACTTTTGTTAAAATTTGCACAATATTATTTCAAGGTTTGCTTTCCATTTCAATTATTTTGAAGACCCAGAGATTTTCCTACAACAATGCTCATACTACTTAGATACAAACAGTTTAGAACATTGTACATGAAAT
Organism: Hippopus hippopus; assembly: GCA_946811185.2. Classification (NCBI taxonomy): domain Eukaryota; kingdom Metazoa; phylum Mollusca; class Bivalvia; order Cardiida; family Cardiidae; genus Hippopus; species Hippopus hippopus. The sequence continues at coordinate 36,804,607 of OX328097.1, forward strand.
CATAAATAGATGTAGATAAGGACTGCAATTGAAGAACTTCTGTTGAAATGGCTTGACTGCAATAGATCTCAAGTACTTATGTAGAAAAAAGACTTTGTCCATGTTTCTGGCGACCTGAAGAAGAAGGCTGTAAAAATCATTCAGGAACAAGAGCGGAAAATTGTCGCAAGATGCGCCCGTCCCACCGCCAGTTGTCGAGGGGGGGTAATAATCGTAAAGGGCAGGTAGAGGAAAATAGTAGTGCAGCAGAAATCATGTAAGTGATTGCAGTTCCTGCGCACTATAATTGCAATAAACATGCATATAAAGTTTCAGGTCATTCCAACATGAAAAGACAAAGTTATGTTGTAGAGAAGCATGAAAATACAATGTATCATCTGAGCCATTTTGTTTTTGTTCGCAAATGCTTTCAAATTGGAAAAGTCTAAAAGTTTCTTTGTCTTGTAAAGAGTCAAAAAAAACATTAATTACCTGGACAGCATAGCCATTGGGGTAACATCTAATGAGGACTTCAACATTGCTAACACTAACCCTGGAGCTTCTTTGTGGATCACCGCTTTAGTTACCTGGTAAAATATACAAACCTTCCTAGTAAATTTGAGCCATACTCTGTGAAAAGGGGGCTTAATGCATTTGTGAAAAGTCTCAACCCAGGTCAGCCTGCGCAGTCCACGCAGGCTGACCTGGGCCGAAACTTTTCGCTATTAGTCAATTTTCTGTATGTCAAAGGACAAATGTACCTCATGATTCAGTAGGTTGTTACACAAAATGGATTTTAGGGATGTAGAAAACTGTGACGACTTGCTTGGTATCATGCATCATGCAGATGCATTAAGCCCCCTTTTGCCAGAGCATGGCTCATATGTAATTAATGGGAAAGAAAAATTCATAAATCTTGTACGTAAATATTCTACATGTAGTATTACTATAGGATACACATATTAACCCTTTATCAGATGACACAACTTTAGACTTGACCCAATTGAAGCATTTGCAGACAACAACTAAATTGTGGCTCAAATTATGGGATTTGTTTGAAAAAGAGTAGAAGACAAGACTGCTCTAGAGGAAGAACATTTTGTTTTTTTTATATGGCAGATTTGTTAGTCTGTATGGTGTTTAACACTGTTTTAAACATCATTTCAGTTATATCGCTGTGGTCAGTGCATCTATCCATGATTACCTGGAGTTTTTCTTTCCATTACTTTGCACAATATCCTTCCTGAGCTAATGACTGTTTTTCCACACAGCCATCGCCAAAACCATATACACGATGAGATAGGAATGAGTCCTGTCACAGTGACCGTCATCTATCCTCAGCAAAAATAAAAATGGCCCAGCTAAGGATTCAAACCAGTGACACCCCCCCCCCCACCCCCCTTAGCTAGTAACTGAGCTTTCAGGCTCAGCATACACAGCATACAAGATAAATTTCACTGATGATTTCCATTGTCATGATCAGTGGATGCACTTGGATATACATACACAAATTGTTGCATGATTATAATAGTGTTCTAACCGCTATTTGGAGATGTTTTCGAGAAAATTAGCTCCAAAGTTTCTGATGGCTGTAAAATCATTAGTGGAGTTACAACAAGTTAATACTGAAAACCTCTTAACCAGGGTCTATAATGCAAAACTGATTTTATGGGGCGATAGAACTCTTAAAGACAATTCCAAAGATATAAAAATCTCAAATTTCACAAAAATGGAGTTAGAACACTATTATAATAATGCGACAAGATGTGTTATACTAACCTCTGGAGTTATGTCCCTTTTGGCAAACCCAGTTCCTCCACTTGTGAAGATTACATTCAGATGATCTTTGTCACACCAAGTTAACAGCTTTGTCTGAAAACATAGAAAAGAAAACATGGAAACCAATAGAACACACACTTTGGCAACTAAGAGCTGTGGGTATGTTGAGAGCATGTGCAAAGACTAAAATCTGTGTCTCTAAATTTGATATATGATATGTCTTCTTACATATATCAGTTTGTACAAACACACGTTAGCCATGACCTGTGAAAAGGGGGCTTAATGCATCTGCAAAAAGATTCGACCTAGGTCAGGCTGTGCAGTCTGTGCAGGCTGACCTGTGCCTAAACTTTTTGCTTTAGTTAAATTTTCTGCATGACAAAGGACCAGTCTACTTTATGATTCAGTTGGTTGTTAAACAAAATGGATTTTTATGGATCCATAATTATGTGATAACTTGCTTGGTATGATGAATTATGGAGATGCATTTAGCCCCCTTTTACCAGAGCGTGACATGTACATGTAATATTGCTCCTTGCCTCTTTGTCTGCCCCTTTGGTATTTTTTGTGAAATACATAATCTTCAAGGAGGGACATAAGGAAGAAAAACAATATTTCAGATATGGGGGAGCCAAAAAAGCCTCCCCCTCCCACCTAGAGGAAAAAAGTTGTTTACAAATGTAAGGTTATGACTCTTTCCCAATCTTGTGTTTCAACCATTCAGGAGAACTAGGCTTATGAAAACATGGTGGGAATAAAAGAAAAGGCTGGTAACCAGTATTTACTGCTGTTCTCATAGTATTATCTATCTTATCAAGGACAAATCCCAATAGTACAGTAAAGGATGAAAGTATATGTCACCAACTCACCTTTATATCTTCTTCTTCATCAGGAACTATGGCTTGTTCAGCAACAATACCATTATTTCTGTTTTGAGTCAATAAATTTAACAAAAACATTAGATTTAAACCTTTACCAAATAATCCCAAGTTTTAAAAACCTTGCAGAAGAAGACTTGTGAAAATATTGTCGGAGAGTAGGAAATGCTAGTGACCAGCATTTTCCCATTTTTCCCACTATGTTTTCTTTCCTTTCAGAGACAAATCACATCAACTTGTACACATTCCATTAGTATTCTGTTCATGCTTTCAATTCAGGTAAGTCCAAACTTGTGTCATTTGATAATGGGTTCAGACTCAAAGTAATCAAAGTATTGTACTGACTAGGATAGATATTCCATAAGTTCTTTGACTTGATAGTTACATCTTCTTGGAGTACCCAAATTCTTTTTTTAACTGCATTTACCCATGGCCTGTTTGAGGCAACATGGAAATTCAACTTTTACTGACAATATCATATGGTGGGTACTGCAAATAGGGTACTGGGAATAGTCTTTATGCCCAACTTCAAAAGTCTTTTTCACTAAATTTAATTGCATCATTCTTTCATTTTTGACTTAGTAGTCTAAAATTTTGTTGTCTGGTAAAGAGTTAACCATGAATATAAAGTATATGAAACAAACAGTTTCAGGTACATTTATTGCATTTTTATGGCCATTTCAGCTTAACTATAACAACAAGAGGGCCATGATGGCCTTGAAGTCGCTCACCTGAGTCTTCTGACCCAATGTGTACTGTTTTCAAGCTCATACAAGATATTATCAAGATAAGCATTCTGACCAAGTTTCATGAGTATTGCACTGAAAATGTGGCCTCTACAGCGTACACAAGGTTTTTCTAAGATTTGACCTAGTGACCTAGTTTTTTACCCTACATGACCCATTTTCAAACTCGTCTAAGATATCATCAAGACAAACATTCTGACCAACTTTCTCAAGAGTTTTGGACCGAAAATGTGGCCTCTAGAGTATACACAAGGGTTTTCTAAGATTTGACCTAGTGACCTAGTTTTTGACCTGATGTGACCCATTTTCAAACTTGTCTAAGATATCATCAAGACAAACATTCTGACCAACTTTCAGGAGTTTTGGACAGAAAATGTAACCTCTAGAGCATACACAAGGGTTTTCTAAGATTTGACCTAGTGACCTAATTTTTGACTTGACATGACCCATTTTCAAACTCGTCCAAGATATCATCAAGACAAACATTCTGACAAACTTCTCAAGAGTTTTGGACTGAAAATGTGGCCTCTAGAGTGCACACAAGGTTTTTATAATATTTGACCTATTGACCTAGTTTCTAATCCCATATGACCCATTTTCGAACTCGTCTTATATATCATCAAGACAAACATTCTGACCAAGTTTCATGAGTATCGGACTGAAAACGTGGCCTCTAGAGCATACACAAGGTAAAAGTTGACGACGCATGACAGACGACACATGACAGACGATGAACACAGCACGATCACAAAAGCTCACCTTGAGCACTTTGTGCTCAGGTAAGCTAAAAATATTGCCCAAGTAGATAAAGATCAGCCTGTATAAATCTGATCAGATCTTTCAACTGCACTTCCCTATACTGTTCAAATTTTGCAGTTGTTGTCCACATCGGCAGCGTAGGATGTACTTAGTTCTCGTATAATTAACCTTTTTACCACATAATCTTTCCCACAATGTTTTGATCCCAATGAAAGTCAAATTGGATCTGTCTTCTGTAAAGGCTTACAATTTTGAAAAAGCTAAATTTTGTCACCGGGCGAAGACTTAATCCTATGCTGCTGCGGCATGACTCAGTCTCTCAGGTTAACTCTTAACCAAGCGACAAAATTTTACATTTCCCCAAATTGAAGCATTTGCAGACTGATGACAAAATCAAATGTTGCTCAAGTGACAAAATTTGCTCTCAAAAACAGTAGATACATTGTGGGAAAAGGAGAAAATGCTGGTTACCAGCATTTTCTCCTTTTTCCACAATGTTTTCAACAGATTTCTTTCTAAGGGTCGTTAAAAGTTGGGATTGTGTGGTAAAAGGTTAAATAATGATAAAAATAAAAACAATTATTGTTCTGTCCAAGGTTGCATTTTTTTTAATCAGTTCTCCTGAGCATCTCAACAGCTTCCAACAGGGCTAACAATATATGTTGCCAGATTACATCCCTACTTCAACTCAGTTTTTTTTTCCAAGGCTTAGAGTTACTGCAACAGGATTTTGCTCAACACTACATTGTGCTACAGCATCTTTTGATAATCACAAAGCAACTCATTAACTGTCTTGCCATTGTACTGGAACACCATGGACTTAGTCATGGGTAGGAAACTTCATATTCAGAGCCAATGGCTCTGATGAGAAAATGTTGTGTTGGTCTTCCGTTTCTGAAGATGTCGGCTGAAAAACAACCAAAAAACAGGTAAGCTTGTCAATAACTGTAATCATGTGTTCTTATATCTTTGAAATTCCAAAAAAGGAGAATGTCATGCAATGCTCTTGTCTTTCAACGTGTTTTCTACACTACGGAAAGTTGTAACAAGTGTACCATGATGTCTGAATCAATTGTGGCGTGGGTTGACCTTAGCTAAAATAATACGTCACGGACCTAAATTCAGTCTGTTATTGCCATATAATTGGCAAGTAAAAGAGAGTCTTGCTATCTCAAAAGCATGAATTAATGTCTTGAAATGTTACATTCACTGCTGGTAAAGAATTGAAAAGAAATTGCACAAAAAATGATGAAAATAAAGAAGGGCTCAGATTATGTGGACCGCCTCTAAATATGTAAGTCGGCACTGATTGATGAGGGCTTCCTTTCAAATATTTAGTTTTCTGTAAAAATTTAATTAGGAAGTAGGCTCTGTTTTTCCGTTAACACCTTTCAGTCCAAAATGTAGTACCTTTGTCGGATGGAACATGACCGAATTTATGAAAATACAAAGGACAGGTACTGTCACAATTGAAAAATCCTGTTGAAAATTAGTCTATCTAAATTTTGAAAATACTTTTGTGTAGCTTTTGATTAACAGAATGGTCTATACATGTATGTAGTATTTGCTTTCGTCGTACGTGCAGCCCACACGTAAGCAAAAATAATGAAAAATATTTGGCGTCTTCGGAAGGCTCTTTGGTCTTGAAACAGTCATTAAAAAGCTAAATGGAAAATGTACCGACTGTAGCAGAGATGATGAATAGAAAATTTTTTTTTTACAAAATGTGAGAAATACAATTGACCTATTCGCAATATGTGCCTGATTAATTACAGTGCAAAGTGAATGATTTCTACATTAGAAATGGGGAGGGGTCAGTGCAACATTTCTGAAACAAGTGCAAACGACAACGTTCAGGACATTCATACAAAAATCTAGGCCGGAAAAAGAAAAATAAATAACTCAAAGCTATTCATTATGAACCCTTAAAGTGCCTGTCACAACTTTAGTTGGTTCTTCAGCCAGTGTAGATCAAGATTAGACTGCACAAAACATGATCGTTCGCTTGGATGGATGTTTGTTTATCATCGGCCTAGAGAATAACTAATATATGACATATTCTGATCTAATATGAGTTTGGTTAAATGAGCATTGAAAGATCTGAGTGAGTACAATCAAGATCAGGGATCTATGAACATTTTTAGGTCTTGACGTGCTTGTGAATTTGTTTTTTTTTTTTTGTTAAAGACTTGTATATACCCCACCCACCTGGCATACTGTTGTGTCATGTTAGGTGTTGAAAAGAGTTAAGAGTGTTCACACATATACCCTAAGCATGTAATGCAAATAGGTCAATTGTATTTCTCACGTTTTGTAAAAGTTTTTTTTTTTCCTATTCAATATCTCTGCTACGGTCGGTACATTTTCCATTTAGCTTTTTAATGACTGTTTCAAGACCAGATAGTCTTCCGAAGACGCCAAATATTTTTCTTTTTCTTTTTTTGTTTACATGTGGACTGCACTTACGACGAAAGCATGACAAATGCTATATATATGTATAGACGATTCTGTTAATCAAAAGCTACACAAAAGTATTTTCAAAAGTCAGATGGACTAATGTTCGACAGGATTTTTCAATCATGACAATACCAGTCCTTTGTATTTTCATAAATTCGGTCATGGTCCATCCAACAAAAGTACTACATTTTGGACCAAAATGTATTAACGGAAAAACAAAGCCTACTTCCAAAGTAAATTTTTACAGAAAACTAAAATAAATCTTTGAAAGGAAGCCCTCATCAATCAGTGCCGACTTAACATATTCAGAGCCGGTCCACATAATCTGAGCCTTCTTTATTTTCATCATTTTTTGTGCCCATTTCTTTTCAATTCTTTACCAGCAGTGAATGTAACATTTCAAGACATTAATTCACGCTTTTGGGACAGCAAGACTCTCTTTTAATTGCCAATTATATGGCAATAACAGACTGAATTTAGGTCCATGATGTATTATTTTAGCTAAGGTCAACCCACGCCACAAATAATTCAGACAACATTATACACTTGTTACAACTTTCCATAGAGTAGAAAACACGTTGAAAGACAAGAGCATTGCATGACATTCTCCTCTTTTGGAATTTCATAGACATAAGAACACATGATTACAAATAATGACAAGCTTACCTGTTTTTTGGTTGTTTTTCAGCAGACATCTTCAGACACAGAAGACCAACACAACATTTTCTCGTCAGAGCCATTGGCTCTGAATATGAAGTTTCCTACCCGTGTTAGTGTTAACCTTTATCAAACAATCCAGTATTCTAACAATGCAAAGGAGGGGAGCTGAACAAAATTTTGTGAGAATATGAGAAAACGCTGTTTATATATACTGCTAACAAACATTTTCTCTTTTTCCTACAATGTTTTCTTCCCTGTCAAAGCAAATGCCCATCATTTGAACCACTTACAGATTGTTGCCTGTGCTTTCAAATTGGACAAAAGAAATTCTGAAGTCTAGTATAAAGTTTCATATATAATGAAACAATACCTACATCAAAGTTTGGACAAGGTGAGAGAGGTTTGGTCCACTTGTGTCTTTCATGACACCTGCATGGCATCTGTCACTCACTGTCATACAGTAAAAATAAAAGAAATTTGCTTTCAAACAACCAGACATGAACCAGCCCGCACAGCTCAATAGGTAGAGCGTAGGACTCGTGAACGTGATGTTTCAAGTCACTTGAGGGTGTGGGTTCGATCCCCACGGCTGGCCATCTAAAATTACTAATAGTCTTTCGGATGAGACGTTAAACCAAGGTCCCGTGTGACGGTGCTATACACCGAGCACGTAAAAGAACCAGGTGTAACTTAAGATGGGTTTCGTCTTTTATCTGCACTATCCCCCGTAACAATACTAACAGCCTTCAGGGGGCGTCGCCCATATGGGCAACCGGTGGTGACGATAAATAAACGCAAATTCAATCAATCAATCAACCAGACATTGGAAGCATGTACATTCATTGTATTCAAGCACCAGTATATTCTAAAATGCCCTGTCAGATGGCAGGGCACTAGGAAACAGCTGTAAAGAATCATGTCACCCAGAGCCTAAGGACTATAATGAAAATAATGACTCTTTTTTTACCATGTGTACCGTATTTGTTTTAGAGTGACAAAAAACAATAATATATTTAACCACATTCATTTCTTATCAAAAGAAATCCATTCTTTCTGCTTTCATGACTATCATCAAGGAAAACTAGTAATGATATGGTGTACTTGGTATTTGTCTTGTGGGTGACTTGAATCAATCGTCATCATTTTGGCTTTTGCGTTGAAGCGAGTCAAGTCTCCTGGGCTCCCAGTGTACAGCAATAGATGTTTGGAGCATATTATGCAATCAGATGGCAAGAAATTTCTTTGCAGTACATGTAAATAAGATCCAATGTTAACTTTTTTCAGTACAAAACCTCACACACCAATGTTGTAGATCGTTTTGTGTAAACATGAGAAAAATTAAACTCATAACATGGAACAGCTTTTCTTTTTTTACTGGGTTCTTCGTAGGAGAGTCCATGGGCAAGCCACTTCAGAGCCCTAGTCTAGTACTGGTGAAACCCAGGAAATACATGCATATGTGAGCTGTCGCCGTGATATTACTGAAATAATGTTGAAAGCGGCGTTAAACACCGTTCATTCAATCAATTAACCGTATCTAGCAAAAATGGGCACGTTTTGACTAAAAGGTAGGACATGCATTTAAAATGTGGGACGTTTGGTGCCAGGCCTTTTAACATTATACCGTCAAAGAGGAAAGAAAAAAAAAAGTATGCAGGCAAGTTTCAAGTATCATACAAATGCAAATTTACCTGTTAATATGCCAACCCTCACGGGCAGTTGTGCCCCCGAACTTGACGCCATGTTCCCTTTGTGCCGAACTGTGTCAGTGGGTAGGCTTAAAATACGCAATGGATTTTTTTTCCGAAATGGACGAAATGGTAATCGTTTTCAAGAAATGGAAATCGCCTCTGACTTACATTGATACATACTTGATATGGGATCATATTAACCATGTGATGATATCATTTCAATACGTTTTTAATGAATATTGCATGACTTATGCACGTTTTCCTCTTAAGTCCGCCTTTAAATGTTCTTTAAATTACCCTTTAGTTGGAAATTTTGGTAATGAAAATGGCGGTCGAAATGGAAGTGTTCGATGAAATTGAAAATAAATTGAACTTAAATAAAAAGAAATGAAAATGGGTAGATTCTATATTTTCAATAAATTTCAAAAGAATACAACACAAACTTTTGGTATTTGGTCATTTTTTTTTTTTTTTTTCGATAGAAATTTTGATACGAAATAGACGAAATGGAAATCGATCACGGATCATATATACAAATAGATCCCTGACGAAATGGAAATCGTCACGTCTCGAATTTCATACTTACTTGAGGTAAAAAAAAACTTTTAACAATATCATTTCAATACCTTTTTAAAGAATACTACCCGACATATGCAATTTTCCGCTCAATGTTCATATTTAAGTGTCAAAATTATCTTTTATCCAATGGAAATGTGGCTACGAAACGGAAATAGTTTGACGAAATGGAAAGTATTGACTTCAATCAGAGGTTAGCCCTGCTGAAATTAGGCTATAAAAGATACATTGCGTAAATTACCGGTCCTACTAAATACCACAAAGTCACACAAAGACGCACAAAGACACAACAAAGACGCAAAAGATACCACAAAGACGCACAAAGACACCGCAAAGACGCACAAATACATAGAAAACGAAAAAAAAATAGTGTTTTGAGTTGCTTGCATTATGCTTGGATAAAAAAGCACAAAAACCACGTCCGAGCATGTGCCGGGTCATTTCCTGCAAACTTTACTTTCCTGTTAATCAGTTCATCTCTAGTAATCTAAAAACTTTGTGTTTGGAGGATTCTGATATTTTGTCGTTTGGTAAATAGCTAGTTAAGAAGCTTAGCAGTGTAAGAAAAAAAAAAAGAAAATTGGTAAATGATAGATTGTCATTTTTGACTAAATTTGCAAAAGTGAACTTTACAGAATGTTTTCGAGAAAAATGCAAACAAGTAGATATCTTTATCGTCATTGTCAGCAGTATCATCGTCGTCTTCATCATCATCAGACATTCACCATATTGTTCAAGGAAATATTTGTAAGATATGACTGATTGATTGATTGTTTGGTGTTTAACGCCGTTTTCAACATTATTTCAGTTATATCGCGGCGGCCAGTGCACCTATCCATGCTTTCCTGGAGTCTCTTTTACCAGTACTCTGCACAATTTTCTTTCCAAGTGTAAGATATGAAATCAGCAGAACTAGTAGGAAGATCTCCGCCTGACCCGGCGGATGCTCGAACCCACGTGTGTGTTTGCGTAATTTTGTGCCCTTTTTTTAACCTAGCATAGTGCAAACAGCTCAAAACACATTTTTTTTTTTTTTTTTTTCCTTTTTCTGTGTCTTTGTGCGTCTTTGTGGTGTCTTTGTGTGTCTTTGTGGCGTCTTTGTGTGTCTTTGTGGTATTTAGAGTGTCTCTGTGGTATTTAGTAGGATCCTAAATTACAACGTTCTGTATCGAGAGCGTTTAGTTTCCATGTTCAAATAAAAGAAAATAATGTTCGTTGGACGATAATTTTCCATAATTTGAAACTGCAATCCATGCCACGTGGGGGCGCTCTCGACCGTGGCCCATTTTTTTCCTTTTCCGCATACATTTTTATTCAGTCTATCATAATACAATTTTTACAAAATGGCGTTAATGGCAATAAATTTTAATGATTATATGCAGGAAAAAAACTTGTTAAAACTCTTAACTGTTTACCAAACGACAAAATGTAAGACTTTTCCAAATTGAAAGTTGTTGCAAACGACAAACTAATTGTTACTCTAATATTGAAATTTGTTTGAGGAAAGGTAGAAAACATTTTGAAAAGGAAAAAATAGAGAAATTTTGGTAACCAGAATTTTCTCCTTCCTAAATATTTTCAAAAGCCTTTTTCTTTGGGGTCGTAAAAACTTGGGATTATGAAAATTACTCGCATTAATTCCGTAGTACATGAAGGAAATATTAAAAAATCAATGAACACATGCAGGTAAAAATCTTTACCAAATGACAAAATGTAAGACTTTTCTAAGTTGAAAGTTGTTGCAGACAACAAAACAAATGTTTCTCTAACATTGAAATTTGTTTGTGGAAAGGTAGAAAACATTGTGGGAAAGGAGAAATTGCTTGTTATTTTCTTCTTGTTCAACAATGTTTTTTAAAAGCCTTTTACTTTAGGGTAGTTAAACCTAGGGATTTTGAATGTTACTCAATTATTTATTAATTCCGTAGTTTATCAAGGAATTATTAACAAAACAATGAACACACCCAGATGAAACTCTTTACTAAATGACAAAACGTTAGACTTTTCCAAATTGAAAGCAGTTGCATACGACAAAGTCAATGTTACTTTATTATTGAAAATTGAAAGGTAGAAATCAATACAGGAAAGGGGACCAATTGCTGGTTACCAGTGTTTTCTTCTTTTCCCATAATGTTTTCCAAAAGTCTTTTTCACAATCGGAATCGTGAGTGTTACTCAAATACTGAAATTTGTTTGTGGAAAGGTGGAAAACATTATGGGATAGGGAGAAAACAAACCGTGCAATAACTATTGGCGACCGTCCTTGTCTATTTGAAGATTCTTAAAAGAAACAGTGTAAATTGACGTCCTAGTTACCCAGGGTAGTTAACAGGTGTGAAGATTATACAATGTTGACCATCTCCATTTAATCCAATTAACTAAATGTTGCCGCTTTGATTTCAAATCCTTATCTGCATAACATGTTCGACACTTACCATATTGGCTCTTTATCAAACTAGCAAAACTTTGGACTTGTCAAAATTGAAAGCATTTGCAGACGAGAAATAAAAAATGAGAGAAAAAAGCTGCTTACCAGCATTTCCTCCTTTTCCCACAATGTTCACAAAAGTCACAAAAGTCTTCTACAGGTTCGTGAAAACTCGGGATTGTGTTGTAAAGGGGTTAAGATTCTTCTGTATGTTACGGGAGACCACTCCTTCATGCATGGCTTCGTCCAGATTTAAATACAATACCTAACAACTGGGAGATGTCTCTTTAGCTCAGTGGTTATGGTATTGGCCTTTCGTCCGGGCGTTCTAGGGCTCGAATCCTGCCCGGTCCCTTTATTTCGGCCATGTATTTGTCCATTTGTTTCTTTGTTACGGACTTTGTTCGTAACATGTATCATAACCTATTACCTGCGTTATATATACTCTACAGGTAAATAGGATGGCTAATTATCAATTTCAAGCCGTGACGAGAGTTCCATTACGTCAAACGATTTGCATTACTACGTCCATTTCGTAACAAAATGTAGAAAAAAGTATGACTAGCTTTATATAACAAGTATTCATTTTGTGTTATATTCTTTCCAAATTTATTATTATAAATTACAATAGTCTTTTTTATTTCAACTCGGCAGAGATGGACGATGTCCACTTCGTCCACCGATTCCATTTTCTAAAATTTCACATATTAAGGGAAATATATATACACTGATAAAACTATGACGAAAAAGTGCTTTTAAAATCAGTTTAACACGATTCAACATTATTGCAGTATTTCTCTTACATAACTATTTTCTACCCCACTTCTAATCTAAAATTAATGCCCTGATAAATTCCATTTCGTCAAGCGATTTCCATTTTACGATTTCGTAGCATACATCAGGGATCGTATATACGATCCCTGCATACATGTAATTCCTTAAAGGGGGTGAAGACAAATATGACAAGGTCGTATATTATTCTAATTTACAGAGAATATAATAGATCTGCTCATTATTATTATTATTATTTTTTTTTTTTTTCAACTTTAAACCTTTACCAATTTGATCCACCAGTTCCATTTTGCCAGGAAAACGGCATAGGAAATAAAACGAACAGTATTCTTCCTAAAACTAAGACAACCTATGGTGGGGTAAAACATCCCGTTCATTTATCTAATAATTTGTGCGACTTTCAGAAGTTCCTGTATTTCATAAACACTTTTACTTTCTTTCCACTCTGTTTGCACTGATTTTCGTGAATTGGAAGTTCTGTGTGGCACGAACCAGAAACCGGCTTAAATAAGGAAAAATTTTATGGTCAAAGGGAGAAAACTCGTATATACTTTCATCACTTTCTTTATGGCAGAGTTACGTCCCTTATATTTGTGGACAGCATAAAACCAAAGACGAATAAACATCATTGCAGTTTGTGAAGACGATCTGTATGAAAAAAAAAAAAATGTTTTTAGAGCTCTCATTATTTCTGGTAAAGTTTAAGACAGTGTTGTAGATGTTACTACTTCTGAAAATATCATGACAGTAGACAAAAAAAAAACCAATTGCAGACGCGGTTACTATTTTGTAAACAGGTGATAGTCTCCCTTGTATTTCGTCATTTTTGTAAACAAGGCGACCGCCAAAATTTAAACGTGGAAGTAACAGTTCGGTTATCAAAGTAAAGCTCACGCAGAATATAAATATAATTTCTTATAATAAAATTTATCAACTGATGAATGTATACGATAAATAAGCTTTCTTATGTTACAATTTAAACTTATAAGCATACGACATGTTTTCGTTCAATTAGGTTTTCGAGGTTATTAACAAATATTGTTTATATATCATTTCTTTGATCATTGACCGTAAGGAACAGGGAACAGAAAGTGAAAGCATACCTGAATCTTCCAAGCTAATAAATGGAGATGAAAGCTATGTTTTTTCCCGATATTATTGATGTTGATTCCAGTTTAGATCCCCCTTTTTTGAGTAGAAGGGGGTTATAAGAGGGGAGGTCACTCTCTATTAATTTGAACACTTAATCCCTTAGACAATTAATTGATTTAAAATAACGCAACAGCATCCAGCCTTTGACAGAAAAATACCAGCGTGCAAACCATAACTTTAAGAATCAGACTAAACTTGGGTGTATTTATGAACGTGCGGCCTGATCTTAAATCTACATGGTCCAATCAGGACATTTTTCCAAAAGAAAACTCCTTTGAAATTGCAAAGATTGGGTTTTTAAAACCGGCTTGAAAGTTTCATTTTACTTGTTCAGCAGGATAAGGGTTAACAGAGGGTCCGGGTTTTTCCATAGACCGTATGGGTATAAATTAACCCTGCACCGGTTCTTAAAGTTTCGGTGTGACTGTTTGTAATAGTTGAAAAAAGGACTATTCCGGGGAGAGGGGGGGTAACAATAAGGGAGAGTACTCTTCATAACTAATGGATAAACAGATTGTACGAGTTTTTTCCCTTTGACCATAAAATCACAATGGAATCTGACGGTACCGTTTCCAGACCCGAGACCGATCCACAGTGATACCTAGGAGCTTTAATTTCTCTTGTTTCCTTTATTCTAGTCCAATTTTGATCTATTAAAACATATATTTCCTCCCCTAGATCTATTGCCTACTAACTTTATTCGCAATTTTGCTGTAGATCTTGATTGATTAAAATTTGATTTCCTTAATTATTATATGCTGGCACCGCGGTGATCCGAAAAATACCTTATTTGCATACGTAGTGCCACCTTACCACTGTTTACTCTATCAAATCGAAAGCAGAAGTGTTTTTGCTTCGCATCGGTTAAAACATAATAGATCTGTCTTCATTAATGCTACGTTACTTTCAAAATTCATAAACTGCAGTAGTAAACACAATTTTCCTTCATGTTTTGAAAATAATACCCCCTATTCTTCATAAAACTAATAATTCATGTTTGACAACTGAAGGTCGTCTGTTCTGGCGTCATAGTCCTCGTCGGAAACAAAAACTAGGTACTTAAATCATTTTCTAAAAGTAAAAATTATATTTTTTTACGATTTTCCAAAGTACAAGAGTTAACGCGTAACATGGCGGATTCCCTTCGGGCCACCTGTAGTCAACATGGTAGCTTGACCTAGATATTTTTGTCTGAAAAACACGGCCAAAGCTTTGATAGCTACATTTATTGTAATTGTACATGCAACAGTTTATCACAGTATTGGAAAATAATCTATCTCCTGACTTCTCTCTCTTGTAGTAAATTTTCGACCAAATTACTAGTAAGTACCGCGGTACCAGCGAGGACCATCCTACATGTACGAGTTAGTTAGCTCGTAGTTAGCTGGTAGGGACGAGAGGCCTCCCTTCGATTCGGAGGGTAGTGCTTTTTTTTTTATGTCTGGAGCAGTCTACGCTCTAGCCCTTAGCAGAGAAACAATCACAAGTATAACGTTAGGGTTACCCTTTGTCCCAAGTGGGATTCGGGGGACCTACCTCCGAAAAAAATTCAAATTTACAGCGATTCTGACGCATTTTGAGACCAGTTGTGCTAGTGAAACAAATAAATAGACTTGAGCTTTTTTTTCAATGAATATTTGCAGAGTTACATAGATCTAAATCTACTGTAAGCGGTCGAAACAGTGGTCAGGTCATGGCCGGACTGCCGACGACAGCCTTGATCAGAAAAACCGGAATGAAATTATTTTGCATTGGTATAATTTCCGTTGCGTATTTTAGGCCTACCGGTGTCAGTGGTCTAAGAGTAAGGATAATATCTTATCAAATTTCCTGACATGAACTGAATTTAACTCTTGAGATGTTATGTTTTGTTTTCTTACAACTTAGTAAATCGTATGCACACCGGCCAATGGCTTGGTAGTTTAAAGAACAAAATAAAAATTTATGGCAGTGGGGACGGAATTCAAATCAAATCAATCACAATCATATTTTTTAATATATATATTATTTACAAAATCTGCTAGACATTTGTAGACGCTTGTAGACGCTGTTTAGGGAGACCCACTTGGTTTTTTTTTCTCTATATTGCGTTATACGAACACTATTTGAGTTATTTAATGTATTTCGTTAAAAAAAAAAGTTGCAGCAAACCTTTTAAGCAGACTGTTGTAATAACCAATATCGGTTATATGTATGAGTATACTTTGATAATAAGGCTGATTTTAATCAAAAATACAACTTTTCCATTTTGAACTAGCATTATGAACGTATTGAACATTATTTCAATACCACTATCTTTTCTTTCAATCAAGCAAACCATAGAAAAGAGAAAAAAATTCAAGCATGGTAAAGAGTAACCCTTCTGAACTTTAAATAAAAAAGGAGTTTTTACTATATCTCAAGTAGGAATCTGAAATAAACTTTTAATTACTAAAGATTCCCCAGATCAGAATGATTACATATTTTTCATGTTCGTCATGTGTTTTCGCGGCTAAGAATTTCCAGACGTTTCAATCTTAAAATTGCAAAAAAAAGCACAAACACTTAGGTAGAGCGACATATTCGCACGAGTCCTGGTGTAGTTCCCAGGAAGCAGAATCGAGAGAGTTTAGTATAAGTTTTTTTTTTTAAATCGGTGTAATATATAAATATGTTTAAACTCTCAAAAACCAGTTTGGCCCTGGACATGTAGCGTGGACCGACCTGTTTTCGAGGGGCTTATTTAAGAATTCTATTTCACGCACATTTAAGTGAAGTTCTGATTACCAATTTTATTTATAAACCCAAAAGATCAATTTTGCATGCCTGTATAACCATGATCTCTACTTGAATCATACATATTCAACGAGAACAACATATTTCACCCTTCGATCTTGTGCCGGAAGCTGATATTGGGTATGGGAAAACTGCCCTCATTTCTTGCCTTTCAATATCCATTGAACAGTTCATGAGTAGAGAACTGAAAAACATCATGTATACCAAAACTCATTTAAAGTGTTTCCTATCACTATAAGGAACTGTTTAAGTTATACAAATTAACAGTTCTAAGTCAATCATCCTCAGTTTTTGAAGCATGATGAACTGGACGGATGAATGCCTCTCTTGTCAGCAGCACTAAAATACCAGAAAAGCAAAAAACTAATGCATCTTGCTCCCTTGTTTATTTGCACCTATGAGGACAAATTAGGAATTTTTCAACCATTACTTTACCATAAAACGTCTGAAAATATTCAGTTATTCAATAAAAGGGTTGGAAACATTTACTCTCAGTAACAGAGAATGTTCTGGAAAAGTTGTTCTGTCGTAAGTGACTGAACGAAACAGATCTAGGTCATGAAATTCTCTGATCTAAATACAGATCAAACTCTTGTCACATTATTCGAGTATGGTCACGTGACTTTTTGGCATCGACACTGGCTATGTCACATGTCAGGAACATCTCGGGATCAAAATTAAATTTTTGATGGAGAATTTAAATTGGGCACATATCAGGTTAAAAAAGGTAATAGGAAATTTGTCACTAAAACTGATTTTTCCACTAGAAACATGCATAATGTTTTGTTTTGGTTGCAGTTTGTAAATTAACAGCAGTGAAACCATTGTTGCAATTCAAATAAGTGGTTCACACTAAATGGTGACGTCATTCACCTCATAGTTCGCAAAAAAACTCGGATATCATTTTGGGTATGAAAACAGGTACCCCTCAAAAACAGATTGGTCGACATTAAGCCCGTGAGCTTAATGGAGAAGCCCACATGATTACACGCAACTTTATTTACTAGTACAGATAACTGTTCACAAAGCCGATGTTACTTTTTGACTGGTCGCCTCTTGGTACAGAGATGATCAAGACAAAATCAGTTGAAAGCTCCGCACAGATTTTGTGCGCAAGTTTGAACTCTCATAATTTCACAAATAGAGCACAAAACTAGGATTTGAACATAGCTTTTGCTTGCGTACCGTATTTAATAATCCTTCGTTTGAAATACAAATATTTTCAATTCAAATGCTGAACATAAGAGAAAACTATGCATTTCATCTGTGACTTGAGTTGTTTACGTTCCCGAAAACACACAAAATGGCCACCATAGACAATAAATTTCATCAGTGTTTTTTCTGAGATTTACATGTAATAAATGACTTCTACAAGCTCTTTAGGTAATGAAAGGTTTAATAATTTGTCTTTGTTATGCCTCCCTTCAACGAAGTGGGGTTATATTGCTTTGCTAATGTCAGTCGGTCGGTCCGTCCGTCCGTCCGTCAGTCTGTACGTCGGTCGGTCGGTCGGTAGATAGACCTTACCTTGTCCGGATGATAACTAGACGCAGAATTGACCTAGGTTCGTCAAATTTGGCACAGACATGTGTCTCGGAGTGTAGATGATCCCTATTGATTTTGAGGTCAATCGGTCAAAGGGATTACTAGACACAGAATTGACCTAGGTTCGTCAAATTTGGCACAGACATGCGTCTCAGAGTGTAGATGATCCCTATTGATTTTGAGGTCAATCGGTCAAAGGTCAAGGTCACAGTGACCGTCAACATGTTGATATATAGACCAAACCTTGTCCAGATGATAACTAGACACCGAATTGACCTAGGTTCGTCAAATTTGGCACAGACATGCGTCTCGGAGTGTAGATGATCCCTATTGATTTTGAGGTCAATCGGTCAAATGTCAAGGTCACAGTGACCGTCAACATGTTGATAGATAGACCAAACCTTGTCCAGATGATAACTAGACACAGAACTGACATAGGTTCGTCAAATTTTGCACAGACATGCGTCTCGGAGTGTAGATGATCCCTATTGATTTTGTGGTCAATCGGTCAAAGGTCAAGGTCACAGTGGCCTTCAACTTAATGATATTTAGACCTAACCTTGTCCAGATGATAACTAGACACAGAATTGACCAAGGTCCTTCAAATTCTGTACACAGGGTTTTCCATGACACACAAATCCTGCGTCATAGACGCAATTTTAATTCAAATGACCCCCAAAATAAATGAGACTGCGTCATATGTGACGCAACTTTCCAAAATCTAAATCATCTACGAACTTGAATAAGGCGTCATAAATCCAAGTCTGTTCTTCCTTCAATATCAAGCGAACACAGTTCTTTTTTAACTACAGGGTTTATTTTAGATAAAAGTGGTTTTCCGGGAATTTATTTATAGAATCGGACTGGTTTACGTATATTGCCGTAAAGTATATTGCACATGTGTCGTAACTATAGGCCCAGTCGAAGTCTTGGTTGGGTTCTCTGTATTTCACAGCTTATTTTACACTATTTCCAGTATATAAAATTACACATTACCAGTCTGTGCTGTTCGCGGAAATTAATGTCACGACGAAGAAAACAGTAACATTCTTCTATCGTCTGCTTCCTACAACTGCCGATCAAGCCATGTCAAGCAGCAATTCAGACAAGAATGTTTCGTCTTTCAAAAAGTGAAATCGACCTTTCCATCAGAAATGACGTACAGACTTTTCTTTCTTGGAGTTTAAAGGTGAATTGAATTGTAAATCATGCTTGATGACGAAGACAGGGTCCAAAAAATCCACACGTCCGCTCGTATTTATGAGTACGAAATGGATGAGGACGAGTGAAATGTCACTCATACTCGCTCGGCATGACGAGTTGAGAATAGGAGATAGCAAAACAAGTTTTTCAGATGAGTATTTAACTTACATGAGACAAAACGGCCATTCAGTTATTGAATAAGCGAATTAAGGGTATTCAGGAAATCAAATTTTGAAACAGAACATAAAACGTGCTGGTCCCCGCCCCAAATAAAGACCGGTTTCAAGTCAGCCAAATGTTATAACCCGGGACCTTTCATTGCAAACAAAAATCTCATAATATGCTTGGGGTGTACCTAATTCAATCTGACCGACTTCGCTAATTATTAAAACGAACGATATTAACATTAACGCAAATACTTTCCTGAAATCAGTTTGAAAAACTGTGTTGTTTTGGCTTTATTAATTTCTGTAAATTGACCGGATAACTGGTACCGGTTTTTAAAATCCGGTATTTAAGGTTTGTTGTAACGTTTCCGTTTCGTCTGAAAAAAAAAAAAAAAACGTCAGAGTCCAATATTGGAAGGGTTTTTCTCGGCGGACGAGTGAGGATCAAAGCAGGGCAAGTGTTTTTTCAAAGTCACTTGTCCTACAGGACGAGTGCCTTTTCTGGAAATTTTTGGACCCTGGAAGAGATCCATTTATTTTGACCCCCTAAGTTGAAGAAATGACCCTCAACTGATGAGGATGGGGGTCACAATGACCCCCAATTTTTAAAGCCGAGGGAAAACCCTGTGTACAGATATTCATCTTGGAGTGTAGATGATCCCTATTGATTTAAGGTTAATCCGTGAAAGGTCAAGGTCACAGTGACCACCAGATGATTCAGGGCCCGCGCTGCCATTTGCCACTTGAGCCATTTGCTCAAAAAAAATTAAAGTATCTCAAAAATCATCATGTGGCTCAACTTGTGGCTCCACCATTTTATTCGCGTATTATCGGGGACGTAGTAAGCATCGAAGTTGACTGGGAAAAAACGGAAGTCGAACGCGCGTGCCGAAGAGAAAATTGATAACCCAGTCTGTGTATCGGCGACTGTTTACAATCTTGTATGTATACACACGGTGGTGTGTATAATTACGCAAACTGTTGACAGATTATCACGTTTAACAATTGAAGTGGGCTATATAAATCAAAAAGATGACATCGATATTTGCCAATCAATTCTTTTGATATCAGTTTATGAACCGTGCCACTTCCTGTATCAGTGTAGCAGTAGAGGGGCATTACTGTTTTACAAACAGACATCTTGTTCATGTTTGTTACGAAAAGTTAATTGCATTTCGCTGCAATACAGATTAAACCGACAAAACAGAAAGTCAGTATAGTGCTCTGTCTTTGCTACTGGAAAATTCATGATGGACTTGAGACGGTACGGTGCACAGTAAATGTCCAAATATGAAAAAAATCACCGTAGCGTATCATTATTGAGATTACTTTATTGACCAAAATGAATTCACAGATTATGTAGCGATCAAAGTTAAGTAAAGGTGAACTGAATAGTTTTCAAAAGACTTAATTGACTATTTTAGTGTATGTATAATTAAATGAAAAGCTGATTACCAGAAACCTGTTATAGCTCCAAAGATCAATTTCTAATGCCTTTATAACCATTAACTCTGCTTGAATCATGCATATTCAATGGTAACAGCATATTTTACCCTTCAATCATGTGCCAAAAGCTGAATTGGAGCATTGGAAAACCTGCCCATCTTTTGTGGCTTTCAAAATCTATAGAACTGTTCATAAATAAAGAATCGAAAAAACATAATGTACACTGAAACTTGACTAAAATATTGACTGTCAGAAGAAGAAAATGTTTTGAACAATATCTTCCAAGTTAATTATCTTTCATTTTTTGAAGAGCTGTGAAAGAGTCCCATTTTTCTGCCCATTGGAAAGATTTCAGAAATGATCCTTTGGATTTTCGTATTTCAATTGTACAGCGATGTCTAGATAGCGTCAATCTTCAAGTCCGTGCATCCATCTGTAAACAGATTTTTCGCAGCAATATCTGGGCAAAACTATTGTTTCATAACAGTGTTACTTTCCGATGTCGTTTCTTATACCAGCCATGGCTTATATTCGGGCTCTTTCAGCCAGCATTGTTGAAAAGAGCAAGGATGTTTTTTTCTCTTTGTCGGGGTAGCCACCCTGGACAAAAGCCCTCCCATACAATGATGATAGTTATTTCATTGGTTGACTGTCTGAACCCTCTAATAGACGAAACCTTACTTTCACAGTGCGGGGAAGCAGACCAGTCTCTTATGTGATTGCAGTTCAGAGAAAAGAACAAATTGTTGGTACTGAGCAATTTTTAGCCATGACAAAGTTTTCTATCGGATCATTAAATTTTCTTCCATTTTTTGCTGCATTTGAAATTGTTTTCTGCAAATTTCTTTGAATTAGCGCCGATTCAAATTTTTATTATCTCAACTCTTTACCACATAAAGCCTTATTTTAACAACATGGGGAAGACCTATGCTTTTGCGTACCTGCAGACTTGAAGACTTACTAAAACGTTTTGGGAGAAGGACAAATTTTTCATAACAAGTATTTCCCCATCCCTCACAGTGTTTTCTAGCTATCATTAACTTTTCTTTCATTTTTGCTGCAGATGAAATTGTAGTCAGCAAATCTCTTTCATTTGTCGTCTGTCTCTGTTTATGGATTAATGAATAAGTGTATTTCAAATATTGTCATTGGATTTTGGACACATCATGGAAAGAGGAGCCATTACACTTTTTAGTTGCTCATTTGTGCATTGGTTTCTTTTTTCACGACGGCTGAAGCATTGAAAGTTAAAACATTGTATTGGGCAAAGGGCATTTTAATTCTTTTCAATTAACATTTGACATTTTATCATGGAAAGGGTAGAAAACATTGTGGGAAAAGGAGAAAATGCTTGTTTCCAGCAGTTTCCCCTTTTCCCACAATATTTTCAAAAGGCTTCTTTCACTGGGTCAAGATCAAAAGATCAAGAAAAGGCTGTCAAATAATTGCAGTCTGATATTTGATCTGCACCGTCTAAAATGCTTTGAATTTAGGCATTTTTAAAACAAACCTGTCTGATTGAGTACTAATCGTGAGTTTTCCATATGATACAATGGCCTACACTATTTAGATGTTCCTCCAGAGTCTTTCTGCCTGCCACAAAGTCAAAACAAATATTTCGTAGTCGTTTCTGCAAGTCCTTTGAAACTTTTTTTACTCGTTAGCTCCACTGGCCGAAGGCCAGCGGGCTTATGTCATGGCCCGTTGTCCGTCGTGCGTCCGTCCGTCCGTCCGTCCGTGCGTGCGTTAACTTTTTTTTAAAACGTCTTCTTCTCTGAAACTACCCATCCAATTTTGATGAAACTTCACAGAAATGATCCTGCCATGGTCCTCTTCAGAATTTCTTGAAAGAATTTAATTCCTTCAAAAACTCTGGTTGCCATGGCAACAAAACTGAAAAATTTTGAAAATCTTTGAAAATCTTCTTGTCTGAAACCGTAAGGCCAAGGGCTACCAAATTTGGCATGTAGCTTTATCTAGTGGACCTCTACCAAGTTTCTTCAATTTATAGCCCTGGGCTCAAAATTGGCCCCGCCCCGGGGGTTACAAGTTATACATGGGCTTATTTAGGGAGAACTTTAAAATTCCTCTTCTACCTAGCCATAGGGCCTAGAGCTACCAAATTTGGCATGTAGCTTTATCTAGTGGACCTCTGCCAAGATTGTTCAAATTATAGCCCTGGGGTCAAATTAGGCCCTGCCCGGGGGTAACAAGTTTTACATGGGCTTATATAACAAGTTTTACATGGGCTTATATAGGGAGAACTTTAAAATTCTTCTTTGACCTAGCCATGGGGCCTAGGGCGACCAAATTTGGCATGTAGCTTTATCTAGTGGACCTGTACCAAGGGTGTCCAAATTATAGCCGAGGGTCAAATTTGACTTCGCTCCGGGGGGTAACATGTTTTACATGGGCGGGCTTATATAGGAAAATCTTTCGCATCTAGCTATAAGGGCTAGGGCTATCAAATTTTGCATTTAGCTTTATCTAGGGGGGTCTCTATCAAGGGTGCCCAAATTGAGAAAAATTTGAAAATCTTCTTGTTTATAACATTCAAGAACTGAATTATTTGGTATGGAGCTTTATATTGTGGACCTCCACCAGGATTCAAATAATTATAGCTTTGCGATCAAAATTGGCTTTGCCCATGGATCACAACTTTCTCGTAGGATTAGATAGAAAAATGTTTGCATGTCCTCGTGTTTGAAATCAATTTGCTGAATATTGTAATGTTTGGCTTGTAGTGTTTTTACTTAATAGCCAGTGGAGTGATACAGGGCCATCATGGCCCTCTTGTTTTATTGGAGGTTTGCCATATGACGTCTGCTGGATAGTTAGCTACACAATGGCTTGATCTTTTCTGATGGAGTCAATCGCTGTCCATACTGATTGTTACATTGTTAAACTTCACTTATTATTAGATTAAAACAATTAGAATTATAATTAAATTGTTTATTTGGGGGAGGGGGGGGCATTAATCTTTTAAGATGGTCAATAATTAATGCTAGTCAACAACAACAACCAAAAAAAAAGGTTCAAACGAATGATAATGAAACCACTTTTAATTACATTGTTAAGTCTTCTCTTATTAGATCTTAAAGAATTTGAATCATTATTGAATCATTCATTTTGGAGGGGGATAAATTATTTTAAAAATTATATAAAAAAAGCAAAGGAAAACAGGTGGGTGGGCACATGTCCAGGGTGCGATTTTTTGGGGTGGGCTTTTGTCCGGGTGGCAAACGTCCAGGTGGCAAACGTCCGGGTGGGCAAATGTCCGGGTGGGCAATTGTCCGTACTCCGGTAGCCATATTGGACTGCAACAGATGCGGTTTTTATGCGATGAAAATCGCAATAAATTTGATAAAAGAATGCCATTCATGTAACTGAAGCTACATTTAGAAGCGGGATTTCCAACAGTAATACTATTTTGTTTTGTGGCCATCTTTTGCAAGCATGGAAACATTATTCATTGATACAAGCCTTATTTGTATTTTAAACAACCGGTTAAATGGTGCCGATTTTTCTTTTCGTCCTATGGATGCAACGGGAATTTTAATGTTTCATCCCAAATCAATTTCGTTGTGTAAAAAGACATGTTTACAGCATAAATGCGAACCCTGTGTAATGTTTTACATCATTGGTTTTTATCTCACCTTCGCCATTGGTAATAGGTGAAATGTCCCTGATTGTTTATCCTGGTCAGCTAGTCCACAATATCCTTGGATGCCCAAACAGCGCCCCTCTAAGCTTTAACTGGGAACAAAACTATGAATAGATGGTTTACAAAAAGAAAAATGCACAAGTCAAATATATTCTATTTCCATCAATCTCTATCGAAATTCATAAACCAAAAAAGAAAAGCAGAAGGGACTTGCAGACTGTTCTGTTGTCCCTTTCACAAGTAAACACATCGAAAACACGAAAAAATTAAAAATCAACAAATGCAACAAATATCCGGGTTTTGTCAGAGAAAGAAAAATAGTTTCAGTTCCGAGTCAGCGGAGTCACAGGGAAAGGTCCCAAAACATGAATTTAAGTAGCTTTAAAAAGGCATTTAAAAAGGTGACCTCAAGATTTTTGTATGAGCCCCAAAAATTAGGAATAGGGGTCACAAATGACCCTCAAAAATTTGAAGCTGGGAGAAACACTGCTGATGTCCTTTATGCTTACTTTTCATAGAGGTCTGACAGAAATGTGGTAAAAGACAGTTTTGACCAGATATGGATTAAAGAACATTGCAAATGCATTGAATTTCACTTAGAATCTTTGAAAAAGTCACATAAACTTGGCAGTGATGTTGTTATTGATGCTTGGCATGCACCACTGTAAGCTTGGTTGTTGTGGTAGTTAGGTTATAATTTTCTTAATTATAAAGATTTTTGTATGATTTTTCATATATATATATGTTTGGATTAAATGCATTGTAAACTTACCTGAAAATTGCATTTGTAGCTTTTCATTTTCTTTTGTTAATGAAACTGTCACAGAGTTTAAGGACAACCCTCGTACACTTTCTCATATGAATTGTGCTACTAAAGTAATAGGGTTGAAAAAAAATCATTATCATTATATTTGTTTGAACACTTTGGAAATAATTTGATTTGTATTTGATCTGGTTCAGTATTTCAAAAATAAGACAACCCAGAAAACTTCAATATACATGTATCTGTTCATACTATGTTTAGTTAAGTTTGGATGAACAACCCCGGACAAACAGGCCCTGGGGAACAACCCAGGGACTAAAAAACCTGTTCCCAATATCTGATCCCAAAATTACCTCTTCTTGATTTCAGATCACAAGAACATTCTGTTTTTTTGAAGTGTGAAGTTAGGCAATTTCTAAAAA
Organism: Hippopus hippopus; assembly: GCA_946811185.2. NCBI lineage: Eukaryota > Metazoa > Mollusca > Bivalvia > Cardiida > Cardiidae > Hippopus > Hippopus hippopus. The sequence goes on from OX328097.1 coordinate 36,830,489, forward strand.
TGTTAGTATTTTCCCCCCATTGATGCTTATTAGTTTTGACTACAAGCCTCCCCACACCACATACAAACTATTCAAAAGTGTTGACCCCTTCTCAGATGACAAAATTTCAGAATTGTCTGAGTTAGGAGAATAGTAAACATTATGGAACAAGGAGAAAACACCCTTACTAGTTTTTTTCCCACTGAGTTTTCCAAAGCCTTTAAGTACATGTACTGAAGGCAGTTGACAGAATATTTTAACTTCTGAAGAGGATTGTTATCAAAAACATTAGATAAAAAGAGCATTTGCTTCTTACAAGCAATCTTTCCTTTTCCTTTGTTTTTTCTTTTATTTATACTTTCAAACTAAAGCATTAATTTTCTCAGTCCTCTAATTTTCCTCATCGTAGCTAGGAATTGTGTACAGTATTGGTTAGGTGATGGGAGGAATTGTGTACAGTATTGGTTTGAGTTGCATTTCACTCCCATTTTTCATAGATTTTTTTTTTCCCCGTTTTTATAGGGCAAGACAAAACAAGCCAAGAGATTTGCTGAAAGGAAAAGAGTTCTGAGTTTGAAGGACTCAAGAATGTGAGTTTACCTCTCTTTTTCATTGGACAGGGTTTGAAATAAACTATTTCCAGCCTATCTGATCCCATTGAAGTTTATCAGGACAACAAGATGGATCAAGATTTACTATCTGACACACAAAATTCATAGTAGATGAGCTGCTCTGAACAGTTACAGACATTTGCCTCTTTTTCAACAAAGTTCTCAAATACCTCCTTCTTCGGGATTACACAAATGCTGGATCATTTATACATAAAAGGGTTAATTCTGTGAAATGCTGCTAGATCTACTTTGAATTAGGCTAACTCTATACCACACAATCCTGAATTTTATATACCCTAAGAAGAGGCCTTTGAAAGCATTGTTGGAAAAGAAGAAAATACTGTTAACCAGCATTTTCTCCTTTCCCCACATTTGTAGCCCTGTCAAAGACCAATTCCAACATTTAAGCCACGTTTAAATTGTTGTCTGCCATGCTTTCAATTTGGACAAGTGTACTGGTAAATTTTTGTGTGTGTGGTAAAGGGTTAAGGTGTTGTATGTTTGATCTATTTGACAGATATTGATTGCCAAGATTTCACTGAGACATCTGCATACTCTGTGAACCCTACTTTGGCTTCTTTATCAAAACTTACTGGTTTACTATAACTGTAGGTACATACATCTTTCTGACTCAGGTAAAACTACATAAATCTTCAGGGGAACCGGCAAAAAATTACAGAGATTTAACTTGTCACAAGTCAACCATGTCACACTATAGTAGGAAAGAAAATGTAGCAAGAGATTATTATGATTATTATACCCCCTTGACAACTGGCGGTGGGACGGGCGTATCTTGCGACAATTTGCCGCTCTTGTTCCACAATATTTTCTGCCCTGTCAATAACTATCATTTCATTGGTACCACTTTCAGATTTGGTGTCTACAGATGTTTTCAATTTGAAAGAGTCTAAATTTTTGCCATGTGATAAAGGGTTAAGTATTGAAAGACAAAACTTTTTTATGGTAAGAGGTACTGTCTGCATGAGCTATAATAAACATTTGATTTCATCATGGGGGATGAAATGATTTTTTGAGTTCCAACCTGACCACATTATTGTGATGGCAATAAAGAGGGCTAAATTATCTCCAAGAAACTGACCAATCAAATGAAGTTGCAGGTAATGGCTGACTTTAGACCTGATAGCTCTGTTTCATCAGGTACTTGTCGAAACTGTTACAAATTTATCTATGCGTTATAGATGTATACTATTTCTTGACCCTTAAAGCACTGAAATGGGATATATTTGTCTATTGCAGAGAGCACAAATCAAAATCAGATTGCATAGAATATGAAGTCTGATCTTGGATCTACACTGTGTGGTACCAGAGTATTCTGCCAAATACTTTGAAAAAAAAGAACAAGTCTTGAAATACCAATTTCTGCATACATTGTATTTTGCACTGACTGAGAAGGGTTAAATGCCATTTATAAGATTATGATTTTGTTAAACAAAATGAAGTTACTAACCATAAAAATTATTCTCATTATCATTCCAAGCAAAAAGAAAGACAGAGAAAAGAAGAATAAAAAGAAGACCAAAAAACACAAAAAGAATGCTGTTGTTACTGAAGTGAGATCTGTTAGCATGCAGAATGTTAAACACATGTATGTAGGTTTTAGCTCCTTCACTACTAAATAAATAAATTGCATTTTCTTCAGGCTAAAAATAAATTTCCTCTGCAAAATCAATAAACAGTTCGGTCATAATCTAGAGTATAGCAGTGGACAGTGAAGATCAGAGATCAGACTGCATTTTCTGTGCAGTCTGATCTTCATCTGCACTGTCCACAAAAGCTTCTGGTGTAGTCTATGGTATAGAAAGAGGTAACTATAACTGCACATGGACAATACTTCTATATACCTAGTGATCATGAAATATCCATAGAAAGGTTGTGAAAATCAAAATAATATGTTACTAAAATATGGATGATGATTTAACATCTTACCAGACAAGAAATATGTAGACTTGTCCAAATTGAAAGTATTTACAGATCAAATTTATCGGTAAATGAGGCTGAAATGATGGAATTTGTCTTGGATAGAATGGAAAACAATGTGGGAAAAGGAGAAAATGCTGGTTACCAGCATTTCCTCCTTTTTCAACAATGTTTTCAAAAGGTTTCTTTCTCAGGGTTGTTAACACTTGAGATTGTGTGTTTAATTGTAAAATAAAAGTAATAATTACACATTCTCTATCTGATTCTATCACCCAGTACAAAGTTTAGGAAAGGCAGCATACTGCAACCAGACTGTCAGCCTGTCTGTTGTTGCAATTTGGTGCCTTCTTTCCCACCTACTGTTTTAAACCAATTTCACCGAACTTTTATTTTAAGCCGCACCCTATAGAAACTTTTGCATCTGCAATTTCCAGTATTATTTGTCGACTTCTAACCCTTTACCACACAATCCCCAGTTTTAACAACCCTGAGATGTTTTTCACCCTTTTAAAGACAAATCCCTTCATTTGTGTCACCTTTCAGTTGTTGTCTACAAGTGCTTTCAATTTTGACTTGTGCAGAATTTTGTTGCTTGTTGAGGAGTTAATGGAGTCATGACACTTTTGTTCTTTTCTCTGAACCAGTTACAAGGCAACTGGTGAGGGGCTGTTGTTGGCATGCAGCATGTAGTTAATATCATGCCTACATGATTTAGATGATGTGTGATAGGTGTTAAATCTTTACCACTTGACACAAAATTTGAGACTTGTCCAAATTGGAAACATTTGCAGACGACAATTTAAATTTGGCTCAAAGATGATGTTGGTCTTTAATAAGGTGAAAAGTATTGTTGGAAAAGGAGAAAATGCTTGTTACCAGCATTTTCTTACTTTCCCACAATGTTTTTAAAAGGCTTCTTCCTCACAGGTTTAAAGACTAGGAATTTTGAGGAAAAAGGGCTAATACATACATGTAGTTAGAAATCTTGAGAGATGCCTACTCATTCACTGCCATTGACAACAAGCCTTTGTGAGCATTGTGTTCCAGAGCAGACTGCAGAGAACTTATAGATTTTAGAAATTGTTCATGTTGAAAGCATTTGCAGACACAAAACTTAAAGGTTAATATAGCTTAAATGAGGGAATTTGTCTTTGAAAGAGTAGAAATCATTTTTGGAAAAAGAAAAAAAATACTGTTTTGTTTTTGAATGCTTTCAAAAGCTTTCTTGCTCAGGTTTGTAAAACAGATGAAATTGTTTGGTAAAGGGTTAAAAAAAATTTAAAAGGTGCAGATGAATAATGTTTATTTTTTGGTCCTGAATTGTGGAGAATGATCAATAGTTGTTTTTCTTTCAGACCAAAAACTTCCTCTGCGATGTTTTTCAAGTACAATACACAGCTTGGCCCACCCTACCATGTCCTTGTTGACACCAACTTTGTGAACTTCTCTATACAAAATAAAATTGATATTATGCAAGGGATGATGGATTGTCTTTATGCTAAATGTAAGTAACTTGTCTATTCTATGTTAGGAAAGCACCCAGTGGCTTGGGAAGAGTGTTGTGCACTTTACTGGTTAAAGGAAAGACTTGCAATGTATGTGTAGGTGTAATGTCTGCTGCAAAGTGGCTGAAATCATTCAAGAAATAATTGTGTATGAAACCATAATTCTTGTTTATTATTCCAATTTATTTTGAAAGTCACTCACTGCAAGTTGGTCTCAATAGATAAGTAGAAACAGGAATTGGCATTATGACTTGTCAGCCAGTGTTAGGATGAGTTGACAGGTGAACTTTGGTAATACAGTCTTCACCAGAAGAGAAAAGTTTTGACTTTATCACATTGAACCTTTTGGTAGAGGATAAATGTGGCTGGAACCACAAGTCATAGGGCTGCTTTTGTAATGCTTTTCATGCATTTATCCTTCTTCTGAAATGGTTCATCCCTGAGACCAAGACATGGCCTCACTTCTGTGTTAAATGTACCTTTGGAAAAATTAGAAAATCTTTCTGTTCAAAACCACATGGTAAGACTGTGGAAATACTGAAGTTAGGAAAACTTGTAAAAATCATCTTGTGGTAGATCACTAGGTTTATAGCTTTAATAATTGATATTATAAATAAAGTCTATTTTAAATTTTTTTTTTTTTTTTTTTTTTTCAAATAATAGTGTTGAGGTCAAAAATGGATCCAACGTAGAGTTACATTCAGGACAGTTGAAAAAAAAAAAACCTTGTCACATAAGATCTAGGGCTTTGATGTAAGATATGTAGCACTATATAGTACTGTTAAGCCTGAGTTTGAAATATAATTGTAAGGAATCAAAGTATAACCAGCCTTTGGTGTTACTATGACCAAAAACTAAGGTGGAATAAATAGAGAATATTTGTTTTTTTCGGTGAAAGATAGAAATTTATTTCATCAAGTGAACATCAGTAATATTTTCATGAGTGATGCAGCCACTCGTGAAAATATTACCAGTGATGTTCACGAGATGAAATAATTGTCAATCTTTCACCAAAAAACAAAAATATATTCTATTTATTTCATGCTTCTTAATACCCTTTTTTGGGGGACTTGCATCAAAATCCAGTACAGTTGTTTTCGGTAATTCCCCATGGTGTACTCCCTGAACATGATAACGTATAACAATATTACATAAAGCGTGAGAAATGTAGGGTAAATTACACCATATTTCCATCTGGTTGAATGGCAGGCGCATTTTACCCAGGTAACTAGTGCACGGGAACTACTTTTTCTGCTTTCAATTGAAGAGTTAGAAGATGTAATTGGTATTTTTCACTGGTTGTAACCATGAAATATCGAAAAATATTCCACTGTTTTTTCTCAGTAAACTATCAGAAAGCATCAAATAAATCTCTCTGTTTTCTGATTAAAGGTATACCATATGTCACAGACTGTGTAATGGCTGAATTGGAGAAACTGGGTTCAAAGTACAGAGTTGCTCTCAGGTTTGTTTGACCTTATGCTTATTATACAGACTTTTTCCTCATTCATGTTTGTTTATAAAGAATTACTGATGATTGCAAAATTGACTTTGCATAAAGAATTACTGAATATTGTAAAACTGACTTAGCATAAAGGATTACTGATGATTGCAAAACTGACTTTGCATAAAGGATTACTGATGATTTAAAAACTGACTGCATTTACAGATAACATACATCTAGTACCTATTTTCTACTGAAGCAAACTAGCACCAGATGGCTTTAAAAATATCCTTGATGCATATGGACTATCAACAAAAATTGAGGTATAATACAAGAACTCATGTGAAAATACTGATGTAACTGGAGAATAATCCTGTTGTATTGACCCAGAAGAAAAGGCCTTTTAAAAACATTATTGGAAAAGGCAAAAATGCCGGTCACTGGCATTTTCTCTTTTCCAACACTGCTTTCTACCCTTTCAGTTACAAACATTTTACGTAGAGCATATTAAATTTGTCATCTTTAAATGCTATGAACAAGGCTATAATTTTGTTGTGCTGTATAGCGTCAAATAGTATAGTTGTCTTACACCAACACAGTATATATAGATATGAGCCAAGCTCTGGCTAAAGGGGGTTTAATGCATCTCCGTGATACATTCTTCCAAGCTTGTCATCATATAATTATGGATAAAAAAAATCCATTTTGTCTAACAACACATAATTATGTGGTAGACTCGTCCTTGGGCATGCAGAAAATTGACCTATGGCAAAAAGTTTCGGTACAGGTCATCCTTCGTGAACTAGGCAGGCTGACCTGGGTCAGTATCTTTTGCAGTTACATTAGACCCTCTTTTCACAAAGCATGGCTCGTAAACTAGTATGTTAATGTTATTGATGATAATTGTTGGTATATTCCAGGATTGTGAAAGATGATAGATTTCAGAGACTACCCTGTTTACATAAAGGAACATATGCAGATGACTGCCTGTTTCAGAGAGTGGTACAGGTCAGATATTTCATTTACAAAAAATTAACCTTTCACCAATTTTATTACGGCTGAGAAAGGTTTTTGAGAACATTGTGAGAAAATATGAGAAAAGTACTGGGTACCAGCATAATGCTTCAAAATTATAGCCTATAGTAGAAATGATCAGTTAACTGCCACCTGCCACATCATCTATTGTCTGACAGACTCTTAGAGAAAAATTTTTGGCAAAAAAAAAAGAAACCGTTTGTGACGAGTAATTTTTCTTTTTACCACCTGTTTTCATGACTTTGTATTAAATTGTATTAAAAAGTCCATGTTTCCGAAATTATTGATTTTGAATCACCCTGACAGTCTTTCTTGACACAGTGGGCACTCTACAGTAGCTAATAAAAAATGTTTCCTTTTTTTATGTCTAAGTTTTGATAATCTAAATCTAATGTAATTAACATTATTTAAAATTCATGTAATGGTTTTAAGTCATATTGTTTATTAGTCAGATACATTTTTTCAGCATAAATGTTATATAGTGGCTACCTGTGATAAAGATTTGAAGAGAAGAATTAGAAAGGTTCCTGGTGTGCCCATTATGTTTCTTCAACAGAGAAGGTAAATCATAATCTGATAATGATGTCTATAAAATTGTAGAATTGCTTGTTTCAATTTACAATATATCTGGAAGAAATGTTTGCTCAATACTGTGTATCTTATAACTTTACCAAACAAAACAACTTCAAACTTATCCATAATGAAAACATTTGCCCAGGTCTGATTAAATGTAGTTAAACGATAGTATTTGTCTTTGGATGTGTAGAAATCACTATAGGGAAAGGAGAAAATACTGGACACCAGCATCTTCTCCTTTATACACATTTTTTTCTAAAGCATTTTTCTTCTCAAGTCTAAAAATATGGGACATGAAAGGTGGAGTAGTCAAATTCAAAGCATAATTAAAGAGACAGAAATCACAAATTTCACGGGCCCTTTGGTAACAATATCTGCACAGGAAGTGCAGCCTGATGTCTGCTGTATCTTAGATAAAACTAGAACAGTCCTTGGTACTGGGATTATTACAAGATAAAAGGTTGTAGAAATGGCTTTCCTGCACAATTTACCAAGACACATTTATAGTATAGCATAAAGTATATGTAGTAGTTGATGAACAGTCATGATTGTTGTCTTTTGTTATACTATCCTAAACATATGAAGTCTTTCATTTTACATCTATGAATTAGACAACTCTTTAACTCTTTACCAAATGACAAAATTTCACTGGTTGAAGTTGAAAGCATTTGAAGAAGGAAAAGGTGGGTCAAATGACCAAATTTGCCTTTGATAGAAAACATGATGGAAAAAGGAGGAAGTGCTGGTTACCAGTATTTTCCCACAATGTTTCCAAAAGCCTTTTTCATCTCCTCAGGGTCGTTAAAAGATGAGACTGTGTGCAAAAGGGTTAGCTCTGTATCAGCTGTTTTCAACAAGGACACAGTTTTGTTCATTCATTGTTCTTTTGTACCATGAACAAAAACAACTTACTCAGTTTATTATCACTTTTTTTTTTCCCCTCAGGTATGCTATTGAAAGGTTACCAGATGCATTTGGAGCTCCAAACACATAGACAGTGGTTCAAGATATCAACCCGTTACTAAACAACCCTAAGTTTTAATAAGGGAGACAGCTTTTCAAAAAAAGTTATGGGAAAAAAAGAAAATGTTGGTTGCCAGCATTTTTTTTTTTTTTGCAGTTTTTAAAAGCCGTCATTCCAAGGCTGGTTAAAATTCAGATTTTTTTTGTGAAAGCTTAGGACACTATCTCCTGCAAACAACTATTCGTATTTTGCAACAGACTTTTATTGAGTACAATGAGGCAAAAGAAGAAATCAGCCTCTTCTAGATACAATATAGTTATAGGAGAAATTGCTCATGATGAGCAGGTCTTTTTTCTTTGCCCATCTAAATGTTTTCTTTTATAGATCTATAGATATGTGTCAAACCTTAATTAACTGAATATGTATACTTTTGTGCTAATTGTGAAAATTTATACTTCACATCTCAAAAGTATTTCCAAAGCCATGTCATAAACTTGCTTCAGAAGGTAATGAGTTAACTCCTTACCACTCAATCCTGAATTTAAACAACCCGGTAAAAATGAGTATTGAAAACATTGTGGGAAAAGGAGAAAATGCTGGTAACCAGCATTTTCTCCTTTTCCCACAATGTTTTCTACCCTATCAAAGACAGGAATCTTCGTTTTAGCTACATTTGATTTGTTGTTTGCAACTGCTTTCAGTTTGTTCCAGTCCAGAATTTTTCTGTTCGGTAAAGAATTTAAAAAAAGCAAAGTACTAGTGTACAATTGTTTGCCAGTGACATGAAGATCTTCACTTTATCACCTTTGAATAGAATTTGATGCAGCACTTTGGATTATTAGACGTTGGTTTTTGTATCATGTTGTATGGGAAAAAAATCTATGTCAGCTTGTCATGATTGTGTTTGTTTGTTGCTGATGCAGTGTTTCCCCACATACAGTCCAACCTGTATAAGGCAAGTTCCTATGGATCACTCAAAATGTTCTTGCTAAACCGTTTACCAAACAGTCACAAGTTTTAGTGACACAGAAGAAAAAGCCTTTTAAAACCTTGTGGAAAAGAAATTGCTGTTAACCAACATATTTTATTTTTTCCACGATGTTTTTTACCCTTGTAAAGACAAATGGAATCAGTTTAATCACATTTGTCATCTGAAACTGCTTTGAATTTGGACCAATCTATAATTTTGTCATTTGGGAAAGGGTTAATCCTTTACCACACAATCACAGGTTTTAACAACCCTGAAGAAGCCATTTAAAAACATTGTCAGAAAAGGAGAAGATGATGATAACAAGCGTTTTCTCCTGTCCCCTGTATGTTTTGTGCCCTTCCCAATACAAATTTCATTTTTTCAGTCATGTTTGTGTTGTCTGCTACAAATGCTTTGAATATTGACAAGTTTAAAATGTGGTGGTGTGGTAAAGGGTCAATAAAGGTGCTTGCTCATTACATTTCAACAAACTTGCCTTTTTTAGAATTCAACACATGTGCACTGCCCTGGGAAAAAGGATTTAATGCACCTTCATAATCCCCTATACCAAGCAAGTTGAAGAAAATTTACCTATAATAAAAAGTTTTGACCCAAGTCAATTTCATCAGGTTGAGTGACTTGGGTTGATACTTTTTGCAGATGCATTGATATCTCGTTTCACAGAGCATGGCCAATATACTTTCTTACTATGGATTGCTTAATATAGGTTGCCATTGCAATAGGTTTTACTGTATTATGGTCTTTACTTTCACCTTCTGTAAAGAAGGGTGCAAAGTGTGTGAGTGCTTTTGCTGCAGACAAACTTGGGGTTGAAGGAAGTATGAAAGATTTCATTCTGAGTAAAGATTTCAAGTGACGATAATATTTGGATGGCTGATTTCTCCAACTGTTTTGTGTTGAAATTCAAGGTTCAGTCAACAGTATGTCACGATAGAGTCCACCTATCCATGCCTTTGTAGCTCGCCTGAGCACAAAGTGCTCATGGTGAGCTATTGTGATCGTGCTGTGTCTGGCATCCGTCGTTTGTTGTGCGTTGTCCATTGTCACCTTTTTACCTTGTGTACACTCTAGAGGCCACATTTTCAGTCCGATACTCATGAAACTTGCTCAGAATGTTTGCCTCAATGATATCTCGGACGAGTTCGAAAATGGGTCATGCTGGGTCAAAAACTAGGTCACTAGGTCAAATCTTAGAAAAACCTTGTGTACGCTCTAGAGGCAACATTTTCTGTCCAATACTCCTTAAAGTTGGTCAGAATGTTTGTCTTGATGAAATCTCGGACGAGTTTGAAAATGGGTTATGTCGGGTCAAAAACTAGGTCACTAGGTCAAATCTTAGAAAAACCTTGTGTACCCTCTAGAGGCCACATTTTCAGTCCAATGCTCGTGAAACTTGGTCAGAATGTTTGTCTTGATGATTTCTCAGATGAGGTTGAAAATGGGTCATGTTGGGTCAAAAACTAGGTCACTAGGTCAAATCTGAGAAAAACCTTGTGTACGTTCTAGAGGCCACATTTTCAGTCCCAAACTCTTGAAAGTTAGTCAAAATGTTTGTCTTGATGATATTTAGGGCGAGTTTGAAAATGGGTTATGTCGGGTCGAAAACTAGGTCAAATCTTAGAAAACCCTTGTGTACGCTCTAGAGGCCACATTTTCAGTCAGATACTCATAAAACTTGGTCAGAATGTTTGTCTTGATGATATCTCGGACAAGTTGGAAAATGGGTCATGCTGGGCCAAAAACTAGGTCACCAAGTCAAATCTTAAAAAGACCTTGTGCACACTCTAGAGGCCACATTTTCAGTCCAATGCTCTTGAAATTTGGTCAGAATGTTTGTCTTGATGTTATCTCGGATGAGTTCGAAAATGGGTCATGTCGGGCCAAAAACTAGGTCACTAGGTCAAATCTTAGAAAAACCTTGTGTACGATCTAGAGGCCACATTTTCAGTCCAAATTTCTTGAAAGTTGCTCAGAATGTTTGACTTGATGATATCTCCAAAGAGTTAAAAAATGATTCATGTTGGGTCAAAAACTATGTCACTGGGTCATATCTTAGAAAAACCTTGTGTATGCTCTAGAGGCCACATTTTCAGTCTAAAACTCATAAAACTTGGTCAGATTGTTTGTCTTGATGACATCTCAGACGACTTCAAAAATTGATCATGTTGGGTCAAAAACTAAGTCAGTAGGTCATATCTTAGAAAACCCTGTGTATGCTCTATAGGCCACATTTTCTGTCCAATACTTATGAAAGGTGGTCAGGATCTTTGTTTTGATAATATCTACAATGGGAAAATTGGCTATGGTTGGCTAAAAAGTAGGTCACTGAGAGAAATTCTAGAAAATGCTTGTGTTCATGCTAGAGGCCAAATTTTCAGTCCAATAATTATGAAAGCTTAGTAGAATGTTTGTTATGATATCTCAAAAGAGATTGAAAATGGGTCATGTTTGGTCAAAAGACTCAGGTGAGCGACTTCAGGGCCATCATGGCCCTCTTGTTTTTAATGAACAGTCAGTGCATATATCCTTGCTTTGTCTTGGTGAACAATCAGGTCAAGCTACCAGCCCTTTTACTATACAAAGGCAAAATAATGTTCTTCAGTGAGGGACAAATTACCAACATTGAACCTTGGAAGATAAATTCACCAAACATGATTCAGACTCAGAACCACAGAAAAAGAAGCCCTTGGGATTGGCTTGTCATCACTGATGAATACAACTTTTAATATCAATAAGATGACACCTCTGTCTTCCAGATTTTTTTTTGTAAACGCCTGTGATCTATTAACAAGGAATCTCTTTTCTTTTCCACAAAGCCATCAGAGGAACTCATGCATTAAACCCATTCCATGTTATGAATAATATCTCTCATGAAAATGAAGCTTTTCACAGTCAACCTCTGCAAAATTATTGTATGATTAATGTGTCAATAGTTTTCTATTCTCAATTCATAAATGATTACTCTTACACCCATGACTTTTTTTTAATAATAACAAACTAATTATAGTTTTAACTTGTTTTTTTTATTCAACTTTCTAAAACAATATCAAAAAACCACAATAGAAACAAAGATACTAACATTATTGATACAGCTATGTGAATACAATTATCCACAGGTAAAAACAATATAAAAGTGCAGTACTTAACTATATGTGTGAAGAAGCAAGTGTAGATAACATTAAATTCCTCACCTAATGTCGAAATTTAAGACTAGGGTATTCCAAATTGAAAGCTTTGGCAGGCAACAAATTAACTGTGACTGAAATGAAAGAATGTCCAGGAAAGGGTAGAAAACATTGTAGGCGAAGGAGAAAATGCTGGTTACCAGCATTTTCTCCTTTTACCACAATGTTTTCAAAAGCCCTCTTCCTCAAGTTCGTTAAAACGGGACTGTCTAGTGAGATGTTAGATACAACAGTATAACTGTGACCATCACACATAACACTTTACCCGACTTCAAAATTTAGACTTGTCAAATTGAAAGCATAGCAGACGACAAATGAAACGTTACTCAGATGATGAGATTCATCTTCAAAAGAGTAGAAAACATTGTTACAAGCAATTTCTCCTTTGCCCATGATGTTTGTAAATGTCTTCAAGTCCTATTTCTCAGAGCTGCAAAAACATGGAATTATTTGCTAATATTTGCTAATAGGTTACTCATCACCTCATGAAACATTATATATAAAGCAAATAACTATAGAAACATCCTTGTCAAATACAGTCAACATTCACCGAGGTGAAATACATGAACACATGTACTGTAGTAAATGGAGAAAATGTTCACTATGAGCAATTTCTCTGCAATAATGTTTCTTTTTTTTTTTAATTTTTCTTTAACGATAAACCCTGTACCAAACAATTCCATTGGTCAATGACCCTAAGAAGAATGCTTTTGATAACATAGGAAGGAAGAAGAAAATGCTGGTAACCAGCATTTTCTTATTTCCTGCAACATTTCCTACCACTTTAAAGACAGAAATCATCTTCTGGGCTACATTAGATTTGTTATCCTCAAATCCTTTCAATTTGGTTGAATCTAAATTTTTGTAATATGTAAAGGAGTTAAACTAGTCTGCTGATAAAAGAAAAAACATCATTTGGCTTGCAACACACAAAAAGGGGCATTCGGACAGTTGTGTAAGGTGTCGTCTCGGATCAGCCTCCGCTTTCCATGCAGGCTACTCCGAGATGGCACTTTACCACTACATTAGATTTCATTCTTCAGTAGACTTGCACAAAACAAAATTACATAAAAACGGAAAGTGTTGTTTTGGATTAGCCTGCCCTGACTGCGCAGGCTGATCCGAGGCAAAACTTCACGCACATGTCCGAATGCCTTTTCGCATGTTGCAGGCCATTTACAGGTGGAAGTATTTATGTATACAATAACTATATTACTTTGTCTACTTTTTTCTATTGAGTAAGGAACCAATGGACTACAGCACTGAGAACATTCTTTATTTCACACCAAGTAAGTAACACCCAATGAAAATAATACTATCTCCTTAGTACAAAATATGTGAATCCATATTGGACTCAGTAGAGTCCCAAATATGGATTTTTCAGAACGAGGCTAGAATCCAGAAAATGGATCCTTCAGAACAAGGCTAGAGTCCTGAATTATGGAAGTTTGCATGGGCAAGTAGTCTAACGAAATCCTATTAATCGCCATTATTCAGGTAAAACCCTTGGGGAATTTCTTTTGTTTTTTAAAAAATGCTGTTTTACAAAAAAACAGCAGATTATTTGTAAAGTTAGAGCATAAGTGTGAAATAAAGAGGTCATTTAACATGCTATGGTACAATTCTGAAATGGACTAGATTTGTACACTGCAGAACAAGTCCATATTTTGGACTTGGCTGTTCCCTTGTTAAAAAATATAGACCAGCAGTGTACTCGTCTAATAGAATTCAGTATTGCTCCCAAGCATATTAAATAAGCTCTGTATTGTTTTCTGCAAACTCCAACTCTTAAACAGACAACAAAATTTTCCACACATACATATTGCAAACATCTGAAGACAACAAACTTTGTATTCAAGTACATGTATGTGAATTTGTTTTTGAAAGAATAGATATTGTGGGAAAAGGATAATGCACAGTTTACTTGCATTTTCTCCTTTTTCTAGCATGTTTTTAAGAGCCTTCTTTCTCGGGGTCATACAGGCTTTAAGAGAGGCCTGTCACCAGAATAATGAGATAACTGTTCTGTCTACACAGGACACAAATTTGTGCCTAATTGATAGCATGCAACACTTTTCCAAAATTTGACCAATCAACTAGATTTTAAACCTCACATGAACACTAATGAAAAAGGATATAAGATTCTATTGGGTAAAATATACTGTCAGGTAAAAGCCATAATTGTTTTCGCCCTTTATAACACAACAGAATTTTATGCTTGTCCAAGCTGAAAGCAGATGACAAATGTAACTCAAAATATGAAACACTCTCAAAATAGGGTAGAAAACATTGAGGGAAAAGAAGAAAATGCTAGTAACAAGCATTTTCTTCTTTTCCCACAACCTTTTCAAAAGCCTTTTCCTCAGGGTTGTTGAAAGTTGTGATTCTGTGGTAAAGGGTTAAAATGCTACCTGTAAAATAGATACTTCTTAATTGGAACCACAAACCTATATAAAAATGCTTGTGTAATCACTACTGATGTCAAATGTAACCCTTTACAAAACAATCCCATTTTTCTAACAACCATAAGGATTAACGCTTTTGAAAACATTGCGGCAAATGGAGAAGTGGTTTTAACACATATTTTCTCCTTTTCCCAGTATTTTTTTCTTTCCTTTCAAAGACATTCCCTCATTTGGACCCCATTTAATTTGTTGTCTACAAATGCTTTCAATATGTACAAATTGATTTTTTTTAATCTGGTAAAGACTTAAGTCTTTACCAAACCCAAAAGTGTAGACTTGTCTAAATTGAAAGCATATGCAGATGACAAATCAAAAGGTTGCTCAAATGACGATTTGTCCTAGATAGGGTAGAAAACATTGTGGGAAAAGGAGAAAATGCTGATTACCAGCATTTTCTCCTTTTCGAAAATGTTTTCAAAAGCCTTCTTCATCAGGGTTGTTAAAAGTTGGGATTGTCTGGTAGAGACTTAATTGTTCATTCTAAACTGTTCTGGGTCAATCATTCATGTCCAAGAGTGCTGATGACCATTACTACATGGAAATACAACTTGATTACTTCAAACTGCAGCTGATATACTCAATTTGAAAAACCCATCTCTATTTACTCTTCAAATAATCAAGATAAAAGACACACACCCACACACACATCAATTGTTACTGTTGTCATTTGATGACTTTGCATAATTTATGTCTTTGCCGGTGGTATGTGTAGGATGAGCATTGTCAAGTATGTTGCTTAAAGAGATTGACTATACATACAATTTTTTCATGTCGGACTTTTGATATTTAATAATTCTAGTCTACCATGTTTCATTTGATCAAAGATTAGTACATACATGTATAAAAGATGATAACAAGTTATAAATAACCTAGAAACAAACAGTATGGTTAACAAAGGTTACTGTCCCAAATTTTTACATGCAGTTTTGGAAACTTTCTACTATATTAAGGGTATATTATGCAATACCATGGCCATTTTTTACATAGTACAACAATTCTCCAACTTTTCTGAACGGTTATTATATTCAATTATCTTTTTCACATGGTAAGTGTGTACTTTATAGGGGGTGACAATTACAGCAGTGCCCATAATCATCATGCAAGCTGCTTCAAGATTTTATAACGCATGTATTTTGCACAATGATGCAGACACAGATGACAAGAGGGCTATGACATAACCTCAACATTTCCATAAAAACCTGTCTATCTTAAAATGGCCCTCGTACCATCTAAACTGCAACAATCTTGATATACATGTAGTAGGATTAAAGTTCCAACTATATGTACCATATATAACAATATAACAGTAAAAGATAATTATGCTCACCCTGTATTTGATTATTTTCAAGTTTGTTAAGTTTGTAATAGATAAAATGCCTGCTATTACCAGATCTAGTTTAAAAAAAATTAATGAAATGCAGTTAATACTGTGGCAGGAAGAAAACAAAAAATATATAAGCAGAAACATCTGTTTGAGGTTAAGTAGTCACAACAGTTGATACATCATTCCATTACCAAACAGTCCCATATTTCAACAATCCAATAGAAAATAGATTCTCGAAAACCTTGGTGTTTTCTATCCAGTCAGAGAACTTCAGCTCATTTGTATCATTTTCTCACTTGTAGTCTGCAGATACATGTACCTTTAATTTCAGAGGTCCCACAATTCGTCCCTTTGGAAAAGGCTAACTCAATATGAAAACATTTCTTTTGATGCCCCTGCAGTAGACAGCTTCGACAAAGACAATTGCTCAAATTCCAGATCAACTTGTTGCTTTAAATAGCATGCAAAATAGGCATATTCCTGTCCTTAAAAATTTCTCATCAGAGTAATATGTGTAATGATCTGGTCAATCTACAAAAGGGCTCAAAAAGGTTAATCTGATGCAAGAGAACTAGATTTTGGTCGCTATCAAAAGCATTTGCTAAAGAAATTTTCAGTCCAGTGGGATCTACCTGTGATAGGGTAAAAAAGAATTGTTGGCAAAGAAAATACTGCTCACCATCATTTCTGCTTTTCCTTTGATTTTTCAAAAGCATTCTTTATTGACCCTTTACCACACAATGCTGACTTTTAACGACCCCAAGAAAGAAGCCTTTTGAAAACATTGTGGGAAAAGAAGAAAATGCTGGTAACCAGCATTTTCTCCTCTTCCCACAAATTTTTCTCCTCTTTGATAAACATTTAATATTTCGTCTGCAAATGCTTTCAATTTGGACAAGGCTAAAATTTTGTTATATGGTAAAGCGTTAAACTTGTAACAACTTAGGACTGTTAGGTAAAAGGATAGAAATAAAAATATAGCTGTATGTATGCATGAAGAACAGGATACTAATAGTTTACGATATGAATTCTGTAAATTTCTGTTATACATGTGACAAATATGACAATGATAAATAGATATATTATGATACATAAATTAAAGAATTCTGTGACAGCTGAAATGTGTAAACCTTTGACACTTACCTATATTTAAAAACAAATTGTTACATATTGGGTGAGTGCAAACTTAAATTCTTTACAAACAGTTTTGCAGTGCAATATAGCTCTTTCTGCATTGACTCCGGCTGTCACAATTTGGGCCAGTAGGGAAAGACAGTCATTTGTAAAAACATAATTATAATACTCTGAAAGAAGACACACATTTAATATGTGGGATATGTGAAAAACTGCCATTTACAAAAAGATATTAATTAATTTCAACAAGAAAAAAGCAATAGTATAAACTACAAAGTTACATACAGGTAAGTTTTTCCTACCTGTTACATCAATATCAAATTAGACATTCGCAGAATACCAGCAACAGTAATGCATAAACTTTGGACTAAAGTTAGGGTTTTTTTTTTTCCCAAATTGCCAAATGATGACAGCAGCTAATCTATGACAAAAGAGAAAGTTTTATCAATAAACTGTAATTCATTTGCAAAACTTTCAGATTTTGTCGCATGAAAATGCTTTCAATTTGGAAGAGTCTAGAATTTGTCATCTGGGAACGGATTGCACAAAATGTTGTACAGTATATATGGTACATGTATAACTAGGAAATGATGAAATGATATGGCTGATCACTGTTACAGTTACATGTATATGTAAAGAGTAACCTCTGGTCAAGTTCTTTTGATTATTGCACTTCATTTTTAACTTTATAAATGACATAAGTTAAAAAACACTTTAACCCTTTACCACGCAATCCCGAGTTTTAATGACCCTAAGAAAGAAAGCTTTTAAAAACATTTTGGGAGAAGGAGAAAATGCTGGTAACCAGCATTTTCTTCTATTCCCACAATGTTTTCTTTTATTTTACAGACAGTCCCATTACTTTTGCCACATTTCAGTCTTGAATAAAATGCTCTGGTAAGTGCAATATCAAGGTTGCTTATGTCAAAAATGACTTAACATTTTAACAACCAATGAGGAAGGCAGGTTTTGAAACATTGTGGTAAAAAGGAGAGAATGCTGGTAACCAACAATTTTTCCTTTCCCACTATATTTAACATACTTTAAAAGGCAAATCTCATCATTTGTGCCACATTTAATTTGTTGTCTGCTACAGCTTTCAATTTGGACAGGTCTTGCATTTATTTGTGTGGTTAAGAGGTAAGGAATAACTACTTCAGCAAAGGCCTGAAGAATTTGGTTTTGCAGCAGGTGATAATGAGGATAATGTTCTGTTCTATTCAGCAAAGGCAGTCTATTATTGAATCTTCATTGACTTCATCCTTTACCAAACAGTGCTGTGTTTTAACAAATCTGAAGGAAAAAGACTTTTGAAAACATTGTGGGAAAAGGAGAACATGCTGGTAACAAGCATTTTATCCCCCCCCCACCAATCTTATCAGTCTTTTGAAGACAAACCCCATCATTCGGGTCACATTAGATTTGTCATCTGCAATGTTCTTCCAATGCGGATAAGGCTAAAATTTTGTTGTTTTGTAACATTAATATCTTTTGCATACCAGCTTAGCAGTGCCTGGCTATTTCTTACAGTCTACCGGTCAACCCATTACCAAACAATTCAGTATATTAACAACCCTGATGAAAAAGCTTTAAAAACATTGCAGGAAAAGGAGAAAATGCTGGTATCCAGCATTTTCTCCTTTTTCCACAATGTGTCCTCTTTCAAATTCCATCATTTGAGGTGCATTTGACAAGTCATGTTGGAAATGCTTTCAATTTGAAAAAATGTAAAATGTTGACCTCTGGCAAAGGCTTATATAACAACTAAAGCTCTCAAGTAACAAAATAATATTTTCTGCAGAAGGATTAAAATAAATTAACATAATATCATTTCTGTAAACTTAGGTTAAAAAAAAAATACTTGGGAAACTTACAATGAAAAATAGTTCATATTGTGCATATCATTGTTCATTTTCCAGTCTACAACAAGTGTCACTGACGTAACAAACTATAGTCAGGTTCGGATATAGTTACAAATGATAGCATGTGTAGCTAAACTCGCAATTCTACTATCTGTATCAACAGAGTTACAAACTTCAGTCTGTATCATTTGAGCTAAAACTACAGTGAGTGTCAATGGAGTTACAAACTAAAGCCAGTGTCACTACAGTTACAAACTAAAGCTAGTGTAACTACACTTACAAACTTCAATCCATGTTACTACAGTAACAATCTTCAGTCTGTATTACCAGAGTTACAAACCACAGCATGTATTACCAGAGTTACAAACTTCAGTCTGCATCACCAGAGTTACAAACTACAGCCTGTATCACTAAGGTTACATACTTCAGTATCACTGGAGTTACAAACTATAGCAAGAGTCACAGAGCTATAAAATATAGCTAGTGTCTCTGAAGTGACAAACTTCAGTCAGTGATTTTGGAATTACAAAGTACAGCCAGTATCGCTATAGTTACAACCATCAGTCTGTATCACTGGAGTCTGAGTCTGACACTGCTAGTCTAGGATCTCTCTCCTCTGGTTCATTATCCTCCTCTAACTTTGTACCTGTAACAGCTGCCTCTTTATAAACTGTTCCAACAGTCATGATCTCTGGATACTCATCCAAGTGCTCTATTTCAATGGTATAGTTGTACTTGGCCATGGATCGAACCCATTTTTCTGGAGGATTGGGATTGGTCACAGCAATACTGCGGATCTGGGATTGGGAGACTGTGCTGCAGGGCATAGTAAATTCCACAAAGCTTGTTGTTTCGAATGTTTCAGGAATCTCATCATGTGGTCCCAGATCAAGCTTTAACTTGAACAGATGACTTGTGTATGCACCTGAATATACAAAAAAAAAATAGAAATTAAGTCCTTCTACTCATTACTGCAAACAGAAGACTAAACCTGCACACAGTGAACAGCTTTTAAAACGATTGTGGAAAATGGAGAAATTTCTCAATTTCTTCTTTTCTGTGATTACTTTTCATCTTACATAACATATTTTCTTTTTCCTGAAGTGTATTAATTTTATATGACTCGTACTAGATTTTGGCAAATCAGAAATTATCTCGGCTGACTCTTTCAGCTATTGATCAGGGCCTGTATTCACCAACCATTCTTAATATGATTCCAAGTCCAATTTTCAAGAATAATCTTTTTTCTAAATTTTAGAATAATGTAATTTCTGATTGGCCAAACCAAAATGATTTAGCCATTCAGATATTACATTATTTTGTAAATCTAGTTTGGTACTAAAACTGTAATTCAAAATGGTTGGTGAATACCAGCCCTGATGTGAGCATTGGTGAAAATTGGAAACATCACAAAAATTTACTGAATACCTCTGTCACATGCTTTGACAGAGAAGAAAGAGGTTCAAAGCTTATCTGCATGATGGAAAAACAAATGGAATATGTTCAAGAGTAAATAATTATTCAGTGTTTAAGGGGATAATAATTCAACTCTTTTAAGATTTCACTGACAACAAAATTTCAGACCCATCCATATAGAAAGCATTTGAAAATGACAAATCAACTGTGGTCCAAATGTTTGAATATGTCTTTAACAGGTAATTATCCTAGATTTAAAATAGGCAAAAAGCATAGTGGGAACAGGAGAAAATGTTGGTTACTGGTAGTTTCTCTTTTTCCCACCTTGTTTAGGGAAGCTTCATTCTTAAGGGTTGCTAAAACATGGGACTATAAGGTAAAGAGTTTAAGGCAGACAGCAAGTGTTGCATTTTGCACAGCTACAATAATTTCTTGTGACTAGCTGTACAAAATTTCAATACAAAGATGGCAAAATAAACGAAAGATTCACCACAAAAATTATTTCTATGTGCATGTCCACAGACAGAACGACAGAAGGACAGACTTGTTTATTTGAGTATACCACAAGAAGCATCATGGGTATCAAAGTGATCTTGGGGACAGAATTTACAAAATTGTCACAAATGAAAGATTGTGTGACCTTCTGCTGTAAGAAGAGAATGTTACCTTGGTTTCTGACTGGGAGTCGAGGAATCCTCCACACCACAGCTCTGTATACATGTTCATATTTTGCTGTACCCACGTCCGCTTCCATGAGTGTTTGACTTAGTCCCTGTGCCATCATTGTCAAACGTTCCAACCCTGGAACAAGAATCATACCACTAAAACTTCCAACAAGATGATAAAATGTCAATATTGAAAGCATTACCAGGACATAATTCAAATAAAAGCTTAAATGACAAGATTTGTCTTTGAAGACCATGAAAACATTTTGGAAAAAGGAAAAAATACTAGTTACTAGCTTAACTCTTTACCAAACAACAAAAATTTAGACTATTCCAAATTGAAAGTATTTGCAGACAACAAAATAAATGTGACTGAAAAATTGAAAGTTGGTTTGGGAAGGGTAGAAAACATTGTGGGAAAAGGAGAAAATGCTGGTTACCAGCATTTTCTCCTTTTCCAACAATGTTTTCAAAAGGCCTCTTTCTCAGGGTCGTTAAAAGTCGGGATTGTATGGTAAAGGGTTAAATGATAAGATTTGTCTTTGAAGGCCTTGAAAACATTTTGGAAAAAGGAAAAAATGCTAGTTACTAGCATTTTCTCCTTCTCTAACAATGCTTTCAAAAGCCTACTTCCTAACAATCATAAAATAGAATTGTTTATGAAAGAGATGAACCCTTAACCACATACATAGAACTTTTCTTTCATCTTCCAGACAGTAGACAGATGTTAAAATCAATAAAGGAAAAGAAGCATTACCAGTATTGTTAAATTAATAATTTGATATCCTTCACAGTTCAAATTCTCATACACTCATACAAACCCTTATTTACTACAGCTAGTTTTGTTGGTCCTTTACTTGGGAACTAAAATTAAGTAGACAACTATGAATGAAATTTTCAAAAGTACATATGGACAATGAACATGCTGTTCTTTCAAGGGTAAGCATAATTATTTGTAGAATAGGTAGGACACTAAAAAAAATGATGATACTGATTACAGAAAATCTTTAAAGGTATCTCAAACATTGTGGAAAGGTAAGCTTAATATAGTCTAGACAAGCAAGTAATCAAAAGCAGATTTCTGTGGACAAGAAAAATTTTCTAATCTCGTGTCAACCCTGATTGTGTTGCCTGCATTTATCCTCAAAAGGTCAACATTTATCTTGTGTGGTAATTGGTAATGGTCAACAACAGACATATTACTAGTAACCCATATAGATAATTTAATTTTTTCTTGTAGATCGAGCCAACTTTTTAAGAAATAGTTGCAAAAAGGAGAGAATTCTTGCAACAAGCACTTTTGACATTTGACATTGTGACATCAATTTTGCCAGGATGCCTTTGCATGTATCCATAATTCACATTAATTATGTATAATAAACAAGAATGTTTACTGCATATTTCACAATCCTGTAACAGAAACGTAGAGATATCATATCTTCCTCATTGTGATGGATAATTCTATTATACAGATATAATATCATTGAAATAAAATGAATATTTTTTATCCCCTATTTAAAAGCTATGATAAGTAATGTCCATTTACACATGATCAACACTGCCCTACCATACTAATATGAACTTCTTTGCAAGCGCTTTGAGATGATGCAGGAAAAAAAATATATTGTTAAGAGAATCAGACTTACCTTTAATTTTACCAGGTTTTCGTAGACTAGAATGTATAGAACCATAACCAAAGCGTCTCTCATACCGGAACATGTAAATCCACTGTTCAGGAATAGGAAAACGAACTTCTATGTCCTCACAAGGAAACTGTCCATGTTTTTTACTATAAGAGTGATATCCAGTAACTAAGAGATCACAACGAATCTCACACTTGCGCTCTTTAAATATTTGCTGAATAGTCAGTTGTAATGGTAGCTCTTTATTTTCTCGGAGTCTGACACGATAACGTAGTAACTCAAACTGGCATGCATCCAGTGGATGAAATTTTATATTATTTGTTTTCTCAAACTCTTCCTTATCAACACAATTGTGGAATTCTACATCTTCCAATTTTATCCACTCTTCAGTTTTTATGGGAATGATATCACATCGTCCTACCACCTCCTTGCCACGCCTACGTTTGTCATTCAATCCAACCTCTACTGTTGGCATTCCAGTCAGGAAAGCTAGAACAAATATTCTGACTCTTGCTTTTTGGCTCAGAACTTTACCAAACTTATCTAATTCTGCTACATATTCATCACGCACTTCAGCGGTTATTTCATCCTTAGTATAAGTCAAAGTTTTTTCTCTGTGAGCATCTAAATTCATAAGTGCATCCTCAACTGCTTGCATAAATAAAATGATCTCTGCCTTATCAAGGCTACCAAACTTCAATAGTTCCGAGACCTGTGGAGAATGGTCAAGAATCATTGTAGCTTTTGGCTTCTCACGTTTCTTAAACTTAACAATTGAGGGGGCAATCCTTTCAGTCTTAATCCCTACTCTTTCCTTGTAGAAAACATACTGAAGTTTGACAGCATGTATTTTCCCATATTGGTCATACTGTTGGAGACACATTTCAGACAGTGAATAACATGCTTGCAGCAACAATTCTTGCATTGGGAGAGCATCATTTGCATCACTAAAAACTTTAACCATTGGTCCTTCAGACTGTTTTTGAATCCCGACAAAAACATTCTTCCAGTATCTATTTCCAGCTATTTTTTTCTTTGTAGGATATCTGAGCATAAGTTTAAAACCCTCTTTCTCCAATTTGGGAAGAAAAGGCTGGAGGGGTTCAAGAGGTTGTTCTGGTTCTTCTTCTGTGGTCGTGCTATCTGTTGAAATACTTTTTGGTAGTGGTTCCTTTGGCTTTTCAACTTCTCTGACTTCAAACTGAGCAAAGTTTTCCTCTGGAGGAGAGTCACGATCAAATGGATTTTCTCGTGGAGGCTGTGGAGATTTAGGAGGTTTAGGTGGAGGTTTGAGAAGAGGTGCTGTGACAGAACTTGATTTATCAGAAGTATCACTTGTTGCAGGTTTAATTTCCAGGATAAACCCATGATCATCATCTGACGGCTTGGCTAACTGTTTGTCTCCTGATGCTGCGACTGCAGAGAAAATATCTAATGGATCTGTAGTATCGTCTAGCTTAGTGCCAGTCTCAGATATTTCCGCTTTTGTTACTTTAAAAGGGTCAAATATGTCCCCTGTTCCTTCTACAGGTTGCTGAGAGTCATTCACAGAGTCAAAGAAAAAGCTTTCACTATCTGATAGCATGACAGGTTTAGACTCTAATAAATCATTTGCTGTATCTGATGATGTGGCCTGATTATCTAGATTTAAAAAAGGATTATTTACAGATGATGTAATAGTAGATGGTAGAAGATTTATCTCTGTGGAATGAAATGGAATTGGTAAACCATCTTTGGGGTTTTCAAAAGGAATTTCGTCAAGTGTAGAAAAATCATCTTGTTGGAAGGGATTACTTGCTCCTTCAGTAATAACTTCATTTGAAACCATTTGTCCTGAACCCCAAGCATCCGCAGTGCCTCTTGACTGATCAATGTCCTTTCCTTCAAAAGTGCCTGTTGTGCTTGCATTATCAAGAAAATCAGAATCAGCCCACATATCATTTGTATCCTCTCCCTTGACAACATCTGTCCATACCGGCTTAGACTTTACTTCTTCAACACCACCTAGAAAAACAGAAATGTTATTAGCAGGAGCAGTCTGTGTATCAAAGCTCAAGGTGTCTTTATCAATACCAAAAACTGCAGCAGCATTTTCACTCAATTCTTTGTTAGAGTAATCATCATCAAAATCACCAGATAAGAAAGGATTGTTCATATTTTTCAAAGACTGATCCTTTATATCCTCAACTATATTATCCTCATTCTGACTCTTCTGTTTTGCCCTTTGCAAATCGGCCATTGATTTATATGAACCATCATCTTCATCTGCTCCAAGTTCTTTTTTCACAAAGCCAAATGGGTCTGCTGGTTTACTGACTAATTTTCTTGCAGGAGAAACTGGCTGATTAGAAGTGGACATCTTCATTATCTTGGATAGGATATCTTGTTCAATTGGGATAGCTCCAAATGATTGTCCAGGTGATTGAGATTGGATGCCATACTGCTGACTGCCTGGTAGAGACTGAAATGGATTCATAGTGTTTTGTGCTTCTGCTGAAGTTATTTCTTGAATTTCAGGTGCTTTCATTGGATCAAAGGAAGCAAGATCATCTAAAACTAATGACACCTCAACATTATCCGTTTGTTCTTCCTTTTCATTAAATGTATCAAATGTATTTGGTGCTAATACACTTTGAACACTAATATCATCTTTGTCAGGAAAGGTTTTAATTGGATCCAAGATATCACTGACTGGTTTCAATACATGAAGAGGTTGAAGAGATGGAGTTTCTATACTGCTCGTTTCTAAGCATAAAACGTCCTTTTCAAACTCTTTATTATCAGGTATCAAATCCACTGCTTCTGATATCTGATCTTTTGTGTCTGACTTCTGCTCTGATGTAACTTTCATTTGTTGATCATCATGGATAGGTTTTTCAAACATAAGTATATCACTGTAATCTGTTGTTAAAGGATCTGTAGCAGACCTATGTAATGAAGACTCATTAGGAATTGAAGCAGTAAAGGTATAGCCTGACAGTGTGTTGTCCTGCAAGTCTACCACTTTTTCTGCCACTTTTTCAGAAATATCTCCTGCAGGTATGGGCTCCAGAAAGCTATCAAGTCCACCTATATCCTGTGTTAAAGTGTTTGGTATAGTTGGTGCATCACTTACAAAGGGCAATGGGTCATTTAATCCCAGTAAGTCAATTTGTTCTGCATTTTCTGGTTTGTTACTATCTGTTTTTCCTACTTCTTGTATCAAATTATCCATGCTTGAAATTCTTCTATTAACTGGAGGTCCTGGAGTTGCAGGTGGTGTTGAAGGCTTAGGTTCACTCTGATTCAGGTCTAACAAACTACTATCACGAACTTCACTTATATCATTAGCACATGATACATTAATGGCAGGCCCTGTTCTGAGAGTTGTATCAATGACTTCTTCAGTTTCTTCATCAAATGCTGTCCATGTTGTTATTTTCTGGTCTTCATCCTCACTGTGAGATGAGTATTTATTTAAACTGGTTTGTGTCTTTAATACAGTCTGTTTTATTCTATCTTGCATCTGCTGAAAGGCAAGCCATTCTTCTGAAGCCTTTGATTTCTCACTTAACTTGTCTTCAAGATGTTTATATTCTTCTGTTAAGTTTTCCTTTGATGGTGATTTTTGTGGAGATTTAGGAATAGAGTAATGATGCTTAGGCAAATTGCTTAATTTTTTAAACTCTTTTGTTGTTTTGTTGATAGCACCACTTATTGGAGATTTGGCTCTTTTAAAAAGCTTTTTTGCTTTACTTTTCCTTGATTTTGATTTTGTTTCAGATTCCTTTCCTTCTTCAAAGTCAACAGGTTCATTCAAAAGGTCTGTCTCTTTTTCCTTGGGTTCTGGATTAACACATGCTGTATCTTGTTTCTGTTCACCATTAGACTGAGTGGTAACATCAACAAGGTTAGAGGAATCATCAAATGATCCTGCAGACATTCTCTACCGTATTGTCCGAGTCTGAAAAGTGGAAAATATCAGCTTAACCCTTTAATGACCAAAATGTGACATGAACATTTTTAATCAATAGAAAAACCCATTTTTTCTAATTTCAAAGCTGACTTGGCCCCAAAATCTCTTCAAAAATGGATTCTCATCAGTATATAATTCTATATCACACTGCAAGTTCTCCTTAGCCTGGTCTTGACCTACACCGTCTGCATTAGACTCTGTTGTGATTAATTGATTGAATGGTGTTTATATGCTGCTTTCAACATTATTTCAGTCGTATCACAGCTGCAGCTCACATATTCATGTCTTTCCTGGGTTTCACCAGTACTAGGCTAGGGCTCTGAAGTGTCTTGCCCAAGGACGCTCCCATGAAAACCCTAGAGGATCCAGTGAGGCTCAAACCTGGGGCCTCCGATCACAAGTCCTATACTTTACCAATGAGCCAAGCAGGAACCCTCTCTATAAATGTCCTAGCTACCTGATGACGTATAAGATCAGTAGATAATGTGAGACTTGATAAAATCATTCACTACTGCTTGTTTTGACAGCAACTACTACAATCAAGACAGGGTAAAATGTACATAGCTCTATGGAATGAACTTCAAGTTTTCTGCCTTTTTCTACTGTTGCCTAGTAATCGTTTGATATTGCTTATATTCTAACAGGTATAAACACAGAGCACTACCAAAGTTCCAGCCGAAAGGTAAAAGGGTTTAATCCTTCACCAAACCACAAAATTATAGATGTGTCGAAATCATTTGAAGATGACCAACCAATTGATAGGAGTCTTCTTTAAGAAAACAGAAAACATTGTGGGAAAAGGAGAAAATGCTGTTCACCAGCATTTTCTCCTTTTACAACAATGTTTTCAAAAGGTCATTTCCTCAAGGTTATCAAAACTCGGAATTGTGTGATAAAGGGTTAAGCAGTTGCAAGTCTGATCCCTGCCTCGGCAAAAAATTTATACTTTGTTATTGCCATAAGAATCATCAAACACTGGGTACTGAAATTAATTTTCTCTTTTTTATGTATGGGTCAATGGCCCTTTGCTTTCACACAGTACTGGTTTTGGGTTGTACTGTGAACCTTTCACCAAACAATCCCGGTTTTTACAACCCTGGGAAAGAAGGCTTTTGAAAACCAGCATTTTTGCCTTTTCCCCCAATGTTTTCTGCCCTATCAGAGCTAAAGCTCATTTGAAAAAATATTGAATCTGTCGTCTGCAGATGTTTTGAATTTGAAAGCGTCTAAAATTTGTTGTTTGGGAGAGGGTTAAAGAAATATAAGGAAAGCACACAAAGGTGCTCTGACTGGCATGAAATACTTTTGGAAAATGCTAAACAAACATAAGGATAATGGTAAAATCCCCGTCTTTAATGAAGAGTATTCAGACATAACTGGACGGTTTTTCTTGGAAGAAATCTCACATGGAAGAGATTAAAAAATTCATTTATTGAAGGCAGTAACAGCACATAATCATATTTCCCTTGAGTTTCTTATCTAATACATGATGGTTTGAGGGTTTGGCTCAATTACTGGAATAAGAGAGATGATTCTCCAACCACTTATCTACAAAGTCTGCAAAAATCAATGAAAACCTAATTGAGAGGGTACCCATATTGGCTGCATGACTTTCAAATGGTTTAAATGCCAGCTCTAAAAACTGCTTCTAACTGTTTTTCCCCTCAAAGTGTTTGTTTGTTTGTTTGTTTTGTTTGTTTGTTTTGTTTGTTTTGTGTTCTATGCTGCTTTCAACAGTATTTTAGTCATATAAAACCAGCAAACTTGCTCATGTCTGACCTGGATTCCATCTAAACTAAGCCTAGGCTTTGCAGTGCCTTCCCAAAGGACACTCCAACATGACAAGTGCCAAATGCAAAGTTGGTCTTTGGACTTTCTGACAACAAATCCAACACATTAACCCTCTATCACATAATCATGAGTGTTAACAACCCTAAAAGAGAAGGCTTTGGAATGCATTTTGGGAAAAGCAGAAAATGATGGTTTTCTGTCCTGTCACTCACTCCAATATTTGAGCCACATTTAATCTGTCATCTACAAATGCTTTTGAAATTGGACCAGTCTAAAGTTTTGTTGTTTGACAAAAAGTTAACAAATGAGCTGTTGAGGAACACTTTACTCTATCAGTGATAAGTTTAAAAAATGCCACATTACTCAGCAAGCTGACCATTGCTTTAACAATATTTCAATGCTGATCATTGTTTTTCTGGGGATAGCAGTCTGCAGCTTAGAGAGACTGTTGCTTAACTCATTACCAAACGACAATATTTTAGGCTTGTCCAAATCGGAAGCATTTGCAGATGACAAAATAGAAGTGACTAAAAATTTGAAATCTGTTTTGTGAAGGGTAGAAAACATTGTAGGAAAAGGAGAAAATGCTGGTTACCAGCATTTTCTCCTTTTCCCACAATGTTTTCTAAAGGCTTCTTTCTCAGGGTCGTCAAAAGTAGGGATTGTGTGGTAATGGGTTAACTGACTGCCAAGATATGACTAAAGTAATGTTAGAAATTCCACCAAGCAAACAAAAACCAACCAAACAAAAAATTCTCTTAACCCTTTACCACACAATCCCGACTTTTAATGACCCTGGGAATAAAGCCTTATGAAAACATTGTGGGAAAAGGAGAAAATGCTGGTAACCAGCATTTTCTCCTTTTCCCACAATGTTTTCTACCCTTCACAAAACAAATTTCAAATTTCAGTCACTTTTATTTTGTCATCTGCAAATCCTTTCAATTTGGACTAGTCTAAAATTTTGTTGTTTGGTAAAGAGTTAAAGATACATCTATACTCATTTTCAGGCAGTTTTCAGCCAGTCTTTATTGTCATCCTTATTTTATGAACCTATGATTATTCTTGTATCTTCATGCCAAATGTTGCCCCTGATGGCTGCAAGAGATAGCACAGATTACGTCGGATACAAAATCCATTTCATGTTTTGGAGGCTTAAAAGCTATCGCTGTTGTTGTTTCCCGTTTTGAATGAAGACGAATCCCTTGTGGGTTTTTCTATTCCTTGCACCATATATATTGGTAATTTATCTGTGTTAACACAGCTGAGCCATTCTACACACTTTCAAGTTTCAATGGTGTTTTTTCTCTTTAGTTGTAAGGCTGTATCTTTAACCACTCTGATAATCTTTAGATATAAAACTAAACAGTAGAGGTGATGCAAAGAATTCAATAATATGGGAATAATAAAACACCAAAAAGCAGCAACTACTTGCAATAAGCTATCCCTTTTTTCCACAGTATTTCCAAAGGCAGACAGAAGATCAATTGAGTGGCAATATGGCAAAAGGAGGTTTAATGCATCTCCATGACACAGTATACCAAGCAAGTAATCATATAATTATAGATCCATAAAATCCATGACGTAGAATGATCCTTTGGCATGGAGAAAATTTATGAAAAGCAAAAAGTTTCTATCCATTTCTTTTCTGCTGACACGAGTCGATACTTACTGCAGATGCATCAAAACACCTCTTCATGGTGAAAATGATGGCTGATTTCAATGAGCTATAAAACACATGAGATCAGTAAAGAACTTTTGTCCTCAATTTGTACATTCAGGAACAATACATTATAAAACATACCCAGGTAATTAGCCCTTTACCACACAATCCCAAGATTTAACATTCCTAGGATAGAATGCTTCTGAAATCATAGTGGGATGAGAAGCTGGTAACCAGCACTTTCTTTTCCCACACTGTTTTCTGTGCTTTCAAAACTCCTTTAGCCCTTTCCAAAATGACAATTTTTTAGACTCTTCAGAATTGAAAGCATCTTCGAACAAATTAAAAAAGGTACAAACTGATATAAGTTTTTGAAAGGGTAGAAGATGTTGTGGGAAAATGCAAAACTGTTGTTTACTAGCAGGGTTTTCCTTGAAGCACGATTTTGTGCGTTTTGACGCATTTTTAAGGAAAATGACCCGCAATTTTTTCAACAATGCGTCATTTTTGACGCACAAATACGATAAGAGTAACTAACGATCGTATGTGCTACCGACACAGTTACATCGGGAGTAGATGAAAAAGCTGGAGTACGAAGAGAAAATGGGACGAACCAGTGGACTGTGTATCAATTTTACTAGAATACCGTTGGTCTTTCAACGGGTCTAAACTAAACCAGTCGATCTCTAATGAAAAGATTATGGTTCTGTCAAAATCGTCATTCCTGCTGTCTGCAGGGAAGAAGAGCCCTTAAACGAAGATCAGATGCATGGTAAGAGCACTCAGAAACATATTTCAAGGTCTCGAGGGTTTACTGTAAATTAGCCAAAGAGATACACTTCGTTCTTCGTTGATAACTGCGGCATGATTGCGACCGTGTGTCGAAACACAGGAATCGGCCGCCTAATTGCTGAAAATAGTTTATTTTCGGCCAAAATGGATATTCTCCATCAAGAAAAACAATCGAGACTTCCCAATCCGGCCGACAACAAGCTATTTTCACCAATTAAATGGTCGATTTTCTGTGATAAAAACAAAATAAAATAACCCATTACCACAGAGAGAGGCTGCACAAACTTCGAAATTCAAAACCTAGTGCACCATCAAAACATAGGCACTTGGTTTCCATGACTTAAAAGTTTCACAATTTACATTAATTTCTTTATATCATAAATACTAGTATTTATGATATGCAGAAATAGGTACATTTAAGTTGTTAAACTTAGCCAAAGTCATGGAAACCAAGTGCCTATGCATCAAAACACTGCAGTAGTGGTCATGATGATACCCATGGAAGATTAATAGACACTATTACTCAGAGATATGACAGGTTGTGTGCAGCTAGGGCATACTTGCTTAAGAACAGGCATAAATAAAGCATACTCCAGATACTCTTTATGAAAAAGGTGCCATTTAGGCTGTAAGCTCCCTCTATTTAGAGAATCTCTGGTGTTATTATATATCTATCACCATTTAATAATACATATATAAGGTATACAAAGACTTACTGTGAATAGAAAACACAAAAACACACATAGTTTCACAAATAGTAGCTTTTGTCTAAGCTAATTACGTTTTGTTGTGACCCCCACAAATTCCAAAATGACCCCCATTATTTTTGACTAGGGGGTCACAATGACCCCCAATTTTTGTTGCCAAGGGAAAACCCTGTACTAGCGTTTTCTCCTTTTCCTACAATGTTTTCAAAAGGCTTCTTCCTCAGGGTTACTAAATCGCAGGATTGTTTGGTAAAGTTGTTTTTTAATCTATTATAACTAAATACATATTTGTCTTACCAGTATTCTTCTCTTTTTCCAATTTTTTTTCTAAAAGCCTTCATTCTAAAGTTTTTAGAAACACAAGATTGTTTGCATTCAGTAAAAGGTTAAAGATAATGAGTCATAAGATCAACAGTGATAGATATTTTCTCTTTGAGTGTATAACTAGAAGTCAGTTGATGAGGCTGTAGAGGTTTAATTCCTGATCTATGAAGCACAGAAAACAGTAAAACAAATAAGTAAAACAAATTTTCAGGGTGCCAGCCAATGGGTGCAGGTCTACTGGCTGTATACAATGTTTAAAAAAAAATTAACCGAATGGAGAATTCTTCTTTGTTTGAAGAGGCAAGATCTGCTAAAAACTGGTGCTCTGTGAATTATCTTCAATCCATAACCATACAAGCTTAGTGTCTTGCACCATCTAATAGCAGCACATTAATAACTTACACACAATGTTAGACCTATCCAAACTGAAAGCATTTGCAGGTGACAAACCAAATTTGAATAAAAAGATATTTGTCTTTGGAAAGGTGCAAAACATTGTAGGAAATGGAGAAATGACTGGCTACCTATTTAAGAACTAGATACTACTACTACAAATTTAGAAATGATAAATACATTTTGACAATATAACTTCAAATGAGCGAAACCTCTAAAAAGATAACGAAATGCTCAAAGACCCAGCATAAAATATGATAGACCATTAGAAAGCATTACCTACAAAGTTGCCTATATCCATATACTGGTAAATCACTTTCAAACCATAGAAACGACTGTATTCGGAAATCCTGCCAATGTCAATGACAAGTCTACAGAAAGTCAATAAACAGTCTAGAGAATCTTCCAATAATTCTATCCTTATTGATTTACAGCACTTGAAACATAACACAGATATCATCAGAAATAGCACTGAGAGACTTCTCCATACAAACTATCAATTAGTTCTTTTGTTCAATCACATACCGACTTGACATTCCCCTGGTTACTTCAAGATGAATCCATGCTTCCACACACTTCAAGATATGATACCAATAATGTAATGATGAATCCATCCTTCCGAACACTTAAAGATATAATACCAATAATGTAATGATGAATCCATGCTTCCACACACTTCAAGATATAATACCAATAATGTAACGGCTTACTGACCACTTTCAATTTTGAACACAGAAACTCTGATGTCTATCAAAGTAACAAAGACTGTTACAGTATTTCACAAGTCACATGTTTTCAACTGGGACCATAAATGGCTTTTATGTACAGACAGTTCACCTAGACACTTATATGAACCAGAAATTTCACCATACCCCAAAAACATTTTGCATGGCTTCTATACTGTCTAAGTGTTTGTCATATTGTATAACAGCTGAATAATTTTGTTTTTGTGTAAAACAAACATTTTCTGCATGTGCCTCAGCCTGGTGATTTGCTTTCAAATCCATCTTGATAAAGTTTGTTTGCCTACATATGTCATGATCCAGTTTTAAAAACAATGTAACTGACTGAAACACACCCAAACAAGAAAATGTTCATATCTGTTCACCTGGAAGTAGTACAATTACTATTATGGTGATTAACTTTTTACCATACAGGAAAAATTTATACTTGTCTAAATTCAAAGCATTTGCAGATGACAATTGAAATTTGGCTTAAATGATGAAATTTGTCTTTAATTGGGTAGAAAACATTAAACATTGTGGGAAAAGGAGAAGATGCTGGTTACCCTGCATTTTCTCCTTTTCCCAAAATGTTTTCAAAAGGCCTCTTCCTTAGGTCTGCTAAAACTTGTGACTATGTGGTAAAGGATTACGTTAAAGAAATAAGATGAAAATGCTTCAACATCAACTTTTACTGTCATTAAAATACACCAACCATTTCTTACTACAGACATGTTACGAATTTGACTAAAAGACCGAATTAGATAGCTTACAAAAAATATAAAACAAAAATATCTAAAATCAGACAGAGTAAACTAGAATATCCTCAATAGAAATAAACACGAAGCTCTCTACTGCAGGAGCATTTAACCCCCTTCCTGACAACAAATACTTGGGCTGGTACAAATTGGAAGCATTTACAGAAGACAAATCAAGTATGTTTCAAGTGATAGGATTTATCTTGGAAAGGGCAGAAAAAATTGTAGAAAAAGGAGAAAATGCTTACTACCAGCATTTTCACCTTTTCCTACAATCTTTTGAAAAGGCTTCTTCATTAGGGTTGCTAAAACTTGGCACTGTGTGGTAAAGGGTTAATACACTACTTGCTTTGAGTTACCGTTTTCCAAAGGACGAAATTTCAGACTTGTCCAAATTGAAAGCATGTACAGACGACAAATAGGATGTGACTCAAATGGTGAGATTTGGTTTCAAAATGGAAGAACACATAGTCCTAAAATGTTTTCAAAAGGCATTTTCCTCAAGTTCGTTACAACTTAGGACTGTCTGGTAATGGGTTAATAAGTTAACACTTTGATGAATGATAAATCATTTAACTGCCTTTTACTGGCCAACAGAAATGGATTAATTTCCACAGAGGCTCATACATATTAATTATATCTACTAATTGACCGTATGCTGGAATTTACAATACAGCCCGAAAGTAATCAATACTATCTGCTAAAATTAACAAGAATACCATCAATGACTATGGCCACATGGTATTAAAAAATGTTTAACCCTTTACCGATAATGCTGTGTTTTTACAACCTAACCTGAGTAGGCTTTCAAAAACAAGATCAGCATTTTCTCCCAAAATGTTTCAACCCCTTGACCATTTGAGCCACATTTGTCACATTTGATGTCAGTCTGCTAACGTTTCAAGTATAACAGCAACGAAAATTGTGTCGTCTGGTAAATAGGTAAAAAATCACATCAGTCTGACTTCTGATTGTTTACTAGTGTCTTTACCAAATGAGAAAACTTTAGACTTGTCCAAAATGATAGCATTTGCAGACGACAAATAGAAAGTCACTTAATTCTTTAACAAATAACATAATTTTAGACTAGTCAAAATTGGAAGCATTTGCAGATGACAAAATTAATGTGACTCAAAAATAGAAATTTGTTTAGGGAAGGGTAGAAAACATAGTGGGGAAAGGAGAAAATGCTGGTTACCAGCATTTTCTCTTTTTCCCACAATGTTTTCAGAAGGCTTCTTTCGCAGGGTCGTGAAAACCCGTGATTGTTTGGTAATGGGTTAAATGATGACATTTTTCTATGAGAGGATACAAAACATTGTGGAACAGGAGAAAATGCTGGTTACCAGCATTTTCTCCTTTTCAGAAAATGTTTTTAAAAGTTTTTTACCGCCAGGGTCCTTAAAACTGAGGATAGTGTTGTAAAGGGTAAATAGCAGAATTTTTACTGAGAGGACATAATTATGGGGTCATTCTTCTTATTATTATCATTCAACATTAATTCCATATTGCGCTTTTAACCTAGTATAACTACCCTCCAACTTACATCCTAGTTACACCCGTGATTAAGCACATTTTTCAGATCTTAACAACATACAATGTGTTTAAATACATTTTAATTTATATCATATCATTTAAAAGTATGGAAATTATTGTGAAGATGACAATCTGCCGTTGTACGGTCGGTCCAAGTGTTAATCACTGATAGAGAAATTAATTTCAAAACCAAGTAAAAACCTGTGCCCTTTGTTTACTTTTTGCCTGAATTTAAAATTCTTTTTTCTGCCAGGGACTAACATATGGCTCGACCACAGGATAACAGACTGTCATCTCCACAATATTTTCCACACTTTTAAATGGTATGATTTACATTTAAATGTATTATGACACCTGCTTTGGTATTTTGGCCTTTACTGGGCCTTCAACCGTTTACCACACAATTCCGACTTTTAACGACCCTGAGGAAGAGGCCTTTTGAAAACATCATTGGAAAAGGAGAAAATGCTGGTAACCAGCATTTTCTCCTTTTCCCACAATGTTTCTGCCCTATCGAAGGCAAATTTCCTCATTTGAGTCAGGTTTAAATTGTCGTCTGCAAATGCTTTCAATGTAGAGAAGTCCACATTTTTCTTGAGTGGTAAAGAGTTAAGGAATAAAAAAAGAAACTATATTTTCTGCCCAATTTTAACTGCAAACAGAGAAACAATACCTTTGAAATTTGCAAGTAGACTACTCCAATGATTGATTAATTGTATGATGAATAACGCTGTTTTCAACATTATCTAATTATAATGCGGCAGCCAGTGCACCTATCCATGCTTTCCTAGAAACTTTCTTTTACCAGTACTCTGCACAATATTCTTTCAAAGCCACTGGCTGCTTTCCCACATAACTATTGTCAATACAATGGTCAGCAGTGAGAGAGGAATGAATCCTGTCACACTGACTTTCGTTAATCTTTGGAAAGAAATTGGCCGAGCCAGTGACACCCTGTTCTCAAGTCCTGGACTATTCCAAATGACACTGTTTGGGTCTGCAGTCTCAAAACTTTGATCTCCACAAAAATTATGCTATTCATTCTATAACCCTTTGAATAGTCTCCATATGCGTAGCCAGGATCAAAATATTGATAAGCACAGCAATGATGTTTGCTCGACAGCATGACGTCACATAAAACACAATTTATTGTAAAGCACAGAGGATTTCCCTAGTCATCAATGCATCAATTTAACCCATCTATTTTGTTTGAAAAGGAGTGCAGATCTGGAGAAAAAATCAATAGATGTATATGATATTGTGATTTACAACTTTGGTGGCATAATTTTTTCATACCAACATGTGTAATGGGCACTACGCTCTTGGTCTCTGTCACTATGGTGTTTTACAGACTTACGTTTTACAGTATGTCAACATACCTAAACATTCTCATTCCATAAATAAACATTGTCACAAGTTTCAAGTCTGAATGTGTATAGTTTTCCTTTTGTGATTACCATATGTTGCTAAGGTTTGTTAAAAATGATTTTGATGACCAAAGTTGATGGGTTAACCTTATGCATTCTTCTTCTTTAAAAGTCAATGCATCATCAAGGTTAAGTATGGAGTCTTTTTCTAAACATGCCTGCAATTTATTAACCTTCAAAAACTAATCATTCCAAGAACTCCATTTTTTTTTCAATGTTATGTTGATAAAAAAAAAAGCAATGGTCCATCAGGACATGACTCAGGGTTAAATTAACCAGGAGACATAAATAGGTGAACAGTAAATATACCTCCTAACAATGATTGGCAAATCTATCTGACCTCTGTTTTTTTTATGACAATCGTGATAATGTCAATGTTACAAGTACTATACCTTTCTTCATACTAACATCAAAGCCTTGTGGGCCCTCTACCATACAAGACATTTGAAAATGTTTGCCTTATACTGGTGAAACCCATTAAGGATATGAATTAGTGAGATGTCACTTTGATATGACAAAAACTGTTTTGAAAGCAGCATAAAACACCACTGAAACTAATTAGTTTTGTTCAACAAAACCGAATTAGTTACAAGCAGTAAAGCTACAGCTTCATGTAAGTATTAAGCCTTGAGTAACATTGGAAATACTTAGACAACAGAATTATAACTTCTCTTGATCTTTGTCTTCATACAGATCCAAGAAATCTTTCTGTTTTTGGCACATTGATATAAATACCTCAAAAACTTCCTAAGTTAAGTTACAGTCCACACTTTATAATCAGCATTGATTTCTTCTTTCCTTGGTCTCTCTGTCTCTATGAGAATTCCCAGAAATCAATAAAATTAATGTTCAGCAGACATTTTCTGTGCAGTCTTAGTTCTAAAAACCTCAAACCAAAATCAATAGCTAAAAGTTATGTCAATAGAACAATGATTTGTACAATAAATCTGAAATTCCTTACCAGTTTGACCTTCATAGTTTCTCAGCTATGTCCTTGAAAAGCTCTTACAATACAACATAACTGTTAGTTCCTTTTAGCAATTTTCAAGGGATGGGGGACATTGCACAGTGCCAAAATCCATATATGGATATTTTCTCTACTAGAGCTGGAGTAACCACACGGTAAAGGCTGATTGGATATGGGACTCTCTCTCTGTCTAAAATTCTACAAGGACTGAGCCACTTCAGCTGAAATGAAAATCAATTCATTGATTAAGGAATTTGTTAGTGCTTTAAAAACAAACTTTCTCTGTTGAGGTAATCCATGTTAATAAATCTTTGAATATTCATGACATATATGGGTAGATACCAACCAATTACTAATCATCTAAGCTAAATATTGGTTTGTACATCTATCTAAGCCCCTTTCCATTATAAATAGATTAATACCAAATACCAAAATGCCTGACTTTAAATCTACTAAACACCAAGAACATGTGACAGGAAATCTTGAAAAAGATTTTAAGACCAGTTCATCTAAATTTACAGACAAGTTAAATATACTGGTACATCATAAGAGCTTGCTCTCATTTCTCCTTTGTTTTCTGAAATTTGTTTTGCTAGCCTGGTGCTAAGCACTGCTCTCAACAGTTGCTGTAATCAAAGTCTATCACAGAAGTTTTGCTCATTAACTGTTTACCAGACAAATTTTTAGACTGGTCCAAACTCAAATCATTTGCATATATCAATTTAAATACTAGTATGATTCAAATAATGGGATTTCTTGATAAACAGATAGAAAAATTGTAGGAAAAGGAGAAAATACTGATACAAGCATTTTCTCCTATTTCCGCCATGTTTTCAAAAGCCTTCTTCCACAGGGTCATTAAAATTCACGTTATTTGGGAACAAGAGCAGCAAATTGTCGCAAGATTCGCCCGTCCCACAGCCAGTTGTCGAGGGGGGATAATAATCATAAAGAGCAGGTAGAGGAAAATAGTAGTGCAGCAGAAATCATGTACGTGATTGAAATAGGCATGAATATCTCCTCTAATGTTAAGGAAACATGCATATAAAGTAGATTTGTAGAGAAGCATGAAAAGCTGTAAAAAAAAAATAAGGAATAATTCCAAAAGGGCATTAGGTAAGGTTACGGCTCCAGTGCATTGCACTTTTCGTAACTGCAACAAACATGTTTACTAAGTCTCAAGTCAATTTGACTTGAGGTGACAAAGTTCCGTTCCAGACAAGCAAGAAATACTGTAAAAATGAAGATCAAAGTGGAATTACTCAAAATCCGCGCTAGGTAGAGTTATTGTTCTTGTGCACTGTACTCCGTAATATTGCAACAAACATGCATACCAAGTTTGAAGTCGTTCTGACTTGAGATGACAAAGTTATATTCCGCACAAGCACTAAATGCTGTAAAAATGACGATCAAAGGGAAATAACTCAAAGACAGCATGAGGTAGAGTTACAATTCTTCCGCACTGCACTTCCAAATATTGCAACAAATAAGCATACCATATATTTCAAGTCATTCCTACTTAAGATGACAAAAGTTATGCTCCGGACAAGCAAGAAATGCTATAAAAATGAAGATCAAAGGGGAATAACTCAAAATTCGTGCTAGGAAAAGTTATGGTTCTTGTGCACTGCACTGCGTAATTTTTCAACAATCATGCATACCAAATTTGAAGATATTCAGATTAGAGATGACAATCATGCATACCAAATTTGAAGATGTTCAGACTAGAGATGACAAAGTTATATTCCGGACAAGCAGAAAATGCTGTAAAAATGACGATCAAAGGGAAATAACTCAAAGACAGCACGAGGTAGAGTTATGGTTCTTTCACACTGCACTCCGTATTATTGCAACAAACACAAATGCCAAGCTTCAAGTCAATCGGACTGGAGATGACAAAGTTATGCTCCAGACAAAGAACTGGACGCCGCCCGCCTGGACACCATGGGTGATCCCATAATACATCCCGTCTTCGACGGGCGTATAAAAAGGGTTAACAAAGTCAAAACAATAGCTGTATTCGACTGGTCCACTTTTGTGAAGCACGAAAATGAATATTAAGCTCCGCCTACATGTAAGGTGCCCGTTTCGTGCTGCACGAACATTACGACGA
Source organism: Hippopus hippopus (assembly GCA_946811185.2). Taxonomy (NCBI): domain Eukaryota; kingdom Metazoa; phylum Mollusca; class Bivalvia; order Cardiida; family Cardiidae; genus Hippopus; species Hippopus hippopus. The sequence continues at coordinate 36,870,374 of OX328097.1, forward strand.
TTTGAGAGCGTAAGGTTTGTGCTTCATGAAAGTTTACAAAATTGTGAAATTTACCATTCGAATACAAAAGAGTGCAACACGAAAAACCGTAATTACCAGTCGAATACGGCTATTGTGTTTCTCTTCTTAAAGCTGTCTACTGCTAGGGAGGTAACAATATACAATTAAACCTGATTTCAAACACCATTCATTGAAAAGCATGGTGGCCTCTAAAGACAGGTTACAGGTTAATGCAGCTTAAATATAATGCTAAAAGCGCCTGCAGCTGCATTCAACATTACATCTGATCTGCACTATGCTGCTACCCCTAGAAAAGGGTGCTTATTAATTGTCTGTGTAGTTGTTGCTGTAAACAGGTACTGTATAACTATTTGAGTGATAATGGTTTGAAAGTTCACTTTTTTAGTGTCAGTAATTGAAAATGGAAGTGGCTGGATAGAAATTGTGACCAGAAGAATCTACAAAAATGGGACAAATATTCTGTCAAGTTTCACAAACATTGATAAAAAAATAAGGCCTCTAGTGTAAACACAATTTTCTTCTAAGATTTGATAGAGACCTACCAATTTAACAGAAGTGACCCACATGCAAAGTTGTCCTCAATACATTAATTCTGTTTAAAAGTCCTAAAGAAGTTTCATGACCATTTGGTGGACAATGTGGCATTTAGAAAACACACAATATTATTCCTAATATTTGGCCTTGTTACCTAACTTTTGAACTGAGAGGTTAGTCCAACTTCAAAGAGTCCAAGATATTGATAAAACAAATAGTAACACCAAGTTTCATTTACACTGGGTAGGAAATATAGCGTCTAAAGTGAAGACAAGGTTTTTCTATGGTATGACTGAGTGACCAACTTCCTTGCTAAAAGAGACATCTTTACAGCCAGAGAGTAAACAAACGCTATTAAAACTTGACGGTGTTATAATTTAGTCAGCTGTGTAAACATAGATAAAAAATCAATATAAGGTGTATGGGGTAAAGAAACTGTAGGGATTTGTCTTCGATTTAAACCGGAAACTGTGGTTGTTATGTCTATGGCTAGCCGCAATAGAATGAAATGCATTTTCTATCTGCCATAATCTGTGCAACCTTGCAACCATCAGGGGCAATATTTGGCATGAAGATACAAGAGTGATTATAGTTTCATAAAATAAAGAAAAAAACAGTTAAAAAACTGGATGAAAACAAGTGAAGATGTATGTTTAAGTTGACAGATATTCAATTTGTCCATTTTGTGAATATTGGACTGCGAATGTGGCCTTTTTAAATGCACACAAAGTAAAAGATGGTAATGCACACAAGATGAGCTAAAAGGTAAACCTGGGCAAAAACTCAAACTGTATAATGATCAAGCAAGAAAATGATTTGCAGAGATGATTAATAACAAGAGGGCCACGATGGCTCTGAGTAGCTCACCTGAGCATTTTAGACCCAACTTGACCCAATTCCAATCTCTTCCAAAATATAAAGATGTACTTCTAACAAACTGTCATGAGTATTGGACTGAAAATGTGACCTCTAGAGTATACTAGAAAACTTGTCCTAGATATCATCAAGACAAACATTATGACCAATTCTTATTACTATTGGACTGGCCTCTAGAGTGCAGACATGTTTTGTTTGAGATCTGTCCAAGTGACCTACTTTTTTTTACCCAACATGCCAAATCTCAAACACATGCTAGACATCATAAAGACAACCAATCTGACTAACTTTCATGAGTATTAGATTGAAAATGAGGCCTATAGAGTGTACACCTGGTAGTTTTTAAAGATCTGAGCTGGTGACCCTTTTTTGACCCAATATGATCCATTTTCTAACTCAACAGAGATATTATCAAAACAAAGATTCTGACTGACTTTCATGAGTTTTGGACCGAAAATGTGGTCTCTAAGTGTTCACAAGCTTTTTTTAAAGATGTGACCTGGTGATCCACTGTTTGACCTGATTTCAGGCATTTTGCATCTAGTCCGAGATATCATCAAGACATGCATTCTGATTTTTAATTTTCATGAGAATTGGACACAAAATGTGACCTCTAGAGTGTATACAAGATTTTTCTAAGACTTGACCTGATGACCTATCATTTCACCAGATAATGATCCATTTTTGGATTCAGCTATAATCAAAACAAATATTCTTGCCAACTTTCATGAGTATTCGACAGAAAATGTGGCCCCAGAGTGTAAATAGGGTTTTTCAAAAATTTGACCTGGTAGTCAAGTTTTGGACCCAAAAGTGACCTATTTGCAAACTGATCCAAGATATCATCCAGACAAACATTCTGACCAAGTTTCATTAGTAAATGTGGCCTCTAGAGAATACACAAGGTTTTTCAAAGATTTGACGTAGTTTTTTACCCAATGTGACTGACCTCTTTTTTATTAACTCCACTGTTGTAACATTTAGACAAAATTCTGACCAATGAATATCAGACTGAAAATGTAGCCTCTAGAATGTACACAAAGTTAAAGGGGGGAGGTTTGCGGAAAATCGAATGGATCATTACATTTTCATATTTAGATTTGCTATTGCATTTAATGTTTGTATTCCTGTCAGTGTGTGTATCAGTGTAACAGTTTGGTGGCCTTACCAGTTTTCTATAGACTTAAATGACCATTTCAGCTTACGCATATCTAAATGAAGTTTTGATTACCAAAAACATATTAAGAACACAAAAACACACAAATCAAATCTAGATGTATATAAAACCATAAGTTCTGCCTGAATCATGCATATTCAACGGTAACAAAATATTACACCCTTTAATCTTGTGCTGGAAGATGAATTGGTGCATGGGAAAACATGACCTCAATTTCATGGTTTTCACTATCTATAGAACAGCTCATAAATAAAGAACTAAAAATAATCATGTACACACAAAATGTTTACTATCGCAAGAAAGAACTGTTTTGAACAAAAGAAAGGAACAGTTCTGAGTCAATTATCCCCCGTTTTTGAAGTGCGTTGAAAAGGACGGATGAGTGTCATGGCGGCCATTGGACCTCTTGTGAAAGCAGTACCAGGAGACTCAAAGGACAAAAATTAAGGCAGTTTTGGTCCTTTTAATCAATTTATATGCACCTATGAGGACAGAGTAGGAATTGTTTTAACACCATTTTATTGTAAAACATCTGAAAATATTGAGTGTCTAAATAAAAGGGTTTGAAACTTTTTCTCTATGTAGCGGCGAGTGTTATGGAAAAATTGTTCATTCGTATGAGCAACCAAATGAAATAGGTCACGAATTATCTGATCTAATTATACATCGGAATCTTGTTACATTATTCCAGTATGGTCACATGACTTTTTGGCAGCAAGACTGACTATGTCACATGTAGGTTTTTTTTCAAAATTAAATATCAGATGGAAAATTTAAATTGGGCATGTATCGGGTTGAAAAAAGTATAAAGAAATTTGTCACCAAAACCGATCTTTCCATTAGAACCATGCACAAGTCATGTTTTTGTTGCATTTTATATAATTAACAGACATGACATTGTTGTTTAGGTTACATTGAAATAAGCGGTTCACACAAAACAGTGACGGCATTCACTTGACAGTTCACAAGAAAACTCAGATATCATTTCAGGTTAGAAAACAGTTACCCCTCGAAAATCTGTCAGTCGACCATATACCTGTAAACAGTATTACTAGAAAACCTATGCAAAGAAGTGTTCTTTGAATAATTTATATGTGGATGTTTCTACTGCTACATTCATATTTGTCAAAATTTCAGGCAGACAGCGGTTACTTTGAAAATTCTCACCACTGACAAACCACTGCACATTGTCTAAAGATACATCTTTACAGCCAGGGAGTAAACAAACCCTGTTAGTGTGATAGTGTGTAGAAACTATTCAGCTGTGTAAACATAGATAAAAAATCAATGTAAGGCGTATGGGATAAAGAAACTCAGGGGATTTGTATTCTATTTAAAACCAGAAACTGTGCTTGTGACATCTTGGATAGCCTCCAGAGACTGAAATGCATTTTCTATCTGTTGTAATCTGTGCAACCTTGCAACCATCGGGGGCAACACTTGACATGAAGATATAAAAATGATTATAGTTTCATAAAATAAAGATGAAATTGGTTAAAAACTGGATGAAAATGAGTAAAGATGTATCTTTAAACAATGTTAATGTGTGAAAGCAGCCAGTGGCTAGCAGGCCCTGTTTTTACATGTACATCTTGCAGTAGAGAACCTTTAACTCTACCAAACAATCTCAAGTTTGAATGCCACTGAGGAAGAACTTTCTAGAAAACATTGTGGGAAAAGGAGAAAAAGCTGGTGACCAGCAGGAGAAAAAGCTGGTGAACAGCATTTTCTCCATTTCCCACAATGTTTTCTATCCTTTCATAGACAATTTACATCAATTGAGGTAAATTTGATTCATAATCTGCAGTTCAGTTTGGACAAGTATAGGAAAGGATGAATAATTTTCTTCATTTTAAGAAATTAGGGACACTGTGTTTGGAAAAAGATACCAGTACTCATCAGTTCTAAAACAAACTCACTAAATATGCGTAGACTATGGTGGTATGATGACGAATAGGGGAGATAGTGCATGTTATTTCAATTTTCATAGCTTGTGGTTTGTCTCCCTTTACAACTAACAAACAATTCTTTAAGTCAGTTTGCAATTATTGGTAGTGCTGTAATCAGTATGTTTCACATGAATTTTCACCCTTAATCAAATCTTAGTGAAATTCTTTATAAATAAATGTATTTGTACTAGGGATGGCAACGGTTAACCGATCGAATGACCGATTAACCGGTTAGGAAATCGGAAACCGGTTAACCAGAAAAAAATATATATATATTACCAAACTTTTACCAAAATAGTGAAAAAATATGTCTACAAAATTAATTTTGCCTGTTCTGACAACCATAACTGCATTATACGCACATCCATGTCGCCAAGACGCGGCAAAGGTGTGATACACAGTTTGACATGTCTGTGCAATAAACATTGTTAATCTGATAACTGGTCTCCAGTTTCCGATAATGAACAATCAAAAACAGGTGTCCTCTTCTAATCAAAGGCACTCGCTTCCACAATTTATTGTAATTGGTTTGTTTGGATTATTTCATTAAGTGCTCGCCCCCAATCAAATATATACATGGACTGACCAAGCAGCGTAAGAGGGATTGAAATTAACAAGTTAATCGATCTCTGTACATAATACATAACGAGAACTTCTTCTTTTCCCACAATGTTTTCTACCCTTTCAAAGAAGTAAGAATCATTTGTATCAACAATAAAATTGTTTTCTGCAGAGGCTTTGAATTTGGGAGGGTCTAAAATTTAAATTTTTCGTTTGGGAGAAGGTTAACACCCGATTCACTTAGCGATGGCCCCTTCGTTTGACGATCAATAACCATAGCATCATCTGCATGATTCAGTAAGTCGATTCTGTGAAGTTGTAAATAGCCTGATAATTTCTTGTCCTCTAAAGAAAACATTGTGGAAAATTGATTATATTGCCGAGAGAGAGAGATCGTCGATAGATTGGCCGTTCTCTGCGCCAAAGTACGAGGGTTGTTCGGAAAGTTCATAGAATTTTGTTATATCTCTAGAATTGTTCATCAAATATACATGTACATGAAATTTGATATGCATGAACCTTGACTTATCCTTAAGCAATTTTTAAAAAAATAATAGAAAATTGGATACAAAAACGAGATATATGGGTTGTCGTAGCAACGTCATCATGGGTACCCGGAGCTGTCCGTAAAATACCTATTTTTGGATTATGTCGTTGAAGAAATAAGCTTAATTTCCGTATGTTTGCTCAACATCAAAAAAGCACGGAAACGTCCAGCGATAATTCGACAACATTACCTCATTTCCTGAAAATTTCAAAACAATTCATTGTTCCGAAACAAAATTATAGTGTTTTTGTAATCTATCTGCGGAAGTTGTTACGGAAAAATCATGACGTCGAACTGTGGCGTTGAGTTGCGGAGTGTGGTGAAATTCTGTGTTGCACTTAATAAATCACCAACAGAAACACTGCGAATGATAAAATCAACAGGAGCATATGATAAATGCAGTCCAGCTTTTGTCTACAAATGGCATTCGCGTTTTAGGAGCGGAAGAGAATCTATTAATGACGATTCCAGGAGCGTTGAAGGCGAGTTTGCGTGGAAAGCGTTTCAATTCAGCAGAGGAACTTACAAAACAGACTCAAATTGTTGTATCGTCACTAACTGAGGACTGGTACATTGAAACTTACAACAAATGGATGACCAGACATAAGAAATGCATAGATATTGCTGGTGACTATGTTGAGAAAGTGCGACAATCGCTTGATGTAAACGACGCTTGATGACTACGCGACGTCATATTGACTTCGGCGTGCTCCGGGTACCTCTAACATACTCATTTTAAATAGACATAATTTTCGTGTGATGTAGATCATCGTTTTGGTTTTCATAGAATTTATAGAAGAGATGTTGAAGTTTGAGTAGGTATAAAATTCTTTGTAATATTGAGAATATTGTGTGATTTATAACAAAATTCTATGAACTTTCCAAACAACCCTCATACAGAAATAGTAAACGTCACGGGTGTGCATTTCTCACGCACCCGTAATCAATGTTGACATTGTTACGGGAGACCACTCCTTCATGCATGGCTTCGTCCCGATTTAAATACAATACCTAACAGCTGCGTTAGGGAGATATCTCTTTAGCTCAGTGGTTAAGGTATTGGCAGGGGTGTAAAATTCCACTCGTCCGCTTGTATTGACGAGTAACATTTGGCTTTGGGTAAGCAGAAAAAATGCCAAGCTCGTCCTGTCGGACGAGTACATTTTAAAACTATTGAAATCTAAATTTGTCAAGTAAAATTCAAATTACAAGTTATTTCACGGCGAACACAAAACGAAAGTAAAACTGAAATTCCAGAGCGTCTCTTCGATCACGATACAGGATGTTTATGTTTATTACGCATGCGCATCTGTAAAGTGCTTGACGGGTTTTCTGTTCACGGCGTCGGTTAGACTAGTATACCTCACTCGTCACAACTCAGCCAATTCCGCACCTACATCTAACCTCGTCCGTATAACGGTCGTTTCCATTTGAACTGCGAACCACGTGATCTTATACATGGCGCGCCTCTGTCATTTGTTTAGCAACGACATAAACAACCTCGATGAAGTTATTCACATCTGTTTATCTGTCGGTGAAAACTTCAATCGGAATTGATAAACCACACTAAATAATTAATGTACGAACTGTTTTCCAACTCAACTGAAATATAGTTAGAAAGATTTCGATAGAAAATTGAAACTCAGGTTTTGTTTTTTAAGAGGAGCCTTACAATTTTCAGAACAGTAAACAGGCGTATTTCCAGGTATGTACCTATCTGGTGCATATCAATCCACCAGATACAGCCGAGGGATTTGATGGCTCCCATCACCCGAGGTATGCTGAATGTAGTATACCTGTACGATCTATGCTACAATTCCTATATTGTTAGATCGGGACAGGTTTACCAGTCAGGCCACTGGAAAAAAATAAGTATTAAACACCGTCTACTTTGTTTATATCGACACCGTAGTATATGCAGTAGAAATGGTCATTCAAGTCCGCAAGTTGGGACAAGTGATAGTGTCATAAGGACGAGTAACTTTTTCTACCCACTCGTCCTACAGGACAAGTAGACAAAGAAAAAATTTTACACCCCTGTAATTGGTCTTTTAAACCTCGAAAAACGAGGATGTTTGTCCACCGTGGGTTCGAGTCCCGCCAGATGCAGTTTGTATTTTCAGCCATGCATTTATTCATTTGTTTCTTTGTTACGGACTTGGTTCATAAGATGGGGGCTTGTCCAGGATTGGCCATTGAGCCATTAATCCCATTTGTTGTCCAAAAACGGACATTTGTTGTCTAAATAATAGACTTACTGCCTAATAAGGCTTTGAGTCATCAATAAATGATGACTTTAAGAGGGGGTGTGTTACGGGAGACCACTCCTTCATGCATGGCTTTGTCCCAATTTAAATACAATACCTAACAGTTGCTTTAGGGAGATATCTCTTTAGCTCAGTGGTTAAGGTATTGGTCTTTTAAACCTCGAAAAACGAGGATATTTGTCCGCGTGGGTTTGAGTCCGGCCAGATGCGGTTTGTATTTTCAGCCATGCATTTATTCATTTGTTTCTTTGTTATGGACTTCGTTCGTAAGAACATATCGAGCAAATGGCAGGTACCTTCATCTTAAATGATTTTTACATGGTCGTTCAGTTAACCGGTTAACCGATCGAAAGATTGAACGGTTAACCGGTTAGCAATTTTACTAACCGTTGCCATCCCTAATTCGTACCATCATATTTCTTCACCTCTATATATACATACATGTAGTATATTTGTGAAATCATTTAACCCCTTACCAGACGACAAAATATTAGCCTTGTCCAAATTGATAGCATTTGTAGACGACAATTTCAATGTGGCTCAAATGGTGCAATTTTTCTTTGATACAGTAGAAAACATTGTGGGAAAAGGAGAAAATGCTGGATACCAGCATTTTCTCCTTTTCCCACAGTTTTCAAAAGGTTTCTTTCCCAGGGTTGTTAAAAGTCAGCATTGTACGGTAAAGGGTTAAGACTCGACGGTAAAAGTATGACATTGTTGAGAGGTCCCAATTTCAATTTACACTGGTCTGGAACCAGTCATCGTAGAAGCTTCCATTTGAAAGACAATTTTCCCATGTACTGGTAGATGGCCAAGGAAGTATGGATTGGTGACAAGTACTTCTACTCATTTCTGACTCTTTTCAAGCTAGTCACTGCTTTCAAATATAAATTAACCCTTTACCACACAATCCCGAGTTTTTTCAACCCTGAAGAAGAAGGGTTTTGAAAACATTGTGGGAAAAGGAGAAAATGCTGGTAACCAGCATTTTCTCCTTTTCCCACAATGTTTTCTACCCTATCAAAGACAGAAAATATTACTAGAGCTACATTTATTTTTGGTGTCTGCAAATGCTTCCAATTTGGGCAAGACAAAAATTTTGTTGTTTGGTAAAGAGCTAATCCTTCATGAGCCTTTCACAACCATAGTTGCCTTTGCTTTCAGTGTAGATCAAGACCAGAGAGCACAAAAAATGGCTGGAGGTAATCATTTTGTCTGGAGAAAGTAACTTTTAGGAACCTATATATCTGTTGCAAGGAAAGTGTCCAGTGTGAAATAGAGATAAACTGCATCCATTCTTGAATATTGTTAAGCTAATAGTATAGATCTTTCAGAGCTGTATACATTTAGTTTATCCACAGCACTTTTCCCAACATTGATCTGTTTATTACAAATTACCAATAAGCCTTCCTCTACCTATCTCTGTCTAGTCCCCACCAAGTCTCTGTCTGAAATCAGATTTGCAAATGCTTGACCATTGAATAGAAAGACCAGCAAACAAGGGATAGTCTGTATCCTTATACAGTTCTTTAACTTTACAAGACGACAAAATTTTACACTTGTCGAATTTGGAAGCATTTGCGGACAATAAATGAAATATGGTTAGATTATTGGGGTTTGTCTTTGAAAGGAAAGAAAACCTTGTGTTAAATGGAGTTGTGTACTTGCATTTCCTCCTTTTCACACAATATTTTCAAAGGCCTTCCTGTTTAAGTATGTTAACTCTTTGCTACACAATCCCTGGTTTTAACTACCCTGAAAGAAAAGGCTTTTGAAAACATTGTGTGAAAAGGAAAAAATGCTGCTAATCAGCATTTTCTACTCTAGTAGCAATGTTTTCTACCCTTCCAAAAACAGCTTTGAATTTTTTAGTAACTTTTTCCATCTGCAAATGCTTTAAATCTGGATTAGTCTTAAATTTTGTTGTGTGTTAAATAGCTAACACACAGGATTGTGTGGTAAAGGATCAAGTAAACATCTCTACATTTTCTCCTTCTTTCTTACTGATTTACTAATTTGTAAAGCTTTTGTGTTTAACCTTTAAAGAGGCCCTGATACTCATTTTCAGCCAGTTTTAACTCATTTTGTCTTTATTTTATCAAACTATAGTCATTCTCATATCTTCATGCCAAATATTGCGTCTCACGGTTGCAAGGTTGCTTAGATTACGGTCGATAGAAAATGCATTTCGCTGAGTTGCGGCCTTCCATGTAAACAGACTCGTTGTTTCCGGTTTTTGAATCGAAGATTTCGATATGTCCATTATACACTCAGGTAGATTCGTATGATGATCATGCATTCTGTCACGTGACTATATTTGACCTTCGCCCTGTGTCTAATGAGGTAAACGAAGGAAAATGGAGGCTTCTCTGTTGCAGCCTCGATTTTCAGACGGAGGTCACGGCCTATATATGCAAATTACACCGTATCCGACTCTAGGCGGAAACCAACGATAAGTTTCCGTGACGCACCGCCATTGTTTACAGCTCCGATCGTCAGCCAGTTTTCTTCTGACCAATGTTCGGTTTCTAATACAAATCTCTGTGTTTCTTTTTCAAGTACACCATATATGTCAGTAATTTATCCATGTTTACACAAAGGACTGATTTCTGTACCATTCTAAATTGTTTGAAATTTAACAGCGTTTTTGCTCACCGGCTGTAGACGGGCATCTTTAAAGATACAGCTACAGTATATTTATTTTTCTGCCAGTTTAAAGCCCATTTCATCTTTATTTTATCAAACTATAATGATTCTTGCATCTTCAAGCCAAATGTTGCCCCTAACAGTTGCAAACTTGCATACACCAAAAGCAATGGAAAATGCATTTCATTTTCATGGGGCCATCAAAGAAATCAGTTGTGATTTGGTTGTAGATCGAAGATTTGATATGCTTTCTTATCCCTTAGATAATAATATATCTGTAATTTATCTATGTTTACAAAGCTGACTAAGTTTTGAATCATTCTACAGTCTCAAATTTTTCTGGAGTTTTTCTCTCTGGCAGTAAGGATGTTTCTTTAACCCTTTACCACACAATGACGACTTTTGACACCCCTGATAGAGAAGGCTTTTGAAAACATTGTGGGAAAAGGAGAAAATGCTGGTAACCAGCATTTTCTCCTTTTCCCACAATGTTTTCTACCCTATCAAAGAAAAATAATTTCATATGATCCACGTTGAAACTGTCCTCTGCAAATGCTTTCAATTCGGACAGGTCTAAAATTGGTTGTGTGGTAAAGGGTTAAAATCTTAATAGACAATGTAATCTTGACTTTATAGCAGATGTCAATGCCGATATTAGATCTACCTCTTGAAGTTGCAACAATTAGCTTTTCCAATTTTTGACACTTGGCCAGTTTTTAACCCATTTCATCTTTATTATTTTATCAAACTACATGTACAATAATCGTTGAATCTTCAAGCCACAGGACTAGTAAGTCAGGAGTGGCAATTCAGATCCCTGCTTGCTAAACTTTGACTCTTTACCAGACAACTAAGTTTTCAGACTTGCCAAAATTGAAAGCATCTGCAGAGGACCTGTTGGATCATATGAATGGATTTGTCTTAAGTTACCGCTATTTTCTCATTTTTCCACAATGTTTTCAAGGGCCTTCTTCATGAAGGTTTTGGAAAACCTTAAACTGCTTTTTAAGGATTAAGCTGTTTTAGGATTGATTATAGACATTGGCACCAGATGATTCAATCCTAAATCAATGCAGAACATTGCTTTGATAATGTTTATGTGGGAAAGCACCAGTGGCTTTGAAAAAGTGTTGTACAAAGTACTGCTTAACCCTTTACCACAGGAAAAAAGTTTGGACTGGACCAAATTCAAAGCATATGCAGACAACAAATTAAATCTTGCCAAAATGATGATTTCTGTCTTCAATAGGGTAGAAAACATTGTGGGAAAAGGAGAAAATGCTGGTTACCAGCATTTTCTTTATTTCTCACAATGTTTTCAAAAGCCATCTCTTTCAGGGTCGTTAAATATGGGATTGTGAGGTAAAGAGTTAAAGAACCTACAGGAGTGCATGAATTGCTGCATTGGTCACTTTGATAATGGATGAGAAAATGTTGCAAAAGGAGTTGATTGAATTTAATTTGATGGTGTTTTACCAAACCTTCAACAATATTTAGGTGATACCAAGTCAGCAGCACACTTACTCATGTCTGTCCTGAATTTCACCAGTTATGGACTAATGTTCCCAAAATGGAATTAAACGCCAAACAAACCAACAAATCAAAAGCCATGCTTAGATGCTGTAATCAATATAAAGCCGAGGGTCTAATAAAGAAGGATTACCTTACATAGTTAGGCAAACTGGTGACAACCAGGGATGAAATATAACAGGCAGTACAGCCACAGGCTGATCAATACTGCATTATCACCAAACAACAAACTTTCCTTGGACCTCGACTAAACACTAAAAATCTGCAAACATCTAAATTGAAAGCATTTGCAGACAAAACATTAAATGTGGCTAAATTGATGGAATTAGTGTCTGAAACAATAGAAAAAATTGTGGCAAAGGAACAAAATGCTGGTTACCAATGTTTCCTCCTTCTCCCCCAGTTTTCAAAAAGCTTATTTCCTCAGGAAAGTTAAACTTGTGATTGTGTGGTAAAGGGTTAACTTTTTCCAAAACCACAAATTTTATAGTCCCCAAGACTGAAAGCATTTGAAGACAACAAATTCCTAATGTGGTACAAATTAGCTTAAGTTCTCCAAAAACACTATTCTTTTGTCATAATGGTTTTGAAACTAGTCTGCTGCAAGGTGCTGCCCGCTTTACTCTTATGCCTATACAAGAGCATAAAGAGGCCTATTTGTGGTCATCCCAACCTTCCTTTCAAGGTCATATAGAATCAAATGAAGCATCTCAATGGTTGACCCTTTACCACATAATCCAGAGTTTTAAGGACCCTGGAAAAGAAGCCTTTGACAAACATTGTGGGAAAAGGAAAACATGCTGGTATCCAACATTTACTCCTACTCCAACAATATTTTTACCCTTCCACAAGGTTTTTGTTTAAGTCATATTTATATTGTCGTCTGCAAATGCTTTGAATTTGGACAAGTCCAAATTTTGCCATAACGTGAAGAGTTAATTGTCTGTTAATAAACCCTTTGAGGAATAAGTGAATGACAATGAATATTTCTTGTTAGGGGAAAAAAGGCCAAAACTTACATCTTCTACACTAATTTTTGACTAGGAAATCTATTCAACTAGGCAGGTAGAGTAGAATCAAGATTAGACTGTAATCATAAATACGAGGGTTGTTCGATATGTAATGTGTATTGTACGATATCTCAAAAGCATTCGACTCAAATAGTGAAATGAACATTACATCCCTTCAAAGTATTCTCCGCGGTTTGAAATACATAATTTCAATCACTGAATCCATTTCTGAAATGCGTCACGGTACGCTGATTTAGGTAGACCTCTGAGGCACTGACTGATGGCTGAGCCAAGGGCTTGTTGGGACTTGTAACAACGACCAGATAAGAACTTTTTAAGTTTTGGATAAAGGAAAAAGTCGCATGGGGCTAGATCTGGAGAGTACGGTGGGTGTGGCAAGACGGTAACCTTCTCCGACTTCAAAAATTGCTTCACAAGCTCAGATGTATGTGATGGAGCATTATCATGTAGACGAACATGCCTAAATCCTGACACAGGGCATCGTTTAAGATAATATTTCTTGAGCTTTTTTAGTATAACATCTCGGTAATACCGACCTGTAACACTTTTGCCCTTCGGCACCGAAATTTGTATGGCTATACCATCACATGAGAAGAATATGCAATAAAGAACCTTCTTTGTGCTTATGCTTCTTTTGGCAAATACAGGCCTTCTACCGTATTTAGTTAGCCATATTTTGTTTCCAATTTTTCTTACTGGTTTGAAATAGTGAACCCATGTTTCGTCACCAGTAACAATGTTTGCAAATTGTCTTTGATTGAATTTGGGAAACATTTTGAGCAATTGCTTAGCAGTTTGTACTCGTACCCGTTTTTGGTCATCTGTCAATATATGTGGTATCCAGCTGGCAGAAATCTTTTGTACTTTCAAATTACGCTTCAAAATGAAATGCACCCGCAATAGCGATATGCCAACAGTGTTGGCAATATCACAAATTGTGTATCTGCCATCACTTTCAATTATTTCCCTGACTTTTGAGACATTTGCCTTGCCTGTTACAGTCACAGGTCGGTCAGATTTTGCTGCATCTTTGACGGACTCTGTGCCAGTCAGAAATTTCTTTCTCCACCTACGAACTGTCTCATAAGATACCTTATCAGACCCATAAACTTCCACCAATTCAGTAAAAATCTGCATTACCGACTAGCTGTAATGAAATGACTATAAGTTTAAAACTATGTGGAGCTAAAGGCTCGTGTTTATACCGTTGGAAAGGTATTGAATAGAGCTATTCAAGCGTATCATCATCCACGAAATCGTTGAAAGCGTTAACGCGCTGTGGTACAATACACATTACATATCGAACAGCCCTCGTACATTTTTATGTAATATACACTGCAAACAAAACAAAAGCTGAGAAGCATTCCAGGACAAAATTTTAGATTCATCCACGGATCAATACAGCAGGCAACAAATTTAAGATAAGACTCAGTTGACTGAATTTGTCTATAAAAGGGTAGAAAATATTGTGGAAACAGGAGAAAATGCTGGTTACCAACATTTTCTCCTTTTCCCACAATATTTTCAACAGCCTCAGGATAGAAATGGCTAATCTATCATTTATGATATTGATCTTACTTCTGTAAAACAACTCGCAAATCCTTAGACACTCTCACAGCAGACCTGGGGCAGTAATCAATCCTCAATATTTCTCTAATTCCAAATTCCAAGACTAGCCATCTGACTGACTTAAGGCCTGTCTACACTAGCAAACATTTGTTTGCAAACACCACCAAACACCATGTTTGCTGTTGTTTGGAAACAAAAGTTTTCTAGTGTAGATCAGTCAGCAAACACAGTTTGGTGATGCTTGAACATGTTCATTTTTGTTTGCTCTGTTTAGTGGTGTCTAAGTATACTGACCTGTCAGACGTTGTCTTTTCATTAAGTGATGGATACATCACAATCATGATCTTCAAACATCACTAAAATTGTATGCTATTGTTTGTTTTTGTGTAGACATCTTAAGGACAAACATGATCAAACAACACCAAACACAAGTTCGATTGTGTTTGCAAACAAATGTTTGCTGGTTTAGACAGGCCTTAATACAATATATCTCAAAAATAACCCTTTCCCAAAAGACAAAATATTAACAAAGTTTCTTTCTTTCTTTGGTGCTAAATGCTATTTTGGAAATTATTTACATGTATGTGTTATGGCAATAGCCAGTGCATAACAACAATGCTGTCCTGGAATCTCCATTACGAGTAAATATACTTTGCATAAGATCCTTTCTAAGCCACCTACTGCTTTCTGACATAAACACCGCTGAAATAATGTTAAAGCTGTGAGAGCGAAATGAATCCTGTTGCAATGGCTACCATCAATCTTCAACACTTTACCACACAATTCTGACAACCCCGAGGCAGAAAGCTTCAAAAACATTGATGTTTTCTACCCTAACCAAAACAAGTTTTAATTTTTGAATCACATATCTTTTTTTTTGTTTTCTGCAAAGCTTTCGATTGGGACTTATCTTAAATTTTGTTGTTCGGTAAGAGTTTAAAAAAAATTTAGAATCAAACCAGCAGCCCATGGGTTTCAAGCCATGTATCTTACCAACTGTGCCAATAGGTTTGATGATCTTAACCCAGGGGTACATAGAGGAGAGTTTTTGGACTTCAGTTGTAACATTACCTTACAAAATTTTACACCTGTTCAAATTGAAAGCATTCGCAGACATCAAATTCAATGTTACTCAAAATATGAATTTGTCCAACTAAGAATGTAGAACATTATTGGAAATCAAAAAACTTTCTGGTAAACAGCATTTCCTCCTTTTCCCTGAATGTTTTCAAAAGGCTTCTTCCTCAGGTTAGTTAAAACTCAGTATTGTGTGGTAAAGGGTGAAGGGTTCAATAAAGTCCTGACTGATCTGTTCCTCTGGAACTCTTAAACCTTTACCAAACAATCCCGGGGTTTTAACGACCTAGCCAAAATAGCCTTTTGAAAACCTTGTGAGAAAAGAAGAAAATGCTGGTAACAGGCAATCAAAATCATTTCAACTAAATTCTATATAATTCTATATAATCATCTGCAAATACTTTCTGTTTTGACCAGTCTAAAATGTTGTCATTTGGTAAAGAATTAATTTTAGACAGGTCTTTTTATAAGTTTTGGACAGCTTTATATATAAGATTTACTGGAAAGTCCAATGTTGCAAAAGTCACAAATATTGCATCTGCCATTTTACATACCTCACAAAATACAGGAGGGTGTAGATCCAAGACTGAAGATTCTTTGCAGTCTGATCTTGATCTGCAAAAGCATCCAATGCAGCCCATATTGAACAAAGACATTCTTGGACTTTTCACTTATTTCCTGACAATAGTTCTTTACCAGTCTCTGCCGAAAGCATTTACAGACAACAAATTAGTCTCTCTCTTACATGGCAAATATGTGATCATCTTTTTTTCATAATTCTAGTTATTGGTAGTAAACATGCAAGGTTCAGTGGTGCATTAAGGTGTTGTGATTGTTTTACAGAGGTCCTTGATTTGACCCTCACCCTAGCCACATGGTTTTTTTTCATTGGAGTGTCCTTGGGCAAGGCACTTTTACAGTTCAAATCATACTTCCGACATCCCAGAAACACACTTGTGAAGTGAGCTGTCAAAGTGGAATGATTGAAATAATTTTGAAAACAGAGTATAGCATCAAAACAATATTTTACCACATTTATTTATACAGAAAGACATAACTTAGTCCAAATAATTTGTAATTCTTTGCCTTGATGAACTCTTTCCCAAATGACAGTATTTTAGACAGGTCCAATTTGAAAGCACTTGCAGATGACAAAATTAATATGGCACAAATAATGGGATTTATGTCAGATAGTCTTGACAACATTGTGGGCAAAGGAGAAAATGCTGGTTACCAGCATTTTCTCCTTTTCCCACAATGTTTTCAAAAGGGCTACTTCTCAGGGTCATTAAAAACTCGGGATTGTGTGGTAAAGGGTTAACACCAATATTTGAGATATCTGCTCTAGTCTTTAAAACGAATAACACTATACAAAGTAATTTATCCCAGTCATCAATATCAATATTTTCTGAAAGTCTCTTCTATCAACATCTTGCATCCATGGGACACATTATCTCTCAGACAACAAAGTTAACACTATACCAAACAATCTTGTGTTGCAATGACCTTCAGGATAATCACTTTTGAAAACATTGTGGAAAAAGGAAAACAAGAGGGCCATGATGGCCCTTAAGTCACTCATCTGAGCCATTTGACCATACATGAACCATTTCTAATCTCTTCCAGGATATAATGACAAACATTCTGACAAACTTTCAATAGCATTGGACTTAAAATATGGCCTCTAGAGTGTACGTAAGGTTTATCTAAGATTTGACCTAGTGACCTATTTTTTGAACCAACATGACCCATTTTCAAACTCATCTCATGGGTGCGGAATTCCTATGCCAGACTTGTCGGAATTGGAACTTTTTGCCGGCGGACAAGTAGATTTTTCCAGAGCAATTGTCCGCGGACAAGTGAATTTTGGAGCTATACATAATAAGATAATGTCGTTTTTATATCAATGACGATCCTCAAACGCTCTGTTTATTCAAACTTTTGCATAATCCACTTCTGTACTATGTAGAAATATACACTCTTACATTACAAACTATTTTACCCGTGGGAGGCCCTCGTTTGAGGCAGTTGCTATAGAAAAACAAGCTATCTATTGGCCGTATAGATGGCAAATACAGTCGACTCTCATTATGTCGAAATCGCTTATCTCAAAACTCCTGTTATGTCAAAGTTAAAGCTATGCCCGAACTTCGTTCCTCTTTATTTTATGTTGATTTGTGTTTTTATCTCGAAACCATTGCATCCAAAAAACCGTTATGTCGTAGTACTTTTGAGAGCAATTTTGTACTTTTGTCATTCATAAATCAGCCATTGTTTGTAGATAATAGGGTGCCAATTCACACAATATGATATTATCTTAATTGATTCATTAGGTATCGGATTATAAAAGGTGTGAATAAGTTTGTAGCATTGCAAACAGCGGTTCATGTAAGACTTATACACATCGTGAAAAATACACTGAACGATAAGGCTTGTTAGTTTGTCTCTCTTGCTCATATTTTTGGGGGGTGAACACGTTGCCAACATTGTCATGTATTCAGTCGGTCTGCATGAATGCAGCTAATACATTTCTTGAATGTTTATAATGTCATCAGAAATGAAACTTGATTGAGCGTTTGCTATGGCCGAGCAAAATAGCAAGGCACCTTTAAATTTCCGGGGGAGAACTGGTTAGGTCGTTTAATTAAAACAGAGGAATGATGCGTAAGCTAGATGTGAAATCATACAGTCAAAATAAGAAGCCATTTTGCAGGTTGTTCCACAAACCCACAACAACCCCATCCTATTTTATGTTTACTTTCGGTTTTCGGTACGTCTGTCTTCGAATTCTTATATCGAACTCCTGTTATGTCAAATTATTTTTGTTGTCCCGAGGGATTCGAGATAACGAGAGTCGACTGTATGCGGTGTTGTAGTAAATATGATGCCTGGTAAAATAGTTGCAAAGCGGTTTTTATTGCACCAACAGACAAATTCGCCATTAGATCTGGTGGTACAAAGATCTTGAAAAGCATAAATAGGGCAGAGAGACATAGAATAAGATGCAAAGCACAAGCATGTGTTTAAGGATAGAGGATTTGCTGCCTTTTATTGGAGCCAACAGGACGATCTGGTACTAATACGCTACTGTCATGTTCGTAGAATGTTTCTGCAGTCCGCGGATACGACCTGAGCTCTGTTCTTGGGAAAATCTCAGCCTTCTTCCAATTCACGTACATATTGGAGTAATTCACGCATTTAATTGAATAATCACACGCAGAAATATAAAGTGAAACATGCAGGCACGCACAGGTTTCATGGCTCCCGTTGTTGATTGCCAGTGGCGCTAATTGACACAAGACAGAAAAAAATGTCTCCAAAACTAAAGCAATAGAGAATCTACAGGCAACAAGTCATGTCTATACATTATATTTGAAAGATCAAAACTCTGACATAGGCCTACACAGTAAGTATCATGTGTGAAGGATGCACAAGTCGCTCTTTCTCACAGCTAATCAAGGTGGTATGTTGTTTATGTAAATTTATTAAAGACATTAAACCGCATTTTTAGTGCAAAATTATAGATTTGAAATTAAATGCAACCCTAATTGAAAAACTTGCAACCCTAATTGAAAAATTTAAGTCAAATTATGCAGAAATTCCACTCCAGAAATTAACTGGTGCGAAACAGATTGCTACAAAAGACGCGAAAACCCATGACACAATAAAGGTGGGTTTGATATCGTCCAATCAAAGGCATTTCAAACTGTCTTTTTGGCTTTAATAATGATTTTAAACTGTGATTTTACATAAATCTCTCTGTAAGACAAGAAGTGGAAGCTAATAACTGACAGTTAAGTGGTAATTCTACTGGCCATCAGGTTGGAAGTTGTCGCTCTGAACATGGTTCCTGTTACAAGCAACTTCTCTTTTTACCTATATTGTTTTTAAGAGTAGATGACTGCAGAGTGAGATTCATCAAAACAAATTTTCACTACACCACTGATTTACTCTATTTATTTGGACAAGTAAACTTTAACTGCAGACAAGTGGAAAGGTCAGTCCAACTCATCCGTGGACAAGTGGGAAAATTGACAATATGCACACCCCTGCATCTAAGATATCATCAAGACAAACATTCTGACCAAGTTTCATTAGACCTAGTTTTTGACCTGACATGACCCATTTTCGGACTTGTTCGGGATATCATCAAGACAAACATCCTGACCAAGTTTCATGATTATTGGACTGAAACTATGGCCTCTAGAGTGTACACAAGATTTTTCTAAGATTTGACCTAGTGACCTAGTTTTTGACCCGACATGACCCATTTTTCAACTTGTCCAAGATATTATCAAGACAAATATCCTGACCAAGTTTCATGAGTATCTGACTGAAAATGTGGCCTCTAGGGTGTACACAAGGTAAAAGTTGACGTAGGACGACGCACGACGGACTCCTGAGACAGCACGATCACAAAAGCTCACCTTGAGCACTTTGTGCTCAGGTGAGTTAAAAAGCTTCTTTTCCCATAATCTTTTCTACTCTTTCCAACATTTAAATTTTTTGTCTACAAAATGCTTTCAATTGGGACTAGTCTGGTGAAGAGTTAAAGAGGTTGAGAAGAGATGCAAGCTACCATCTGAAGTGTATAGATCTACTAGTAATGTTTAAAATGGTTGTTGCCTAACTATTGCAGTGAAATCCCATTATCTATGGTTTTTCTGAGGCAAAAATTAATGATCTAATCATAAATTTAATCAGTGCAAAAGATGCTAGTTTTATATCTTAAACAGCATTTTCAACAATATATCATATGTTATGACTAGTGGACCTATCCATATGGTAAGCATTACTATTGATTATGCACAGCATTCTTTTAACTCTACCAAACAACAAAATTTTCGACTTGTCTAAATTGAATGCATTTGCAGATGAAGAATTTAAGATGACTCACATTGTGGACTCTGTCAATAAAAGGGTAGAAAATATTGTTGGAAAAGGAGAAAATGCTAGTTACCAGCATTTTCTCGTTTTGAAACAATTTTTTCAAAGGCCTTCTACATCTGAGTCATTAAAGCTCGAGATTGTGTGGTAAAGGGGTAAAAGACACTGGAACAAGAGGGCCATGATGGCCCTGTATCGCTCCACTTGCTAATACGTAAAATCCCTACGTGCCAAACATTACAATACTTGGCCAATTGGTTTTGAACATAAGACCCCTGAGACAGGACTAAAATTGGTAGCCCTAGTTCTTATGGTTAGTAACAATAAGATTTCTAAAGATTTCACTATATAAGCCCATGTAAAACTTCTGACCCCTGGGGATGAATAAAATTCTACCCTAGGGCTATAGTTTACTCACTCTTGGTGAAGGCCCACTAGATAAAGCTACATGCGAAATTTGGTAGCCCTAGGCTTTATGACTAAGTACAGGGAGATTTCTTAAGTTTTCTCTCTATAAGCCCATGTAAAACTTGTGACCCCGTGGTGGGGCAGGGCCAATTTTGACACTAGGGCTATAATTTGGGCACTCTTGGTAGAGGCCCACTAGATAAAACCACATGCAAAATTTGGTAGCCCTAGGCCTTATGGCTAGGTACAAGGAGATTTCTAAAGTTTTCCCTATATAAGCCCATGTAAAACTTTTGACCCCCGGGGAGGGGTCAAATTTGACCCAAGGGCTATAATTTGGGCACTTTTGGTAGAAGCGCACTATATAAAGCCACATGCAAAATTTGGTAACCCTAGGCCTCATGGCTAGGTACAGGAAGATTTCTAAAGTTTTCTCTATATAAGCCCATGTAAAACTTGTGGCCCCCGTGGCGGGGTCAAATTTGACCCCAGGGCTATAATTTGAAGAAACTTGATAGAGGCCCACTAGATAAAGCTACATGCCCAATTTGGTAGCCCTAGGCCTTATGGTTTCAGACATGAGGATTTTCAAAGATTTCCAATATTTTTCAGTTTTGTTGCCATGGCAACCAGAGTTTTTGAAGGAATCAAATTCTTTCAAGAAATTCTGAAGAGGACCATGGCAGGATCATTTCTGTTAAGTTTCATCAAAATTGGATGGGTAGTTTCAGAGAAGAAGATGTTTGAAATAAAAGTTAACGGACGGACGCACAACGGACAATGGGCCATGACATAAGCCAGCTGGCCTTCGGCCAGTGGAGCTAAAAAATCTCCTTTAACCCTATGCCACACAATCCCAATTTTTAACAACTGTGAGGAAGAAGCGTTTTGAAAACTGGGAAACAGAGAAAATACTAGTAATCAGCATTTTCACCTTTTCCCACAATGTTTTCTACTCTATCAAAGACAAATTCCATCACTTGAGCCATAACTAAATTGTTGTTTGTTATTGCTTTGAATTTGGATAAGTCTACAATTTTGTTGTCTGGTAATGAGTTTAACAAAGTCACAAAGAAGAATGTTTAGCAGGGAGAGCCCAGGCCTTCTTGTTCAATTGGTAACATACAGAGCTCATAATCAGGGGACACTATTTTGAATCCCAAGCTCAGTCAAATTCTTTCCAAGGACTGATGACAGCCACTGAGACAGGATTCATTCATCTCTCACTGCTGAACATTGTTTTGCCGTTTGTTACATGAGACAGCAGCCTGTGGCCTGGGAAGAATATTTTGCAAAATACTGGTCAAATAAACTCCAGGAAGCATTTATAGGTGTAGTGGATACCATGATATAACTAAAATTATATTGAAAACAGCATTGAGCACCCTACAAACAAACAAATCAGCAATGAGAGAGGACTGGTCCCTGTCAAAATACCCATCATCAAGAATCATGGCCAAACTTCGATGTAATTTTCAGAACTCCTGTATGACGAGCCACACAGCCCAGGTCAGCCCACACAGTCCACTCAGACTGACCTACGACAAAACATTTCGCTTTTGGTAAACTTTCTGTACATCAAAAGATGATTCTACCTCTAGATTCAGTTAGTTATTATACCCAAGTGGGCCATGATGGCCCTCTTTTGCTCCAGTGGCTAATAAGTCAAAACACTACAAGCCAAACATTACAATACTTGGCCAATTAGTTTTAAACTAGAAAACACACTGATTTTTTTCTATAGAATCCTACGAGAAAGTTATGACCCCAACGCAAAGCCATTTTTGGCCACAAAGCTACAATTACTTGAATCCTGGTGGAGGTCCACAAGATAAAGGCCCATACCAAATACCGTATGTTTTGGGACACCCAAAGAATTGGGACACCATAAAAAATCGCGAAAATAATTATTTTTCATGACCCAAAGATTTGGGACATACTAAAAATTGCGAAGCAAGATCGGTATTTTTTTGTTCCAAAGAATTGGGACAGTGAATGTCTATTTTAAAAGAAAATCTTTCAATCCGTTTGATACCGTTTGTTTGCAACTATTAATTTCGCGCAGTTTTATTTCTACACACGTAACGTCGTAAGCATGCTTCCCAACCCTCCCAATTTCAGTGGGAGTTTCCTGATTCAGGACAAAAACCTCGATCACCTGACAGTCTAATTTAAACGCCAATTCAAAAAGAAATCCGACGTAAGTGTATAAAGGGTGTGATAAACTTGTATCCAAGATACATAACGTGTATAACGGGTATATGTACATCTGAAGTTGACAGAGTTGACACGCATGTATTACACGGTCAATTGAGTTCGTTGTTTATAAATAGAAATCAAGGTACAGCATTCTAGTTTACCCAAGGTTTATCGATCGATGATCGACGAACCAATCAAATTTGAGAACAGTCCGAGCAGGTACTTGTCAGAGTGGAATTAACGTCGTTCACCTCATGTACATGTAAGCAGGTAAAATATGTTGTGAATTTCTCTACGAACGCAAAATAACATCCTCATCCTCATCCTCATCGCGATCCCGGGACGCAGACAATAATGAGTGACAAGTTAATCATCAACGACAACAATGAGAAAAAGCGAAGTTTTATGCTCTTAGTGCTCAAACTGATCAGTGAAATTCCAATCTGTCTAAAAATAGACCAACCTGCATATGATTGGATGTTTATCAACATCAATGATGTAGCAATATTTTAACGTCGGCAATATTCGACGGGTTAGTGGCCATTGACTTTCAGTATGACAGGTTGTCTTGTTTGACCGTAAGTTTTGGGACAGCTGACAAAATAATTATTTTTTGTAGACCAAAGTATTGGGACACGAAAAAAATTAATTATTTTTTACTGTCCCAAAACTTAAGCAAATTACGGTAATACGGTCCAGAATGTGTGGTTATAAAGAAGAAGATTTTCAAAGTTTCCTCAATAAAAGGCCCTGTAAAACACGAGATCCCTGAGACAGGGCTAAATTTTGTAGCCCTAGGTCTTACAGTTAGTAACAAGAAGATTTGTAAAGTTTTCACTATAAAAGCCCATGTAAAACTTGTGACCCCTGGGGTGGAGCCAAACTTGACCCCAAGGTTATAATTTGAGCCCTCTTGGTAGGGGCCCACTAGATAAAGCTACATGCAAAATTTGGTAGCCCTAGGCCTTATGGCTAGGTACGAGTAGATTTTTAAAGTTTTCCCTATATAAGCCCATGTAAAACTTGTGACCCCGTGGCGGGGCCAAATTTGACCCCAGGGCTATAACTTGGACACCTTTGGTAGAGGCCCACTAGATATAGCAACATGCAAAATTTGGTAGCCTTACGCCTTATGGCTAGGTATGGGAAGATTTTTAAAGTTTTTCCCTATATAAGCCTATGTAAAACTTGTGACCCCCGGGGCGGGGCCAAATTTGACCCCAGGACTATAATTTGGGCACTCTTGGTAGATGCCCACTTGATAAAGCTATATGCCAAATTTGGTAGCCCTAGGCCTCATGGCTAGGTACCAGAAGAATTCTAAATTTTTCCCTACATAAGCCCATGTAAAACTTGTGACCCCTGGGGTGGGGCCAAATTTGACCCCAGGGCTATAACTTGAAGACACTTGGTAGAGGTCCACTAGATAAAGCTACATGCCAAATTTGGTAGCTCTAGGCCTTATGGTTTCAGACAAGAAGATTTTCAAAGATTTTCAATATTTTTCAGTTTTGTTGCCATGGCAACCAGAGTTTTTGAAGGAATTAAATTCTTTCATGAAATTCTGAAGAGGACCATGGCAGGATCATTTCTGTGAAGTTCCATCAAAATTGGATGGGTAGTTTCAGAGAAAAAGATGTTTGAAATAAAAGTTAACGCACACATGTACGGACACCTGGCCATGACATAAGCCCGCTGGCCTTCAGCCAGTGCAGCTTAAAATGTGTTTTGTGGATCCATGATTTAACTCTTTACCACACAATCCCGACTTTTAACAACCCTGAGAAAGAAGGCTATAGAAAATATGATGGGAAAAGGAGAAAATGCTGGTAACGAGCATTTTCTCCTTTTCCCACAATATTTTCCACCCCTTCCAGGACAAATTTCAAATTTTGAGTCACATTAATTTTGTAGTCTGCAAATGCTTTCAATTTGGACCAGTCTATAAATTTGTTGTTTGGTAAACAGTTAAGAAAAAATCTTCTTTCTATCATGGTTTATCGTTCAATAAAGCATGGTTGTGAGTTATGAGGCACAATAAATAATCCAAGAGGGTGATAGCCTGGGTGATTTATTCATTGCCAACATCTAACATGACTAACTCTTTATCAAAAGTAAACAAGTTCATACTCGGTGTACAAGAATGGATGCAGATAATGCTCCCTTGAATAAACCATGGCTGTTCCAGTTACTAACCAAAACAAAACCCAACTGTCCGGTTGGTAAATACAAAAAGTATCAAAAGTTCAATAAAACCTTAGGCATCAAATATAGCATAAAAAAAAAAACGTACCATTTTACTGTTATATTTTCTCCCTTTCAAATGACAAAAAAGAATGAATGTATCATCAAGTATTAGAGTTGCAGTCCCTTCGAATGCTCTGAATATTACTCCACCCACTTCCAATCCAATTGTATTTCCAATGCAACATTGGACAGTTTTGAACTACCGTTCACCATGAAAAGACACCTGATTGATATATTTTTACCAGTAACATTTCAAATGGTTTCATCGATGTCAATTTTTATCAAAAATAGTCAATTTCCTTCATCCTTGGTTGAGTAGCGGAAAATGACGATTTGTTTACATCAAGTGACATTCATCAATAAAATATCGCAGGGTGTAGACATGGAACAGCAACAGGCCACCTACTTTATACAGAATGACGTCACTCCATATAGAATGATGCGGGGTTTACCACGCTTTCGTTGCACTGTGTTTATAGAGCCGAATTCGTGTCTCATGTTAGAATATGTAATGACTTGCTTGGTACAGTGTATCATGGGGATACAATAAACTACCATTTTCAAGTACATGGCTCATATAAATTCTAAAATTCACATTAAATTACCTATAAAGTGAGAATATACTTACTTGATGCGATTCCCGTCAGAAAAAGAGGAAAGTCTTTTGGATGAGTCTCTAAATGTACTTTTTTCTCCAATCTAATTGTTTTGTTGCAAATCAGTCAACGACTTCAAGCTAAATAGTAAGTGTTGGTCAGGTAGGTTTGCAAGCACACTTGATATCACTTTTATACATATGAAAGTTATTTTAAATATATCATTCTGTTGGTAGTGAGTTAAAAGGATATTCTGCAGTAATGTTCTCTGGTTCCTTTTTCATTAAGTCAACATAAAATTCCATTTGGATGTATACTTCGGAATCCACAGAGGGGTAAAACATCTAACCAAGTAATAATCTTTGAATTTCCAAGTCACCGTGTGTATACTCTGACATTTAAGCAATATTCTACAATGTCTGAGACTGAACAATTCATCACACAATCTATGATAAAACATTTGGACAAAAAAACGACAGGAATTAAAGCTGATATACATGAATTTTTAAACATACGTCAATACAGTGAAAAAAGTCCTACATTCATGGTGTAATGATTGAGATATTTGCAACTAGAAAGGAACAAAATTTAAACATCCACATGCAAAAGCACTGTTGTAGATTGACTAGTAAAGCAAACACTTTTAAACTTGATCACTGTCAACATGTTACAGACATTCTCTATTGTTTTACAGTACACATGTATACAAGTACATGTATCTATGTAATCTAATACATGTACAACTATAGCAAGCAATCATTAAACTGAATGTGCACCAAAGTGTTTGTATGAATTACTTGTGTTGTGACCCAACTATCATTATGGTCTGAGTATTGACAAGATGTATAACTATAATACCCTATTAAATCCTTGAGTAAAACAATGACTAGACTGCAGTTCCTATATCTTCATCTTTATCCCTCTCTGAATTTTCAGTGTCAACCAAATTATCGAAACACGTAGTACTTGGTGAGGTTATGGTTTCTGTTTGAGAATAAGTGGTAGGTTTAGTATCATCACGAGAGCTTACTGGCCTATCAACTTCAATCTGATTAATCCTTATATCACATTGTCCACTTTCAACTTTTTCATCTATATGTACAGTCAGTATCTCCTCTCTGGGTAAACTTGGACATGTAATTTCATAACTTCCTTCAGAAAAGTTTATGTTTTCAGATTTATTTTCTCCACTAGAACAGAAAACTGAGTCTTTTATGTCTATGTGAGTTTTATCAAAGGTTTCATGGCTGTGTTGTGGCATGAAATCATCAAATATGGCCCAGTTTTCTGAAATAGAATCAGCTGCTGCAAGGCTTGAATCTTGTAAAGGTACCTGTGCTTTGTTCTGCACTTTTGAATCACTTTCCCAAGGGTTAAACACATACCTCATACTACTTTCATCTTGTTTTGTTTTACATGGAACATGGCGGGGTGATATTTTTGGAGACAGAGTGGGAGGAACTAAAACACGCTTTGGTGAATATCCCTTGTAAAGGTCATCTTCAAGCAAAATTGCAGATTTTGTGTGGGTAAAGAGAAAGTCTTCATTAAAACTAAAGGAATGAATTTCGCCACTATCAGTTGATGTCTGGTTTAAACTTTTTCCACTTCGTTTTGGGCTTTTACCCTTACTGCCTTCTTCAACTGGTAGAGTAATTTTCAGTTTCTGTAGACTTGCTGAGTGTCCTGGAGACTTTTCAGGAGAGCTTATATGTACATACTCATCCAGTCCATAGATGTTTATTGGTGTTGTACTGCGAGGACGTTCAATAGGATTAGTAGTTACTTGTAAACGTTGTAGACGTTTTTCATAAGCCTTTCTTTTTGACTGAATGGCACTTTCTTCTTTAGTTAATGGTGGGGGTAAAGTAGGTCTACGGGGTTTTGGTGAACTGTACGGTGTAGAATCTGAATCAACAAAATCACCAATTATGTTAAAGAGTTTGTAACTATCTGGGGTCTCTGTGCCTGTCTGTCTGACTCCTCTACCTGCAGAAATATATCCTTTACGTATATATTCACTGTCAGAATCACTACTATCATTAAAAATATCTACATCTTTTGCATTTGGTTTTGTTTTGTGATTTGGAAATGGTGATTCTTTTTCTTGATCAGACAAATCAGACAAACTATCTATCTGCTGATATTTAACATTGCTGACTTTTTCCTTATGCTTTCTACCTTTTGCCTTAAGTTTAGTTTGTATTTCTTCTGCACTGGCATTGTTTTCACTACTATTAGCATCTTTAGAGACAGTGCTTGCTTCAACTGGAGTTAAGTTTCCTGAATCTGTCATATCATAAGACTCATCATCATTTTCTGAATCATTCTTACTATCCAGAGTTAACTCCCTCTCTGTGACTATATCTGTCTCAGTAACGTCTCTAAAACCAAACTTCTCTGGCTGATCAGTCTGCTCAGTCTCACTTGTGGTCGACGCATAATTGCAACTTATCTCAGTTGGTGTGGGAATGACAGACTCAACACCATGTTCTGTATCAGGATAAGTATCAGTGATTTCATCCTCTTCTGTTTTGGCATTCTTGTTTACATCTGAACTTTCCTTCTGAAGGGATTCAAACAGCTCAATTGCACATTTTTCAGCTGACTGTACCTTAAGACTGAAAGTTGAGTTGGTATGGCTGTTGTCAAAATCATCGAGGTCTATGGTGTCAAATGTTGCAAGAGGAGCTTTGATTTCATAAAGTGTTTCTGTTGACTTCTTGAGTGAGGTGCTCTGCATTGCTTTGTCATTTTTATACTAACGGCTTCACCTGAA
Organism: Hippopus hippopus; assembly: GCA_946811185.2. NCBI lineage: Eukaryota > Metazoa > Mollusca > Bivalvia > Cardiida > Cardiidae > Hippopus > Hippopus hippopus. The sequence goes on from OX328097.1 coordinate 36,899,275, forward strand.
AATACATAATTGTGTCTGTAACACATTTCGTTTAAACTTTTTACCAAACAACAAAATTTTATTCAAAATGAACAAAACTAAAAGTTCTTTCTTAGGGTCGTTAAAGCTCAGGATTGTGTAGTAAAGGATTTTTAAAGGTGGCCAAACCAGCTTACTGTACAAAGTCACTGCCACATTTTAATTGACCTTTGCCAAAGAACCTCATGTTTTAATGACCCTGACCAAAAACACTTTAAAAGAAATACAAAAAGGAGAAAATGCTAGAAACCAGCTTTTTCTCCTTTTTCCATGTGTTTCGTTACAAAGACAAAGCATATCATTTAAGCCACTAATAATTTCTGTCTGCAACTGCTTTCGGCATGCGCTCTAAAAACTCTGTTATTTGGTAAAGAGTTAACCCTTAAAAAGCATTCAAAATGGATACATTCACTCAAGAATAAACATAAGTATTGCATTTTCTCGGCTTTGCATAGCATATTATTATATTCCGTCTACCACTCTACAAGACATTCCAAAGTTTTTACTGGAAAGACAAGGCTTTGGAAATCATGGTAGAAAGGGGAGAAAATACTGGTAGCCAGCATTCTCACCTTCTGCCACAATAATTCCTACCTAGCAAAATACAAATCCCATCATTTCAGACATATCTTATTTGTCGTCTGCAAATGATTTAAATACAAAAATGTTTAAAACTTTCAGTCTACCAAAGAGTAAAAGAAATTTGACTAAACATAAAGCACACATTGTATTTTTTTAATAACTCGGCTTTGTCTGTTGGTAGATACTAGTGTATCTAGCCAAGTTGTTCTCAAGCTCTAGTCTCATTATGGATTCAAGAATAAATATCCTACCAATTATGATTTCCAAGGAACTCTGAATCTCTGGTTCCCATTGATATGCACAATTATACTCAAAGCAGAACTACATTATTTGTATTCTCTTCAACGCTTTATCACACAGCAAACTTTTAGACTTGTCCAAAATGGAAGCCTTTGAAGATAAAAATTCAATGATGCTTCAATGATGGAATTTGTCTCTGCAAGAGTAAAAAACATTGTGTGGAAAAAGATATACAGATTACCAGCATTTCCATATATTCACACAATGCTTCCAATAGTTTTCTTACTTGGGTTCCTTAAATACCCATGTCTAATAAAGGGTTACCTCTGTACCGGACAAGAACATAATTTGACTTCTACATACAAGTATCTTCTCCTTTTCTCACAATGTTTTCAAAAGCTGTTGCATGGTTTGGGAAACATGTGCTGACATCTAATAGTTATCACTCTTGATGAGTGCTTCCTTAAATCCTTAACCAGGACTGTGTTGTGCGCAGTTCTACAAGTTGACCCGGGCTAATTCAAAGATTTGACCTGGTGACTTAGTTTTTGACCTGATGTGACCCTTTTCAAACTCACTCAAGTGAATTGTGTCCTTAGTTGTGAGGTAGAGCGTCGGTCTCGTAACCATGAGGTCCCAAGTTCGATACCCAGGAGTGGGCGTCAACTTTGGGATCATTCATTGGCCCACACATTCGACATGAGTACTGGTGTAGTTTCCAGGAAGCAGAATCGACAGAGATTAGTCTAAGTTGTAAGAACTTGCTTCTCAATCGATGTAAAATAAATATGTTTCAACTAAAGGAGAAAATGCTGGTAACCAGCATTTTCTCCTTTTCCCACAATGTTTTCTACCATCCCAAAACAAATTCCATCTTTTGAGCAAAGTTTAAAATGACGTCTGAAAAAAATAGGAGAAAATGGTGGCTAAAAGCATTTTCTCCTGTTCCCAGAATGTTTTCTACTCTTCCAAAAACTAAGTTCCAATTTTTTATTCACATTTATTATGTTGCTTTCAATTTGGAAAAGTCTAAAAAAAATTTCGCTTGAGTTATGACAACCGAAACAAAAATTGTGTTTGTTTGAAATAAATTATTTCTTTAAAATTAGAGAATGCAGTATAGAACGGTTGGTGAATTTGGCCACAAGTTTCCAAAAAGAAATTTTTAGAACCTCTGAATGACCGATTCAATGTCTCCACCAACAACCCAGAAAGGACATCAGATGTTAAAGTCATATTTTGACAAGAAAAGGATGGGTGCTAGAATAGTGTTTAATCCTTTACCAAACAACCCTGTCTTTAAACGACCCTGAAAAGATGATTCTGAAAACAGTTTGAGAAAGGAGAAAAAGCTGGTAATCAGCACTTTCTCCTTTTCCAACAATGTTTTCAACCCCTTTAAAAACAATTCCCGTAATTTAAGCAACATTCATCATCTTCCAACACTTTCAATTTGGATGAACTCTAATCCACAACTGAGTGATGTTGGTGTGATACTGTGCTTATAGTGGTGATCAGTGTCAGTATGCTACACTTTCATTGGGTTTAGTACTGAGAACAATGATTTACCTCTACCAAATGACAACATTTTGGGCTGGACCAAATTGAAAGCATTTGCAGACAACAAATCAAAGGTTACTCAAATGGTGATCTCTGTATTTGATAGGTTATAAAATATTGGGGGAAAAGGAGAAAATGCTGGTTACCAGCTTTTCCTCCTTTTCCCACAATGTTTTCAAAAGCATTCTCTTTCATAAATGTTAAAACTCGGGACTGTGTGGTAAAGGGGTAAACCTTTACCAAACAATCTTATGTTTTAATATCCCTTTGGAAGAAGCCTTTTCAAACCACTGTTGGACAGAGAATAGAGAAAATACTGGTTACCAGCATTTTCTCCATATTTTAAAACTTTTTCTACCCTTTCATGATTTTGCCCAGACTTTATTTTTGTCTGCATATGCTTTCAATATGGAAGAGTCTTAAATTTTGTAGTTTGATACAAAATTAAAAAAACTTTGTCACAACCTTTGGACAACTTCATCAGAAATTAGACCTTCTTCATACAATTTAGACTGTTTGAGGCCATAATGGGCTCCATTGCTACTCCCCTGCCATTTACATTTTGAGCCTCTAGCTGGCTTGTTGTGATCTCCGAGAAAACTGGTTGCAATAACATACAAAACTCATTATGATCATCAAGCTAGATAAGAAAACACTGAATATTGTTCTTCTTGCCTCTCATGTGTGTTCTTTCCTTATTACAAGCACCAGACTAATTTTTCTTTTTTTTCATAAGAAGACTTTGGTTGCAACAACAACCAATTTTGTAAGAAATTCTGATTCTCAAAAAGATCATTTGTGTGTGTTAACCCTTTACCACACGATGACGACTTTTAACCACCTTGAGGAAGAAGCCTTTAGAAAACATTGTGGGAAAAGGAGAAAATGCTGGTAACCAGCAAATTTCTCCTTTTCCCACAAAGTTTTCTACCCTTTCAAAGAAAAATTGCATCATTTGAGCCAGTATGAAATTATCGTCTGCAAATGCTTTTAATTTGGATAGGTCTAAAATTCTGCCGTGTGGTTAACGCTTAAGCATCATTCTCATGAGTTATCTGTTTACCAGACGAAAGTTCTCTAACTCAAGGCTCTTCCATTTTGAAAGCATTTACATTTGAGCCATGCTCTGTGAAAAGGGGTCTTAATGCATTTGCGAAAAGTATCGACCCATGTCAGCCTGCGCATTCCGCGCAGGCTAACATGGGTCAATACTTTTTGCTATCTTCAAATTTATTGCATGTCAAAGGACCATTGTACCTCATGATTCAGTCGGTTGTTTGACAAAATATATTTTATGGATCCGTAATGGTGTGATGCCTTGCTTGGTATAATGCATCTCGGGAGATGCATTAAGCCCCTTTTTGCCAGAGCATGGCTCCTTTACAAATTAAATGTGGCTAGGAACTGATGATGGCATTCACTTTTGAATGGGCTGACAACAATGTTGAAAGGCTAGTTACCACAATTTTCTCATTTCCTATGATGTTCGTAACAGTCTTACTCCTAAGGATTCTCATACAGAATTCTTTGGTAAAGTTCTAATACACTAAGCATTTATTCAAAGCATCTCCACAAAATGCATACATTCAAAATCTTTACCTGATTTCATAAAATGTCAAAGTCAAGAAAATTTTAAGCCACAATGGAGGATTAATTCATTTGAAAATTACTATAGATGTATCTTGGAAAGCATTATAAAGCCAAATTTGGTTTAATTTTGTACAAACTAGGTTTAACCCTTAAAGGCCCAGTAAAGGCCAAAATATCAAAGCAGGTGTCATAATACATTAAAATTCAAATTGTACCTTTTAAAAGAATGGAAAATATTGTGGAGATGACAGTCTGTAATCATGTGGTCGGGCCATATGTTAGTCGCTGGCAGAAAAAGTAATTTTAAAATCAGGCAAAAAGTAAACAAAAGAGAGCTACCTGGCAGGTTTTAACATAGTTTTGAAATTAATTTCTCTGTCAGCGACTAACACTTGGACCGACCATACAATGACAGATTGTCATCTTCAAAATAATTTCCACACTTTTAAATGGTATGATATAAATTCAAATGCATTTAAACACCTGCTATGTTTACATTTGGCTTATATCATTACTTTAAAGCGCCTTTCAAAGTTGTCTGATCTTTGATCTACACCGTCAGCTTTGCTGAAACACTATATGCAAAAGCAACCATGAGATTGCAATTACATGTATCTGGGTCTTATTCCAGACTGAAAATATCGCTTGGAGCTTTCAGGGTTAATTTTGACTAGATGTGGTATAAAACTAACAATCTTTTTACTATTGACTGATCTACTAGCTCTCAACTGCCTTGAAGAAAGGTAAGAAAGGTTATCCTGAAAGTGCTTTTCACAACCTTGAAATAGCTTCCTTTGCAGTCTGATCTTTGATCTTTACAGGTCTGTTTCATTGTGATATTCTGGACAAAAGCAAACTTCAAAATTGCACTTATTGGGGATTACTGCTTAACTCTTTACCAAATGACAAAATTTTAAACTTGTCCAAACTGAAAGCACTTGCAGATGACACAATAAACTTAACTCAAAAATTGAAATTTGTTTCCAGCAGGGTAGAAAACATTGTGGGAAAAGGAGCAAATGCTGGTTACCAGCATTTTCTCCTTTTTCCACAAGGTTTTCTAAAGCCTTCTTTGCCAGGGTCGTGAAAACCAGGGATTATTTGGTAAAGAGTTAACTAAAAATATCTGTTAGCATCTTCTCTTTTTCAAACTATGTTTTTTTCTATTCTTTAAAATTCTTTATATGACAGATACCATCATTCAAGCCACATTCATTTTCCTAGTCTGCAAGTGCTTTCAATACGGAGAAGTCTTTTGTCAAATGGTACACAGTTAAGTGAAAATTCTTTTTACTTTCCCTCCAGCAGTAACAGCTTTAGAAAACAATGCTCCTTTTCCAACTATACTTGAAATCTACGTCTTTTACAATCAAAACCATTTTCACTCCATCAAATATTTCTATTTTGTGTTGATTTCACAAGACGGTGTTATATTTCAATGACAACCTAAACAGCCATGATCCATTTATTGATTATAGAAAAATCAAGATAATAAATCAATACCCTCTCTTTGCCTAATGATTATTTTGATCCATTTATTCTAACATGTGCAAGTACACTTAATTAAAGCATACTTCATTTGTTTACACTATACGATAACCCTTTACCACGCAATCCCAAGTTTTAACAACCCTAAGGAAGAAGGCTTTTGATAACATAGTTGGCAAAGGAGAAAATGCTGGTAAATAGAGTATTTTCCCAAAATGTTTTCTAATCTTTCATGGACAATTTCTATTTATTTATAATGATTTGAGCCATATTTAATTTGATGTCTGCAAATGCTTTGGATCTGGACAAGCGCAAAATTCAGCTTTATATAGGAATTGTCCTTGGGTAAGGCATTTCAGAGCCCAACACTTGTCCTGGTGAAACCAGGGAAACACATAATTAACCCTTTACCAAATGACAATTTTAGACTGAACCAAATTGAAACCATTTGCAGACGATAAATTAAACATGACTGAAATGATGATTTCTGTCTTTAGAAGGGCAGAAAACATTGTGGAAAAATGAGAAAATACTGGTTACCTGCATTTTCTTCTTTTCCCACTATGTTTTTAAAAGGTTTCTTTCTCAGGGTCGTCAAAACACGGGATTTTGTGGTAAAGAGTTAACCCTTTACCAAAAAATCCCAGGTTTTAACGACCCTTGGAAAGAATCCTTTTGAAATCAGTGTGCGAAAAGGAGAAAATGCTGGTAACCAGCATTTTCTCCTTTTCCTACATTGTTTTCTAGTCTATCAAGGACTAATTCCACCATTTGAGTCATCTCTAATTTTTCGTCTGCAAATGCTTTCAAATTGGACAAGTTTAAAATTTTGGCATTTGGTAAAGAGTTAAATGAGCTGTCGTGTCACGTAATTGAAATAATGTTGAAAGCAAAATAAATTGGCGTTCAATAATTCAACAATAAACCTCCTGCTAATGAGTAATAATGTATCCTGCTTTCACTTTCAAGTTTCACACACGGATGTTTCACCCTTCCAGCACAAAACAAACAACATTTACCCTTTGTAAGTCTTTGCTTTACCACAAACCTTTAGACTAAGGCCTAAAAAAAAAAATCTGCATTTAGGGTTTCTCTACCCTACCTAGAAAATGCTGCCGACCCTGAACTTTTTTTTGCTATGATTGAAAAAAAAAAAGTCTGTCGGGTGTGATTTCATTACATGTTCCATATAAAAAGTTTTTGGAAAAAAAAAATCCCTACCTACAGTATCTCCGACTGAAACCCTAAACACAGATATTTTTTTGTTAGTCCTAATAAAAACTGAAAGCATTTGCAGATGACAATTTAATCCTCTCCCAAACAACAAATTTTTAGACCCATCAAAATTTAAAGCATCTGCAGACGACAAATTTGAAAGTGATACAAATCAACTTAAGTGTTTTGACAGGATAGAAAACACTGTGGGGAAAGGAGAATATGCTGGTTACCAGCATTTTCTCCTTTTCCCACAATGTTTTCAAAAGGCCTGTCTCTAAGGGCTGTGAAAACACTGGATTGTTTGGTAAAAGCTTAAATGATAAAACTTGTATTTGAAAAAGTAAGAAACATTGTGGGAAAATGAGAAACTGCTGGTTATCAACATTTTCTCCTTTTTCTGCAATGTTTTCAAAAGCCTTTTCTAATCAGGGTCGTTACAACTCTGAATTGTAAAGGGCTCTTGCAGATCAAGATCAGACTGCTGAATATGTACAGCTAAGCTTACTGATCTTTGATATACACATCATCTGCTTTGTCTAGACATTCTGGAAAAAAGGGGGTCATAAAATTGCTATCACTTGAGGTCAATTTACTTGTGTGGAATTTTCTGTTGAGTATATTTGAAGCTCTAAGGATCAACATTATGCAAAGAAAACAGACCCATTCAAAATACATACTCTAACTCTTGTAGTAGACTAGATCAAAGATCAGACTGCATGCTCTGAACAGCCTGATCTTAATCCACAAACCTTAGGATATGACTTCTTGGTGAGATGTAAAGCCATTAAGTAAAATGGCTAAAACTCTTAACCCTTTACCACACGGCAAAATTTAAGACCTATCCAAATTGAAAGCATTTGCAGACGACAATTTCATAGTGGCTCAAATGACGCAACTTTTCTTTGATAGGGTAGAAAACTTTGTGGGAAAAGGAGAAAATGCTGGTTACCAGCATTTTCTCCTTTTCCCACAATGTTTTCAAAAGGCCTCTTTTTTAGGGGCGTCAAAAGGCGTCATTGTGTGGTAATGGGTTAACCAAACAACAAAATTTTTCAATGCCTGTATTGACTCATCCAAACTGAAAGAGTTTCCAGAGTTAAAAGTAACTCAAAAAGGAGAAATCAAAACGTTAGAGATAAGGAAAGAATGCTGGTTACCAACATTTCACCTTTTCCTACAATGTTCTCAAAAGCTTTCTTCATCAAAGTTGCTAAAACTCAGGATTGTGTGGTAAAGAGTTAAAGGAAGATATTAAGACTTTATAGTCAAATTATCAATTTCAAGCTCAATGTTTTCTAAATTTATCTTTTAATCTAATTTATATGATTTTTGCCAAAGCATTTGCAAACAAGGTTAACATACCTCAAAAACTGAAATCTGTCCTTCAAAGGAAGGAAAGCACTGTAGGAAAAACTGAAAATGCTTGTTATCTTCTTTCCCTACAATGTTTCAAAAACTTTTTCGTAAGTACTGGTTGTTAATGTACTGGAATGTGTGGTAAAGGTTTAAATGGTTATGTGTCCCTTTAATTTTCCGTATATAGTAGACCCAGGTTATATGGGACAACTGGGGAACTTCAGACACTTCATGCATCTTTTTTAAATATGACAAACAGGATAAAGACAAAGATTTGAAAAATTGATCAAACCTACTCATTATCCCCTTACAAAAACATTTTCGTGTATGTTACAGTGATGTAATCAGTAAGGTTACAATAAGGATTAATTTGACTGGATTAGGCATCAATGTTGTGAATATGCATGTTTTTGGTTTTTCTCCGTATGAAAGTATGAAAAGCTGGAACATTCTTACAACAAGCTTAACAACCTAGTAAAGGTATTCAATAGGGTATTTACATATACAAAATGGGTAAACTGTATTCATAGATTTACATTTTTAGGTTACCCTTAGTTATTATGTTAGATTGTGACAAATAAAGCGTTTTGTTTTAAAAATCAAAAATAATTCCCCATTTGATGAAACCCTACATGTAAAAAATAAACATAGAAGAGCAAGTCTTGTATCACACACAGTGCTCACAGATTTGCATAACTGTTTATTACTGGTCTCAACAACTGTATTATTTAACTTTATGAATAAACAAAAAAGTGAAGCTACAAATTAAGTTATCATTTTGGGGAAAATGTAGTGTTGTATAGTGTAAACATACTTAATTCATATCAATTGTAAAACAAGCTCTAACAACTTGTACCAATCTCTCTCACGATTCTGCTTCCTAGGTGCCGCACCAGAGCAGGGGAAACCGATTGACAATAAATTGATACTGGTAGATGGCCAAAATGCTATGGGGGAAAGAAGCCATTACAGTCTAGATCCTGCATTGAGTGTCTGCCACAAGATGTCATATGTCTGATCAAAAACTACCTACACATCAGGAAGAATATCATGCATTTTTTGATGATAACCATAATAGGAACATTATAGTGCCAGTTCCACTTTACATAGATTTGCCCATTTGGTGTCAGCAGAATAAACAACCTCGGCAAGCCAGTGAACACATCACAAATCATAGATGCCGAAAGTGTCTGATAAAGCTTGGTTCTACTCAACATTCCCTACATGTAACTTTGCAGGTATACACCACTTATCAAGAGAAATCTGCGGTTATTGTTTTCAATGTGAAAGAAAGAAAAAAAAAAAGGTATAAATGACTGTGGGTCATGCTAACAGGTAGATTCTAATACAGTTTAACACCTTGGTCAAGTAAAACATAGATTTACATTGGGTTGCAGAGTGAAATTTGTCAAAATTCGAGTGCCTCATTTCTGTGCAGTCTGATACTGATCCAAGTCCACCAACCACCTACTGACCCATAATTCACACATTTTCACAGTTGAATAGATTCAAGAGTATCTATTCATGCTTTTATAAGTCATTAACCTTTTTTGGATAGAAAAACTCTTACCAAAGCACAAGATGTTTTCTCATCCTTCATTCGTAGGTTATTTTCATGTTCAGTGTCACGAAATGAATGTCATTTTCGTTGTTATCCACTTTCATAACCTTCGATGAATTGGAAAAAAAAAAAAGCAACAACTTAAAACAAGAAAACTAATGTGATTCAAATTATAGATCGACCTTCCGTCTGAAGCAACAAGGTCTCTTAGAGCATCCATAAAACTCAGAACGTCTGGTGAAAATCGATCGTATCAGGAAAACTTTACTCTTACTGTTTACGGAAATGACGTAATGGAATCCCCAACAGGATACACCCTCGTTATGGATTGGGGTCAAGACGGCCGACTTTCGAAACTGCCCGGTACCCACACGGTCCGCTTTTTTGTCATTAATTAAAATCCGTTAAACCCATTGAAAAACCGTCATTTGGATCACACAGTTACTTTTATAAAATTCACTTAGCCTATTTAGTTTTATAAAATTTACTTATAGGCCTAACCTGAATTTTGATCACATGAATCAGGGATCGTATATACACATCGAGCGAGATGTTCTCCTGCTACGAATTTATTGAAAACATGTACAGAGATGTATCCTTTCTAGAAAGTTTGGAGCTGTCGTTTTCAACATAAGTAATTTGTTCATAACTGAGGTAAAAAGAGTATATGAAAGCAAACCACAACGTATACATTTTTTAGAAGAATTCCAGTTGATCATCAGAAAAGAACGGCGGGGGGGTGGGGGGGGGGGGGGTGGGAAACAAATGAACTCACATTATAACATCGGATAGGAATGCAGAGTACAACCCACACAAGAATGGAGAATCGAGGCCCAAGCTCCATAAATAAAATTCATTATTTGAAAATAGATAGGAGTAAAGAAAGTTATAAAATTCACTCTGTCAAAATTGGTGGAAATAAAACAGTAATTCATAGTTCTCAGTGGGCTGTTTTGGTACCCATAACATTGGGCCCTTTCGGTAAAGTGGGCCGTTTTGGAAGTGGGCCGTTTTGACCCCATCCCCCGCATTATGAACACATCAACTTTTAGCCGTTGTCTGCGCATGTCATATTCTTCGAAGATTCGACTTTTAGCATTATTTTAATAGCTTCAGTGCACTTTTTTGAATTCACAAATATTTACTGAACCTATCGATGAAAAGAAAAAAAAAAACATCGACATTTGTAATGTGTCTTCACTGTTTTACTGCTGAACTCGTTACTAGACGGGGAAATCCCTATTGTAAGTTTATGCTATAGTTTAGATTTAGGGCTATCCATTATGGAAAGCAGACGAGTTCAATTAGACAAACATCTATGTCTCATTATCTTCCGCTAGATGGCATTCTGGGTACAGAAGCGGACTAATTTTTCAAAACGACAACCGTTACTTTGAATTTTAAAATAGAATAAACGTTTACTCAATGAAACGCTACCTGGTGCGATTCGTTCAGCTATGTTCAGCTAGCATATAATCTATACACTAGCCATTTATTAAAACAGCCCCTACAGGCTTGGGTAAAAGCTTCGGTATAAGCCCTACTTTTCCCAAGTATATGGGATGGGTGATGCGTCATAGGAGACTGTTGTCTGCGCATGTCATATTCTTCGAAGATTCGACCTGTCTGCTATGACGCATCACACATCCCCGTATACCTGGGAAAAGTAGGGCTTATACCGAAGCTATTAGCCTATTACCCAAGCATGTAGGGGCTGTTTTAATAAATGGCCGATGCATAGGTTACATGCTAGCCGATCATAGCTGAATGAATCGCACCAGGTAGCGTTTTATTGAGTAAATGTTTATTTCATTTTGAAATTCAAATTAACGGTTGTTTTGAAAAGTGGTCGGGTTCTGTACCCAGAATGCCCAAATTAGATAGATGTGTATTTGTAGAATGCCATCTAGCGGGAGATAATGCATAGCAGACAGGTCGAATCTTCAAAAACTTTGACATGCGCAGACAACGATCTATGTCTCTGGACAAACTAATAAGATTCGTTCTTATATATAGAAAACCTTGATTGATTGAATTTGCATTTATTTATCGTCGCCACCGGTTGCCCATATGGGCGACGCCCCCTGAATGCTGTTAGTATTGTTACGGGGGATAGTGCAGATACAGGACGAAACCCATCCTAAGTTACGCCTGGTTCTTTAACGTGCTCGGTGTATTGCACCGTCACATGGGACCTCGGTTTAACGTCTCATCCGAAAGACCATTAGTAATTTTAGATGGCCAGCCGTGGGAATCGAACCCACACCCTCATGATCACGAGTCTTACGCTCTACCAACTGAGCTATGAGGGGAATTGGGAACATGAAGTCATCGGTTGCAAAACAATCATTCTGTTATTATACGCCAAATTTTGCAACTTGATCTGATTGATTGTAGATCTTCGTTGTGTTTGTAAATAAATACTTATAGTTTGATCTGTCCACTAACTATTAGTGTAGGCCTATCTACTCCAGATCTACCAGTGTTAGACAAGAACTTCTCTACACACGGTCAAAATCAAATCTTATTATTAATTTTGCAATAAAATATATAGATCTTAGTAAAAGGGACAAAAGTACGCCACATATTTGCGTAAATAAACAGTTCTGTAGATCTGGCATTATATCATAGTCTGCCCTAGGTGTGTTAGAAGATTCAGTAATTTTCTTGATTTGCAGGTGAGAAATTTAACAAAAAAAGAATGTTCAATTGTCTTGAGAAAATTAGGGGAATTTTGGAATATTACTGATTATTATATTATTGATTAGTACAAGCAGTTTCTTCTTTTCTTTGAACAGTGTTTTCCAATATTGGATAGATGCACTTACTGGTATCTTGACTTTTTGTCCATTCTTGAAAGCATTTGTACTCGACAAATCAAACGTGTGTCAAATGATGGAATTTGTCTCTGACAGGGTACTCACCTGAGCAAGCCGAGCCCGGTAGCCTGTCGGTAGCGTCCAGGGCTTGAAACCAGGGGTGGTCACCGAGTCGAGTCCCCAACTCGGCCAATTTTTCTCCGAGGATCAAGAAAAGTTACTGTGACAGGGTTCATTCTCCTATCACCGCTGACCATTGTCTCGATAATGGCTGTCTGGGAAAGCAGCCAGTGGCTTAGTCGGAAAGAATATTGAGCAAAGTAAAGTTATATTAGAAACTCCAGGAAAGCATAGATAGGCGTACTGGACTGATATAACTGTACGGTTCCGTCGGGGATCACGTTTTTTCAGAAAGCTGCATGTCTATCGGGTATAAATTATTTCCGTCAAGGCTTGGCGTTTGAAATCACAAGCTTTAGAGCTTGGACCATTCTTTACCAGGGTATACGTCCACTTCGTAACTCCTTATGCTGAAAGCAGGTCGTTTTTTTTTTTTTTTTTGAACGAGTAAAAAAGACTGCAGAAAAAGATTTAGCTAACTTTCGCGGACATGGAAAAATCGATATCGGCCAATCTTACCTGTATTTTTTCATATAGAATTATGAAGGGCCATGGTAGATAAACGCTTATAACTTCATCAATTTTCAAAATTGAAAATTATCTCAAGTGAAGTAAAAAAAAATCAGTTTATTCTCTTTCAAATGAACTTAATTCTATAAATTTCGTAAAAGAAACTTTTGGCCCTTTTTTAACTTTAAAATTCTAGGTATGGTTTATATAGAATAAAGAGGATAACTACATTTTCCGATGTTAAAAACTGAAATATTTGTTGAATTTTCTTTCTATGTGTTGAAAGCTCAAAATTATCTCAAGTGAAGTCATAAAGCTTATTCATTTTTTCTTTAAATTGGTATAAGTTTGAGTCATTTAAAAAAATAAACTTTTGGTCCTTTTTACAGTTTTTTAATGCACCTATCCCATTTTTTTCTTTTTCCGTGATCGTTCGGATTGTGCCGGAATTTGCCGATGATGACCGAGTCTAACTGTTAGATAATGCCTTCAGGAGTTCTTCCTAATTACTACACAACTTCAAACTATTGATTTCAAAATGAAATACAAAATCAAACAAGAAACAATAATTTGATTGTTCAGGTACAATGATTTCTTCTTTCCTTTCAAAAGAATGTTCTTTGTTTCATTCCTGAACTCAAAATTATTATGTAATAGTCTGAAAGATGAAAACTAAGTGGTGTGTTTAGTATTTTCTAAGATTTAGACCATGTGTAATTCATGAATATTGGATTCCTTTTTGTGGTATTTGTCGAAGACAATACCACTATGAGTTCAATATTGAATTTTGAAGACCATGTATCGTCAGAGCTCCAGACAAGAGGGAGTGATGGTATTCTAAATCGATTATTTCTCTTTGAAACCCTATGTTGTGGGTACTCATTAGAATTGTCTCGATGAGACAGTTCTAATGAATACCCACAACATAGGGTTTAGTGGAGAATTATTAACAATTTCAATTTTAAAACCAAAGTCACTCCCTCTATCTGGAGCTCTGTATCGTATTTGTGCAAAGCCGAAGGAAATAAACCCAATTAAACTCAATTTTTCTCAGACAAATGAGTTTTTCGGTAGCACTCAGATATGTAATTGGAAATAGCATGTTAAAATACACTGGGTGAGGCCATCGATCGTGAAAATATTAATTCTTGATTGAAAATAGCTTCACTCGCTCATATCTTTCTATTGGCGCAATGATATATACAAAATTTGTTTACTGATCGCTTGGTCCTGGGCTTTTTCGTTCCAAAACCAGTTCGTCCCATGGCTTGTTCGTCCCATGATTGTGCGCTACTCCATTTGATTTGGCATGAATATTTATATATCGAAATAATTGATTTTAATGTGGGGAATTAAATATTAATGGCCAAATATATTTCAAAATCATAGTTTTCAGTTACAAACTTAATTTTATTTGATATATTCACATGGTTTCTCTCTCTATCCATCATGCATCCTATTGTCAAGGGACGTTACTCCTGACTCTTCCTAATGATCAATGGGAGACCACCAATACACAAATAATCCTAACTTTGTCGTGAGTACACTCCCTTTAACGAAAAAAATATTTATTTGCTTCGTAGGTTGACTTTCAAGCCAATATTTGAATAATATTTCTCCTTTTCTTTCAAATTATTAATTCCACACAATGGTTTCCTTGACAAAGACCACTTCAGTGTTCTCAACGCTTTGATTTAATTGAGACTTTCTGGGTTCGATCATTAGTGGAATCACCGTTAACTTGAAATTTTCTTCCGCAAGGCATTGTTGGGCTCTAGCCCAGTGCTGACGAAACACTTGAAATACCCACAAAGTATGCCATGACCTTCATGCAACAGTGAGAAAATAGTGTTCAAAAGCTGCATGAAATGCCTTATTTAGGTCTAGATGTCATTCAGGACGATCTTATTCAGTTCTGTACTTCGCCGATCCTTTTTTTTTTTAATTTCATTTGTTTCTCGCTAAATTATTCTAATCATTTAGAACCCCCCTGATACCGGCAACACTTAAGCAAAAGTTAAGGCAAGTTTTTTGTTCGTAAAGTTACGCAAAAACTTACGCTCGAATCAGTTACGAACTTTTCCAGTAAAACGTAAGAGTTTACGCATTTTCTTTAGAGTTACGTAAAAAATTTTGTGCGTAACTGCCGTAGTAACACGGGACCCAGGTATATACAGGCTCGATCTCTTTCATTGGCTGAAAAACAATCCATTCAAAGTAAGAAAGATTTTTATCTTGACTAAACAAGGAGACGGTTTTGATCCAAGGTCAGACTGTACGTTCTGTGCAATCTGGTTGTGCTATCGGATCAAGGTTTGATCTATGCTGTCCGTCTCCGCGGAAGGCGGAAAAAGTAACTGGATAAGCGTGAATATCTGAGGTTGTGCTAAGATTTCTAAACATGTGTAATAAATAAATAAGCCATGTTCTGTGAAAATGGGGTTTAATGCATCTGCGAAATGTATCGACCCAGGGCAGCCTGCGCAGTCCGCGCAGGCTGATCTGGTCCGAAACTTTTCGCTAATGGTCAATTTTCTGTATTCCCAAGGACCAGTCTAACTCATGATTAAGTTGGTTGTTTAATAAAAAGTGGATATTATGGATCCTTAAGTATGTGATGGCTTGCTTAGTACCATGAATCACAGAGACGCATTAAGCCCTCTTTGGTCAGAGCATGGCTCAAATAAATAAATAAATCGCCGTTGCGTTTTCTTGACAATGTCGTTAATAAGACATGCCTAGGCATTTCCTCAGTCGTTAGTCATATACATAAAGCAGATATCCACGATTTCAAAAATATCGCGGGACTCCACGAATTATTGCATTAATTTTGCTTCCCCACGCTTGCTTACGCTCTCAGTGCGTTTTGTTACGAGCTTCAGCGATTTGTTACGAAACTTGAAACGATTTTTATTACGTTCTCCAGTTCTCTGTTGAATGTTGAACGACTGGTAGGCTTAAATAAAATCCGGGAAAGCATAGCCAACTTTCAAGGACATGCCTTATCAGCTGTCTCGCATACCAAGAAATCGATGAATAATCGATATCATACGTAAAGGTTTGGGAGTTTCCCGAGTTTGGCGAACTTAAACCGTGTATATACTAGTAATCCATATTTGATATCCCGCAGCTATAAAAGATAAGAGAAACGTAACATTACATAACAGTAGCCTGCATCAATTTTTTTTTTTTTTTTTTTTTTTTTAAGGAGGAAAACAGGAATGACTTATTAAATAATAGCAAAAATGGAAAATGCATCAATGCATTTTATATCAAGAGTGGTTTTGAATAATATGACTTATAACTGACCATCTTTCTAAATCAGACTCAGAGGATTTTGTTTCTTTGCAAATGGTCCAAGCCAAATATAAACTATTTTGAAGGCCATAAACTGTCGGGATTTTAGATTTAGATTTACAAGAAGCGACACATCTTTTGACATACAGAAAGAGTGTGTATAAATTGTCATCATTATTGAATGTACCAATTAGAACGGTGACACTATTTATAAGTCTGTGTTTTGATGGGTCTACTTCTCTTATTTTTGATTCTAAATACTGAAAAAGGGTTTTCACCTTTTCACATTCGTAAAATACATGAAGCAGACTTTCTTCACTAGTATTGCAAAAACAGCATAGGTTACTTGGGGCAATGTTCATTTTGTTTAATAGGGAGTTAGTGGGGAAAAATCTATGAACTATTTTTATTTGCATCCATTGGGTATACGAATCGTTTGTATTTCTAAAAATATTATTATAAATGTCTTTCCAATCAAAGTTTTGAGTAGGGAACAAAGATTCCCATTTCTTTTGACTAGTAGGAATTTCATTGTTATCAATAAGTGCTTTATAAATTGTTTTGTTAGGTTTTTTATTTATCAAAATTTCATTTAAATAGCTATTAATACAGGGATTGGCATAGTTTAAAATCAAATTTTCATCGTTATTAGTATCAACCTTTCTTGAGAAATTTTGGATAGTGTTTATCAGACCATAATACCTCAAATAGTTAATTTTTTTACCTAAAATCGTCTCTATAGACTTTAAGCCAATGAATTTCCCATTGTTATCCATTAAATCTCGGACATTTCTAAATCCTCCATCGTATAAATCTTTGACAAAGATGACTTTTGAGTCTATTGTAAAATTTTCGTTGTAGTACAAAGGCATATTTAATATCAAGTCCCAAGAGTCAATTTTAATTTTTGTCATATATTCTATGTATGATTTAAGTACGTCTCTCCAGAAATCGTTTTTTATTACTTTAGAGATGAGTTCGGAATAAGCTTTTCCTAAGTTTATTATTTTTCGTACGTCCATCATGTCATATACTAGTTGATAGCATTTATTAGGTTTACAATTTATTAGGTTTTTAAGCCATTTTAATTTCATGCTAGCGTTAAAGCTTTTGATATCTATCATTTTCATACCACCTTCATCATAGTTTTTAATAAAAACAGATTTTTTTATTTTTGCCCTTCCATCCCATACAAAGTTGTATAGTAAATCGTTTAAACGTTTTATGAAATCTGTTTTCGGAGAAGGGAGACTAATAAATAAATGCGTTAAAAGTGGAACAAGAAGTGATTTTACAACAGTTATTCTACCAATAGGTGTAAGTTTTCTTCTTTTCCAGTATGCTATACATTTTGAAATATTTTTAAGTTTTGGTTCATAATTTAAATCTATCATCTTATGAAGATTAATATCAAAAGTTAATCCAAGTAGCACAAATTGAGTTTCACCCCAATTTAATTTCCATTTAGTTTTTATCGAATATGCACTATATTTACGTGATCCTATCCAAATCAACTTTGTTTTATCAAAATTGCACTTTAATCCAAAGATAGCATAGAACTTGTCAAGTACTTCTAAAACGCTATTTAATGATTTTTCCGAGCCGTCTAGTAATAATGTAGTGTCATCAGCGAATTGGCTTATGAGATATTCAGTTTCTTTCACCCTTATACCTTTAATATTTTTGCTTTGTCTAATTTTAATGCTTAAGATTTCAGAGCATAGGATGAAGATATATGAAGAAATAGGGTCTCCCTGACGGTAGCCCCTCTTTACCGTAAAGACACCTGATAGAAAACCATTTAACTGCACACTTACTTGTGTATTATACAAAAATAATTTTATCCATTTTTTGAGTATAGGACCAAATCCAAAAAAGTCAAATGTTTTTAAGATAAAGTCAAACGATAACGAGTCAAAGGCTTTTTCAAAATCTAGTAGCATTAATAGGCCAGGTATGTTATTGTCTTCACAGTATTTCATTATATCATAGATTAAACGGGTATTTTCTCCTATAAAGCGATCCTTAAGGAAACCTGTTTGGTCACTTGAAATTAAATTGTCTAATACGGTTTTTAGTCGATTTGCTATTGTTCCAGACGCTATTTTATATAAAACATTCAATAAGGTTATCGGTCTCCAATTTTTGAAGAACTTTTTCGGTTTATTATCTTTTGGGATGCATGTTATGATTCCCGATTTTATAGAGCTAGAAAAAGAGTCGTTCAATAGGGCGTAATTTAGGGATCTAACGACAAAATGTCCAATCTTAGGCCAAAAGACCTTAAAGAAGTTTGCTGAGAAGCCATCAGGACCTGGGCTTTTGTCATTTGACATTTGTTTTAAAGTCAAGGATACCTCTTGATAATTTAAAAGACCTTCTAGACCTTTTGACTCGACATAATCTAACTTATTTACTGTACAATTAAGTAAGAAATCAGTTATACTAAAATCATCTTGGTTATCTTGTTCTTTGTATAGGTTTTCATAAAATAATTTTGTCTCATTTAAGATTTCCTCTTGATTACTGGTTATTTCGCCGTTTTGTTTTTCTATAAAACTTATTGACTTTGCTGAATTGTGTTGTTTTTCAAGACTGCAAAAATACTTAGTGACTTTTTCGCCTTCATCTATCCATTTTGAGCATGATCTTACAAAATACCCTTTAAGCTTTTCGTTTCTTAATTTTTCTAATTCATCCTGAAGTTTAATTAATTTTTCCATGTTGTTTTCATCTAAAGATTGTTCTAATTGCAAAATTTCGGCCAAAAGTAGTTTCTCACGATTTGATCTTACTTTACTTTTATGACTAGCAAAAGAGATCGTTTTTCCACGAATCTCCATTAAAAGGGTTTCTAAAAAAAGCTGATCATTGATAACTAGTTGTACTTGTGATCTATCCATATTTGTTACATAATCATGGTCATAAACAGGTAAACAATATTGTATTAATATCTCTTCAATCTTTTTATTAATACAGTTAATATAATCAATATCATGCAGCAAGGAATTATTGAATTTCCAAAGGCCTTTTCCGTGTTTGATTTCCGTAAATTGTACTTCAATTAAAATAATTGAGTGGTCAGATTTATAACTAACATCAATATCACAATTCCTTAAAAATGGTTTAAGTTCTTTGGAAAGCAGATAAAAGTCGAGTCTTCCTTTTTGTAAAAGATTAAAACGTTTCCAAGTGTACTTTCGTGAGTTGCCATGTAGTTCCCTGAAAGGATCCACAAGATTTCTATCATCAATGTATTTTTGAACAATTTTCCTTGCTTTTTTGTTGTGGTCACTGTTTCTATAATTTTCATAATCTAAAGCTGAATCAATGACAAGGTTAAAATCTCCACATATAATCAAGTTTTCATTGTTCGTAAAGGAATCAATTTCATCGAAAATATTTACGAAAAAACTTGGGTTATCATTGTTAGGTGCATATAGAGTTGTAAGGATAAAGTCAAGATCACAAAAGCTCAATTCCATTATTAGGTAATTTCCATTTCCATCTTTTTTAAAACTGAGAACTTTAATATCTAAATGCTTTTTAAATAGTATTGCGACACCTTTTGAATTTGAAGTACCATGACTAAAGTAGCAATTTCCATCCCACTCGGAATAAACACTTTTTTCAATTTGGTTTGTAAAATGTGTTTCTTGTAAACACAAAATATCGGTATTTTTTTCCTTAAAAAGGTTAAACAGGTCTTGTCGCTTCTTGGCATTATTTAGACCTCGGCAATTGTATGAACAAATTTTCAAATTATCCATTAGTTGAAATGTTTAGGCCATATTTTATTGGAAGAATAATTACCATATAAGATGAAATTTCACTCTTTAAATAAACACACTGATGCATATGTGATAAAAATAAACTAAATGTGATAACTAAATATGAAAAAAACATTTGATGAGTGAAGAATGCAAATAATATGTTACACAATTGCATGACCATGCGATAAATTTTTCTATGTACAGTTACTCGTAGGGGATTTCTTTTACATACATCTAAGCTTTCGTATTATAATAGTTGCAATAGTGGTTCAAATGTAAATGCTTTCTTAGGTGTACATCACGGAATATGGAAGAAGTGATTATATATTAAAGCCTTAAAGAGAAGAAAAAAATCTACAAGAGATATCGTGGCTGCATCAAATTTACAATCCTTGCCTAGACTGTATATCTGCCCTGGCGTTCTTTTTTTTTTTCGGATTTCAACCTAAACCCTTTGTCTCTTCTTGAAGATCAATATATGGCTGCACAGAATGTGCACCCATATCAGAGTGCTCAGAAAATTTGGTTTACAATGGTCATCAGATACAGCAAGATTTTTCTTTGGAAAAGACCATTGAAACTGTTGTATTTAAGCTTTGTTAGTTTGTAAGTGAATTCATTCCACTGTTTAAGGGTCAAGTTTGGATTCTCTGAAACATTACTGATCCCTGCTGTTCGGCCTTTAAACTGCTCTGTGCGTCTAAATGCACTTTTTGCTGACAATGTAGACCAATAATTAATAAACTGCTAAAAAAGTAGTCTCATCTTGAAATCTAATTCGTCCAAATGCACTTTTGTTTACAGTGTAGATTTATAACAAGCTGCACAAAACAAGTAGTCTGATTTTGGACCTGATCGATTCTGTGCGTCGATTTTTAAAAATCCTTGATGTTACTATATCAACAGGTTGCTGCATCCAGCAAAAAAAAATCGGCATTTTGGGATTCCGGTTTAACAATAATTTCATCATACACTTTCGAGTCTAACGGACCTGAAAGAAAAGCCTTTTGAAAACTTTCTGGTAACCAGCATTTTCTCCTGTTTCAAAGACAGGCATTGTAATTTGAGTTGCATTTAATTTGTTGTCTGCAAATGCTTTTAACTTGATCGAGTCCAAAATTTCGTCATTTGGTAACGAGTTCAACTTTTGACGGGAAAATGTGCTATATGCAGTTAAATACTAGTACCTTAGCAAATAATTCCATGGTTCTACGACCCTGAGAAAGAAGGCTTTTGAAAACACACGGAAAGGTGAAAATCTTTGTGATCGACAAGTTCTCATTTTCCTACAATGTTTTCTACCCTTTTAAAAGCAAGTTTCATTATGTGCCTCATTTGTCATCTGCAAATACTTTCAACTTGAAAAAATAAAACTTTAGTCGTTTAGTAAAAAGCTAAAGGTTATATCTTGATGGGGTAATTAAGGCAGAATTTACAAATTTACAAATTTTACAATACAGAATTTACGAATGTCGCCTTTTCTCACAATGTCTACTACTATTAATAGTTATATCCATGCATTGAACTATATTTTGATACTTAAAGGTAGGTACAACCTTTTCGCGGTTATGCTTTTTGCAGGTTGCGTCGTTTTATATATGGAAGAATCAACAATTAGCCCCTCACTGTTTAGACTAATTCTTACCAATGAACAATGAATATATAAAAGTTGTTATAAGGGGAACATTTGGAAGATGCAAGAAACTGTTTGATTGATTTTAAAAAAAGAGTTGTTTGAAAAAGTTAGAGATCAACTGCATGGTCTTTAGAAGTCGTATTTTGTACAACAATAGGTTAAATTTGTAATTTAATTCTTCACCAAACGACAAAATTTTAGACTTGTCTAAATTTAGTTTTTTTTTTTTTAGACAAATAAAAGGTGACTCAAAAGATGAAATTTGTCTCTAAAAGGATCAAAATCAGTGCGAGAAAAGGAGTAGATGCAATAACTTTTTACAAGTTGTTTTCAAAAGCTTTCTACTACAGGATCGTTAAATCTCGTGACTGTGTGGTACAGGGTTAAGTATTACTTTTTCCCCACAGAGCAATTTTAGAAGCAGCTATTTCTCTGGGGTTTTCATGAGTGTATACTTAAATGATAATTATGCAGAAGCTAACTTTTTTAGTCATTGGTAAAGGAATATTCGTTTGTTTTACTCCCTTTTTCCACAATATTCATAGTCTATGTCAATTTTAATATATTGGATCTAGTACTGTCATTCTTTTTACTGTTAATACTCTTTGTAGCAGAAACTGATTGAGTGGTGTAAAAATATTTTTTTGAAAAGAAGAAGATAACGTGTAAAAAGTTATTGCACCCGTTTCCATATTTTATCCTAAACAATCAACCGTATTTGTACAGCAATAGGTTAGGTTGTTATTTAAATCTTTACCAAAAGACAAATTTTCAGACTTGTTCTATTTGAAGTCATTTTAAAAAAATGAAACATGACTCAAACGAAGGAATTTATCTTTTAATGAGTTAAAACATCGTGAGCAAAGGAGAAAATCAGTGGATTTGTCATTGAAAGGGACAAAAACATTATCGGTTAAAATGCTGGTTACCAGCATTTTCTCCTTTTCCTGAAATGTTTTCAAAAGCCTTCTGGCTCGGGGGTTGTAAAAATTTGGAATTGATTGGTTAATGGCTAAAACGCTAGGTTCAGCTATACGAGTAGTTGCTAATACAGACAGTGCCGATCAAGATAACACTACGCAGTCTGATCTCCGCTACTTTGGTCTGGTCAACACAACCTTGAAAAGCCTTCTACCTCAGGATCATTAAATCTTGGGACGGTGTGGTTGTGTAAAACTCTTTTAGAGTATTGAGATTAGCCATTTATCTCTCATGGCTAAACTTTTTTTTTTTTCAACTGAGTTTGTAAGTAGCTAGAGCTCAATACCTCAGGCCGTGGCGTACAGGGCTTGACACTGGAGGTGGCCGATTCCAGTCCCCAGCTCGGCCAATTACTTTCAGAAGATTCATAATAGTCATTGCTACACGATGTATGCCACTCTTACCACTAGTTTCAACGTTGTTTAAACGGTGGTTACGAGAAAAGGCAGACAGTAGCTTGAGAGGAATATTGTGCCAAGTACTGGTTAAAGAAACTCCAGGAGTGCACGGATTAGTGGGTTGATGGCTATGATAAGACTGAAATAATGATGGAAAATGGATCAAACACCAAACAACTAAATCTTGCTTTCAAGACAATCTGTGTCATTTGACAGCACAAATATCATCTATGCGCTATACTGCCTTTTGATTGGCTGATATGCTTCATTTCGCTCCACTACATCCCCTTACAACTGAATCCTTTATCTATTAACGCTTTGGCTGCTGTGCGCGACTTATTGACCTTTTGCGGACAGTGTAGATCAAGATCAGACTGCACAGAACGTGCAGTCTGATCTTTGATCTACACTGTCCGATAAGGATATATTTTCCTTCGAAAAAAAAATACCTTTGAAATAGCAAAATTTGTGTTTTTACTATCAGCTTAAGTTTTATTTCAGTTGTTTAGCAAGCGAAGGGTTAACTCTCTCACTACCAATTAAATGAGCCATGCTGTGGCAAAAGGGGGCTTAATGCATCTCTGCCATCCATTATACCAAGCAAGTCATCACATAATTATGGATCTATAAAATCCATTTTTTGAAACAACCGACTGAATCATGAGGTAGAATGATCCTTTGACATGCAGAAAATTTAAAGATAGCGTAAAGTTTCGGCCCATGTCAGCCTGCACGGACTGTGCAGGCTGACATGGGTCGATACTTTTCGTAAATACATTAAGCCCCCTATTCCCAGAGCATGGCTCAAATACATTCTACTTTTTTCGAAGGCTTTAAATAAATTTACGTTGCGTTTGGAGCTGACTCTAGTAAAAGATGAACATGAGGTAGCGGAAGGTGTAGATCAAAAATCAGTCTGCACATTTTGTGCAGTCTGATCTTGATCTACGCCGTCCGCAAAACTTATCCAAGGCGACATTGGCGGTGGGAGTTAAACATGTTTTTATGACCCTGAGTTGGTGGACTCTTGAAAAACATTGTAGGAAAAGAAGAAAATGCTACATGTACTTTCATTTACTCAGTTATTTTAACCCTTCTCTTTCCTTTCTTTCCCCCCCCCCCCCCATTTTAGCCATGTTTGGTGCATTATATCATCTGCAAAGTCTTTTAATTTGGACAAGTCCGATTTTTTTTCATACCTGGTAAAAACTTTAGCTAGGTAAGCTAGCATTTGTTTCTTTTCCCAAAATGTTTTCAAACATTTTTCAAAAGAATAGTTCCATCTCACAATACGGACAGAACGAGCTGAAAATTAACCGTATACCACACAATCCTATGTTTAAATGGCCCCTAGTTAAAAGATTTTTTTTATGAACATTGTGGGAAAAGGAGAAAACGTTGGTTACCAGCATTTTCTCCTTTTCCCCAGTGTTTTTTTTCCAAATTCCATCATTTGAGCCATATACGTTGTCATCTGGAAATTTGTCGTCTAATAAAGGGTGAAGGTCAATCTGTGTAATGTAGGGAATAGCCAGTGTAAAAACAAATGGAAAATGTTCAGTGTAGGAAAATCAACTTTGGTTCAAACCCCTGTAACAAACAATTGCAAGATTTATTGAACTTCAGGTAGATGACTTCTCAAAACATTCTAAGAAAAGAGAAAATGCAGGTAAACATAATTTACTCCTTTTCTTACAATGTTTTTCATACTTTCAAAACCACATTTGTCTTCTGAAAATGTTTACCAATTGGACAAATCTAAAATCTGGGTTTTTGGTAATGGGTTAATTAAAAAACAAACTACATGTAAATGTACTTCATTTCTGATTTTTTTTTTTTTAACCCTTTACTAGACGACAAAATTTTAGCCTTGTCCAATTTGAAAGCATTTGCAGACGACAATTTCAGTGTAGCTCAAATGTTTCGATTTTTCTTTGAGAATACATGGTAACAGTCTTTTCTTCTTTTCCCACAATGTTTTCAAAAGGCTTTCTTCTCATGGTCATTAAAAGTCTGCATTATGCTGTATAGGGTCAAATGGTGTTTAATGGCGCATCTACATCTATGGTGCTTGAAAGGTAATGTATTATCAATATTTGTAAAAACCAAGTGGTAATTTAAAAGTTAATAAACTGCTCAAAAGTATTAAAGGATCACACAAATGCTAAAATTCAAGTCTTTCACTCTGCTAAATACTCGGTCTTTGTGTTCTGAAAACCATCAGCTTACATTCTTACTAGACAAAATGGCTAAATAGTTTTCTTGTTTGTCTCATTTTAAATGCTGATAAGCCATGTTAAGAAGAAAATCAAGAAATTTGTTTTCCTTGTTGTTTTGTTAAACAGCTCATATTTTTCCAATCTTTTGTTCAAATTCTTGTCAAATCTAATGAAAGAAGAGGACGAGATGAAATAATGACACCTCTGATTCTCTTAAAAGCCTGTGTGACATATAAAAAAAATGGCTTTGACAAGAATAGCCCATACATCTTTTGTGCAAACCAAACTGTTTTGCCTGCTCTGAGATTTTACAGTGTTAAGACTGAATGAACTTATGAGCAGAAAATTATTTGCATTGTCCTGTACTGAAAAAATTATCTTGCGATCGAAGTTGAGGACATGTTATCCTTTAATTTTTTTGAGCAGCGTAATACTTCATGAACAAGAATTAAAAAATTAAAGCAGAAAAATGTGGAATATATCTATTATATGATTGTAAGTGCTAGTAGACTTAGCAACGAGGCAATCCTCATTGCAGAGTCATCCAGCGTTTTTTATATTCATGTCCTAAATTTAAAAATTCTATATTTTATTATAAAAATCTATGTCTTTCAAATATTGTAAGATGTTATTCTGTTTAACGTTTAAAGATAACATGTACTTCATTTTTCATAATGTGGTATCAATTTGTAAAATATCTTAACCCATAACCATACTGGCTAATTTCAGATACAGCATTTGCTTGTATACCCTAGGGCTGTACATGTGTCACCGTAGCCAACATATTTTCAAATAACTTGAGAATGAATTCAAAGTACACAGAGGATGACCAACTGGTTGTGTTTGATATTTAAGATCTGTCACTCATATGGGGTGTGATGCAGTTAGAAAACCACATCACACCGCATTTGAGTGACAGATTTTTAACATATCGTCTGCAAACACTTTCAATTTGGACAAGCCTACTTTTTTGGTGTTTGGTAAAGAGTTAATCTGTTTACAGTAGGGATGTGAAGAATGTGCTAATCGCTGGGACTGTCTTTTTTACACTTGTATATTGTATATCACCAAATGGTTCAACTTTCAAATATCATCTCAGTTTTGCCTTCCATGGTCTGTCTGTTTTGCTCTAGATCTGTACTTTACCTAAAATTAAACAAAAACAGAGGTAAGGAACTACATCCACATCCCCAAGTAGGCCAAAGTGGTCATTTGATTTAGCCTGTAGCTCTCACAGAATTATGTTTTGATGATAAGAAATAACTTCATTAATGTAAAATTTATTTAATTCCTTTCCCTTTAAGCTGACGCAATATTGCATTCTGCATTACAACCATTCAACCAGACTAGACCGTTCAAATAGCACAGTGTGGCTAATATTTTAGCGAATATATTACAGGCATGTTCATAGTCATTTTTTTTTCAAAACAAATGCTCATTTTGGTGTCAGCTTTGTAATGACCATTCTACTCTCTGCTGTGTCCTTTTTTCTCAAAGACCAAAACCAAAAACCCTGTATGGGAATAAGTAGAAACCATTACTTTATATGCTGACACAATCTATAATATTTATTTTATACACTCCAGACATCAGACAAGACTGTCCACCTAGCGCGGTGTGGCCAATATAGGGAGGAGCTTTTTCTCTAGGCATATCGATGGCCATTTTCTTCCTTGCTCCATACAATGTGGGTGTCAGCATGTAAATAGCCATGTTGATGTCACCATGGGGTTATATTGCAATGTTTTCGGATATGCCTTGGCCTGACAGTCTTACATGAGAGACAGGCGCAAATATGTAAAGTAAATTAGTTGGGTTGAGGTTCTAATGAGACTAGGCAGCGATCCTATAATCTCTATAGATGATCTCTGCACCAGGATACCCAACACACTCCATGACAGTACTATCTTTACCTGCAAATACTTTGCAACAGAAAAGGCATAAGGCCCTATATCCTCTCTGTACATTGGCCATATCAGGTACATTTTTGCAGGCCGGTACCTAGGTTATCAATGTGGGGATAGCACTGTCCACAAAAGATCCTCTAAAGTATGAAATAAGCATGAAAAATATACAAACAAAAATAATTTTGAATTTAGAAAATTTTAGAAAATTATTAGACTTTGTTATGAAGAGGTTTTCTGGTACTTGTTTTTTCATTCATTTTGATACAACACAGCATGAAGAGCCAACAATCCAGATGTAAAAAACAGAGATGCAAGACATTCACAGCATTGGCTTCAAGTATACAAAGTTTGATCTCCTGATAAAGACCTTAAGTTGTACTTTACCAAACGACCAAAATTTTGCTTGTCCAAATTCAAAGCTTTTGCAGACAGCAACTTTAATGCAGCTATTATGGCAGAATTTGTTTTTGAAAGGGTAGAATGCATAGTGGGAAACGGAAAAAATGCTTGTTACCAGCATTTTCTTCTTATCCTACTATGTTTTTGAAAGCCTTCTTTGTGAGGGTTGTTAAAAGTCTGGATTATGTGGAAATGGGTTAAATCTTTAGTCTCAGACTCTTCCATAATGAAAGCACCTGCAGACAACAAATTAAATGAAGCATGTATGATGACTGCTTTCTTTAAAAACCTTCTCAAAAGAAAATATTGTGGGGAAAAAAGAGAAAATGCTGTTTAAAAATATAGATGATTATTTGCCAGCATCCTCATTCAGCTACAGGAAAGAATTTTTTTTTTTGATTCCATGATGTGCATTTGACCTATTTACAAAAAAAAAAGATAAATGTTATTTTGAACAACCTGATAGCTCAGAAATTTCTTGTTTTCGAAGTGAAATTTATGTACAGAAGTTGTATAAGTGATCTCTTTTTTGATGCTTTGTTATGTCTGACCTTGAAATGAACTTTACACTTTCATACTTTATGTATATTTGATGTAGTTACATATAATTTGAAAATGTTTTTGACAGCAACCTGATAGTTGAAACTTCCATTTGTTTTATAAAACCCCTGTCCCTGGCCACAATACATATGTACCTGTAATGGAAATTCCAACTGTCAGTCTGCCGACCCTCACTTGCCTATACAAACCCAATGTAAGATGTTTTTGTTTCAGAACTTTTAGTCTAATACTCTGATTTATTTTTAACCATTACGCTAAAAGTAGGTTTTCCAGGAGCTTCAATCCAGTTTTCACTAAATTTGTTACTTTATGCCATAATGCCTATTTAAACTAACAGTTTACATATAGTTCAAGGAAGATATTGTCAGCAGCTAGATTTTGCAGTCTGTAGGTCTTCTTGAGTTAAAGCTTATATTTAAGAACTTTTTACTGGATAATTAATGAATATTTTCTACCTCTTTACATTTGAAGTTTTGCCAGCAACCTGATAGTTGAAACTTCCATTTCTCGTTTTAACCCCTGTCCCTGGTCACAATATATATAATGGAAATTCCTTCCATCAGTTAACTGAGCCTCACTTGTTTATATTAACTTTATACTAAGGTAAAGCATTCTCAGTCATCAAAAGAACTTTTAGTGCTTAGTTTGAAAATAAAGGCTTTAGAAACAAATCCTTCCAAACATTAAATTTGCTTTTTCATTGTTTATGAACTTCTATACTGTGAAAAAGTTTAAAACTGTCATTTCCTTATTGCTTTAACTAATTGCCAAACAACAAAAATTTTAGACTTATCCAAACTTGAAGACAACAAATAAAATGTGCATCAAATAACGGTTTTTGACTATGGTATGGTTACCAGCATTTTCTTCTTTCACCACCATGTTTTCAAAAGCCTTATTTGCTGTAGGGTTTTTGAAAGTTTGGATTGTGTGTTTAAGACTTAACCTATAGTCTGTCATAAATATTCAGAAAGAAAGACACTTGAAAATATAAAGATGTTATATGGAAACTCAAACCTAGCAAAACTTTGTACAAACAGGACAAGTATGAATGTCTTGCACCCAGTGTTCCTCCTATTATGCCCATACCAATAAGATGAAGTGCATTGCAGACAGGGATTTTATGCACAAAATGATGAAACAAAAAATACACTAAAACTTTCTAAGCTCTACTAATAAAAGTTTTGTTGAGCCAAATACATGTGAATTTAGAAAACTTTAACAATAGTACAGCTAAAAACTGACTGACAACTTTGACCTACCTCGAATCCACAATCACCCCGAAATTTCCATATAGGCGAGTTCATTCCCTCCCTGCAACAGATTTCAAAGGAATAATAATAAACTTTAAACAAAATTTATCATTCTACATATACGTAATTTTAGCATAAAATCAACACCTACGTAAAAGACATGTACATGTACCACAATAATTGATTGATAGTATAGTGTTTAATGCTGTTTTCAACATCATTTTGGTTATATCACACTGATCAATGTTTTCTCCGCACAATAGTCTTTCCAAGCCACTGGCTGCTTTCCCACATAACGATCATCAGGACAATGGTCAGCAGTGAGAGGAATGAATCCTGTCGCATGACTATCATCAATCCTCTGAAAGAAATTGGCCGAGCCAGGGATTGAACCCATGACCCCCTGTTCTCAAGTCCTGCATGCTACTGACTGAGCTACTGGGGCTCGGCATGTACCACAATGAATGAATGAGTGGCGATTCAGCAAGGCATTGGCATCTAGGTCTTTAACCCTTTACCACACGTCCATGTTTTAACCCTGCTAAAAAACTGGCATGAAATTTTCATTTCGATAGAACAAACCCAAATATTGCTAGTTCAAAGTTTTATTTGGGGAAATAATAAATCCTTCTCGGACAGTGTAGATCCAAGTTCAGACCGGAAATTCTGTGCAGTCTTATCTTGATCCACACTGTCTGCAAAAGGTCAGTGAGTCGTGCTTAGCAGCCTAAGGATTAAAGTCCTTGAGTAAGACGGCTTTTGAAAACATTTTGGTAAATGGAGAAAATGCTGGATACTAGCATTTTCCCCTCTTCGAACGTAGTTTTTTTACCCTTTCAAAGACAATTTCATACAAAGAGATACATTTGTCATCTGCAAATGGCAAGTCTAAAAATTTGCCATTAGGAAGAGTTAGATACATTTGAGTAATGCTGAAGAATACATGTACATTAGAAAATACTGTGGCAAAAGGCATATTCCTCATTTTTCCACATATTGGCATATTCAAATTAAGGTCTATGGCCTCTACCTCTCATATTAAAAGACGGAAGCCTCCGAGATTGGCCGAATAGCCTGTACGAAAACGTTGATGTTACACGATATTTACCGACGTGTTAGTGAGACTACTGCCCCTAACTCTCATATTAAAAGATGGAAGCTTCCAAGATTGGCTGAATAGCCTTAACATCAACATCGATGTTACACGATGTTTACTGATGAATTAGGGGGTCCTAGTTCTTAAAATGAATATTGAAAATGCCTATTGTACAAGAGTATTCTCAAAGATACCTGCAGCAAATTTACTCAGCAGGTTGCTAAATAAACCAAGTGGATATTTTCCATTAGTTTAAACTTTTACAACACATTCTTAAGTTTCAAAAACATGTTTTTTATCTCTTCAAAGGCAAACCCATCTTTTGAGCCATATTTACCATCTACAGCCCCTAACTCACATATTAAAAGATGGAAGCTACCAAGATTGGTTTGCAAACACTGGATCAGTTCAAAACATTCAAATAGGGAATACCAGGGACGTAGCAGTTACTTATTGTTAAATCTCAACCAAAACATGCAAGTAGCGCTATGGTGCAGTGAACATAACGACTCTGCTACCACTTATGCGGATCGAGTTCAAGTCACAGGAAAACTTTTTTTTTATCAAGCAATTGTTTTTTAAGGTAAGTCAGTGTTTACATCATTTTTTATGATGATATAGTGAATATTTGTCTTGTAATTAGTAGTCGTATTCATATTTAATTGACATCACACGAGATTGCACATTGATCCTTGTGAAATTTGGGAAAAATGAACCAGGACATTTCTTGTAAAGGAATTGATGCTAGAAATAGCTTATTTGCTTTAGACTTCTATGATGACTAAAGCCACAAATTTCTGGCTACTAGTTTTCTTCCTGTTTCAGGGCTTTGAGGGGAGAAAAATGTCTACTCACTTTTCCCTACAGTTGGGAACTTAACCATCTCAGAAGCTCGACTGGATCAGGATTTAATTTGAAGCACCAGAGGAACAGAACGGATTGAGAACTAAAGCAATCTGAGTGGAAAAGTTGCTGCAGACTTGCCATCTTAGTAGAATAAACATTTTTTTACAAAGCAAGCATTGCAGTTCAAGAAGCCTTTGAGCAGTGAATAATTGCGGTCAGCGATGTGGAAGCAACAGATGCTGAATGTGAAGAGGCGTGGGGTAATGGTACGGCCAGTGAAAATGGAGAGAGTTCGGATACCGCCAGTGTACGGGATGAGAGTTGCGCACCTATCATTGTATTGTTGTATCAATCATATAGAAATGTGTTTTAAAACAAGAAAAATAAAATGATTTAGAATAAAATGTAAAAATAACAAAAAATATCAATGACTAAAAGATATACACGTCTAAAAAAAAAAAGAAGAAAGGAAAAAAGAAAGACAGAAAAAACAAAACAAAAAACAAACACACAAAAAGACAACCAAACAAGGAAAAGAAAAGAAAAAAACGAAAAATATATAACTTTCTACCTAAAAAGGTAGGTCTAGATGAATAGATGAATAGCGTTTTAAGGCCCGTCGACAACTTAGGTCATATTGGGCGCACTTACTTAGTAAACAATAATGCGAGGTGAAAATAACATACATGTGCAACAACACAAGACAAACATGATAAATGAGGAATGGACGAAACACAAAATGATGCCCCTTTTGTCGCCTTTTACGACATGCATGCTGTCACTTTTGTTCCGCCAGATGAAATGGCAGATGTGACGATCGCGGGACTGCAGTGGTTTATTCTTATACCCCCGATTAAACCACACGGGGTCCCACAGGCCAATTGATTCCCATTCCAAACCCTATTTACATCGAGAAAAAAATACAGGATTTGGAATAAGAACTACCCAGCCTGCTGCAATCCTACGAATTACGAGGAAAGCAGCCGTTTGTCTCTAATTTTAGTCGCCTTCTACGACATGCCATAGAGAAAGGCCGAGGTCCTATTCTATAAATTAAAAAAAACCGGGACCCCACGGGGAAAAGGTAGGTCTAATGGCTTGAACCAGGACAGCCGGTCTGGGAGAGAGGCATTTTATCCATTACACCACTACTCGCTTATTAAAGTTAAGAGCTTGTAAAACTGTTAAGCCTTTTTAATGTACATTTTAACTCTTTACCAAACGACAAATTTTTGGACTGGACCAAATTCAAAGCTTCTGCAGACAAAAAATTAAATCTTCTTGATATGATGATTTCTGACTTCGATAGGGTAGAAAATATTGTGGGAAAAGGAGAAAATGCTGGTTACCAGCATTTTCTCCTTTTCCCACAATGTTTTCAGAAGGCTTCTTCCTCTGGGTTGTAAAAACCAGGGATTGTTTGGTAAAAGGTTAATTGAAATTATTGGATAATTTACCTGTTCTTCCCGTGCACGAAGATAGAATGCTCCAAATTATTGTAAACAAGGGCCACGGTTATCGCGTTCCGTTAATACATGTATTACAATTTCATGTCATGTTGAGAGAATATCTGTACAGATAATCGTAATGTAGATCTCATATCAGATTGCGTATTCTGTTCAGTCTGATCATACCACACAATCCCAACCTTTAACAACCCTGTTAAAGAGACCTTTAGAAAACATTGTGGGAAAATGAGAAAATGCTGGTAACCAGCATTTTCTTTTCCCACAATGTTTTCTACCCTACCTAACACAAATTTCAAATTTTGAGTCACATTTATTTTTTTGTCTGTAGGTGGTTTCAATTTGGTCACATCCAAAAATTTTGTTGTTTGATAAAGGGTTGACCCTTTACCACACAATAAAATTTTTGACCAGTCCAAATTAAAAGCATTTAAAATGACCAGAGAAATATGGACCAAGTGATGAACCCTGGTCTTTAAAAGGGTAGAAAACATTATGGGAAAAGGAGAAATGCTGGTTACCAGCATTTTCTCCTTTTCCCATAATGTTTTCAAAAGCCTTATTCCATGGGGTCGTTAAAACTTGGGGTTGTGTGGTAAAGGGTTAAATACCTGATCTGTGTTCAACTTTCCATATAGATGCACTGCTGAGTTGTAGATCGTTCTGATAACTGCTGCTGACAAAGTGTCTGCCATCTTTTCCGAGCAATGCCATTTTGAAACAATCTTGAATTGAAAACCTAAAAAAAAAAAAGAAAACCTTTGTATTTTATTTTGGAGGAGGGTTAGGGAGATGGGAGTGGGAAATTGTTGTGAGGCAGTTTATAAAGTTACTTTGTGTTGTTATTTTTTACTTTTCTGTTTTTTCAAATCTTTGCTTGTTTTATTTATCTCTGTACCACACAAGCAAAAGGTAGACTTGTCCAAATTGTACGTTTTTGCAGACAACAATTTATGTGTGGTTGAACTGATGGAATCTGTATTTTATAAGGTAGAATTAAAACATTGTGGAAAAAGGAGAAAATGTTGGTTACTAGCATTTCCTACCTTTTCCACAATGTTTTCAGAAGGGGTCTTCATCAAGGTCATGAAAACACAGGATTGTTGGGGAAAGGCTAAAATACAAAACAACAGAATTTCACTGTTATTGAATGGTGTTTTATGCCTCTTTCAACATTATTTCAGTCATATCACAGCAACAGCTCACATATTCGTGTGTTTCATGGATTTTACCAGTACTAGGCTAGAGCTCTGAAGTGTCTTGCCCAAGGACACTCCCACGAAAGGCCCAGTGGATCTAGTGCTGCTCGAACCCAGGGCCTCCAGGTAACGAGTCCCACACTTTACCACCGAGCCACACAGGACCCCGACTGGTCCAGAGTGGAAGATTTTCCAGATAACTAATATCACTCAAATGATGGAATTTGTCTGCGATAAGATAAAAAGCACAGCAGGAAAAGGAAACAATGTTGGTAACTAGCATTTTTTTCTTTTCCCACAATGTTTTCAAAGGTTTTTTCCCAGCGTCTTTAAAACATAGGATTGTTTGTTGGTGGGGTTAACCCTTCACCACACCATCCCGAGCTTTAACACCCTGAAAAAGAAGCCTTTTGAAAACATTGTGGGAAAAGGAGAAAATGCTGGTAACCAGCATTTTCTCCTTTTCCCGCAATGTTTTCTACCTTTCTCAGGACATGTTTTAATTTTTCAGTCATACTGATTTTGTTGTTTGCAAATGCTTTCAATTTGCAATGACTTAAAATTTTGTCAGTTGGTAAAGAGTTATAGGACAATTTAGACTATTTTTCTTTCCAAATTGTTGTTTTGGAAAGAATATCTGTGAAAAAAAAACAGTTTATGCTTAAGATTACAATGCATAGTCTATTTAGCCTGATCTTAATCTACCTGTATGGCTTTTAACTTACCATGTAGATACACTGCTACTTGTAGATTTTTCTCATTATGGCCTTAGGCAAAGTGTCTGTCATCTTTTTCAAGTATTACCACTTCAAAGCCGTGGGATCTTAAATTGAAAACAAAAAAAAAAACAACCTCTGGTTCCTTTTTTCTATGGGGGTGGGGATGGGGGTGGGCTAGTTGAAGGAAAAGTTGTTTCCTGTAACTTCTTTTTGCTTTTTTTGTTTCTTTTCTGATTTATACACTTTAGATTGTTTTAAATCAATATGACTATTCTTGGTTAAACTGTATTTCTATTGTAAGTAAATCTTAACTTATGTGACTCACAATTCAATTTTTCTTGCTCAAACCTGTGTTTGTAAGTGAGAAATGACCTGCTGCTGTAGAAAGCTGACTGTATGCATTCTCAGTGTGAACATTTTATTTTTGTACTGTTAATGCAGCTTTACTCATTTTTATCTTCAAGCTTGAAGTAGTTTTTAGTATTCATTTAATCAATTTTTCTTTCTGATTACAGGTTTTAAGATTTTTACAATGGTCCAAATTGAAAGCAATTGCAGATGACAAAGTAAATGGCACTCAAATAAGAAAGTTTGTCTCTGAATGGGAAAAAAACATTGTGGAAAAAGGATAAAATGCTGGTAACCACCATTTTTTCCTTTTTCCTCAGTGTTTTCAAAAGTCTTATTTCTAACAGTAATTAAAACACAGAATTGTATATTATAAAGAATTAATAAACCACACCCTTATTTTTTTCTTTTTTTTTTTGTTTTTCAATTTAATTTCATCTTAATATAAATATGTACATGTAATCTTGATTTCTTTGCTCTTGCAAAGGAATCAATCTTAAACTTACTATTCAAAAGACTTTCTTGCTCGCATGTGCTTGTGACCTGCTGCTGTTGAAATCTGTATGCATATCTAACTTGTTAATCACACTTTTGTACTGTAACTTTATATTTATTCCTTTATGTTTTCTTGAAACATAGAGTAAACTCCGTTTCTTATATGTCAGTATTTCTATTTTTCAATCAAAGATTCCTCAATAAGAAAGTACTGAAAATTTTAGGTTTATTATCTGTATCCTATTTCATGACTGTTGATCAACAATTTAAATATTCTTTGGTTTTTAAGTTTGTATCTAGGGTAACCTCTCCTGATGTTTCCTTCCCATTTTACAAATGTGTATGTTTTAGTTCAAGGTGAAAATTGTTTATGTATGCAAATTCCTGTCATTACTTAAAAAAAAAAAAGGATTATGGATAATGCTTGCTTCTGATACTTTCTGCAATACTTTTGCCAGGGACAGGGGGTATCAGAAACAAACATATTCCAATTGAAAACCTCTAAAGAAAAAAAACAATAATGACTTTTTCAGTACTACATGTACAACTTTGCCTATAAATAATTCAAGTACACTGCACAGATATGATTATTTGTTAAACCTACAGAAAAACAACTTGTATAAATAGAAAATGAACATTAAGGATTACTTTAATGGTAATAGTGAGTGAAATCATATTCCTAACTCTTTTCCAAATGACCATTTCATTTTGTCCAAATCAAAAGCATTTGTAGACTGTATATTAATATGTGGCTCGTATGGTTGTGTTAGTCTTTGATAAGCTCATAAAATATGTTGGCAAATAGAGAAAATGCTGATAGCAGTGTTTTCAATTTAAGCCTTGATCCTCCGGGCCTTTGAAACTCAGGATTATCTGGTAACGGTTCAATATTAATCTACGGTACTTAAGATTACACCCTTTTTTTTTGTATTTGTGAGTAAAAATTAAGTTGTTGCTTTATGTATAAAGCTAACTGTTTGTTTGAACTTGGCAATGTCATTTTTTTGTATTGTAACTCAATTTTTCGTGTTAGAATTTAAAGCAGCAGTTCTTGTAATTCTATACCTTTTTTATACCCAATATTGTTTTCTTTTATTCATATATTCTTGTATAATTTTTTTTCCCCGTTACCATTTTATTCTTGGTTTTTTTTTTCTTCTTTGTAACTTATTTTTTTCTAATTATTTTTATTGCTTTCTTGTGATGTTTCTTTAATTTTTATTTTTTTTTTTTACTTCTCATGTTATTTTATTTCATTCCTTTTCAAGTTTTTCATTTTTCACAAGTTTTTTTTAATAAGATGTTTTGCATTATTATTACCTTTTTTTTTGGTCACACACACACACACACACACACACACACACATATATATATATATTTTTTTTTTTTAGTTTCGTGGGTGTTTATTCTTTTCTGTATTTAGATATTCTTTTTTTCTATTTGTTTTTTTTTTTTTGAGGTTCAGTGTTTTTGTTTTATGATAATTATAATGTTCCTATATTTTCCTGTATTCCTATCTTTTGTTTTGGTTCATTTGTGTAAATGTCCCTATTTGGTGTGGAAAACCATTAGCTCAGACACATAGGGGATGGGACACTGATTACATGTACTTACATACTTACAGCTGAGACAGATCTGTTTTGCTTTGTGTGTTTTTGCTATTTTAAAAATCTGTTTTCAATGAAGTATCCAGATAAATTATCAGTGTTCATGATCCACTATGACCAATACTCCATTCAATCAATCCCACAAGTCTCCATAGGATGAATGGAAATAACTACCCATGATTTACCCATTACATAGTTGATATTGAAAGTTGGAAATATGTTATTTACAAGATATTTATTGAAGTGTGCTTGAATTATGCTTTTACCGGTATGCGAATATTGTTGACACATTAAATGTGTAGTGTACTGGGATCATCTAAGCTAGAAGTTCATTAGTTATTAAGAAATGTTCCAACGATTAACAAGTGTTCCTAGCCTTGCCAAAATTGTTGAAACCAAGACAAAACGTCATTATCCGCATTTTTGCATTTGAACTTTGAAATAATCTAGCAACACTTAAAAATTGTGATGTCTTTGTTTTCTAAATGACACTTTGAAAAATGACTGGAAATATAGTATATGACAAGTTTCTTTAACAATTAGGTCTATATGAACTTGGACTTGGATGGTAAATTTCTTGGCTGGTAAAGTGTTTGAAACCAGCCTAGCATTTATGATCTGAACCACTGCAAATTCAAAGTAGATGTTTTCCTTTACTGTCTTGATTTAACAGAAAAAACTAGTAATTTAAACATCATAAATGTAATGTATTGCTGTTGTCTATTCGTTTTCTTATCTTAAATAACCTTTACGCAAATACTTTGTAAGAAAAGCCCCTACAATGAAATAGTAAAAATTTGCATGCATAAGTTGCAACAGCTGTAGCATAAAGTATAATTTAATACATTGAAAAGTTTGTTATAAGGTTTTCATGGTGTGGCTGGTTTTGGTATTCAAGGTATTCCAACAGCTGATCTGTATGTGTTACTACATTGAAATCAGACAATGTCAATGCATTTATATATAGACCAGCCAATGAATCTTTTAAAAGCAGCAAGTCTTTGATTGTCCCCAATATCTATTTGATATTGATTCCCCAGTTTGATCCAAAATCTTTTTATAGAAAACATCTTTGAAATGTTTTTAAACCAACAGAGATTACATTCACATAGAAAGCATGACTTTACTTCTCAATATATTAACTCTTTACCAAATGACAAAATCTTAGACTTGTCCGAATTGAAAGCAGTGGCAGACGAGACATCAAATGTGACTCAAAACACTGAACTTTTCCCTATAAGGCTAGAAAACCTTGTGGACAAAGGAAAAAATGCTGATTATCAGCATTTTCTCCTTTGTCCACAATGGTTTCAAAATTCTTCCTCTTCAGGGTCGTTAAAACTCAGGATTATGTGGTAAAGGGTTAAATACACAATACAACCTAACCTAATAATGATAGATAAAAATACCCTCTTTATTACAAAGGTCAGCAAGAGATGCATTGATAGACAGATCACATAAAATTGAAACCTACATGTACTATACTGAGGAATAGAAAAGCTTTGCTATTTTAAGCCTTTACCACACAACAAAAAATTGTACCATTCCAAATTGAAAGCTTTTGCGGCAGACGATTTCAATATTGCTCAAATGATGTGATTTTTGTTTGATAGGGTAGAAAAAAATGTGGGAAAAGGAGAAAATGCTGGTTAACAGCATTTTCTCCTTTTTCCTCTATGTTTTCATAAGACTTCTTCCTGAGGGTCGTTAAAAGTTGGCACTGTGTGGTAAAGGGTTAAATTAAATGTGAAAGAAAGGAAATGAATGAATGAATGAATGAATGAATGAATG
Source organism: Hippopus hippopus (assembly GCA_946811185.2). Classification (NCBI taxonomy): domain Eukaryota; kingdom Metazoa; phylum Mollusca; class Bivalvia; order Cardiida; family Cardiidae; genus Hippopus; species Hippopus hippopus. Next base: position 36,938,328 of record OX328097.1, read on the forward strand.
AAAAATTTAGGACACTGATAATAAGATAATTTGATCAAGGAAAATTTCAAAAGAAAAAATAAATATAAGTACATTAATGTAGATCCAATATAAATACATGTATAAAGATAAATGTACAGTACCATTAAGCTCTACAATATCTATTTTATATACCCTTCAAGTGCCAAACAAACTATGTAGACATGGAACAGAGGCCGGAAAAAATGTCATTTTAATGCTGAACTTTACTCATTAGGTAGAGCAGATCTAAGAGCAGGCTACATTATACAGTCTGATCCTGATCTGCACTAGCCTGAAAAAATCTTAAGTTGTGAGAGGCACTTGACAGGTTAAGATCCTTTTCATTCCAAATTACATGAACCTTATATACATTGACACACACACACACAAAAACTGTGTGGTCTTTTAAACCCAGTACCAAACAATCATAAGTTTTAAAGCCCAAAAGGAAGGCTTTTGCAAACAGTGTGGGAAAAGACGAAAATGCTAGAAACCAGAATTTTCTCCTTTTCCCTCAGTGTTTTCCACCCTTTCAAGGGCAGGTCTTATCTTTTGTGCTGTATTAGTGATGGTATCTGCAAAGGCTTTTAATTTTGAAAAGTCTGCAATTTTGTTGTTTGGTACAGAGATAAGTCTAATATTAAATATGAAAGGCCAAAAATCTATATATTGTCTTCGTCAGTCTAAAGGTAAGATAAATGCATTCACATAACTTGTGAAAATGGATCTTTTTTTTCACTGATAAAATTGTTTTTCAGTGACATGTACTTTGGTTTTGATAAAAGGGCTCAGATAAGGTTAACTTTGCAAATGAAACACAGCTGCTGCCCCTGAATAGACCGACAAACCTTTCTGACTTGCCTTGATCCGTCATTGGTGACAGTTTATCTCTATATTTTTGGTTGTTAAAAAAATCTTGGTCAAAAGACAAATTTTTCCTGGATGCCACCCAGTAATCAACTCTGTCCTGACTACATGTATCTCTGCTGTGTTTCCTGGATTCTAACCAGTCCAATGTAATCATCAATTGGGCAAGGATAACCTTTCTGAGCAATGAAGTATAAAACTAATTCTGTTTCATGTATTCTAATTTGTAACTTATTTTTTCAAAAAAAGGTAAGTATACTTAATACAAGCCATTTTCAGAATTTACATGAACAGATTTTACTTACATGTACTTATCAAGCTATCATTCAAATTCTGCTTTTTTTTTCATGATCAGTCTTATCAAAGTTGGATTTAAGATCCTTAACATCAAAAACTGTGTGAGTTAATGAATTATTTCTTGTTTACTTCTGGATCTAAGATCCTCTACATCAAAAATTGTATGAGATAAAGAATTAATACTTCTAAGATCCTTAGCAACACAGGAATTGCTTGGGACTTGGGTAAAAAGAAATGCAGAGTTCACTTCAGAACAAGTTTCTGTACAAAAAAAGATGGTATAAAATCAATGCAACACGAAGTTAATGGTTGGCTGGGTGGGCCCCAAAAAGGGTAATCAGGTGCAGTAACAATTAATTGCCTGTTGATCTCCAGTTTCTCTAAAATCAAATTTTTGCAGTATTTGGTCAATATTGAAAGTATGATTTTTATTTTTATTCGCTCATATTTACAAATCTTTAATTTTGATTGAAACTGTCTTTCCATGTTTTGGTCAGTTTCCTTAAAAGTATTTTACCTCAATTAGCTTGACCCATACAAAAATGATTTAGGAGCCAAGAGCCCACCTCAGACAAAAACTAAAATGAACCCTGCAGAAAAAGATCTTTACCAAATGATAAATTGGATTTGTCTACTTGGAAACATTGCAGACGCATATTACGTGTGGCTCAAATGCTGCAAATTATCTTTGTAGGTAGCAAAACACTGTGAATAAAGAAAAAAATGTTGTTCCTCTTTTTCTCACAATGTTTTTAAAAGTCTTAATATTTCTTTAGGATTACAATGAAACAGGATCATTTGGTAAAGGGTTAAACAAGGCATTTAATAATAGATCAGAAAAACACACTAAGAGTAGTAAGAAATTACATGCACTTTCATTTTTAGGAGTTAAAATCCTCAACATATAATAAGGTATGCTGACAATACCTTGGTGGCTATTACAAATCCCTTTGGTTTACTAACTCTCAAACATGTTTTTAACTTAATGTGTGTCTTACAGACACACATCATGTTAGGATACCTCAAAATGTATCAAACCTATCAATTTCATACCCATGGTGCTGATTTAAAAGATTCATCTGTTGTAAACTTTTATGTCTTCTGTTACCTGTCAACTAATGAAATACTTTGAATACATTGGCCACAAACTTAAAACTTTAAAAACTTGGACACAGTTCTTCTACAAGAGTCTATTCTGCTCTACTCATTAACTCAAAAGCCACTGATGAACATTGTATTAGCCAAAACTTTAAGAGTCATTTGAGCAAAATAATAGTAAGAGTCAGAACTATAATTTAAGGAGTCATGCCCAATATAAATGCTTTCATGCAAATTCTTGACACATTACATCCTTATTATTTGTATGTAGCTGTTAAACACTGAATGAAATTTGGTGCTAAGTCACTATTATTTTGAGGACAATAATTATGTAATTCATAATTAATAAAATAGATGTTTTTCAATAGAAGGCCACTTGTTCACCAGCAGTTGGTCCATACTGTCACTTGGGTTAAGAAACATGTCCTTTAATGATCTGTTTCTCGCAGAAAATCTAAATCATATTCATGAGTATACCTGACTGTAATTGGTCTAGATCTAATCATTTCTACATAAAGTGACAATTAAGTATTTGTGATTCATAAAAATCAACAAAGTTTACCCTCAATAATCTATGTAAAATCATAAATGATGCATTAATGTGTGTGATGTAGTAACTGCTAAATTATTGTGGTTGTCCCATCCACAATACCCTACTTTTAGATGAATTCTTAGACAATCATGTGTAAAAACATATATATTTAGTACAAAGACAACCACTTTAGAGTTTTAATATGCAATATAGTGAGACCTATAAATAACTGTTGGCTGATCTACCAATCTACATGATCAATGTAATGTGACTTATCTATGATAGTGTCAGATGATTGATAGTTAATTTCCTATTTTATTGAAGTGTCTTTGCAAATAATGCTAGTCATATTGATATTTATATGCAGTGAGTTTTTTTGGTGGTTGGGTTGTAGCAAGAAGGGGGTGGTCAAGGAGCATCATCAAGTTTTCACAAGAAGTAGATCTACTTAGTCTTAGAACCATAACGGGTGTTACAGGATATAAGAGACATAATGTAAGAATATGCATAAACTGATGTCATGAGGGTCAGAATATATCTGGAACTGGTTTAAGATGGTTTGTCTTAGAGACTGATAATGTATGTTTCATCAACATGGCAATCTAAAGGTTTAGCAAGACAATATTTGTTGGCCATTTTGGGTTTTTTGGTTAAGTATTAATCTGTATTGATTTATTTGGTATAATTGAAATTATTTTAAAAAAAAACACCGGCACACACACACAAACACAAAATATGTAGGTCTGTCGACCGAGTAAGATTAACATTCATGATACTGTTTTCTTTTTCATTTATTAGTGGCTGACTCCAGGGGATGGCCTCATAAATTAAGGCAGGATGTTGTAATTTGAAGGTAGAGTGTGGCATCTTAGTGAAATGGCACAGTTTGAGTGAATCTCATTTTTTTTTTCAAACTTTCTAAGTTTGCTACCCTTCAACAGTATATGGCAACCATATTGTCTTATACACTTGACACCATGGCAGACAATCAGTTTAGAACTACCAGGTTATAGTTAAATTCTGATTTTTAGGCAGGTAGAAGTACATGTATATCAAAGTCATACCTCAATGTCTCAAATTATAAATATTGTATTCCAGAATTTTAGAAATTGTTGATAAGTTATCCATCATTACATGGACAGATTTTTTATAATTTTATATGTGCTCAAATTGACTTTTAATTACCTCATGTAAAGTGATTCTTACCTCAACAAAATCCAAATCTGGTCATATTGTAAATCTACAAAGAAAAAAAATAAACTCCAAGTTTTGTATAGTCATTAACAAATAACGTAAAAAAAATTCTATTTCTTTGTAAGTGTATATTTTTAACCCTTTATCCCATATTCAGTTTTAATGACCCTGAGGAAAAGACGTTTGAAAACATTGAGGGAAAAGGAGAAAATGCTGATAACCAGCATTTTCTCTTTAACCATGTTTTCTAGTCCTTAAAAACAAGTTTCATCATTTGAGTCACATTAAATTTTTCATCTTGAAAGGCTTGCAATTTGGACTGGTAAGTAATGTTGTCTTCTGGTAAAGTGTAATAAAGCCCGGCGGGCTTACTCAGTGGTTAGCCTATCTAACTCATGACCTGGAGGTTGCAGGTTCGATACCCGGTTGCGACGAACTTTCTTTCCGAAGAATTTTCGCCCCTCACCTCTGATGCATGTGAGAAAAGTAGTTAGTAGCTTTGTGTCAGTACCGGTGTGGGAAAGCCAGGAAACACATTGGTGCATCACTGACCACCATGATATGACCTAAGCTGTTAAAATGGCGTTAAACTCCAATACAAACTAAAGGGTAATAAATACACCAATATTAATTATGTTATCCTTTTACCACACAATCCCGAGTTTTAATGACCCTGAGGAAGAAGTCATTTGAAAACATTATGGGAAAAGGAGGAAATGCTGGTTACCAGCATTTTCTCCTTTTCCCACAATATTTTCTACCCTGTCAAAGACAGCAGTCATCTTTTGAGCTATATTTTTGTTGTTGTTGTTGTCTGCAAATGATTTCAATTTGGTCAAGACCAAAATTTCGTCCTTTGGTAAAGAGTTCATCATTTTAAGGACACTCTTTGACTTGACTCAGTATACTGTAATTTGAATTTTACTACCCTAAAATTTTTAATTCACTGTTGAAAATAGGCTAGAGAAATTTCCTCCAAACATTCCCATACTTGAATGATTCTGACAAAGACGGCTTTCAAAAACATTTTGAAAAAAAAAGAACGCTGCAACTAGAATTTGCTGCTTTTTCCACAAAATTTTCTACCTTGGATCAGCACTACTTAAGACGCCGGCGATAATTTGCGAGAAAATAAAACAATCGCAATTTGCAACCATGTGTACCATGCTAGATCTAGATTTACACATACTTTGATTATTCATGAAAAATATCTACAAATTTCGAATAAATAAGACACTTACTTCATTTTTTCCGGATCAAATTGTCTGGGTCTCTCTGCGAAACACCATACTGCCCACTCAAACGTTTACTACTCACTGAACAATCTCGTGCGCGGTTGATTAATCACGTGATCGGGGTCAGTCTAAAAACCAACCAGAACAGACGGGAACAGAAGCCTTTGTTGACCCTCAATCGCCTTCACAACTAAAGCCGCCTAAATGCGGCCACAAAAGATTGATATCAGACTGAAAAAAGGCATTCTGATCTTTGATCTACACTGTCCGTTTTGTTGAGATAATCTGGCCAAGAGCAACCTTATACTTGCAATTATTTAGGCCTTATTTCTAGACTGGCATTGTCTTTTCTCAAGGTTTATTCGGAGCTCTCGGGTAACCAACAAGTCACTTATTTATACATGTAGATGAACTTGGAATTGTACCAATAACATGTCTTTGGATTTCTAGATTCATTTCTTTTTTTACTTTTGTTTGTACATAAATGGCGAGCATCACACAAAAAGGGGCATTCGGACATTTGCGTAAACTGTTGTCTCGGATCTGCCTGCGCAGTCCACGCAGGCTAATCCGAGACGGCACTTTACGACTACCGGTACATTAGAATTTGTTCTTCAGTAGACGAGCAAAAAAAGAAAATTACATAAAAGCGGAGAGTGTCGTTTCGGATTAGTCTGCGCGGACTGGGCAGGCTGATACGAGACGACACTTTACGCAAATGTCCGAATGCCCCCTCTCCGCGTGTTTCAGGACACATAGGAATTTATCCACTCCAAAGTTTACAACTGTGCTCGCCGTTGACCGATAGGACACGTGACAGGGCTTGTTTCTTCGTAGGTCGACAAACAATTTTTTCTTGATATTTTCTATATGATATAGTTTGGGAGAAAAAATCGTTTTTTATAAACGATTTCGCTCTTTTTTCATCCCTTTACTTCGTCATTATACGATGCCCTTTATTTGCAAGATGGCACAGCTGGTGTTTCAATACAGCAGTATTTAGAACGGTTTGTGAATGCAGTCCCTGATGCAAGTCACTGGCAATCAGGTCTTAACAGGGATCGTATATGTTATATACGATCCCTGGTCTTACAGATCAAGTTGGAAACATGGTCATTTAAAGGTAAAAATTATATCAATATATGAATTCCATCTAAAAGATACTAAATTTGAATCGTTTAGTAGAATAAACATCTATGGTTTCATATGAAAGGAAACTTTTTTTTTTTTCGGCTGTAAAGAATTCCTTAATATTGAAAAGTGCAGGCAGTTTCCGGTCAGACAGGCCAGGGATCAGGGAAAAAAACCCTTCTACTTTATCTTCTTCTTTCGTTTTTGCCTTTTAGTCGTTCACAACTTTCAGTTATTGCCACTTTGTATCCGACACTTTCTTTCTTTCTTTCAAACGTTCAAACGTTCGTTCGTTTGTTCGTTCGTTCAAAACTAGGAAGATTGTTTGGTAAAAGCTGTAAATGGATGAATTCAAGGCTGTTAAACACTACCAGGTATCGGAGAAGATCAATAGGCCTACCAGAGTACGTCCGTTCAGTCTGATGCCGATCCCTCCTCGCTATCTCAACCGACATCTGCCGTTGGTTGAACTCTGAAATGTTCTAACCTGTAGGCTATTAAACGCGACTCGGGGATCTTTTTCGGACAGTTTAGATCAAAATCAGACTGCACAGAACGTTAAAACTCGTTAGTGTATGGTAAAGGATTAAACCGGTACTCCAAAAGCTTCGAATTTTCTGCTGAATTCAGCAACCTGGTGATATTTCGGTATCAAGAATTTAAGAAAAAAATCGATGTATAGAGTCGATCAGATCCAAGATCAGTCTGCTTGTTTTGTGCAGCCTGTTACTAATCTACACTGTCAGCAAAATTGAATCTGGACGGATTAGGTTTCAAGATTAGACTGCTTTTTGTGAAGTTTATTACTGGTTTACATTGTCAGCTAAAAGTGCACTTAGTCGCACAAACGGTCGAACAGCAAGGATCAGAACTTTAATCTAAGAGCATCAAAACTTAACCCTTAAACCTAAGAATGAATGAAGTATGAACCGTCAAACAAAGCCCAAATATAGCAATGTTCTTTCCAAGGAAAAATCTCGCAGTATCTGATGGTGTAAGTCTAAGGTTATGTGTAATCTGATGAGGGTGCACATTCTGTGCTGTCTGATACTGATCTACAGGGGCTACAGTGGCTTTTAGCAGACAAAGAGTTAAGGTGGAAACCCGAAAACAAAAAGTCGGTGTAGGCAAGGATTGTAAATTTGAAGCAGGGCTACTGTTATCCTGTTACGTAATGTTACGTTATTCTTATCTTTTACAGCTGCGGACTATCGATTATGAATAGATTGTATGCGGTTTATGTTTGCCAAACTCCGGAACATCCCGAACCTTTACGTATAATATCGGTTAATTTCATCGATTTGTTGATATGCCAGACTGCTGATAAAGCATGTCCGTGAAAGTTGGCTATGTGTTACTAACCAGCATTTAAACCCTTTCTTTAATGTTTTCAAAAGCCTTCTATATGATCAGGGATCTTATATACGATCCCTGATATGATGTGACAGGTCAAGGACCGGTTTGAAAATGGCAAGGAAACGTGAAATTATAAACTGTCGCCAGAAAAATACTTTTGATACGGCATTAATATCTAAGAATGGAAAAAATGGCTGAAGAATGGAAAAAATAGCAAATGTACATTTTCTAATTTCAAATCTTAATCTTAGTGATAGTAAATCCATGGGAATAATCTCATAAAAATCAAATTCTAGTCTTTTATTAGATCTATAAGATACATAAAAAATCTTAGGGATTCTGTCATGATCAAACAACCCGGGTAAAAATTCGAGTTCATAATCATGTGGATACATGTTTATCATACACATAGCAGGGGGTCCGTTTGTCAATAAAACATTACGTAACACAGCAAAGATACCCGTGCGGCTTATCTAACAGTTAGACTCGGCCATCATCGGCAAAATCCGAGCTATTACGGAAAAAGAAAAAAATAGTATGGGGCATTAAAAAACTGTAAAAAGGACCAAAAGTTTATTTTTTTAAACGACTCAAACTTATACCAATTTAAAGAGCAATGAATAAGCTTTATGACCTCACATGAGATAATTTTGACTTTTCAACAAAAAGAGAGGAAATTCAACAAATATGTCAGTTTTTATCTTCGGAAAAAGTATTTTTCCTCTTTATTCTATATAAACCATACCTATAATTTTAAAGTTAAAAAAGGACCAAAAGTTTCATTTACGAAATTTATAAAACTAAGTTCATTTGAAAGAGAATAAATTGAATTTTCTTACCTCACTTGAGATAATTTTCGTTTCTGAAAATTGATGAAGTTATAAGCGTTTATCTACCAAGGCCCTTCATAATTCTATGTAAAAAAAATACAGGTAAAAATGGGCTGATATCGATTTTTGTGGTATTTGTCGAAGACAATACCACTATGAGTTCAAGATTGAATTTTGAAGACCATGTATTGTGTTTTGTCCAAAGCCGAAGGAAATAAACCCAAATAAACGCAATTTTTCTCAAACAAATGAGTTTTTCGGTAACACTCATATATGTAATTGCAAATGGCATGTTAAAATACACTGGATGAAGCCATCGATAAAGGAAATACTAATTTTTTATTGAAAATAGCTTCACTCATAGCCTTCTATTGGCGCAGTGATACTAAATTTGTCTACTGATCGCTTGGTCCTGGGCTTTTTCGTTCCAAAACCAGTTCGTCCCATGGCTTGTTCATCCCATGTTTGCGCGCTACTCCATTTGATTCGGAATGAATATCTATATATCGAAATAATTGATTGTAATGTTGGGAATTAAACGTTAACCACCAAAGATATTTTAAAACCATGCTTTTTAGGTACAAACTTAAGGTTGCCCAACTGTAATGGGATCGTGAAACACCGGCCAATGTCGGTCAATATCGGTATTTTACGTACAACAATCAGACTGCATCGGTAAGCTACGGCAGGGATCGTATATACGATCCCTGGCTACGGAGAACTGTCGGGCATTCACGTCAACTGCTGGACATTGCATGATTAAACTATTTATCGCCTTTTTTTAAATATAAAATGATACTTTATTAATGGCCGTATTCGACTGGAGCTTTTTGTTAAGGACGAAAAGTGGGCGGAGTCAGATGCGCAAAAGTAAAAAAATACTTAACGGAAATTAAGCAGTCGAATAGACCGCGCCGGTGACAGACTTGGTTTTCTGTACGGTGACGCACTAAGAGTATCCCGACGAAAATGCTCTTAAACAAAAAAAGAAAAATTAAAGCCGTTTTTTCATTTGTGGAGACTGAAGATTCCGATTTTTCAACAGAAAATAGTGACAGTGACGAGGAAGCGTGTTTTTTACTGTTTTCAAAAAGGTATATGCATTTGGAACGTGAATAATCCAATAGGTAAACAGATTTTGTGACAAAATAGTAATTCTCTGCAGTTCAAGGCCAGAATTTGGTAAATTCCGCTAATTTTGGGACGATTTCTATGTTATTAAAGTTTGTGACCCTTCATACTTGTTGCATTTGTATGCACATTTGACTTTGGCCTAGTTTGGTTTTGGTGCTCCGAAATATTCATCACCCAGTAACGACAACCCCCAATTGGGACGTTGAACAATGGTGCATAGTACACTTTTTTACAAAAAAGTGAAAAAAAAAACTGAGCAAGATTTGAAAACTGGGTCAATATCAATAATAACTTTTCAAAGCAAATTATATAAGTTGGTAAATCATACGTACTGATGTTACATATTGTAAATGGTATATAAATTTACATGCCATAAGGTTTATTTTGACTGTTAAAGTACTCAATACATTTCTGTTTGCTTTTTCAGGAGACCTAGGATACGTCATCGTCAGAAGGGCTATACAGCAAATGTAGTATCGGCCTTCCGGTTGGATGAATTTCGGACATTCTTCAGAGTAAGCCGATTGACCGCTCAGTGTCTCAAAGAACATATTGTTGAAATTTGTTTAGCAGAAGACATCCAAGGTATTCTGTGCAGACATTCAAGTGGTGGTTCTCCACAGAAGCCACTAGAGGACAGACTTCTCATGATGCTATGGTACTTGGCAAGTCTAGACAAGTATGCTTCCATAGCGGATAGGTTTGGCTTGTCTGAAAGTACTGCTTGTTGTGCAGTACGAAATTTGCTGCAGTTCATTGAACAGAATTTGTGTCCAAGGATTATTCAGTGGCCAACAGAAGATGAAAAACTTGAAATAAGTCACATGTATGAAAACCTAAAGCAGTTTCCTGGTGTTGTGGGTATGATCGACGGGTCCCATATTCAAATTAAAAGGCCTGCAGAAAGAGGCATAGATTATTATAACAGAAACAACTACTATTCAGTTATTTTACAAGGGGTAGTTCGTGAAGATTTGCGATTTATTGATGTATTTGCAGGTTTTCCAGGAAAGGTACATGACGCCAGAGTATTTCGAGAATCTGCTTTATATTTGAAGGGTGCTAACAACTGTGGAGAAGGGAGACACATTTTAGGAGATTCAGCCTATCCCAATCTTCCATGGCTTTTAACTCCATTTAGGGACAATGGGCATCTAACTGCTGCTCAGAAAAATTACAACAAAGTCCATAGCAGTATAAGAAGTAATGTTGAACGCGCTTTTGGATTGCTAAAAGCAAGATTTGTTCGATTGCAAGATATTGATCAACGGGACATTAAATCAGTTGTCAGAACAGTAATAGCTGCTTGTGTGATGCATAATATTTGCATCTTGAATCATGATGAGCTTGATGAAATGTTGACATTCCAAGAAGTACAACAAAACAATATGGATTTGCAAGACTTTGAGGAAAATGAAATGGAGTGTGGTGCAAGAAAGAGGCTTGATATTGCTAGGAGACTAGCGGTTCCACAAACTTTACGTTAAAAAAAGATAGCAAAGCAAATAGGTACAATGATTAGCTTGCGTGTGAAGTTTAAACAACCTGTCCAGAGTTTATAGTTCTACTGGCCTAAGGCCAGAAGGCATTGAAAGGCCATTAGTATCCGTGCACATTGCTTTAAAGCAATCAGCCACCCCTATACTTGTAATTATTGCAACATATTGCTCTGTAAACTGTTTCTTTTTAGCACTAAAATAGATGAGAATTACATTGTATTTGAGTCCTATATTACTGCCAGCATGTTTCTCGTGTTAAAGTAACAATGTTGGGTAAAATTAAACCAATTAGTGTAAAAAATGCTGGTATATTGACCCGAACCAATCAAAAGTTTGGCAGTTATTATGAGTGACAATCAGTTAAAGTACGGTCGGTCCAAGTTCCAGTCACTACTAGAATAACCAAGTCTAGTCTAGACTTGGCAATTCTAATTTTCACACTGACTGTTATAGCATTGACTTCAGCTTGGGTCGACAGTTTAGAGCCCTACCTAGTACTGGTGAAACCCAGGATGCGCATGAATATGTGAACTTTCACTGTGAAATGACTGAAATAATGTTGAAAACTGGAAAACACTAATCATTCAATCAATCGGTTGAACCCCACTACAATCCATGACCATGTGAATAAATTGCCAGTATCTGATGGAGGGCCAAGCCCCAATAGCTCAGTCGGTAGCATCATAGCATGCAGGACTTGAGAACAGCAGGTCACAGGTTCGATCCCCGGCTTGGCCAATTTCTTTCCGAGGACTGATGATAGTCATTGCGACAGGATTCACTCCCCTCACCGCTGACCATTGTTTTGATGATGCCTATGTGGGAAAGCAGCCAGTGGCTTTGAAAGAATATTGTTTTGAAATGTTGAAAATGGCATTAAACACCATTCAATCAATCAATCAATCTCATGGAGGATGGGGGTCTAGGTCTGGTTGTCGTTCCCTGGAATAATGGTCTGGTAAACTGCCCATCTAATATAATAGAAATAATGTTGAAATTGGGCATTAAACCGACAAATAGAAAGCAAACAATTGGTAGAAAATTTTCCTCCAATTCAGTCAGGTGATACATGTAACTTATTCAAATGGGAAGGCTGCAAGTTGTTTGCAGTAACACTTTTGAATTACCTTAGTATATCCTTTGCAATTGTAAAAGGGTTAAGAGGGTGTAAAACAAATCAAAACCCCTATGGATATGAACAACATGTTTGAATTTTTTACATTTTATTTCAAAAATTGCTTTTTTCTAACTTAATACATATACAAAACATGATATCTTCTTCTTGAGAAATGTAAATTTTAATTAAAATAATGTACATGAGCTTTCGACGGTACAACCGCCTTCTTCTGATGTGATCCTGTGATATCACAGGATCACACTAGAAGAAGGCAGTTGTACTGTCGAAAGCTCGTGTACATTAATACATATAGAATATCTTTTCACATTTGTGTGACAAATGCCCCCAACACACATACTGCATACAAGCTACATGTGCAACAGTCATTTAACAACATGTACTTGTTACTGTTAGGACAGCATGTGTTGATCATGGCCATTGACATTTGCGTGAAGTTTTGCTAAAATTCCCTCAGCACTTTAGAAGGTATGGCTGACACACGATTATGTGACAGACTGAGGAAGGCTGTAATATGCTGCCGGGGCAATAAAAACTCTTTAACCTTTTCCACATAACAAAATTTTTGACTGGTCTTAATTGAAAGGGTTTGCAGATGACAAATCAAATAAATTGATGATTTCTGTCTTTCATAGGCCAGAAAACATTGTGGGAAAAGGAGAAAATGCTGGTTACCAGCATTTTCTCCTTTTGCCACAATGTTTTCAAAAGCCTGTCTCTCAAAGGCGTCGAAAGTCATCATTGTGTGGTGAAGGGATACAAGTGCTTAACGTAATAAACTCAAAAGAGTGAAACACGAATGCCCAAACTTTGAGCCTTTAATTAACTCTTTACCACGCAATCCCAAGTCTTTACAACCGGGGAAGTTGACGTTTGAAAACATGGGAAAAGGAAAGATGCTGGTAACCAGCATTTTCTCTTCTTCCCACAATGTTTTCTATCCTTCCAAAGACAATTTCGACTTATGTGCCACATTTAATTTGTTGTCTGCAAATGCTTTCAATCTGGACCATTCTAAAATTTTCGTGTGGTTAAGGGTTAAGTAAAAGCAATACATGTAGGCTAACAGAAATGATGAAATCATAGTAAATTCTGACCACAGTTGAAAAGAATTCACAGATCTTTCTGATAAGTGATGAAAACTAAAACTATCACGAAGGGGATAGATACCCCACCCTGTAGTCTGAGGAACATACATGTACTAAACTGTGTACAAAATATTGCAAACGAACCTGAAGAATCCAAGATTTTTCATGGGAACTATCAGCTCTTAGTCATAAACCCTAATTCTCTTCTGTTAGAGTGCAAACAGTCAACCCATATGTCACATTTTAAAGTTTTCATATATATAAAAGTATTTATTGACTTGGAACACAATCCTACCCTTTAAATAATCTTAGAAAAAATAGTTAACCCTTTACTAAACAATCCTGGGTTTTAATGATCCTGAAGGAAGGAGCTTTTGAAAACATTTTGGGAAAAGGAGAAAATGCTGGTAACCAGCAGTTTCTCCCTCTCTTTTTTACCCTATCAGAGAACATCAGCTCATTTCTATCAAGTTTGAAATTGTCTACTGCAGATGCTTTAAAATTCACAGAGTCAAATATTTGTCATTTGCGAAAGGGTTAAGTTAGTTTTGTCTATAAAATTTCTGGGATTTTTTTGTTATATTCTACCATCCGTCATGGGCTATGGTTGGAAACAAAACAGGACACAAACAATTCTAAAATTTGGAAGCTTTGATCTGGGCTTGAACCTATGCTGGCAACGTTGGCTGCATGAATTGTTGAATTAAATTGGGAAAAAATTAAAGAAGAATTTCTCAAATTTGATATTTGGGAATCAAGCCAAGTTTTATACCGCTTGAGTACTTACAGAAATAATAAATCCCAGCAAAATTAAAGGGAATAGGGCTTTTGAAGCCCCTGAAAGAGAAGCCTTTTGAAAACTTAATGGGAAAAGGAGAAAATGCTGGTAACCAGCATATTCTCCTTTTCCCACACTATTTTCTACTCTTTGAATGGAAAATTTCATGTTTTCATTTGTCGTCTGCAAATGCTTTCAATTTTGAATAGCCTTAAATTTTGTCATGTGGTAAAGGGTTAATCTTTCAAAACAGAAATAAGTTCCCTCAATAAACTGTTTCTTTCCTTTTCTTGCTCATCTTTCTTTTTCATTGCTTCTGCTCTCTCCTTTCTTCTTCTTTCCTCTTTTTCCTTCAGATACATTAATAACTGACTTTCTTGGCTCTCAGCAGTTTTCCTCTTACTATTAGTCTTTGTTGCAAGTCTATCAGCTGATAAAACATCAGAAGATACCTTATCTTGGGATTCACTTGTTTCACTTGCTGATGAATCATTTGTGGGACTTTGAGACCGGGCAGTGTAGAACTTTGTTTTTTTTTTCTCAGTGGAAGTACTAGAATCAGACAAATATACAGGGTAAACATCATGTCTTTTTTTCACTATCTCCTCAATTTCCTGGAAGTACTGAAATGTTTTTCTTTTTCTACCTGTCAAACTATTATTTCTTCGGATTTCCTTATGGGAATGCAGCAAATTTCGCCATTTGCTTTCAACTGTTTGTTGTTGGTGCATATATCCCCTTTTATGCATCTCTTCTGTTATCTTTTTCCATATATCTTTCTTTTTTTGTAGTGGGTCCTCAAGGTCTTCTCCATTTTCTTTGTACAAGCTGATAAGGTAAAGGATAGCTTCACGTGACCAACCCGAAGGATTTTCAGCTTCCTGCCGGCCCTCATTCTCCCCTAAATTACAAACAAATGTCAATTGTTTCCTGTTTATCAAACATTTTAATACTACAAAACAACCATGTGCAGTGTTGTATACTACCATCTTATGTCTTTCACTACTAAAGAAATAACATTTTTCAGGGGCAAAAATACAGTTCCACTGTGTGAACACAGTAATATGTTTATAAGGTAGAATAAAGTAGTTGACAGACACCTAACTTTTCATTCTAAAGTGTCAGTACAATAAGACCAGGACCAGTGATTTCAAAACTCTGATCATTGGTGACATATTTACTTTGAAACAAAGAGTGGAAATATTTTGTCACATCATTTCAGCTAAGATGAATGCTTTATTTTCGAATTTCATTTGCATAAAATACTGTTTGAGAGTCAAATAGCTTGGAACCAGACCAGGTGCACACACCTGGTAAACAGTTTAAATCCTGACTAGTTACTCAGCATCTGGTCTTGTTCTATACACTTAATTTTAACCATTCCCCAAACAATCCCGGGTTTTCATGACCCTGAGAAAGAAGCCTTTTCAAAACATTGTGAGAAAAGGAGAAAATGCTGGTAACCAGCATTTTCTCCTTTTCCCACAATGTTTTCTACCCTTCCAGAAACCAATTTCAATTTTTGAGTCACGTTAATTTTGTTGTCTGCAGACGCTTTCAATTTGGATGAGTCTGAAATTTTGTCATTTGGTAAAGGGTTAATTGAAATTTGATACTCCATTAATTTAAGTGAAAAGAGAAATTCTGATTTCATGAAGGAATCTTCCCATCACTTTTTTTTTCAGAATGTTGTGGTAAACTTTGATTGAATTTATCCTGATTATTTTCTTTGTCTTTTAAAACGATTTTACCTTGTTTTTCAAAGCCCTCAGGTTGAATCAGTGTATTTGACTGTATGGCATTCCTTCTTATTTCTTCCATTAATGTGACGTCTGAAAAAAAGGGGCAAATTATTAACTCTTTCCATACCATAGACAACGTGAGGTGTGTCTGTGGACAGTGTAGATCAAGATTAGACTGCACACAACCTGCAGTCTAATCTCTGATCTACACTGTCTAATAGCTTATTCTAAATACTGACTGAACTGTCTCTTCCTCTTGCAACTTAATTTCACTTGTTGAAAATTTGTAATTCATTTTCTTGTAGTGAAAGATTTAATGAGTTAAAATGGAACACTTTCAGTGATGTAGCAGTGAACCAGTAACCATAAATATGAAAAACATTGCACTTTTAATCTGGAAAAATGTGCATAAGATCATGCTTGTGTAACAAATCTGCAAAGAATAGACCTATATCCTACATATCCAAAACATAATATACCTTTCACACATCATTTAAATCATGTTTGCCAGGAAGCAATGCTAGATGGCTGTCACAAATATAGGGTTTACACCTATTTCTATTTCTTAAAATGTCTAAAATAAATGTTCTGACATTTTCATACTTCCTTTTCTGCACAAACTGACATTTAAAGTCAAGCAGATTTTTTTTTAAATTTGATTTTCTATTGATTTGTATAATTTTCAAAGAAAGAGTCGCAGAATGCCATCAAATTTTGGTCAGTATACAAAATTTTAACAAAAATGGCAGAACTTTTTTTTTTCTTCTCATTCATGAAGGTGTGCTGACATTAGATCTATACAAACCTCCAGCTTCTAGCTTTTTGATTGTTTGTAGGTCAAGTGTGACTTGTAAAACAAGTCCATCTGTGTACTTTAGCTGTGTGGTTTGCCAATACCTGAAAATAAAATGAGGCTTATTCATTATTCAATTTTTTCCAACATTTAATTACTTAAATGAAAAATGGAGGAATTGCTTGTTATGAGCTCAGAAGCAAAAGACTGCTTTGATCTGATGATGCAAACCGAATAAAAAACATTTTGCCTATTATGATAACATTTGGATGGTGTCAGGATAAATTCATGCAAAATTTGATTAATAACTAATTAATAGCTCCGCAACTATTTTAAAGGTTTAAAAATCTTGGGTAATAATCACAATTACAAATATATTTCAATGTTAGATTAACACAACTGTCAGCATTTTTTTCCTTTTCACACAATGTTTTCAGATGCTCTCTTCGACTTAAAATGCATGATTGGTAACTGTTCACCATGCAAATCTCAAGTTCTAACAACCCTGAGAAAGATGCCTTATGAAAACAATGTGGGAAAAAGAGAAAATGCTAGTTAAATAATAAACAGTATTTCTACCTCCTTTTCTCACAATGTTTTCTACTTCATAAAAGAAAAGCCATATTTACTTTTTTGTATACAGATTCTTTCTATTTAGTTGAGTCCAACATGTTGTCCTTTGGTAAAGGGTTAAAGGAGCTTGTATATATACTATAGGCCTATCGATCTTATGTGTTTAAATGGTGTTTATCATACCTGATACAAATGGCTTTATTGTACCCAACACCATTGAACGAATAAATTGACATATTCCACAAACGAATCATCAATAGCGTAACCAGTCTTTAAAATATCATTATCTTGATACATACATGGTTGATCTATATGATTATTGTAGATTTGCATCATAATTTCATTTTTATAAAATGTGCCAACCCCTTTACCTAACCCTCCTTTACATTTAGGTCTACTAGACGTCCGGCAACAAAATCGATATTGTGCTACAAACATCTTAAATCGTTATTGTGCTTTGATACCCTATTCATTTCACACAGTGTAAAATAAAAACCACCAGGCCCCCCCCCCCCCCCCAACTGTGCATGATATATCGTAAGAAAATGAAAATAGTCTATCATTAAATCAATTTGTGGGGTACGAGTTCTCTGGATTACTCTTATCCCGGGTACGAGTTCTCCAGAGAACTGGCACCCTTCAGATTACTGTATAGATCTAGTTCTCCAGCAACCGTCTAAATTTGTGTCGATCCAGCCTGAGGGCCTGTCCACATCTGCAGAGTACAACTATTTTGGCTAATTCTATGAGTTCACAGTACGAATTACAAATAAAAGTCAAACGGAAACGGCGAACGGAACAGAAATTTAATGCATACCCCTCATTTTCCTTACAGTTTGGTAGACCATCACTTGTACAGTAGACCGCCATGTTGGTCACGTGATTTATGCAACGGGGATATTTCTGCGTTGAGATTTTACGTAATGCGGTGACGTCACGATCTTAACACAATGCCAGTCAAATAGAAATTTATAAGAAACAGAAAAACGTTATTCAACGATTCGCCCAGTCGAATACGTCCAATGTCTCTCGTCTGTAAACTAACATTGGTAATAGCTCAGAAATGCGGTAGGCCTACTTTAGAAGCTTTCGGATATGGGTTCCCGTAAGCAAGCAAGGTATACTAGTAGAACCATTCAAGAAAACAGAATTCATATTGAGTACAGTAGTCACCAGCCAGACTTCGACAATGGCTCTGTTGAGTGTTATACAAAAGGCACGTGAAAAGATGAGCATAAAGACTACTAGTTATCACTTTGTCAAGTAATTATTTTACTATTTGTTACATCAGGGATCAAATATACGATCCCAGGTTACATGTAAAAATGTAAATTCGCTTTGTAGATCTATATGATTGTTCTTCACCTGAAAGAGGATGAGGCATTTAAGAAAACAATTTAAGAGTTGTAGGCATACTAATTTTTCTGAATTTGTACCCCCATTTTTTTTTTTTTTTTTTTATACCCCCATTTTTCAATGGTAGGGGGTACAAAACCTCCAAATAAAAATTTCAGTGGGAACACTGATGACCCTAGTCTCCAAAACATATTGGGCAGCATTCACAGCTTTAAATTCTAAAAGCTGAATCAGGCCCTTGTAAATTGCAGATACTCCTCAGAATTCCATCAACTTCTTGTTTGTTACTGTCAAATGTTTATATGAATTTTAAAATGTTCTACAACATACCAAATCAAAAAACCTGCCAGCTAAAGTTAGAAATGGCGACAAAACCTTTTCTATAAAAAAAAAAAAAATGGAATTTGGGTGGGAAAAAAAAACCCACAGAAAACGTTGAGGGAAGAGCAGAAATTGCTTGTAAAAAGCAACCTCTCAGCTTGCCAACAATATTTTCACAAGTATAAGCAATTAAAGAATTTCTTGGCAGACTGCTGGATCCTATATAATTTGTAATTTTCATTGTTTTTATGACTAGAGACTGTGAAGTTTCAAATTATTTCATTATACAGTAGGTATAACTTTAATACATGGTAAAGCAATGAACTGTATTCCTATGAAACATTTTTTTTTACAGTCATGATTGATAGCCTGGTTGGACTTTACAGAGTTAACAACTTTCTGGCTGCTTTTTGAAGCCGATTAGTGATGCAAATCTAACAAATATGGAAGAGCGATCTGGAGAAGCAATTGAATTACTGGCTGTGGAAACCACCCAACTAGCTGCTAAGCAGGCATACATAAGAAAAATACAGTAGGTTTTACATTTTTAAGCCTTTTTTTTTTTAATGAAAATAATAATTAATGCTGTCTCCTACAGAAACAGATAGGGAGGCAAAATGAAATTGAAATTCAAAATGATCAGCTATGCTTTGATTTTTGGCTATAAGAAATTATTAGGTTGATTTTTCTAAACCCTTGAATGGTGTAATTAGGAGCATGCTGCATATTTAAACCCTTTACCACACAATTCCATGTTTTAGGGACCTAGAGGAAGAAGCCTTCTTAAAATGCCATGGTAAAGGGAGAAGATGCTGGTTACCAGCATTTTCTCCTTTTTTCTACAATGGTTTTTACCCATTCGAAAGCAAATCGTTATTTGAGCCAAGTTTAATTTTTTTGTCTGCAAATGCTTTGAATTTGGAAAAGGCAAAAAATTTATCATCTGGTACAGGGTTAACTATTGCTTGATGCCAGGGGCACATTTTTTTCCTGATCTTGCCATGCATTTTGAAAATCTTCCAGTTTCGCGTTTGTACATATATGTCTATATTTTGGTTTTTGACTATCAGAAATGTCTTGTCAAAATTGAAAGCATTTGCAGACGACAATTTAAATATGGCTTATTTAAGGTAATATTTGCATAAAATTGTGTCAACTCTTGGTTGTAAACACCTATTGACAGTGCTACTATTATCAAGTAACTCTGTGTCTGTACTAGTTGAAAATAAGTTTTGCCTTCTGTGCAATATCTGCAGGACATATGAATCAGTTTTGAAATGCCATAGGCTGATGATGTTACCTTTCATGGTATTTAAGTATTGTGGGAAAAAAGAGAAAGTGTCTTGCAGAGCAAATTCCTGCTTTTTCCACAATTTTTTTAAAGTCATTTATATCAGGTATGCTTAAAGACAATGATTCTATGCAACTAGGGACATAACCTCTATTCTGAATATGTTGACCTTTCACATTAAGATGTGAAATCCTTTTTACTGTGCCAAAATGACCTTTCTGGACAATCAGAACTGTAATTTTGGTATTCAAATATTTTTTTTGAGTTAGACAAAGGGACACAGATCTGAAGCTCATGTTAAAGCATTGTGGAAAAGATAGCATACTATCCTACCTGCTTTGACTTCTTTTTCCACAATTTCAATATCTTTTTGTTGAGAATTTAATGCATAAAATCTGTATTAGAATGATTAGAATGAAACGGACAACCTTTTTTTTCTTTTTTTTTTTGTTTCAAATTTAATATTGCTCACTTCATTTAACCTGATCTTGACCTTTATGCTGAATATAGAAGTAGGTATATAAATAGAACTCTGACTATTTTTCGGATAGTTATTTATACACGGGATGGTATACAGGTAAGCAATTTAACCCTTAGCCTACAAAGCGCGACTTTAGGAGCTATTGGGATCAGCATGGATCAAGATCAGACTCACTGCACAGAAAGTGCAGTCTGATCTTGGATCTACACTATCCAGTGAGGAAATATTTCTCCCAGAAATAACTTTGAAGTTTCAATATTTCCTTTTTTTTACTATTGACTGGAAAGTTTTCAACCAACATATTCAGTAGGTTGAGGGTTAATTGGCTTAAACTGTGCGTTACCATTCCGGACATATGCTGAGCGATGCCGAGGATAAAAATAGAATATTAATCTATTAAATGATTTTGAACAGGGTCAGGTTAAACGAAGTAGATAATAACTAGCATTTTATTTCAAATTATGAAAATCATTAATATCACATACACTCGGTGATTAATCTGGCAATGTGTCACCAAGTGGCATAAACACACAGAGAGATAAATAATTATATATGGCCCATGCTCTATGAAAAAGGGACTTAATGCATCTCTGTGATGATCTATTATACCAAGCAAGGCATCATATGATTATGGGTCTATAAACTCCATTTTGTCTAACAACCAACTGAATCATGAGGTAGACTGGTCCATGGACATACAGAAAATCTTCAAACGGCAAACATTGTGGGCCCATGTAAGCCTGGGCGGACCGCACAGGCTGACTTGGGTCAATTCTTTTTGTAGTTGCAGCTCCCTTTTCATCGAGCATGGCTCAATTATATATACACATTCACAGGTATTGGTTATGAGCAACATGTGGATACCAAACAGATTCCAGCTGCTATTCAACGTGGCAATTTCAAACCTGTCCATATATCTGGAAATCCAGTTCTTGAAGAAACAGTTTCAAAAGTGTCTCTGTATTTTGATAAACTGTAACTTTTGATTTTTTTTATGTTTTTCAGACAATGTTTATGTGTTTTTTGTCATGTTACAATCATTTTGTCATAAGTATTTTAGATTTTCCTGAAATAGATATGCATTAGAACATTCAGTATTGGATAGGCTTGAAAACATTTGAAAAAAGGGGAAAATGTAGGTACTGGGCAACTATCCTTTTCCCTCAATCTTTTTGAAATGTTAACTGCTACAGAGCTGTTGAAATACCTGTTTGTTTGGAAAAGGTTGATATGGTTTAGAAACAGGATCAGGCTAAAAAGATCATACAAGGATCAGACTAAAAAGATGTGCAGAATGCTTTTTGTGGAATAGTATGTTTTATTAGTTTAAACATATTTTATTGCCATTTTTGGTACAAAATCATATTTATAACGTACAAACACAGAACTATTTGGCAAAGGGGTTTGACCACAAGTTCTAACAACTTAAGTTCGGCCATTCCCTTGTGTTTCTGTTTTATTAATATTTATTGATGGTACTATCTATATTCCGAAACATTTTTTAATTGTTGTCATATTATGAAATTATCCATTTGAAACAATACTTAGACTGCAATTAAGCATGGTTATTTTTCATATTTGTATACCCCACTTTTGTTGTATTTTACATTGTCGTAACTAGAGTGGGAAACATGGTAAAAAACATGCATTTGGTTGTCTGAGCAAATGGTTCTTTTTTCACAATGCTTTCATAAATGTTTCCAATTGGATATTGACTGTTTTCAGTCGTTTAATCTGTGGTTACCAGAGTATTCCAGTCATACTCCAGTGTGGTTCATTGGAGGCTTTGCTGTGCAAAAAGTGTTCATGAATGTTTGTGCGTAATACTTTAAAATTCTTTAACTCTTTACCAAATGACAAAATTTTGACTTTTCCAAATCCAAAGCATTTGCAGGTGACAAATTTGGCTCATTGAAAAAATTTGTTATTGGTATGGTGGTATTGTGGGAAAATGAGGAAATTCTAATCACCAGAAATTTGATAACAGCAGGGTTCAATCTAGGCTGCGTTTTTGCGCCAATGGCGCGATTTTAAAGTCCTTGGCCCATTTTTGAAACTCCAGTGCGCCGGATCGGCGCAAAATCCAAAGCATTGGCGCTTTTCCAATTCCGTTGTGCGCCGCCATTAACTTTTTTTTAGTATAGTTTTTAGCGACTCAGTGTTAGAAGACGCTTTCCGCAGTACTGAAATTTGACTGCAAAGCATCGCAGCAACACGGAGAGCGTTACTGGTGTTCGGATATTCACGGCACATGAACGAGCGCGATGGAAACCAGCTTTTGAAAACATGTCTGCAACGCAAACACAGAAACGAGTCGGTGATTTCTTTTCTGGCGGAAATTCCGCCAAACAAGCGAAAACGCAGCAATCGGGTGAAACTAATGGTGAAAAACAATCAGCTGATGGAAAAGCTGGGAAATCGTAAGCAAAAAAATTTCAAACTGAGTGACTACAAAAGCCTCAATTTCACTGGCTTCGTTACGACGATGCAAAAAAAATTGTAATACAAGTCACTTGTATAATACAGCAATCATTTAAAACAAATGATTTTTAGTGTTGTTACATAAATTGACCTCTTAACAACTCAATCACTATCCCCATACACAATTAAGCAATAAATTATCTGGATTTACTTCCTTTATATGGTAAGTCAGTAATAATTGAGCTTTTAAAATGCCAAGATCCTGGTTATTTGGTTGTTAAAAAGTGCTGGCCCATCTCATAATACTGGTGGCCCCTTTTTAAAATATTGATGGGCCACTGGCCCATTCTGACAAAATTCTAGATGGAACCCTGAACAGCATTTTCTCCTCTTCCCTCATTTTCAAATGCCTTTTTCTCAGGGTTGTTAAAACACCAGATTGTTTGGTAAAGGGTTCTTTAACATGGCTTTGTGACTTGACCACTAACTCTTTACCACATGACACAATTTTATATTGGTCCAAATTGAAAGCTTTTGCAGACCACAAATTAAATGTGGCTTGAATGATTAGATTTCAGTTTGAAAGGTAAGAAAACATAGTGGGAAAAGTAGAAAATGTGGTTACCTGCATTTTCTACTCTTCCCACTATGTTTTCAAAAATTCTTGTTGTGTGGTAATTGGTTAAGCTACAGTAGCAAGCCCCCAGGATTCATTATGAAGATTTATGCAAAGTCTTTTGAAAATTCTCAGATGGTGGAACTACAGCTTTAATTAGACTCTTGACATTTGACCTCCTAGTGTGACTTTGACTGGGTGTGAAAAAAATGCTTGTTTCATCTTGTTGTTAATCTTAAGGCTAGTTTCTGCTCTTTGCCAGTAATTGATTTCTCTGTGCCTTATTATTACATGTACTAGGAACTTTCAGCCTGCAATTTATAAGCAAAAATGTTTGTCTCAGTTGAGAGTTATCTGCCCGTATTTACTTTTGCCTACTATGTGTGCTAGGAAATCAACTCAGCTTTGCATTGGTGTCTTGTTTAAAGCTTTATGCAGGTTTATAGATATTATGCATGAAGATTTATGATGTTAAAAGGTCTAAAAAACCATTTTACTATGTATTTCTTCTCAGCAATTTCAATATGCATCTTTCTTGACCGACATGCTCGTGTACCACAGTAAAATTAACAAAATCTTGTCATTTAATTGGTTTAAATTGTAAATCTAAATCTCTAAGCACTAATTAAGATTAATTTATCAATAAGTAGTTCACAGAGATAGGAAGTGGTGTGTTTTGAACTTAAGAAAGAATTGAAGATCATTGATTTTAAGTAATGTTTTTTGTATATTTTTATGGAAACGTCAAAATAGTGGTGTGTATGTTCAAAATCAAATATTTTCAGTTACGTGCGGTGAAAGATGCTGAAAATCACATATGTTGTTCCAGATAGGTTTTAGAAAAAACCTGTGTATGGTTTATCCTTGCCCCATTCATTAAAGTATGATATTTCTGAAAATAACTTGGAGGGTTTGTCTCAGAAAAATGGAAAAAATAAAGAAAATCCTGTTACACTTCGTGTTAGTTTTGTCATATTTTCTCTGATTTTTATAATTTACAAGAAAATTATTAGTACTCCTGAAAGAATATTATGTGCTGAGTCTTCTAGTACCAAATTTGATACAAAATACCATAAATTTGAAAAAAATATTTACATTTTAATTCCTTAGGGGTGGTGTCAATTTTGTTGCGGAGTCTGGAATTGGGGTGGATTTTCAAAAATTCGTATAACTTTACTTTTTATTGGGCAATGTTTCTGATTTTTCATATTTAAGACACTAAGACAATAACAAATAAGTTAATAATTATGATTTTCTTCCCTTCATTTTGACATATTGCCCATTACAGTTGGGCAACCTTAATTTTATTCCATATATTCACATGGTTTCTAGCTCTATTGCCGAGCCCTGGTAGCTCAGTCGGTAACCTACAGGACTTGAGAACAGGGGGTCATGAGTTTGATCCCCGGCTTGGCCAATTTCTTTCCGAGGATTGACGATAGTCATTGTCACAGGATTCATTCCTCTCTCACCGCTGATCGTTGTTTCGACAATGGTTATGTGGGAAAGCAACCAGTGGCTTGAAAAGAATATTGTGCGGAGTACTGGTAACAGAAAACCCAGGAAAGCATGGATAGGTGCACTGGCCGCCGCGATATAACTGAAATAATGTTGAAAAAAAACGGCGTTAAACACCATACAATCAATCAATCTTTCTCTATCCGTCATGCATCCTACTGTCAAGGGACATTACTCCTGACTACTCCTAATGATCAAAGGGAGACCACCAATACACAAATAATCCTATCTTTGTCATGAGTACTCTCCCTTCAACAAAAAAGGTATTCATTTGCTTAGTAGGTCGACTTTCAAGCCAAAATTTGAGTATAATTTCTCCCTTTCTTTTTTTCAAATTATTAATTCCACCCAATGGCTTCCTTGACAAATACCACATCAGCGTTTTCAACGCTTTGATTACATGTCCGCGAAAGTTGGCTATAGGTGGATAGGAGAGCTGGCCGCCGCGATATAACTGACATAATGTTGAAAAATGCGTAAAACACCAGATCAAAAGAAAATGACTGTCGCACTTAAATATCACGTAAAATATGGAATCACCCTGCAATCTTTCAATCGTTGAAATACGCTGTTTTACGGGGAAAACCCACAATTCCGTTTATCCAAAACGCAACCACATGCTTGAAAATCAAACTTACTTGCTTAGATATGCGTCTAACACAATGATTTAAATGGTATAAATTGCATTTTTATGAACGATAAAAAACAGTGAGAGAGTTCCAGGGAGTAAAGAACGCAGCCGACAATGTTCATGCGGATATTATCGGTCAGATACCCAATAATGCATATAACTTGTCAAACTGGTATTTTTAGAAATACCATGTTTATTTCATTATATTGTTAGAAAAAGCTGTATTTTAATTAAAAGTTTCCAAATAGATTGAAATGTCGGAAAATATATGAGCCATGCTTTGTGAAAAGGGGGCTTAATGCATTTTGAAAAGTATCGACCCATCATGTCCGCGCAGGCTGACATGGGCCGAAACTTTTCGCTATCTTTAAATTTCTGTATATCAAAGGACCATTCTACCCCATGATTCAGTCGGTTGTTTGAAAAAAGAAAAGGATTTTATGGTTCCATAATTATGTGATGAGTTGCTTGGTATCATGCATCGCGGGATGCATTAAGCCCCCTATTGTCAGAGCAAGGCTCACACACACACACACGCACGCACGCACGCACACACACACACACACACACACACATACATATGGGAGTATATATGAGTAAGATTTATTGCCAACCAATTTCGCTAAAGCTCATCAGGGCAACAATAAATCACGTAGCAATGTCGCGTTGCTAGACACATAACACAATAGTTGATGACGTCATGGCTTAATGTTCAATTTAGTGTTGTTACCTTCAATAATGTAATCACACAGTCCACACCGTGGTTCTCCACACTTTTTAACGCAAGCGGCGGTGTCTTGACTGAACTCCGACCGTGTAATAAGGTGTTTAAGATTCGGGAGCTGTCTTTTTCATTTTATGATTTTAGTGTCTGTAACTACACTATTCATTTTTTCATCCCCGCTTAGAATAGTCAAGTTAGATCTCAGTAATCCGCATAGTTCACTGTTTTTAGGATTATGGGTGGATACGAACGGTATGATAGGTTTTTTCAGTCTTTTCTTTAACTGTTAAAAGACTGTTTCTTGGAATTTGTAATGCTTATATAAATTCTGTTTTTATCACCTGAATTGGATAGTTTCTGTCAACGATGAAGCTAATTCTTTTAGACGGGAATTACGAACACTTATACCAGAAACAATGGTGCATATTCTACGAGCCAAAGAAAATGGGATGTTAATTTTAGTATGTTTTGGATGGCATGACTTGAAATTTAAATACTGCTTAGAGTCTGTAGAGTTGAAATACATGACGGTGGATATAGAAGTATTTATTTTGATGACCATAACATCAAGAAAGGGTAACTGATAATCACTGGTTTGTATCTTAAACTAAGGCATAATATCTTTATGAAGAGAATTTAGGGTCGTAAAAAAAATAAACTAGATCTTAGTATCTTCCGATGATCTTTGCCAGAATATGAAACAGTCGTCTAAATATCTTCTCCATTGATCCCGTACGAATTTAGCAAATACGTTACCCTGTTCATGTTCTACTGTTTTGTAGAGAATTTCCTCTAAAAACCCAAGGACAAGAGTTGCATATGTAGGGGCCACTTTAGTTCCCAATGCTGTACCTTTGGTTTGGTTATAAAACGATGTATCAAATGAAAAATTGTTTTCAAGAACCCCCACGCTAATTACCAATGAACGCTTTTGCTAGACAGAGGTACCATCTCGGAGCCTGCAGACTATCCAACTCGTGAATTTACACCTTTATCGTCCCTCGCCGGAACCTACATACTGTTGGCAATGAACGCTTTTGCCGAACAGACGTACCAACTCGGAGCTTGCCTTCAACCAAACTCGTGAATTTCTACATTATCCTCCCTTATCGGGACCTTCACCCATTTAAATGCGTTTGACTTACAGAGAACTCGGGCCTGTTTTCCATTTTACACTTGAATTGTATGAAAAACATTGTTTGGAAAAGGAGCACAGGCAAATACTTCTTTGCCTGCCGTTTTCTGTTACTAAAGCCTTCATCCAGGTTACAAAAGCATGCCCTTGTTTGGTCAAGATTAATTGACCTCTCAAGTTACTCGTATTTTAATTAAAACTGTAATCATCCGGGATACATGTACATGTATTTGAGCCATGCTCCGGCATGAGGAGGCTTAAAGCATATCCGTGATGCATTATACCAGGCAAGTCATCACTTTCATATGGATCCATAAAATATACTTAGTCTAATTATCGACTGGATCTGGGGGTAGTACGGTCCTTGGACATGCAGAAAAGTTACTATGAGCAAAAAGTTTCGGCCCATGTCAGACTCTGCGGACTGCGCAGGCTGACATGGATCGATACTTTTTGCAGATGCATTAAGCCTCCTTTTCACAGAGCATGGCTCATTTATTTATGGACATCGCCACCTAAACAAATGTAAAACACGACTTTATCTCTTTACCAGAGACAAAATTTTAAACTTGTCCAAACTGAAAGCATTTGCAGATGCCATTTAAACTTCAGTAAAATGGCTGAATTTGCTTTTTAAAATACACAACACGTTGCGGGAAAAGGAGAAAATGTTGACCCACAATGTTTTCATAAGGCCCTGAGTGGTTAAAACTCTGCATTATTTGGTACAGGAATAAAAACATCTGCTGTATTTGTTTTTGGCCTTGATGTCTATGACTAAATATCCCGGGTGATTGCTTTTATTGTGACTAAGAGGTATCCCGAGATGATTAGCTATTAGTTTGACTGGAGAGGTCAATCATCGGAATAACCCAGACCTAACAAGCATGTACATGTACATAATACATGAGCAACACTCTGCGAAAAGGGGGTTTAATGCATCTCCGTGATACATTATACTAAACTGCTGGCAAGTCATCATATTATGGATCCATGAAATATATTTTGTCAAGCAAGCGACTGAATCATAAGGTAGAATAGTCCTTTGAAATGAAGAAAATTGCCCAATAGCAATAGGTTTCGACCCTGGTCGATAATTTTTGCATATGCAACAAACCATGGCTCATTTATTTGTGAAAGTGTTTTGGCAAGAGAAAGAAATGCCCCGAATGAGTAATATCTATGTTTTCCACAATGTTTTCAAATGGCATCTACTGCAACAATACAATTCATAATCTGCACGGGGTAACAAATAAATTATGCTTATAAAACATTTTATGCCCCTACTAGAAACAGCTTCTGACTAAGTGATAGAAATAGGAGAAATCTAATTACTTGTTACAAGCAAATTCTGATTTTCTGCTGTGTTTTCTGTTATCCTTTAACTCTTTACCACACGACAAAATTTTACCCTTGTTCAAATTAAAAGTTGTTGCAGATGACAAACTCTGGCTCAATTGATGAAGCCTGACTCTACAAAGGCAGAAAACATTGTGGGATAAAGAGAAAATGCTGGTTACCGGCATTTTTTTTCCTTTTTATACGCTCGTCGAAGACGGCACGTATTATGGGATCACCTATGGCGTACGGGCGGGCGTCCGGGCGGTGTCCAGTTCTTTGTCCGGAGCATAACTTTGTCATCTCCAGTCCGATTGACTTGAAACTTGGCATTTGTGTTTGTTGCAATAATACGGAGTGCAGCGTGAAAGAACCATAACTCTACCTCGTGCTGTCTTTGAGTTATTTCCCTTTGATAGTCATTTTTACAGCATTTTCTGCTTGTCATCTCTAGTCTGAACATCTCTAGACTTTGTCATCTCTAGTCTGAACATCTTCAAATTTGGTATGCATGATTGTTGAAAAATTACGGAGCGCAGTGCACAAGTACCATAACTCTTCCTAGCACGAATTTTGAGTTATTCCCCCTTTGATCTTCATTTTTATAGCATTTCTTGCTTGTCCGGAGCATAACTTTGTCATAGTAAGTAGGAATGACTTGAAATATGGTATGCTTATTTGTTGCAATATTTGGAAGTGCAGTGTGCAAGAATTGTAAATGTACCTTGTGTTGTCCTTGAGTTATTTCCCTTTGATAGTCATTTTTACAGCATTTAGTGCTTGTCCGGAATATAACTTTGTCATCTCAAGTCAGAACGACTTCAAACTTGGTATGCATGTTTGTTGCAATATTACGGAGTACAGTGCGCAAGAACAATAACTCTGCCTAGCGCGGATTTTGAGTAATTCAACTTTGATCTTCATTTTTACAGTATTTCTTGGTTGTCCGGAACGGAACTTTGTCACCTCAAGTCAAATTGACTTGAGACTTGGTAAACATGTTTGTTGCAGTTACAAAAAGTGCAATGCACTGGAGCCGTAACCTTACCTGATGCCTATTTGGAATTATTCCCTATTCATCATTTTTTTTTTTTTTTTTTTACAGCTTTTCATGCTTCTCTACAATATAACTTTGTCTTTTTATGTTGGAATGACCTGAAACTTTATATGCATGTTTCCTTAACATTAGAGGAGACATTCATGGCTATCTCAATCACTTACATGATTTCTGCTGCACTACTATTTTCCTCTACCTGCCCTTTACGATTATTATCACCCCTCGACAACTGGCGGTGGGACGGGCGTATCTTGCGACAATTTGCCGCTCTTGTTTCACAATGTTTTCCCAAGACTTCTTCTTTAAACTCTGGATTGTATGGTAAGGGGTCAAAGAGACATTTTCTTTTCATTGGCACACCTTTATAGTGGTAAAGGATATTTCCAAAAATACCCTTATGTAGTGATGTATAGCTTAAGGGTAGACTGCAAGAATCAGAAAAGTTAGATATTATTGAATGATAATTAATTTCAACTTCTTTATTTTAACTCTTGATCAAAATACATGTATACAATGTTTCAATAACCTTCATCAACACTGCATGTTTGATAAAGTAGGGGCCATATTCACCAACCTTTCCAGATTGTATTATTAATCTTGTTCTAGATTTAGAAAGTAAAACAACTTCTGATTGACTAAACCATTAGGTTTAGTCAATCAAAACTTGCATTACTTTCAAATTTAGAAAATTATTTAGAATAGTCAAGGAATGTTACTACAAATGGTTGGTGAAAACAGACACGAGACAAAATGGTGAATTGGCATTAAGTTAAATAGTCATTCACAAGAACAATATTTTTATAACTATATAATTTTATAAAGTCTTTATTTAAGATACACATGAGGCAATCAAAAGTGTCTACTTGACTGAAGTCACTGACACAAGGATTTTCATAAACATATTCAAACTTTTAGTTCCTGTCAACTTTCAGATTGTATAAAACAGCACACAATATCACACAAAACTACATCTAGGTTTCTTCAATGGACATTAGAGAGACATATTCTTTGTACTGTATAGAGTTTTTGTCTGGGTCTACAGCTGCTGATAGCATTTCTTCTAGCTCTTCCTGGTTAAATGGTTCTCCTGTGAAGTATGCACATACACAAAAATAGTTAGTTATGGAAAAATATTAATTTCATGCAAAATGCTTTAAGTATGGACTGACCCTGAAATTCGTTGCTTTGTAAGAGTTAAGTATTTGCTTGAATTATCTAAATTTTGGTTTCTCTGTACAAAAATTGTAATGCTCTGAAAATAGTCCATCACTCCAAAGACTTTTTGAAATGAAACAAGCATTTGTAGACAGTGGAAAAGCCCAAGTTATTGCAAACTAAAGGCTACATTATGATTTGTAACAATGAAGTATTTGAAAGAGTATATTTAAGATAAAAATTCATAATCTGTGCAGTCTGAGCTTGATCTAGGCATTCTGAAGACGGCATCTTGCTCCTGGAAAAATTTAACTTATCTAGCGCTAAACAAATGAAATGGACATTCTCGGTCAGTGCTAAACATATGAGCCATGCTCTATAAAAAGGGGGCTTAATGCTTCAGCAAAGAGTATCGACCCAGGTTAGCCTGCGCAGTCCACACAGTCTGACCTGGGCCAAACCTTCCTATTGGTAAATTTTCTGCATGTCAAAGGACCATAGATTTTGTGGATCCTTGATTAAGTAATGACTTGTCAGGTATAATGCATCATGGAGATGCATTAAGTCCCCTATTGCCAGAGCATAGCTCATATAGATATTGCAATTTTGAGGCTGTTTTTATCAGAATATCCTGCAAAGAAGTGAAAAGTATGGATCCAAGACCAGACTACATATTCTAGGTACATGAAGTCTGATCTCAATCTACACTGTCTATCTAGTAAACTAAATCTGGGTTCAGAAATCAAAATAAGGTCAGCAAGCTTTTACAACCCCAAGCAGACCTTACCTTCTTCTGTCATATACTTTGTGAGCTCCTCTTGTGTTAAATGGCCTTTTCCTTCACTGTCAAGAACTTGAAATGCCTTGAGTAACTGATCTTCTGGTGAAGGCTTGTACCTTAAAAAAAAAATTAAATAATTATATTTAAAATAGTTTATTTAAAAATGCACCCTTACAGCCAGAGAGTAGACAAACGCTGTTAAAACTTCACAATGTGTAGAATCTAGATAGCCGTGTAAATGTAGATAAAAAATTGATATCAGGTGTATGGGATAAAGAGACGCTAGGGATTTGTCTTCGATTTAAACCAGAAACTGTGGTTATTATGTCTATGGCTAGCCACAATAGAACAATCTGCATTTTCTATCTGTCGTAATCTGTGCAACCTTGCAACCGTCAGGGGCAACATTTGGAACGAAGGTACAAGAATGATTACAATTTCATAAAATAAAGATAAAATTGGTTACAAAACTGGATGAAAACGAGTAAAGATGCATCTTTAAATATACATGTATATCACTGGACTGCTGAAGAAATAATATAAAATGTCAAAGGTTAAAATGCTGGTATGTTCAGTGGGCTTAGCAAATTAAACAAGATACACACTGTCAGTAACTACAAACACGTCTGAAATTCAAATTTCTAGACTGATTTGGCCAGAATACATGTATATCTCACAAAATACTGGACTGCGTCAATAAAAAAAAATAGATTGCACATACTGTGCAAGCTGGTCTCCATCTACACTGTACAAAATAGTGACCCAAAATTTTGCTTAGGCTTTCAAGTTTGAGTATGGCTAAGCAACATTATCGTCATGATCAGAGACAGAGCAAATTCAAGATCAGACATTGTAGCCTGATCTTGCTTAAAACTGTCTGCTAAACATCCAATGTTGGCAAAACATCCAATGGTTTAGGAAGCCAGCATTAAGTAATCTGATGTTTTCTTTCAGTCATACTAACTTTTGTTCTCATACTAACTTTTGTTTGTACCTACCCAGTATCCATTACAATCTTCAAGCTTACAGAAATGACTCCTACAATATATCAAAGCCAACTTGACCTTTGTGTATTGATTTTAAAGTACAAAATGTTTAAGCAGTATCCAGGACAAAAGTATTTTTTCATGTTGCTCAGTAGAACTACACTGCACAAAAACAAAATACTTCATTGTATTAGAAGGCCTCTTTCCCATAATACAACATAAGAACAATAAATATAATCCTACAGTCAACTGAATGCTCAAAGGCTGAGATATGTTCAATATTACCAGTCCAAACCTTCCAAAATATTGAAAAACTACCTATGCCTATCAGCCATCGACCTTTGCTAAAACTCAATATCTTATTACATGTATTTGCAGAAGACGACTTTCATCATCAGCTTGTAAAGTGAAATTCAATATGAACTCATGTTAAATACTATAGATGAGCACAGGTGAAAACTTGGTGGCAAAAGTGAAAATTGCTTGTTAGAAGCAATGTCTTCTTTTACTATATGTTCAATGTTTTCATACCACATGGTCTCTTGTAAGATGCAAAAAGTGGTCGGCCAGAGGTATTGTGTCAAAAAGATTGACTTACCGCCTTTCCATCAGTACTTTAGTCATCATTGGTATGAACTTTTCAAAACGAATATATCCTGTAGGCTCTTCCTCTTCAATCTGAAAAACATAAGTACAGGTAGTTATTGTTTAACAGAATCACATACAAATGTGACTTTTTGAATACCTGCAATAGACAAAATTACATAACAAGCAAATTGCTCCTATTTGTTGATTCAAAGTGTGCAGGCCATTGGTCAGTGTTGAAATTTGAATGAGACAAGAGCAACTTTCTAGACAGGTGATTGGAAATTCTACATCTATCAAGTTTGAGTTTAAACAAAAAAAGAACCTAGCATGACACTTTTCATAAAAATATCAAAAATATATCTATACTCATTTTCAGTCAGCTTTTAACCCATTTCATCTTTATTTTATTAATCTATAATCATTCTTGTATCTTCATGTGAAATGTTGCCCCTGATACTTGCAAGGGTGCACAGCTAAAAAAATACATTCATTTTCTGGAGGCCCTAAAAGAAATCACTGTTGCCGTTTCCAAGTTTCCAACTTTAAATTGAAGACAAATCCTTTGAGTTTCTTTATCCCTTACACCATATATTTTGGTAATATATCAATGTTTAAAAAGCTGAAAAATTCTGAACCAATGTACACACTACAAAGTTATTACAACATTTTTTATCTCTCACTCTGGCTGTAAGGATGTATCTGTAAGTGAACAAGCAACAAAACTTTGGCCTTATCCATAATTGAAAGCATATGCAGATGACAAATTAAATGTTGCCAAAATGGGGTTTGTCCTGGAAAGGCTGGAAAATATTGTGGGAAAAGAGAAAATGCTTTTTACCAGCATTTTCTCCTTTTCCCACTATGTCTTTAAAAGCCTTCTTCCTCAAGGTCATTAAAAACTCTGGATTGTGTGATGAAGGATTGACAGATTATTACCTACCTCAGCCAGCATGTCATGTAGTTCAGCTTCACTGGGGCAACAACCTAGAGATCTGATGATAGTACCCACCTCTCTTAGAAAAGAAAAAAAAATACAAGGGTACCAACTTCTTCACAAATAAGATATTTGTAATCTTTTCTGTCATGTTTGGACCTTTTTGTTGGCATAGTATAAATGGTTGTGACAAATAAAGAAATTAATCAGAACAAGCAATTTGTCCCATTTTCAATCATATTTTGTTAATTGTACATCCACTAAAGATTTACAGGTAAAAATTTGATTTTCTTTCCCTTCAAAAATCTTTGCATAAGTATAGTTTAAAATGTAATAGGAATATTAACCTTAACCACATGGTTACCTGTTGAAAACAATTGGCAGCAGATGTCCTTATAAACATCCCAGTGGTTTTGATTTATCAACAATAGAGATGTTGTACATAAAAGCAGGTAAAAAAATTGCAGCAAATAAAAAAATGTTAACTACAAACATTTTCTCCTTTCATTTACAAAAGTGCTTGTTTCAAGTAAAAAATAGTAACCTTGGGTGATAATGTGTCAAACACAGTCAAACCTGTCTGAGAGACTGCTGGTTCTAAGCAACCAGCTACTCTAAGAGACCACTGTTATTGCTTCCACTTATCTTAATTAAACTTGTACTTAAAAGCCACCTCCTGTCAAAGACGACTTTCTTTGCTTCCCATCTATGGATTTTGAATTCAAGTTTGACTAAACATGTTACATATGTATTTACAGGCAGCTTCAAAAGCGTCCATGTAGAAATATGGATGATCAATAACAGACAAAAAATCAACATATAAATACATGTGAAGAAGTTATCTTCAAAGGAGATATTGCTCTTTACAACAATTCTCATTTTAGCAAAGTCTTTTTCATAGGTTGTGTGCTGCAAGATAAAAAAAATCATCTGTGGGTAAAAAAGTATCAAAAGGTTACATATATGATATGTGGAGCAGTGGCATACTGGCATACTGGTAAACATTCTGCACTACTAGTCTGAAAGTCTTGGGGTCAATCCCTGGCATGGGAGGGTATTTTCAGGAACACTTTGTGTTTCCCACTCAACAACAACTGAACTGGTTGGAAAACCAGTATAGGTGCTTTATACCAAGCATTTAAAAGAACCAATCTATTCAGGGAGGAGCTATGATACAGCATCCGTATTTCCTTGTATCAGACTCTTTCTCTCTACCTCAACCTGCCCCTTTTAAATATGTGTATATATGATAATAAGAATGTGCATATATATGTTACACCAAATTTTGAAAACTAACCCCGTACAAAAATATCTCAAATGAGAGTGCTCTACAGACTGGGGGAATTTACACAGGGATACAGAATACTAATACATTATGATTTTCCTGGCTAAATAAATCTGCTTGTATAAAATACACAAAAACAACATTTTCTCTCTTATTTTTAAGCCAAGTTGAATAAAAAAAAAAGAAATATGAAATGCAAAAATTTTTACCTCACATCCACTGTCTTGTTTGATTCATGGTCAAACAGATCAAATGCCTCAGTTATCTTTCTCTGGATATTCTCAATGAGAGAATCTGAAAATCATAGGAATAATGATAACACACATGATTGGACAAAAACCGATCAAACTTTTCTACGAGATAGACAATGAAATACATATTTACCATACAATCCCGACTTTAACTGTTTTTGAAAACATTGTGGAAAAAGAAGAAAATGCATTTTTTCTTTTTCCAACAGTGTTTTCCACCCATTCCAAAACAAATTCAATTTTTGAGTCACATCTACTTTGCCGTCTGCAAAATGCTTTCAGTTGAACAAATCTAAAATTTTGTTGTTTGATGAAGAGTTAGGGATATTGTTTTTTGGGGGGCTCAATTCACATACAAACTAATGTTTCTTTATTGTTATTCTGTATTTGGTAATAGGCTAACTAACCAATCAAAAAAAGTGTGGCATAATACCGGCATCTCCTCCTCACTATATCATAAAAACTCATGAAAATTAAAATTATTAATTAGATCAATTTGCATTTTTTTACGTATTCATTCTGTATGTTCAAATATAATATTGGGCATCTCCCTAAACAGTGTCTACAGTTGTCTAGCAGATTTTGTAAACAGCATGTTCATTAAAAAAATATGATAATGACTGATGTGATTCGAATTCTATCCCCAACTGCCATAAATTTTTATGATTATCAGGGTATTTTATTTTGTTCTTTACTCATACCAATCCATTGGCCTGTGAGTGTACAATTTACTAAGTTAAAACTAAACAAAACACCATATACATTTCAAGAACAAAATTCCGTTCATATCATAAAATTTGATAAGATAGCATCCTTAAGCTTATGAGATGAATTTAAATGATTTAAGAAATGGTCATTGCTGTGCATCTGTCAAGAAAAAACATAAATTTGTTCATGGATGGGTTTGAACTACATGATCATAATACAGAAGAGGTGTATTTCTCAAAGAGTATCAATTCTAATGTGCACAGTATAATAATCTGCAATTCGTTGTAAATGCATTATCTTCCGCTAGGTGGCATTTTTCAAATACAGACCTATACTACTTTTCAACTGACAACCATTAATTATTTCAAATTTCAAAATAAAAAAAAAAACGTTTACTCACTTTAACGCTACCTGAAACGATTCGTCCAGCCATGGTTGGCTAGCATGTAACATATGCACCAGTCGTTTATAAAGACAGGCCCTACATGCTTGGGAAAAAGCCCAGACATTTCATGTTAATAAGTCTGTGGAAAAACCCTGCACAAACCCTCATTTCCCTAACATCTGTATTTAGAAAATGTATCCTAAGATGTGCAGTAAAACAATGGTATTTGTAAAACCTATATTGCCCATTTGAAATAAATGAATTTCAATGAAATATGGAGTGAAAAACAGGCTAGATTTTTCCACCAAACTATTGTTTATGGCCATTTTCTCCATTGCTACTTTATTAGTGGCAGTGCTATTTTACACACCGCATATTAATATTTATTCTGTACAGGATAGTGATGTGTCATAGCAGACAGGTCAAATGTTCAAAGAATATGACATGTGCAGACAACGTTTGTAAATATTTTCAACAAAAAAGTTACAAATAAGCCACCAGAGCACAGGTTTTAATAATTGGCTATAATTGAAAAGCTATTCTGTTTTATAATGAAAAAAAAAAAAAGGGGGATGTTTTCTTCACATATATAAACCACCTCTAGGCTTGTAGACGCTCATGCATGCTGTACATGATGCTAAAGGGTCTACAGTTTGGCCATTTCATATACTTTTAGATTGGCTATTTTTGTATTTTCGACATCAAATTAATTATGAAATGACTTGAATATTGTAGTATTGTCCGATCATGTGTTTTGACGCTCATCAGTTTTGAAGCCCTTTTGATTTTGACCTACTAGTTCGTGTAGGCGACCTCTTATGAAGTCATACTCTGCTCAGCTGCACTCAATACACACATTTTTGCTAAACCATAAGGATAATTAAAGATCTTTTGGTAAAATTTTCCATAGTTTGTCAACTTTGGTCATTTTTACAATATTTTACTAATGTCAAAAATTTCAAGATTTGTACAAGTATAAATTTTGTATCTGGAACCATTGGGGAAAAAAATACTGATACAAAGTGTTACCTGTATCTCTTTTCTAAAGTCATGTTACAGTCATACGGCAGGAGTCTATCAGCATTAATATAATTTCATGATACCGTAAGGCTTACACCTTATATACTGTTTGAAAATGTTTGTTAAACTTTAAATTAAAACTATTTAAGGATAAATTAGTGCTCCAGACAACTGAATGTGACTGTATGCTAAACTCTCAGTTTGTTCTTGAAACCCAATGTTATCATATGGGTACTTATTAGCATCATCCACAGACAGTTCAGATGAGTAACCACAACACAGAGTTTGGAAGAAAAACTATGGATTTAAAATTTGGTTACTCCCAATACACTGCAGCAATGCAAATTTGTCAGATTAAGTTCTGAGTATCTGACTAGAGAAACAGAAAAATACACTTTACAAACGCTGTCCAATTTCTTCTTTGTTTGTCCCAGTATCAATACTTGTTATACAAGGTACAGCATACTCCCGATTCGGGGTCTAGCTCCGATGTTATTTTTGTGATTGTTTCTCCGCTAAACTCCCGCAGCAGCCTTCTTTAAAAGTATCTGGAATGAATATGATTTTACCGGCATTTTTTCAAACGGCTCTGTGCGACAAAATTTCCAATGACAGCTAATAAAATGGGCATGGATTGTTAGATAAATGATTAATCTTTATTATCACACAAGCTGTGCTGCAAAATACCAATTAAATCAATGGAAATTTACCTTTTTTCCCCAACGTAAATAAATCCAGTGAAATTTGTAAACAACTTACATGGCGACTTCCGTTAAACAGACATGCGCACTCAACGGAATTTGAATTTTGTACAGTCTGGTTCTCTAACCCTAACAACCATTTTTGTATAAGGTGCCTTTGTCAACAGTGGAATTCCCAAATGAACCGTCCTGTAGCATGTCAGAGGTACTGCGATTTCTGTCGAGACATGCGCATTGATGACATCACCATGTTTTGATTTCTGGTGAAGTAGGTCAATGGTTATTTACGTTGAAAAGTACAGATTTGCACGAAGGCAAGATTTAGATATTAACTAACATCAGTTTTTTTTGTAAAGAGTAATCATTTATCTAACAATCCATGCCCATTTTATTAGCTGTCATTGGAAATTTTGTCGCACAGAGCCGTTTGAAAAGATGCCGGTAAAATCGTATTCATTCCAGATACTTTTAAAGAAGGCTGCTGCGGGAGTCTAGCGGAGAAACAATCACAAAAATAACATCGGAGCTAGACCCCGAATCGGGAGTAGGTACAGCATGGAGATGCACTACATAAAAAAATCCAGATGAATGAAAGGTGTCATTTCACATGAGTGTAAACAAACAAAGGCATCTTCATAGTCAGGGCAAAGTCTTGAAAAAAAAAATATCAATGTAGATCACAAACAATCGTGATAATGATTTGAAGTGAAAGACAACATGCCAAAGCTGAAAGACACTGAATCTTTTCTCTCTCTCTCTCTCTGAATATTTAGTTCAATAACCATGAAGTCAGCTCATTGCTTTTTACCAGTATTTTCTTTTTGTTCCTCATTTCCCGTCATTTTTTTTCTGTTGTTTACGTTGGTTGCTATACAGTAACGATAATCACTGTCGCAGTTATCTCCCTTGCTTGTATCCGGGTAGGCCTAAAATACGCAATGGAATTTTTTTTACGAAATGGACGAAATGGAAATCGTCTCTGACTTACATTGATACCTACTTTTCCGCTCAATGTTCATATTTCAGTGTCAAAATTGTCTTTTATCCAATGGAAATTTGGCTACGAAATGGAAATAGTTTGACGAAATGGAAATTATTAACTTGAATCAGAGGTTAGCCCTGCTGAAATTATGTTAATTGTGTCAATTACGACGTTCTGTATCGAGAGCATTTAGTTTCCATGTTCAAATAATAGAAAATAAATTTGTTGCTCGATAATTTTCCATAATTTGAAATTGCAATCCATGCCACACCACGTGGAGGTGCTTTCGACTGTGGCCCATTTTTTTCCTTTTCCGCACACATTTTTATTCAGTCTATTATAATACATTTTTTACAAAATGGCATTAATGGGAATAAATTTTAATGATTATACGCAGATAAAACTTGTTAAAAGTCTTAACTCTTTACCAAACGACAAAATGTAAGACCCTTCCAAATTGAAAGCTGTCAGTGCAAACGACAAAGTAATTGTTACTCTAATATTGAAATTTGTTTGAGGAAAGGTAGAAAACAATTTGAAAAGGAAAAATAGAGAAATTTTGGTAACCAGAATTTTCTCCTTCTTCCTTAATATATTCAAAAGCCTTTTTCTTTGGGGTCGTAAAAACTTGGGATTATGAAAATCACTCACATTAATTCCGTAGTACATGAAGGAAATATTAAAAGATCAATGAACACATGCAGGTAAAAATCTTTACCAAATGAAAAAATGTAAGACTTTTCTAAGTTGAAAGCTGTTGCAGACAACAAAACAGATGTTTCTCTAACATTGAAATTTGTTTGTGGAAAAGTAGAACACATTGTGGGAAAGGAGAAATTGCTTGTTATTTTCTTCTTGTTCAACAATTTTTTCAAAAGCCTTTTACTTTAGGGTAGTTAAACCTAGGGATTTTGAATGTTACTCAAATGTTACTCAGTTATTTTTTAATTCTGTAGTTTATCAAGGAATTATTAACAAAACAATGAACACACCCAGATAAAACTCTTTACTAAACAACAGAATGTTAGACTTTTCCAAATTGAAAGCAGTTGCATACGACAAAGTCAATGTTACTTTATTATTGAAAATTGAAAGGTAGAAATCAATACAGGAAAGGGGACCAATTGCTGGTTACCAGCGTTTTCTTCTTTTCCCATAATGTTTTCCAAAAGTGTTTCTCACAATCGGAATCGTGAGTGTTACTCAAATATTGAAATTTGTTTGTGGAAAGGTGGAAAACATAATGGGATAGGGAGAAAACAAACCATGCAATAACTATTGGCGACCGTCCTTGTCTATTTAAAGGTTCATAAAAGAAACAGTGTAAATTGACGTTCTAATTACCCAGGGTAGTTAATAAAGCTGAGAAGATTATACAATGTTGACCATCTCCATTTAATCCAATTAACTAAATGTTGCCACTTTGATTCCAAATCCTTATCTGTGTAATATGTTCAACACTTACCATATTGACTCTTTACCAAACTAGCAAAACTTTGGACTTGTCAAAATTGAAAGCATTTGCAGATGAGAAATAAAAAACGAGACAAAAAAGCTGCTTACCAGCATTTTTTCCTTTTCCTACAATGTTCACAAAAGTCTTTTACAGGGTCGTGAAAACTCGGGATTGTGTTGTAAAGGGGTTAAGGTTCTTCTTGACAATTATTTAAATAGTTTTTTTGTATCATAACCTATTACCTGCATTTTATATACTCTACAGGTAAATAGGATGGCTAATCATCAATTTCAAGCCGTGACGAGAGTTCCATTACGTCAAACGATTTGCATTACTACGTTCATTTTGTAACAAAATGTAGAAAAAAGTATGACTGGCTTTATATAACAAATATTCATTTTGTGTTATATTCTTTCCAAATTTATTATTATAAATTACAATAGTCTTTTTTATTTCAACTCGGCAGAGATGGCCGATTTCCACTTCGCCCACCGATTCCATTTTCTAAAATTTCACATATTAAGGGAAATATATATACAATGATAAAACTATGAAGAAAAAGTGCTTTTAAAATCAGTATAAAACGATTCAACATTATTGCAGTATTTCTCTTACATAACTATTTTCTACCCCACTTCGAATCTAAAATTAATGTCCTGATAAATTCCATTTCGTCAAGCGATTTCCATTTTACGATTTCGTAGCATACATGTAATTCCTTAAAGGGGGTGAACACAAATATGACAAGGTCGTATATTATTCTTTTAAGAATTTACAGATAATATAATAGATCTGCTCATTATTATTTTTTTTTTTCAACTTTAAACCTTTACCAATTTGATCCACCATTCCATTTTGCCAGAAAAACGGCATAGAAAATAAAACGAACAAGATTCTTCCTAAAACTAAGGCAGCCTATGGTTGGGTAAAACATCCCGTTCATTCATTCATTTATCTATTAATTTGTGCGACTTTTAGAAGTTCCTGTATTTCATGAACACTTTTACTGTCTTTCCACTCTGTTTACACTGATTTTCGTCTTTGGCAAGTTCTATGTGGCACGAACCGGAAACCGGCTTAAATTAGGAATAATTTTATGGTCAAAGGGAGAAAACTCGTATATACTGACATCACTTTCTTTATGGCAGAGTTACATCCCTTATATTTGTGGACAGCATAAAACCAAAGACGAATAAACATCATTGCAGTTTGTGAAGACGATCTGTATCGAAAAAAATGTTCGTAGAGCTGTCATTATTTCTGGTAAAGTTTAAGACAGGATTGTAGATGCTGCTACTTCTGAAAATATCATGACAATAGACAAAAGAAAGAAAAGCCAATTGCAGACGTGGTTACTATTTTGTAAATAGGTGGTAGTCTCCCTTGTATTTCGTCACATTTGTAAACAAGGCGACCGCCAAAATTTAAACTTGGAAGTAATAATTCGGTTATCGAAGTAAGAGCTCACGCAGAATCTAAATATATTTTTTTATAATAAAATCTATCAACTGATGAATGTACACGATAAATAAGCTTTCTTATGTTACAATTTAAACTTATAAACCAACGACACGTTTTCGTTCAATTAGGTTTTCGAGGTTATTAACAAATATCGTTAATATGGGCTGAATTGTCAAATTCCAATCATTTCTTTGATCATTGACCGTAAGGAACAGGGGACAGACAGTGAAAGCATACCTGAATCTTCCAAGCTAATAAATGGAGATGAAAGCTATGTTTTTTAGTTGATTCCAGTTTAGATCCCCCCTTTTTATTTTTTGAGTGGAAAGGGTTGTAAGAGGGGAGGTCACTCTCTATTAATTTGAACACTAAATCCCTTAGACAATAAATTGATTTAAAATAACGCAACAGCATCCTGCCTTTGACTGAAAAATACCAGCGGGCAAACCATAACTTTAAGAATCAGCACAGACTAAACTCGGGTGTACTTATGAACGTGCTGTCTGATCTTGAATCTACACGGTCCAATCAGAACATTTTTCCAAAAGAAAACTCCTTTGAAATAGCAAAGATTGTGTTTTTAAAATCGGCTTGAAAGGTCCATTTTACTTATTTAGCAGGATAAGGGTTAACAGAGGGTCCGGGTTTTTCCATAGACCATATGGGTATAAATTAACCTTGCACCGGTTCTTAAAGTTTCGGTGTGACTTTCTGTTATAGTTGAAAAAAAGACTATTCCGAGGAGGGGGGGGGATAACAATAAGGGAGAGTACTCTTCATAACTAATGGATAAACAGATTGTACGAGTTTTTTCCCTTCGACCATAAAATCACAATGGAATCTGACGGTGAGCGATCCACAATGATATTTAGGAGCTTTAAGTTCTCTCATTTTCTTTATTCTAGTCCAATTTTGATCTATGAAAACGTCTATTTCCTCCCTTAGATCTATTGCCTACTATCTTTATTGGCAATTTTGCTGTAGATCTAGATCGATTAAAATTTGATTTTCTCCCGTCTTTGCGACACCCGGTCTTTTCGACATCCGGTCATTTCGACATTTTTGGGTCATTTCGACCCCTATTTTGGTTATTTTGACATCCAATATTTTTTTTTTTTGAAAAATAATGGTCTATTCGACACCCACTTATTCCCCCCTGCAAAAAAGGGAGAAAAACAGGTCAATTAGTGCGAAGTATTTTATAAAATGCATTGATTTGTATTTTTGGCGTATTTTTGCAGTATATCGAAAGTTGCCTTTGCCAATCTTTGTGTTTACTTCTTCGGTTATTCTTTTGAAGATGAACAACTGTGTTGATTGTTACATCCGTGGAGATTTATATGCCGAGGTTGCTAAATGTGGAAGACTGACAATGTGTTATTTGTCAGTAATAACTAA
The DNA here is from genome assembly GCA_946811185.2 of Hippopus hippopus. Lineage (NCBI taxonomy): Eukaryota > Metazoa > Mollusca > Bivalvia > Cardiida > Cardiidae > Hippopus > Hippopus hippopus. The sequence continues at coordinate 36,982,590 of OX328097.1, forward strand.
ATCTCTATGTGTACTTTTATGTTCTTTTATATTGCTTTGATAATTGTTAATTATGCATGTTTACTTTGTCGTTTTATTCTAACTTTGTTTTAGTGTGTGATCAAAATACGTGCATGGCTTTGTTTAAATAATTTTGAGTTAGGGAAATTTGTTAATTTCAATAACTATGTATAGAAAATTATTGCTGTATATATGCCTCAGTTCAGTAATGAGACCTACAGAGCAAATTGATTTGAGGTTTTAATAAAATGGTAATTAAAAAGAGATTATGCAGTGTAGATTTTTTCACACCTTTACCTGGCTTTAAAATAACTGACCGACAGCTGTTCTTGACCATTTTTTTTTTGCCGAGGTGTCCGTGGTTGTGATGATTGGCGTCGGTCTCGTAACCGTAAGGTCCCGAGTTCGATATCCGGGAGCGAGAGTCAACCTTAGGACTGTTCATTGGCCCATACATTCGCCGAGAGTACTGGTGTAGTTGCAAGGAAGCAGAATCGGGAGAGATTAGTATAAGTTGCAAGAAGTTGTTTCTCAATCGATGGAGAATAAATATGTTTAAGCTAAAACTAGTTCGTATTTTCTTCTCCAGCCGCGGCAGATCTTTTATGATAAAAAGCTGCATAATCTATCTATAATGTTTTGTCTGCACTTATTCTTTGCAGACAACGATATATCTGATTAGGGCATTAAATGTTGTGTTGCCGTAATTACTCCATACAAACAATATCATTATCCTAATTAAGAAGCACTCATCCATTAATCGAACATTCTTCAACGCATCTTCAGTCAGTTGGTTCAAATGACTCACAAAATCCACACCTGGGTTTGCTCTCTCTGCCGCAATGCTATCAAAAGCTACCCAGCTGCACTGCGAGAAAGTCGGTTGTGCGACATTCACGAAAGTTTCAGAAAATGACAGGTTTGGTAAAATGGAGGTACATATTAACTTTTTATCTTGATTATGTCAAGGATATATATTTTCTTAACTGTTTTTTTCTGGGTAGTTTTGTTATTGGTAAGGCTGTCAATAATTGTGATTTATTCTGATGGAAGAAACCAGCTGTGGGACACAGTCAAAGACAGGTCAAGCAGGGATCGTATAAGATTCCAGGGTAAAGTTATGATAAACACTACACGGTATTTTTTTTTTTAAATGGCGAAATATAGACAGCTACTCAAGATTGTAAGGACATACTCGTACCTGGAGTTACTGCCTTTGATTATAGCTATTTAAAACACATATTTTGAACACATCCTCAAACAAAATTATGATTATATAACAAAGGAAACATTTAATGCAATTCAGTTCTAAGAACTCGAGTCTAAAAAGAGCTCGAAAAATATCGGGTGTCGAAATAGGGATTGTATATAACAATCCCTGGTCGAAATGACCAAATTTTTTTGCAAAAAAAAAAAAATTTACCGGAGGTCGAAATGACCAAAATGTGTCCAAATGACTGGGTGTCGAAATAACCGGATGTCAAAATGACTCATTCTTCCGTTGTCTGCGCATGTTATATTCTTCAAAGATTCGACCTGTCTGCTATGATGCATCACTATCCCGTACAGGATAAATATGAATACGCAATGAGTAAACTAAAACTCGCCGCTGATGAAGTAGCAATGGAGAAAATTGCTATAAAAAATGCCTCTGTGGAAAAATCTAGCCTGTTTTTGGCTCAAAATTTCTCAAAAATTTAATTATTTCAATCGCTTATACCAATGCTATTACGCAAACCTGTAGGGGCTGTTTTTATAAATGACTGGTACAGAGGTTACATGCTAGCTGACCATAGCTGAATGAATCGTATCAGGTAGCGTTTTATTGAGTAATCGTTTATTTAATTTTTGAAATTCGAAGTAACGGTTTTTTGAAAAGTAGTCCGGTTCTTTGCTCAGAATGCCCAAATCAGATAGGTCTGTATTTGAAAAATGCCACCAGGCGGAAGATAATGGTCATTCACCTTGCTAAGTCTCTTAGTCTAAATTCTCAAGACTTTTCTAATATCAAAGTAACATAATTTCTGATTGGCTTAAACACCAAAATGGTTTAGGTTTATCAGAAATCGCATTACTGTCAAAATCTAAATCTAACAAAAAATGCAAGTTATAATGGCTGGTGAATATAAGTTGGTTGATTACAAGCATTGAATCCGTACAGAAAATACTGAAGAAGAACAAATGCTACCAACGTAGACTATACATCTTTATTAAATTAACATGAACTAAAGCTATTCAATATTGAAATAACATGATTCAAACTTGATTTGAACAGCTTGAACAAAAAAGATTTCAATGATAGCCTAACCGAATAAAATCCGCTAGATAAGTTATTGAACCCGAAATGTAAGATGCAGGTTTTTCTGTGCTTTTACGCCTGAAACAAACTTGTGCAAGACTCCTTTGAAACATTTTTCTTTTTTTTTTGACACAATTAAGTAAGTTTGATATAGGCCTAGATCTAGATCTAGGGTAATATTATCGAGATGGATTGGGATTCATCGCTTGCATGTAGGCCTGGGTGGAAATGATGGATTAAACAGAAGTTGCTTGTAATGAAGAATGCCATTGAAAAATTCTGCTTAGGCAAGATGCATGAAAAATCTGTGGGAGAAAAATAATAGATCTAGATTTATTTTAAAAGGAGATCTAATGCTAATCATTCAAAATAAAGTGGCTTGTGCCCATGCTGCAACTTAGTAAAAAAAAAATTCGACCTCTTATATCTACCACCGTTATCTAAAATTCGTCTGTCACTTGATTTGAATGAGTAAAATTTGATTTTTTGGCGTATTAAAACTCATACACGCAATCAAATTCCTAAGAAATTCGCGCGGTATTTTTATGGAAATGCATTTTGTACTGGTGGGGATTTTCTTAGAAAGCAATGCATGTACTTTCATTGTCCACCCAGTTTCCGTAAAAGGCTCGCCCTTGATGATTTGTCTCGATGCTCTTATATATGTGTTCGATACGATTGTACTGGGAGTTAGTTATTTTAGGCTGTATGGTAGCCTATGGACGTATCTAATTTTGGGGAGGGATGCTATATTTAGTACGAGTTGCTTCCCTTCTGTTTGTGAAACATCCGGGCAACTGAAACTACAGCTGATGCAAGATGGCGGAAAATTTGGGAAAGTTCTCCAGCTGAATCATTTCACACACAAGTGAAATGTATTCCGGGGAGATCGAGTATCTAAATAGAATATTTGCAATTCATATATGACTGTTTATAGGTTACGCTTTAAGAATGGATGTTAAATCCGCGCCATTAGCTTCTCCCGAGGTAGAACTGCCCGAGAATTTGCCTCCTGAGGTAAACAAAGTTTGACAGCTGTGAATTTTGACAGATCGGTTGTCAGAAACTTCGCACTTACTGTATCTGAATCTCTTTTGTCTGATGTTGTCTTATCAAGTACTTGGATCTTGCATTATGTTTGTGCAACGGTACAATATTCCAAACACAGTGAAAGCTCTCCATGGAAAAACTTAGTTTAATTTCTTAAACCAAATTACACTGTAAAATATTGAATATTAACCCAAAAATTGCTAATCACAGCTGAACTTGTGTATGTACGTTATGATACAGTGTGATAAAGATCAGACATGACAGTTTTTGCAGAGTGCATTGTCCGAGCTTAGATGCACATTCATTGCTTTTTAGACGTTTCATTAGACAAAACACACAGTTGTACATTGCAGTATTTTCCCAGGTGTCTAAGAGAAAAGTATATTGTTTTTTGTTTGTTAGCTCACCTGAACACAAAGTGCTCATGGTGAGCTTTTGTGATCGTGCTGTGTCCGGCGTCCGTCATGCGTCGTTCGTCGTCCATCGTCAACTTTTACCTTGTGTACGCTCTAGAGACCACATTTTCAGTCCGATACTCATGAAACTTGGTCAAAATGTTTGTTTTGATAATATCTCAGACGAGTTTGAAAGTGGGTCAGGTTGGGTCAAAAACTAGGTCACTAGGTCAAATCTTTGAAAAACCTTGTGTACACTCTAGAGGCCACATTTTTAGTCCAATGCTCTTGAAAGTTTGTCAGAATGTTGGTCTTGATGATATCTAGGACGAGGTCAAAAATGAGTCAGGTCGGGTCAAAAACTAGGTCACTGGGTCAAATCTTAGAAAAACCTTGTGTAGGCTCTAGAGGCCACATTTTCAGTCCAATGCTCTTGAAAGCAGGGCTTCCCCTGCAAGTTTTAATTTTTGCGCCATCAAATTCGCCAGCTCATAAAAATTGGGGCCAGTAGGAGCCAACTGAGGTAGCTACGTAGTACATTAGACACTTCAGTTTATAGGCCCATGTTAAAGCTACTAAATCCATTGCTCAGTAGTACATGCTTACTTATGTTCCTTTTCCCCCAAGGGTTATCAAGGTTGTGAGCTGCAGGGACATAGAAGTTGTATTTGAACAGAAATACAGCGCTGTAATTCTATAACTGCCAACCTGTTAAAATTCCTTGAGTTTTAATGAAATTAAAGAAGAAATTTGGAATTGTGTGGTAAAAGGTTTATATATCATTTCTTTTTATCTGAAAAAATACTACAGATTACATTTGTTAAAAGGTCCTTTTATTCTGGTCTTTTCTCTCTGTATGAGTGTCCAATATCTTCTCTGACACTTGTTCCAGTGCTATCACTGTAAGACAAAGTGGCCTACATAGTGCAACTTACCCCACCGCCCCACCCCCGCCATCATTCAGCATTTTCATGTCATAAAATCACCCGAGTTTTTCCTCATTATTAGACAGGTATTTTAGCACCCGCTTATAGTTTTATAAATACATTTGTGTAAATTTATTGTTTGAAGTCATTATCAAAGCTATAAAGACAGTCTGAAGAGCTTCTGATCGGACAACGTGAAACTGACATGTTGTGTCATGGGTTTTCACGTTTTTTCGACGATCCATTTTTCATGTTGGTTAATTTACAGAAAGTTTTTCCGCAGTATTTGATATAAAATTTTTGTTACGGGTTGCACTAACTTCAAAATCTGTCATTTTTACGCTAGATAAGCAGATCGATAACATTATCACGTTTTTCATTAGTGACATCGTTAAATACACACAATAAAATGCTAGCCAGTGAGAGGACGCTGACCAGGTAAGGCATAATCAAGGCGTGGCTTTAGAAATCATGGGCGGTGACTAAGTCTTGTATCTGTCTGATTGGTTCGCAGTAGATAGTGTGTGGAAAATTCTGTGTGCTCAACGGGGCGTGGCGAAATCGATATTTGATTGATTAGCATTGCGTGGTGTGTACGCAAGTATGGTGTGTAATTAGACATAACCGTTAATGAATGCCAGCTTGATTAGGTGTGATAAACAGTAACGCGGGCTTCCTTTACACTTGATACATACAGTTTATGTCAGAGTTAAGATCTTTTAATGATTGTTTATAGACATTTGCTTGTTGCCAGTACATTCGCCAGTGCTTCATTTTTGGTGCCAATTTTTCTTAATTTTCGCATTTGGCGCCACTGGCGATCGACAGCGGGAGCCCTGGAAAGTTTGTCAGAATATTTGTCTTGATAATATCTTGGACGAGTTCGAAAATGGGTCAGGTCAGGTCTAAAACTAGGTCACTGGGTCAAATCTTAGAAAAACCTTGTGTACGCTCTAGAGGACACATTTTCAGTCCAATTCTCTTGAAAGTTTGTCAGAATGTTTGTCTTCTGATATCTTGGACAAGTTCGAAAATGGGTCAGGTCGGGTCAAAAACTAGGTCATTGGGTCAAATCATAGAGAAACCTTGTGTACACTCTAGAGGCTACAGTTTCAGTCCAATGCTCTTGAAAGTTTGTCAGAATGTTTGTCTTTTGATATCTTGGACGAGTTTGAAAATGATTCAGTTCAGGTCAAAAACTAGGTCACTAGGTCATATCTGAGAGAAACCTTGTGTACTCTCTAGAGGCCACATTTTCAGTCCAATGCTCTTGAAAGTTTGTCAGAATGTTTGTCTTGATGATATCTAGGATGAGTTTGAAAATGGGTCATGTTAGGTAAAAAACTAGGTCACTGGGTCAAATATTAGAGAAACCTTGTGTATGCACTAGAGGTTATATTTTCAGTCCAATAACTCTTGAAACTTGGTCAGAATGTTTGTGTCGATGTCATCTTGCATGAGTATGAAAATGGGTCATGTGGGTTCAAAAACTAGGTCACCAGGTTTAATCTTTGAAAAGCCTTGTGTACGCTCTAGAGGCCACATGTACAGTCCAATAATCTTGAAATTTGGTCAGAATGTTTGTCTTGATAATGTCTATTATGAAAATGGGTCATGTTGGATAAAAATCTCGGAAAAAACCTTCTGTACACTCTACAGGCCACATTTTCTCTCAAATACTCATGAAAGGTGGTCAGAATGTTTGTCTGGATAATTTCTACATGTTTGAAAATAGGTAATATTGAGCCCAAAAGTAGGCCACAGGGACAAAAATTCTAGAAAAAGCTTGTGTACACTCTAGAGGCTATGTTTGTAAGTCCAGTACTAATGAGTGTTTGTCAGAATGTTTGTCTTAATATCTCGGAAGAGATTGGAAATGGGTCATGTTTGATCAAAAGGCTCAGGTGAGCGACTTCAGGGCCATCATGGCCCTCTTGTTGTCGTTTGCCAAAGCTTTCAGTTTGGACAAGTAAAAACATGTTTGGTAAAGTGTTAAACCTTTACTAAATGACAAAATTATAACCTTTTCTAGACTGAAAGTATTTTCAGCCATCATATCAATTGTTATTGAAAACATGAAAATTCTATAACAAAGGGAAGAAAACATTTTTGGAAAAGGAGAAAATGCCTGCTACAAGCATTTTCTCCTTTAACCAGCATTTTCGCCTTTTCCCACAATGTTTTGTAAAGCTGTCTCTGTCAGAGCCCTTAAAGGACAGGATTGTGCTCTTTAACTCATTACCACACAATCCCGACTTTTAACAACCCTGAGAAAGAAACCTTTTGAAAACATTGTGGAAAAAGGAGAAAATGCTGGTAACCAGCATTTTTAGCTCACCTGAGCACGAAGTGCTCAAGGTGAGCTTTTGTGATCGTGCTATGTCCGGCGTCCGTCATCCGTTGTGCGTTGTCCGTCATCAACTTTTACCCGTAGGGGTCCGTAGTTTGACTCCTGTTACCCATAGACTAAAACAAGGGATTTAACTGTATGCAGCCCGTTACTCGCCCCCGGTTACAAAAAAACAACGTATCTTTTCTACCCCATCAGTTATTCTCCTAATTTTTTCTACAGCTGAGAGCTAAAACATTTTTCTACCAGAAAAACACAACTGTTTGTCAGTGGCTAATGCAATCTGGCTGATACATTCGCTCGAACTTGTAAACTCGCTCAAAAATCTTTGCCATTGACACGTCAGTCCAATAATTATAAAAGCTTAGTAGAATGTTTGTCATGATATCTCAAAAGAGATTGAAAATGGGTCATGTTTGGTCAAAAGACTCAGATGAGCGACTTCAGGGCCATCATGGCCCTCTTGTTTATATTTCAGTTTTTGATTGAGATTTGCTTTGTCATTTGCAAATACTTTCCATTTTGAAAAGTTAAGAATTTTGTCTTTGGTAAAGAGTTGAATATAGATCTACATGTTTTTTTTTCGTTGTCGTCAGTTGGGGTATTAATAGCATAATAACCTGGCTGGATAGAGTCTTGGCCAGTATTTACATTAATGGTTCAGTTTGCTCCTTCAAAGTTTTATCATCATTTTCAAGCTTCCATTACAGAAATGAAATTAATTTTGAGAATAAATTGACATTAACATTGTTCTTTGCCTCTCATAGGATATGTCTTTAAATTTCAGGTTGAGGAAGGCAATGTGGAATACAAGGTAAAGACATTTTTTTCTTACTTTTAGTTCTTGCAAATATGGTTTCCGTTAACTCTGTTTCTGTATGATATGTATTATTTATTGATTTTTTTTCCCCCCTCTAGAATGAGTTTTATATCTAGGCAAGTTAGTTGTGGCCAGTGATACAATACTAAGCCTTTACTACACATTTCGGTATTACAGTGCAGGGTTCGAAATTCCCACACATTTACTCACAAAATGCGAGTCAGAATTGGAAAATGCGAGTTGAAATTTCAAGCACTTGAAAAAAAATGTGAGTGCAAATTATTGAAGGTTAAATCGAACAGTTATAACTCTTTGATTAAATATTCAGCTTAACGTAATCAGTTTGAATGTTTGATCCCAGTTATAATTACCCGACCTGCAACAAACATTACAGACAGACCAACTACCTATCTTCTAAGTCGCATACTGATTTAATTGATTTATGATAATATCCCGTAAATTTGATTGCCAAAGCATTGGTTTATACTAAGTAAATACTTAAATGCCACTTTTTGTCACATTTATTGATACTTCTGTCATGGTACAAGATGGTAACGTTATGGTACGAAATGGTAAATTTATGGTACGACGTCGTAAATCTATGGTACGAAATAGTCATAAACAGAATGGTACAAAATGGTTATGGTACGAAGTGACTGCATACAGTATCTAAATAACCTTGCTTTCATCTGCAGCACTATTGTCCTCCCCAGTTTCCGTTGTTTCATTTGGCCTGAATTTCTTATGGGAACCTGAATTCTGAAATCCGAAAGCTTCCAAAGTACAGTGTTTCTGAGCCATTCCCATTTTTAGTTTACAGACGAAAGACATTGGCGTCGACAAAACGCTTTTTCATAGACAATAATTATTGGTTTCAGTCACTAAGCACATGTATTGAGTATTCCAATTCCAGTACCCTTTAAAATGTTTCCCAAGCTACCTGATGGTAGATCGAAGATCAGACTTCTTATTCTTTGGACTGTAATCTTGATCTACTTTAAATTTGCTACTCATGACTTTGAAAATATCCTTTGATGTGTAAAAAGTCAACATAAATTTGGTTTTGATGTGTGAGCAAAGATGAAATCATTGATTATTCCTCTACTGACTAAGTATTTCAAAACATGGTCTGCCGGAACACCGGAAAAGTTATTTGTAGTAATATGTTTAAGGGCTTATGTCTTATTGACATTTTTTTCTGTTACTGGTTTGCCACTAAAGATTTCTGGAAAAGTATTTGAAAGAGAAGGAATTGTTCTGATTCCCTTTCAGCTAAAACTGGTGAATCCAAGCTTATACAGACTTGAACACTTAATTACTCAAATGAAATGGAGATTAGAGGAAGGCCATGGTGAAGCTTTCTATGAGATTGGTGTGGAAGATAATGGACTGCTGGTTGGGCTAACAACTGCTGATCTAAGGTCATCTCTTAAAACTCTCGAAAAAATGGCTGAAAAGTAGGTATCATAAAGGTAGAGCCTGTCGTTTATAATACCGTATAACGGGTTTTTTTTACTGCTGTAAAAGTTTACGGATTTAGGTAAAAAACAGGTGATCTATATTTTTACGATTTTATTTTTTACTAATTACATATATGCCTAAAAAATTGGCTCATTAAAATTTTCAGCACCAGAAGAATAAAATATATGTTAAAAATGCCGTTGGCATTAAATATCCACTAATCTATTGGTTATGCAATAAGGAAATAACTATTCCAGCTTCCCAATGTCTGCACGGTCCGTATCGGTATACTTCGTATATGCGCCTCTTTTACATGGTGTTGAAGCCTCTTTCACATGAATGTTCAGTTCACGTATAGTGTGACGCGGGATTCTTTTAGACAGCTACCCACTCGCACTAGGAAGCTGAGGTTTAAAATATCCAAACAACATTTTTTGATTATCGGACACCATGTTTATCAAACTCTACACAAGTTTTACGCAGTAAATTTTTATGTGTCATATTTTTACGAATCTGTTTAGCTCGTAAAAATTAGCAGCACGTAAAAAAAAAACGTTATACGGTATTAGCCTCTGCCTTGAAAACTTAAAAAGTTTCAAAATGTAATGTCTGGAAGCTTTGTTTATTGATAGCTTGAAGAGTATTGACTAAAACTCCAACAACAACAGGTTATGAAAACAACCTTTTCCAAGTGTTAGGTGTGTCCAGTCATGTAGAGCTTCATGTATATGATTATAGTAACTTCACAATCTCAAGTACTCCTTAAGTGCACAACTTTTAAATATGTGAGAATTTAATTTAAGCCCGTACTAACAATTTTGAAATTGTTGTGGATAGGAGCAGTTGCTTGCTGAAAGCTTTTCTTCCAACGATACTTTCAAAGCAAGATGAAAAAAAATGGTACTGTATACGTGGAGATATACACGTGTTGAAAAATTTGCGAATTAGCGATAACGGACATCTTGCGTACGGAAATGTTTGCGAATTCAAGACACTGGTTATTTGTTGGTATACTTGTGGTAAATTACATGAATAGAAAAGTTTGCGAATTTTTCAAATTCGCAAAATCACAGAAATTTCCACATCGCAAAAATTTCCACTTATATAGTATTAGTATGGTAATGGGTATCAATGACAGCATTATCTTTCAGGTTAGGTGCAACTCTGAATAAATTGCGGGAAAGAAAGATAGTGGGAGATGATGGTATTGAGCGTACAGCAATGGAGATCCTTGTTAGAAAAATTCCAGATGACCAGCAGGTAGAATACATTATGGTTCATTGAAACATTTCTTTATTAATTGCAATATATCAGTTACTGTTAAATAACAATCTACTTAGTTCTTACATCCTTTTTGTAGCTGGTGGTTTATTCTCTAAGGTTTATATCAATGGAGGTATTTGAATCCTGAAAGTCCTAAAAGTATATAGTGTATCTTCACTGACACCCATGATGTGGGGACTCATTTGAATACTTTTTCAGAGATTATTTAGAGAAGTGCAAACAATACCAGTTTTAGTAAAGAACAAAGATAATATCACTTTTTGAACCAAAGACGGTTCACTGTATCTGTATCCTACATCTGTAAAATGTAAATACATACTATATATGTACAGTTATGAATATGTTACTTGAAAGTTTGATGAATTAAAAGTACTAAAGAGTAGATATAATTTTTTTTTTTTAATTTTTAGCTCACCTGAGCAAGGTGAACTAACTGAGCTTTTGTGATGGTGCTGTGTCCATCCTGCGTCACCCAGGCATCAATGTTTACCTTGTGCGCAACCTTCAGGCCACATTTTCAGTCAGTTACTCATGAAACTTGGTCAGAATGTTTTTCTTGATGATATCTCAAACAAGTTTGAAATTGGGTCACGTCGGGTCAAAAAGTAGGCCACAGTGCTAAATCTTAGAAAAAGCTTGTGTGCACTCTAGAGGCCACATTTTCAGCCTGATACACTTGAAACCTGGTCAGAATGTTTGTCTTGGTATTATTTCGGACAAGTTCGAAATTAGGTCATGTCGGGTCAAAAAATAGGTCAAAGGGCTAAATCTTCAAAAAAGCCCGTGTGCACTCTAGAGGCAACATTTTAAGCTCGATACTCCTGAAACGTTGTCAGGATGTTTGTCTTGATGATATCTCGGACAAGTTTGAAAATGGGTCATGTGGGATCAAAAAGTAGGTCTCAACGCTAAATCTTAGAAAAACCTTATGCACACTCTAGAGGCTACATTTACGGCCTGATTCTCTTGAAAATTGGTCAGAATGTTTGTCTTGATGATATCTCAGACAAGTTTGAAATTGGGTCTTGTTGGGTCATAAAGTAGGTCACTGGGCCAAATGTGAGAAAAAATTTGTGTGCAGTCTAGAGGCCACATTTTCAGCCTGTTGCTTATGAAACTAGGTCAGAAAGGCTGTCTTTTTAAAATCTCAGACAACTTCGAAATTGGGTCACAACAGATATGGGCCAAATCTTAGAAAAAGCTTGTGTGCAGTCTAGAGACCAAATTTTCAGCCTGATACTCATGAAATATCATCAGTATGTTTGTTTTTATGATTTATCTGACAAGTTCAAAAGTAGGTCAAGTTGGTCAAAAACTATGTCACTTAGCATGCTTTTTACATCATTAAAACCAGGATCTCTTCAGCTTTATTAACCACAGAATTAACCATAGATGATTTTACTCAGGTGAGCGCTTTAGGGCCAATGACCCTCCTGTTAAAGAAAGGTACAATCTGTACTTTCAAATGTCTAGATAAAATAAGGCTATGCATAATACTTATTTTGAATATGCTATTTTTCATTCTCTTTCAGTTTATAGATCTCAGGTTGACAGTATTAGGGAATGTAGACTCTGGAAAGAGTACACTTTTAGGTGTACTAACCCATGGAGAACTTGACAATGGAAGAGGGAGGGCAAGACTTAACTTATTTAGACATTTACATGAGATTCAAACAGGCAGAACATCCTGTATAAGTCACGAAATTCTTGGCTTTAATGATGCAGGGGAGGTAAGCTATGTATGATCTCTTCACCAAAATATCACATGTATTTAGAAAAAAAGAGAGAAAAAAAGCTGGTAACCAGCATTATCCCCTTTTGCCACAATGTTTTTTCATTGCTTTCAAAGACAAATGTCAACAAATGAGCCTCGGTGATTTTTGACAACAGTTAACCTTAGTTAGAGTGCCATTTATAAAGTATAGGCATTTTTCAGGAAAGAAAAAGATGCACTGCATTTTCAAGGCTGTGCTGAACAAAACTATTAGTACGTAGAGGCAACCATGGTTTTTCCTTGACCTTCTCTGAAGGAGGTCATTGTGTCCCCCGAACCCTTTTGTTTGGTGTCATTTTTCAAAGAAGGGGGGTCACATTTTGAGAAGCAAAATATGATGTAGATCTATTATTAAAGAATCAAATGTAGTATGGTATATTCAATTAGTGTTGAATATGATGTAGATCTATTATTAAAGAATCAAATGTAGTATGGTATATTCAATTAGTGTTGGACAGCTTTTATCTCTTAGTGTGTTTTACAGCAGCAGCTGAATGCACATATTAATGACAGTATAGATCTAGATAACTGTTGAATTATTAGGCCATCATGTAGATCTACTAAGGATTACGAAACTATCTAGATCTAGTAGTACAAAGAGAGTGTGCATATCTAAGCATTCAATTAATATGATCTGTCATTCAACTGAAATAGAGGTACACATTACTGCTAAGTCTTAATGTCCACCTTGACTGCGTTTCATTTAAAAGTGGTGTCTATGACTTAGACTAAGTGATCTGCAACCATTTGTTTTATGAGAGCCATTTAACACAAAAACCTCTTGATCCTAATCAGGCCATTTTGGGGGACTTGGTCCTAGTTTAGGACTATCATAATTGGGGCTTGTTTGTTTTTTGGCTACCCGAAGCTTGGAAAAAACTCATCAACTTCAGTTGCGACATAATTCAGCCACGTAGTAATGAATAGTTTCTGTACTTTTTTATATATGTAAAGCCAGCCTAAATAATTAGAGGGAAAAAAATGTTTAGAGTCTAAACTTTGAGCAGCTAGAACGGCTTACAGCCTGATAATCGAGCGAATAGGTATGCATGACTTACTGAAAATATACAGACACAGTCTGTAGTCCATGCGCCTTCATAAAGTTTTGCACCTCAAATACGACATTTTTCCGTTTCCTTCTCGAATTGCGTCCCATCCCGCAGTAGACGAATTTAGTGGGTCATTTAGGTAAAAAATGTGTCAAAAAGCACAAACTCATGCATTAGGGAAAACTCTGGTAGATCCGAGATCAGACTGCATGTTTTGTGCAGTCTAATCTTGATCTGTTAATTTGCACATTTACATGTTTGATCCTTATTTTATCGTGTGAAATGGGTTGGTCTGACATCCCTCTCAATTGATACTAGCCTTGAATATTTTCTTTATTACATTACTACTAATATTTCAGGTATTTTCTTTATTACATTACTACCAATATTTCAGTGTAACACTGCCATGATAAATTGTTATCTAACACATGTTTGAGATAAACATACATTGCTGTATTTGGTGCCATATTTGGTCAAAGCTCTGTAATCATACCTCTCATTTCAAAACTATTGCTGACCCAGATATCTTCGTAAAATTGATAGTGAAAATAGATGATAGTGACAATGTTGCACATTTTGTCATCTTTAGATTTAAAACAAACCCATCATAGTTATGCAGGTTTCTTGGGAACTTTTTTGTTTGCAATAACAAAGAAGCTGATAGGCTTCATGTAAATTTTAATGCATATGTACATGTTAGCCTATGTTTTAACACATCATGGACTATTCTTGAGATACGGTAATATGATAAAAAGAATCTGTCATTCTCTGGTTTTTGAGGTAAAATTTTATCAAACATGTCAACACAAAATTTTTAATAAGCTTGCCAAATTCTTGCTTCTAACATTTTTTCTGGACTTGTTTACTAAAATTTTATCTCAAATGCCAAATCATGTTAGATCCTACAACCCCCGCCCCTCTCCAGTCAAATTTGAATGTGATAAGATTGCAGATAGATAGCACTTTTGATGAAAAGGATAATTTAAATCATAGAGATCTATTAAACCTAAGAGCTCTATGTCAATCAGTTTTACTCTTCCAGGTCAGGAAAGAGACCCAAACATTGCTATGTTCAAGGCTGATTTTGCCAGAGGATCACACAATGTAATGAAGAGTGTTGATCCAAGAATAGGCAATGTTCAGTATAGCTTGGTCTTGATCTGCACTGTCCACAAAAGACCATCTAATCATGATCTTCTTTGTCTGCAAAAACAAGGATAGTTTTGCTTTGCAGCCCATTAAGTTAATCATTAAATGCAAAGTGTAACATTTGGTGTATTTACCAACATTGTAGATCTTACTGTCTAGATCAGACTGCACAGAATATGGATCCTTGGTCTACACAGTCCAGTATCTTTTGTGGGAGACTATGGTGTAGAGGTAAAGAGTTGGCCTGTCATCACAGATTCTGGGTTCAAATCCTGCGCTAAACGGGGTCAGTCTTTGGAACTACCCAAATCACAGGGCGAGTACCGGTTAAGGTTAAGCAATGATTGAGAGGGATTAATACAAGTTGTTAGAACTTGTTTCACAATTAATGTAAAACAATATGTTAAAACACAATGTCTTATGGTGTGTTTCGACATGAAAAGTGTAAAAATGGAAATGAATTTGTCTTTTTGTATGTTTCATTTATAAAATAATTACAATAACAAATTATTGATGTAATAGTTCTATAGACAGTATTTATGTTAATGATTTCGGTATATTTGTCTCTTTCAGGTAGTTAATTATAGTGAAAACAGAACTGTTGAAGAAATTTGTGAGAATTCATCAAAATTAATCACCTTGATAGATCTAGCTGGACATCACAAATATTTGAAAACAACTATATTTGGACTGACTTGTTATTCTCCAGATTTCTCCATGTTAGTGGTCAGTGCAAATACAGGAATGGGTAAATATTTCTTTTAAGCTCTGTTACAGCTATTCTGATGAGTAAGTTACATAATAATTATGTTTCAAGTTATATTCTGAAATACTTTTTATTTTAGTTATCGTTTATTCTTTACATGTATTGTGGGGGTCTAAGGGAATAATTCACGAAATTTTGTTGTTCATCATGATGTTGATTTTGACAGGAATCGTTTGACCTTTGTCCTGCTAAATTGATATTGCCAAGTATCTCCAACATTCTCTGGCTAGTGGGTATTGTATACCTGAAGTCATTAGTAGAAAAGCATACAAGGTAACCCAAATTTTGGTGTACACTCTCTGCAAAAAAATATTGCATATTGCTAGATAAGGGAGAAGAATCAAATTTGTATTCCTTATAGGCTGGTTGGTCAACAATGCCTTTTGTAGCTTATTGCTTAACAGGCTGACTTGAAACTTACCAACATGTTCAGAAATAACTTGAAAAACAAAATAAAAAAAGAAAGCAGAATATGGTCTTGTAATGGTATTTAAAGCATTTTCAATGCAGGAGCAGTTACCTGGTACAACTAACTGTTCCATTTCCCACAATCTTTACTTAAGGTACCAAATGGACTTAAAATTTGTTTTTACCCCTTTGTCACACAGTTCTGAGTTTCAACTACCCTGAGAAAGAAGGCTTTTGAAAACATAGTGAGAATAGGAGAAAATGCTGGTTACCAGCATTTTCTCCTTTTCCCACTATGTTTCCTACTCCATCAAAAACAAATCCTAGTAGTTAAGGCACATTTAAATTTTCAGATGCTTTGAATTTGGGCAAGTCCAAAATTTTGTTGTCTTGTAAGTGTGTTTGCAAAGAATTTTGAGTAGTGTGCTGTAAGATAGCCTATGTGAATTTGCACATTTATGTACCCAAAGGCATTTTTTATTAAAAGACCAGATGCCAGTTAAATCTCTACCAAACGACAAAATTTTAGGCTAGTCCATATCGAAAACCTTTGCAGACAACATACTGGTAATGACTCAAAAAGTGATATTTGCCTTTGAAAGGATAGAAATATTGCAGTAAAAAGAGACCAGTATTTTCTCCTTTTTTCCATTATGTATTGAAAGGCCTTTTTCTTTAGGGTTTCTAAAGTTGGGATTTTATGGTAAAGGGTTAAGTCTCCAGTGCATAATTCATGACTTTCTCTTTGTTTCAGCTGGTACTACCAAGGAACACCTAGGGTTTGCGCTAGCCCTTAAAGTTCCAATATTTGTGGTGGTTACAAAAATAGACATGTGTAGAAAGTTTGTTATTGAGAGAACAATCAGTCAGCTGGAGAAGATCCTGAAATCTCCAGGCTGTAAGAAAATCCCTGTTAGAGTGGAATCTATAGACGATGCCATGACAGCAGCGCAGAACTTTGACTCACACAGGTTTCTGTCATATTAATGCTTTACCAAACAACCCTAACTTTTAACTCTTTACCAAATGACGAAATTTTAGACCAGTCCAAATTGAAAGACTTTGCAGACAACAAAATAAGTGTGACTCAAAAATTGAACTTTGTTTTGGGAAGAGTAGAAAACATTGTTGGAAAAGGAGAAAATGCTGGTTACCAGCATTTTCTCCTTTTTCCCACATTGTTTTCAAAAGGCTTCTTTCTTAGGGTCGTTAAAAGTCGGTATTGTGTGGTAAAGAGTTAACAACCCGTATGAAATGAGCTTTTGAAAATATTGTGAAAATAAAAAAAAAAGAAACTGCTGATAACCAGCATTTTCTTCTTTTCCCACAATGTTTTCTACCCTTCCAAAGCAAAAATCAAGTTTTGAGTCTCTTTATACCCCCGCAAAACGAATGTTTTCGGGGGTATACTGGAATCAGCCTATCTGTCTGTCCGTGTGGCCGTCTGTGTACAAAATACTAGTAATTACCTGTTTCTGTCAAAGCGCTTGCGGGGTTATTAAGTCACATTCAGTGACAGCTCTAGTTTATCTTTTTTTCCTGCAAATGCTTTCAGTTTGGACAAGTCTGAAATTTTATTGTTTAGTGAAGAGTTAACTAACACTTTGAATCTCATTCACAACTTAAGTTGCTTCTTCACACATTTTAGATCAATTTCTGTTATAAGTCATGTTCCGAATCAAAGATTCTTTGACAGTCATTAATGAATAACATTTTAACAAATGATAGTTGCAGACAACCCTTTTTGTAATCCATAGCTAAGTAGTCTTCTGCAATGAATCTCTTGTAGGGGGTAATAAATATGTTAACTCTTTACCAAAAGACAAAATTATAGACATTTTCAATTTCAAAGCCCTTGTAATCGACAAATTTAGTTTGGCTCAGATTATAGGAATGGTCTTTACGAAAGTAAGAAAACATTGTGCAAAAGAGGAGAAAATGTTGGTTACCACATTTTCTCCTTTTCTCACAATGTTTTCAAAAGTGTGTGCATGTTCGTAGAACACATGTGTAACATACTTATTTCTGTCAAGCTTAATACAAGTGAGAAAAAGAAGACGCGTTTTAAGAAAATAAATATAGCTATTATGAAAAATGTGGGAAAGGATCAACTGAAAAGGCGCAATTGCTAGAAACTTGCAAGTGTTCCTTTTTACTTGTGTTGTTTTCAAAATGTAATCTACTGCAAGGGAGTTAAAAGTTTGCATCTATGTGGAAGTAGGTTGAAATACATTTAGAAACAAGCATTATCGGGTGTCAATTACAGTCATATCTAATTTCAGGATAGTGCCAATATTTTCTGTGTCATCAGTATCAGGAGTGAATCTAGATTTATTGAATAAGTTTCTCAATGTTATACCACCATTAAACAAAGACAGAGAAACATTGCTGCAGGCTCCAACAGAGTTCCAGGTTTGTACATAAAATCGAAGTATGCCCATCACAAATGTAGTTACTCTTACATGAAGTGCTGATCAAAATCAGCCTGCATTAAACATGCAGCCTGATTGTGACTATACACTGGTTGCTCTGCTGAGTGCGTAGACATAGTGGTCGAAATCGGGTTTGAAATGAAAATTTTTTCCTTTTCTTTTCTCCAGCCACGAGATTAAAAAAAAAGCCATTTTGTTGTTGTTATTATTGTTATTGCTTTTATGTCTAAGGGATAGAAATGAATCACCTGTTTCATTTTTAAGGGATAGGAATGAATCACCTTGTGAAGACTGATTAACCTGCCACCCTGTTGGCAATTTTTTGTGACTGAAGGTCATAGACTCTCACAGATATAAAGATCCATTTTATTTAGTGACTGCTATGTAACAGCATTTAGAAGAACTGTGACAATTGGAGATGTTCACAGCATACAGTTCTCCATTTGCTGCAAAGCATATGAACGCCTCAAGAATACACTTGCATAACAAGGCAATCAACAATATTGGATGATAGTAAATTCAAATTCGTGTATAAACTTCCACACTGTTAAATGACAAATTAGCACTCCGTGCTCAACTATGGACTGAAATTTTCTTTTGTCTACCAAAGTTGTAGACATACTTTGCACATTTTTTGTAAAATTGCTGGGACCAAATATAGTGAGTTTTACACAAACTATTATTTGGAAACTTATCTCCGAGGTTCATATTCACCAACCATTCTTAGTTTCATTCTTAGTCTTATTCTAGAATTAAAAAGTAACCCAACTTCTGATTGGCTAAACCATTTGGTTTAAGCCAGTCAGAAGTAGGGTTACTTTCAGAATTAGAAAATTCTTGAGAATAAGAAAATTCTTGAGAATAAGGCTAAGAATGTGCTTAAGAATGGTTGATGAATATGAACCCAGATTCCAATATGGCTTCATCAGTTTTGCTGCATTAGCTTGAAGAAGGTTGTAGTCTATTATAGAAATCATTGGAATGACATGAAAATACCTTTCTTGAGATGTGGGGAGCAACTTTGTGGAAAGGAGCAATATGCTTGTCCTTTTTCAACAATGATTTCAAAAGCTGTCTCTCAGGGATGTTTAGTTTAGTCTGTTTATTTTTATTTAAGATTGATGAAGCATTTACAGTTCCTGACGTTGGATGTGTAGTTAGTGGTCGATTGCATAGGTAAGTAACATTTAGTATCAGTTTTGGCTTGCACCTTTCAGAAGTATCGGTAATGGGATTACTTTGGTTTCAAAAAGTGATACCTCATTAGTTTTTCAATAAAATCTGTGTTATGGATACTCAATAGAAGTGTCTCATGGAGTCTAATGTTTACCTACAACATTAGTTTTGATAGAGCAATAAAGATTTTAGAATTTGATGAACCCCCCCCCCCCCCCTCCTTTTTTTTTTTTTTTTTTTTTATCTGTTGACTCCTGGTTGGGGGAATTTAGCAAAATTTAATAGGCAGTTAACAAGTGTTCAGTTTTGCGCATGAAATTAAGGGTCTTATGTTACTGGTTCAAATAATTTTTAGAAAGCTCAAATAAATGCTTCATTACATTATTGTACTTTCAAACCCCCCCTCCACCATGCTCAAATTTGGTGTTGTAGGATTCTAGATGGTTGATGGCACAATGCCCTTCTGTATGTTACACTGTTGTAGTACATGTAATTACATTCTTCACCAAAACTTACGTTGTGACTGTACATATTTGAACCAGTTAACCCTGTACCACACAATCCTATGTTTTAATGACCCTAAGAAAGACAGCTGACAGGCTTTCAGATGTCTATATTTTTTTTGGATTATGGGTACTTAGGTATATAGGTACTTATCTCATTCATATTGATATGGTTGAAAAAATACTGGTAAAGGTTCTGCCATTACTTTTATAGTGGGTCAATTAGACAAGAGGACAAATTGTTACTGGGACCCTTTGAAGACGGGCAGTTCCAGCAGGTAGAAGTGAAGACTGTACACAGACATCGGCTACCATGTCGCCATATCCAGGCAGGTCAGGCCTCCACTATAGCCCTTCAGAATGTTGAGAGAGAAACTTTACGAAAGGTAAAACTAGAAACGATTAAGCCCACTGTCATATCTTGTCATATGTTTTACTTCGCTATACCTTCCTAATTTTGGAAGGAAGTATTTCATCAGATAATAATTAAAAGAACAACTTATTATTGCATAGTATTATTTTAAAAGTTCTAAAGTCAAAATCTGGAGAGGAAATAAACTGAAACTTTCAATATTTGAGCACTGTGATGATGTAGAATGTATACTGTAAATTGCATGTGGCGCTCTTGTTTAATTTTGTGTCAGTCTGAACAGCTGTCCATCCATCTGGTGATGGTACAAAGGCTAAGATGAGTTTCAAACACAATCTTCAGTTTCATTAGCTTGGATGTTTTCGAAGAAAATGTCAAGCTCTTGTCATAGCTTTGTAATCTTGGAGTAAAGACTTTGACGTTTTCTTGTATCCTATCATTGCTGAAGATATTTCCTTTAAATGATGCATGTTGTTTTCTTTCAAAAAGACACATGCAAGATGCAGTTTGATTTCTGCTTTTAAGTGTTGAAGATTATCTGCATGTGACCTTGCACATATTTGTATCTTATTCACATAGAGTTTCAGGATCTGTCTTCTGTTTGAAAGTACTTTCATTACATATTGTCACTTATTTGGACATTTTCAGGGAATGGTATTAGTGAGTAAAGAGTTAGAATCCTCCTGTATTGAGTTTGATGCTGATGTTTATGTTTTGTACCATGATACAAAGATATCTCCAGGATTTAGGACTTCCATACATGTTGGAAATGTATACCAGACTGTTGAAATCATCAAAATTAAAGACATGGTAAGTGTGTATATAATGCAAGATTATACAACAGTGTGGTTTGGATATAGATACAAGAAATAATCAGCCGTGATGGGTAGATGTTTCAACTCTTGAACCTTTAGAGCGCAGAATAAACTTAACAGACTTGTTCAGTCTAGAAATAAAATATAAATTACATACGAGGGGTGATCAGAAAGAACGTGGACCAGTGCCGGTATCTGAATATTGTTATGAAAAACAACTTGAAGTGTTCACTATTTTTGAAAGTAACCTCCTTTGAGTTCTATGCATGTATTCATTCTTGATTTCGATGCTCGAAGCACGTGTGGGAGCGCGTCACATGACGTTACTATCAAGGACCCGGTCGTAGCGAGGGTTAGCTCCTCTCTGCTCTCGTAGTGTATGCCACATAGAAAATCTTTCAAAACAGGAACTAGTCAGAGGTCACATGGAGTCAGGACTAAATTATAAGGAGCATTGGCAAGTGTTTCTTTGTTTAGTTTTTGCAAAGTTTCCAGTCCAAGTGTGGCTTTGTGAGCTAGGGCGTTATCTTGGTGTAAAGTGACGTCACTCCGCAGGACTTCTGGCTGTGTTTTTCATATGGTGTTCGTGAAATTTATTTGAATAATGTGGGCATAAAACTCAGAATTGACTGTAGTATGTAAAGATACAACATGATTTAGAAGAAAAACAGGAGAACAGAAATACTTGATGTAGATAACTTTACCAAGTGACTTAGAAAGGTTGGCTTTACTAGCGGAAGGCGATGTTGGACGTTTCAATACGCTGCTTTGTCGTTTAGATTCAGTGTTGGTAAAGTGTACCTATGTTTCATCGCATGTTACAATACGATCAGTAAAGTTTGACCCCTCTACCCTAATGCGTTCTGAAATTTCTTAACAGATTTCGACCCTAACCCCCATTTTCTCGGGCGTCAGTTGCCGAGGTACCCACGTTGTGCAAACACGCGACATTCCAAGACTCTCAGTCAAAATCTCCTGAGCACTTATATATGAAAAGTCAAATGTGTCAGCTATTTGCCCGACAGCATCTCGGCGAGCTTGTTTTACATCCTGCTGTACATCCGTTATGATTTTGTCTGTGACTGATGTTGATGGACGGCCAGATTTAGGGTCATCTTTAACAGTATCGCACCCTTGTCTAAACCGGTTAGATCCATGTACGAATATCAGATTCCTTGAGTGCAGAGTCCCCTTAAACTGTTTCTAAATCGGTTTTGATTTCCGATAAATACTTTCCGAGTTTGACGCAAAACTTTATGATTACTCTCGGCTCAAATAAAACGTCGTCCGATATTTTGGACCGCTAATGCAGTATATGACGTCATTAAAATGACGTCATACTTTACCTACTTTAATATGACAACATTTGAAAGCGTGAGTCAGTTACCAGATAATTAATGTTCATCTATGCAAATTTGTGTAATCCTAAGTGTAGTAGTTTTCAAAATAACGAGGTGGTCCACGATCTTTCTGATCACCCCACGTATAGTCAGTTTCAAGGCAGCTTTTGTCCAGAATGTTTAAGCAAAGCAGAAAGTACAGATCAAAGATCAGACTGCAGGTTTTGTGCAGTGTGATCTTGGTCTTCACAGGCTGCAAAGGCAATCATGGTTGTGAAGGAAGCTGAGAGGGTTAAAATGAATTCAAGTAGCACATTTCAATGCTATTTTAACTGTGATGACTTTTGCTTTTCCTTAAAAGGTAAAAAATTAAGTGGGATGAACAGTATTGCCTAAAGTTTTGCATGTAAGGAAAATTTTTGTATAAACAGTGTGTTTCTGCAAATATTGATTAGAAAATACCTTTATTCAGTCTATAGGATACTAAATAAACAAATTGTTTTCCAAGTTCGCAGCAATTTTTACCAAAGTATGTTGCAAAGTAGTGGACAGTGTAGATCCAAGATCTGACCACTTGTTCTGTGCAGTCTGATTGTGATCAACATTACTTGCAAAAAGGCATGCAAAGAGTTTGTAGGGATTTTTTTTTAAATAATGTTCTGTCATTATTTTGTGTTTTCAGGCATCTATTAAAACTAACCAAAAAGCACAGGTGGTTTTCAAATTTCTCAAGCAGCCAGAATATATTCGAGTTGGATCTCGACTTCTCTTCAGACAGGGTACAACAAGAGGTGTGGGAGAGGTGATAAAGATCTATCCATTCACGGATATTCCATCACGATAAAGTGATACATTATGTTTGATACATGATTAAGTTACAAGTATTCCATAAGGATAAAGTGATGCTATCTTTGATTCGTGTTATATGTGGCTGACAAATGACAACTCATTGCGCCTTGAAATTGAATTATTTACATCAAATGGCTTTGAAATTATCATTATGAAATATGAATAATTATTATGAATCCAGATTGATTTATGAAGGCATAGGAAAACATTGTGGCAACAGGAGAAATTGTCCGATGGAAGCAATTTCTCCTTTTGCCACAATATTTTCTAAAGCTGTCTGCTGAGAGAAAAGAATGAACACATCTGCCTGAGGTAGTGAGTTACTTTATGAATGTTAAGGTTCATAAATAATCATAAAAAGTACCATGAAATTTCACGCATTTTCTTTGCAGTGTACTTTGTTACAGGAAATTTACCTACTGTGTGCTGTGTTTATCATCACATGTAAAATGACCTGGCCCATGAATTAAGTTTAACTTTGTATTTTTTGGTTTTAACAAATTTTTGGTGTGATGCTGCTGATCTTAGAGTAGTTTTCTTTTTAAAAAAAAAAAAAAGTAGAAGAATTTTAGTCATTTGCCAAATTTAAAGATTGAACTTATGAGTCAGTTTGTGATCTCTATTCATAAAATACTTTTATATTACATTCAGTTTTATGCACATTTTTTATCAATATTCCATTTTTAGCATGGATGTTTTCAAAGAAAACATCAAGATATTGTCATAGCCTTGTCATCCTCTGCTCCCTCATCATGCTGAAACTTTGACATGTTCCGATATCTCTGTAAAAACTGAAGTTATTTACTTAAAACTCGGGCTAAATGTAAATTATCAAAAAAGGAAACCCATTTGAACAGGGCAGGTAACTGCCAAAATATTTTCTATACAGTTTTGTCCCTTTTCAACATAGTTTCAAGGAAAAACCAACTGAAGCCAAGTGTTAGCACCTGCATGCATTACTCATGTTACCTTCTTACTTTAATGAAAATGGCCAGACACCCAGAATTCATCTAAAATCATGTTAATATTGATTTTGTTACTTTAGGAGTGTTGTTTGTTTTATCCATGATCAAGTGTTGGTTCTAGGATAAGATAAACTATAACCTTAACTCTTTACCTTACATTCCTGAGTTTTAACAACCCTGAGGAAGATGGCTGTGGGAAAAGGAGAAAATGCTAGTAACCAGCATTTCTCCCTTTCCTACAATGTTTTCTACCCTTTCACAGACAGATTCCACCATTTGAATTACATTTAATTTGTTGTCTGCAACAGCTTTCAATTTGGAAAAGTCTAAAATTTTGTCTTTTGGTAAGGAGTAAAATTCATCCCACAAAATTTATGCTGTTGTGAAAATACGATCCAGTATGTTGTTATTTTGAAACAGACTTGCAGCAGAGGATTTTGAAGCCATGTTTGTATAATATGTCATTGAATCTCTTTCATTGTATTCACATCATTACATGTTTGTGACTTTTGTGTAAAAATCCGTTTTTTTTTTTTTTTTCCCTCTTTGGTGGACAATGTTTGGAAACCTTGAAGTAAAAGGAGCAGTTGCACATGAAAAGCAATCACAGCTTTATCCAGAAATGACCAATGAGCAAATATTAGTGTAATTTGAAATGTTTTTTGATAGGTATAAGATATGTCTGTTAAGAAATAAGTTGTGAAAGAACCAAAAGACCTGAACGACAGAGATTTCCATAACCAAGGGCTTTTTCTGCAACACGCAGACCAGAAATAGTCTGGCAATTAACAACTTTCTCAATACTAACTTTTGGTAGACATCCATGTTTTTGTGTTAAAATTGGGTCCACTTGGAGAAAGGGGTCGTTTGATTAGTTAATTTCTAGTCAAACTATCGTTTATTTTTGACGACCCTGAAGAATACGGTTTTTAAAATGTTGTAACAAAAGAAGAAAATGCTGGTTACCAACATTTTTCCTTTTTGCACATTGTTTACTGTCTTTTCAAAGAAAAATTTCAATATTTTAGCTGCTTTTGATCAGTCATCTTCAAATGCCTTATGTCTAAAACTTTGTTGTAGGGAAAAGGAATTATAAAAATATGGTTGATTCTGGTTGATATCTGCGTGCAATCTGACTGTGGCCCTTAGAGTAGCGATAGCTTACAAAAGTAAACAAAGCAAGTGTTAAAATGCATTTGAATTAAAATCATATCATTTAAAAGTATGGAATTTTGTGCAGAATTTGTAGTGTTTGAGAGATGTGTTGGGCAAAGCAACCCTGAAATTTTTGAAAGGGAGTTTTGTCGTTTGACTATAAACATGTCTCATTTACTAAGTTGTCTGAAAGATATATACTTCTTATATAGTTTTTTTCTTAACGTGTCGTGTTGTAATGTTTAAACGGATCAGCCCTGGTTTTTACTACCTAGAGCTTTTGAAAAACATTGTGAGAAAAGGCAAAAATGCTGGTAGCCAGCATTTTGTCTTTTCCCACAATAATTTTTTTTCTTTCAGAAACAAAATCCCATCTTTTGATCCACATGTAGTTTGTTGTCTGCAAATGCTTTCAATTTGAACACATCTAAAGTCGTCTCATCTGTTTATTGATTTTACCCGCCTATATCGTTTTTAATACTTTCGTTATACATTTATGTGCTTGAATTCCTCTATGCTTTGTTTCGATTCGTGTCGTTGGAATTTGTTTTTCTTTGTCTGTTTTTCTTCCCCTCCACCTTTTTAGTCCTTTTGTCTGTCTCTTTTAATTTTGTGTCCTCAACCACCCTAGCTATCTGCCTAGCTTTCTCTCTGTCCGCCTTTTTGCTTCAATGATAGCCTTTTCTTTCTGAACACATTTATTAATTTTATGCTATGAACTGTTTTACTTTGTTAGTGATCATGATTTTTAAGTGAATAAAACTGTTATTGATTTTTACTGAAATATTCGTGATTTTTTAATATTTCTGCATTCCAACAACTTTAAAAATCTGTAGTGGTTTAAATCTGTTGTCATTACCGACAAAATTGTATACAACCGAACCCTCTTAGTTGGTATCGTACAGGGCTTCAAAACAAGGGTTCACTCGTTCAATTCTCTAGCTCGGCTTATTTCCTTTCTAGAATTGATGATAGCTATTGCTCCAGGATCCAGTCCTTTCTCACTGACAGTGCTCAAGGACGAAAGCAGCCATTAGCTTGGGAGGGACAAGCGATTCAAATTAGCGATTCAAATTAGAGGCCGCACTGGAAATGTTTTCACAAAAACAACTCGTTCAGCGTGAGTTGTAATTGATCTGGTCCGTATTAAAGAAAGGTTACAGCTGATAATGAAACCATAATACTTTGATTACAGAGCCTTAGTGTGAATAACGTTAAAAAATACCATGGCGAATGAAGAAATTGCTAGAACCGACGTGTAAACGACGTTTGTAACTTGCAGAGACCCCTTTGAAAAGTCAGGTAACAAAATGATAAACTTCTGGTAAGGAGCAATTTCTCATCTACGTTTTCTTGTGGCAGGGTGATTTTGAATATGTTATCCCTTTAAATGCCACAGACGAAAACAAGAGCGTTTCCGGACGGTGTAGATCAATATTGGACTACACGCAACGTGAAGTCTGATCTTGGATCTATCCCATCCGCTTGTTTAGTCACGTCTATCGTTCCACGTGTCAGTTGGTTGTACATCCCGCCGTCGCGAGAGGTTGTGTTGATATGTTTTGCATTGAACCTCAATTCATGTGAATTGTGCATATTTTACTTTTTTCTGGTAACCAGCATTTTCTCCTTTTTCCACATTGTTTCTACCCTCTCAAGAAGAAATTTTCATTATTTGGACCACATACAATTTCTTGTCTGTCAATACTTTCGATTTGGATAAGTCTGAAATTGTGTCGTTTCGCAAAGGTTAAAGTCGTCTCCAGTAAGTTATGTCAGGAAGTACGGAGTTATACTGCGTTACAGTGTTTACTTTTTCTCCATGGTAATGAGATAAGTCTGTGTACATGCATGTATAGGGGTTAACCCTTTACGAAACGACAAAATCTGGGACTGGTCCAAATTCAAAGCATTTGCGGATAAAAATTTAAAGGTCGTTCAAATGATGGAATTTGTTTTTAATGAGATAGAAAACATAGTTGGAAAAGGAGAAAATGCTGGTTACCACCATTTTCTCCCATTTTCCACTAAGTTTTCAATAGCCTTCTTTGTTGACGGCGTTAAAACATGGGACAGTGTGGTTTAAAGGAAAATAAAGTATAATCTCAGATTTAAAGCCAGCGATTAATCCGTTGGATAAAATTATTTCATTGCTGCATTAAAACTCATAATACCTTTATCAATTAATTTGTCAGACGACAAAATTTACGAGAACCTGGCCCGTATTCACGACCCATTTTTAGGAGCATTCCTAGTCTTATCTCTAGAATTCTCTAGATTTCTAAGACACATAACTTCTGACTGGCTGAACCAAATGATTGAGCCAATCAGAAGTTGGGTTACCTTTCTTAAATATGGAATTAAAAAAAGATAATGAAGAATGAAATTAACCCTTATCCTGCCAAATAAGTTAAATGAAACTTTCAAGCCGATATTAAAAAAGCCCGATTATTAGTACATTATTTCAAAAGTATTTTTTTAGGAAAATAATAAATAATAGATATTATCTCATTATCGGACAGTGTAGATCCAAGACCAGACTGCACGTTCTTTGCAGTCTGATCTTGACCTTCACTGTCCGCAGAAGCGTATTGAGTCGCACTTAGCAGCCTTAAGGGGTTAAAACAGCGAGCAGCCTATCACAATATTTGTCTTGCTCGATTTGTATCTATCAAATTATTTGAAAACCGTATATTTAACTTGGGATTACCACTATCTATGCTTGCTACGATATTAACTTAATTTATGTAATATCTTTTATTTGATTTTATCCACTATAAAATCATTTACTTCGGTTATTGGGTTGGGGGGTAAACTTGCTTATGGTAAGATAATGAGCAACGATTTACATATCGACAAAGTTCTTCACTTGTCAATATTATAATATTTTCCAGCGGTAAAATTGATATTGGTTTGAAATGATAGAAATTTTGGTTAAAAAGGATAGAAAAAATTGCAAGAAAATGAGAAAATGCTGGTTACCAGCATTTTTCTTCTTTTCCAACAAATTTTCAAAAGTCTGCAACCTTAAGGTCGTCAAATGGCAGAATCGTTCTGTTAAGGGTTAGATAGCAAGCAAGTAGATTTGTCTTGCTCTATTTGTATCTATCAAACTATTTGAAAACTGTATGTACTACTGGTCACTAACTAAAATTCCGTAGATATAAATTAAATTTGCATATACATTTAATCCATGCTTTTGTAAAAGGGGGCTTAATGCATCTCCGTGTTCCATGATACCAAGCAAGTCATCAAATAATTATGGATCCATAAAATCTATTTTGTATTACAACTGACTGATTCATGTAGTACACTGGTACTTTGACACTCAGAAAATTTACCAAAAGCAAATAGTTTCGTCCCAGATCAGCCTGCGCGGACAGCGCAGGCTGACCTGTGTCGATACATTTTGCAGATGCATTAAGCCCCCTTTTCATAGAGAATGCCTTGTTTCTATATCTTTTATCTGATTTTTATCATTTGTAAAATCGTTTCCTGTGGGTGGGGCGAACAAAATTCTACATATGTCCATAACGACAGTTTTTGCAGGCGTCAAATTAAAATGGATTTAAAGGATAGGATTCGTCTTTCGACGGGTGTGAAATATTGTAGCAACAGGACCGACGGACCAGTAGACCTCGGCGTAATACTATAAATGAAGGATTTAAACTGATTTGTTTTACTATCGCAAGCGTGCTGCTTACTTACTCTCCACCCCCGTCCCCACTCCTCTTTCAATAAATAAAACACGTAAGGCGCCTTTGAAAATAACATCGTTAGGTATTGAAAATTGTCACGAATTAAAAGTGGAAATAGTGCAGGTAAAGGGGGAACAATTTCCTCCCTTTCTCTCAATGGTTTCAAAAGTAGTCTGCTGCCAAACTTGAAAAATTCGTCCTCCGGAATGTGTTTCATGACACCTCCCCGGCATAAAAGAGGGCGAACTGCACAGCTCTGCATTTGTTTCTGGACGTACGTGTAAAATGTCAAATGATTTTGAATAATTTATGTGAAGGAATTGCCACATCACATCAAACATAGCCAATAATATCCAAGCCTTTTCAAGTATATGTAACTAAGAGTTGCGTGGTCCGTCTCGTGCCAAAATACTTGTTAATAACCCTTCGACTGCAAGGCGCAACATTAGTTACCCTGCGGACAGCGTAGATCAAAACCAGAATACACAGAACTTGCAGTCTGATCTTGAATGTCCACCGTCCGACTGTAAGTAAGGTATTCTGGCAAAAGTAATTTCAAGATTGTCGTATTAGAGTCTCTTTTTACTGGTTGTATATGTCTGTTAATACTACTTTGGAATCTCAGAGATAACCCATTACATATTGACTTCTTTTAGACTTATTGACCCAGGACTTGTAAAAAGGACAAAAGCTAATATTATAAGGCAGACAACGTCTTTTTTTAGTGGTATTTGAAAACATTGCGCTAAAAGGACCAATTGGTTGTAACAAGCAATGGCTCCTTTTCCTGCAATGTTTCCAAAAACGTGTCTATTGGAGGTAAACCAAACGTCGGACCTGAGCGGCAGTGAGCTAATTGGATTAGATTTTAATATTTAATTATGCGCGATCGCTGACCGAAGTGTTTGAAGGCCACGGTGGCCTTCGGAAAAGAAATGTGTGAAAGATCAATTCATATCGGATTCGTAACGAAGATTGTCTTTCTTGGTGGTTAACGAGCACACTGGAACGCACTGGGTCGCGCTTGGCACCCTGGAGGATATACCATAACACTTTAACTCTTATCCTGCTAAATCACTAAAATAAAATTTTCAATTCGATAATAAAAATCCAAACATTGCTCTGTCAAAGTTATATTTTGGGGGAATAATATCTCCTTATCGGACATTGTAGATCCAAGATCAGACTCCACGTTCTGTGTAGTCTGATCTTGATTTATACTGTAAGCAAAAGGTCAGTGAGTCGCGCTTAGCAGTATAAGGGTTGGTGAACGTTTCTGCAAGGGCATAAAGCCAAACAACTGTATTTTACCTATGTTGTTTTGGCCATGATATGCGGACAACTTAGAAAATAGGGTGAAAAAAAAATCTGTGATCAGACTATTTAGTCTGGTCTTAATCCTAAGGCTGTTTAGAGCGACCCGGGGCGCTTTGGTGGACATTGTAAATCAAGATCAGACTGCACAAAACGTGCAGTCTGATCTTTGATTTATACAGTCCGATACGGTATTTTCTTTCCGGTGAAAAGAACTGGAATTTGCAAAATTTTGGGTTTTACTATTCAGTGGAAACATTCTTTTCATTTATATAGCAGTACGGGTTAATCTAGACTGTCTTAGGATGGGTTTCGTTCTGTATCTGCACTATCCCCCGTAACAATACTAACAGCCTTCAGGGGGCGACGCCCATATGGGCAACTGGTGGCGACGATAAATAAATGCAAATTCAATCAATCTAGACTGTCTGCAAGAGTGACTGAAGCTTTGTTTGCAAGGTAAGGAGCGACAAAAGACAAAAATGTTAGACTTATTCTTCTGCATATTACTTAATGCCCATATCAATAGTCTTTCCATTATTTAACCATCAGGCTGCTAAGCGCGGTTCAAGGACCTTTTTCGGACAGTGAAGATCAAGATAAGACTGCACAGAACATGCAGTCTGATCTTGGATCTACACTGTCCGATAAGGAATTCCCCCCCCCCCTAAAAAAAATAAAAAATAAGAAAAAAGGAAAAAACCTTTGAAATAGCTAAATTTGAGTATTTACTATCGGCTTGAAAGTTTCATTTCACTTATTTAACAGGATAAGGGT
This sequence comes from Hippopus hippopus, assembly GCA_946811185.2. NCBI lineage: Eukaryota > Metazoa > Mollusca > Bivalvia > Cardiida > Cardiidae > Hippopus > Hippopus hippopus. The sequence continues at coordinate 37,013,715 of OX328097.1, forward strand.
TGATAGATACATGTGAGCCATGCTCTGTGAAAAGGGGGCTTAATGCATCTGCGAAAAGTTTCGACTCAGGTCAGCCTGCGCAGTTCGCGCAGGCTGACCTAGGCCGAAACTTTTCGCTACATGTCAATTTTCTGTATGTTAAAGGACCGGTCTACCTCGTGATTAAGTCGGTTGTTAAAAAAAAAAAGTGGCTGGTGTGGATCCATAAGTATATGATGGCTTGTTTGGTATGATGGATTACAGAGATGTGTTAAAGCCCCCTTTTGCCAGAGCATGGTTCATGTACATGTGATATCATTCAAGTTACCTGGTGCTCGCTCCGTACATTGTGTTGGAAAGAATAATAAATGTGTTGCAATCCTTAGCCCTTTATCAAACTATTCCATGCTGTAACGACCCCATGGAAGAAAGCTTTTGAAATCGTTGAGAGAAAATGGAGAAACTGCTGGTAATCAATATTTTCATCTTTTTTTTTTTTCCATCATGTTTTCTATCCCGTTCAGAAAAGAATAGAACTAATCGTTTGAGTCTAACTTTACTTGTCTGGAAATGCTTTCACTTTGGACAAGTCTGAAGTTTTGTCGTCTGGTAAGGGGTTCGGGAGCCTTAAACAACTATAGGTGGCTTTGCAAACTGTGTAGATCAAGAATAGACTGCACCAAACGTGCAGTCTGATTTTCTACCCACACTGTCCGCTTGCTTAGACATTGTAAGCTAAAACAACATTAAAAGTGCGTATTTGGATAGTCTTTTATCACATAACCTCCTTTGTTTTCAGTGTAATATACCCATTACGAATTTTCTTATCTCATACACGTTTAATATCACAATTGTGTGACGTCATTTTTGACGTCATTTTGTACGTATTTCATAGAAGTGAATGAGATTTTATGGATATTACCGCGGGTGTATCTATAGATAGTTTTGCATCTTCTTATCTATGATTTGTGAAATATCATCATGTGATAAAAAGAATCTGACATTCGTTGGCGTACGAGATAAAAATTTTATTAAACTCTTAGAAGGAGAAAAAATGTTATTAAGCTCGCCAAAGGCTCGCTTAATAACATTTTCCCTAGACTCGTTTAATAAAATTTTATCTCAACGTCAACTCATGTCAGATCCTATATATCTATGAACTGAAATGTCTGTAGGCTTTATTCGGCCTTTGTCTTTCATAACCATTATCCTGCTGAATAAATTACACGAAACTTTCAAGCCGATAGTAAAAATCGGACTAATGCTATTTCAAACTTTTTTCTTAAAAGAAAAATATCTTCTTATCGGACAGTGTAGATTCAAGATCAGACTGCACGTTTTGTGCAGTCTGATCTTGATCTACACAGTCCGCAAAAGTTCAGTGAGTCGCCCGCGCTTAGCAACTATTAGGGATAATAGAATCATACATGTACCTTAGAGTCTTTCTAAATTCAATTTAGAATGAAATTTCAATTGAATGCTTCTGTTTGGCCATGACGTCTAGTCCAAACCAAACATAAAGAGACTCGGTCCTTTTACTGAAGGATCTCGTGTTCAAACCTAGTACAGCTCGCTAGGTAGCTATATGAGGCAGGATGAGGATAGAGAATATTGGATTGTAATACATTCTACACCACGGCAAGCTTCTGAACTCCCATACAATAACACTTAGACTTGACCTACCCAATCAGATTGCTCGTCTTGCAATTCAGAATAGAGAGAGAGAGAGAGAGAGAGAGAGAGAGAGAGAGAGAGAGAGAGAGAGAGAGAGAGAGAGAGAGAGAGAGAGAGAGAGAGAGAGAGAGAGAGAGAGACTAAACTGAGTATTCTTTCATTTCGAAAAAACGTACCGGTTTTTTTTTCCGGTCGAATTTTTTATGTCAGTAAAAAAATTTTTTTTCTTAAGGATTCATATGAGTCATGCTCTGGAAAAAGGTAGTTTAGTTGTCTGAGAAAAGTACCGACCCATGCTAGCCTGTGCAGTCCGCGTAGGCCGACATAGATTGAAACGTTTTGCTAGATTTATTAGTAAATTTTCTGCATGTCTATGACCATTCTACATAAGGATTCAGTCGGTTGTTAGACGAAATGATTTTTGTCGATCCATAATTATGTGATGACTTGCTTGACATAATGCATCAGAGAGATGCATTAAACCCCCTTTTGCCAGAGCATGGCTCATATATTGATCTTTTGATGCAGTTAGTCCATTAGATTATTTGGATATTGTATAGTTAGGATCAAAATACACTGATGTTCAGTCTAATCTTGTTCTACATCTGAAATTTCGATATAAAGAAGATGAGTACTTTTGTAAGGGAAAAGTATATCTAAAAAAATATATGTGACTCATATGTAGGTACACTCGATGCCGACATACAAATGAAACAGTTGAAAATGGCCTTAACCCATTAATCCCTACTTTTGACGCCCCTGAGAAAGAAGCCTTTGGAAAACATTGTGGGAAAAGGAGAAAATGCTGGTAACCAGCATTTTCTCCTTTTCCCACAGTGTTTTCTACTCTTTCCAAACCAAATTTTAATTTTTCAGTCACCTTTATTTTGTCGTCTACAAATGCTTTCAATTTGGACCAGTCTAAAATTTTCTCGTGTGGTAAAGAGTTAAGCCATACATCGATCAAATCAATCGATCAATTAGGGCGTGAAGATTCGGTTCACTTTACCTCAAGTTGAGAAATAATCTACCGCAGGATTAATTTGTTGAGATTATAGCTGTAAGATATTTAATCTTTGTTGTAATTGTATATATCCCTTTTTCCAGACATAGTTAACCCTTAACCTTTTACAGCACAATCCCGAGTTTTAACGACCCTGAGAAAAAAGCCTTTTGAAAACATTGTGGTAAAAGGAGAAAATGCTGGTCACCAGCATTTTCTCCTTTTCCTACAATGCTTTCTACCACATCAAAGGCAAATTCCATCATTTGAGCAAAATTTAAAGTGTCATCTGCAAACGCTTTCAATCTGTACGGCTCAAAATTTTTGTTGCGAGGTAAAGAGTCAACCCGACACAGGGCAAACATGGATGTACTTTGCAGGGGGTGTAGCCAAGATCAGACTGCATATAGAGTCTGATCCTGGTATAATATCACCGTTTTTCTTTATTGATAGTTCAAGTCGAGTAACAACATTTAAAGCTGAGCATAAGCAAATCCATTTTTGTGACATTTCTTTGTTGGATTTTGTTTGTTTGTATGGGTTAAACGCGGTTTTTCACGTTGTTTCTGTTATATCGCGCCGGCAAGAGCTCCTATCCTTTCAGCTCATTTGTACCTATTCTGAATTTGTCGTCTGCAAATGTTATGAAATTTGAAGAGTTTGAAATTTGTCGTTTGGGAAAACGGTTATAAAGAGTTGTTGTGAAGTCCGCGTTAATAAAATGATACACTGCAAGGTGAGACAGATGAACTACTAGCTGTCAAATAACTGAGACGGGGTCGAAACGCTGTGGAACTCCAAAGAAAAACAGAATCTGTCCTACACAGTTATACCCGCGTTACGATCTAACCCTTTGTCAAACGATCCCGAGTTTTGGGACCCTGGGAAAAGCAGCTTGTGAAAACATTGTGTAGAAAAGGATAAAATGTTAGTAACTAGCATTTTGTCCATTTCCGACAATCTTTTTTTTTAATCTTTCTAAAGACAAATCCCATAATTTGAGCCACATGTAGTTTGTCGTTTGCAAATGCTTTCTATTTGGAGAGGTCTTAAATTTTGTCGTCTCATAAAGGATTAACTCTAAGGCTGCTAAGCGTGACTCAATGGCCTTTTGTGAACAGTGTACATCAAGATCAGACTGTACAGAACGTGTGGTTCGATCTTGGATATACACTGTCCGTTAAGGAGATACTTTCCCCCCCCAAAAAAACTTTCAAATAGCCAATTTTTATTAAGATATAGCCAGTATTTTACTGTCGGCCTCAAAGTTTCATGGTAGTTATTTAGGAAGATAAGGGTTAATATACGATTCAGCTATAAATGCAAGGAACTTTGGTCAGTATAGTATAAAACAGCAGACAGTATAGTTCTAAGGTCAGACTGCCTGTATGAGCAGTCCGATCTCAATCTAAGTGGTCAGCAAAGTGCATGGCGGTAAAAGCCTGAGAGAACCACATTGGATTTGCATAAAGTTTCGTTTGTTTTGTATGTAATGCTAATATTTTTCAGAAGCTTTTCAATTACATCACAGTACCAAGTTCAACTGTTGATTAGTTACGAAGGTTATTTTAACCATTACTTTGCACACTTTTTCGCAAGCTACTTTTAAATATAAACCAAGTCGAATGTTTAATGGTGGGAGAGGAACGAAATCTTTCGCAATTACCTTCTTTAATCCTCGGAAGGAGTCAAGACTTGGCTGGGATTTGAACTCACAACTGGAAATACTGGCTGGAATACTAGGCCTGCATGTTACCACTTGTTTATCTAGGACTCAGCGGTGGGGTAGAAAACGTGTACAAATTAAATTACCCTATCTAAATACAGTCTCATATTCCTAAAACTGTCTATCTAGTACAAAAATGTTAAAAGAAAATAAACTGAATCACTTTTATTATTATAAGTATATTTAGGCGCCATTGTGGTGGTATATAACGTTTGTAAAAATCGCTTGAAATAACAAAAAGTTCGATTTCATGTAATTTTTAGGCAATCGGATAGTCGGTGGGTACTTTTAACCCTTTTAGCTCAATAGGCAAAGCACAAACAAGGGGGTAGTTGCGGACGATATAGATCAAGATCAGACTGCACAGAATGTGCAGTCTGATCTTGGATCTATACCGTCCGCTTATGTGGTGCAGCCTACAATATAAAAATCTTTTCTCAGTGGATTTTTTTTTTCAGCTTTCGAAAGAGACCGAGTTTATATATTTGGCACTGAAAGAGTTAAGGCATAATGGTTAGTAATACGACTTTTGTTTTCTCTCTTGATATCTTTTGAAAACGATTTTTTTTCCCTCTTGTCGTGCAGTAGACCACAAATGAAAAATTGTGATGTAGGAAGAAATTGCTACTTACTGTCTCCATATATTGAGCTTTAATTCATTTTGAGTATCCATATTTAACTTTTCACCAAACGAGAAAATCAAGACTAGTCCCAAATGAAAGCATTTGCAACCGACAAATAAATGCGGCTAAAATGATGGGATTTATCATTGAAAGAGCAAAAAGCATTGTTGGAAAAGGAAGAAATGCTTACCAGCATTTTTTCCTTTTCTCACAATGTTTTTAAAGACTTCATTCTAAGGGCCGTTAAACTTTGGACTGTTTGGTAAAGAGTTAACAGAGATAAGTTTTAAAGTATTCTGCTACAAGTAAGATATATTCGGGTTGCTTGCAAATTGCAGAGAAAACTGACTGGCAAAAAGATACAAAAGGATAAAGACATTCTGACATACAGAAGAATTTCTCTAACCTGACAAATATATCCATGCTATACAATGTTTTCAAATTCAGGCTTGATTTACATATTCGGTAAAAAGGTGCAATAGGATAAAACCATTTATGAGGAAGGTGTAGTGGGGTACTTGTAAACTGCAGCTCATACAAAACAAAATTATTGGTAAAAAGATACAAGAGATAAAAGGAACAAGTGACATACAGAGGAATTTCTCGACATTAACAATTTTTTCCTGCACTACAACGTTTTCAAATTGAGGTTCGATTTGCATATTGGCGTAAAAAAATTTCCAATATATGAGGTAAAATGCTTCAAATTTAGAATCGGAGTTCTATTATGTATATCGGTGAGCTATATCAGACCAAATCAGATTTTTTTGTTCGCCTATTTGATAACAAGATGTGAGGTTGTGAGCATTGTGATTTCTACACCGTTAGCTATAAAAGAACAGCGGATGACACCTTAAGGTCAGCACTCTTATATTCTTTTCGAATTATTAACTATTTTAACGCCAAATGAGGCATGCTCTATGAAAAGGAGGTTTAATGCATCTGCAAAAAGTATCGACTCATGTCAGCCTGCGCAGTCCGCGCAGGCTGACATGGGTCGAAACATTTTGCTATCGGTCAATTTTTTGCATGTCCATGGACCATTCTACCCCTAGATTCAGTCAACCGTTAGAATAAATGGACTTCAGGGGTCTATGATAATATGATGACTTGCTTGGTATAATGCATTTCGGAGATGCATTAAGCCCCCTTTTGCCAGAGCATGGCCCAAATATATAAACTCAAACCTCTTTCTACTGAATACAATCCAGGGGTACTCAGAATTTTTTATCTTTTAGCGTTGACTTACGCGCAGACGACATGGATCAAGATCAGACTGCACGGTCTGTGCCGTCCGCTAGAGCTTTAGTATTCGCATATGTAGCGCTGAATGGGTTAGAGATATCTATTTATTTGTTTGACTGTTCGTCTGTCCGTTAAGCTGATGTGAACAAATTGATCCTCATTTTGAGCTGTGGCTATCAACCCACAATACTTAGTAGTCAGTTTTATGTGAAATACACTTTTTTGTCATTTCGTTTTATGTTCGTATATTATCATTTTTGATTACATACTTTGTCAGTTAATAATTCAACCCTGTATCCTTCGTATTTAGTGTTATATGATATAATAAATTATGAGTTCGATACCTCAGCGGATTTTGGCCATTTACGAGATAAGTTTTGGTTATTCGAACAATGTTGCCAAAAATTCTAGTTCAACTGTGTATCCTTCGTACTTAGTATCATATGACATGATAAATTATAATTTCGATATCACAGCGGATTCTGACCATTTTCTAGATAAGTGTTAGTTATTCGAACAAATTCGGTAACTACATATTGTCAAAATTGAAGGGGTGGGGGCGGGTCATGTATACCGATCTCTGCCATGGGCCTCCCCATCCTGGACCAGCGCATGGGTAGGATAATAGGAATCTTCATTACTCGATCCCTGTCACATAATGTATCTCTAACACATAGTCGTGCCACGGTCTTTTTTTCCACCTGATGACGCAATCCTTTTTCAAAAGACTTCACTGTGAAAAAACTATTTAAAAGGAAATGAATAGTGTATTTGAGTAGTTATGTTAAATGTAACAAAACGTAAACAAGGTTGATAGTTATTACATTTATAACATTCCTGACTCATTTATCGTATAGAAAATTTAAACAGTTAACCCTTTACCAAACAATCCCTGGTTTTTACGACCCTGAGATAAAAGCCTTTTGAAAACATTGTGGGAAAAGGAGAAAATGCTGGTAACCAGCATTTTCTCCTTTTCCCACAATGTTTTCTACCCTGTCAAAAAACTTCATTTGTACTTCTTTCAAATTTGTCCTCTGCAGCTGCTTTCAATTTGGAAGGGTCTAAAATTTATCGTTTGGGAAAGGGTTAAAAAGAACTGCCCACTCCTTTTCTTGCACCTAACGAATCTCGGTAGACGGCAGTGCTAGTATTCCAAGGATTTTAAGTTGGAATTTCAACTTGGCTGAAGTTTTTTGGAGATCCGAGGCAGTCATTGCGACAGAATCGAATTTCTCTTTACCGTGAACACTTTTAGAACATAATTATGTGGTAGGGCAGCCAGTAGCTTGGAAGTGGTACAGACATAGAACGTGCTGTCTGATCTTGGATCCTCCTTAAACGATATGATGATTTTTTTTTTTTTTTTTTTTTGCGGGGGGGGGGGGGGGGAGGGGGAAGAGAACTTTGAAATCGCAGTTTTGGGGGTTTTAGCATTAGCTTACAATTTTCGGTTTTTCTTTTTAATAAGAGAAGATCCAAGGGTTAAAGAAACGTCATGCAAGAATATATGTATTGGCGCATTGGCCACCATGCTATATCACGTAGACCAATTCTGTATCATACATCTTCTACTTAATTCTGTATAAGACGACAAAATTTTAGACTCTTCCGTATTGACGCATTTGCAGAAATCAAATATGGCTCAAATAATGGACATTGTCTTTAAAATGCCAGAAAACATTGTGGGAAAAGGAGAAAATGCTGGTTACCAGTATTTTCTCCTTTTCCCACAATTTTTTAATCAGCTATCTTTCTCAGGATCGTTTAAACACGGGATTGTTTGGTAAAGGGTTAAATCTTAGTCTATTAGAAAAATGATTCTCCGTTTACAGTAGAACTGTATTTCCGTCCATCAAAAAAAGGAAATTTTGTCGAAGATAGAAACATGCCATTAGTTAACGCAGCAAACAAACGTATTGCACCTATGACCTAAATATTATGTACACAACACTTTAAAGTCAAATACAAATATTTGTCCAGACTAAATATACAGTCCTCGAGGAATGAAACAATTACTAATATGACAGGTAAATCGATAACTCGAAACAATTCGACTTTAGTATCATTAAATGAACGCGGTTTTTAGTGTTTGCTTAATACTTTTTTTAATGAAAAATTTACCATTATTCGCTTGTCGTGTTTTTTGTTTTGTTTTCTATCGCTGAAATACATGTAGTGGTTTTAACTAACACTAGCAGTGGTTATCTATTTACCCAGACAACAAAATTTTAGACTCGTCCAAATCAAAAGCACTTGCAGACGACGATTTAAATGAGACTCAAATGGTGAAATTTGCCTTTGACAGAGTAGAAAACATTGTGGGAAAAGAAGAAAATGTCGGTTACCAGCATTTTCTTCTTTTTCAATAATATTTTCAAAAGCCTCCTTCCTGACGATCGCTTAATACGAGATTGTTTGGACAATCCATTTCTTAAAGCATTTTAACAGAACGGTTCATGAGAAGTTGTTCTTACTCAAGAGTTTACGATTGAAGAGCCAAAAATAAAACACACATTCTCGTAGAAAATATAAAAGTACAGAATGCATTGTGGAAAAAGAAAATACATGTGGTTCCTTGTCCATATTGCTTTTGTTAGTTGCCTGCTTAAGAGGTATCAAACATGTGCCAGGAACATTATGTCCATAACCAAGAAGCTGATGAGACTCCCAACCCCCCTCTCATCTGCTGGCCTCCTTGCTAAAGCTCACTATGCTCTGTGTACTTGCACTAGGAATTACCTCCGTCCTGCAGCTGATAACTTTCAAATGCATGGTGATGATAGAAAAAATCACCTTTAACAAGCAATTTCTGCATTTGTCACGATATTTTTCAACATATATGTATTTATATATCAAACTTAACATTATTTAGATAATACCTAATTTAAAAAAAAGTTTTAAAGCGTTTTTTTCTTTTCTTTTTTTTTTTTTTTTTTGTTTTGTTCAAGATGTAATAAGTTAACGCTTGGGCTATAAAGCACGAATCAATGTGCCATTGCTTCAATTTAAGTGAAGATCAGACTGCAGAGAAAGTAAAGCCTGGTCTTTGTTCTACACTGTCCGACACTGTAAGATGTTTTTCCGGAGAAACAAAAATTAGAATCCAAATATCTGGGTTTTGATAATTGCCTTGAAAATTCCACGTCTATCGTTTAAGCAATTTAAGAGTAAAACAAAGTCACATGTACCTCTCGTAGGCTAATAAACGGTTTAATTCAATGCAAGACTACAAAATTTTACACCAGTCCATACTGAAAGCATTTGCAGACGACAAAGAGTAAAGGAGAAAATGCTGGTAGCCAAACAAACGAAAACAAACTTAACGTTTTCAAAAGCCTTCTTTTTTAGATTTTTTAAAAATCCGGATTGTGTGGTAAAGGGTTTATGGATTAACTTTTGACGAAAAAGTCCCGTTTTCACAACCTTGAGGACGATGGTTTTTAAAAGCTATCATGGTTGGAAAATACATTCTTAGCAAGCAACATTATTCTCCCTTCAAGTTCCATAATGTGGTCTATCCTTCTAAAGGAAAATCCTACCATGATTTGAACTAACTTTAATTTGTCGCCTGCAAATTCTTTCAACGTGGACAAGCATAGCACTTTATCGTTTGGTATAGATTCCATTTGTTTTTTCTGTTTAGCTCTTTACCAAACGGCAAAGTTTCAGACTTCTCTGGATTGAGAGTACATGTATTTGCGGACGACAAATTAAATGTGGCTTGAACAATGGTATTTGTCTTTAGAAAGGTAGAAAAACATTGTGGAAAAAGGAGAAAGTGCTGTCTGTAGAAATGTAAGAAAACATCTTTGGGAAAAGGAGAAAATGCTGGTTACCAACATTTTTTCCTTTTTTCCAACAATCTTTTCAAAAGCTTTAATTTTCTTAATTGTTAAAACCCAGGATTGTGTGATAAAGAGTTGAATCTCCTTCTTTGCACATGTACCTGATAGAAGCGTGAATGGATGACACTTTAAATATTTCCATTGTTACTTCGAGTCACGATTTGTTACGTGTCCTTTGTACGGAGGGTCTATACTGGATCAGAACACTCGATAACGTCAAGTTGAAATAAGAAATAGATTTGGAAATAATTGGCGACACTTTCCATTTTATTTTCTCGTGACAAACGGCCACAAGTAACACAGAGCGCAGAGTGCTCAAGAAACCAATCCACAAAATACGACAAATTCGCCTAGCTAGAGCACCACACGCAGACAATAACTTGTGGCATCCGACATTTAAATAGACATGCCTGAAATCCGAGTGATTTCCACATTTTACTACTCCAACATTCTGTGCAATGATTAACCTTTAGGGTGCTAAGCACGACTCACTGACCATTTGCGGACAGTGTAGATCAAGATCAGACTGCACAGAACGTGCAGTCTGATCTTGGATCTACACTGTCCGATGAGGAGATATCTTTCACCCAAAATACCGTTGGAATAGCAAAAATTTGGGTTTTTACTATCGGCTTGAAAGTTTCATGTTAGTTTTTTAGCAGGATAAGGGTTAAAAATGACTTGGTACCACAGGTAACTGTTTTGTGACAAACTTAGCTATCCATATAATGTAATATATTTATGCAATATAATACATGTAGATGGTGAAGTTCGTCACACAACAATCATCTGTGCTTAGTACACTCGGTTTTAACTCTTTAACAAACAACAAAGTTGTAGAATTGTTCGTCGTGATAACATTTCGCAGATGACAAATTGAAAATGGCACTGAATGTGTTTGAAATTACATATACAATTAACACTCGGTATCAACTTTTAGAAATGCATAGATATTTTAAATTCAAAATACAATAAGGATAGGTTCTTGCACATTTTTGTGCTCCACTCAGCTGAGCATGAAATTTCAAAATTATACAGAACTGATTGATATACCTCATACAGTAAATTTTTTAACTGTTCGAACTATTTTCTTTTCTTCTTCCTATAAGTTGAAAGTCTTCATTTCTCATTGTTGTCCTTGCACAAGCTCTTAATATTGAACGTTTGAGCACAAACTCAGTGGAAAATGAACTGTTATCACCACAGGCACAGGCATTACATTTCCAAGTCTATATATACAGTCAGATAATCTTACAGTATCGGACAGATCAGATCAAAGATCTAACCGCACGTTTTTTGTAGTCTGATCAGGGAACTACCATGTTCAACAAAAATCAGTATATTCACACAGAATAAGGGATAATGGTCGAACCTCCCTGTTCTTTCAGTGATTAATGTATTGGGAGCGGATATTATTTGCTATTCTCATTGCATTTGAATGTAAATTGCACGTCCTCTGGACTGATTTACGTGTTCTGACGTACAGGTGTGGTATTGAAATATTATAGGAGAAATAAACGCTGAGGGCTGAGTGGGCCTTAGTTCTAGCTTTTTCTCTGGCTGTCTGTCGTCCGCCCTCAGCTCTATATGACTCTCTTTCTATTGAATCGAGTTAAGCATGGGATGCATCATCTTTTGAATGCGTTTGAAATATCTTTTTCTGACAAGTCTATAAAAGACGGATCTTTAGGGATGAGACAGCCAATTTAAAGATTAACAATATCGATAGATTGTGATTCGTTCAGTGTGCGATTGATTCTTCGGAAAACCAGTTGTTGTTGTCCGTGCAATCAATGTTTAGTAGAAATCCATAAAACTCTAATTTGTAAATATTAGCAGTGAGATATGAATCAACAAAGTGTTTGATGTCAATTTAGCAAATCTCTATAAATCAAAATCTCCTCCTTCACACGCCATTGTTTCACAAACAAAGTCTCGGATCCGTGTCACAGGAAGATGTGCGTAAACTGTGGATATATGTTTTCTTGATTTCTCGATAACCTTAGCATGCCATATAAATGTACCAGACATTTCTGTCAGTAAAGCCGAGACCCGGTAGCTCAGTCGGATGCGTACAAGACTTGAAAACAGGAGTTCGTGGGTTCGATCCCTGGCTTGGCCTATCTCCTTCCGAGGATTGATGATAGTCATTGCGACAGGATTCATTCCTCCCCCCCCCCCACCATTGTCTCGACGATGGCTATGTGGGAAAGCAGCCAGTGGCTTGGAAGGAAAATTGTGCGAAGTACTGGTAAAAGAGACTCAACAGCATGGATAGGTGTACTGGCCGCCGTGACAGAACTGAAATAATGTTGAAAACGGCGTTAAACACCATACAATCAATCTGTCAGTAAAAAAGGCCCAGATATTACAACTCAAAGCTTGTTTTTATCAAATTTTCACAAGATATCGGAGATTGTACTCGAAGATCCTACTGCTCGTTCTCAGCAGTCTGATCTCGATCGACACTGTACGTAAATTCTAATTAAGTTTTGAAAGGCACACTTAGAGTTAATTAAAGGAATTGGCAACTATGTAGATCATATATGTAGATTTGAAAGATATCGTTTTATACTCGTATATTGATATGAAACCATTACCTTGCAAAATTTTAACTCAATCTCGTTGTATCACAAACATCGATTTACAAATGGCAATTTAAAACCTATTGCTGAACAAATATGGCTTGTGTAATTCAAATTCAAATTAAGGTACATAAATTTCTCTCATTTTAGAGTTTTTCCCTAAAGTTGCGGTAGCCTTGGGCTCCACAAAAATAGTGAAAACATTTTGATATATTGAAAAATAGTGACCTCTGCTGCTGCTCTTGCTTCTGCTGCTGCCGTCATTTTTTTTTTTAATCTCGTAAACTCATGAAACCACTTTGCAGCAGACAACATTGCAAACACAGATAATCAACATAAATACATGTAATGGTTTTAATGAATGAGTACAATTGGATTTTATACAACATACCAAAACGCTCGTTGCGTGTAGTGGACTCCGCTGCTCGACACGAAACAACATTGTACATAGGTGGTGGTAAGTTAACCCTTAGGCTGCTAAGCGCGACTCACTGACCTCTTGCGGACAGCATAGATCAAGATCAGACTGCACAGAACGTGCAGTCTGATCTTGGATCTACACAGTCCGATAAGGAGATATCTTTCCTCCAAAACATACCTTTCAAACAGCAATATTTTGGTATTTACTGTCGGTTTGAAAGTTTCATTTCTTTTATTTAGCAGGATAAGGGTTAAACAGTGAAGCTTTGATCAATCTAATATGAGCCATGCTCTGTGAAAAGGGGGCTTAATGCATCTGCCAAAAGTATCGACCCAGGTCAGCCTGCGCAGTCCGCGCAGGCTGACCTGGGCCAAAACTTTTCGCTACAGGTCAATTTTCTGTATGTCAAAGGACCAGTCTACCTCTTGATTAAGTCGATTGTTTAAAAAAGTGGCCATTATGGATTCATAATTGTGTGATGGCTTTCCTGGTATCATGTATCACGGAGATGCATTAAGCCTCCTTTTGCCAGAGCACGGCTCATATACAATTATTGTAATTGCTCTTTAAACTCTTTCCCAGCCGACAAAAAAGGATATAGAATTGTCCAAGCTAAAAGCATTACAAGACGACAAATCAGTTGTGGTTAAATGGTGGGGACTGAGTTTGAAAATGGTAGAAAATACTGTGAAAAAAGTCAGCAATTTCTCTTTCCCTACAGTGTTTTCAAAAGCCTTCATCTGTAAAACACGCAATAGTTTGGTAACGGTTTCAGGCGATAATTTTGTATCAAAACAGCCTGGTTCGATCTCTGCTGATTGGCACGTTGAGCATCCTTGGACAATACAATGCAGAACAAGTATTGTCTCCGTTTCCGACAATATCCATTGCCGACGATGGTTTCAAACAGGTCGGTATTTCGTTAGTCAGACATTTATTTACAATAACTTACATGTACATGGGTCTGTCTTATCTGTATGGAAAATTCGGTATGAAGATAATGAACAGTTGAAAATCGAGTGCTCTTATATTATTGTGGACGTGCCAATTTGTACATAGATTATAGTTAAAACGACATTATGAAAAAGAACATGGATTTTACCCGTTTCATTTGAAAAGAGATAAAGCAAGATAAACCTGAGTTTACAGAATGGTTTGTATTAATGCTGAATATAATTTTGAAAAACAAACAAAGATAACGTTATTTATTAAGTTTTGTGTCTCGTTGTAAAGCTGAGCAGAGCTGTCATTGATTAAAAAAATCGTAAGGTTCTGTCTCAGATACTTCCTTAACTGTTTAGCAGACGACAGAATTCTAGACTCGCCCATATTCAAAGCAAATGCAGACGACGAATTTAATTTTAGTTCTTGTCGTAATTTAGCTTTACTGTATGGTCCATTTGCACCGGGGAAAGGGAGTCTCTAAGGCCTTTACAAGCTTTCGTCCAAATTGTTTGTAACATAGCTTACAAATAAACACATGTATACTTGAATTCAGTTTGATGGCGAGAGCAGCCCCAATAGCTCATGTGGTAAAGCACGAGACTTGTGAACGTCTAATCTCGAGCCACTTGAGGGTGTAGGTCGATCCCAAAGGCTGGCCACCTAAACATGATTACTTTAAGAAAAGGTCTTTCGGATGAGAAGTTAAACCGATGTCTATGTGACGGTACTATACAGAGAGCACGTTGAAGAACCATGCATAAACAAGCAAGCATGGGTTTCGTCCTGTATCTTGCAATATCCTCCATAACAAAAACTACCAATCTTCGGGGGGGGTGGGGGGGAGGGAGAAGGAAGGTGCCTCGCCAAAATGGGCATCCGGTGGCCATGATAGATAAACGAAAATCAATCAATCAATCAATTTGATGGGGCTCAAATGCTGAAATTGTCGTACATTGCTAGTAATCATTGTGGGCAAAGGAGAAAATGCTGGTTACCAGCATTTTCTTCTTTTCCAAAAATGTTTTCTATCCTTTTAAAAAAATTTTCAGCATTTTCTCGGATTGTCTGGTAATGGGTTAAATTGTAACACTTTCGCTTTTTCAATTGACTGAATATATCAATGTTAAATATTCAGTCTTTGAGTAAACGCTGCACAAATCTTCTTTAGAACATCAAATAATCCTGGACCCCCAGCGGTAGATTTAACAGAAAAACGAAACATTTACTTAATCTAATCAATTTGAATCACTGTGAAATGCTCCTGATCCTCTGGATTAAATGCAAACATTTCAAAGATATCAACTGCAAATATCAAAAAAGGAGGACAAAAAAGTAAAACTGGCATTCTTACATTTTGTGCCTAAATCGCAATCAGTTGAATTTTTGATTTTATGGTGTGTAACGCCGATTTCAATATTATTTCAGTTGTACATACTGCGGCCGCCATTTCACTTATCCCTGCTTTCATGGAATTTCTTTTGAACAGTGCTTTGCGCAGCATTCATCCAAAGCCATTTGCTGCTTTCCCATATAATCGTCGTAGAAACAATGATCAGCGGTGATAGAGGAAGGAATCTTGTCGCAATCACAGACTATCGCCAGTCCTCGGAAAGAAATTTGCCAAGCTGGGGATTCGAACCAGCGACCTCCTGTTCCCAAGTTCTGTACGCTACTAACTGCGCGACCAGAGCTCGGCAATTTGCATTCAAACTTGAACATTTGGGTTAGTTTTATTTCTGGCCCTGTTGATCAATATAAAGGAGGCATGCCCTGTGGAAAGGGGGCTTAATGCATCTGCGAAAAGTATCGACCCAGGTCAGCCTGCGCAGTCTGCGCAGGCTGACCTGGGCCGAAACTTTTCGTTATTGGTCAGTTTTCTGTATGTACAAGGACCAGTCTACCTCATGATTAAGTCGGTTAGAAGAAGTCGCTATTATGGATCCATAAGTATTTAATGGGTTGCTTAGTACCATGGATCACGGAGATGCATTAAGCCCCCTTTTGCCGGAACATGGCTCAAATAAACTAGACTCCTTACCGTCGCAAACGATTCCGTGTTTTAATGGTTCTGCAGAATGGAGCTTTTGAAAACACGGTGGTTAAAGAAGAAAACAGAGGTAACTGGCATTTTCTCCTTTTCCCACAATGATCTCTACCCTTCTCAAAACAAACGCCATGGTTTTAGCCTTATTTTGTTTGTCCTCTTTAATTAAATGCTTTCTATTTGAAACAGGACTGAAATTTTGTCGTTCAGTAAGGACATAAGGTGCTACATGGGTGGTTCTTTAGTTCTTTCCCAAGGGCAGCGAAGATTAAGATGAGACTTGACATTTTGTGTACGATCGATCCATTGTCTACAGATACTGTACGACATTTCCAGGCAAAAGTACCTTCGAAATCGCTCTCTCTGTACTTTGATTATTTTAACTGTAAGTTGCCGTTTTCGTCCCCAGTTTCGCCCGTTGTTTTTGAGAAGGGACTGTTTCGAGCTTGAGCTTATTATCACGGTGTAATATATTTACTACCTCTTTGTTTTTTATCCACTGGAAGGGCGAATAAATTGTTTTTATGGTTTCATAATATTCAAATAGAATAGTTGACAAGAAAACGAGAAATTGTTCGTTATTTCGAGTAGAATTTGCTTTCGCGTTTTTATTAGATTCTCCTTTGTAGAGAGTATTTACCGTTTTCCGGTTTATATTTGCGCAAGAATCAAAGCGGGGTCCAGTATCTATGAAAGTTCATTCTGTAGGTTTATAGGGAAAAATATTTTATGCGGTCAACGTTTATTTCACAGCCCTTTATACAATACGCGATGATGACGCTTCTCTTGGTCCTTTGCCTGTCTACAAAAAAATAGCATAAATAGCTAACACGTGAAATGTTCTAAGCAATATAAGTTTGTTAACTAGAGCGGTGCTTACGGCTGAAAGACCTGTACAATCCACTGAAACTCTGCAAGGTTTTTATCGCGAAAACTTGACTAAACAAGCAGATGGTAAAGACTCAACATTAGGCTGCACATTCTTTGCAATCTAATCTTGATATCTGTCGTCTGTAAGATTTCCTGTGTTCGCCAAGAGCATAGAAATTAATTTGAATTGTAAGGAAGACGATCTTAATACTCAAATGGTCTTTTAACTGTTTCACCATCAATGGCGACTTAAGTACCTTTTGCGGATGGTTTAGATCAAGATCAGACTGCACAGAACGTGCAGCCTGATCTTGGATCTAAACCATCCGATACCTCTGATGCTGGGCTATGATCCAATTTATCTTCAATAACTAAGGGAATCTATTTTTAAACCTTGAAAAAAAAAGTTGAATTACTTGATTTAGTTGTGAAAGAGTTTACCCTCTATCAAACAACAAAACCCTTGTTTTAACGGACATAAGTTGAAAAGCTTTTTCTTGAGAACATTATGGGAAAAGGAGAAAATTCAGTAAACCAGCATTTTCTTCTTTTTTCACAATATTTTGTACACTTTCCAAAACACATTCCATTACTTGAGCTACGTTTAACATGTCGTCTGCAAATACTTTCGATAAAGACAAGTCTAAAATTTTGTCGTCTGGTAAAGACTTAAACGTGGAACAAGTACATGTACATGTTTGCATTATTGCACTGTACTTATTCACATCTAGTTTAACGTTCTTTTTCGTGTGATCTTATTACGGCTTTCTTGTCGATTAGTAGCTTAATCTTTTAATCCTTGGCTGACCTTTCCTCGACAGAAATTTACCTTACGAAACCACCAACTCTAAATATAAGTCCCAAAAACCCATATAGAGGTCTCAGTTAATGACATTGCTTTACTCAGTCGGTAAACAAACAATCAAGAATTTGCATTATTATGAGGCCGTTTTTGCCAGAATGTCTCACAAAATACCAGACAGTGAAAATCGAAGATCAGACAGCCATTCTCTGCGGAAAGGGGATTAATGTATCTGCAAAAAGTATCGACACATGTCAGCCTGCGCTATCCGCGCAGGCTGACATGGGCCGAAACTATTTGTCATTGGCCAATTTTCTACATGGCAAAGGACCATTCTGTCTCATGATTCAGTTGGTTGTTACACATATTGAATTTATGGATCTATAAGTATATGATGGCTTGTTTCGCACAATCATCACGGAGATGTATTAAGCCCCCTTTTCACAGAGCATGGCTGAAATCAAGTTGTGCTTAGCGCTTAAACGAATATTAAAGCTTCAAACCTGTTCTAGTCAGAAAACTTCACGAAGATATCGAACAGTGTAGATCGAAGATCAGACTGCACGTTTTGTGCAGTCTGATCTTGGATCTACACAGTCCGCAAGAGAAGCTTAACTTGTGCTTGGCGCTCTGTTGGTTCGTTTGTCTATCCCAGAGACCTGGTTTTGGCGAGGTATTTATGGTACTGCGACAGGAATCTTTCGTCTCTCATTAGCTTACACATTACTTCTTGAATTAACTTTGCAGCGTACGAATTTGACAACTTTTTGTAGCATATGGATAGTTTGGGTCCCATATACAAATAAGTGAAAGATGCAACGGCAAATGAAGAATCTGCTCATCGTGAGTATTTTTCTATTACCACAACGCTTCTGAACCACCTCTACTTCAACACAGAGAAAAAAGTTCACTGCAGATATTGAGGTGTTAAACATAAATTATTGTGCATGAAAACTAGAAAATTCTTTGAATAGAATGATATGGTGTCTAGTTCAGGAACGGAAAAATGGGGACGTATGTGCAGTGCCGTGACAAAACCGGACTACAATTGAAAACGGGGACAGCCACCACACAAAAAAAGCCATTACACGTTGTTATCATTTAATAGTTTGTTATATATCGTATTTCATATATAAAAATAACTGAAATCTATTCGTACAAGGAAAAAAACAACTGCAACACGACCTGAAACAATTAGTCTTCTATTGTTCTTGGTCTCTGTATTCCTAGGCTTCCGCCTTCCATCGATTATAGCACCAACGTGTCGAATTCTCGTGTTATTTACAGGAAACTTACATTTTAGATTTAACTCGTAGGCAGTTCCACATTCTTAACGCTGGGAGACAGAAGAAGAAGAAAAAGAATACGAAGAGAGAGAGAGAGAGAGAGACAGAGAGAGACAGAGAGACAGGCAGACAGACAGACAGACAGACATAGTTGTTACGTAGTGGAACAAGTGAAATGTTGATAATTTCATGTTTTTAGGGTAAGTTAAGCCAACAAAATAAATCATGGCGTATTGCGTGTAAATGAAATTGACGCTTTTAAACACGAAAAAAAAATAGAACTGAATGTTTCCATCGAGAAGATATGTCTATTTATGTGACAAATGGCTGTGAAAGGATCAAGCAACCTCTAAAAATTGCATTAATTTTGAATAAAGTATTACGTATCCCAGAAACGATATTTATTTATGACTCAGGACTCATCCATTTTCACAACGTTAACAAAATAAGTTACTTCCCACAATCTGATTTGCATTTATAACGATGCTAATCGACTGACGACAGAAAATGAGACATAAAGAAATTTGATCCAAGTCCTTTGTAAACCATTTTGCTTTGACGGTAAATTGCATATCTTATTTTTATCGACTCTTAACCCTTAGGCTGCCAAGCGCTACTTAAGGACTTTGTGCGGACAGTGCAGATCAAGATCAGACTGCATCGAACATGCAGTCTGATCTTGGATCTACACTGTCCGATAAGGACATATTTTTCCCCCACAAAAATATCTTTGAAATAGTAAAACTTAGGTTTTTATCATCGGCTTAAAACTTTCATTTCACTTATTTCGCAGGATAAGGGTTACCTCCTGCAGACTACTTTTTGCGCCATGCAGCAGACGACATTAGAATACATTTTTAACTCCTTATCACACGACAAAAATGTACACTTATCGAAATTGAAAGTATTTGCAGATGACAATTTCAATGTTGTTCAAATGATGGAATTTGTTTTTGATAGAGTAGGGAAAAAATGTGGGAAAAGGAGAAAATGCTGGTTATCAGCATTTTCTCCTCTTCGCGCGATGTTTGTAAAAGGCATCTTCCTCATGGTCGTTAAAACTCGGGATTGTTTGGTAAAGGAGTAAAAAGGAGAACTTGTTTGTAATGAGCGTTTACTCCTTTTGTCGTGCTTTTACTTATATCCCTAGGTTCAGCCTTAAATGGTGTTCATAACCTTTATTTAATATGTTTGTATCTATCTTTTAGAAGTTGTCTGCCGTAAAGTTTGGAGGGACTGATTTAAATCTATGATATTAAGTTCTGTGGTGAGCTTATGTTAATAAAAATCTATCTATTCATTTCATAGTTCACATAAACGAGGGTGTAAAACTTTTTCTTTGATTGCAGAAAGTAAACAGGACCGTACAGATGGTTTTCTGTCTCCGATTGTGAGCATTTACATAGGCATGAACAGATGGCTATCTAAATTAGAGCATTAACATAGTACTGAACAGTTAGCTTTTGGACTTAGGATGTGAGCATTTAGATATAGCAATAAACAGATGGTTTTCAAGTTCAGATTGTGAGGATTTACATAAACTTAACAAATGGTTTTCTGAGCATTTACATAACAATAAACAGATGGTTTTTGAATTTAGAGTGTAAGAACTTACATTGGACTAAACAGGTGATTTTCTTACTCAGAGTCTTAGGATTTATATAACATTAAATGCATGTAGATGGTTTTCGGTTTCAGATTGTGAGCATTAACATGGCACTAAACAGGCGGTAATTGAACTCGGATTTTGAGCATTTACATAGCACTGAAAAGATGGTATTTAAACTTGAGTGTGAACATTTACATTACACTGAAAAGATGGTATTCAGATTTGAGTGTGAACAAATACGAACATAGCACTGAAGAGATCGTTTTCGAACTCCGATTGTGAGCATTTAGATATGACTGCTGACTGCTGTACAAATGGTTTTCGAACTAAGATTGTGAGCATTTACATAGCTGGCTCAAATGACAGATGGTTTTCACACTCACAGTGTGAGAATTAACATAGGACTGAACAGATGGTTTTCTAGCTCGGAGTCTTAGGATTTACAAAGCATTTAATAGATGGTTTTCGAACTCAGCTTGTAAGCATTAACATAGTACTAAACTGGTGGTTTTCGAACTCAAATTTGAGCTTTTACATAGGACAAAACAGGTGGTTTTCGAACTCAGATTGTGAGCATTTAGGTAGGACTGAACACATTGTTTTCGAACTCGTAATGTGCAACTGTATTTCTGCGTTTGCCAAGATGTTGTCTTGAATCCAACCGTTACCACCATTTTGTTATATTTTCAGATGTCTTTGTTTATCACACGAAGTTATCTGCTTTCTTTGACTACTGTTTATATGTTACATTCCACCTCTTCTTGCAGTAACTTAATTAAACGTGCATAAAAAGGCTACCTGTTGTAAGAGACCATTTTTTCTTACATCCCTTGGGTGGTCTCTGAAAACAGGAATGACTGTATAGATGTTGGAGAGGTTTAACTGGAGTAAAATGTTTCACCATCTCAGCAGTCAGAAGGCCGGTCATAAATGGTATAGAGCTTGTAAAATGAACACGTATAATGTTGAGGGTTTATCGTGTATAAATTATGACACTTATTGGCTTAATTTATAAGGCCTGTCGTTAGTATAGATTTTAGATAGCGTTCAGTGCTGTATGAGATTGTAAAGTTATTGGATGTTTTCTTATTTCGGTTAACCCGTTGTGTGCTCTTGGGTCTAAATACAAATTTATTGTTTAGGAAAAAAAAACCAATAAAACAAGAGAAGAACATTTCAGTTTTTGCAATGTATGTTTTGGATTTTGCGGCCTGAACCATAGCCAAGGTATGCTTTGTGTCAATATTTGAGGCACCAATGAGTACTTATGATACGTGCATGTATCTCCTTATATTTGATATGCTGCAGTCAATAGACGCTTCAAATGAATGGTGTAATTCAAGATCAGATTGCACAGATAGTCTTGAATAAGCATAAATCTTTTGGTACAAATATTACAAAGAAAAAAATGAAATGATCAAAGAAAAAAATAAAACTGAGATCATCAGTACTATGTGTACGATGAGTAGTTATTAGTCCAAATTCAGTCGGATAATGTGCGACACAAAATGTACAGGCAATATTTAGCATTTCGTCCTTTTTCAAAGAGCTTTCTATTCTTTGAAAGGTCAAATTCATAACTTGAGGCACATTTAAATTGGCGTCTGAAAATGCTATCAATATGCAAGAGTGTAACCCCTTGTCTTCTGGTAATGTGTGTCAAACACTTCTGCACTGTTCTCAAAGGGATGAAAAGCTTCATGGTCACATTAAAGGACTCTACTAACCCTTTACCATACAATGCCACCTTTAACTATCCTGAAGAAGAAGCATTTTGAAAACATTGTGGGAAAAAGAGAAAATGCTGGTGACCAGCATTTTCTCCTTTTCCCACAATGTTTTCTATCCTATCCGAGAAAAATCGCATCTTTTGAGCCGCATTGAAATTGTCGTCTGCAAATGCCTTCAATTTTGACGGTTCTAAAATTTCGTCGTGTGGTAAAAGGGTCAGGTTTTTATCTTTAAATTTTTTTATAAAACTTAAACAAAAAAATTATGCCGTAAATCAAAGTTTCTGGTAAAACACAAATAAATACAAATACGTATTTTTCTTTGTAATCGAACAAACTGTAAAAAGGTACGACTCTGGGCGTTTAAATACAAGGATTGTTGTTTTACAGCCGTTAACTCCATCTATTTTACTAACATCAGATATGACGTCAGCATACAGATTTGAATCCTCGAAATCGATGCCTGCTATTGATCATATGACCTTCCCATACAAGTCTTTGAGAAACTCTGGCGTGAAATCTAAAAATATCTTAAGATGCTACACAGCCCATTAAGGAAATACTACTGAAGAAAATAATTTTCGTACTGTTGTCTTTTTTCTGTACTTATGGTTTTCCATTTTTCATCACATACTGAAGTCAGCGATAAATAATTTTTCAAGTTTGGTGAAATTAGGAGCACCCTTTAAACCATTCGATTCGCAGTAACGACATGACTGAATTTTAAGGTAACCCATGAGTTTTATTGATTTGGCTTTACAACTTTTTGGTCTTTTACTACTAACGTTACAGTTGCCAAGGTTTTACTCTTTTATTAACTCTTTACCAGCTTATAGAACCCCGCCTCCCGACTCGGACATCACTCTGTGAATGACTTGTTCCGTCTTTCTACGAAGCACTTTTGAAAACTTAATGGCAAAATTAGAAAACTAGTCTATACGAGTTTTTTTTTTACACAATGTCTTTAAAGCTGTAAGCTGCCAATTTGTCTTATGGTATAATTACATTATCACGTGGCAATTCGCGGCGTCGATTCGTCGTATGTTTGCTTCTACCGTCGCTGTTTAACCTTTTCATTCCAAGCAGGGAATACAACAGAGTCGTCCATGCTTTGATTCCACCCCTGTAGAAAGCCTAATTTGAGTTAAAAGCGGTCTAAAACTTCACCAGGATTTTGACGATTGTTTTCGTCTTGCAGCAAATTAATAATCTTATTGAGAAATATCTCCTTTTGTCGCAATTTATTTATATATGTTTATGTATTGAACCTAAAATGCATGTTGATTAATTATATTTTAATTATTTAGACCTCGCCCGCTTCAAATATGTTCAGAAAGTACTTAGTGCTAAGCTCAGTAGACAATCTTAGGCCCCATTCACATGTACACATTTACTTACGTACGGACAGATAGTTACGTCATTAATTTTACGTATGGTGTCTTGTGAAAAGCATTTACTCACAAAGAAAGAATACTTTTGGATTAAACTGGGTAAGCAAAAGTATATTTGCACCACCTCTAGAGGTCATGCAAATGTATACATGTATTTACTTATGAGTAAACAAACTCCATAAGCAAAGTAGCCCATGTCATACCCATTCTTTATTCACAGACATTAAACAATTACATGTAGTTGTTTTCAAAGCATAATCAGCAAGATCTCCCACAAACTTAACTCTTTCGGCGCCAAACATATAAACTCGACCATTCGACAGTTGAAAATGCTATTCCTTGAAACCCAGAAAGATTAAATTTATCCTTTAGACCTGTTTAAACAAGCGGATGATGTTAAGCCAAGATCAGACAGCGCTTTTCTTGCAGTTTAATCTTGATCTATACCGTCCGCAGAAGCCCCTGTTTGCGCCGTTAGCGCTGAAAGGTTAAAAACTACTATCTTTTGACACTTTGTATTCGATATTGTAAGAGATACAAGATAGATTAACTTTGATAGAGAATATTATTACAGGTGCAAATTACATTTTAAGTGGTCTGTTTATATCAAAATAAGTATCAGCCATGCTCTGTGAAAAGGATGTTTAATGCATCAGCAAAAGTATCGACTCAGATCAGTTTGCGCAGTCCGCGCACGCTGACCTGCGTGGAAACTTTTTACTTTTGATCACTTTCTGCATGTCCAAGAACCATCATACCTCAGGATTTAGCCGGTTGTTAGACAAAATGGATTTTATGGATCCATAATTATGTGATGACGTGCTTGGTGTACTGCATCACAGAGATGCATTAAACCCTCTTTTGCCAGAGTATGGTTCATATGCATGTCCCTGTGTTGCGCGTCAGTGGAAAAGTGGCCAGTGACGTTGGGGTTGTCCGAGTAAAAGAAACGCTTGGATAGGAGGACTGCTCATAATGACATAATTAAAGTACGGTTGAAAACGGCGTGAAACAATTAAACAAAGAAACTATATCCTCGCAGACGCTTCTTTACATGAAATAATACTATCCCATCCCTTCTATTGGCTAGCATCTGAAATAATACATTCAGAAAGGAAAGAATATTATACAAAAAAAAAAAACGACTGCAGATAAAACATTGTAGCCAATTGCTAGAATGCTTCAGATTAGCAACGTCTTCATTTGTCACTATATTTTCCAAGTTCTTCACGGATAATTATGTCATGACAAAAGAATACAATGATCAAAAACAGGGTTAGTCTGTCACAGACCTAGAAAAGAAATATTGGCACTCTTTTATAAATATCTATTACAAGGACACAAATACCCTTTTCGTCATGGTGTAATTTAGACCCATTCGTGTCCCTAATTTTTGATGTGCATGTAACAGTCAGAATTTTCTACTTAGTTTTAAATCTGTCGTTTGAGAGACACGGCCGCTTTATCCATATGAGCAATGCTCTGTGAAAAGGGGGCTTCATGCATCTGCGAAAAGTATCGACCCAGGTCAGCCTGGCTGATCTGGGCCGAAACTTTTCGCTATTGGTAATTTTTCTGTATGTCTATTGACCAAACTACCTCAGGATTTAGCCGGTTGTTCGACAAAATGGACTTAATGGATCCATAATCATGTGATGACATGCTAGGTAAAATGCATCACGGAGATACATTAAGCCCCCTTTTGTCAGAGCATGGCTCATATAATTGCTACATTTCTTTCTCTTAATCAATTGCCATTTATCTTTCTGTTCTTTTGAACAACGAAATTGCATGTCTTTCAGCTTAGTCAACGAAACTGCTACAGAAATTTCAGCTTAGTCATGAAATTGACCCATTTCTTTTTCTTAGGTCCACGATATTGCTTCATAACCTTTAGTTTAGGCCATAGAATTGCCTCATCTCCTTGTGCTAAATTCACAAAATTACTATATGACTTTCTGTTTAAACTATGAAAGTTCAAGGTTTCTTAAGGCATGAAATTATCCCATTTCTTTCTGCTAATTATACGAAATCGATCAAAAACTGTCAGCGTAGCCAATGAAATTTGCTCATTTTTTTCTGCTTAGTTCACGAAATTGCTCGTAACTTTCGCCACATTTCTCTCCCTAAGTCCATGAAATGCAACATTTCTTTCCGGTTAGCACACGAATTGCTAGTTCCTTTCCTCTCTGTCCATAAAAAATTGAATGCCCCTTTGCAAAGTTCATGGCAATAACGTTAAGTAATGCATATCTTTCCAAGCAACGACTATATTTTCTTCCTACTTAATCTATACAACTGTTACCTTTCTTATCGTGTAGTCCAGTAGTTTCAACACTTTCTTCCCACTTAGTCTATGTGGAGTTGCTATGTCTTTTCTCGCTTCTAATGACAATGCAATGACTTTATTTCTTCCTGCTTAGACTATGCAATTGCTACATTTCTTTCCAGTTAGTCCGGGTAGTGCAGCATATTTTTCCTCGACCGGTCCAACTGATAGCTGCATTTCTCTTTTGGTCAAAACAACTCATTACTTTTAAAATAGGGATTATCAGCATATTACATGTTCAGTCCATGTTACCCTATAAAAGCATTATGGTAGAACGGGAATTTTTTTGTTTAATGATTGATTGAATGTTGTTTTACGCCGCTTTAATATTATTTCAGGCATATCACGACTACAGCCCATATATTTATGTATTTATTTTTAAGCAACTCAAACTAATTTCCAGTCATTTAGTCGAGTCTGTAAAATAAGTCTCTTTGACTTTCAGTGCATTGTGTTTTCAGTCGTCGAAAGAAATCGAATTTCCATATTTGGCGGTAAGAGAGTTAAGGCGTTGGACTTGTGGTCCAGATTTTAATTCTTTTTTCTTCTTCTTTTTTCTTTGGGGTGGTGCTGCAGAGTCCCAGGATGTACGAAATCCAGGAATCACTTGATTAAGTAAGCTGTCGACTTGATGTAACTGAGTACTGTTAAATGTAGCATAAAACTCAATCATCATACGATTGAAATCGAAATGTACGTCCTTATCAATTCGACTCGACCGCAAACCGCAGTCTATCCACACGGCCACCTAAAAACGTGAGTGTTTATAAAACAATCACTTATCCCTGATCGTGCTAGATAAAATTGAGTAGCATTGTCAAAGTCTAACTTCTGTACTTTGAATACCTTTTTTGGCCAGAACAGTTCCTAGCATAACCCAAAATAAGGGACAGTGTAGGTCAAGATCAGACTGCACGTTTTGTGCAGTCTGATCTTGATCTACACAGTCCGCAAAATAACTAGAAGTTGTCCTCGGTGTCCTAAGAGTAAAGTATAGATTAAAATATGAATATTTTGCATATTCGTAGTTTAAAGACGGGATTAACCTCAGTGATTGCGGGGATTACGGCGGTAAAAGGTCTAATTAACTCTTTACCAGACAATAAAATCTTAGTCTCCTTCATGTTAAAAGCGTTTATAGGCGATAAATTAGCTGTTGTCCAGTCGACGGGATTTTTTCTTTGCTGCAAGAGAAATATGTTGTGGGGAAATGAGAATATGTTGGTTATCAGTACTTTCCTTTTCCTTTGATATTTATATAGGCCCTAATACAGGATCGTAGAAGCTCGGGGTCGTCTGTGAAAGGGTTACCGGTAACTCTCGAAAAGTATTACTACGCCAAGTAACGCTGGCTCTTTGCCTTAATCATTGCGTCACCATCGAAAGGATTTTGTAATTTAAGTTAAAAATAAGTTTTATTAAGTTTAGGAGAAAATTGGTGAAGTACATAAGAACTTAGTTAAAAGAAAACAGTGTTTTATGGACTTTTATCATCGTCCTTAGCCTGGCAAATAAAATTTATGTAGACCTATTAGGATAGTTATAATAGAATATCTGTACAGTGCAATAATATCTATGTTATTTTGGTTACAACATCTAATAAATTTTTGAAATGTGTAGCACGAAGACCAGATTAAAAGTTCTGTGCATTCTGATGCAGATCTCTATCTTTAATTTAGGCTGAATCGTAACATATTACTTTCCGCGAAATTTACGCTGAATGCACGATAAGGATTGTGAGGATATAAGCCGATCTCGAACTTTCTGATAACAAAGACTTCAAGTGGATAACGATTTGTTTTAGTGAAATAGTGATCAGTGTTTGATGGGGTGTAAGTATTTGTTGATGGAGACTACATGTAAATGTGCGGCGCTCTGGCAAAAGGGGGTTTAATTCATCTCCGTGATGCATTATACCAAGCAAAACATCGCATAATTATGCATCCACAAAATCCATTTTGTCAAAGAACCGACTGAATCATGTAATAGAACGCTCCTTTGGTATGCAAAAGAAATATAAATAACAAAAAGTTTCGACCCATTTTAGCCTGTGTGGACTGCGCGAGCTTACCTGAGTCAATACATTTTTCAGATGCATTAAGCTCTCTTTTCACAGAATATGACACAAATATACACTCTTCAGTTGTACATGCTTGTATTATCTCTTGGATTAGTGACTTTGTAAAACGTTGTTCCTGTTTGGAAATTTCTAATACATGTAGATGACATGTTCCTGAAATATTTTCATTTTCTAGATTGTTCTGCAAGCTATTTATTTGTCCATGACTGTTGACAGTTTATTGTCCATATTTCTTTATTTTTCTCGTTGGAAATCTCCTACCTAAAAGAGTAAAAAAATTTATGCAGAAGTTGTGGAGATCTTTGTTTGAATATGAAAACGAAATGACGAAAGAATTTAAATTGAGAGTTTAATATAAACCGGAATATCAATCACCTGAAACATTATATACTAGTACACAGTGGGTATTCATTAGAGCTGTGTCGGTGAGTACCCACAACATGGGTTTTACTCTTTGATAACCACAATACTCTCTGTTTCTATAATTCTATTACGTTCATGTCATCTTATATTTAGCGCATTGCTTCCTGCAACAATTTGGCAGCAGACGGATTTAAGTCACACGTAATCGAAAAGAAATGGATGGTAAAGGAAGGATACTATCCAAGTACAATGATATGCTTACATTCTCAAAAGCTGTATCCCCGGGACTGTTAAGCACGGGATTGTCTGGTAAAGGGTATGCATATGCATAGAAAGAGTTAAATACTAACACCGGTTTTCTTCAATTAATTTCAGGTCAGGTAACCAGAATGTTCTGGGTAATCGCTGTTTTTAAGTGAGAAAAGACTGTTTTGTTAACGGACATCAAGAGACTTGGCAGCGATGTCGACTGGCGACGTATTTCTATCGGTGTCGTCTCAGGCTCCGAACAATGCTAAACGTATGTTATCTCCCTTGATTGAAGATGATGAGAATGAAAACCCTATTCAAAAGGTTTCAGCCGAGCCGAATTTCGGAGCTATATATGAAGACGACGAATTAAATACAGAAAGTGAGAAAGATATATTCATCACGGAGAACACACAAACAGATTTTGAAGATGAAAATAAAAACGTACGTAATCAGTCCACACCAGCGTACAGCGGCACCGAGCTGGACCAACCAGAAAGCGTCGATGGATCACATGACCAATCGAAATCTGACGTTATAAATAGACATAGATCAAATAGTGCTGGTGAAATGTTTGACGAGATTTATAGTGATAGAGACACTTCTGAAGAATCAAATGACGATGATTATGAAACTGATCTTGAAGTTGATGAAGAAAGTATGTCAAACACATTTTCGTTTTTTAACCCTTAAACTGCTAAATAAATGAAACGGAAATTTCCACTTAGTGGTTAAAAAGTTGATTTCTCAGGAAAGAAAATACCGTATCGGACAGTGTAGATCAAAGATCAGACTGCACATTCTGTGCAGTCTGATCTTGATCTACACTGGCCGCAAAAGCGCGTTGAGGGTTAAATCATAAAGTCCCTTGCTTCACTTTGAAAAAGTCATAAAAATCCACGAAAGACAAAAAAAAAAATGCTGAAGGTACGAAGACCAGCTAATTTGTCTAAATTCCCACTTATACCCCAAAAAGCTTGACTTTTGTTTCTTTATTTTCCATGTCATGCTTTTTTATGATTAGATCTACTGTGTGAGGAACGATGTTTTGTATACTTACAACTGATGTATACACTGAATATGTTAATTCCCTCGCCAGTTAGCTCAGCCATGTGTACACCGAAAATAATGATTTAATATCTTTGTCACAATATCGGAACATTTTTTTTCAAAATAATTTCTTTTATTGAGAAAAAAGATTATAATCCATTAAACGAAACCACACTCGCACCCAGCAGATTCTTCCATGTTTATCTTTGACCATATTATGTACAAAACGTGCATTCTTATCTTGGACCTATACTATTCGCCTGTTTAACACTTAAATCGCTCAATTAATGAAAAGGACCTTTTTGATCAGGAAAAACATCTGAAATATTGTCATTTCAAGGGTTTATTTGGCCAGAATTATGTAATAAAGTAGTGGACAGTTTAGATCCAAGATCAGACTGCACGGTCTGTGCAGTCTGATCTTGATCTACACTGTCCATAAAAAGCAATTTAAGTCGTTTCTAGCTCTTTATGGGTGAATCATGCCTTAAGATAAGAACCTTTCTGCCTTTTTAGTGGATTGTATGTTCAGCTGTCAAAAGATGTCGTGTAACCTTATAATTCCTCAAAAGCATAAATTTGTCATTGGGATACGCTAATGTTGGTACGTTTTCTTCTCTAACAGAATGGCTGTATCCTGAGCGTTTTGACCTGGATCTCACGGGCGAGCAAAAGTATATCAAAGTATGTGAAGACATGGGTATAAGCCCAACAACTTACTTCATAAAACACATCCAAGACAGGGAGCTAAAAATGAAATTCCACGGTCTTGGACCTCAGCGTATGAAGGCGCTTTCTGTTCCACTACAGGTTAGCCTTTCGTATTTGTATGTTTAACCCGTTACCAGACAGTCTCGCGTTTTATTAAGCGTTAGTTGGAAGGCTATTGAAAACATTGTGGGAAAAGGAGAAAACGCTGGTAGTATCCAAGATTAGATTGCGCTTTAACAGACAGTGTAGAGCAGGACCAGGCTGTACATGCTTCCCAGTCCAATTTTAACTACACTGAAAGAAAAAGCACCAAACGCTGTTGTTGGCAGGAAAAAAAAAAAAGAACAGGGCCTTTTGCGAAAGGCATATATCGAGATCAGACTGCACAGATCGTGCTTTCTGATCTTTGATCATCGTTATTAGTCAAGCCTACAAGGTAAACTTTGAGTTTCAACGGATATAATTTCAAACGTCGAAAGATGTTGAGTTTATATATTTGATACTGAAAGAACTGAGCCCTTGTCTTGAAATTGATCAGAACTCTCTACAAAGGCTTATACTTGTTCGTTGTTACCATTTTATATTTCAGACAAACACAAACATAGAAATACTAAATTTAGAAGGCAATGCAATAGATTCTGAAGGTGCAATATGTTTAACTAAAGTTCTCAAGGAAAACTTCTTCATAACTGAGTTGGTAAGTCCATTCATCCACTGTACTGTTGCTGTTACAAACAAAAGTACTAGTACATTCATTAATCGTTTAACCCTTTACCGCATAAAAACCGAGTTTTAACGACCATAAGAAAGGAAGCTTTTGAAAACATTGCGGGAAAAGGAGAAAATGCTGGTAACCAAAGTATTGAATGAAGTATTGTGGAAAACAGCGCTCGAATTCACAACCAACGGATCGCTTACCCTTTGCATAACAACTGATCCTATAGGGTCGACGTATACATACATATACGAGTAATTATAGAAAGGCAGCGTCACAAAACTTGCTACCAATTTATAGAATATGCCTTAACCCTGTCTGGGCCATGGTCGAAAACACTGACTTTTACGGGCGGTGTATTTCAAGATCAGACTGTACAGAACGTGAAGTCTAATCTTGCATCTATACCGTCCACTTATTTAGTTAAGCATAGAAGGCAAAAAATATTTTTCGAGTTTCATTAGCATATATTTTTAGCCGTCGAAAGAGTTCGAGTATATATATTTGGCGGTGAAAGAGTTCATACCGCCCATCTATTCATCCATTATTTTGAAATGATTTGTCATATTTTTTTTACTTTGAGGTCTTTAACCCCAACATTGATAAATTAATCCCCTGTCTGTAGAAAAGACCAAACTATTTCAAGTTCGATGCTGCTTTGTCCTGAATGTTTCTAAACATATCGGACAGCGTAGATCCAAGATCAGACTTCACGTTCTGTGCAGTCTGATCGTGATCTACACTGTCCGCAAAAGCTCTTTAAGGTTACCCTTCATAAAATGCTAAGCGTTAATAGCTCGAACCGCTCAAATTTCTGAATGCCGATCGATTTACGGAGCGATAACAAAACTTATCACTCATAGCACTATTTTAATTTAAATGGAGTCGGGTCGTAACGAGAGGAGATTCAATCGTTCAGCGTATGATACTAGTATGTGGAAAAAATACATAGAAATATTAGAAAAAAGCTCGTGTAGTCTGATCTTAGACTCCGCTGCTTCGTATCGGATTTGTCATGTAAAGAAAAACAAAGGCTTGGATCCTATGCAATAATTGGTACCCTGGATTGTTTGATCCCTTTCGGCGCCATAGGCGATAGAATGTGCTAAAATTGCAGATGGTACAGATCAAGCTCGGACAGAACGTGCACCTTGATCTTAAGCTTGAATCTTTACAGTCTCCTTTTGTAATCAAGCCTTTAAGTAAAAATCTTTCGAACTTTCAACGGATGGTACATTGTATTTCCAGCTGTCGACGAAGTTCGAGTTTCTGTATTTTTTAGGGAGTTAAACAGTACTGGGTTTTCGGCCTCCTATTTTTTTAACGAGCAAGATAAAGATTAAATGTAAAATTGTTCATCTTTTCCGCAGCATAGCCTTTGATTGAAGCGTGTACTAGATAATAAGTTCATAAATCAGCATGGAAAAAGCTAACACAAAAATCAAGTAATCAGAATATCATCAAATCTGTAATACGAGCGTAATCAGTCGACAGAGCAGCGTATCGTGGTATACATGTGATTTGAACAGTAGTAATGAGTCAAAGTCGTTGAAGAGCGCAGGACAAGCTGATATATACCCGGCCGAGTCATAAAGTCAAAATTGAAAACAGACTCTAGCAATGTAGACTGTACAGTATTAACTTTTTTTTCTTTCAAACATCAACATATCCTTGTCTGGTCACCGTGCATATTTGTTGTATCTTTATGATCTAGATCTATTTCTATCAGTACATCACTACATTCTCTTCTTTCTCTCAAATTATGGACATATGGACACACACTCACTCTCTCTCTCTCTCTCCCTCCCTCTCTCTCTCTCTCTCTCTCTCCCTCCCTCTCTCTCTCTCTCTCTCTCTCTCTCTCTTTCAAATGAAAGATGTGATTTGAAATGACAGTTTTATCGTGTCCCGTCGACTATAGAAGATGTTTTGTATTGTCCAACATTTATTCGGTAGTTCCAACTCAAATGATATAGCTCAGTTTAAAAACTTATTCAAATACAGTTTAACATCATTATTGTATGCGTTGTGCTTTATAACCCTGAACGTTTTAAATAATTGTTTTCATTTTATATTTTCATTTCTTTCGTTTATGTACAGATTATCATAAGTGAAAAATTAGTGTAAACGAACCATTATCTCTCCCCCCACCACGGAAAGTTTCTTTTATTTATTTAAAAAATAAACAGTTTTTACACAAAAGAAGGTGGAACATTTTGTGACACCAGTGATTTCATTTATCACTCTAATGATATTTCCCCTTTTATCTTGTTATTTCCTAGGCGACCAGATGCACCTTTCATATATTTCAGTCGGAGATCAAGTTAAGGGGAAGGAGGGGTAAGGGGATTATTCTAACCCTAAAAAACTCTTCTTTTAATCTTCTCTGGTGCATCTTGATTTAAATGGTTTTTCAAGGTATAGTACATAAAACATTATGGGTAATTGAGAAACTGCCCAGTCCAAGCAGTTTCTCCATTTTGTTACAAACGTTTTCTACTGTACCTCGTATATGGGTTCATGAAGGTGCGCTAAAATGTATCCTTGTTCACATACATGATGTAGTGGAAGGGAAGAGACGAAACAATTGAAAATCAGAAAGCACGTTCTGTTTATCAAAAGTTCATAAACAAAATACAGGCTAAGGCTGTGTCAATAAATATGCAGTGGAGGGGGGAAGAAAGAATGTCCTGTTTAAAAAAGGTTAAAAAATAAAACTCAGCCTTGTTATTTAATCAAATACCAGAAACAATAACGGCAATGCAGAAGGGGACTACTTTTCATTGCGGAAATACTTTTTGTAAGCAGTAATGCGTCCAGCACTTCCAATTTAAGAAAGAAAGAAAGAAAGAAAGAAAGATACCTGAAGTTTATGTGTCGTTTTATTTGACAGGTGCTAGCCGAGAACAATCTGGGTACAGAGGGTGGTAGAGCCATCTGCGAGATGTTGATAAATAACAGAAATATTTACAAAATAGATCTATCAGGTACAGTGAGTTTTCAGTCAGCTAATGAGTTGATTTATGACATACACAATTAAATCAAAGTGTTGAAAACGCTGATGTGGTATTTGTCAAGGAAGCCATTGCGTGGAATTAATAATTTGAAAAAAAGAAAGGGAGAAATTATACTCAAATTTTGGCTTGAAAGTCGACCTACTAAGCAAATGAATACCTTTTTTTGTTGAAGGGAGAGTACTCATGACAAAGTTAGGATTATTTGTGTATTGGTGGTCTCCCTTTGATCATTAGGAGTCAGGAGTAACGTCCCTTGACAGTAGGATGCATGACGGATAGAGAAAGATTGATTGATTGAATGGTGTTTAACGCCGTTTTTTTCCAACATTATTTCAGTTATATCGCGGCGGCCAGTGCACCTATCCATGCTTTCCTGGGTTTTCTGTTACCAGTACTCCGCACAATATTCTTTCCAAGCCACTGGCTGCTTTCCCACATGACCATCGTCGAAACAACGATCAGCGGTGAGAGAGGAATGAATCCTGTGACAATGACTATCGTCAATCCTCAGAAAGAAATTGGCCAAGCCGGGGATCAAACTCACGACCCCCTGTTCTCAAGTCCTGTAGGCTACCGACTAAGCTACCAGGGCTCGGCAATAGAGCTAGAAACCATGTGAATATAAGGAATAAAATTAAGGTTGCCCAACTGTAATGGGCAATATGTCAAAATGAAGGAAAAAAAATCATAATTATTAACTTATTTGTTATTGTCTTGGTGTCTTAAATATGAAAAATCAGAAACATTGCCCGATAAAAAGTAAAGTTATACGAATTTTTGAAAATCCACCCCAATTCCAGACTCCGCAACAAAATTGACACCACCCCTAAGGAATTAAAATGTAAATATTTTTTTCAAATTTATGGTATTTTGTATCAAATTTGGTACTAGAAGACTCAGCACATAATATTCTTTCAGGAGTACTAATAATTCTCTTGTAAATTATAAAAATCAGAGAAAATATGACAAAACTAACACGAAGTGTAACAGGATTTTCTTTATTTTTTCCATTTTTCTGAGACAAACCCTCCAAGTTATTTTCAGAAATATCATACTTTAATGAATGGGGCATGGATAAACCATACACAGTTTTTTTCTAAAACCTATTTGGAACAACATATGTGATTTTCAGCATCTTTCACCACACGTAACTAAAAATATTTGATTCTGAACATACACACCACTATTTTGACGTTTCCATAAAAATATACAAAAAACATTACTTAAAATCAATGATCTTCAATTCTTTCTTAAGTTCAAAACACACCACTTCCTATCTCTGTGAACTACTTACTGATAAATTAATCTTAATTAGTGCTTAGAGATTTAGATTTACAATTTAAACCAATTAAATGACAAGATTTTGTTAATTTTACTGTGGTACACAAGCATGTCGGTCAAGAAAGATGCATATTGAAATCGCTGAGAAGAAATACATAGTAAAATGGTTTTTAAGACCTTTTAACATCATAAATCTTCATGCATAATATCTATAAACCTGCATAAAGCTTTAAACAAGACACCAATGCAAAGCTGAGTTGATTTCCTAGCACACATAGTAGGCAAAAGTAAATACGGGCAGATAACTCTCAACTGAGACAAACATTTTTGCTTATAAATGGCAGGCTGAAAGTTCCTAGTACATGTAATAATAAGGCACAGAGAAATCAATTACTGGCAAAGAGCAGAAACTAGCCTTAAGATTAACAACAAGATGAAACAAGCATTTTTTTCACACCCAGTCAAAGTCACACTAGGAGGTCAAATGTCAAGAGTCTAATCAAAGCTGTTGTTCCACCGTTTGAGAATTTTCAAAAGACTTTGCATAAATCTTCATAATGAATCCTGGGGGCTTGCTACTGTAGCTTAACCAATTACCACACAACAAGAATTTTTGAAAACATAGTGGGAAGAGTAGAAAATGCAGGTAACCACATTTTCTACTTTTCCCACTATGTTTTCTTACCTTTCAAACTGAAATCTAATCATTCAAGCCACATTTAATTTGTGGTCTGCAAAAGCTTTCAATTTGGACCAATATAAAATTTTGTCATGTGGTAAAGAGTTAGTGGTCAAGTCACAAAGCCATGTTTAAGAACCCTTTACCAAACAATCTGGTGTTTTAACAACCCTGAGAAAAAGGCATTTGAAAATGAGGGAAGAGGAGAAAATCCTGTTATCAAATTTCTGGTGATCAGAATTTCCTCATTTTCCCACAATACCACCATACCAATAACAAATTTTTTCAATGAGCCAAATTTGTCATCTGCAAATGCTTTGGATTTGGAAAAGTCAAAATTTTGTCATTTGGTAAAGAGTTAAAGAATTTTAAAGTATTACGCACAAACATTCATGAACACTTTTTGCACAGCAAAGCCTCCAATGAACCACACTGGAGTATGACTGGAATACTCTGGTAACCACAGATTAAACGACTGAAAACAGTCAATATCCAACTGGAAACATTTATGAAAGCATTGTGAAAAAAGAACCATTTGCTCAGACAACCAAATGCATGTTTTTTACCATGTTTCCCACTCTAGTTACGACAATGTAAAATACAACAAAAGTGGGGTATACAAATATGAAAAAT
This sequence comes from Hippopus hippopus, assembly GCA_946811185.2. NCBI lineage: Eukaryota > Metazoa > Mollusca > Bivalvia > Cardiida > Cardiidae > Hippopus > Hippopus hippopus. The sequence goes on from OX328097.1 coordinate 37,050,603, forward strand.
AACCATGCTTAATTGCAGTCTAAGTATTGTTTCAAATGGATAATTTCATAATATAACAACAATTAAAAAATGTTTCGGAATACAGATAGTACCATCTATAAATACTAATAAAACAGAAACACAAGGGAATGGCCGAACTTGTTAGAACTTGTGGTCAAACCCCTTTGCCCAATAGTTCTGTGTTTGTACGTTATAAATATGATTTTGTACCAAAAATGGCAATAAAATATGTTTAAACTAATAAAACATACTATTCCACAAAAAGCATTCTGCACATCTTTTTAGTCTGATCCTGGTATGATCTTTTTAGCCTGATCCTGTTTCTAAACCATATCAACCTTTTCCAAACAAACAGGTATTTCAACAGCTCTGTAGCAGTTAACATTTCAAAAAGATTGAGGGAAAAGGATAGTTGCCCAGTACCTACATTTTCCCCTTTTTTCAAATGTTTTCAAGCCTATCCAATACTGAATGTTCTAATGCCTATCTATTTCAGGAAAATCTAAAATACTTATGACAAAATGATTGTAACATGACAAAAAACACATGAACATTGTCTGAAAAACATAAAAAAAATCAAAAGTTACAGTTTATCAAAATACAGAGACACTTTTGGAACTGTTTCTTCTAGAACTGGATTTCCAGATAAATGGACAGGTTTGAAATTGCCACGTTGAATAGCAGTTGGAATCTGGTATCCACATGTTGCTCATAACCAATACCTGTGAATGTGTATATATAATTGAGCCATGCTCGATGAAAAGGGAGCTGCAACTACAAAAAGAATTGACCCAGGTCAGCCTGTGCGGTCCGCCCAGGCTTACATGGGCCCAAAATGTTTGCCGTTTGAAGATTTTCTGTATGTCCATGGACCAGTCTACCTCATGATTCAGTTGGTTGTTAGACAAAATGGGAGTTTATAGACCCATAATCATATGATGCCTTGCTTGGTATAATAGATCATCACAGAGATGCATTAAGTCCCTTTTTCATAGAGCATGGCCCATATATAAATATTTATCTCTCTGTGTGTTTATGCCACTTGGTGACACATTGCCAGATTAATCACTGAGTGTATGTGATATTAATGATTTTCATAATTTGAAATAAAATGCTAGTTATTATCTACTTCGTTTAACCTGAACCTGTTCAAAATCATTTAATAGATTAATATTCTATTTTTATCCTCTGCATCGCTCAGCATATGTCCCGAATGGTAACGGACGGTTTAAGCCAATCAACCCTCAACTTACTGAATATGTTGGTTGAAAACTTTCCAGTCAGTAGTAAAAAAAGGAAATATTGAAACTTCAAAGTTATTTCTGGGAGAAATATCTCCTCACTGGATAGTGTAGATCCAAGATCAGACTGCACTTTCTGTGCAGTGAGTCTGATCTTGATCCATGCTGATCCCAAAAGCTCCTAAAGTTGCGCTTTGTAGGCTAAGGGTTAAATTGCTTACCTGTATACCTTCCCGTGTATAAATAACTATCCGAAAAATAGTCAGAGTTCTATTTATATGCCTACTTCTATATTCAGCATAAAGGTCAAGATCAGGTTAAATGAAGTGAGCAATATTAAATTTGAAAAAAAAAAAGAAAAAAAAAGGTTGTCCGTTTCATTCTAATCATTCTAATGCAGATTTTATGCATTAAATTCTCAACAAAAAGATATTGAAATTGTAAGGATAGTTGCCCAGTACCTACATTTTCCCCTTTTTTCAAATGTTTTTAAGCCTATCCAATACTGAATGTTCTAATGCCTATCTATTTCAGGAAAATCTAAAATACTTATGACAAAATGATTGTAACATGACAAAAAACACATAAACATTGTCTGAAAAACATAAAAAAAATCAAAAGTTACAGTTTATCAAAATACAGAGACACTTTTGGAACTGTTTCTTCTAGAACTGGATTTCCAGATAAATGGACAGGTTTGAAATTGCCACGTTGAATAGCAGCTGGAATCTGTTTGGTATCCACATGTTGCTCATAACCAATACCTGTGAATGTGTATATATAATTGAGCCATGCTCGATGAAAAGGGAGCTGCAACTACAAAAAGAATTGACCCAGGTCAGCCTGTGCGGTCCGTAGTTGCCCAGTACCTACATTTTCCCCTTTTTTCAAATGTTTTTAAGCCTATCCAATACTGAATGTTCTAATGCCTATCTATTTCAGGAAAATCTAAAATACTTATGACAAAATGATTGTAACATGACAAAAACACATAAACATTGTCTGAAAAACATAAAAAAAAAATCAAAAGTTACAGTTTATCAAAATACAGAGACACTTTTGGAACTGTTTCTTCTAGAACTGGATTTCCAGATAAATGGACAGGTTTGAAATTGCCACGTTGAATAGCAGCTGGAATCTGTTTGGTATCCACATGTTGCTCATAACCAATACCTGTGAATGTGTATATATAATTGAGCCATGCTCGATGAAAAGGGAGCTGCAACTACAAAAAGAATTGACCCAGGTCAGCCTGTGCGGTCCTTCTAATGTCAGAGAAGATTTTCAAAGATTTTGCTATTTTTTTCCTTTCTGTTGCCATAGCAACCAGAGTTAAGGGTGGAATTCAATCTCTTGAACAACTTTGGTAGAGCTTCACCCAAGGAACATCACTGCCAAATTTCACCAAGATTTTTTTTCTTATACCCCCATTTTTCAATGGTAGGGGGTACAAAACCTCCAAATAAAAATTTCAGTGGGAACACTGATGACCCTAGTCTCCAAAATATATTGGGCAGCATTCACGGCTTTGTCGAAAGTGAAGGAAATGGGCCCAAGAAGACACGATTGACACGCTCTCAGTCTCGGGTTTTTCGAAAGAACATCGAATTCAAAATCCGTCGGCCAACCTTCCAACTATCACTTGTCATAGCATCTTCAACATGAACACAAGCCTCAGGCAAAGGATCCACAAGCATAGTTATGGCAGTCTAAATTGGTCTTGTGGCAATACCTGGCATCTTTTCTTTTCTGTTCCGCGAGAATCGGCCTTCAGCGTCGCGAAATTGCATGACAACACCACCGGAAGTGTCCGAAAAATTCGTAATTTTTCGTATTTATTTTTTATCAGTCACATTTATTGACAACACAACTATAAAAATCTTATATCATTAATAAAGTATCATTTTATATTTAAAAAAAGGCGATAAATAGTTTAATCATGCAATGTCCGGCAGTTGACGTGAATGCCCGACAGTTCTCCGTAGCCAGGGATCTTATATACGATCCCTGCCGTAGCTTACCGATGCAGTCTGATTGTTGTACGTAAAATACCGATATTGACCGACATTGGCCGATGTTTCACGATCCCATTACAGTTGGGCAACGTTAAGATTGTACGTAAAAAGCATGGTTTTAAAATATCTTTGGTGGTTAACTTTTAATTCCCAACATTACAATCAATTATTTCGATATATAGATATTCATTCCGAATCAAATGGAGTAGCGCGCAAACATGGGATGAACAAGCCATGGGACGAACTGGTTTTGGAACGAAAAAGCCCAGAACCAAGCGATCAGTAGACAAATTTAGTATCACTGCGCCAATAGAAGGCTATGAGTGAAGCTAATTTCAATAAAAAATTAGTATTTCCTTTATCGATGGCTCCATCCAGTGTATTTTAACATGCCATTTCCAATTACATATATGAGTGCTACCGAAAAACTCATTTGTTTGAGAAAAATTGCGTTTATTTGGGTTTATTTCCTTCGGCTTTGGACAAAACACAATACATGGTCTTCAAAATTCAATCTTGAACTCATAGTGGTATTGTCGTCGACAAATACCACAAAAATGGATTGGATAAAATATAGAGCACTGTCGCTACAAGCGGGTAAAAACTCGAATACCGCAATTAACGAAATTAGATGAGAGCGTAGACCAAGATCAGCCAGCGCTTACTGAACTTGCCATCGCATTGGTTTGTGGAATCATTTTTGCGCTGTTTGAGCCGTCGCAAGAAGCGTATCCAGCGGCGGGGACAGTAGGTCAAGACCTACTCCTAGAAACTGTAAATGTGACATTATTAGAAGTGCATGACGTTACATGACGCTTATGGTGTGGGCCACGTCGCCCTGACTGATTTCATTAAATCTTGTATAAAAATGATGTAGACTCAGATTGGATTTTTTTTATATTCAGTCCAGAAAAGGTACTTTAGAGTGTCATAAGCAGAAATTTGAAAATTGTGTGAGTTAAGAAGAGTACAAAATATGTTTAGGCTCTATTTTGGGACAGCACTCATGCAAGGATTTTTTATTTTGGTCTGCCCTCTCCACTGTTCTACTATGGTTTGAGTCGCTGTTAAATGCCGAAAAAATTATCAGTACATGTACTTATCTGTTATCGTAACTGAATTAAAGACGACAACATATGGGTTGATAATGGATTAAATTTAACGGTATTTGAACAGACTCGGTGGTCTCATATTTCTTGTCTTTGAACGATCCGTCGTGATACTCTAGCAGAGGCAGGAAGCATGATGTAGCCTAATCCTACAGTCCAAACGACAATTACGTTGACATTTCACCCAAACTACATCCGCATAGGATGAAAAATATTACCACATGTAGATCGTTGTAAGATGCTTTTCGCTATAAATTCAGTGTTTATTATGTACTTTTCGCTGAGTATGGATAGAAGGAACTGCGGATATAATGAATTACTGCTTTTGAGTCCGGACTGTTTTACTGTAACCGAGTTAACCCTATACATGAAGACAAAATTTTTAGTCTTATCAAATTGAAAACATTTTCAGACAACAACTGAACTCTTGCATGAACAGATTTGTCATAAAAAGGATAAAAAACGTGGGGGGAAAGAAGAAAATGTTGGCTATAGGCACCTAATCCTTTACCTACAATGTTTTCAAAAGCAATCTCTCTCAGCCTCATGACAACACGCGAGTTTATGGTGAAGGGTTAAACATATTACCGGTATATTTTTTACAGGGAATGAAATCGGCGATGGTGCTGCTCCTATGATTTATGAAGTGCTAACGGTACGTAAGAACACATTTATCTATTTCCCCGCCACATTGGCGATCATTACAAATAATTTGTCGACCTTAACAGAAGAAAGGAGAGAAAAAAGTATAAAAGAAGGATGTAATCTATAATTAAACAGGCATATAAACCTGTGATATGAAACTTGTTCTTGTACAAGATCGAAAAAGGGTTTCCTCATGCTGGCAGATCAGCGTATTTTATGGTAGTTAGTAATATTGAATGTTTAATGTCGCGAAAAATATCTTGAGAGAGATAGATAGTGTGGGTGTTAAGATATTATCAAACTGTTTGGAGCAATTTTATGAACTGACAGCAACACATTAACAAATTGTATGTCTTATATCATTTTTCAGAACAACAAATTATTGAAAATCTTACTGCTGGCTAAGAACAGTTTTGAGGACGAAGGTGCGAGACAGTTTAAAATGGCCCTATCTGACAACATCACGTTGGAGGTGCTAGATCTCAGCTGGAACCACTTTAAAACGAGAGGAGCAACTTTGCTTGCCGAGGCCATTGAGGTTTGTATATAAACACACTTATCGACTGACATAAAAAGCTTTTGTTTTTAAATGAGCCATGTGCTGTGAAAAAGGGGCTTAATGCATCTGCAAAAAGTATCGATTCATGTCAGCCTTTACGGACTGAGCAGGCTGATGTGGGTTCAACCATTTTGCTATTTGCAAACTTTCTGCGTGTCAAAAGGCCTTTCTACCTCCGGATCCAGTTTGTTGCCAGACAAAATGGATTTTATGGGCCCATAATTATGTGATGACTTGCTTGGTAGAATATATCACAGAGATGCATTTAATCCCCTTCTGCCAGAGTATGGCTAAAGTTAAAGTGAATGAAGGATTGATTATCAACAATTGGACAAAACACAAGCGAAAGCTCGACCGGATAAAGGCTAAACGAGGAAACGAATGAATGATTATTGTTGTCCATATTCGAATTAGACGATTCTGTCCTTACTGCACTGTTCTGCTACACCATTTTCTAAATATCGCTATGATCCTTTTACTGCACAATTTTCAGGAGAATATAGGACTTAAGAGCTTTAATATTGCCATGGCGGGGCTGGGCCGCAGTGGTTCTGAAGCGTTATCTAAAGCTTTACGGGAGAACAGGACCTTGCTAGAACTAGACGTGAGTCTGAATCGTATAGACATGGACGGCGCTGTCGCTCTTGCCAATGGAATAAGGGATAATGATACACTACAAGTGTTGAAGGTAGATAGACTTTTTTTCATAGATTTAATTTAGCTTAACTCTTTACCACACAATCCCTAGTTTTAACAGCCCTGTAGAAGAAAGGTTTTGAAAACATTGTGGGAAAAGGAGAAAATGCTGGTAACCAGCATTTTCTCCTTTTCCCACAATGTTTTCTTATCCTCCCAAAATCAGCTTTCAGTTTTTGAGTCACGTTCAATTTGTCGTCTGCAAATACTTTCAATTTGAAACAGTCTAAAATTTTGTTGTTTGGTAAAGAGTTAAAGAAATACGTTTATCACGTTATATACAATGATATCAAACTGCATTAATTGTTTTTTTAAGCTTCTGAGAAATATACAAAACAGAAAAGTATGGCCCGGTTAAGTGTTCCTTATTTAAATCATTAAGACTATCATACGTATGGTTGGGTTTAGTTTTCTTTTTGTAAGTTTCCTTCTAAACCCGTTAAGATGGTTACTTTTTCACTTCTTAACCTTAAAAACTGTGATCTCTGGTTAGGTGTTTCTTTTTAACCTCCAAAAAGCTATGGTTACGGTCTAAGTTTGTTGTTTTAACCGATGAAAGAAAAAGGAATTCAGTTTTTTTTTTAACCCAAGAGACTATGAGTGGGTTTCTTTGAAAACCCATAAGACCATAGCTAGGGTTAAATTTCTTTATATACCCATTAGATAGAGGTCTATATGGTTGGATTTAACCCTCAGGCTGCTAAGCACGACTCACTGACCCTATGCGGACTGTGTAGATCAAGATCAGATCGCACAGAACGTGCGGTCTGATCTTGGATCCACACTGTCCGATAAGGAGATATCTTTCCCCAAAAATACCTTTGAAATAGCAACACTTGGTTTTTACTGTCGGCTTTAAAGTTTTGCTTAAAGTTATCTAGCAGGATAAGTGTTTTCTTTTTTTCAAACCCAAACAAACCAAGTGTCAGTCCAAATATCGCGCATATCCTGTTATTCCTTATAGTCGATAAAACCCGGGATTGCATGGTTAAATATTGAAAAGAGGACCGAAGATCATCTTACCTGCTACTCGTTTAGAATTGACTTAAAAAGTCACTCAAACAGTCTAAGTTATATACCTAGTAATTTGTCTTCATTTTAGTGTGGTTCGAACCCCTTCGACTCGGACGGAGCGATGGAAATCTTGGAAGCGGTTGACTGTAACGACAGCAGTGAATTAAAGCTAGTAGACTTCAGTGTGAGTAGACGTTTGCTTTGTCTGTTTAACAGTTTGTATTATACAATTACGGAGCTCCTTTGAAAAGTTTCAGATACACACCAAATTGAAATGACAAAATTTTATAGAAGTCCAAATTCGAAGCAGTTGCAGACCACCAATAAAATGTTGGTTACAAAAGTGAAGCATATTAGTATATCAAATTTACATTAATACATTGTCTGGAAAAAAAAAACTTTAAGTTCTAAAATAATGAGTCAATTCGTTGAGCTTCTAGTGCCAATAAATGTTTTACAATACTTCAAATCAGATGTAAATTTCTCATTTACAGAATATCATGGTGAAGATGAACTTTGCCAAAATGCAATCTTTTTCGCTGTAATAACAGCTCATGTCTTTGGTTTCGAAGCATTTGCGAAATGACACGGATAGAGTGTGTCAAGGAAAAGTTATCCTTGAAAAACTAAAATATGGGATACATTTGATACGCTTTCATGACCAATAAATGTAACGATATAACACTTTTCAAGACGACATTTAGACGTGTCAAATTGAAAGCATGTGAAGATGACACATTTAATGTTACTCACTACTTTACATTTGTCCTTCAAGGGTGGAATACATTGTGAGAAAGGGAAGTCTTTCTCCTTTTCCAGCAGTGTCTTCTAAAACCTTTATCATCAGTGTCGTTAAATCGCGGGATTGTGTAGTAAAGGGTATGTATAACAGTGCTTCAAGTAAGAAATGAAATTCTTGTTCACAGAATATAATGGTGAAAATGAACTTTGCGAAACTGCAAGTGCGGCTGCAGGACGAGCGAGGTATAAAGGTTGTGAACGAAGGAATCATACCAGAGTTTCCCAGAACCAACAGCGCCAGGCTCACAGCTTTCCGAGTCGATCCGATCGGTGCTTTTAAAATGTACGCTGATAGTGCTGAAGTGGATCTCGGGGAACTACTGGTCAATTCTCTCGACGAGGATTACACAATAGACATGAAAGAGTTTAAGTCAAATATAAAGGTAATACGGCTCTTTAAATCCTTTATCTGCTACTAAATGAAAATGTACAGTTGGTAGTAAAAACTTGTATCATTGCGATCTCAAGCCGTGAAATCTCAATAATTGGGTTTTTATTCGGCTGGAAATTCTTTTCGCTAGAAAAAAAAAAAAATCTCACCGTATCGGACAGTGTCCATCTAAGATCGGACTGACCGTCCTGTACAGTCTGATCTTCATATACACTGTCCGCAAAAGGGCAGCAAGTTGCGATTAGCAGGTAAAGAATTACACGTAAAAAGTTTTCAGTCTTCTATTTTTGCCTTTTTTATCGAATTATCCCATTCTTTTACAATCCTAGGGTATCTTTCACTATACTGCGTAGATTTACGCTATTTTTTTAAATTAAATATAGGCCTACACACATACGACCCCTGCAAAGGTATGAGATGGCGTAAAGTTATGCAAATATTTACTCAAATCGTAAAGTTAATGCAGTTTAGTGAAACTTTTTTCAGACTTTATGCTTGCTTGCTAACCTGAACTTCGTACGCAAATTTCGTGCGTACGCAGTTTAGAGAGAGATACCCCTGATGAAGACGGTGTTTGAAAAAGTTATGAGAAAAGAAGAAAAAAGCTGATTTACAGCATTTCCTTTCTTTCCCTCGATTTATTCTATCCTTCGAAAGAAATTTCCACAATCTTGGGTACACCAACTAGTATTGAATTTCGGGTTCGAATCCCGTGGTTAGTGGCAAGACACTCCAGAGCCCTAGCCTAGTACAGGTAAAACCCAGGAAATACATATGTGAGCTGTTGCCGTGATATAACTGAAATAACGTTGAAAGCGGCGTAAAACACCATTAAATCAATCAACCCGTGGTTAGTGTGGTCAAAACGTAACCACATTATGGCGCGAACACTGGTTATGGTTTCCCGAAAGCAAATATCAAGAGTGGTCACTGGGTGTAAAATGAATATGTTTATGCTAATTTGTCGTCTGCAAATACTTGTAATATGGACGAGTATAACAGTTTGTGGTCTGAAAATCCTGGGTGCATTACAATGCCTTTTTTCGCAATAATTAGTTTCTAAAGGTTATCTAAGTTTTTAATAATCAGTACAGCCCTTATGATGCTCAGGATAACTTTATAATAGAGATGTGCTCTGGCAAAATGGGGCTTGAAGCAAGTCATCAAATAACTATGGATCCATAAAATCCATTTTGTTTAACAATCAAATGGATCTGGAGGTATAATGGTCCTTTGCCATGCAGACAATTTACAAATAGAAAAAAAGTTTCGAGCCAAGTCAGCCTGCGAGGACTGCGCAGGCTGACATGGGTCGATTTTTTTTCTATTTGTAAAGCCCACTTTTCGCAGTGCATGTCTCAAACCCCCTTTTCGCAGTGCATGTTTCAAATAATAATTTTGTTTTTGCGTAGATGATAGATGGTAGATGAAGAATATGCTACACATCTTAGTAGGGTGGGTATAATTAGTCAGACAAAAGCGAGGAAATGTGGTCGTCATGCAGATACTTAATGTATAAAACGATGCATTACAAGATCAGATCCTTGCTTTTATTCTCATATTCTATATGAACAGTTTTCTCATTTAGCAACCAGTTAAAAAAAGTATGAAAGATTTGCAATCGAACAGAAGGGTAGTTTTGTTGTAAAAAAGGCAAATGGTAAAAATAAAAAAAGTAGGCCTATGCAAAAAATATATCACTTGCAATATTATGTATCCTATTTTCAGAAAACGAAAATCGATATATCAGACGAGCAGTTGGGACTGATAGCACTGAGGCTCAGTCGAGACGGGAGAGTAAACTGCAGGTATAACGCTAGTTACTTCTCTTAGTAAATATATATATATATAGCATTCCCTCTATCTTAGAGTAATGAAGGAAGGAACTGTATTTTAGAAACCAAGATATTTCAATCTTTATGCTGTTTTGGTAAGAATGTTTCAAAAGATACAAGGTTTCGGCTAATTTCTTGAAAATGTCTGACAAAACACAAGAATGTAGATAACTTCTTGGACATGTCGTACATTAGTATTGATCATTGCTGGCAAATGTCTCACTAAACACATGCAACTCAAACCACTTCTTGAAAATGCCATCTCAATATCTGGTATAGACTGGTTCTTATTTCCTTGCAACAAAACTATTATATCCTAAAAGAAATCAAAACAAATGGAATGTTTTTTACTGGGTTACTTGAAAACTGGTACAGTGCAAGTTGACAGTATTTCACACACCTCCTGCCTCTTAATAGACACGGTGCACATGTTTTCTTATTTATTGTGAATTTGTGATTAAAATGAACGTAAAATAATCCTGCTGCCAGCTGGTAAGTTCTTTGCATAGAAAAGATTATCACCATGTTCTTTTTTTTTGAAAAGATCAGGCCAGAGATACATCCTGCAACAAATAAGATCTATGGAACTGCTTACTGTCATGATATAAACGAATAAAAGGGAATATTTGCTCTACATTACCTGTTTAATTACACACAGTCATTTTTTTTTTGAAGGGCGCTATTCGATATAGAAGAAGGACCGGAAGAGAACACAGTACAAGCTCAAGAAAACCCGACCCCAGTCAGCACTAGCCGCTCTGAAAAACCACCTAACTCAAGTAGATCTATGGTATCAACCCCTGGGAGAAGTTCCATCAAGTGATACACACTCTTACACATTGTACTATTAATTACTATGAAGTCAAATCCATCTGTGCCGTTTGGAAACACATTGTGACCATTGAAGAGCTCGTTCAAAGTGACTTCGAGGTCAAAATACCTTAAAGACACATTGCTACTTTTTTGTCGTATGATGCATATCAGCCTATATTCTGCAAGTAAGGTAGAGAGAGACTCCTTAACATCTTCTCCAAATAGTTGTGGTGCATAGGTTCAAAGGATTCACTTGGCAAAAATTCGTTGAGTCTATAGACAACCTGCAGTGCTCTTCCTTTGGTCAAAATGGGTGAAAGTCAACGTTTAGAATGCAGAGCTACTTCGATGCGTCGAAAAAACGAGGTCGTAATTGAAGAAGTACTACATGTATTTAGAGAAAACTTGAAAACAAAGTTTATTTGTATTAGTACAACAGCCATGCACTATAGACCATTTCAGCGTCTGTTTGGTAAACATAACAGGGTACGATTTTGATGAAATTGCCGCAGAATGATAGAACTTGAGATGTGGTTTTCCAAATATGTGAGCCATGCTCTGTGAAAAGGGGGCTTAATACATCTGCAGTCCGCGCAGGCTGACATGGGTCGAAACTTTTTGCTATGGGTAAATTTTCTGTATGTAAAAGGACCAGTCCACCTCATGATTCTGTCGGTTGTTAGACAATACGAATTTTATGAACCCATAATCATGTGATAACCTGCTTGGAAAAATGCATCACGGAGCTGCATTAAGGCCCCTTTTGCCAGAGCAAGGCTCATGTATGCATTAAGTTAGGGTCGACCTTATTCTAAGGCATCGATTTATTCAAGACTTTTGCTCCAGGCTGCACGTTGTTTACACTGACTGTGTTTTGAATGAAAAAAATACACTGTCAGATATATTTCAGATTATTCTAGCAAACCGTACGAAAAGCTACAAATGATTATTTTCTTAGTTCATTTGTTCGTCTTTAAACATGATAGTGTCACAAATTGCCAAAAGTGCATTATGAATTGTACCAAGAGGTTTTGTATTTTTCCAATGAAATATATGTAAATCCATCTTTTGCCAGAAATGATGTTTGCGCTGTTTACATGAGTTTAATTCCGTTCTTACATGTTCAGTATTACTCATTCTGAAAATCATACAGCTGGTTTGTACAGACAAGTAAAAACCAGCCTTTCTGTATCAGAGAGGAGAGAGACACAAGTTATACATTTATCATTGTAATACATTTTTCAAACGGTATGCATTGGATGAATGAAAAAGACAGATTCAGACAGAGAGAGAGAGAGATTGATTATTCTTTGTATATGCATATGCGTACAACTACATCTGATCTATAATTGTAGAACATTGCATTTCACACAACTGTATGACTGAAAACAATTATACAAGCTGTTCGGCATTCTATAAGCAAGGCCTGTTTTTTAACATCCAGACGGAAAAGTTGATCAGATGTTCAATTCAAACTCATTTATTTTTATTTAAACTCATTTATTTTTACTCATTGTAATGTATCACTAACCTGTGAACCTGACTCTGCTTCAGACCCATTACAGTATTGACTAATTTTAGACATACAAGCACTGGTATATGGAACATAATTTCCATAATTACCTCAAAGGAGAAATCAGTTACGAAGGAAATGAAATATTACTTTGCGACGTGTATGGAAAACACTGAGGGAAAAGGAGCAATTGCTTGTAACATGCAATTTCTCCTTTTCCCCCGTGTTTTCAAAAGAAGCCTTTTGTTCAGATGTATCAGACCATTATTTGTGTTAATGAGTTTCATGTTGAACTTCCATCTTCACAGAATAAAAACAGTGTAAATCTATGTTAGTTCATTTCTTTTTATTTCTTCACATGTATTAATCAATGAGGAACAAATTATCAAACGTCTACAGTTTCATAACATGAAATACAACAACTTTGCAGGTTTTACAAGTAAACTATACCAATACGCTCAATATCATAAATTTCTCAAGTATCCAAATTAGCATAAATTACCATCATTGACTCTTATCCCATGTTGTCAAAAATCTTTGCAATGCTGACGACCACCTGTGAAAACCACTAACACAAAAGAAGAACTTGCTCATAATGAGTTCATTAACTTTGCTGACATTTTCAGAAAATTGTGAACGCAATTTCACAACTATTGTAAAAAGTTTCCCATAAAATGTTGAAAAATGTATATCAGTGTTTAGAGCATGTTCTGTGCAGTCTCATCTTGATGAAGAGGTCACTAAAGTCGACTAGGCGCTCGATGGAAAGATGGGTTATTTCATGTCTACAGAAGTCGAGTATCAAATCCGTTCAGACATCTGTTCCTTCTTCTGTTTTCCGACACTTAACAGGAGGTTCCTCTGCAAAACAGAATAACAAATGAAATGGAAGATGTGTTATTTCATTTCTACAAAAGTCAAGTATCAACTCAGTTCACATGTCTGTTCCTTCCTCCCTCTGTATTTTGACACTTTACAGGAGGTTCCTCTGCAAAACATAATGCCAAGTGAAGTAAGCTGTAACATATATTGTGTTGAACTGATGTCATGTGCCAAAGGGTCATACAATATTTTTATATGGAAACAAGTTATATGTACATATGCATCTAATAAGAGTAGCCATTCATTATAAGAAATAGTGCTTTCAATACATTTCATTTGTCATTTTGGAAACAAACTTGAAAATCAAACAAAATGAAACTCTCTTAGATCTGGTTACCTCTTGACAAAACAGCCAAGTGTTTTAACAAGGCTTTGGAAAACATTGTGGGAAAAGGAAATATGCTGGTAAGCAGCAATTTCTTCTTTTCCCACCAAGTTTTCAACTCTTTCAAAGGAAAATTCTATCATATGAGCCTAATTTAATTTGTTGTCTTCCAATGCTTTTAGGATGGAATAATCTGTTGTTTTGTAAAGGATTTACAAGAAATTGTATCAAAATCAGTTTATTCATTTATTGGGAAAAGTTGAAAAGGCGTTTGATTGGTTGGTTAAACTCTTTTGATGCCAAATATAGATTTTAATTATTTTCAAGGACTCATAAAATTAAATTATATAAGTACCACTTAAGAAACATTCTGATCAAAGGTGAGGATTAAGCTGTGCACACACTGTGACAGTCTAATCTTGATCTAAACCATCTACTAAAGCTACTTTTGTCCTTTTGAGACACATTTAATTTGTCCATAAAGGCCCCCAAGTTTAATATTTTCTCAAGTGTTAAGGAGTTGAATCTGAAAGAAAATGATTAGAATAATTGGATTTATTAAACTGACAGACTGAATGCTCTTCTTCACACTAATTTCAACATTTTTCAGTCATTTCACAGCTACAGCTTACTTATTTATAGATGACCTGGGTTTCATCCGTACTTGGCTAGGGCTTTAAAGTGTCTGTCTCAAGGACACTCTCACAAAAGAAACAGCGCTTTGTGTGGGGACCAAATTTGGAGCCTCCAGGTGTCAAATCATACACTTTCACCACTTAGCCAAGCAGGACCCCTTTCACGCTTTACCTTACAGTCCCAAGTTTTAATACCCCTGAGGAAGAAGGCTTTTGAAAACAATGTGCAAAAAGGTGAAAATACTGGTAACCAGCATTTTCTCCTTTTCCAACAATGTTTTTTTACCCTTTCCAAAGCAATTTAAACATTTGGGTCTCATTTAATATGTTGTAAGCACATGCTTTCAGTCTGGAGAAGGCTACAATTTTGTTTTGTGGTAAGGAGTTAAAGAACAGGGCGCTGACAATTCTTTACATTTGAGCCACATACTTTGTCGTCTTCAAAGCCGAGCCTCAGTAGCTCAGCTGGTATGGTACAGGACTTGAGATCAGGGGGTCGCTGGTTCGGTCCCCGGCTTGGCTAATTTCTGTCTGATGAATGATGATAGTCATTGCGACAGGATTTACCCCTCTCTCACCGCTGACCATTGTTTCGACGATGGTTATGTGGGAAAGTAGCCAGTAGCTTGGAAAGAATATTGTGCGGAGTACTGGTAAAAGAAACTCAAGGGAAGCATGGATAGGAGCACTGGGTGCCCTAATTTAACTGACAAAATGTTGAAAACAGCGTTAAACACCATACAATCAATCATTCAGTTGTTGTCTGCAAATGCTTTCAATATGGGAAATTCTAAAATTTTGCCAGGTGGTAAAGGGTGAACATACCTGTTTCATCTTTCCCACTATGTTGTCCACACAGGATATTGCTTCTCAGGATGAAGTTTATACGCATCATATCTTTACTAGGTGCCACATTTCTCACGAAAAATAAGGATATCTCATCTTCAGTAAGAGCTGGCAAATATTTTCTCACTCTTGCCTTTATCTCCTTTTTCATATCTCCCTCAAAGTGTTTATTTGCTTCATGAATGTCTGTGAAACAGTAACAGTATACAACTGGTTCATGCTGGGCTTTGATTGTTAGTTTTGCTTCCTCCATTAAGGATTGGAAAGCATCAATAAACGTCACAGCAACTGCTGGAAGATTCATAACAATATGCACTTTATATTCATAAAATATGGACCCTTCTGTATACAGATTTATCAGCTCTTCCTTAACAACAGTCTGAATAAACTCACGTCCATCAAGATTAAAAGCTTTCAGTCTATCTTCTGTTATCTTGTTTTTTTGTCTGTTTTTCAGTAAATATTCAAACGATACCGGGTTAAGATCATTAGCAAACACTGTCACTTTTTGCTTGGCACAAGGCAGTGCAAAAGGTCCAATACCAGCAAACACATCAAAAACAACATCTCCATGTTTTGTTTCTTGAATCACACGTGAATGTTCCTTTCCTGAAATGATGAGATAGCAAATACATGTAGTGAACTCCTTGTTCTATAAAATGAGTGGGCAAAACAAACTCCAAAGAGTATTGAGTCTTTATTACTCGAACAAATTGGCATGAAATAAATGACCTTGACTGATTACACGCTTGATTCATTGTCCAAACTTAGCTTCGGCTAACGTCGTCTGCATGCAGAACTATGTGAATGATTTTCAACTCTTCATGCAGCTAATAGATTTATCCTGTCTTTAAAAAATACTGAAAATACCTAAAATAAACATAATTTTGTTGGTTCAAACCCGACATTTACCATTAACAGGAGTTCTGTATCGTCCGATTATACCCGATGATATATATATTCACCCCTTAAAAATTCTTTGCATAGAGGTCAATTTCAGGTCAATTTGTTTGAGTAATACCACAGGACAAAATTTAATACTTGTCAAAATTGACTGCCTTTGTAGACAACAAAACATCTGGGGCTCCAAAGATGAAATTTCTCTTCTAAAGGGTAAAAACTATTGTAGGAAAAGGAGAAAATGCTGGTTACCAGCATTTTCTCCTTTTTCCACAGTGTTTTCAAAAGCCGTCTTCCTCGGGGTCTTTGAAACTTTTCTCCTTTTTCCACAATATTTTCAACCCTTTCAAAGACAAATTCCATCATTTTAGCCACATTTAAATGGTCATCTGCAAATGCTTTCAATTTGGACTGGTCTACATTTTTGTCATGTGGTAAAGAGTTAATTAATGATTTCTTCATACTGACATATTTTGATTCACCACTATCTGATGACTTTAACAAATGATACCGCATAAGCAGAAATTGATAAAATTACAACGAATGATTCCGCGTAAGCAGAAATTGCTAAAATTATCATAACTAATTGCTCCATTTCCTGGAAATCTTGTCTACATTTTTTATTTCTTAAACTCCATACTGAATATGGAGTAACAACTTACTCTCAAAATGATCAAACTAGGTAATTACTTTAGATAATAATGCAAGTCAGCTTTCAGTATACTATGCTTATATGTCTACTATACACATACAGGCAAAATGAATTTTCCTCCAAAAATCTCAACTTGACTTGCTTCAAAATGTATTCTGATCACCATTTTACATGTATTACTCATATTATCCAAAGCTTCAATTCTTTTCTTTTCACATTCTGTCAAGTCTGGATGACTAAAACAGGCCGTGATTTGAATCAGTAAATTTGAAAAATTGTCCCATACAAACATACCTCTGGAAATAGAGTGGGGGTATTTTTGCTCATTCAAGGCATAAATAAGAACTGCTGCTACAATATTTTCCAAGAGGAAAAAATCTTTCATACATGTATGAACATTGAAGACTAATAGCCTCAGTTATCATAATTATTAAAGATACTCAACAAATATTCTAGTTTCAGGTGACTTTCCATAGTCAAAATTTACAAACAATTCAAACACATCATTTGTCCCTTCTATATTCTTCATACATGTAATAAGATTTTACAGTATGGGAGATAAAAACTGTACAAGGTTTCTGGTAAAACCTTTTACTGTATATCTATTTACAAATCCTGGGGAAAGATGCCTTTGAAAACATTGTGGGAAAAGAAGAAAATACTGGTAACCAGCATTTCCTCTTTTCCCCACAATGTTTTCAACCCTTTCAAATACCATGCAATCTCGTCATTTTAGCCCTGTTTAATGTGTCGTCTGCAAATGCTTTCAATTTAGACGAGTCTGAAAGTTTGTTGTGTGGTAAGGGATCAACCAGTCACCTCATTACCTACTAAACAAATCTGAGCCAGGCAACTTTGAAAACATTTAAAATAGGGATGATAAACATTAAAATTGAAATACTGAACATGGCTTCAAGTGAAAACAAAGGAAAAGGATGATTTTGCCACCATAATATTGAAAAATGGCATGCTTGCAAAAATAATGATAACCTAAAAAGTATGTGCATAAATGAAGCAAGATACCAAGTCGTGAGTTCCAGTATACTTTTGAAAAGTCCATCTCAAACACACAATTGTTCTCCTTGACTTGGGTGATGTAGTTCTCTTCTCCAGCTAGGAGTTCTAGCTCAAACGTCCGATAAGTGTTATCGATCACATTAGTTTTGTTTACCACCGTCTTTGTTCTCTTGGACTGCTCTAGAAGCACCTCACCTAAATGATAAAAAAAATTACAAATCTCCAACCATTTAGTACTCTTAAGCATTGATACATATATCTTTTTTCTAAACAAATTTTCTATATTTCTTCAGGATGCTCCAATAGAGTCAGACATGATTTTAGTTACTTATCAAATTTTAAATTGAAATGAAAAAATGTCATGTAGGAAGTCTCAAAAAGTGACAACCTTGGTGCAAAATCATGTACAAAAAAAATGGCACAAAATTTTTCCAAGTCCATTTGGAAGAATGCTTTTTCAAACTGTGTATTAAAGGTAATGCAAGTCTTTTATCTTGAAAAAATATACTCTGTTCACCATTGCAAAAGAAAGTGTGCACTTCGGTTTTATCAAAGACACTGAATTGTTTGTTCCTGAAAGATATGATACTAGTATCTGGTATCATAATTCTTAGAAAAGTGAGCTACTGTGCATTTGGAAATCTGAAATTATAGCCATATGTGGGGATATTTGCTACTCAAAGGCAATGGGTGTCAAAAAAAAAGTTGCAAGTCGTTTTATGAATAAATAACAAAAAAACTAAAAGAGTATTTTGAGGTTTTAGTTGCCATTTTGAAGGGTAATTACATGTTCATTCAATATTGTGTGTGCCCACCTCTGCTACCAATACAAGTGTTGATACAGCGGCGAGATCCAATGTAACGACAAATGATGTCATGAAGAACTAGAGCCTATCGGAGGTCATTCAGATTTTTAATACCAGCTCTTGACCTAACCTTTCCACCAAGCTCAGTCCAGATATGCTTGATAGGGTTCATATCTGGTGAGAGTGCTGGCCATGGCAACAAGCTGCCTCCGTTTTGATTATTGAATTTTTGAGTGATGCAAGCTACATGTGGGCGAGCATTGTCATGCATTAAAATGGCAGGTGCAGGCCTCTGAAGAGATGGAACAGCTTAAGGTCGCAGAATCTGATTTACATAGCCCTGAGAACTAATACTGCCCTAACCATTAGTAAGATTGGTTTTCCTACCTCCCATAATTCATCCAAAACCAAAACACTGCCACCACCAAATCTGTCCCTTTCCAACACACATGAGATGTAAACCCGCATCTAACCATTCTGATTACTAAGATTGAATCTTGACTCATCAGAGAAAGGAATACGAGCCCACTAAACGGGCCTCCAGCATGAATGACGTCTTGTCCATTGCAAACAATTGGCCTAATGGCGCAGGACCAGTACTGGTCCCATTCATGGCCTTCTTGATGGAATGGGTAAGAAAGCATGCCTCAGGTGGCACAAAACAGTAAACTTGCTCATACCATACTGTTTTGCTTTACTTGACACCGTTTTAAAGTGTTCTTGTACATGTGTCAACATAATGATGGGGTCTGTTGACATCAGTCACTCACAGTCTGCCGTATAAGGGGTGGTCTGTGACATGACCAGTTTGCTGAAAACGCTCACACAAAAGCATAATTGTATGTCTATGGCAGCCAACCATCTTACTGATGTAACTGATGTTGTCACTGTAAGCAAGCATCATTGATGCTTGGAGTCACTGTTTTTCATTTAATTTTGGCACTATAGCAAAGCACTGATTTGTTATCAGATGTGTCTCCCCTCTGCCGAAAGGAAACTGAAAATGTGAGTTGTCACTGTCCTGTACATTTTCCATGTGCTGCACGAGCAGATTGTGCAAATCTACATACTCCCTAAATTCATGATTTATCAACATCGAATCAGAAATTACAAATGTAACTTATAGTAAACACTTTGTGCAGACAGTGTTGTAAACCTGAGACAGATGTGCCTTGGGTAAGGCAAAATATTCAGAGAAAAACAGTGCACGCTTTTTTTTGCAACAGAGTTTAAAACTGCAATAGCTAACATATGTATACAACAGACCGAGACATAACAAGACACATACTGTCCCAGTAAACTGTACACTTCAGTTGTGTATCTAAATTTTCTGGCTAACTGTGAATCAAAATTTTATCTAGGAATACTGGCAATAACCATCTGCACACTTTAACTGGCATGGTCTTTATGTTACGTATTTCTGGTTGTGTGCAATAAGATGCACTGTCCTATCACAGAAAACCTTACTTAGTACATGTATTCATAAAATACATAGTAAAGCAAAAGGGTAATGGCCCCAGCCATACAGCTGCTTCCACCCAATCAAGTACTGATATGTAAGGTTTCCAGTTAAAGGAAAACCCATCCTATTTGTAAAATTTGGTGCCACATGACCGCATGTTTCCCATGGCTCAAGTATCATTTGAGAGGACAGCACTGGGATGAGATAAAGTTACCAATCAATTTCAAACCCTTTCAAAAGGACACCATTGGTAGTTATTCAGAGATTTTTCTGAGTTGGGTCCATCACCATTAGACAGTTCTAAAAATATTGTGTAAAAGGTACAAAACATAGCTACTGACAGCCTGACAAACCTCCATAAAGCTTGGTAATGTTTCTGACAATTCTGTTACTTTCAAGAACATGCACAAAGTTTATACATTGAAATATCTTATAAAAATGAGGTCCAGTATGTTTAAGCTCTGAAAATTTGAAGCATCTTAACTAGTTTTGGCACAGGAGACAAAATGTAGAATTTACTGAGACATTCCTCGTACTACAATTTATTCAGAGGGTAGCTCTGATGTTACTTTTGTGATTGTGTCTCTGCTACAGCTCCCGTCTTTCCATGCTTCTACTGGCCTCTCTTACCGTTGTTTATCTATATTTATCCGCCATTCATGAATACTATAAATATGTATAAATAAATGTAGTTCTCAAAACCTTTGGTTAGTTGTATTGATTTTGTGATGTTTCTTTACAGTTATTGTGGTGAGGTATATAATAAAAGGAATATTACATCAGTCTACATTTCTGTGCCTTAATATCATGTCTCGTTGCGTGTGTAAAGAGGTGAATATCGGATTCAACCTCGGTCTCGTCCGATATGCACCTCTCTGTGTTCCCACTCACACATATTATTGCGTAAATCACGTAATAGAATTAAAATTTATGTAACAAATTTTGGTTACACATGAGACCTCGCGTAAGAAAAAAAAAAAAAAAGAAAAATTATCCGATTAACTTGTGTAAAATGTCAGGATTTGAAGTTACTTGCTACCCTTATTGATAAATCATTGTCAAATCACATGGAAATACCTATCCATAAATTAACACACATGAAAAAATGCTCGGTGCAAAAAACACGGAAACCCATGATACAAAAAAATGTTCCTTCTGACTATGTCCGATCAGAGTCACTTCAGACCATCTTTTCAGCTTTATAATGACTTTATGCAGTAAATTTCCTCAGATATCTTAATATAACAGACTTTTGTGCTGCAAATCATCAATATTTATTGCTTTACCACCATTATTGTCATACCCTCTGATATGAAATCTTACCCCCCAGATTTACAAATCAGGGGTAAGTGTACCCTTGAAATAAAAAGCTAGTGGGAACACTGCTGAGTCATCTTTACACAGGCAACTTGACATGACCTGACCACGCAGAAATACAGACTCTTGTAATGTTCCATATGTAACACCGGCTACAGTTTGCGAGGGTAAGGCTGATTTTGACTGGTTGCTTAAAATCAGCTGTGTTCTTACAATACAATCTGACAAGTGTTTTTTCCCATGGAAAATGAAAGTAATATTTGTTGTAGTTTAGGCAGCGATTTGTGGGTTTTCTCTGCTTTGTCATGTCATCGAATGAATACATAAAGCTGAACGTGAAATAAAAAGGTATTGAGGTTGTAGTTTATTGATTAATCTTGTAAGAAGCACCCGACTTGGCAAGTGCAACGATTTTAACAAATTTGGATATGACAAGGGGCGCATAAATTTCACAGACGTACAATACTCTTCAAGGGTAGAGGGCCCTGTATCCCACTGTTACAAATTTGTAAAAAAATCAATGCCTATGTATACATGTCTATCAATTCTTACCAATGACATATTTGTATGGAAGCAGTTCTTCTCTAAGGTTGAAGTGTGCAATATGTCCAATTTCAGTATAACCAGATGAACTTTCTCCTATGTCATCTGGTACAATGGCTCTAATGATATCTGAAAAATTCCAATTTTCATGATTCATTGCAATCCACTTTGTCTTAAAATCACATTCTGTAATACCTTCATCACTAAGTTTTTTGACAATATCTTCTGAAAAAGATTCAAACGCCTGTACTTTTGCTGGATCCAGTAACAACAGACGATGTGTTTTATACTTTCCATCTTCACTATCCAAGTCAACAATGGAAACCAGCTTTCTCTGCATTAACAATAATGGGTGCATTATTTTTCTGACCTTATCGAGACGTTCTGTAGGACATGATAGTGAAGGCACACAAACTTCGTCCTTGAATGCCGTCTTATCCCATTTCTTCATTCCTTTCACCCTTTCAGGCGGACTCAAGGCAGCAAATGTATTCATTTTTGCCATCCTTAACAATAAACTTTGTGCAACACATGCAAAAACACTCTTTACTTCTGACAGTAAGATTGGATTAAAAACCGAGTCTTGATGAGAAGAATTTCTTCTGTAGCCTTTCATCCACAGCCTACCAAGTCGAACCGTGATATGCATTTGTGAGACTAGCTTTCATTTCACATGTTGACACCGGAAGTTTGGGTTGGAGTATGACTCGTTTGTTTTGTAAAGTAGTGGAGGTGTTGTGCTCTAAAAGTAAGTAGTTGATTATTCTCATTATCGGTCTAGCTTCGTCCTGCAAAATGATGGTGAAGTTTACATACACTTTTTTGTATGCTAAAGGATAAGCCTTGTTTATATAAATGAGAACATAAACGATTTTGAAAGCTATGAAAAAAGGGTTGGTTACGTTTTTTTTTTTTTTTACGGAATTATACAAATCGAGCGCGTTACGGTATAGTCTAAACTGCATGAAATTTTCCGATCGTGCAGTGGTCAATATCGGAGACATAAAATAAAATGCTTTTACCCATTATTGTCAAGTCGACATTTACGGAAATAAAATTATGAAAAATATGCAGTTGCTTGTTACAGTTGCTCTATTCATCAATAATATACACACGATAGTTTTGAGTAGGTCTAGAAAGGCCAGTATAGTTTCATAATGGATTTCAAATGAACCATTAATTTTCTGCTTTCAAGCAGGCAGAGGCATATGTCTCTTTTTGTAAACCCTCACCCTCAATTGTGATGTCTCACTCAGACTCTAATTTGGCAATAACTGTGCAGGAATTGAGACACTGCGTCAGGTGGTATAAATGTGCTCCAAGTACTGTTAACATTTTGCAATTCTATACCCTTGTCGAATTTAAAAATAATCCTTCCCGAAAAATATTGGAGGTTGTTTCAGTTGCAGAATTACAGAAGTAAGTCTTAAGTATATTTTCTGTTACTCTTAAGTATACTTTTATTTCTGTTAATTGATCGACTGATTGAATGATAGATCGATTGATTGACTGAGTGATTGACTGATGGATTAATCCATTCATTTGTTCATTGTTTGAATGTTTTTTTTATTTAATTTGCACATATATTTGTCAAACTTTTATCATTATTTTGGTCATATCACAGCCAAATTTATTCTATTCCTGCATTTTCCTGTCATTATTTTGGTCATATCACAGCCAAATTTATTCTATTCATGCGTTTTCCTGGGTTTGACGAGTACCAGGCAAGGGCTCTTAAGTGCCTTGCCCAGGGACACTCCTTTGAAAAATCCAATGCTTTCGGTAAGTGATTTAAACCCTGGACAACCTGATTTCCAATCCAGCATTATGACCACTGAGCTACAGATTTTAATACAACAGCAGTTTCAACTGACTCCAGACTATCTAGATTGAAAGCATCTGCATATAGTGAATTAAATTCACTCTAGACAGTCTTAAACTGTGATACAATAATATTCATCCTGGTACTCATATTTCAGTTATCATCTCTATTCTTAACTGTTCACCACATTTGTGGTACAAATAAAGGACTTGTCTAGACAGTCTTAAACTGTGATACAAAAATATTCATCCTGGTACTCATATTTCAGTTATCATCTTAACTGTTCACCACATCTGTGGTACAAATAAAGGAGTTTGTATCACTAAGGGTAGAAAACATTGTGACAAAAGGAGAAAATGCTGGGAACCATCATTTTTCTCCTTTTGCTGTAATTTTTAAGCCTTCTTCAAGAAGGTCATTAAAACAGTGGATTGTTTTGTAAAGGGCTAAACACTCCATTTATAGTGAAGAAATATGCATATTGCAGCTCGAAGGAAGGACGTCTGTATGTAACCTTTCCAACTTTTTTCAGTTCACAAATTATTGGCAGGTATAATTTGTTTGGTTTCATGTATCAATCTTTATTGTCAGGCATTACAACTTACGATTAATTTCAGTATAAATTTGCAGAATTGTTAACTCTATAAACAATGTGTCATGTGCATGTTATCCATAGGTCAAAAATAAAGTTCAAGCAAGGTCAGAAGTTTTTGTAAGTTTTGTGTCCAGAGTCAATGTTTATGTGCAAAGCTCACAGGAAAAGGTTACAATTTTCGGAGGTATCAGTCACTCCTAAGTGATGTGTCTTGTTTCATACAGTTCCAAATGCTGAACACATTTCTGTCAAATATTTCTCCTAAACGACATTGCACATAAAGTCTTTGGTTGATCTAAAATACTTGTAGATCTAACAGCCAATATAAGTAAACAAGAGGGCCATGATGGCCCTTAAGTCGCTCACCTGAGCCTTTTGATCAAACATGACCCATTTCCAATCTCTGCAGAGATATTAAGACAAACACTCTGACAAACACTCATTAGTATTGGGCTTACAAATATGGCCTCTAAAGTGCACACAACCTTTTCCTGGAATTTGTCTCAGCAGCCTACTCGACATGTAGAAATTATCAAGACACATTACGACAAACTTTCATGAGTATTTGAGTGAAAATGTGGCCTGTAGGGTGTACAAAAGGTTTTTCTGAGATTTGACCTAGTGATCTAGTTTTTCATCCAACATGAACCATATTCATACTAGTCTAAGATATTATCAAGACAAACATTCAAAGCAAATTTCAAGATTATTGGACTGAAAATGTGGCCTCTAGAGCGTACACACGGTTTTTCAAGGATGAAACTTGGTGACCTAGTTTTTATTCCATGTGACCCATTTTCTAACTCATGCAAGATATCATCAAGACAAAAGTTTAAAGAATATTGGACTGTAATTATAGTACAAAACGTCTTTCTGAGATTTGACCTTGTGACCTAGTTTTTTATCCAACATGACCCATTTTCATACTAGTCTAAGAAATTATCAAGACAAACATTCTGATCGAATTCCAAGATTATTGGACTGAAAATGTGGCCTCTAGAGCTTAAATAAGGTTTTTCTAAGATTTGACTTGGTGACCTAGTTTTTGACCCGACATGACCCATTTTCATTCTCATCCAAGCTATCATCATGACAAACATTCTGACCAACTTTAAAGAGCATTGGACTGAAAATGTGGCTTCTGGAGTATACACAAGGTTTTTCAAAGATTTGACCTAGTGACCTAGTTTTTGACCCCACATGCCCCACTTTCGAACTCGTCTGCGATATCATCAAGACAAACATTCTGACCATATTTCAAGAGTATTGGACAGAAAATGTGGCTTCTGGAGTATACACAAGGTTTTTTTTAAGATTTGACCTAGTGACCTAGTTTTTGACCCAACATGGCCTGTTTTCCAATTTATCAGAGATATCATCAAGACAAACGTTCTGACTAACTTTCAAGAGTATTGGACTGAAAATGTGGCCTCTAGAGCGTACACAAGGTTTTTCTAAGATTTGACCTGGTGACCTAGTTTTTGACTCGACACGGCCCACTTTCAAACATGTTTGAGATATCATCAAGACAAACATTCTGACCAACTTTCAAGAGTTTTGGACTGGAAATATGGCCTCTAGAGCGTACACAAGACCCGACATAGTCCATTTTCGAACTCATCCAGGATATCCTCAAGACAAACATTCTCACCAATTTTCAAGAGTATTGGACTGAAAATGTGGCCTCTAGAGCGTACACAAGGTTTTTCTAAGATTTGACCTGGTGACCTAGTTTTTAACCCTACATGGCCTGTTTTCAAACTCGTCCAAGATATCATCAAGACAAACATTCTGACCAATTTTCAGGAGTATTGGACTGAAAATATGGCCTCTAGAGCATACACAAGGTTTTTCTAAGATTTGACCTAGTGACCTAGTTTTTGACCCGACATAGCCCATTTTCGAACTTGTCCGAGATATCATCAAGACAAACATTCTGACCAATTTTCAGGAGTATTGGACAGAAAATGTGGCCTCTAGAGCATACGAGGGTTGTCCCAAAATGCCATAGAATCATTTAGAAACTAGGCCAAACAGAACAATACAGCCTTGAAACTCCACACGTAAATAGCTGCAGCTGTTGTACATACAATTACACACTTAAATGAATGTCAGCTTTCGCTGCGTATTATAGTAGAAAAATTTGTAACCCATGGTAAGGGTTAGCGGCCCACCAGAAAAATAATAATTAATTGGATTGAGATAGTTTTGTTAAATGCAAGAAATAACATAAATATTTCTATCAAATCCAGTCAAAATTATAAAGACAAAATTGTCAAATTTTGGCGCGACGTTGTATGATGATTCATAGAAATGATGTCAAATGTGACCGTTTTATGATGTTTTATAACGAAGCTACCGCAATCAGACTTTCGAAAATGGCTATGTCCAGCGACGTCACGGCACAGCGATCCGACATCAAGTACTGTGCGCAGTATGACACCCAGGCAAACCGTTGAAGAAATGAATTCAACTAAACAGTACAATGCCGTAAGTAGGAAGCTCATTTATAAATCGCACCGACGTTATTCCACGGATTGGCAGGAGAGTGATGTGAAAAATGGCACGCCAAAGGAGTTGAACAACAAGATTCTCCAAACTGTATCTGACGTAATCAGAGGCGATCAACAACTCACAGTGAGAGAAATAGCTGATATTATCGGAATATGTAAATCGTTTGTCCAGCGTTAGAAATTGGGCTTTTAGGGTTTCAGAGGCTATCGCATCCAATCTATTCGCCAGATTTGGCACCACCGGACTTTCCTACTTTCATATGTTGAAAGGCAATCTACAAGGCCGCAGATTTAATGATACTGAGGATATATTGCAGTCTGTGAAATCCTTTAACAGGTTTCTTAGTCGTCAGTGGTTTGAAAACTTGTTCAAGCACTGGGTTAGGAGGCATGAAAAGTGTGTGCAACATGCAGGGTTGTACTTTGAAAAAATTGTGGTTACGCGACGTCGCAAATGAGTGATGACGTTAAGGTTTGGTGGGCCGCACGGCTATACCTGATGTTAGTAAATTGTAGACAATTTACCTATTATTTGACGAAATGTGATGAAATGTCAGTGATGTGTCTGAAGATAAATTCCCTACAAGGCGCCCACCAATTAAAATGAAAGTTTGCTTTATTTCATGTGATAAAATGTGATTCTACGGCATTTTGGGACAACCCTCATACACAAGGTTTTTCTAAAATTTGACCTGGTGACCTAGTTTTTGACCCAACATGGCCCATTTTCAAACTCGTCCGAGATATCATCAAGACAAACATTCTGACCAATTTTCAGGAGTATTGGACTGAAAATGTGGCCTCTAGAGCGTACACAAGGTTTTTCTAAGATTAAACCTACTGACCTAGTTTTTGAACCGACATGACCCATTTTCGAACTCGTCCGAGATATCATCAAGGCAAACATTCTGACCAAGTTTCAAGAGTTTTGGACTGAAAATGTGGCCTCTAGAGCGTACACAAGATTTTTCTAAGATTTGACTTGGTGACCTAGTTTTTGATCCGACATAGCCCATTTTCGAACTCGTCCAGGATATCATCAAGACAAATGTTCTCACCAATTTTCCAGAGTATTGGACTGAAAATGTGGCCTCTAGAGCGTACACAAGGTTTTTCTAAGATTTGACCTCGTGACCTAGTTTTTGACCCTACATGGCCTGTTTTCAAACTCGTCCAAGATATCATCAAGACAAACATTCTGACCAATTTTCAGGAGTATTGAACTGAAAATATGGCCTCTAGAGCGTACACAAGGTTTTTCTAAGATTTGACCTGGTGACCTAGTTTTTGACCCGACATGGCCTATTTTCTAACTCATCCGAGATATCATCAAGACAAACATTCTGACCAATTTTCAGGAGTATTGGACAGAAAACGTGGCTTCTAGAGCATACACAAGTTTTTCTAAGATTTGACCTGGTGACCTAGTTTTTGACCCGACATGGCCCATTTTCGAACTCGTCCGAGATATCATCAAGACAAACAGTCTGACCAATTTTCAGGAGTATTGGTCAGAAAATGTGGCCTCTAGTGCGTACAGAAGATTTTTCTAAGAATTGACCTAGTGACCTAGTTTTTGACCCGACATGACCAATTTTTGAACTCGTCCGAGATTTTATTGAGACAAACATTCTGACCAAGTTTCATGAGTATCGGACTGAAAATGTAGCCTCTAGAGCGTACTCAAGGTAAAAGTTGACGACGGACGACGCACGATGCACGACGGACGATGGACGCTGGACACAGCACGATCACAAAAGCTCACCATGAGCACTTTGTGCTCAGGTGAGCTAAAAATATACATGAGCCATACTGTGTGAAAAGGGCTTTGCATCTGTAAAAGTATCGACTCAGGTCAGCCTGTGTAGTCCCAGCAGGCTGACCCTAGTCAAAACATTTTGCTAGTTCTAAATTTCCTGCTTGTCAATAGGACCAGTTTACCACATGATAAAGTCAGGTGTTACACAAAGTGGGTTTTATGCCTCCATAACTGTGTACTGACTTGCTTGGTGTAATGCATCATGGAGATACTTTACACCCCTTTTTGAAAGAGCATGGCTCATATTCATTCATGAATGATTCTAGGAATAGTGGAGAGGGATGGACAGGGATATGTATTGTAACAATAGTGCAATGTTTCTTACTTACAAGGGCCAAGTATTCATAGGGAGAGAAGAACAAGTTCAGACTATACGGAAAATGCACATTAGTCTTAGATTTACAGTCTGATACTTTTTTTTTTCTCCCAAATCTGATCAAATCGGCCTTAATGCATTACAATACCTGTTGTTTTTTATTAAGAGAGAATTTCTAATTTATTCATTTAGAACTCTATGAGACTGAGTTAACTCAATCCTTGGTTGATACTTATTTGATTCAAAATTAACAAGAGGGCCATGACGGCTCCAATGGCTAATACATACAAACAATGGACGTCAAACATTACAATTCCAGGCCAAATGGTTTCAAAGAAAAAGACTTCTAAAGTTTTCTCTATAAAAGTCCACGTGGAAAGTGTGACCCCAGGGTGAAGCAGTTTTTGACCACAGAGCTAAAATTACTTGAAGCTTGGTTGAGATCCACACGATACAGCCACATACCAAATAATACAGGTCTAGGCTGTATGGTTATAAACAAGAAGATTTTCAAAGTTTCCTCAATATAAAACCCCTGTAAAACATGAGAGGTGGGTCTTTTTTTTTAATTCAAGGGCTAAATTTTTAACATATTCAGAAGTGATCCACTAAATGAAGCTATGAACCCAATTTGGTAGCCCAAGGCCTTGCAGTAAGGGACAAGAAAATTCTTTAAGTTTTCACCATACAAGTCCATGTAAAACTTGTGACCCCCTACAGGGTCAACTTTGGCCCAAGAGCTATGATTTGAAGAATCTTAGTAGAGGCGCATTAGGTGAAGCTACATGCCAAATTTAGTAGCCCTAGGCCATATGGTTTAGAACCAGAAGATTCTTAAAATTTTCATTACCTAAGCCCATGTAAACCTTGTGATCCACTGGGCAGGGCCAATTTTCGCCCCAGGGTTGTAATTTGATGAATTAAAGTAGAGGTCTAATAGATGAAGCTACATGCCAAATTTGGTAGCCCTAGGCCATATGATTTAGAACCAGAAGACTTTAAAAGTTTTCACTATTGAGCCTATGTAAAACTTGTGACCACCCTGGGTGGGGCCAGTTTTGACCCCAGGGCTATAATTTGAGGAGATTTGGTAGAGGTCCATTAGATGAAGATAAATGCCAAATTTGGTAGCCCTGTCTCGACTGGTTTCAGACAAGAAGATTTTCAAATACTTCAATAGTTTTCAGATATTGTTGCCATGGCAACGAGAGTTTTTATAGGAATCAAATTCCTTCAAGAAATTCTGAAGATGATCCTGGCAGGATCATTTCTGTGAAGTTTGGTCAAAATTGAATTAGTATTTTTAGAGATGTTTGAAATAAAAGTTAATGCAGTGACGCACAGATGGACAACAGACACAGTGTTATGACATAAGCTTGCTGACCTTTGGCCATTGAAGCTTAAAACAAGAGATGATGGTCCTACCGTATGGTCTGCAATACGCGAAAAGGGGCATTCAGACATTTGTGTAAAGTGTCTTTCCGGATCAGCATGCACAGTCCGCGCAGGCTAATCCAAAAAGACACTTTCCGTTCTTTTGTAATCTTTTGTTTTGTGCAAGTCTACTGTAGGACAAAATCTAATGCAATTGTAAAGTGCCATCTCAGATTAGCCTGCGTGGATTGCGCAGGCTGATCCAAGACGACACTTTACGCAAATGTCCAAATGCCTCTTTTCGCATGTTGCAGGCCATATAGTGCTCATCAGTGCTGATAAAAACAAATGTGAAAATACAGTGAAAACCACATGCTCAGGTGAGCTAAACATGATGATATCACGTTGGCTTTCATACAAATATATTATTTTCTTCAAAAAATTACATACATAACTCTTTGTTAAAAAAATATATGTACATATACCTAATTCAAATAGAAACTGATTTTCATGCTTGTATGTTTTAATGAAAGACTCATACCCTTTTTTCCTATTATCTGTACGCCAAGCCCCAGATAATGCAGCTGTATGATTGTTCTTTTTCCAGTACATTGCAAATACTGAACAGGAATGCAATAGAATTTGATGAAACACTGTTACAAATAAAAATTTATCACATACATATAGATAATATGCCATGCTCTGTGAAAAGAGATTTAATGTATCTGCACAAAGTATTGACCCATATCAGTCTGCACAGTCTGGGCAGGCTAACCTGGGTTAGAACTTTTTGCTATTTTTCATTTTTCTCACATGTTAAAAGACTAGTCTACCTCACAATTCATTCGGTTTTTATACAAAATAAAATTTATGGATCAAAAATTATTTGATGACTTGCTTGGTATAATGGATCAGGGAGATGCATTAAACACCCTTTTGCTAGAGCATAACTCATATATTTTGGAGTGTTAGAAGTAGATGTTTTCTAAATATGTATATTAATATTGTTTGTACCAAAACTCCTTACCAAATGACAAGATTTTAGATTTGTCCAGTTTGAAGGCATTTGCACACAACAAATTAAGTATGGCTCAAATGACTGGGATTGTCTTTCAAAGGTTAGAAAACATTGTGGGAAATGGGAAATGCTGTCCTTCTGTTTCCCTGATGTCTTCAATAGCCTCCTTCCGTTGGGTCATTAAAGCACAAGATAAGGGTTGGTAAACAATCATACAAATATAAGTTTACATTTGATAGCTTTTAAAAACATTGTGGGAAAGAGTCTTCTTACAAAAGTTTCTAAATTTTTTTTCAACAATGAATTCCATATCATTTACCCTTAAAGCACCTTTCATAAATATAGTTGCCTTTGTGGCCAGTGCAGGTCAAGATCAGGCTGCACAAAACATGCAGCCTGATCTTTGATCTACACTGTCTGCTTTGTTGAAACACTATAGACAATAGCAACCATGAAATTGCATTTATTCGGGACATAATTCTAGGATGAAAATGTCTGATAGGTTTATTCAGTGCTTTAAGGGTTAACAAGGACACTTTTACATTAAAAGCTTATTTACAAGTCACTGTACAAGTTAACCCTTGTAGCTAGTGATGAACCCAGAAATGAATGCTTATGGGGACAGTGTAGATTAAGATAAGACTGCAAAGAACATGTAGACTGATCTTTGATCTACAATATCCATTTCTTTGCCAAATGTTCTGACAACTAGAGGCGCTTGAGCGCCTGTATCGCTCCACAGGCCTGATATTTCTATAATGGCGAAAGGAAGTTTTTAACAATTATCATTCAATCCTGCATTTTAGCTCACTGAAGAAACAATTTGGTAGACAACCACCATAGGAACTTACCTGCAAAACAACAGTGAAATCCAATGAATAGTTTTAGAGAAGAAATTTTTCAAAGATTTTACTTTATACCATAAAAGGAAAATGAGTCTCCCATAAAAGCCATGTTTTTTGACAGATCTTTTTTTTTTTAAGGAATTCTGTAAACCTGTATCTAAAGAACATTCCTGCAAAATAATAATGCTATCCAAATAGCGCTTTGGGAGGAGAAGATTTTTAAAGGTTTTTTACTTTGGTTGCCATGGCAACCAGAATTCTTCATGGAACACAATTATTTGAAGGAATTTGAAAGAGGACCACCAAAGGAACATTCCTGTGAAATTTGGTAAAAATCCAGTCAATAGTTTCTGAGGAGAAGTTTTTTAAAGAAAAAGTTTACGGACGCACGCACGGACGAACAGACGAACGAACGGACGGACGGACGCACGACGGACACAACGCCATGACAATAGCTCGCTGGCCTTCGGCCAGTGGAGCTAAAAACAGCCTGGAAATTACAATACATGTATATGCATCTTTAACCCTTTAACTGCTAAATAAGTAAAATGAAACTTTTAAACCAATAGTTAAACCCGAATAATGCTATTTCAAACATATTTTGGAGGAAAATCGTCTCTTCATCTGCACATTCTGTGCAGTCTGATCTTGATCTACACTGTCTGCAAAAGGTTAGTGAGTCGCACCTAGCAGCCTATGGGTTAATACTGACAGAAACATAGTTTGTCTATTTCATTTATTTAGCACTATAAGAGTTCAACTCTTAACTCTTTACCAAACGAAAAAATTTTGGACATGTCCAAATTGAAATCATTTGCAGACGACAAATAAGAGATGGCTCAAATGACGAAAGTAGTCCTTGATAGGGTAGAAAACACTGTTGGAAAAGACAAAATGCTGGTAACGAGCATTTTCTCCGTTTCCTACAATGTTTTCAATAGGCTTCTTTCTCAGGGTTGTTAAAACTTGGGACTGTGTGGTAAAGGTTTTTTCTATATTACATGTAGCTGCCATTGCATCCAGCTTAGATGAAAATCAGACTACACAAAACATGCAGTCTTAGTCTTCACCTACACCATTGGCTTTGCTGAAACACTACAGACAAAAGCAACCATGAAATTGCACTTCTTTGAGTCTTCTTTCTATACTGAAAATGTCTGCTGGATTTATTTGGCACTCTAAGGGTAAGTGGAATGTCTAATATTAACCTGCTCAGAGATAGGTAAAGTGTGTGAGATCTTGTATCTGCATGTCAGCTGTAGAGGATTTCAAAGATATAACAAAGTATAACCCTTTACCAGATGACAAAATCTCAGACTGGTACAAATTGAAAGCACTTGCAGTTGACAAATTGAATTTGGCCAAAATAATGGGGTTTGCTTTTGAAAATGTAGAAAATATTGTGAGAAAAGGAGAAAATGCTGTTTACAAGCATATTCTTCTTTTTGCACAACGTTTTCAAAAGTTTTCTACCTCAGGATTGTTAAAACATGGGACTGTGTGATAAGGGGTTTAAATTAGTATCATGATCTGCTATCTATGTATTGATCACAACTTCAAAACTAGGCTCTTGTTGTGTTCCACGTGGAAGCATTTCATCAAGGTCAGCGATGGTGTACGCAGCCACGGCCCAAACTGCTGAACAAAGGTTCATGGCAATTGGGTCTTGCACAGTCATGGTATCACCTGAAAAAGGCAGTAACTTAAAACAATTTGATTGATTTAATGGTGCTTGATCCTGCTTTCAGTATTATTTTCATCATATCATGATCACAGCCCACATATTCATGTGTGTCCTGGGTTTCACCAGTACTAGGCTGGGGCCTAGTAGTGCCTTGCCAAAGGATACTTCCGCAAAGAAACCCAGTGCTTCAAGCAAAGCTTGAACCCTGGGCCTCCAGGTTACCAGTCCTACACCTTACTACATATTGTAAAACAATATGAAATCTTTACCAGACAACCAAATTTTACACATGTCCACATTGAAAACAGTTACAGGCTAAACTGTCAAATGGCTTAGATAATAGGAATGGTCTCACATAAAATTTTAGGTAAAAGACAATTTGAAAAAAAATGCTGGATACCTGCAGACTTTGTGGACTTAAGATCAGACAGCAAATTCCATGCAATCTAATCTTGACCAAATTGTCCACAAGTCAGTACAAATTGCTCATAATCGGAAGGAGTATAATCTTATTTTGGTAGACATTATTTACCCAATGCCCAAAGATATTACCACACTCTCTATGTCCTGGGTTTGACAGCTTCAAAAAACATTAACTCTTTCCCACACAATAATTGTTTACAGGAGTCCAAATCTAAAGCATTTGCAGACAACAAATTCAATGTAGCTCAAAAGATGATAATTGTTTTTGAAATGGTATAAAACAATGTTGGAAAAAGAGAAAATTCAGGTTTCCAGCATTTTCCGCAATGTTTACAAAAATCCTCTTTCTCAAGATTGTTTAACCCTTTACCACACAATTCTGAGGTTTAAAACCCATGGAATGAAGGCTTTTGACAAGATTGTGGGAACTAGCATTTTCTCCATTTCCAACAGTGTTTTCTACCTTATCAAAAACAGAAATCATCATTTGACCTACGTTCAATTTGTCATCTGCAAATGCTTTCAATTTGTTTGGGTCCAAAATTTTGTCATTTGGTAATGACTTAAACTTGGGATTATGTGGTAAAGGGATAGAGAAGAAAGAACATAAGCTTATTATAAGCAATTGGTCCACTTCCAACGATATTTTGTTTTCCTTCAAACTTCCTGTATATTACAACAGCTTTTCCAGTCTATAAATAACTTGTGCAAATGTCAAAGTTAAAGACAAAAATTTACAATATTAGCTTACCATTAGTGTGGTGAAAGTAAAAGTATTTTTCGTCCTCATTCACTAAGCTGGCACCAGGTACTCCTGCACTAATCCATGGTGCCGCATCAGTGCCAATATCCCCACCAGATAACAACTGGGTAGCATTGATTGACCCTAAGAGACCAACCACTTCTTTCATAATCAAAGTTGCAGCAAGATTTCCTGTACGAGAAAAACAGTATGGTAACCCTTGCAATGCTAAGCAGCACTGAGTTTGAGCCATGCTTTGTGAAAAGGAGGTTTAATGCATGTGCAAACAGTATCAAACCGTGTCAACTTGTGCAGGGCGTGCAGGCTGACATAAATCAAAACTTTTTGCTATTGGTCAATTTTCTATGTGTCAAAGGACTTTTCTACCTTATTATTCAGGCTCTTGTTTGACAAAATAGATTTTGTGGATCCATAATTATGTGATGACTTGCTTGGTATCATGCATTATCAATGTATTAAACCCTCTTTTCACAGAGCATGGCCCAGTTGTTTGTGGATAATGTAGATTAAGGTCAGCCTGCACATTCCTTGCAATCAATCTTTAAGCTTCTCTGTTGCTTGCTGGTCAAATAGAATTCAATTTTCAAGACAGTTTTGATCAGAAAAGGAAGCAGTTACATTTTTACAAATGCACTAGGCAACTTCACAACACTGACTCTACACCAGAATATTCCATGTTTTTATGACTCTTCAGAAGAAAGCTTTTGAAAACACTGTGGGAAAATGAGGAAGCTCTCAGTCAAACTGAATCATTGGAGCCAAATTTAATTTCTTGTCTAAAAATGCTCTCAACATAGACATTTCTACAGTTTTGGCATCTGGCATCATCAACAACCAAGGGTATACTTTGTCCTGCTTCTTTCATTACCCTTGGCTTAACTTTTAAGTTGAAACTGTAACAATAAACTCTTCACCAAACAAAAATCTTTTGAATAAGTCCAAACTGATAGCATTTTCAGAGAATAGTTTAAATACAGCCGGTTTTCATAAAATATTGAGAATTTCTTCATATTTTTTGTAATTTTGAATCTATTCCTGTATAATTTCAAACATTAAACTTCAAAATATGAACAAAACATAAGTGAAATTTCACTGGAATAGTTCAAAATTACAGTCAATGGTTCATCATGTTTCAAAGCTACAGTCATTTATTCTGTTTCCAAAAAGATGATCATCGTTTTGTCTTTGGATTGAAAAACCAAAGCCAGGTTTTATCTATAGCCTAGGAAATTATGACTTTCATGATCAACTCCTCTTCAGAACTTTAGTGAGACTAAACATCTCCATAATTTTCGTTCATCTGACGTTTTTGTTCCTCATAAAGCACAAACTCGACATTTCAGTCTTTTTCGCAATGCCATCCGCAAAAGTCCGCAGCTGACCTCTGCCTCAAAAGTCCGCAGCTGACCTCTACCTCTTCTGAAATCTCTCTAAAAGTAATGTGTCGGTTCTCTTCAACCAAACCATGACACAATGTCACTAATGTTAGTATAACTTTTATCTTTCTGCTGCAACCTTTGTCATCAAAATGTTTTCTCTTCCCTCCCTATTCTTATGCCAGCTGAAAAGCAGAGCTTGATGTGTGTGTTTTCTTGTATTAGCCTTTCCTACATGTTCAAGTGTATGTGTCTAGTAACCAGCATTTTCTCCTTTTCCTACAATGTTTTCTACCATTTCATAGACAAATCCCATCAACTGAGCCACATATAATTTGTTGTCTGCAAATACTTTTGATTTAGACAAGTCAAAACTATTGTCTTGTTGTTAAGAGTTATATTAGAAATAATAATCTGTCTTTGATTAAAATTATGTGGGGTTTGCTGTACATAGATATTATTTACCTTTAAATTGTAGACCAAGAGGAGTAAATGTACCAATATCTGATTCCATGACCAAGTCCATATTCTCAACTTCATTCTGAAACAAAAAAACAGATTTATTCATCCGATTTATTTAAGGCTGTAAGGTTTAAAAAGTCCATAATATAATAGATCTGAGCATTGCTCTGGTAAAAGGGGGGCTTGATGCATGTCCGTGATGCATTATACCAAGATATAATTATGGGTCCAGAAAATACATTTTGAATAACATCGGACAGAATCATGAGGTAGACTGGTCCTATGACATGCCAAAAAATTGACCAATATCAAAAAGTTTCAACCCAGGTCAGACTGCACAGGCTGACCTGGGTTGATTCTTTTTGCAGATGCATTAAGCCCCCTTTTCACAGGGCATGACTCATATATTCATAATTCAGAACAATTGTAGAAACCTACCTCATGTTTCTTGAAGTAGCCTTGAGCTCCTATACCGCCAAATTCCTGCAAAAGAAAAGGTCAGTATTCATTTACTAACACTCTCAATAACTGCCTTTACAGTGATTTTAACTCTTTACCAAACGACAAAACTTTGGACCAGTCCAAATTGAAAGCAATTGAAGACGTCAAGATAAATGTGAATCAAACATTGAAATTCGATTTGGGAAGGGTAGAAAGCATTGTGGGAAAAGGAGAAAATGCTGGTTACCAGCATTTTCTCCTTTTCCCACAATGTTTTCAAAAGCTTTCTTTCTCAGGGTCGTTAAAAGTCGGGATTGTGAGGTAAAGAGTTAAGAAGTGATATGAGCCATGCTTTGTTAAAGGGGGCTTAACGCAGCTGAAAAAAGTATCCACTCAGGTGGCTGACCTGGGCCGATACTTTTTGCTATTGGTCAATTTTCTGCATGTCCGAGGACCATAGTACCTCGTGACTTAGTTGATTTTTATACAAATTGGATTTTATGGATCCATAATTATGTGATGACTTGCTTAGTATTATGCATCACGAAGATGCATTAAACCCCCTTTTGCCAGAGCAAGGCTCATACATTTTTACATTAGGCACTTAACCCTTTACCATACAATCCCAACTTTTCACGACCCTGAAAGAGAAGGCTTGGAAAATATTGTGGGAAAAGGAGAAAATGCTGATTACCAGCATTTTCTCCTTTTTCCACAATATTTTCTACACTATCAAGGACAAATTTTGTCATTTGAGCCACCTTTAATTTGTCGTCTGCAAATGCTTTTAATTTGGACTGGTCTACAATTTTGTCGTTTGGTAAAGAGTTAAACCTATATTGTAAATCTCAGAGGTCTAGAAAGGCTTGAGTAACAACATTAAATTAAAAAAAAAGACCTACTCTACCTTCCCTAAAGTTTATCTTGTTTAGACTCATTAAGATTGTCTTGATGTGATTGTTCTAATATGTACCTTAAGCATAATTTTAAGCAAAGAACAAGGAAGATGGTAATGTGTTAATGAATGAGGTGCAGTTTTTCCTTAAAGAAACTACTTTCGAAAATTGCAGGGATTGGCTGTCTTAAGAAAGAATGTAAGGATATAACATACAATCTGGAGACTGATCTAGAGCAAGTATTTCAGCAAGAGCACTTAAATTTGTCTAAGCACTGTAAGACTTAAAGATGCATCTTTACTTGTTTTCATCCAGTTTTTTAACAAATTTCATCTTTTTTATTTTATGAAACTATACTCATTCTTGTATCTTCATGCCAAACGTTACCCCCCAAATTTGTAAGGTTGCACAGATTACGACGGATAGGGATAGAAAATGCATTTCAGTCTCTGGAAATATTGATTATTTATCTGTGTTTACACAGCTGACTAGATTCTACACACTCTCAACTTTTAACAGGGTTTTTTCTCTCTGGCTGTAAAGATGTATCTTTAAATATACCTATTGCAACAGTTTTATACCTCTGCTGTCCAAAGTACTGCTCGCAAAGTTCTTTTGGGTCTCAAACCCAGCTGTCTGATCAGTGACAGTGCCTGCCAGGAGATAAAGGCTCCACCCCCGTCATCCATAGCCCCTTCACCAACATCCCAACTATCTAAATGTCCACTCACAAGAACAACCTATTTCAAGAAAAATAGAAACAGGTAACTATTACTAAACAAAACATACTTTTTATGCCCTTACCAAATACTACTTTTAGATCATAGTTGTGGGAACAGAGCAGTTGGCTGTTAAAAGCTACTGCCCCTTAACCCACAGTGTTTTCAATGGA
This sequence comes from Hippopus hippopus, assembly GCA_946811185.2. Taxonomy (NCBI): domain Eukaryota; kingdom Metazoa; phylum Mollusca; class Bivalvia; order Cardiida; family Cardiidae; genus Hippopus; species Hippopus hippopus. The sequence goes on from OX328097.1 coordinate 37,089,859, forward strand.
TTTCAGAAAAAGATACTTTCCTTGCCTTTAAATGTTTCTCTCTTGTGTTACTTCTCATAGATTTCAAATAAAATATTGTGTAACTCTGTTCTAAACCACAAAACTTAAATCTGTCTGAATGGATTTGCAGATGACAAAGAGGATGTGTCTCAAACCAAGAATGTATCTTGGAAATTGTAGAAAACATTGTGGGAAAAGACAAAAATACTGGTTACCAACGTAAGATATCGACTTGCAGATATTTTTCTCGGATTAACTAATTACCTCTGAAATCTAATTTGCAGCAGAAATAATAATCATCTGTAAGTACACGTATTCTTGCAAAATAATGCTGTTTATAGTGCAGTTAAGTTCAATATATAAACAAATGCTAAAACATTGTTTTAGGTGATTTATCATTTTACACTGATATTTTCAAAACTAGTCAGATGCACACAGTAAAACAATGTCTGTAGATGAATATAGAAGTAATTAGATATGGATGTTCAGTAACTTGTATACTGTTTCTTTAGAGTAACATTAGTGTTACAAGCAATGAAACAGACTTGCGTAACTCATGTAAAATCTAATGAAATCCTTTACCAAATAATCCTGAGAGAGAAGGCTTTGAAACATTGAAGAAAAGAAGGTCATGTTTGTTATCAGCATTTTATCCTTTTCCGCAAAGTTTTGTACCTTGTCAAGGACAATGCCTTTAATTGCTTTCCAAGTAGACATGTCTGACATTTTATCCCTAGGTAAAGTGGTAAAAGCCCTTAAATCAGAGTTACATTAAAAGTTGCTTATCATATATGATAATGAATATTAACAAAAGTGTTTTTGACCTGATCTGGATATAAACGTCCTTTTATTTCTGCCACTGTATTTCTTGAAGTCACAGGAGGTAGATTTTCAGCTGACATGTTCAGAAAAACTCGCACTTTCACTCCTGAAAATTATGCAAACATTCTTTTAGTATCAGCATTTCCTCCATTTCCCACAATGTTTTCGAAAAGTATTCTTCCTCAGGGTTGTTGAAACTTTAGTTACTGTTGTAAAGTGGTTTAAAGACTTGTATGTATTTTTACTGAAAGAACATATAAAACTGTAACCGAAGCAGATCATGATATCTATTTTTAAACTGCATAAAGTACCCATACAATATACAATACTTTAATTTAAAGAACAAAGGTCACCACTCCATAATACTACTGACATACATATTGAAAGATATACAGATGTAACAAGTGATTTATAACATTGAAATATAGATATATATATAGATTATAGATGCTTCTGGACTTTTTTGTGCATATCAATCATGTTCCTCAGATAGAAAAATTACGTATAGTTTATTCCAAGCATCAACTGGTTTCCTTAGTAAAATTTTTCTTCCAGTGGATATCTAGTGACATGTTACTTGGAAATATAAAAACAAAAATTAAAAATCAATAAAATATTGGAGTAAATCTCCGATTTATCTATTAAAGATTCAATAAACATCTTAATATATGTAAATATCATCATGAAAATTCTGTTTTAATTAATGTAAATATCATAGTAAAATTTCTGAAAGGAACTAACCTCACTGATATAAAAGAACCATCAAAACTTGAAATAGATTGTAAATACCCCTACCTCTTTGCTCCATCCTCCACATCATTTCAGCATCTTCTACCGTTATACATGCTGTAGGAATCTTTTTTACACCAGATTGATAGTCCTAAAACAAAAGCAAAACTGATTCTGACAGAAAAAGTGAACTGGCACCTTTCTGCGAGTTAACCTTTTACCAGATAAATAGATTTTATCAGTTGTCAATAGTGAAAACACTTGCAGATGACAAATTAAATGAGGCTCAAATGATGGGTTTATCTTTGAAAGGGTGGAAATTTGTTCAGAAAAAGGAGAAAAGGCTGGTATCCAGCATTTTCTCCATTTCCCATAATATTTTCTAGATTTGTCTTCTTCACAGTTCTAAATAGACATGACTGTTGTTACAGAGAAAGGTTAACAAAAAGCATTACAATTTAAAACTGTGGAAAAAAGAATCATGTGACAGGGTCAAAGTGTTGTCTTGATCAACTAATTTAGAACAGGATTAACCCTATGCCATACAGCAAAATTTTATACATGCCCATTTTGAAGGAATTTACAGATGACAATTCAAATATTTTTAAAACGATAGTATTTGTCCATGAATAGGTAGAAAACATTGTGGAAAAATGTTACCAGCATTTTCTCCTTTACCTACAAAGTTTTTAAAAGCTTTCTTAGTCAGGGTCTTTAATACTTTGGACTTTGTGGTAAAGGGTTAATATGATATAATATGTAAAATGATGATCAAAAACTTCTCATAAAAAATTATGTGAGAGGTGAAAAACTCAATTTAACAATTTTGGTAAAACATCAGTAATCAGTGCAGTGAAATGTTTGATTCCTCAATGATGCAATAATATTGAAAACTAATATGAGCCATGCTCTGGGAAAAAGGGGCTTCATACATCTCTGTGATGCATCAAACCAGTCAAGTCATCACATAATTATGGATCCATAAAATCTATTTTGTCTAACAACCAATGGTATCATGCTGTAGACTGGTCCTTTGACATGCAGAAAATTTAAAGATAGCAGCCCATGTTAGTCTCCGCAGACTGTGCAGGCTGACATGAGCTGATACAGATGCATAAAGCCCCCTTTTCACAAAGCATGGCTCATATATTGCTTCAGTGATAGCCTCTTGAAATAAATGTACTGTAGATGACTTTCAAAGTGTCCTTTTTATGATGGATGATAATACCCATGAATTACGATTTAACCCTTTACCACATGGCAAAATTCAAGACCTATCCAAATTGAAAGCATTTGCAGATGACAATTTCATAGTGGCTCAAATGACGCAACTTTTCTTTGATAGGGTAGAAAACTTTGTGGGAAAAGGAGAAAATGCTGGTTACCAGCATTTTCTCCTTTTCCCACAATGTTTTCAAAAGGCCTCTTCTTCAGGGGCGTTAAAAGGCGTCATTGTGTGGTAAAGGGTTAACATGCTTTCTGACCTTTATTAAGCACACAGCATTGGGATAAAAAGCCCTTGCTTAGGATAGAAGCTTGCACAGAACAGGTATGACAATTTAGAATGTTTCCCTTTTATGGAATAACAATATATGCTTGCTTAACCCTTTACCACACAATCCCGATTTTTAACGACCCTGAAGAAGAGAGCTTTTTAAAACAATGTGGAAAAAGGAGAAAATGCTGGTAACCTCCATTTTCTCCTTTTTCCACAATGTTTTCTGCCCTATCAAAGACAGAAATTCTCCTTTTCCTACAATGTTTTCTACCCTATCAAAGACAGAAATCATCACTAACTGTCTTGAGCTATATTTATTTTGTCATCTGCAAATGCTTTCTGTTTTGGCGAGACCAAGATTTTGTCGTTTGGTAAAGAGTTAATATAGGCTGCTTGCTAAATACAGGTGGCCATTAACCCTTTACCACACAATACCGACATTTCACAACCCTGGGAAAGAAGCCTTTTGAAAACATAGTGGAAAAAAGGAGAAAATGCTGGTAACCAGCATTTTCTCCTTTTCCCACAATGTTTTCTACCTAATCAAAGAAAGTTTGTACCATTTGAGTCACATTTAAATTGTCGTCTGCAAATGCTTTGAATTTGGACAAGTCTACATTTTTGTTGTTTGGTAAAGAGTTAAGACATGTAAAGGTATCGTCAAAAAAGAAGAAATTTCTCCTTTCACCACAATGATTTCAAATGTGGCTGACTGCAAGACAGTTAAGTAATCTGAAAAAGGTACATAATAAACAAATATTGATTTGACCTCTATAAGACTTACCTGCATTCCTGTATGAGGACTGTCCACTGACAAAGGTGTAACGCTTTTGATTAATGATGCCACTGCGCCGTATTTAGCAGCACGGGAAGCACCAAGAGCTCAATAAGCAACAGACACTCCATAGCTTACAAAGTCGAAATTGTACACAACTATCTTGCCTGGTACCTTTAAAATATATCAAACCTTACACTGCTTAACTCTTTACCAAATGACAAAATTTTAGCCAAGTCCAAATTGAAAGCATTTGCAGACAACAAATCGGGTGGGACTCAAATGATTTAAGTTTTCTTTGATAGGGTAGAAAACATTGTGGGAAAAGGAGAAAATGCTGGTAACCAGCATTTTCTCCTTTTCCAACAATGTTTTCAAAAGGCTTCTTTCCAAGGGTTGTTAAAACCAGGGATGGTTTGGTAAAGGATTAACCCTTGAGCAAACAATCCAATGCTTTATCGACCTTGACAAAGAAGACTTTTGAAAACATTGTAGAAAAGGGAGAAAATGCAGGGCAATAGCATTTTCCCCCTTTTCACCAGTGTTTACTGCCCTTTCTAGGACAATTCTTAACATTTCAGACACATTTAAATAACTGTCTGAAAATGTTTTCAATTTGGACAAGTCTAAGATTCTGTTGTCGGGTAAAGAGGTAATGCATGAAACAGACATCATCAGTCTACAAAAAGTATAAATACTGCACAATTTTCTAAGTTAACCCCCCCCCCTCAGACTATCTTTCCAAAGTATCTAAAATCAAAATGAATTAAGGTTTAATGCATGAACAGATGAGAAAATATATGAGCCATGCTCTGCGAAAAGGGGGTTTAATGCATCTCCATGATGCATTATACCAAGCCAGTCATCACATAATTAGGGATCCATAAAATCCCTTTTTGATTTACAAACGGCAAAATCCTGAGGTAGATTGGACCTTAGAAAAGTAGAAAATTGGCCAATAGCAAAAAGTTTAACCCATGTCAGACTGCTTTTTGTAAATGCAGTAAGCCTCCTTTTCACACAGAACCCATGTCAGACTGCTTTTTGCAAATGCAGTAAGCCCCCTTTTCACAGAGAATGGCTCATATGTATTGCAGCAAGAGGAGAAATTATATGTAAGAAATTTATCCTTAAGCCACATTGTCCAAATTGAAAACATTTGCAGATGACACTGTAGATACGGCTCAAAAACTGAAATTTGTTTTTTGAAGGATAGAAAACATTGTGGGAAAAAGAGAATTTTCATCCAAACCGTTTTCAAAAGCCTTCATCTTTAACGTCATTAACACTCTGAATAGTTTTGTAAAGGGTATATATGTTTCCCACAGCACTGTCAGAGACATTTTGAGTTGCAGGAAATGAATGCAATTTCCTGTTGTCAGGAAATGAATGCAATTTCTTCATTCTATAATCATCAAAACCTAAAGGGTAGAAATGAAGAAATCCCATAATTTTCCAAGTACTATAAATGCCTAACATAGCTTATACATGTATAAGAATATGAAATAATTAGACCATAATATAACTAGATCTAGTGGAAGTGTGAGAGGACTTCAAACATTGTGCAATCTAAGTCATTATGAAGCAAATCCTGATAGATCTGGGCTGACCACATTTTTTTCATAAAGTGGTCTGCTTCTAGACAAGATAACTTGCATGGTGAAAATGTGTTAAGCCTTCCCAAACAACACTTTTCTCAACTCTTCAAAATACAAAGTAAATGTAGACGATAAATTCAAATCTGGTACAAGTGAGCTATAGTTCTATGGTAGATATGGCTACCAGCATTTTCTCCTTTTTCCACAATGTTTTCGAAAACATTCTTCTTGCCGTTAAAAGTTTAGATTGTGTGGTAAAAGATTAACCCTTTACCAAACAATCCCTGGTTTTAACGACCCTCAAAGAGAAGGCTTTTGAAAACATTGTGTTCCAATTTTCAGATGTTTTGAATTTGAAAGACTCTGAGTTTTGTCGTTTGAGAAAGGGTTAAAACATAAGCACCATTTGCAGGATAGCTACCAATATTCAGACATACTTCCTGTGCCCTTTGGTCTAATTCATCGAACGTTTTCACAACTATGACGTCAGCTTTCAAACCTTCTGGTCCTGTACCGATACTGGTTCCTAGTCCGAGCATGGGTAATGGATGGTATCGAGGTTCCAACATGGTGGCTGACTCCTCCCCTCTAACCCAGTGAGGGACCTGCAATATACAATTTGAGCTCTGTAAAAGACGGCAAAGTTAATTCTTAGTGCAAGCATGGTGAAAAGTCAAAATGTGGTTCAAATGACTGGATGTGTTTTTGAAAGGGTAGAAAATATTGTGGGATATTCAGAAAATGCTGATCATCAGAAAGAGTTTTCAAAGCCCTTTTCTGTCAGGTTTGTAAAAATATAGAAAACAAATGCAAATCTGAATAGTGCTTTAAAAAAGAAAATGTATCCCAAAATCAAATGCTGAAGAAATCATCCCCTGGGGAAATTGTCTAAAATTCACATGGACGTTTTCTTCTTTTACAACAATGTTTTCAAAAGTCGCAAAAACATCAGATAGTTTGATAACCTTTTACCACACAATCCCGAGTTTTAATGACCTGGGAAATTCGACTTTTGAAAACATTATGGGAAAAGGAGAAAATGCTGGTAACCAACATTTCTCCTTTCCCCACAATGTTTTCTAACCTTTCAGAAACAAATCCTATCAAGTGAGTCACAGTTTATTTGTTGTCTGCAAATGCTTTGGATTTGGACCCAATCTAAAATATTGTCATGTGGTAAAGGGTTAAAGGGTAACAGTACAAATGTAGAAAGTCATGAACCTGAACAGCTTCTCCATGAACATTTTCAAGTCCATCTTTATTTAACTCTTCTAGCATGTAATCTGCAAAACATAGACAAAAAAAAATTATTTAGAATCTATAGCATAATAAAGGGCTATATTCAGCAATAAATTCATAAAAATAGTCTTGCCATCTGATTGACTGAGACGTTATGTCTCAGCCAATCAGATGGCTAGTCTTAAAATTCAGAATAAGAAAAAGCTTGGTGCATGAATTCAGTCCCAGATACTGGTTACCTTACTATTAGGATACCAGAAACAATCAAGTTAGTCTATGGATAGAGTAGATCAAGATCAAACAATGCTGAACCAGAAGTCTGATCTTGGATCTTTACTGTCTGACATTTCAAGACAAATCCCTACCAAGACTGCCTTGAAATTGCAAGAACAAGGATTTTTAGAAACACAGTATGCCTAAAATGGAAGTTATTCATGATCAGGTATTTGTTTAAGCTAACTCTGATATACCAGCATGTTATAGATTGTTCACCATGAAGATCATTTTTCTGTGTTTCAAGGAGACTACAGTATAAATGATAATTGGTAACTTAATTTAAATCCTGTTAAAATATAGGGTATTTTGCACAAGATGGCATTACAATCAATTAATTATGGTATGTGTCTTGCAGATTCACTATGCATTGAAGATAGGAATTAAAAAAAATTAATCTGTATAGATTTGAAAACTTTAAGTAAGAGAGGAATCTCCTTTTAAGCAATTTTCCCAGTTGCACTGACATCTTTGACGGTCTACTGCAAAACAGATTTTATAAACCCTTCTCCATACAATCCTGTGATTTAATAACCTTGAAGAAAATAGGCCTTTGAAAACATTGTGGGAAAAAGGGAAAATGCTGGTAACCAGCATTTTCTCCTTTTCCCACAGAGTTTTCAATCCTATCAGAGAATTTAAGATCATTTGTACGATCAGTTTCTAAAATACCATCTCCAGATTCCCTCAATGTCAAAGCGCCCAAAGTTTGTCTCTTGGGAAAAAATTAAAAAGTCAAGTCTAAGCGAAAATGTCAATAACATTCTCTCACCTATGGCCCTCTCCAAGTTTGCAGAACCAGCCAGTCTAAATCCATAAGTATCCGTAAATACAGCTAGTCTATTATAAGACTGGTTCTGTGCTTTACCGTTAACAGACAGCTCTATTATCTGATTGGCTACATCTGAAATAGCAAAGTACAATCAGGTAAGAGATTACAGACTAGAGAAGTACATGCATTATAAGTCTTTACCGAAAGACAAAATTTTAGAACCATCAAAATCAAAAGCATATAACAACAGAGTGTAATAATTTCTGTTTTAAAATAACTGAAGAATTTTATATTCAGATAAAGTTTTACTAAAAGAAAATGATATTCTGTCCAGGATCAATGGCTTCCTATCATCAAATGAGCACCTTCATATATGAGCCATGCTCTGGCAAAAGGGGGTTTAATGTATCTCTGTGATGCATGATATAAGTAAGTCCTCATATAATAATGAACCCATTTTATATAACAATCAACTGAATCCGAGGAAGGAATGGTCCTTTGACAAGCTGAAAATTTACAAACAGCAAAAAGGTTTGACCCATGCCAGCCTGTACTGACTGCCCAGGCTGACCTGGGTCGGTGCCTTTTTGCAAATGCAATAAGCCCCCTTTTCACTGAGCATGGCTCATATATACATGTACATTGCAGAAGTGCTTTACATTAACAAAATGTTGAATTCTCCAAAGAAGGGAAACGTTGTTGCCAGCATGATGAGATAGACAAGATGAAGTGTTAGATGAGTTTCTGTAGATACACTGTATGTCAGCTGAAGTACAAGCATTTCTAATAAAATATCTCGTAGCATGCCTCAAGATGTGGCTGGAATGATGGGATTTTTCTTTGAAAGGGTAAAAGCTAAGTTGGAATATGAAAAAAAATGCTGGCAGGTATTTGGTAAAGGTTTAAATGTAGTTTTGAGTGCTTACCTTTATATTTTCCCACTTCCTCCTTTATTTTCTCCAGCTGTGTATTGTTATATCCCTCAGTTGAATCATGACAAAGGGCAAACAACAAGAAAACTGTAAGAAAAAATTTGAAGACATTGTAATGCATGTATATAAAAACCCTTTATCACAATCCCAAGTTTTAATAAACTTAAGGAAGAAGACTTTTGAAAAGATTGTGGGAAAAGGAGAAAATTTTTTGTACCATTTTATAAATTTAACAGAAATCATCTTTTATGCTTGACTGAATTTGTCTTCTACTTTCAATTTGGTCGAGGGTAAAGTTTGGCGTTTGGTAAAGGGTTAAGACAGAGATACAGAATGTTATGTTGTAGAGACTTTCCTGGGACTTATACTTGCCTCAAGCTGTGTGCGGACATTGGATCACTCATCACAACGCAGCTGATTCCGTACCTACATGCGTTCCTACATCTAATTTGATTTGATGGCTCCCATCACCCAAAGTATGCCCGAGGTATGCCGAATGGACAATGGACATCTCATGAGAGCAAAGGTCAAGAGAAAGGTCAAAATTTCCCCAACCAAGTGAGGCATAGATACAAGCCCTAGGAGAGTTACCACACCAGAATATCCCTGTTATCTTATACAACTACATGTATAAATTTTAAGGACAAAAATGTTGCTATTAGTGACATTTGTACTAAAACATAGCTGATACTGTCAGATGCTGAATTTTTTTCTGTCATGTCTGATTTTATCCTCTTGTAATGTGTTTACTTGAGCCAGGAAATCTGTAGGTATATATAGATCTAAATATGGTAACAGAATGTTTTATTCCTGGCATAATCATTACAAAATTATTGAACATCTATTGCCTAATGATTTATGGCCAGTCAAACCAGTTTTGTAATAGAAAATGCAACATAACCATCCAAATATTACTTTTTTACCATTTCAGTTTCTAGATTTTTTAGAAACTTCGAGGTAAAATGACCAATTGCTTGTTTTAGGAAACAGCTCCTTTTTCCATATTATTTCCTATATAATTTACATGAGACATTTTCCTTGTCTTTACAAATCAGACAGTACAAAGCCAAGATCAAACCAAACATAATTTACTGTACAAAACAGTTGAACCAAGCTCTGGCAAAAGAGGGCTTAAGGCATCTTGGTGATGCATGATACCAAACAAGTCATCACATGATTATGGATTATAATCCATTATGGATCCATAAAGTCGGTTTGGTCTAACAACAGACTGAATCTTGCAGTAAACTGGTCCTTGAATACGCAGAAAATTGACCAAAACATTTCAGCCCAGGATAGCCTGCTGACCTAGGTCAATACTTTTTGCAGATGTAGTCAGCCCCTTTTCAAGGGCATGACACAGTTTTTTTGGTTTTTTGTCAAAGTGGCATGATAAAATGGTATGTGGTAATGTGCTCCATGTCAAATACTTTACTGGAAAAATGAGAAGTAAAAGAAACAAAGAAATTAAACACTGATAGTGCACATACATGTACATATTGGCCTATACATACATATGAGCCATGCTCTGGCAAAAAGGGGATTAATGCATCTCTGTGATACATGTTACTAAGCAAGTCATCACATAATTATGGATCCATAATAGCTAGTTTTTTAAACAAGAGACTTAATAATGAGGTAGACTGGTCCTTTGACATACAGAAAATTGACCAATAGCGAAAAGTTTCGGCCCGGGTCAGCCTGTGTGGATTGCGCAGGCTGACCTGGGTCAATACTTTTCGCAGATGCATCAAGCCCCCTTTTCACAAAGCATGACACATATAAATGAGCTGCACTCTGGTAGAATAGGGTTAATCTCTGATGCGTTATAATAATTCTGGATCCATAAAATCCATTCTGTCAAACAACTGACTGAATAATGAAGTAGAATCGTCCTTGGACATGCAAAAAATCTATAAATAGCAAAAAGATCCAAACCCATGTCAGCCTGCACAGACTGAGTAGGCTCACATGCATCTGCACTTTTTGCAGATGCATTAAACCCCCACTTCACAAAGCTTGAATCAAATACAAAATTATATAAACACAATACATTTACATACATTTATGCAATATACTTATAAAGAATGCACAGAACAAGAACAAATTTTAATACACAAAAGTTTAATGAAAAATTAAAGCGTAGGACAAAAGACGTGAAGTAATGGCAATAGCAATAGAGTTTCATACTAATAGAGGTTCTTCCACAGTGCAAGGCATAACAATACCCAAAGTCAAGTCAATAATTATTATGATTTACAGTGAGAGAGAAATCAATCCTGCCAGTATGTCAGTTTCTCATACGGAAATTTAGTTTAACCAGGGTTTAAACCTCAGATGAATATTAAACCTGCATGTGCCCACTGGGTTACAAGTGCTTAGTCACTAAGGGTATAGATCTGCCACAAAGACTTCATATACAGGGCCAAGAACAGAAGTAGCACAGGTATTTATCAAGTAGCTTAATTATGCAGGAATTGAACTAAATTCTACGAAAGATGCCACAGACAGTCTTTCTGGATTCTGAATTGTTAAGTGAAAGGGTTAAGGGTAAAACAAGACGGACCAAACTAACTTATGAAAGTGAAACAACAACTAATGTATTTATATTGTCTAACCCTTTCCTAAACAATCTTGAGTTTTAACGACCATGACAGAGAAGGCTTCTGAAAACTTATTGGGAAAAGCGAAGCATTTTCTCCTTTTCCTACTGTTTTCTATCCTTTCGAAGATAAATTCCACCATCTGAACCATATTCAATTAAGTCTTTGTCTGCAAGATGCTTTCAAAATGTACAAGTCTAGTATTTCAATCAATGGTTAACCTTTAATATGTATTTCTTTCTATTACCTTGTTATCTCTTACCGGAAAAAAGTAGTTATAGGAAACTTTGAAAATGTCCTGGTAAATCAGGGAAAACATGTTTTTTGTCTTTACTAAATGATAAAATTTTTGACTTGACCAAATTCAAAGCATTTGCAGACAGCAAATAAAATGTAGCCTAAATTAATTCCTGTCTTCCATAAATTAGAAAGTATTGTGGGGAAAATTAGAAAAAGGTGGTAACCAGCATTTCCTCCTTTTCCTACAATGTTTTCTAACCTCTAAAAAAAGAAAGTCCAGTTATTTGAGCCACATTTAATAAGTTATCTTCAAAATTTAATGCTTTCAATTTCGACCAGACTAAATTACTGTCATGTGGTAAATATATATAGTACTATTTGCAGATGAAATGGATTTGGATTAGAAGTAATAATGATGTTACGAGTGATGTTGACTATGTAATAAAACGTGACATTTACTCCCAGAAAGTTCCAAAAAATCTTATATAAATATCTGTGGTTTATCAAAAAAGAATATCACACAGGTGTCATTTCATGGATATTTGGATAGTTGAAAGATAAAGTGTTAAACCCCTTACTAAGTGATCCAATGTTATGATGCTTAGAAGAGGACATTTTGAAACATTTTGGGAAACTGCTCAATTGAATATTTTATACCCCTATCAACATTATTTCAGTGATATCACAGCAATGGATTACTAATTCATGAGTGTCATGGGTTTCACTAGTATTAAGGTAGGGCTCTGAAGTATCTTGCCAAGTATCGGACATTCCCCTGAAACATAAATTGCTTCAGTTGAAGAATAAAACCAGGACCTCCAGGCTGCTCATTCTATACCTTCACCACTGAGATACAAAGGATCCCAACTATTCAGGAACACCAGGAAATGTTCCATACCAGCATTGCTTATTTTCCAACATCATTTTCTATTTTTTCAAAGACAAGTTAATTAGTTGAGCCACATTTGCTTTGTTGCCTGTAAGTTTTTCTTGCAAAAAAGACAGGTCTAACTTTCTTTAACAGATGACAACTTTTCAGACTTGTTCAAATTGGAAATCATTGGCAGAAGACAAATGAAATGTGACTCATATGCTGGAACTTGTCTTTGAAGGAGTAGAAAACATTTTGGGAAAAGGAGAAAATGCTGGTTACCAGCATTTTTCCTTTTCCAACAGTTTTAAGCAGGCCGCTATCTCAGATTGTTAAAACACGGGTAGACGGTTAATGTTATGGTATTGTGCAATGTTAAACAATTAAGAAGGCAGAGGAAGATCAGCCTGTATTATCATGCAGCCTGTTCTTTATCTTGCTTTCACAAAACATATAAGAGGTCACCATATGCAGGAAATAGTTCAAAGCTTTTTTTTCCTGGTTCAATCTTTAACAAAACAATCCAACTCTTTTTTATAGCCTCAGGCACATGGTCAATATTCACCAACCATTCTTAATTAAGAACATTCTCTTTCTTGACTTAGTCTCCAAAATTTTCTAGCTTTGAAAGAAACACAACTTCTGATTGGCTAAACCAAATGGTTTAGCCAATAAGAAATTGTGTTATATTCAAATTTAAAAAACTCTGGAGAAAAAGACATAGGAGTTTCTTAAGAATGGTTGGTGACATTTTCTGCATTTTCTGTTTTCACAAATTAATCTCATTTTTTCAGCCACATTCAATTTGTCATCTGCAAATGCTGGAAAATATCTACAAGTCTATTATTTTCACATCTGGTAAAGATTTAATCTTTATCTACCTGACTCTAAAGATACATCCTAACAGCCCAATTGAAAAAACTTGAAAAAGTATAGAATTGTTTAGCTGTGTAAACATAGATAAATTACTACTATTATATCTGGTATAAGGGATAAAGAAACTCAAGGGCTTTGTGATTGCTTTGAAGGCCTCAAAAACATGAAATGCATTTTCTATCCATCGTAATCTGTGTAGCCTTGCAGCCATCAGGGACATCATTTGGCATGAAGATACAAGAATGATTATAGTTTCATAAAATAAAGATGAAATGGGTTTAAAACTGGCTCAGAATTGACTGAATATGAGTATAGATGTATCTTTAACTCTTTACCAGCACTTCCTAAAATTCCCATAATGTTTTCAATAGCTCTCTTTAATAGGGTTGGGATTGTGTTGTAAGGGGTAAAGAGTTAAAGATGCCCGTCTACAGCCGGTGAGCAAAAACGCTGTTAAATTTCAAACAATTTAGAATGGTACAGAAATCAGCCCTTTGTGTAAACATGGATAAATTACCGACATATATGGTGTAATTGAAAAAAACAAACACGGAGATTTGTATTAGAAACCGAACATTGGTCAGAAGAAAATTGGCTGACGATCGAAGCTGTAAACAATGGCGGTGCGTCACGGAAAATTATCGTTGGTTTCCGCCTAGAGTCGGATACGGTGTAATTTGCATATAGGCCACGACCTCCGTCTGAAAATTGAGGCTGCAACAGAGAAGCCTCCATTTTCCTTTGTTTACCTCATTAGACGCAGGGCGAAGGTCAAATATAGTCACGTGACAAAATGCATGATCATCATATGAATCTACCCAAGTGTGTAACGGATATATCAAAAATCTTCGATTCAAAAACCAGAAACCACGAGTCTGTTTACATGGAAGGCTGCAACTCAGCGAAATGCATTTTCTATCGACCGTAATCTAAGCAACCTTGCAACCGTCAGGCGCAATATTTGGCATGAAGATATAAGAATGACTATAGTTTGATAAAATAGAGACAAAATGAGTTAAAACTGGCTGAAAATGAGTATAAGGGCCTCTTTAAAGAGGTCTGATCAGAATTCTATAATCTCACCAAACTTCATAAATGATTCACCATTTGCTTTGAGAACAGTAAGGGGATGGCAAACTTTCATTGTTTGATTGGTTCTGTCAGTTATACGGCGGCGGCCAGTGCACCTATCCATGCCTTCCTGGAGTTTCTTTTACCCATACTCCACACAAAAATCTTACCAAGCCACCGGCTGCTTTATCACATAACCATAGTCAAAAGAATGATCAGAGGTGAGAGAGGAATGAATCCGGTCTCAATGACTATTATCAATCCTCGGAAAGAAATTGGCCGAGCCGGGGATCAGACCAGCGACCCCCTATTCTCAAGTCCTGTACCCTACCGACTGACAGAGCTATTGGGGCTTGGCGGCAAACCTTCAGTTAAAAAGATTTTGTTTATATGATGTTACATGAAATGGCAGCCAGTGAACCTATCCACGCTTTCCTGCAGTTTCTTGTTTGCCATTACTTTGCACAATATTTTTCCCAAGCCACTGACTTCTTTCCCACAGAATCCTCCTCAAATAGTGATCATGGTGAAAGAGGCATAAACCCTTTCACAATAACTATCATTGATTGTTTTTGTGAAAAAAATTGGCTGAACGAAATTGGCTGAGCTTGGGATACCAACCAGTGATCCCCTGGTTTTAAGTCCTGTAAGATATAGTTGCATTTGCTGTCATTTTAGAATAAGATTTGTCCTTACAACAAAAGCAATCAGATCTTTGATCTTCACTGCCAACTTTACTTGAATATTCTGTCCAATAGCAGCCTTGAAACGAAAATTATTGTCTGATATCTGAACTCTTTTTGTTTATGCTGTACTCAAAGAATTAATTAAATGTACTACATGATGTGGATGAGCATACATGTATGCAATTATAACCTGGTAAGAAAGTCAAACGAAACTTTCCAGCCTATAGTAAAAAAAAATACTGCAATTTCAAAGAACTTTTTAGTGAAGAATATCTCCTTATCAGACAGTGTGGATCCAAGATTAGAGTGCATGTTCTGTGCAGTCTGATCTTGATCTACACTAGCTGCAAAAGTGCCTCGAGTCACCCTTAACAGCCTAAGGGTTAACTTATCAATTCTGTCTTTAAAGGCCCAACAGTAGCCATTATTAAACAATGTGGGTGTTAAAATGCATTTGAATTTAAATCATACCTTTTAAAAGGCTGTAAATTATTGTGAAGATGCAGAAAAAAGAATTTTAAACCCATGTATAAAGAAAATAAAAGATATAGCAACCTGGCAACTTTTGACCTACTTTTAAAACCTATTTTTCTGCTTGGATTGACTGTACAATGACAAATTGACAACTTCAGAATACTAAGTTTCCATACTTTTAAATGATATTATTTAAGATCTAAATGCATTTTAACACCTGCATTGTTTACTTTTGGCTGCGATTTGGGTCTTTAACGACCATGAAGAAAAATGCCTGTAAAAAACATACTGCGAAAAGGAAAATATGCTGGTAACCAAAATTTCTTTCCTTTCAAAGACGAATGCGATCATTTGACGTTTGACTCAGACTTAAAGATACATTTCAATTGTACTTATGCTGCAAACGCTTTTAATTTGGATCAGTCTAAAATTTTGTCATCTGGTAAATTATAATTGTTAATTGTTACTTTCAAGAGGTCACTTGTACTGCAGTGCGGCGAAATTGTATCGTAGAAAGACGGATTTCAAAAGAAGAAGAAGACTTTGTAATTGACAGAAAACGAAACTACATTTTATTCAAGATCTGGCTTAAATAAAAAAAAAAACCTTACAGTAAGTCCAAATTCCATTCATTGTGACTTCTCTTGTGGTCCTAAAAAATCACGTTAACCTCAGGTGACATTTAGATAAAAGTCTGCAAAAGGTGTCAACTGATCCGTCACCTTAGTTAACCAAGTATTCTGCTTAACTAGACCTCTTTACAAGTATATGTTTGTTTACATTGTAATGCTACGCACATGTATGTCATCAAGATCCTTTTCGAATTTAAAGTAGACTCGAGTAATTTTTTTTTGCAATCGATCCTCACGGCATAAGACGAAGGGTATTGATAGATTCTTGCATTTTTGGAAAAAATAAGGATATATTTTTTATCAATATTCTCCTCCTATTCCTACAATATTTAAAACCCATCCAAAGTCCCATTATTTGCGTTACGTGTACGTCAACTTTGTCGTCTGCAAATGCTTTCAATATGGACGAGTCCAACAAGTTGTCGCCTGATAATGAGTTAACTGACTGTATTATACAGACTCTCTTGCAAACAAAAACAATAACAGGCATTGATCTATCTAGATCATTACAAAGTGGATTTAGAGCTTTCTGGGATTATTCACGTTAAGTTTATGTACATACCTCTCGATTCGGAATGTCTACACAGATCTAGTAGATCTAGATCTAGCTCATTTTTTTTTTATCTTTAAAATATCATACAAACTGGTGTAAAACTTCTTATATGCCGATACAGAAAATTAAGCAGTTCGTATATGGTGAAGGTAGGATCTAGCTTAGTTGCAGTCAATACCGTTTCGGAATCTGGCTTAATTCGTGCAGTTTTATAAATATCAGACGTCACATGGTTGCACTTCAGGATTTATGATCTAAGGGAGAAAACTCTTTAATGTTTCATCTTTATTAATACAGGAGTCACTTCCCTTGTAGTAGTGGACGTCCTCCGACGAAACATTATGAAAATTAGAGTCTGCTGAGGCGATCGGTATATATAGACCAATATTTTCCTTCCGTCCGGATGTACATGAATACTAATGATAGGATCATTAACATCTATTGATTAGAAGATTCGACAGAAGAAAGAGCAGCCACAATTCGAGGTACTGTATGGCTCAGTGGTTAAGTTTATAGGACTCACAAGTAACCTGGTTGTTGTGTTTGTGTTTGAGTCTTGTAATGTATCTGCAAAGGTTCTCTATTGAGAATAACTGAAATAACACAAGCGTGCTTACTACAGAAACTTTAATACAAGAACTAAAGAAAGTTGTCCAGCAGGCGAACGCTACATACATAATGCGCATGCTCAAAGATATACTATAGTCTTTATCAAACAATCGTAGATGTAGTTATTAAACATATATAGAACATTTCCCTTCTTTTTTAAAAAAAAATAAAGGTAAGACTAGGGTTAAAAAAATCTTTCTCAATGGAAATAAGAAAAATCGTCTGCTGGGAATATCATAAAGCATCTCGGATTACATAGCGGTATGTGTCTCTCATTCATACAAGTAATTAACACTATCTATATCAAGTCGTCCACTCCTCGCCAGTATAACGCCTGTTTTCCTTTACAACCCTGCCAGATCGTGTTACATATGACTTATCCTGATAACTGGATGGGCTTGTTTCATGCTGTACGGAGGTGCTTGGGGAACTTTCATTTTGCAAAATGTTCAAATCAAATGGGCAAATATCTGATACATCTTCATTTGTTTGGTTTAAATGAAGACGATTTCTCCTGTAAGTACTACCATCCCTCGTTTGTACAAGATATGATCTTTCACCTAACTTTTTCAGGACTTTTGCTGGTTTCCAAATTTTTCCAAGTTGAATGCGCACTGCGTCATTTATGCGTAAGGGTTTTAATACCTTCGAGGATTTGTCATAATCTTGTTTTTGTTTACCTTTTGACCTATTTACCGAAAGGCGGACTTTTTTAGGGTCAACTTGGTCTGGTTGCAGCGCTTTACTCGTAATTGGAACAAACGATTTTGTTCTACGACCAAGCAATAATTGTGCAGGGGAATATCCACAATCTAGTGGCGTGTTTCTGTACTCCAGAAAAAGCACATAGGGACTTTCTTTATCGTCCTTTGCCTTTTTCATAAGCTTTTTAGCTATCCCTACACCCTTTTCCGCCAAACCGTTTCCTCTTGGATAACGCGGTGACGAAGTTTGGTGTTCAAATAGCCAAGTTTTCGAGAAATCGCGAAATTCGGTACTTACAAATTGCGGTCCGTTGTCTGTGATAAGAATATCGCAGATACCATTTCGCGACATATGAACCATGAGTTTTCGAATGACAGTCGAAGATTTCATGTCTGGTAGTAAGTCTACTTCAAAAAACCTGCTGTAATAATCTATCGTCAATAGGTAGTTTTGTCCATCAAAATGAAATATGTCTGCACCTAGCTTTTGATATGGTCTGTCTGGAAATTCTGACGGAATCATAGGTTCTTTTGCATTTGAATTTCTATGTGTAAGACATACTGGACAGTTCAAAACGTAATCGGTGACTTGTTTGACCATGCCTGGCCAAAATAAACTGTCTTTAGCACGTTCAACAGATTTGGTAACGCCCATATGACCTTTATGGATTTGTGAAAGGGTCTCATTTCGCAAAGAGGCGGGAACAATTATTCTCTGACCTCGGAAAATTAGGCCGTCCTCAACTGATAACTCGTCCCGATGATTAAAGTAATCCAGGACTTTCGGATCACAATTAGAACGCATTTCAGGCCAGCCTTCAATTATAGTCCGTTTCAATGCTCGCATTTGCATGTCACTTTCAATGCCTGACTTTATTTTGTCTAGTCGTTTGTCTGTAACGAACAATTGCTTTCGTATCACGTGAACGTGTAAATCAAGACCTTCGATCATCTTCTGATCTGTTTCATTGCGTGATTGACGAGAAAGGTAGTCACTGACTGGAATGTCTTTTCCACTCACATGACGTACCAAAATGTTGTACTTCTGTAACTGAAGCAACATTCTTTGAAGGCGCGGAGGGGCTGTAGCAAGTGGTTTTTTCATAATTGATTCAATTGGCTTATGGTCACAATGAACTATGATATCTCTACCATACGTAAACTGGTGGAACCTTTTGCAGCCATATAAAATAGCAAGTAATTCCTTCTCTATCTGTGCGTACATGCATTCGCTCTTGGTCAGACTCTTTGAAGCGTAGGCGATTGGTCGGCCATCTTGAAAGATGCAGCACCCTAACCCAGATTTAGACGCATCAGTTTCAAGAACTAGTTCTTTATTAGGGTCATAATATCCTAAAACAGGTACATCAGTGATTAACTGTTTGACCTTGTTGAATGCCCTAGTTTGAGTCTCGTCCCAAATGAAATCTGATTCTTTTTTCAACAATACCCTAAGAGGATTTGTCACCTCAGCAAGATTTGGGGCAAATTTTGCAAGATAGTTAACCATCCCTAGGAATGTTTGAAGTTTCTCGCGGCTGTCTGGGACTGGTAATTGCAAAATAGCCTCGATTTTGCTCGGATCAGGTTTCAACCCTGTACTACTAATGATATGTCCAAAGAAAGGAACTTCGGTTACGCCGATTGTACATTTGTCGGGATTGAAGCAAATACCTTTTTCGCGGGCTCTGTTCAACGCATTTCTTAGATTTTGGTCATGTTCAGTTCTTGTCTGTCCGTACACCAGAGTATCATCTACAATGGCCTGAATACCTGGCAAGCTCTCGAAAATTTCGCAAACTTTTTGCTGAAAAATGTCTCCTGAAGAGCTTATCCCAAATGGAAGTCTTAAGTAACAATATCTTCCAAAAGGTGTATTAAATGTAGTCAGCAGAGACGATTGCTCGTCTAACTGAACATTCCAATATGCGTGTGTTATGTCCAAAATACTGAAATATTTTGCACCGGCAAGTTTAGATGTAATGTCATCTAGCGTCGGCATCTGAAAATGTGGCCTGCGAATTGCTTCGTTTAAAGCTTTTGGATCAAGGCAAATTCTCAGTTTGCCAGTTTTTGGCTTTTCCACTACGACTATGGAATTTACCCAGTCCGTTGGTTCTGTAACACGTCGAATAATTTTGTCTTTGACCATTTGATCAAGCTCAGTCTTGAGTCTATTTTTCAAGGCTTCTGGTATTCTGCGTGGAGGATTGACAGTCGGTATCACATTGTCCTTCAGGTGTAAATGACATTTACCTGGAATTGTCCCTATACCTTTGAAAAGGTCACTGTACTCTCGTAAAACGGAGTCTTTTGTCAAGTGTTCATTTGCGTCATTACCTACAGAGTATGTCAGTTTAATTAGTCCCAGGTCAATTGATGTTTTTGTACCTATCAATGGCGGAGACTTAGTGTGTACAATGTAGAAGCGTGCAGATAATTGCGAATCGCGATATCGACAATTCAAATTGATCATACCTTTTGCATTAAGCATTTCTCCAGAATACGAAATTAATTTGCAATCTGGAGGTTTTAGGGAACCTTTAATACCTAACAGCTGAAATTGTGTGAATGGAATGATATTTGCACTACTGCCCGTATCAATTTTGAACATCACTTTAGACATTTTCGGACCAATTTGTAGGTTTACAAGCATCTGGCAGAGTGTGTAAAAAGAGAAGAGGCGCTTACCATGTCTACGGAATATCCTCTGCATTCATCATCACTTTCATTCACAAAATCAACAGATTTAGTTTTGCAAACTTTAGCGAAATGGTTCAGTTTGTTGCATTTATTGCATTTTTCACCCTTTGCTGGACACACAGCTTTTGAATCGTGGTTATAACCACAACGACCACAAGTCCATTGTGTACGTTTCTTCTGGTCTGATCGTTGTCTCTGTGCCTTTTTGGTGCATTTCGTAGACTTCTTGACCGCGTCAACATTGTTTCCTGCTTGAGAGGTTGCCATCGAGTGTAATTGTTGTTAACAGTATTCAAAGTTTTGAACGATTTGAATAGCCTTGTCCATCGTGAGCTTATCACCTTCATTTATCAATTTTTCACGAACCTTGGGATCTGAACATCCGAACACAATTCTATCGCGGATCATGTCTTCAGTTATGTCCGTGTTCTCGTTCATTCGAAAATTACAATCCCGGGCTCGAATACGTAACCTTGTCACATAGGCATCAATATTGTCCGATCCTTGAACTTCGTTGTTGAAACGAAATCGGGCAAAAATGGGATTCAGTTTCGGTTGGACATGTCTTTTAAAACGGTCGTAGTACGTTTTCAGTTTTTTGGAATCTTCCTCCGAAATCCCAGTCCATGTTTTATAGATCTGGCGTCCTTGCTCTCCAACCCAGAGTAGCAAGTATGATACTTTCTCCTGCTCTGACTTTTCTTTCAAAGGTCCAGAAAATATCAGTTCCACATGAGTTTGGAATTTTTCCCATTCATCAGGTATATTCGTAGAGTCCCAACTGATTTTCGGGTGTGGAATTCCACTTAAATCCATTTTTACGACCAGGTATTCTCACTTTATTATTTTACTTCGTGTTTTTTTGTTTTTACTTCTGACACCATGTTGTGTTTGTGTTTGAGTCTTGTAATGTATCTGCAAAGGTTCTCTATTGAGAATAACTGAAATAACACAAGCGTGCTTACTACAGAAACTTTAATACAAGAACTAAAGAAAGTTGTCCAGCAGGCGAACGCTACATACATAATGCGCATGCTCAAAGATATACTATAGTCTTTATCAAACAATCGTAGATGTAGTTATTAAACATATATAGAACACTGGTGGCCCCGTGTTCAAGCCTCACTGGAAGTACTTGGTTTTTCACGGGAGCGTCCTTGGGCAAGACACTTCAGAACCCTTGCCTAGCACTGGTGAAACCCAGAGCGTACATGTATAAGCATGCTGTCACTGTGGTATGACTGAAATGATAATGAAAGCGGCGAAAAAAATCATTTAATTAATAAAGATAATTCAGGTGCTATTTTTTAACCGGAGGGCAGGCTTCCTTGTATGTAATAACATTTGTTTCTAACATAACAACCGCCAAAATTTAAGTGACAGATGGTTTAGTGCATATATCAAGGTAAGATTTAAGAGTATAATTTTATATAGAAGATCGATATAGAATTTTAGTAAATAAATAAAAGCGACCCAGTAGATCACTAGACATAAATTATGCATACTTAGAAAAATCCCGTCATAATCAGAGTTAACATGGTGTTTTGTTGGTTTGTGAAAAACATTAAATGTGCATCGAATCCTATCTAAAGTAGGCTTAAATATAGCTTATACCAAAACTTCGGTAGATAAACTAATAGATCTAGAGCCCCGTATGATCAGGGATCTTATATACTGTGTATATACGATCCCTGGTATGATTGATTAAATATTTCTTTATGCTAGGGCATATCATCATCAATATATCATCTGAAATTCGTGAAACTGCTAGATAAAATGAAGGAGTAGGCCTACTACTTCAATTCATACACCAAGTGTGTCCATCTCACGTTGAAAATCCTTGTGAAATTCTTGTCAATATTTTCTAGAACATTCCCAAAAACTATTATCAATAACTAAACAACAAACTCTTTTCGAAAGTATTTATACTTAGTCCCAGAAGATTTTGTGAACAGTTGATCCTATTAGGCAGGAGCCGAAGGGATCCGAAGTAGGGCATTCGGCAAACCTTGGTTAGATGTAGGCCCTGAATGGAATCGGCCAGGTTGTGACGAGTGGGAAGTGGGGTTTGTCACATAGAGGGAAGTTACTCGTCATAACTTATGGTGGAAGGCTGTGTGAGTTTTCTCCCTTAGACCATGAAACGATTAAAAGACAGCCATGCTAACAGGTTAGGGATATAAACTTTCTCAAATTAAATCAGTTACAAGGTAATCATTTAGCATTAATGTGCCATGACCATTTTCACACCAAATGCTTGGCTTACATATGTTTTTCGTGAATAAAATCCTATTCTGAAAGGAAGAACGCCTATTTTTACTAAAACTATTTTGAATGCTCACAAATTAAAGTTAACTGATGAACAAATCAAAGCCGTGTTATGAGTGCGAAAAACATCACAGTGCAAAAAATCAATACCTCCAATCAATTTACTATATATAAATCCAATTTACCAAACATGTCTTTTACCGAATCCACCATAATTTGCATAAAATATCATCTTAAAGCTTTTAGCTCTCCTGAGTACACGTAATTTGGGATCACCTATTCCCTTAAACTTACTCAAATACTTGATGAGGTTTATGCATATGGTAAACCTCAGGTGATATGCTGATCAAATCCGTCAGCTGTATAATACTGGGTGATATTCATATACGCTCTACATTTCTTTGCTGGAAAAGACAGTTTCACTGCTTGTAAAATTATAAGACTTCTCTAGAGAAAAAGAATACACAAGTTGCAATTTTCAATCAAAATTGTTCATTCATTTTCATTGACAGACAATTTATAAATTCATTTTTCAATGTCATTATCAATTTTGTTAGCAGTTTTAACAGACAGATTATCTCCCTTGACAATCATGCGATTCTGTGACATTGTTGGTTTGTTTGTATGGTGTTCAAAACCATTTTCATCATTTTTAGTTATATCCCAGTGGCCAGTGCACCTATCCATGCTTTCCTAGAGTTTCTTCTCCCAGTGCATTGCATAATATTCCTCCCAAGCCATTGGCTGCATTCCTACATAACGAAAGTCCAAACAATGATCAGTTTGAGAGAGGAATAAATTCTCTTGCAATGACTATCATAAATCCTTGGAAAGAAATTGGCTGAGCTGGGATTTGAACCACATTGTTGATCGGTATAGTATATTCAAATTTCCTGTAAAGAAAAAGTTCATTTATCAGTCATGATGATTATGTCATTCCCCACATTTCTTCTGTCACATTTTTATCTCTGGTCCATATATCTTGTATGGATTGTACCATTGTAGAAATATTACACACACCTCAATGACAAAACATGCAAGGCAGACGCTTCACTTACCATTCTGTAAGGTCAAGGTCACAGCAGGGGTTCAAAGGTCACATGCACTGGGACCATGTCAACTTCATAAATTATCTCTTGAATACAATGTCAGAAGGAGGGTTAAAGAGTTGCATGCAATTTGGCCTTTGATTATTACCATGACAGAAATGTCACAAAGCTAGAGGGAGACATCTGGTTTTGACAAAAACAAACATTTGAAACTCTATTTTAATTATTAAGGATACGGTCAGATGTGTTGAATATTCAACATGATACAAATTTTGCATCTTTCTATTTTTTTTTGTTCCAAAACCTTACCATTGATACCAATCCTGTATTACAAACAAGAAAATAATTATTTTTACAGAAAAAAACCACCTTTTAACTCTACACTGCTAAGTGCGACTCACTGACCTTTTGCAAACAGTGTAGATTAAGATCAGACTGCACAGAACATGCAGTCTGATCTTTGAGCTACACTGTCCAATAAGGACTTAATTTCCCCCAGAAAATTACTTTTGAAATTGCAAAAATTAGGGTTTTTACTATTGGCTCAAAAAGTTTCATTTCACTTTTTTAGCAGGGTAAGGTTTAACCCTTTACCAAACAATCCCTGGTTTTTATGACCCAGAGGAAGAAGCCTTTTGAAAACATTGTGGGAAAAGGAGAAAATGCTGGTAACCAGCATTTTCTCCTTTTCCCACAATGTTTTCTACTCTTCTAAAGTCAAGTTTCAATTTTTGAGTCACATTTATTTTGTCGTCTGCAAATGTTTTCAATTTGGACAAGTCTAAAATTTTGTTGTTTGGTAAAGAGTTAAGAGTTCATTGATGTTTGGTATCAATGATAACTAGAGTAGATAAATTTTTTATATCTTTACCACACAATAAAATTTTGGACTGGTCCAAATTGAAAGCATTTTGCAGATGATGAATTAAATTTACCTCAAATAAGAGAATTTGTTCCTGACAGGTTAGAAAACATTGTGGGAAAAGGAGAAAATGCTGGTTGCCAGCATTTTCTCCTTTTCCCACAATGTTTTCAAAACGTTTTTTCTTCTGGGTCGTCAAAACATGGGATTGTGTTGTAAAAGGTTAAAGACATCATCTTGGCATGCAAAACACATGGCTTTTTTATCTCAGCTTGGGTTCTTTTCTCCATGAAATTTTGTCATAGATTAACTCTTTTCCAGACATCAAATTCTGGACCTGTCCAAATTGAAAGCATTTGCAAATGACAAATGTTTACTCAAAATGTGAAATTTGTCTATCATAAGATGGAAAACATTGAGGGAAAAGGAGAACCACCATTTTCTCCTTATCGCACAATGTCTTCAAAAGTCTTCTTCCTCAGAGTCCTGTATCTCTTTACCACACAGTCCAAAGTTTTAACAATCCTAAGGAAATAGCCTTTTTAAAACTTTGTGGGAAAAGGAGAAAATGCTGGTAACCAGTATTTTTTTCTTTTCCCACAAGGTTTCCTACACTTTCACAGACAGTTAGTATCATTTCGGCTACATTTGTTTTCTGCAAATGCTTTCATGTTTGACAAGTCTAAGATGTTGTTGTTGGGTCAAGAGTTTAAGTCAAGACTGTGTGGTCATGGGTTAACTCTTTACCAAACGACAAAATTTTGGACTGTATCAAATTGAAAGCATTTACAGACAACAAATTAAAACTTGCTAAAATGATGATTTCTGTCTTTGATAGGGAAGAAATCATTGTGGGAAAAGGAGAAAATGCTGGTTACCAGCATTTTCTCCTTTTCCCACAATGTTTTCAAAAGCTTTCTATCTCGGGGTCATTAAAAGTCGGGATTGAGTGGTAAAGAGTCAATGCTTTGGGTATGCTAATTATGGCTCATTTATCCACAGAACAGTGGAGGTATATTGGACCATCATGGCTTCTTGTTCTTTACATAACAGTCCCCTGATTTATTGACCTCAAAGATAAAGCATTTTAAAAACATTGTGGAAAAATATAGAAAAAGCTGGTAACTGGCATTCTTTCCTTTTTCCATAGTGTTCTATTGATATGTACTTATTTCTGAATTGTCATCCAAAGATACTTTCATTTTTGTGGTATTTGTCGAAGACAATACCACTATGAGTTCAGTATTGAATTTTGAAGACCATGTATCGTATTTTGTGCAAAGCCGAAGGAAATAAACTCCATGAAACTCATTTTTGCTCGGACAAATGAGTTTTTCTGTAGCACTCAGATATGTAATTGGAAATGGCATGTTAAAATACACTGGGTGAGGACATCGATCATGGAAATACTAATTTTTGATTGAAAATAGCTTCACCTGCTCATAGCCTTCTATTGGCGCAATGATATGCACAAAATTTGTCTACTGATCGCTTGGTCCTGGGCTTTTTCGTTCCAAAAGCCGTTTGTCCCTGGGCTTGTTCGTCCCACGATTGCGCGCTACTCCATTTGATTGTTCATGAATATTAATAGATCAAAATAATTGATTGCAATATTGGAAATTAAATGTTTACGGCCAAAGGTATCTCAAAATCATAGTTTTCAGGCACAAACTGAATTTTAGAAGATATATTTACATGGTTTCTCTCTCTATCCATCATGCATTCTACTGTCAAGGGACGTTACTCTTGACTCCTCCCAATGATAAAAGGGAGACCACCAATACACAAATAATCCTAACTTTGTCATGAGTACTCTCCCTTCAACCAAAAAGGTATTCATTTGCTTAGTAGGTTGACTTTCAAGCAAATATTTGAAAAATATTTCTCTTTTTCTTTCAAATTATTAATTCCACACAATGGCTTCCTTGACAAATACCATTCCAGGGTTCTCAACGCTTTGATTAAGAGTCTAATATTTGTGTTTTGGAAAGGATTAACTCTGTACAAGACAACAAAATGTAAAACTTGTCCAAATTGAAAGCAATTGCAAAACACTTGTTAACCATTTACCACATGATGGAAATATAGACTTGTCAAAATTGAAAGCATTTTGCAGACAACAATTTGAGTATAGCTCTAATAATGGAATATTTTGTTAATAGGGTAGCTGGCTACCAGCATTTTCTCCTTTTCCCACAATGTTTTCAAAAGGCTTTTTTCTCAGGGTCATTAAAACTTGGGATTGTGTGGTAAAGAGTAAATTGTAGTTCAAATCAAAAGAATTGTTTTTGGTATGTTAGAAAAAGAGTATGTGGGCCTAACAGAGATCGCTGGTTACCCATATTTTCTCCTTTTCCCACAATGTTTTTAAATGCCTTTTTCCTCGGGGTTGCTAAAAATCATGATTGTTTAGTTGTGGATTAAATATGACTGAAGCCTTTACCAAACAATCCCAACTTTTACAGTAGGCTTTTGAAAACAGTGTGGGAGGAGAAAAATCCGGTACAAGAGTTTTCTGCTTTTTCCACATTCTTTTCTACCACACCAAAGACAAACCCCATCATTTCAACCATACTTCCTACACCTTGTTTTCAGTATGGACCAGTCTAAATTGATTGAATGGTGTTTTACACCACTTTCTACTTTATTTCAGTCAAATCATGGCAACAGCTCAGTCATGTTCATATGGCCTGGGCTTCAACAGTATTGACTGAAGACTCTTGCCAAAGACACTCCCATGAAAACCCAGTTCTTCCACTGGGGCTAGAAACTGAGGCTTCCAGGTTAGGAGTCCCATACATAACCTCTGAGCCACACAGGACCCCAGATCAGTCAAAAGTTTGGTGTCTGTTAAAGGGTAAATTCAAACTGATAATTAAAAAAAAAGAAACACAAAAGACACATAGATTTTTCATTCTAATAATCAGCAAAGATGAACACCCTTTACCTGTTTATCATTTAAACAGGTTCTTAAGCTTTCCAAACGCTTTCTACTTGCATTAATTTCTACATTAATTAAAAACTGATACATGCCTTTAAATTAATCACATTTTACTACAAATACTTAACCCTTTATCAAACAGTCGCATATTTTAACAGTCTTGATGAGGAAGGCCTTTGAAAACATTGTAGGAAAAGGAGAAAGTACTGTTAACCAGCATCTTCTCCCTTTACCATGATTTTTACCTTTTTGAAAACAAATTATAGGTGTAGAGTTAAGACCAACTACTCCCTTCACTTAGCATAGGTACAATGAACATGCTGCTCAATCCTGAATCATTCATAAATTTCTCTAAATATGCATGCTGAGGGCAATATTAGATGCTTTTGAGGGGACATACAAAGAAACCCATTATCATATTCCATCTTCTGTGCAGTCTGATCTTAATCTACATAGTCAGATATTTTGAAGAGATCTTCAGGTCAAAGTTGAGTGTTGGCTTTGTCCAATCACTTTTGTTTTAACATTTCAAAATCATTTTCAATGGGGTGTATGCAAATTAGAATCTAGTTCACAAAAAAAACACTGAAAAATAAGATATTTATATTTTGACTAATAATACCCCTTTTTGCTTTAATAAAAAATATAATAATCAAAGTAGCAATTTGTTGTGATTTTTCAAAGGTCATCAGAACTTTCTGCAAAATGACCTACAGGAAACTAGATGAGAAGACTTTGGTTTATTTTTGTAGACCCTGTAATGCAGCATTAGGGTCCTCTGTTGTTAGTAGTTGGTGCTCTCTGAAGCGCTCTGATATTCTTTGTGTGGTCTTCAAATATTTCTCTAGACAGTTCATTGTACAACTATTCTGTAAACAAGATAAAAGGATTTAAATAAAATTTCCTGTTTCTTTTCAGGGTTAATGTGTTCAACCCTTTACCACATGACAAAACAGTAGACTTTTCCAAAATGAAAGCATTTGCAGACGACAATTTAAATGTGGCTCAAATGATGCAATTTGTCTTTGATAGGGTACCAGTATTTTCTCCTTTTACCACAATGTTTTTGAAATATGTATTTCTCAGCATTGTTTGAACTGAAAATATACAGAGAGCCATTAGCCTTTCCTGTTGCTTTTTCTTGGAGCAGCTTTAAGTGATTGCACAATGAAATACAACTCAGCATTGTTTGGTAAAAGGTTAACCCATTTCAATGTGGACAATAATTTTTGACATACCACTAACATGACAAATAACGTTGCATGCTGTCAAACACCCCTCACTGGTTACTTTGTCATTGTATAAGGAGAAAAAAATCAAAGGACCATAACTCCTGAAATAACTGATCAACAAAAATGAAAATCGAATGCTTTCAAGTTCAGAGGTTTTGGTTAAAATATCAGTCAAATTGTTTGAACACTGTAGGAGAACAAGTGATTGCAAATTAGACAGATGTAAAATTTGATTTATCTCTTAACCACGTGACAAAATCTTAGACTGGTCTATGACTGGAAGTATTTGCAGACAACGAATCAAATGTGGCTTAAATGATGGGACTTGTCTCGAAAGGACAGAAAATCTTGTCGGAAAAGGAGAAAATGCTGATTACCAGCATTTTCTCCATTTCCGCAATGTTTTCAAAATGCCTCTTTCTTGGGGTCTTTAAAACTAGTGATTGTGTGGTAAAGGGTTATTTCGCTCTCTTATAACTTTTATTATCAAGAGTGGGTGGGGGAGTGGGAGGGAGCAGAAATATTACTAGTACAAGTGCTACAAAGCCTTCAGGAGAACCACTCTTGGCAAGGAAAGGTGTCTTGATTGATTGATATAAAATACTGTTGAAAAAGGAGCAGTTGCTTGTTATAATTATTGGCTCCTTCTCCAATGTTTTCTAAAGCAGTTTACTGCTAGAGCACAAAAGACCCCTCGTAAGCACACATATAGCAACAGCTCAACCCTCATGGCCCAAACCCCTCTATAGTTGCTTTTACAGACAGTTCTGTGCAGTCTGATCTTGATCTACACTGTCCTCAAAAGCTTTTTGTGTCGTCTACAGTAAGAAAAGAGTTAATATGCTTTTACTGGCATTGTCAAAGGGAGATAACCTAATGATTGATTGTATGATTGTATGAAGTTTATTGCCATTTTCAACAATATTTCAGCTATATCGCAGCCGCCAGTGCACCTATCCATCCTTTCCTGAAGATTCTTTTAACAGAACTCCGCATAATATTGTTTCCAAGCCACTGGCTGTTTACCCACATAACCATCGTTGATAAAATGTAGTCAGCAGTGAAAGGGGAGAAAACCTCAACTTGTTGAAAGTGACTTTTTTTTTATTTCTTAACCCTTAGAGAGCTGAATTAATGAAAACGTCTTTGTTAATAAGCAAATGCATCAGAAATATTATCATTTCAAAGTTGTTTTGGACAGAATAATATATGTAATAGAGTAGAGGACAGCATAGATCTAAGTTCAGACTACATATTCTGTGCAGTCTGATCTTGATCTACACTGTCCTCAAAAACAATCTAAGTCAGTTCCAGTGCTTTATGGGTTAAAAAAGCTTTAGTAGAATGGTTATGTTAGCCCTTGAATCATTCTACCCAGGTTAACTTGCTATTTGCTGAAAAGTTAGCTCAAGATCAGACTGCTCCTTGAACCACATTGTTTTTCAAACTGATTCAGTTTTATTTTCCTGTCATTCTAATGTTAATTTCATGTTTCATCTGCACTACTTTTTAAATAGGTCTTTGCTTTTATGGATTAAACACTAATCAGACTCAGTAAAGTAAAATATAACTGAGAGAAACAAAAGAAGATGAAAAGGTACTCTTTCAAGTGACAGAATTGGCAAGTCATCTTTTAAGACCAAACTAAAATTTAGGATTAAAAAAAAAAATCAAATGCAAATGTATATGTTCACCCCAGCTTGCATATACATGTATTTTGCAAAAATTACATGTCTTGAAGGAACTAAAGACAAGATTTCTTGACCTGATAGTTATGTTTCTAGTGAACTAACCCTGTACCAAACAATCTTGAGTTTTGAAGTCCCTAAAGCTACCAAATGTGAACAATGAGGATGTTAAGGATAGAGCACCCTAATGTGGATTCCTGTAACATCTCCTTTCATCGCCAAAAAACTTTTAAAAAAAACGATCCGTAATCGGTCAGCCGATAGATTCTGGTTCCCTGCATCGATTACGGATTACCAGAGCCTTACCCGAATGTGTACGATGAAAGCCGATGTTACACAAATCCCATTAGGGTGCCCTATCCTTAAAATGCATTTAAATTTAAATCATACAATTAAAAAAGTACATTATATGTAAATTATTGAGAAGAGGAAGATTATGCTATTGTAAAGTGGGCTTTTAAAAACATTATAGGAAAAAGAGATAATGCTTGCAAGCAGCATTTTCTCCCTTTTCCACAATGTTTTCTACCCTCTAAAAGACAAACTTCATCACATTGAAAACATTTAATTTGTCTTCTACAAATGTTTTTAATTTGGATGAGTCTACAGTTTTGACATCAAGTAAACTGTTAACAGGAACACAACTTACTTCAGAATTAAGAATATTTCTAGTAGTGAAGTCATGTATACAATCTGTGAAACACATATCTGTCAGCTTATTGTATTGGTTGAAAAACTCTCTAAACTGAAATACAAAGTTACACATTTTCATTAGAACAAGAGGCTAATGGGAGTACTGAATTTCTATACAGACATTTACTGATCTGAAAGAACCAGTAACAAGAGGGCCATGATGGCCCTGTATCGCTCCACTGGCTATTAAGTAAAAACACTACAAGCCAAACATTACAATATTCAGCAAATTGATTTCAAACACAAGGACATGCAAACATTTTTCTATCTAATCCTACGAGAAAGTTGTGATCCATGGGCAAAGCCAATTTTGATCGCAAAGCTATAATTATTTGAATCCTGGTGGAGGTCCACAATATAAAGCTCCATACCAAATAATTCAGTTCTTGAATGTTATAAACAAGAAGATTTTCAAATTTTTCTCAATTTGGGCACCCTAGATAAAGCTAAATGCAAAATTTGATAGCCCTAGCCCTTATAGCTAGATGCGAAAGATTTTCCTATATAAGCCCGCCCATGTAAAACATGTTACCCCCCGGAGCGAAGTCAAATTTGACCCTCGGCTATAATTTGGACACCCTTGGTACAGGTCCACTAGATAAAGCTACATGCCAAATTTGGTCGACCTAGGCCCCATGGCTAGGTCAAAGAAGAATTTTAAAGTTCTCCCTATATAAGCCCATGTAAAACTTGTTATAAAAGCCCATGTAAAACTTGTTACCCCCGGGCAGGGCCTAATTTGACCCCAGGGCTATAATTTGAACAATCTTGGCAGAGGTCCACTAGATAAAGCTACATGCCAAATTTGGTAGCTCTAGGCCCTATGGCTAGGTAGAAGAGGAATTTTCTCCCTAAATAAGCCCACGTATAACTTGTAACCCCCGGAGCGGGGCCAATTTTGACCCCAGGGCTATAAATTGAAGAAACTTTGTAGAGGTCCACTAGATAAAGCTACATGCCAAATTTGGTAGCCCTTGGCCTTAAGGTTTCAGACAAGAAGATTTTCAAAGATTTTCAAAATTTTTCAGTTTTGTTGCCATGGCAACCAGAGTTTTTGAAGGAATTAAATTCTTTCAAGAAATTCTGAAGAGGACCATGGCAGGATCATTTCTGTGAAGTTTCATCAAAATTGGATGGGTAGTTTCAGAGAAGAAGACGTTTTAAAAAAAAGTTAACGCACGGACGGACGGACGGACGCACGACGGACAACAGGCCATGACATAAGCCCGCTGGCCTTCGGCCAGTGGAGCTAAAAATTAATCAACGAAAAAGTTAAAATATGACGAAATTTTCCTCTAAACAACAGTTCTAATCCATGATGAAAATTCTCTTCTATTAGTGTTCAAAAAGCCAGACCAACACACACCCCCCCCCCCCCCACACACACACACACCCCCTTCCATGTCTCATGTTCGAGTTCCATGTGAACAGAACTATGGTAGACTTGTTGGATTTCCCCCTTAAACAACCTCAACTGCATGTGAAAATGAAATAAACTACAGCTGATTTCTTGATAAAATTTCCGGAAAAGATGATCATTCTTCAACACTTTCAACCAAAGTCTATAATGAACTTAAGATGATAAATAAAATTTATCACTTATTTTTTTATTTACCAGTACTGTACTAGTACATTTATCTACTTTTTTGGGTTTTTTTTGTTTGAGAAGGGTTTAAATTTTCAATAGAGCTCAACCCCTTGAGGATAACAAACGATCCATGCAAATTTCAAAGGAATTGAATAAAGTGAGGCTATTATTCTCAAGGCACGAAACAACAAATTTCAGTTTTTGATATACATTTACTTTGTCATCTGCAATTGCTCTCAATTTAGACAAGCCTAAAATTTTGTCATCTGGTAAACTTTTAAGTTTTAAACTGATATCAACTGATACCAAACTTCTTAGGCGTATACATATGAGCCATGCTCTGTGAAAATGACATCTGCAAATATCAACCCATCTCAGCCTGTCCAGTCCAAGCTGGCGGACTTTGTTCGAAACTTTTCCCTATTGGTAATTTTCCTGCATGTCCAAGAACCATTCTACCTCACGATTCAGTCGGTTGTTAGACAGAATGGATTTCGTGAAACATTAGATGACTTATTTGGTATAATGCATCACAGAGATGCATTAAACCCCCTTTTGCCACAGCATGGCTTATATTCACTTGAGTTGACTTTCTGTAATAGTTTAGCCACCTGACTATTTTAGGGAGAAGAACTACCAGTGTATCAGCTTTTATGCTTCCACCCCAATCCTTTTCATAATGTTTTGTGGTAATTGATAAAATACATGTAAATGAGCCATGCTCTACGAGGGGCTTAACTCTTTACCAAACAAAAATTTTTTAGTCTGGTCCAAATTGAAAGCATTTGTAGACGACAAATTAAATGTTGCTGAAATGATGATTTCTCTCTTTGATAGGGTAGAAAACATTGTGGGAAAAGGAGAAAATGCTGGTTACCAGCATTTTCTCCTTTTCCCACAGTGTTTTCCAAAGGATTTTTTCCCAGGATCGTAAAAACCCGGGATTGTTTGGTAAAGGGTTAATGCATCTCCGTGATCCATTATACCAAGTAAGTCATCACATAATCATGCATCCACAAAATTTATTTTGTTTAACAATCAACTGAATCATGAGGTAGACTGGTCCCTGGACTTGAAGAAAATTGACCGATAGCAAAAAATTTCGACCCAGGTTAGCCTGCGCAATACTTTTTGCAGATTTATTAAGCCCCCTTTTCACAGAACATGACTCAAATATATTGAATAAAATATGTTTAACTCATGACCAAATGACAGAACTTTGAACTGGTCCAAATTGAAAGCTGTAGTGAGTGACAAAATTTTTATAAAATCTGGCTAAAATGATGAATTTTGTCCCTGCCATGATAGAAAACATTTTGAGAAAAGAAAAAAATGCTGGTTACCAGCATTTTCTCCTTTTCTCACGATGTTTTCAAAAGCCTTTCTTAGGGTCGTTAGAAACATGGGATTGTTTCGTTAAAGGGTAAACTAAACTTCTTACTTGTCTGACATTGTCCTCCATTTGTTGTGGGGTGGCTTGTGGATTAACGGCCATTTTAATAGGTCACAACCTGAAGGTTTGCAGAGAAAAAAGAAAAACATGATTTCCTGAAAATACGAGTATGATTTTTTTCTCTAAGAAGGAGACTGCTTCTGCAAGCATAAAGGGGAAAAGGAAACAGTAACATGCAATTAGTACCCTTCCAACAACATTTTCTATACAAATCAAGATTATATAATTCAAGACTAATGTTCTCCCTTTTCTCTGATGTTTCTTCTTGATGTGGACCTGTGCCTGATTGAGGTATGAATGAACATATGCTGAAAACTATAGGATAACACTATTATCAAACAACCCAGTGTCTTAATCCCTATGTAATCATCACTAATGACTTGGTTTGAACACTCTGTTGGGAAAGGTGCAAAAAAACAATAGTGACTAGCATTTTCTCCCTTTTCCACAATTTTTTCTACCCAAATGAAAAACAGATCTCATCAGTACAGCCCCATATTATTTTTAGCTTGCAAGAGCTTTCAATATGGAAAAGTCTTGTCTGGTATAAAGCTAATGTATTTCCTGATTTATAGTAATTTTCAATCAGAAGAATTTACGACATATGGCCTGCAACACTCAAAAATGGGCATTTGGACATTTGCGTAAAGTGTTGTCTCGGATCAGCCTGCGCAGTCCGCGCAGGCTAATCAGAAACGACACTTTCCGTTTTCATGTAATTTTCTGTTTTGCGCAAGTCTAATGAAGAACAAAATCTAATATAGTCGTAAAGTGCTGTCTCGGATTAGCCTGCGCGGACTGTGCAGGCTGATCCGAGATGACACTTTACACAAATGTCCAAAAGCCCCTTTTTTAGTTTGAATTAATTTTTCATGAAGGTAAGATCAGATCCAAAATAAAAAGAGCATAATCTGAAGCCAAACTCATTATATTACCACACAATCCCAAATTTTTGTGACCCTGTGAGATTAGACATTTGAAAACATTGTTTTGCATTTTCTCCTTTTCCCACAATGTTTTTTAACCTTTCAGAAACAAATCGAATCATTTGAGCCACATTTTATATGTTGCCTTCAAATGCTTTGAATTTGGACAGTTCTAAAATTTGGTGTTGTGGTAAAGAGTTAAATTTTACAAAAAGGTCACTCCAAGTGGCTTATTGCCGAGCCCCGGTAGCTCAGTCGGTAGCGTGCAGGACTTGAGAACAGGGGATTGTGTGTTCGATCCCTGGTTCAGCCAATTTCTTTCCAAGGGTTGATGATAAACATTGCGACAGGATTCATTCCTCTTCCACCGCTGATCATTTTTTCGACGATGGTTATGTGGGAAAGCAGCCAGTGGCCTGGAAACCTTGGAAAGAATATTGTGCTGAGTACTGGTAAAAGAGACTCCAGGAAAGTATGGATAGGTGCATTGGCTGAACCTATATAACTGGAATAATGTTGAAAACAGCGTTAAACACCATACAATGAATCAATCAACCAAGTGGCTTATTATGTATGAAGAAAAGATTGCAATGAAATATACAATATTTGTGCGAAAACTAATGCAGTTCCAATTATAAATGAGTCATGCTCTGGCAAAAGGGGATTTAATGCATCTCCGTGGTGCATTAAAGCAAGCAAGTCCTCACATAAAGTCTATCTTGCCCAACAACCAACTGAATCATGTGGTAGAATGGTCCTTTGACATGCAGAAAATTGACCTATAGCAGAAATTATTGGCCATTGTCAGCCAGAAAATTCATACGGGATTGATAAAGATAAAGACATCCTGGGTGTGATGATGTAAACACATGTTTTTTCAAAAAGTGAACAACTATTTTATCCAAAGAGACTAAGTTTCAAAGATGTTCAAGATATTAACAAGACAAACATTCTGATCAAATTTCATAAATCTCATACTGAAATGTGGCCTTTGAAGTAACACAAGGATTTTATAAGGTTTGTCCCAGTGACCTACTTTTTGACCCAATGTGACTCAATTTCAGACTTGTCTGAAATATTGTTAGGACAAACATTCCAAGTTCTATGGTTATCAGACTGAAACTATGGCTTCTAGATTGCACACAAGGTTTTTCTATGATTTGTCCTAGTGACTTAATTAATTTTAAAACTTTCTTAACCCTTATATATTTTCAACTAATGAATTTAATTTCTGGAGCTTGGACCTCGATTCTCCATACTTGTGTGTATTGTACTCCTCATTCCTATCCAATGTTATTATGTGAGCTCAACCCCCACCCCATTCTTCTCTCATGGTCAAGGGGCATTTTTCAACAAATGTATGTTTGGGTTTGTTTTCTGATAGTCTATTCTTCTTCTTCTGTGCACAAATTACTTATCTGGAAAATGACAGCTCTAGACATTCTAGAAAGGATCATCACTGAACATGTCTAAATAAATTCCTAGAAGGAGACCACCTTGCTTGATTCACATGAGAAAGCTTACTGTTATTCGTGAATTTTATAAAACTAATTGTGTCATCCAAATTCCGGTAAAGAACTTCAATGATTTCTAATTGATGTCAAATGAGTGGGCCCTTTTGGTAATGGACTGTTTTGGAACCTGATCGTTTTGGTACCGGGCCGTTTTGGAAGTGGGCCGTTTTGACCCCCATCTTGTGTCTTACATCCTCTTTAAGTTTAACCAGGCTATGGATTATAGCACGTTATGACTGTGGGACGTTCAGACTTTTAAAGAAAACAAGGCACCTAATAAGTATTTAGAGTCGATAAGAATGAATTCATAGAATAGCCAGCAATAAATATCATCCAATGATTTTGATCATTTGTATCTTTTTCCAGCTTTGTTGACATTCAAGAAACGAGCACATGTACCGTCTGTATTAACACATTGATTGTTATTATTGTACTCGTTTTGACTGTATACCAAAATTTAATCGAACGTAACAAATCGGGGTCATTATCTCCCGCTAGATGGCATTCCACAAATACACATATATCTAATTTGGGCATTCTGGGTACAGAATCGGACTACTTTTCAAAACGGCAACCGTTACTTTGAATTTCAAAATAAAATAAACGTTTACTCAATAAAACGCTACCTGGTGCGATTCATTCAGCTATGATCAGCTTGCATGTACGGTTACCTATGCACCGGCCATTTATCAAAACAACCTTTACAAGCTTGGGTAATAGCTTCGGTACAAGCCCTACTTTTCCCTAGTATATGGGATCGGTGATGCGTCATAGCAGACAGGTCGAATCTTCGAAGAATATGATATGCGCAGACAACGAAAACGGGGTGGGGGCGTGACAACGTATATCCACGATATCACGAATGTTTGCGCGCATCCTACTGCGCATGTGTTTTTGTCATGGATAGTAAATCAAAAGTGCATCTATGTATTTTTCACATATATGGCAATACTACTGACGCCCTGAAACAAGTAGCACTTTCTACGGGTAGTATCAGTAAAGAGAAAAGATCGATCTGTGAACTGTCACCGTGATATAATTAAAATACTGTTGACACGGCGTTACACACCAAACAAGTAAAACAAAAGCAGGAAATTTAAAGCTGTTGTATTATAGCTGTTTCCACTTTGAAAATTATTATTGGAAAAGGAATAAATCGCTTCTAATATGCAATTTCTCCTTTTCTCACTATGTCTGCTAAGCTTTTATCCCATTTTTTTCCTTTTTCCTAAAAAATTAACTGCCATAGTGACCTTCATCCCTGTTTTTTGACGAAATAAGCACGTATAAGTGTCATTTTTATGTTATTGTTTAGAATCATAAATACTATAAGTTTGGAAATTTTAAGAAAAATCTGTCCGTTAGAAAGTATACACGTATTTATCAAAGATTAACCCTTAATTCGGTTAAATCATCTCCCTTTTTAACTCAATGGTCTGTATGTAACATGCATATTTGTAAATTTGCCATGATCAAAACCAGGCTTTTATATATTTTCTGTGCAAAACTAAATGAATTTTCTTTAAAATGATGTACGTTTGTATATTCTTCCGGTAATTTTCCTGTTTAACTGACTATTAAAGAAAAGCATGTTAAATCCAATATAATCTGAATTTTGGCGGTCCCTAGAAAGACCAAAAAAAAAAAACCTAATGACCGAAAAACGCCGGAAAACACCCAAAATTTAGCAAAATACATACCGAATGGGGGTGGGGGTCGAAAGGTGGATTATATGTTAAGTAGGAGACTTAGAGAAAGAAGTTTCCAACCTTTACTCCCCGAAAACCACTTTTATTCGCCGAAAATTATCATTGTTGCTACCCCATCTTTTTCCAATTTTATATCCAAAACCCATCGTAAAGCACACACACAAAAAAAAAAAAACCGCATATTAAATGGATAGATGGGTATTGTTTGGTTAGAGTTATCTGGTCATTAGGGTACGGGGTAGGATATTACCTTTTACTCGCCTAAAACCACCTAAATATGCCGGAAAACGCCATTGATGATACATCATCTGCTCTAGAAATCGTTTTGTCGAAACCCACTTTTATACGCCGAAAAACTCCATCCATTGATGATACATCTAGCTCTAGTGATCGTATCTCAGAAAAAAAAACTTTATGCAGGATTGTCCGCCACAAACAGCGTTAATTCTGAGTGGGGATGGCTAAATATGCCGGAAAACACCATCGATGATACCTCATCTGCTCTAGTAAACTTTCGCCGAAAACCACTTTAACTCTTTACCACACGACAAAATTATCCAAATTCAAAGCAATTGCAGTCCAGGACTGTGTGGTAAAGGTTTAATTTAATACGGCAGAAAACACCATGCACTGATGATACATCTACTTCTAGTGATCAGTGTGTGTGTGTGTGTGTGTGTGTGTGAGAGAGAGAGAGAAAGAGAGAGCTGTTCTTAATTTTACCATATTTCAGATATATAAAAAATAAGATACATATTTTATCTATCATTGACTCTGTGTTCAAATCTTTTTTGACATGCTGTGCCGCAAGGCCGACTTACGCCGAAAAACACTTTATGCCGAAAAATTGCATCCATTTTATCTTCGATCATGTGTAGTGGGTCTATCACCAATACACTCTTAACCCTCTAGATAACCTAAATACCTTTCCCGCATACCCCAAAGACAATATCAAAAGTCTATTATGCAAATTTTGGGTATTTTCCGGCTTTTTTTCTTTTTTTGCGTTTTTCGGCTTTTTCCGGCGTTTTTCGGCCATTTTGTGTTTATTCGGTCTTTCTTGGGACCCGAATTTCGGAACTGTATATGCCCTTTTTTATAGACAATTTCTCAGAAACGGACACGGTGACCCACATCTTTTTTTACTGTTATCTCCTAGAGACACGATTAGCTTTGTATGTGCAAAGTTTTAAAAAAATCTGTCCGTTAGAAAAAATTGTGATACACATCGTAAAGCATGTGTGAAAACACAATACTTATTGTACCTGTTTGGATACTAAGATATTTTTCCATTCCATCATTCGTGCCAGTAATTTTTAACGTCCCCTTGTACAAGCTTTTAGCACGTTTTAAATAATATGCGCATAGGTGATATTTATTTATTTACATGTATTTATCTATTTATTTATTTACCATTAAATTTATTTATGTATTTATTTACTATTACATTTATTTAGTTATTTATTTAGTTATTTAGAAAGCTACTACGATAAATCAAAGTTTCCTGGAAATTTTATCTAGATAAAATGAAAAGATAAAATTTCCAGGAAACTTTGATTTATTGCAATAGTTTTCTGAAATAATCATGATAATCATCTTGTATCTCGTAGCAGGTTAACGCCACTATACTAAAGTTATGTAAAACTTACGCAAATTTTGTTCGTAACTACCTTAGTAAAACGGGGCCATGTGAATAGTTATGAACTAGAGATGTACGTATACATGTATATCTACATGTAAAACCAATAGAAAAAAGGGAGAGACTAATAATTACGTAAACTTTTTCTGTTTGCTCTTGAAAGGTTTTTGACAAGTAATTTGTTGCAGTACCGAACGATCGTGTGAAGGAAATAATGAATGTTATTAATAAAGGTAACCAGTTATGTAAGTTTCAAATTGAATTCAGTATATGTAATATATCATGGCTATTGATTACGTATGTTTAGTTCATGTGAAGAACCTCCGTGCTTTATCCGGGCATTTAATGATGTATCATATTAATTATTGAATAATAATAGTATAACTAATGAACGAGAAATACTGAACTCGGGCTGAAAACACACTCGAACTGAATGGAAAAAAGAAAAACCCCATGGCGTATGAAGATTATTCCGTTGACAATATTGATTCCAACTATTGTTTAAAACCAAACAAAGCGATACACAATGAATTTTTTATGACGTCATTTCTGTACAACGCCCTCTGTATTTTTATTAGGAAAACTCTTATGGCGGCCGTGCAAGAAAATGATTGACGAAGGCCCAGGATCACTTTCAGGCGGACAAGGAAATCCGATGATGTCTGGAGGAGGAGTGATGGCACCCCGGCAACAACAGGATGATTCAAACCAACGGACACAATACTCAATGCCTGGCATCCTGCATTTTTTACAAACAGAATGGGCTCGATTCGAGATGGAGCGAAGTCAATGGGAAGTCGAAAGAGCGGAGCTCCAGGTTAAAAACAAAGCTTACCTATCAATCATGGAAATGCACATGAATCTATAGTTCTACCGGTTTCTGTCATTCAGAGCTTATGTATCACATTAAGTCGTATGTGTATGGGTTAAACGGACTAATTGATTTTATCAGTTCTGATGTGAAAGAATCTTAAAATTCAAGATGGCGGACAGCTGTCAAACTATTTTGTGGTTGTGTTACTAGGAGAGTTATGTGTTACATTGGCATTTGTAGAACTTTTTATGTACATGTATCTCTGCATGTGTTCAGGCGAAAGGTTAGCCAATAAATGTGTAGATCTATTTTGTTGAAATGACTACAAATCTTGGCAAAGCAATATTTCTGTGAGATCTTTCATTTGCCTTGAAATGGTTCTCATTGACATGACACTGTTCTATAAACCTTTATTTCACTCAGTGTTTTAGAACATAAATATTGTTGTGTTAGAGGATAGCTGTATGACTTGTCTACCAAAGGCAAAGTGATTGACTAAATAATAGGCCATCAGAGGCTGTCCAGCAATGTTTTTTTTCCTCTCTTTGCTTTCAGATATGAACATTGTCTCAAAATACATTGTGATTGCTTCAAGACTCAAGAGGCATCATTAACTCAAAATTTTCTCTGGGGAAATGTTCCAAGCACCCTTAATGAAGAAGGAGCACAATTGTGTCCCCTTGCCTCATCACCTTCCCCCACTACTCTCTGGCTTGAGGCATTCTGTGGCCATACTACTTTTCAGAAGCTTCAGAAGCAGGAGATGGCCCTGAGTTGTGGTTCTATTGAGTAAAAGATTTAATATGTAAATGATCACTGTTACCAAAGTCCACTTAAGGTTGATATGACTGAAAAGTTTTAATAACCATCCAAGTATTCATAATGGACACTGATCAATATAGTTCGTGCAATCATGTATATATGTACGTGATTCACGTTTAAAGTAAAAATATCAGGTACGTTCAGTTCCTCCAATACGTACTGAAACGTATAAAAAACTTGCGTAAAAGAAAATCTAAAAAGTCAAATTTAAGAAATTTCCTGCAGCGAAACATTTACAATTACTTCTCTTGGGCAGGTTTTCCAAATCCAAAAATATAATGGCTGCTATCCGTCCTAATACGACATATAACAGGCACCAGTTTGCTGGACAGGAACTTTTCTTAATTATTTCCCTTGAAATTGCATTGTATCCAAAATGTTGCGGATGGCCAAAGTGCCATTTTTAGTAAAGGTGTATGATTAATGTTATCTTCTGTCTTTGGATTTTGCAATAAACATCGAACCTTCTGTGGAATCGGGCATTGTAAGAAAAGGTTAATCTTACTATTCCAAGCATATTTTCCTTTTCCCCCCAGTGTTATCAAAAGCAAAAAATCTTTTATCTTTGAAAACTTGTATCTGTATATTGTTTGAAAACATTTCAACCATCAGCAAGCTGTCATTGACATACTAAAGAGTGATAATGTTGTTTAGATTTGAACCCCTATATTTGTTTGTGTACCCCCAACTTCTGTTACCATTACATGCAAAAACCTCCAGCTGGTAAAAGCACATCACATACTGTTAGTATCTTCCCCTACTTATATTTTTCAGCATGTACAAGAAATGTAGATATTCTTTATTTTCTCTGGTAATAAACGTAAGATCAATCGTTGGCAGAGAGATAATGGATATATTATACTCAAAATGATTTTTATAGTCATTAGCTAAATATTGCTTTGTGTTTCAGGCCAGAATTGCATTTTTACAAGGTGAAAGAAAGGGTCAAGAAAATCTCAAGCAAGACCTTGTTAGAAGAATAAAGATGCTGGAGTTTGCTTTGAAACAAGAGAGGTATCAAGTTATGTAATGATGTCTACGTTTTGAAGTTAATAGAATCTTATTCTTAATGAATTTATACATTTTTCAGTTTGTACATTGCTTGTAACCCTTACTTTTAAACTTCTGAACAAGAAATCTATATAGCTTAGTTAAAAAACAGGGTTTTTTTTAGCAAGAGCATATGGCACGGCCTGGTTTCCAGGTTTGAATGTGTGGTGTCTGTGGTCGTGAGGTAGAGCGTCGGCCTCATAACCAAAAGGTCCTGAGTTTGATACCCGGGAGCGGGTGTCAACTTTGGGATTTTTCATAGGCCCACACATTCGGCACGAGTACTGGTGTAGTTCCCAGGAAGCAGAATCGAGAGAGATTAGTATAAGTTGTAAGAACTTGTTTCTCAATCGATGTAAAATAAATATGTTTAAATTAAACTAGATATTTTAGAGGTACTCTGAGCAAACCTTGTACAAGACTGACTTGCCATTCATTTATTAACCATATTCCATCTGACCATGTCAGTCATGGAGTAGCTTTTTTTGGGTAACAACGTTAAAAGTGAATTTTAAATGTATTCCATTTTCACATTCCACATTATGCCAGCGCTTAGTTAGGCTCTGACTTATTCTTTTAACATTGGTGGTTTGATAACTCCTGTTATACCTTTGAGTCATGTTGAAATTTCAAATTTCCTCAAAAAAACAGTTGTTGTCAAAAGTTAGAGGTGTGTCCAGAATCTGTTGTGTGGTCGTCAACATACCTTGTGTGGACTCTAGAGGCCATATTTTCAGTCTGATACTCATGAAACATGGTAAGAATGTCTTGATAAAATCTTGGACAAGTTTGAAATTAGGTCATGTC
Source organism: Hippopus hippopus (assembly GCA_946811185.2). Taxonomy (NCBI): domain Eukaryota; kingdom Metazoa; phylum Mollusca; class Bivalvia; order Cardiida; family Cardiidae; genus Hippopus; species Hippopus hippopus. The sequence goes on from OX328097.1 coordinate 37,133,574, forward strand.
TGCTAAAAATGTAGGTCACAGGAACCAATCTTAGGAAATCTTTGTGTGCACTCTATAGGCCACGGAGTGCTCAAGGCGAGCTTTTGTGATCTTGCTGTGTCCGGCGTCTGTCGTGCGGTCTTCAACATTTACTTTGTGTGCACTACAGAGGCCATATTTTCCGTCAGATACACATGAAACTACAGTGCGTGGCCATCATAAAGTACGCAACGTCAGAGTTAACTATTTGAAAAAATTAATGTCTTGCAATTCGTGTTTATTTTCTTGTTATCTGTCACCCTTCAACAGAGAATAAAACGTTTTATAGTAAAATCTAACCTTACTTCAAATAGATTTTCCAATAATTTTGATGATGTCAGATCATGATGTCATGTTTGATGTCATCTAAAATATGTTTGCCAGAGATCATGATTTGACACCCGAACATAAACAAACAATCGTAAATCTGAGTGAAAACGGATTTAGTTCTTGAAAATTAGCAAAGTTAATTGGGAAAAGCTGTAATACAATACAGAAATTTTTGAAACAATTTCGGGAGCATGGAAATACCGAAAATCTTGAGCGAACTGGAAGGAAACGAAAAACAGACAAAAGAGACGATCGTGTGCTATTCCGTTCTATAAAAAAGAACCAAAGACAAACTTTGGCGGATCTTACGACTGCTTTTAAGGATGCATTAGAGAACAACAGGGTTTCTTCTCGTACCGTTTGCCGTCGGCTGATAGAGGAAGGAAACCATAGATGTAAAGTGACTAAAACAACGACAATTTGAAGAAAAACAGAAATGAACGACTTGCTTGGTGTAGGGCAAAGCTAAAGTGGACTGTCAATGAAGATTGGTGTAAAGTTACCTTTTCAGACAAGACTAAAATTTTTTTAGGTAAAGACAGGAAGGTTTATGTTTGGAGAAAGCCCGATGAAAAGTACAGACCCGAGTGTGTCGGTCAATAATCTGACCATTCCCCACGTGCTGGAATTTCGGCGATGTTTTGGGGATGCATAACTATTAATGGTTTACCCGAAGTTGATGGAAATATTGACTTCTCAGTTTATATACGTGTGTGAAAAGACAACTTTTGGCCAGTTATTTCAAAGTATTTTGCGGAAAAAGCATGGATTTTGCAAGAAGACAACTGCCCCGTACATAGATCTAAGCGGACTAATATTTGGAAAGAAAGAAACAATATTCCTTCGTTAACTTGGCCAAGTCAGTCACCAGACATCAATATTATAGAAAACTTGTGGAGAAAAATAAAGTGTTCACTTGAAAAGCGATTAGACAAGATTACAAACAGGGCTGATCTCATACGTGTAGTGAAAGATATTTGGAGTAACATTGATTCTACATATGTACTGTCCCTGTACGAGTCAATACCAAAACGTATCCGAGCTGTTGTGAAGTACAGGGGATCAGTAACAAAATACTGAAAGGTAGGAGCATTATAATGCATGCATATTTATGATGCTACACCATCTAGAACCGTAAACAGGCTTATGAGTTAACAACGTAATAGGTTTGACGTTGCGTACTTTGTTATGGCCACGCACTGTAGGTCAGAATCTTTGTCTTGATAAAATCTTGGACATGTTGGAAATTGGACCATGTCGGGTTCAAAACGTAGGTTACAGGGCCAAATCTTAGAAAGACCTCGTGTGCACATCTAGAAGCCACATTTTCAGCCAGATACTCACGAAACTAAGTTAGACTGTCTATTTTGATAAAATCTCGGACAAGTTTGAAATTGACCATACTGCAAAAGCGAGTTTGGCATGCCCACCTTAGTAACATGGTATTTTGGTTGCTATGCCCGACAAACAAACCAGAAAATGGCATTGAATACATAGGAAAAGAAAGTTTATTGCAGTTACAAACTAGCTGGTATTTTGGTCTAATTTAAGCACCCCAAGTTTTTTTCCCAACTTTCTTATCAATTGGAACTAAATCGGCAATGTAACAAGAGAAAATACTTTGAATAATATTATGTTTATGAGAAATCGAAAAATTAAACATAGGTCTAGCGCAGATATGTTGGTAATTCCATGTTCTGTCACAGCATTTGAAATTAAAATACATTGCTTGCTGTTAGCAACATATATAATTCATAAAAGGGGAAAGGAGCAGAAGTTTTTAAGACATTTTGTCAGTATGACATGTCAATATGATCGTAAACAATATAAGAAAGGATTTACAATTTAACCCTTTTCTACACCAGTCAGTGCTTTAACGACCTTAAAGGAGGAGACTTTTGAAATTTTCCTCCTTTTTCTTAGATGTTTTCTACTCTTTCAAAGACAAATCTCATCGTTGGAGCAATGTTTAATTTGTCAACTACAAAGGTTTTCAAAATAGAGGGATCTAATGTTTGTTGTCTTACAAAGTTACGTAACGCCTCTAATACCTGTTTCAGTGAAAATCAGTAAATTTTCTCATAAGTGATCAATAAAATGGTTTGCCATATTTTAACAGATGCATCATGAAAACTTTTTTTATTGGGGGGTATATTTGGTCACTTGAAGTGATTTTAAGGATTATGTTGATATAGAATGGACGTGCATTTATCAATCATGAGACAATTGTGAGGAAAACAAACAATTATTCTAACCAGGTGAAAGTGCTATTAACAGTCATATGTAATCGTCTCAGTGAAACAGGAATAAAATATGGATGCTCCCTAAAATATGAATGCTTCCTAAAGTATTACAACAAGAATCATAGGATGATGTTCACGATGTCAACTTATTTATGAAACAGGATGACAAGTGGCTGTCAATAAAATTTACTATTTCCTGTTGCTTCTTTCATTTGAATGATTACCACTGTCTACAAATTATGGTTTTGAATTTGAAAGATGTTTGTTCAGTCAGATTTTATTAAAGGTAGTTTAACAATATACTTTTGACATAATCATTATACCCCTGCTAAACGAATGTTTTCGGGGGTATACTGGAATCAGTCTGTCTGTCCGTTTGTCTGTCTGTCTGTCTATCTGTGTGTCCGTCTGTGTACAAATAATTGCCTGTTTCTGTCAAAGGGCTGGCGGGGGTATTAAGTCACATTCAGTGACAGCTCTAGTTCTTTCTGTTGTGAAAGCTTTTGAAAAATCTGCTTTTCTGTTGTTTGGTAGAGTGGCTAGTTTTTTGGAATCCTGGTTTATTCTTCTAGGAATTCTTCTTTGAAAGGAGGTTACTAGCATTTTCTTTTTCCCCACAGTGTTTACAAAAGCCTTCTCCCAGAGGGTTGTTTAAACTCTGAATTGTGTTATAAAGAGTTCCAAAGGTAAAAGCATTGTGGGAAAAGGAGAAAATGCTGGTTACCAGCATTTTCTACTTTCACCACAATGTTTTAAAGAGTCTTGTTCTTCAAGGTTGTTTAAATTGAAGACTCTGTGGTAAAGGATTAAAGTGATGATGGATTCCATTTCTTAGTTTGTTTATTAGATCTCAGTATTTATGTACTCAATATTTCAGGGCGAAATATCACAAATTAAAGTATGGCTCAGAAATGAATCCTGAAGAGTTGAAACCCCCACAGTTTGAAAAGAAGCTAGAAGGTTTGATATACTAGTATTTCTGTTAAAAATATTTTTGATTTGATAAGCTTATACATTTAGTTATTAGCACAAATGAAATTCTTAACAGTTTATCATCATGCAAAGCTAAACATTGTCTTTGCCATGGGGGGGGGAGTAATCACTGGCTACAACATTTTGGGCATAGAACTTTATACAGGAATGGATGGTAAATAACACTATGCTATCAAGACATGACTGAAATATTGTTGGTAAAAGCATTTAATACCAAACAAACACTTTGACTTTTATGCGGTGATCACATAGGAAAATGAATTAATGAATGTTGTAATCTTACTCATTTTTTTAGGATGCATCATGTCATGGCCCGTGTCCATCATGTGTGAGTGCATGCGTGTGTTAACTTTAATCTCAAACATCTTCTTTTCTGAATTCAGTTTTGATGAACTTTCACAGAAATGATTCTCCCATAGGCCCATAGCCCTCTTCAGAATTTCGTCAGAGAATTTGATTCCAATGAAAACTCTTGTTGCTATGGCAACAAAATTAGAAAATACTGAAAATCTTTAAAAATCTTCTAGTTGAAGGCCTAGGGCTTCCAAATTTGGTATGTAACTTCATCTAGTGGACCTGTACCAGATTTCTTCAGATTGTAGCTCTGGGGTCAAAATTGGCCCCTCTTGAGGGAGGGGTGGGGTCACAAGTTTGATATGGGCCTAAATAGTGAAAACTTAAAAAATCTTCCTGTTCCTATACATAAGGGATAGGGCTACCAAATTTAGCATTTATCTTTATCTAGGGACCCCTACTAAGGTTGTTCAAATTTTAACCCTTGGGTCAATATTGGCCTCTAGCCTGGGGTCATAAGTTTTACATGGGCTTATATTGTGAAAACTTAAAAAATCTTTTTGTTCTTTTAAAACCGTAAGACCTAGGGCAACTAAATTTGGCATGCAGCTTCATCAAGTAGACCTCTGCCAAGTTGAACTGAAAACTCAAAGAATCTTATGGTTCATAAGGATAAGATCTAGATTTATCAAACCTGCATGTAGCCTCATCTAGTTGGCTTGTTACAAGATTAAGTATAGTGCTGGGGTAAGCCATTGGGGGGGGGGGTTGTTATAAAGGCTTACTACGGTGAGAACTCAAGAATATCTTCTGGAAGTACATGAAGTCAATGACTAAAGCCCATACATATATAGGAGGTGAATAAACAAGAAGGATTGAATTGATGATAACTTTAAAAAATTTAAATTAATTTATTCAATAATTATCTCCAGCAGACAACTTCTTCTTGTCCTGCAAGGCTGCAACAGACCATTTTTAAAAAATATTGTGGGAATATATTTATGTATTAAATCTAGGTTGATGTTGTATAACCCTTTACCAAACGATCCAGAGTTTTAATGACTCTGAGGAAGAAAGCTTCTGAAAACATTTTGGGAGGAGAAATTGCTTGTAACAAGCAGTTTCTTCTTTTCCCACAATGTTTTCTACCCTATCAGTAAACATCAGCTCATTTTGTACCAGTGTCAGATTTGTTATCTGCAGACGCTTTAAATCTGGAAGAGTCTAAAAATTAGCTGTTAAGAAAGGGTTATCTGTGAATTTTTAGGATGTGTATTCCCACATTTAATTACATTGAGGCATTAGTTTAACTCTTTAGCACACAATCCTGAGTTTTAATGACCTTGAGGATGAAGGCTTTTGAATCATTGTTGCAAACCAGCACTCTTCATTTCCCCCAAGCCAGGCCAGGTAGCTCAGTGTTAGTGTATCTGACTTGTGACCTGGTGGTTTTGGGTTTGATACCTGGTTGCGGCAAACTAACTTTCTTTTTTGTGTCTCCCCTCTGATGCATGTGAGAAAAGTAGTCAGCGGCTTGGAATGAAATTTGTGTCAGTATTGGTGTAAAAAGCCAGGAAACACATGCATAGGTGCACAGACCACCATATGTCCCAAGCTGTTAAAGTGGTGTTAAACTCCAATATGAACAAGCGATAAATCCTTTCCCACAATGTTTTCTACCTTTTTAAAGCAAATCCCAAAATTTGGTCCAAAATTGACATCTACCAATGCTTTGAATTTGGACAAGTCTAAAATTTTGTTGTATGGTAAAGAGACAATAGTTCTTTGATCAAAGTGTAAAGAAGTTTCTATTAAATACATGCGAATGCCTCTGTTTCAGATGAAGTAATTGACACAAACCCAGTCGCCACAGCCTCATCAAGTAACTCAACATGGAGACAGGGACGACAATTACTTAGGCAGTAAGTATAAACTGCACACTATAATGACAATTTCTGAGGCAGTAACTGTAGAGTACAACTATGATGATGATTATCAGCATTTTTTTTTGTCTGCAATGTATGTAGAAGAATAATCATAAACTTTGAGAAAAGATAGTATAGACAATACCAAACAGATACCTCACAGCAAAATAGCAGTCTCTTCAGCTTGACCTGTTTGTGTTCATCCCTAAAGTGCAAAATTAAAGTAATCAGTATTTCAGAGTTCTGCCGAGGACGCGCCATTGCGGGATCGGCACTAAAAAATTACAGACGGCGCATTAAAATTATGTCTAATGGGCCAACTGGCACGTAAAAAATACGCAGCGTCAGCCGTAGGTCCGAAAAATATATGGGGCGAATCAACTGGTATAAAGTGGTTCCCGCTTTATCTGTTTAGTTATCGGAATTCAGAAAGACGCTTGGAACAAAGTTGTTGTTCGTATCAGCCATTTTCATTGGATAAACTTCCTCAGCGACAAGGTATTTCCCTAATTTTGACCAATAGATATCTTTGTCGCAACTATATGGAATGCGTTTTCGAGTTCGTTCTGCATCAGATGATTGCAGTCTTCGTGATGGCTGAAAAGAAGCCGATGAAAAAAACTAGATCCATACTCAGTTATTTTGACCAATCTGGGTCAGAAAAGGCCAAAACAGATACTCGGCTTGAGCCTACCGATCGGCCGAATACAGACTCGGAACACCCAGAAACCTCAACAGATGATGATAAGTCCCACCCCAGGCAAAAAGTTTGTTGTATGAAAAACGTTTTCAAAATAAATGGCTCTCGGATTTTCCCAGGTTGCTGTATGACTCTGAAAAAATACATGACTTGTTCATTGTGTATAAGACACAGAAAAAGCACAACTTTCTCACAGACCCTAATAAAAACTTCAGAACTAGCACATTAACGATACTGTAGTTCCGATCATAAAGCTGCAGTCCTTGCAGATTCGATGACTGGTGATCTCCAGAAGAGCGTTAAACATATTTTTGATGAGTAAGAGAGTAGTGTCTTGTCAGCTTTGAAGGCTGTATTTTGGATAACCAAAGAAGATATTTCAATAACAAAATATGACAGTCTTTTGAATTTGTTGGAAAATCTTGATTGTCCTAATATTTCTGCACTTAAATGTGGTAAAACTGTTTCCTATTCCTCTGATAAGTCTACTACTGAATTGATGGAGGCACTGGCTTAAGTTGCAAGAAAGTCAGTGGACATCTGCTTGGAAAAAATCTCCATTGTATGTCTCATTCTATGTCTGATTGACTGAATTGGCCCCATGTAGCATTAAGATGGCCCCACTTTTTAAGCTTTGGTGGGCCAGTGGCCCCTATAGCTCAAAACCTTGGCAGAACACTATTTGTTTGGCTAGAAAATGCTCCTAAATTATATACAATTTTGAGGCTGTTTTGTTGGTGTAACTTTCAAAGTATTGACTGTACAAATCTAAGTCGTACATAGTCTGAACTGTTTTTTACCTCACAGAGAAAATTAAACTAGAGCTGTGCTCAGTAATCTATGTCTTGATTTTGAAAAGTAGTGTTACTGTATGTTTATTTATCTTGCAGATATTTACAAGAAATAGGTTACACTGATACAATAATAGATGTCCGCTCTGCAAGAGTCCGCTCTTTACTTGGATTACAGCCACGGTCTGATAATGGTGCAGATGGTGCGCAGCCTGCCCTTGTCAATGGAGAAGATGGTATGAGACATCCAGGGGATCAAGGGAAAGCAAGGTAGATTGTATTTCTTTCAAGATTTAAAATGACTTATATTGTTAAGAAAGGTCTTGTGTGGGATACATCTCATAAGATATGGAGAATTACCTTGTTAATTAAGAAGACTTCCCAGTTCTTAAGAATGCCTTCCTTGCAATATCAGAACTCTTTACCATCTATAAAAAAAGTTTAGACTCATCCTTATTAAGGTTAAAAAACAATGGGAAGAGAAAACAAGAAATATCTTCAAAAATGATAGACGGCGTAAGAGGAACTGGAAAATAAAAATCTGAACTTTTTTTGGTAGCTCAAAATGATGAAAATCTTTGAAAAAAATAACCATGACAGCAATTGCCTTTGTTCCTAATTGATACAGGGTCAAACAAGATAGGTGTCAAACTCTTAGTTACTAAAGCTCAGATTTTTAGGGTGTAAGATCTCATTTTCCTAAAACTAATTGAAACACACTTATTTTGAGCTCCTATTAATTCTGTTGCTTTAAAAAAATGAATTTCTGTATCTTTGTATACTATTGTGTTAACAAGCTTATAATTTAAAAGTGCAATCTGGAAATGCATGCAACACACTACAGACTAACAAGCTTTGTCATGAAAGATGGGCACAAATGCATTGTAGCAGTGACTTCTCAATATAAATATACTTGCAGAAAATCCCTGCTTTTTAACTCACCTGAGCACGAAGTCGTCAAGGTAAGCTTTTGGGATCATGCCGTGTCGTCGTCCATCGTGAATCATCTGTCATCCGGTCGTCAACAATTACCTTGTGTGCACTCTGGAGGCCTAATTTTCAATCAGATACTGATGAAAATTGGTCAGAGTGTTTGTCTTGCTTATATCTCTGATGAGTTCAAAATTGGGTCGTGACTAGTTAAAAAGTAGGTCACCAGGCCAAATCTTAGAAAAACCTTGTGTGCACTCTAGAGGCTATATTTATATTTTCAGCCCTATACTCATGAAAATTGGTCAGAGTATTTGTGTTGATAATGTCTCGTACAGCTTTGAAATTTGGTCTTGTTGGGTCAAAAAGTGGGTCACCAGGCCAAATCTTGGAAAAACCGTGTGTGCACTCTGGAGGTCTAATTTTCAATCAGATACTGATGAAAATTGGTCAGAGTGTTTGTCTTGCTTATATCTCTGATGAGTTCAAAATTGGGTCATGTCTAGTTAAAAAGTAGGTCACCAGGCCAAATCTTAGAAAAACCTTGTATGCACTCTAGAGGCTATATTTATATTTTCAGCCCTATACTCATGAAAATTGGTCAGAGTATTTGTGTTGATAATGTCTCGTACAGCTTTGAAATTTGGTCTTGTTGGGTCAAAAAGTGGGTCACCAGGCCAAATCTTGGAAAAACCGTGTGTGCACTCTGGAGGCCACATTTTCAGCCTGATACTCTCGAAATGTAGTCAAACTGTTTGCCTTGATAAATGGGTCACATCAGGTTAAAAAGTAGGTCACTGAGCCAAATCTTAGGAAAACCTTGTGTGCACTCTACATGCCACATTTTCAGTCTGATATGCATTAAACTTGGTCAGAATGTTTATCTTAGTGATATCTCAGACAGTTGAAATGTTTATCTTAACAATATCTCAGACAATTGAAAAGTTTGGTCACATTGGTTCAAAAAGTAGGTCACTGGGTCTTGTCCTAGAAAAACCTTTTGTGCATTCGAGAGACCACATTTTCAGCTCAATGCTCATGAAACTTGGTAAGAAAGTTTGTCTTGATGATATCTCGGACAAGTTTGTAATTGGATCACATTGAGGCAAAAAGTAGATCACTGGAACAAAGCTTTGAAAAAGCTTGTGTGCACTCTGGAGGCCATATTCAGATGTCACTAGGACAAATCTAAAAAAAAAAACGTGTACACTCAGGAGGCCAAATTTTCCATCACATTCTCTTGAAACTTAGAAAGTTTGTTTTGATGATTTCTCATTCAATTTTAAGATTGGGTCATGTCAGGTCAAAAAGTAGGTCACTGGGACAAAAGGTAGGGAAACCTTGTGCATACTCTAAAAGGCCACTTGCACAGCCTGATACTTATGACACTTGGTCAGATTGTTTGTCCTGATGATATTTAGTGAGAGTTAAAAAAAGAAAAGGGTCATGTCAGGTCAAAAACTAGGTCACAGGGTCAAAACTTAGAAAACAATGTATGCATTGTAGAAGCCTTTTTTTTTTCAGCTGGATACTTATGAAAATTGGTCAGAATGTTTGTCTTGATGATAAATGAGACAAGTTAAAAAATTAGGCCATGTCGGGTCAAAAAGTAGGTCACTGAAACAAATCTTAGAAAAACCTCATGTTAATGCTAGAGTCAACATTTTCAGTCAGATACTCATAAAACATGGTCAGAATGTTTGTCTTGATGGTGTCCCTATAGGTTTTAAAATAAGTCAAATTGGTCTTAAAGTAGGTCACTGACATTAATTTTATGTGTTTTACATCATCACAAGCAGGATCTCTTCAGCTTTATCAATCCTAGATGACTTAACTCGGGTGAGCACTTTAGTTGAGCACTTTAGGGCCAAGGCCCTCTTGTTACCTATACCAGCCAGCAGAGCTTATGTCATGGTGTGGTTTTTGTCTGCCTGTCAGGCTGTCTGTGTCCATCTGTATGTTAGTCTTAATCTAATGTACACAATGATTAGTCTGTATCTTATGTATACAATGAAGACCACATTTGTGGTTGGTTTTCATGAAACTTGCAGGACTTCTTTATATCATCAATAGCTTGAACCCTGTTGATTTTGAAAAAAAAAATCTGACAATTAGTAAAGGGATAAGTAGCCATTTAAAGTTGAAAATTTACATTTCTTGAGTACACAATGAAGTCTGCATTTGTGGCTGGATTTTCGTGAAACTTGCACAGTTTTTTTTTTGTATCATAAATAACTTGAATCCTATTAATTTTGAATACAGGAATTGAACCCATTCAAAATGAAGAAATCCAGCTATCAGTTTAGGAGAAGCAGCCATTTGATAACTTAGTCTTGTTTACTCAGCTAAGTCCACATTATTGGTTCCATTTCTTTGAAACTTGCAGGGATTGTGTAATACAATGAGTACTACAACCCTATCAAATATGGCTGGATTCCAAACAATTAGTTTTGAGATACTGTGCTTTGATTATTTTACTATTTCTTCTATTCACCATGCCTATTTTTATGCAGTTCAAGCCCAGTTGCAACAACTGCCCCTCACCCCCATTTGTGTGTGTGCATTTGTCTTTTTCCTATTTGCATTATGAATTCATGATGTATGCAAGAAAAGTAGCAAAATCACTGCCAGTCAAGCGATTCAGGCCCACTAGTTTTGTATTTAGTGGTGAACATGCTAAATGAAAGATAAGGGCAAAACCATTTTGACACTAGTAGGTTACTCATTGGCATCCTCTCTCTCTCTCTCCCTTTGCTCCCTCCCCCTCTCTCTCTCTCATTAACATATAGATGATTATTAGAAAAATTATATTTGAGCCATGCTCTGTGAAAAGGGGGTTTAATGCCTAAGTATCAACCAAGGTCAAACCTGGGTCAAAACATCTTGCTAGCCGTCAACTATCTGCATGTCAAAGTACCAGTCTGCCTCATCACTGAGTCCTTTGTGAGACAAAACAGATTTTATGAGACAAATTACGTGGTGTAATGCTTCACAGAGATGCAATAAACCCCCTTTTCCCAGAGCATTGCTCATATATCAATGGTAGTATGCTTGAAATATGGACAGTACTTATAGCTCATAAAACTTGAAACATTTGCATGGAAAAGTTTTTGAAGCTTAGTTATCTGTGACAAATGATATTCAAATCCAGCATGTACTCACTGTTATCTGTCATTGCATAGCTCTCTCTTTTTGCATGAAAGATGCTAGCTTTCTGTCTTCTCTCTTCCAAACAGAGTCTCAGGAAAGATGCCTCAATCTTTAGTGGATGGGGCACTCTTGGACACAGAAGAGGCTGTTCTTAACACCTTTGATTTCCTCTCAAACAATGAGGTTGTTGATGATGATGATGAAAACTTGAGGTACGATAAGTATCAATGTTTGTTGTGTTGATGAGTATATGAAACTAGAATGTTCGTTATTTCTTTGGGGTTTAAGTGTGAAATTTAAGTTTTGAGATCATGCTACAAAGCCATTACTTACTTTTTGTCATTGTACTATTAGGATATCAAGGTCTGAAGCGTGTCTTTTAAAATTGAAGTTATTAGTATGTGACTAATAGTTATTAGTTGTTTATTAAATGATGCCCCATGAAAAAAATGTGGATGAAAGAAAACAAAGACATGTTAAAAATTTCATTGTATATTACGCCCAAATATTTGACTCATTCTTGCTAAGAATTCAGCACTTAATTTACAAACTGTAATTCTTTGTTAAAACTTGTGGTGATAGTACTGATATGAATGGTCTCATTGAAACAGTTCTTAACAGTATTCACCATAAATTTTTATATGATTAATTAATACTTTCACAATTTTATAAATGTCTCTCATCTAACCTGTTGTTATTTGTCTGGCATGGTTACTATTATTCTACTATTAATGCATCTATAAGACCCATTTTCCAATAGAGTAGTCCTTCCCCTACAGACTTCTCTTTTGTTTAATACCTAATTACACTGGTAGTCAATTATCTCTCTATGCTTCTTTGTTTTGCACCATTTTTGTGGGGAAAAAAAATGAAAATCCTCAAAGGACTTTTACTGTTTGGTTAGTTACAGCAATGTCCATGAAAAACAAGAATATGTGAGCCATACCATTAGAGGTGAGAGAGGCACAGAAAATTCATAATGAACAAATTATGTACCTGTGGAAAAGCAGCAAAGTGATTTGAAGGGGAATTTTCCAACTTTGTTTCAGACTGGCAACAGTCTGACTGAAGGTACCTGGAAGCTCAGGGTCAGCCTTCTGTTGATACAGCCAGACTGATATTTCATGGATGTAGCTATGCCTGACTTCCTCCTTGGAAATGCCTTAGTTGATAGTGTTGAGGTATTACAGTAATTGAAGTTGAAATTATGACATACAAACTAAACTTTCTATGCGTTCAATCCTACCTGACTACATAACTCCAGACTTTCCAAGATTCAATTTTTGTCAACAAATATGACTCAAATGAAGGGAATTGTCTTTGAGAAGGTAGAAAATGTAGGAAAAGGAGAAAATGGTGGTTACCAGCATCTTCTTCTTTTCCCACATTGCTTACAAAAGTCTACTTTCTCAGGGTCATTAAAACACAAACATGTTTTGTAAATGGTTCAGGCTGTTGTTTTTTTTAATTGTAAAGTGATGAGAATGAAGATGGAGATGGGATTTCTGCTGATGATGAAGCAGATGAGAAAATGGAAACATCACGTGCCAAAATTAAGGTGGGTGTTTCCCTCTTTAAAGTTGTGTGTACAAATAGATTTTACTAGAATAAGTAACAGTTCACTATAGCAAGTATATAGATGTCTCAATCTCTTTAACTGGTGATTATTGAGAAAATTTAGTGAAATACAGTAAAGAGGACGATTTGAACATGATCTTTTTTGATTGGGTAATATTGTAAATCATGTTTTTTAAATCCTTGTATATGAATAGTGAACTATTTATTTGTTTTTGGATAAGTGATGATATGCATAAAGAGAAATTCTTTTTTGCATCTTAGCCTGATTTCATAAGGAAATCTACAAAGCTTTGTGAAAAAGGGGTTACTGTGCAAATCCAATCATACCCAGACAAGCTATTGTAACTTACCCCAAAATATTTTGGCTGCAGACTGCTGGAATAGAAAGCATGGCTGGGGAGGAGGATGCAGAGGCAGAGGAAGTACTGGCAGAGTTTGATTTCCTTGTGTCTGAAACTGGGGAGGGAGCTGGTGAAGCTACAAGTCATGGAGATGCAACAGAATGGGGTATGTATACCATACTATTGTCTCGTTAAATCACTCAGTCTCACAGACTTTCTACTAAAAGTGCAGGATACTTACCAGGTGCAAGTAAGAAAACCAGCTTTGTATTGCAAGTACACTTCGGATTTTTTATCTGTTAGATTCTGTTCCTACAGGTAATACTTGATTTTAATCAGTAATTTGTAAATCAATATAGGAGCAGTCATAGTCAGTGTTTAATTAGTGGTCAGTAGATAATATATGAGGCTGAGATGATTTTCTAAGTGGACTGGTGAGAGTTCTATCAGTGTTTTATAGTTAGTTTTATCACCATAGTTGTAGAAAAGTTTGATGTCAAATAATTTTATAGAGGTAATTTGGGTTGAATTTTATCACTTACTATTGTGGAATGATACAAGAAGGAAACAAAGTATACATTGACAGGATTTTGTGAAAATGTGGTCTAAGACTGGATCTTGTACACCCTTGAGTTTGTATGGAAAGAACCAAAGACTTTTTTTGAGACATAATTTTTGAAAGCAGGGCACCAAATTGAAGATATTTGTTTGAATTTTGTTATTGGTTGATAGTTGAATACCAACACTACGTTTAAGTATGGCTGCAAACTTTTTATTAATGTGTACAGTTCCTGTTCTCTGAACTCACAATTTAAAAAAAATGTATGAACCTGAATGAGATACCTGCAACAGAAATCGCAACATTCTTACAACATCTAAATAGCATTTTGCTAATATCAAAAGTATATTTAGATATAGCTTGATAGTATTTTAATCACAAAGGAATGTTTTATGTTGAATGGAATGAGGGCAATGTTCTGCACTAGTAATTGAAGGACTTTATAGAAGACAAAAACAAACCAAAGTTCAGATATAAGGGTATTTCTTTCAGTTTCTTAATCCAAGCTGAAGGAGGTTCTTGTCATTCTATCTCGTGATAAGGCGAATCTAAGAAACTTAAATGATCATATTCTCATTGAAAAAAAATTTGAAAAGAAATGTTTGGCATCTGTACCAGTGCTCTTATGACAAAACCAGTGCAGTAATCTTGCCTAACATCTTTTCGTTGCACTGACATAAATTATATATAATCAGTTTCTTGACTGTGAAAGACCTATTACCGTACAGACTTTTCTGAGACATGCTAAACATGGTATAATTAAGACAGAAAATGATTTTAAAGAAAGGACTTTTTCTACAAAAGAGTTGGAAAACAACGTAGGGAACGGAGAAACTGCTTGTAAGAAGAAGTTGCTTCTTTTCAGAAGCTGTTTTTGAATACTATAAAGATTCTTGAAGATATGATTTGTGCTGTAATGTGACAATGATATTAAAAGTATATCTGTGCATTCCAAAAGGGTTAGAAATAGATACAGTGTTACTTCTTGTTCATTTTCTTTTAACTTGACATACCTGAAGACAGGTCTTACCTGAACTACAAGGAACCATGGACTTTCATTATAAATGTTGTTAAACAGTTGATATAAGAATGCAAAAGCACATCTTGCTTTTGTGGGATTAGATCAGGATAAGACTGCATAGTATGTGTAGTCTAAACCTGGCTTTAACTGGCAGTAAGATATGCTTCTTCTATTCCATGTTTTCTAAACTAAGTAGATTGCAAAAATGATTTTTGTCGTAGAATTTAAAAGTTATTGTTTCCTTTTGTTGTT
This sequence comes from Hippopus hippopus, assembly GCA_946811185.2. NCBI lineage: Eukaryota > Metazoa > Mollusca > Bivalvia > Cardiida > Cardiidae > Hippopus > Hippopus hippopus. The sequence continues at coordinate 37,148,699 of OX328097.1, forward strand.
ATTTGTGAATTTTAGAGAATTCTCACATCTAGTTTTGTTGTAAATCATACTGTTATGTATAGTCCTAACCCATTATCCTCATGATTTCATTTGAGTATGAGACAGGTTTTAAACAATTTTGAAAGTGTCATCAGTTTACAGAGTACTCTGAATCAAAATAAACTTCCTCTTTTTTGCCAAGATCTTTTGTTTCAACTTTTTATAACATTAGTCATGTAGCAAGTGCTCTACTTGGTTTGGTAATTGAATATGGACCACGATTTCTGTGTAAGGTTGTGATATTGCAATTGAAAAGCCATACTATGTTGGGTTTCAGATGACAATGAAAATGATGATGTTGATGAAGATGATTTAGATGATGTTTATGATGAAGAAGGTAGCTTGTGTTTGTATTGTGTAACAAAATCACGTTTTAAAGGGTGACATAATTCAGCAATAACCAGTGATAGTAACTCAAAAGAAAAAAAGTCTTTTTGGTCTTTAGTAAAGGCTTGATGGGAGGATCATGAGAGTAAGAATTGTAATCAATTCAAATTCAAAAAACAACAAATGTGAAAGTATAATTTTGGCAAGTAAAGAGGGCTTTACTCAAAATTAAATTTTTCTGTTTGTTACTGCTGCTAGTATCTTTAAAGTTTTCTCCTAATATATTAAAAAGTTGCCATAATTTTCTCAGGTTTTCCTAACAGATATTTTCTTGACTGAATCTTGTGAACTCTACCAAATGACAAACTTTTAGACTTGTTCGAATTGAAAACACTTGCAGAGGAAATAGTACATTTGGCTCAAGAATTGAACTTTGTTGAAAGTTAAAAAACATTTGGAAAAAGAAGAAAATGCAGGCTCCATTATTTTCTCCTTTCCTTTTCTTTTCTCTTTTTCCAACAATGTTTTCAAAAGTTTTCTTTTCTAAGGTCATTAAAACTTGGGATTGTTTGGTAAAGAGTGATGAGGAAATTATTTTATAGAAAGTAAAAAAAAAATCCCTTTCAAAAAAAAATCTCTGTAGATCTAAATTTTTTTTTTCATTTATTTTCATAGTTTTCCCCCTTCTCCTTCACAGACACTTTTGATTAGGAAAGGATTAACATTCACTTTTTTCAACTTTTTGAATGAAAGCAGTGTGACTCTAATAACTAATCTTTAAATCTTGGCTTGAAGAAAGTGGTGCCCTGACTCTCCATTCTCACTCGACAGTTACCATTTCTTTTCATTTATTATGCCCCCCTTCAACGAAGTGGGGGTATATTGCTTTGCTAATGTCGGTCGGTCGGTCGGTCGGTAGACCTTACCTTGTCTGGATGATAACTAGACACAGATTTGACCTAGGTTCGTCAAATTTGGCACAGTCTCGGAGTGCAGATGATCCCTATCGATTTTGAGATTAATCCATCAGAGGTCAAGGTCACAGTGGCCTTCAATTTAATGATATTTAGACCTAACCTTGTCCAGATGATAACTAGACACAGAATTGATCTAGGTCCTTCAAATTCTGTACAGATATTCATCTTGGAGTGTAAATGATCCCTATCGATTTTAAGTTTAATTCGTGAAAGGTCAAGGTCACAGTGACCAACAGATGATTCAGGGCCCGCGCTGCCGTTCGCCATTGAGCCATTTGCTCAAAAAAAATTAAAGTGTCTCAAAAATCATCATATGTGGCTCAACTTGTGGCTCCAACATTTTATTCGTGTATTATCTGGGACGTAGTAAGCATCGAAGTCAACTGGGAAAAAGCGGAAGTCGAACGCGCATGCCGAAAAGAAAATCGATAACCCAGTCTGTGTATCGGCGACTGTTTACAATCTTGTATGTATACACACGGCGGTGTGTATAATTATGCGAACTGTTGACAGATTATCATGTTTAACAATTGAAGTGGGCTATAAATCAAAAAGATGACATCGATATTTCCCAATCAATTCTTTTGATATCAGTTTATGAACTGTGCCACTTCCTGTATCTATGTGGCAATAGGGGGGCATGACTGTTTTACAAACAGACATCTTGTTATTAATTATGTTGTCCAAGGATTCAAACTTGACTCACAGATTTGTTAATGTGATTGCCCTTGTTCTTGTCAGAAAGAAACCGACTATGACTGTGTCAATTCATGATTATGATTTTTGGCACGGTGTGTTTATTGACCATTAAGGTCCAGATGAGGTTGTTTAATATATAGTTTGATACTGGATCTATACTGTCCAACATTCAATGCCAGATATTCTTTGCTAAACAGACTTTGGAGTACATGAGACGAAGTGTCATGCACAAGAACCATAACTCTAGCTTGTATATTTTTCGAGTTATTTCCCTTTGATTATTTTCCTTACTCATTTTATGTACAATTTCGTGTCCACTCTATAACTCGAAAACCTTTTAAGATATTTTGATAAAACTTCACACATTTGTAAAGCACTATGAGATGAAGTGTCATGCACAAGAACCATAACTATGGCTTGTATATTTTTAGAGTTATTTCCCTTTGATTATTTTCCTTACTCATTTTATGTACAATTTTGTGTCCGCTCTATAACTCGAAAACCATTAGAGAAAAATGACCATTATTTCAGTTAGAAATTGCCTTGGTGATATATCAATCCTTCTGACACCGAAAAGAGGGGGGGGGGCATCTGTTTTTTTGTAAAAAAAAAACAAGTTCTAGTTTGATATTTGTTATTGGTTAATGGAAGAAAGAATGATGAAGAATATATATATGAAATCTTAGTATTCACCTACTCATCTTATTGTTCATTCGTTTTAAATTAGAGCTATGTTGTGTGTTACCATCTTTTTGTGACTTCATATGAAAACCTAAATTGGTGTGATTGTTAATTTGAAATAGGAGAGTACAAAGCAATTAGTTTCAGGGTTGGCAAATAACTGGTCAGTATGAGTACTTATAAAGCAATGCAAGTAATTAATTAAAATTAGTAAGTTTCAAATGTAGCTTTTTCATAACCATTAAAAATATTTAACTTATTAACTACTTTAACTGTAGCAGATAATTGAATTAAATGAAAAAATGAAACAAGACTTCAAAGAGACCATCTTTTTCAAGTTAATGATGTTCTGTTAGCTAAATTCCAAATTGGACAGGCTTCTTTATGAAAAAGACATTCAAGGCAAAAGTGGGAAAACTGTAATGAAAACACTTATAACTCTTTACCACACAGTTCCATGTTTAATGATCCCAAAGGAGAAGGCTTTTGAAAACATTGTGAGGAAAGGAGAAAATGCTGGTTACCTTTTTTTTCCTTTTCCTACAATGTTATCATCCTTTTGAGAGACAAATGTAACCAAACATTTTATTTGTCATCTGCAAGTGCTTTGGATTTGGGTATGTCTCACAGTTTGTCATTTGGTAAAGAGTTAAACAAAATGTCAAAAGGATAATTGAAACTTAAATCCCAGGACAAACAAACAAAACTGTCAAAATACTGGGCCTGTCTCTCAGACTAAAGAGGGTGTGTCCAGTTTATAGGAATTATCCAATCGTGGGCTTACAATGCACAGGGTAACTTAAATGCTCAGGGTATTTTCGTGACATGTGTTTATATAGATATGTGAAAGAGTGGTCATTCTGTCATCTGCTGCTATCAGATACACTTACAACCTAAGAAAAGTGTCATAACAATTTTTATATCAAAATGAAGTCAGAAGACCTTATATGGAACTCCTATTCTACCCTTGATGATGGAAAAAAAGGACTAGTGTAGGGTGCCTGGACTGTAATGCATAAGTCAGGGCTAAGATCTTGAGATTGAAATCACACCATAAATAGAACATATTAAAACCTGACCAAACATTTCAGTCCACCACACAAACACCAATTTAATTGTTCAGTTGACCACTGTGACTTGTATTGGCCAGTATTGACTACTTTGGGGAGTACTGACCAGGGAGGTTTTAACCGATTAAAAGCAGGGGTGGTTTCAACTGCCCAACCCTGACTAGTTTTAAACAAAGATTCTGGATAGTAGTAAACTGATGCCAAGATAAATAGTACTAGAATACTAGTGACAGGGATTTAAAATAGAAATTGTATGGAAATGCAGATGTTACAAGCACATACATTGTCAAAGAATCAAGAGATTTTTCTTCTGTCTTTTGAAATCTGTCTTGGGTTTATTTGTGTGGTGAGATTATGATTTTCACGACATTTTCCAAACATTAATACTCTTATTTTGATTTCAAGATTGATTCTGATAGAGAGGTTTTAGGAGGGGAAAAATGAAATTGGAATATTTTGGTTAGGAAAAAAAGATGCATAATTATACTGAAACTTCCTGGGTTTCCATACTAGAATATCCCACAAAATATTTGAAAGTGAAGATATAATGAGCCATGCTCTGGCAAAACGGGGCTTAATGCATCTCCGTGATCCATGATAACAAGCAAGTCATTACATAAATACGAATGCGTAAGTTCATTTTCTCCAACAACCAACTGAATCATGAGGCACACTGGTCCTTTGACAGAAAATTTACCAAAAGCAAAAAGTTTTGGCCACGGTCAGCCTGTGCAATCAGCCTGTGCAGGTTACAAAGAATGAAGATGCATGAAGCCCCCTTTTCAAAGGGCATGGCTGATACAGAATGTGCTGTTCCTATCTTGGTCTGAACTGTGTCCTAAAGCTCTTCAGATTATCACTGTTTAGGTAAAACCCTTAGCAATCTATGAGTAAGAATTTTAACTGAGTTCAGACTATAAAACTCACCAGCTGATCTCATACTTATACTGACCTTGAAATTTCAGGATATTCTGGCCTTTATGTAGTTTTGCATGGCCCATTGGAGAAGGTGTGGGATTGGCAACCTGGACTTTACAGGTTCAATCTTCTGAGTTGCTGGGTTATGTTAAAAATGTTGTAAACAACAATCAATAAATTTTCAACCAATTATGTATTGTCAAATTTTACGTTTTGTAGGCTCTAGAGGCCAGATTTTCAGTCTGATACTCATGAAAGTTGGTCAGAAAGTAGGTCACTAGGTCAAATCTTAGAAAAACCTTGTGTATGCTTTAGAGGCCACATTTTAAGCCCAATACACATAAAAGTCAGTCAGAATGTTTGTCTTGTTAATATTACTAAGTTTGAAAATGGGTTATCAGTGGTCAAAAACTAGGTGTCAAGGTCACATCTTTGAAATACCTCCTGTACTCTCTAGAGACCACAATTTTTCTCTAATACTAATGAGAATTAGTTAGAATGTCTGTCTTGAATATATTTTGGGTGTGGTTGAAAATGGGTAACTTTGGCTCAAAAACAAGGCACCAGTTCAAATCGTAGAAAAAAACTTTTGTTTACTCTAGAGGCCACTTTTTCAGTCCAATACTTATGAAAGTTGGTCTGAATGTATGTCTGGATGATATCTCGGTGGAGTTTGAAAATGGGTCACATTGGGTCAAAAATTAGGTCACTAGGTCAAATGTTGGGAAAACTGTAGACTGCAGAGGCCACATATTCTCTCAAATACCCATGAAAAGTGGTCAGAATATTTGTTTAGGTAATATCTACCACAAGTTTGGAAATGAACCATGTTGGGGTTACTGAGACAAATTCTAGAAAAAGCTTGTTTACAGTCTAGAGGCCCTTTTTTAGTCCAATACTCATGAAAGTTTGTTATGAAAGTTTGGAAATGGGTCATGTTTGGTCAAAAGGCTCAGGTGAGCGACTTCAGGGCCATCATGGCCCTTTTGTTTACAAACTGAAGAACTTATATCATTTACCTACTGCTCATGTGCCATTTCCTTGCCAAGTGGCTCAGTTGATAATATATAGGGTTTAAAACAAAGGGGTTGCTGCTTAGGTCTCCAACTTGACCAAATTCTTTCATAGGATTGATAATGGTCAGTGTGACAGGGTTCATTTTCTGTCACTCCTGAATGATACTTCAACAATATGTATGAAACAAAGCAGAGTGTTTTGAAAAGATGTTGTGCCAGTCACTGGTAATGAAACTCCAAATGGAGAGAATTTATTATTCAGGATAGGCATCATGTTGCTATTGTTGTATATTCAAGGTAAGACTGCATAGTTTGTGCTGTTATTATCTAAGATACTTGCTAAAGATAATTTTTTACCTAGGCAGTGAAATGGTTAGAAGATGGTAATATAGACAGATTAGGAAACATTTCTATCAAGAACAACACGCCGCTACTAAAATAAGTTGTGTGTATTACAAAAGTAATAATGAGACTGTTGATTTTTGTAGATTACCATGTACATTACACTGAAACACTGATGAAATTAGTGTAAAACTTCACATTAACAAACATACAAACCTGTAATAATACTTAACTAGTTACTACCTATGTATGAATTTTTGCTTTAGGCTCCTTTTGAAAACATGGTTTGAAAATTGTCGCAAAAGGAGAAGTTGTTTCTATTTAGTAATTCATTGTTTTGCTACATTTACAAATGCAATAACCCATTATTCCATATTCCCTGTTTAGTACCCATATTTTATTAGGATGTTTTCAAAAATTTTTCCTACACATTTTTTCAAGAGGTCGTGAGTTAAACCACATATGATATGTTTTTCATTGTGTTGGGTTGTTTTAATTGGGATGGGGATGCAGGGTGAGTGTGTAGCAACTATAGGTAAGCAATCTGTCCAAATTTCTTGCATCTAGCCAAAAAAGAGATGGGATCTCCTAATGAAGGATGGGACATAGACCAACAGATTATATCAAAACTTAAAGAAGAGTACAAAAAAGAGAGAAAAGGAAAGAAGACAAGTAAGTTCATCTTCTTTGAGGACCCTTTCCCACAAACCAATACATTGTCTACCCCTGTAGTATGCTTCTGGTAAAGGAAAATGTTGATAATGGTCTAAACTTTTGTTGTAAAAGAAATATTATGCATATTTAGATATGGCTTTTGAGTGCTGTTGTCTTTAAAGATTGTTTTCAGAACTTAATAAAATGTCTCCAGATGTAACTAGAGCATACTATTTATCTGAAATAAATGTCTTCTTTTACTTCATTATTTTATCCTGAAAAATATTTGCTTTAAAATACAATGAGTGTGGGTTAATTGAAAATAGGTGAAGGAAAATTACAGCAAAGAAACAATTCATGGCTCATGCTGAGAAATGAACTGATTCTCACTGTGTTTTCTTACCCACACTTTATAGCTATTCAGTGGGAAAGGGTAGCCTCCTGATTATTTGGGAAGAAGAACTATAATTACAAACAGATATGGATGTACATAGGGCTTTTTTTTTTCTTTGCAATTATATCCAGGGATGTATTTTTATCGCTTTAAATATTTTTGCAATTTAATAGAATATAAAGAAATCCTGCTGTTTATGCACATTCAGCTGTACAATTATTGTTGTTGAATTACCTCCTTGTTTTCAGTACATTCATTAGTTTTAACTCTTTCTCGTAACCAGTTACCTCCTGCAACAAAATTGCAGCAGATGACTTTGGAAATATTCTTGAAGAATAGGGATTATTTTCATGATTTAAGATTTTTGAATGCTGCTTTCAAGCAATTTTTCCATAACCTGCAATTTTTTCAAAGTAGTCTGCAAGTTAATGAAAAAGTTGTCTTTCTTTCTTGTTGTGGAAAAGTTTGGGGGTGTATGCTGTGAATTATGTGAAAAGGGAAAGCACTGAAAAGGAGAGTACAATTTTATGAGAGAAGGAGTTCAAACAATTTTTTCACCCATCCTGTGTGCATGCCATAACTAAATGTCTAGATACATGCACTTCACTAGTATTCTTTTAGATATATGCATTGCATGAGTATTGCTTCTCGCTTTATGCTTTCATTATGCTGATGCAGAACATGGTAATCATCAATGAAAAAAAGACAAGATTCAATATATTGAACTAAATTTCTGTTTGCCAATATGTCAGTAATAAATTTTTACCTTACAGAATGATCTTCTTGAAAGTTAATAGTAGTATAGAGAATTGTATAGATTAAAGTGTTATTTAATCTCCTGCATAGTGCATGCAAAGAGCAAACCCTGTAGTTAGTGGACTGAACTTAGATCTACATTGTCTGAATTCAAAAGATAATTGTACGAGAAGGCCTGAAAGTTATTTTTTTTTTCTTTGAAGCGGAGAGGAAGTCTCTTCTTCATTTATTGAATCTATGGTCACTGAAAGGATCATTACCATGTTTCTGTTGTATAAATTCTACTGTGTGTTCATAATCTGTTGTACATGTATCATAGTGCTTCTTTTGACAATGACAATGACAAGTTTGTTCAAAGTTATAAGGGAATCCTTTTTATAAAATTTATCTTGTTGCAGCATAATCATCTTGCACAAATTATATTTATAACTGGGATAACATACACTGACTTGATGTACATGTACTTTGTATAAACTGATATTGGACAGCTTTTAAAAGTGTGAGAACAATTTTCCATTCATATTTTATAATGCTCAGAAATGTTTTTCAGCTCCACTGGCCAAAGGTCAGGGAGCTTATGTCCTTGCCCTGTGTCCATCGTGTGTCAGTCCATGCATGTGTTAACTTTCTTTCAAACACCTTCTTTGAAACTACCCATTGAATTTGTACAAAACTTCACAGAAATGATCTCTGCCATTGTCCTCTTCAGAATTCTTTGAAAGAGTTTAACAAAGCTTAAAAAATACTGGAAATCTTTAAAAATCTTCTTGTGTGAGACCATAAGGCCTAGGGCTGTCAAATTTGTCATGTAGCATTGTCTAAAGGACTTCAACTTCAATTCTTCAAAGTATTGCCCTTTGGTCAAATATGGCCTTGCTCTGGAGATCACAAGTTTTACTTAGGCTTATAAAGTGAGAACCTAAAAATTCTTCGTGTTCCTAGCCATGATGCTTAGGGCTACTAAATTTTGCATGTGGCTGTATCTAGTGGCCCTCTACCAAGATTTTAAGATTACACCCCTGGGGTCAAAATTTGTACAATTTGTTAGGCAGTGGAGCAATACAGGACCATCATGGCCTTGTCAATGGTAACAGATAACATCTGAATACCATACTGATCACGACTGATTTTTTTTTTTTTCAATCTAGATATTCTTAAAGAAAGTTTTAATAACAAAAAAATATTTGCTCTTTTGCATTTGATGTCATATCTTTAAAATACTCTGGGAACAAAAAACTATTTAGTAAGCGTCATAAAAAAAAAAGATATGCACTTGCAGTTTCTAGTAAGAGTCCTAGCAGCATTCATTGTATAAATTTACACAATCTATTTTAAGGTTATTGCTTAGTATACTCTAATAATGTACTTTTTGATACAATTCTCAATTCTACACTGACTGAAATTAGAAATGTTCAAACCTGTCTTGTCAAATTTCTCATCCTTTGTCACAGTGTTTAGAATAAACATGTATTTGCTGCCACTGAAGTTAGCACAATACATCATACAGCGGTCAGTGTCTACATTGTGTAGACAGTCTCTATGTACTCTATGTACTATGAAAATACATTAATGCTACATGTGAATCCTTTTCTAACTGCTCTCACGTAATTTATTCTTTTTTGAATATTTACTTTCTTCATGTATATTAGTCCTTAGTATGCCAGGTAAATGAATGGTTTTTTATGCCCCTGACATTAAAATGGGGGGGGTATATAGTGTTACCCTGTCAGCGTTTTTGCGCGTGTGTGTGTGTGGGGGGGGCGAGGTGTTAAAAAGTGCTGTTGGGCCAATAACTCCCAGGTGCATGGTCCGATTCTTAGATAATCTGACAAAATAATCACCATGGATAGACTATGTGTCGTGTGCAACAACTGTGTCGCTAGCTCAAAGGTCAAGGTCAAGTGCAGGGGCACCCAAGTCAGTGACACATTTCTAGTTTTTTAGCTCACCTGAGCACAACATGCTCAAGAGGAGCTTTTAGGATCAACCTGTGTCCGTCGTGTGTCGTGCGTCGGTCGTCGTGCGTCGACAATTCTTTTAACATCATCTCCTCCTAAAACACTGGGCCAATGTCAACCAAATTTGGCAGAAATGTTCCTTGGGAGGTCCTCTTTAAAAACTGTTCACAGAATTTGATTCCATCAAAAACCGTGGTTGCCATAGCAACCAAATGGAATTTTCTAAGGAATTCTTTAAGAATCTTCTCTTCTGAAACCGCTGGTCAGATTTTTAAGATAATGTCACAGAAATGTACCTTTGGTACCCTTTTCAAAAATTGTTAGCGAAATTTTGATCTGTTGAAAAACATGGCCGTGGTGGTGGGGGGGGGGGGGGCTCTTTCCGTCGTGTTGTGTCAACAATTGTTCTCCTAAACCGCTGGGCTAATTTGGACCAAACTTGGCTGGAATGTTCCTTGGGAGGTCCTCTTTAAAAAAACTGTTCACAGAATTTGATTCCATCAAAAACTCTGGTTGCCCTGGCAACCAGATGGAATTTTCTAAGAAATTCTTTAAATATTTTCTCTGATGGAACCGCAGGTCAGATTTTGAAATAATTTCAGAGAAATGTTCCTTGGGTGACCCTTTTCAAAAAATGTTCGCGAAATTTTGATCTTTCGAAAAACATGGCTGTGGGGGTGGGGGGGGGGGGAGGCTCTTTGCATTGTGCGGTGTCAACAATTCTTTAAACATCTTCTCCTCCTAAACTGCTGGGCCAAATTGGACCAAACTTGGCTGGAATGTTCCTTGGGAAGTCCTCTTTTAAAACTGTTCACAGAATTTTATTCCATCTAAAACTCTGGTTGCCATGGCAACCAAATGGAATTTTCTAAGAAATTCTTTAAAAATCTTCTCCTCTGAAACCGCAGGTCAGATTTTTAAATAATTTCACAGAAATGTTCCTTGGGTGACCCTTCTCAAAAATTGTTTGCGAAATTTTGATCCATTGAAATACATGGCCGTGGGGGGGGGGGGGCTCTTTGTGTCGTGTGGTGTCAATAATTCTTTAAACATCTTCTCCTAAACCGCTGGGCCAATTTGGACCGAACTTGGCTGGAATGTTCCTTGGGAGGTCCTCTTTCAAATTTGTTCACAAAATTTGATTCCATCAAAAACTCTGGTTGCCATGGCAACCAATTGGAATTTTCTGAGAAATTCTTTAAAAATCTTCTCTGAAACCGCGGGTCAGAATTTGAAATAATTTCAAAGAAATGTTCCTTGGGTGACCCTTTTCAAAAACTGTCTGCGAAATTTTGATCCGTCGAAAAACATGGCTGTGGGTGGGGGGGGGCGCTCTTTGAGTCGTGCAGTGTCAACAATTCTTTAAACATCTTCTCCTCCTAAACCGCTGGGCCAATTTGGACCAAACTTGGCTGGAATGTTCCTTGGGAGGTCCTCTTTCAAATTTGTTCACAAAATTTGATTCCATCAAAAACTGTGGTTGCCATGGCAACCAAATGGAATTTTCTAAGAAATTCTTTAAAAATCTTCTCCTCTGTAACCGCTGGTCAGACTTTGAAATAATTTCACAGAAATGTTCCTTGATTGACCCTTTTAAAAGTTGTTCGCGAAATTTAGATCTGTCGAAAAACATAGGGGGGGGGGATCTTTGCACTCGTGCGGTGTCAACAATTCTTTAAAAATCTTCTCTGAAACCGCTTGTCAGATTTTGAAATAATTTCACTGAAATGTTCCTTGGGTGACCCTTTTAAAAAAGTGTTCGCGAAATTTTGATCCGTCGAAAAACATGGCCATGTTGGGTGGGGGGACTCTTTGCACTCACGCAGTGTCAACAATTCTTTAAACATCTTCTCCTCCTAAACCGCTTGGCCAAATTGGACCAAACATGGCTGCAATGTTTTTTTGGGAGGACCTCTTTAAAAATTGTTCACAGAATTTGATTCCATCAAAAACTCTGGTTGCCATGGCAACCAAATGGAATTTTCTAAGAAATTCTTTAAAAATCTTCTCCTCTGAAACCGCGTGTCAGATTTTGAAATAATTTTACTGAAATGTTCCTTCGGTGACCCTTTTCAAAACTTGTTTGCGAAATTTTGATTCATCGAAAAACATGGCCGTGGTCAGGAAACAAGGCTGTGGTGGTGGGGGGCTATTTGCACTCTACGGACATGAAGAAATTCTTAGAAATTCTTTTTCTATGAAACCATTGGTCAGATTTTGAAATGATTTCACAGAAATGATCATTTGGTGCCAAATTATGCCCCTTTTTAGACTTAGAATTTTAACTTACTATCCAGCACCCAACAGCCAATTGTTGGCACCCACATGCGGTGCTCTTGTTCTTTTTATTGAAGTTATTGAAGAAAAAGTTTTGGAATAACAAAAAAAAATTGGCTATGGTCCTCTCAAATATTCAGGTGTGCAATCCAGGGCCATCTTGGCCCTCTTGTCTTACTGAAAATGTTCATCCCACTTTAGCTCACCTGTGCACAAATTGCTCAAGGTGAGCTTTTGTGATAGTGTTGTGTGCATCGTCCGTAGTCCAGGCATCAACATTTACCTTGTGTGCACTCTAGAGACAACATTTTTAGTACAATACCCATGAAACTTGCTTAGAGTGTTTGTCTTGATAATATCTCGGACAAGTTTGATATTGGGTCATGTTGGGCAAAAAAGTAGGTCACCAGGTCAAATCCTAGAAAAACCTCGATTGTACTCTAGAGGCCACATTTTCAGCCTGATACTCATGAAACTTGATGAAATCAGATTTTGTGACAATTTTGAAATTGGGTCATAAAGGGCCAAAAAGTAGGTCACATGGTCAAATGTTAGATAATCCTTGTGTGCACCATGGAGGCAATATTTTCAGCCCAATACTCATGAAACTTTGTTAGAATATTTTGTTTTGATGATACCTTGAACAAGTTTGATATTGTGTCACATCGAGTAAAAAAGTAGGTCACTAGGCCAAAAAAAAAAAAAAAACCTTGTGTGCACTCTAGAGGCCATATTTTCCTGATACTTTTAAAACTTGGTCAGAATGTTTGTCTTAACGATATCGTGGACAATTTTGAAATAGGGTCTTGTAGGGTCAAAAAGTAGGTCACTGGGACAAATCTTAGAAAAACCCTTTGTGCAGTCTCGAGGCAACATTTTCAGCCTTGTCCTTATGAAACATTGTCAGAATGTTTGTTTTGATGATATAATGGACAAAAAAGAAGGTCACTAATACTCATTTGTTGTAAATCATCACAAACTTTATCTATCCTAGATGACTTCACTCAAGTGAGCGCTTTAAGGCCAATGGCCCTCTTGTTTTACCTCTCTAAGTTTTAAAGTGAAAAATTGCAATGAATTATAAAGGCAATCAAGTTGAATGATATTCCAAAATGCAGCAATAGTTTTATAGAGGAAATGTCTGTATCATACAAGTAGAATATTTTATACAAACTCCTTTACCTTTTCTTCATAGAATCTCTGCTGTCCACAAAAGTAACTTAAAATGTTTTATACAGAATATCTTCTCTGGACTTGTTCCTTTTGGCTGATGTTTATTTGTTCTCACTTTATGCCACATTTTTTTCGAAGCTTTTGTTTCCATAGTGTCAGAAAATTTCTCTCGAAATAAAGGGTTCACACAGTGACAGTAGTATCAGGAAATTGTGGCCAAGTAAAATGAAGTAAACATTACTCTCAGGTATTGAAGCCATAGTTATCACTTAAGTTGCTTTTGGGGACAGTCTAGATCAACAACAGGCTACATAAATGAATTCTCATCTTTCATTTACTCTGTCTGATATATACCTCATCTGAATTTTTGTGAGACATTCTGATTAAAATGGCATGAAATTTGTCAAATCTTAGATCTCTTATTGACTGGTTTTGTCTTTTTCCCTTATGTAATTTTGTCAGGGTAAAGAAGTAGCACATTGTTACCAAAAAGTCACCCTTGCTGATAAATTAGAATTTTTCACTGATCATGAATAAGTAATTTTTTGTAAGTTTGTTTGTTTCATAGGCAAGTGAATGTATGCTTCATGCGCTTGTCTGTACTTTAGTTTTGAGAAGCCAGTACAATGCCAGAGAAGAAAAGAAATTGTGATAGTGCTGCACGAAATGTACCGCTGGTTGTTTATTATGTGGTGCTTGATTTTTAGTTCATGTATGCGCCTCATTTTGCAGGGCCTAAACGTGCCACCCTACAAGCCATGTTGGCCAATCTGAGTGACACAGATGAAGGGGCTGCAAGCTCTTCCGTGACACAGACTAGCATGTCAGATGGTATGCATGGAGTAATATTTAAATTTATAGGCAACCAATGATTATGTATATCCATCCCTGCCATATGAATGAGATTAACCCACTTTATTGCTGCTAGTGTGTTCTTGATAAGGCCATAGAATAATTGTCTGCTAGAATAATTGTCTACATGATTTCAATCTTAGCTCACTGTTACATTGTCATTTGGCACAACCAGATTAAAGGAATGAGTTAGCAACACAAAAGAGCTTAGGCTGTCACTTGCAGTCTACAATCTAGCTACAATATAGTTGTTTTTTTATCCCTGCAAAACAGTAACTGTTGTTTTGGGGAGTATGCTGGAATTAGCCTGTCTATCCTTTTGTCAGTGTACATTCACATAGGCAATTTTTGTAGCAAACACTCCAACTTTTGCTGTCAGTATATTGAAATTGTACATTTAATAGCAGGGACTACAAATACATAAAACACAATTTTCAGATTTTAGAGAATGAATTTTTAAGAATTAGTTGTCTTGTTCTTTGACATTTTTAGCTCGGCTATTTTTTGAAGAAACGTCAAGTTATTGCTGTAGCCCTGACGTCGCATGCATTGTTGTCTTGCAAAAACTTTGACATTTATTTTATGTTTCTGTTATCACTGAAGATATTTACTTCAAACTTGGACAAGTTCTTAACTGTCAAAAAGCGGAACCCATACTAGAAGGGCAAATAACCATTAAAGTATTTTTTAACAAAATTATGCCCCTTTTACAACTTAAGATTTTCACAAAAAATGAAGCACCTGCAGCCAAGCGTTGGTACCCACATGTGGTGCTCTTGTTATCTCGGCTGTTTTTTGAGAAAACGTTGAGGTATTTTAGTCCTGTCTGCGACTGAGTTGTTTTGCAAGAACTTGGACATTTTCAATATCTCTGTTATTACTGAAGAGATTTACTTCAAACTCAGGGTTACCTATAAAAAGGGGAACCCATACAACAAGGGCAGGTAAAAAATGTATTTTTGACACATCTATGCCCCTTTTTGGTCTTAGAATTTTCATTGAAAACAAGGAACTGCAGCTGAACATTGGCAGCTGCGTGCTGTGCCCTTCTTCAACAACCTTTCCTCTTATCAAAGCACTAAGCAGTGTATTCAGTCATCTTTTGTAAACATTCAAGTTTTCCCTTTTGGATTTCATTCCTGTATTTCTTTATAATAGGGACTGTTGATTGAAAGTGTAACATGGAATAATTAACAATTAGAGAGCCTAAGTTTCAAATGTTACAATTTTAATTAAGCATTGCAGTGCTAGAATGTAAGAATATAAGAATGCAGACCACAAAGGTCCAAGACCACATAGCGCATTTTGCAATGGTGCATCCAGGACGCACAATTGAATGTAAGAATAAAGAAAGCAGACAGCATAGGTCCAAGAGCACATGGTAAAAAAAGAATCCCTGCCCAACAATAACCTGTGCGCAATAAAATTGTGTTTTCACATTAAAAATATTGCAAACTCTCCAACTATGTGATTCAAACCATGTATAGATAAAATAAATAAACCTCTTTTGCTAAAAATGGTAACACATACATAGCTGTGGAATTACTGTCTGAATATAAGAGATCCTGACATGATCAGGCCTAGGGAGATAAATGCTGTTGTGGAAAGCCTTGGGTGTAATTTCAATACATGTGTTGGTGAGGAAGTCATCAAGCTGTGTTACCTTGCTAAAACTTTATCACGGGTTGACTTGAAAACATATGGAGGATTATGCCACCTAAATGCATCACAGACTTTTTCAAGAGGGGGGTATTTAGTGCATGTAAACCAAATGATGCTCATTCAAATTGAGGGCGGGCAATCAGCGGCCTTTGACTTTGACGAGGAAGTAGCATTGTGAAAAAAGTAAGAAAGAAAGATGCTTATTTCAAAAGTGATAGTGTGAGTAACTACATGGTTAAGACACTTGTATCTTTAAAAGTTATGCTAAATTGAGGTTATTGAGATAAGTTTCATTTGCTATATGCTCAAACTTTTAATTCCCCCCTTTTTAGCTCACCTGAGCACAACGTGCTCAAGGGGAGCTTTTAGGATCACCCGGTGTCCGTCGTGCGTCGTGCGTCTGTACGTCATGCGTCGTCAACAATTCTTTAAACATCAACTCCTCCTAAACCGCTGGGCCAATTTGGACCAAACTCGGCTGGAATGTTCCTTGGGAGGTCCTCTTTAAAAACTGTTCACAGAATTTGATTCCATCAAAAACTCTTCTCCTCTGAAACCGCTGGTCAGATTTTAAAATAATTTCACAGAGATGTTCATTGGGTGACCCTTTTCAAAAAATGTTCGCGAAATTTTGATCCGTCAAGAACCATGGCTCTGGTGAATGGGGGCTACTTGCACTATACAGAAATGAAGAGATTCTTAAAAATTCTTCTTCTCTGAAACCGCTGGTCAGATTTTAAAATAATTTCACAGAGATGTTCCTTGGGTGACCCTTCTCAAAAATTGTTCGCGAAATTTTGATTGGTCAAGAAACATGGCTCTGGTGAATAGAGGCTACTTGCACTATACAGAAATGAAGTAATTCTTAAAAATTCTTCTCTGAAACCGCTTTTCAGATTTTGAAATAATTTCACAGAGATGTCCCTTTGGTGACCCTTTTCAAAAATTGTTTGCGAAATTTTGATCCGTCAAGAAACATGGCTCTGGTGAATGGGGGCTACTTGCACTATACAGAAATGAAGAGATTCTTAAAAATTCTTCTTCTCTGAAACCGCTGGTCAGATTTTAAAATAATTTCACAGAGATGTTCCTTGGGTGACCCTTCTCAAAATTTGTTCGCGAAATTTTGATTGGTCAAGAAACATGGCTCTGGTGAATAGAGGCTACTTGCACTATACAGAAATGAAGTAATTCTTAAAAATTCTTCTCTGAAACCGCTTTTCAGATTTTGAAATAATTTCACAGAGATGTTCCTTTGGTGACCCTTTTCAAAAATTGTTCGCGAAATTTTGATCCGTCAAGAAACATGGCTCTGGTGAATGGGGGCTACTTGCACTATACAGAAATGAAGAAATTCTTAAAGATTCTTCGTCTCTGAAACCGCTTTTCAGATTTTGAAATAATTTCACAGAAGTGTTCCTTTGGTGACCCTTTTCAAAAAGTGTTCGCGAAATGCTGATTGGTCAAGAAACATGGCTCTGAGGGGGGGGGGGGGCAACTTGCACTACATGGACATGAAGAAACTCTTCAAAATTCTTCTACTCTGAAACGGCTGGTCAGATTTTGAAATAATTTCACAGAAATGTTTCTTGGGTGACCCTTTTTGCAAATTGTTCGAGAAATTTTGATCCATCGAGAAACATGGCTCTGATGGCTGTGGGCTATTTACACCATACGGACATGAAGAAATTCTTAAAGATTCTTCTTCTCTGAAACTGCTTATCAGATTTTGAAATAATTTTTACAGCAATGTTCCTTGGGTGACTCTTTTCAAAAATTGTTCACAAAATTGTGATCTGTCAAGAAACATGGCTCTGATGGTGGGGGCTATTTGCACTACAGGGACATGAAGAGGAATTTCTTAATTCTTCTTCTCTGGAAAGGCTGGTCAGATTTTGAAATAATTTCACAGAAATGTTCCTAGGGTGACCCTTTTCAAAAATTGTTAGGGAAATTTTTATCCGTTGAAAAACAGCAGCCAATTGTTGGCACCTGCATGTGGTGCTCTTGTTCGACTTAAGTTTTTAGTCACTATCGAACATGTGCTCTTCTTCAAGAAATTGGGTGATCTATCCAAAAATTTATTTGCAGAATTCTGATTCATCAAAATCATTGCTGTGGTGATGATTGTAGGGGTGGTGACAGATTTTGAAATGACTTTTACAGGTGACCTTTTCAAAATTGCTTGGCAAAATAATGATTTTGTTTCCAAAGTTTGAATACCTCAAAAAAAATTGGCTATGGTCCTCTCAAAAATTCAGGTGAGCGATCCAGGGCCATCATGGCCCTCTTGTTGATATTATGATGGAGGATCTGCTCCTCTCCAAGGTCATTCTGGATGCAACAGTGATTTTGTCCTCTTAAAGTAAACCTATGGGGCTTACAAAATTCATGCTTTGCACTCTTAAGTGTATAATTGCAAGAGTATAGACAAGATGCTTATAATTATGATGAGTGTTATGATGAGTGCATTACAAAAATATTGTAATCTTGGGGAAGCAAAATTATAAATTTAAGAAGACCTATCTATTAGTTACATGATACTTTAGGATTCATTAGAGAATTAATAGTAAAATTGTTTCCATATTAGCTTAATTTGTAAAAGACGGAGATGTTTGTTTTTGTTCATAGGTGGTGTACAATGTACCAATTCTTCCCTTTTTTTCTCATGTTGATAGATATGTGACAACTCATGTACTCTTGAATTAAAAGAGATATTTTCTTGCGCTTTAATTGTTTGCTTGGTCTCAGTTTTTGGTGTGGGATCATTTTTTTTAGATATGTATTTCTTCTCAATATGTTTTCTTTTTTTTTAGATGTGCAATTTCTACCTAAATCATAATAATCTATTACTAAATTGTCTTTTGGTTTTTAGCTCCACTGGCCGAAGGCCAGCGGGCTTATGTCATGGCCTGTTGTCCGTCGTGCGTCCGTCCGTCCGTCCGTCCGTCCGTCCGTCCGTCCGTGCGTGCGTTAACTTTTTTTTTAAAACGTCTTCTTCTCTGAAACTACCCATCCAATTTTGATGAAACTTCACAGAAATGATCCTGCCATGGTCCTCTTCAGAATTTCTTGAAAGAATTTAATTCCTTCAAAAACTCTGGTTGCCATGGCAACAAAACTGAAAAATTTTGAAAATCTTTGAAAATCTTCTTGTCTGAAACCGTAAGGCCAAGGGCTACCAAATTTGGCATGTAGCTTTATCTAGTGGACCTCTACCAAGTTTCTTCAATTTATAGCCCTGGGGTCAAAATTGGCCCCGCCCCGGGGGTCACAAGTTATACATGGGCTTATTTAGGGAGAACTTTAAAATTCCTCTTCTACCTAGCCATAGGGCCTAGAGCTACCAAATTTGGCATGTAGCTTTATCTAGTGGACCTCTGCCAAGATTGTTCAAATTATAGCCCTGGGGTCAAATTAGGCCCTGCCCGGGGGTAACAAGTTTTACATGGGCTTATATAACAAGTTTTACATGGGCTTATATAGGGAGAACTTTAAAATTCTTCTTTGACCTAGCCATGGGGCCTAGGGCGACCAAATTTGGCATGTAGCTTTATCTAGTGGACCTGTACCAAGGGTGTCCAAATTATAGCCGAGGGTCAAATTTGACTTCGCTCCGGAGGGTAACATGTTTTACATGGGCGGGCTTATATAGGAAAATCTTTCGCATCTAGCTATAAGGGCTAGGGCTATCAAATTTTGCATTTAGCTTTATCTAGGGGGTCTCTATCAAGGGTGCCCAAATTATAGCCCAGGGGGTCAAATGTAGCCCCACCCCAGGGGGTCACAAGTTCTACATGGTCTTATATAAGGAAACTTTAATAATCTACTTGTACATAGCCATATTTAGGCCTAGGGCTACCAAATTTTGCATGTAACTTTATATAATGGGCCTCTACCAAGAGGGCCCAAATTTTAACTTTGGGGGTCAAGTTTGACTCCACACCAGGGGTCACAAGTTTTACATTGGCTTTTATAGTGAAAACTTGATAAACCTGTGTCATGGATCACATATTTTACAGGGCCTTTTATTCAGCAAACTTGTTTTACATGACTTTTTATTGGGCAAGATTAAAAAATCTTTTTGTTTATAACCACACATTCTAGTTTCATATTGTAGGTCTGGGGTCAAAATTGCCTTCATTCCAGGGATCGCAAGTTTAACATGGGCTTCAAAATATTGTCACTTCAATTTAAACATTAATCAAGGGAAATAACTCTTTTTATGAAAGATAAAGTTCGTTACTATTTACCTCCCTTGATTATCAAGCTGCAGTGATACATGATTGACTTAATAGCCAGTGGAGCGATACAGGGCCATCATGGCCCTCTTGTTTAGCTCACCTGAGCACAACATGCTCAAGGGGAGCATTTAGGATCACCTGGTGTCCGTCATCCGTCGTGTGTTGTCAACAATTATTTAAACATCAACTCCTCCTAAACCGCTGGGCCAATTTGGACCAAATTTGGCTGGAATGTTCCTTGGGAGGTCCTCTTTAAAAATTGTTCACAGAATTTGATTCAATCAAAAACTCTGGTTGCCATGGCAACCAAATGGAATTTTCTAAGAAATTCTTTAAAAATCTTCTCCTCTGAAACCGCTGGTCAGATTTTGAAATAATTTCACAGAGATGTTCCTTGGGTGACCCTTTTCAAAAACTGTTCGCGAAATGCTGATTCGTCAAGAAACATGACTCTGATGGGGGGGCCACTTGCACTATATGAACATGAAGAAATTCTTAAAAATTCTTCTACTCTGAAACGGCTGGTCAGATTTTGAAATAATTTCACAGAAATGTTTCTTGGGTGACCCTTTTTGCAAATTGTTCGAGAAATTTTGATCCATCAAGAACCATGGCTCTGATGGCTGTGGACTATTTACACCATACGGACAAGAATAAATTCTTAAAGATTCTTCTTCTCTGAAACCGCTTGTCAGATTTTGAAATAATTTCACAGCAATGTTCCTTGGTTGACTCTTTTCAAAAATTGTTCACAAAATTGTGATCTGTCAAGAAACATGGCTCTGATGGTGGGGGCTATTTGCACTACAGGGACATGAAGAGGAATTTCTTAATTCTACTTCTCTGGAATGGCTGGTCAGATTTTGAAATAATTTCACAGAAATGTTCCTAGGGTGACCCTTTTCAAAACTTGTTAGGGAAATTTTGATCAATCAAGAAACATGGCTCTGATGGCTGTGGGCTATTTATACTATACGGACATGAAGAAATTCTTAAAAATTCTTCTTCTCTGAAACCGCTGGTCAGATTTTGAAATAATTTCACAGCAATGTTCCTTGGGTGACTCTTTTCAAAAATTGTTCTCAAAATTGTGATCTGTCAAGAAACATGGCTCTGATGGTGGGGGCTATTTGCACTACAGGGACATGAAGAGGAATTTCTTAATTCTTCTTCTCTGGAACGGCTGGTCAGATTGTGAAATAATTTCACAGAAATGTTCCTAGGGCGACCCTTTTAAAAAATTGTTAGGAAAATTTTTATCCGTCGAAAAACAGCAGCCAATTGTTGGCACCTGCGTGTGGTGCTCTTGTTCGACTTATGTTTTTAGTCACTATCAAGCATGTGCTCTTCTTCAAGAAATTGTCCTTGGGTGATCTATCCAAAAATTTATTTGCAGAATTCTGATTCAACAAATTCATTGCTGTGGTGATGATTGTAGGGGTGGTGACAGATTTTGAAATGACTTTTACAGGTGACCTTTTCAAAATTGCTTGGCAAAATAATGATTTTGTTTCCAAAGTTTGAATACCTCAAAAAAAAATTGGCTATGGTCCTCTCAAAAATTCAGGTGAGCGATCCAGGGCCATCTTGGCCCTCTTGTTTTAGCTCTAATGGCTGAAAGCCAGCAGAGCTTATGGTGTGGTTTTCGATGGCTGTCTGTCCGTCTGTTAATCTTTTTCTTGTTTATGCAAAAAAAAATTGTGGTCAGATATTGTTGAAATTGGCACAGTTTGTTTATATCATCAATTGCTTGAAACCCTATTTATTTTTAAGAAAATCTTATAATTAGTAAGGGAAAATTATCCATTTAAAGTAGAAAAATTACATTTCTTGCTTATGCAATAAAATCTGCATTTGTGGTCAGATTTTTGTGAAACTTGTACAGTTTCTTTCTATCATCAATAGCTTGCACTCTAATGATTTTGACAAAAATACGACAATTAGTTAGGGAAAAGTAGCCATTTAAAGTTGGAAAATTACATTCCTTGTTTACATGATAAAATGTGCATTTGTGGTCAGATTTTTGTGAAATTTACACAGTTTCTTTACATCATCAATTGTTTGAACCCTATTTAGTATAAAAAAATCCAATTATTAGTTTGGAAATAGTAGCCATTTAAAGTTAAAAATTTGCATTTCTTGTTTACTGAAACCCCATCAGATTTGGCTGGATTCAAAACAGTTGGTTTAGAGAAATTGTACTTAAATTATTTCATTATTTATTTAATTCACAATGCTTACTTACCATGCTATCTTAGTTGGTTCAAGCCCAGTTGCAACAACACTCTTCCATTTTTAGCTCCACTGGCCGAAGGCCAGCGGGCTTATGTCATGGCCTGTTGTCCGTCGTGCGTCCGTCCGTCCGTCCGTGCGTTAACTTTTTTTTAAAACGTCTTCTTCTCTGAAACTACCCATCCAATTTTGATGAAACTTCACAGAAATGATCCTGCCATGGTCCTCTTCAGAATTTCTTGAAAGAATTTAATTCCTTCAAAAACTCTGGTTGCCATGGCAACAAAACTGAAAAATTTTGAAAATCTTTGAAAATCTTCTTGTCTGAAACCGTAAGGCCAAGGGCTACCAAATTTGGCATGTAGCTTTATCTAGTGGACCTCTACCAAGTTTCTTCAATTTATAGCCCTGGGGTCAAAATTGGCCCCGCCCCGGGGGTCACAAGTTTTACATGGGCTTATTTAGGGAGAACTTTAAAATTACTCTTCTACCTAGCCATAGGGCCTAGAGCTACCAAATTTGGCATGTAGCTTTATCTAGTGGACCTCTGCCAAGATTGTTCAAATTATAGCCCTGGGGTCAAATTAGGCCCTGCCCGGGGGTAACAAGTTTTACATGGGCTTATATAACAAGTTTTACATGGGCTTATATAGGGAGAACTTTAAAATTCTTCTTTGACCTAGCCATGGGGCCTAGGGCTACCAAATTTTGCATGTGGCTTTATCTAGTGGGCCTCTACCAAGAGTGCCCAAATTATAGCCCTTGGGTCAAATTTGACCCCACCCCGGGGGTCACAAGTTTTACATGGGCTTATTTAGGGAAAACTTTAGAAATCTCCCTGTACCTAGCCGTAAGGCCTAGGGCTACCAAATTTTGCATGTGGCTTTATCTAGTGAGTCTCTACCAAGAGTGCTTAAATTATAGCCCTGGGGTCAAAATTGGCCCTGCCCCGGGGGTCACAAGTTTTACATGGGCTTATGTAGAGAAAACTTAAGAAATCTCCCTGTACTTATTCATAAAGCGTAGGGCTACCAAATTTCGCATGTAGCTATATCTAAAGGCCCTTCACCAAGAGTGCGTAAATTATAGCCCTAGGGGGGAATTTGATTCACCCTGAGGGGTCAGAAGTTTTACATGGGCTTATATAGTGAAATCTTTAGAAATCTTCTTGTTACTAACCATATGAACTAGGGCTACCAATTTTAGTCCTGTTTCAGGGGTCTTATGTTCAAAACCAATTGGCCAAGTATTGTAATGTTTGGCATGTAGTGATTTTACGTATTAGCCAGTGGAGCGATACAGGGCCATCATGGCCCTCTTGTTTCCTCTTTGTGTTTGTCTTTTTCCATCATAAATTAATGATCTGTACTAGAAAAAAAGCAAAATCACTGCCAGTAGAGCAACTCAGGCCCTCAAGTTCTAGAGTGTGACTGCTTATGTCAAAATGCTCGCTCTTTGTTTGCTGCTATCTTGAATTACTGAAAGGCTTACGTACATATTTTATCTTTTAGTTATTTAGTGCAGTCACAATGAACTTCCTTAACTGATATCAGAAAAAGCTCGTAGAAAGGATTGTGTGTGTAGCTTTGGTGAGCTTTTGTTTGGCACACACAATTTGGTATTCTAGCAATATTGACTAGAAACTTCAAGCCTCTTTTTAAATGAAATAATGACTGTTTAGTTCATGACAAAGAAAGCAATTTTATGCCATTCTTTGGTAGCTGAACCCTACATCAGCTGAATTAAAGTATGCCTGAGCAAAATCTGCAAGAACGTTATGGCAATTGTGCTGCCTACATCATTTTGAAGACATTTTCCCATAATGTTGCCGCAATTATTTGAAATTTCTCGTCTGTGTTATTGTTGTTTGAAGAAACTAGAGTGAATGCTAAAGGAATTTTGCAATTGATAATTATAAATTGACCTCTTTGTCACTTTATTGCCAACCTAACAATTATAAATGCACTTTTGCAGATGACTCTACATAATTCATGCAAAATATTTAAACGTAAGTGAAGTAAAGGTTTTTGAGGCGTATTGGAAACACTGCTTAGGATGAAGTAGTGCCCTGAAGAACTGTGTGCCTGAACCCTTTACCAAATAATCCTGTGTTTTAATGACTGAGAATGAAGGCTTTTGAAAACATTGTGGGAAAAGGAGAAAATGCTGATAACCAGCGTTTTCTCCTATTCCAACAATGTTTTCTAACCTATCACAGACAATTCCAATTATTTGAGCCACATTTAATTTGTCATCCAAAAATGCTTTCAATTTTAGACAAGCCAGAATTTTTCTTGTGTGGTAAAGGGTTAACCCCATTACCAGTAAGAGACCTTATTTTAGATGGAATGATGGATGACACAATGTGTTACAAATTAAACAAAGGAGAAAATATTTAAAGATAAAGGAAAGCACTTTTCTTGACATGTGGGAAAAGAAACATACACTAGCAGCAAGCAGCTTTTCCTTTCTAATTTGTTTTTTAGCTGTCTGTTGGCAGGATGTAGGTCATAATTACTTGTATTATGATGGGTAAAGTCTGTTGCCATTGTTATATTAAGAAAGTTCACTCAAACTATTTGATGTGACATTTGTGTAGGTGGGGTTCAGAACAGTGGGTCCATACAGTTCCAGGGTGGAAACAGAAAACCTGTGATAGGTGTAAACAGTAATGAGGACGATATTGATGCCACAATGAGTGTTGGGCTGGGAGAGCTGGCAGAAATTACAGTTGCAAATGATGCAGACCCTGGAAACTTTGTAAGTGTCCCAACTTTGTTACCATGTATTGTGCAACTACCGGTACTGGAATCTTATTCACCAAAGATTCCAAATACAGTGTATTGTTCTTATTCTCAGTATCAAAATCTAGCCATCAGACAGAATGTCTCAGCAAATCAGATGGCTAGTCTTGAAATTCAGAGTAAGAACACTCACAATACATTGTATTTGGAATAATAGTTGGATACAGTTCTTGATTAATACTATGCATCTTAAATATAAAGTTTGGTGTTATTGCAAACTGTAGATAAAGGCCAAATTGAACTGTTTGTGAAATCTGATCTTTGATCATTGCTAATTAATCTATCTCCTATTTAAAACATCCCTAAATTTGACTTCCATGATGTAGTAATCTAAGGATTACTTAACCCTTTACCAAACAATCCCTGGTTTTTACGATCCCAAGGAAGACCCCTTCTGAAAACACTGTGGGAAAAGGAGAAAATGCTGGTAACCAGCATTTTCTCCTTTTTCCACATCGTTTTCTACTCTTCGAAAGTCAAGTTTCAAGTTTTGAGTCACATTTATTTTGTTGTCTGCAAATGCTTTCAATTTGGACAAGTCTAAAATTTTGTCATTTGGTAAAGAGTTAAAGTTACAATGGCAGAATATATGTTTAGTTTACTGTCATTATTAAGCGGTCTTTACCCTTTTACCATACAACAATTTTTTTTAACTCTTTTACATTGAAAGCATGTGCAAGGACAAATTAAATATGGCTTAAATGGTGGAATTTGTCTTCAGAAGGGTTGAACACATTGTGGGAAAATGAGAATATGCTGGTTAGAAGCATTTTCTCCTTTTTCCACAATGTTTTCAATAGCATCAACAGAGTTAACATGTAAAAACATGCTTGCTAGTTAAAGAGTTTATTAAATGGTTTTGTACAGCATAGGAAGTCATAAATCAGGATGATAGACTTGCTAATTAAGTGAACAAAAGAAGTGGACGACCTGGAAAACATCACTATACAGTATAGATGAGTAACATGAACCTCGGTTTAATACATGAGTACATTAGAAAATATAAAAAGAGAAATTGCTTGTTAGTAGCAATTCTCCCTTCTGCCACTTTCTTTCATTTTTTTCTGACAATAAAAAGTCATTTACAAGAAGTAATGTGTATTATCACTCAGCCGTTTACCACACAATTGCAAATTTTACCAATCATTGGGGAAGAGACCTTGGAAAATGTTGGTAAGGAGAAATTGCTAGTTACCAGCATTTTCTCAGTTTCCCACAATATTTTCTACCCAGTAACTAAGAGTATTATTTGTGCCACAATAAATTTGTCATCTCGAAATGCTTTCATTTTTTTGTGCCTGCCATAATTTTACAACTAAACAATATCAGTGTACTAAATTGTTGTTTTTGATAGACAGTTCTTTTATTTAAATGTTATGTGATTTTTATTCAGCAGATACCCCCTACGGAAGTGTTTAGAAAATCATGGATAGAAAAGTATACTTTGCGTAGTCATTTTGACGGGGTCCGAACGCTAGCCTTTCACCCAGAGGAACCAGTTCTAATTACAGGTTCGGAAGACCATACCTTGAAACTCTGGAATCTGCAGAAAATAGTGCCTGCTAAAAAGTAAGTGAAGACATTCTTCATTGGTTAAATATTTTGAAATAGAATTATTTCATAACTTTTTACCAAACAAAAAAAAATTTGGACATGTGCTAGTTGAAAATGCTTACATAAAATAAAAGTGGCTAAGGTAATTTAATTTGTCTGCCGAAGGGTGTGAAATGGAGAAAATTTTGGTAACCAACATTTTATCCTTTTCCATGATGTTTTCAAAAGCCCTCATCCTGAGGACAGTAAAAACAAAGGATTGTTTGGTATATGGTTAACCTGTAGAAAATCAATCATACACTAGACCATAGCAATCCAAGGGTGACCATTTTGTAGCATAGATATTTTAGTCATTGTGCAATAAAAATATTTCATACTTTGTGTAGTGCACTTTTTATACGCCCGTCGAAGACGGGACGTATTATGGGATCACCCATGGCGGGCGGGCGGGTGGCGTCCAGTTCTTTGTCCGGAGCATAACTTTGTCATCTCCAGTCCGATTGACTTGAAACTTGGCATGTGTGTTTGTTGCAATTATACGGAGTGCAGTACGAAAGAACCATAACTCTACCTGGTGCTGTCTTTGAGTTATTTCCCTTTGATCGTCGTTTTTACAGCATTTTCTGCTTGTCGGGAGCATAACTTTGTCATCTCCAGTCCAATTGACTTGAAACTTGGCATTTGTGTTTGTTGCAATAATACGGAGTGCAGTGCAAAAGAACCATAACTCTACCTGGTGCTGTCTTTGAGTTATTTCCCTTTGATCGTCATTTTTACAGCATTTTCTGCTTGTCCGGAGCATAACTTTGTCATCTCCAGTCCAATTGACTTGAAACTTGGCATTTGTGTTTGTTGCAATAATACGGAGTGCAGTGCAAAAGAACCATAACTCTACCTGGTGCTGTCTTTGAGTTATTTCCCTTTTATCGTCATTTTTACAGCTTTTTCTGCTTGTCCGGAGCATAACTTTGTCATCTCCAGTCCGATTGACTTGAAACTTGGCATTTGTGTTTGTTGCAATAATATGGAGTGCAGTGCGAAAGAACCATAACTCTACCTGGTGCTGTCTTTGAGTTATTTCCCTTTGATCATCATTCTTACAGCATTTTCTGCTTGTCCAGAGCATAACTTTGTCATCTCCAGTCTGATTGACTTGAAACTTATTATTTGTGTTTGTTGCAATAATATGGAGTGCAGTGCGAAAGAACCATAACTCTACCTCATGCTGTCTTTGAGTTATTTCCCTTTGATCGTCATTTTTACAGCATTTTCTGCTTGTCCGGAATATTACTTTGTCATCTCTAGTCTGAACATCTTCAAATTTGGTATGCATGATTGTTGAAAATTTACGGAGTGCAGTGCACAAGAACCATAACTCTTCCTAGCACGAATTTTGAGTTATTTCCCTTTGATCATCATTTTTACAACATTTAGTGCTTGTCCGGAATATAACTTTGTCATCTCAAGTCAGAGTGACTTCAAACTTGGTATGCATGTTTGTTGCAATATTACGGAGTACAGTGAGCAAGAACAATAACTCTACCTAGTGCGGATTTTGAGTAATTCCACTTTGATCTTCATTTTTACAGTATTTCTTGTTTGTCTGGAACGGAACTTTGTCACCTCAAGTCAAATTGACTTGAGAATTTGGTAAACATGTTTGTTGCATTACCTGCCCTTTACGATTATTATACCACCTCGACAACTGGTGGTCGGACGGGCGTATCTTGCGACAATTTGCTGCTCTTGTTTCATTCTGGATATATGTATGATATGTCTGTAGAACTACAACCAGAGTTAACTCGAGTACATGAAAGCTTTTGAAAGCATTGTGGGAAAAGGAGAAAATACAGCATTTTCTACTACTATCACAATGTTTTTCCTTTACCCATTCAAAGACAAATCCCATCATTTGAACCATATCTTATAATCATCTGTAAATGCTTTCATGAGGCCTATCAAAAAAAAAATCTGTGTTCAGGGTTTCCGGACCCTACCTAGAAAATGCTGCCGACCCTAAACTTTTTATGCTACGATAGAAAAAAAAAAACTGTCGGGTGTGATTTCGGTACATGGTCCAAGTAAAAAGTTTCTGGGAAAAAAAATCCCTACCTACAGCATCTCGGACCGAAACCCAAAACACGGGTATTTTTTTATAAGGCCTTTTGAACTCTTCTGGTAAATAAAAAGGCAAGTGTCAACAATAATGAGACTGAATTTCCCATCAAACATTCTTTTCGCATTTTTGTCTATGCTTTGAAGTCAAATTAAGTGATGTCAGTAAAATCTCAGAACACTTCATGATTACAGAACACATTAATAAATACATGTTTTTGTCCTTCAGCACTTATGAAAGGCTTTGCTATATTTACAGAAGTTTATATCATCATGAAGCCATGCTCTTCCATTCCTGAACTGCTCATGCCACTTAAAAATAAATGAAGTACTAAGGAACATGAACTTGTCGACTTCTTAATCAATTCTATGGCCTGTTTTGGTGTTTAACGGAGTCGACACAAAACTTTAATCTTGTGTGCAATTCAACATCCATATTGAAGATGTCATTGCGTCAACAATTACCTAGCACTGAAGAGACAAAAACTGTTTTGCTACAGTAACTGGAAAGGCCACAGAGATGATGTTATTACAGAAATTATGTCATGCTGTTACTTGACCATGTGCACAATTGGCACCATTTTTATACATTTCTGAATGTTTGTTTTACACCAAATATCATGTTCAAAATCTGGAGAAAATTTTAGCGTGGCAATGGGCATTACATGGGTTGCTATGGTTATGTATATTTTGCGTTTGAAGTGTTATCACTGTAGAATTTTTATATCAAGTTTACAATATGTTTGTGCTTTTATAGCCAAATTTTTAGCTTAACGACGTATATCGCAAAATTTTCTAACAGACTTTTTCTTTTTAAACTTTGCACATACAAAGCTCATCAAAGCTCATCATGTCTCGAGGCGATTACAGTAAAAAAAGATAAGAGTCACCGTGCTCGTTTCTGAGGAATTTGACTTTGATAAAGGTATATGAAGATCCAAAATTCAGCTTACCGTAATTCACCAATGTATTCGGACAGAAAAAAAAAATTTTTTTTCAGTGTCCAAATCTTCAGGAAATTATCGTTTGAAAAAAAGGGGGTGGCCGAAATAATAGGTATTACCGTGTTCTCCAAATGTGTGTCCGAAATAACAAGGGTAATATCCAACAAATTTAGATCTATTTATAGCACTGTTGACAGGGTCAAAACTGTGGCTCATCTACAGTTTTGGCGTGTATTCAATCTTAAGTACATGATCCAAGATCAGGCTGCACATTCTGTTTAGTCTGATGTCTATCCACACCGTCCGCCATCTTGCCATCGGCACAGTAATATTGAACATCCAAAAAACATAAAACAGACCAACAAGATTTCACGCCTATCGCAGGTACACGAGTATTTCCAGTTAACCACACAATCCCGAGTTTTAACGACCCTGAGGTAAAGGCCTTTTGACATTGTTGGAAAAGGAGAAATTGCCGGTAAACAGCATTTTCTCCTTTTCCAACACTGTTTTCTACTCTATCAAAGACAAAATCCGTCATTAAAATTGTCGTCTGCAAATACTTTGTTTGAATTTAGACCAGTCCATTTTTTTCATTCAGTAAAGAGTTAAATAAGAATAAGGGGTATGATGTAATGCGCAAATCGTTCGAAGCGAGAAAGTTGTAGTGCAAGCGTTTGTTGTACATATTTACAACTGTTCTGCTCCAACAAATTTATACCCTGCTACAAGCAGACTGCATGTCAACACAAAATTGATCACGCAATAAGCTAATATCATGCTTACTTTACATTAGCTGATAACGCTTTTTTGCATTTAGGAATGGTTCTTTCTTGAACACCTGGGCAGTTGTGTCTCATGTTTTATGTAGTCAGCAGAAAAAATGTTTGGCTTGCAGCCAAAATGAAGAAAAATGCATACGACAATTAATGCACTAGTTTTAAATGTAAATGGATTACTGATAAATAAAAAGAAGCAACAAGGTTTAGTATTTATTAATTCTTTAATAGATCTATTGTCTATAGAGGGTCAACACAGTTATGGTTTAAACCATATCCCTCACAGTCACAGGTACGATTTTTCATGCTTCTGCAGGTGACTATTGAAAACATTACGAGAAAGGGAGAAACTGCTTATATAACATCAAAAACCCGGGAAAGATTAAGCCCTTCAAGTACCTTTCAAAACTTTAGTTGCTTATATATGCAGCCTGTGCAGATCAAGATCAGACTGCAGACTGTTTGGTCTGATCTTTGATCTGAATCTACATTGTTTGCTTCGGTCAGAGGTTTTAAAGCGAAACAATGTTATTGTGCAATGATTTTGGTCTAATTTTAAGACTTAAAATTACCGCTGAGTAAGTCAGCTTTCAAAGGACTCCTGTTATTATCAATGAACAGTATGACGTAGAAATGTGCACAGGTCTATGCAGCCGACCATTACTAGTATCCAAAACATTTTCTAAAAAATTGATTGTCGGAATATTTACGAAAATTAATTTTTTGGACTGTCCAGAGTAAGGAAGTCCTCCTAAAAAATAAGTTATTTTTGAAAATGATTAAGAGTGTGCGAACATTTAGGGTGTCTGAATACATTGGCAAATTACAGTATATAGGATTTAACACGCTTTTCTTTAACAGTCAGGTAAACAGGAAAAATACCAGAAGAATATACAAATATACATCATTTTATTGAAAATTTATTTAGTTTTGCACAAAAAATATATAAAAGCCTGGCTTTGAGCATGGTAAATGTACAAATATTCATGTTATATATAGACCATTGAGTTAAAAAGGGAGATAATTTGACCGAATTAAGGGTTAATCTTTAATAAATACATACTTTCTAATGGTCAGTTTTTCTTAAAATTTCCACGCTTATAGTTTTATAATTCTAAGCAATCAGAAGAACTAAAAATGGCACTCATCCGTGCTTATTTCTTCAGAAAACTGGGATGAAGGTCACTGTAGAAGTCAATTTTTTCAAGGAAAAAAATAAGATTAAAGCTCAGCAGACACACTGGGACAAAGGGAAATTGCTCATTAAGGGCAATTTCTCCTTTTACCACAATAATTTTCAAAGTACTTCCACAGTTTTAAATTTCCTGCTTTTGTTTGCTTGTTTGGTGTGTAATGCCGTGTCAGCAATGTTTAAATTATTCCATGGTGACAGTTCACAGATCCATTTGTTTCTTTTTACTGATACTACCTGAAGAAAGTGCTACTTGTTTCAGAGCACCAATAGTATTACCAAATGTGCGAACAATACATGGGTGCACTTTTAATTCACTATCCTTGACAAAAACACATGCGCAGTAGGATGCGTGCAAACATTGTGATATACATTGTTAAAATTGTGGTTGTAACAACAAAATTCCATAAATTTATCAAACAGCCTTCGTATTGAAGCATTGTGGCTGAAGGAAATTGCTCCATAGGGGTCATGTATGAATTTGCGTCAGTTTTAAAAAAGGCCTGCTGTCAAACAAAAAAGATGTCGGCATCAGGTATTGTGCCTATTACATGATTTGGGTACTCATCATGATAATGATATCTACATCATTAGATTTTGGTTAGAAACCAGTGTGCTTAGAATTAGATTCCCTGTTACATACCTGGATTTCTGTTTTTATTGTAGGGCAGCCTCATTAGATGTGGAGCCCCTGTACACATTTCGTGCCCATGTGGGTCCTGTGCTATGTCTAGCAGTGAGTGGGTCGGGAGAGCAGTGTTACAGTGGTGGGGTAGATTCAACAATTAGAGTATGGAATATACCAAACTCAAATATAGATCCATATGATTCTTTCTGTAAGGCCCTTTGTTGTTTTAGTTGGTTTCCTATGGCTTTGAGGTTTTTGTATCATTTTATATAAGAAAATGTATGTAGCGAAGAACTTAATGTTTACTACAATACCACTTTTGCAGTGCCAGTTGGCATGAGAAGTTTTTCTGCTTTCCTAGATTGAAGTTTTCCAATGACTAGTCTATCTGTGTACAAAATTTTGTGCCTACCTTTGCAAAAGAAGTATTATTCTTTTGTTAGTTGTAGCTTGATCAGTGTTGGATGAATCTTGAAAAGTGAAAGTTGTTGTTATAGGGCAATGAGTTTTTAAATGTTAAACATGCCCTTTGAGATTACCATAGAAGGGTTGTCAGAAAATAAGCTTTTTACTTCAATCTTTATTGTATTGCAAAACCTTGTGCAGCAGAGTTAATATGTCATGATCAACTGAATGCAAATACTGTATGGTCTGGATAGCCCAAAGGGCTTGACATTATTCCACGTTAGACTAGGTAATCCTGTGTTTGAACAGTCCGAAAGAAAAAACTTTTGAAAAACATTATAGGAGAAGAAGGAAAAACTTACGAACTCTCTCTTTTGCCAGCAATATTTTCTACCTTTTCAAAGACATGTTTTACTATTTGGACCATGTTTTATTTGTCATATGCAAATAAGTATGAAAAAAACTTGTATTTTGTCCTCTGTGAAAGACTTAAAGTGTAATGTTGTCAGCATACCTTGTCTATGCTCTGCTTACAGCTAGCACAGTTCTACAGGATACAATGGTAGCTCACACAGATGCTGTCTGGGGACTTTCGATACACAATACAAAAACGCAGCTTTTATCATGTTCGGCAGATGGCACTGTGCGGCTTTGGAGTCCAGGATCCACCTCACCTCTTTTAAATACCTTCACTGTGGACAGTGGTAACTTCCTGTTTTGTTTATTGTACTTTTCCATGGCACGTAGTAAAACAGATTTCAGGATATTAAATGTAATGGTATATGTGAGTTCTTCAAATATTCATAGAGAGTTAAAGCTGTCACTTTATTCAGTTCCTTCCAAGTCAAATTGGCAGCATAAGGTTTAAAAATATCCTTAAAATATAGATGTTTAAGATGGTTACAGTTAAATGGACGGGTTTTATGTGAGGCATTGTGGCAAGAAGGAAAATGACAATTGAGGAGCACTTTATTCCTTTGATGAAAGGCTTTTGAATTGCCTTAAAAGAAAAAAAGGAGCAATTTATTCCTTTGCTGAAAGGGTGTTAGAACTACCATATGACAGGTGTCTGAACTTGCTGCTGTTTTGTACTAATTTTTACGACCAAAACAGATTGGCAAAAATTTGACACATCCAAGTAATTACAACATAAAACTAGAGTTAAACTAATATAGGAATATTATCAGTATGCAAAGTGGTTTACATACACATACGCCACTAAACACATCCTTTTTATAGGCTAGGAAAATAATCATGGGAGTTGTAATTAGCATGGCATTGCATAATCAATATTTATGTCTTTTAATGGCACCTGGTTCTGATGGTTGTTTGCTGTTTTTGTCCAATCATCACATAATTCATGGATGCACGTCCATTTTAATTGGTAAAATCACCTCAAGTCACCTATCATACCCTCAATAAAATGTCTTGAAAATATGTATTTGGTAAAAAATAACCCATATCCTTTAATTGATCACTTACAATAGAATTAGTTGATCTTTTTTACTCAAACAGGTATCAGAGGTGCTAATTAACTTTTTACAAGATTACAAAACTCTAGATTCACCTATTTTCTGCACAGTCAACAAATTAAATGTTGAAATTTGTCTTTAAACGGCTGAAACACTTTCATGTGCTGAAAATTTTGAAGATCTAATTTTTTAGCTCCACTGGCCAAAGACCAGCGGGCTTATGTCATGGCCAGGTGTCCGCCGTGCGTGCGTGCGTCCGTCCGTGTGTGCATTAACTTTTATTTCAAACATCTTCTTCTCTGAAACTACCCATCCAATTTTGATGAAACTTCACAGAAATGATCCTGCCATGGTCCTCTTCAGAATTTCTTGAAAGAATTTGATTCTTTCAAAAACTCTGGTTGCCATGGCAACAATACTTAAAAATATTGGAAATCTTTGAAAATCTTCTTGTCTGAAACCATAAGGCCTAGGGCTACCAAATTTGGCATGTAGCTTTATCTAGTAGACCTCTGTCAAGTTTCTTCAAATTATAGCCCTCGGGTCAAATTTGGCCCCGCCCCAGGGGTCACAAGTTTTACATGGGCTTATATAGAGAAAACTTTAGAAATCATCCTTTACCTAGCTTTAAGGCCTAGGGTTAACAAATTTTGTATGTGGCTTTATCTAGTAGGCCTCTACCAAGAGTGCCCAAATTTTAGCCCTTGGGTCAAATTTGGCCCCGCCCCGGGGGTCCCAAGTTTTACATTGTCTTATATAGAGAAAACTTTCGAAGTCTCCCTGCACCTAGCCATGAGGCTTAAGGCTACCAAATTTTGCATGTGGCTTTATCTAGTGGGCCTCTACCAAGAGTGCCCAAATTATAGCCCTGGGGTCAAATTTGGCCCCGCCCGGGGGTCACAAGTTTTACATGGGCTTATATAGTGAAAATAGTGAAAACTTTAGAAATCTTCCTGTACTTAGTCATAAAGCCTAGGGCTACCAAATTTTGCATGTAGCTTTATCTAGTGGGCCTTTACGAAGAGTGCCCAAATTATAGCCGAAGGGTCGAATTTGATCCCACCCCAGGGGTCATAAGTTATACATGGGCTTAAATAGTGAAAACTTTAGAAATCTTCTTGTTACTAACCATAAGAACTAGGGTTACCAATTTTAGTCCTGTCTCAGGTGTCTCATGTTCAAAACCAATTGGCCAAGTATTGTAATGTTTGGCATGTAGTGTTTTTACTTATTAGCCAGTGGAGAGATACAGGGCCATCATGGCCCTCTTGTTTATGCATGTTTGTAATTAGTAAAAAAATGATGAAGCGCACAAATTTAAGTATTATGTTTTTTTTCCAAATAGGTAAACTTTTACAGCAGTTAAAAAAAAAACATATACAGTAGGTTGCAAAATGGTTGTCTGCAAGTGGTAATATATAAATGATACTAAACTTCTTTTAATAACAAAGCTATTTTTTTGTCCTTTCTGTACAAAATAAGAGAAAAATGTGGGAACTTCATGATTATTAATTTATGATATTTCAGAAGATGGCGTGCCCACTTCAGTGGATTTTGTGCGTTGTGATCCATGTCAAATGGTTGCTTCTTATACCTCAGCCAATACGTACCTGTTTGATTTAGAAACTAGTAAACAAATACTTACAATAGAAACTAAACAAAATTCAGGTAAGTTGTGGCAACTATTTTTCTATGAAATGGATATGCTATTGGATTTTGATAGAGAGTAATAAAGGACAGCCATGAAACTTGATACAGTATTTCACCTAATTGACATGCCTGGGTGCCATACAAAAAACCAACAGGGCGCCCCTATTTCGTTGCCAATTTCCCAAATTTCAGGGCCATCACGTAGAATAGGTACAGTACTTTGATCTAGGTTTTAGTTAGTGCCATGTGAAAAGTGAGTTCCATTTGAAAGCCTCGTAGTATCAATGCAGAATTTCGATTTTTACTGCTGATCATGATTCATTTGGACATGAAATAGCATTCACGATTAATATAGGACACTAGTATTTTATACTTCACTTTCTTAAATTTTTTTAAGTTAGTTGACAAATTTTGTGTTACTGGAAGTTTATCATGGTATTTGAAGTGTATGTTTCGGATAGTCAGGTGTTAATAACATGGATTTGCGAAAGAATTAGACTTAAGTGGATGCAGCACCGGTAAGTTTATTTAAAAAAGATCAGTCATCAATACATTTCATCAGTCTGCATTTCAAAAGTTTTAGTGAAGTTATCTTGCATTTGGAAGTTTGTCACTCCAGTCACCGACTTTCAGGTAAGGTAGGGTGTGGGTGGCCTCTGGAGTATGTAATATTATGGGGGGAGGGGGAGTGCTTATGAGGTGAGGTACGGTATTTGGTATCAACCAGGATATTCAATTAGTGGTAATGAAATTTTTCTGCCAATAAATCAAAAGTAAAAATGCTGAAAGAACTAGCTTCTTAGTATAAATCTTTTTATTTTGCTTTTATTATGAAACAAGTTTTAACAACTTAAAACTCTCCATGATCACTTCCTTTAAACCTTAACCAATATTTGCACCTTAGTATGGACAGTTCCAAAGGTATTCTTCACTTATCAAGGTATTTGAAGTGGTAACCTTTTATGTGAGAGGCCTAAACTCTACCCTTACGCTACTGTCACGCACAAAATAGAATGTAGACAAAATTACTACGGCGTAAAACAAAACAGTGAACTAATAGCTGTTAAATGATTACATACTAGATAACAGGCTTAAAAATCTTTTTGTTTATAACCATACATTCTAGACCTGTATTATTTTGGTACAGGGCTTTATCTTGTGGAACTTTACCAGGATTCAAGTTGTCATAGCTCTGTGGTAAAAAACGGCTTTGCCCTGGGGTCATAACATTCTCGTGGGATGTTATAGAGTAAATTTTGTATGCTTTTCTAGTTGAAAACCAATTTGCCAAGAATTGCAATGCTGGGCGTGTAGGGTTTTTACTTATTAGCCATTGGAGCGATACAGGGACATGATGGCCCTCTTGTTTTTTGAGGCATATTGGCTTTGTGGTTTGCAAATCCTTTCAATTTAGATGAGCCTACTAGTTTGGTAAAGAGTTAATGCATTACATGGATGACATTTTGTTTGATAATGGTATATAGGTAGTTTGAAGTTCTACAGGACCCTCTTAATCTTGAAATATCTTAAAAAAATACTTTAGCTATTGCATTGAAAATTTGCATGGTTAATGATATTACCATTAACAATTCTGGGTGAAATTTTTTGAATTTTTGATAACTTTGTTTGACGTTTTGGCATTCAATGCAATGTTACAATGTATGAACAAAACAGCAGAAAAATGGTGAGAGGGAAGAAGGCTATTCTGAGTAAAGGATTTACCTATATATGAAAACAGTTCAGTGAAAACTAGTACAAACTTTGGCTTACATCATGCTGTATAGCAAACATCTATAAAATGAAGAAGGTTGAATTTTTTGTACTGATTTGGTTCCATGAACCAGCTCAAAAGTATTTAGTAGATAAGTTTTACAGTCAAAGTCACTCTGTCTTAAGATTACCACCCTATTCTTTTGATCTAAATCCAATTGAGCTAACTTGGGTCGAACTGAAAAAATTCATAGCAAAAAACAATTTAAAAAAAAAAGAAGTGAAAGACTTTCATGTCAGAGTGTGGGGGGTTTCATATATCTTAACAGAAGAAGGTATAAAACATGAAATCACGTGAAAAATGAAATCAAGACCAAATATTGGAAACAGACAACATGCAAGAAAACAATCGCTATAGACTATGAAGATAGTATAAAACTGATGAAAGCTTTGTCTAAGTTAAGGTATAGATCTATGTTATTTGCACGAAAAACAATGTCAGGGCCTCATATTTGACTTAAGTGAAGTACAAGTTTACATCATGCACTTGCCAAATCGGTACTGGAGTTTTCAAGATATTTAAAATTTTGGCGGTCCCTTTTAACTTCAATTTACCTATACGTCTCCAACCTACTCAAATATTTGATTGCTGTAGATGTTTGAAGAAACCTTGAAAATTCTTAAACTCTTGTTTTCTACTTTCAGATAATAGTTCAAATAATCAAATTAACTGTGTGGTAAACCATCCTACTTTGCCATTAACAATAACAGCCCATGAAGATAGGCATATAAGATTCTTCGACAATAACACAGGTAAGATGGAGTTCAGTATATAATTAAAAAGAACTTGCTTACCCTGATCACTTACTCTATAAACGCTAGCAGAGGACTCAACCGTAATAGCACATAGCTTAACTTTACATTACTCTGCATTTAGTGGATAGTGCAGATCATGAACTCTAATCATGAATCTACACTGTCTTGATATTCTGGCCCTAAACAGTTTAAGTTGCAATGTACACATTTTTTCATGACGGTATATATCTGTTTCATTTATGAAACAGCCAAGTATAGGCCGCTTGTAGTGAAACTCTTAATTGAATTCTGGCGTTCTGAGTGGCTCAGTGGTAGAGTGTAGGACTCATAACTTGGGGGCCATGGTTTCAAGCGGCACTATTTTTTGTGGGAGCATCCATAGACAGGACATTCCAGAGCCCTAGCCTAGTACTGAAGAAATGCAGAACATACATAAATGTTAGCTGTGGCCATGATATGACTGAAGTAATGTTAAAAGCGGCGTTAAAGAACATTCAATCAATCAACTTAATTGAATTCAAATTCCCTTAAGAAATTTAACAAGTTGATAAAAGTTTTGTGTTTTAATCACCCCTTATAGTTCTCTTTTGATGGCTCATCTTCTTTATTCATTTTTCAGTCACTATACTATGAAATCAAGTATACAGGCATTGCTTATCCCTTGAGTAAAATTAAACAAAAGGTATCCTTTCAGTCTAACAGATACTGTGTTTAGCATTTCAAGGCAGTATGGTCATAAAATTTCAGGAAGCATAGTACATGGTAATTCAAGATCACATAGCCTGCACCTTGATTTACCTTGTTGACAGAACATAGATAACAATGAACTAATTGTCAACTTGCAGACATTAATCAACTAAGAAATGCTTTTGTCATAGCCCTGTAATATACAAGCATATATATGTGTGTGTGTGTGGGGGGGGGGGGTGTGTGTGTGTGTGTGTGTGTGTGTGTGTGTGTGTGTGTGTGTGTGTGTGTGAAAAGGGGCAGTTTCGTTTTACAAGTTAAGGCTTTGTTTCAGTGTAGCACTCAATAGCTATGGATATTTAGCAAAGAGATACTAGTTACCTTTGAGCAATTGTAATTTTCATCTTCATAATTGTTATTTATGTTTACCTCTTTTCAGGAAAAATGATTCATTCAATGGTAGCTCATTTAGATGCAGTCACTTGTCTAGCTGTAGATCCTAATGGACTTTATCTTTTATCAGGGAGTGAGTACTTTAACATCCTCATATAGTGTAAATACCTGTTGTTTAATCAGTTTACTGGTTAATGTTCTCTTGGTTTGGTAGACAAATGGAGGGAGAACCCTCATTGTACCAACTTTGTTAGAACACTTGCATTGATAGTAGGAGATGAAGGGATCAGTGATATTAGAGGTTTTGATAAAACTGGGGAAGGGGGTGTTCAACAGATCCTTTTGAAAAAAGATAGTTTTTCACTTAACCTAAACCTGTGTTGTTGATACTAAGGGGAATTGTCCATTTGATATCATTTATTTGACAAATTGACTCAATGATACCATTCAAATGAATAAACCAAAGATAGGTTTAAAAAGCCCAGTAAGAGCCAAAAGTAAACCATGTGGGTGTTAAAATATACTTAAATTTAAATTATACCATTTGAAAGTATGGAAATTATTGTGAAGATGACAATCTGTCATTGTATGGTTGGTCCATAGGCTTGTTGCTTGCAGAAAAATGAACTATAAAACCAGGTAAGAAGTAAACTGAAAATGGAGCAACCTAGCAACTTTTAACTTAGTTTTGAAATTTCACTTTTCTGCCAGCGACTAACACTTGGACCGACCTTACAATAACAGATTGTCATCTTCACAATAATTTCCATACATTTGAAAGACATGATTTAAATTCAAATGCATTTTATCGCCCGCATTGTATGCTTTTGACGAATACTGGACCTTTCAGTTAAGAACTATAGATAACTTTTTGAACCTCTGTACTATTCATCTATTTGTACACCAACCACCTAGCCAACAAACGACATGATAAGTATTAATTTTATAGCCTGGGATTTTGGACTAGATTTTTTGACTGATGAAATATTTAATGTAAGTTTCATAATTGGTACTTTTATTGTCATAAACTTAAGTTGATGAATCATATATATATTTTTTTTTCAGGTCATGATTGTTCTATTAGATTATGGAACTTGGACAGTAAAACTTGTGTACAAGAAATGTCAACACATAGGAAAAAATTTGATGAATCAATACATGCTGTAGCATTTCATCCTTCAAAACCGTACATTGCAAGTGCTGCAGCAGATGCATTAGTGAAAGTGTTTGTATGATAGTTCATCTCATTCTAGGATCTTCAAATTACACAGTGTACGCACATGTATGGTGTGAGAGTGCAGTGTTCTGTTGTGAAAGTTTGTGATGAATGCTACATTTACATATGGTTGCAGAGGCATTGACTGTGAGGCCAGCCAGGATGGTTTTTAAGACTGTAAAGGAAATGAATTGTTGACTGAAAAGTTCGCCAGTTTCATGAATTTTTTTGGTCTGATTTGGCTGTCTGACTGAAGCTGAGCTCTGAATTGAAATCTACTACATACCTAGTTTTACAAGGAAGAGAAATGAAAGTCTACAGTTTTGTTTTTCTATATGAAAGTATTACAGTATGAATCATCTATGCATTAGGACTAGTTTCTCAGGTGATAATGAGAGAAAACAGAGAACAAATAGTCTTATTTATTACATGTGTTTTATTGAAAAAAATCATCCAGTTATAAAAGGACAGTAAATCTTGCATGATAGTTACTAGTTGGATGAGCTGGTCTGGTCACAAATGTTTTGAAATCTTTCCGAGAGACGGTGGATACCTGAAGGAGGAACTGATCTTAGTGTATTTACAGCGAAATGTTCAAGTATTGTGTGAATCAGCTAGTCCATTTACAATTTAATACTAATGTGCCTGTAGTTTAGAA
Organism: Hippopus hippopus; assembly: GCA_946811185.2. Lineage (NCBI taxonomy): Eukaryota > Metazoa > Mollusca > Bivalvia > Cardiida > Cardiidae > Hippopus > Hippopus hippopus. The sequence goes on from OX328097.1 coordinate 37,189,993, forward strand.
TTTTTCAAATTGCCATTTATGTAGTTGGTCTTCCTAAAGAATGTAACTGAAGCATACATTTCAGTAGCCTTAAGGCTACATGAAACAGAAAAAATAACTTTAACCATAGTAAGACTTTTATTTTCCAGTTTTGTAACTGACAAAAAGAGCAATTGATTTTAACAAGCAATTGCTCAAATTTTCCTCAAGAGTATTCAATAGAATTTAGCTGGCCCAGTGCAGGTGTCAATGCTTGGAAAAAATTTTAGAACAAAGACGTAAATTATCTGCTTGCCCCAATAAGATCTGGAGCATTGAGTATTTGTATTCTTTGTCCAAATTACAGCACTCTAGTAAAAAATGGCACATATGGGTTAGATTTTTGGTAGTGTTACATACAATTAATGTTGAACGCTTGAATTGTTTTTTAATACTTGGCAAATCGGATTTTGTTCAAATAAGGTATTTATCAGTTATTCAACGTAATCATGAGCTAATTACTAATGTGTTGACCACGTCATGAATAATGATTCTTTTTCTTTTAATAACCTGTCTTACTGATGACATTGTAAACCAAAACATGAACACTATTTAGCATCACATGCAAAAACATTGGTATTTGTCATCCCTTTGTTCAGTCATGCCTGTTTGATAAAAATCTTCCTGAATTTCAGTGGATTGTATTTGTAGCCATCAAAAGAGGTTGATTTTACATATTTGGCACTGAAAGAGTTAACCTTTGAAATTCAGACTGCAACGAAAGTGATCTTTGTAGACAATGTCAATCAAGGTCAGATTCGATTTGAAGGAGAGTTGTTTAATCCTGAGTTTTAACGTCCCTGATAAAGGTGTCATTGGAAAACATGGTGGAAAAAAGGAGAAAATGCTGGTACCCAGCAATTTCTCTTTTTCTCACAATGTTTTCTACTCTATCACAGATTTCCATAATTTGAGTTACATTTGTCTTCTGTGAATGCTTTCAATTGGACAAGTCTAAAAATTGGCTGTTTTGGAAAGAGTTAAGTTAGTATTTGTAGTGTTTCTTTCACTGTATTATCCTTTGAGTTAAAGGTAAAGTGAAGTGTCTTTGAAAGAGCACATTAAATGTTTTATCTTCAGCAGTTATGGCAAATTATGGTAATAACTTTGATTTTGTTTCAAATCATCTATGTTGGGTAAGTTTTTTTGCTGAAATATACAAATGATGTAAGATTCAAAGTTATTGTTAGCTTGTCTGTTTTCGAAGAAAACCTTGAGGTAATGTCGTAGCCCTGGCATCTGCGTTGTTTTGCAAAAACTTTGACATTTTGTAACATCTCTGTTATAACTGTACATATTTACTCCAAATTCAGACAAAATGTTTACTATCAAAAGGGGAACCTATACAACAAGGGCAGGTAACTATCAAAGTATTTTGACACAGTTATGCCACATTAGGTTCTTTTTGGAAGTTAAGATCAAGATCAGATAACAAGAACTAGTAGAAGCTACAGAGTCAAATATCTGTGTCCAATGTTTTGGGTGAAACAGTCCTTATACGGGAAAAGTATACGTCTGTCAGACTAACTTTAGCCATTGAATGAGTAGTACTCTGGCAACAGGGGGTTTAATGCATCTCTGTAATGCATTATACCAAGGAAGTCATCAGATAATTATGGATCCATAAAATTCATTTTGTCTAACTACAGACTGAATCATGAGGTATTCTGGTCTTTAGAAATTCAGAAAATTAACCAATAGCAAACATTTTCGACCAAGGTCAGCCTGTGCGGACTGTGTAGGCTGACCTGAGTTGATACTTCCAGAAGATGCAAAAAAATACTCTTTTACAGAGCATAGTTCATTCATTTACGGTTGTAAGGGTTTAGGTACAGATGTGTCTGTACTGTGTATGTGAGTGTATGTTCATAGATCACAAACACATTGTGTAAAAAGTCAGTTTTTTACATTGAGTTTTATAATAAACAGAAAAGTACATGTATTTGTAATTTAATTTCGCAATAGAAAGGAGCTGAACTGCATTTATAATTTATTTAAAGGAATTTGTTTACTCTTCTCTCTTTTCTTATGAAATGTGGTACAGAGACAAAGCATAATTTTATCTTCCCAATAGATTCCTTTCTGTAAACTTACCCATTACCTCAGGAAAAAAATTTACAGTGGACATCTGGGGGGGAAAAAAAAAAGTTAAATTGGAATCATTAACATCAATTAAATTCAGGGTATAGAAGAAATTGCTAGTTACTAGAGATTTTTTCCTTTGGATGCAGTGTTTTCAAAATACAAAACGTATCAAATGCAACAGTTAAGATGTTAAGCAGGTTCTTTTTATTTACTTTTGTGTTATTGTTGAATAATAGGAAAAACCTTGCATAAAACCTCTCCATTTCAAAATTTTACTTCTCTGTAACATGGTATATGGAACAGACAAATAGATATTTTTCACCTACATAGTTATGTGCTTTTATATCAAAATGTAACTACATAAAGTGTGCTAGATTGAAGATATTTTCTGACAATATAGTCCTTTTACAGCTTTACTGATACTTATTTTTAATTCAACTTTTCTTTCTTGTTTATAAAACTCTGACATAATTTTTGTTCAAATTTAATCTGAAAATTTCCCTATCTAGTACTGTAATATCTGTTGTTGATCAAGAAGTTTTAAAGCATCTCATTCATGACAGTAATTTATGTAGTTATTCTGACCTGATTGATTGATCACAAATCTAGTGCACCCAGTGAGGCTGAAACCCAGGCCTCCAGGTAACGAGTCCTACACTTTACCACTGGGGACCCTTGACCAAATTGAAGGTGAGAAGTGTACTTGATAGCATCAGTTAACTCCTTACCAGACCACAAAATTTTGTACTCAACCAAATTGAAAGCATTTGCAGACAACAAATTAAAGGTAAGTTTAATTATGATTTCTGCCTTTGATAGGGTAGAAAACATTGTGGGAAAAGGAGAAAATGCTGGTTACCAGCATTTTCTCCTTTTCCCTCAATGATTTCAAAAGATCTTTTCCTCAAGGTCGTTAAAAGTCAGGATTGTGTGGTAAAGGTTTAAACTCCTTATCTCCTGCAGATCAGTTTTTAGCTCCACTGGCCAAAGGCCAGCGGGCTTATGTCATGGCCTGTTGTCCGTCGTCCGTCCGTCCATGCGTTAACTTTTATTTTAAACATCTTCTTTGAAACTACCCAGCCAATTTTGATGAAACTTCACAGAAATGATCCTGCCATGGTCCTCTTCAGAATTTCTTGAAAGAATTTAATTCCTTCAAAAACTCTGGTTGCCATGGCAACAAAACTTAAAAATATTGGAAATCTTTGAAAATCTTCTTGTCTTAAACCATAAGGCCTAGGGCTACCAAATTTGGCATGTAGCTTTATCTAGTAGACCTCTATCAAGTTTCTTCAAATTACAGCCCTGGGGTCAAATTTGACCCCGCCCCGGGGGTCACAAGCTTTACATAGGTTTATATAGAGAAAACTTTAGAAATCTTCCTGTACCTAGCCATAAGGCCTAGGGTTACCAAATTTTGCATGTGGCTTTATCTAGTGGGCCTCTACCAAGAGTGCCCAACTTATAGCCGCGGGGTCAAATTGACCCCACCCCAGGGGGGTCACAAGTTTTACATAAGCTTATGTAGAGAAAAATTTAGAAATCTCCCTGCACCTAGCCATAAGGCCTAGTGCTACAAAATTTTGCATGTGGCTTTATCTAGTGGGCCTCAACCAAGAGTGCACAACTTATAGCCCTGGGGTCAAAATTGGCCCCGCCCCAGGGGTCACAATTTTTATATGGGCTTATATAGACAAAACTTTAGAAGTCTCCCTGTACTCAGTCATAAGGCCTAGGGTTACCAAACTTTGCATGTGGCTTTATCTTGTGGGCCTCTACAAAGAGTACCCAAATTATAGCCCTAGGGTCGAATTTGACCCCACTCCAGGGGTCAGAAGTTTTGCATGGGCTTATGTAGTGAAATCTTTAGAAATTTTCTTGTTACTTACCATAAGAACTTGGGCTACCAATTTTAGTCCTGTCTCGGGGGTCTTATGTTCAAAACCAATTGGCCAAGTATTGTAATGTTTGGCATGTAGGGATTTTACGTATTAGCCAGTGGAGCGATACAGGGCCACCATGGCCCTCTTGTGTTGTATTGCAGGCTATTTTTGAAAACATTGAGACAAAAGTACTTGTTTGTAAATATTTATAGTTGTCACATGTATGCATATTTTTAACCTTGAGTACTAAATTACCCTATTACCACACAATTCTGAGTTTTGATAACTCTGGGGAAGAGGCCTTTTTAAAATACATGGGAAAAGAAAAGGAGAAAATGCCGGTTACCAGCATTTTGTCCTTTTACCACACTGTTTTCTACCCTATCAAAGAACAACATTTATTTGTACAACTTTCAAATTTGTTGCCTGCAATTTTTTTCAATTTAAAATAGCCATGTTGGGGGCTTTACGGCTTAAACCTTAATTCATGCTTTATGTCAATATTACAAAAGTAAATGTTTTCAAGGTTGTCTGCAGCAAAATTATTTCAGGAAGAAATGAATTAGGTTTATAATGATTGAATGCAACTAGCCTTGCCGAATAGCTAAAAAAATGTGAGTAGTCAAGACTGCTGTCAAATCAAGATAGCTTTATTTTTTTTTGTCATTGTATGCAGATAAAAGCAAAAGGAATTAAATATGTAGTCATTCATGTCATTTGTTTGTAATTGTTATGTTTTCATGTGTCCATGATATAGTATACTCATCTCATATTTATTTATTGCATTGACACCAACGTATCTAAGCAGAATTTACTAGAACTTTTAACAAATTATCATATATAGGACCTGTTTCCACATGAAGAAGAATCTGTATGCTTGTGCAATAGACAGGTGTGCAAAACATTTTGTAAAAGAGCAGCTATCTGTTAAAAGGAATTACTCCTTTCCTCACAATGTTTTCCACCCTGACCATTGTTCTTTCATCGAAGTATTTTTCCTTGTGCCACTTGTTCTAGGTACAGATTTGCTGTATTTCCAGAAACAGCTTGCACGACAACAGCTTGATGTGATGTTTGGCATATGCAAAACACTTGGATATCTCATGAAATAGTGCATAGTGTAGATCCAAGATCATACTGCATCTCATTACAGATTGATCTTGATGTACACTGCAAAAGCAATTGTTACTTATCACAGACGAGGATGGGTTGATTTATTCACTTACTGTTTATACTTTAAGTCATATTGCATGTAAAAGGTGGGTGCAATGACTTTACCTTAATTCAGTTTATATCTGAACAAAAGCTGTAGTACAGCAGTAATCTCTATATTAATTCAAAATGATGGAACACTGAAATAGGCAAAACAAAAGGAAATATGGAGTAAATTGTGAGATAGTGCATAATAAGAAGTAATGTTTCTCCAGTATAGATTTTTAAAACAAATTGTCTTTTTGTTAAGATCTGTATGTCTAACATGTTTCAGTTTTTAGATGTTGATTCCATTAATCCTTTACCAAACAATCCAGATTTTTAACGACCTTGAAGAAGACGGCTTTTGAAAACATTGTGGGAAAAGGAGAAAATACTGGTAACCAGCATTTTCTCCTTTTCCCACAATCTTTTCTACCCTATCAAAAACAGAAATAATCTTTTCACCTACATTGACTTTGTCCTCAGCAGATGCTTTCAAAATGGTTGTGTCCAAAATTTTGTTGTTTGGTAAAGAGTTAAAACATTACCTTCTGCTGGCTACTTTTTAGCTTGGCTGTTTTCAAAGATGATGAGGTATTGTCACAGCCCTGTAGTTGTTGTCATACAGTGAAGAACTTTGACATTTTCTTTCATTCTCTGTTATTACTGACGATACTTCAAACTGGGGCTACTTGTTCATTATCTGAAGGGAAACCTATACTACAAGGACAGGCAACTCAAAACATTTTTGACACAGTTATGCCCCTTTTACTGAGAATCTGTCTTTTAAAGGATTAAAAGCATTGTAGGAAAAGGAGGAGATATGTTTGTTATCAGCATTTCCTCCTTTCCCTTAATGTTTCAAAAGGCTCTTCTTTCTGGGTTTTTAAACAGGATTGCTTGGTGAAGAATTAACAATAATGTGGTCAGCTGCAAATTTTGTCTCCGGAGGTAATGTGGTAATTCTTATACAAAGGAACTCGTAATAGTTTTTGGCTCATTTAATCTCATTTACTTCATGTAGGAAGATGTTGAAATACATCATGTAACACATGTATGGATTGTGTTTACATTGAAATACATTATATAAACAATAACAAGTTGAATATGTAATGAATTCATACCTAACTATATTATGATAATAATTTTGATTATAATCTTTAGGTTAAATGGTGAACTATAATTCATGTAGTTGTTAAGCATGTTTGGAATACACTTTCTTTTGTAGACAAATTACATTTTAAATAAATGAATCTAAATTGTACACACAGTTTTCTTTCGTTTTTGTTTACAAATGTCATTCCAGATTTGAAATGTACAAAGCCATGAGTACTCATTTCTACCTACCTGTCATGTATGCTAATTGACCCTAGATTTTGATGGATTCAGTTATTTTCATTCATTAATTCCCAACTGCAAAAGGACTTTTTTGTACGGCAATAGGCTGCTTCTGAATACACTAAGCAAAAGGATTGTGTTGCAGCAGCTAGTATACCTTTCCATGACAATCTGAAATTCGTACAATTCCTTAGTGACAAAAAAGCTATGCAAACAATTGTTTTTTAACTCACCTGAGCACTATGTTCATGGTGAGCTTTTGTGATTGTGCTGTGTCCTCGTCTGTCGTGCGTTGTCTGTCGTCAACTTTTACCTTGTATACGCTTTAGAGGCCACATTTTTTGTCCGATACTCATGAAACTTGGTCAGGATTTTTTGTCTTAATGATATCTCGACGAGTTTGAAAATGGTGCATGTCGGGTCAAAAACTGGGTCACTAGGTTAAATCTTGGAAAAACCTTGTGTACACTCTAGAAGCCACATTTTTAGTCCAATACTCTTGAAACTTGATCAGAATGTTTGTCTTGATGATATCTCAGATGAGTGTGAATATGGGACATGTCGGGTCAAAAACTGGGTCATTAGATCAAATCTTGAAAAACCTTGTGTACAATCTAGAGGCCACATTTTTAGTCCAATACTCTTGAAACTTGGTCAGAATGTTTCTCTTGATGATACCTCAGATGTTTTTGAAAATGGGTCATGTTGGGTAAATAACTAGGTCACTAGATCAAATCTCAGAAAAACCTTGTGTACACTCTGGAAGCCACCTTTTTTGTCCAGTACTCATTATACTTGGTCTAAATGTTTGTCTTGATGATATCTCAGACAAGTTTGAAAATGGGTCATGTGGGGTTAAAAACTAGGTCACTAGGTCAAATCTTAGAAAAACCTTGTGTACGCTCTAAAGGACACATTTGTAGTCCAATACTCTTGAAAATTTGTCAGAATGGTTGTCTTGATGATATCTCAGACAAGTTTGGAAATGGGTTACATCGGATCAAAAACTAGATCATTAGGTCAAATCTTTGAAGAACCATGAATACGCTCTTGAGGGCACATTTTCAGTCCAATGCCCATGAAAGTTGGTCGGAATCTCTGTCTTAATGATATCTCAAAAGAGTTTGAAAATGGGTCACATTTAGTGAAAAATAGGTCACCAGGTCAAGTCTTAGAAAAATGTTGTGTACGCGCTAGAGGCCACATTTTGAGTCCAACACTTTTAAAAGTTGGTCAGAATGTTCGCCTTTATGATGTCTACATCCAGTTTTGAAAATGGGTCACATCACATCAAAAACTAGGTCACCAGGTCAAATCTTTATAATACCTTGTGTATCCTTTAGAATATTTGTCATAATATCTCTGAAAAAGATTGGAAATGGGTCATGTATGGTCAAATGGCTCAGGTGAGCGACTTCAGGGCCATCATGGCCCTCTTGTTTCCTAATTTTAAATCAATTAAATAAATGTTTATATAATTTTAAGACTAGGTAACTAATCAATACTGAGACCTGATTAGATGGATTGTTTCACAAGTTGAAACATGTTAGATTTGGTTGTTTATTGAATACAACCCAAGGAAAGCATGGAATGGTTTTCTAGCTTCATTTAGGGCAGTAGAAGTTTGTAACAAAAAAATAAACAAGTGCCATACACAGTTCAAACTTCACTTTTAGCTCCTTTCAATTTTGTCTGACTTGTTGGAAATGAAATACATGTAATATGATACAGTACAACATAATTCTATCCATCTTTTAAGTTGCCACTGTTAACGGCATTAACTTCTCGAACAGACACTTGGCAACCATTGATGTGAAAAAATGAAAAATCGATATGAATGTTTAAACTGTCAAGGATACAAAACATAGTAGCAAGAGGAGAAACTACTCATTAAAAGCAATATCTCTTTTTTGCTACGATGTTAACAAAAGCAGTCTGCAGTGAGATGCAAAGAGTCATAGATCTCCAGTATGTAATGAGTAAGTAATTTGAGAAAATATAAACAGAAATATTAATGATTGTGATCTTGATACAGTGACAGATAAAGATTTATTATACAAAATGTGATGATAGAGCCTGTAGGTCATTTAACCCTTAAAGCACCTTTCACAACTATAGTTGCCTTTGTGGCCAGTGTAGATCAAGATTCAGCCTGCACAAAACGTGCAGCCTGATCTATGATCTACACTGTCTGCATTGCTGAAAAACTGTAGATAAGAGCAACCTTGAAATTGTGGTTACATGTATATTGGATTTATTTTCAGGTAGAGAGTCTTTTGGGTTTATTGGGCCCTCCAAGGGTTAGTACTCGGAGACTTGCAATTCCACTGTAGGCTTATCTCTTTACTAGATGAGAAAATTCTAGATCAATCCAAATCGAAACCATCTTCAGATGATAAATAAAACTGCAATGATGGCAATTGTCTTTGAATGGGTAGAAAACATTGTTAATAATGAAAAAAATGCTGGTTACGAGGGTTGTTCGATATGTAATGTGTATTGTACGATATCTCAAAAGCATTCGACTCAAATAGTGAAATGAACATTACATCCCTTCAAAGTATTCTCCGTGGTTTGAAATACATAATTTCAATCTCTGAATCCATTTCTGAAATGCGTCACGGTACGCTGATTTAGGTAGACCTCTGAGGCACTGACTGATGGCTGAGCCAAGGGCTTGTTGGGACTTGTAACGACGACCAGATAAGAACTTTTTATATTTTGGAAAAAGGAAAAAGTCGCATGGGGCTAGATCTGGAGAGTATGGTGGGTGTGACTTCAAAGATTGCTTCACAAGCTCAGATGTATGTGATGGAGCATTATCATGAAGTAGACGAACATGCCTAAATCCTGACACAGGGCGTCGTTTAAGATAATATTTCTTGACCTTTTTTAGTACAACATCTAGGTAATACCGACCTGTAACACTTTTGCCCTTCTGCACCGGAATTTGTACGGCTATACCATCACATGAGAAGAATATGCAATAAAGAACCTTCTTTGTGCTTATGCTTCTTTTGGCAACTACAGGCCTTCTACCGTGTTTAGTTAGCCATATTTTGTTTCCAAATTTTCTTACTGGTTCGAAATAGTGAACCCATGTTTCGTCACCAGTAACAATGTTTGCAAATTGTCTTTGATTGAATTTGGGAAACATTTTGAGCAATTGCTTAGCGGTTTGTACTCGTACCCGTTTTTGGTCATCTGTCAATATATGCGGTATCCATCTGGCAGAAATCTTTCATACTTTCAAAATACACTTCAAAATGAAATGCACCCGCGATAGCGATATGCCAACAGCGTTGGCAATATCATGAATCGTGTATCTGCCATCACTTTCAATTATTTTCCTGACTTTTGAGACATTTGCCTTGCCTGTTACAGTCGCAGGTCAGCCAGATTTTGCTGCATCTTTGACGGACTTTGTGCCAGTCAGAAATTTCTTTCTCCACCTACGAACTGTCTCATAAGATACCTTATCAGACCCATAAACTTCCCCCAATTCAGTAAAAATCTGCATTACCGAATGACCGAGTTTTGTGCGAACTTTTATATAAGCTCTAATTTCTTCAATATTCTTAATCCTTTTCCCAACCATTTTTACAACAGTGGTCAACGACTAGCTCTACTGAAATGACTTTAAGTTTAAAACTATGTGGAGCTGAAGGCTTGTGTTTATACCGTTGGAAAGGTATTGAATAGAGCCATTCAAGCGTATCATCATCCACGAAATCGTGCAAAGCGTTATCGCACTGTGGTACAATACACATTACATATCGAACAGCCCTCTTACCTGTATTTTCCAGTTTCCCACAATTTGTTTCATAGCCTTGTTCCTCAAGGTTGTATAACCAACAGGTTGTTTGGTAAAGGTTTGTATAAATGTTGTACTTTATGACATGTATAAATATGGGGGACAAGCACATGATATTTTAGCTTGAAAGGCCAGCAAGTTTATGTCATGGCCCTGTGTTCGTAGAGTGTCTGTCCATACATCCTTCTGTGTAAGTGCATCCACCTGTCTGTGTGAACTCTCAAAAATTTCAGAGACTTACTGTGAAACTGACCATCCAATTTTGATGAAACTTCACAACTTTACAGAAATGATCCTGCCTTTGTACTCTTCAGAGTTCCTTCAAAGAATTTGATTCCATAAAAACTATGTGGTTGTTGCTATGGTAACAAAAATACAAAATATTGAAAATCTCATCAGTCTCATCCAAAACTGCAATTGGAATTCTCTACAAATTGGTATAAATGGTTGTTTGGTGGACCTCTTTCAGATTTCTTAATATGATTTTGATTTGGCAAAGACCATTGCTGCTGTGACCTTGGCTTGACAATAGCACATAGCAGGTTGTAGGTGAGGGAGTCTGATCAAGGGAAATGACTCCTGTTTACTCAATACAGGTAGATCTACTTGTAGTTTGTCTCCCTTAATTATCAAAACTGCGCTGAAGTGATTGTGTATTCACTCTTTGGACAGTTCATTTTTCAATGACATTGGTTCATTTTAATGTTGATGCTCAGATGAGATGAATATTTAACATGAAGTGAGGTTTGTATTATTCTGGTTTTGGTTCAAGAAATTTACCATTCATGCCATAAAAAACATGTTTTTTTGCATTTTTTTGCACTACAGTTCTGGAAACCTTGTCAAAGTACTCTTTGTTAGAATTCATTGATATTATGTATGAATGATTTGGCACGTAGAAAAGATTTGTCTTTCTGCAGGGCTAGGCGATATTCTCGGTAAAATTTTTACTGCCATTAAGACGTCTAAAGGTCACATGTCTCTGTCGATGCCAATAAATTGTATGGCACAATTATTTAAAAGCCTGTGGAGCAATACAGGACTATCATGGCCTTCTTGTTGTTTTGATAAACTGCACAGAAAAATGGTAGAATTTTGATAAAATGCTAGGGCACAGTAAATGGCTTTTTTCTGTCTCTTGTGCTTAATTTTAACAGTCAATCTACTGGTATGCATCATATTATAGCAAACTTTTGTTCGATTTAATGATATAATAATGGTGACATAGAAATTCACAACTTTTAGAAACACCTTGTCATGAAACTTTAAACTACGTCCATTGAAATTTTTTGATTAGGTACTCATCCCTTAACATTTCAAGGTAAGCTGTTTGCAAATACATGAATTTGTATAACACCATTATGGTCCCGAAGATACAGTGCCCAATTGAATTGAACTGTAATTACCTAAACAGGCAATTTCATCAATAGAATCATAATAATTTATATTCACAAAATTAATGGCCAGCCCTTTGAACTCTTAAATGCTGGGTACTAGTCTCCCATTGGGTGCTGATAGCGTATATTTATGTTTACAGGATTGAGTGCAAAACTAGGCTTGGTCTGAGTAAATGTGCAAATGTGTGAATGAAAATTTACCACTCATCTATTACATAAATATTCCCATGTGATCTTACCTATAAATATCATCAAGACCTCTTCAATACACAAAAACATCTTAGGATTTTCCAACATCAATACACAATTATTCATTATTAGGACACGAGGGCAGGAAGGATGAATGTTAATAGGTTTTTAGAGCTGATTTTTGGCTTTAATGATTCTGTCAATTAGGACAAGTTGGATTTTTCTGATTCAGAGAATGATTAATGTTTGTCAAAAAGTTGCCATGTTATGCAATAAAGATTTCTAACATAGACTAGTTTCCTGACACCAAGAGTGGTTGGGGAAAGTACAATACCGGTTCAATAAATATGCTGTTTACCACTGAACCAGGGTAAACATGTGATTTACCTGATAATCGACAGCCCTGAGACCCTTTTTTGGTTATCTATTTAACATGTTTCATCATTAACAAGCGAAATTCTTGGTGTAAATGTGTATTGAAAAGTGCTATACTCTTTCGAAAAATGTTTATTGTAAAATTTGGAACTCTATTAATCAATTTTTAATTTTGAAATAATTTGCTGGAAAAAAGGCCGTATTTTCTTGCTTCCACCAAAGTTGTTTTACAATTATGTCAGTTATAATTATAATGGTAAGGGTTTCTATGAACCAAGGAGATGCTGACTAGGACTTGTATAATAATGGATAAAATCCTGTCTGACACCACTTTGTTTTGGTACATTAATCTGACATATAGTTGCCAGTAATTTATCTGTAGTTCAAATAAAGAGAAGAAAATGGCATCGCTGTAAAGCATATTTCCTGCCCTCTCCATTGATATAATTACATCCCCAATACACAACAGATATTTCATGCTATCAGCTCATTAACTGAAATAGTGTATAGGTCAAGTGGCTACTTTTAGCCTTAGTAAATTTCGCGGCACTGGGAGAACTGATAAGCCATACAAAGGCTGCACGGTAAGAGTTAAAACTCTGGAATGTTTGGTAATAGCTTCAACTGTTTTACAACTCTAGCATCTGGAAATATTGCTGCTGTATTACAGACACCGAGTACCAGTCTATTCATTCTGGATAAGATTTAAATAGAAGCAATAAGAGAAATTGGTTGGCTGAGAAACTGTTGAAAATAGCATTAACATGCCAAATAAATAAGACACAACTAATGAATATTATCTCAAATTTATAAAACCAGTGGATAAATACAACTTTAATTTGTACTGGGTTCTTTCATTAGCCCAGTGGCAGCTTTCCATAGTAATGTACTTTGTTTTTCAGTCCCATGATGAGCCCTGCATTTCCCTGTCTGTTGCCCCACCTCATGGAGTATTGCACAGATGGTATTGTCTCCCTTGATATGGCACAGGGTGGTGGGATTGTATGGAGTAATGTCCCTTGTTTAAGGTTCCAAAATCTTGTGTAACCATCCTCTCCAACTGGTTCAATGCAACAGATAAATAAAAATAAAATGTCATGAAATAGCATGGAATAATTAACCCTTTACCACATAATCCCAAGTTTTAACGACTTTGAGGAAGAAGCCTTTTGAAAACATTGTGGGAAAAGGAGAAAATGCTGGTAACCAGCATTTTCTCTTTTTCCCACAATGTTTTCTACCCTTGAAGCAACCAATTTCAGTTTTTTCAGTCAAATTTATTTTGTCGTCTGCAAATGCTTTCAATTTCAACTGGTTTCAAATTTTGTCTTTTGGTAAGGGGTTGACTCTGTACCTCTTGAAACAAATCTATAGAATTTTGGAAATGTCATTGTAAAATAAGGGAAATCAACATTAATCAAGGTAAAGATGTAAAATACTTGTAAAAACTTAGAGACAAAAAGACAAACTCATTGTTATGAGCAATTTCTTCTGTTATAACAAAGATTTTAAAAATGATCCGCTAACATCCCAAAAAAAAAGTTTTCTGGAACAGGAAATAAGATGGAGCATTCACCTGATATGATATTCTACCTTTTTACTATCACGATAAGTTAAAGCTTATTGTAAGGTAATTTTTTCTAGTTCATACTAATCATGATCAACTAAAATGGCTATATTTAACCATGGAATGCCAGGTACAAGCCTGGATTCCAGTCTGTTCATCTTTTTTTCCTTTTCTATCATTTGGATGTTAAATAGTAAAATAATGATGGCCTGGGGACTTTTGAAAACCAATCCCAGCGACATCTACTTCATTCCATCTCACAGAAGGGTAAAGAAGATGTCACTGCAATCAGTTTTCGAATGTAAATGACTAAAAATAGATACCGAAATTTCAGAAATCTTGGTTTGATCACTTGTGAGCCATCTTTGAAAATACTGACAACAAAATTTCAAATGTGTTAATCACAATGACTTTCTGCGGAGAGTTTAATAGTAACGAGGGTTGTTGAAGGTCGGGATGTATTTTTTATGGCACTGACTGGTTCGGGAAAGTTACTTGTATATTGAAATGACCCCATTGTATTTAAATTGGTCTAAAATGTGCCAATCCATTGTTTTTAACATTGTGACATCACACGATAAACAAGTCTATAATAGGATTATCTAAACAATTTATAGTCATGGGGAAACCCTCAAATGTCCCTAGGCAGTAATGGAAGCCATAAACAGGTAGCTGCTAAAGATCTATATAGCAGACCGCGATTACCAGAGCATAATACGGAGTGATTAAGAAACTATTACCGCCTGGACCCAGGCATGACTCTTCTTTCTTTGAAAACAGAAGAGACCAAGATCAGACCACTTAGAAGCAGTAATATGATCTTTTCTTTGCGCTACACTACTGTTAGATAGCCTTGTAAATGCTTTCCCAGATAATAAAATTTTCTACTGATCCAAATTGAAAGCCTTTGCAGACTACAAATAAAGTGTAGCTCAAATGACGATATTTGATTTTGAGGTTAGAAAACAAAATGCCAGTTACCAGCATTTTTTTCTTTGTCCACAAGGTTTTCAAAAGCCTTCACTTGGGGCATGGAAACTCTGACTTATTTGGTAAAGGGTTAAGTAATATAAACCATTACAGCAAAGTTAGCTTTCAAAATGCAATATCAAAATTTACAATACAGTTTTAACTCTTTACCAAACGACAACAATTTGGACTAGTCCAAATTCAAAGCATTTGCAGACAACAATTTAAATGTAGCTTAATAAATGGAATTTGTTTTTGATGCAGTAGAAAACATAGTGAGAAAAAGTGGAAAATGCTGGTTACCAGCATTTTCTCCTTTTCCCATTATGTTTTCAAAAGGTTTATTCTTCAGAGTCGTTATAACTAGGAATTGTGGGTAAAGGGTTAATATACATGTACCAGAAACAGAGAATTTAAAAAGAAAAATCACATAGGTTCATAACAAACTCCTATATGCAGCACTATCATTATAATTCCATACAACAGTGCAGTTATTCATCTTCTTTGTATTTTTACTTGACAATTTTTGAGGTTACATAATTATTTAATGTGACATGCAATAACACATACCCTTTTATTGCATAAGTACTATTCTTATTTTTTCAGTTTTTCACATCTCATTCTGATCACAGTATCCCAAAGGAAACCAAAATGACAAAGCATTGATTAACATGATTTAAATTCTTTTTTTGTCATATCAGCAATGGTTTCAATTTGTTTTACAGTTTTATAACGAAATATTGCAATATTATGAAAATATAAACCAAGTACCTGTATAAATAACATGCTCTGTTTCATCAACATGGACAGGAAGCTTTGTGTATTGATTAACATTTCCCTTATACTCCACCACTGTGTCTCTCTTTCGTAGGTCCCATAAACATACCTACACATATATGAATCAGACATCATTTCTTGTACTTGATTGAATAAATCTACTTGTCTCACAGCAAACCCAGTTTAACTCTTTCCAAAACGACAAATTGTAGACTCTTCTAAATTGAAAACATCTGCAGATGAATTTGAAATTGGTACAAAGGGGCTGAAGTTCTTTGATAGTATAGAAAACATTTTGCAAAATGGAGAAAGCACTGGTTACCAACATTTTTTCCTTTTCCCACAATGTTTTTCAAAGTCTTCTTTCCTAGAGTCATCAAAACACAGGATTGTTTCTTTTCACATTTCTTTAGCTATGCTAACATTGAAACATTAACATTA
This sequence comes from Hippopus hippopus, assembly GCA_946811185.2. Lineage (NCBI taxonomy): Eukaryota > Metazoa > Mollusca > Bivalvia > Cardiida > Cardiidae > Hippopus > Hippopus hippopus. The sequence continues at coordinate 37,206,040 of OX328097.1, forward strand.
TTAACATTAACATTATTCTTGTTCATTGTCAATATTCTTCAATAATTCTTTCATTTGTCATCACGTTTCATGATTTCTTGTACTTAATTGAATAAATGTACTTATTTGTCTCACAGCAAACCTATTTAACCCTTTCCAAAATGACATTCTTATTCTAAATATACCTTATTACACCCAAAGCCTTTAACTCTTTACTAAATAAAAAATTCTGGACTCGTTCAGAGTGTTTGCAGAATACTAGATGACAAAACAGTTGTGACCAAGATGTTGTAATATGTCTTCGAAACAGTAGAAAATGCTGACAGAGGAGAAAATGCTGGTTATCAGCATTTACCCCTTTACCCAAAATTTCAAAATGTTTTCAAAAGCCATCTTCAGGGTCAACAAAACATGGGTTTGTTTGGTGTAGGGTTTTACACAATCAGATAATTATGAACAAGAGGGCTATTGGCCCTAAGGTGCTCACCTGGAGTACAGTCATCTACAGTTGATAAAGCTGAAGAGATCCTTGTTCTAATAATGTAATACCCATGAGTGTAAGTGACCTACATTTTGACCAGACATGACCCAATTTTGAGCTTGTCCAAGATATCATCGAGACAAACATTCTGACCAAGATTCATGAGTATCAGACTGAAAATGTAGCCTCTGCTGTGCACACAAGGTTTTTCTAAGATTTCGCCCTGCAACTTACTTTTTGACCCGACATAACCCAATTTTGAACTTGTCAAATATATCATCACCACAAATATTCTGACCAAGTTTCCTAAGTATCTGGCTGAAAATGTGGCCTCTAGAGTCCACACAAGGTTTTTCTAAGATTTAACGCTGTGACCTACTTTTTGACCTGTCATGACCCAATTTTGAACTTGTCCAAGATATCATCAAAAATAACATTCTGACCAATCTTCATGAGTATCAGGCTGAAAATGTGGCATCTAGGTTTTTCTAAAATTTGGCCCATTGACCTACTTTTTGAGCCAACATGACCCTCTTTCAAACTTGTTTGAATTATCATCAAGACAAACATTCTGACCAAGTTTCATGAATATCAGGCTAAAAATGTAACCCCTTGAAAGCCCACAAGGTTTTTCTAAGATCTGGGCCAGTGACCTACTTTTTGACCCAACATGACCCTATTTGGAATTTGTCAGAGATTTCATCAAGACAAACATTCTGACTAAGTTTCATGAGTATCAGGCTGAAAATGTGGTCGCTATAGTGCACACAAGGTTTTTCTAAGATTTGGCCCAGTGACCTACTTTTTGACCCAAAATGACCCAATTTCGAACTTGTCCAAGATGTTATCAAGAAAAACATTCTAAACAAGTTTCATGAATATCTGACTAAAAATGTGGCTAGAGTGACACAAGGTAAATGTTGAAAACTGCACAAGGGACACAGGACACAGCACAATCACAAAAGCTCACCTTGAGCACTTTGTGCTCAGGTGAGCTGCACTTTATGCTCAGGTGAGCTTAAAAGAAGAAACACAAAGCCAAGAGCAGAAACAAGCTGAAAGATCCCATGACTGAAAAGTAACAAAGACTACTGCATTTAGTATTTACCCTTCCACTAAAATCTGAGGACAGAAGTGATACATCATCCTGTAGCAAGGTTAGACTTCCTACACTGGACTTGTGAACCAAAGTGCTGATTGGATAACTTGATCGACTTCTCAAGTCAAAGGTCAGAATATGACCTTTCCTTGTGCCAGTATGAAAGTAATTTCCAGTCTGCAATAAACCAAAGAAAAACATTTTACATCAGAAAAAAATTCTTCGACTTTTAGATGAAGAGTACTATCAAGTTTTCTTATTTACTTTTTTATCTAAATACAATTACTTGTGCCTGTATTTTGTTTGTTTGCATGGTGTTCAACACAGTTTTCGGCATTATTTCAGTTACACCACAGTGCCCAGCGAACATTTTAATGCTTTTCTGGAGTTTCTTTCACCATTACTTGGCACAATATTCTTCCACAGCCACTGGCTGCTTTACCATATAACCATTACAGAAAATAGACCAGCAGTGAGAGAGGAATGTATCCTGTCACAATGACCATCATCAACCTACAGAAAGAAATTGGCTGAGTTGGAGATTAAAACCAGCTGCCTGTTGTTTCGAGCAATTTAAATTACCCACTGAGCCACAGGGTTCTGTCTTTATATACATGTAAGTAACTGGTATCCTATAGCAGATCTGTTAACTTGCTATCTACTTAACCCTTTACCAAACAACCTGGAGATTTAACAGCCATAGTGAAGAGCGCTTTTGAAAACATTGTGGGAAAAAGAGAAAATGGCAGTAACCAGCATTTTCTCCTTTTCCTATAATGTTTTTGTATCCCTTCACAGGTAGATTTAATAATTTTAGCAACAATTAATTTCTCATTAATAGCTCTCTCTCTCTCTCTCTCTCTCTCTCTCTCTCTCTCTCTCCTCCCCCACTCTCTCTTTTTCTGCCTCTGCCTCTCCCTCTCTCTTTCTCTGTCTCTCCTCCCCCCACTCTCTCTCTCTCTGCCTCTCCTCTCTCTTTCTGTCTCTCCTCCCCCCACTCTCTCTCTCTCTCTCTCTCTCTCTCTCTGCTTCTCTCTCTCTCTCAATAAAGCCACATATAAGTGACATAAGTATATGAAAAGCACAATCTTTGTTAGTTTTATAAAAAATACCTTTTTGTATATGAGTGTTTAAATATTATTATCATTATTAAGTGGTTATTACCAGTATTTGTTATATCACTATCATTATTATAATGAAAAAAATTACTAATAAACTATACTACTAACACTGAATTGTAAGGTATGATGGGAGATGGCCACCACTCCCACATACCAACTGACATGGCACATAAAACAAAAAAAAATTCTTGTAGGTCCAATCAGATACCTTTTCAAGTCATTTTGACCTTGCAGAAAATCATCTATGAATGATCTCTACGAAAAAATATCAGAAAAGTACATGTATATGACTACTGGTAAATTTTTCTGAAGTCAAATATCTTTAATGACTTGGAGGGACTTAGCTCAATAGCTAAAAAGTACGGGTCAACTTATGGATGGGCCTATGCAAAATCCCTCCTTCCATGCCTCCAAAATACCCCTCGACTTATAAACGAGATTGACATTTGACAGAAGCAATACAGTATTCATACAGCAGTCTATGGCTGAGGTCCACATGAATGAAAAGTAGTCAAAGTCATGCAAAAAATATTCCTCTATGAAAAACTACATAGAGGGTGCTAGTTAAATTATTGCATAGAAACAATTCTATTGAGTACCCAAGTAACAGGTCTTAGTGAAGAAGTAAGGTGACTTTTCTCTTAGAACCCCACAATATTCTCCACATCTGTACCTCTGCTAAGTGTAATGGAAGGTATTACCTGATTGGAGAATGTTTGTGACAGGGGATCACTGTTGTTTGTATTGTAGTCCCACATAGTCCTGCGTTCTATATTTAACATCAGAGCACTCTTCTCACTACCAACACTAAACTGTTGACGGTGGTAATTCCAGGCACAAGTCCATGTGGCTTTCTTCCCTAAAAAATGTTTGAATAGTGTTTTATTGTGTACAGAGAATGTCTGAAAAAAATCATGACTTGTTTTCTACAATTTAAAAGTACATGTAAATGCAATAACAAGTAACATACCAGTATCAGATACATGTACTGTTGCTTACTGAACTCTGAGAATGGTCATGTAAAAGACTAACGGTACTGCAATTTTAGGATTAAGTGATAACAGTAATAACGAATACTTTAAAAAGAGACAGGATGTTATCACAAAAGATGAATGAAAAGATTTTTCCCACCCATAAACACATTTCAATACAATATATACAAACCCATAAAAACACTGTAGGGAAAGATGCTAAATTAACACCTATAGAGACAAATGCATGTATGATTATGAAATTTCCACTGACTGTCAATTGCCTAAATAACTACCATACATCATATTTCTGACAAATCTTAAACCAGTGTAGGTGACACAAATATCTGCAGGAGAGGAAAATATCCTTAAATGACACACAGAAAATGAGGAAAAAAGAAATTTTGTTTAACTGCATGTAACAGATAACTGCTTATCTTCCAATTTTGTTTCCATTGCTGTTTATAGCAGACATGTAATAACTTCAACTTATTGACTGAAATATCATAAGAAAGACAGAAAAAAAAATCTAACAACTTAACTCACTACAACCTGCAGATAAATAATCTCTCTTTACTATAATGCTTCACATTGATTCATACACTGATTAAACCTTAGCTCATGGTAATTACCTAGTGACCATATTTCAACCTAATACATGTAAGTTGTTTGATGCAAGTTTGTTTCAGGGAAATAAATTCCAGTAATGACTTGGCGGCAATGGCCCTTTACCAAACAAAATATTTTTACTCTTCCAAATTAAGAGCATTCTGCAAACAACAAAATTCAAATTAATGCAAAAAAGCAAAAGCTCTTTGATAGAGTTAAAGATATTGTGGGAAAAGGAGAAAATGCTGGATACCAGCATTTTCTCCTTTTTCCACGATATTTTAAAAACCTTCTCCCCAGGGAATGTTAAAGCACTGGATTGTTTGGCAGAGTTAAATCGTAATCATGAATTGTAAGATTACTTCAAGATCAATGTTGTCTCACACTACCTAAATTATAATCCAAAAATATTGGTCTTTCGTTTTCATCATCTGAGTTCAGGCTCCGTATCATGGCTAAACTGTACAAGTAGCCAGTGTGACATATGGTTGTATATAGAACTGTTTGTTTGTTCAGGTTACCAGTCATTGGTGCCCAGCACAAGTCAGTCACTTTATTCAAAGACTGAATGATCACTTTATGATGAGGTGTTGCATTCACACATATAGAACTGTCTCCTGTGGTTTTTGGCTTTTCTGTTATATGAAGAAGTTGAATTCTCTGTACCCATGTGTCTCTAAGAGACCAGAGCCCTAAAACTTCATCATGATTAGTTTCAAGGTACATTTGCTGCATGTGTTCTAGATTACAATACACATCCTGGTGACCTAAGTTGAACAGCAGCTGAGATGAAGACGGTTTTAACTGTGTAATGTTGCTGATCAAACAAGCATCCTTCAACAGCTGGAGGTTTTGATTTATACAATTTCTATCTCGTAATAACACTGTTAAATTTCTCCTATGAAGTTTTTTCTCCGTGTTTCTGTGTGAGTCTAATAGTTGTTTTTCATCTTTCTTTCGTTGAATTTCAGCTTCTTTTCTTGTTATTGAGTCTCGTGTTACACTGTTTATGCTGTGATTTGGTGCAATTTTAAAGTATCGCTTTTTCTCTTTGTCGTAATAAAATCCAGGAATATCTGCAAGTACATGTTCACATACATTTTGCAGTCTTATTGCATTTTAAATGAAACTTATGACCTTCGATTATGTCACAAGATAAATCATTTGAGTACAAAAGTTCCTGATTACTTGACGAATTGCTGTGTTTCAAACAGCTTATTGCTTTGAAAGTTACTTCATCCAATAGAAATGCATTCCAGGGTCACTGGACTCCCTTAAAATATCTATGGCTATATGTTGCTCAGTCAGGTTACTTAGTATGTTCCATAAAGGGTTTGTAAACTAAGATAGGGTGTTGGGGTAAAGGGGGGAGGGGGGGTTGCACAAGTTCCATTTGGAGCTTGGCACATCTTTTAAAGGACTTTTTATCTTGCAAATGGATTTTCTTCTCTCACAGCTGAACATTGTTTCAAACAAGTTTATGTAGAAAGAAGCCAGTGGTTTCAAAAGAATTTAGTGTGAAGAACCGGTAAAAGAAACTACATAAAAGCATGGAAAGCTGTATTGTTGCCCTGATCTAACTAACAAACACACTGTTTAAAAAACAAACAAACATATTCTTCAATATTTTTTTTTCAGTAAATAGACAATCCAAATTAGTTTTTCATATCCTAGATTTGCCTAGATTCTAATATGACTTAGTCAAAATATTTAGACATATACATGCTTATTTACCCTCCAACATTCATCTCTAGCTGACATTTCACATTTCATTTTTCTTTTGCATATATAACGTCTAAACTGGTCCCATTCAATCCTATGTAGTAAACCGGACCTCCCAGTATTATTTCTTAAAAGAACTTCATTTACCCCTAGGAACAACTAAATTAGAAAATATTCAGCTGCTGTTTTAATCAATTTATAATGGCAGATTCATTCTAAATTCAATCAAAAAACACTATCATGTTGGATTGCAGATGGAGTTGCTGCCATGCTTTTCAATCATCGCAGACTGTTGCATAATGAACTAGAATTGACAACATTTTTTAAACAATGTATATTTTATTGAACAAACTCAGTTAAAAGTATTCAAATTTTCTGTTCAAACAGCAACAAAATTCAAAGTTGGAGTTTGCTAAAAGAAGCTATGCAGGAACCACTATGACCCTGTTTACATGATAAATGTCAAAATAAAAAATAATGTACATTGGGGCTTATAAACTGGACTATTCAAGACTATATATGCCATCATGTAAAGAAAATGTTTCCCTATGCAAACACCGTTGGGAAATAAATGTTAAGCACTTGCTTTTTCAATATTTAACAAGTTTGTAGTTTTTAAGAAATGTACTTTCAACTAAAATTACAGTCTCATTTAACCCTTTACCAAACAATCTCGCATTTTGACGGCCCTGACAGAGAAAGCTTTAGACAACATTGGGGAAAAAGGAGAAATGCTGGTAACCAGCATTTTCTCCATTTCCCAAAATGTTTTCTACCCTTTGAAGGAGGAATTTCAGTTTTTTGGTCACATTCAGTCTGTCGTCTTCAAATGCTTTCGATCTTGACCAGCCTAAATTTCTTTTCGTTTTGTAAAGGGTTAAATCTTTAATTTGTCAATGTAAAAATGTTTATTCACTGATTTATTCGAATTGATGTCAGATTATCCTATCATTATAGAAAGATTCTAACCTAGCTCATCTCCTTGTGACGAGCACCCTTGGTGTTGATTTATGGATGCAGCATCATTGTGATGAGTATTTTGTACTGAACGTCTGGCACCCTCTTCTGTTCCACACTGGCCACAGGCATTTGCAGTCAGGTTCCTTCTGCTTGCTTTTGAGGTCTTGGGGCGTTTTCTCCCTGGAGATGATACTTTACAATCAGGCCACTGCTTACACTCATATTGAGATTTCCTCTTTCGAACATGTTTTCCCCTAAACCTTGTGTCATATCGCTTATTCTGTGAATTTGATGGCCAAGGCATTTTTGTTTAGGTTCTGTTTCTCACCGGAAATATGAATTTATATTCGGATTACTCGAACAAATATGGCAGCCTCTATCTTTGAAAACGTTCACATGTCCGAGAATTTGGGTAGTTCTTCGGAATCTGATGTAGATAATGACGACGAAGTTTCTGAAGATGGCTTTGGTAAATTCTTATCGAAATAGTCAAAAGAAAAGTGAATATTTCTATTGTAAGGTCGTCTTTGTGTGACAGTAGAATGTTGTCCCATGCTCGGAGGGAACATTATTTCGGACAAATTATCGTCATATTGATTATTTTTTTGTTTTGCATTTATCCATCGTTGCTACCGCATGCCCATATGAGCGAGGCCCTCAGAAGGCAGTTATAGTGGGGGATAGTGCAAGATACAAGATGAAACCCATCCTGAGTTACACCTGGTTATCTAATGTTTGGCAGTGTCTCTGTGTATGGTACCCTACCTCAAGCCTCAGAGGCAAGAGGTATGGTGCAGTACGCAGAGACTCCAGAGATGGGGATAAGTTACAGTACCTGGAAACTACCCTAGTAGGACTAGCTCCAGATACCACAACAGACTTATCAAGTACTTTTATGTAACACAGTCTTCTGTATCTAAACTTCACCATTTTTTAGGGGAACTTAACCTTTTGATAAATTGTTTTACTTGTAAATACTGTAATCCTGGCATGGCAGTAGCAAAAATAGGATTGACAGAGGTTTTGGTCAAACACAAGTTCTTCAACCTATCAAGAATATCAATTTGAGATTTTGGTTAAAAGGTAATTAAATGTAGATATTGCAATGTGATATTTATGAATACTTCACCTGGCTTTGTGTCTGATATCTATTTTCATACACCCAAATAAAACACAGTTTATGATGGCCTTATTGTTGGCAAAGCTAATCAGAGAAGGTTGATTAAATACTTTTGAAACATTCAAGAGGAAAAAATGAAGCCTGTTTGTGAACATGTAAATGTCTTTTTACTGTAACCTTCAATTCAGTTACTCTTTAAGTCTTTTTTTTACCTAACTTGTCATTTATTGCGGTAAACCATCTTGAATTCCATTATTGACCCCTGCAGATTTCATTCTTTGCAGCAATTGTTTTTCCCTAAATAATGTAAAAGGAAAATTGCCTGAGAAACAGGCCATTTAAAAACAATACCAGAAAAGGACTAAAAGTTAGTAATCAGCATTTACTCCTTTTCCCACAAAGTTGTTTGGTAAAGATACTTCTATTGTGCATCCATAATTTGGATGTTATCAAATTTTTCAGCTCAAAATTTGTTTCAGGAATGTAAAGTGTTACCTTTAGTTATTACCCAAAAATGTGAATTCCAGATGCTGATGAAGAGGAGATTGTGCATGATGCACTTGGTGAAGAGAAGGAAGCTGGTGACGATGAGGATAACGAAGATATAGATATACCTCAGCAAGGGCTGGCCAATGTGATGTCCAAAATTTTACAGAGAAAAATCCCATCAAATAAGGTTCAGTCATCATCTAATTATTATAAGTGTATCTTAAACATTTGGGTTATTGCTATGTATGCAGGCATAGGATCTCACAGTACATCAGGTAATGAAAAAGTCTGTTTTTTCAGTGTATTTCATAGTTACTGATCAGTATAGATTCAAGAACAAATAGCTTGGCCTGTACAGTCGGATCAAGATGTACCCTCTACATAATTTTAGACTTGTCTGGATTGAAAATATTTGCAGACGACAAATTTAATTTGTCTCAAACCATAGAATTTCTCTTCTGTTGGGTAGAAACATGTGGCAAAAGGAGAAAGTGTTGGTTTAATACCAGCATTTTCTCCTTTTCCAACAATTCTAAAGACCTCTTCCTATAGGACATCAACTTTTTGGGATTGTTTAGTACAGGATTAAAGTTGTGCGTAGCATTCTAATGCTTATCTTAAAAAAAAAAAAAGACACACACATACACACAGACTGTAGAATAATACTTCTTTACAGGTTATTTTAGCAAAGGCATTAACAGACAAACAGCTTGAAAAGAAAAGACTTGAAAAAGAGGAAGAGGCAGAGACAGATCTTAAGTCAGAGAAAAATGTAGAAGCTGGTGAAGAATTGAGAAACAGTAACAAAAGCCAACATGAAAAAGTATATTTTTACAGCAGATCTATTTTAAACATAGTTTTTCTAATACAGAAATAAAACCTATTAATCCTTTTCTAAATAACCCTGTCTTTTAACAACTCTGAGGAAGAAAGCTTTTGAAAGCATTGTGAGGAAAGGAGAAAATGCTGGTAACCAGCCTTTTATCACATAGCATTCCTTGTTTTGCCTGTAATATACCCAGTACAGATTTTCTCATCTTACACAATTATGAGATGACCATAATGTGACATCATCTGACATGTGCACATACGATTTTGTATGTTCTGACTGATAGTTTGCGAGATATTGTCATGATATAAGAAGAATCTGACATTTATTGGCTTTTCATCTTATTAAACCTGTCAACAAAAAATGTCATTAAGCTTGCAGAGACTGGCTAAATAACATTTTTCTAGACTTGTACAATAATAGAGGATCTTACTTGAGTGTTTATGTATTATCATTTTTATCAAACAAGTTGACTAAAATTGTTTGACGGGAGCCTTGGCGAGCGTCAAATACATTTTAGTCAACAAATTTGATAAAAACAATAATACGTAAACACTCATGTGAGATTCTATTTATCACATAAAACTAATGACAGACAAAAAATATCTTGCATCATCACCTTTTGCCTATGTACTGTTCATGGACCCATGTTTACAGTTGTAGTTCAGTTTCAAATGTGTACATACACAAGTAGATAGCTCCATGACATTTACACCGAAAGTAGAATAAAACAGTTTCCCAGATGGGGGAGGTGCAACTAATTCAGCAATTTTGTTACTTTCAAAAAGCTTTCGCTGCACTTCTGGTTTTTACTAAGCATGAAAATCAAAAACTGTCCACACATACACGCCTTAGCAACAATGACATCATTTTTCCGCAAAACGGCGCAGTAGTACAATACTGGCACATACTGTGGTTAGTTTCTCAAGCTTCATGCGCTTATGACTGAAAATTGAGTAGAACAAAACAATAATACACTAGTGTATTATCAAAAATAAGTCATGGGTTTAGTACAATGCTGGGGGAGGTTTTATGTGATAACATTCTATCTCATATTCCAATTTATGTTAGATTCTATATTTCTGCTTTTTCCCCTCAGTGTTTTCTTCTCTTGTAAATTTAATCTCATCTATTTTCTACCTTTTCAAAGACATAAATCATCAATAAATTTGTCTTGGCAAATGCTTTCAATTTTGACAAGTCTAAAATTGTGTTGTTTGTTTAGGGTAAAAATGATCACTTTTAAAATGCAGCAATCTGTCTTACACCATCTAGACAAACATTGCTGTACATCCTGAACTCTTTACCAGACAATGAAATTCTAGATTTGTCCACGTGGAAAGCATTTACAGATAACAATTTAATTGCAGCTCCAATGAGGATTTTTATTTTTGATAGGGTAGAAAACATTGTGGGAAAAGGAGAAAATGCTGGTTACCAGCATTTTCTTCTTTTCCCATAATGTTTTCAAAAGCCTTTTCTTTCAGGGTCGTTAAAACTCCGGATTGTGTGGTAAATGGTTAATCTGAGCTTTAGTCATTTACCAGCTTTACCTTTAGTTGTGTCCAAAGTAATAGAAATTCAGACAGAAAGTTAAATGTGTCACAAATGAATTTGTCTTTATAAGAGAAGAAAATGTTGATGGTATGGAGAATTTACTGGGCACCTTTTCCTTCTCTACAACATTTTTTAAAAAAGTGTTTTGCCTCCAGGATCACATAAGAGCCCCTTCTAGATTCGTTTGCTGCAAGTGATTTTTTTTTTTTTGTTACGCTTTGATAAATGCTCCAAGATATACTTTTCTCTCCATCTGTAAAGAAACTGGACAGTTATATGCAGAAAAATGGCACAAATTTGACGTTTGACTTGCTTTGCAACAGGTAACTCAGTCTGTTGTTGCGAAGTCAAATATGACATCGTTGTACTTACTTGAATACAATCCCTCATAATCAACGCATGGTACCAATCATGTGACATTCCCGCAAAGGTTTGCAAATTTCCGTTGTGAAATCTCAAAACACCTTAATTTTTTTCCATTCAACAAAACGTTGGACTTGTCAAAAATGAGAGCGTTTGCAGACAACAATTTAAATGGGGCCAAAATGTTGGAATTTGTCTTTGATAAATTAGAAAACATTGCGGGAAAAGGATAAAATGCTGGTTGCCAGTATTTTCTCTTTTTCCCACTTTTTATTTTTTAAAGGCTTTTTCCGCAGAATCGTTAAAACATGGGATTGTGTGGTAAGGGGTTAAGAGGCTAAGTAGCTTACTATAGGAAATAACTCTGAAAAATATTTTTTTCTTATATTTCTCTTTCTTCTATAGTAATTGATTGCCAGGTTTTTCCTTCTTTATTTCAGTGATGAATAAATTTTGAAGTTTGGCAAGATTAAAAAATCTGAATAGCCTCCTGTAAAACTCAGGAAATTGTGTGATAAAGAGATATTATGAAAATGCCTTTTGTGATTAATAGTTTTTTTTTTTTCTCTTCTCTGGCTGTATAGGTACATCACTTTGAAAAGAACTTTTTAGTTTTTATATGTATCTGTATTTATTTGGTTTCTCAACTAAAACTCATGATGCATTCTGTTGTAGCTGAAACAGTGGGAGAATTTTTGTCGTGTGAAACCAGATCCACTGGAAAAGAATAAAGAAAGACAGTTACAGCGTATTGCAACAAGGTGTTTATCATTAATTATCATCTGTAATTTGACACTTTAAAGTTTGTTCCATTCCCCTTAACTCTTTTCCAAATAACTCTGTTTTCATGACACAGAGAAGGAACACTTTTGGAAACATTTTGGGATAACAAAATGCTCGTTACAGCATTTTTTTCTTTTCCCACCATGTTTTCTAACCTGTCAAGGATAAATGCCAGCATTTGAGCGATGTTTAATTTGTTGCCTGCACTTGCTTTCAATTTGGACTGGTGGAAAAATTTGTTGTTTAGTAGCGAGTTAAAAAAACAACTGTCAACAAGTTTAATGATCTTCATCAGTCAATTAACTCTTTACCAAACAACATAAGTTTGGACTGGACCAAATTGAAACCATTTGCAGACGACAAATTTAGTGCTGCTAAAACGATTAATTCCAGTGGTAAAAGTTTTCCGTATTGTGACGGAATTCCGTATTTTCAGGGGCCGACCAGGTCATTTTTCCAAATCGTTTAAATCTGAGGAGAAAAAAAAAAATTTTTTTTTTTTTTGGGGGGGGGGTACCCCTTTATCTCGTATCTATTGCAAGTCAATAGATTTCCAGATGCCGTATCAATAAAATTTATTGCCCCACTGCATTTCCTTTGTCCGGGGCTGATCTCGGTCATTAATGTCTCCCGTCAAACGCACTCGCCCTAAAAACAATGAAATTCAAAGAATTTTGTAATTTCGGGGATAATTTGCACTGAAATGTTTAGTCACTCACTCTTGCTTAGGGTTTCCCGATTCTAAATATAGATGCTGAATCGGAACGTTCTAAGGTTATCGTATGATGTTATATTGTTCGTGTCCAAAATGTTGCGGCTGTGTTTTGATCGGTTTGCCGACTTCAACATTTTTGCCGCTAGGATTGTAAAACAAAGTAAAGCATTAACAAAGCCCTTCGTTTTAGGGGACAAATATTGGCTGCAATTTGATTATTTGCTAGCGAAAGATGGCTCAGTTTAAATTATCTTTGTTCTTTTCAATAACAAATGGATGTCAGAGCTGGGGATCGGCAACTATCTTCCGAAGTTGACAGTACGTGCTACTCAAATGCCGAAGCGACCGAAAAAGGGGGAAAAGTTTCATTCATACACTGTAGTCCGATTTGTAGTGGTGGGCCAGTGATTGACTATAGTCGAAAGTCAATTGGTTTTGGCTTCCGATTGCGATTAGCTCTTGAGAAATCCCGGAATCAATTGCAGTCGGTACCGAAGCTCGCTCGGTCGTGAAACGTGAATACTGGTTTGTAGCACTTGGTTTTGTGACTGATTTTAATCACACTCTAGGATTCAATATAGTGATAACAAACACGAAAATTGGCCGGAGAAATGAGAAAGAAATTTTTGTCCATGGATGTCTTGTCAAAACTCGACAACTCGGCAAGTTTCTTATTTGATCCCTGAGACCGGGTTTTGACGCTTGGAAATTTGAAATGACAGGTCTTTGACGCTGAAAAATATTTGCTTAATTGTCAATCTGACGCATGAAATTATCGTCAAGAGCTTCGTATAACCTAGCTTGTGCGCATCCGGCAGAAATATGGGCTAAACACGATCAGTATAAAATGTGAAGGACACGCGCGTGATCTAATTAAGCTGGCAGGTCATTTACGAGAACGCAATAACGGTGTTAATCCTCTGATCTAGTGGAAAGTGACAGATTTTAAAGTTACCTGCTATTCAAAATGACTAACTGATGTCAAATCATGTGGTAATACTTCTCCAGAAATTAACTGACACGAAAAATTGATCGCCAAAAAAAAAACGTGAAAACCCATGACACTACCATGATCAGCGTGGCATCGTCCGATCAGACGGACTTCAAACTATCTTCTCATCTTTAATAATGAATTTAAACAGTGAATTTACACAAATCTCTGAATGAAACATTAAGTGGAATCTAAAATTCTGTCTTGAGTGAAAAAAAATGTTGTTTTATGAAATGAAAATATAGATCTAAAGCGGGGGGGGGGGGGAGGGGGGGTCGTCAGCAAATGCTTGAAATATGTCTGAATTTTTTTTTAACTGGTTTGGAAGTGATAATCATTCTTGCATTTAAACTGATTGCCCCACACTGCCGATTTGATAGATTTTTTACAGGAATTGGACTAGTTCCATGGTATATCACTTACCTGCTTGTTTTAGCAAACATTAGAATTGATTTTGCCAAAAATGTTTGCACATTTTAGGACAGTTTCTTAAAGTGTTTGAAGAGCTTTTAACAGTGAACATGTAGATCTATCTATAAAATCTTGTTTGTGCATGTCGCATGAAAACAGTCTATCTTTTAATAGGCTGTCATTAAAACTTAATATTTTAATGAAATTATGTAGTTTAGATCTGAACCCCCATCCTTGTTTGTGTACCCCAAACTCCAGTTACCAAAGGGTACAAAAACCTCAAACTAGAAAATGCACAGCACACTCTGTCACATTCTCCCTGATAAATTAGCCATTCTTAAAGAGAGAGTTGTTTTCCTAGTTGTCAGATTTGATTTTATTTTTTTGACAGAAATTTAGCACATGTGATTGCATTTTAATAAATCAAACATTAAATACTAGGTATGTCCTTTTCTCATACTTGTTGTACTTTCAAATACAAAACTGATGTAGGGCTAATCTGATCAGGTCCTGTGTACAAAATGGAGATAAAAGAGGACAACAATAACATGGGTGCTAAAAACTTTGAGATTTTCTTAGGTTTTAGCATATCATATATTTCATTCGTTTCAAGATTTTTTCAACTTTAAAATGCTAAAACTGGATCTCATTAGAGGAATTTGATGCTTATAAAATAGCTAAATCTCAGGAGCTTCCGGGGGCCTCCGACCCCCTGGACCCCTGGCCAGGGCATTGCCCTGGACCCACCGGGGGCCCTAGCGGCCCCCAGGCCCCCAGCTCAATTTTCAGTATTTTCAGATTTTTTAACTTTTACCCCTGTAATTCTGTCTTTGATAGGGTAGAAAACATTGTGGGAAAACAAGAAAATGCTGGTTACCAGTATTTTCTCCTTTTCCCACAATGATTTCAAAAGGCTTTATTGTTGGGGTCGTTAAAACTCGTGATTGTGTGGTAAAGAGTTAAAAGGGAAAAAATGATACAAAGATTCATTAAAGTATCCATACTTTTTAAATTGTATGATTTAAATCTGCCTACATTTTTGACTCCAGATTTGTTTACTTTTGGCCCCTAGTGGGCTGTTGACCATGTACCACACAACCCCCAGTTTTAACAACCTTATGGAACCTTACTCAGTATGTTGCAGCCAATCAGAAAGCCAGTCTTAGAATTTAGATTAAGACCAAAGTTTTAAGTCTGATTAGTTATGTCTTTAACCCTGTACCACACAACCCCAACATTTAACAACCCTGAAAAGAGAGGCTCTTCAAAACATTATGGGAAAAGGAGAAAATGCTAACAATAAGCATTTTCTCCATTTTCCACAATATTTTGTACACTTTTATAAAAGAGTTCCATGTTTTCAGCCTTATTCAAGTTCTCTTCTGCAAATGCTTTCTTTTTGGACAAATTCAAATTTTGTTGCATGGTAAAGAGTTAAAGACACCGTAATGTAGATCAGCTGCATATATATTAGACAAGAGTACTCAGGGCCATTCTTGCCCTCTTGTTAGGTTTCACAGTAGACGTTCTTTAACCCTTTACCACACCTTTAAGGACCCTGAGGAACCTTTTAAAACATTGTGGGAAAAGGAGAAAATGCTGGTTACCAAAAGGCAAATTTCTATTTTAGAATCACATTTATTTTGTCATTTGCAGAAGCTGTCAATTTGGGCTAGTCTAAAATTTTTTTGATTGGTAAAGATTTATAATCTGTTTTACAGGGGTGTAGTTCAGTTATTCAACGCTGTCAGAAAACAACAAAAAGTTGTAAAAGAGGAGGTGAAAAACGTGAAAACAGAAAAGAAAAAAGACCAAGTTTTGGCTGACATGGATAAATACAAGTTTTTAGATATTTTAAAAGGGACCAGTACTAGTAACGTTCAAATGGGGCCTCCTGCCAATAAGAAAATTGTAAGTAAAACTTCTACTAACATTTGAAAGTATCTTAGGAAATAGGCAAATTCTTGTGGCCATTTGGATGAGATACAATGTATTGATTCTAAACCACACAATCCCAAGTTTTAACAACCCTGAGAGAGAGAGAGGATTGTTGAAAACATTGTTAGAAAAGCAGAAAATGCTAGTAACCAGCATTTTCTCCTTTTCTCACATTTTCTACCCTTTCCTCTTTTGAAAACATATAATATCAGTTTAGCCACATTTTATTTGTTGTATGCAAATGCCTTACCACACAATCCCTAGTTTTAACCATCCTGAGAAAGAAGCCTTTTTTCAAACATTGCGGGGAAAAGAGAAAATGCTGGTTACCCGTACTTTCTCTTTTTCCCATAATATATTCTACCTCATCAAAGACGTATTCCATCATTTGAGCCACATTCAAACTTTTGTCTGCAAATACTTTCATTTTGGACAAGTCAACATTTTTGTTGTATGTAAATGACTTTAATTTGGACAACAGCTAAATTTTATCATTTGTTACAGAGTTAATCGTAAATATTTGTGTTCATTACCTCTTGAAACCAGTGTGCAGCTGTGGACTTACAACCCTTTACCACACAATCCCGAGTTTTAATGACCTTGAAGAAGAAGGCCTTTGAAAACATTATGGGAAAAGGAGAAAATGCTGGTAACCAGTATTTTCTCCTTTTCCCACAATATTTTCCAACCTGTAAATGACAGAAATCATCATTTGAGCTACATTTATTTTGTCGTCTGCAAACACTTTCAATTTGGTCGAGACCAAAATTTTGTTGTTTGGTAAAGGGTTAATCCTTTACCACACAATCCCAAATTTTAACAACCCTGACAGGAGGGGGTGTTGAAAACATTGTGGAAAAAGGAGAAACTACTGGTAACCAGCAATTTTTCCTTTTCCAACAATGTTTTCTACCTTTTCACAGACAAATTTGGTGATTTGAACCACATTCATTTTGTCATCTGCAAATGCTTTGAAGTTGGACTACCTTTAGTCTTAACTTTTATAGTGTGGTACAGAGTTACAGAATCCTTGTAAAACATTCATACAGTACATTACCTCTTGTTGGAGAGGACTTTTAAAGCCTTCCTGAAAAGCATGGGCAAGCAGCTTGAATTAAATTTTCATGCATAAAACTATGTGCATTTATTGTGGATATGGTAGAAATTGCATATTGCAAATTAATTATGATGTGCTAAAGAAAAGTCATCTGTAGATGGCCATATTTAAGATCAACAGTTCAAATGTATTTTAGAATTATAAATCAGTTCAGTTGTATGACCTTGAAAAAGCTTTCTGTAGTTTTCATACATCAGCGTAGCTCACATATTAACCCTTCACCACACAATCCTACTTTTAACGACCCCAAGAAAGATAGCTTTTGAAAACATTGTGAGAAAAGGAGAAAATGCTGGTAACCAGCATTTTCTCCTTTTCCAACAATGTTTTCTACCCTTCCTAAAGACCTTTCAACTTCTGAGTCACATTTATGTTGTCTTCTGCAAATGCTTTCAATTTGGACAAGTGTGAAAATTTTGTTGTTTGGTAAAGAGTTAAGCTATCTTATTTGGAAGGAAAACAAAATGGGCTGCCTTTTTACATAAACCGACAAAACATGTTGAAATACATTTAACCAGATAAAAGACTGTTTTAGTCTACTTTTAATTATATTTATTTATAGAAAACTGAAATAAAAGAAGAGAAAATGGATGAAAACAAGAAAAAATGGAATATTCTTAGAGAAGACTATATGATGGGCGCTAAAATGAAAGACTGGAATAAATCATCATCAGATGATGACGATGACACAGGACCACCTGATCCAGATATATCAGATAGTGATTAAATTTTCTTTCTACCTTTTCCAAGCAATCCCATGTTTTAGCAACCCTGAGGACGACGGCTTTTAAATTCATTGTGGAAGAAGGAGAAAGTGATCATTTTCAGCATTTTCTCTTTTTCCACAATGTTTTTAATACGTTTTTGATGACAAATTCCAACGTTCAAGTCATATTTGTCATCTGTCAATTGATAAAAATGTAAGAAGTCAAAACTTTGTCATCTGGTAAAGAGTCAAACAATGTATTAGCATATTGGTAAGTCAAAAGAGGAAGGATTTTTGAATACTTAACTCTTTACCAAACGACAGAATTTTAGGTTTGTCCAAATCGAAAGCATTTGCAGACGACAAAATAAAAGTGACTGAAAATTTGAAATTTGTTTTGTGAAGGGTGGAAAACATTGTGGGAAAAGGAGAAAATGCTGGTTACCAGCATTTTCTCCTTTTCCCACAATGTTTTCTAAAGGCTTCTTTCTCAGGGTCGTCAAAAGTAGGGATTGTGTGGTAATGGGTTAAATGTGGAAAAAAAAAGACTGAATGGAGTGAATAGTATGGAAATGACACAGACTGTAGAAGACATCTTTGAAAACATCCTTGGGTAGAAATTATGGAAATACATGAGAAAGCATTGTGGCAAAAAGAGAATTTGCTGCATGTCACTAGCATTTTCTCCTTTGCCAAATTGGGTTTTTTTCTATTTATAAATGGGCATAAGTTTGTCTGTGGTAGGCAATGTGATATTTGAAGTACAATGAAAAAGTAAAAATGAAATTTACATGCATTTGTCTCTTTTCATTTTCACCTTTGTATCTTTGGCAGTAAAAATGAGCCATACTCTGTGAAAAGGTTTAATGCCTCTGCAAAAAGTATTGACCCAGGTGGGCCAGTGCTGACTAAGCAGGCTAACCTGGGTCCAACCCTTTGCTACTGGTCAATTTTCTGCATGTCAAAGGGCCAGGCTACCTCATGATTCAGTTGCTAGTTAGACATAACGGATTTGATAGATCTATTATTATATTATGACGACTTGCTTGGTATAATGCATCAGAGAGATGCATAAAATCCCTTTTTCCCAGAGTGAGGCTCAAATCTATCTTACATGGATTGTGAGACAAGCTCTTACAACTGAGATCAATCAATCCCAGTGTTCGCTTTCTGGAAACTAAACCAATACTTGAGCTGTGACATTATTAGTTGTACGGTCAGGTGGCAGGGGACTTGGAAACTTGTTCACGGCTGCGGTGAATCATGTCGCCCCGAGCAGAAGGCAAGGTGGCGACATGATTCACCACAGCTGTGAACAAGTTTCCAAGTCCCCTGCCACCTGACCATACAACGATTTTATTATATTGCAAAGTTTTACCATTCCAACGTTTGTTAAGCGAATTTTACCTGTTTTTCGGTTTCAAAAATTGAGTGCGCTGACGAAGTAGAATTTCCCTTCTGAGTGCCCCAATTCAATGAAAACTGACGTCACTGGGAACTGACGTCACTGAAACCTTGGTAATACATGCTAAAACGTGCAGCTTGGCGCATAATCTTGATGTTAATCTTGATCGACGCCGCCATTTTGGATGTTGTGTTGATAGTGTAGTCATGTCTACGGGGCTCCCGAAAGGGAAACTGCTGTTACGTTGGTTTTGCCAGTGTACATGATATATATGTTCGGGGCAGATTATCCAATCAGATCACGAGAAATTTCTTTGCAGTATAATAAGAACATTTGAAAGGTTGACCCACCCATCACAAGTTTTGAACCCTGAACCCAGGAAATGAGAGGCAGACTCTATCCCTACACAGTTTTTTCTGCCACAAAATTTCATTTGACAAAAGAATGTATCGATGTTTTAGGTCTTCAAGGTTTTATCTTTATAATATGGTATTTACAGCTAATAGTAACTGCTGAATGCTTGTAATATGCAGTTTGATCTTGGTGACTTAGTTATACTAGGAATTCTAGAGATTGTTTTAACAGCATGATATTTTTATCAAAATTCCATGGTAATATTCAGGTTCTAATGTTTCTTTTGTACATGATGATTTAGTCTAGTCTTTTGGTTCTACAAGACATGGTGAGAAGGCTTTTAAAATCATATGGAAAAGGAGAAAGAGCTGGTCATCAGTATGTTAGCATTTCCTCACAGTGCTTACTTTCCCAGCAAAAACAAATTGCCTCTCTTTAAGACACACTCTCTTGCCACATTTGATTGTCTTCTGAAAGTGCTTTCATTATGGACAATTTTAAAATTTTATCAACCTGTTCAGGAGTTGATATCCAATTATGTATTGGATAGGTACAGAATACTTGTCACTTTAAAAAGGGCTGATAAGGTGCACAGTTTGGCACAGAAAAGCATCCACAAACATGTAAACCTGACATATCTGGTAAAGGTTATAAAGTAGGTTTGCCATATACAAGAAAGACAACTCTATTTTATTTTTTGAGTTATCTCCCATGGTTAAATTTCTTTTTGTTACCGTCAAAACCAATGGAGATATTTTGATGATAACGAATAGGGATGCCTAGGACATCGAGAAGGAGAGGTGCATTTAAGAATTGTAACCCTGGCTTACTCCATCTATTTTCAATCATCTCCCCTAGTGGTAAAATCTTGTGCAAGCTGTAATTCTTTAACCAGTGGTGTCATTTTAACGGTAGTTAGTAGAGCTGCTTAGAATATGAAACAGGGGTGTCATGATATATAAAGATAACTCTGACTTGAGTGTTGAAGTTATGTCCCATACTTATACTTCAGATGAAGATTATCAGCAGTGCATGCAGCTGGCTGTACTTTTTCTCACGATTCTTGGATTCTTTGTTGAAAATCACTAACTAGCACACACAAAAGTTTCTCAGACTTGTGCTTCAAAAATTATTATCTTTGCAGGCAACTGCCCTTATTATCCCCCCCCCCCCCCCCCATCATGAAATGGCCAACAGGCATTAATTTTAGTGTTACCCTTGTCTGTGTGCATTCTTGGAAAAAGTGTTGTTCATGTCTGGCCCTTAACTATGATGTGCATGCTGGATTTAAAAATATTTTGGCACAAATCATTGACATGAACAGACATGTTGCGAGCAAAACCTTTTCCCACAATGTTTTCTTCCCTTTCCCAAATAAAATTTCTATTTTTGAGTCACCTTTATTTTGTCGTCTGCAAATGCTTTCAATTTGGACAAGTCTAAATCTTTGTCATTGGAAAAATGTGAAACAGTTTGTCCTGATTAATCCCGTCCTTCAAGCAGACAATTAAAACATGACAATTGAAGAAAGTGCTATAATGAAACATTTTCTCTATTTTACAGGATGTTTTGTTATTTGCCTAAACAATGGCAACTATTGGGAAGGCAATGAATACTAGTGGGGAGGGGACCAGTAACTGCTGTTAGCCCTTTATCAAATGAACTGGTTTTAATAACCCTGATGGGGGAGGCTTTTACAAAACATTGTACAAAAAGGAGTAAATGCTGGTATCTAGCATTTTCTTCATTCCTACAAGTTTTCTTCCTTTCAAAGACAAATCTCTCCACTTTAGCCACATTTAATTGTCTGCAGCAAATGTTTTCAATATGGAGAAGTCTAAAGTCTTGCTGGTTGCTAAAGGGTTATAGAAAAAGTATTCAGGAGATAGGCTCTTTGTAAGTTTTCCACAAAAACCTAGGTCTGTTTTCACAAACCATTCTTAATTTTATTTTAAAACTCTAGATTTAGAAAGTAACACAATTTCTAATTGGCTACACCATATGGTTTAGCCAAATGTTTTGGCCAATCAGAAGTTGTGTCACTTTCAAATTTAAAAAATTCTTGAGAGTAAGCCAAAGAATATTCTCAGGAATGGTTGGCGAATACAGACCCTGATTTAACTCTTTACCAAACGACAAAAATTTAGAATGGTCCAAACTGAAAGCACTTGCAGACGACAAAATAAACGTAACTCAAAAATTGAAATTTGTTTCCAGCAGGGTAGAAAACATTGTAGGAAAAGGAGAAAATGCTGGTTACCAGCATTTTCTTCTTTTCCCACAATGTTTTCAAAAGGATCTATCTCAGGGTCATAAAAACCAGGGATTGTTTGGTAAAGGGTTAACAATTGCTGTGGCCAGATTATCCAATAGAATAAAAAGGTGAAAATAAAAGGAAATGAAAGAAATAGAAAAATTTATTCTAACATACTGTAAATATCAGATACCAGTATTCAATTTGACTGAAAAGAAGTTCTTAATCGAAGTTTAACTCTTTACCAGACGAAAAAGTTTTAAGCCAATCCATATTGAAGTATTTGAAAATGACAAATTAATTGTTGCTCGATGGTGAGTTTTGTCATTCATAGGGTAAAAAAAGATGTGGTAAGAGGTAAAAATGCTGACCATTAGTGTTTTCTCTTTTACCTACGATATTTCTAAACATCCTCCTCCTCAGGGTCATAACCCTTTGCAAGATGATAAAATTTAGACTTATCTGTATTGAAAGGTCTCGAAGAAAATGTAGGTGACTCAAATTATGAGATCTGTCTGTGAAAGGGAAGAAAACATTGTAGGAAAAGGAGAAAATGCTGGTTAACAGCATTTTCTCCTTTTCCACAATGTTTACAAAAGCCATTAATGTTGGGTTTGCTAAAACTCAAGATTGTGTTATACAGGGTCAAAAATGGAATCACATGGTATAGAGTTAAATCAAGCAAGCATGTCACTTTTTCACATAACCCTTGCCGAGGTCTTTCTGAGACCGTTGAATGTCATTTAAAATTTTATCTAACTTGTCAGTCAAGTTTCCAACATCACTTTTTAGCTCCTTTATCATTTCAATAGAATGCTCATCAGTGTTAACAGTCATAATATCATCTACTTCATCTAACACTATCTTAGCTGCAATGAATGTGTCAGTAAACATGGGCTCAAACTCTTTCAAGATTTTAAATTTCATTGCTCCACTCTGCCCTTCTGCTAATCGTCTACTGAGAAGGGACATTAGTTTCTCAGTCTCTGACTGCAAACTGAAACATTTTGTAAAAGCCATTGTAAGTCTGTTTTCCACTGATATCTTTTTTATAGTGTCTGCTTGATCTTTTGGCAGGCTTGGTCCTGATTGGTCTGGCTTGGATATTGGAATGAATTCATATTTATCTTCTACCTTATCTTGCACCCATGTTCTATCTTTTACCTGAAAAAAAGAGGTATGGTATAACCTGTCCTAGTGACTACCTCTATTAAGCAAGCAACTTGTATTAAGCAAGGAACTATTGAGCTCCCAAGAAGAAAAATGCAGATAATGTACCTATATTAAGCGAGCATTTGTCTTGAGAAAGCATATTTTAGTGTCCATTAGGTGCTTGCTTAACTCTTTACCACATGACAAAATTTTTGACAAGCCCAAATTGAAAGCATTTGCAGACTACAAATTAAATGTGGCTCAAATGATGAACTTTGCCTTTTAAAGGGTAGAAAACATTGTAGGAAAAGGAGAAAATGCTGGTTACCAGCATTTTCTCCTTCTCCCACAATGTTTTCAATAGGCTTCTTCCAAAGGGTCATTAAAACTCGCAATTGTTTGGTAAACGGTTAAAACAAGTTGGGCTATACATGTACATGTATTTTCATGCCTGAATCTAAGTTTTTGTTGTATTGTTTCAAAGAATCAACTGCAGTGATACAAAAGAAACTTGAGAACTCTGCTGAAAGGGTTACAAATTCCAAAACTAAGGTTTAAGCCTCTCAAGAGAAAGCCATCAAAACACAAAATTAATTCAACTCTTAATTCTCTGAGGATTTAAAGGTTTTCAGAAACACTGTAGGGAAAGAAAAGCAGTTGTTGGTTACAAGCTTTACTGTTTTTTCCAAAGTATCAAATAGTAACTTTTTCCTGTAATTCAAATATTTATCCAGTCTGCAAATTTTAGTAGCTAGTGGCTCTGACAAAAACTGCTTGTAGACTAATCCGAGACGGCACTTTACGACTACATTTGATTTTATTCTTCATTAGACTTGCGCAAAACAGAAAATTACATAAAAACGGAAAGTGTGGTTTCGAATCAGCCTGCACGGACTGTGCAGGCTGATCCGGAACGACACTTTACGCAGATGTCCGAAGGCCCCTTTTCGCGTGTTGCAGGCCAAATAATGATTGTAAATGACTGCAATGATACAGTATAACAATTTTATACAGAGTACATCTCATAATGAACAATATCTCTTGCCACATCAAAAAGGAATTCAGTGGTTGTTTTAACGTTTAATGTCATGTCAGTTTAATCACTGCAGCCTGTGCTTCTCTAAGCTAATTCGTAAAATGTTTTTGTCCAGTCCTATATAAAGCTCTCTTTCAAAGCCACTGACTGCTTTCCCACATCCACAATGTTGAACCCTTTACCAGACAATTGGATCCTGTGATTTAACAACTGTGAAGAAGAAAGCTTTTGAACAAATCTTGGAATAAAGAGAAAATATTGGTAACCAGTAGGGTTGAAAGTGAAAAGGTAAGATAATGGACGAAATGATGATTAATCCTTTATCACTTTACCTAAAATTGAAAACACATCCTGAAGACTTTCGAAAACATCGTGGAAAAAGGAGAAAATGCCGGTTACCAACATTTCTCATTTTCCCGCATCATTTTCTTTCTTTTCAGGGACAAATTCCATTATTTGAACCTCATTTAATTTGTCATCTGCAAATGCTTTCAAAATGGATGAGTACACAGTCATTTGTATCATCTGCTAAAAAGTTAAATTTCAACATAGATGACTACAGTAAAGTTTACCTAGAGATATTGTTTGTTTCAAGAGTAAGAATTATGTAGGTCTAGTTTTAAAAACCCACATAATGATTACTTGAAGAAAATTGGGACTTTCGCTTTGAATCAAGATACATGAACGCAGAAGCAGACAAACTACTTCATCAAATAAGATCAGAGGCTATGCTTGCAATAATTAGAAGAACAAGGTAAGTGCAATGAAATCGTATTCATACCAGCTTTTCTTTCTCTTCATTCATATTGTGTTTTTTTAGAATATTTGCAGCCTGCTCTTGGGACAGCTGAAATAGAGAATTTTTTATTAACATGTTATGTACTACACTCAGCCCCTAATGGAGGGGGTGTCATCATGCCTCTTGTGTATCAAGATAATTTTTATTTCTCTCTTTTTCCATGTTACCGGATAGTTATTTGCATAACTTGCTATATTGTTTTTTTTGCAGGTCTGAAGGTAACCACAAGAAGGATGAAAACACTATTAGCTAATCTATTTTAAGTAGGCAGAAAACTTGAAAGATGTAACTACATGTATATGTACAAGAAAGAAACCCACTTTTTTTTAAGCATAATTTCTGCTTCTTTCAGTTTTGACTGGTTGCAAGACAATGTTTTTTTTTTTTACTCATCCATACTGAAAGAATATCCAGATTATGCATTAAATGTGCCTCAAATAATGGAATATGTCTGTTTGAGTATAAAACACTGTGGGAAAAGGCAAAAATGATGGGGACCAGCATATTCTCTTTTCCCCCATAATGTTTTCAAATGCCTGCTTCCACAGGGTTGTTAAAACATGGGATTATTTGGTAAAGGCTTCATAGCTGCCACAGTTATGCTTGTATCCAACATTATGGAACTACTTGATCTTATGCTCTGTTCCTTTCTAAACCTATACCAAACAATCTCATGTTTTAACTACCCTGACAAAGATGGCTTTTGAAAACTTTTTTGAAATAGAGAAAATGCTGGTAACCAGCCTGTTCTCATCTTCCTATAATATTTTCTTCCCTTTCACAGACAAATCCCACTATCTGAGCCTCATCTGATTTTTCGTCTGCCAATGCTTTCAGAGTGGATGAGCCAAACTTTTTTTTTTTTGTCTGGTAAAGAGTTAAAATATGCAACTTACACTGGCCTAGCAGCAAAAACTACAAATAAGCCATGCTCCTGCAAAAAGGAGGCTTAATGCATCTCCATGATCCATGGTACCAAGCAAGACATCACATACTTATGGATCCATAATAGCCACTTTTTTTAAACAACCGACTCAATCATGAGGTAGACTGGTCCTTGAACATACAGTAAATTGACCAATAGGGAAAAGTCTTGGCCCAGGTCAGCCTGCATTAAGCCCCCTTTTTACAGACCATGGCTCAATGTATTTAGTTTGGACATACATTGATATACATGCATATAGCATCTTTGCTTGTAAAGTATGTCAACAGATTCTGTGCTTGGTTAGTAATACTGGTTTGATTTAACCCTTTACAAAACCATGTCTGAAAACACTATGGGAAAAGAAGAAAATTATGGAAATCAGCTTTTTCTCCTTATCCCACAGTTTTCTAACCTTTTAAGGACAAATTTCATCATATGAGCCATGTATATCATCTGCAAATCTTTTCAATTTGGACAAGTTTAAAATTTTGTAGTTTGGTAAAGAGTAATTGGTAAATTGCATTTCAAATGTTTTCCAAAATGTTTTATATACACCATAGCATTACAAGAACTAATTAATGTATTTCCATAGTTTCACTTGTGTTAGGCTGAGACATACAGAGCCCGACAGTGTAGATCAAAACTAGAACAATTACTACACTACTATATTAACCCTTAACCACACAAAGTTGACTTTAAACAACCCTGAAAGAGCAGGCTTTTGGAAACAGCTGGTTGACAGCATTTTCTCCTTTTCCAACAATGTTTTCTACCCAAAGACTGAATCATGCTATTAGCAACATTTAATATGTTGTAAGCAAATGCTCTCAAATTCGATCAGTCTAGAATGTTGTTGTATGGAAAAGGGTTAACATTACAATGTTAATCACAAAATGAAAAAAACTGTTCTCTGTCCCGATCAAATGCTTGTCATTCTTGCCATTTGACCTAGTATTTGCTTTGTCTGGAATTGCCCTGTACAGTAAGGAATTCATCAATCTTTGAGGTAGGAAGTGTATCATTTCTCCTTCTGCCACAATTTTTTCTTCCTTATTAATTCTCAACTAAATGACAAACTTTTTAAACTTGTCAAAACTGAAAGCATGTGCAGACAATAAATCAGATATGTTTCAAGTGATGGAACTTATCTTTGAAGGAGTAGAAAATTCTGTGGGAAAACAAGAAAAAGCTGTTTACTAGCCTACTATTTCAGGGTCATTAGATTTAAGGATTGTTAGGGGAAGTGTTCAAGAACTTCAGCTCATATTTGAAGCATGCTCTGTGAAAAGGGGGCTTAATGCATCTGCGAAAAGTATCAACCCAGATCAGCCTGTGCGGACAGGCTGACCTGGGCCGAAACATTTCGCTATTGGTCAATTTTTGGTATGTCTAGGGACCAGTCTACCTCAAGATTAAGTCGGCTCTTAAAAAGTGGCTATTATGGATTCATAATTATATGATGGCTTGATTGGTATCATGCATCACAGAGATGCATTAAGCCCCCTTTTGCCAGAGCATGGCTCATTTTTATTCGTTTCACAATTGTCAACTGCAATGCAGTAAATTTTGAAAAGTGTAAAACTTGTTAAAGAAAATGATTAAAATTTTGTCTTCCAATGACCTGATACTGGAGACAGTGCAGACTTTCATCTCACCTTTTTCAGCCTTTGCTTTTCATACCGCAAATCTTGATAAGTGTACACTATCATATAGGCACCACCCAAAGCTACCTGAAAAATATAAAAAAAAAAAAAATTATGAATAATGATATTTTCTTCTTTTGATTACCTACCCCTTGAGTGCCAAAAAAACAAGGACAATTTCAGTGTAGATAAAAGACCAGAATAAATACAATTTTCCTATTGCTTTTGAACAGAACTTCTCTGTGAAGCAGACAGTGTAGAACAAGGATCAGACTGCAAGTTTTGTGCAGTCTGATCTTGATCTATGCTGGCCGCAAGGGCAACTATAGTTGTAAAAGTCTTTCAAGGGTTAACCCTTGCAGCACTGAACCTTAGTCTCAAAACTGAGACGTTTACGATACTACTTTTCATATTTGGACATATATTGTGCACTTTACCATGTCAAGGACAAATCTTTAAACGCCTCATTTCCTACTACACATTTTAAAGTTGTTTATAACTTGTAAATCTCAAAAAATCTAACAAAATTTACTGTATTTTGCACAGATTTTGTGTCTACTTTGGAATACATACTGTACACTTGTATATATCTCAAGTAAACGATAACTCAGACAGTTTATTCTTATGTTAAGTGTTTAATTGAAAATATTTGTATTTGAAACGTAGGAATATTGAATAGGCGAGCAACTGTTATGTTCAGTTTCTAGTTTTGTTGTCAATTTGTGAAAATATAAGAGTTTAAACGTGCGCAAAAATTCTCTGTGGTGATTTCCACCATTTTTTTAATGTTTGTCTCTGTGCCCAGATGCAACCTGCCAAAACAGAATTTGCACTTTGGGCCAGTTTATATCTGTACTACACTGAACCTGAACTTAACTTCCCATAAATGTGGATAGTGTAGATCAAGATCAGACTTCATCTCTGTCTAAAATTATACCGTCTCTGTTATCTCAGTCTTAAGAAATATACACCAACTTTTCACAAAATTCGCTCATACATACCTTCATAATGTTACCCTAATTTGACCTTTCTGTAAGTGCAAAAGGAGCGAAAGGAAACAGGCACGAACGCTATTTTTTAGATTCGGCTTAAGGTCAGCTCGCCTCCACTTAAATCTACAGGTTCTTTCTAAAATAATATGTCAAAATATGTTAATGAAAATCTTACGGTATATGAAAATATCATTTTCGCACTCTTGCTCTGCAGAATCTGTCGAAATTTTGACGAACTCATGCTTAAATAATAGGCTGGCGATTAACTTCGGATCATTCCTGATGAGTAGTCTCCCCTAGCGAGTTTGTGAAGACGGTAACAATGCACGAAAGTGAAATACTGACACATTTGTCGCCGAATATTAGTCATTTAGTACTCCATTTACTACGAGAAGCATCGGTTGGCATATGTGCAGGCGAAGTAAAGATCACAGATCTAAACTCGAGGTATAAAAATTTTTTGTCATTGGTATTCGCGTTCTTAACACTTCGTTATGCCTGGATAATATGGATATATCATTTACTCTCTCCCTCTCCCTCCCTCTATTCCATTCCTTCTGTCTACCTTTTACTCCCCCTCCCGGAATGCAGTCCAAACGTACCCAAATGAAAACGTACCCTAAAAGTCAAGTCAAAATGTACCCCCCCCCCCTCGAAAAAAGCCAAAATACTGTACCCTACAGTATAGAGATGATGAAACATACCCAAAATAAAAAAAAAATACTTAGTACCATTTTTTGTAGTAGATAAACATTGTATATTTTATCTTCAGACAGTTGGTTTAAGTCCACTCCAATGTTATTTTTGTGATGTGTCTCCATTGCAGCCATTCTTATCCCCATTCTGGATTGGGAAATGAAAATACCAGCATTGCTGCAAATGGCTGTATAGGCTGATCTTTTCATTATCAGCTAAGAATAGTCCTTGATCGATAGACTAATAATTAATCTTTACAAAAACATCAAAATGATTAACAATTAAACTTACCTCCTTGTAATTTGATTTTTGTTTTTTTTAATGTAAATATCCATTGACCTACTTCCAAGGAAATTGAAACTAGGCTTGACATTTACTGGGTATGTTTCGAAAGTACCACACTGTAATTGTAGGTACAGTAAAGTTCTTTTTTTTTCACAATTCATTGGCTTTCTGAGTTATTGGCTTGGGCATGGAATTGAAACTAAAATGAACTAATGTATTTCATTTACCAGGAAACAAACTAAGTACTTAAATTATGCCGATCATATGGTGCTATTTTTTTTTTCGAATGAAATTGAACACACAGGTCTCAGTTATTATATTATAGTCTTATTGTTTTTTTAGCTCACTTAAGCATGAAGTACTCAAGGTAATTAAGCTTTTGTAATCGTGCTGTGTCTGTTTTCGGTCGTGCATCGTCTGTCGTGCATCGTCAAGGCGTCAACATTTACCTTGTGTGCACTCTAGAGGCCATATTTTATGTCATTTACTCATGAAACTTGGGTCAGAATGTTTGTCGTGATGATATCTCAGACAAGATCAAATTTAGTTCATGTGTGGTCAAAAAGTAGATCACAGGGCTAAATCTTATAAAAAGCTTGTGTGCACTCTAGAGGCCACATTTTCAGCCCAATACTCTTGAAACTTGGTCAGAATGTTTGTCTTGATAGTATCTCTGAAAAATTGAAATTGGCTCAAATCAGATGAAAAGTAGGTCACAGGACTAAATCCTAGAAAAACAGTTTAAACCTTATGAGCACCCTAGAGGCCACACTTTTGGCCTTATGCAGAAAGTGGGTCACATTGGGTCAAAAAGTAGGTCACAGGACTTAATCTTAGAAAAAGCTTGTGTACACTCTAGAGGCCACATTTTAAGACTGATACTCTTAAAACTTAGTCAGGATGTTTGTCTTGATAATATCTTGGAAAGATTGAAATTGGCTCAAATCAGGTCAAAAGTAGGTTACAGGACTAAATCCTAGAAAAACGGTTTAAACCGTATGAGCACTCTAGAGGCCACACTTTTGGCCTTATGCTCATGAAAATTGGTCAGAATGTTTGTCTTGCTGATATCTCATACAAGTTCGAAAATGGGTCACATCGGGTCAAAAAGTAGGTCACAGGTACAAATATTTAGTCCTATTTGAAAAAGCTTGTGTTTTTTCTGGAGACCACTTTTTCAGCCTGATAATTTTGAAACTTGGTTAGAATGTTTGTCTTGATAATATCTCAGACAAGTTTGAAATTAACAAGAGGCAGTGGGTTCATTCCCTGGCTCGACCAATTTCTTTCGGAGATTGATGATAGTCATTGCGACAGGATTCATTCCTCTCCCACTGCTAACCATTGTCTCGACGATGGTTATGTGGGAAAGCAGCCAGTGGCTTGAAAAGAAAACTGGGGGGAGAACTGGTAAAAGAGACTTCAGGAAAGCATGGATAAGTGCACTGGCCGCCACGTTATAACTGAAATAATGTTGAAAACAGCATTAAACACCAGACAATCAATCACTCAATCAATCACTCATTCACAACAGATCAAAAAGTAGGTCACCTCTGTGCTGTCTAGAGACCAAATTGTCTGGTACTCATGAAACATTATCAGAATGTTTGTCTCGATATCTGACCTATTCATAAGTAGGTCAAGTTTGTTAAAAAGTAGGTCATGTTTTTTACACTATTCAAACCAGGATCTCTTCAGCTTTATTACCCATAGCTGACTTTACTCTGGTGAGCGCTTTAGGGCCAATGACTCTCGCTTGATTTAATGCCATGTCATGGAAAAAGGGGGCTTGATGTATTATTCCATTATGGTCCAATATCTCTTTAACTACTGGACAAAATTTTATGAAACTTCATATTTATATTGTTTATGAAAAGCCACAGGCAATCATTGTCTGTTTTTATTTAATGAATGGTCATGTCTTAGAAAAAAGGGGCTCAACAAAAAGGTCATGTGTACATGCAAGACATATTAAAATACCTCTTATATGTTTCTACCGAATAAGATCTTTCTTGGCAGGGGATATAATCTTTTTTTTTATTTAATGCCATGTCATGGAAAAAGGGGGCTTCATGTATATTTCCATTATGGACCAATATCTCTTTTACTATTTGACAACATTTTATGAAACTTCATATTTATATTGTTTATCGTAAGCCACAGACAATCGTTTTTTGTTTTTATTTAATGAAATCCCATGTTATGGAAAAAAACAGGCTTAATATATGATTTTGATTACAAAAAGGTCATATGTACATGCAAAACACATCACCTCTTATAAGTTTCTATGAAAAAAGGTCTTTTTCGGTGGGGGATATCATTTCAACGAATAACTTATTTTAATTTAATAACATGGAGCTTTTGTCCTATGGGGCAATCATCTCCTATGGATTTGTCTTATGGGGCTTTTCTCTGTGGGTCTTTTGTCCTAAGGAACTTTTATTCTATGGAGCTTTTGTCCTACACTGTATGAAGCTGCAGAGAAGTACATGTATTTACAGTAATCAGTGTGACTGCCAGGTACAATAAGCTGCATTAGTGATGTACAAGGGATTAATTTTTCAGTCTATAGTAAAGACAGGTAATCTCTCTCAATACATATACATTGTATATATAAATTAATCTTTACAGCTGTACAACTGATGTAGCCCAGAACTGTGGAAAATGTGACAGATTTAAACTAGTTATACCATATGCTGGGCAGACAATAACATGTGAGTATCTTACTGTTTTGTTAGTGTGTATGTCCACGTAAAGCAGGAAATTTATATTGAATTACTAAAATATTGAGAACATTTTCATTCTGCAGGCCTCAGGGTATCTTTTTTATGGGCCCATATGTGTGCCCAATTCAATACACATATATACCGTACAAAGGGTTGCTACATTTAACCCTTGACTACACGACAAAATTTTGAAGAAGTCCTTATTGAAGGTACCTACAGGAAACAATACAAATGAATTGATTTTTTCAAATCCTAGTATTTGTTCCTTAATAGATAGAAAACATTATGATTTTCCCGCAGTGTTTTCAAAAGCTTTCTTTCTTCAAGTTGTTAAAATCAGAACTGTGTAGGAAAGGATTAATCGATACCCTGTGACATTCTTATAGATATGATAGGGAATGATGCTTTCTATACTATAATTGCTGTTAAACCCATTACCATACAAATATTATTTCATATGTCCCCACAGTTAACACTTTAAAAAAATCCTCTTGGAAAAGGAGCAATTCTTTGTCAAAAAATAGATGACAGTCATATCAATCAGTGATAAATGAGCAGTTGCTGCTATAAAGTAATTGCATGGAGTGATTTGTGATTTTTAGCTCCACTGGCTGAAGGCCAGCGAGCTTATGTCATGGCACTGTGTCAGTTGTGCGTGAGTCCGTCCGTCCATCCGTGCATGAGTGCAAGCTTTAACTTTTATTTCAAAAATCATATTCTCTGAAACTACCAATCTGATTTTGACCAATCTTCACAGAAATGATCCTGCCATGATCCTTTCTAGAATTTCTTGAAGGAATTAGATTCCTATAAAAGCTCCAGTTGCCATGGCAACAAAACTGAAAAATACTGAAAATCTTTGAAAATCTTCTTGACCAAAACCATAAGACCTAGACCTTTTACATGGGCTTATAATGTAAAAAACTTTAAAAATCTTCTGGTTCTTCTGGCCCAAGGCTGCCAAAATTGGCATGCATTTTTATGTAATAGACCTGTTGTAAATTTCTTCATGTGATAGCATTTGGGTCAAAACTTGCCCTGTACCAGGGGTCACAGTTTTTATACTGGCTTATATAGTGGAAACTTTAAAAATTTTCTGGTTCTAAACCATATGGCCTAGGGCAACCAAAATTTGCATGTAGCTTCACCTAATGGACCTATACTAAGATTCGTCAAATTATAGCCCTGGGGCTAAAATTGGCCCTGTACCAGGAGTCACAAATTTTACATGGGCTTATATCATAAAAACTTTAAAAATCTTCTCATTGCTAACCACAAGGCTTAGCGCCACCAGATTTGGCACGTAGATTCATCTGGTGGATCTCTTTTGAATTTGTTCAAAATTTAGTCCTTGAATAAAAAAAAAAAAAACATGCCTTTTATGTTTTACAGGTTTTTTATTGAGGAAACTTTGAAAATCTTCTTGTATATAGCCATACCACCTTGACCTGTACTATTAGCTCCAATGGCTGAAGGCCAGCTGGCTTATGTCATGGCCTGGTGTGCGTGAGTCTGTCTGTCCATGCGTGTGTGTGTGTGTTAACTTTTATTTCAAACATCTTCTCTGAAACTACCCATCCAATGTTGATGAAATGATCCTGCCATGGTCCTCTTCAGAATTCTTGAAAGAATTTGATTCTTTCAAAAACCCTGGTTGCCATGGCACCAAAACTGAAAAATATTGAAAATTTTTGAAAATCTTCTTGTCTGAAACCATAAAGCCAGGGGCTACCAAATTTAGCAAATAGCTTTATCTAATAGACCTCTACCAAGTCTCTTCAAATTATACCCCTGGGGTCAAAATTGGCCCTGCCCCAGGGGTCACAAGTTTTGCATGGGCTTATATAGTGAAAACTTTAGAAATCTTCCTGTACCTAGCCGTAAGGCTACCATATTTTGCATGTAGCTTTATCTAGTAGGCTTCTACCAAGATGGCCCAAATTATAGCCCTGGGGTCAAATTTGGCCCTGCCCCTGGGTTCACAAGTTTTACATGGGCTTACATAGGGAAAACTTTAAAAAAAATCTTCTCGTACCTAGCCATAAGGCCTAGGTACCAAAGTTTTCATGTAGCTCTATCTAGTAGACCTCCACCAAGAGGGCCTAAATTATAGCTCTGGGGTGAAAATTGGTCCCGCTCGGGGGTCACAAGTTTTATATAGTGAAAACTTAAGAAATCTTCTTGTTACTTACCTTAAAATCTAAGGATGCCAACTTTAGCCCTGTCTCAGGGCCTCATGTTTTACAGGGTCTTTTATTGAGAAAACTTTGAAAATCATCTTGTTTACAACCATTTTAGACCTGTATTATTTGGTATTGTGCTTTATCTTGTGGATCCCTGCCAGGATTCAAGTAATTATAGCTCTGTGTTCAAAACTGGCTTTGCCCAGGGATCGTTACATTCTGGTGGAGATTTATAGAGAAAATTGTGTTTGTCCTCAAGTTCGAAACCAAATGGCCAAGTGTTGTAAGTTTGGTATGTAGAGCTTTTACCTA
Organism: Hippopus hippopus; assembly: GCA_946811185.2. Lineage (NCBI taxonomy): Eukaryota > Metazoa > Mollusca > Bivalvia > Cardiida > Cardiidae > Hippopus > Hippopus hippopus. The sequence goes on from OX328097.1 coordinate 37,240,763, forward strand.
TTAGCGATTGGAGTGATACAGGGCCATCATGGTGCTCTTGTTTAGTTTGTAGCTGTTTCTTGTGGACTCCTACCAGGATTTAAGTAATTACAGCTCCTAGTATATGGTAAAAAATGGCCTTGTCCTGGGGTCACAATTTTCGCATGTGCTTTTATAGAGGAAACTTTGTAAGTCTTCTTGTTTGAAATCATTGGAATAGAATTGTAATGTTTGGTGTGTATGATTTGTACGTATTAGCCAGTGGAGCGATACAGGGCCATCATGGCCTTTTTGTTTTGATATGTCTAAGAAGCACCAAGGGCTGTTGATCAATCCCTTGTATAGTAGTGTCATAAATGGAGTTCAGAAAAAGGCCTGCAAAAAGATTGGCATTATTTTGTACTGTCTCTTTTCTATTCTTTCACCAATATCTGTGTACTTTAACCTTACATCTAATATTAATTTACTGCTATGTTCGAGATAGAGGACAGGCTCTGAGGTTGAGGTCACAGCAGGGTATCAAAGGTGGCATATATTGCCCTGTTTTGTGGAGGTTTTTTCTCTATAGATTAAAAAGTGCCAACTTGTTTAAGAAATACATGTATGTATTGTTGAAAGCCGTGGGAACATAATCAATTAAGTTCCTTGCATGTTTCAGGAATACAGTGCTCTTAGTATCCTGAGTGTTGGAAGATAATAATTATGTGAAGAATCTAAGACTGGATTGTTTATGAGTTATCTCTAAAACTGGATTGTTTATGAGTTATCTGGATTTGTTCTGTTTTAGGGGAAGTACTTTTTGACTGTAATTATCCAGAAGATCCGCCTGATTTTGTGTTTGGTGCAGAAGATTCAGAATTTTCTCCAGATATAGATAAACTTGCAGTAAGTTTATGTTTTAAACATTAATTTTACATTGGTTTTGATACAAGTTCTCACTTTATGAATAATTCTCTGTGATTGCTTTCTGGAAACCCTAACCAGTACTTTGGCCATGACACAACTAGTTTCTCGGGATGTGGAACCTTTGAAGTATGAAGCCAATGTTCTTCTCCTTCAAGCCCGCCCGGGTGGCTCAGTGGTGAGCTTGTCGGACTCATGACCTGGTGGTTGTGAGTTTGATACCCGGTTGAGGCGAACTTTCTTTTCGGCGTATTTTCACCTCTCACCTCTGCTGAAGCATGTGAGAAAAGTAGTCGGTAGCTTTGGAAAGAAAGTTGTGTTAGTACTGGTGTGAGAAAGCCAGGAAACACATGTGCGTCACCGACTGCCATGATATGACCTTAGCTGTTAAAGTGGCGTTAAACCCCAATACAACCAACCAACCAATCTTCTCCTTCACTTCTGTCACCCACGCAAGGCCATCTTTACTAAAGAATTACAAGCATCTTTTGCCTCTTCTGTCACCCACTTGAGCCTGAATTTACCAAAGAATCACAAGCATCTGTTGTCTCTTCTGTCACCCACTTGAGCCTGAATTTACCAGAGAATCACAAGCATCTGATGCCTCTCCTGTCACCCACTTGAGCCTGAATTTACCAAAGAATCACAAGCATTTGTTTCCTCTCCTGTCACCCACTTGAGCCTCAATTCACTAAAGAATCACAAGCATCTGATGCCTCCCTGACTATTTGAAGTTTCCTATTCCACAATCCCATGTTTTAGTAACCTGGAAGAAGAAGGCTCTTGAAAACATTGTACAAAAATGAGAAAAAGCTGATAACCAGTATTATCTCCTTTTTGCACAATGTTTTCCACCCTATCAGAAAACCTAAGCTCATTTGTACCAGTTTTGAATTCGCAGCCTGCAACTGTTTTGAATTTGGAGAAGTCTAAAATTTTCTTGTGGAAAAGAGTTAACTCTGTACAAGACAAAAAAAACTGTAGAACTGTCTAAATTGAACTCAAGTGCAGGTGGCACACTAAATGTGTCACAAATGATGGGATTTATCTTTAAATGGGTAGAAAACATAGTGGAAAAAGGAGAAAAGGAGAAAATACTAGAAACCAACATTTCCCTCTCCATTTTCAAAAGGACTGTTTTTTCCCAGAATTTTTAAAATATAGAATTTGTTTGGTAAAAGTTAAGTACATGTACCAAATAACAAAAGTTTAGACATTCATACTGAGAGCATCAAGTACAGGTTGGTCATATTATTAGAATATCTTTGATAGAATATAATACATTGTTGGAAAAGGAATTACGCTGTTGACTAACATTTTCTCTCTTTTTGCATGATGTTTTCCAATGCTTTTTTCCTCAGATGTGTAGAAACATGGTGTTGTGATGGTGAAGGGTTAAAACAACCTTTCATATCAAAGATAGATTTTTTACTATGAATATCTAAGATAAACATATTAAATGAGCCATGCTCTGGCAAAAGGAGGCTTAATGCATCTCCGTAATGCATTGTACCATTCAAGCAATCACATAATTATGGATCCATAACAGCCACTTTTTTAAACAACCAACTTAATCATAAGGTAGCCTGGTCCTTCGACATACAGAAAATTGACCAATAGCGAAAAGTATCAGCTCAGGTCAGCCTGCGCGGACTGCAAAGGCTGATCTGAGCCGATACTTTTCTCAGATGCATTAAGCTTTTTTTTTGCTAGAGGATGGCTCAAATATTATTATTAAATATTGTTATTAAATACCTATGAAATTTAATGGTCTGACTATAATACATGCATTATCTAAAACACATATGCAACAGACTAGAATACGTTTTCTGTATCATGCATTTACTCTGTGTAGGTTTTTCCGTATCAAGCACGTATTTGTAGAACATCATCATGTTCACAGACTTCTTGTATGTACTCATATTCATGTTTGGCTCTATTTGTCAAAACCCAAAAAAGTGAACATCTCTGATAGCGGATTCTTTTTTATATTTATAATTATGATAATGTTTTTTTAATTATAAAGGGAAGGTATAATAAAGGGAACAATACAACAGTCTGCATGTCTGTGTGGTAGGTTCAGGTCTCGTTATATGTGTAAAGAGGTTTGCATCAGATTCAACTTTCTCTCTCATCTGATAAATACACTTTAACCCTTTACTAGATGACAAAATTTTAGCATTGTCCAATTTGAAAGCATTTGCTGACAACAAATTCAATGTGGCTCAAATGGTGCAATCTTTCTTTGATAGGGTAGGAAATACTGTGGGAAAAGGAGAAAATGCTGGTTACCAGCATTTTCTCCTTTTCCTACAATGTTTTCAAAAGGCTTCTTTCCCAGGGTCGTTAAAAGTCAGCATTGTGCAGTAAATCATTAAACACGTAGCTTGACATGATCTGACCATACAGAACCCTCACCGTCAGGAACTCTACTTTACATTCTAATTGAAGATCAACCCAAAATTGGTACTGATACGCATTAGCCCTTTACAAAACAGTCCCAAGTATTAGGGACCCTTGGGAAGAAGGCTTTTGAAAACAATGTTGGTAATGGAGAAAATGGTGGTTACTGGCATTTCTCCTTTTCACACAATGTTTTCAACCCTTTTCATAGGCAGATCACATTGTTTGATCCATAAGTTCTAAGAACCCAGAGAGAGAAGCATTTTGAAAACATTGTTGGAAGAGGAGAAAATGTTGGAAACCAGCATTTTCTCCTTTTCCCACAATGTTTTCTACCCTATCAAAGAAAAATTCCATCATTTAAGCAATATTTAATTTGTCATCTTCAAGTGCTTACAATTTGGACCAGTCTAAAATATTGTCATGTGGTAAAGAGTTAAATATGGACAAATCTAAAATTTTCGTAGTCTGTAAAGTGTTGAGACAATTCTTATTGGTTCTCATAACTTAGATGATATTTATTTTGTAATTACATGTATGTTTTTAGTATTTTATGACAATATCCCCCACCCTTTTTTTTTAATTTAATCTATACCTCTGCATATGCGGTATATTATTTTTCTTTTCAGCATTTGATAAACTGGGATTATAAAGAACCAGGGTCATTATTAGAAGTTGTTACAGAACTACTAGATGAATACAAAATATACCAGGAACAGATTATTTCCAAGTTATCTAGACTTGATTTTGAATACAGCTCTTTATGTAAAGACACTGATCTCACATCTGATGATGTAGAAATTCATGTTTCACATACAGAGGTAGGTAGAGCTGGGACAGAAAAATACTGAAATGCAGGGTGTTTCTGGTATATGTAGATGTAGAGATAATAGGCATCCTTGTAAGCTAAATCAATTTCATCTTATTGATAAAATCACACCAAGAGCCGAAGAGAAAAAGAATCTGTCAGCTCAGTGTACAAGAAAATGGAACCACTTTGAAACATTGTAAGGGCATGATTATGTGGCAAATGTAGACAAATGTAAGGAATGTTTCAAATGTCTACTTCACTCACTGCTGCCTTAACCTATTACCACACAAATCCGAGCTTTAACAACCCTGCAAATCTTCAAATGAAGGTTTTTGAAATAATTGTGGAAAAGGAAAAATTGCTGGTAACCAGAATTTTCTCCCTTTTTCACATTAGTTTCTACCCAGTCAAAGAGAGAAATCATCATTTGAACTCCTTTTAATTTCCTGTCTGTAAATGCTTTCAATTTGATAGAGTACAAAATTATGTTGTGTGTTGAAGAGTTAAACAAATTTAATTTAATGTTTTCAGATGACAAGTATGGCTAAAATAATGGGACTTACTTCTGAAATATTAGGGCAAAGGGAGAAAAGGCTGATTACCAGCAATTTCTCCTTTTCACGAAATGTTTCAAGAGTCTGGTGAAGAGTTAAAAGACTTTTTATAATTCTTTCAGAATAGGACTGGGCCTATCAACTTCTTGGTCAAACTTCATGTTGATTTTGCTAGAATACCATCATACATAACACAGGTGAGTATATTCATTGGAGCCTTAGAAAAAAAAGGTAAAATGTGTAAATTGGAATTCAAGTTGTTGTTCTATAAAATCTTGATTATTTGAAGATAGGGTTTTTAATTGCTAAATGTTTTGCTAAATTCACAATTACTTCTAAAGTACATCCTGTAGAAAACAGTGCAATAGCAATCCTGATAACACATATTTCTGAAAACATAACAGGAAAGCAAGCAATCACAAGTAACACATAATTTACTCTTTTCTTCACAGTATCTTCCACATTGTCAAATAAGAAAATCTCTCTCCCTCAAATATTCCCCTCTTGTGTCACTTTTACTAGATGGAGGTAAGGTTGTTTTTTTTTTTACACAAAAAATACGCAAAAACTATGTTATCTGCATTATGCAAGTAGTTTGTAAATTGGTCGATAACTTGACAGATTATTTTCAGTTTGATCAGATCTTTCTTACTTAATCTCTATTTTTTTTTTTCTTTGAATCTGGTTTCTAGAAACATCAGAGTACTTTTGCACTGTATATAATAGGACTTCTATATGGCTCTGTGTGGACCTTGATTTAGTGAGTTCTTTTTATGGATGAAAGATAATAAACAAGTCTTTAGTGGACAAAATAAGAGCAGCTTTATTCTCTGTGCTGTCTTAATCTATGAAGGGGAAATTTAACACCCTGAAAATTTACATAAAAAGTACTATATAACAATACATAGAAATGGTCATTTCTAAAGTTTGACAATGAATACTACTGAGAATGGTTACATGCTTTCAACAATATTATTTATCTAATAACAACCATCTTTCTGTGAGAAAATACTTTCTTATTGCAAAACACTCATAATAAGCTTATTAAGCTTAGTCTAACATATTAAACTATAAAAGAAAATGTAACAGTATGACTTCTACAAAATACACTTACCAATTTGAGGAATTAAGTGTTCCCAACAGACTCTAAAAAAGATGACGGTTCTCTCTGTGCTGTCAGGTCAGCTGAAAAATTACTGAAAGATGTGCAAGGTAGAGAAAGGTAAGATGATGTTGAAATGGGTAATTGATTTACATGTTCGAACTTCAGGTAAGGCTCTGGATCATACAATAGGGAAAAAACAACCATAAACGGTAAACTGATCAGTGAATTAAAGGACTTCCAAAATCTGCATAAAAAAGGTAAGACTTGGCAATTAAGAAGAAAAGTATTCTGAAAAGCAATTTACAACAAATTGCTTCCTTTTCCCAAAAAATCAATTCTTAGAAACACATCAATTGTTTACCAAGTGAACAGTTGGAAGACTGAAACAGGAATAAGAACATTTAAAAGTCATGTGACCAAACTGGAGGGCAAATATTGGGACCAATGCCCCAAAATGCAGGGAAGCTGTGATATAAACTGAACAAAGGGATTTGTCATCTGAAAATGACCCTACTATATGTATGCTGCTCATCATGTCTTATTTGAAATTTTTGTTGTTAAAGCTGAATCCTGGAGAGGATGCAGCCCTCCTGCTAGTCACCTTTAACAATCCTGAAGGAACAAGAATTTCTCCTCAACTGTATCTATCTCCAAGAGTAGAAAGGTAAAACATTTGCTTTTATCCTTCATCCAACAATCCCGAGTTTTACTGACCCTTAGAAAGAAGGCTTTTTTAAACATTTTGAAAAAGAAAATGCTAGAAACCAGCCTTTTCTCTCCTTTTCTTGCAATGTTTTCTACCCTTCTACATACAAAACATATCATTAAAACCATATTCAGTTTGTTGTCTGCAAATGCATATTTATAATTAGGACCAATTTAAGATTTTATCAAGTGTTAAAGGATTAACTTCATACTAGAAAACAAAATTATAGACTTTTTGTTATTGACAGCATTTATAATTGGAAAATGTGGCCGAGATACTAGAAGGTTTTGTCTAGTTACACATCATAAATGCATACACACCATACCATGCTAATCAATCAAATGTCAATTTTGCCACGCCCCATCTGCATCCAATAGTGTGCACAGAGAATTTTCACACAACATCTACAGCAAACCAATCAGGAATCACATATGGGATTTAGTCGGGGCCCATAATTTCAAATGCCATGCCCTGATTCTGCATTGTATGATGTGTATCCTGTCAAGAATCTTTGACTAGTCAAAATGTTAAAACTTTCATCTGCCATAAATGAAAATAGGCTATCTAAAGAAGTAATTGCTTTTAACTTCTTACCATTTTTAATAAAATTGTACATATTTGCAGTATTTTTTGTTGAAATATATATACATGTAGATATGTAATGAAAGGAATGTTATGTGGTAGTAACTGACCCAGGGCTTGTATTTGCTTCACACTGCGCAAGGAAATTTTAACATCTCACTTGACCTTTGTGAGATATCAAATTTTCCGCTGTTGCTCAAAGTAAATGCAAGCAACTGGAAGGCCACTACATCATAATGTTCTGCATGAAGTTATTAGATTTCTTCTTTCTTTGAATAGTGAACTGTGACTGACAAGTACAGCTTGTTTCAAGCTTACTTATACATATATAACCTTTAATTGTAGGGCTTTAGGTGGATCATCAAATCTACGCATACCTGGTTTTCCTGTTGGCACTTGTCTCAGTGAATATGTGCCAGACGTCACTTTATTGCTGAAAAATAAGGTAGCTTGCTCATTGTGTCTGCTTCTTTTACAATACATGTACCAGCCACAATGTTCCAATCTTTGAACCAGTTGCCTGACATGTTTTACATTCCTCAAAGTGAAAGGCATTATGTAGTGAAATGAGGACCTATGTTTACCTGTCATTCTTAATAACATTTTTAATCTCTGTCTGAAGCATTTCTAAATTTCAATTCTTCATTTGTAGCAATTTTGATATAATGTGTAATTAGCCGTATTCGACTGGTTATTATGGTTTTTCGTGTTGCACTCTTTTGTATTCGACTGGTAAATTTCACAATTTTGTAAACTTTCTTGAAGCACAAACCTTACGCTCTCAAATCGTTGTAATGTTTGTGCAGCACGAAATGGGCACCTTACAGGTAGGCGGAGCTTAAAATTCATTTTTGTGCTTCACGAAAGTTGACCAGTCGAATACGGCTAATGTCTGCAGGTCATAAGTAAGCTTAGATTTAAAAACTTTTTTTTCAAGGCCATGGGCATGTTCTACAACCTTATGTGACACTGTTGGCTGTTCATTGATAACACTGTTCATTTATAACATTTTTCCATTTGCTTCAATGTTTTTTACATTTACTTCATCAGAATTACATTATATTCATGTATCATAATTGTTCCTTTAAAGTCCCAATAGCAGCCAAAAATAAAGAATGCAGAAAATTCAAAAGTAGGTCAAAAGTAGCCAGGTCGCCCTATTTTTATGCCCCCGCCATAAAATGGCTTGGGGGGGGGGCATATAGAGTTACCTGTGTCCGTCTGTGTGTGTGTGTGTGTGTGTGTGTTAGTGTGTGTGTGTGTGTGTGCGTTAGTGTGTGTGTCCCATTCTTGTCCGGAGCATAACTTCTACATTTATCAATGGATTTCAAAATAATGTTGCACAATTGTTCTCCTTAACAAGTACTAGTGTCATGCGAAGAGTTTGTTTCGATACGCCCAAGGTCAAGGTCACAGTTGAAGGTCAAATGTTTAAATTGACCTTGTCCAGAACATAACTTCTACATTTATCAATGGATTTCAAAAAACTTTGCACACTTGTTCTCCTTAACAAGTACTAGTGTCATGCGAAAAGTTTGTTTCGATGCGCCCAAGGTCAAGGTCACAGTTGAATGTCAAATGTTTAAATTGACTGTTCAACCCAGTTTTACATCCTGCTCAGCAGAATTGTGATATGAAGATACAGTTTTGGTTTTTAAAAAGACTCATCCAAAGAACTATGCTGGAGAATATTGAGGCTGCAACCTACCCTTCAACTATAGTCCAGTGTGATAATATTCGATCCAATTTGTTCTGTCTCACAGAGGAAGTCCAACAAAGTAATTATTATTGCTATATTTCTCACTCTCATTCCTCAAGTTAAGATCTTCATAATCCTGAGTATAAGTAACCCTCAGTTGAAAGATTAAGGAAAACGCTGAATAAAAAGAAGTTAATGCTCAAAACCAGCATTTTCTTCTTTTTCTCACAAAGTTTTCTACCATATGCCATACAAACCATATAATTTATTGTCTGCATATTGCTTTCAACTTGGACCAGTCCTCAATTTTGTTATCAGGTATAAATAATCTTTTATCTGCTTGGCTATATATATAACAAACCTTCTTAACCCTGTCTAAGCTGTTATCCAAAACAACAATTTTCTGTAATACCTATTGATTCACTCATATGACATATCTGTGACCAATACCATTTAGCGGGGGCATCCGTGTCTCTGACACACCTATTTCTAGTTTATTTACTCTTTCCCTGGTGAAAGAATTCATCTTTCTGCCACCAAAATGAACACTTAGACTGACCATAAAATAACAGCTTGTCATCTTCACAATAATTTCCATACTTTTAAAAGGTATGATTTAAATTCAGATGCATTTTAACACCCACAATGTTTTTCATTTTAGCTGCTATCGGGGCTTTATAGTCCCAGTAGCAGCCAAAAGTAAACACTGGGCTGTCAAAATGCATCTAAATTTAAATCATACCATTTAAAAGTATAGAAATTATTGTGATGATGACAACCTGTTATTGTATGGTCAGCCAAAGTGTAAGTCACTGGCAGGAAAATGAATTTCAAAACCAGGTAAAAAGTAAAAAGAAAAAGATAGAGCGGCCTGGCAGCATTTGACCTAGTTTTACAAAAACAGATTTTCCTTTTCACAATAATTTCCATACTTTCTAATGGTGTGATTTAAATTTCAATGCATTTTGCCGTCCCCTTTGTTTACTTTTGGCCCATTTGGGGACTTTAATCTATTTCCAGACAAATATTATTGCAGCAAATGTCTTGAAATGAGCAGTTGCTTCTTTATATGTAAGTAATTGGTCTATTGAATGCAGTATTTTCCATACAATTCAAAAAATGTGATTTCCTTTGCTTCAAATGTTTCTGCCTTGCCTCAGTATTTCTTGGAATACCTTTTGGTGAGTTAGAATTGAATTAAACTACATATGTATGCAACTAAATCAGAGGTAATATTCATTGATGTGTAGTCTTTGTATTTGTTGTTTTTCAGGTAGATCAGATAGTACAGTGCTTTGAAAAGAGAAAAGAATACATTGTAGCTTTTCTCTGTGAATATGGAAGGTAAGACTTCCTTTTTAGTTCCCTACCGGCGAAGCCGAAGGGGACTTTAGGTTTGCACTCTGTCCGTCCGTCTGTCCGTCAGTCCGGCAGATCAGTTTTCTGGACTTTTTTTCTAAACGCTGGCAGATGTTGAGCTGATTTTTGGTGTGTAAGTCAACCATAATGAGTTACAGACCAAGTTGGAGTTTCGTTCAGGTCCGCTGATTTTTGACGAAATTATGGGCCTTGGACTTAGAAATTTTCACCGAAAAAACAGTTTTCCGGACTTTTTTTCTAAACGTTGGCAGATATTGAGCGTATTTTTGGTGTGCAAGTCAACCACCATGAGTTACAGATCAAGTTTGAGTTTCGTTCCAGTCCACTGATTTTTGACGAAATTACGGGCCTCGGACTTAGAAATTTTAACCTAAAAAACAGTTTTCCAGACTTTTTTTCTAAACGCTGGTAGCTATTGAGCTGATTTTTGGTGTGCAAGTCAACCACCATGAGTTACAGATCAAGTTCGAGTTTTCTTCCGGTCCACTGATTTTTGACGAAATTACGGGCGGTGGACTTAGAAAATTTCACTGAAAAAACGGTTACCCTGTTTTTTTTTTTCTAAACGCTGGCAGATATTGAGCTGTGTTTTGGTATGTGAATTTACCACCATTGCATGCACACCCATATATGATCAAGTTCGAGTTTCGTTCCAGTCCATTGATTTTTGACAAAATTATGGGCCTTAAAAATTTGCTTTAACTGGGGCATTTGTGTTTCATAAACACATCTTATCTTAGTAAAACTTCTTCAGTGAACTTACATTAACAAAGAAAAATGTTTATATATTTGTCTTTCATTAAAGCATTGCATACAAAGACAGACAGGATGCTTATAATTCTGAAAGGGGGTCAGATATGTTCTTTCTCCTCCACATGGTTTCACAAACTATATGTGCCAGCAATATATACGGCCAGTAGGGGACTAGGTATTGCTATGCAATACTATCAGAATGCTTGGGGTTTTTTTTAATTATTGCCATCCTAAAAGAAACTTGGATGCCCCCTTTACCCTTTTTAAGCATCCCTAAGGAAGAGGGCTATTGAAAACATCATGGAAAAAGAAGCAAAAGCTGGTAGTCAGCTTTTTTTCTTTCCTTTTCCACATTTTTAGCTTAGCTGTTGTTGAAGAAAACGTCAAGGTGTTGTCATAGCCCTGGCAGCGTCTGCGTTTTCATGCAGAAATTTTGATATTTATAAAACTTGAACATTTTATAATATCTCTGTCATTACTGAACATATTTACTTCAAACTGGGACCAGTCATTAACTATTATAAGGGGAACTCATACAACTGGGGCAGTTAACCATCAAAAATATTTCATAGAGTTATGCCCCATTTTTAACTAAGATTTTTCACTGAAAATCAAGCATCTGCAGCCGAGCTTTCGCACCTGCATGCAGTATTATTGTATTTTTGGAATCAAAGAAAATTTCCAACATTTAAGCAACATTTGTCTTCTGCAAATGCTTTCAATATGGATAAGTCTGAAATATTGTTGTTTGATAAAGGTAAAACTTAAAAACACATGGTACATGCTAGTTCTACTATACAGAGGTACGCTTGCTGTAAACGTCCCCAAAACTACTTCTTATTTCTGTTCAATGACGTAATTAATGGACTATTTTCTAGCTTTAACCCTTTACCACTTGAGTAAAATGTTCAGATTGTAAGCATTAATAGAAGACAACTTAACATGACTCAATGGAATCTATCTTTGATTGTGTAGGAAACATTTTGGGAAAAGGAGAAAATACTGGTTACCAGCATTTTCTCCTTTTCCCAAAATGTTTTCGAAAGGCTTCTTGCTCAGGGTCGTTAAAACTCGGGATTGTGTGGTATAGGGTTAAAGAGGATATTGCAAGTACATATTCAAGTGACAAAAACATTATTTAACTAACCTTGATCTTGAGATAGCAGATTAACTCTATACCAGACAGCAAAACTTTGGACTGTTCCAAATTGAAAGCTCTTGCAAATTAAATGTGACTCTATATCTGAAACTTGCCTTTGGAAGGTACAAAACATTGTGGGGAAACTAGAAAATGCTGTTACCAGCATTTTTGTGTTTTTTGCTCCCAGTGGGCTTATTTCATGGCCCGGTGTCTGTTGTGCCTCTATCCATCCATGCATGCATGCGTGTGTGAACTTTTATTTCAAACATCTTCTTCTCTGAAACTGCCCATCCAGTTTTGATGAAACTTCACAGAAATGATCCTGCCATGGTCCTCTGTAGAATATCTTGGAAAAAAATTGATTCCATCAAAAACTCTGGTTGCCATGGCATCAAAACTGAAAAATACTGAAAATCTTTGAAAATCTTCTTCTCTGAAACCATAAGACCAAGGGCTACCAAATTTGGCTTGTAGCTTTATCTAATAGACTTCTACCAAATTATAGTCTTGGGGTCAAAATTAGCCCTACCCTGGGGGTCACAAGTTATACATGGGCTTATATAGTGAAAAATTAAGAAATCTCCATGGACCTGGCCATAAGGCCTAGGGCAACCAAATTTTGCATGTAGCCTTATCTAGTGGGCTTCTGCCAAGAGTGCCAAATTATAGCTCTGGGGTCGAATTTAGCCCTGCCCCGGGGATCACAAGTTTTACATGAACATACATTGGGAAAACTTTAGAAATCTTCTTGTACCTAGCCTAAGGCTACCAAATTTTGCTTGTAGCTTTATCTAGTGGGCCTGTACGAAGAGGGCCCAAATTATAGCCCTGGGGTCAAGTTTGGTTTGGCTCTAGGGGTCACAAGTTTTACATGGGCATATATAGTGAAAACTTCTTCTTGTTACTAACCATAAGACTAAGGCTACAAATTTTGCATGTATAGTTATCTTATGGACCTCTACCTAGATTAGTTCTTTACCAGATGATAAAATCTTAGACTGGTTCAGTTTGAAAGCAGTTGCAGACGACAAAATCAAGAGTGGCTAAAATGACAACATTTTTCTCTGATAGGGTAGAAAACATTGTGGGAAAAGGAGAAAATGCTGGTTCACAATGTTTTGAAAAGGTTTTTTCCTCAGGGTTGTTAAAATACGGGATTGTGTGGTAATGAGTTAATCAAATAACAGCCCTTAGGTCTTAATTGGCCTTGCACCACGTCACATTTTACATTAGCTTATATAGTGAAAACTTTAAAAATCTCCTTGTTTTTGATCGTGAGCGATAGATGTATTTTTTATGAGTCTTATCATCTAGTCGGCCTCTTCCAAAATTGTCCCTCCCCCATGGGTCAGTGCTTATTGAGTGAAAATTCTAAAAATCTTTTTGCTCCAAACCATAAATCCTAGGGCTACCAAATTTTATTGTTGTAATGTTTGGCATGTAGGGTTTTTACTTATTAGCCACTGGAGTGATACAGGGCCATCATGGCCCTCTTGCTCCACAATGTTTTCAAAAGCAGTCTAAGTCATTATTGTTTAAATTCAGGAATGTGTGGTTAAGGGCTAAGCAAAGACATTAAGCCAATTTTTTTGTTTGTTTCAGATCTATACTGGAATATGATTCTGAGGGATTTACCAAATGTAGCTTTTTGTTTGAATGGAACGACTTCTATTTTATGATACACAGTAAGTATTCTTGTGACATTTAGTCATCACAACTGCTTGTAATTATAAATCTGGTATTTGCTTGACCGACCATTCAGAAACAGTCTTCTTAAATCTATTGGTGTAAGCTGTTGAACCATTTACCAAACAGTGCGGAGTTTCAAAGGATGAGGGTAATTCAAAACATACAGTCAAATGTTCATTGCTTGAACATGTACTCCTCAAAGTTCTCTATACCTAAGGTAAATTTAAAGTCCAGATTAAATTGCTTTATTTTTCTATATAAAGTACCATCCGTATGTCGAAATCTACATCTTGAAGTTTCTCCATACCATAAACCTAATTTCAGGTCCAAACTTCAATGACCCAATAATTTTTGGTCATTGACTTTTGTCAACTCGGGTGTAAATATACCAGTCAACTTCAGTTGCAGATAATTATCGATAATTTGTTCCATTGGAAATGCTTGCACAGGGATTTTTGTGCCATACACTGTGTGATTTTGGTTGTGGCAATAAAAAGGCTTGGCCTTTCATAGTTGGGCATCATTTACAATGACTACCATAAATACAACTGCTGCTTCCAGTGACTTGCTTGTTGAAGGACTTGGTAACTAGGGAAAAGCCAGCAACTCCAACCAGTGAAATGCCTTTAACATTTACGATTTTCATTACTCTCCTTATAAACAAATTCTTGAAAAAATATACACTTGTTTACAAAAGACAATAAAGAGTATGCATCATTTACTGTTTAATTTTCAAAACAATAATCGGTTAACTATACGATCTGTGAACCAAGTGTGCTTCGAGTTACCTACTTCCAGTACCTGACATACTGCTCTAAAGAATCTCTGCACTTCGAACTTTCCATACCTTGGACATTTTTCGGTAGTCCCCCTGAAATTCGAGGTACTGATATTCAACTGTAGTAGGAAAAGAGGGAAATGCTGCTAACCAGCAATTTCTTCTTTTCCCACAATGTTTCCTATTCTTTTGAAAATAAATACCATTTTTTGAGCCACCAAGTAAAATATTTTGTTTTCTGGTAAAGAGTAAAACCTTTTACTCATGTGCATACATCTAATCAGTTACAATGACTGAACAAGAGAAATTGGACTTACTGGTGATTTGTCCTTAATTGACTGCTTTCTAAAGTAATTTACTTCAACTCAAAAGAATTGTCTGCATATGTTTTAAAGTTTCAATGAAGGCTTAATTTTGGTGGATGGGAGGAGGGGCTTAATGAGGGTGTCTTATTTATTTTTTTCCTGAACGACAAATTTTGGACACTTTTGAATGGAAAGCATTTGCAGACTTCAAATTAGAAATTGATACAAATGAACTGTAGTTCTCGGATACTGAAGAAAACATTGTGGGAAAAGGAAAAATTGCTTGTTACAAGAATTTTTTTCCTTTTCCCACAATATTTTCAAAGGCCTTCCCAAAAGTCGTTAATTTAAAACACAGGATTATTTGGTAAAGAGTTAATAATAAATTAATCTTAAATACCAAATGTTGAAACATTTTTTTTCTCAGTTGAACTCCCAACCTATTTCCCTAAAGACCAGCCAGTGCTGACCTTTCAGTCCATTTACCATGAGCACAAAGGTAAACCCTATACAGAGGTGTATCAGGACTATCCATATAGTCCAAGATGGAGTGGATTGGAAATGGCTGAGAGAGCTAGGTATGTTCAACCCTTTACCAAATAATCCTGAGTTTTAGTGGCCATTATGAGGAAGGCTTTTGAAAACATTGTTGGAAGAAGAGAAAATACTTGCTACTAGCATTTTCTCCTTTTCTAAGACAAATCCAGTCTTATCATTCTGGCCGCATTTATTAATATGCTGTCTGCCAATTCTATCAATATGGACAAATCTTAAAATTTGCTGTCTGGCTAAGAGTTAGTGAATGTAACTTTTAATTTTAATATCATTTGGACATAACTACATGTACAGATAGTTCCAGATATCCCATTATAAGGATTATTCTAACCCTCTTTTAAACACTTCTGAATTTTAACAACCCTTAGGTAAAAAGCTTTTGAAATCATTGTGGGAAAAGGAGAACATGCTGGTAACCAGCATGTTCTCTTTTTTATATGCTTCCGGAGGCGACGTATATTGGCGTCATCTTCTCCGTCTGTCCATCTGTATGTCCGTCCGTCCGTCCCTTCGTACATCCATTTCTTGTGAACGCAACTCCTCCCACATTTCTTGACAGATTTGGATAAAATTTTCACATAATGTTTCTCATCATGTGACCTATCGCATATTGTCAAGGTTTTCAAATTTGTAGCTGCGTCATGGAAAAAGGGGGCTTCATGTTATATTTCATTCCATTTCTTGTGAACACAACTCCTCCCACATTTCTAGACGGATTTGGATAAAATTTTCACAGAATGTTTCTCATCATGTGACATAGCGCATATTGTCAAGGTTTTGAGATTTATAGCTGCATCATGGAAAAAGGGGGCTTCATATTATATTTCATTTCTCATGAGCGCAACTGCTCCAACATTTCTGGACGGCTTTGGATAAAATTTTCACAGAATGTTTCTCATCATGTGAACTATTGCATATTGTCAAGGTTTTGTGATTTATAGCTGCGTCATGGAAAAAGGGGGCTTCATGTTATATTTCATTCCATTTCTTGTGAACACAACTCCTCCCACATTTCTAGATGGATTTGGATAAAATTTTCACAGAATGTTTCTCATCATGTGACCTAGCGCATATTGTCAAGGTTTTGCAATTCATTGCTGCGTCATGGAAAAAGGGTGCTTCATGTTATATTTCATTTTTTCACCAATCTCTCTTTAATTACTGGACATATCTCAACGGATTTGGTTGAGGTTTTCACAGATCATGTGACCTAGCGCATATTGTCAGGGTTTTGGAATTTATTGCTGTGTCATGGAAAAAGGGGGCTTCATGTCAAATTTAAACTGCGTCCATCCGTACGTACGTCCAGTTCTTGTGAATGCAACTCCTCCCACATTTCTAGATGGATTTGGATAAAATTTTCACAGAATGTTTCTCATCATGTGACCTATCGCATATTGTCAAGGTTTTGCGATTTATAGCTGCGACATGGAAAAAGGGGTCTTCATGTTATATTTCATTTTTCACTAATATCTCTTTAATTACTGGACATATCTCAACGGATTTGGATGAAATTTTCACAGATCATGTGACCTAGCGCATATTGTCAGGGTTTTGGAATTTATTGCTGTATCATGGAAAAAGGGGCTACATGTCAAATTTAATTTTTCATCGATGTATCTACAACTAATGGACATAATTTCATGAAACTTTATATTTTTATTGGTTAATCAAAGCCAATGACCAATGAGTCCATCGTGCGTCCGTCTGTCCATCCATCAGTCCATGCGTAAACCTTTTAGATCAAAAGTAACACAATATATTCATTGAGATACCGAGGCAGGTGCTAGAAATTCCCAACACTTTAGTCTCTTTAGCTAGCTGCTTGAAATAACAGCCATGTGGCGGCGTATATTGTGACGACGGCACTCTTGTTCCACAGTGTTTTCTACTCTATCAGTGAACTTAAGCTCATTTTGTCTGGAAAAGAGTTAAGTCTGATAGAAGTCATCTACAGACTGTACTGAGGGAAAGAAAGGCAAAACCATGACTGCATGTTTTGTATTATAATGTGAGCAATATTATAGATTGGTGTTTTATCTTTGATTACTCAAATTCTGTCTTCTGTAAGTTATTTTTTCCTCCTTTTTTTCAGGCTTTTCATTCTTGACCAGATTGGACTGTTCCAGAAATCTTCAGTCAGTGTTTGAGTCGGATATTGAAAATGATGACCAGGACTCATCTTATTTAACTGTTGATTTGCCACAAACTAGTTAGAGATTTAGGATCTTAAAATTTCTCAGATATATGAATTATTTGCTTGGTGTTCAAGATTGTTATTTCGTGGGCCATCAGTCTGTCCACCTATCCATGCTCTCCTGGAGTTTGGCAAGTGCTTCTCACATTCGTCCAAGCTACTCGCCTCTTTCTCAGATAAACATCGTAAAAACAACATTCAGCTTTGAAAGAAGAATGAGTCCTGTTGCAATGACTTATCACTAGTCCTTAGAAAGAATTTGGCAAAGCATGGAGTCAAACCTGTGACCCCTGGTTTACAAGCCCTATATGTACCGGTACACAATGGAGCTACTTGGCTCAGTGAATTTTATACTAAATCATCAATTGATTAAAGGTGAAGTAAACATATATTTGCATATGTATATTGACAATAAAGCAATATTATTTCATCTCATATTGTTTTGGACCCTTTTTCTGTAGCTCACCTAAGTTCAGCTTTTGTGATGGTGCGGTGTCGGTTTACCTTGTGTATGTGCCAGAGGCTTCATTTTCAGTCCAATACACATAAAAATTGATCAGAATGTTTGTCTTGATAGAGAAAACCTATACAAGTTAAGGTTTAACTCCTAACCACATAATCCCAGGTTGTAATGAAGGCTTCTGAAAACATTGTGGGGAAAGGAGAAAATACTGGTAGCCAGCAGGTTTTCCTTTTTTGACAATACTTTCTTGTTCTACCCTTTCACATACAAATCTCACCTTTTGAGCCACATTTAACTTTGTTGTCTACAAGTGCTTTTGAGTTTAACCTGTCTAAATTTGGTTAGGATTCATACATTAAAATATGTGAAAACGTCGCAACGGAGAAATTGCTTACAATGAGCAATTTCTCCCTCTGACAGCAGCAATAGTTTTTATTGGAAAATTGGAAACAAACAAAAGAAACAACTGCAAGAAGTAATGAACTGTCAGAGCAAAATACAATTTACTAATGAAATGGAAAAGGAGGGCATCATCTCAATTGAAATTTAATTTCAAAAATGCTGAACAATTTTAAGAGAGAACAAAACAACACAACCAACAACATCAGTTTGAAACTCTTTATTTAATAAATTAATAAATACCCCCAAAATAAAATCATTTTCATAAATAAAAATAGAGCAAGCAATAAAAATACCAGTATCAGATGTATTTAGTCCCAAACAGTGTCTATAGTTTATTGTACTTCCCTCTCATACACCTTATAAATACAAAGAGATCCTAAGAATTCAAATCTGGAGAGGTTAAAGAAATTTCAATAAGTGTTAAGAAGTTAAATACAAATTATTAATTTTGTGTTTAGATGCAATGCATAAACAAAAAGCTATCACCCAAAGACTGTATAGTTCCCCTCCTGAAAATAGTATAAAAGTTCAAATTGATCATGCATGCAATTAAACCTTATGCTACTCTGTTTTCATATTGGCATGTCTGTTGCATTAACTTTGACACTTACTTATCACGTGATTGAACAGTCCCACTATGATTGTTGCAAAGTCATCTTAATATTTATCACATAACCTCCCTTGTTTTCAGTGTAATATATCCATTACGAATTTTCTTATCTTATACACGTTTGAAATCACAATTGTGTGACTTCATTTTTGATGTCATTTTGTACATATTTCATAGAAGAGAATGGGTTTTTTGGATATTACTACGGGTGCGTCTACAGATGATTTTGCAATTCTGGTATATAATTTGTGAAATATCGATATGTGATAAAAAGAACCCGACATTCGTGGGCGTTTGAGATAAAATTTTATCAAACTCGTCAAGAAAAATGTCTTTAAGCTCGCCAAAGGCTCACATAATAACATTTCCCCTTGTTTAATAAAATGTTATCTCAAAAGCCAACTCATGTCAAATTCTATATACCCTAAACACAAATCAGTATGTATGCCATAACTCAGTAAGTATATCAGTTTAAGATGTTATAATGAAACTCCTGAACCAGGTATTTCACATACTAGAGGCCCTTGAGGGCCTGAAATCGCTCTAATGGCAGTGATTTTGTTTTTATGCAAGCATACATTATGAATTCATGATGCAAAAGGAAAAAAAGACAAAAAACACAAAAATGTGTTCTTGCAACTGGGCTTGAACCCACAGCATATGTAGGCATGGTGAATTGAACAAACATTGAAAAAAATTGAAGGGCAATTTCTCAAAACTAAATGTTTGGAATCCAAGCAAATTTGATAGGGTTTCAGTACGCCTTGTATTAAACAATCCTAGTAAATTTCAAAGAAATGTTACTAATAATGTGGACTTTGTAGAGAAAACGATACTAAGTCATCAAATGGCTACTTTTCCTGAACAGTTTACTAGATTTTCTTCACTTTTAATATAGTTCAATCCCTTGATGAATCTTTGCAAGTTTCAAAAGAATTTGATGAACACTGTGAACCTCATTGCCTAAACAAGAAATGGAAATTTTCAACTTTGAATGGCTGCTTTTCCCATAATGACTGTCAGATTTTTTTCAAAATCAATAGGGTTCAAGCTGTTGATGAGACAAAGCAACTGTGCAAGTTTCATGAAAGTCCGACCACAAATGCTGACTTCATCATGTAAACAAGAAATGGAAATTTTCAACCTGAAATGGTTACTTTTCCCATACTGTTTGTTGGATTTTTTTTCAAAATCAATGGGGTTGAAGCTATTGATGAGATAAACAAACTGCAAGTTTCACAAAAATCTGATCACAAATGCAGACTTTATCATGTAAACAAGAAATGAAAATGTTCAACTTGAAATGGCTATTTTTCCCATACTGTATGTTGGATTTTTTTCAAAATCAAATAAACAACCTGTGCAAGTTTCGTGAAAATCTGACCACAAATGCAGACTTTATCGCGTAAACAAGAAAAAGACTAACGGACGGACAGACAGACGGACGACGGAAACCACGCCATGACATAAGATGTACTGGCTTTCAGCCAGTAGAGCTACAACTACAATAGAAAATGCAGAAAAATTGGCCTCTCATGAGATCGGGTGCTTTATTCACCAACAATTCAAAATATTGTTGTAATTCTAAATTCAAAGGCCAGTCATTTGATTGGCTAAACATCAAGCCACACAGTCAGAACAATTTTGAATAAGAACAATATAAAGAATGGTTGGTTAATTGTATGTGAACTACTTCAACCCTTTACAAAACTTGTTTTAACAACCCTGGGGAAAAAGGATTTTGGGAAAAGGAGAAAATGCTGGTAACCAGCATTTTCTCCTTTTCCCAAAATCTTTTTACTATTTCAGAAACAATTCTCATCAATTTAGTGACACTCCATTTATCATCTGCAAAAGCAAAGGCTTTCACAATGGATATATCTAAATTTTTGTAGTTTGGTAATGGGTTAAGAGTGGTATAGGACAACTATTGCATGCTATAAAATACTATTTACCATCAAAGTACCTATTACAAATTTAGTTGCTTTTGCAGGCAGCATAGATCAAGATCAGACTGCACAATATGTGGTCTGATCTTAGATCTACACTGTCAGATCTGAGATGTTCCGACAAGAAACAGACCTGAACTTTCCACACTTGGGTCTCTGTTTTTTTTTTTTTGGTCAAAAAGTACATGTACATGAATTGTTCAATAGGCATTTCAAGGGCTGATAATGATTTAAACTAAAACAAAATTTTTATATATTCTTGGAATTCTGTACAAGTTTGGTGAGATCCTTCTTAATCTGATCATATTCATCATTGCAGGAATACTTTCTGATCTCATCCTCAATCTTCTTCTCATCCAACTCATAGAAAAGTTCTCTGTCTGAAAAGGAACAACACATATACTAAATCAAAACTGGCATTATGACCTCTACTAGGTTATTTCAGCCTCTTCGTTTACAAAGCACAAATGAAAGACAGAATGCAACATGATGCAATGCTCTAAAGGAATTTTTTCTAGCACTCTAGATACTTAAGGGTTTCAACAATATTGAAAAAAGAATTAAGGATGAAATAACTATTTCACATACATGTATTCATAGAACCATGACCAAGTACAATGTACCATACGTCTTAAAGCCTTTACTACACTATCCCGAGTTTTAGCAACCCTGAAAATGAAGCCTTTTGAAAACATAGTGGGGAAAAGGAGAAAATGCTGGTAACCAGCATTTTCTCCTTTTCCCACAATATTCTATACCCTATCGAAGAAAAATTGCACCATTTAAGCCACATTTAATTTGTCATCTGCAAATGCTTTCAATTTGGACAAGGCTAAAGCCTGGTAAAGGGTTAAAGGGGCCTATTCAGATTTTGTAATCTCACCAAACTTACAAAAAATGATTCATCACTAAATTAAGTAAGCCAATAGCTGGCACACCATCCGTAAAGAATACAGACAAATGTAAGAAAAAGGTATTTTATATTGGTATTTCCCCCATTCACCATTTTCTCTTTTTCCAACAATGTTTTCTACCTTTCCTGCTAAAAATCTCCTTTGTGCCATGTTTAATTTGTGGTCTGCAAATGCTTTCAATTTGGACCAGTCCAAAATTTTGTTATTTAGTAAAGAGTTAATACCCTTTCTATGTGCCTTGTCAGAGAAGAGAGATGTTCATACACAATCCACACAGCGTGCAAAAAAATAAGTTCAAGGGGAGGCAATACTTCAATGCTTAACCCTTTACCAAAATTGAAAGCATTTCCAGGCGACATAATAAATATTGCTCAAACATTAAAATTTGTTTTAGGAAGGGTAGAAAAAATGGTGGTAAAAGGAGTAAATGCTGGTTACCAGCATTTTTCATTATTCCACAATGTTTACATGTCTTCTTCTCTATGGCCGTTCAAATTTTGAAGAAAAGGACAGACAGATAGGCTGCTCTCATTATAACCCTGAAAATATTTGTTTTTCCGGAGTTGAAAACATTTGTTCTTCTGGGGTATAATGTAGCATATCAGATGAGACAATTTACTGGATTTTTCAAACCTAAATACTTTATGAACTATAAAAGTATAGTTTGATTATCTTTAATTCACAAATCTATTCATTCATAACTCACTTTTCACTGGTAAATGACCCGACAGTTCAACTAGAGCAACATTAAAGGCAGCCACATCTTTGAGCCCTAGAGTAGAGTAGAGGAAAAGCAAAATTTGCAGCGTCTACTCATCCAAAAGTTTAACTTCAATGTTACATATATCTTGTGTCAGCAGACATTACAATGTTTTCAATTCTGACACACCTTTATTCCAAACCTCTTTCAAAATATCAAAGAGTGCTGTTCAAAGATTAGATTACATTCTGTGCAGAATGATCATAATCTACACAGTCAACAAAAGCACCTTACTTTGCCTTTAGCATCCTATGGTTGCAGAAAAATAAAGCGGAATACTGTATATGGTATAAATGAATGTGTTGTTGAAATAGAGAAAAATGAACAAACCTATCATACAACTCTTCATGTCCTACTGTTGCTATCAAATTTTACCAACTGTAGATACACAAGGAAAATATTACAATTCATAATTTCTTGTGATAACTACATGTACCAGCATCAAATATATCAACTCGACCTCGATACGATGGCCATAGATACAGTAAACTGAAACTCAAAATGGATTTTTATCTTGTGGGCTTCAGTAGACAAGCAGACGGTACAAATCTTTGCAGTCTGATCTCGGTCTATACCCTCTCTTTAAGGCCCCTGTGTTTGCCTATGGTGCTGAAGCGGTTAAGAAAAAAGAACAATAACTACATACACTGGGTACCTATTACTTTTTTCCGTGGCCACACATATATTCTTACAGTTCTGTGTCTGCTGTACCGCTCACAATTGAACACTGGTCCCCGTGTCATAAATAAATTATGAGCAATCTCAGTTTGCTGGAAGTGATTTGTTACCAAATGAACCCACCTGAAAGTTAAGATAAACAGAAGTGTTCAAGCTTTTGTCTAGTTAGTGTACATATGTATGACATATATACATAACAGAATTAGGCCTGTGCCTATAAAACTTTTATCTCACTCAGATTAGTTAGGCATAAAGTTTTTAAGTTATACAGGGTGTTTCATAATATACATCCTTATTCTAAACATGAATATTGTATGCACATATAGGTTTAAAATAAATGGAAAGCTACTACCTTTTTGCAGACATAATAAAATTTCATTTGATATATAATACACAGACATTACCTAAAAATTCTTTGATGCACTACACTTTCTGACAAGTCCATTTCACAAAAAAGTGTCCTGCACAACGTCAATTCTGTGACTTTAAATAAAGTCAACTCTTTGTTTAAATCCTAGAAGTGTAAAGGCTTACAATCAGCAAATTGGGTTTAGAGCAATAGAAAAATCGGGCTTTTATATTGAAAAACTGTTACGCAATGAGATAATTACATCATAGGCTGCTTTTAGTGCAGACGGTATTATAGCAGTTCCCATGCTTTTCGCAGATGGTGAGGACAATGCCAACACAGTAAATAAGGAGGGCTATCTGAACATTCTGAGGAAGAATTTCAGTCCAATGCCAAAAGAAAAAAGTCTTCGCATTAAAGACAAGGGTACATGCATTTGATTTTAGCAAAGAGAAGCTACACAACACATGACCAGAAGCATAATTGAATGATTTTCAAAAGCATTCTGACAAAAGTTAATTTCTTTCGGGAATGGTTACATATTCTGACCACCCCCCACCTTTTCCTTGTAAGGTGAATTGTAAAAGGTGTACAACCCAAAGCCAGCAAATAAACAGGACTTTAAAGCTGCAATCAAGAGAAAAAAATTATGAAAATAGCTGAGGGGGGGGATTGAAAACATGTAATGAAAAACTCTCACAATAAACTCGACGTCAGAATTGCTCAGAGTAGACGTCCTTGTTGTAAAATGGACTTGTCAGAAAAAGTGCAGTGTATGAACTATTATAAGAGTAATGTCTATATACTACAAATCAAATTAAATTTTGTTATGTCTACATAAAGTTGGCAGCTTTTAATTCAGTTTGAATTGAAATTAGTAGAAAATATTGACTCTTAGAATAAGGACAAATAATATGAAACACCCTGTATAAATGTATTATGGTACCTTTTTAGCTTTTTAATCTCCTCAAAATCTTTACTTCTAATTCTGGACAATCTGAACCATCAAATATCAGTAATTATCTTAGCACGAAATTGTGCATAAATCAATGCATATATATAGTATAGACACAGGAGATATTTATTCTTTACTTCATTCAGACAAGATGTTACACATCTACCACACTCAAACCTTTCTTTTTTTCTAAGTATTTTTTTATTGTCTATGATTAGGAGGTCCTGGGTGGCTCAGGGGTGAAGGTGTCTGAGGTGTACGACTTATAATCAGACAGTCTAAGTTCTATCCCCATCCAATATGTTGACTTCTTTTGCCAGTGTGTCCTTATGCAATACACTTCAGAGCTCCGACCTAGCACAGGTGAAACCCAGGACACACATAAATAAGTGAGCACTTGCCCTGATATGACTCAAAAAATATCGAAAACGACACAAAACAAATTTCAATAGATATAAAATTCTCTGCAGTAAGAAATTACCTATCTTGTAATCGTGGTATAATCATAATACATAGTTATAATGCATTGGAGGACATTTGCTTGTCAGTGTGGGCAGATTATCAAAAAAATGTGACACTAAACAAACTCTATGTAAGAAAAATCTGCTACCGGTAAGTTCATTTTTCTCAAAGTACAGTGGCAGTTTTGACAACTAAAATAATTAGTTTGAGCTTCGGCCACATATTTACCCAATACCACTCCATATGATGCTCCAAATTAAGTGATATTTTCAAAATATTTCATGATGGAATAATCCATATGCAGAGGTACAATTAGTACCTTTTGTCAATGTTTGATGAGCCCCAGGTAGATCCGTCAGTAGCGTAAAGGACTTGAGGACAGGAGGTCGCTGGTTCGATTCTCAGCTCAGCCAATTTCTATCCAAGGATTCTGCATTTTCTGTGCAGTCTGATCTTGATCTGCACTGTCTGCAAAACCAATTAAATCCAGGTTTAGCACTACAACAGTTAATTCAAGGTGTGACTCTTTACAACTGAGCTGTTTTTAACCATTTTTTTCAGATATGTTGATGAACAATGGAACATCTGACAAATCTAAGTATGGTAAGAAACAAAGACGGTAATGAAGTCATGTAATGATATCAACATACTTAGATACTGTTTCTATATCAGATCCATGAAGTTGGAAGGCAAAACCTTTTGCTGGAGTTGATGTTAGTGCATATAAACATCCATGTACATGTTCTACAGGCTGAAAGAAATTTACCATATGTGTATAGGACTTGATTATTTAACCCTTTACAACACAGTTCCAAGTTTTAACAAGCCTGAGGAAGACAACATTTGGAAATCGTGGGAAAAGGAGAAAATGCTGAAAAACCATTTTTTTTCAGTTTCCCACGTTTTCTACTCTATTAAAGGCAAGCTCCATAATTTTGCCACTTTTGATTTGTTGTCTGCAAACGCTTTGAAATTTTATGGGTCTAAAATTTCATTGTTCTGTAATGAGTTAACTCCTTACCCCTTATCCAAAGTTTTAATAACCCTGAGAAAGAAAATATCATGGGAAAAGGAGAAAAAACTTTGCAACACAACAAAACTTGATAGTCCCTAATGAAAGTATATACAGATGACAAGCTAAAAATATGGGACTTGTCCTAGAAAGAGCAGACCACATTGTTGAAAAAGAAAAATGCTGGTTACCAGTTTTCCAACCTTTAAGAGACAAGTAAAATGATATGAGCCAAGACTGATTTGTTCTCTGCAAATGCCTTCAGCTAGGACAAGTCTAGAATTTTGTCTGGCAAATAATACAATGATGTATAGGCTGTTGTCAGACCTAACAAAACCAAATCTAACCAATATCAAACATTTGGAAGACAAGTAAGTATCATTTTTCAACAGCATAGATAACCTTGTGGGGGAAATAATGAGCCCTGCTCTGTGAAAAGAGAGTTTAATGCATCTGTAAAGAGTATCGATCCATGTCAGCCTGTGCAATCTGTACAGGCTGACATGGGTCAATACTTTTTGTAATTAAATCCATCTGTAAAAAGTATCCTCTCATGTCAGCCTGCTCAGTCTGTGCCAGCTGACCTGGATCAAAATAATTTGTATATTTTCTGCATATAGTCAAATGGATTTATGAAACCATAATCATGCAAAGACTTGCTTAGTATTATGCATCACGAAAAGATGCATTTAACCCTCTTTAGCCAGAGCCTGCCCTAGTTGATTGTTACAAGCAATTGCTCCTTTTATCAAAAAGTTTTCAAAAGCTGTTTGTTGACTGCTCGGATATAAAAAGTCAAATCTGAGCAGTTCTGGGCTAAATTCACCGACATACAACTATTGTATGTTTCAGATTTGAACTTATCATTGCTAGTTCCTGGTAGACAATAGTGTAGAGGTAGAGCATTGGCATCTGACATTAAAGGTTCCAGATTGAAATCCTGTGATAAGTGGAGTCAACCTTTCAAACACATGGTGCCAACACTGGTTAAGGTTTCCAAGAAGCAATAATTAAGATTTACTGACATAAGTTGCTAGAATTTGTTTCACAATCGATATTAAACAAAAATGTTCAATTAGGTTTAGTAAAAAAAATGCATTAAGTCCAAAGACAACAAAACAGCAATGAATTTTACACATGAATGATCTATTTCACTGCAGGTTTTTGCTTTCCAACCTTGGATGATTCAATTTATCTGGTAAAAACAGGTTGCCTATATTATGTTTAACTCTAAAAATATAAAAATCAAAATTTCAGATTTTACAATATATTTTTTTGATAAGATGAAAAAAACAAAGGTATGGATGGTGTGTCCAATTGACAAAATCCAAAACTCTTTATTATACAACAGTAGACTATGATATTAGTCCATAACGTAAGCATTAGCAGACAAATTGGAAGTTATCAAATGATTGAGTTTATCTTTGATAGGGTATAAAACAATGTGGGTAAAGGAGAGGGAAAGGCTTAACTAACACTTACCTTGGCATTTCTATAGCTCATTTCCTACTGCAGAAACCTAGTGTATTTTGTAGCAGACCACTTTTGAAATTAATGTGGCAAAAGGAGATTTTCTTTTTTTAAGTCCACTTTTTCATATGTGATAGTGTACTAAACTGTGTTTCATGTTATTTAAGTTTAAACATACAGTTAAAAAGTCATCTGCAGCATACTTGTTCACAGGAGGACATATAAATACAATTCCTTACTAGACAACGATAGTCTACTAAACTATGTTTCATGTTATTTAAGTTTAAACATACAGTTAAAAAGTCATCTGCAGCATACTTGTTCACAGGAGGACATATAAATATAATTCCTTACTAGACAACGATAGTCCAATCTGAAAGTACATGCAGATGATATATGAAATGCATTTCAAATGATTGGTTTTGTCTTCTAAAGGATAAGAAAACATTGTAGGGAAAGACGAAAATGCTGGTCATTACAACATGGGATTGTTTGGTAAAGGTGTTAAATACCTACCACGGACTCTGAAAAGACTTCTTTGTCCAAATAATATGCATGCAAGTGTTGATGATTTACAGAAGCATATGCACAAAGACTATTAAAACCAATTCGAAAACCCCTGAAAAGAAAAGAACTACAAAATACAGACAAAGAGAAAACTTGTTTGTTGAGAACAATTTCTGCATTTGCCAGCCAAATTTCATATTGATTCATGCAACAAACCCTGTTTATTATCCGTATTTCAACATGATGTTTAGTTATCTACTGCAATTTTAGATCAAGAGTTAAAATATTTTAAAATATGTGTAATTTGAAGGAGCAATCTAAAGCAAGCCTTGAATGTATGCAGATAGAGTAATATGTTGAACACTTTACCACACAATCCTGAGTTTTAATGACCTTCAGGAAGAAGGCTTTTGAAAACATTGTTGGAAAAAAGAAAATACTAGTACCCACCATTTTCTCCTTTTCCTACAAGGTTTTATACATTTTCACAGGCAGTTACCATCATTTTAGTTAGATTTAATCTGTCATATGCAAGTGCTCTGAATTTTGACATGTCTAAAATTTTATCGTTAAGTTTGGAGTTAGAGTTCAACATTTGATATTTTAACCTGTAAATGTTCTCCGAAAAAGAAGTTCAAAATGTGACTGTACTTTGGTCATGTCCTTGATCACTTGAATGTGAAAGTGAGATTATTTTCTAAAAACTGCATATATAGTTATAGTAGAAACTGCAGGCTTTCAAAAATATGTTATTCATGGACATGAAAAATTGTGCAACAAATTCAAATATCAATAGAATTAGCCGAGACGTTTCCCACTCCACAAGGGCTCCACCATGTTTGCTTGCTGTTTTTTTTTTTTTGTGAAAACAATATAGCGGCATACATCCAAGGTATTGATGCACAAAATTTATCCAGATGTTTTGAATGCATGAAAAGGATTAGTTGCCATAATGCTATCCAAAGCTAATAAAGTGAGACGCCATTACTACCATTTTCAAATGGCATTAAGTATGACTATCTCAGGTATCAAACCCATATAAATATGTGCTATGCTCTGGCAAAAGGGTGCTTAATTCATCTCTGTGATGCATTGTACCAAGCAAGTCATCATATAACTATGGATCAATAAAATCCAACAACCCGATCATGAGGTTGACTGGTCCTTTGACAAGCAGAAAACTGATCAACATCAACAAATTTCAACCCATGTCAGCCTGCCCAGGCTGACATGTGCCAATACATTTTGTAGATGCATTAAATGCCCTTTTCACAGAGCATGACTCATATATTTTTAACTTGAGCACTGAGCAAATTTACTGTTGTTGCTTACATTAACAAATTACATTCTAGCAAAGTAGATCAAGTTCTGAGCGCAAGGCACATGCAGTCTGTGGTTTTATCCATTACATTGATTGTTTTTTGATATCCTGGAAGGAAAGCCTTGAAACTGCAAGCTCTGGACCATTTTTATTGACTGGAAATATCCGTTTTATTTACTGAATGGTCTAAGGGTTTTAAAACTCTTTACCAGACTGTATTTGTAGACTTGTCCAAAGTGAAAGCATTTGCAGACGACAAACTGAACTTGTCTCGAATGATTGGATTCTTCATTATAGAGTAGAAAACTTTGTTGAGAAAGGAAAAAATGCTGCATACTAGCATTTTCTCCTTTTCCACAATGTTTTCAAATTCCACAATGTTTTCAAAAGGTGTCAGCTAAGGGCTATTAAAACAGAGGATTGTTTTGTAAAGGATTAACTAGGATGGCTGACATACATATAGAAAATATATAAATCACAAACCTGTGTTTACTTAACAACATAGTTTCAATTGACCACTGTATTGCATCTATTGTCAGCACCTGGAAAAAAGATGGTTTACTAATGATAATTAATGTCTAGAATACTAAAATCTTTACCAGATGACAAAATCTTAGACTTGTCCAAATTGAAAGCATTTGCTGATGACAATATAGATGTCTCAAACGATAGGAGTTTGTCTTTGAAAGGGTACACAGCATTATTAGAAAAATGAGAAATAAATGTATGCAATTTTTTCTCTTTTTCTCACAATTTTTTCAAAAGCCGTCTATTTCAGTGTAGTTAAAAAAACAGGACTGGTTGGTACAGGGATACACTAACGATGTCATGAAAATTTCTACATGATAATCACATATATAGATGGGTCACTAAAACTGTCAGGTTTTCCATAGAGTAAAAAACAATGCATCATTTAAGTATATGGTAACTATGGTTACCTGTGGATGGCACCCATCAACATCTGGTACAAGTAACACATGACCATATTCTAGTGGACTCACATTAATGATCACAAGGTTACGAACCTGAAAAAACAAGCATTCTGATAGTATTGCATAGCAATACTTGATAGTATTGCATAGCAATACTGAGTCCCCTACCGGCCGTATATATCGCTGGCAGGTATAGTTTGTGAAACTCTGTGGAGGAGAAAGAACGTATTTGACCCCCTTTCAGAATTATAAGCATCTTGTCTGTCTTTATATGCAATGCTTTAATGAAAGCCAAATATATAAGCATTTTCCTCGTTAAAGTAAGTTCACTGAAGAAGTTTTACTACAACAAGATGTGTTTGTGAAACACAAATGTCCCCGTAAAAGCAAATTTTCAGAAATATGACCTTTACCTTGTGAGCTGACCTTGACCTTATCATCAGCAGGTGTGTACCAATGAGAGGTACCAGCTTACCATGTATAAGTGTTATAACTTAAGTACGTAAAAAATATACAGAGAAATGACTATGAAAAGTGTTGAGGATAAGTTTTCATGATAAGAGTTAAAACTTTTTACCTTGACCTTGGACATATAACCCACAGAAGATCGGTATCAAGGACAGGTACCTACATACCAAACATGTGCATTGTAAGTAAAGAAGTCGGGAAAACTGTTTTTTCTGTGAAATTTTCTAAGTCCAAGGCCCGTAATTTCTTAAAAAATCAGTGGATAGAACAAAACTCGAACTTGATCTGTAACTCATGGTGGTTGACTTACACACCGAAAATCAGCTCAATATCTGCCAGTGCGGAAAACTGGTTTTTTTTGGGTGAAAATTTCCAAGTCCAAAGCCCGTAATTTCGTAAAAAATCAGTGGACCGGAACGAAACTCAAAATTGATATGTAACTCACAGTGGTTGGCTTACACTGCAAAAATCACCTCAATATCTGCCAGAGTTTAGAAAAAAGTCCGGAAAACTGTTTTTTCTGTGAAAATTTCTAAGTCCAAGGCCCGTAATTTCGTCAAAAATCAGTGGACCAGAACAAAACTCAAACTTGATCTGTAACTCGTCGTGGTTGACTTGCACACCAAAAAGCAGCTCAATATCTGCCAGCATTTAGAAAAAAGTCTGGAAAACTTTTTTTTCTGGGTGAAAATTTCCAAGTCCAAAGCCCGTAATTTCGTCAAAAATCAGTGGACTGGAACAAAACTCGAAATTGATATGTAACTCACAGTGGTTGGCTTACAATGCAAAAATCACTTCAATATCTGCCAGAGTTTAGAAAAAGTCCAGAAAACTGTTTTTTCCGTGAAAATTTCTAAGTCCAAGGCCCGTAATTTCGTCAAAAATCAGTGGACCGGAACGAAACTCAAACTTGATCTGTAACTCATGGTGGTTGACTTGCACACCAAAAAGCAGCTCAATATCTACCAGCGTTTAGAAAAAAAGTCCGGAAAACTGTTTTTTCAGCAAAAAGTCCAAAGCCCGTAATTTCGTCAAAAATCAGTGGACCGGAACGAAACTCGAACTTGATCTGTAACTCATTGTGGTTGACTTACACACCAAAAATCAGCTCAATATCTGCCAGCATTTAGAAAAAAAGTCCGGAAAACTGATCTGCCAGACTGACGGAAGGACGGAGACAGACGGACGGACGGAGTGCAAACCTAAAGTCCCCTTCGGCTTCGCCGGTATGGGACTAAGAACATAGTACATGTAATATTTATATTTGCAATCAACTGTGCCTTTTTTGCAGAACTTTTAAGAACAAAATTGCAAAAATTGAAATTACGCATAAAAAGCAATTTATCTTCTGTCAGACACATAATTTTCAGTTTTATGTAATATTTACAGTGTATTACACCTTTTTGTTTTATTAGACAACAACATTTTGGACTTACCCAAATTGAAAGCATTTGCAGATGACAAATGTGGCTCAAACAGTGAGATATGTCTTTGAAAGGGAAGAAAACAAAGCTTCCCGCATTCAAATTGATCCTTAATTTTAAAACTGTTGAAGGCCAAGGAAAAGACCCCACTGCATTTGTTTGTTTGTTTGTATTTAAGTTTAACGCCATTTAATAGCTTTGGTCATCTCACAGCAGTCAGTGCACCTATGCATGTGTTTCCTGGCTTTCTCACACCAATACTGACCCAACTTTCTTTCCAAGTCACTGACTACTTTTCTCACTTGTATCAGAAGTAGGAGGCGAAAAATCTCCGGAAAGAAAGTTTGTCTCATCCAGGTATTGAATTCACAACCACCTGGCCACGAGTCATATATGCTAACCACTGAGCTATCCGGCTGGGCTAGACCTCACTGGTTTGGAAAAAAATAAAATTCAGCAGGCTGTAACTCCTGTAAAAGTAAACCAATCGTAACAAAAACTGCAGGGGCATAAGTATCTATGATGGGAAGACCTCAATTAAAATTTCAGCCAAATTGATTTAAAAGTGTAGGGGGAGAAGAGGATGCAAACTTATGTCTTCACACAGTTAGCCCAATTACAGAATAACTCCTCCACATCACTTCATTGTAGAGGCTATAATTACCATGACCAACATATTCTACATAAATGTATTGCTCGTAGGGATGGCAACGGTTAACCGGTTAACCTATCGAATGACCGATTAACCGGTTAGGAAATCGGAAAGCGGTTAACCAGAAAAAAATATATATATTACCAAAATTTTACCAAAATAGTGAAAAAATACGTCTACAAAATTAACTTTACCGGTTCTGACAACCATAACTGCATTATACGCGCATCCATGTCGCCAAAACGCGGCCAAGGTGTGATAGACAGTTTGACATGTCTGTGCAATAAACATTGTTAATCCGCTAATTGGTCCCCAGTCTCCGATAATAAACAATCAAAAACAGGTGTCTTCTTCTAATCAAAGGCATTCCCTTCTACAGTTTATCGTAATTGATTTGTTTGGATTATTTCATTAAGTGCCCACCCCAAATCAAATATATGCATGGAATGACCAGTCCAGAGGGATTGAAATTAAGTTAATCGATCTCCGGTCAAGCACACACAGCGATTACTCTTCTTCATTATTAGTTCGATAAGTATCCTCGAAAATCGAAATATACCATCAGAAGTTAATCTTAAACACACATCTCGAAAACAAACAACATGCCTCCCCTTACATTAGCCGTTTGGAAGTATTTCAAGCGAAACAACGACGGGAACACTGTAAAATGCACTTTGTGCAGCCAAGAGTTGAAAATGATTCTTTTCCCACAATGTTTTCTACCTTTTCAAAGAAGTAAGAATCATTTGTATCAACAATAAAATCGTTTTCTGCAGGGGCTTTGATTTTGGGGGGTCTAAAATTTAAATTTGTCGTTTGGGAGAAGGTTAACACCCGATTCATTTAGCGATGGCCCCTTCGTTTGACGATCAATAACCATAGCATCATCTGCATGATTCAGTAAGTCGATTCTGTGATGTTGTAAATAGCCTGATAATTTCTAGTCCTCTATAGAAAACATTGTGGAAAATTGATTATATTGCCGAGAGAGAGAGAGAGATGGATCGTCGATAGATTGGCCGTCTTCTGCGCCAAAGTACAGAAATAGAAAATGTCACAGGTATGCATTTCTCACGCACTGGTTATCAATGTGATCGAAATGATTTTTACATGGTCGTTTGGTTAACCGGTTAACCGATCGAAAGATTGAATGGTTAACCGGTTAGCAATTTTACTAACCATTGCCATCCCTAATTGCTTGTATGATCAATTGAGATTAAACTTTAGTACACACATGAAATAAACAAAACTGAGCAGTGAGAGCAACATGGATACCTGTTTCTCAGTGCCATTGAGCACTCTTTCACCATTCTGAAGATCACAACTCCACTTTTTCTGCATTTTAAACAGTATCTCTCCATCTTTGATCTTTGTAAAATTGAATGCTGCTGGATTAAATGGTTTTTGTAGAGTATCTATTTCATCGGGCTTTCTTCTTTCTGTTGCTCTTTTGACATTCAGCTATCAATGAAAATTGAGAAAAAAACCTCTCCATTTCCTCAATACCTTCTGAAACTTACTTGTCGTCTGCAAATGCTTTTAATTTTGACCATTCTAAAATATTGTCATGTGGTAAACACTTAAGCACAAACTCAGTTAAGCAAAAACTCAAGTTTTATGTACACCAGCCCAGTGGCATGACAAAAAATATACTTTTGCAATTTGTTTCACAAGATCATGAGTCAGGTAGGACTTAGTAACAAGGAAAAACCGTCTTGATACAGACCAAAAAGAAGAACAGAATAACATTTTTTCAAAGGTATAGGAAAAAATTTGCCAAAAGAGATTAGTTTCATATTGAAGCATCACTCCTTCTCCTTTATTATTTTAAAAGGCACTGTGTTCCAACAGTAAGGTCATGTGCATATCTATGGTAGGGGCCAGCTCATTACCAGTACTGCCTGATGATATGTTAACTCTTTACTAAATGATAAAATTCTAGACTGGTCAAATGTGAAAGCATTTGCAGATGGCGAATGTGGCTCAAATGATGGGATTAGCCTCTGAAAGGGTGGAAAACATTGTGGGAAAAGGAGAAAATGATGGTTACCAGCATTTTCTCCTTTCCTTCTCCCATGATGTTTTCGAAAGCTCTTTTCTCAAGGTTGTTGAAACTTGGGATAATGTGGTTAAGGGTTAAGGAACCCAATGAAATGACTTTCAGAGATGAATGACTCATGACCATCATCTGCCTTCTTTCTGTTTTTTTTTTCTAATCTTTTCTCTGCATAAATTGCTTGCAATAATTGAACCCTTTACCACACAATCTAATATTAAATGCTCCATATGAACAGGGCTTCTGAAAACATTGTGGGAATAGGAGAAAATGCTAATAACCAACATTTTTTTCAATTTTCCACAATGTTTTCTACCCTTTCAATGACAAATCCCAGCAATTGAGGAGCATTTGTCATCTGCAAATGCTTTTCAATTTGGACATGTCTGAATTTTGTTGTTTGGTACAGAGTTTAACTTGTTTATTTCACATCGACTGTGTATCGAGTTCTACAACCTACATGTATATCAATCACTCTACATGTACAACCTGTATGAATTTCTCTCAATGATTGCTACCCCTAACTCTTTACCACATGACAATGTTTTAGACTAGTCCAAATCAAGTGCATTTGCAGCCAACAAATTAAATGTGTCTCAATTGATTTGTTTCGAAATGGTTAGAAACCATTGTGGAAAAAGGAGAAAATGCTGGTTACCAGCATTTTCTTCTTTTCCCACAATGTTTTCAAATGTTTAACCTCCCAGGGTTGTTAAAACTTGGGATTATGTGGTAATGGGTTACATCTAACAAGTGCCTAGCTATGAATAGGGTAGGTCCGTCTGTTGACTTCACTGACCAAAAGACTGAAGCCCAGAACTTCTGTGACAGGCTGACACTCTAACTTGAACCTACTGACAATGTCTCTCTATGAGGAGTAGGGTGTCCTAAGCAGAGCTCCAGATAAGGGGAATGATGGTATTCTAAATCCATTATTTCTTTCAAACCCTATGTTGTGGGTACTCATTAGAATTGTCTCGTTGAGACGATTCTAATGAGTACCCATTACATAGAGTTTGATGTAGAGTAATTTATACTTTTAATTCTAAAATCAAACTCTCTCCCTCCATCTGGAGTTCAGCATAACCACAACTCTTCTCATACATCCAACTTTCATATGTTCTAAAAGACAAGCTAATTACCTGGGCAACATACTGCTTTTCCCCTATTATCTTAGTATCTTCTATTTCCAGTTTATAACGGAATTGTCCATTCTCTACAGCCAGGTCCCAGCTTGACCTTAACTTCTTGTCAAACTATAGAGTAAATATACACGTAATTATTCAACATAACGTCACAATGTTTTACACCCTTTCAAGAACAAAATATATATCTGAAAAATGCAAGTTATCACATGCAAATGCTTTCAATTTTATCAAATCTCGATTCATGGCTTTCGGTATAGAGTTCCATGTAGTAATTAACATAGTACCACCTTCTGATCTTGTAGCTAAACACTCTTGCCCACAATGTGGCAAGAGAAGAACTGCAAGTAACCTGCAATGGATCCTTTAACTAAATGTATCTTTGCCTAAAACCTTCACTCATGATGATTCAATTGGCTATCCATATTTTACAATTAATTCTTACCATTTGTATTGTTTCTTTGTTGGCAGCTCTAAAAGTAATTAACCCTTTACCAAACGACAAAATTTTAGACTTATCCAAATTGAAACCATTTGCAGGCGACAATTTCATAGTGGCTCAAATGACGCAACTTTTCTTTGATAGGGTAGAAAACTTTGTGGGAAAAGGAGAAAATGCTGGTTACCAGCATTTTCTCCTTTTCCCACAATGTTTTCAAAAGGCCTCTTCTTCAGGGGCGTTAAAAGGCATCATTGTGTGGTAAAGAGATTATTCCTTAAACTCTTTACCACACAACAAAACTTTAGATTGGTTCAATTAAAAGAACTGGTAGGCAACACATGCGGCTCAAATGATTGGATTTGTTTCTGAAAGGTTAAAAAATCATTGTGGGAAAAGGAGAAAATGCTTATCCACAATGTTTTCGAAACTCAAATTTCCCTCCGACTATAAAACTTAGGACTGTGTGGTAAAGGGTTAAGTGCTATTAATCGTTACAAATTTAGGTGTTTTTGCTGATAGTGTAGATCATGATTAGACTGAACAGACAGATGACAAAGTTTCTATAGAACAGGTTAGATCAAGATCAGACTCCACAGACCGTGTAGTCTGATCTTGGATGTACACTGTCCCATTTTTTGTAACATAATTATTCTAACAACAATCACTATCAAACAGCATAGATACAAGATCACACTGCATGTTCTGTGTTGTCTGATCTTCATTGATATTGTCCCAAAAACACCTACAATTATACATGTAGTTGTGCTGAATGTTAATCAATTTACTTCACTCAGAGTAAATTCACCAGTCTCCCAAGTATCTGAGGTCTCAGTCAAGTTGGAATCATGATAGTTAAATTCAGCCATGACAGAATGTTGAATACCAGACCTATAACAGATAGAGAATAACTGTAGGCATATTCAATAGACATTCAAAATAACTAGAAATTCAATCCTCGTTCTTAATCCAAGACTTGCCATCTGGTTGTCTCAGCCAATCAGTGAACCAGATGACCTGATTTGGATGGCTAGACTAGGAATTAGTACTGAATGTCCAAGGCTGATGCCACTTTTTCTACTGGGAAAACAATTGGCCTTCACATTTAATTAACTCTCAACCAAACGACAAAATTTTGGATACATTGAAAGCATTGCCAGATGAACAAATAAATGTAGTTCAATTGATGATTGCAGTCTTTGATAGGGTAGAAAACATTGTGGGAAAAAGAGAAAATGCTGGTTACCAGCATTTTCTACTTTTCCCGCAAAGTTTTCAAAAGCCTTCTTCTTCAGAGTTGTAAAAACTCTGCATTGTGTGGTAAAGGGTTGAGAGACCAAAATTTTTTTCAACTAACTTGTCTGTTACTAAAAAACTTGTATCCCGCTTGTCAGTAAGGTAATTATGGAGCAGGTTTATAGAAAATCTATTTATCGGTAGTGGCAGTGGAAAAATACAGACGATATGGATAGTTGATCTGGCACCCCTGGAATTCCTAATACAGTGTGATATAGATGCTGAGGGGTATAACAGCTTGTATAGGTCTTAATACTTGGACTACTGATTGTATTGTAGCACACAGAAACCTTGCATCAATCAGGGTGAATGGTGTTTTACAGCATGTTCAACATTATTTCAATCATATCACTGTGACAGCTCGCATAACCATGTGTGTCCTGGGTTTCACCAGAACTAGGCTAGGGCTCTGAAGAATCTTGCCAAAGGACACTCTCACGAAAAACTCAGTGCTTCGAGCGAGGTTCAAACCTGGGGCCTGCCCCTAGGTTACCAATCCTACACTTCACCACTGAGCCACACAGCACTCCTTGTATCATTTGTGTCATGGGCCAATATGGGATTAGAAGATATATGCTTTTGTCATTTAGAGAAAAAGAATGTGTTTCTCATTATTAACTCTTTACCAAATGACAAATTTTTATATAGTCCATATTGAAACCATTTGCAGACAGCAAAATAAATGTGACTGAAAGTTGAAATTTGGTTTGGGAAGGGTAGAAAACATTGTTGGAAAAGGAGAAAATGCTGGTTACCAGCATTTTCTCCTTTTCCAACAATGTTTTCAAAACGTTTCTTTCTCAGGGTCATGAAAAGTCGGGATTGTGTGGTAGAGGGTTAAATTGATTGATTGATTGTATGGTGTTTAACGCCGTTTCAACATTATTTCAGTTATATCGCGGCAGCCAGTGCATGCGTTCCTGGAGTCTTTTTTACCAGTACTTCGCACAATTTTCTTTCCAAGCCACTGGCTGCTTTCCGACATAATCATCGTCGAAAAATGGTCAGCTGTGGGAGAGGAATGAATCCTGTCGCAGTGACTATCATCAATCCTCGGTAAGAAATTGGCCGAGCCAGGGATCGAACCCACAACCCCGTTATCAAATCCTGCACGCTACCGACTGAGCTACCAGGGCTCGGCTTGGGAAGGGTAGAAAACATTGTTGGAAAAGGACAAAATGCTGGTTACCAGCATTTTCTCCTTTTCCAACAATGTTTTCAAAACGCTTCTTTCTCAGGGTCATGAAAAGTCGGTAGAGGATTAAATAGTACTGTGCTTCCTGGTTTTCAGTGTATAATGATTCTAAAAACAAAAGTATACCCTGAATCAGATAGAATAAGATCTAAATGTATCTCAACCCTTCAACAAACAATCTTGAGTTTAATCAACCTTAAGAAGACTTTAAAAACCTTGTGGAAAAAGGAGAAAATGCTGCATTTACCCGTTTCCCATGCTTCCTACCCTTTCAAAACCACAACTGTTTTGTTCAAGATTAGTTAAATAGTAGTCTGATTTTCGATGCACACTATCAAATATAATTAAGCAAAATCTGTCTTTGTATTTTTCTCGACTTAGTAAATATGCATCAGGGTAAATATACATCAGAATTTAAAAGTTAGATCTAGAAAAGATCTATTATTAAGTCTTTTCCATGTAACAAAATTTTTGACTTGTCCAACTTGAAAGCATTTGCAGATGAAAATTTTCATATGCCTCAAGTAATGGAATTTTTCTTTGATAAGATAGAAAACATTTTGGGAAAAGGAGAAAATGCTGCTTATCAGCATTTTCTCCTTTACATACAGGATTTTTCCAAAGGCTTCTCTCTCAGGGCTTCAAAAACTTATGTTGTAAAGGGTCAAATAACAGCGATCATATACAGGTTGCCCGAAGCATTGGAGGGAGCGGGGTTGCAAATAAAAGTGGGCAAGTTCATCAAATCAAACGTTACAACCCCATTTTTACCCCCCGATACGGAGGCTTGCTCCAATGTTATTTTTTTTATTGTGTCTCCGCAAGTGGAACAATAAAAAAATAACATCGGAGCTCCCCTTCGGATCAAAGGTACCCCATTTCATGTGTAGAAATGTTTCTTAGCATGGGTGTTTATGTTTTTTCTGATAACTGATTCAAACAGGATGCATGTACATACATCTTACTACAAGAAATCTTATCTTCTTCTATTAGGGCTAAAGTTTCTTGGGTACAAGCCTTCCTCATATTTTTTCTGTCAATACCACTGGATTTACTTGAGGTCTAGTCAAAATGGTTAGAACTATGTTATCAGCCATTTTACTTTCAAGTGCTTCTCTTTATGTAATTTTAGTATGTAAATGGAAATGCAAATGACAATTAACAACAGAAATCTAAAAAGCACAAGAAACCAAATTTCGGTCCGATCCGGTGATTACCACTGACCCGATTGATACCTGTAAATAAACCCACCACACTGGTAAGTGTGTTGAATCGCTAAACACCCGGTAGGACAACTTCAACAATGTTATAATTTAGAATGTCAGTCCTGCTCTCCCGATCGTATTTATGCCCACTCTTTGTACAAATTTCAAAGGAACATATTCAGAGTTTTACTAGACATAGATCGGACAGACTGTTTTCCTGGAACGTCAGCTAAGGTGGTGTTGTTGTTGTCGTAGTTGAAGAATCGCTCCCTAGAAAAGTCGTACATCGGCGGTCCTACTGAATACCACAAAGACATCTTAAATACCACAAAGACACACGAAGAGGCACAAAGACACCACAAAGACGCACAAAGACACTACAAAGACGCACAAAGACAAAGAAAACGAAAAAAATATTAGTGTTAAGAGTTGTTTGCATTATGCTAGGATAAAAATGCAAAAAATCACGCAAACACACATGTGGTTCCAAGCATTTGCCAAATCGTTTCCTGCAAACTTTATTTTCCTGTTAATCAGTTACTCTATGGTAATTTTAGAAGCATTGTCCTATGTTGTCTTTTGATGCCTTTTATCTGGTCGGCACCGTAAAACTTCTGTTTAATAGCGAATCGTAATTATCATGTGTCCGACTTTTTTATTTTATGGTGTCTAACGCTGCTTTCAACATTATTTCACACTCGTCACAACTCGGCCGATTCCGTACCTATATCTGACTTGATGGCTCCCATCACCCGAGTATCCCGAATTCCTTATTTCAGTAATTATATAGCAAAATTAAAGACAAAGACTCACTTAATATATGACTCACGTGCTGACATGGTCTTACGCGTTACAGCCGAAACTCAAGTGTCACTTTTTTCTCAAACATGGTTAAATTTGTCGTAAAAAAATGTTTCAATAGTATTCATTTCTTGGGGTAATTTCAAATCGTATGCTTTTAAAGTTTTCCTATTTTCGTTTTAAAATTCCATTTTTCTACAGATTCTTGCAGACGAAAAAAAAAATCATCAGCCTCGAATTCGATCCCATAGTATCGATGTCAGATCCATTTTGATTCAAAACGGCACACATACTATAGTCACACAGTATTAGAACTCATACCCCGGAGAACTCGTACCACACAAATAGATATGAGGATAGTTGATCAGTATGTTTTCAAGTTTTATTTTTGAAAAGTGACTAGACTCTGACATTGTTTTTGTTTTATAAATACAAAATTTGTATGCTTTTATAACAATGTGGGTTCTTTTGGACTAGTGTTGAAATAACATAAATAAACGGAAAGAAAGCTGAGGTTTAAATAAATGGAAAGAAAGTTGAGTTTGTGTATTTTATTATGCGGTTTTTGTTGTAGTTTAAGAAAAAACAAAAAGGAAGTGTGCTTAAATTGCTTCCTACTGAAACAAGCACGTTAAATAGTGTTATTTATTGCTAAATGAAGTCACTAATTTACTAGGCGTGTCTTGCAGGCCTACCGTAGAGCTCTCTGACTATAGTGCCTCTGAAATTCCGTTGGTCTTTCACGGGATAAGAGAGTTTCATCACCGGACACCGTTATTATTTATAAATAGCACATTGGCAGCTGTCTCTGGATCATATTAAATGCAATATAGAGGCAGTCGCCAATGTGCTTTTTATAGGAGCGATGTTAATGACAATTTCATTATTCCTTGTTATACAGGCGACGCAGCATTATACTATTTAAGGACATGTGTCACTTTTTTTTTCACACCTTAGTTGATTGATTGAATTTGCGTTTATTTATCGTCGCCACCGGTCGTCCATATGGACGGCGCCCCCTCAATGCTGTTGGTATTGTTATAGGGGATAGTGCAGACCCGGAAGAAAAATGGGAGATTAATAACGATCATGACAAAATAGACGTTTGCAATAAAGGGAGGTAATTCATTTTGTTATAAGCTCTTAAAAATGCGCCATACCTCATAAAAATGCCTCCAACCCCCCCCCCCCCTCCCCTCCAACTTGATATACTTTTCTTTTACTTTCTTACAAGATATCAGGAAGTACTATTTTTGTGCAAAATTATAAGAAGATCTGGCCGTTTTTTTTTTGTGCATAAAAATGATTAGAAAA
Organism: Hippopus hippopus; assembly: GCA_946811185.2. Taxonomy (NCBI): domain Eukaryota; kingdom Metazoa; phylum Mollusca; class Bivalvia; order Cardiida; family Cardiidae; genus Hippopus; species Hippopus hippopus. Next base: position 37,283,082 of record OX328097.1, read on the forward strand.
TAAGTGGTTGTTGACACGATAGAGCATTTCTAATTGCTACTGTGATCTGCCTAGTGCCTTAATTCTTTCGACTTACCATTTTACTATGGGTAAATATCACATATCTTAGAGTAATCATTTATTTGAACAATGTTTGTTACTTTAAGACTTTTTTTTTTTATAAAAGCCTCTTTTCTGTATTTTGACAAGAGGTATCTCCTTTGAAGAACTGTATCGTAGTATTTTTCCCAGCAACATATGAATTTCTTTATCTTTTTTTTACTCTGCATTCATTATATTATTATATATTATCATGAGAGCCAACATGAGAAGAAAAATCTCGCTGAAACATTGTTCTTTGGCTAAACAAGTATTTGTTGCGTCTCGGATATCTATCGAATGTGTATTACCGTTGCATTAGTGCTTCTGTTCTTATATATGGACATTTACTTTGCATTGCGACCCATCATTTGAAAACTAAACTTGATCGCCTTCGAGGACAGTTATCTGTACTGACCCTTGCATGTGCGAATGGATCCAGGCATAAGTCCATATGCCCGAACGCCGCACCTTTGAAAACGTCAACAGCAGCAGCAGTGGCAACAACAACAACATCAACAACATTTGTTAACTTTTAAATATTACACAGTCTGTTGAATTTATAGTTCTTAGACAGATAACTTTTCAAAATAAAGAGCCGAACATACAGTAATCAGCATTTTGGTCTCCCCTCCTACCTGTCTTCTACCCTCAGAATGTGCCAAGATCCCATCATTTGAGCTTCATTTAATTTGTCGTCTGCAAATGCTTTCAATATGGAGAATCATAAGACCAAAAACAAGGGTGACAACGAGACCAGAGGGGCCTGTGTTCACCAACCAATCTAAATTGCATAGGTCTTCCTCTTATATTTGGAAAGTAACGCATTCATAATTTTTTATTTATCTGCTTGGCCAAACCATACGGTTTGGCCAATCTTCTCTCGATGAACCGAACTTAGAATTGATGGCGAATACGATACCCGAAAACCCAGGGCTACTGAAAGGGCACGCGTAATCTTTGATAGATCTATCCTACGTAAGCCTGCTTGATAATACAGCGAGATCTTCACTCTAAGTAGTAATCACCTCTAAGACTCTTGGAACCATGCAAACTCGACCTCATTGAAAGCATTGGCTTCCAAGGGACAAATCAAATGTGGCTTTCGCACTTGAATTGCTCAATGTAAAGGTAGTTCTAAACGTTGCGCGAAAAGCTGAAAATTCTGGATACCAGTATTTTCTCCTCTTCTCACAAAGATTTCGAAAGCCTTCTTCCTCAAGGTCGTAAGAAGACGTGTTTAGGTAAAGGTTAAAACAGTCATGAAATCTAAATTGAACCTATAAGTCATCAAAAGCGATGTCAACAAATCCTTTGAAGTATATCTATATTATGTCCAGAAGATTTAAATATTAGAATTCCTAGTGGGCAGTCGCAGACAAATGCAGGTGATGGGCCCGATTAGACCTATATGTATTGTGCACTTTTCCGTCGTTGAGGCAATCTTCCTATTGAAAAAAAAATGTGGTGTACGGAGTAATTGCTAGTAGATCTAAAGGAAATTAGAGTTTTCCAGACTTTTTAACACTTCGTAGATCTATTTATGTTAATGTTCCATTATCAGCAGCACTGACAATCCCAGTCGCATGAGAACTGAATGAGGCCAAGTATACAAACAAGGTCAATATTTTATGTTTGTGTATATTGCATCCGTAGAGATGATATGGCCTCTGGCAATCTAGCATTTCATTGGCTATTAATATTACCCATTTAAATTCACCTTGTTCTTTAATTTAAAAAAAATCTCTCCTATGGATATTTCAGTAAACTATGATAAGTTTTTTTTAAGAAAAATATGATCTTGAAATAAAAATAATTAAAAAGTGAAATATCAACATGACCGAGTTTTGGGTGTGCACCAATCAAAGTTTGATGAAAAAGTTTTCTCGTAGGAGGCGGAGTTAACCTCAATCTGAAATTAATATCATGGTGGACTGAAGAGCGGCGAGAGCGAACGGAAAATTAAATTGAAAGATTCTGAAATTGAACCTACCAGTGTCATTTAATGCCAAAATTTTGCGAAGTAAGAAAAAGCCCCCTGTCTGAAGTAAATCATCATGAGAAGGATCCACAAATTACGGTAGAAATATTCGGTAAGTGAACTTCACTTCTGCTTCATTTGAACTGACGAATTTTTCCTAGATGAAATCACAAGTGATCAGGGGATTTGTGTATGAAAGTAATCAAGTAGGAAGGGTATAGCTTTTCAGTTGTCATAAAAATGGTCAAATTTTAATGGAAACCAGTACTAAAAGCAGATGATGTTGTCTTTAATCCTACTTTTCAATGCTGACATGCAATTTCGTGTTGCTCAAAGTTAAAAATTTTCCGTTTTGGGACATATCCAAAACGAGGCCAAGTGCTGTACACAATTTTTGTAGCAAACGATTCGAATATTCGAGCTTTTAAGTCACAGATATGTGTAAAAGTCAAAAACCAGAAATATCTGTAAGAAATGCTTTTTTGATATTGACGAGAAAAGTGGGTGAGTAATGTGGTGATAGGCCTAAGTGTAGTTGTTACTTATGATCTATTTATAGACTGGGAAGTCCAATTTATATTTCAAAATTTAGTGTTCCCACAAGCTTTATATTTCAAGGGTACACTTACATCCTGAGCTTAAAATCGGGGAGGGGGTGGGCGGAGAGAGAGAGAGTTAAGATTGCGTAATAGAGGTTAAGTCCAAATATTTACATGCTTATTTACTACTCAACATTTTTATCTATCGAACATTTAACATTTTATTTCTTCTTTTGCAGCATGTAATGTCTAAACAGGTCCTATTCAGTTCCATGTAGCAAAAATGATTTCTCTAAAAGCCCTTTCATGACATAAAAGAACTGGATTTATTTTTTGGAACAACTTCCTTTGAAAATATTCGGCTGCCATCTAAACAAATAATGGGCAGATTCACTCGGAATTCAATCAAATCCCTTTGGTGTGGGATTGCCGATGAAGTTGCAGCCATGTTTTTCAGTCTTTAACCCTTTACCAAACAATCCCTAGTTTTAACAACCCTCGGAAAGAAGCCTTTTGAAAACATTGCGGGAAAAGGAGAAAATGCTGGTAACCAGCATTTACATCTTTTCCCACAATGTTTTCTACCCTTCCCAACATAAATTTTAATTTTTCAGTCACATAATGTTGTATGCAACTGCTTTAAATTTGGACTATCCTAAAATTTTGTTGTTTGGTAAAGAGTTAAGATAGTTACTTAACAAACCAGAACTGACTAAAGGTTTCTGTATGAAATCTGTTTCAATAATCAAACAAGACCGTGTCAACCAAAAATTTCGTTTTTAAAAAAAGACATAAAACAATTCTGTTAGTTGTACTACCCAACCTGTGGAGGTTCATTTGGAACAATCACATCTTTTTTGAATTGAAATGGATTTAGATCATGAATAAGCAAGTTTTGTACAAGATTCTTTTTCAGTCTAGAAATTATTTATCAGTGTTACTTCTGATGTACATTTTATTGAGCAAGTTCAGGTAAATGTATCTAAATTTGTGGTTTAACTCTGTACCACACAATCCCGACTTTTAATGACCCTGAGAAAGAAGCCAATAGAAAACATTGTGGGAAAAGGAGAAAATGCTGGTAACCAGCATTTTCTCCTTTTCCCACAATATTTTCTACCCTATCAAAGTCAGAAATCATCATATTAACAAGATTTAATTTGTTGTCTGCAGATGCTTTGAATTTGGTCCAGTCCAAAAATTTGTCGTTTGGTAAAGAGTTAACACTACTTCTATTGAAGTTTTGGGGGTCATTTAGAAAATTTGGGGGTCAAAATTCAAAGAAATAGGGGGTCATGGAAAACCCTGCTAGTTTAAGCAAATTTTTGTGTTTGTTATAGGTAGAATGTGTGATACATCCCTCATAATGGGTCAAGGAGTGAAACGTAAACTAGATGAGGAAGAAGAAAAGTCAACTGTGAGTCAACGACAGTCAATACTGGACATATCTGTAGGAAAACTGCAGATAAAGAGCATAAAGCGAGTAGAGCCACCATTGCTGAAATCTGTGCTCATTTTAAATACTCTAAAATACATCGAAGCTGAACTGCTGCAGGAAGGGATGCACACACCTACATCATGTTCAACTTACACTATACCAGAGGTAGATCCTAATTCAACTGTTATTGACTTTCTGCCTGAACAAGATGATCATTCCAAATTAAATCTGCCTGTGTCTCAGACTGGGCCTTTACCATCTATTGACACTTTTGTTGGTCCGAAATCATCATACCATGAAGTTAAATTAGAGAGTAGTGTAGAAAAATCTCCTGTTTCAAGTGTAACTGAAGCTTCACTGACCACATTATATCAATCATCTTTGAAAATGGAGGAAGTGTTGGCTGATCTAGACTTCTCAATGTGTGATAATGATATGTTCTCCTGTATTTCAAGTGGCACAAAATTGACACCATTAAGTGCAGATGAAGTTTTACATTCCTTTCCAAATACCTGTTCAACAGGTAGTGAAAATTACACAAACTTAGTGAATGCAGTAAGTCCATTTTGTAAAAGCGAAACAGCAATAGATGAACTTGACAATATAATGCAGATTCTTGTTGGGTCCTGACAGGAACCAGAGTTTTTGCAAAATCCAGATATCTGTCTAAAAGGCAAAATTGTTTCAAGTGCAAACTACACAAAATAAATCAAATACTAATTGTCTTGCAGGTAGATACTGTGATTTGTTATTTATTTTTGATCAAAAGTTATTTATTTATTTATTTTTAATACTTAAGAGAGACAAGCAATGCTGGCAGTATATATTTAGCCACAATAAAGTGACCTTTGCCTCAAGTTATTCCGAAATATCAAGTGTGCCTAGTCGTAGACCTGTGCAATTTGATGATGGTGCCTAACTGTACCTTTGACTTCCCATGTGATCACATGATCTGTGAAAAATGATAATAACTGATTTGTTAAGTGAGCTTTTTTTTTTTTTAGTATGTTTTATTGTTATAAATATTTCTATTGCTTTATTTGTCAATCATGAACTAAAATCAAATTTGGCATACATTTTATTTTTGTATGTCTTTTTTAATAAACTGCCTTTGTAGCAATGGCTTCAAAGTTGGTCTTTGAAAGACCTGTTTCTTTTTTAAGACATTTCTAGAGGAAGCAAAGTAATACAGAATAAACAGTCATGTTTTGGGGAAAAATAGGATTGAATTTGAATACAAGGAGAAAGTTATATCTATAGGGAAAAGCTGTAGCTAAAAAAAGCAATCATGCCAGTCCCAAATTATAGATTTAAGAATAAAAGTATTTGTCTGTCAGTCTGGCATACCTGATTTCTGTTTACCAGATAACAGAATTTAGTTTTTGTCCTTATTGAAATCAATTATGGCTCAAATAATGGGATTTGTCCTGAAAAGGGTAGAAAACATAATGTGAAATTTTGAAATGCTGCATTTCACAATATCTAATCTTGCACTTTTCCTCAGCATTCAGGGTGTTAGGAAAAAAAATGAGTTTTGGTAAAGGGCTTTTACTTGATTACTTTTTATAATCCAATGTATGGCATGTGTCATGCTCTGAAATACTGTTTAGCTAAGGAAAGAAAAAAGGGGGGTATGGTAAAAGGTATGTTTTCTCACACATGAAAAAAAAAATCCATGATTTGAAAGAGATCTGCAGGAAACTTTGAGAGGTTGGTCCTCAACTCCATACTCAATGTTAGTAGAAAAACACAAGGGAAGGGATTTATAGTACACATCTAAATGTAGTGTTACAGGTCACATCATGATGACCTAGAAAGCTTTGTGGAACTTGAAAAAGTTGCTCTTTCTTTACAATTATCAGTGTGTCATGAGTGAAATTTCAAAGCAACTTATTCATATGATTATTATTTTTTCTTTGTTAACTCTTTACCACACAAGAAAAATTTAGACTTGTCCAAATTGAAAGCATTTGCAGACGACAATATGCATGTGACTTAAATAATAGTATTTGTCTTGAAAGGGTATAAAACATTGTGGGAAAAGGAGAAAATGCTGATTACCAGCATTTTCTCCTTTTCCTACAATGTTTTCAAAAGCTGTCTTTCTCAGGGTGGTTAAAACTCGGGATTGTGTGGGAAAGAGTTAAAGCACAGGATATACTAATACTTGTACCTGATTTAACTGAGTACTGGATTACTTTATTTTCAGTGATGCAACTTCCTTATTGCTTATGCTTGATTCAAACATGAGATCATGACTCTTAGGCTATACAGTCCTGTGTGATTTAATATTTTTTCTGACTTTAGGTTGTTTAATGTTTTCAACATTTAGTCAGTATATTTAACAATGTTATGTGAACATTGAAGATTTACATTAACTACAAGTTAACTTATGAAGGCCTACTCATTTAATATTACTCATCTGACAAAAAGATGTGAAACTTGGGACTATGGTATACCAGGGGTCCAGATAACAGGTCAACCTGTCTATAATATTTTTTCAATAAAACATTCTGTAGTGTGTAGCTATAGAAATGTCATGATAGACAGTTCTGTGCATCCACAGCATAGGGTTTAGTGATGGTATAACCCAAAATATTCACCCCTGGTATGGAAATAAGGGTATCCTAATGATATTTTGTAAATTAAAATAATGTTTATTTCATTTGAATGATATTTCATTAAGATTTTATATGAATGCCATTACTCCTCTTGCCAAATTTAATTTTTCAACCACTATTTAGCCCTCCTTGAAGATTTTCAGGTAAATCTCTGTACCTTAATTTAGCATCACTGTAGTAATTTTTTTTTTTTCCCATTCTTTTTTATTTTTTTTTGTTTTATGAGTGGTTTATTTATATTAATTCAACACAATCTCAGGCTGAAATTATATAATGAATTTATACATGTTTCTGGTTGGATTTGGTGATGAATATTTATTTGTGTTTTAGAAAAATAACTTAAAATATAAACAAGTACAGTAGGTCAAGTACTTCTATTTTGTTATTAATTTTATTTTTATCAAATGTATTCTTTTTGTCCTAACCAAGCACAGATGAACTTTTACCCTAAATTCCCTAGTTTTAACAACTTAGTGAAAGAAAGCTTTTTGAAAACTGGGGGAAAAGAAGAGAATGCTTGTAACCAGCATTTTCTCCTTTTCCCTCAGTGTTTTTTTTTTTTATTCTTTCAAGAACAAATCTCATCAAGTATACCATGTTCTTTTGTTGTCTTCAAATGCTTTCAATATGGACGAGTCTAAAATCTTGTTGTTTGGTCGAGAGTTAATTTGCTGTGATCACAGTTAAACTCAAGATCATACCACAGACGACTGATGTTGTATCTTCATTTTCTACTTCTTTTGAGATATTGTGATCAATAGTAGCTGTAAAATTAGGATACCTAGGTTCTTTTTACTAACTGAATAGTTAATTGAATATGACCCTGTAGGGTGTCATGTGAAGAGTACATGTACCTTTGTCGCAAAATTCTGTGCAGTGAAGTTAAGTATTTTGTTAGTACAGTGAAGTTTGGTATACATACACATGCATGTTAACCCTTTACCACACAATCCAGACTTTTAACGACCCTGAGAAAGAGCTTTTGAAAACATTGTGGGAAAAGGAGTAACCAGCATTTTCTCCTTTTCCCACAATGTTTTTTACCATATCCAAAACAAACTTCAGTTTTTGAGTCAAGTTTATTTTGTCGTCTGCAAATGCTTTACATTTGTACAGGTCTAAAATTTTGTCGTGTGGTAAAGTGTTAATATTAGTAATATATGCCTTTGTCTCAATTTTTTTGTAAAGCTTAGAAATTGTCAAGGAATATGCAGTTCTTCTACAAGTCTCAAGGAGTTAGCAGTGTTTCTACAAATCTTAACCAGTCTCATTGTCTGTATGGAAAACTCTAATTTGGAAATGAAAGGACTGTATTTGTCAGGATACCTCACAAGAAAAAAAAGAACAGGTCAGATCAAAGATAAGACAGCAGGGTTTGTGCAGTTGTACTCTGTAACTAGTTGTAATAGGCATTCTGTATATAAAAATGAAATTTGACACCTTAATTTTTTTGTACAAGTTAGCCAAAGATCTCTGATGTGTAGAAAACTGGTAGTGTAGAAAACGTTATTGGAAAAGGAGGAAATTCAGGTTACCTACATTTTCTCCTTTTGCCCCAATATTTTCAAAAGCCGGCCCCTTGAGGTTGTTAAACATGGTATTGCTTGGTAGAGAGTTGAAGATCAGCTTTGTCGGCAAATAATGATAACCAGTTTTGTATAGAGTTTTTACAAAAAAAAAAAATGCTGAAATAAAATCAAGTTGTGAGTAGTTTTATAAATACAGAGATGAGTAGAAGCAGGACAGAACTGTTGTTACTTTTGTATGTCATGTAAGATTTTTTCATTTTCAGAATTATAATTTTTGAAATTCTTGTATAATTTTTGAAATTCTTGTAAAGTTTACTATTTAATGCCATGTTTCATTCATAGGAATGGGTTGAGAATCCTAAACACAAGGCCAAAATTTTTAACTGTAGTTATTTCAAAGTGAATTTGGTATGCATATACAGTATGTGTATGTAGACTGCAGGACTTGATTTTACTCCTTTTTTTTTTTAATTTTTGAATACTTGAAGCATGAGTATTATTTAGAATTTTTACCTTAGCTCTATACTAAACAACACAAGTTTGGACTTTCCAAAATCGAAAGCATTTGCAAATAACTAATTAAATGTGGCTCATACATGTATCTGTCCTTGAAAGGGAAAAAACATTGAGGAAAAAGAGGAAAATGCTGGTTACCAACATTTTCTCCTCTTTGACAAGCCCACTTGCAGTGAGCAAGACATTCAGTAGTTGTCACAATGTCACTCCAATGTACATGTTTGTGCATCTGTGTGTTCGTGTGTGTATCCCTCTGGATTTGTCCAGACCAGAAATTCTACATCTGTTGATGGATTTCAAAATGATTTGGCATAATTGTTCTCCTTTATGAGTAGAAGTGCCATTTGAAATACCTCTTCAGTCAGGTCCAAGTTCAAGGTTGCACTTGATGGTCAAATGAAAAAAATTGTCATAAGTGGAGCTTATCAGAGCTTCTATCTTTATGGATGCATTTGAAAATGATTGGGCAGAGTTGTTCCCCGTTACCAGTAGAAGCGGCATTTGTATCATCTCTTCAGGTAGGTCCAAGGTCAAGATCACACTTAAAGGTCAATTGATAAAATTGTCATACATACAGCTTGTCCGACCTACAACTTCTACATTTATCAATGGATTGTCAGTAATAGAGCATGTACGAGCCATAAATTCTACATTTTAGATTGATTTCAAAATCAATTTGGCACAATTTTTCTCTTTCATGAGTAGATGCACAATTTTAAACATGATCATGTAGAGTCAAGTCATTGAGTGATACTATATGACCACTTAGATACTTGTTTGTTGTTTCAAAGATGCTGTAAAGGCAAGAAATAGCGACAAAAACGGCTAGGAATTTACGCAACTATGCACCCATTTGCTTACAGTGAATTATTTGAATTGTTAATGTATGGAAGTTTGTGTGAATGCCTGTGATACTATAGATTTTATGCTCTAAGGTCAATTTGTATCATTAAAAATTTTAGCTGTGTTTATTATCTCACCTTAGCAAGTCTTACAGATGAGCTGTTATGATATTTTACCAGCCTGCATCCGTCTGGTCATTGAAATTTGTTGCAAAAGATCTTGGAAGTATTCTTGTAAAATTCAGATAATCATTGTGAATGGAGTTCAGGGCAAAGTTTTCAGAAGTGGTTCGAAGCAAGATGGAAATCAGTTGGCTGCATGAGTAAATGAGTAAACCCTTTTCCAGACATCTTTACCAAACGACAAAATTTTACAGTTCTCCAAATTGAGAGCATTTGCAGACAAGGAGAATATGCCAAAACACTCTTGCCTAGGGTTGTAAAACACACATTGTTGATAAAGGGTCAAAATACAATGTTTTGACCCTTTATCATCAATTCTGTGTTTCCTGTGTCATATATTTCTGGATTTCAAAAGTTTATCTGGAAGCAGCAGTGTTTGTATCACTTGAATGTTACCAGTATGATAGAAAAGCCTTCTGTAGGAAGTGCTTTATGTTATTTAAAAAGCAATATTTTGTAGAAAAATGGTTTGTTGTATATATCTGGCCAAAAATTGATATACTAGTTTGAGTTCCTTATGACCAAAAGTCAATGTCTTAACCCTTTACCACACATCAAAACTTGGCTCCTCTAAGCACAAAAAAGATGCAGATAAAAAAAAAAATCTGAAATGATGTGATTTGTCTCTGAAAGGCAAGACAATAAAGGAAAAGGAGAAAATGCTGGTAACCAGAATTTTCTCCTTTTCCCTTAATGTTTTTAAATACTTCATTACAGGTGGTTAAAAGAAGGGATTATTATGTTAGGTTAGGAAAGACTGATATGATAACCTTACATTATGAAGATGGTCCAGTATGAGATATTTGCCAATGATTCTAGGTACTGGTCTAATTTTATAAATTATTCAGCTGATTGGTTGAAATGTTCTCAACCAATCAGATGGCTAGTCTTGGAACAGTTTGAAATTAAGAAGGGTTGGTAACTACTGCCCCTGGATATTGTTTAAATGTCTGGGATATGTTTTGTGTATTTATTTGTTTTCTTTGCTCATGAGATTGACCTCATTCCTAAAAGTAATTCAAATCTTTGATTTTTGTGAATTTACAGTTCATGTACATAAATGAAGGATCATATGACCAAAAAGAGTATATTAAGTACCCATTCTGAGCTGTTTCTTCATTTGACACAATGTTTTTCTTTGTTGTCTATATATTTAAATCTGGTTGATATTATTTGTTTTGCATTAAAACATTTTCTTTACTTACTGATAGCTTGGCATAAACATACTTCATTAACTTGCGGTTACAAACCATTTTAACCTTTAGAAGGTTAAATAAAGGCAATGAGCCTTTTAGTTTGAAACAAATGCCTAAAACTTGCACTTGAAGAGCTTTTTTGTCAGAAAAAAATCACAAAATATCAGACAGTGTCAAGCTAAGATCAGACTGGACACAATCAAATCCTATCTGACTTACCACTCTGCAAAAGTATCAAAAGGTGTCAAGGGCCATCAAGTCTTGCTTTTATAATGAAATGAATGGGACTTTTTTTTTTTTTTTTTTTCTTTCAAGATAAGTGGCACTCTAGGATATGGGGGTTTAACTCCTTACTTAATAATAAAGAGGTAGACTGGTTCAAATTCAAAGTATCTGCAGATGAAAAATTGGCTCAAATGAAAATATCTGTTTCTGAAAGGATAGAAAACATTGTAGGAAACGGAAAAAATGCTGGTAGCCAGCATTTTCTCCTTTTCCCATAATGTTTTTAAGAGCCATCGTCCTTGGGGTTGTTTAGGGATTGTATTATAAAGGGTTAATGCACCTTTGTAATGCCTGATACCTAGCTAGTCATTGTATAATATGAATCCATTTCATCAAAACCTGGTTGAAATTTGAGAAAGAAAGACCCTTTGAAATGCCGTCTCTCAATTAACCTGAAAATTGCTTTTGGAAACATTTTCTGAAAACTCGGTCCTCAATGTTTTCTACTCTTTCAAAGACCTGTTTCAACATTTTAGCCTCATGGAATATGTTGTTTGCCAATGCTTTCAAATCGGGTACTAGTATGTCTTGTATAGACTATTGATAGTTGCCATGACCAGTCTAATGAGCATAAGAAAACATTTTAAAATTTACGTTTATTATTGTGTATAAAAGGATTTATATCTATTTATGACCACAGTTTGTCTCATTTCATGTACGAAAAACTCATTTAAAATCATATTTTATTACTGCTTTTGTACCTGTAAATAGATGATTGTGCAAAGACATTTTTACATGGTCCATGTTAAAAAGGAATAGCCCACCTTTTGATATGATCTGTTAGAATGCTAGATACAAAGAGATATTTTTGGTCTTGCATGATAAACAAAATGGATATTTTCTGTATCTCAGTCAAATGTACAAGAAAGAACATCTTGCATACATTGAAGTTTGACAGTGTAGGTTCAAGACAGACTGTATTTCAGTCCTGTCCGGTCTTGATCTACACCATGAGCTTAAGAAAGTGTTGTTGCTGTAGAATCAATGTTCAGCAAATGCTTAACCCTTTACCAAACAATCCCTGGTTTTCACAACTCTAAGAAGTAAGGTTTTTAGCTCCACTGGCCAAAGGCCAGTGGGCTTATGTCATGGCCCGGTGTCCGTCGTGCGTCCGTCCGTGCGTTAACTTTTATTTTAAACATCTTCTCTGAAACTACCCATCCAATTTTGATGAAACTTCACAGAAATGATCCTGCCATGGTGCTCTTCAGAATTTCTTGAAGAATTTGATTCCTTCAAAAACTCTGGTTGCCATGGCAACAAAACTTAAAAATATTGGAAATCTTTGAAAATCTTGTCTGAAACCATGAGGCCTAGGGCTACCAAATTTGGCATGTAGCTTTATCTAGTGGGCCTCTATCAAATTTCTTCAAATTACAGCCCTGGGGTCAAATTTGACCCCGCCCCGGGCGTCACAAGTTTTACATGGGCTTATATAGAGAAAACTTTAGAAATCTCCCTGTACCTAGCCATAAGGCCTAGGGCTACCAAATTTTGCATGTGGCTTTATCTAGTGAGCCTTCACCAAGAGTGCGTAAATTATAGCCAGTGGAGCGATACAGGGCCATCATGGCCCTCTTGTTGAAAACATTGTGGGAAAAGGAGAAAATGCTGGTAACCAGCATTTTCTCCTTTTCCCACAATGTTTTCTACCCTATCTAAGACAGAAATCATCATTTGAGCTACATTCAAATTGTTGACTTCAAATGCTTTCAATTTGGTTTGGTCCAAAATTTCATGGTGTGGTATTGGTTAATGAAAATGCAGGGATAAAAGCAGGTAAAGCAAACTGATATTGAATTGTTTTTCACATCATTTGAATGACAGTTAAAGCAGCATACATTTTGACAACAATGAGAACTCAATAATTGAGCATTTTAACTTTGGTGTGTTACTACTAGGGCCTAAATTGCGGTCTGTTTGAAGAAATTAGAAGATTTTGTGCTAAGATGTTCATTACACTGAATTATATTGTGCTATTTTGACTGTTGTTCAATATCAGACAAGAGTGTTATCTTTGATTTACATTGTCATAGAGACACTCGTATTAAACCATCCTTCAAGTCAAACTCTAAATACCTGTTTTAATTACTTAGGTTTGTCTAATGAGAACTGGAAATTACTGAACTCACATTCTACAACTGTCAGCCTGGCAGATGTATGATGCAAGGAGACTGGACCTAGATGTCAATGCATTATGATCTTTTTGATGCCAAATTCATTGTTCAGCTTTATCTACTTATATCAGTCAATGGATCTTAAACATTGGTTGTCCATGTTGATTGTTGTAATGCTGTAGGATAACAACCCTTTACCAAACAATCCCCTGTTTTTTACATCCGTGAGGAATCTTTAGAAAACATTGTTTGGAAAACAGAAAATGATGGTAACAAACACATCATTTTTACACAATGATTTCAAAGATAAATTTAATCATTTGAGCCAAACTTAGTTTATTACCTACAAATGCTTTCACTATGGTTAAGTCAAAAGTTTTTGTCAGGTAAAAAGTAAAAGAAATGCAGGTTTTGTAAAAAAAAAAACACAATTCAAAATATGAAAATATTGGGAACATACGGTCTTAAAGAAATGGTGACATAAGGTTGATATATCAATATTCACAGCTTAGAAGTAAAGGAAAGTGAACTCAAAACTTAACCCCCCATTTAATTGTACCTTTTTGTTTTTGAAACAATTTGTGCTTTTTATACCAAATGATACGCAACAGATTTTTATTGTACAGATGTATATAGCCTATTTATTACATTGTTTGTATGATAAATGTATATTGTATGTTATTATATGACTGAAGCTTGTATTGATTACATGCTTTTTGTACAGAATTTTTATACCAGCATCTCTTTAACTCCATCCAAAACTGCTTTGTTACTTTTGTTTCTTATTTTGGATACTCTTCATACTAGTTTACCAGAGAAGTTTGGCAAAGTTTGGCCTCACTGCTGTCTTCATTATCTGTAATAAGACAGTTGATCAGAAGTGGTAAATACATTCTATCTCACAATAGTAAAAATCATTTAACCTCTTGCCAAACAATCCCATGTTTGATATCTAGAGGAAGAAAGTGTTGAAAACATTGTGGAAATAGAAGAAAATTCTGAAAACACAGCTTTTACTTCTTTACCAACACTGTCTCCTACCCTATCAAATATAATTCTGTCACTTGAGCTGCATTTGTCATCTACAAATGCTTTCAATATTGATATGTCCAAAACTTTGTGATCTGGGACAAGGTCAAGTAAACCCTTTATCACACAATCCTAAGATTTAATGACATTGATTAAGAAGGCATTAGAAGAAAAGGATAAAAATGCTGGTAACAATGTTTTCTGTAGGGGTCATATACAAATGCCTTAATTTGATAGATATTTATTTTGTCTTCTGAATTTGCTTTCAATTTGGACACATCTTAAGTTTTGTTGTGTGGTAAAGAGCAAAGAATCAAGTCTGCGTTTAAGCCCTTAACTCTTGAGCCCTTGACTACTAGAAATGAAATCGATGGGAAAGAATCTGGTTATGTATGCAAATTCAAGGCTGTTTTTGCCAGCTGTTTGACAATTTAAATCCAAGACCAGACTGCTTAATCTGAATTTTTATCTTCATTGCAAAAGTGAAGTTGCTTTCTGCACTCTAAGGTATTTATATGCAGCAGATGCAGGAACATTTATAAACTTGGTTTGGGAAAGGTTAAGATAAAAATAAAGTTTCATTGTAACATTCACTATTTATTTTCCGTTGTAAGAATGCTGCATTTCACAGATTTCAAAGAACAACAGTCTCATTAGGAATATCAAGAATGATATTAAAGATAATTGAATTATTTAAAGGTAAATACTTTTAGTTACTGTGTCATGCAAATCTTGGAGTCCCTACTTATCTCAAATTATGTTTTGGTGACGACAATTTGATTTTGGTATATGACTTACATTAAATTTACCAAATTTAATTTGAATTTCAATTATCCCAACTGACTTGTTATAGACCATTGCTTTATTTGGTTTGAATAGCATACACTGGGGAAGTGTTTCAGAAGTAAGATCAACTATGATTGGAAATGAAATATATCTAGTTTGACATTGCACACTATGGTAAAAAATAAATTTTGATGTTTTTGCTACTCTTAAAATTGATACGAGAGTCAAACATGTAATTCAACAAGCTGAAGACAAAATACTGAAGACTTATGTATCTAAAGATTAACCCTTTACAAGACGACAAACAAACATAAGAAAGCATCTGCAGATCACAAACTATTAACTCTTTACCACACAATCCCAACTTTTATCGACCCTGAGAAAGAAGCCTATTGAAAACATTGTGGGAAAAGGAGAAAATGCTGGTAACCAGCATTTTCTCCTTTTACCACAATGTTTTCTACCCTTTCCAAAAAATTTAACTTTCCTGTCACATTTAATATGTCGTCTGCAAATGCTTTCAATTTGGGCCCATCTATAACTTTGTCATTTGGTAAAGAGTTAATTGCTCAAATAATGGTACTTGTCTTATAAGAGGTAGAAATTATTGTGGGAAAATGAGAAAACGATGGTTTCAAAAGCATTTTGCCTCAGGTTTGTTAAAACATGGTATTGTTTTGTTAAGAGTTAAGCTTGTTTTAACTCTTTACCAAACCACAAAATTTTAGACTGGTCCAAATTGAAAGCATTTGCAGACGACAAAATTGAAGTGATTCAAAAATTGAAACTTGTTCTGTGGGGGTAGAAAACATTGTAGGAAAAGGAGAAAATTCTGCTTACCAGCATTTTCTCCTTTTCCCAGAATGTTTTCAAAAGACTTCTTTCTCAGAGTCGTGAAAACCCGGCATTGTTTGGTAAAGTGTTAAGGGACGGGGGCAGGGTATTGTGATTGAAAAAGAATAATTTCCAAAGTAATATATAATTTATTAAATATAGATATTATCTATGCATATGTTTTGTTACTCTCTTCTGAATTCCTTAGTAGAGAATGATTCTTACGTAACAGTATAGTTAAGGTTGCATAGAGAGCATAATTTTGTAAATTCAACGAACAATCGAAACGGCAAAAAGATGTTTTACTGTAAGTAGTTTATGTATTAGATATCTTCATTGTTCATATCATGTTTCCCATTTTCATATAATTTATTACAAGTAATAATAAATTATTTTTTAAAATGAGCTGATTCTTGCTTTGTTATGCCTCAGGGAAAGCGTAAAATTTGAAACCCGTTGAGGGCCTTTCAATACTATAGTCGTCTTTTCGGACAATGTAGATCAGACTGAACAAAACGTGTAGTCTGATCTTTGATTTCACTGTCAGCTTTGTTTAGACATCATGGCTAAAGGTAACCGTGAATTCTAGAATGAAAATTAGATAGCATGCAACTGTGATATATACATCCTTTTAATTGGTGGATTATCACAGTGAATTCAGATTGGATACAGTAATAGAATTAAAAACTTTTTGACATGGAGGAACTGTTGGTTTCGAGCAATCTATCCTATTCCGATAATTTTGTTCTTTACGTGGTATGGCGCAAGACCTGAAAGCTAATCTGCTTTAGGTATTGTGCTAAACAATTATTAACAGTTAAAAAAGGGTTAACATATTCAACAAGCTGCATGATTAAAAAAAAATGCCCATGGAATGCGTAACACAACTATAGTTGCTTCACATAGTCTAGATCAAGATCTAATTATACGAAACGTACAACCTGGTCTTCGATCTACTTTATAGCTTTGTTGTGATCGTCTGCCGTTTCTAATGACCCGTATAATTGGTCGATTGATTGAATGGTGTTTAACACTGCTTTCAACATTATTTCAGCCAACACGGCGACGGCTCGCTTATTCATGTATATCTGGGTTTCACCAGTATTAGGCTAGGGCTCTGAAGTTTCTAACCCAAGGACACTCCCATGAAAAACTTAAAAAGCTCCCAATAAGCCTCGAACCTGAGGCCTCCAGGTTACGAGTCCTATACTTTACCACTAAGCTACGCAGGACCTCTAAGACCCGTAGGAAGCTGCCTTCAAATTACAGAAGTTTCACCTGTCTGAAAATAACCACGTGAAAATGCCAACGTTAGTTATGTTGCGCTCTAAGGTCATACAGCTCGATAGCTCAAAGGACTTAACTCTTCCAAACGACAAAACTTTAGACCTGATCAAGATGAAATCATTTGCAAACCATTTTCAAATGAGGCTTGAATCCAAGGATTTGGTTAATAGGAAATATTGTGGGAAAAGGAGAAAATGCTGGTAACCAGCATTTTCTCCTTTTCCCATAATATTTTCAAAGGCCTTCTTTTTCAGTGTCGTTAAAATACGGTAATGTGTAGTTAAGGGTTAAGAAAACGACATGAAGTTGGTAAAGGGATAGAAAATGCAAGGATATTTTAATCGAAGAAACCGTTTATTCTAGGTTTCTGTCATGTTTTTTCTAATCAAATGGGTAGTCTATTACACAGTCGTCTGCAGGCGGTTACGCGTTGAACTTTCCCAGTACCAAGTATAAACCCGAACCCTTCTGACGGCTTAAAATGTAATGCACTGAGACTCGCAGAGTTTTTTATCTTGTCGTCTTGACTAACCAAGCGGACGCTAAAGATCAAAGAGCAGACGGCACGTTCCGTGCAGTCTGATCTTGATTTATCTCTACCTCAAAAGCCCCCCGGTTTTTGTCGTCTAAAAGAAATTCGTACAAATTTATAAATTTTTCGCCTCTGAAAGCTTCAAATCATATAGGGGAAGTAAAAAATAATCTATCGAACCAAACATTACAAGTGCACTCAGAAATCCTCAAATGATGGTGGTGACTGAAAAACACTAGAGGTTTGCTCATCGATGTGGTCTCTCAAATGGTTGACGCAGGGGTGTGACTTTTCCCCCTCTAGAAGATGTCCTCACTTCAAAGCCAAAACTTAAAATGCAACTGCCCAGGCTGATGGGGATCTGCTTAGTTCTTAGTCATATACATACATGTATCTATTAGTAAAGTATGGGGGGAAGGGGGATCGGGGCGTCACGGCATTTTCCTCCTATCTCATATTTTACACCCCTGTTAAAGCAACATTTGCTTGTTTGATATCTGTCTGGGCGATAAGCAAACCTTCAGTGACCTTTGTGGAAGGAGCAGATCTAGATGGGTCCGTTGTCTAAAGACACCGTCCATTTCGTAGGTTGTTCTGACTACAGCAAGATTGAAATTGCAATATGTACCGCATAAACTTTGAGTGGGGGAAAAGTAAAATATAGCGTTTTCAAAGATAATGTATCTTCAAGCGACTTCTTCAGTCTGTAGGGCATATTACAGACCGACTGCTGTGTACCTCGTGCGTTACAGCTGATTAGAGATGCAACACGTTGGTTTGAACATAGCCTTCCTACTAAATTTAGATCAACCTTTTAGAGCTCTCTTTGTAGTATTTCATCCGGCCGGACAATACAGATCAGAGAACAGACTATCCGCTAAGCATCCTGATCTTGATCTACATTATGAGCAATTTAAGCACTGAGGGGTTGCAGATTGAAAATTAGAATTATGCATTGAAAGGATAGGCCGATGGTGCATTCGCCTGCACGGTAGTGGCTAGCATTCTTCCATAGAGAAGACGAAATATCACTGGCTTGAACAAACTGATACTTAGTTGCGCTTTAACCCTTTCCCAATACAAAAAATCGTTGACTCTCCGAAATTCAAATTACATGCAGATCACATATAAGAAATTGGTACAAGTGAGCTGTCACTCTCTGAAAGGGTAGGAAAAAATTGCTGGTTACCAGGATTTTCTCTTATTTCCCCACAACGTCTTCAAAAGGCTTCTTCGTTAGGGTCATTACAACTTGGAATGGTGTGGTAAGGGTTAAGAGAGAGAGAGAAAGAGTTATGCCATTTTGAAGTGTACTTTACGAGAGAATAATCTGATCTTGGGTCTACACTGTCCGCATTTTAAGTCAAGCCAAACAGATTTTAAAAAAATCTTTCTAAGATTATCTGTAATTGTTTTAAGCTTTCGGGAGGGGCTTGAGTTTGTATATTTGGCCTCGAAAGAATTACGACATTTGTCAAATGTTAAGTTACATAAGTAAATCAAGATCAGACTCGTCATATCGAAACTGAAAATAGTTTGTTAACTGACACACATCGTCTAAGCTGGATTTTACTCTGTCCATACAGTACCATGCTAAAATTGTATGCTATAGTTCAAAATATAGGACATAAAATGGAAACCACCATCGATCGTTATCATTTATGTAGAACGGTGCCTCAGTTAGAACTATTGAAATAAATAAAGAATGTCTTACTGATCTGCTGAAACGAACGTGCAGCAGACGACTTTGGAAAAAAAAACTTGTTTAAAGAGAAATCAATCATGTATTAACCCTTCACCACGCAATCCCGAGTTTAACGGCCCTGAGGAAGAAGGCTTTTGAAAACATTGTGGAAAAAGGAGAAAATGCTGGTTACCAGCATTTTCTCATTTTTCCACAATGTTTACTACCCTGTCTAAGACAAGTTCCATCATTAGAGGCATATTTTTATTGTCGTCTGCGAATCCTTTCCATTTGAATAAGTGTACAATTTTGTCGTTCTGGAAAGAGTTATGGCTACTACAAAAATAAGACTTAGAACAACGTTCATGAACCGTTTATCAGACGACAAAATTTTAGGTATGTCATAGCTAAGAGCATTTGCAGACGAATGATTCCAAATGCTTTCACAAACAGCCTGTTACGAGACGAAAAACTCGCACCTTGAATCGTTGCCATTCGACAAAATTTTAGATTTGTCCAAATTGAGAGTTTTTGCAGACGACAAAATAAATGTGACTCAAAAATGGAAATTTATTTTGGGAAAGGAAGAAAACATTATGGGAAAAAGGAGAATAAGCTGGTTACCCGCATTTTCTCCTTTTCCGACAATGTTTTCAAAACCAGCTTTTTCAGGGTCGTTAAAAGTCGGGATTGTGTAGAAAAGGGTTTTAGTAAGAATCTGCTCCTTTCATTTGAATTCCTGGGATATGGGCTGGAATTGCGTCATAAAATATGTCATTTTAACTCTTGTAGAGATAACATTCAGAACAAAATGATTTGTTGTATGGTGTTATACATCGCTTTAAATATTGTTTCAGTCATATCACGGCGACAGCCCACATATACACGTATGTTCTAAGTTTCGCCAGCACTAGACTAAGACTGAAGTTTCTTGTCAAGGACAATCCCACGAAAAGAACATTGCCTCTTGTGAGGCTCGAACCCTGGGTCCTGGGTTACGAGTCCTACACCTTACCACTGAGCTACGCAGGGTTCCGTACAAAATGATAAAAATTTTGAATTCTCAAGTTTGTTTTCTGCCATAAGAGTGGATATGTTCTGTGCAGTCTGATCTTATTCTTCACTGTCCGTATAATGGGCCAAGTCCAGGTTCAGCGCAATAAGGGTTCAAAAAAGGAAGTCGGAATGAATTTTTCAACCTATTAACTCGTAACACAATCGGCAACACATCGTTATAAAATGTGGATGGCCAAATGAATTAGGCTTTTGATACATTAATTAATAGACCTACACTACTGTTGTAAGGATGAAATAACTCATTACGGCCAAACTGTTTTTAAAGTTATTGGCGGGGAGAATGTCCAACCTTTCGTAACGACACCCACTTATATAATGCTGCAATTTCAAGGCTTTCTGACGGAATGTCGGACAGTGCAGATCAATGATCAGACTGCACTTTCAGTGCAGTCTGATCTTGATCTGCACTGTACGCAAAAGCACCCTCTTAACAAACTATGTGACAATATCATACGTAGTCGACACAAACAGATGAAACTCGCCACGAAATTATTAATTTACTGCAAATATTTACTCTGTTTACTGACCTAATTTTGTATCATAAGAAAATGTATTTGCATATAAATGAGAAAATGTGTAAGCAGATCTAATTAAGTGAGTATAAACAGTTACTGAGCCTATCTGGCCTCTGTTGTTTCTAGCCAATTACATGCTTTGCATCCAGGCCCCAATTGCCGTATTGCGTTGCTCGGAGCTACTAAACCAGGGGTTGTGAGCTCGACGCCTGAAACTGTCTATTGCACGTTTACCGGCGAGTTCTGATAGCACGATAGTAACGCCCAGGGTTTGTAAATCATAGAACGTGAACTCGAAATCCTGCTTGGGCTGAATTTCGTCCGATGAATCATGGAAGTCATTTAGATAGGGTTCATTTCTCTCGCCACTAAATTATAGGCTGGAGTTTTTTCATATGTGGGAAAGTACAACATTGCTTTGAAAGAGTGTCTTGCATAGTACTGAGTTTCGAAATTCTAGAAACGCCTTCAAACTTCATAGATGCAAAAGCAACCGAGTCAGAACCAAAAACACGCACTGCACGAAAATATATTTTGATATAAGCTGGTTCATCATTATCATCAACAACAACAACAACAACAACAATAATAGGAAACATGAATTTACATAAAGGACAACCATTTGAAACACAGAAAAAAGGAAAAATGCTTGTTACAAGGCACTGTTCCTTTTCAATAATCTAATTAACATCTTTCATTGAAATGTTCATTTCTATATTCTCATCTTCCAAGTTTTAAAACTTTGTTACGAAGATGGTTCAGAGTGAGAATACTGCAAACGAGACATAACACAAAGAAAGTCTGTGCCATTCCGGGCCATGTCACCTTGCTATATAGATTATGAAGAAGTTGATTATTTCTGGACTTGTTGAAAGAGCAGCTCTTCCGAATTTACTCATAGTCGACAGGAACCTTTCATGAAACCAAGAGTTCGTCCTTGAAAACAAATAAAACGCCAAGAACAGTAAATCAACTACTTATAAGGTCCTAAATAGGATAGAAAACATAGTTGGAAAAGGAGAAAATGGTGGTAAAAAGCATTTTCTCCTTTTCCCGCAATGTGTTCAGAAGGTTCCTTATCTGTCAGGGTTGTTAAAACTCGGGATTACTTGGGTAAGATTAAACGCTCTTTCAGACTGAACATAGTGCTCTCGTACCTGGGCTATTTCATCAATATGTCTGTCCGACCTTTTGATTTGTCAGTTTACTTCTTTCGCGTTGAACCTGATTTCTTGTACGGTGCCGGTCAGTCGATTATGTGTTGAACTCTTCCAGTACCAAAGAGAAAGAGAGAGAGAGAGGGGGGGAACGAGAGAGAGAGAGAGAGAGACAGACAGACAGACAGAGAGAGAGAGACAGACAAACAGACAGACAGACAGACAGAGTGAGTGAGTGAGTGAGTGAGTGAGTGTGAGTGAGTGGGTGTGTGTGAGTGTGTGTCTTAATGGTAATTTGGCACACCAAAAACTTAGGACCTTTTCTCAGTAGAAGAAAATTAAGAAAAGAAAGGGGGGGGGAGGGCAAAACAGCCTCCTTTCGCCGTCAAAAAACGTTAAGGGGCTTGACCCCTACTGCCTTTTTCCTACGCCTATGACTTTTGAAAACACTGTGGCAAAAATGCTAATTGCTCGTAGCAATTTCTTTTCATACAACATTTCTCCACATACATTTATGAACCCATAGGCTGCTAGGCACGACTCAATGACGTTTTTGCAGACAGTGTAGATAAGGCTGCATAAGACGGCGTTTAACACCACCATTGAATGCTTGCATAAGTTCAAAGGGGTAGACGGTGGGCGCTACATGGTCACGTGGGGTTCAGTTTAAGTAGTTTAATAATGTTTTAACAAAGTGAGATAGCTGGTGCCATGAGTAAAATACTGTTAACCCTTAGACTGCTAAGCGCGACTCACTTACCTTTTGCGGACAGTGTAGATCAAGATCAGACTGCACAGAACATGCAGTCTGATCTTTGATCTACACTGTCCGCAATTAAGGACATATTTCCCCACCAAAAATACCTTTGAAATAGCAATATTTGTGTTTTTTAATATCGGCTTAAAGTTTTCATATAATTTATTTAGCAGGATAAGGGTTAAAAAGGAAAACAGACAAAATGTTACATCAGCTAGAAAATTGACGCATAATTTCACAGATGCCTGTAATTAAACTTTATATCACTCAAATGTAAACTTAAGGATTATTCAGAGTACTTTACAAAACTATTTCTTTGTTTTAACGACTTTGAAAAAGACAGCTTATGAAAACATAGTGAGAAGGGAAAAATGCTAGAACCAAATATTTTCTCCCTTTTCAACTAGGTTTTCTGCGCTTCTAAAGAAAAATCCCAGCAATTAACCCTTTACCAAACAATCCCTGGATTTCACGACCCTGAGGAAGAAGCCTTTTGAAAACATTGTGGGAAAAGGAGAAAATGCTGGTAACCAACATTTTCTCCTTTTCCCACAATGTTTTCTACCCTTCTCAAAACAAACTTCAATATTTGAGTCACATTAATTTTGTCGTCTGCAAATGCTTTCAATTTGGACGAGTCTAAAATTTTGTCGCTTGGTAAAGAGTTAAGTCACATTTGATTTGTTGTCTGCAAAGCTTAAAATATGGAAGACTCAAAAAATTGTCGTTTGGTGACAAGTTTACTCTTTGAGAGCAAAAAAGTAAAATGGATAGATTGTGTCAAACAAAATCACCCAGACATTTCATTTTTTTTAATCACACGTTCTCTGCAGTTAGATACGAGCTTAAGCTGCTTCTAAAATAAAGAAAAATACCATTTTGAGAGGAGAGAATGTATGATTCTGACGCGCTCTATATTCCTGTTTAATGTACAAAGTTCATGTATAATTAGGTTAGACCTTTTTAAGAGTATCTTCGTTATCAATAAACGGGGCATATAATGTAAGATTGTGTTGAACGCTAGGACCCGAATAGACGAGGCTAGCTCTGTGCTGTTGGTACTCATTAGTACCGTCATGCCTGGAACCATTCGGCAAATCTCTGATGATCCGTGGTTTAAGGTAGATGTGGTTACGGAAACGCTCGACTTCATGGCGTGTGGCCTCGACCATTATGAATATGACAGTTAGCTTTTATTTTTCTTTATCAACATGTGTTTTTCATTACGAAAGCTCAAGCTTTCACAGGGGGTAAAATCGAGGATTGTAATGGTAAGATAAAAGATGCTACATTATGCCTGAGAGACGACACAGATGTTCAAAGGTCTTTTATACGTAAAAAGTTTGTTTAGATATATAGAGGAAAAGCTGAGTTGGCTAGATTTTTTTTCTTATATACTGGAGAATCTAAACATTTGAAACAAGTTTAGAATCAGGCTTTCTTTTTGTATAAACCAACACACTGCACTTTCAACCTTCTTTTTGCTGGAAAATAACCTCATCTTATCGTACAGTCTAGATCCAAGATCAGACTGACCTTCTGTGTAGTCTTATCTTAATCTAAACTGTCCGTTATCCTCAAAAGCACACTGAATCGAGCTTAGCAGCCTTTGACTTAACTTACACAGCTGTTTTAGGATTTCAAATTACATTTTCAATGCAGACAATATTTGCACGCCTAGCTTTGAATCAAGTAGAAAAGGGTTTAGAACCAATATCAGACTGCAGTCTCCAAGATCTGGCTTAACCCTGATTCTGTTAAATAAGTAAAATAAAACTTTCAAGCCGATAGTAAATCCCAAGATTTTGCCGTATCAATGATATTTTGGGGGGAAAGATCTCTCGATATCGGACAGTGCAGATTAAAGATCAGACTGCACGTTCTGTGCAGTCTGATCTTGATCTACACTGTCCGCAAAAGGTCTTTCAGTCGCGCTTACCAGCGGAAAGGTTAAAACTTGCTCTGGAAATAACAGCAAAAAAAACTTCCAATGTCTTTCACTATGCACAGTTAGCTTTCCAGCAGAAATATATATCGTTGGAGTCAATTTATTCGCTGAGCTCAGTAATTATTAAATGTTTCCTAACACTGTGTGATATCTTTAAGTACATGTACTTCGATAGCTTGAAATATACTCCACTGAAACTCAGCAAAATTTTGGTCTTGAAAGCTCGACAAAACAGGCGGTTATAGAAATTAAAGATCAGACTGCACGTTCTATGCAGTCTGATCTTGATCTTTGCTCTCCGCAAAAGCCCCTATTTCTTCGCTAAAAGGGTTAAAATACTTTGCTCTCATCAAACTATCTTACAATGTTTCAACTCTTTACCTAACGACAAATTTTTAGACCTGTCCAAATTGAAAGCATTTGCAGACGACATATCAATAATGGCTCAAATAATGGGATTTGCCCTCGAAAGGGTAGAAAACATTGTGAAAAAAGGAGTAAATGCTGGTTACCAGCATTTTCTCCCTTTCTCACAACCTTTATCAAAGCATGCACAAAACGTGCAGGCTCATCTTTGATATACACTGTCCGGTCTGTTGCTCAAAGACATTCTGACAACTAAAACCTTGAAACTGCACTTATTTGTGTTTTATTTCTAGACTGAACATATCCATTGGGTTTATTCAGCACTCTGCGGGTTAAACGACATGCATGATAAGAGCCGCACCTCTATGTTCGGTATGCTTGTATGAATCATTAGCTTCCGGGATGAGTGAGACAACTTGTGTTGAATTGTATTTTAAACCACTTAGTCATGTCGTGGCGACAACGTACTTATCCATGTCTCTTTCACTGCTTGCACTGCTACTAGGTTTGGGCACTGCAGTGCCTTGCCAATATAAACGACGTCGGCAATAGAGAAGGTATAGAACCATACGGACTTTGTAAGGGCTTTGAACCTAGTATAGGTTAAAGAAACTCCAGGAACGAATGGATAAGGGCACTGGCTGCCGTGACATAAGTTTATAAATGTATCGATTCCTTCTAGATGAAGTTTTGAAGGCTACTATCCGCAGAGCCACAGCTGAAACATTACGTCTGTTGTGGCATGCTGAAGCACAGAATCCGACCTGCCAGGGCTAAAAATACTCAATCCGTTGTGCTTTAAATGAAATATGACCTGCAACACGCGAAAAGGGACATTCGGACATTTGCGTAAATGGTCGTCTCGGATCAGCCTGCTCACTCCGCGCAGGCTGATCCGAAACGACACTTTCCGATCGTGTGTGATTTTCTGTTTCACGCAAGTCTACTGTGAGACAAAATCTAATGTTGACGTAAAGTGCCGTCTCGGATTAGCCTGCGAGGACTGCGCAGGCTGATCCGAGACGACACTTTACGCAAATGTCTGAAAGCCCCTTTTCGCATGTTGAAGACCATATATACAGTCCTTGTGCTAGAATTGAAGGATATATTCCGTTGTAGTGAAGCTAAAATACTAAGACAGTCGCGGCATATACGTCCAGAGAACTGAATCTGTTGTAGTGTCTAAATACTCAATCCACGGCACAGCTAATATATGAAGTATGTTGTGGCATAGCATACTGGGGCCGTTCTCGCGTAGCTGTGATACCAAGATCATGACTTAACTGAACATTTTAGGTTCACTCTGGCATATCTGAAAAAGGAAGTCTGCTGAGATACAAGTATAAAGTCTGACGTATCAAATCCGAAATATTGTGTCCGTAGTGGCAAACGCATATGGATACTAAGTCCGTGATGGCAAAAATGATATACTGTCATGGCAAAACTCAAAATACTTGGCCCCTGGTTCCTTGCTCGGCATAGCTCAAACACTACATCCCTCGTAGCACAAATATTTTACTTGCTCTCTCGATACATGGTTTAAAGACATAGTTCCTCGTGCAGTAGCTGAGCTACTTGGCCTCTCGTGACATGGCTACAATACTTGGTCCATTTTGGTATTGCTGAAGTACATGGTCCCTCATGGCATAGCTCGCGTGCATGGTCCCTTGTGGTATTACTGTAACACCTGAAATCTCTTATTCGTAGCATAGCTGAAATACTTTGTTCTTCATGGAATTACTTATATAACTCATTCCATCTGGTATAGCTGCACTACTAAGACCCTCTTGGCATAGCTAGAATACTTGGTCTTACGTCGGATAGTAGGTGAAATACCAGGTTCTTCGTGGTATAGTTGAATTCTTTGTCTATGGTGGCAAAGCTTAAATACACATGGTATAGTTGAACTGCTAAGGTCCTGCGGGCAAAACTTAAATACTTGGTGCCTTGGTGGTATGGCTGAAATACATGTGTTGAAATACATGTACTATGTCCCTTATAATATACCTGAAACACCTGGCCCCTCGTAGGACAGCTGACATACTCGTTCAGGACTTCGTTGTATAGACAGAAGACTTGGTCCACTGTGGAATTTCTGACATACCCGATCCCACGTGGCATAGCTGAACCACTAAAGTCCCTCGCTACATAGCTGAAATGTTTGGCCCTTCTTTGCAAAGCTAAAGCGAAAAGTTTCCGAGTGTTAATTGTAAAATACTTGGTACCTCGAGCTTAGATGGGATACTTATTTTCTCGTGATATGACTGAAGCACTAACTTCTTAGATGCAAAGCTGAAATACTTGGTCCCTCGTGGAATGGCTAAGATACTAAGACCCTTGTGGATAAGCTGAACTTCTAAATCCCTTGAGGCATAGGTGAAACACTTGGTCCCTCGTAACATAGCTGAAGTACTTGGTCCCTCGTGCTATAGTTAAAATATTTGGTCCCTCGTAATTAATTCATAATACTTTGTAGCATAGCGAAAATATTTGGTCTCCCATTGTAAAGCTAATACATGGTCACTCGAGGACTACAGAGCCCATTATGCAAAAACTCAAATAAATGGTTCGCTGTGACATAACTGAAGTCTAAGTTTGCCACAGCCTGAGTTGAACTACTAAGTTCCTTGTGGCATAACTAAAATAGTCCGTTCCACGAAGTATGGTTAAGGTACTTGGTATCTCGTGGCATCGCCAAAATGCTAAAGTGCTTCATGGCATAGGTGAAACACTTTCAAGATCTCTCGTGGTGTAGCTGAAATAGTTGATCCCTCGTGGTATAGTTAAATAATTGGTCCCCTGCGGCATTAATGAAATACTTGGTCACTTGAAATGCTAAAATACTACTCCCATCATAAATTAAAACAAATACATGGTTTGCTGGGACACAGTTGAATTCTTAGTCCTCCACGGCCTAACTAAAGTGTTAATTTAGCTGAATTCTCCGATCGCCGCTTTCAATTAACCCAAGTGTTTATGCGTACTATGCAGCAATGTTAAAATTTTAACATTCGCATTTTATTTAGTTTTTTGTTTTTAGAAAAGCGTGGATAAAAAGCAGGAGGCACAGATCGCACTTTTAAATGTGATGTTGATCCACTGTTTGAAAACCATATTGTGAGTTATAACAATTTTGCTATAAATATCCATTTCACCAAGAAGGGTCAGCATTATCTAGTACATGTACAAATGACCATCGATTTTCCACTTCGGACAATGACCCTGCCGGGCCCAATGCACCTCTCTGCCATGGTACTCAAACCGATCGATAGGTTGGTACTGTATCTGATCCATTGAAATACAATGTTGACGCTATAATATGTGGAGTTAAGCTCCTCACCATAGAAAATACCGGTATGCGACTTTTCACGACCCTGATTTTGAAAATATGGTGGAGATAAAGGTGTAGTTGCTTCTAATAAATAATTACTCCTTTGCTCTCTATGTTTTCCAAACAATCAAGTATAATTTGATCTTTAAAAATCTATCGTGATTGTCGGGTTCAGCAATTTTCAAGACATCACAAAATAATGAAAAAAAAAATCAAAACGAGCAACTTCTACAATTGTAGATGTTGACAATTTTGACGTAGATTTATCTTCCTTGCCACTACAACCATTTTACTTTCGACAGACGAGTCCATTTGTCGGGAAAATCTATAAAACTTTCAAAGAGTTACTATGGTGGCACCTTTGTGAAACCTGTTACGTTCGTGGGAAAAAAATCAGAAAAGCTTATATCGGAACACCGTAAAAAGGAATTTTTAAAATCATAATGATAGGAAAAAAGATAACATTTTTAGAATAACGCTAAATCCGTCTAGATCCTTTTACCGAAATACTCTCAATAATTATCTAATAAGTGGTGGCAGTTCTTCGCCACCATAGGCTACAAATTTATTTGCCTTTGTCGTCTGGTAAAGAGTTCAAAATGGACATTTTCACTCATTTAGCCCTCACACTTCTAAGTGCAACCCACTGACCGTTTGCGGATATTGTAGATGACGATCAGACTACACAGAAAGTGCAGTCTGATCTTGTATCTACACTGTCTAGTACTGTGCGTATTTTTCCGGCTACAAGTACTTTTTTTCATAACGTGCCTTGGATGGGGGGGGGGGGGAAACCGCACAGAGTATGATGAGAACATGCGCTAAGTGTTTGTTCTGGGTCTGCAGTGTTTTGGCTTGCCTTTTCTTCTTAAAGCCGGGCTCGGTTGCACAGTCGGTAGCATACGGGGCTTGAAGAATACTGTTCGAAGTATTGGGAAAAAAAATTAGGAAGCATGGATGGGTCCACTGGCTGCCGCTATAATACCGAAATATTGTTGAAAATGGCGTTAAACAACCAAACAACCAACAAACTTTTCCTAGAAGCTAGGCATAATATTGGTGAACACAGTTCATGTCTCAACAGGGAGGGTTCACTGACTCTTGCAGTTAGAATACAGCAAAATACTACAAGGGCGACGTTCTCGATACGCCAGTACACTGTATTGGTGACTCCGTGAGTGAGTTGAACGACCCCGCGTGACCCAAGATCACCCGCAAATAGGAGCGTGACCCACAAAATGTAAAATGCTTAGGCTTCGATTTTATTTCAATGAACCCGTAGTCGTCATTCTGGGCCACTGAATGGTGTCCAACATAGCCCACTCTCATAGGCTTAAGTCTTTACTACACACTCCGAATTTTAACAACCCAGACCGAGAAGGCTTTTGAAAACATTGCGGGAGAAGAAGAAAATGCTGGGAACCAGCATTTTCTCCTCTTCCCGCAACGTTTTCTAACCGTCCAAAAACAATTTTCAACTTTTGAGTCACACTTATTCTGTCGTCTGCAAATGCTTGATATGTGTAAAATTTTGTCGTCTGGTAACACGTTTAGTATTTACCAGACGAAACATTTTAGACCTGTCCAAATGGAAAGCATTTGCTGACTGAAAATCAAACGTGGCTAAAGCTATAGAATTTGTCTTTGATAGAGCAGCAACATTGTGGGAAAGGGAGAAAATGCGGGTATTTCAAAAGCTGTCTGTAAGGGACACAAACCATTTACCAAACAACAACATTGTTGACTTGTCCAAATTGAAAGCATTTGCAGACGAAAAACTAAATGTTACTCTAAACTCGAAGTGTGTCTTTCAAATGGTAGAACACACTGTGGTAAACGGAGAAAATACTGGTTACCAGTTTTTTCTCCCTTTTCAACAATGTTTTCAAATACTTCCTTTTCCAGTGTCTGTAAAACACGATTGTTTGGTAAAGGTTAAAAAAAACCTCGTGGTCGAAATGGGCTAACCCACTGAAAATACGTAATTTCAACCAACGGGGCAAAAAAAGTCTCCAGCCCAAATTTTGTTATTTGGCTGTATTATCGAAACCACGAAACTCGGAAAATGTAGATACAATATCAAATAGCTGTGTGATCCTATCCTACACTGTCCTAAAGAGCACTCAGTGTTGGCACTAGAAACAGTCTCCTTTCTTGTTCTCTATTTCTGCAGTTCTAGCCCCTCTACCAAATAATCTCAAGTATTAACGACCCGCAGAGCAAACCTTTTTGAAATCATTGTGGGAAAAGGAGAAATTGCTGCTAACCAGCATTTATTCCTTTTCTCACAATGTTTTGTACCCTTTCGAGGACAATTTAATTATTTTAGCCACATTTATTCTGGCGTTTGCAGCCGTTTTAAACTTGGACGAGTCTGGAGCTTTGCCAGTTAAGTAATCATTGCGGATTTGGGAAGGGTTAAAATTGAACGTGTACCATAAATGTATATTGTGCGGTCTATGTAGATATTGTATGTGCGTAACACAGCTGATCACCTATGTTTTCTGTGCTCTGATTGGTTTATGTAAAACAGGAAGTTTGACACATTTGTCACGAAGGAAGGTTAAATTTTACTCATCTGTCTCATCACAGTGCTCTGATCTATAGCCAAGCATAGGAAGGGAGATAACTGTCTTGGGGGTTCGAGTTAACTTTTTCGTTGCTGCTTTTCAAGTTTTGCTGACATCTTAGTTAAGGTAGATTTATACTGCAACTGGAGATTTGGATCATAGTTTAGAAACAGGTAGCGGACGGTGAGGATTCAAGACCAGACTGTACGTTCATTGGGAAAGGGAGCCATTGCATGTTAAAAGCAGTTACTTGTGTTCCCATGAATTCAGTAATCGTAAAGGCGTTAAGAGCTCTATACCGCTCCATTCCGAGTTTTAACGGCCCACAGAGAGTTGGTTTTTGACAAAATTGTGGAAAAAGGACGAGATTCTAGTAATCAGCATTTTCTTCTTTTCCCACAGTGTTTTCTAGATAGCCGTAATATGATAACTTCACCTATTTCAGTGAGCCAAATGTAAGTTGTCGTAACCAGTAAAGATCGTGGCCTTTCCAGCCATAGGTATACCTCTTAAAAGCAAGACACTTTACCCAAGCCTTTTACTGGTGAAACCCAGGATACATAAATATGCAAGCTGTTGCCGTGATATGACTGATTAATGTTGAAAGCATCAGAAAAAAAACCGCTAAGACAGAAATATTAGCTTTTTTAATGATAAGAAAAGAGCAAGCGTTTTAAACCAAAATGTATTGCCTAAGATCTACATTCCTTTTTTTCCTTTTAGGTTCTCGCCGTTATTTCTCACTTCTTCAATTTCCATCAACTCTGAGGCACAAACTTTTCCTCCTAACAGACCATAGTTACATAAAATATTAAAATTGGCAGTCAGAACAAGAAATATCTTTAAATAAAAAAGATGGACGGCATAAATCTGCCAGCAAATAGACCAGTAGGAGCTCTTAGAATGACTGTGTCCACATTTTTCACCTAGTACAAATTTCTATTTATTCATTTGAAAATACCAGTACTTGTAAGTAGGTCAAAAGCCGGCACGTTAAGCTACGCCGAAAAAAAAAAAGGGGGAATTTCACAGGATTTCAGGAATTGTGATATAAATTCCATGAATTCTATTATTAGAAAATCTGAACGGATACAAATAGACATTACTTCACTAGGACTTAAAACCTCATGTACATTTTCGACTAGCAGCTGATCAATTGTGGAAAACAATGTGGCAAAGGAGAAATTGCATATGGTGAGAGGAATCTCTTTTTAAGTCACAATGTGTTTCAGTGTATTCTTGGGACAAACTTTTAATTCACGTTGATTGTCCATAAATTAACCCATTACCACACAATCCCAACTTTTGACGACCCTGAGAAAGAAGCCTTTAGAAAACATTGTGGGAAAAGGAGAAAATGCTGGTAACCAGCATTTTCTCCTTTTCTCACAATGTTTTCTACCCTTCACAAAACAAGTTTCAAATTTTCAGTGACTTTTAATTTTTCGTCTGCAAATGCTTTCGATTTGGACAAACCTAAAATTTTGTCGTTTGGTAATGAGTTAATTTACAAGGACATTTTAAAGTCGTCTAGATCTACTGCAAATTTGGTTGAGAGAGAGAGCAAAGGGTTAACCCTTCACCATACAGTTCCGTGTTTTAAAGACCCAAAAACATTGTGGAAAATGGAGAAAATGTTGATGACCAGCATATTTTCCATTTCTTACAATGATTCCCACGCTATCAGAAAACTTCTGCTGACTAATTTGTATCAGTTTCAAAATTGTTATATGCTCTCAATTTAGAACAGAGTAATTTTTTCTTTTTTTTGGGGGGGGGGGGCAAGGATTGATAATACTTAGCTTTTCCGAAAAGACAAGGTCACATTTCTACTCCATTCCAAATTATACCATGTCCATTGTTTTATACTAGCAAATAATGACAACCACTTTATTATTCTATCGACAATTTTCTAAACTGCAAAATAAATCTGGGCCAGTGAAAACAATCCAGCTGATAGTTAAGTCAAACCATTGTGATTCTAAAGTTGTTTTCCCCGGCAAGATCTAACTATATCAGATAGTGTAGATTATTGATCACACAGTACGTCCTTTGTAATCTGATCTCTATCTACACAACGGCTTAAACAGCTTGGGTCGCCCTTGGCAACCTGTTGGTTCAGGAATTCACAAGGTATATTCTGAGGAAAACATGACCCAGGATCTTATTGAAATTAATTATTTGCCTTATAAGGAAGTTTGTTATAAAGTGAGGAAGCAATAGGAAATACATGTACACTTCTACAAATGTTGTTTTTACCCTTAGGCTGGTTTACCCTTAGGCTGCTAGGCGTGACTCAAGGACCTTTTGCGGACAGTGTAGATTAAGATCAGACTGTACAAAGAGCAGTCTAATCTTGGATCTACACTGTCCCATAAGAAGATAAGCCCCCCCCCTGCAAAAACTTTGAAATTGCAAAACATGTTTGTTTTTTTTTTGGGGGGGGGGACTTGAAAGTTTTATTTAACTTATTTAGCAGGTTAAGGGTTAATGGATAAATAACAGCCCTGGCATATTGTTGTAGTCTTAAAAGTGTGTAGAGAAAAAGTGGCCAATTTAAATTCAGATGTTGTGAAAGTGAAAAAATTTGTTCATGCAAATGATTTCTTGCGGGAGAAATTTCAAAATAGGTTAAACAATGTTCAATAATGTACGTTTAACTCGTCATACAATCGAGAATGTTTTGTCTTGCAGCAGTTCTCACTGTGCGCATGGGCAGTCAATTCTGCTGCAAAACTATTTCTAATGATACTTCTGTTTAACTCAGTATCTTCAATCATTAAATATCTTGGAGTTATTGCCTACTTCACTAATTATTACTCAAACTACACCAGCGCATTTGAATTTAAATCCAGGCAGAAACTGCGGCTTAGCTCAATGACAACAAAAGACCAAATTTTCTTCACACAAAATACTTCTTTAATTTCATAGTAAAATTAGCGATAACCTACATAGAAACAAACATGTTGTCATGCAATCGGTATCATCTTAAATTATGTTAGTGACTGGGGAAGAAAGTTGTATCAGTACTGGTGTGGGAAAGCCAGGAAACACATGCGTAGGTGCACTGACCGCCATGATATGACTTTAACTGTTAAAACGGCGCTAAACACCCAATACAAACAAACAAGCAAGTTATATCTTTCTCCATAATTTTTTCACAGACTAACAAAATACTCCTTCGCATAGAAGGAAATTTAACTGTATAAAGACTTCTAGATGTGACTGTTACGTTTACCTCCCTTGGAAGCAAATATACATCAACTAACGCAAATCTTTCTTTTGGTATTGGAGTTTAACCCTATTTTACCGGCTTAGGTCATATAATGGCGGTCAGTGATGCACCCATGTGTTTCCTGGCTTTCTAACACCAGTACTGACTAAACTTTTTTTTCAAAGCCAATAACTACTTTTCTTACATGCATCAGAGGTGAGAGGCGAAAAAAATGCCAGAAAGAAAGTTCGCCGCAACTGGGTATGGAACCCGAAACCTCAAGGTCACGAGCCAGATACGCTAACAGCTGAGCTACCCGGCCGGGCTAACGCAGATCTGACAGTATGCACTGAGTGGTTTGATCTTGAATTACACTATATGTAAAGTACATCTTCTTAAACTGTATGATTCACATTCAGGTACTGTATCAAGTACAGACAGCAATCACCCACCATTCTGAATTCAGGCTGTGTTCTTAATTCAAAAACAAGCTCCTATATTAGATCAGATAGATTAATCAAAGAATTTAGAATATTATTTAGAATCTTGGATAAACAATTTATCACATAACCTCCCTTGTTATCAGTGTAATATACCCATTACGAATTTTCTTATCTTATACACGTTTGATATCATATTTGTATGACGTCATTTTTGACGTCATTTTGTACGTATTTCATAGACGTGAATGGGTTTTATGGATATTACCGAGAGTGCATCTATAGACGGTTTTGCATCCTCTGATCAATAGTTTGTGAAATATTGTTATGTGATAAAAAGAATCTGACACTCGTTGGCGTCTGAGATTAAATTTGATTAAACTCGCCAAGAAAAAAATGTTATTAAGCTCGACAAAGGCTCACTTTATAACATTTTTTCTGGACTCGTTTAACAAAATTTTATCTCAAACATCAACTCATGTCAGATCCTATATGTATCATACAGTCACAGAATCTGTATCCAAATATCATAATTGAATTATGACACCTGAATTCAGGTGGCATGATGAGATTTCTAAGGAGCTAAAGCAAAATGTTTCAATTAAAAGAAGAGAAATAAATTACTTACTGGTATTTAAAATTGAAAATACATGTATATGATTATTGCTTCATTCTTTATCACCTGACAGAATTTTATGGAAGTTCATATTGCAGGCTAAAATGATGAAAGTTGTTTTTGGAAGGGTAGAGGAAAACATTGTGTGAAAATGAATAAATGTTGGTTTCAAGCATTTTCCACTTTCTCTAGAGTATTTTCAGAAGACATCTTACTTGTGTCGCAAAAGAAGAACATGAAATGTTTCAGTGATGGGTCAATATGGACTCTTGTGTATCAATGCAACAAAATGTCCAAATTGACAGTATAAGCAGATAACAATACAGATGTGGCTTAAATGAATGGATGCCCCATTGAAAGGGCAGAAAACATTGTGGAAAAAGAGAAAATGCTGGTTACCAGCATTTTCTCTTTTTCCCACAATGTTTTCAACTGCCCTCTTTCTCCGGATCTTGTAAAACTAAGGATTGTGTGGTAAAGAGTTTGTTAGTTAATGTGGTAACCGATAGAGAGGAAAAGACTGACATCTCGCAGAAAACTGTTTTTATTTTTCAGTAGACCCCTTATGAAAACATAGAGACATAACAAGAAATTGCTCATTACAAGCTATCTCTCCTTTTGTCGAAATGTTTAAAAAGTATAAATACATCAAACCTCATTTCATTTTATTATCCCTACACATGTTTTAAAAGGAATATATTCAAGTTAGTAGCTGCAGGTAGTAGATATCTTATTGCTATAAAACAATCATTTCCACACTTGCACAGTTCCATCCCACCCACAAACAGCAAAAGTTGATGATAAAACAGGGTGGCAAGAGAGGTCCATCACAACGTCCATATTTGTTGAGATAGTTTTAAATTTCTTTCCAGTCTGGTAGTTGTAACAGTGAATTGTCCCATCAGAGCTTCCACTATACACGCTGGAGCCATCTGGTGTGATGTCAAAACCAATACTGTACCCCAACATCTAAAACAGACACAAAATATCTCTTACACAGGCATCTGGGGAAAAAAATCTGCTTGAGACACCTTGAAAACATGGTGACAAATGGAGAAAATATCAGTTATGGAAAAAAGGAGCTCAACACTAGTATTGTATAATAGCTTTTTTTTTTCAAACCCGTAAAACACTGATTTAATTACAGAACCTTTTCCTTTAAGAAAAACAGGAGAAGTATTGAATTTTCAGTGTTTTTTTTCTCCAGAATATGTATAACTAGAGGCGCTTGAGCGCCTGTATCGCTCCACAGGCCTGATATTTCTATAATGGCGAAAGGAAGTTTTTAACAATTATCATTCAATCCTGCATTTTAGCTCACTGAAGAAACAATTTGGTAGACAACCACCATAGGAACTTACCTGCAAAACAACAATGAAATCCAATGAATAGTTTTAGAGAAGAATTTTTTCAAAGATTTTACTTTATACCATAAAAGGAAAATGAGTCTCCCATAAAAGCCATGTTTTTTGACAGATCTTTTTTTTTTAAGGAATTCTGTAAACCTGTATCTAAGGAACATTCCTGCAAAATAATAATGCTATCCAAATAGCGGTTTGGGAGGAGAAGATTTTTAAAGGTTTTTTACTTTGGTTGCCATGGCAACCAGAATTCTTCATGGAACACAATTATTTGAAGGAATTTGAAAGAGGACCACCAAAGGAACATTCCTGTGAAATTTGGTAAAAATCCAGTCAATAGTTTCTGAGGAGAAGTTTTTTAAAGAAAAAGTTTACGGACGCACGCACGGACGAACGGACGAACGAACGGACGCAGGCACGCATGCACGGACGCACGACGGACACAACGCCATGACAATAGCTCGCTGGCCTTCGGCCAGTGGAGCTAACAACAATGAAATCCAATGAATAGTTTTAGAAAAGAAATTTTTCAAAGATTTTACTTTATACCATAAAAGGAAAATGAGTCTCCCATAAAAGCCATGTTTTTTGACAGATCTTTTTTTTTTTAAGGAATTCTGTAAACCTGTATCTAAGGAACATTCCTGCAAAATAATAATGCTATCCAAATAGCGGTTTGGGAGGAGAAGATTTTTAAAGGTTTTTTACTTTGGTTGCCATGGCAACCAGAATTCTTCATGGAACACAATTATTTGAAGGAATTTGAAAGAGGACCACCAAAGGAACATTCCTGTGAAATTTGGTAAAAATCCAGTCAATAGTTTCTGAGGAGAAGTTTTTTAAAGAAAAAGTTTACGGACGCACGGACGGCGGACACAACGCCATGACAATAGCTCTCTGGCCTTCGGCCAGTGGAGCTAAAAATAGAAAATATTTAGATCCTATATCAAATTTGCACATTCTGCGCAGTTTCATCTTGATCTACGCTGTTTTCAAATCAACATGGTTGTGCCTTGCCCATTAAGGCTTAAAGTAGCTTATGTATAGCTTTCCATATTATAAAACTGGTATAAACTGCCCTTTTTTATAGGTTAAATATCCATTTCTGGGCTTGTTTTTTTTTTTCCATATTCATACTTAGGAAAAAAAAAAGGTGCTTATCATAAAATGCCCTTGTAACAAAATTTGACAACGGCTTGGCAGATGGCAAAAAATTCTGATGTTTTTGTAGATATATGAAAAAAAAATTACACTATCTTCACAATTACTGGTACATATACTTCTGTAACTCTTTACATAACGATAAAATTTATGACTTTTCAAAAGTAAAAACCTGAAAATAAGATATGGCTGAAGTAATGGGACTTGTTTTTGAACGGGTAGAAAACATTGTGAGAAATGGAGAAAATACCGGTTACCTGCATTTTCTCCTTTTTTCCACAATCTTTTCAAAAGCTTTTCTCTTTCGGGTTGTAAAAAACTATGGGATGTGTGGTACAGGGGTAAAGATGCTGACTAAATATTCTTAAAACTTTGGTCTGTCTCTAAATTCTACAACTAGCTTTGTGATTGGCTGAGACGGGGTTGTTTAGAACTCATGTAAGCAGAGTTGTTTCAGCTTAAAAGGGTTTGAAGAAAATTACAAATGGATACTTAGAGAGTTTAAATGAAGAAGAAGGATTATGAGTGTGTAATCTTAAGGATAGGGCACCCTAATGGGATTCATGTAACATTGCCTTTCATCGCCAAAATCATACGGATTCAGCTAAGACTCGGGTAATCCGTAATCGATGCTGGGAACTGGCGTCTATCGGCCAATCGATTGCGCATTATTGATTGGCTGGGCGATCCCTATCTACTCATAATTTTTAACCCTTTACCATACAATCCCAAGTTCTAACAACC
Source organism: Hippopus hippopus (assembly GCA_946811185.2). NCBI lineage: Eukaryota > Metazoa > Mollusca > Bivalvia > Cardiida > Cardiidae > Hippopus > Hippopus hippopus. The sequence goes on from OX328097.1 coordinate 37,321,816, forward strand.
CTGAAGAATAAAGCTTTTGAAAACACAGTGGGAAAAGGAGACAGTCGGTAACCAGCATTTTCTCCTTTTCCCACAATGTTTTCTACCTTTTCAAAGGCAAATCTTATAACCTTAGCCACACCTAATATGTTTTCTGCAAATGCTTTGGTCTTGGACAAGTTCAAAATTCTGCCATTTGGTAAAAAGTTAATTGAAAAATGAAGACCGTGAATAATATCTATCAAGACATCTTGGATCTAGACTGATTGTTTAAAAAGACACCAGATTAGACAAATCTACAGAAGTACCTTATGTCCTTCAAATCTTTTGTGCTTGAATATCTTGTAAGGCCTCTCCAAACTGAATATTGCAACATAATTCCCATAAGACTGTGCTAAAAGTGTGTTATCTTTTGGATGAATTTTTAGCCGAGTTAATGTATATCTTTCCTGAAATAATACAACATCCTGAAGTGGGTAGAGCCAGAGAAGAGTGCCAGTCGTTTATTTTAGAAGTCCTGAGACCTTTGGAACAGCAAGTGCTGGCTCAGTGCTTCTAAAACTTTTTTCAAATTGTACTCAGTTTAGCATGCTCTGTGAAAAGGGGGCTTAATGCATCTGCGAAAAGTATTGACTCGGGCCAGCCAGGCTGACCTGGGCCGAAACTTTTCACTATGAGTCAATTTTCTATATGTCAAAGGACCACTCTTCTTCCAGATTCAGTCATTCATTAGACTAAATGGATTTTATGGATCCCTATTTATGTGATGACTTTCTTGGTATAATGGATCACGGAGACGTATTTAGCCCCCTTTTGCCAGAGCATTGGTCATATATAAGTAAATGAGCAACACTCTGGCAAAAGGGGGTTTAATGCATGTGTGATGCATTATACCAAGCAGGTTATCATATAATTATGGATCCATAAAATCAGTTTGTCTAACAACAGACTGAATCATGAGCTAGACTGGCCCTTTTGCATGCAGAACAGTTCAGTACAAACTCAGCTGAGCTTGAACTCAAGGTTAATATGTTTGTATGGTTTTAACAAAATTTCAACATTATTTCATTTATATTGTGGTGGCCAGTGCATCAATCTATGCTATCCTGGAGTTTCTTTTACCAGTATGTACTTCACACAATATTCTTTCAAAGCCATGGACAGCTTTCCTACAAAACCATTGTCAAGAAAATGATCATCAGGGAATGATAAATGAATCCTGTTGCAATGACTATCATCCATCCAAGGAAAACATGGGTTTAGCTGGGTTTTGAACCAGCTGCCTGCAGACTGAAGTCCTGTATGCTTACGGATGTGATACTAGGCTTGGCTGACTTTAACTCCTTACTATACAACAAAATATTAAGACAGATCCAAATTGGAAGCATTTTAAAAGGACATAGTATTTAATGCTGGTTACTAGCATTTTCTCCTTTTCCCACAATGTTTTCAAAAGCTTTCTTTCTCAGGGTTGTTAGAACTCAGGACTGTGTGGTAACGGGTTGAGTAAAGAGTCAAAATATTATTCTGGTGCTGCCTTCACAAAACATTCAAAATTGAATTCTAATCCTCAAGAATTATCTGAAATGTAATGTAGTACAAAATAACAAAGAAAACAACAATTTCAAAAAAAGTTCTGTTTTAAATGTAGAATTGGAATGCAATTTAGACTGGTTGGTCAATGCAGACCCTGGGCTCTTATTTCTATTTCTTTTACAGACAATATTTTTCCAGACTTGTCAAATTTAAAAGCACTTGTAAGTGCCAAAATAAATTCATCTGATATCATGGGATTTCTCTTTGAAAGAATATAAAACATTGTGGGAAAAGTAGAAAATGCTGATTACCAGTATGTTCTCCTATTCAAACAATTTTTTGCCAAAGCCTTCTCCTCATGATTGTTAAAACCTTGGATTGTGTTGTAACAGGCTTTATAAGAGACACCGAAAGAAAAAAAAACCGGACTTTCTATGGGATAATGGACTATAATGGACTTATGAAGAGCAAATGAGAATGTACGATACTGAACATTTCTACCTGATAGATTTGATTGGACAAAGGTGCCCCAGTCCTAAAATCCCAAGCAATTAAATTTCTGTCTGAGGAATCTCTGCTGACCAAATCTGAACAGGAAAACAGAGTGTTCTGGTCTTGGCTGAGAATTAGATCTTGTATCTGAAATGTACAGATGTCTGTTACCATTTACAAAACAATCCAATGTTTTTACCACACTAATTGACCCTGGCTTTCTAAAATATAGTTGGAAAAGGAGCACTTTTCTCCTTCATCCACATATGATTCTACTCCATCAGAGTAAATCTCATCATTTGTGCCACATCTAATTTTGATACCTTAGTATGTAAGGCTGTAAGTGTTAATTACATCCATATATGGCTTGCAACACGCGAAAAGGGGCATTCGGACATTTGCGTACAGTGTCGTCTCGGATCAGCCTGCGCAGTCCGCGCAGGCTAATCCTAGACGGCACTTAACAACTACATTAGATTTTGTGCTACAGTAGACTTGCGCAAAACAGAAAATTACATAAAAACGGAAAGTGCTGTCTCGGATTAGCCTGCGCAGACTGCGCAGGCTGATCCGAGACGGCACTTTACGCAAATGTCCGAATCCCCTTTTTCGCATGTTGCAGGCCATATAATGCATACATATTTGGAAATTACATTTCAAGCTCTACCAATCTGTAGTTTTTTAACTCTTTACCAAACAACAAAAATTTAGATTTATCCAAGTTGGAAGCATTTGCAGACCACAAAACAAACGTACTCAAAAATTTATTTTTTTTTATGGAAGTGTAGAAAACATAGTGGGAAAAGGAGAAAATGCTGGTCACCAGCATTTTCTCCTTTTTCCACAATGTTTTCAAAAGGCTTCTTTCTCAGGGTCTTTAAAAGTCTGGATTGTGTGGTAAAGGGTTAATCAAAATCACTCTGTTGTGTTGACCAAAACAGGCACTGAAAGTGTCCTAAGTAAAGGCTATTGTGGTACTATGAAATGTTTTTTTTTTTTTCAGTTTTCTCCAAACAGTACTTTCTCACTCACAACCTTGTTATTCCTAGGCATTGTTTTGTTCACTGAAAAAAATATTTAACTCTCTACCACACGAGTAAAATATGGACTTGTCCATATTAAAAGCATTTGCAGACGACAAGTGAAATGTGATCCAACTGAGGAAGTATGTCTTTCATGGGTAGAAAACATTGTGGGAAAAGGAGAAAATGCTGGTTACCAGCATTTTCTCCTTTTTCCACAATGTTTTCAACAGGCTTCTTCTTTTGGGTCATTAAAAGTCAGGATTTTGTGGTAATCGGTTAATCATGAGTCTTAACATTTTGTTGTCTGGTCAAGTATTAATTCTTTACCACCCAATCCAAAGTTTTAAAAACACTGAGGAGTAAGGCTTTTAAAAACATTGCGGAGAAATTGCTGGTAATCAGCATTTTTCCCTTTTCCCACTTTGTTTTCTATCCTTTTCAGGACAAATCTGATTATCTAAACCGTAACTTATTGGTTGTCTACAAATGCTTTCATTTTGGGAAAGTCTAGAATTTTGTTGAACAGTAAAAAGTTAATAGAAAAGTATGATGGGATTCTTCATTCTGAAAAAATTAAAGTCAATTAAAATGTAACCATGCCATGCGTTATAGATGAACCAATTCGCATCAAAGGCAGTTTTATTGACACTTTAGTAGGGTATCAGATTGTACGTAGCAAGTACAGTACTGTACAGTCCAATGTGAAAATGAAACAAAACATTGTAACAACGCAATTGCTTTTTTTACCAGAATAGTTTCAGACAGTGTTTTATTGATGATTTGTATTGTAAACGGTCATGTTCATAAAGTAATGATTAATTACATGTAGTCTTTACAAGACAAAATCTTTTAACACATAAATTGAAAACATTTTCCCATATTTTCACATAACGATTGGGGAAAAAAAAGGTTTCATTTTATGTGTTATATTGCACTTTGATTCCCTACAGAATTATTTCTCACTGCGACAAAATTTAGATTTGTCAAAATTGAAGGCAAGCATCTCCACAAACAACAAAATAAATTCAGCTTAATGACCTGATTTGTCTATGACAGGGTAGAAAACACACCGGGGAAAGGAGAATATGCTGGATTGAGAGCATTTTCTCCTTTTCTAACAACGTTTCCAAACTCTTTTCTTCCTGAGGGTTGCCAAAATACAGGATTATTTGGTGATGTGCTAAAACCTGACATAAAAATTCTACCTGTCCCATAGGATCCTTGAAACCAAATGTTGCAACAACCATGTTTGGTGCTCGAAGGTCCCAAGTTTGAATCTTGTCCTTTTCACCAGTGACACAAAGGTTGGCTTGTCCATGGCAGTATTTGCCACAAGTTACGAAACTTTTATGTGACAGAGAATGCACAGCTATACCTGTCAAAAAATGATCAACCCTTTGCTAAATAATTCTGAGATTAGATAAACCATGAAGGAAAAAGCTTTAAAAACACTGTTACCAGTATTTTCTCCATTTCCCGCCATGTTAAAGAAAATATCATCATTTCAGCCACATTTAACTAGCCATCTGCAAAAGCTCTCAAACTGCATGAGTCTTTAATTTTTCAAACTGATAAAGAGTCATTTAGCATAATTTAAAACTATCTGCAGAAAACGTTTAAAAAACAGCCAGTTTAGTTCTGGAAAAGAAAAAGTATGCATATATAGGTATACTGGCTGATGGGATATCATGAAACATTGTTGAATATGGCATTACATTCTAAAGAGATTCTTGTCATGTTGCAGTGGCAGTGCACTTCTCCCCTGTTTTCAGAGTCAACAGACTGTTGGGGTGTAAAAGTATCAATGCATAAGAACAAAAATCTCCTCCATTCCTACACAATAACATTTTATTGCACTGCAATGGCCAGCTGTTTAAGGCACTAACAAGCAACAACTCCATTCTCTGCAATAACCTCAATATTATTCAAAAATGCTCATTTTTCAATCCAACAAATATTCCTTCATCATACCAGCATTTACCCTTTCTCCACAATGTTTTCAAAAGCCTTCAGCTACTGGTTGTCATTAAAAAAGGCCCATAACTTGAGGGCTAATGATTCTACTAAAAATTACCTTTTTCAATATCAATAACCTTTGCTGTTCTATCATAACTGCAGGAGAGCAGCTGTTTCCCATCTTGGTTCCAGTCAATGTCTCTTACTGCTTTGTCATGAACTTTTATAACTGACAGGCAGGGATCCAACTGGGTCCAGATGTTCCATAGTTTGACAGTTGAATCCATTGAACATGTTACAAAGAGGTGACTCAGTTCTGGAATACTCCATTTTATTCTGTTAATTGCACCTGCATGTGCAGGTTTGGTCCATTCTGGCATGGAAGGAGCCATTCTTTTGCAATTTTTACCATGAAGATGTGGTTGAATTTTACTGTGAATATAAAACAGCTGTCGTTTCTCCATGTCAGTTTTGGCTTTTTTGTTGAAATGATGCTTCAGATGCGTTTTATCATCAACATAGGTTTTGTTAGATTTTCCAGTGTCCTGGTCTCTGTAGTTTTCCCCCCAGAAAATCTTGTTTTTGTATGAGACCTCATTAGCGCTGTTTAATTTTCTCTTTGATACATTTGAATCCAATACTTGGTAGTTTTGTAGTTTTGAAGTATCTAATTTAGACCAGAAACTGGTACTTGGTATTTGAACATGAACTTTCTGGCCTCCGAGACTAACTGTATCAATCTTATCAGGTCTAGCAGCAAGTTCTGCTTCCTCTTGGTCATCTGAACCATCACCAGATAAACCAAAAAAGTCTGTTGTACTTTCTTTCACCTCAGAAATTTGTTGTATATAATTACTACTTTCACTTTCCTTCACACTAATGGCAAACACATCTGTGGGATTCAAATACTTTTGCACTTTTGCTTGATCTGTAACCATACTGATATCATGGTCTTTGTTAGCACCAGCTCCTTCACCAGCAACATCACTGTTTTCTTTGTTCCTTTTGATCAGTTCTGGTACTGGTTCATTGATGGAAAAGGTTTGTTCACTGTCACTTTGACTGTCCTCAGAGTCTGATACATAGCTGGCTTTTAAACTATCCATCTTGCTCACAAATCCACACTATAAATCAATTTCTTGCACAGGGATGCATGTTTACCTCTGTAACCCCATCAAACATATCTACAGTATAAACAATCCTAAAGAAGACTTTTGAAAAACACTGTGGAAAAGGGAGAATATGCTGCTAATCACTACTATTTGGGAGACAATTCTTGTTGCATGAGACAAATATCATTAATTTATGTGAGTCAGAATTATGTCAAAAGTTTTGTTGTGGTAAAGATTTAAGAGTTAATCAAAGCGCTGAGAACCCTGAAGTGGTATTTGTCAAGGAAGCCATTATGTGGAATTGATAATTTGAAAGAAAAAGAAAAATATTATTCAAATATTGGCTTGAAAGTCAACCTACTAAGCAAATGAATACCTTTTTTTTGGTTGAAGGGAGAGTACTCATGACAAAGTTGGGATTATTTGTGTATTGGTGGTCTCCTTTTGATCATTCAGGAGGAGTCATGAGTAATGTCCCTTGACAGTAGGATGCATGATGGATAGAGAGAAACCGTGTGGTTATATCGAATAAAATTAAGTTTGTACCCGAAAACTATGATTTTGAAATATCTTTGGCCATCAATATTTAATTCCCAACATTACAATCAATTATTTTGATCTATAAATATTCATGCCCAATCAAATGGAGTAGCGCGCAATCATTGGATGAACAAGCCATGGGACGAATTGGTTTTGGAACGAAAATCCCAGGACCAAGTGATCGGTAGACAAATTTTGTATCATTGCGCCAATAGAAGGCTATGAGCGAGTGAAGCTATTTTCAATCAAAAATTAGTATTTCCACGATCGATGGCCTCACCTAGTGTATTTTAACATGCCATTTCCAATTACATATCTGAATGCTACCGAAAAACTCATTTGCCTTAGAAAAATTGAGTTTAATTGGGTTTATTTCCTTCGGCTTTGCACAAAATACGATACATGGTCTTCAAAATTCAATATTGAACACATAGTGGTATTGTCTTTGACAAATACCACAAAAACAAAGAACAGAATAATTCACCACTACTGACAACAAAAAGTTTAAATTTGTTAAAACCTGGTAAGAATTAAAAGTGAAGAAAATTAGCTTATTATATTACACTTGGGACAAAAAACATTACAAATCACTACCAAAAAAAAAAAGAATTAAATAGGGGAAAATTTTGTTCTCATCAAATTAACAATGCCACAGGAAATGGAGCCACTATTTCCAACACATATTCTCTACATTTTCAACCCTTTTAAATGTTATTTCCTGTAAGGATGTAAAATATCATACCCTAATGGTAATGAGATGGTCAAAAATGAAGGAAAGAACTATCAGAAAGGTACAGGAGTGAATAACAACTAGATAAATAGGCAGTTTGACTTACAGTGTACAACAAAATGCTCTCATTGTGGTCATACATTAATTGTGTTTACAGTACTGGTATTTTGAACATTATAAGAAAGTTCTCTGTTGATTGATATGATAAAAACAGTACAAATATAAACAAGTTAACACTGAGGGGGTAGTTTTAACTTTAAACTTCTGACATTTGTTACAAAATGATATGGTAGTGGGGCAGATATAAATAAATGTTTCCCATCTGAAAAATCAGGGATCATTACAGAGCGTGCATGAAGGTGCATTGGCACATATCGCACTTTAGACTGCTGTACTTTAAGCTTTTCAAGTGTTTCTGGATGCAAATGCATTGGTGCTATTTTACTTATATGAGCATATTTATGATCACCAAGAACTGGACAGTTTAATCCCATGGATAAATGAACACGAATTTGGTGTCTTATGCCAGTTATCGCAATGCACTCAATAAGAGAGCACATATGTTTTGAATCAAGAACACGGTACAAAGTCTTTGCAGTCAATCCCTCCTGCTTTTTTTTCATGACTGACTTCAAGGTTCTTGATTTATATGGCCTTAGGCCCATTCTGTACTTGTCATCAATTTTTTCCTCTGCAACAGGAATATCAATAAGCCCTTTAGGAGAACTAGGGTAGCCCTTTGTGATAGCCAGGTATCTTTTTTTTATTTCTTGCTTGACAAATAGCTGGTGAATATGGTTGGCTGTATCCTCTGATTTTGCGAGAACTGTTACTCCAGTTACTTCTTTATCAAGCTTATGGGTGAGATAAAGCCTAGCTGATGGTATTATATCATCTAGTAAATCAGCAATGCTGATCTTTACACCAGTGCCTTGTTGTAGGGGTAGTCCATAAGGTTTATCTATTGCAACAATACCGTTTTGGTTGTATATAATGCTTTTTCTAAGCAAGCGAATGATATCAATCCTAGATGCTTTTTCCAACTTTGGAACTTGGTTTTTCAAAACTCGAAAACCTTTGCCATCTAGTGACACTTTAGATATTTCAAAGTCTGACTGAAACTTATTTTCTTCTCTTATTTCCTGAACAACACTATGTGCTTTTCCTTCATGCAAAGTTCTTTGATTTTCATGGTAAAGATGTAACGTCTTTTGAAGCTGCCTGAAATCTTTAGCCTCTCTGAACATCCTGTCTGTAAAATCACTTTTTTCATCACCAAATATATCAAAATTTTGCTTAGCCACATTAAGTTCATGTTTAGTTGGGCCAGCTTTTTCAGCTGGGGTGAAATGTTCACTCTTGCTCTCTGGGACAGTTTTTGCAACTGGGGTGAAATGTTGACTCTTGCTCTCTGGGCCAGTTTTTGCAGTTGGGGTGAAGTGTTGAATCTTGCTCTCTGTGCCAGTTTTTGCAGCTGGGGTGGAATTTTGAACCTTGCTCTTTGGGCCAGTTTTTGTAGCTGTGGTGAAATCTTGACTCTTGCTCTCTCTATGAGTCACCGATCCAAAATACTGCTCATCAACATATGACATACCTGTCTTACTTTTACTGATTATAGATGTCTGTATACTTTTGTCATGAGTCTGATTTAGATAATTTTCAAAATCAGGGATTTGATTAATCAAAGAATGGGACAGAGTGCCACTGTTCACAGGTTTGTTTTCTTTGGGCTCTAAATGGCCATATGCAAAATATTGATCATCAATAAATGATGTATCAGTTTCATCTATGGGACTCATAGAGTTGCCAGCTGCTTCCACTTCATGGTCTTTGTTACTTGCACATGATGCTTGCTGAGTTGATGCTTGCTGGAAATATTGCTCATCTATAAAACTCAGAGGGGTATCATTTTGATCTTTTGTTTCATCAGACTCTGACCAAGTAGTAATTTCACCACTTCCATCTCTCAAGACATCATCTTGTAAAGTTTTATTCACCTTGGTATCATAAATATTCCAATCCTCTTCAGCTTGATCAAATAACACAGGATGTAGATAAGTTTGGTCTATTAACATCTCTGTCTTCTCTTGGGACTTAGTCTGCTTTCTTTTCTTTCTCTTTTCTTCTTTGCTTGTCACTGTCTTATTCGCAGCATCGAATCTAACGAACCCATACGGGCGTGCTTGTACTGAATCCTCACTGTGGTCGGGTTGTTTGAACTCAAAGCTTTTCGGATCTGTTTCTTTGAGGATATCATCATACTTCAAAGATTCTGAATATCCATTTTTCAAATACTTTTGTTCATTGTCTGATTTATAACTTTTTCCAACATTTTGCTTCAATCCGTAAAAATCGTCATCATAAAAGGGATTTGACAGGCGAAGAGAGTGTGTAAGTGAGAATGACCTGGAGCATAAAAAGGACGTAGAGTTTAAACCATGGCAGAGGAGCACAGACAGAGTTGTACCTCTGCCTGCTGCTGCTGTTTGCTTCAATAAAAGGGCCATTTGACCATCGTATGTCGTGTATTACCGCAGTTCATCGAAATTCCATGTTGTTCGACGATTTCCTTATGGTAACAGGTTTCCGCTGTCTATTTTTTTTTTACCTATGACTAAAATGCCAAGCGGAAAACCAGTACCGGCAGTAGTGTTACACATCAAAGATATTTCGCTACTGTACCATTCATACGGAAAATTTTCGTTTTTCGGTTTATTTTGTGACCATCTCTTATCAGCTTTCTTGACTATGCTGATCCTCCAGCAATTTTTCATTTTTTTCCCTTTATTTTTTTTTCAATTTATTAACTTATTTTCTTTATCATTCAAATTTACCACTCAAAACTTTGTTTTTCCCCTTATTTGGCACCTATAAACTATATTATATTTTTTTTCTTCAGCTACAGCACGATGACATTGCACTGTGTATTTTCATGTCTGTTATGACTATAAAACTATGTAAGTTTTTGTCACTAACATATTTCGTTCGTTTGTATAAGAAGTATAAAACTTTGACAAAGTTACAGCAAAGTTATGTCCAATTACGTAATTACACCGAGTGCCCTTTTATCACAAAATCAGTCTCTGATTACAACTAAGGAGACAAATATACTTTCTTTCTTCCTGCTCCCTTTTTTTTTCAACGCGTTTCCTCCTGAAACAGACCATGATGCAGAACTTAGAAGACTATGACGATCGTTTTTGTGAAAAATAGATCATCATGAAGGTTTTTTTTTTTTCTTCTTTTTACATCAAGTCGAACATTAAAGTTTTGTTGATAGATAAAGAGTAAGCCTGTCCTGATTTGTTTCCCAAACAGTAAGTCAAGTCGGAATCGTCACTGGCTTTCAAAAATTGACATGGTACCTGAATGCCAAATAGTGCTTCCCGACTGCCGAATGGATCAGTTAGATGAAAGTATGAGACGTGGGGGGGGGGGGGGGGGGGGAGTGTTTGATGGTGTTCGATATTGAATGAACCCTTGACCAAACCAGGGCATTGTTAACTACCCCAAAGTGAATAGATTTTGAAAACAAAGGAGAAAATGCTGGTTGTCAGCATTATATCATTTTCCTTCAACGTTTTCTTCCCTTTCTAAGACATACTTGATATGTCGTCTGCAGGTAAGTTCAATTTGAAAGAAACGTCTGTAGTTCTAAGCAATTCAAATGCTTATTAGCGCTTTCGATATTTTGATGCTTACTTTTGATAATTAGCTTTAAAACAGCCCCGCCCGGGTGGCTCAGTGGTGAGCGTGTCGGACTCATGACCTGGTGGTTGCGAGTTCGATACCCGGTTGAGGCGAACTTTCTTTCCGGCGCATTTTCGCCTCTCACCTCTGCTGAAGCATGTGAGAAAAGTAGTCGGTGGCCTTGGAAAGGAAGCTGTGTTAGTACTGGTGTGAGAAAGCCAGGAAACACATGTGCGTCACCGACCGCCATGATATGACCTTAGCTGTTAAAGTGGCGTTAAACCCCAATACAACCAACCAACCAAAAAGCTTTAAAACTCTTTACCAAACATTAATATTCTAGACTTGTCCAAATTGAAAGCATTTGCAGATTACAATTCAAATGTGGCACAAATCAGAGACATAATTATTGTGTATTGTATGTCTCTGCACAAATGAAGAAATTTTCCTTTGAAAAAGCAAAAAACATTGTGGGAAAAGGACAAAATGCTGTTTACCAGCATTTTCTTTTCCCGCGATGTTTTCTGATTATAATTATTGTTTTCTTTCTCAGTGTCATTAAACTCAGGACAGCAGATAAAGGATTAACTTATATTTTTGTTTATTTTTCGACAGTGTTGATAAATTTCGTATTTGGCCGAAAAAGTGGTCCGCAATGGTGGATTAAACCAGACTGCTGACGAAAGCATTGCCTTTTTGTTTGCAGATGGTAAATTAAATGTGACCCAATTGATGAGACAGGTTACAAGTTCGGGTACAGAATTCTGAGTTAGAGGGGAGTAAATGGGATCAGTTATAGTCAACTTACCTATTTTATAGGGGTCCCCATTTTCGAACCCGAAAAGATATGGATCCGAGCTTTCTGGTTAACTATGCAGTAAATGACGTCACTGTTTTGGTGAACCGATGAAATGAATGGTTTCGTTGCTCTTACTTTACGAAATGCGATGAAAACAAAATTATGTGCTTCCTTTCAAAGGAGAGATCGTTAACCCCGACTACCATGTAACTTTTTCCAACCGATACATGCCATCTTTAAAATCTTTTTCTTACATCTTATTTAATCCTGAAAAGTTCAGGACATGTGACATAGTCAGTTATGATGAGCTATAAGGTCATGTCACCATATTGGAATAATGTGGCAAGATTCCGAGCTATATAATTATGTCAAAGAATTTCGTCACCTATTTTGTTCACTCGCTTATGGCTGAACAGTTTTTAGCTCCACTGGTCGAAGGCCAGCGAGCTTATGTCCGTCGTCCGTCTATCCATGCGTTAACTTTTATTTCAAACATCTTCTTCTCTGAAACTACCTATCCGATTTTGACAGAACTTCACAGAAATGATCCTGCCTTTTTGAAAAAAAAAAAAATTCCTTTAAAAACTCTGGTTGCCATGTCAACAATACTGAAACGTTTTGAAAATCTTTGAAAATCTACTTGTCCGAAACCATAAGGCCTACCGAATTTGGCATGTAGCTTTATCCGATAGACCTCTATCAACTTTTTTCAAATTACATGTATAGCCCTGGGGTCAAAATTGGCCTCGCCCCGGGGGTTACAAGTTTTACATAAGCTTATTAAGTGAAAACTTTTTTGTTTAAAGTCTTCTGGTTCTAAAGAGTCAGGCCTAGGACTATGAAATTTTGTCATGTAGCTCCATCTCATGGACTTCTATCAAGTTTCTTCAAATTATAGCCATGGGATCAAAATTGACCCTGCCCCGGGGGTCACAAGTTTTACATTGGCTTATATAGTGAAAACTTTCAACATCTCTTTCCTAACCATAAAGCCTAGGACTACCAAATTTGGCATGTACCTTCATCTAATGGGCATCTACACAGATAGCCCAAAATATAGCCCTTTGGTCAAATTTGGCCCGGCCCTTGCAGTCACAGGTTTTACATGGGCTTAAATAGGGAAACTTTAAAAGTCTTCTGGTACCTAGCCATAAGACCTGTGGCTACCAAATTTTGCATGTATATTAATCTAATGGACCTCTACCAAGATTGCTCAAATTATAGCCATGGTCCGAATTGGCCCAACTCCACAAGTCACGAGTTTTACACAGGCTAATATAGTGAAAAAAGAAAAAGATCTTCTTGTCTCTACCGTGAGATACAGCTATAATATTTTGTGAGTTTCATCTAACTGGCATCTTCCAAAGTTGTTCAAGTTAAAGCCCTGGTGTCAAAATTGGGCCTTTATAAGTCTTCATTTGGCCTAGAATTGAAATGTTTATGATGTATGGCTTGTACTTGATAGCCAGTGAAGCGGCACAGGGCCATCATGGCCCTCTTGTTTATAGGATAAACACTAACAATGTGAGTAAGAGTTTCCATGGGTTACCACCACTTTCACATATTCGCACAACAATAATTTCTTGACAAAAAAAACCCTTCTTCCCTAGAGTTGTTATAAACACGGTATCGTTCGGTAAAGATTAAAAATATGAGGAATTATTTGCAGATGTATACGAAATGAATTTATAGTTTGACTAACTTACACTATTGCGTGCACATGAAAGTTGTTGTATTTAATTGGCCTTGAGTACGAAATATAATGATTATAACTGGACCCATTATGTTCAGAGAAGTGGAGACGGTCTTGAACAAGGAACACACTTCCGTATGCGTAGGCCTATCTTGGTCTACACTCCTCGTAAATGACCTCTATGTTCTCGGATGGCAGGATGAGAGTAAAAATGTGCAAAGTGCTTTTTGAGGGGCTCTCATAAATAACTTAAATATTTTCTAAAGTGCCATCAGACCCTTTACTAATTCAGAAAGAACATCCCATTTAGAAATGTACAGAACATGACAATTGAAAATAAGTTTGGTTTTTTTTTTTGTCTGACGTTCTCCTCAACACTAACAATCAGCGTGGTCCTCGAACCAGACTGCAAGTTTTGAGCTGTTTGATCATAGATCCGCACTGCCTTTTACCGACCTTAGCAAGATAAAGGTAAATATGATAACGTGGCTAAATTTTGTATCTACTTTTTCATGAAAAAAAGAAAAGCGGTCCAAGGGCTAGTAACGGCTACACATTGCAGATCGAGAGACGAAGAAAATAAATACTCCAAAATGACGTTTTACATGCGAATTGTCTTCTATTGGATGCTGATGGTGGCAAAATGCCAAACAAAAGGACCTGAACAGGAGCCAACCTGCTATTCTAAATTTGATTTCGAAGAGAAGCTGTTGGAAAAGACGATCCGCATGGAACATAAAATGGAAGTACTGGAAGAGAGCGTGGCAAACAAACTTAAAGGACTGGAGAACGAAGTGTTAGAGATGAAAAGAAAACTTGGTAATTATAAGTATTATTAACTAGTGCATTTTATTTTTCTTAAGTTCTTACGTTGTAGATACAACCTTTAACTTCATCACTCTGCAGCTGAAAAAAAGCACTGCAGAGATAGAGCAAACTCCTTAATACATATGAGCCATGCTCTGTGAAAAGGGGTTTTAATGCATCTGCGAAAAGTATCGACCCAGGTCAGCCTGCGCAGTCCGCGCAGGCTGACCTGGGCCGAAACTTTTCGCTACTGGTCAATTTTCTGTTTGTCAAAGGACCAATCTACCTCATGATTCAGTCGGTTATTGAAAAATGTGGCTCCTTTGGATCCATAATTATGTGATGATTTGGGCTAGTATCATGTATAACGGAGATGCATTAAGCCCCCTTTTGCCAGAGCATGGCTCATATATTTGCAGCTTTACCAGGGACTGTTTTCAATAGCTGTCAATTTGAGGGACGTTAAAAGTCATTCACGTTCTGCACATTAACCAGTTACATGCAATCGACAATGCATTCATACAGGTCTTTACAGGTGAATAAACCATTTGGAGATTCGTTTGCAAAGTTGTTTACATAAGAGCCATGCTCTGTGAAAAGGGGGTTAAACGCATCTGCACTTGTTAAGTAGTAACGTTATAATGTTTTATTTATTCCGAATATTAAAATATATCTATAGGTCTTTGTAACCCAGTAAATATTTCTTTCTTTCTTTCTTTCTTTCTTTCTTTCTTTCTTTCTTTCTTTCTTTCTTTCTTCTAGAAAGGACATTTTGTCAATCGTAGCAAATGGCTGCTTCTTTTCCAGCAAACGTTTTCTATAATTATTTACGCCAGAGTTTTGTATCGTAATGGGTAAATTGCAAAACAAGTATTTTGGGGATAGTAAGGAGAAATAACTCCTGGCGTTTCTTTTTCGGAAATATCCTTTTGATAAAATTTTACAGGGTTACCTCCCTTATTTATGAATCTGTTATGTTTTCTGCACTGCAATGGGTCTTTTATTTGGGGCGGGGTGGAGGAGGGAGGTGAGTGGGGAGAGGCTTGGGGTTGAGGGAAGTTCTGTAAATAAATTTACATTGATTGAGGTTCGGCAGCATTCAATGACATTGTTGTACAAATTACTTAATTTAACAACAAGATGGCAGATGATCCTATTTTGTAGAATTTCTTATTTCTTGTCTTAAAATGATATCATTGGGCTGAGGAATCTGTCCCCCGTGGTGGGAGAAACGCTGATTTTTACCAAACCCGTCTTCAACAGTTTTGACGCTTACAATAAGGATACCGGGTTTTTCACTGCGCCAGTTGCCGGTCTGTACTGGTTCACCGTACAAATTTGTAATAGTGTGGGCAAAGGAGTCCAGTTCAAGATTTTTGTAAACCACATAGCTGTTACCAACACGATTCTCTACGGACCGGATGCCACATGTTCGTCTGCAAGCGCAGTGTATGAATTGAACGTCGGAGATAAAGTGAGCGTCAAGATCCCCTATATTAGCTTCACAGGCCAAGTTCTTTATGAAAATGTTCACAGAGAGTGTATGTTTTCTGGTGCTCTCGTGAATTAGGATTTACATCTCAACTTTTTGTACTTTTGGCCAAAGCACTGGTCATCTTACAGTCACTCTATATAGGGAACATGTAAAGGAAAGGAATTCATTCGTTTCCAAAGATGTAGAGATTTAAAAGAATGTAGAGATTGAAAATCAATTACTTGCTACAAACAATAGAATTTTCTCCGACGACAATTATAGCTTGGAGAGCGGTCTGCTACAGCGCATCAGCAAATGTCAATGTCATTTTATAACGATAATTTAATGTTACATTTGAATCATTATTATAGTTAAATGTATGTACATCTTAAATGTTTAGGGTGCCTTTGTCTTCCTGGGTATCTTGAGTCATCTTAATCTTCAGCTAAGTTCGAACTGCACTATTGTATCTCGCATATTTTTTCCCTTAGAATATTCCGTTTATTATCGGGTTACATCGACTTATTCCTTATATATATATAATCGCTATGATGGAACTCCTTTGGCATATTGCGTGTATGATGGTCCGATCGAATTCCTTTGGTATATTCTGTATATGATACTTATGATCGAATTCCCTCGACATATTCCACATGTACGAGGGCCATTCAAAAAATACGTAGACACTGCTGATATTTACACTTAGGCTCGATGGAAATTTATAAAAATTGGTATAGATAAGGTGCAGCTTAACTCCAGTTCATTTATTAACATGGTTATGATATCCTTACATTTTACTCAAAACTATGGCTGTTATAGCAACGGAAGTTTAGACACACTGCGCAACCCACAGAATTTCGACATCTGAATTTTTACATCGCTTGATTGAGCTCATATCTACTAATATACAGTGGCAAAACATTGTAAAACTGCACATACATTTAGCATGATCTTACATTATTGTTTGTGTTGAATTTCAACGTCAAATTCGCAAGGGTTAGTTAAAAACTATTTGTTAACCAAAGCAACCAGATTTGTTTCGGAGAAAAAACATGACGTTGTCCGAAGCCACGGAGCAACGTCTGATGATAAAGTTCTGTGTTGCATTGGGAAAAACACCAACTGAGACTAGTGAGATGCTGGAAAAAGCAGAGCTTAAGCCAAAGGTGTGCCAAGCCTTAGTCTACAAGCGGCATTGACATTTTCAGAGGGAAGAACATTTGCTACAAGCACTAGCATTTAATATTAACCGATGGTAGGCAGATCCGCTCTACTACGAGGTACTATCGTAGTTACTTGCATTTACTTGCTACAAGCACAGCATTTACTATCAACCAATTTCAGAAAAATCCACTTTATTACATGGTAGCTACATCTTCGTGCAATGACATGCTACAAACTATATAGCATTTACAATAAGCCGAGGGTAGACAAATCCGCTAAATCTGCTAGAGCTACTACTGGATATTATCGAGGTTACTTCCATTGTCTTGCTACAAGTACTATTAACCGAGGCTAGACACATCCGCTCTACTACTAGGTACTATTGTAGAACTTAAGTTACATTAACTTGCTTCAAGTACAAGCATTTACTATTAACTGAGGGCAAGCAGATCTGCTCTCCTACTAGTACGGGTACAAGTACTATCGTAGTAACTTGCATTGACGTGCTACAAGCACTAGCATTTACTACACGTATTTACCGTTGGTAGACAAATTTCTCTACTCCTGGGTAGTTTTGTACTTACTTGCATTGACTTGCTTTAAGCTATTTAGCATTTACTGTAAGCCGGGATAGAAAAACCCGCTCACTACTGGGTACCTTCGTGGATACTTGCATTGACTTGCTACAAGAAGTGGCACTTACTATTAACCGAGAGTAGACCAATTTGCTCTACTCCTAGGTATTTCCGTAGTAACTTGCAGTGACTTGCTACAAGCATTAGCATTTACTACAGAGCGATGTGTGGAAAAATTCACTCTACAACTGGATACTATCATATTTACTTGCAATGGCATACGGACCTAAAAGCACTATCATTTACGAGAGGGTAGACAAATCCGCTTTACTACTGGGTACTATCGTAGTTACTTGCTTTTCCTTGCTACAAGCTATATTGCATTTGCTATTAACCCAGGGTAGAGAAAAATGCTCTACTACTAGATACTATCTAAATAACTTGCATTGACTACTTTGAAGCCCTTTTATTTTTAACCGATGTTAGACAAATCCCGTCTTCTACGAGGTGCTGTAGTAGTTACTTGCGTTCACTTGCTACAAGCACAAACATTTACTATTAACCGATGGTAGAAAAATCCACTCTATTACAAGATTCTATGGTAGTGACATATAGGTGCAATGACGTGCTACAAGCTACAAGAAGTGACACTTACTATTTACCGAGAGTAGACAAATTTGCTTTAGTACTGGGTACTATCGTTGTTACTTACACTGACTTGCTACAAGCATTAACATAAGCTATTAACCGAGGGTTGACATATCTGCTCTACTACTAGGAACTATCGTGGTTACTTGCATTGACTTGCTACAAGTACTATAAACCGAGGGTAGACAAATTCGCTCTACTACTAGGTACTATCATGGTTACTTGCATTGACTTGCTACAAGTAATATTAACCGAGGGTAGACAAATCCACTCTACTACTAGGTACTATCGTAGAACTTTACTTGTATTGAATTGCTGCCGCAACAAGCATTTACTACTGGCGGAGGGCAAGCAGATCTGCTCTCCTACTAGTACAGGTACGTAGTAACTTGCATTGATTGACATGCTACAAGCATAGCATTTACTATTAACCGATGGTAGACAATTCCGCTCTTCTTAAGCTATATAGCATTTACTGTAAGCCGGGGATAGACAAACCCGCTCAGTACTGGGTACTATCGTGGTCACTGGCATTGACTTGCTACAAGAAGTTACATTTAGCCCTGACCGAGAGTAGACAAATTTGCTCTACTCCTGGGTATTATCGTAGTTACTTGCATTGACTTACTACAAGCACTTACATATACGATTAACTGAGGGTTGACAAATCTCTTCTTCTACTAGGTATTGTCGTAGTAACTTGCATTGATTTGCTTCAAGCACGAGCATTTACTATAGAGCGATGGTAGACAAATTCACTCTATAACTGGATACAATATTTCTTGCAATGACATACGACACTAAAAGCACTAGCATTTACGAGAAGATAGAAAAACCCGTATTACTACTGACTACTATTGTAGTTACTTGCTTTGCCTTGCTACAAACTGTATAGCATATATTAACTAGGGGAGAGAAATGTGTTCTATTACTGGGTACTGTCTTAGTTACTTGCATTGATTTCTTTGAAGCACTTGCATTTATTTCAACCGAGGGTAAGCATACGCTCTACTATTAGGTTCTATCGTAGTTACTTGCTTTCTCTTGCTACAATCACTAGCATTCACTTTTACCCGAGGGTAGACAAATCCGCTCTACTTGGTACTATCGTAGTTACTTGCAATGATACAAGTACTAGTATTTACTTTTAACCGAAGGAATACAAATCCGCTCTGCTATCAGGTACTATCACGATTACTTTCGATGACATACTACAAGTACTTGCATTATTATTAATCGAGGTCAAAAAAATCGTTTCTAATTTTAGGTACCATGATACTTAATTGTATTGACGTGCTACAAACACTGACATTGAATAGTTTAGCCGAGGGTAGACAAATCTGCTTTACTACTTGGTGCTCTCGTAGTTACTTGCATTGGTTTGCTACAAGCACTATTACTCTCACTCGATAAACGTTTCATTGTCAGTTTATATTATTGTTTATGTTTGGGATAACAAGTTTAAATCACGTACCGTGACGAGATAATTTAAAAACCCAACACAATAATCTTTATATTATCTCATCACGGTTATAGTTTTTAAATCTGTATTCCCACAAACAAGCAATAATATAAAGTGCTAATGAAAGGCGTATCGAGTCAGATTTATAGCATTCACTTTTAACCGAGGGTAAACAAATCCACACTGCTACTACGTACTAATCGTGGTTTCTTTCTTTGACTTGCTACCCAACGGAAAAATCTTTTACCCATCCAAATTCAAAGCATTTGCTGACGACAAATCAAATATTGCTAAAATGACATGTCTTATCTTGAAAGAGCAGAATGTATCTTAAAAAGCATTCTGCATAAGGTTGTTAAACTCGGGATTGTGTGGTAAAGGTTTAACTGATAGAATAATGAAAATTTCCATCCGGTAGTAAAAACACATATCATTAAGACTTCAAATACATTTTCGCAAGAAAATTGTCACAATATCGGACATTGTCGATCCAAGATCAAACTTCACTTTCTGTGCAGCCTGATCTTGATTTTCATCGACCGCAAAAGCGCATAGAGTGGCACTTAGCAGCCAAAGAGTTAAACTGAGCGTAAATAGTGAAGTTACCGTGGATTGTACTTTCAGCTTTTAGACTTAACCCATAATTATACAATCCCAAGTTTCAACGACCCTGAGAATGAAGCATTTTGAAAATTTGAAAATCAGCAATTTTACCCTTTCTCCACAATGTTTTCTACCATATCAAAGATGAATTCCATCATTTGGGCCAAATGTAAATTGTTGTCTGCAAACGCTTTCAATTTCGTGTTTTCAATTAACTCTTGCAGTACTAGATACCAGTTATGACGCTTACAGTTACATAATTATCATACAAATTATTTACAAAGAGTGACGCTAAATATATAACAAAATTTTACACTCAAAGTTTAAGTTAACAATTTTGTGTAGATTTAGTTCTGTGATAAACGACAAACGCGGCCGTATATGGGGAACTCGGGCGGTACCCGCTAACACATATTGCTAAAGAAAGATCTATAAATTATTGGATAAAAATCATGTCACGTCAAAACCCATTAATATATAATGCGTACGATGAACAATTAGGTTTCTCTGATAATAAAGTCTGGGCGAATCGAGTTGCTAGATTAGTGGAAAGTTTGGGTCATGGTAATCTGTTACTTAATTTCAATATAGAAATCAATTATAGACCTTTGTTATTACAAAGAATTCGAGACCAATATATTCAGACATGGTTCGCAAAAATACAAGACTCTAGCAAATTATATTATTATCGGCTTTTTAAAACGAACTTTGAAATGGAACCCTATCTTACTGTCACAAAAAATAACAATTTACAAATGCAGTTTGCTAGATTTCGACTATCGGCGCACCAGTTAAACATTGAAAAGGGTAGGCATTTGCAGCTAAACAGGAATGAAAGACTTTGTAGTCTTTGCAACTCGTCTGCGGTAGAGAGCGAATTTCACTTTTTATTGAACTGTCAAAAATACCTTCATCTGAGAAGAAAATACAACATTACCCAATCACGGGCAACAATTAACACATTTAAAACTATTATGAGTACTAAAAATAGACAAAAGTTACTAAATCTCATGAACTTTGTAAAAAGTGCGATGGAATTAAGAAATCAATCTTTATGAGACAGATTACTACATAGCTTGCTATGACCACAGTACAAGAGTTTATCAGTCAGTTACATTATCCATCTGGATACTAGTTTTGTTTCATATCCAGTGTTGTTTTTTTGTTTGATGTACACTTTTTCTTTTGATAACATGTTCTTACTATATTTATGTAGTTAGGAAGCAAACTTTATCTCATAAATAACTACCTCGCTTACTGACACCAAAGTACAATATTCCAGCAGTATATTCATTTTTAAATTAGTTTTGTTCTATCTTTTGTATTGTTCTTTTCTTTGATTTAAACTTCTTGTTTTGATTACATGTCCTTGCCATATTTATGTATAATTATGTAAATGGCCAAAGGCAACTAGCTTTGCCGTAAATTTGCCAATAAATATTTGAACTTTGATAATTAGAGGTCATATGTTTTAGTGAAAAACTTTAAAAAACATTTGTTGGAAGACATTATCACATGGAAAGATTAATACATTTAACACAGACAGTTACCATGTGTAATATTAATGCCACATTTCACGCTCATGTGATTTTGAAAACATTGTGCCAAAAGAATAACTCTTTATTCAAATAATAGTAACAGGAAAATTTAATGATTGGGTTTATATGCCAACTCATGACTGTTAGAAAACGATATTTTAAATTTGTACCATTTAAAACTTTTGAAAAACATTGTGATGAAGGATTGCATTGCTCCTGCAATTTAAAAACTTTGAAATCACTATTCCCAAAAAATCCTGTATTTTAACGACTCTGAGGGGGGTGCACTTGAAAACATTGTAGGAAAAGGTAAAAAAGCTGGTAACCAGCATGTTTTCCCCTTTCTCACAATGCTCTCTACTCATCTATGCAAATTCAGTAATAACAATGCTAATTATGGATAAACTTATGCAGGTCACAGATTTGATATAAACGTTATACATAAATGCACAGCCGTAAACAATAACTTTTAAACAACCACATTGAAACAAATGTAAGCCATGCTCTGTAAACAGTGGGTTTAATGCATCTGCAAAAAGTATCGATCAATGTCAGCCTGCGTATTCTATGCAGGCTGACCTGGATTGATACTTTTTTTGTTTTTGATTAATTTTCTTCATGTGCAAGGACCATTCTACCTCAACGTTCAGTCGGTTATTAGACAAAACGGATTTTATGGTCACATAACTATGTGATGACTTGCTTGGTGTAACACATCACAGAGATACATTAAATCCTGCACTGCCAATATCAACTTGGCCAAACTGTTTCGCAACTTCTGATTGGACAAACCATTTAGTTTAGCCAATCAGACATTGTCTTGCTTTCAAATTTAGAAAATTCTAGAGAATAAGACTGAAAATATGCTTTAGAATAGTTGATGAATACGGACTCAGACTGCACAAAACGTGCTCTCTGATGTTGGATCTACGCCGTGCGCTACTTGATGCTAATCTCTGACAAACTTTGAACTAGCGTCGAATGTAACGAAAGTATACTTTCGGACCCCCGGAGTAGTCGTATATATGTAGTTGGCAGCGGAAGAGTTCAACTGCCATATGCCAGAGCGTGGCTCGTTTTAGGAGATAACTTTGTGAACAGTCTTTTAAAATATGGATTATCACAATAAATTTAGGTTTGACACACGAAAACATGTAAAACGTTTAGGTGGAAAAAAAAAATTGCTCCGAATCTTTATCTTCCCTTTTTTGCCCACAGTGGTTCCAAAAGGTTTCTTCTGCAACATTGAAAAACAAATCGATCGTCTAACTGAGAGAACGAGTTTTAAGGTCCGTTTTTGTAGATCAACGTACTCGGATAATAAAAATCCAGGGATTTACAACAAACAATACCAACTTGCAAAATGTTCTTTCTTACGGAAGAAAAAATCGAATTTTCGCTGTGACAGTTGGTAGGGTCATTTTAAAAGAACTTGAAAAGTTTCATAAATATCGATGAGGGATTTTTCAAGATATTTCAAAATTGGGGGGGTCCCTATGAACTTCAAACTGCCTTTAGTGTTGATGTAAGATAAGTAAGCGCAAAACTTGCAGTCTGATATTACGCTAGCACCGGTTAAAGAGAACATAGGACAATAATACCATCTGATCATTTTTTTTCAATGAAAATTTAGCAAGCCTCCTTAAACCACACTTTGAACAGCGGTTTTTTCACTGATTACAAGTGGGTTATTGATTGTTTGGTGTTTAACGCCGTTTTCAACATTATTTCAGTCATATCGCGGCGGCCAGTGCACCTATCCATGCTTTCCTGGAGTCTCTTTTACCAGTACTCCGCACAATTTTCTTTCCAAGCCACTGGCTGCTTTCCCACATAACCATCGTCGAAACAATGGTCAGCGGTGAGAGAGGAATGAATCCTGTCGCAATGACTATCATCAATCCTCGGAAAGAAATTGGCCGAGCCAGGCATCGAACCCACGACCCCCCGTTAAGTACTTGCATGAGAATTGTTTTCATAAACAGGTTAACCCTTTACTCGGAACAGCCTTCAAACCTCCTACTGTTTTTAAGCTGTTTTGTTTATGCATTTTAACATTGCGTTGAATGCAAAAATATCAAATAAAGTTATCAAAAATTGTGAAAAATTCACACGGGGTTGGTAAAGGTAATATTATTAATTATGAACATTTTCAGAACAAAAACTAAAGCATCTCATTTCAAAATTAAAAAACTCAAAACTCAAACTACATGCACCTATACCTAATGCCGACCATAGCACGATAAAGGTATACATAATCACGTGACTTGATAACAGCGTTTCGCCTCTTAAAGCTATTATAGCAGGCTGAGATACGAAGAAGACCCCAAAATGGTTTTTCACATGCAAATTGCCATATGCATGATACTGATGGTCGCAAAATCCTGGACAAAAGGACCTGAACAGGAGCCGATATGCTTTTCTAGATTTGACTTCGAAGAGAAGCTACTGGAAAAGACGATACACATGGAACATAAAATGAAAGTACTGGAAGAGAGCGTGGCAGACAGACTTAAAGGACTGGAGAACAAAGTGTTAGAGATGAAAGGAAAACTTGGTAACTATCACTTTGATTAACATTTATATTTCTAAAGTTCGTACTGTTTTATAACTACGCTTACGCCCCAAAATTGAATAAACATTGCGGAGAATAGCAACCATATACTTGATACATATATTTGCAGCTTTACCAGAACCATTTAAAGTCATTGTTCGCAGCAACCACTTTATAATGATAATGATAATGTATAAGGTATTTATACTGGTCTTAATAGGTGAAATAAACCCTATTATGATTTGTTTGCAAAGTTTTTTTTACACATGTTTCCCTTAGTTTTTGTCACGGTTAGTATTTGTATTATTATGTAGAAGTTGTAAATAAACACATATCATGTAACGGTCATGGTGAGCTTAGATAAATACGCCAGTGCTACAGAATGGTTTAATTAAGTCACACCTTTGCAAAGGTGCCATTCATTCTATTACGGATCAGATCTTTCAATGTCTATTTAGTTGTCAAGTCGTATAGTTGCAGTTCGTCATGAACAGTCGGCAATAAACATGTAACCGCCTACTCCAGTACCATTTCATCATTAACATTGACCGTCATTGTTTTTAATTTCTTGTGAACAATCTGTGCATGTGACACGTTAAGCATATTGTTTTTTTTTTTCTCGATAAATGCTTCTATTTGAAAGTTATCAGAACTATCGCTACATTATTTTGTGTATATATTAGACGGAATGGTAGCAAGTTCGAGAAATCGGATTAACAGCACTATTTTAGTTTTATTTTTTCTATTCCACAGATTTGCTTGGGAAGCCCAATATTGGATTTCAAGTCATTGGGCTGAAGAATCTGTCCCCCACAGCTGGGGAAACGCTTGTTTTCACTAAGCCCGTCTTCAACAGCTTTGGTGCTTACAACACGGATACCGGAATTTTTACAGTTCCAGTTGCCGGATTATACTGGTTCACCGCACAAATTTGTTCATATGATGGCAGAGGGGTTCAGTTTAAGATCTTCGTAAACCACACAGCCCTGACCAACACTGTTCAATACGGAGCGGATGCCACTTGTTCGTCTGCGAGCGCGGTGTATGAGGTTACAGTCGGAGATAAAGTCAGCGTTCAGACTCCTTACATCGTTTCTACAGGCCAAGTTCTTTTCGAAAATGTGCACCGAGAAAGCATGTTTTCCGGAGCACTGGTTAATTAGAATTGAGAACTGGGATCTTTTTCCATAGTCTTACAGTTTATTTACCAAGAAAACAATTAATTGTTCATGTCATTTAGACAAGAAAGAGAAAAACTTAAGGGACATTAACATTCCGGGGGCAGGGAGGGGGGGGGCGGTTGCTTGTTACGGAAACTCGATTTCTTGATACTTTTCACACGATCTTTTTGAGATCTTTCTACTATACTCACTGTATGTTTACTATTCTCCTAGTTATATCCCATATTGTATCATGCACAAATCCGTTACAAGACAAATTATGGGTTGTTATGATTTTTTTTTCTTATTTCGTGCTTTTCGGTAGTTCATCGGGAAATAATGGTGGATAATGGTTTGATAATTTCACAGAGCCTCTGCTTTTTTAACAGCCGGTTATAAATTTTGATTTAATTCATTTACCGGTTTACCAAACAGTGCCGTGGTTTAACGACCATGAGAAAGATGGCATATTTTCAATCATTAACTGTTTTTTTTTTATTTTTATATAAATCCATAGTAAAACCTAAACTAACCATTTCAGCACCAAATGCGATAATAGGGGCTATTGCCTACAGCATAGATCAAGATAAGACTGCACAGAACTTACAGTCCAATCTTTAATCAATGCGGCCCTTGTGTTTAGTCAAACCTACAAGATACATTCAGTTTGTCAGTTTGTCTGAGTTTCCTTGGGGTGTATATTCAGTCGTCGACAGAGGTCGAGTTTATATGATTTGCACTGACAAAGTTTTGACAAAAAAGCCGTAACAAAAAGGCCAATCCTTCTTTTTTCCAAAATATTAAAAAAAAAAAACCCGTCTGCTCCAGTGGTGTTAAACCTGATCCTGCTAAATAAATTAAATGGAACTTTCAAGCCGATAGTAAAAACCCAAAAGATTGTTATTTCAAAGGTATATTCTAGGGAAAAAATCCAGAACGGACAGTGTAGATCTAAGATCAGACTGCACGTTCTGTGCAGTCTGATCTTGATCTACACTGTCCGCAAAAGGTCCTTTAGTTGCGCTTAGCAACCTAAAGGTTTAATCTCGTCTGGCGTAATGGGTTCAATTGGAATTTCAGTGGAATTAAAAAGCGTGTTGTAACACTTCGTGCTGTAATCTCAACCTCACCTGTTTTTGTGGACAGTGTAGATAAAGACCAAACTGCACAGTGCATACTCTGATCTTTGATACACACTGTCCTATGTTTTATTAGTCATACTAACAAAAGCAACCTCGACAATTATTCAATATTCGGTCTTACTTCATGATTGAACATGTCCATTACATATATTTGAAGTTCACCGAGGGTAACAGTTAATCCTTACCAAACAGTCTCGAATTTCAACGACCCTGAGTGAGAGGGCTCTTGAAAACTGCGGAGAAAAGGAGAAAATGATGGTAACCAGCATTTTCTCCTTTCACCACAATGTTTATTACCTTGTCAGAGACAAATGCCATTATTTGCATCGAACATAATCGTCTGCAGATGCTTTCAATTTGAACAAGTCTAAGATTTTGTCGTCTGGTAAAGAGTTAATTCCTACCCTTTTTATATTACTACCTGCAGACGACGTTTTATTGCATGCTGCACACGAATTTCTAAAACATTAAGAGAAAATAAGAAATTGCTCGTAACCAGCTAGTTTTTTTTCTTCCCAGTCATAAAGCGTAAAATCATGGTTTTTATTGATTACCCGTAACATAATGAAGGATCTTTTTAAAAAAAGAGCGAAAGCCGTATGCCGTGAATTTGTACATGAAATCATGAGCTGACAGACTATGTAATTAATGACCAAACTCTTGGTTTTTTTTTTTATACCGAACGGAACAAAAATATTAGAACAAAAGCCGTATCGTGATTTAATACTTTAATTCTACAGGTAAATCGTGGGGGAAGTATTTTTCCGTACGTAGAATGCGTCTTGAAGGATAAAAATAAAAAAGATTGAAGTGAAGAATTTTGATAATTATAATAAAGGCGAAAAAAGTGAACCCAGTTATTGTATAAAAGGAAAAATAAATGTACATACAAGATATCCCGGCATAAAATCGATAGAGTTAGTGAAAGACCTACAAACAAACAAAAGGGATTATCAAATATGGTGGGTTTTGTTAATCTTTTCTTAAAACATTTGAAATTTCTGGATGGTTAGTTTTATTTTCATATCATAAAGTAAATACAGTTTTCTTTATTTTCGCTTTGGATTTATATTTCGAGTCTCCAATAGTTCTTATTTATTCAACTCCTTACCAAAGAAACAAACAAGAAAAAAGTTTGGATTTGTCAAAATCCAAACGCATTTTCAGACGACAAATTGAATGTGGCACAAATGCTTAGACTTGTTATTTTTCAAAGGTATGAAAAGATTGTGGGAAAGAGAGAAAATACTGGTACCAGCATTTTGTCGAGCGTTTTCTCCATTTCTCTCAATGTAAATTCTTCTTCATTGAGCGCGTTTAAGCATTTTCGAAAAGATTACTCTAAACTTTTTTTATGCTCCTGAGTAATAAGTATTGGTATTCATTGAGTCATTTAGTTTTAACCCTTAGGCTGTTAAGCGCGACTCACGGACCTTTTGCGGACAGTGTAGATCAAGATCAGACTGCACGTTCTGTGCAGTCTGATCTTGGATCTACACTGTCCGATAAGGAGGTATCTGCCCTCCAAGAATACCTTTGAAATAGGAGAATTTGGGTTTTTATTCTCGGCCTGAAAGATTCATTTCTTTTATTAAGCAGGATAAGAGTTAACACAAATATAAATGGCTGATTTTCTCCAGAAACGCTGCAGCAGCTGCTCTGATTTCTTGTCTGACGTAATTTTGTTAAGGGCGGTAAAAGTTAAATCCTTACTACACAATCACAAGTTTTAACAACCCTAAGAGAAAAAGCTTTTGAAAGCATTGTGGGAAAAGATGAAAATGCTGGGCACCAGCATTTTCTACTTTCCCCACAACGTTTTCTAACTTTCGAAAAGATCAATCGCTTTTTGATTCAAATTTATTTTGCTCGCTACAAATGCTTCAAATTTGGACAAGTTTAAAATTTTGTCGTTTGGTAAAGGCTTAATGGCACTCTTGTTCATGTTTACTGCTCCATAACTTTGTTCCAACATGGCCGACATTCTATCCAATATTTGGTTTCACTCTTGTATAGTGATATAAGTGAAACTGTGTGTTCAAGTCGGGGAAAAAGGGGTCCATGGGGGGACCCATGGCCGTCATTCGATCCAATGTTTGATTTCACTGTTGTATAGTGATATAAGTGAAACTTGGTGTTCAAGTCGGGGAAAAATGGGTCCATGAGTCCCCCACTCCCCATGGCCGACATTCTATCGAATGTTTGATTTCACTCTTGTATAGTGATTTTTTTTTTTTTTGGAACTGGGTGTTCAAGTCGGGGAAAGAGGGTCCCATGAGTCCCCTATGGTCGTCATTGTATGCATTGTTTGATTTCATTCTTGTATAGTGATATAAGTGAAACTGGGTGTTCAAGTCGGGGGAAAATGGGCCCATGAGTCCCCCACTCCCCATGGCCGACACTCACTGATTTCACTCTTATCAGGGATCTTATATACAGGGATAGGAAACGCGGTATAACTTCCGGTTATTCGCTGTCTTCTTTCGAATTGACCGCAAAGGAAAAAACGGCGGCCATCTTAAATTTCGGCATACGACAGTCACTGTTTTAATCAACGTTTTGCTTGGTTATCCCATACGTCCTTCTCAACAGGTAAGTTTCCGAATATTTACGAGCACGTACATGCTTAGAATATATGTAACATCAATTTTTTCGGAGATTTTGTTTTATATGCTTATTTTGGCGTTAAAAAATCATGACCTAATCATGTTTGACCCGTAGGGGATGTTCGGCAGGAGGATTTAGTGACGTGCAAAAGTACTTTTTAAGTACATAAAGTAGCGTCCAAATAGCAACATGTTGGTAAAAATCACGAGATAGAGTACATCTCCTTGTATTAAAGCCAATTTTGTGCTGATTTTCGATTCCTAAGTTAGATAATTATGGGCTCAAAACTGGGCTATTTTCGGTATTTCATCACAAAATGGCGGACCAATGTGGTGAATTTGGCGGGACCCTAGTGATAGTTGTAGCATTCTCAATTTATTTTTAGAAATAAATTTGTTCAGATTTTGACATATTTATAAGCAGTAAGTATTTCTTTTTGTTTTTAAATCAAATCTAGTGATTTTCGATGCCAAGGTTGGATAACTGGGGGCTCAAAAACTTGGCTATTTTCGGTCTTAATTGCTAGATGGCAGCCTAAAAAGGGGTTATTTCAGTAAAGGTGGAAGCGCAGTACCGCACATTAGTCAAAAATGATTGGATCTCTGATAGTTGGCAATATCCTGAACAAATTCTCATTATAGTCTAACCGTGTGAAAATAAAACCATATTTTGCAACGTAACTGAAGAATTAAAATGTTACGTTTTGTAAAAAGGAGAAATTTGAAATTCAGTTGGTTCTATATTTTTTTTCCAGATATGTATTGTGAGAGCACAAACACTTCAAAACATGGTTTCAAGAGCTGTCAACATATTGTTGTGATGCATCCTGTGAACAAAAGAATGACATTGAAGATGGTTTTGTAATTCTGCATAAAGTGTGCTAGTATAAAACTGAAGCTGGGCTTGAAAACTTGGAATATTAAAGACCAAATCAGCTGTGAACTGTACAAACCTGCAAGAAAAATGCTAAAGTGAAATTAATGTATTTGAATATGAAAGCTGTGAGCTTCTTCTATCACCAAAGTATATTTAGTATGTATAGCTCAATAAGCCACCAGAAGTATGGAGTTATTTAATTATCTGTGATAAATGCTAGTATTCCTGAATCCTAACTTTTCACCAGGGATCGTATATACACATATAAGATCCCTGGTTTTCACTAACCTGGAGAATATCCATACTTCCAAAAACATTGTGAACAAAGAAGAAACTACTGGTAAGTACATGTCACATTTTCTCATTTCCCCAGGAAAAACAAGTCTCTTCATTTCAGTTGCATTTCATTTATCGTCTGCAAATGCTTTCAAATTAGACATGTCCAAAATTTTGTAATCTGGCAAAAAGTTAAGGATGGAACCTTGCTCAATTTGCAATGTTTCACAACATTTTAGTTGTATCATAGCAGCCATTATACTTATCTATTTGTTTTTTGAATTTGCACAACTGTCTGCACAAGCTGCGTGTTGCTTTTCCTCACCAACATATTTTTTGAGGGAGAGAAGTTTTTTTTGCATTCGAACATTGCGGATAAAAATGCTGAAAACAGGTACATGTGCTAGGCTAGCATTTTGTTCTTTTCCCACAATATTTTCAAAAAGCTTTAAATATTCCAAAGTCATCAAACACACAAGGTTGTAAGGTACACAGGTTAATTCGAAATGATGCAATTGTGAAGGCCACTCGTGTATGTAATTGATTCCAATGTATAAAAGTAGGAACAGAGTTGCAGACAGGTACTCACACTTCACGAGCCTACTTTTTCAGAAAGTTCACTAATTCTTTCCATTTTGCAGGAAATTCCCCTTTTTTTCTGTCAAAGACAGTGATTTAAGAGTAGCTGCAAGCTGAACTGAAAATGTACTGGAAGGTCCATTTAATGGGCAGTGAAGGCAATTTTCTGGTTCTATATGCCCTTTATGTAGTTTGCTATTGAAAAAGGGGTATATAACTATTAACAAATCTCTGTGTTTACCGGCCTAATACATTGTACTACATACAAGTGAAATGTTTGTCACTCCTGATAACATGAGAAGCTTTTGACCTGACCAAATTGAAACATTTGGAGAAGAAAATCAGAAAATAAATATTTAATTTCAATCATGCGTATTGTCTATAAACAGAAGAGGACACTACTGACAGTAGATGTGTCATGACAGATACACAACTTGATATATCCCACTTGTGATCATATCAAATACAGGGAGTGGACAAAAGCAGCCCACTTTCGAAACGTTAGACGGACTTAATCCTTCAACAGGCGATGTGTGCTTTTCCCGAATTGTTTGCAATAGATATCCACTGCAGAAATATTAAAATATTTTAAGTTACTACGAAAAAGAGGGTCGTTTCGGTAATGGGTCGTTTTGGCACCGGGCCGTTTTGATCTCCATTCACAATTTACACTTCGTGTGAAATCAAGACTGACAACATGACCTGTATATCTGAAACGCCCAATTAGTCGATACTTGAAATTTTCCAGATACAAAAATAACACCTTAACTGAAAAAAAACAATAATAGAAAAACATTGACATAAACATTGAAACGCATTTCATACTAAACACTTATTTGGCTGATATAAAAATTGTCGGAATCGGCAAGGAATTATATTATCTGAAAGGAAGATAATAACTCGCAAGGAACGACAACGGATTATTGGACGCCGTACAGGTAAGTCAGTGAAAAATCGATAATTGGTCTCAACTCCAGTTGCGTTGCCTATCCCTGTGTATATACGATCCCTGCTCTTATATAGTGATATAATTGAAACTGATGCTCAAATCGAGAAAAAAGAGGCCCATAACTCCCATCCTATTTCTCCCGTTAGCATCTCCTATATAACTGATGTAGATTAATGATTATATCACATGTTTAATATAGTTTGATCTTAATTTAATATATGCACAAAGGCGCCATAACTTAAGATTAAAATATTTCTTGACGATTTCACTTAGTGGGCAACACGTTAACATTAACTGACATTTAAAGGCTGCTATGCTTTTGTTGTTTAACCCTTTACGACACGATATCGAGTTTTAACGACCGTGACAAAGAAAACATGTAGGGAAAAGGAGAAAATGCTGGTAACCAGCATTTTCTCCTTTTCCCTTAATGTTTTCTACTCTCTTAAAGAAAGTCTCTTCAATTTAACTACAGTTAAAATGTCGTCTGCAAATGCTTTTAATTTGGACATCTCTAAAATTTTGTCGTCTGGTAAAAGGTTAAGAAGTGTTGGACAGTGTAGGTCAGTCGCCATTCGCATTTTAATGCTTTCTCTGTATACCGGTATGTTGTGAAATTAAAGGGCGGTACACACAATAAAATTTGTCTCATGGAATTAATCTCAGAGATTTTTGTATCGTAATATACTTCTGTACACACACAAATACAGATCTTATGATACTCTTCTTACCTGTCGGGTTTCCCCTCCAGAATATGCTAATGTGTAGATCTTGTGTCAAAATGGTACTTACAGAGCAAGATGAAATGATCATGGCATTATGCATGATAAGTATTGCTATTGTGTTGGAAAACTTGGACGGACTATTCCTTGTGCGAAGATGTTGGACAAGTACGTGGAAAATACATTGTCTGCCATTTTTGTGTATCAGAAAAGTGGCTTACTCAATGTGTATACACTTTACACCACCAACAAATCTACAGGTAGTTCACCTTCCAGGAAATGCTAAGCTGTGATTGGATGATACTCTTACACAAATCTTGGGGTATAGAGCATTGCTCTAAACCTAAAACAGTTTCATGAAACTCCAGAAAATCTTATAATACATGTATTAGGGATGTACAGACAGTAAGATTTGTCTCAGATACAAAAATCCCTGAGATTAATCTTACTGTGTGTACCGAGCTTAAGGTGAACAATTCAGGGGTAGGGTTGATTTCTATTTGCTAAGATCCAATTTACTTACATTTCAAACCAAATAGTAACTATTTACTCTACACTGTGGTCGGCGGTATTGTAAGGATTTAATTTACTCAAATATTTACCGAAATACTGAATGTTGTGAAAATGCAAAATTGGGTGATTGTATGTGGAAGACGAGTGAATATGAGAACGATAAGGAAGAAAATTCAAAGAGAGACATACAGGGTGTAAGAAAAGAATGGGTGACTGACAAACCGATTGTCTGAGAGAGAGAGAGAGAGAGGGAGGGACGGGTAGAGATGTGGGAGGTGGGGAGAGAGCTGTAAATCTGCCTAACCCTTAGGCTGCTAAGCGCGATTCAGTGACCTTTTGCGGATCATGTAGGTCAAGATCAGACTGCAGAGAACGTGCAGTTTGATCTTGGATCTATACTGTCAATCCGAAGATATTTACCCACAAAATATACCTTTGAAATAGCAACATTTGGGCTTTTATTATTGCCTTGAAAGTTTTATTTCGTTTATTTAATAGGTTAAGGGTTAAAACAAAACAGAGTGATGCTTGAAGGGTTGATCAGCCGACCAGACAGAGACTGACAGACATACAGACAGACGGACAGTTAGGCATACAAAGAACTGTAGGACAAAAGAACCAATTGAACCGATCTTTTACCCTCTGCAGAGGACTGTTTTGCTTTTTGTTGCAAGCAACCTGTATAAACATAGTGGCGACGGGAAAAATGCTAATAACAAAACAATTTCTTCTTCGACCATAATGTTTTATCATATTCAGTTCTCAAATTGACATTTCATTTCAAAGTATGAAAATTTTAAATGTTTTATGATAACTAACTGCATACTTTATCTGATCTTGATATGCACTGTCCTCCATCCTAATAAATAACATTTTTTTTTACTTGTACCGGTATCGAAATACTGCAAGCTGTCACACAAGCATCATTTTTCCCCCCGAAATCATTTTTTCAGATACCTAAATTTCAAGATATCTTGAAAGTTATGCCTGCAGCGAACGCCTACACGTACGAACGTTTACTTTCTGAATAAGGGTTCTGCAATCAATGTTATCAGCCATTTGATCAAAGCGTATTATGTGCTATTGAGGTCCCCCAACGAGCGAACAATTCGGTTATTTCTTTGTAGAAATCAGTAATCTTCTATTTGTTCATTGAATACCTTTATTGTTAGGGTCCAGTGAAAACATGATGCGTAAAAATACATCGAAATGTAAAAAAATATGAGCAATGCTCTGGCAAATGGGGGTTTAATGCATTTCCATGATGCATCACACCAAACAAATCATAATATAATTAGGGATCCATAAAACCCATTTCGTCCAACAACCGACAGACTTCTTAAACCTGATGTAGAATGGTTCTTTGATATGTAGAAAAAAAGCAACAGGTTTCAACCCAGGTCAGCCTGCGCGGACAGCTGCAAAGGCTGGCCTGGATCATTACTGTTTGCAGAAACATTAACTTTTTTTTCTTCAGATGGTGGCTAAAATATACAATCGAAATAAATTTGATTATTGCTATTTTATCGGTGAAGTAAGTATAAACGATATCTGGCAGTACAGGCTGTAACCAGCATTTTCTCCCTTTCCCACAGTGTTTTCTTCTCTTTCTGAAACAAACCCAATCATGTTGGTCACGTCTAATTCCTTGTCTGCTGACTCTTTCAATATAAAGTTTTTCCGTCTGTTAAAAAGTTAAAGATGACTTCTAAGCCGGGCAGGTTTTAATGTATAGTCACGTCTTAGTGCTTATTTCAACATTATTTCATTTACATCGCGACAGCCAGTGTACCTATCCATGTTTTTTTTCCTGGAGTTTTATGTACCAGTACTTCTAACCACAGCTGAAACAAGGATCAGCGGTGAGAGAGGAATCTCAGTGCTCGTGGTTTATCTATAGCCAAGTACTGCGTAACGACGTTCTCCTCCAACGTAGAGACTTGTTGGTTCGAACCTGGAAAAGGCAAAACAAAAAACGACGAATCACATTGATTTTATATCCTGCGACCCGCGTCCTCTTGTATCCTTGCCGAAAGAAGTCGACTAAGACCGGCCTGCGGGTCTGAGAAGTCATATATTCATCTGCTCTCTTCGACACACGATGTTGAGCCGTGCTCTGTGAAAAGGGGGCTTAATGCATCTGCGAAAAATATCGACCCAGGTCAGCCTGCGCAGTCCGCGCAGGCTAACCTGGGCCGAAACTTTTCGCTATTGGTCAATTTTCTGTATGTCAGAGGACCACTCTACCTCATGATTAAGTCGGTTGTTTAAAAAAGTCGCTATTATCGATCTATAATTGTGTGATGGCTGGGGCTGGTGTCATGTATTACGGAGATGCATTAAGCCCCTTTTGCCAGAGTATGACTCATATATTTTGTAAAAAGACTGATCCTACCTGTGATGACGTCAATTTCAGCTAGGACAGTGTGTTTTAATTCTTAACTATCTCAGTGCCAAATATATCAACCCGATCTCTTTCGATGGCTGAAGACAAGCCTCAGAGAGATTTGAGCCATGCTCTTTGAAAAGGGGGCTTAATGTATCTGCAAAAAATATTGACCCATGTCAGCATGCGCAGGCTGACTTGGGTCGAAACCACTCTACCTCCAGATTCAGTAGTTTGTTAGACAAAATGGATCTTATGGATCCCTAATTATGTGATGACTTGCTTAGAGTAATGCATCACGGAGATGAATTAAGCCCCCTTTTGCCAGAGCATGGCTCAGATATTATCTTTTTTTTTTCATCTTAACTCGACTTAGGATTGACTAAACAGGTGGACCGTATAGATCAATGTTAGACTGCACATTCTGTGCAGTCTGATCTTGATCTATACCGTCAGCAAGAGCCCACGTTTTCGCCTATGACGTTAAATTGGTTAAAAATTGGTTTTATGAGGATTCTCCCGTAGCTGCTCAGTTTACATAATGACCCAAAGTATACAGGTTCATGCCTGGTGGTTTTTACTGGTCACATGTGAGTCTCCTGGGGTAAGATTTTTTAACGGAACCGCAGACTAGTATTTCGAGTCCGGTAGCTCAGTCCCAGAATTCGCTGATTTGATAATTGTCATCGCGACATAATTCACACCTCTCTCATCAAGGAAAGCAAAGGCAGGTGCACAGGCCGCCGCGAGGTACCGGAAATAATGCTGAAAAAAAAAAACTGCGATAAACACCGAACAACCCAGCCTACTATCTCGCACAGAGCATCACAGGATCGCGATGCGCTGGATATAAATATACTGTATATAGGGTTAACTCTCACAGCAGACTAATATAAATTCGTATAAATTCGACTTTTTTTTTTTTCGAGTTTTTAAATTGCCTTTCCATTGATTGATTAGTCTACCATCAGGTAACGGGCGGTGTAGATCCAAGATCAGACTGCACGTTCTGTGTAGTCTGATCTTGAATCTACGCCGTCCGCAAAAGCTACTTTCGTCGCCTTTGGCAGCGAAAGAGAAAAAGTAAATATCAAATTTTCGATTTACTCGTGTATATGGTATTTGGATTTTTATTGTTTACCCGATATCTTATGTAGGTAACCACGTCTCCGAGAAAGTATGTTAATAGAATTAGTGATGTGTTAAAAGAGTGTTATATAGAATTTCTATAGATTTATCACTTGAAATTAAATCCGTGACAATAAAAGCGTTTTTCATAGAAAAACGAATTAGAAATCTATAGACAAGTTGATACACAGTATATGGTCTATTTATGAGAGTTGTAACATCAAGATTTCTAAGCTGGACTTAAAAGGAAAAGAATTTGTGATTATTAAAGATAGGAGAAAACTAAACCTGGAAAAAATTGGGAGATTTTGAACTACTTTATACTCTGATTTATAGAATTATGACGAAGGTAAGAATGTGTAGATAAAATTCAGCTTTTGATTTAATTTGAGTGGATTTAATTTGAGTGCAGTATTCAATTCTTTACCAGAGGGAAAACGATTGACCTGGTCAAATTAAAAGGATATGCAGACGACAAATTAAATATAACTTAAATATATAACTTAAATGATGGGATGTGAAAATGCAGCTAGGAAATGTAAAAAAATTGGACGTTTTGCCCCCCCCCCCTCCCCCTTATTTATTGTATTTGAGAAATTCGATAAATTCAAATAAAAAAAAAATATTGGCAATGTACATCTACACGCAAACCTACTACCTGACTTACCATAGTTTGTTCATAAATATCCGTGATAAAAATATCATTTTCTTGTTTTTCATTGAAATAAAATGAAGTCTTGATACAGAGTATCAAGTTTACTTAGAACAGGCGCAGCATAAAATTGCGACATGGTACAGATAAAACAAGTTGTAATGTAAAATTATAAGTGCTCATTCCTAAAATTATATCTATTTATAAAAAAGAAAAAAACTTAAAATAGTTTAATGAAATTATTTTGGATTGGTCTTTACTTGAATCTACAGATATATTACAAAGATAAAAATAAGAAAAGATGACAAACTTTACCTTTTTCATCGCCAAATACATAATTAACTCTTTACCACACAATCCCAACTTTTAACGACCCTGGAGGAAAAACCTTTTGAAAACATAGTGGGAAAGGAAGAAAATGCTGGTAAACAGCATTTTCTTCCTTTCCCGCAATGTTTTTCACCCTATCAAGAACAAATTTCTTCATTTGGGCCACTTTTAATTTGTCGTCTGCAAATGCTTTCAATTTGGACCAGTCTAAAATTTTGTCGTTTGGTAAAGAGTTAACTCGACCTCTATGAACGGTTGAAAATACAATCCACTGAAACTCAATCTGAAAGATCTTTTTCGTTCAGGCTTGACTCGACAAGCGGACGGTATAGATCAACGGTCAGACTGCATATTCTGTGCCGTCCCCAAAGACCCTATTTTGCCCATGGCGCTGAAAAGATGATTTCCCAGTAATTAACTGATAGGAATATAATAATGAGGTTTAATGGTCGATTGACATCCAGAACATTTACCCACAGCAAAAGTTTCGACCCAGGTCATGTGTCAATACCTTTTACAGATGTATTAATTTACCTTTTCACAGAGCACGACATGATTTTGATTATAACTGCTTTTTTGATTCAATGTGTATAGAAGTGGTGTCCGTGACTGTGAGATAGAGCGTCGGCCTTGTAACCATGAGGTCATGAGTTCGATACCCGGGAGCGGGTGTCAACTTTGGGATTGTTCATTGCCCCATACATTCGGCGCGAGTACTGGTGTAGTTCCCAGGAAGAAGAATCGAGAGAGATTTACATAACTTGCCAGAATTTGTTTCTCCAACGATGTAAAATAAATATGTTTAACTAATGTGTACAGAAGTCAAGAAAAACAAGCCTTCATTGTAGTAGTTTTCAACTGAAGTGGATATTAAGGAGTTTCTTGGCAAAATACAGTGAAACCAGGCTTATCGGTCACCTTTATTCAGCGATCACTCTATATTAAACAACCATATATTGAGATCCAAGAGAAGGCAAATTGATCTTTGAAATACACCTGAACTAAGCAATCGCCTATCTTTTAAAAGCAAGCAGATTTTGAGCATCCCGTATGTGCTTGCTTAATCAGGCTGGTCTGTTAGTGAAACAAGTGCATTAAAAGAAGACCGTATTAGTTTAGATATATTTCAGCCTAGCTAAACTAGATCTAATAAATCAAACAATAGAAAACTGTTTAGAGACGACGAGATAATTGCTCCTTTTGGGGGTAAAACTGTTAAAAAAAAAATGAAAGAAAACAATTCTAGGGAAAATGAATATGAAAACACGAAAATATATTTTTATAACTGTACGTTCTGCGTTCTGTCTGTCTCCATTCCCACCCACGTTTCAAGTACACACAGGAATACCTCCAACCTTTTCAATTACGACAAGAAGAGAAATATTGACTTAATACTTATAGTGCCACTCTTACTATGATATATAACACGCAGTTATCTAATCTAACCAAATACGGATTTATTGGCTAAATTCTATTGAACACATTTCTCCCTTCAAACCTGAAGCTTGTTAGAAAAAATTATTTCAATAACATTAAAAAGCTATTACAGTACAGATAAAAGTTTTTGTGCCTACAATACACAGAGTTTGAAAACGTTAAGGGAAGAAGACTTATTGCATGTAAAAAGCAACTGCTCATTTCCCACAGTGTTTTCAATGTAACGCAAGAAAACTATATTCTTCTAACGAAATACGGATTTACTGGCCAAATTCTATTGAGGATCCACATGAACCCTGTACGACACAATCCCTTCTTTTAATGAGGAAAGGGGCTTATGGAAACGCTGTTGGAAAAGGAAAAAAAACTGGTAACCAGCATTTTTTTATTTCCAAACAATGTTTTCTACCCTTCAAAAAAAAAAAGACCATCATTTTAGCTACATTCATGTTATTGATTGAAAACGATTTTATTGGGGACAAGATAGATTTATTGGCACTGGATTGGGTCTAAGTGACAGAAAGTACTGATAAAGCAGCGGAGAGTGAGGAGCAAGATCAGACTCCACGCGTGTGCAGGCTGATTTTACTTTACACTTTCCACACACACACAAAAATACATCTACGAATGTTGCGAAGGGCAGAAGAGTTGAGCCCCTTTACTCCAACAGGGTGTACTTCTAGAAACTGTTGATGAATATGGGTCTAATTGATAACGGTTCAAATACGGATCTTCCCCCCCCCCCCCCCCTTTTACAATACCCTGATTATGATAACATTGATGGGAAAGAAGAAAACTACTGATGTTGAGCGTTTGGTTCTCGACGTATGCAGCAGCAATAATTCCGGATGCTAGAATGATAAAACTATTCTAGACTAGAATGGCTATTATCAAACAATCTAGAGTTCCATGGAGTTCGAGAGAGGGGGAAAAAAGCACATTTCCATGTACATTTATATACAGATATTGTGTTTTCAAAGCTGTTTTTGCAAGAATATCTCAACAAATATCGTCGGAAGGAGGTTCAAGATCAGACTGCAGTAGCACAGAATGTGCCGTTTGATGTATATCTATATTGGCTGCAAAATCATTCTTTTTTACAGTCGTTCGAAGCATTTTAAAAAATTGTTGTTTGCACACAAAAAAATATTCAAAAGATTGGAAGGATTTGATCGACATCAATCAGAATTAATGTGCATTGCAATTAACTCTTTACCACACAATCCCGATTTTTAACGACCCTGAAGGAGATGGCTTTTAAAAACATTGTGGGAAAAGGAGAAAATGCTGGTAACCAGCATTTTCTCTTTTTCCCACAATATTTTCTACCCTATCATAGACACAAAACATCATTTAAGCTACATTTATATTGTCGTCTGCAAATGCTTTCAATTTGGTCAAGTCCAAAAATCTGTCGTTTTGTAAAGGGTTAAACCTTGACGAAAGCCTTTTTACCTAATTCTATGTTTTCCGTACCAAGCATGAACTCATCACAAGGTGCACTTATTTTAATACTGCTAATATGCACGAGCATGTCTCTTACATATCAAGTGTATCAATTTGAATATTATCTCGCATTACTTTACTTTTGTCGTCTGCAAACCCTTTCGACTCGGGTAAGTCTGGTGTTGTCGTCTGTTGAACAGATAAGATAGAGACCGACTTATGTACTGTCGAGTCTCTCATGGTACTTTTTTTCAAACGTCGCGGATTTGCTTTTGATCTAATTTTATAGCCTTAAGATAAGATGAATTTTAATATGTAGCCTAAAGCCAGCTTAAACAAATTACCATTCAAAC
This sequence comes from Hippopus hippopus, assembly GCA_946811185.2. Taxonomy (NCBI): domain Eukaryota; kingdom Metazoa; phylum Mollusca; class Bivalvia; order Cardiida; family Cardiidae; genus Hippopus; species Hippopus hippopus. Next base: position 37,362,749 of record OX328097.1, read on the forward strand.
ACGACGTTTATTGTCGTTGTAACGCAAAGCTAAAAAAAAAAGTGTGGGAAAAGGACGACTCGAACATCATGCATTGGCTCCTAGACGGCTTTCAACATTATCATGCAAAAAAGACATAGTTCTATCATTAAACCCATTACCAAACAATCCCGTGTTTTTGCACGGTTGAAGGCTTTTAAAAAATATATGAGCCGCGCTCTGTGAAAAGGGGGCTTAATGCATCTGCGAAAAGTTTCGACCCAGGTCAGCCTGCGCAGTCCGCGCAGGCTGACCTGGGCCGAAACTTTTCGCTATTGGTCGATTTTCTGCATGTCAAAGGATCAGTCTACCTCATGATTGAGTCTTGTTAAAAAAAGTGGCTATTATGGATCCATAAGTATGTGATGGCTTTCTTGGTATGATGGATTACGGAGATGCATTAAGCCCCCTTTTGCCAGAGCACGGCTCAATTATATATGAGGCACGCTCCGGCAAAAGGGAGCTTAATGCGTCTTCGTGATTCGTGATACCAAGCAGGCCATCTCATAATTACTGGTCCATAACAGCCACTTTTTTTAACAACCGACTTAATCATGAGTTAGACTGTCCTTAGACATACAGAAAATAGACCAATAGCGAAAAGTTTCGGTCAAGGTCAGCCTGCGCGTACTGCGCAGGCTGACCTGGGTCGAAAATTTTCGCAGATGCATTAAGACCCTTTTCACAGAGCATGGCTCATATATTTTTCCCCACAAAATTTTCTAAGCTAACAAAGATTATTACTTGAGCAACAATTAACCCTTATCCTGCTAAATAAGTGAAATGAAACTTTTTAGCCGATAGTAAAAACCCAAATTTTTATCATTTTAAGAGTAATTTTTGCGGAAAATATGTTCTTATCGGTCAGTGTGCATCAAAGATCAGACTGCACGTTCTGTGCAGTCTGATCTTGATCTACACTGTCCGCAAAAGGTCAGTGAGTCGCACTTAGCAGCCTACGGGTTAATTTGTTATTTTCAAATGCTTCCAATTCGGATAGCCTGAAATGATTTTGTAGCATTGTAAAGAATTACTTGTTTCTATCTTTTTGTCACTTGTGGTGATAAGGGCTATCCTTGTGAATAGAATGGGCGAATCCTTAGGGTGCCGAATAAGCCCAATTGATACTTTTAGTCCAGGCATAAGAATCAAATAAGTGCTATATCAGTGTTGACTTTGTTTACAGTGTATCAGAAAAGCCGACGGAGTAGATCAATGATCAGACTGCACTTTTTGTGACTACACAGGCAAGGAAAGTTGCGAAAGGCGCTATGTATAAGGGCCAATACCTATACCTGTGTATGAATTATTGACTTTAAATTTAGAGATAACACCACCACGGGGGTTAAACCTTTCGGATTTCATAGCAATTTGAACAATTTACCTCATAGAGGCATCGTACTAGAAACAAGATAGAACTTTTCGGAAAGGAAAGACGTCGTAAGAAGTACTGGAATATGAATACTGGAACTGTTTAGTGGTTCAGTGTGACGAGGAATAATGAAAAGTAACCACGCCAGCAAGTGTCTCTTTTTTACCGTATTGCATATTGTTGAAAAATTGAAGCTATCTATTCTTTTTTCACAAGATTATCTGTTAAACTAACTAGATTTAGTGACAAACATTTTGAAGTTTAGCCTTGTTGAAAAAAATATGAATAGCTCTGAACACTAGTAGCCACTTTTGTAATAAAACGGCTTTTTGTAACAAACTTTTCAGCCACACTATATTGCTTCAATATTCACCCATTCATTTAAAAATGGATAAATATGTATGGTTTGAGCACTGAAGTTAACAAAAACATTATGATAGGTGGAAAAAATGAGTTTGAAAATATTGTGAGGTTGAAAAGTTTGTTACAAAAAGCCGTTTTATTACAAAAGTGCTTCTAATATAGCTCCCTTTATACCTTTATCCTGCTAAATAAGTGAAACGAAACTTTCAAACCGATAGAAACCCCCCCCCCCCCATTTTGGTATTGTAAAGTGATATTTTCGGAAAAGATATATCCTTATCGGACGGTGTTGACCAAGATCAGACTGCACGTTCTATGCAGTCTGATCTTGATCTACTCTGTCCGCAAAAGGTCCTTGAGTCGCTCTTAGCAGCCTAAGGGTTAAAAACATTTTGTTCCTTAATAGATTTTCGATTGATTTCCAATCAAGTTTTAATCGAATCTTGCATAATGTAGCTGAAGTGCTTACTGAATAAACTTTCTTTCGAAATCATTGATCGATGAAAGTGAAATAACTTGTTTATTGTCCGTCAAAGAAAAACAATATTTCACTTCACTGACTCCCCAAAGATCGCAGTGTGTGAGGATATATATGCACCTTCTTGTGTATCGTCGTCAAACGCTCTTTATACAGTTAACCCTTTACCAAACAATCTCTTTTAACTACATTTTCTCCCTTTCACACAATGTTTGCTACCCTGTTTAAGACATTTCCTATCATTTGGGCGAGATTGATATTGGCGTGTGCGAACGCTTTCGATTTAGCCAAGACTGAAATTTTGTCGTCTGTTAAAGAATTAATGACACACTTTCAACAGCCTTTTACAGTACAAATGTGTTATTTATTTATTTATTTTTCATACAGTTGACAGTTTCGGAAAAAAAAAAACATTGTGACAAAAATGAAATTGCTTGCAACAAGAAATTGCTCCCGTTCTAACAATGTTTTGAAGTTTGTGTGTTTGTGTGAAATTTGTTGGAGATTTTAGTCATTAGTTATTGTATGTTTTACTGTGTATTGCTCGAGCCGTACAATAGAACTTTATGGAACACAGGTGAATGCAAAAGAAAAAACATGAACGTAGTCGCAGAAGTTAAAGACAGCTTTTGATGCGAATTGGTTTCATGAAAGTGGTACACAATTGCTAAACAAATAGCCCATCGGTCCACCCATTAATTAAATCAACTGATCAAATCGTCCGAGGATCTATCGGTCTATCGATCCAAATGGCCATCGGTCCAAGAATTGATTGATCGGTCGATCCACTGTACTGCAGATCTCCAGTCGAGTACTGGCAAAAAAAAAAACCTGACGGTTGATGTCGTTTGCTGCATAAAAATGTATATATAATGATGATCTGTCAGCATGACATGATCAACATACCTCGGCAAAAGTGTAAAACATCATTTAATCTTGTATATGAGGTCCACGTTCCTCCCCCATTGTATTTTTTCATATTGACTCAAGATTGCGTTTGTTTTCCTTACAGACAGCCGTGGATGCACTTTCAGATGAAGAAAGAGCTGGTAAGTTCATCTTAATCTGTAAAGCGCTATGTATTTCTTCTTAGTGTAGATCAACATGTATTATATACATGTTGTGAACTCAAATTAGAAAATTTCGTGTTATAACTTTAGGAATATTTCTGATCTCCACAGCTTTTAAATAATTTTCCGCCTCGCGGAAATGTATTGACTTCTGTCACAATTTTTATATGTAGGGCATTTTTCTAGTCCTGCTGCAGATCATTAGGGGAAAAAATCTGCCACAATAATCTCATAATTATTCATATAAGCCAACTTTTAACCCTTTACCGCACAATGCCGATTTTTTATATACGAGAAGAAGCCTTTTGAAAAAAACATTGTGGGAAAATGATTTTCTCCTTTTCCCACAATGTTTTCTACCCTTTTAAAGAAAAATTGCACCATGTGAGCCACATCGAAATTGTCGTCTGCAAATGCTTTCAATTTGGTTAAGGCCAAACTGTTGTCGTTTGGTAAAGGGTTAAGCGCTGAATAAAATGACGTTTTTAGTCTAGACATAAGATCCAACTAATTAGAAACAATCTCTAGGTGACAATAAGTTCAAGTAAAACACACTAAGAAAGATTTCAATCATGTCCATTCATAGAATCCTTAACCCTTGTCCTGCTAAATAAATTATATGAAACTTTTTCAAGCTGATAGATAAATCCAAAATAATGCTTATTAATTAATTTATTTTTTTTTAGAGAAAAGTATCTCCTCATCAGACATTGTATATCCAAGATCATACTGCATGTTCTGTGCAGTCTAATCTTGATCTACACCGTCCTCAACAGGTCAGAAAGCCTCGCTTAGCAGCCTAAGGGTTAATTAGCCATAATAACTCTTGATATTAGACATAGACTAAACGTGTCGGGGAACAGTCTTCATAAGTGTCGGGGTACTGTCTTCAAATTTGTCAGGGAACTGTCTCGAAAACTTTTGTCAGTGAACCGTTTTGTCTTGTTCCCATAATTTGAATTTCAACGCTGGTTTTGTCCAGAGTGTCTCAGCAAAGCGGGCAGTGCAGACCACATATTTTAGTGCAGTCTGATCTTGATCTGCAAAGTTTAAAAAGACTTAACTGATGTTGACTATCAATATCTTACATGGGTGTTTTTCATAGTCGGCAGCTGTAAATATGTTTCTTGAAGCGATTAGGTTAAATCGATGTGTAAGAATTAATTCATGTTCAAATAACCAACAATTTTGTTGTAAATTTACGGTTTCAGAGATCCGAGACACGTTTCAGTTAATGGACAGAGATAATGACGGCTTTCTTACCGTCCGAGAACTTGGGGATGCGTTACGGGCCATGGCTCAACATCCCACTGAACAAGAGATCCAGGACTTGGTGAAGAAACCCGAGGGCGAAGAAAGTATGCGTCTTCTTCTTTTACTAAACCAGTTTCTTATGTAATTTTACATACATGTAGTTAAGCAGAGATACAGTAACTGCAAAGACTTAAAGTGCCTACTTATTTTACGTAGAGTATTGACCGGGGAACAACTTTTCTACGTAGAATATGGACAAGGGAGTAGGCCTACACATTCTGTGGGAATACAAATTCTTCATTAAATACAGTACATTATTGTTCATAGTCGCAAGACAAGAATTCAATCAGCATTATATCACGTCAATTTCTCGTCATGTCTTGTCATTATATCTCATAACTAGACGATCGTAATGTAAAGCAATCACATGACCCCAGACATAGACCGGCAATATTTTGTCAATACAATATGTTATCATGTTGAAAATTCATGCTATCATGTTCATAATATCTATAATTATTTCTTAAGAAGATGATAATTTGTTGAAGAAACGTTGTATCATGTCCTATGAACATGATATTCTGTTATGTTAAGAGGTCATGTTATCTCGTTTAAAACATTTAAACAACATAACACGCCCCTCCTATTACTGATATAATCATTCTCTGGTAAATGATATGAATATAAACAATATTATTTTATTGTCATATAGATTCGGACGATTTTCAGCAGCAGCAACAGCAACAACAGCATCTAAAATTCATGAGAGGTAACGGTGGTGCACTCATAGCGGTTTATGTGTTTAAAATGAAATAGCTTTATGGTGCTTGTCTTTGTCTGAAGCTGCTTTGTTTTAATTGACCAATCGCGCTATCAATTAAACCAGGCGACTGACCAATCAGTGAACATCTGACATTTTCTTCGAAACCGCATTGGCACATGTTTTGACAGAAACATGTGCCTGTGCAACACCGTCTGCGATATGTATTTGAGGCATGCTCTAGCAAAAGGGAAATTTAAGGCATCTCTGTGATGCATTATACCAAGCACGTCATCATATACTTATGGGTCCATGAAATCCATTTCGTCTAAAAACCGGCTGAATCATGAGGTAGAATGATCGTTTGTCATGCAAAAAATTGAATTTAACAACAGCAAAAAGTTTCGGCCTAGGTCAGCCTGCGCGGACTGCGCAGGCTGACCTGGGTCGATACATTTTGCAGATGCATTAAACCCCTTCTCACAGAGCACGGCTCATATGCTATCGAGTTTGTACATAAATACGTTCAAAGTCATCTGCCGCAAATTTACCTGTATATCACGGCGTAATGAGTAGTTCCAACGATTGGTCAGTTGTTGAGTAAGCTTGCTTTGATTTTTGCAGCATATTTAGGAACTTGTTGACGCGTCTTTCGCACTTTTGACCCCGGAGCGCATTACTACTTGCTTTTGGAGACAGTACAGATCAAGATCAAACTGCACAGAATGTACAGTGTGATCTTGGCTCGCATGACACTGTTCTATATATGTAGCCTGTAGAATTTCTTAACAAAAGAATGGAAGACAAAAAAAAAAAACCTTTCGAGTGGAAAATCTGGGTTTTTAATGAAATAAATGAAAATACATTGATTAATTTTGCATTTTTGGTTTTTTGCTTGTGTGCAAGCTTGTGTCTTTGTCTTTAGATCGTTTTTTTTGTTTTGTTTTCTTTTTTTAATTCATGCTTTTAAGAAGTCTTTGATCCGTGCATGTTGTTTTTCAAGCGGTTATATAGGTATGTGCTGATAATAACAAAGTCTACACTGTGCATAAAAAATAATTCAGCTAATATTTATGTATATCTATTTGTGCTTTTGTAGATGACATTTTTCATCAACTCTGACCCATGACTAACACTGTGATTGCCATAGACTACCATCGAAGCTGTAGCGGACAGTATAGATCAAGATCAGAATGCGCAGAACGTGCAGTTTGATCTTGGATCTAAACTGTTAGGTATGCAGTGATATATTTTGAATATTACTTTCTTGAACTTGAGATGTCTGTGTCTGAATGAAAATGGCTTTTTAAACATTTAGAGGTCTTTTACGGTTGTCGCCATTCGACCTGTGTCGAAGCATTCTGTATTTGCACTATTTTCATTGGTGCGAATTTATTTGAAAGCTGCACTCTGACACGCCGAAAAAGATTTTACACCGTTTATAATATCATTCACGTCTTTTTTTTAATTATCGATTACAGCTTCAACGCTTTTTGATTAACAGTTAAACCATTTCTTTCTGCCGAAACAAATATGCAGCAGACGACTCTAAAAACCTCCTTGAAATCATGGATAAAATAAGATGTACTTACGTTTATTATATTTATTAGAAATGAAAATATTGCAGCAATTGAAAACAAATAGCAAACTTCTTCTTTTGTCACAATGTTTTCAAAAGCAGTCATATATATATTTTTTTCCATGAGGTAATGAGCTTACAAGCTTTCGTGGGGCCTTTTTTTATTTCTATTATTAGTGGAATAGTATACTTAGTATTTAGATCTAAAGTAAAATCCTTCAGTTGGTGACAGAGAGAGAACGAAAGCACCTTTCGAAGGATAAAGAAAGAGAGAAATAAGATGCATTTGTTGAGAAAGTAATAAAAAACTGCATGGTGATTGTCGTTACTAAATCCTTCATATTTACTTAGAATACACGGTGGGTAATCTACACGAACAGAACCGTTGGTTCCGCATTCTAAATCTTGTGTAGGACTTCCGGAACAGGTGCGGTTCTGAAATCGTACCCTGTAAACATCCACCATTTTAGACGAACGAACGGTAAGTGCTTGACATTTTCGTATTTTTCTCTTCTCTGACTGGTACTATCAAGAAAAACGGAATGCTATTCGACCTATATGATATTTTACCGTGAAGAATCGCGGAGGTCAATTAGAAAACTTCGATGGATTGTCTTAGAAACCAGAAATTTTCCAGGTGAACCTCGCGAAAGACAACATAAGACGGATGAGTTTTACCTTTAACTGTACATTTTATTAAGCTATTTTGTTGATCGTTGCAGTTTTAAGTGTGTCTCGGTATTAAAAAAACATGAATGATGTCCCTGGACACGTATCTGACTGAGATCGAAGAAAGTTTGCACAGAATTAGCACAGTTCTGCATATGTAGAGTGACTCCGCTTGTGTAGTTTGGTTCTGATATTGTTGATTAAGTTTTAACAGCTTCGTTTTATACCCAAGCTTCCAGAATATTATATTACAAAGTGCCAGTTTCGTCCAAAATTTGCATGAAAGGTTCGCAATTCCCATGTACATCTTTAAGACAATGTCAAAATCATTACAGGAAGCCTATCCAACAATATTGTCCATTGCTTTGAATACAGATTTAATCAGTTATATCATCAGTAACCTGACGATTTGAACCCACTAAATCGGCTTTTTCATTAGCTCATTTGGGCACAAAGTACTCATTGTGAGCTTTGATTGTACTGTCTATTGTTCCTTGTGTGTATGTCCGTCATTCTTCCCTCTGAGGATTTTAAGGAAACATTCATTGATACAATGATGTCAACTTTGACATAATAAGACATTTTCATAAACATTATTTAAAGGTCAAGCATTGAGGAATACATCAAATATGTAATTCGTGAAGTTCATTTTTTGACTCAGTTTTATCATACTTAACGTTTTTAATGACATTTTAGAAAAGACATTCATCAAGAGTTATGGTTCCCGTTCGTATGTGCGTCTGCCCGTCCGTCCTCACGTCCGTCTGTCTTTCCGTCACCAATTTCTTGTTTATGAGATGAAACCTACAATTTTAATCAAATTAGTTTGAAAATTTCTCCGGGTGATTGTCGGGTCATAAGGACGAAGGCTATCGAAAACGGGATAACTATTGGAAAACAAGGGAAAAGGATCCCTATGAAAATTCTGTCATAATTTTTTTCTTAACGCGATGAGATGCACAATTTTCAGCCACTTCTTGTGAGACTTTGTCAAAGTGATTGTTAGGTAACAAGATCAAACATTATTGAAAATAGGAAGATAATGTTGGAAAACACGGGAAAAGGGACCTTGAAACTTTTTGTCAGATTTTCCATATTTTACGCTATAAAATCAACAGCCAATTTTTTTAATATGCAATCAAATTATTCCTTTTTTTTAAATGGGTACCGTTTCTAAAAAAAACAAAAACAAGAGGCTTTGAGCCAATAGAGTGTTCCAGCCTCTCATGGGCCTCTTGTGTAGGGTGAATAACTGGCATTTACGAGTTTTCATTAGTCATAGAAAATTACAAATAGATATTGTCTCTGATTTTTCAGGAAGGATGGGATATTTCAAAGGCAAAAAATCAAAGGGCTTAAAGCTGTCACGAGTGAAGCATACTACATACCTGAAGAAAAGAAAGTCGATTGAGATGTCTCCACATCCATCGCCCTGTGCGAAAAGAGGAATGTACACAGTTGCTACACCCTCTGTTGTCCAAAATTAGGGACAAACTATAACCAATGAGGGCCTGTATCGCTCAACTGGCTAGAATTACAAGAGTTGGCCTGCCCAAAAACAGTCATGTTTATAAAGAGATAAAAATTCTTGAAGGAATCTAATCAAAGTTGACCTAGGGATCATTCATGTAAAATTATGTTGAAAACGAAAAGAGTTGTTTTAAAGAAGATCATTTTAAACGAGTTCGTGATATGCCATGGAGGAAAAATAACCACACAAAACCCATGTTTTTTACGGGATCAAAATTTCTTAAAAGAATCCGATAAATGTTCACCCAAGGAACATTCATGTGAAATTCGGTAGAAACCAAATATGCAGTTTCAGAGAAGAAAATTTTAAAATATTTCAGTATACGTCATATAAGCCCTGCCCACAAAACCCATGCTTTTCAGTTTTCATGGGATCAAAATTTCTTTAAGGAATCTGATAAAGGTTCAGCCAAAGAACATTTATTTGAAATTTAGTTGATATCAAGTGAGCGGTTTCAGAGAATATTTTTAAAGATTTCATTATTTGCCATATAGGGACAATAAGCCCCGCCAACAAACTCCATGTTTTTCAAAAATTCTTAAAGGAATCTGAAAGAGATTTACCCAAGGAATATCCCAGTGAAATTTGGTTGAAAACCATTCATTAGTTTCAGATGAGAAGATGTTTGAATGAAAAGTCTATGGATGGACACACGACAGACACAACGCCATGACAATAGCCCCACTGGCTTTCGTCCAGTGGAGCTAAATATAAATTATTTTGGCAAATAATTAATGCTGTCAGATAATTTCCGATGTCTGAAGATTTCGGGAAAATATGGTAAACAATCATAAATATCAGCAGAAGGTGTATAGAAAATGAAAGTTCGGGATGCAAGTCTAAATCACTAGAATCAAAATCATGAAATGTTCTACATTTACATGCTGGTCGAAATGGAAATGGAGGATAAGTGTTTGTAGAAAATTCAGTAAACAGGTTTAGTTTCTCCATAATGTTAAATAATACTCGAATCCACTCTACATGGAAAAGTTTCATTTATCTACTAAAACATTAATGTACTGGTGGTAGCCGTTAGTGGCATGCAGAGGTACAAAGATGAGAGAGACAGAGACAGAGAGGGAGAAATACGGAGAAAGAGAGATACATACATACATACATACATACATACATACATATATGCATACATCATTAAAGACAGACAAACGGATAGGGACGGACTGAGAGAGTAGACAGACAGAAAGAGATATTGTGAAGCAGACATCAGGACAGAAAGACTGGCACACTCGCACAAATAAGAATTACACAAACTGGGAAAAACACAGAATGACAAAAGATAGACATATAGATGGACACAGAGAGAAACACATAATGACTACATGATACATAGATACATACATACAAAAATACAGACTGACAGACATGTAGATAGACATGCATACAGGCAAACTGACATACACATATCCAAAAAATGCAGACAGAGAGTTTTAAATTTGAAATTGGTGGCCGACTGAACTTAATAAACGTTCATCTACGATTTCAGAGCCATACTACATAAACGGAGTCACGCTCCACAATCAGAACAACATCTATTTTGCTAAAATTTTCTTCGATTTCAGTCAGATGCGTGTCCAGGGACATCTTTGATGTTTATTGAACACCCAGGCACACTCAAAACTGCAACGATTACCAAAATAGCGTTAGAAAAGTAACAAGTTGAGGGTAAAATTCACCCGTCTTCTGTTGTCTTCCGTTTTCTATTGCCAGGTACACCTGGAAAATTTCTGGTTTCTAAGACAGTCTCTCGAAGTTTTCAAATTGACCTCCGTGAATCTTCACGGTAAAATATCATAGGGGTCGAATAACATTCCGTTTTTCTTGATAGTATCACTCAGAGAAGAGAAAAATATGAAAATGTCAAGCTCTTACCTTTCATTCTTCGAAAATGGTGGATGTTTACAGGCTACGATTTCAGAACCGCGCGTGTTCCGGAAGTCCTACACAAGATTTAGAATGCGGAACCAACGGTTCTGTTCATGTAGATTACCCACCGTGTAGAATATATTTTCAAGCTTATCAAGACTCGAGTAAATACAGTCAAACTTGTGCAAGTGGTTTATTGTATTGAACAACCACCTGTACTGAACAATTATTTTGTTTTGTACTGTGACCGCCGATATATGATGTTTAAATCGAATGGTATCTGTGTTGCTTAAGCCTGACTGCCAAAATCTGAGGTTTACCTGGAATAGTCTGCTGCCTAAACCTCATACAAATAGTCAATTGTTTTCACGATCCGTAAGAAGAGAGTTTTTGAAAAAAATGTGGGAAATGGAGAAAATGCTGGTCACCAGCATTTTTTCCTTTTTCCACAAAGTCACATTTTATATTATTACAGCGACATGAACGATCGCTTTTCCCGAATGCTTTTGATTTTAACAAGTCCCAAAAAATTGTCGAGGGTAAAGAATTTCGAGAGATTTTACTGTATACATGTACATATACATTTTGTATCGGTCAGAAATGATACATGCAGATACACAAAAAACAAGAGTTTTTGAATGTCAAACAAAGATTCAAGATGGTGAAATTCTATCTGCTTTACTGTATATATATCCTGCGGTAGCTTGGGAGCGGGTAGCAACAGTAACCAAGGAAGTCGGTTTATCTTAACGCTACGGATCCATGTATTTCAGACAATGGTTTGACGGATCTGGACAGGTTTACGGTGATCATGGCTAAGCGAATGACGGTCCCAGAGAAAGACGACCAGCTTCTCGAGGCATTTCGAGTGTTCGACAAAGACGGTAAGAGCTTTCCGTATTCTAGCCATGGGTTTTTTCAGGTTTTTTTCAAAGAATTTTATTTCATCAACAATTTGGTTTGAATGGAAATATAAAGAAAAAAGAAGAACCTTCGATTTTTTTTTACAGTAGATATCTACTTTATCTCTTCAATTTGACAAGAAATATCCTTATATTCGTCTCTTTAGAGGTTAATTAATGTAATCTCCTAAAAAAGTCAAAAGTATGTCCGCTATGATTTCATCATGGAGGGGAAATAACCAGTTTTTCATCAATTAGTATTCTAACTGTTTTCTCCCTTCGACTACTTTCTTTTTGTTTTGATGTAGAAGCAACCCCCATTACACCCGCCCATATTTTTAACGGGGAACCAATAGTTATTTTGACTCTCCCTCCTTCCCGCTTTTTATATTTCAACTACCTTTCTTCTATTTTTTTTTAACTAAAACATCCTTTTTCTTTTTACGCAAAAATAAAGCTGAACCCTTTTGCTAATCTTTGAACTGTACAAAAACTGAAGGCATCTGCAGACGAAATTTCAAATCGGTACAGTTTTGTTGAAAAAAAGAAAATTTGCTTTTACAATCAATCGTTCCTATTTCCGCATTTTCAGTCTAGCAATAAGGCCAAAAATAATCTCCTTTCAACCATTGTTCCGCAAAGTGAAAGAAAAACGGACAGTGCAGTGCACTAGATCAGACAATTAAAGTTGTAAAAGGTACCTTAAGGGTTAACAACACCGGACAGTAGGTAAAACTACCCACGCTCCCAAATCTTTCCAAATACGCATACTTGATGTTGCTATTTTTTCCCCTTCATTTAGGTTCTGGAATCATTAGTGCAGCAGAGTTACGATATATTGTTACATCATTTGGAGAAAAATTAACAGACGAGGAAGTGGAGGAAATGATTCGAGACGCAGACGATGATGGGGATGGCCAAATTAGCTATCAAGGTATTAGAGAGAGAGAGAGAGAGAGAGAGAGAAAGATGCATACAGACGGACGAACGGACGGACAGACTGGCAGACATATTGTGTCGGGACAGAGAAAGTCAGACTACAAGACACACAGACACAGAGACATATAAGTGAGTGCGTGAGTAAGTGCGTAAGTGAGCACGAGTCCAATTATTGTTCGTGAATCTTAAGGGCATGTAATCCTCTGGTCATGAGCAGAACTTTTTTATCTCCCTTATCTGGCGTACTCCTGAAGTACAATGTATTTAATAATTTCCAAATCAGATTTTCCATGGGTCTATTTATGACTGAATCACGCGCTTTGTACCAGCCCATCAGAAAGATATCTCAGAGCTGTGAAACAAAAAGATTTAAATAAGGTAATCCTTACAACATCAATGAAACAATGTTTTTTCGGTCTTTCAAAAACAACGGAGTTGCAATGCCAAGGGTGTTTTAGCAAATTGCCTCACAAAATATTGGACAGTATGGACCCAAAATGTACAGTTTGATCGTGATCGACTTTGTCTGCAAATTGTTTTAAGTTGTAAGATAAAGCAAGAAGTATCGATTATTCTTGAGATACAGTTATATGAATAAAGGAATCTGTCATTCGTTGGCTGTTGAGCTAAACTTTTCATCGAACTCGTCGACAAAAAAAAAAAAAGGTTATTAAGCTCGCCAAAGGCTCACTTTATGACGTTTTTTCTATACCCATTTAATAAAAGTTTTACCTCCGATGCAAATTCATGTCAGAGCTTAAATATGTCCTCAGATTGCTGTATAGTAATTGATAAATTAGCTATGTATAACAAGAATATGAATAACAAATAAAATAAGTGTACATGATTTAATGTGGCTCATCAGTCAGTCAAATTTTTCATAGCAATTTAGACACAAATAAATGCAAACATATCAACATACAAACTGAAGCATGAAGGTAAAAACAAGCAATTACATGCCATGCAGTTTTCTGTAATAAAAGTTAGACAAGACAAATTAGAGCACAAATATAGTCTCTGACAAAATAAACTGATTAAGTTATAACTAAATACAGTCTATTATACTTAATCTATAAAACCAAGTCAGTTACACTTAGTTTACCTTATTCTAAAGGCATCATGACTTAGATACATGTACTTACGACATGCTTAAACTTTATTAGCCTATAAAGTATGAATACAAGCAAAACAAACAAATAAGCGTTTATCAACGTAAATGAAACAATACTTACGAAACAGATAACGAATGGATTTACTAAAAAACATGGAAGAAAGAGTTATTTACAAATGAATGTAATCTGTTACGGAAGCATTGAATCACTGCCAAAAACAAGCCTAACCCCCCAAGAAACAGCAAACACACACACAAAGAACATAGCAAAAAAGTAATAATTTTTAACATTGAATGAAATCATATACAAGTAATCAAATTGAAATAAATATCATCAAATGTATCCCTTTCCAACCCTTGGAAAGCGTCACGTACCACTTTCAACCAGGATTAAAACCTCCAATGAAGTAAAGTACCTCCATTAAGAAGGGCCCCTCGCTGTCCATTACCATGAATAGTGTCAGATACCACTATTACATGGCAAGAACTCCAATGACTAAAATACCTTCATTAAGGAGTATGCAAACCACCCTAAAAAAAAGTGATAATATCATTTCAATAACTGATAATTGCAATTGATAAAAAATGATTTAAGCCTTCTTCTGCCTTCTGAATTCAAATGCAATCCCTGATCACGTATGGCAAATGACTCTTTGACAGGTTTGCCTCCTTTGAAAAAAGGGCGATAAGAATGAAGGTATTGTAGTTTTCTAGAAACACAGAGATTTTTCAAACCAAGGTTTACATTTTTAACCATAATTCCTAACACGGAATGATCAATTGGACGTGGTAAAGTACTGGACATTATGATTTTTGCATCTGAAATGTTTTTGATAATAGCGATAAGGTTTTGGTAACTGCTCATTATTTCTCCAACAGACAGAGAAGTGATTTCATTTGTGCCAACGTGTAAAATAACGAATTTAGTGTTCACTAATTCTGGGTGAGTTTCGACTCGGCGAGATAAACGGGAAATGTTAATACCCGGAAAGGTATGCACTTTAGTGTGATTGATACCGTCTACATGCTTGGCGATTGAGTCTGAAATAATGTGGACTAATATTTGTTCTGAAATAATAAAAAGAGAAAAAAAAAAAAAAAATCAGAAAATGTGAAAGATATATTTCACAACCCCTTAAGCATATTCTACAGAATGACTAATTTATCTTTCCAGGATAGCTCCAAATAACATTTATAACTATCAGACTTCCAATCTCCTAAGAGTTGAATGTATTCTGAAGGCAAATTTGCACGAAAGGCCAAAGTGGCAAAACCTCTTCTAAAAGAATGTGTGGAAAAGGATTTTGGATCTAATTGTAACTTTTCCACACATTCACGTAATTTCCTTTGAAATAAAAAGTAAGTAATACACTTTCCTTTACTGTTTACAAAAAGAGCTCCTGAAGGATGTGTTAACTTTAAAGCTTTTAAATTATGAAATGCCGCCACCGGACAAATTGATTTGTCCGTTAAAGGTACTAAGGGACTCATTAATTCTCGTTGCCCAAATTGTATTGTTTTAGACCATTTAAATTTTATCAATAAAAAATTGTCATGAATTTCTATGTCGTTTTTATGTAAAAATCTACCAGACTCTATGTCTTTCTGAATTGTCGGAACTAAGTTAGACTTTCTTGAAGCTAAGAAAAAGGCGAAAAGAAATAAGCACAAATACACAATATTATCACTGATACTACAATCCATATTTTTATGAAATTCTTTTAGTAGTTTTAATGTGATAGGACTTGCTCTTTTTTTTCATATGCGGATTTAATCTCGATAAACCTTTAACGACGTATTTGACAAATGTTTGCGCGCATCCTACTGCGCATGTATTTTTGTCGTGGATATTGAATCAAAAGTGCACCTATGTATTTTGCACATAATGGTAATACTAATAATTGGTGCACTGATATAAGTAGCATTTTCTTTTGGTAGTATTGGTGAAGAGAAAAAAATGGATCTTTGAACTGTCACCGAGAAATGATAAAAATGCTGCTGACACGGCGTTAGACACCAAACAAGGAAATAAAGGCAGGAAATTTAAAGCTGTGGAAGTATAGCTGTTTCCACTTTGAAAATTATTGTTGGAAAAGGAGAAATCACTCCTATTGAGCAATTTCTCCTTTTCCCACTATGTCTGCTGAGTTTTTATCCTATTTTTTTACTTGAAAAAATAACTTCCACAGTGACCTTCAACCTTGTTTTCTGACGAAATAAGCATGGATAGGTGTCATTTTTATTTTTTCTTATTGTTTAGATTTATAAATACTATGAGTGTGGAAATTTTAAGAAAAATCTGTCCGTTAGAAAGTATGTATTTATTTAAGATTAACCCTTAATTCGGTCAAATTATCTCCCTTCTTAACTCAATGATCCATATATAACATGCATATTTGTACATTTACCATGCTCAAAACCAGGTTTTTATATATTTTTTGTGCAAAAATATATGAATTTTCATTAAAATGATGAATATTTGTATACTTTTCCTGTAATTTTCCTGTTTAACTATTAAAGAAAGGCGTGTTAAATCCAATATAAGCTGAATTTTGGTACTGTATATACCTTTTTCAAAAGCAAATCTCTCAGAAACGAGCACGGTGACCCACATCTTTTTTTACTGTAATCTCCTAGAGACATGATGAGCTTTGTATGAGCAAAGTTTTTAAAAAAATCTGTCCGTTAGAAAAATTTGTAATATACGTCGTTAAGAGTAAGACTTAAGGAAAAACTCGGAGAAGGGAGACAACTCTTTCCCTGCCAGAGTGTACAAAGTGTTAACGCCTGCAAAATAATTCTTGATACTGTCTACTGATTTAAATAATCTAGAGAGAAATTGTGCATATAATCTCAGGGTTTCACATGATGCAGGTAAAAAAGACAATTTAAAATATAGACAAAACACAGTGAAGGCTTCCCACTGAACAATCTGGTTGGAATGAGTACCAGCAGCAAAGGCGGACTTAGCTGACTGTCTCATATGTCTAGTTAAAACCTGTAGATTTTTACCGAAATGGAATTACCACTGATGAGAAAAGTGAAAGTAATCTTCCCCAATAGCCCATTCCACCAGATCTGAATGATCTTTGAAATTTGCAAAAAAGAAAATTCTTATATTTATCATCCAAATGCCAACGAGACAAGCTGTCTGCTAGCCTATTTTCAGTACTGTTTAAATGACTGGCTTTCATATGAATGTCTAATGTTGAAGTTAAGAAACAAATTTCTCTTAAGCACTGCTGTAAAAATGAGCATCTTGCTTTACCTGAGTTTATGACTATACAAGCTGATAAATTGTCACAACATATATGTATCTTCCTGCCTCTCAAAAGGGGACCCCATACGCGGAGACAAATAACTATGGCTAATAATTCTAAAGCACTTATATGTAAATTTTTGTCTAAAATGAAATCTGGGAATTGTGCATGAAAATATCTTTTGTCGAAAAAACCACCAGAGCCAGATAAACAACTATCTGAACTGATAATGAAATCAGGATCTGTCCACTGACCATGATCAATCAAGAAAATTCCACTGAATTCTGGGAGAAACTTACCCCACCATACTAGGTCCTTTTTAGCCTCAACTGGTACCTCAAAAAGATTTGAAGAAAATTGCAAAACATAACAGTCTCTCAGCCAATTCAGAATTCTGTTTATAAATATTCTACTAGATCTAGATCTAACACATGCACCGACAAAATTCAACTTGCCAAGAAGACTTTGGATTTCCCTCAAAGAAGAAGATGTTTTATTCTGCCATACTTTGACTAAATGACGTATCTCCACCAGTTTATCAAGAGTAACCGACATAGTCATTGTTCTTATGTTAAAAAGAACTCCTAAAAACACCATGGATTCAGACGGTTCACAGGCTTTGTCGAAAGCTTCTTCAAATCCACTAATCCTGAAAATTTCTCTAACAGTATTGAAAGCAAACCATGCTAATTCCTTTCTCTCCACTCCTCCGAAATCATCTAAATAGTTAAAAACAGTTATTCCTAAATTTAAAAACATATAAGAACAGGCATTAGTTACTCTTTGACAAATTTGAGCTGATGAACGTAAACCCATAGGTAACACCGTGTCACAAAATATGTGCTTTTTCCATTTAAATGCCACCAGATTGTAACTAGAAGGACAAATACTTATTTGTCTATATGCTCTTTTTAAATCCAATTTGAACATCAAGGTCCGTGAGCCTTTACTTTGAATTAATGCAATGAGGTCATCAATTTTTGGAAAAAGTAACTTGACCTTTTCCCCAAAATAAAAGTCCTTTTCTATGTATTTATTTACATTGTTTCCGTCTTTCGGAAAACTAAGATCTAGAATTACTCTTCTCTCTTTGGAGTTACTTTTCGGAACTGAATTTAACGGAGACAGCCGCGAAAGATGTCTATAAAAGGCCATGCGTAGGAATACAAGAGAAGTGTGGGCCCAATCAAATTCTTGTTATGCCAATTAACTGGTTTTACGGGTCACCGCAAAACCATGCCAATCGTAAAGGCTCTGTTATTATCACTATTATTTCTCTATCATTGTGTTATATATGTCAGTTGGGATAGATTTCTAAACTTTCTACAACTGTCTAATTTCAGATTTTGTAAACGTGTTGTTATCCAACTGAAGACAGTCAACTTTGACAGCCAAATTGTACAGTACTTACACTCTCCTTGTGCCAAGTTAGCCTTACAGCCAATAAAAGAGAACTGTAGAACTTTAGGTTGTTGTTGCATCCTTAGAATACGTTATGAATATTACCTTTAACCCTTTACCAGACAACAAACTTTAGACCTCTCAAAATTGAATGCATTTGAAGAACGAGAATCTAAAAGTTGCTCATATGATATACATGTAGTTAGTATTTGGAACTGTAGAAAAAACTGTAGGAAAAATGAGAAAACGTTGGTTACCAGCATTCCTCCTTTTCCTACAATGCTTACAAAGCCTCTGTATCAATGTCTTTAAAAAAAAGGGATTGTTTTGTTATGGGTTATACGCCTACAACCGGATTGATACCAAATGGCGCGATACGCCGCATCTACTACTGGCGACGTCGCACGTATGTGTGAGCTTGTATTGTGGTCAAGGGTAATCTTAACCACACAAAATAATTTCAATTCAAAATTCTTATTTTCGAGACTAGCCATCTGATTGGCTGTGACGGTTTGTATTATCCAATCGGACTTCCAGTCTTGCGATTAAATAAATTTGTAGAATGATTAGTGAATACGGCCTCATACCTCAGAAAAGCATTAGTATGTAACATCTTTATTCTAAAGGTATGTTTTCTTTAACTCTCTCTGCGCCAGAGATATAAACTCGATCTCTTTCGATGCTTATTAAGGTTTACAATCCACAGAAACTCTCACAACTTTTACCTTAAAGGCTTGACTAAACAAGCGGACGGTATAGATCCAAGATCAGACTGCACGTTCTTTGAAGTCTGACTGAGTTATGCCGTCCGAAAAAGCCCCTATTTTTGCATATAGCTATGAAAGGTTTAAAACCAGGCACGCAAGATAATAATGCTTTTTCGAAATTAAAATAATCTTTTAACACTGATAGTGAGAGAATATACATAATGGCAGTCAGTATCTAATCGAAACATTTCTTTAAGCGCCTTTCTTGACGGTAAAAAAAATGCCACTATTTGAGAGTATTTGATGAGTAGAAATTATATGCTGACATTATAAAATTGGCTAAAGTATTATGTTTTTACAATTTGTGATATTTACATTATAATGTAATGTATTTTCTAAGAACAACTATATTTATATTTCTATCAATATCCATAATTCCTTTTTGTTTAGTTTGTCTAGATAGAATATCTTCAAATAGTTATGTTTTTGTCTGTAATCAGATGAAATAAATTGTTTAAAAAGAAAAAAAAGAAAGATGTCTTTTTTGAGTGATGGCTTTGTCTGCAGCACGTGGTCAAACTTTTTGTAGAAAAAACTTCCAAAAGAAGTTATTTCTCCTTTAAAAAAAAAATATGTCCAAGCTCTGATTTACACATATTCTCTCAGCATGTCTCCAGTTTTGCTCATACATAGTCTGTGGTCTGGATGCTATTATGGATGACATTATTACATCCCTTTTCATAAATGCAAATGAGATAGGCTCTTGGCAAAAATGTTTGGGTGCTTGTGTATATACGAGCGTATATTTAGTAAGGCTACATTTTTTTTGACCAGCCCGCATAGCTCAGTTGGTAGAGCGTAGGACTCGTGATCATGAGGGTGTGGGTTCGATTCCCACGGCTGGCCATCTAAAATTACTAATAGTCTTTCGGATGAGACGTTAAACCGAGGTCCCGTTTGACGGTGCTATACACCGAGCACGTTAAAGAACCAGGCAAAACTAAGGATGGGTTTCATCCTGTATCTGCACTATCCCCCGTAACAATACTAACAGCCTTCAGGGGGCGTCGCCCATATGGGAAACCGGTGGCGACGATAAATAAACGCAAATTCAATTAATCAAGGCTACATTTCAGAAATA
Organism: Hippopus hippopus; assembly: GCA_946811185.2. Lineage (NCBI taxonomy): Eukaryota > Metazoa > Mollusca > Bivalvia > Cardiida > Cardiidae > Hippopus > Hippopus hippopus. Next base: position 37,383,185 of record OX328097.1, read on the forward strand.
AACATCTGGCGTAGGTGTCCGCAGGAAGCCTTTCTCAACCATAATCCACATAAAACTATTCCTGGAAGAGAAGGCTTATGAAAACATTGTAGGAAAAGGAAAACATATTGGAAACCAGCATTTTCTCCTTATTCCACATCTGAGCTACTTTTGGTATGTCGTCTGGATATGCTTTTAATTTGGTCGAGTCCAAAATTTTGTAGTTTGGTAAAGAGTTAAATGCTCCAGCAAGGCGCTTTGCCGTATTTGTGCGGCTTGTCTCATCTACTTTTTGTTTGCAAGTATGCTGATCGTTACATGGCTAGCCCTCAGTTCCTGGAAATTTCCAAAAGCCTGACAAAAAAAAAAGTTCTCTTCGGCCAGATTGTAGATAACTTCAAACAATACACTTTTAGTACCTTTTATTACCTTTGCGGCTCGTGCCGGTTAATATCAGACTTTGCAATATTTGCAGTCTGATCTTTGATTCATATGGTCCGCTTTGCTTAGACAGTCTGGACACAAACAAAATCGATATTGTATGTATTATGAATTTTATTCCAGAAAGAGGGAAATGCTGCTTAACAGCTTTTTTTCACAATGTTTTCAAAAGGTTTCCTTCTCAGGGTCGATAGCATACTTGGTTGAGTTGCAACGCTACAAGGTTAAGTTGTGGGGTTGGCGACCTGGACCTTTTCCGACGAATGTTTCATAAGACTTCTACTTTAGGGTAGTTAAAACATGGGACTTTTTGGTAAAGGCTGAATTTAAAGGGTTGTGAGTTCAAATCATAACTTGGCCTTGATCCTTTGTCCGTCCGTCCACCTATCCATCTGCCAACCCGCTCCTCCGTCCGCCCGAGTCTGTCTGTCTGTCTTTTCCTCACGCTTTTGAGACACACCTTTTTCGTCTTACTTCGGTATATCTCGTTTACCCTTCAATGCATTTACTTCATATTTGGAAAGTGATCTTATCACATGAAGCAGCAACATAAAGGTCAAGGTCATACTTCAGGCGATCAAACTCCCCAAAATCTTACTTTGGATTGAACTTTCAATACAGTACAGACAGAAACGCCATACTTTGTAAGCGCGATTTTCTCATGAAGCTTCAGCAGAAGAATCAATGACAAACTTCAAGGTCAAAGCTTGAATTTGGCAATAAATTTTAAAATACTTGAGGCAAGTTCATTCAAGGTTGCGACATTAGAGTTGTTTTATGGCAAGGTCAATGCCATAAATTTTAGGTCAAAGTTCAATATTCCCCCCCCCCATAAATGAATAAATAAAGGGGGGGGGGGGGGAGGGGAAGAAAGGCGGCTGTGTCTTGGTCTTGCAAACTAGTTCGAACTGTGTGTTAGGGTGTAACAATACAACGAGGGGTAATCACAAGCCAGTTTAGTTTTCTACGTATTATCTAGGGGTAAATATAAACGCATTTCATTGTTACAGGTGGGGTAACAAATTCGTATATTTATTATTACCAGGGCAGGGAGTTAATAACAAAATGGGGGTAACGATAACCCTTTACAGGGGATCGAGGGGAGGTAACGGGGTGGATGAGTTAATTGATATTTGAACAAATAAATCGAAATTTTGTAGCAACCTGCCTGAAACCAAAGCACTGATACGGCAAAATTTCGATTTTTCGAACAAGAGAATGACTACGAGACAAGCTCACTTTACCAGTAATTTCGGATTATCCAAGATCACTCGAAATTTTAACCCCTTCCTAAATGCCAACATATTTTCTAAACCCCTTCGGTAGAGAGCCTTTGAAAACATCGTTGGAAATAGAAAAAATGGTAGTAAAAAGCATTTTCTCGTTTTCCAATCATGTTTTCTACTCTTCTACAGACATATTTCATCTTTTGAGCCACAATCAATGTGTCGTCTGCATATTCTTACGATATGAACGAATCTAAAACTTTGTTATCCGGTTGAGACATAATCCTAGTTTAACCCTTTCGGTGACATAGGTGAAAGTAATGGCTTTTGCGGACGGCATAGATCAAGATCAGACTGCACAAAACGTGCAGTCTGATCTTGCATCTGTGCCGTCCGCTTGTTAAGTAAAGCCTACAAGATAAGAATCTTTCTAAGTTTCACTTGACTGTATTTCAACCGTCTAGAAGAGGCCGAGTTTATATATTTGGCGGCGAACGAATTAATTTAAGGTGAGCATTTTAACCCTTGACCCTCTAAATAAGTAAAATGGAACTTTCAGGCCGATAGTAAAAACCCAAGTTTTTCTATTTTCAAAGATTTTCTTTCTTTCTTTCTATTTTTTTTTTTTGGGGGGGGGGGGATATCTCCTTATCGGACTGTGTAGGTCCAAGATCAGACTTCACGTTCTATGCACTCTGATCTTGATCTACGTTCTCCGCAAAAGCTCCTTGCATAGTAGCCTAAGGGGTACAACATGGTCTTTAAGTTGCAAAAAAACCATTGTTTTCTTTTTTATCCCTATTGGAAATCATTCAATGTCGGTTTTAAATCTTCGAATGAGCAAACAGAACTGCTGCTATATTATATCTGTCGATGCATGTCCTTATTAGACAAAATTGATTTCAAATAGATTCGGATTGTCTCAAATTTTCGAATGATTTGGTTTTCGAAGAATCAAGTTTCGATTGTATTTTTACCTGTAAGAATTACCTCCTCTCATACACTGACCGCTTTTGCTGTGTATGAGGTCTGAAGTGAACAAATCAAGAGAGATTAAAGGCAGAATTAGTGTTTAAGCAACACTTAACTTGTGGGGAGTTATTAATTTATAGGGTATTGTACCATACTATTGAACCATGCGCTGTAAAGAGGGGGTTTAATGCATTTGCCAAAACTATTGACCAAGGTCATCCTGTATAATCTGTGCATGTCTGCAGGTCGAAACTTTTTACTGTTGGTAAATTTTCTGCATGTCACAGGACCGGTCTATTCTCATGATTCATTCGGTTGTTAGACAAAATACATTTATGGATCCATAATTATATGATGACTTGCTTGGCATACTGCACAAATACGCCCTATACAATACAAATACGCCCATTACAATACCAATACGCCCATTACTCTACAAAAACGTTCATTACTGTACAAATACAGCCATTACCATACAAATACGGTAATTTACAAGCAAACACGACCATTACAATACAAAAACGCTAATTACTCTACAAATAGGGTCATTACAATACCAAATACGCCCATTACAACACCAATACGACCATTACAACACCAATACCATACAAATACATCCACTACTCTACAGACACGAGCATTACCCTTAAAATACACCATTATAATACCAATTCGTCCATTACAATACCACTACGCCCATTACCCCAGTATTATAAATACTGCCACGTCCCTACAAATAGAGAATAGATGGTTGGTGTCTTGGATGGGTTAAGTTTATCGGGCAAGGCGGAGGAATTTATCTGGTGAGCCGAAGGCGAACAGGATAAATTTCGGAGCCGAGCCCGATAAACTTAACCCATCCAAGACACCAACCATCTATTCTATTTATCCTGTCACTCACTGTAACGGAACAAAACAAAACAAACAAACGAAAAAAAAACATTGATAAAGACCGTACCTTTTATAAATTTCCGGAGCCGAGCCTGATCGACTTTCCCAATCCAAGACACCAACCGTCAATTTCATTTATCCCTTTTCTCAATTACAATCCAAAATCCGACTAAATTGAACATTTCGCTCGAAATAAGGCACATATTGACATCTTTCTCACTAGATCTATGAGAAACTTTAAAAAATGAAGAACCGTGTTTACAAAACCCTCTGGATATGCAGCTGCAATAATGACGTCATGAATGATATTGGCTACGTCATAATTATCAAACGTGACGTATATCCGGAGAGAAATATATTGGGGCAAAGAAGACAATATGTTTTAACATAACAGACTATTAATTAAACGAGCAAAAGTATTCGCTAGCGATTGATTAATTCATTACGGCAGTAAGACGCTTGGTTGAAAATAGTCCCAGTCAGCAGGTGCGCACTTAGCGGTCATGTGACCAACTGACGGATAACAAAAAAAATATACGGCACCCTGTTATCCGTCAGGTAAACCCGGAAGTGACAGGATAAATACGTTTATACTCTACAAACACGACCATTACAATACAAAAACGGTTATTACCCTACAAATACGTCCATTACTATACAACTACGTCTATTACGCTACAAACACGGTCATCACGATACAAATACGCCCGTTACCCCACAAGCGCGGCAATGTTAACACCAAAACGTCTGTTGCTCTGCAAATAAAGCCGTTACCTTATACTTCCATTACACAACAAACACGATCATTACTAGATACACCTGGCCCAGTAGGGCAGTCGGTAGCGCACAGGACTTGATACAGGAGGTCACTGGTTCGAATCCCCAGCTAGGCGAATTTCTCTCCTAGGACTGATAATAGGAATTGCGACAAGATTCATTCCTGTCTCATCGATAAGTTGATTTATCAATTTTTAAAGATAAATAAGGATCAATTTCTGGTAAATTCAGAGCATTTTCCCACACTCCACACTATCTTCATTACCAAACAAGTATTTACACTAAACATGTAGATAGCACCAATAAAATACAAGCATAGTTACCAATTGAAACAGCAGCTTTAATACTTGGAGTGCTAAATTAATGAAATAAACTTCATCACTGAGTACCAAAGATGCATTACCATTTCAAAGCTGTTTACAAGTGTCAAAATATCTGGCAAAGAAAAGGGCATTGTAAATCTAAGATCAAACCACACATTCTGCGCAATCTGATCTTGATCTACACTGTTTGCACAAGTACTCGTCGCAAGTTGAATTAAATTGGATTCTATCTTGTGCTGCAGAGGAGCAAAAATTTGGGTTGGAATTAATAAACACGTGACAATCCCAGTACGGATTTCCATTTACATATTCACATTGAACGATCTATAGATAAAGTGAAGTCTATAGTTGTTCTATAATTTTTTTGCTTGATTACTGAAGTTGGGGAGAAATGACTGAGGTAAGTGATAATGGTTGGATATAATGATCGATAGAATTTTCGAACCCATTTTTGATATATTCAGATGTTAATACATAGTTGATCGATTGTATAAATCGGTTTGATTCTTCGTTCTGGCTTAATCTTTAATTAGTGAGGTTTTCAAGCTAAAAGGGTATACCAATTGCCTACACAGTGATCATTTTCTTCCACAAGTTTTTGTGTAATTCAGCACAGCCCTTTGAAATTTAAATTCTAGATATATTTTGGCTTGTTTGATGTGTTGGTTTATGTGGCGTTTAGTATCGTTTTCAACATTATTTCAGTTGGATCGCGACAGGCAGTGCACCTTTTCACGCTTTCCTGGAGTTTATTTTAGCAATAATTTGCATAACTTTCTTTCCCAACCACTGGCTGTTTTTCCCTAACAGACATGGAAGGAATCTTCACTGGCGAGAGTGGACTGAATCATGTTACAACTACTATTATCAAGTCTGGGAAGGAACTTGGCTAAGCTGGGAATAGAACCGGAAACACTGGGTTTCAAGCGGTGTACGTTATTCAGCGCACCCCTAGGACTAATTCTTTCACTGTCAGAACTTTCCTCTTTTTTTCCTCCTTCTTCTTCTTTTTCTTTTTTTTTTTTTTAATCAAAGTTTGAATTTCAACTGTCGAAGAAAACCTAGAGGTATTTTCATGGTCCCCGTACCCGCCTGCGTCGTCGTACTCGTACTCGACGTCATGTGAAAACTGACATTTTCTGATATCTCCGTTATTTCTGTCATAATTATGACATAAAACTGACATAATTATGTTGGCTTTTGAGAAAAAATTAAATTTTAGTTGTAAATCAAAAAGAAAATGTTACTGAGCTGCACAACATTTTTCGTAAAATCGTTTATTAAAATTTCATCTCAAATGCCAACACTTATGTCAGATCCTAAACATAGACTATAATGGCTTATTTTCTGTCTTTACTTACAGCAAAGTGACGACAAAATGACAGGTAAGATAGTGTCTAGCTTTCCACGAGTATATACGTTTTTTTTTTTTGTAAATCAGCTCATTTACTATTAGATACGGCCGTGCACGGTAGCACAGTGCGTAGCGCACAGGACTTGAGAACAGGGATCGGTGGTTCGAATCCCTAGCTTGTCCAATTTCTTCCCAAGGATCGATAATATAGTCATTTGCGGCAAGATTCATTCCTCTGTCACCGCAGATAATTATTTTGACGATGGTTATGTGGGAAAGTAGCCAGTGGCCTGGTAAGAATATTGTACAAAGTACTGGTAAATAAACCTCCAGGAAAGCATGGATTGATGTACTGGCCGCCGGTATATAATATGAATAATGTTGAAAATGGCTTTAAACACTAAACAAACCAACAAACAATTTACTTCTTACGATTATTTATTTATTTGTTTATTATTAGATCTAGTATTTATTTTATTTTATTTTATTTTATTTATTATTATAATAATTATTATTATTATTTCTTTTTTCGTCTTGCTTTGATTGATTGATTGTATTGGAGTTTAACCCCGTTTTAACACTTAAGATCATATCACGGCGGTCAGTGCAAGTACGCATGTGTTTCCTGGCTTTGTCACACCAGTGCTGACACAAGTTTCTGTCACTGACTTCTTTTCTCGGATGCATCAGAGGTTAGAGACGAAAAATCGCCAGCAAAAAAAAAAATTGCTTCAACTAGGTGACGAACTCGCATCCACCAGGTCACGAGTCAGATACGCTAACCACTAAGCTACCAGAGCAGGCTTTTCGTCTTGCAGCAGACCACTTTTGTATCAAATATCGTTACAAATGGAGAATTTCCTCTTAACGATCAATTACTCTCCTTTTGCCAAAGTGATTGGACTTGTATATCAAATCTTAATTCATGTTGATTTTCTAGCATTTTCTCCTTTTTTCCACAATATTTTCACAGGCCGCGTCTTCCAGAAAGTCGTTAAAACACATTTGTTTGGCAAAGTGTTAATTAATATTGTCCTAATCATGCTGTGATCGCAAGATATTCTGATGTGCAGTCTGATCTTTGAACTCTGCTCTCCCCTAAAAACTATCTGAGTCAAGCTCTCTGAAAAGGTGGTTTCATATATCTGCAAAAAGTATCGACTCATGTCAGCCTTCGCAGTTCGCGCAGGCTGACATAGGTCGATACCTTTTGCTGTTCGTAAATTTTCTGCATGTCAAAGAATCATTCTATCTCTAAATTCAGTCGGTTGTTAGACAAAATGCATTTTGTGAATCTATTATAAAGTGCTGGCTTGCTTAGTATAATGCATTAGGAAGATGTATTTGACCCCCTTTTCCCCGAGCGCCGCTCATCTATAAATATCCATCGCAGCTCATACTAAAGGTCACTGGGTTTTCCGTGGGAGTGTCCTGCGGCAAGACACCTCAGAGCCCTAGCCTAGTACAGGTGAAACCCAGGAAATACGTGAATACGTGGGCTGTCACCGCGATATGACTGAGGGTTACATCAATGCAGCCTACGGCACGAAATAAAACATATATCTTAATTGCAATTTAGTTTTATTCCAGATCGACTTTAACGCGCATGACTGATTATTTGTTATGTAGAACAAAGATATTTAGTGACTGTAATCTACTTGACCCCTAACCCAAGAGATTAGTGGAACGCTAGGATTAAATCTGACAAACTTCGAAAAAAAGTCAGTGCTAACTGGGAAAAATCGCCAAAACATATGAGAAATATAGTTTACAAAGTAAAGCCTTGATTAATCGATCATTTTTTTTTTTAATTGAATATATGATAATTTAAATGATTGGTTGGTGGGGGTTTTACGCGGCTTTCAATATTAATTCAGTCATATTACGGCCACAGCTCCCTCAATCATCAAGCGTTTTGGGTTTCATCAGTACTAGACTAGGGCTCTAAAATGTCTGGCCCAAGGACATTCTTGAAAGGATCGAACCCGAGAAATCCAAATTGCAAATCCTTTACTTTATTGCGACTGAGCTAAGAGCGACCACTCAGCTTGTTCAAAGTATTAGCTACTAGGGATATGAATCTTGGAAACGTCTGAGCAACATTATGTGTGCAGATTACATATATTTACACGCGTTAATGGAATTGTCACTTACTTTTATAGAAGAAAAAGCCAAACCTTAGAAAGAAGGTTTGTGAAAAAAAATGTAGGAAACGAAAAAATGCTGGTAACCAGGATTTTCTCCGTTTCCCACAATGTTTTCAACCCTTTCAAGAACAAATCCATTTGACTTGTCTGACTTGTTGTCTCCAAATGTTTTCAAGTTAGATCAGTCCAATTTCGTGAATTGGTAAACCGAGTGAAAGCATCGTATTTTCATTTATTTCCCCAGAGTACAAGGCCTCATTTCAGTTCTTTGACAAAGATAACGACGGTAGAATTACCAAAGACGAATTAAGAATAGCTTTACGAGGGCTTGGTCAATACCCGACGGAACGTGAACTCGACGACATGATGGCCGAGGTTGACAAAGACGGTAAGTCATGATTTCATTTACAGCAAGAATGTTAGCCATTCAAAAGATCTATTCCTCTTTTCTTTCAGTACCACCTGTAATCCTTAACCAAACAATCTTTAAGAACCCTGAGAAAAGATAGCATTGGAAAACTTGCTGGTAACCAGCATTTTCTCTTTTCCCCCCGCAATCGTATATGTTTACTTTCTGAAGATGAATCTCACCGTTTGTCGTTTGCAAATGCAAATATGAACATGTCCAAAATTTGGGTGTCTGATGAAAAGTTGAATTAAGATCTTATGTGTGTGTGTGACTGCGGCATGTGCATCTAGTCGGGCTTGTATCCAAGAAATTATTCTTAATAGCATTCTGAGTCCAACTCTGAAGAATTTCTAAATTTTAAAGTAACATAATTTCTGATTGGCTTAACCGTATGGATTAACCAATGAGAAATTGTACTAATATCTAGACTTATGCAGGAATCGAACTTTGCAACTCAACATATGAGCCATGCTCTGGCAAAAGGGGACTTAATGCATCTCCGTGTTGCATTGTATCAATCAACCCACCACATAATTATGGATCCATAATAGCCATTTTTATAAACAAGCGACAGACTCATTCGGTAGACTGGTCCTTGGACATAAAGAAAATTGACCAATAGCGGAAAGTTTCGGCCCAGGTCCGCAAAGGCTGATCTGGCTCGATATTTTTCACAGATGAATTAAGCCCCCGTTTTCAAAGTGCATGGTTCAATTATGTTTACATCTCTTCACTGCGGACGATTCAATAGCTTAAATACATTCGTGCCTCAGTGTTAGTGGCATACCAGTATCTATAGAATGGTTGATGAATTTTCAAAACTGGTTTTGCTCCACACGTAGGATAGCAAGGGTCTTTATTTTTTTTTGCGGTTTGATCTACATTGACCGTAAAAACAGTCTAAGCGGCTCTTGACATTCAAAAGATTACATATTTAAGCTTGAATAATTGTACATGACCATTATGATGAACTAAAAATGTAACAAATCCTATTAACCTTCCCCCCCCCCCCGGCTGCTATACTCAACTCAGTGCACAATTGGGCACAGGACGCGCAGTCTGATCCTGGATATACAATGTCCATTACTCTGAGATATTTTGGTCAACTTGAATAAAATTTGAAATCGAAATATTGGTATTTATGTGGCTTGCAACAGGCGAAATCGGACATTCGAACATTTGCAGAAAGTGTCGTCTCGGATCAGCCTGCGCAATTGCGCAGGCTAATCCGAGACGACACTTTACGTCTACATTAGATTTTGTTTTTCAGTAGACTTGGGCAAAACAGAAAATCACATAAAAACGGGAAGTGTCGTTTCGGATTAGCCTGCGCGGACTGCGCAGGCTGATCCGAGGCGACAATTTACGCAAATGTCCGAATGCCCCTTTTCGCGTGTTGCAGGCCAATAATGCTACCTCTTTGGCACAAAATATTCGTGTCATGCTCTGTGAAAAGTGGGTTTAATGCATCTCAAAGACGTATCGACTTATGTCAGCCTGCACAGTCCGCGCAGACTGACCTGTGTGGAAACGCTTGCTTTTGGTAAATTTTCTAATTATCCAAGGACTATTCTACCTCATAATTCAGTGGGTATTTAAACAAATCGGATTTTATGGATCCATGATGATGTGATAACTTGGTTTGTATGTATAATACACCAGGGAGATTCATTAAACCACCTCATGCAAAAGTATGGCTCAATTCTTATTGCTTCTACTTCGGTCCCCTTTCAAAATACAATATACATGAGTCATGCTCTGTGAAAAATGGGCTTAACGTATCTGCGAAAAGTATCGACACAGGTCAGCCTGCGCAGTGCGCGCAGGCTGACCTGGGCCGAACCTTTCGCTATTGGTCTATTTTTTGTAGTACAAGGACTAGTCTACCTCATGGTAAAGTCGGTTGTTGAAAATAAATGGATATTATGGATCGATAATTATGTGATGGCTTGCTTGGTACCATGGATCACGGAGATGCATTAAGCCCCCATTTGCTAGAGCATGGCTCACATGTATGTTCTAGTTTCAATGCTTCTTCTAAACTTAAGTACTAATCACCTGATTGGTTGTTCAAACCCTTTATTAGGGCGAATCAGATGGTTAGTTTTGAATTTTAAATTTAGAAGAATGTTTGGAATTATTCGGGCAGTCGGAGTACCTGACAATCCAACTGTATCTACATCGTACAATTTGACAAGTTCGTTATTGTCTTATACCTATCATATTGAAGCCTACCTACAACATGTATCGGTTCTGTTGAGTTTGATGAGTTTGTTATTGACTGATAGGTAGTCTGACTGTCTTACTTTCATATTCTTTCTATGACAGGCAGCGGAACTGTCGAGTTTAGCGAGTTTGTTATGATGATGCAAAAACGAGCCGAAGAAATCAACGAGGAAGAACATCTTCGGAAGTCGTTTAAAGTTTTTGACAAAGACGGTAATTTCTTGCTATCCATCTGTCTGTCTGTCTCTGTCTGTCTGTCCGTTTTCTATTTGTCTGTTCGATTGTCTTTCTGTGTAGAGTGGCTACCCTGTCACTTGTCTTTTCGGTTTTAGAGAGCGATGTCTTTCAAACAGGTGGTTATGGTTGAATAATGCCTTTTGAAATGTCAGAAGCCTCGGTCTGCTCTTTGCGAATGTAAATGCTCTTACTTAACCAGCAGCCGTATTGGGCCGGTTGATATCCCTTGCTCCGACGTACTTTGTTTACTTGGTCGTGTGATTCTTCCGGTATGAACTCTCTCACTTTTTGCCCGATTGACTGATTGTCCGGTGTTTTACGTCGCTATCAACATTATTCAGTGACACCACGGAGACAACTCACTTATTGATGCATGTCCTATAACCAGTGCTAGGACGGGGTTCTGAGGTGCCTTGCCGACTGACATTCCTACAAAAACTAAGTGCCTTGGGTGATGGTTGAAAAAGACTGAGGGATGACGAGTTCTACACCTTGTAAACAACTGTGTCACGCAGGCTCCCTCTTAATGTTGGACGGAGGATCATTTTTGTGGCGCCGCATGAGCGGCGGCACTATATTTTTATTCGCTTTTGAAAAGTTCCTGTGGAGGTAGCCATATTGTTTACTATATGGACTGGTTCAGTTTTTTTTTCAAACATACATGTAAAAATACGGTACTTTCATTACCAGACCGAGTCCGTACAAACTTCGTTTTTCTATTTGGACTGATTTTTTTTTTTGTTTTTAACATGTAAAATACCGTACTTTCATTGCCAGATCGATTGATACCAGCTCGTATCCCAGATGGCCCAGAGTTTAAATATTTGTCATGTAGTATCACCACGTGGACTTCTACGAAGTTTGTTCAAGTGATGCCCTTGGCGTAAAAATTTAACCCGCTGTAATGTGCCCTATTTCAGACACAACTAACTTGCGGTGCCATTGATGTTATGCATCAATATTTTCTTGTTGTAATTCCTAATTCAAGCTCCGTTGGTGTCAACAGAATATAATGACACGTTGGTAGGAGGACACGTAGGGGTGAAATATGACAGCCCTCGATCTCACCAACCAAAAACAAGTAAATAAGCTTCATTTCACAACTAACATTTTAGGTGACGGTACAATAAGCGCCAAAGAGTTGCGATTTGTCCTAACTCAACTTGGTGAGAAACTCTCGGACGAGGAGGTACAATCAATGCTGTCCGAAGCGGATCTCGACGGTGATGGCGCACTTAATTATGAAGGTAGATCTAAAAACTTTCAATTTTTGCACATTTGTAATTTCAAAATCATTGTTTATGCATATCCACCTTTGTGGATATACTCTTTTTCATAAGATTTGATTAAACGAGTAACTGTTACCATCATTATAAACTGTTAGAAGGTACCGTATAGTTACTATGGGAATCATTTCTTCATTAGTTTACTTCTTTTACTGGCAATACGACTCTTTGAATATTAATATTAGTACATGTATAGGCCTAGTCGTCCTCGCTGGTACTGCGTCATCGATGATAGCCTGCCGCGGTAATCCGAAAAATACCTAATTTGCATACGTAGCGCCACCTTTCCACTGTTTACTCCAACAAATCGAAAGCAGTTTTTGCACCGCATCTGTTTAAAAATATCAGATATGTCTTCATTACTGATAAGTTAGTTTCAATATTCCAATGACGCAATAATAAAGTACAATTTTCCTCCATGTTTTGAAAATAATTACCCCATTTTCTTCATAAAATCGATAATTCATGTTTGACAAGTGAAAGTCGTCTGCTGTGACGTCATAGTCCTCGCCGAAAACAGAAAGAACGGTAGCTAAATCATTTTCTAAAAACAGAAAAATCACTTTAATGCAATTTTCCAAATTACAGGAGGTAACGCGGTACCATAGTGGACTCCCTTTGGTGCACCTATATAATTGTCAACATGGTAGCTTGACCAAGTTGAGTTAGGACAAAACACCACTTAAACTTTGTTAGCAACATTAATCGAAACTTTACATGCAACAGTTTATTACAGTATTGGAAAAAAAACAAAAAACGAGAGCTCTCTATTGTAGAAAATTTTCAGCTATATCAAGTACCGCGGTATAGCGAGGACCATCCGATAATGCCGAATTTGAAGGTTTCGTTATGTAAATTCATTTAGACAAACTGTCATATTTAGATCTATTTATTTATTCTCTTTTTTTTTTCAGAATTTGTAAAGATGATGACGGCATCGTGAAAGATGGTACCTCGTTCAATATTGTACATACATGTATTACATTAAATAAGCCTGTGCTTTCATTTCACTTAAAAGAAACCTTTGAAGGAATGGATTTTCCGTTACTCCATTTTTGACAAAGAAAAACGAAAAACAGTGTTGGTAGTCCATAGGAAATGTCAAGTAGTTTCCCAGCTGTATGACTTGTGGCGGCAACACCGTGTACACAAGACACAAACATAATGCTGGCGTGATTTAGAAACTATGTGGTGTCATGCCACTCAAAGATCTTCATCTTGGTAACTTTGGGCACCCATTTAAAGGCACAAGCCACAATCACCAGCCATTCTGAATATAAACCTGCCTTTGTTGCAACCAGTTCGACCTGTGTTCTATTTTCAAAGTTTGAAAAACAAAGAAGAAATGTACACATTGACTTATGTAAGTACCAAGTATGCGTTGAGCTGTCTGATCAATAAGAATTTGTATCAGTTTAGCTCTAAAGTCCGAGACAGCTAATTGGTCAGAATGTCTTACCCAATCAAATTATTACTTTGGATCTTAGGAGAAGAACTAAGTTTGAATGGCTGGTGGAAATCCCCTTCTGGTTTGAATCTAATCCAGAACTTTTGTGGTCTTTAGGAGCAATATTCAACTTAACTCTTTAGCTGACAACAACTTTTAGGCTTGTCAAACTTGAATGCATTTGCACTCGTAATATTTTAGTCAAATGATCCAATTTGTTTTTTGAAGGCTAGAAAACTTTGTGGGTAAAGTAGAAAATGCTGGTTAAAAGCATTTTCTCCCTTTTACAATGTTCTAGATCTACACAGATTTCTTTCTCATGGTTGTTTAAACTTCTGATTATATAATGAAGCAGGTTAATTTTCTTTTTTTAAAAATGCAATGAACTAAGAAAAGCTTAATAATAGTAGACCTAGTGGAATAAATTCTACCCACCAATCCTCCTGTGCCAGGAAATCTGAATGAAGGCGGTCATAGAAGACATGGAAGTGTGTTCTTTGAATCACAAACCTTGTGTAACAAGTTTTATGTGAGTCAATTATGTACTGCCTCAGTTCAATAATTCAATAATTACTCTTCATAAAGTGGCTTGTTTTTAAATTATTTTCCTTCTATGTGGATAATATATATGAGGCCTTTTGAGACTGACGAAGAGGGGGCAGCTTGAATGTAAAAGAGAACTCAAGATGAAAGCCTTATTTTGTATTTATAACAATTCTCTTGCATAGACTGATAAGTAACAATCATGTAATAAATCTACAAAAGTACTAAATCAATACACATATACGTACAATTAAGTAGGTTAAAATGTGAAGACTTATATCGTTTTTCAGACCAATCTGTCCCTGATTCTCTAGTAGAGCAGTTAGCCAATTAGAATGTTAATTCTATAATTTCTTTGCTGATGGTGCTAATCAGAATCAGACTGCTCCTTATGGGACAGTGTAGATCCAAGATCAGACTGCACATTCTGTGCAGTCTGATCTTGATCTGCACTGTCCGCAACTCAACAATAAGTCTAATCTCACCTAGTACTTGCAGTTGGGTGTATTAAGAAATATCAATTCAATGTTATGGAAAGAGATATTTGTTCTGAGCAATGTCCTCTCTTATCAACATGCTTTTAGCTGCACCAAAATAAATCATGTCTGAGAGGAAATGAGTTAATTCTTCATCAAACAACAAAATTTTGACTTTTTTCTTTTGAAAATATTTGCAGACAATAAATCAAATGTGGCTGAAGTGATACGTTTGTATTTGAAAAGGCAGAAACCTTTTCTGGGAAAGAGAAAAATGCTGGTAACCAGTATATCCAAAGACAAACCCCATCTTCTGAGCTAATTCTATTTGTCATTTGCAAATGCTTTCAATTTGGATGAGTCTAGGAACTTTGTCATCTGATAAAGAGTTGAATATAGTATGGTAGTGTGTTTGCTTGTATTCTATTGCTCTTTGAATTAAAGCAATATATACCTGTGCATACAAAATACCTGCAAATTTGAGAAAAAAAAAATATATGAGCAGCACTCTGTCAAAAAGGGATTAAATGCATCTTTAAGTCATCACATAATTAGGATTCCATAAATTTCATTTTGTAAAACAATCAACTAAATTATGAGGTAAAATGGTCCTTGGACATGTAGAAAATTGATTAAAAGCAAAAAATTCAACCCAGGTCAATCTGCACAGTCTGAACTGGATCAACACATTTTTCAGATGCATTAAACCAATTTTTAACAGAGCATGGCTGCTATCTATCAAGCATTCAGTAGTCATAAGGTTCTCTCATGGAATGTTATATTCTTTGTACATCAGTATTCTCCAAAAGACTTTTCAAAAAGGAAAAATTGTCCTGTGTGCACACAGGAAATAGATATTTTCAAATAACTTGAAACAAATGTACTCAAGATAAATTCTGATATGAATTTCAAAGGGACAAAGTTCTGCAACTGTGCATTATAACAGGGCACTATTCAAGAATCTCTACCTTGAAAGAACACTGGTGCCTAGTTCTATTGTCTTAACTACTTGCAAACAAACCTGTTCATAAATTTCCATACCCCTAGAATTGGCTGCTTTGTGAAAACATTTTGTCTGAAAAGGAGTAATTTACTGTAACTAGTAAATGCTCCTTTCCTAACAATGTTTTCTATATCTATGAAAACAAGAGGGCCATGATGGCCCTGAAGTCGCTCATCTGAGCCTTTTTATCAAACATGACCCATTTCCAATCTCTTTCGAGATATTAAGACAAACATTCTGACAAACACTCACTAGTACTGGACTTACAAACATGGCCTCTGGAGTGTTCACAAGCTTTTTTCCAGAATTTGTCTCAGTGGCCTACTTTTAACTTCAATATTGCCTATTTTCAAACACGTAGAAATTATCCAGACACACATTCTGACTACCATTCATGAGTATTGGAGAGAAAATGTGGCTTATAGGGTGTACAGGTTTTTTCTGAGATTTGACCTCTTGACCTACTTTTTTATCCAACATGACCCATTTTCATACTAGTCTAAGACATTATCAAGACAAACATTTTAACCAATTTTCAAGAATATTGGACTGAAAATGTGGCCTCTAGAGTGTACACAAGGCTTTTCAAAGCTTAAACCTAGTGACCTAGTTTTTGACCCGACCTGACCCATTTTCAAACTCGTCCTAGATATCATCAAGACAAACATTCTGAACAACTTTCAAGAGCATTGGACTAAAAATGTGGCCTCTAGAGCGTACACAATTTTTTTCCATGATTTGACCTAGTGACCTAGTTTTTTGACCTGACATGACCCATTTTCAATCTCGTCCGAGATATTATCAAGACGAACATTTTGACCAAGTTTCATGAGTATCGGATTGAAAATGTAGCCTCTAGAGCGTATACAAGGTTTTTCTAAGATTTGATCTAGTGACCTAGTTTTTGACCCGACCTGACCCATTTTCACACTCGTCTGAGATATCATCAGCACAAACATTCTGACCAACTTTCAAGATCATTGGACTGAAAATGTGGCCTCTGGAGTGTACACAAGGTAAAAGTTGACGACGAATGATGCACGACAGATGACGGACACAGCACAATGACAAAAGCTCAGCATGAGCACTTCGTGCTCAGGTGAGCTAAAAATCCTTTCCATCTAATTCTTCCCACTTGTGCCTCTTACAACGGTAAGTCATCTGTTCTATTGTTTCATTTGTTTAAAAATAGTGTATATCTGATTGTAGTGGATTATCAAGTATAAACCAACCTCTTCCATCTTTTTTTTAAAAATTTGAGACAAAAAAGGCACTTTGATCATAGTTGTCAAGAATTGAAATGGACCAAGACCTTGGCTTTTCCACTCTTTTATGGTTTGTCACAAAGTTTTTGCCATCCATTGCTTTGTTACAACTCATCTACAATCTGTCGCTTTATATCATCCGATTTTCCCTTTATAAGGTAGTCCATGTATCCCACAATTGGGTACTTTTCCATATAGGTTCCTTCAAAAACCTGATCCAGACCGTACAGTTGATCACCAGTAAGTCCGCTCTGAAAAACACAAAATATGATACATGTGTCTTAACCCTTCACTACACACTCCTGTGTTTTATCTAGATTCAGAAAGAAGGCATCTTTCAAGTAAGACATATGGCAAGTCTACAATTTTGTCCTTTGTTGAAGACTTACAGGTCCAATAGCAGCCAAATGTAAACAATTCTGTGTACAAAATACTGGTAAATTTAATACATTCCAATTAAAAATATGATGGTTATCATAAGTCTGAAGATATGTTAAAGTACAGTAAGTAAGAATATTAAAACTTTTCACCTTTCAAGTTTTGATGTTCATTGTTCTGCCAGTGACCTGAACACTGACCAACCATACTTTAACTGATGGCGGGACTTATGATAATTGCTATAATCAGAATGAATGAAATTTACTTTTATTTCATTAGGCCTTTAAAAGTGAGTCTGCTTATACAATGTCACAGTGGAGGTTAGCAAATACTGTGTTTTATTTCATGCCTGACTGTATGTACTAGGATGTATCACTTTGACTAAAATACCAGTGATTTTAAATCACCATTGGTCAGATATTCAACTTGCTTAAATAGATAATTTATTTGAGCTACTGGGCAAAATCTTAATTTGAAAAGAAGAAAAAAAAACCAGCACTATCAATTAGTTTATAACATCATCTGGGTGCTGATTTGCTGTATGCATATTGTGGATGATGACTGATCTCTGATTCAAGTCACTACCCATTCTAAATTCACCTTCTAATTCTAAATTCACAGACCAGCTACCTGACTGGCAGAAACGTAATAGTTTTGACAAAAGCAGATATTGTAGACACCAATGTACAATCAACTTGATGCATCAAATAATTATGTAGTTGCATATTTGATAAACTTACCATATCATGGTTTAAATCTTTTGCATCCAGCGACCACAACGCATGAGCCCTTGTTGCATCTTTTGCAGCAAGTACATTGTAGTCAGACTTTTTGTTGTAGAAGTCTACAGAGAAAACAATACAAAAACCAATTTGTCAGATTTCTGTGACATTTCAACACTCAAAGGCCTTTTCAAGCTCCTGAAGGAAAGTCTTTTTAAAAAAGAGAACCACAAGCATGTGCAAATGCTATTTGTGCATCAACAATTAGCTGCATCTGTTTTTAGAAATAGAATGGGGGGTGACTGCTTGATTCCAAGCAACAGCTTAAACATATTACTGACAGGTCAAGTTTTTCTTTTTATTACTTCTTCATTACTGACATGGATATTAGTAAACTTCCACTAAAACATTCTAAATGGAACAAGACACAAAATTGTGTCAAAAATTAATATCCTCAGTGATGACAGACACAAAGCAGTAGATGCCAAAGTTTTTGCAATAACAACTCTGAAAATAACAAGGCCACAACAATACCTCAATGTTTTCTTGCCAAGCCAAAATTTGTGGGAACAAATGCAAGCTTGCTGCTGCCCAACTAGGAGCAAGAGCTGTGTTTAACGCGCAAGTCAAACAGTCAACAGGTCATTAAGAACTCATTATGTTTGACAGTTACAGGAAATCTAAAGTTGAAATGTTTTACTTCATCAAAAAAGTGTTGGTCCTTGCCCTTCCTGCACTTACATTTGTTTAGATTTTAACAGCACATCACTTATCTTACAGTGGCAGGTGTGCTTTTACACGTATTCCATGTTATGTTTTCAACCAGTGTAAACATGACACTATTTTCAAGCCACTATTTTTTTCTCTGATGCAGCAAAAAAGGCAGTTCCCTGTCCTTTCAAACCAAATATTGGTAGCTCTCACAACAGTGGTCTGCAAAAGGGCAGATTCTGTGACATTGTGCCGTAAGAAATTGTCCCATCATGATGCACAAAGATGGCACATTTGTCCCTTTCTGAATAATTTGGTAGTTATGTCTCCAGTCCATTTGACTCACTCATTTTAAAAGTAACCCCTATTTCCATTACTTTATTGGACAATTGTCCCCTTGATGAATAATTCTCAGCAGAACATCATGTGTATAATTTCAAATGACAGTTCTACCCAAGCATTAAATCTGGGAAGTCTAGCCAGATTACCCTATAAAACAATAGAGTCCAAACCCTTTAGAAAATGATTGAATGGTTGAATGGTTTTATGTTATGCCGCTTTCAACAATATTTCAGTCACATCACAGTGACAGCTCACATATTCATGTATTTCCTGGGTTTTTACCAGTACTAGGCTGGGGCTCTGAAGTGTCTTGCCCAAGGACACTCCCACAAAAAAACCCAGTGGACCCAGTGCAGCTCGAACCCGGAGCCTCCAGGTTACGAATCCCACACCAAACCACTGAGCCATGCAGGACCCCTTTAGAAAATCACCCTGTGTTTTCAGGACTCCAAAAAAGAAAGCTATGGAAAATGTTGTTGGAAAAGGAGACTAAAACTGTTAACCAGTATTTCATCTATTTTCCACATTTTCTTCCCTTTCTACAGAGATAGTTGCTTCATTTCAGCCACATTTATTTTGTAGTTAGAAAATATTTTCAACTTGAAAAGACTGAATTTCATGACCTCATTACTGGTAGAAAATTCATGTGCTTATGAATATGAATAAAAGAAAGGTGGAGAAAGTTGGTACAAGAGGGAGCATGAGAATGCTACAGAAAGGACAAATGGAAAAAGTAAAGAAGAAAGATATTTACGGCGTCCTTTGGAAACATCAAACACCACTCCTTTTACAGCCAGGTAAATTGGTTGATCATCCTAAAACAAAAACAGAATGTCAAACAATTCTTGTGGTGATAGATACCCTAAGTGAGCTTACATGATTTGAATTGCTCCTTGGACTGTATTTGTTACAGTCATGTACATGTTCCTTCCAGTCTTGGGTTATATTCACCAACAATTTCTTGATTATATTCTTAGTCTAATTCTAGATTTAGAAAGTGCCACAGTTCCGAATGGCTAAATCATTTGGGTCAGCCTGTAAGAAATTGTATTACTTTCAAATTTAGAAAATTCTACAGAAGTAGATTTAGAAAGTGTTATACAGAATCGTTGGTGAACACAGGCCAGATCTTGTTTCTGTGCTGTCTAGTATATCTCAAAATATTCAGAAAAGAACAGTATCGACATTTTAAGGACACTAATATGTACATGTATTATTGAAGTTGTGTTCTTTGGACTGAAAAGGTCCATCTTCTTCAGTTGGCCCTCACCCCTTAACTTTTTCATGTCACATTAAAACAGCACAACAGCTGGGTAAATCAATAAAAGGGACATGAATTGTTACATTATCTTGTGAATCCAAATTTCTGCCTTTTCTTCTTCCCTGCTCTGGTAACAGTCATATGAATGGAATTATTGTGTAAATATTGCTGTGTCACATGTGTCAAATTAAGCTTTCAATCTAAATATTGACTAAAATCTGAAAAAAAATACATGTAGCCACATGAAAAAACAAACATGAAAAAACAAACTTGAAAAAAAGTTCAGGGGGCTTACATCCCCTGGTGAATTGAACTACATCAACTGTCTGAAAGTATCTAGCTGTTATTCTTTCCAACTACCTGAGGCATTTTCATAGTATAAGGGAGAAAACTCCTACAACCTTAAAATTAGTCACTGTATGATTATTCTCCCCTGCACGTATATTCAACCTAGACGGATCGTACGATGGTCAATGTCGTACACAGATCATTCCTTCCAGAAATTCTTTGACAAGTTAAAGTAAGGGTAAGTTTAGTTAACATGTTTATGAGATTTAGGCATAATACCGGCAACTCCCCACCGCTATATCACGAAAACCCATAAAAATCGCAATTATGCGCCAAAGGAATTGAAATTTTATCTTGGATTCATTCCGTATGCATTGAGTACATTCTAGGTTAACGGAATAGGCTAAAATTCCATTAAATTCTTACCTTTTCACTCATAAAACAATGGCACATATATGCATAAAACTTTTTAGTAGTGGAGAGTTCCCGGTAAATATTATGCCGAGATTTAACACCTAGCGAATACGTGTGCAAGCTCTTGTTCTACCTCAGTATGATTCATAGTAACCAGCATTTTCTCCTTTTCCCACAATGTTTTCTACCCTTTAAAAGACAAATTTCATATTTTGAGTCACATTCAATTTGTCGTCTGCAAAAGCCTTCAATCTGGACAAGTCCTAAATTTTCTTGTCTGGTACAGGTTTAAAGTAGTCTATTAAACACCCCGCCCCCTCTCCGAAGTCATTATGATCTACAGAGGAAAGTTGATACTACCCAAGTCCTTGGATTTTATTATTGTATGATATATCTCCCCTATGAACCTAAAACCAAGGTAAGAGATATGCTATGTGTAAACACCATAATTTCAAACACTTTTTGATAATATATAATTAGTTGACATCTGAATAAAACTGAACAGATGTTTTAAAAGGCTGACTCTAGAAAAGTTGGATCTGACCCTTAAAATTTTGGATTTGGCTCTTAAAATTCTTAGCTCAAAAGGTTAGTGACTCTTTGAGTTTTAGAGTCTAGCAGAGGCCCAGTAGCCCCTCCACTCATTGAAATACGTCCCAAGTGTTGTTAAACAAAATACATGTACATTTCTTTCACTTCCCACAATCTATCTGGCCTCAAAGAAAGGGGAACAAGACAGTTCCCCCGACACTTTTGAAGACACTTCCCTGACAATTTTGAAGACAAAAGATGAGAAAAATGAAGACTTGTTCAAATTGAAAGCATTTATAAACAACAACAAAAAAAATTGACATAAAATTTGAAATTTGATGTGGGAAGAGTAGAAAACATTATGGGAAAATGTGAAAAAAAAAGCTGGTTACCAGCATTTTCTCTTTTTCCCACAATGTTTTCAATAGCTTTCTTTCTCACCGTCATTAAAAGTAGGGATTTTGTTGTAAAGGGTTAAAGGTGCCTATTTAACCCTTTCCCAAATGACAAATTTTAGACTCTTTCAAATGCAAAACATCTGTGGACGACAAATTCAAAATTGGTTCAGATGTGCTTGAGCTCTCTGACAGGGTAGAAAACATTGTGGGAAAAGGAGAAAATGCTGTTTATCAGCATTTTCTCCTTTTCCCACAATGTTTTCAAAAACCTTCTTTTCCAGGGATTGTTTGGTAAAGTTAATTTCTATGCCGTAAATCAAAATTTCTTGTAACACACTGATAAATACAAGATATAGTTTTCTTCGCAATTGTACTTGTACCAAATTGGTTACATTCAGCAGAAACCCAATTTTGGGCATTTGAATAGTGAGATAGTCGTTCTGCAAACCATAACTCTCTATTTTTATCACATGAGAAATTACGACGTCATCATAAAATTGTAAATATGAATCATCATACTGGACAAAATTAATGTAATTGATCATGTGAGATTCGCGTAAGATCGATGTACATTTTTGGCAGATAAAAAGCACATCTCAACTCTTTACCACACAATCCCAACTTTTAACGACCCCGAAGAAGAAAGCTTTTGAAAACATTGTGAGAAAAGGAGAAAATGCTGGTAACCAGCATTTTCTCCTTTTCCCACAAAGTTTTCAACCCTTCCCAAAACATGTTTCAATATTTGAGTCACATTTGTTTGTCATCTGTAAATGCTTTCAATATGGTACAATCTAAGATTTTGTTGTGTGGTAAGGAGTTAAAAGAATCTGCCTATTACTGTGCTGATGTGAACCTTTTAACTCACCTGTCATTAACTACTTTATGAAAACACGAAGAAACAGGAGCATTTGCTTGAAACAAGAATCTTCTCTTTTTCCGACAATAGTTTCCATGTTGCTCAAGACATGTGTTGCTACCTATCAGCGAGTATGCTGCTAAATTGAAAGGATTTTGAGCCCCCCCCCAAAAAAAAAAATATCTGTGAAGCAAAGCATTAGTTTGTTGCTTTATGCTCCTAAAACGGTCAATTTTCAGTGAGTATCAACCTTTTACCAAACAATCCAGAATTTTATACACCCCGAGGAGGAAGGCTTTTGAAAACACTATGGGAAAAGGAGAAAATGCTGCTAATAAGCATAATTTTTCCCTAATTTTTTCCATACTTTGGGAGGCATATTTCATGCTTGGACCATCATGGCGCAATTTTTGATCTGCAAGTCTTAAATTTTGTTGGCACATCAGCATGGAAAGGAGACACCAATTTGCCAGATTTTCTGGTTGGGACGGTGGGGGTGGGGGGCATGCACCCAATCATCTTGCACGCGGTAAATCTTATGAATAGAGAGCTTGCTATGCCACAGCAAGACAGACACAACCTCTTTTTTAAAATATTTCTCGAGTTACTAAAAGAAAAAATTTGCAATTAATCTTTGGTTTCATCTGTAGACAAACTGTGGGGGCCTGTAACTTGTAGCGATAAGTTACATATCACACAGATAAATATAGTATTAAGACTCACCTCTGCTCCATCGTATTTTGCTATTTCCTCATCGGTGAAAATTTTGTAAGGTGTGCCATCTTTCAAGTTTTTAACCTCAACCTCTTTCAATTTATAGTCGCCCAGAACCACAACAAGAAGCATAAAAATAAGTGACACAAGTAACACGCGAGCCTTGCCCATTGTACACTCAAAATAATACACGTTTTTCAATCTAGGTATTAACTAGCATGCATGTGGTAGCCTATGCATGGCTGTGTATAGTTTTCATGTAATTGACCAATCAAAATTCGTAAATTTTGACAGGTGGAATGCTATGATACATCCATTCTTCAACATGTTTATTTGTAATGTAATTACAATGTAGCAAAGATTGCCTGTGGCTATCTTGCGATTTTAGTCAGGAGATGCATCCACCATTATGAATAATGACAAACAGGTTTCCAAAACAGTGAAAGCAACCGGCCTGCAGCAGTGGTTACCTACTTTCACTTTCACAATACAGGAGACTGAAGAGTACTCTGAACGGGATTCGTACTCATTTTCATTCGGCCTCTTAGAAATGTTTTGGATGACAAGTAGAGACTTTTTTTTCTTTTTAATATTTGTTACGAAGGTCTAAATATTGGAAAAGTTTGCAATTCGTTCGACAAGAAAGTAGCATAAACCTCAATTGATACCATTTAGACAGGACCAGAAGAATCACAAGATAAATTTCGTTGTACGTAGCTTGAGCCTGGTGATACGGCTTTTAACCGACCATGATCAAGCGAGTGAATTGCGCAGGGAAACATTACACTATAAAGCGACTGGAAAATACATCAGTTTAAAAAGTTTGATGTTTATGAAAACCCCAAGGAAACAATGACCACACTGTATTGCCCCCTTTGCTATAAACTCTAGACTGCACAATTAAAGGTATCATTTAAATACCGTGTTTGCGAGTTCGATACCCGGTTCAGGCAAAATTTCTTTCCAGCCACTTTTTGTCTCTCACCTCTGATGCATGTGAGAAAAGTAGTCAATGACTTGGAAAGAAAGTTGTGTCAGTACTGGTGCGAGAAAGCCAGGAAACACACGTGTAGATGCACCGACCGCCGTGATATGATCTAAGCTGTTAAACGGTGTTAAACTCCCAATACAATACAATACTTATTTAAATAATAAGCCACCCCGTACCAGCTATGTTTTCTGACAGACTAAGAAGGCATCAATAGGATATTTAAGGGGCTTACAGATATGTTTATCCATGAAAATATCTACGAATTCTGACCGATCACTTTGACAGGGAAATGTTCAAAGCTTGTACTACAGGCCATGATTAATACAGAAATCAAGCAACACCAAAATAGCTACGATTTTGACGGATCAAGTTGTCTCCGTGAAAGCAAAGTTTCATTCATGCTAATTATAAATGATTTCTTGCCATTTGTTTTTTGGCTAGAACGTTTCTAAAGATTACTTTATAAGCCACACTGAGAAAAGCTCAACTCCCATGTTTTTGACATGATACTCTTCGAAGATTTTTCGGCACAATAGGCTTTATAGAGAAAACGAACTGCATCAACTACAGCCAACGTTTCAAGTAGATGAATCTTGGATAAGAATAACATCCTCCCAAGAATCATTTTCATAAACCAGATGGCAAGAAATCCAAATGGCGATGAGGACGATTTCTTTTTCACAGTTGTAAGTTTTGTTGACATGGCAACCGATGTTCTTCATGGTGCCGAATTGTCTGCAGAAATTCTATGTTGAAAGCCATAATAAAAGCATTGTTGGGCAATCGGAATAAAATTGATTCAGTAGTGGAAAAGAGTAGAGGAAAATCATACAGAAAGTATTATACACCAGCTTACAGGTACAGGTATGCAAGGATAGAAGGACATACAAGGACAACGGGCCATGATATACAGTTGGCTATGACAATTAGCAATTTCTCCATTTCCCACAATGTTCTGAAAAAGCCTTCTTCAGGATTGTATAAAGGCAGGATCGCTGTGTAAAGAACTAAATGTACAGCACAGTGAAATGAAGGTACATGTCTTAGTGTAGGTTATATTAAAACAAAAAGGCATCATGGTTGATAGTTTATTATGAAATACACCTACATGTACAAAAGTGTGCAATGTATGAAATATTCTGATTAAACAAAATACAATATGTATAGGAGAAAAAAAACATGCTAAATATGAAATTCAAATACAATTTATATGTCATATTGCTACTGACTATCAAAGCCTCCTTGTTCTACGTGAAATCATAATTAAAAATTTTGTACGCAAAAACACAATTACAGCATGTTTTTTCAGAGTTGTTCTGTTTATGTTAAGTAATAAACCATCAGCTCAAATAACAATAATTTAATCACGAAAAAAACCCACTGCTTTGCCTTAAGGTTTCTAAAAGATCTTTGTCAAGTGAGTCTGTATCTCAATGCATAATTCAAAGTTTCTGGCTTGAACAAACAGCACATAACTTTTTATGATGAATGATGAATAGCGTTTTAAGGCCCGTCGACAACTTAGGTCATATTGGGCGCACTTACTTAGTAAACAATAATGCGAGGTGAAAATAACATACACGTGCAACAACATAAGACAAACATGATAAATGAGGAATGGACGAAACACAAAATGATGCCCCTTTTGTCGCCTTTTACGACATGCATGCTGTCACTTTTGTTCCGCCAGATGAAATGGCAGATGTGACGATCGCGGGACTGCAGTGGTTTATTCTTATACCCCCGATTAAACCACACGGGGTCCCACAGGCCAATTGATTCCCATTCCAAACCCTATTTACATCGAGAAAAAAATACAGGATTTGGAATAAGAACTACCCAGCCTGCTGCAATCCTACGAATTACGAGGAAAGCAGCCGTTTGTCTCTAATTTTAGTCGCCTTCTACGACATGCCATAGAGAAAGGCCGAGGTCCTATTCTATAAATTAAAAAAAACCCGGGACCCCACGGGGGACATAACTTTTTAACTTCGGATGATAGCTTATGGCTTAATTTGCTTTTACAATTTGTTCAATCATAATATGTACTATTACAAAGGTGTTTGTGTCTCGCAGTAAATTTATCCATAGTCTTCATGACATTTTTTATCTTTTTGGCCTTTTCAAACATGGTCCTGTTACGTCAACTCAAACATCTTTAGTAAAGTTGGTAAAAAACTTAAATATAGTATAACACATCCGATGCATGTATATAAGCAAATCTCATGTGGGCCACATCTGACTGAAAAATACTACAAATAAAGATAAAACATGCTTTTCTCCAACATACATATACATACACTGAGATACTAGTAATTTCTACAGTTTATACACAACTTTCAAGAATTTCAACAAATAAAGTCTCCAGTTCATGTATCAATAGCGCTTTCCCTCTCCTACATCCAAACACAAGTTAACTTATTTTGTACAACAAGTACAATTTACCCAAAAAAACTAATTAATGGTAACTCTATACACCACTAAAATCTATAATGAGAGAAGATGAACATTTGAACACAGCGTGCATTATGCAAAAACATGTTGTTCAATGGAGGATAATCCCTCTGCCCTTAACCCTTTCCAAAATGACAAATTTTCAACTCCTCAATACTGAAAGTATCTGCAGACAACAAATTTGAAAGTTGTACAAATGAACTGAAGTTCTTTGACATAGTGAAAAAGAGGGCCATGATGACTTTGGAGTCGCTCACCTGTGCCTTTTGACTAAACATTACCCATTTCCAATCTCTTCTGAGACATTATGACAAATATTCTAGCAAAATATTATGTGAGTATTGGACTGAATCTATGGTCTCTACAGAATACACAAGTTTTTCTTGAATTTGTCTCAGTGACCTACAACATACCCCATTTTCCAACTTGTTCTACATATTATCAAAGCAAACATTCTGACCACCTTTCACGAGTATTGGACAGAAAATGTGGCGTCTTGAGTGTACACAAGCTTTTTCCAAGATTTGACCTGGTGACCTAATTTTTGACTCAATGCGACCCATTTTAATACTCATTTGTATAATAACAAGACATAATTATATTCTAACCATTTTTCATAAGTATGGGAAAAAAAAAATGTGACCTCTTGAGTGTACACAAGGTTTATCCAAGATTGACCTGATGACCTAGTTTTTGACCCCATGTGACCCATTTGCTTGTAACCAGCATCTTCTTCTTCTTTCACAACATTTTCAGAAGCCTTTTTTTTTGTATTAATCAAAGTTGTTTCAACTTGGATTAAATGAAACATATATTCTCAGTGACAGTACATAAGATTCCAATATTGCAATTTCAAAGCAGTTTTTGTAACAATATCTGACAAAGAAGCATTCAGGTTTAAATCAAACATCACACTGCACATTTTTTGCAGTCTGATCTTGATCTACACTGTCTGCATGAACAATCAAATCCATTCTAGGCAGTAAAACACTAAAAATCATAACAACATGTTGATACCAGTTAGGTAACTACAATGATATCTTGGAATCTTATGGAGACAATTCACCAAGAAACAAAGTCAGGTAATCAGTCTGTTTTTCCGAATTCCTTGATATCCAACCATTTCAGAGATTCATCCCACAACCTTGCTTGGAGTTCCTCATTGTTTGCATTCTCGGAATATGGTTCCCTTTTACACTCCCTGAAAATAAATATCAAACAAGATGTCTGTTTGTAAAACAGTCATGCCCCCTCCTGCCACATTGATACAGGAAGTGGCACAGTTCATAAACTGATATCAAAAGAATTGATTGGGAAATATCAATGTCATCTTTTTGATTTATAGCCAACTTCAATTGTTAAACGTGATAATCTGTCAACAGTTCCCATAATTATACACACCGCCGTGTGTATACATACAAGATTGTAAACAGTCGCTGATACACAGACTGGGTTATCGATTTTCTTTTCGGCACGCGCGTTTGACTTCCGCTTTTTCCCAGTCGACTTCGATGCTTACTACGTCCCCGATAATACGCGAATAAAATGTTGGAGCCACAAGTTGAGCCACATATGATGATTTTTGAGACACTTTAATTTTTTTTTAGCAAATGGCTCAAGTGGTGAACGGCAGCGCGGGCCCTGAATCATCTAGTGGTCACTGTGACCTTGACCTTTCACGGATTAACCTTAAAATCGATAGGGATCATTTACACTCCAAGATGAATATCTGTACAGAATTTGAAGGACCTAGGTCAATTCTGTGTCTAGTTATCATCTGGACAAGGTTTGGTCTATATATCATTAAGTTGAAGGCCACTGTGACCTTGACCTTTGATGGATTAATCTCAAAATTGATAGGGATCATCTGTACTCCAAGACGAATGTCTGTGCCAAATTTCACGAACCTAGGTCAATTCTGTGTCTAGTTATCATCCGGACAAGGTTTGGTCTATATATCAACAAGTTGACGGTCACTGTGACTTTGACCTCAAAATCAATAGGGATCATCTACACTCTGAGACGCATGTCTGTGCCAAATTTGACGAACCTAGGTCAATTCTGTGTCTAGTTATCATCCGGACAAGGTTTGGTCTATATATCAACATGTTGACGGTCACTGTGACCTTGACCTTTGACCTCAAAATCAATAGGGATCATCTACACTCTGAGACACATGTCTGTGCCAAATTTAACGAACCTAGGTCAATTCTGTGTCTAGTTTTCATCAGGTCAAGATAAGGTCTACCAACCAACCAATGGACGGACAGACCGACGGACGGACAGACTGACCGACATTAGCAAAGCAATATACCCCCACTTCATTGAAGGGGGGCATAATAATTGGTTTCCTACCATCAGAAGATACACTTTTCAACTTGAAGCTGACCAGTTTGGAAAATATGGTACTGTGGCATAAAAGAAATTGCCCACTACAAATGATCTCTACTTTTACCACAATCATTTCATATCAATTAACCCTTTATTCATGCTAAATATTCACATTCGACAAGGATGTTTTCAAAAATGCCTGCTGCAAAGTTCTTTCAAGGAATGATGAGTTAAAGACTACTTAACCCTTTACCAAATGAGAAAATTTTAGACTTGTACAAATGGAAAACATTTGCGGACAACAAATTAAATGTGGTTCAAATGATGAGATTTGTCTCTAGAAGTGTAGAAAACATTGTGGGAAAGGGAGAAAATGCTGGTTACCAGCATTTTCTCCATTTCCCACAATGTTTTCGAAAGCTCATTTCATCAGAATCGTTGAAACTTCAGATTATGTGGAAAGGAGTAAAGGCCTACCAGCAGCCAAAAGGAAACAATTTGGGTATCAAATTGCAGGCCAATTTAATTCATAACATTTAAAAGTTAGGGTTTTATCATGAGTCAGATGATGTGTTACAGTATGGTATGCCAAAGCTCCAACTGCTGGCAGAAAAATTGCAATTTTTACTCTAGTCTTATCAATACATGTTCCTGCCAGCAACAAGAATATTGACATACCATGCTGTAACACATCACCAGACTCATAATAAAATTCATACTTTTAAATGGTATCAACTAAATTTGCCTGCAGTTCGACTCCCTCACTGTTTACTTTATGGCCGCTAGTGGGCCTTTAATTACTAGCCTGAGATACATTTCATTAAGCTAGAATTCACATTCGGTGTTTTTCATGATGGAAAACCAAACCATGTTGACATTTGTGTAGATGGAGCATAGTTTTTGCCCTCAGATGGTTCAAATTCAAACTAAAAATTTCATCTAAATAAAACATAGTACATATGTACCAAGAAAACGTTTTCTACTGTGTGACATACTTTTGAAAACGAAGGTGCTACACTCAAAATCATCTGTTATGAGATACTCATTAAGAAAGTATCTTGACCTAGGTTACTTATGACGGGCAAAACTTTGGCTTCTACATTAAGTATGGGTATTGTTAGACTAAATTACTCCCTTACTTGTACAACATTCCTGATACAGAGGTGAGAGCATCAGCTAGTGAACAGAAGATCGTAGTCTGAGCACCATCTTCAGCATGCTTCAGCAGAAACCAGAGGAATGGTGTGAAGGAAAGACTGATAAAGGCACTTTGGCGGAAAGGCATGTGTCGATGAATGTCTGTATTTGATACCCCAGGATTGGCGACATTCATCGTTACTCCTGTATCTGCAAATATGAATTACTCCACTTGGAATGTTTTGCTTTATCTGTTTGACAAATTTCATACAATTAATAAACTCCCATGCAAATATGAATTTCCATGCCTCTGTTACAGACAACTTTTTGAAAACGTTCAGGGAAAAGGAGCAATTACTAGTAGAAATCAATTGCTCCTTTTCCTACAATTTTTAACACATTATTCATATCGGAAGTTTGCTTTTCTAATCTAAAACCAGAAACTTTGGCGTTGTCAAAATATTTGCCATTTTTGCATATTAAAAACAATAGCGAAGATATCTGCCAGCAAAATTTTACCTACAATAAGTTCTGTTTTACATAGACACCAGGTCATGTGGGGGCAATTAACTGGCAAACTTGTTGAGTGCCTTTTTTCATTAAAGTAAACCAGAATACAAGTCTAGCAGCAGTTAATACTGGCAATTAAACACATTTCATCAAAGTATAAATGGTGATTTATTAAAATGAATAATGACTGTTGCAGTTTTTGCAGAAATCTTAACATGTGTAAGGTCAGTATTTGGTAATTTGCTTAATGTTACACCCCTAATAATATACACTTTTACACTGTGTCGAAATAGCCTGCAAATAATAGACTCATTGTCTTAAATTGTGTGAGATAAGACAGAGTAACAAATGAAGCTTCTTGTCCAACTTTTAAAAATGCCAATCACAATTAGACTTGCTGTAGTGAACAATGAAGATCAAGATCAGACTACAGTAATCAAGCGATCTGACTGGATCCACTCTATGTAATATTTTGTTAAATACTCAACCTTCACAATAAAATATCTGGATTTTATCCACTGATTGAACTACCCATTTCATTTGAGCCATGCTATGGCAAAAGGGGGCTTAATGCATCTCTGTGGTGCATTATACTAAGCAAGCCATCACATAATCATTGATCAATAAAATTGATTTTGTTTAACAACCAACAGAATCATGAGGTAGAGTGGTCCTTGAACATACAGAAAATTTACCATTAGTGAAAAGTTTCAGCCCAGGTCAGCCTGTGCATTAAGCCCCTTTTTTACAGAGCATGGCTCATTTGTTTAGTACTCTGTAGATTAAGTCTTTTCCAGATAACTGCAGATTTTTAGATTTTAGACTGAAGTATTTACAGATGACAACCCAGGTTATGTCAAACAAGAGGGCCATGATGGCCCTGTATCGCTCCACTGGCTTTTTAACCCTTTACCACACAGATCAAAGTGTTAATGACCTTTAAAGAGAAAGCTTTTGAAAACATTGTGGGAAAAGGTCAACATGTTGTCAGCCAGTATTTTCTCCTTTTCCAACAATGTTTCCTACCCTATCAAAGACAGAAATAATCATTTAAGCTACATTCAATTTGTCTTTTGTAATGGCTTTAAACTTGGTCCAGTCAAAAATTTTTCCTTTCTTAAAGAGTAAAATTAACGTATCATGCACTTAAATGGCATTGCAGAGACATACAGCATAAAAAGTCTGTATGGTAGTAAACTTACTTGGAAAACATAACCCCCCCTCCCCCCCGCCCAACAAAAAAGTCATATCTTCCTAAGTGCAAAGATTATGTCAGTTAATACAAGCAAGTTTATTCACTGGCATGAAAGGTAACGTTCTGGAAAGAAAACTGAATGGCAGAAACCTTACTTTAAGTTTAATATTCCACTGATGTGAGCATAACTACTAGCATCAAAATAAATCACTCTCCCTGACAACAGAACATGTCCTATCCAAAAAACTTGAATATCAACATCAATCATGTGTCACTGCAGTTTGATAATCAAGGGAGGTAAATAGTAACAAACTTTATCTCATAACAGGAATTATTTCCCTTGATTACTATTTAAATTAAAGTCACTATATATAAGCCCATGCTAAACTTGTGATCCCTGGCACGGGGCCAATTTTGACCTCAGGGCTATAATATGACGAAACTTCTTAGAGGTCCATTAGATAAAGCTACATGCCAAATTTGGTAGCCCTGGGTCTTACGGTTTCAGACAAGAAGATTTTCAAAGATTTTCAGTATTTTTTGCTTTTGTTGCCATCGCAACCAGAGTTTTTGAAGGAATCAAATTCTTTCAAGAAATTCTGAAGAGGACCATGGCAGGATCATTTCTGTGAAGTTTCATCAAATTTGGATGTTTAGTTTCAGAGATGTTTGAAATAAAAGTCAACGCACGCACGCATGGACAGACAGACGCACGACGGACACCGGGCCATGACATAAGCCCGCTGGCCTTTGGCCAGTGGAGCTAAAAATGGAATCTATCTTTTAAGAGTAGGAAACATGGTTGGGAAAGAAGAGAAAATGTTGGTTAGCATTTTTTTTTTTACCACAATGCTTTCAAAATCTTACTTTACCTGGGCCATTATAACACAGTATTCTTTGGTAAAGACTTTTTTTTTTCTACACCAAACAAGCAGTATATCTTTCTTTAAGGTCGGACTGTCATATCTAAAGGTTAAATACATATTTAAAAATGACAATACCTTCAAATGTAAACCTCTTTGCAAATTCCTTGGTGAACAACACAACCGCAAGTTTGCTTTGGGCATAGGCTTTGCTAGGGGTGTAGTCTATCTTTTCAAAGTTGATGTCTTCAAGATCTAACTCTCCCAACATATAAGCTGCGGCAGTAGTGTTGATAATTCTGGATGGTTTAGAATGTTTCAGCATGTCAAACAGTAAATGGGTAAGCAGAACATGACCTGTGACAGAGTAGAGTTTACAAAAAACAATCATCACATGCAGGAGCCAAGGCTCAGCTGTAGTTCCCTATTCAGTGAAAAGTCTTAGTCATAAAAAGGGCCTAACTTTGGAAAAAATATTTTGAGGATTACCTGTCCTTTTGGAATGGCTACCCATTTTTATTGTAAACAATTAGCCCAAATTTGAAGTAAATCGCTTCTGACATTAACGACAGATATGAGAAAATGTCAAAGTTTCATACAGCACAGACACAGATGACAAGGTTTTGACAGTACCTCCATATTTTCTTCGAAAACGGCCCAGCTAAAAAAGGATAGTTGTACCCAGATTGTCTTTGAAATCAGCCAAGACATTCTTTCTCATTGAAACTTGCAAACTTATCTATGCTTCCTGCATTATTAAGTGTTACCACTATTTTGAAAAATGCCTTGCTTAATTATTTCTTGAAATTAGCAAAGGTAATACTAATTGTTTAATAGATGGTTTGACAGTCTGCTTTTCTGTGAAATATTACAACAAAATCACCCTTGCAAATGCAATATCTTAACCCTTTTAACCATTTACCACACAATTTAAGTTTTAATGACCCTGTGAACTGAGGCTTTTGAAGCAATTGTAGGAAAAGAAGAAAATGATGGTTACCAGCATATTGTCCTCTTCCAACAATGGTCTCCATCCTATAAAAGACTAATTCTATCTTTTCTTTGCAATATTTAATTTGTAATCTGCAAATGCTTCCACTTGGACCACTTTAAAATTTGTCATCTAGTAAAAATTAGGACCTAAAATGTCCATTTCATTTCTTTGCACTCTAATTGCTATTGTTTCCACAAAATGTTAAAAAAAAAAAAAAAAAAATTACAACTCCATTGAAACCGAAGTCTCTGCTCATAAAGTATCCAAAACAGTTACATGTACAGCCTGAAAGGTGTAGGGACTGAATTCTCACCACAATGTTTCATATAAAAGGCTAAGTAACTTCATACCTAGATGGTTAACCTGTATATGTTCTTCAAATTTATCTTCAGATGTAAAATGTGGACACAACATGACCCCAGCATTGTTTATCAAGAAATGCAACTCTTCTTCCTCTGTAAATGGTAAACATTTTTCTTATATTTTCTTATATTTCAATAATCATTTTAACTCTTTATTAGATGAAAAAAAAACTTCAGACTTGTCAATACAAGAGGGCCATTGGCCCTAAAGCACTCACCTGAGTACAGTTATCTAAGATAGCTAAAGCTGAAGAAATCCTGGTTGTGATGACGTAAAACACATGAGTGTTAGTGTTCTACTTTTTAATCCAAACTGACCCAGTTCGAACTTCTTTGAGACATTATCAAAACAAACATTCTAATCAACTTTCACAAGAATCAAACTAAAAATGTGGCCTCTAGAGTGCATATAGGCTTTATCTAAGACTTATCCAAGTGACCTATTTCTTTTTTCATCAATTTGAACTTGGTGATATCATCAAGACAGATATCATCAAGGCAAACATTCTAATCAAATTTCAAAGTCTCAGACTGAAAATGTGGCCTCTGGAGTGCACATTGGGTTTTTGTAAGATTTGGCACAGTGTCATATTTTCTGGATCGATGTGGCCCATATTGGATATGTCTGAGATATTGTCAGGACAATCATTCTGACTGATTTTCATGAATACTGGACTGAAAATGCTGCCTCTAGAATGCACACAATGTTTTTCTAAGATTTGTCCCAGTGACCTACTTTTTGACCAAACATGACCCAATTCTGCACTTGTCTGTGATATGATGAGGACAAACATTCCGACTAATTTTCATGGGCTTTGGACTGAAATTATGGCCTCTAAAGTGCACAAAAGGTTTCCTAAATTTGTTTCACCCAAAGGAATAAACAAAATCTTCCTTTAAGCATGAATATATGATATTTGAGAAGATATGGTCACCATATATGAACACTGAAGCATAGAAAACTCAGAAACTTGCATGAAATTTGTATAGATATAAATTGCTTTATCACATTTCAATCACATTTGTACTGCAGAATTGTACCTGCTATCTCTTTTACTACATCTTACTACAATGACAGCTTTTGAAAACATTGTGGGAAAAGGAGTATTTGGCACTTACAAGCTTTTGCTTCCTTTCCTTCAATAATTTACATATCATTCCATAAACATTATTTTTCCTTTCATTATAACTTTTTTCATCCATGTACATGAAAGTATTAGAGAGTGGTTTGTCAAAAAACAACCTGTACAATGATACAGAAAATATCAGAATTAAAAGATTGTTTAAATACATTTTCAGTATTATTTCAGTAATATCAAGCAACCAGTTCAACCTTTCCTGCTTTCCTGGAGTTTCTTTATACTAGTACTTTGCATGAAATTCTTTGCAGGCCACTGGCTCTTTTCCAACATAAACTAAAACATTATCAAACAACAAATACGGCTAAGCTGGGAATCAAACCAGCAAGCCACGCACAGTCAGGTTGATTGATTGATTGAATGTTG
Organism: Hippopus hippopus; assembly: GCA_946811185.2. NCBI lineage: Eukaryota > Metazoa > Mollusca > Bivalvia > Cardiida > Cardiidae > Hippopus > Hippopus hippopus. The sequence continues at coordinate 37,419,147 of OX328097.1, forward strand.
TTTTATGCCGCTTTCAACATTATTTCAGTCATATCACAGTGATAGCTTATTTATGTATTTCTTGGGTTTCACCAGTACTAGGCTACGGCTTTGAAGTGTCTTGCCCAAGGACACTCCCACAAAAAACCCAGTGGATCCAGAGAGGCTCGAACCCAGGGCCTCCAGATCATGAGTTCTACACCTTACCACTGAGCCATACAGGACCCCTCCAAGGTATCAGGCCTTGTATGTTACCAAACAGGCTACTGGGCCTAGCAGAATAATACATGCCATTCAATATATCAATTTTCATATGATTAAGAGAAATCCCAACTTACTCTTTTTAAATGCAGCCACAAAATCTTGTATGGATTTAAATGAACGCAGATCACATTTGATACACTTTACATTCTCATTTTTGTATTTTTCTTGCAGTTCCTTGGCTGTAGCCTCACCTGCTTCTTCGTCTTTACATGCAAGGTAAACTTTGGCACCTGGTAAAATTATAGGTTAAAATCTTGATTTCTATTTTAACTCTTTACCAAAAAAATCCAGAGTCTTAGGGACCCTTAAGGGAAAAAAGCTTTTGAAAACATTGTGGGAAAAAAGGAGAAAATGCTGGCAACCAGCACTTTTTCCTTTTTCTACAATGATTTCTGTCCTATCAGAGAACTTACCACATTTGTGCCAATTTCAAATTTATAATCCACAGATTTTCATCTTGAAAGAGTCTAAAGTCTGTTGTTTCGGAAAGGGTTTAATGAAAAAATTTAAAATACACCATTAACTCTTTACCAAAAGACAAAGACTGGTCCAAATTGAAAGTATTTGCAGACAACAAAGGTGGCCCAAATGACAAAATTTGTCTTTGATTGGGAAGAAAACATTGTGGGAAAAGAAGAAAATGCTGGTAACCAGCATTTTCTCCTTTTCCCACAATGTTTTCAAAAGCCTTTTTCCTCAGGGTTGTTAAAAGTCAGGATTGTGTGGTAAAGGATTATCTCTTACAGGGCCCAATACACCCAACACACATTTTCAGTCTAGATATAAGACCCAAGATAAGGGCACTGTCACATTTGCTTTTGTCCAAAATGTCTCAGTGCAGTGGGCTGTGAAGATGGAAGATCACACGGCATGTTTTATGCAGTTGAATCTTGATCTACACTGACCACAAAGACCACCAACATAGTGAAAGGCCCTACTAAAGGTTAATTAGAGTTATTGGCTTGAAAGTGCTTTTCCTGGGAAAACAGTTGAGCAGAAATTGTGATTGCTCGCATGAAAAGTGGCTACAGCTGTGATAAGGCCTAAAAAAATAAATATCTGTGTTAAGGGTTTCCCGACCCTGCCTAGAAAATGCTGACGACCTAAACTTTTTACACTATGATTGAAAAAAAAATTTGCTGGGTGTAATTTCAGTACATGGTCCATGTAAAAAGTTTCTGGAAAAAAAAATCCCTACAGCATCTCAAATCGAAACCCTATACACAATTCTTTTTGTTGTTAGGCCTAAGCATTCTTAACTCTTTATCAAATGACAAAATCATAGACTTGTCCAAATTGAAAGCTGTTGCAGATGATAAAGGAAATGTGGCCCACTTAATGACATCTGACTCTAACAGGGTAGAAAACCTTGTGGGAAAAGGAGAAAATGCTGGTTATTAGCATTTTCTGCTTTTCCCACAAGGTTTCAAAAGCCTGTTTCCACAGGGTTGCTAAAACTCGGGATTGTGTGGTAATGGGTCAAAGTTATACATATATAAAACAAAAATTTACTGTGTATCCATGTAACTTGACTGTGCTTCCTCAAGACAAGTTGCAAAAGCAACTGCCTAAATATATAAATGACAGAAAATAATGTAACAAAACACCAACTGATAAATGTGTATTTCAATTCTCAATTAAATATTTAACCCTTTGTCACACAATCCCGAGTTTTAAGTACCCTGAGGAAGAAGCCTTTTAAAAACATTGTGGGAAAAGGAGTAAATGCTGGTAACCAGCATTTTTTCCTTTTCCCACAATATTTTCTATCCTATCTAAGGCAAATTCCATCATTTGAGCCACATTTAATTTGTCATCTTCAAATATTTTCTATTTGGCCAAGTTAACATTTTTGTTGTGTGGTAAAGAGTTAAAGAAAGAAGAGTAAAAACTTAATTCATATATCAGTCATCAAAAAAATAAAAAATATTCTGCTCATTTGCAGAGCTTTCTCCAAACAAATAACAAGTCGTTGGGGCAGTAACTACTCACTTCTTTTGGCAAAGTCCTCAGCAACATGTTTGCCAATACCTCTGTTTCCTCCTGTAATTATGACCACTTTGTTCTCCAATGTTAACTGACTTGTACATCTTGCACCTCTAAAATACTGCCTGAAAACAAAAATGGAAGTTTTGACCCCACTACCACCATTATAGGTGTAACAATAGAGCATCAGCCTCTTGCACAAGAGTTTCAGAATTTGAATCCCTTAATGAGCCAATCAACCTTTGAAAATTTCTATTGTCACTGCACAAGTACTAGCTAAGTTTCCAAGAAGCAATCATTGATTAATATAAGATGTAGAACTTTTTTATTATCTTGTCCCCCTGGAAGCAAAATGTGATTAGGAGCAAAAAAGAATGCCATCATAACACTGTATCATATAAATAAATGGGCTATACAAATAACTGGCACAGACAGTCATTCAACCATTTGAAGTCTGTACTGCAATAAAATTTCATGGACAAAATGAGCCTAGCCCCAAAAAAAGTCACATTTGTTTTACACGCCAAGATGATGTAAAAAATGTAGATAGATCTAATCAGGTATCATTAAAACCAAATATCATTTAATTCTAATATACCGGTAGAACTTTGAAGAGGCATGTTATTTGTCACTGATCTGCAAATGCTTTGGATTTAGACAAGTCTAAAAGTTTGTTGTCTGGTAAAAAGTTAAAGATACATGTATATCTTTACTCATTTTCAGCCAGTTTTTGACCCATTTCATCCTTAGCTTATGAATTTATAATCATTCTTGTGTCTTCATGCCAAATGTTGCTCCTAACAGCTGCAAGGTTGCACAGATTACGACGGATAGAAAATGCATTTCATGCTTTGGAGGCCTTCCAAACTATTGCTGTTGTTGTTTCTGGTTTTAAATGAGGACAAATACCTTGAGTTTCTTTATCCTGTACACCATATTTATCGATTATTTGCCTATGTTTACAATTTACATGTTTACACAGCTGACCAATATCTGAATCATTAAACAAAGTACAATGTATAAAGTTTTAAATGCTTTTTTTTTCACTCTGGCTGTAGAGATGTATCTTTCAGTGATATGAAAGACAGAGCTCTGTGCTTTTTCCTACAGACAGGTGTAGACATAAAATATTCTACTAAGCCTGCAAACTATTAACCCTTTACCAAACAACAAGATTTTAGACCTGTCCGAATTGAAAGCATTTGCTGATGACAGTTTCAATGTGGCTCATATGAAATGAGTTTTCTTTGATAGGGTAGAAAACATTTTGGGAAAAGGAGAAAATGCTGGTAACCAGCATTTTCTCCTTTTCCCACAATATTTTCAAAAGCCATCTCTTTTAGGGGTGTTAAAAGTCGTCATTGTGTGGTAAAGGGTTAAAACTCACTCAAGTTTACCTTGTGACTATTTTTATTTACTTTTAACTTTTAAACATTAAGTAGTATGAGGCAGATCCCTCTTTTCAGGAAATGTACAAACATCAAGATTTTGACATGATGTTGCTTTTCTGCTGCTTTGGCTACCTATTTGATTAGTCATGATCCCCCACTGGTGAGAAATATATGAGCTTGCATTTTCCTCTTAATTATGATATCAACAATATAGGTATGGTGGCCTTACCAGTTTTCGTGGGACTTAATTGACATGTTTAGCCTAAGCATATTTAAATGAAGCACTGATTACCAAAAGCATTTTATAAACAAAAAAAGTCAAATTGAAATGCATATAAAACCATAAATTCTGCCTGAATCATGCATATTCAATGGTAACAACATATTTCAGCCTTCCATCTTGTGCCAAAAGCTGAATTGGCGCATAGGAAAATATACCCTCATTTTGTGGCTTTCAATGTCTACTGTTCCTAAATAAAGAACTGGAAAACATCATGTACACCAAAACTCCACGAAGTGTTTATTATCACAAGAAGGAACTGTACTGAACAACACAAATGAACAGTTTTAAGTCAATTCTCCTCAGTTTTTGAAGCGCAGTGAGAGGGACGGATGAGTGTCATGGCGGCCATTGGCAATCTTGTGACAGCAGCACCAAAGTACCTGAATAGCAAAAGTTAGGGCATTTTGGTCCCTTCTATTAATTTATAGGCACCTTTGAGGACAGATTAGGAATTGTTCTAAATATCATTTTATCATAAAATATCTGAAAATATTAAGTGTCTAAATAAAAGGGTTGGAAACATTTACTCTCAGAAGCAGCGACTGTTCTGAAAAAATTGTTCAGTTGTAAGTGACCGAATCAAATATGTCACAAAATTCTTTGATTTAATTACAGATCGGAATCCTGTCACATTATTGCAGTATGATCACATGACTTTTTTGCTTCAACACTGATAATGTCACATGTTAGAAACTTTTCAGGATTAAAATTGCATGTTAGACGGAGAATTTAAATTGGGCATGTATTGGGTTGAAAAAGGTAATATGAAATACGTCACTAAAACCGATCATTTGTTTAGAAACATGCATACTGTCTTTCTTTTGTTGCATTTTGTAAATTAACGTTAGTGACACCATCTTTCACACTCAAATAAGCGATTCACATAAATTCGTGACGTCATTTACCTCATTGTTTGCACGAAAACTCGAAATTATTTCAGGTTCAAAACAGGTACCAGTCAACTATAATAATGCAAGTAAATTTCTTTTTAAACATTATCTGCACAGATTTTCCCTGACCCTTCTTTATCTAATTTGTCCCCTCCCATTTCTATATATTACCAAAAATCGGATGCGTTTGTCAGCCTTCTCCATTTTGATGGGGATCAAATGACTTTCGAGTGAAGAAAAACTGGGACTTACATAAACATGTAATTGATTGCTCGTATGGTGTTTAACGCCATTTTCAAGATTATTTCAGTTATACCGCGGCGGCTAGTGCACCTATCCATGCTTTCCTGGAGTTTCTTTTACCAGTACAACATTCTTTCAAAGCCACTGGCTGCTTGCCAACATAACTATCGTCGAAACAATGGTCAGCGGTGAGAGAGAAATGAACCCTGTCGCAATAACTATATCATCAATCCTCTGAAAGAAAATGGCCAAGCCAGGGATCGAACCAGTGACCTGTTCTCAAGTCCTGCACGCTAACGGGGCTCGGCCATAAACATGTGACTGTCGGTAACTGATCAAGTAACGGCGAAATCCCATGGCAAATAAAATCTTACCTTAAACCATAAATCAGTCCGCCTACAACGGCAATTATTATTGGCCACCATGAGTCAAAGATAGCTTCAGGATTAGGCATTCCGGGAGGAAGCCCTGGAAACGCAGGTTTATCGCCCATGATCTGTCTACCTTACCTCACTTTTCAGAAACTTCATCAAGATTTTAGAAATTCGACGGAAGTTAATCGAATGATTAAAATCGAAAAAGGGGTGATATTCAAATGGAGGCATTGAAATATTTTTGCCAATTTTTCTTGTGCAACAATCCATGCACATACTAATCATATCCATTACTTTTCAATACAGCACCAGCTAGTTCTACACTAATCATGGTGATGATTTTCATATACAATTAATTAATTGTAATTATGATTTGAGAATCGGTCCTACTAAATACCACAAAGACACCCTAAACACCACAAAGACACACAAAGACGCACGAAGACACACAAAGACACCACAAAGACGCACAAAGACACACAAAGACGTAAAAAGATGTAAAAAAAGAGAAAAATATATTAGTTTTTTGACTTGTTTGCATTATGCTACATGTAGGTTAAAAAAAATGACAAAATGCGTAGACACACATGTAGGTCCGAGCATCCGCCGGATCATTTCTTGCAACTAATTTTCCTATTAATCATTTAATCTCTGGTAATTTAAAAGCCTTGTCCTCTTTTGATGCCCTTTATCAAGTCGGCACCGTAAAAAATTTGTTTATTAGTAAATCGTAGTTTGTTCATAGTTTGTTCTTTGACCATAATTAACTGGACAATCTCATTTCGTATGGCTAACAGTTTGACAACTTATTGTAATATATTGACTGATTTGTAAAGTTCAAGATGAAAGAGAATAATGCGAAATTAAATTTAATGAGATTCATTGAGTCTTAATGAAAGAGGCACGTCGGTATATAATGGAAAGTTTAGCTGGAATCTGTAAAAAGTAAAATTTGGCGATGAGTGATATGTTTAATTCTTGTTTTGGATTATTTATTTACTCGTGATATCCAATTCTGATTAAAGAATACTGATTACTTTCTATAAACAAACTTTTCATATACAAACTTAGACCTCCTTATCGGTTAACCAGTACTCAGTGCATTTTTTCACCAGTAACTGACAAATGCCTTCATTATTTTCAAAGATTTATTCTTTATTACTCCCGTTTACAAATAATACGAAATGGAGGAATGTTCAAGAACAATACAGTAACCAAAGGAACGTTCGGTACTTCTAACCCTTTACCACACAATTCAGAGTTTTAACGATCCTAAGACAAAGACAGCCTTTGAAAACAATGTGGAAAAAATAGAAAATGCTGGTTACCAGCATTTTCTCCTACCTGCACAATGTTCTCTACCATTCAGATACTAATTTCATGATTTGAGCAACACTTGATTTGTCGTCTCCGAATTTGAGTCTGGAGGAGTCTGATATTTTTGTCGTTTTGTAAATAGCTTACAAGCTTTGCAGTGCAGAATAAGATAAAAAGAAAACGGTAAATGATAAAATGTCAACTTTGCCTTTAAATATGCAAAATTGAACTTTATAAAATGTTTTCAAGAAATATGCAAGCAAGTAGATATCGTCATCATCATTGAGAGCAGTGTAAGTATCATCATCATCATCATCATCATCATCATCAATCATTCATCATGGTGTTTAAATAGAGGAAATATTTGGTATACATGTATATGAAATCAGCAGAACAAGTAGAAAAATATCCACCTGACCCTGCAGATGCTCTAACCCACGCGCGTATTTGCATGATTTTGTCCACTTTTTTACCCTAGCATAATGCAAACAACTCAAAAAAACTAACTTCTTTCTTTTTTTTACATGTTTTAACGTCTTTGTGGTGTCTTTGTGGTGTCTTTGTAGTGTCTTTGTGTGTCTTTGTGCGTCTTTGTGTGTCTTTGTGGTATTTAGTAGGACCCTTTGAGAATGATGATTTCGATAACACCATTTATGTAAAAGATGTCTAGAGCGCGCTAGATCATATTTTGAATTTATGTAAGATGTACATACTTCCACCGATTGAATACCAAAATTGGTATCTGAAATACCACTTTTAAATGATCATTCATGAAAATGTGGAAATTGTAGATCAAAAGTTCTAAGATGTCTCCACCTTCCACGATAGAAAAAAAATAGTCCTGACTCCTTGCAAAAAAGAGACAGATAAAGAACAAAAGATGAAAATAGAGTTTTTTCATCACAGTTTGTATTTGGAAAGCGAGCATCTTGAGTATCTCTTCTTGCAAAAATTCATCTAACATTAAGAACATAATTCTGTTCTTTGAGTAAATCGTGGAACACGAACACCTGTTTTCCATTTTAGCGATTGTGACGCTACAAATTCATTTACTTTTCCCATTTTCAGCAATGATATTGAAATTTCAGGTAAATGCCAATTAGAAAAACTGTGCATTTTATGATGCTGCATATTTCTTATATTTTTAATGAGAGTTCAAGTAGAAAATGAAATTAGTACGTTTTATTCCGGGTACGAATGCAAGTCGCCGGCCGAAGCTTTGTGAACATTTTTCCCCAGGATATACATTTATTTATGAATGTTTCCTCCTGCCTCAGGATTTAGTTTCTTTCTAATTGATAACTAGAGCCATTTGAGTGTGTTTTTCACGCGTAAACAGTAGAACGCTAACTGGTTACCCATTGCTAAAGCAAGGTCATAGTTACTCCCGATTCGGGGTCTAGCTCCGATGTTATTTTTGTGATTGTTTTTCCGCTGTGTCTAGCGGAGAAACAATCACAAAAATAACATCGAAGCTAGACCCCGAATCGGGAGTAGGTCATAGTAAGTCAGGAAGATTGCTTAACTTTTCAGGTCCAAGACTGAAACTGAAATGGTACTTTATTTAACCCGTTACCACACAATCCCGAGTTTTGAAGACCCTGACAGAAAAGACTATTGATAAAATTGTGGTAACCAGCAGCAGCATTTTCCCCTTTTCCCACAATGTTTTCTGACCTTTCAGATGTTTGTGGTAAAAATGTCAGGTGAAAATGCCACAGGTAAAAATACCAGAGGTAACAATATCAGACTCAAAGTGGTAAATGTGCCACATTTAATAATGTCATAGGTAAAAATGCCAGATGTATTAACTATTTTAAATATGTCCGGAAAAGTAGTAGCCATCCAGGCTAGCTCAGTTGTGGATTTGATACCAGGTTGAAACATGAGGCATTTGCCTCTGACCTCTCACCAGTTAAATGTACATCACATCATAGCACTTTTATTTGATAAAAGATAACTTGTTTAAACTTTTGTAAAATAAATTAGGAACATGAGCACATTATGGGCAATTTCTTGTTTAGTCACAATGTTCTTTAAATTTCCTCTGCTGTTGGACACAAAAAGACTGTTGCATAATTTATATGTATACATGTAAATGAACTGGAGCAAAAGGATTATTTTATTCTTTCGTCACAATGTTTGGTGATTTATGAATAAATAGTAGATGCTATATAACATTTATATTCATGTCCTTGCTTTTCTATTGATGTTTCATCAAATGTTTTCCAATTAAAATTGAATAAAAACACTGAGGTACCTGTGCAAAATTGTTCATGAATTACGATAAATGGGTATTACAAAGAAGTTCTCCCAAATATACTGTTCTTATGAAAACATTGCAATCCTGAGAAAAATATCTGTGAAAAAGAATCTTAGATGATAGTATGTGATCTTAGTCTATATATTTCTTCTATTTGTCCATAAACCAATCTTGATTATGATTGATTGCTTTCTTAGATGATTCAGAGGCCAGAAATAGGTGTGTTACAACCAGGTTTCGAACCTGCTACCCTGTGACCAACTGAGCTATAAACCCAAATGGCTACTGCTTTTTTCGCCTTATATTTGTACTACAGATAATACACCTGGCATTTTTACCTATGACATTATTACCTCTGGCATATTTACCACTTTGATGCAGACATTTTTACCTCTGGTATTTTAACCTCTGGCATTTTAGTACCTGGCATTTTTACCTCTGACATTTTTACCTACATTCCTTTCAGAGACTAATTCTACCATATGAACCAAATTGAATTTGTCATCTACAAATGCTTTCAATTTGGACAAGTCTAAATTTTTGTTGTTTGGTAAAGAGTTAAACTTGTCCAAAATCAAAGCATTTGGAGACAGAACATGAAGTGTGGCCTAAAGACTGGATATTGTATGAAAAGGATTGAAACATTGTGGGGAAAATGAGTAAATGGTGGTTACCAACAGTGGGCTCAATTTGAAATCATCCTTCTACCAGGCATAAAAATGGAATCTTAAAGATTACACCATTTTACCACCATTTTGCATTTTGGCACCCTTTTGAATTGAAACCTTTTTTTGAAAATGGGGATCAGTTGCAATGCAATTTATCTTTTGAACTTAAAATAATAGCCAAGAAAACAACATGACAGTTGGAGAAATTGCTGTATAATTGATCTGTTTAGCCATTTGACACAATAATTTTCAAAAACTACTATTTCAAGGCCATGACTCAAAATACCGCAAGGACATTGTTTCAACATTCTCAAACATAAGATCTTTGCATAACCTGCCAAGTGCAAGGGTGTAAAAAGTTGTTTTCCTGTAGCAATGAGTTGAACAATCATGAAATAACCATAAATATAAGCATCGTAAATAAGCTGTTAGCTGAAACCAATAAAGTACATCTAAATCCCTAGAGGGGAAAATGTGCGGCTGGTACAGAACTCAAATCCAGAACTTGCTTACAGGGCAAGTGCTCTAACTGTCTAGCTATCCAGACTGCTCAACATCCACACTACTGATTATCACTACACTCCTCTCCTGATTTTCGGGGCTTATCCCTAACCATAGGACCAGTGAGGTCTTTGCAACCATATAGAACACCATTAAAGTCAGGGTTTTCCCTGGACTTTCTGATTTGGGGGTCATTTGACCCCATTCAAATGAATAAAAAGGCACAGGTATGAATTTTGTGGGTCATTTTGAAAATTTGGGGGTTAAAATTCAAAGAAACAGGGGGTCATGGAAAACTCTGAAAGTAAATCCTTGAGGAAAAAGTATTGCTTACAGGATGAGTGCTTTAACTACTGAGCTATCTGGATCAATTGACATCCATGCTATTGATTATCACTACAAAAACAAAACACTTTTAGAATCATATTTTAAACAGCATTTGCAGTTGTCTTCAGTGTTCTGCCAAGGATTTATTTAGAGGGGCCACAATTATGTACCATAAACTTGCAGAAACAGAGGAAAATAAGCAAGACAAATGCATGCAAGATTAATTCTCAGATTTATTTGAAAAGTACAAAAGTCCTGTGTGTGTATTATGCTGGGACATTTGTATTGATGTGTGGGACAGTGTCCCAGAAATAGTTCCATGGCAGAACTTATGATAAAGAAGGATGGGGAAAGAGGAAAGGGCATTACATTTTGTGTGTTAATTGCAACTGTTGCTTCTTTTTCCAACATGATTTTCATTCGTTCAGAGGAGGCAGATGGATAATTTGGATGGGTAGCTTAGCTGTTTTTAAAGAAATTTGAAGGAAATGCAATAGTGAGGAGCTCTGTCATCTGCTTCTGGGTTATCATGCAAACCCTTTGACATTTTCTCATATCTCTCGTTTCTAAAGATATTTTCTGAAAATTTGGCCTAGTTGTTAACTATTAATAGGGGAACCCATACAAGGGTGGGTAACCCTGAAATATTTCTCACAACTATGCCTCCTTTTTTACTCAATATTTTCACTGAGAAAAGCAACTGCAGCAAAGCTTGCAGCCATAATCATGTGGTACTATTGTTGTCTTTTGAACTAGGTAATGGTATCTCTAAAAATAGCTTTGTAGTGTTATTTTCCAAAATAGTCCTTATAATAATGGTGGAATGTCTTTCATCATCTTTTCCTTGTAGGAGTTTCAACTAAACATGCCATCACAGAAATCGGACAAAGGAATAAGCTGTTTGTAAGGACAATATAAAGAGTGAAAGACAACACAGAAAATATACAAGTATGAAATTTGGAGATGTAGCTGGCACTATAAAGACTCCTCATGTTGTGTTCAGTGCACTTGGTGCGCTGTTTGGGGGTACCATTTTACTAAAGTAAGTAGGTAGTTAGTCTTCACTGTGTACCAGATGACAAAAGGCGTGTCCAAAGTGAGAGTATTTTGCATCCATGAGACAAATTAGATACGTCTGAAATGGAGAGATTTTTCTTTGATTTGGTAGGAAACATGGGCCAGTGACAAATTCATTGTGGTTAAATTATTGGAATTGTCCCAGAAAAGGTAGAAAACTTCGTTGGTTAGTGAGAAAGTGTTTTTTCTCCCCTTTTCCTAAAGTGTTTTCAAAGCCTTCTTTGGCGTCATGAAAACATTGAGATGATTTGGTAAAGAATTGACTCTTTATCAAATGACAAAATTTTAGATTTGTCCAAACTAAAAGCACTTGCAGACAAGTAATTTAGTGAGGCTCAAATGATGAGATTCGTCTTTGAAATGGGAGAAAACTTGCTGGCTAATAGTCTTTTCTCTTTTTCCTGCCTTTTGATGCCTTCTTTTCAGGGTTGTTAAAACTCAGGATTGTGTGGTGAAGGGTTAAACCATATTCTGCTGAATTTGTATAAGTGACTGTAACAAACATTTACTTTATTGGTATTTGGTGAGATTATATTACTAAAACTATCCATAGGAGAGCAGGGACTTCTGACCCAGATCAGTCTTCAAGCTGATCTTGGTCTACGCTTTCTTGAAAACAAATCCATAGGATAAAGGTATGGAAGGGTCATTGGTGAAAAAACTGAACATGAAAAATGAATGTTTTGCTCACAATGAACAGCTTTCTGCTTTGGTCACAACAGTTTCTTGGGTGTCTTGCCAAACCCTGATTGGTCAGATAGACACCAGCATTTTCTCCTTTTCCTATTACTCGAACAAATTGACATGAAATAAATGACCTCTATTACCATATATTACATGCTTGAATCATTGTCCAAACTTAGCTTCGGCTAATGTCGTCTGCATGCGGAACCATGTGAACGATTTTCAACTCTTTATGCAGCTAATAGATTTGTCGTGTCTTTAAGGAATACTTAAATAAACATGATTTTGTTGGTTTAAATTGGTAATATGTAGCGGGTGACATATATCTAAGATGCACTTCCAGTGCAGTCTGATCTTGATCCATGCCATCCACAAAAGCTCTCATATTTTGACTATTATACTGTAAGGGTAAAACCAGACATTTACCTTTAACAAAATTTCCGTACCATCCAATTACACCCGATGATATAATTATTGACTGTTAAATTATCCTTTGCATAGAGGTCAATTTCAGGTCAATTTGTTCGAGTAATACATTGCTTTCAGAAGCCTCCTTCCTTAAGGTTGCTGAAAAGGGTTGTTTTCGTTATGGGTCAGTACATGTAAAAAGAGTAAGATTTTTGTTGTCTTTGCATTGCTAGCTCTACTGGCTGAAGGCCAGGAGAGCTTATGTCATGGCGTGGTTGCCCTTGTCTATCCGACGCCTGTAGTATGGTGCCTGTCTGGTGTCCATCTGTTTGACTTTTTGTTGTTTTAAAAACGTAACAAAGTCCTGGTTTATGGGCTTGATTTTCCTAAAACTTGCGCAGCTTATTTATGTTATCAGTAGTTTGAACACAATTGAAAAACTGTGGACTTTCATCAGTTAATGAGGAAAAGGTAGCCATGTCATGTTGAAAGTGTACATTTTGGTATGTGATTAAGTGTATATTTTTATACCTGATTACTATGAAACTTGTGTGGATCATTTGTTTCATCAAGGGTTAAACCCTAATGGAGATGAGAGCATGTAAAATGAAAAGGAGCCATTTGATGAGTTATTCTTCTTTATGCATATAAGTCCATATTACAGGTTGCATTTCTTTTGAACTTGCAGGGTTTGTTTATTATAACTGGTGAAGACCTACCAAGATGGCTTTATTTTCAAAAATAGGTTTTGAAAAATTAACCTTTTGACTATTTTCCTATAAATTTTGAACAATTCAACATGCACACTTATAGTGCTGTCCTATGCTGTAACCTTGAAGGCTATGGGTTCATGCTTACATGAAACCTGATATGATTTTAAGATTTTTTTTTCCCTTTTTAGCTCAGCTGTTTTAGAACAAAACATTGAGGTATTGTCATAGCCCTGTCTTCATCTGTGTAACACATGTATCTCTGTGATTATTGAAGATACATGTATTTATTTCAAACCCGGACAAGTTGTTAACTGCCAAAAGGGGAGCCCACAGAGTAAGGGCAGGTAACCATCAAAATATTTTTGATACAGTTATGCCCCTTTTTCAACTTCTATCAATCTGTATGTATTTCTAAAAGCAATTACCACGAACTGTTGGCACCTGCATGCAGTGCTCTTATTCCTCCTCATTGGAAACTTATGAGAGATGTTAGAAATTTTTAAAAAAATTTCATGAAATTGTATTGAAAAACTTTTCCCCAAGTTTGTGGAAGGACATGATTCACTAAGTCTGCTGTGCTTTTATAGACATGGATTTCTTTTAATTTGATGTGATGGTTGGCAGTTTGAACTCTCATAGAAGAGGATCTTCAGCCATTCTTTAAATTAGAACTTTTTTCGTAATTACTTCACTATTAAATGGTTTCTCACCGATCAGTAGTTGTCAATTGAGCTATTCAGGCCTTCATGGGTCTCCTGTATTTCAGAGATGCTTTGGGTGGTGAAATATACAAAGGTCTGGAGAAGATGACTGGAAAAACTGTTATCATAACAGGTGCAAACTCTGGTATAGGAGAAGAAACAGCATGGGAGCTTGCATTCAGAGGTATGAAAAAAGTTAACTTTACAAAACAACAAAATTTTGGACTTTTCTAAATTCAAAGCATTTGCAGACTACATATTAAATGTGACTCAAATGGTTTAACTTGTGTTTGAAAGGGTAGAAAAAATTGAGGGAAAAGGAGAAAATACTGGTTACCAGCATTTTCTCCTCTTTCCACAATGTTTTGATAAGTCTTCTTCCTGAAGGTCGTTAAAACTCGGATCTGTGTGGTAAAGGGTTTTTAAGCTGTTTTCTCCAAGCTTCACTCAACCAAATGGTAAAACAACCTGTGTTTTGTAGCACCCTGATGTGAATGATGACTGAAAACATTATGGAAAAAGGAGAAATACGGTAATAATCAGCATTTTACCCTTTTCCCGCAATGCTTTCTACCCTAAGACAAATCTCAACATTTTAGCCTCATAGAACTTGTCCCGTGCAAATATTTTTAACTTTGAACAAGTCTAAATTTCTATTGTCTGGTAAAGAGCTAAAGATTGGATACTGTGAAAGGCTTACCAAACACAGGCATAGCCAAGATTAAAACATATATACGCACACTGAGGCAGGAAGTCGCATGAAACATCATCATTTATTGTAAAGTATACTAGGCACTGGAATTCCCTATTCATCTATGCATCAATTTAACCTGTCTATTTAGTTTGAATAGATACTTATTCTGTGATTTACAACTTTGGTCGCAGAATTTTTATACGCACATGTGTATTGTGCGTAATGGGCCCTACACCATCGACCAAAGATTAGAAACTTTTGTCTTATCAACAACGGCAGTTTTGTGAATGTATGTTGCTGAATTTCACTTCCTTAACTGGTAAATTGAAAATTTATGGAAGGTATAAGAGATGATGAGTCAAGTCGTATCAAGTTTCCTTCATCTGAAGATATGCATCTCTCTCAAAACGTTGCCAGACAATCTGAGTTTTTGTATTCCTTGGAAAGAAGTCTTTTAAAAACTTGCAGAAAATGGAGAAAATGCTAGAAACCGGCCTCTTTTTATACGCCCGTCGAAGACGGGACGTATTATGTGATCACCCATGGCGTACGGGCGGGCGGGCGTCCGGGAGGGCGGGCGTACGTCCAGGCGGGCGGGCAGTGTCCAGTTTTTTGTCCGGAGCATAACTTTGTCATCTCCAGTCCGATTGACTTGAAACTTGGCATGTGTGTTTGTTGCAATAACACGGAGTGCAGTGCAAAAGAACCTTTACTCTACCTCGTGCTGTCTTTGAGTTATTTCCCTTTGATCGTCATTTTTACAGCATTTTCTGCTTGTCCGGAGCATAACTTTGTCATCTCCAGTCCAATTGACTTGAAACTTGGCATGTGTGTTTGTTGCAATAATATGGAGTGCAGTGCGAAAGAACCATAACTGTACCCCGTGCTGTCTTTGAGTTATTTCCCTTTGATCGTCATTTTTACAGCATTTTCTGCTTGTCCGGAGCATAATTTTGTCATCTCCAGTCCGACTGACTTGAAATTTGGCATGTGTGTTTGTTGCAATCATACGGAGTGCAGTGCGAAAGAACCATAACTCTACCTCATGCTGTCTTTGAGTTATTTCCCTTTGATAATCATATTTTTTACAGCATTTTCTGCTTGTCTGGAGCATAACTTTGTCATCTCCAGTCTGATTGACTTGAAACTTGGCATGTGTGTTTGTTGCAATCATACGGAGTGCAGTGCGAAAGAACCATAACTCTACCTCGTGCTGTCATTGAGTTATTTCCCTTTGATCGTCATTTTTACAGCATTTTCTGCTTGTCCGGAATATAACTTTGTCATCTCCAGTCCGATTGACTTGAAACTTAGTATTTGTGTTTGTTGCAATAATACAGAGTGCAGTGCGATAGAACCATAACTCTATCTCGTGCTGTCTTTGAGGTATTACCCTTTGTCATTTTTACAGCATTTTCTGCTTGTACGGAGCATAACTTTGTCATCTCCAGTCCGATTGACTTGAAACTTGGCATGTGTGTTTGTTGCAATAATACAGAGTGCAGTGCGAAAGAACCATAACTGTACCTCGTGCTGTCTTTGAATTATTTCCCTTTGATCGTCATTTTTACAGTATTTTCTGCTTGTCCCGAATATAAATTTGTCATCTCCGGTCCGATTGACTTGAAACTTGGTATTTGTTTTTGTTGCAATAATACAGAGTGCAGTGGGAAAGAACCATAACTCTACCTCGTGCTGTCTTTGAGGTATTTCCCTTTGTCATTTTTATAGCATTTTCTGCTTGTCTGGAGCATAATTTTGTCATCTCCAGTCCGATTGAACTGAAACTTGGCATGTGTGTTTGTTGCAATAATACGGAGTGCAGTGCGAAAGAACCATTACTCTACCTCCTGCTGTCTTTGAGTTATTTCCCTTTGATCATCATTTTTACAGCATTTTCTGCTTGTCCGGAATATAACTTTGTCATCTCAAGTCAAGTGACTTCAAACTTGGTATGCATGTTTGTTGCAATATTACGGAGTACAGTGCGCAAGAACAATAACTCTACCTAGTGCGGATTTCGAGTAATTCCACTTTGATCTTCATTTTACAGTATTTCTTACTTGTCTGGAACGGAACTTTGTCACCTCAAGTCAAATTGACTTGAGACTTGGTAAACATTTTTGTTGCATTACCTGCCCTTTACGATTATTATACCCCCGCGACAACTGGCGGTGGGACGGGCGTATCTTGCGACAATTTGCCGCTCTTGTTTTTAAATGTCTGTAGATCCTTTCAGTTTGGACAGTAAAAATTTTGTCATCCAGTTAACTCTTTACCACACAATCCCGAGTTTTAACGACCCTGAGGAAGAGGCCTTTTGAAAACACTGTGGGAAAAGAAGAAAATGCTGGTATCCAGCATTTTCTCCTTTTCCCACAATGTTTTTTACCTTATCATAGACAGAAATCATCATTTTAGCTACACTGAATATGACGTCTGCTAACGCTTTGAATTTGATCAAGTCCAGAATTTTGCTGTTTGGTAAAGAGTTAAAAAGTTAACCCTTAACCAAACAATACCTGAGAAAGAACGCTTCTGAAAACATAGTGGGATAAGGAGAAAATGCTTCTAACTTGCATTTTCTCCTTTACCCACAATGCTTTTAGCTGTTTTTAGACAAATCCAGTCATTTGGGCCGCGTCTTCAATGACATCTGCATATCATTTCAGTTTTGACAAGTCTACAATTCAGTCACTAAATATAGAGTTAGATATACTTTATATTTCAAAAAATGATGGAATCAGTGTATTTGACATTTGAAAAATATATTGATCTTATATTCAGAGGCAAGAGTCATCTTAGCTTGCAGAAACATGGAAAAATGTGAAAGTCTGAGGCGAGATATGGTAAAAGTAACTTACAATAAGAACATAGTTTGTAAGAAACTAGATCTTGCCTCACAAGCATCTATCAGAGAATTTGCTGAAAATATTAAAAAGGGTATGTATGATTACACTTACTCATGATTTTTTTTATATTCTGAATCATTAAAGGGGACTATGCAGGTTTGCCTTATCTTACCAAACTTCAAAACTATTTTATCACAAGTTATTGCAGGAATGTTATGTGATTGATTATGTGGGATCATTTATTAAAAGAAAAAAAGTACAATAACATCATATTTGATCATGTAAAACTGGACAGAGTTACAATACACTCATTTTAAAGGCTAAACGTGTATACATGTATTCAGATAGCCTGAGAAATCAGAATTAGTGGTCACAGGAGCAAAATCGTCTTTGTATTTGTTTCAAGAAAGAGATTTTGGGTCTGAAAATAGCTGATTGTTAAAAAGAGGTTGTCCGTTAATTATTTACCAAATGACAAAACTTTATGACTAAATTGAAAACATTTGCAGACAACAAATTCAATATATAGGTCAAATGATCAGTTCCATCTTTGGAATGGTAAGAAAGATTGTGGGAAAAGGAGAAAATGCTGCTTTCCAGCATTTTTTCTTTTCCTTCAATGTTTTTAAATTCAGTAAAGGGTTAAGTATACCATTTCCTACAAAACTTGCCGAGATACACAGTTATGAAGTTACTTTGACATGTGCATTTTATTATCTATTTCAGAGGAGCTTCGTTTAGATGTTTTGATAAACAATGCAGGAGTAATGGCCTGCCCTAAAGCTATAACAGAGGAGGGGATAGAATATCAGCTTGGAGTTAACCATATGGGTAATACATACAGTTTTCTAGTACATGTATTGGTGTTATAACTTACTCATTTCTATCTACCAAATTGGCTAGTTGTGCTTCTACAATTTAATCTTTACCAAACCATCCAATATTCCTATGATCCTGAAGAATAAAGGCTTTGAAAGCACCATTGTTTTTTCATTTCCTGGAATGTTTTATACCAAATTAAATCTACTTTGCAGCTAGTGTAGATCAACATCAGACTGCTCAAAACAATGCAGGCTGATCTTTGACCTACACTGTTAAGTATTGGCTTGCTGAGACTTACTAGACAAAAGAACTTAAAATTGCAATTACTGGTGGTGTATATTTCGACTGTAACTCTCTTTTGGGTTTATTTGGTTCTCTAAGTTTATTTAAAGTAATTATGGGGATCCTTCCTGGTCAGTTGTTAAGTGGTGGATTTGTAAGCAAGAGAAATTGAGTGTAGTAGCCACCTTTGGTGATACCTTTCAAGGTACTTTCCATACATAAAAGTCAACGTTTCGGCAGGCATGCCACAGGAATATAGTGTAGCAGCTCTGATTGCTAAGATATACTGCTACACTGATTCCAAAGGATATGTGCAAAACTGCTACCATGTTGTTTTCCAAGAAAGAAATCATTCATACACATATGAAGGAAACTTGTAACATGCAAGGGGACTAACTACTAAACATTTTTTTGTTTTACATACTTACCTTTTGCTAGTAATTCATTACTTATGGAAATGAATTTACTTCAGATGACTTTGATACTGATAATTAGCATTTTCTCCTTTTCCCCACTATGTTTTCTACCCTTTCAAAGGCAAATACTATCATTTGAGTCACATTGATTTTACAAATGCTTTCAATTGGACAAGTCTTAAATTGTCACATAGGATAGCGTTAAGCCTTATCCGACTTTTTTAATAACTTTCATTAATCCTTATTCATGGATTGTTAGAACTAATTTCTTGGTCCCATTTATGTTTGAAACTTAGAATTATAAATCTTTAGAATACATGTCTTAAGTATGGTTGCTTTTATTACCATTACAGATCAGGATCAGACTGTTCAAAATGTGCAGCCTAATCATGGATCTGCCCTGGCCATTGTGCTGAAACATTCTGGCTTATGACAACCTTGAAACAACAGTTATTATTAGTATTTTCCTGACTGAAGACTTCCATTTTGTTTGTTTTGCAATCTTAGGGTTAATATTTTACTACGTGTGACTCTTTTTCTTTTTTTGCAGGGCATTTTTTACTTACACATCTATTACTTGATAAATTAAAAGAAGTGAAAGATGGAAGAATTATAAATTTGACATGTCCATATTATAAAAAGGCAGTAATAGACTTTGATGACTTAAATGCAGTCAAATTTTATGACAAAAAACAAGCATATGGACAGAGTAAACTGGCAAATGTGCTCTTTACTAGAGAATTAGCCAAAAGACTCAAAGGTAAGACGTGGCCTTTTTGTTTCCCTGTAATCTGTTAGGATTTATCTTGTAGCTAGCTATGAAAGTGTTGAAACTCGTAAATTGCATGGTACAGGCAAATGCTTCCTTCTTACTAGAATGTATTCTACTTCACTACAAAAAGAAAATTCCCTTTCAAGTATTTGTCTATGTATGACTCCAGGCTGACAAGTTGGAAGAATGTTTGTAGAGGTACATGGATTGATACAAGATATCAACACCCTGTGGTTGCTCAAAGGAAGAGATTACAACTTTTTCCTATTCATCTCTATTTATAACTCTGTACCAGATGAAAAATTAATTGACTCTTCCATATTGAAAGCATTTAAGATAAAGAATTATATGTGACTTTAGTGGTGAGAATGATAGAAAACTGCTGGTAGCCATTGTTTTCACCTTTTCCCCACAATATTTTCAGAAATCTTCACCCTTGGGGCTGTTAAGATTGGTATTGGTTGGTGAAGGGTTAGATTGTGACCACCTTCGCAGGGTGTGTCAGTTTTAATAGAAGTATCTCAAAAGATAGTCTGTGTGATTGTGATAGGAAACCAGTGCCACACATATTATACTGTATATGAACCATGCTCTGTGAAAAAGGGTGTTAATGCATCTGCAAAAAGTATTGACCCAGGTCAGCCTGCGCAGTTCTGACCAAGGTCAAAACTTTTTGATTTTGGTCAATTTTCTGCATGTCAAAGAACCAGTCTACTTCATCATTCAGTTGGTTGTTAAACTAAATGGATTTTATGAGTCCATAATTGTATGATGATATGCTTTATAGCATGCATCATGGAGATGCATTAAACTCCTTTTGCCAGAGTGCCACTGATATTCTTATGTCCCTGCTGTTGATAGAGATAATATGCCTTCATTTATTTTTACTTTTGTCATATTTTTGTAGATGTAGATTGTATTAGGTTTTGGAATGTATTGAATTGTTCCTTTAACTTTTAAGAAGCAAAAGATCAATATGCTAATGGTGCTTAAGTGTTATCATCCAATAGAATGCCTGTTACAACTTTTGTTGCCTAATACAAATGTGTTGCAGCCTGTTTAGATCTAGGTCAAACTCAAATTAGCCATGCCTGTGAAAAGGGGGCTTAATACATCTGCAAGAAGTTTCTACGCAGGTCAGCCTGCGCTGTTCCTGCAGGCTGACACGAGTTGAAACTATTTGCTTTTGGTAAATTTGCTGCATTTCCGAGGACCAGTGTACCTCAGGATTCAGTTGGTTGTTATACAAAATGAGTCTTGCAAATACATAATTATATGATGACTTGCTTGACATAATGCATCAGAGATGCATTAACATCCCTTTTAGCAGAGTATGGATCAAATTTATGTGTTATTTCAATGTTGAAATATTCTTGCCAAAACAGCCTTGAATTTACTTGGTCTTTTTCTCAAGTGAAACTGTCTAATATGTCTATTAGGCTCCAAAACAATATATAACATGAATTTTTATCTTCTTTATCAATTTTATAGGAACAAATGTAACAGTGAATTGTGTGAACCCAGGAGTGTGCAACACAAACATTGGTCAACACTTATCTATGTCTACATCAGCCATTTCTGGCAGAATTGTATATCCACTTGTGTGGCTGTGCCTGAAAACTGCCAAACAAGGTGCTCAAACTTCTATCTACTTGGCAATTAGTCCAGAGATGGCAAAAGTTTCTGGACAATATTTTAGGTAGGTTAGTTTTAGTGTGTGTTTTTATTAGTTATGATATAATGTAAATGTTCCTTTCTTGCAAACTTGCCGAGCCCCAGTAGATCAGTTGGCAGCGTACAGGACTTGAGAATAAGGGGTCGCTATTTTGATTCCCAGCTCGGCCAAATTCTTTCCAAGGATTGATGATAGTCATTGCGACAGGATTCATCTCTCTTTCACTGCTGACCATTGATGGTTAAGTGGGAAAGCAGCCAGTGGCTTGGAAAGAATATTGTACATAGTACTCGTAAAAGAAACTCCAGGAAAGCATGGATAACCGCACTGGCTGCAGCAATATAAGTGATATAATGTTGAAAACGACCTTAAACACCATTCATTCAATCAATCTTGCAAACTTGTTTGACTCGGCTGCAGTAGATGTAGTTTTAGAAATACCATGAGAAATTGAGACATTACTTAAGAACTCTTTCTCCATTTGTCACGGTGAATTCAGAATCAGTCTTTAAAATATTTTCTCTCCCCAGCCTCAGCATGCTGGACTTATAAACCTGCAGGTGCAAGTTTGAATCTTTGATTCTCCAGAAGTCCATGAAGTTTATGAAGATCATTGCATCAAGGCTCATTCCTCTTGTATAGGTGAACATTGCTTTGACATTGTTGATGTGGGGAGGTGGCAACTAGCTGGAAAGAATTCTTTGCTTAACATTGATGAATAAATGCCATGAGTGCATAGCCCACCATGATAATATCTGAAACATTATTGGAAAGAAAGGGTTTAAGTAGATTCCAACCAAAACTGTTTTTTTTTTTTTTAATTCAGTATCTCATAGGTCATCTTATGTACAGAGTATTGGTCTAGATTATAACATTCTTTAAAATCATTTACAAAACAAACCCTTATTTTGTTGAACTTTAACCAATGTTTTCTCCACTTCCTGCAGTGTTGTCTACCTGTCAAAGGCAAATTCCATCATCGTAGCCACATGTAACTAGCTGCCTGCAAGTGCTTTCAGTATGAACAGGTCTAAGATTTTTGTCATTTTGTATTAAAGAGTACAGCATCTTCAAAAATTTGTAGTAAAGTTCCTGCTATTTATATTACAGTCGGCGTAAAGAAGAACCTATTGTCAAAGAAGGATTAAATGAAGAAGCAGCTAAGCGTTTGTGGGCTATCAGTGAAAAATGGACAAGGCTTACCTAATGAAAGTGTGATTTAAGCTGTGACTGAAACTGTGATAAAATTTTTTGTGAAATTCAAATGAAAAATTACAGAAAAGAAGATCTTTTTCTAGATGCTTTACCCTTAGAATACAGAGGATAACTATACATGCTTTTGCCAATAGTGTAGATCAAGATTGGACTTAAAAGACAAGTGTTAAAATCTTGGATATGCATTGCTTGAAACAATTGATTTTTGTACTCTAGCCAAATAATCTTTTACCAAGTTACATTACATATCAAAAACAAATACCTGTTACACTTCATAACAAGCTGTAGGCAAAATATAAACCAATGTAGATTCGAGGTCGGAACAAAAGTTTGGTGCTGTTTGCAAAGAAATGATTGCTTGTGTAGACAGGCCTTAAGTTATTATCAACTTATCACCTCCAGCAGGCAAATATTCAGGCATGCATTATATCTTTTTTGAAAACATTCTGGCAGATGGAGTAATTGCTTGTAGCAAATATTCTTATGTAATAATTTAACTTTATTGGTGTCGGGAGAAATCGTCCCCTGGAGAAATCGTCCCAACACTGCTTGGGGACGAATTCTCTGGAGATGTCGTCCCCAAATGAAATTTTGCAGATATCGTCCCCATCCCCATATTCAAAATTCATATAATCATATTGTTGTTAAAGTTGTCTTTGAAAAACATTTTTGAAGGTTTTTTTTTTGCTTCAGTATTTACTTTGTGTAACGATTTTCTTCAGTCAAGAGGTATTTGATTACACTGTTATTGTTTATACAGCAATTTTCACACTTACAAGTTGTTGTTAACACCTGTCACGCCTTCCACAGGTAGCTTTACACCTGAAAGATTTTTAATTTTTCCTGTTTGTTTACATTGGATTTTAAACCAAAGCAATTACGAAATATATATGTTCATAAAACAGTAGTCATGGGTCATTAATTGGAATCTATATCTCTCTCCCTCCCTCTCTCTTTCTCTCAATCGGCATGGGTCATGTATAATGGGTGTCAGTCCGTAGAATTCTCTCTCCGTATGTCTCTGTCTCCGTATCTCTTCTCTTTTCTCTCTCTCTCTCTCTCTCCCACTCTCTCTCTTCTGCCATCACTTGGCAAGGAATATTAATTTTTGTTTTATTTATCTTAATTATACGACCCGTGGATCTGTCTTTATCTTCGTAGATCTCCCCCTCCTGTGTCTCAATCATTCAACATGATGGTGTTAATTTATTTGTTTTGAATAATAGCTGAGATTTATGTTTTACAGTTTTTGGTTCATTTCGGCCTTTCAATCGTGACTTTCTTTTTGCCATGCAACTTTTCCCTTTGTACTGTTTATGTATGAGGTGATTTTTTTTTTTTCATTTATTTAAGGACCATTGATATCTTTATAAGCAGTGTTCCTACTAGCTTTTTATTTCAAGGGTACACACTTAGCCCCTGAGCTGTAAATCTGGGGTAAGATTTCATATTAGAGGGTATGACGATAATGGTTCTCAACTGGAGGTAAAGCAATCAATATGGATGATTTGCAGCACAAACGTCTCTTATATTAAGATATCTGTGGAAATTTACTGCTTAAAGTCATTAAAAAGCTGAAAAGACTGTCTGAAGTGACTCTGGTTGGACAATGTCAAAAGGAACATTTTGTTGTGTCATGGGTTTCCGTGGTTTTTTTGCACCGAGCATTTTTTTCATGTGTGTTAATTTATGGATAGGTATTTCCGCGTGATTTGACAATAATTTATCAATACGGGTAGCAATTAACTACAAATCCTGTCAATTTATACAAGTTAAGCGGATAATGCCTTTTTTTTTTAACTTTTTTTTTTCATACGTGAGGTCTCGCGTGTAACCAAAATTCGTTATTTGAATTTCAATTCTATAACGTGATTTAAGTAATAATTTGCGTGAGTGGGAACACTGATAAGCCTTTCATTAATAGGGAAATAACTTATGTACTTAGTTCTTCGATGAGAGGATGAACCTTTGTAACAGTCACTAAAATCAAATAAGCATAATCAATTTGTCTTGCCGACTGATGAGAGAGACAGAGAAACGGTCAGACAGACAGGTGTTTGGACAGGAACCCATATACATTACATAAATTTATCCTTGCCGAATGAGGGGAGAGGTAGAGGGAGATGCAGACTCATAATTTTAGTATAGAAATACATTTAACGACTGAAAAACTACTGTTTTAAGAACATAAATACCTTTAAATTGTTTTAAAATCAAAATCAGCTAGTACAACTTTTTAAAAATCTTTCAGGTGTAAAGCTGTCACAGGTGTGAACAACAACTTGTAAGTGTGAAAATTGTCGTATAAACAATGACAGTGTAATCAAACAGCTCTTGACTAAAGAAAATCGTCTCACAAAGTAAATACTGAAGCAAAAAAAAACTTTAAAAACGTTTTTCAAAGACAACTAAAACAACAATATATTTGAATTTTGAAGATGGGGACAATATCTCCAAAATTTAATTTGGGGACGATATCTCCAGAGAATTCGTCCCCAGGGGACGATTTCTCCAGAGAAATCGTGCCCAAGCAATTTGGGGACGAATTCTCCAGGGGACGATTTCTACAGGGGACGATTTCTCCAGCATTCACTTTATTCATATTGATTATGTATAATGTGCATGGAAAGTTCACTCAGCGTTCAGGATGTAGATCTGATGATGGCATGTGCATCTGAAGTACAAGAATCATTGTCCTGTGCAAAGTTTACCTATTGTTCTATTTAACTCAAGAATTGATATGAAGCAAATTACGTTGAAGAGTTCTGTGTGAATTTCACTATACACACAATTTGAAGTAGTCATGTAGTTGAAATAAAGGTTATCAGAAATAAGTTGTCTTGAGTGCGTGTCATAATCTTTGGCTGACAAGAGGACATGGGGGTGTAGAATTTTGTCCCGCTGACTATTATTATTCAAACACAGAAACTGGAACATGTAGAAATGGATAAAACTTATGTGAAAGCTTAACTACTGAATTTTAAGCAACGTCTACGTATATTTATGCTAGAAAGCATCTATGGCACATGTATAACTTATTTCTGCTTGGTTTTATAGTGTAGTTAACGTACTTGACATAAAATTTTCCTCATGAAGTTTCTGCTCAATAGGAAGGTGTACCAGTAAACGTCGAACCTATATTGAGACCAGTACTCATTGTGCATTCATATGGACACATCCAATTGAAACTCAATCAAGAAAACTGTCGAAACCATAATTCAGTGCACATACCTGACTTCCACGTTCTTGACTGCATTTATCATTATTCATTTTCTACAACAAACATGCTTAGTCTGTGAAATGCACATGTTATTTTAAATAGAAACAGGATCAATAGAGATGGCAACAAAACATGTTGTCTTGACATTTAAAAACAGTTGTGGATGTTTTCCCATGCAGAATGTTTCACGTACTTGACAATTCTGAACATCCACTTCTGAACATTATGATTATTACACAATCATCATTTCATGCTTAAGTGTTTGTGTTTTCATGTACTTTCTGGTATGTTTGTGTGTGATGAAAATGTGTTAACGTTCTTGACTTGAATATTTGCGACAATGATTAAATAGTTGTCCGTGGTTGGATTTTGAAATTAACATATGGGTAAGTAATTTTCCAAAATCAAATCATCTTAGCAATAAAGAATTGACAAAGTTTAGGTTTACATGCCGAATTATACGCGAAATGATTAATCTTTCCTAACCCACTTTGTGACAGGCAATTTTTTACCATTTTCTAGCGATCATCGGTATTCTATGACCATCAAAATCCATCTTCCGATTTAGATATTGGTCGAATCTAGTTCGCCATGACATAGAGCTGTCAAGTTATGATTAGAATCATGGCGTTTTAGAAAGAAGGCGCTAGTTATGATTAGAATCATTGCGTTTTAGAAAGAAGGCGAAGAAAAACAACTGCGACAGAGAGAAACCGAAAATGCCAAATTAATTGACTTTAAATGACCTGGACGAGGCCCATCAAAAACTGAAATCGCAATTCGGGGAAAGTGTTTCATACCAGGTCAAAAAGTTTAATTTACTGTTGACATATTGTTACACATGTCCCAATCCAAAGCATCTGCAGACAACAAAATGCTATGTATAATACATGTTCCTATTGAAAGCATTTGCAGACGGCAAATTGAATGCAGGTCAAACGAGGAAAATTATTATAGAAATGGTATGAACAGTATGGGAAAAGGAGAAAATGCTGTTTTCAGCATTTCTGCTTTTCCCACAATGTTCTCAAAAGCCTTTTTTTATTTTTTTTGTTTTTGGTTCGTTAAACTGGCCACGGTATTGTTTCCCAGTCCGTGTTTTTAACAAACTTCGCCCTCTATAACCTAACACATTTAGGTCATGTGCAGTTTCATTCGTTACTTACGTATTCATATTTTTAGGATACGCATGAGGACTGGGCTGGGATTACTGGCAAAAAAATCTGTACTTTATATTTTGTAAATAATCTCTCTCTCGCTTTTGTGCAAATCTAGGTTATTCACGATGGACACATTGCCTTAGTAGAAAAGCATCCTGATTATTAAATTGATTTATTACAAAAAGTAACCAAATCGTTAAATGACAAGCATATCTTCGAATAAGTTAAGTCAACCAAAGTGGTTATTGATCACGACAGAAAAGCAGTACAACTTAAATATGCAAAATTTAATGAGTTACTGAAAATTTTCTGACAAAATGGCCGGCGATAACGTCCTAAAGGGTCACATGATTCGGTGCAAAGAGGCGCCAGTACTGCTGGTAGGGTCAGTTCATTGGTTTTGCCATGGCACCCTCGGTTTGCTGAGTCCCCTTCAATTTTGTCAGATTCTAATCTTAATTTCCAAGGATAAGTAGACTAAAAGAGGGATCGACATTATTTATGATGTCATCAGATTGTCGCAATGTATAGTCCAAAATTTGGTTTCCATAAAAGGTAACGTTTTGATCAAATGCATTCAAATGGAACAACTTTTTCAATATTTCTTTGTTGGAATGTTGATTATTTAAGAAAATAATGTTTCAAAACTTTTCATTTTTAGTTTTATGCTTTTTACTATTTAACTTTTGAATAATATTTTAGCATTTTTTTTTTTTGTCTATGCCACAGACGAGTGAGGGACAGTTGAAAAACAGCTATAAAAAGAAAAGAAAAAAAAATCATAGTAAAACCAAGTGTTTTTGTAGTATTTTCATTCATATTTAGATTCAGGAGTGACTATATGTACACAACTAACATAACAATAGAAACAAACATGTTAATTTCATGTTTTACAATCATCAACTCTAAGGCCATAGAAATTGAATTATTTGAGTATATGGATACCTTTGTAAATTCATTTATCTTCTTAACAGATAGCAATTTTATCAATCCTCCGAACCGAAAAGAAGTGGTACAAATCATTTAGAGA
Source organism: Hippopus hippopus (assembly GCA_946811185.2). Lineage (NCBI taxonomy): Eukaryota > Metazoa > Mollusca > Bivalvia > Cardiida > Cardiidae > Hippopus > Hippopus hippopus. The sequence goes on from OX328097.1 coordinate 37,447,354, forward strand.
ATTGATAATATTATTTCCAAAAGAAAAGAGAGAAGGTATACCTCTTCAGGTCAATTTCAGTTTTTTCCAAGAATGTTTCTTGAAAGTGGCTGTATTCAAACAGTTGAAAATGTGTATGTATAAGGATAAATTATTTTGAGCCTAGTTTTTCAATATTATTGGCCTCATTATGTCAATGTTTTCAAATTGACCTTGAAATAGTATGCTATTCTATTTGTTGCACTCTCCCCACCATTTTTCCAATGGCAAAATTAATATGAAGTTTAATGGACAAATTCATTAAACTGAAGTTTTAAAGTCTTAATTTTTTTTTTTTTTTTTTTTTTTTTGGGGGGGGGGGTGAAATAATTAGATAGGTACAAAGAAATTTCCAAAAAGAAATTTTAGATAGATGATTTCGGCCAAAATGTTTGTTTCCATTCCGACCAAATGGACTATACCGGTAAGTACATGTAGCATTATCACCAAGAAATCATTGAGAAAATAATTCAGAAAAACCCATGGAGTTCGGGCTTGTTAAAAGTGGTGCGGCCATGGAACGCAGAAGACACGATTGGTGGGGTATGGGGAGCACGAAAGGGAAGTAAGGGGGTTCGGGGAGCCTCCCCCGCGAAAAATTTTGAATTCAAGACGTCTCTAGAAGCGATTTTGATGCATTTTGAGAACATTTTTTGCTTGTGAAGCTCATTTAACTTTAGCAGTGTTTACTATATTTAAAACGCTTACATCAGCTATTTAAAACCTGCACTACCCCTAGCCTCTCCCCCCCCCCCCCAAATATGTACCCCCCCCCCCCAAATATGTAAAGCACAGCTATTTGACACCTCAGTGAGTCTCATCAGGTGGTGGTATCAGGGTTAGCAGTTAGTGAATGCAAAACATGGCAAAACGCGAGGTCATTTGTTTCATCATAATCAGGGATCGTATACATGTACAGTATAAACATGCAATTTACGATTCCTGTCATAATGCAACTATGTACGACTTGAACCCATTGTAATTAAGTTACGCCTGGTTCTTTAACACGCTCGGTGTGTAGCACCATCACACCTCGGTTTAATGTCCCATCCGAAAGACTATACGTAATTTTAGATGACCAGCCGTGGGGCTCGAACCCACACCTCAAGTGACCCAAGACTTGATGTTTACAAGTCCTACGCTGTACCACTTGAGCTGTGCGGGCTGGACAATACTAAGACCGGCAGTTTGTCGAAAACTTCATACGTGAACGGACCACGGGTATGCTGTTTGATTTCATGTAATGCATAGATTATGAGATCGTTGGGTGAAATCAGAAAATGAATAAACTACATGAGCCGCGCTCTGTGAAAAGGGGGCTTAATGCATCTGCGAAAAGTTTCGACCCAGGTCAGCCTGCGCAGTCCGCGCAGGCTGACCTGGGCCGAAACTTTTCGCTATTGGTAGATTTTCTGCATGTCAAAGGATCAGTCTACCTCATGATTGAGTCGGTTGTTAAAAAAAGTGGCTATTATGGATCCATAAGTATGTGATGGCTTTCTTGGTATGATGGAATACGGAGATACATTAAGCCCCCTTTTGCCAGAGCATGGTTCACATATTTTTCATTGTTAATACATGTATGTTTTCTGCGTCGATGTATGTTTTCTGAGTCGCCTAATCCCTTGAAAGCAGTCTTATTGCGACATTAACACTTTTATACACCCACACTTCATACTTGAATCCTTTAATGATGGTTATTGTCTGCGTTCAATCAGGTGTCAACTGAATAATCATGTTTTCATAACGAGTGTGACAGAAGATTTAACACACTTCGGCAGACGCATTACTGACCGTGGCACGCTTCAGTCTTCTCTTATCGATTGACCTTTAATTAGCATTAAAAAGAAAAAGCAAAGCAGAAAAAATGAAAAAAAAAAGGTACATGGATATAACTTATTCGGCCGAAAAAGTGGTCCGACCATGGCTGGACCCGCCGGACCGTCGACGACGGCCTTGCACTCTGTGAAATTAGTCAATTAAAAGTGGTGTTCCTGGTGGTGAGATTGAGCGGTGGTTTCCGTGGTTGTGAGGTAGAGCGTCGGCCTCGTAACCACATCGTCCCGAGTTCGATGTCTGAGAGCGGGTGTCAACTTAGGAGTTGTTCATTGGCCCACACATTCGGTGCGAGTACTGGTGTAGTTCACAAGAAGCAGATTCGAGACAGATTAATATAAGTTGCAAGAACTTGTTTCTCATTTGATGTAAAATAAATATGTTGATATAGAATTAATTAAACAGCAAGTTCACGCCACACAATGATAGAAAATGGAACACAAGCTGCTATAATTTTTTACTTTAACATTCACTAACCTCAACTACAATGGAAAACACGAATTGAGTCATTTCATGACTTGCCGATTTCACAGCACAATCCTTGTTCACGTACCTGACCATCGAATATAGAAACTGGAACACGTAGAACTTGAAAAGACCTTATGTGAGCACTGAAACTCCTATATATATAAAGCAAGATTTAGGTAAATCTATTCATAAAAGCATCTACGACAAAAATATAACTTATTTCCGCTTCGTTTTAAGATGTAGTTAACGTAACTGACATTTTCTCATGAAGTTACTGCTCGATAGGAAAGATGTACCAGTAAACGTAGAACGTATATTGGGACCAGTACTCATTGCACATTAATATGGGCACATGCACTTGTAAACTCAGCCCAGAAAACCGTCAAAACCACAATTCAATACAAGTACCTGACATCCACGTTCGTGACTGTATTTACCATTACTGATTTTCTGTAACAAGCATACTAAGTCTGTGAAACGCTGATGTTGTTTTTAACAAGAACCGAGTTTACAAAGAAGGCAAACCTTGTGTCTTGACATTTCATTTTATGGGACTATTAACCAAATTGCGAAAACTCAAATTGAAAGAAAATTTTCAAAATTATTTATTTCGCTTTGACGTAGGTATACCGTATTATGGTATGGTTTATGTCAAGGTTTGGTAACATAGTCGACTACATTCTTCCTTATCCTACGTTTAAAAGGTCACATTGAGAAACTTACTGTTGTACAGTCGCCTGGGGTCTATTAAAACCGCATACTTGTAAGTGTCTGTACAAATCTCTCTTCTCAACCTGCCATTTTAAACGAGGGATAAGGAAGATCGTAGTCGAATTTATAACGGAGTCGTGCCATATTTTCACAAAAATATGAATAAAGAAACTATTAATACATTTTCCGTCGAGAAAAAAGGTTTTGAACGAGGATTAATCGAATAAAAACGGCATTGTTTTGGGAAAAAATCACCAGCTGTTGCTGCTTGGTTTTTAGCACGGTCATCTGATCAAGGCATACCCATTCCTCTAAGGAAAGTTTACAGCAAACATAGGTGTTCCTGATATGGTCTATACACAGCAAACAAGTAATTGGGTATCAATATTTCATAACAAGAGCGGCAGTTGTCCAGGGGAAATAATAATCGTAAAGGGCAGGCAGAGGAAAATAGTAGTGCAGCAGAAATCAGGTAAGTGATTGAAATAGGCATAAATGTCTCCTTTATGTTAAGGGAACATGCACATAAAGTTTCAGGTCATTCCAACATGAAAAGACAAAGTTATATTGTAGAGAAGTACAGTACAGTTCTCGCGTTTTTTGCTCAAGTCCGCGAGATGCGGCGGACCACTTTGTCCGCGGCAAATCTGATGAAAAGGTAAAAATAGGGGAAACGCGGCGGACTTCTCACCGCGGCCTGAAAAAATATCGGGCAGCTTCACAGCAGGAGGTAATCGCGGTGGATCGCGGCGACTTGCGAGAGATCGCGGGGGAATACATCGCCGGATGACGGTAAATTTCTATACATAAATATCTGTAATTTTCCCAAATGTTTTAGAGAACCAAATGTTTTAGAGAACCACTGTTTTCGGGAACCAAGAATTAATTCTTCCATTACGACCGCAACATTTTCGTACCTTTAAATACTGATATAAGCATTGCCTACAGGGATTACTTTAGTTATGATGCCGCAAAACGTTATGTATATCATTTAATTCAGCTATTCGCTAAGTTACAAACTTCTAGGCCTATCGCACATTTAGTTTTAGCGATATGAAATTTCGGAAAAAGCAATTTCATGCTTGATTCCAAAAACCGAAAACCAAAGTTACTAATTCCTGATTGTTTGTGACTCAGCACCGTGTACTTCAGAAGAGGAAAAACTCTGGAATCCCAATTAATATCTTAACCCATAGAGCGCGGAAAAATCCTAACATACTCTACAATTTAATTTAAAAAAAAGACCCCAAAACCAGCATTTTTTTCTATGTTGTTTTCGTCAATGTCCTACAAGAGCGCAAAGTATTAATCCAAAATCAGACTGCACATTTCGTGCAGCCTGAACTTGATTTATATAAGTCGCAAAGGCAATTATTGTTGTGAATGCCGTTTAATGGGTTAAAGTACAAAAATGTGTAATGTAGCATTATCGAAAATTTACCACTACACCAGCGGTCTGAAACTGCACAATGGAAAAAAAACGTACAATTTTACAAGTCCATGTACAACAGGCTTCTGGTATTTTTTTATCAAACATTCTTTCAAATCCTTCATTAGATGAAACAGATATAGCAGTTATTAGCCATTTGTTTTTTATTCTATTGATAAATAAAAACTGAAAGACAATTTTAAAAAAGTATGCTACCCTGTATATTACCACACTGTTTATCCTCATTTTCTCAGTCTCTTGAAGTGAGGAAATCAAAGGGTAACGAATAAAACTTTTATACATATTTAGCCTTTTCAAAATACAGGTCGGATCGTCAGAAAAACAAAACATCGGTCCACATTCTAAACTAAAATGTTCCTCTTGTTCTCTTCAACAAAAATCCGTTCTTTTCATTTCTTTTTAACCCTTTACCAAACAATCCCTGTTTTTTTTTGCGACGCTGAGATAAAAGCCTTTTGAAAACATTGTCGGGAAAGGAGAATATGCTGGTAACCAGCATTTTCTCCTTTTCCCACAATGTTTTCTACCCTGCTGTATACAAATTTCAATTTTTGAGTTACATTTATTTTGTCGTCTGCAAGTGCTTTCAATCTGGACGAGTCTAAAATTTTGTCGTTTGGTAAACGGTTAAATAACATATATCCAAACTTAACACAAGGAGAGACAAGGGTTAACTCGGTATTCCTTTGATGTTGGTATAGCACTCCGGCAGTGTGAAGTACTGTCCCAGTTGTTAGTTCCTCACGCACGTGTCATACTAAACTGACTGACACTTTTTTATACGACCTTATCTAACCCTTCTTGAATATTTACGACATAGATTCCGATGATGGATTACCCGTTCATTTGGCAAGTCAAAATAATTATAGATCTGTTTATTTTCTGTAAGAATGTCTAGAAATATGTCGCTTAAAATGTTTGGAATATTTTCTCCTTTTTTCACCAAAGTTATTTTTAAACCGGAAAAATGGTTACATCTCCCTCTCTCTCTCTCGTCATCTTGCTGCCATTAGGCCTAGATATTGGCGGATCCTATCCCATCAACATTGCTGAACGTAATGTATTCTTTTGGACTTAAAGGTTATCTCGGCTAGAATATCTCATCAAATATCAGGGTGTATCTTACCATACCGGAATGGATTTAACTTTCGGCAGAATCTTGATCTTCATAGTTTTCGAAAACGTGACTGGAGTTGTCTTCAGCATCTGAAACCTTACAGCATAAAGTTGCTTTTGCAGAGCAGACCAAGATCAGAAAACGTCATGCGTTCACATCTTGGATCTAAACTGTCCGAGATTATGAAAGACTTTTTTGTTATACTCAAACAGCCCAAAAAATTGTCTTGAAGCCTTTTTCGCTATTTAATCGCACAACACAACACATGTCATTCATGCAAGGAAAAGTGATTGAATAGGCATTTAAAGAAAAAGGAAATAGGAAAATGTTTACTAAAAGGAGTGAACTGAATTGGATACACAATATTATTTCTATTTCATCATCATTTTTGGAAAAATTGATATCGATATGAAATTTCAATGTCAATAGAAATTGTTATAACAAAGAAAATCACCATTACACTAAATAAAGCCGTTTCCCTTCGAACTGGTAATCAGCTGACCTACTGAAACAACCGAACAGTTATTTCCCCGTTGAGTGCAAATAAATGAGCCATACTCTGTGAAAAAGGGTTCTAATGCATATCCGCGACGCATTATACCAAGCAAGCCATCACAAAACATGGATCAGTAAAATCCATTTTATCTAACAACCGACTGAGTCATGAGGTAGAATGACATGCTGAAAATTGACCAAAATGCAAAAGGTTTCGACACAGGTCAGCCTGTACGGTCTGCGCAGGCTTACCGGAGTCGATACTGTTTGTAGATTCACCAAACCACTTTGTATGAAAAACTGTAAAAAAAATAATGAATAGGGAATAATTCCAAAAGGGCATTAGGTAGGGTTACGGCTCCAATGCATTGCCCTTTTCGTAACTGCAACATACATGTTTACCAAGTCTCAAGTCAATTTGACTTGAGGTGACAAAGTTCCGTTCCGGACAAGCAAGAAATACTGTAAAAATGAAGATCAAAGTGGAATTACTCAAAATCCGCGCTAGGTAGAGTTATTGTTCTTGCGCACTGTACTCCGTAATATTGCAACAAACATGCATACCAAGTTTGAAGTAGTTCTGACTTCAGATGACAAAGTTATATTCCGCACAAGCACTAAATGCTGTAAAAATGACGATCAAAGGGAAATAACTCAAAGACAGCATGAGGTAGAGTTACAATTCTTGCACACTGCACTTCCAAATATTGCAACAAATAAGCATACCATATTTCAAGTCATTCCTACTTAAGATGACAAAGTAATGCTATAAAAATGAAGATCTAAGGGGGAATAACTCAAAATTCGTGCTAGGAAGAGTTATGGTTCTTGTGCACTGCACTCCATAATTTTTCAACAATCATGCATACCAAATTTGAAGATGTTCAGAGTAGAGATGACAAAGTTATATTCCGGACAAGCACTCTGTATTATTGCAACAAACACAAATGCCAAGTTTCAAGTCAATCGGACTGGAGATGACAAAGTTAAGCTCCAGACAAACAACTGGACTGTAAAAATGAAGATCAAAGTGGAATTACTCAAAATCCGCGCTAGGTAGAGTTATTGTTCTTGCGCACTGTACTCCGTAATATTGCAACAAACATGCGTACCAAGTTTGAAGTAGTTCTGACTTCAGATGACAAAGTTATATTCCGCACAAGCACTAAATGCTGTAAAAATGACGATCAAAGGGAAATAACTCAAAGACAGCACAAGGTAGAGTTACAATTCTTGCACACTGCACTTCCAAATATTGCCACAAATAAGCATACCATATTTCAAATCATTCCTACTTATGATGACAAAGTTATGCTCCGGACAAGCAAGAAATTCTATAAAAATGAGGATCAAAGGGGGAGTAACCCAAAATTCGTGCTGGGAAGAGTTATGGTTCTTGTGCACTGCACTCCGTAATTTTTTTCAATAATCATGCATACCAAATTTGAAGATGTTCAGACTAGAGATGAGAAAGTTATATTCTGGACAAGCACTAAATGTAAAAATGACGATCAAAGGGAAATAACTCAAAGACAGCACGAGGTAGTGTTATGGTTCTTTCGAACTGCACTCCGTATTATTGCAACAAACACAAATTCTAAGTTTCAAGTCAATTGGACTGGAGATGACAGTTATGCTCCGGACAAGCAGAAAATGCTGTAAAAATGACGATCAAAGAGAAATAACTCAAAGACAGCACGAGGTAGAGTTATGGTTCTTTCGCACTGCACTCCATATTATTGCAACAAACACAAATGCCAAGTTTCAAATCAATCGGACTGGAGATCACAAAGTTATGCTCCGAACAAAGAACTGGACGCCGCCCGCCCGGACGCCATGGGTGATCCCATAATATGTTCCGTCTTCGACGGGCGTATAATAACTATCAAAATAAATAAAAAAGCACCACCTTGACTTACCGTATGAACACAGTTTTTGACAGCCAAGTGACAGGCCGTCACTGTACAGAATCCCAAGTCACATACAATGCATACTTTCGGTCCTACACTCCTTCTGTATCGAATTCTGATTGGTCGAAAAACAAGGTAGATTCATGTAATGATTACTTTCCTGCTCCTGCCAGTTAGAGTTTGACAAGTTTTCAGCGGAATAGAGTCTATTGTTGATATTTAGGAAAAAAAAAACAAGACCTGTTACCGAGAAGTGACAGATGCCCCCAGAAATAGTAACATTTTCCTCTGACCTTGCCCTGACCTTGACTTTTGACCTACAGATAAGGTTCTTGTGCGCGATGTCCAGATTGTTTATAGGTGGTTGACAACTCTGCAAAGTTATACTGAAATTCGCTCATAAATGAAAAGGGTAACAGGCTGAACACAACAGCACCACTGAAAAACATATTTGACCTTGCTGTGACATTGACCTTTAACCTATGGACATGACTTGTGCATGACACATCCTCTTGATGTGGTAAACGTTTGAGCTAAATTATTTTGATATTGAGTCATAGGGAAAAGGGTTACGGCCCGGACACACACAAAAAAAGACATTTGGCCTTGCCATGACCTGGACTCTCGACCTACAGACATGGTTCTTGCCCGCAACATATCGTCTTTATGTGGTTGACAATTCTGCATTAAAATTAATTCATTTGAAAAAGTAACAGTCCGGATACGAACATAACCCCCAAAAAATTCTCCTTGAAATCCTGTTTGAACTTGCTGTGACTTTGACCCTTGACCTAGTGACATTGTTCCTGGATGTGACACATTATTTATAGGTGGTTGACAATTCTACAGGGTTACACTGGAATTCATTCTTAATTAAAATGTTACAGGGCAGACACAAAAGCTACCCCCAAAAAAAAACACATTTGACCTTGCTTTGACCTTGACCTTTGACCTACAGACATGACTTGCGCACATGACACATCATCTTGATGATTAACATTTGTGCTAGGTTATTTTTGAAATAAAGTGATAGAGAAAAAAGTTATGGCTTGGACACAAAAACGGACATTTGACTTTGCCTCGACCTTGATCTTTGACCATGGTTGTTACGCGTGACACATTGTCTTTACAATTCTATAGTTGTATTGAAATTCATTCATAATCAAAATAAATTGCAGGCCAAACATGAACATAACTGTCCAAAATTTCTCTTTTAACATATTTGACCTCGCCTTGACCTTGACCTTTGACCAACTGACAGAGTTCTTGCGCACATGTATAACGTCGTCTTTATGTAGGTAACAATTCTGCGAAGTTATACTGAAAACCGACACATCATCTCGGTGTAGTCAACATTCTGTGCAGGGTTATTTTGAAATTGAAAAGTTATGGCCCAGATACGAAAAAGGACGGACAGACAGACCGACGGACGGACAGACCGACGGACAGACGGGCGGACAGACTAAACAAAAGCCTATATTCCCCCGAAAAAAAATTTCGGAGGCACAAAAAACAGCCCAAGTATCATCCTGGCTGTGATTAATGATATATTGTAGATCTTAGTTATTGGATGTGTCTATTCATGTCAAACTCAACCAGTATTTGACACAGAATTGAAATAATGCAAGGGCCTAGCGCCAATTACACACCAATTACGTGCGTATAAAAAGTCTGCAACCAGAGTTATAAACCACAGTGTGACAACAACATATAGATCTACATGTATTGATTTTTTTCCCCTGGATATGCGCACCTTTTCAATACATGGATCCGTGGAAATCGATATTTGACCAATCAGGTCATCGCATTTATTTTACCCGATGTGCAGCCTTGTTGTCTGCTATTTCGGCTCCCAAATAAACGACTGTTAACGTTGGAGGGATGCGATAGTTTTTATTTATTTTGTGTTTTTAACGTTTCAATTTAAGAAAAAGTTTAAATTACGTGCTTTGCAAACGTGTACCGCTGACGTGAGATCACGCAGAGGCTGTAGACAAGTTTGAATTATGATAATGACTGAAAATGGGACATATGCAAAGAGTTCTGATCAGCGCTACATTACACAATGGATTAATTAATACTATAGTTATTTTCCCCTCAGAAAGATTTTGAAAGAGACAAAAATGTTTTAAATTGGAAAACAAAGGTAAAAACAGATTTAGATGAAATACTAATAAAAAGTAAATACTTAATAACATATGCACATTCAAAAAGTGGCACTTGTCATCAATGTTTCAGTTTGACGTCAATCTTAACCCTTGGTGCATGAAGAATATGCTGAATGTGTAGATATAGATCAGATTGCAAATAAGATGCAGTTTCATCTTGGATTAAAACTATCTGCTATTGACGTGTATTCCTCACTACATATTCCTCGCTAAAAGTAGAATTCAGTTTTGAAATTACGCTCGTAAGTCAAACTCTGTTCTGTACCGGTGGAAGTTCAGCTAAAAAGGCAACTGTTGTTAATTAAATAAACTTTTTACTTAGTCGTACTAATGTGGATTAGCACATCTGCCATTTCAAAGGATGCGTCGGTAAACTGTTAACTGATAAGAAGTGTGTTTGATTGCAAACCATTTGGCCCCTCTAATCAACTTGACCACCCGTTCTCTTCAGTATATCATAAAGTAAAACAAACTGATAACAAGTTTGTTAATTGACAGCACACTTAAAGCATTTTAAAATCATAAGACAACCCTTTTTCCCTTAACCTGAACTTGAAATTTTTCATGGTCAAGTCATAGTCAATTTTTCATAAACTTACACCTCTCTGTAGAATCAGACAATCGATATTTTTTTTCAAAATGCTTGTAATTCAGTGTTATTTAATTGGGTATGATATTGAGATGACTTTACTAGCCTTACGAAAAGTAAAAGTATCTTTAATTCTATTATTCTGTGGCAAAACGGAGGTTTTTTTAGGTGTTTTATTCTTTCTCACTGAAGTTCAAAACTTTGCTAAAACAAGTAGATCTATTACATTGTCCGTAGCCCCCGTAAATCGCCTTTTTTGTACATGTCTTTGTGCAAATTAGTTCAAGCATCTTTAAATTTCTTACCGAGAATTCATCATCGGCAGAAACATATGATAGAAATATTTTTTTCCGGAATTTTATTGAGAGAAACAGTCATGACAGCACGATTTAAGTAGCCTATCTGCTATGTATTTACCGTGGTTGTTTGGGAACCCTTGTCAACAGTAACCAAGGAAGTCGGTTTATATTATCACCACGGATCCATGTATAGGTTAAACTGATGCACTAATTAATGACTAGGGATTTCCTCTATGCTTTAAGACAAATGCCACCCTCTCCTATCGGCACTTCGTGCCTCAGTGTGCGCACGAATTTATATGTTAATCCTGGCTACGCCTATGTAATGTACATGTTATAATTTTTCATTAATTAAACAAACTTGTATGGTTACAGATTTGTCAGTTACTCATTGTCAGTATTAAATAATATAGTTACGAGGTAGATACAGTAGATTGGTTACCTCGTACTTTGAACATTGAATTGTTGCAGGGTGCTTAAATTGACAGGTAACCGGGATTTTTGTGGAAGATTTTATATTGCTAAAAAAAAAAGTAATACTAATACTTCTAATGTAAGCAGTTAACAGCTTATCTAGAACGAGGATAAACTGTATTGTAAAAGGACTTCATTGAGTATAAAAATTTGTTACCGTATCTTACCCAGTATATGGCATGATATAGCCTACATGTAGATCTGGGTTTTGAAATATTCAAACTTGAATTTCCGGACTGAATGATATCTAGACACATTGATTTAAATTGATTTGATCCTTTTCTTCTTTGTAATGTATGGAATGAATAGGCCTTATTGAAGGACAAAAAAAAACCAGTTCCAAACTTTGAAAACATGCCTTGAAAAAATATGGGTCAACATGAATATTATGGTTTGACCACAAAGGGAAGAAATTTGCTAATTCCAAGCATTCTGCTTATTCCATACATTTTGCTTATAAATGTTTAAAAACGGTCTGCTGCAAGGCCAAGTAAGACATCCGTTGGGGTCGAATGTAGGTAAAAATGTCAGAGGTAAAAATGCCATAGGTAAAAATGTCATAGGTAAAAATGTCATAGGTAAAAATGTCAGAGTCAAAGTGGTAAATATGCCATAGGTAATAATGTCATAGGTAAAAATGTCAGAGGTATTTATCATGGTATAAATATGTGGGGTTAGCTCAGTTGGTCAAGGCTTAGCAAGTTCGAAATCTTGTCAGGGTTCACTTATTTCTGGCCTCTGAATCATCTAAGATAGCAGTCAGTCAAAATCAAGATTGGTATATGGACTAACAGGGTCTGTAATCACCAACCATTCTTGAGATTATTCTTAGTATTATTCTCTAAGATTTTTTAAATTTGTAAGTGCCATGACTCCTGATTGGCTATACCGAATGACAAATGTAGAACAAGAAATTTCTTGAGAAAAAGACAAAGAACATTCTTAAGAATAGTTGGTGAATACAGGCCCAGAAGTTCTAAGATCACATACTATTGTCCAAGATACTTTTTCACAGATGTTTTTACCAAGGTTTGCAATGTTTTCAAAAGGACAGTATGTTAGGGAAAACTTCCTTAAACAACCCATTCATCACAATTCATAAACAATATTGCAGCAATATCTTATTGGTTGTATTCAAGTTTAATTCGAAAACATATAATGAAACATCAATAGAAAGTAAGGACATAAATATTATAAGTTATATCTAGCATGTACCATTTATTTAACTTTTTACCAAACTGCACAATATTAGACTGGTCCAAATTAAAAACACTTGAAGATGACAAATAAATGTAATTCAAAAAATAAAATTTGTTTCCAGCAGGGCAGAAAACATTGTGGGAAAAGGAGACAATGCTGGTTACCAGCATTGTCTCATTTTCCCACCATGTTTTCTATAGGCTCCTATAGATCTCAGGGTCATAAAAACCAGGGGTTGTTTGATAAAGGATTAAGTCTTTACCACATGACAAAATTTAGACTTGCATGAACTGAAAGCATTTGCAGAAAACAAATTGCTGTTTAACACAATGTTTTCAACAGGCTTCCTCGTCTAGGTCTTCAAAACTCAGGAATGTGTGGTCAAGGGTTTAAAATTCATTGAATATTGTGACATTAGAAAAAAGTGCTCATCTGCTTGGTTTGGTTCTCCTGTATAAAATGACACAATAGTCATTTTCTGTCACACTGCAGATGAAATTTGAAGAACATCGATACTTAAGAACAAATTACCCATATTAAGCTCAAAATGAGTAATTTCTCCCTTTGTTCCAATGTTTCCTTATTTATTTTACAACACCCTAAGCAAGTTAAATCTGACCAACTGATGATGACTTCTTGTATCACACAACGGAGAAAATTTGAAAAACATTGCAACAAAAGAAGAAATTGCCCATACTAAACTAATCATTAGTAACTTTTCCTTTAGTTGCACAGATTTTCATACATTATATACACAAAAGTTTTCAAAGCAATTTAAAATTTATCCCTCATCAATAACAGATGGCTTTTTTTGTCACACAGTGGTAAAAATTTGCAAAACATTGTAACAGAAGAAGAAATTATTGATTATGAGGGCATAATGAACAGTTTCTCTTTTTGTTCCAATGTTTTCTCATGTGTTCATAACAGATTAAATAGATTGTCTCATATCAGCTGATGTCTGTGTTGAGCGGCACATGACATTTAAAAAAAAAACATTGCCATAATGAAGAAATTGCGCATAATGAGCTCATTATGAGCAATTTCTTGTATTTTTCCATGTTTTCGATTCATTCCAATGTTTCCAAATTTATTTCAAAACAAGTTAGGCAAGTAACATCGTAACAACTGAGGATGGCTTTTTGTATCACACAGCAGAGGAAGTTTTTAAAACATTGCTACAAAAGAAGAAATTATCCATAATAAGCTCTTGGTAGGCTACTTTTTTTGTTGTCCAATGTTTCCTTGATTTGTTTTACAACAGCCAAACAAGTTATAGAAATCTATTTTTAAGGTGCTCACCATTAGATGTATTAGGTTCTTGGTTCTTTGACACTTTTATAGATCAAAACGAATGGAATGCCCAACTGCATTCAAAAAGTTGGCAATGTCACGATTACCATCACTATACTCTACACACAGTTGCCTAAGTCTGGACTGGAGATTTACATAACGTCTTTGTTTTTTTCTTGGGTGAAAGTTGCCAATATCGTGCTGGGCCATGGATGCTGCTGCTGATCTTTCTTCAAGTTTTAGAAATTTGATTAATTTCCATACATGTGGATGCTGGTGACCAACTAGATGTGTAAAGCGATTATTCCAACCCTCACACTGATTGTTTGTGCGTTGCCCGTCGTTTATTGTTGTGTCATTCACATTCCATTCTGGAGGTGGAAATCTTGCAGGTGTTCTACGAATTATATTTACTCCATTTCTTAGAATATTTCTGAAACGTCCTGTGACATAGGTACTGTCAAAGTAGTTCACCATTTCTGCTGAATGTGGAATATCCAGTGTCTTAAGGTAATCCATTCCAAGTGGGACATCCTGAACAAGAAGGAATGCAAGTGCATCTAACATGCCACAAAATTTTTTAAATTCATTGTCACGCTTGTATATGTCGGTCAACCCTAATTCTTGAACCTTTCGCCATGTTGCTTGTGTAAGATGGTAGAAGCATCCTTGTATTGTAAGGTGGTCTCCAAATACAGTGCGCAAGGCTTGTCTCAAACCGATTTCAAAGTCTACCATTACTGTTAAGAGGTCAGGCTGGTATCCAGTATTTGTACATGTGTCAAAGACAGCTTGAAACAATGATTCATATGTGCTTTGTCTTTTGTCTTGTAGAAGGGCGAAGACACAGGGTACTGTAGATTCTCCTAGAGGAACATGTATCGCAAATATCTGGCTAAACTGTGTCGGTGCCATGGCAAAGTTGCCATCCATTAGCCAATGGTTGGACTGTGCTAGACGCTAGAGTTGTCTGTTAGTGGCAAACGCTACTATACGGCTGTCGCTGTCTGGCCCACTGTCATGGAAAAGGAACTGTTCTCCATTTACGTTTTGTGACCATTCACCATTTATTTGGATACGCGTAATGTCTTCAGGTACTTTGGGAAACTCTGGTGTTCTCTGATTACGTATGGTTCTTTTACATATGCTAGCTGGAGGGAGGGAGGCTAATGTGCATTCATCTGCAGTAATGATGCTGCTCGAGTAAACTGTAGCTGGTTTGTCATTTGTTTGTTTGGCCTGTTCTTTCATTACAGCACGAACCTTCACAACTTTAGTTTTTGTTTCAGATGGAGGGTGGTCATGATCTTGACCTATCATAATATCAGTCATACCAATATCTGTCCGTACAGTTCCACGACAGCCTGATGAACGTTTAGTACATAGAAGTTTGCTGTTTAAAGTCCTCTTTTGATGTTTCTGTATTAAAGACAGGCTTATACTTATAAAGTTTGTTTGACTTTTAATTACTTTCTTAATTATTCACACATTCAGCCAACAGAAAAATAAAAAGGTTCCAATGCAGGTTGATACAAATTGTTTAGTCAATAATTATTTTAACAAAGTATACAATTAATAATGCCACCCTCACTTTCTCACATTTTTAGCAAACAAATTGTCAACTAGTCTTCAAAGTAAATGTAGATAAATAATAAATAAATGTATAGGACTGGTATAATTATCAAATCTACAAAGAGTGGCTTTACTTCAATGGATCTGATTAACCCATTACCACACAATCCCTACCTTTGATGACCCTAAGAAAGAAGCCTCTAAAAACATTGTGGGAAAAGGAGAAAATGTTGGTAACCACCATTTTCTCCTTTTCCCACAATGTTTTCTACCTTTCACAAAACCAATTCCAAATGGATCTGGTGAGAGGCCAGAGCCACATGTTTTTTTCATATCATATACTTAGTACCTCTGACATTTTTACCTGACATTATTACCTATGGCATATTTACCACTTTGACTCTGACATTTTTACCTATGACATTTTTACCTATGGCATTTTTACCTCTGACATTTTTACCGCACACCTTGGGGTCGGGTTAACTCTAAAAATAGATACACCTACCACGATCTTGTGACAGAATACAGGACAAAAAATACTACTTAAATTACACGATACGCGCATAGCCTATTGTCTGTTGTACATATATTGATTACCCGAGTTGTGTATAGTATCGAAACCTAATTTCTAAATAAGAATAAAATCTATAAATCTATGTTGGACATATTCAACACACCATGGCGGACTGGCTAGCACTGCTTCAAACTGTGTTATATGGATGTACGTCTATACTTGGGTTTATGGTTTCAATACCTGTCGGGGTGACACAGGTAATATTAGCCACCCCTATACTTTACATTTCGATGTCTAAATGGACATTTTCGCTACGCGGTAGTTTTATACAGGAGTTTCTGTCAGACTTGCATTAAATTTTCGATTCAACTCAAGATGTTTGGGACTATACATACCGTCAGTCTGAAGGCTTGCTCTGATGTTATTTTTGTGATTGGGTAGCGGAGAAACAATCACAAAAATAACATCGGAGCTAGTCCCCGAATCGGTGGTAGGACTGTACATAGCCATTATACTTTTGTCTTATTCTGCTTTTGCCTGCGTACGAAAGTGTAAACAGTCAAAGAAGCATTGCGACAAAAGAAACATAATTAAAGGTACAGATTTTCCACCTGAAACATTTGAATCTATTGAAGTAAGGTGGATGAAAATCCCTGTGACCGAAGGATAAACTGTTCTTTGCGCCAGTCCAGAGTATTAATTAATTAATGACCCCACGAAAAAAGGCTTTTGAAAACATTGTCGGTAAAGGAGAAATTGCTAGTGACCAGCAATTTCTCTTCTTTCCACAAAGTTTTCTACAGGTCTATCTAACTACATATCTAATTATTTAAAAACACGTATAATCTGTCTTCTTCAAATCACTTCAGTTTGGACAATTCTAAAATTATGTCGTTTGCTAAAGAGTTAAAATTGATTTTTCCTTGTGCTACAGTGTTTACAGAAGTTGCAGAAAGTCGTCTGCGAGAGATAACCAGTGAAATGTTTATTGCACAGTACCAGCATTTTCAAGAACCCTTGCAGATCTAGTGCTAAATAAATTTACTTTATTTAATAACCCCTTTGATGACATTCTCAATCAGTAGGTCTACTAGAGATTAACCTCAAGGCATTTTTGTCAGAATAGCGGACAGTGTAGAATCAAGATCAGACTGCAGATTCTGTGCAGTCTGATCTTAATCTACACTGTCCGCATAAGCATTTAAATCCGGGTTTAGCGCTACGAGGGCCAAGCCTTCGCAACCTAGGTTACATTCACTAGGAGTATTTTCTATCATCATACAGTTCTTACGTTTTTTTTTTATGATAATGTTGACGATTTTTACATACCAGGGATCGTATATAGATGTGTATATACAATCCTTGTATATACAGATCTACCTTTAGGGGCTTTTACCAGGAATTTTGGGGAAAAACCCTGAGCCGAATTGGGGGAAAAAAATCATCGATAAATTTGCAAATTGGTTTAAAAAAGGTATTGATGAAACGTTGTTAGGAAAACATTTCTATATACAATATAATAAACTTAATGAGACATTTCTTGTAATAGATTTACTGAATCAATGATACTTCTTTCTTTTTTTTCAGTCTTTTCTTTCTATGAATGTCCTTTTCATTCCAATTACCCCCCCCCCCCCACCGTACGTTATGTGGGTTGTGCATGATACTTTTCCTCTCATAAAGATCATCTGAAAAAAATTTGGATGACTGAATAAAAGTATTAGTTCCGGCTTTATTTTCTATTGTGTGTGCAAGTTAGCAGTTTAAATAGTCAAAGACAGGCTAAATAAGACAAGTTGAAGGGTCTTTGATCGGATCAAGTCAATTCGACATTTGTTTTTTTCATGGGTTTTCGTGTGGGTGGGTGTGGGTGTGTGTGTGTGTGTTTTCATGACGATAAATCTTTTAAAAAAAGGTTTGTTTTCTGTGTGTTTTATCAAACACGGAGTGACATGAAAATCATCATATTTTGTAGTACATCTAATAGAGTATTGAAAACGCCAAGACATAAAAAAGGAAACTTAGCTCTAGATTTAATCTTTTACTTCGTCCGAGTTTGAAAATGATTGTCATAGGCTGTCACAAAGTGCGTGTCATTGCTTTTTTTTTTACATTGGTAATCTGCAATTTTAAGGATTACGACCCGTAACTCATCGGTGAATATTATTTAACATCGACGTTTTTGTAAAAGCTATTCGGCCAATCTCGACAACTTCAGTCTTTTAATATGAGAGTAAGGGGCTGTAGACTCAGTAACTCATCGGTAAATATCGTGTAACATCGATGTTTTCATAAAGGCTAGTCGGCCAGTCTCGGCAGCTTCCGTCTTTTAATATGAGAGTTTGGGGCCGTAGACCTTAATATTAATTAGCATATTCCGTTTTACCCTTTTTCTGTAATTGTAACAAGTTGTCAAGGAGATTTGCAATACCTGATACCTGATGACGTATGCTTTTGGTGAATAAGGGTGTGCTAAACTATGAGGGAAGTATAATCAAATTATTGCCATACTGAATACGGGATGTTTAATTATCTTGATTTTATGACTGATAATTTATTACTTAATTAATAAGTAACCATGGGTATGAATTTGAAGACATATTTGTAAAATTCTCAGTCGGATCACCCAACGTTTGCTGAATGGGAGGATCCCTTGTGCCGAATGTTAGGCCTGTACTGCAACAGTCTCTGTTTGGGCTTCGCATGATATTTTTATCTTGTTCAACCTTTTCAGTTTCAGCGCCATGGGCGAAATCAGGGGCTCTTGTGGCCGACAAAGATCAAGATCAGACTGCTCAGAAAGTGCAGTCTGATCTTGGATTCATTATTTATATCTCCGGCTTAAAGTGAAACCAATCTGGAAAAAAAAATCTTATTTTCAGTGGGCTGTAGTCTATTTCAGTCGTTCAGACAGTTATAATTAGATTTATCATATACTCATCTTCGCAAGCCAAGGATACTAAGGTAGTACCCTTGGCCGCTCGCATCTTTAAAAATCGAAGCTGCCGCTGCGCTATTTCATTGGATGCGATCAAAACCCATCGCGTCCAATCAAACCATCCGTAACAAGAAATCTTTCGCAAAACAGAAAACAGTAATGGTGGCGCCCGTCAAAAACGAAAGTTGTCGTGTTTGTGACGAAAATTTGCCAAAAAAGAGTAGGCGATCGATATTTAATGAGTTTTTTTATAGTTTACGATCAATTATGTGAAATATTAGGACGGGTTCCACAGCCAAATGATTGCGAATCATCGTATGTCTGTTCGTCTTGTTTTGATGCATAGCCTAACAAATTTTATTACAAGCATTTTGATTGGTCAGAAATAACATCAGCAAAGGTTACGCAACTCGTGATATTCGATAGGTGGCGCAGCGGGAGTTTCGATTTTTAAAGAGGCGAGCGGCCAAGGGTACGTAACGAACAAAGTGGAGTTAGTATCCTTGGCTTGCGAAGATGTCATATACTTGGCAGAGGAATAATCAGTACATGTACATTGATACATAAGTCTATCGGGCATGAGCGATCCATATTCTTTCTGCCGTGACGTAACTGAAATAAGTTTACAATTGAAAACGCATTACAAACGAATCTGCTATCATGTGGATAAAAGCCTCAACAGTTGAAAAGACGCGAATGAAGTTGCAATTACGAAAGAATTAATAGACAGCTTACTGTTTTGAGAGATATTCTTGTCAAAACGGATTTTTTACGAGTGGCACGTTGCAGAAATGGTTAAATGAGAATTCAGGAAATGTTGGGTGGTTTTATACTAAACCGAAATGGTATTGGTTTTTCGTTCAAAATCTTATTAAATAACTTGAAATTTGGAAACTGGAAGCGGCAGTGTACGTTTTAGAACATTTCTTTCTTTTTCATGAAAAGGCAAATTTCGGAGAACTCCCAGAGACATTCAGACTTCTACAAACATCAAAGATGTATTTGGAAGATATAGTTGTATGGGGAATTTTCAGTGATAATGATTTTGAATAATTGCTTGTTACAGTGCTTTCAATATCTGTTCTCTATAGGTGTGTAGACAGCTGTAATTTTTGTTGATTGATTGAATTTGCATTTATTTATTGTCGCCACCGGTTGCCCAAAAGGCGACGCCATCTGAAGACTTAGTTTTGTTATTGGGGATAGTGCAAGATACAGGATAAAACCCATTCTAAGTTACGCCTGGCTCTTTAACGTGCTCGGTGTATAGCACCGTCACACGGGACCACGCTTCAACGTCTCATCCGAAAGACTATCCGTAATTTTAGAAGGCCAGCCGTGAGGCTCGAACCTACACGTTCAAGACTTGATGTTTACAAGTCCTACGCTTTACCTTATTTTTGTTGTAGATCCGATGACTATTTGTAACAGGAAGCAAGGGTATGGTAACATCGGCAAAATACCCGAAATTCTTCGTCATATTCGCCGCAAAAGATGCCCCCGTCATATTCTGTTCGTAGTTGACTATATGGACGATTTTTTTGCAGACCACAATGAGAAAAGTCGCCCTGCAGAGTGAAGCATCGCCTGTAACAGTCAAAGACACTTGTATTTTGACGAAGTTCGCCTTCTATAACCTGATTTGATAGGTTACAGGGGGTAAAATTTGTCAAAAACCAAACGCCTGTGGTAACCGTCCGAAAGGCGATGGCAGTTTACAAGTAGACTAGAGTCCGATTTACCCTGATACTGCTGAGTGATACTTTAAGCCGATAGTAAAAACCCAAAATTTGCTAAATAAACGTATTTTTATTTGGAAGTAATTATGTCCTTATCGGACGGTGTAGGTCAAAGATCAAACTGCATGTTCTGTGCAGTCTGATCTTGATCTACACTGTCCGCAAGAGGTCAGTGAGTGGTGTTTAGCAGCCTAAAGATTAAAATGATACTCAGACGTAAGCGTGAATGTTGTTTGCTTACCGAACGATGAGAGACAAAATAAAGATAGAAAGTGTAATCTTTAGTATCGGGAAAGAAAAAATTCACGTTGAAAGTGTAAAAATTACATGTACGAGAGAGAGAGAGAGAGAGAAGATTCTTCGTAAAAAAATTGAAATGATGATCGTATATAAATAACATTCAGCCTGCATTACTTTGACATAAATCTATAGGGAACTTAAAGGGGAAGAGAAAGAGGAAGCAAACTTGCAGTAACTTAACAGGGAAATTTATTTCCTGTTAAATGCAAACAAATCATAAAACCATTCGGTTTTTTTTTTTTTTTCGATCCTTTACCAGCAACCCCGAGTTTTAATGGTCCCAAGGAAATACATTTTGAAAACATTGTGGGAAAAGGAGAAAATCATGAAAACCAACATTTCTCCATTTCACACAGTATTTTCTATTCTTTCAAAGACAAATTTTATGATATGAGCCTTGTTTAATTTATCGTCTGCAAATATTTTTTATTTGGTCGAGTCTAAAATTTTGTAGGCTGGCAAAGAGTTCAAGGGTCACTATAGGTCAAAGGTATGTAATTCATGAGTCAGAATATAGGCAAATGTAATTTCTTTTAAGAATATGAATATAACATGTATTGAGTCTGCACATGTGTTACATTATAGCTTGTCAAAGTTACGGTCGCTGACAGAAAAATAAACTGTAAAACTGGAATTAATGTTGCCGTTTGTACTAGTTTTGAGATTCATTTTCTGCCAGCGACTAGAACTTTGATAGATTGTACAAACCGTAACGCATTGTCAGACTCATAATGATATCTATACTAAGTTTAAATAGATCCAATCGAAATGTGTCCACAATTTTACTCTCGAATTGTTTACTTTTGGCCGCTAGTGGGCTCTTATCTACGGTATAGCTAAACCATAGGGAACGTGCATTTTAATTTTGGATCATCACAATCTAATCTTTTCTGGGGTATCCTGAGGCGACATGAAACCTCGTTTGCACTTACGAGGGCTGTTCGCAAAAGTCCAAGAATGTTGTTGTTAAAAACCACGTTTCTTGATATTTTAAGCAAGAGACTTGTCTGTAATAGCATGAACAAATTATAAATGTGATTTAAAACTTTTGCGATTGTAAAACATTGCAAACGCAAAAATGCGTAACCATAGTAACCCACATAATGCGCATTGCGGGCATTATCTCCCACTAGATGGCATTCTACAAATACACATCTATCTAATTTGGACATTCTGGGTACAGAACCGGACTACTTTTAAAAACGACAACCGTTACTTTGAATTTCAAAATCAAATAAACGTTTACTCAATAAAACGCTACCTGGTGCGATTCATTCAGCTATGAGCAGCTAGCATATAACCTATGCACCGGCCATTTATCAAAACAGCCCCTACAGGCTTGGGTAATAGCTTCGGTATAAGCCCTACTTTTCCCTAGCATATGGGATCGGTGATGCAGACAGGTCGAATCTTCGAAGAATATGATATGCACAGACAACGGCATTGCGGGGCTCCATTTTTTTTTTTTTAATGTTTTGAAACATTTTGTTATGCGTAAAATAAACATTCAGAAATGTGTCAAAATGGCGCCAATTTTGCGGGCAGTCAACAAATAACATCATAACGGCATTTCCGTGAAATATCATCGCTTTGGCACTTCCGGTTACTGTAATAAGATACTTTTTGTCTCGTCAGTGGTAGGTAATTTTTGATGCAATGACGTCTTCAATGGATGTTGAATTAAGCGCAGTTATAAAGTTTTGTGTCGAACTCGGTGAAATATCATAACAGACCATAGAACTGATTAAGGAGTCGACAACTTCAAGTTCCCGTAGTACTTCACCTGTCCTCAGTGGCAAAAGCGATTCAGGGATGGGGAAATGTCGCTTGAAGATGATCCCCCTACAGGACGGCCGGTTAGTGTAACGGCGTTAATTTTGGATAGTATGCGTGACAATGTGAATAACGACCGGCGAGTTCTTCTACGTTGGTCTTCTAGGGATGCAATGCAAACCATTATCGGTGATTGGTATAGGGAAACATTTACCTTATGGGTGTCGAGGCAACTGAAATGTGTGAATATTCGAGGGGATTATTTAGAAAAAGTACGCCGATCTCTCGACTTGTAATCACGTTTATGGACGTCACTTTTTCACGTCCGGAGTCCGGCAATGTACGTTTACATGTGTTTTGTAATTCTCTATTGAAAATGTATCTCTGTTTGAATTTGTATGAAATTTAGAGGATGTTTCGGGTATAGAATGTTTAATATTAGTGCAAAACATGAATTGGTCGTCTAGGTTTATTTTTGCAATAAAAGTACACGAATGTATCGAACAGCCCCCATATATGTACCAAGGGCGTAGCGTCTATAACGCACATTTACGCAAGTGTGTAATGTAGAAAAAAAAATGGGAACAGGTGAAACATTTTCTATAAAGAACAACAACATCTTCATAACTTAGTCTAAAATTGCATAACGAAATGAAAATTCCAACCAATAGTAAAAAGCCAAATATTGCGATTTCATCCTAGAATTAGATTTCTTTCCTACTGAAATATTTGACTGTATCAGACAGTGTAGATCAAGATCAGATTGCACGTTCTGTGCAGTCTGATCTCGATTTACGCTGTCTGCAAACGCGCAATGCGTCGAGCTCCGCAGCGTAAGGATGAAATAAGACTCGAGATTCGGAGTGCGTAATGATTCTGAGCCCCTGGTTCGGCCCTTGTGTACAGTGTATTAATTTTTGGTCCAACTTCTGATGCTCTCAGAGTGTGCATTCTGATATCAGTTGTACACTTTCCTGTTGTTTGTGGGAAAAGCAGTGATTAGTTTTTCCTGGTGGGATGTCATTTTGTAAAAATGTATGTATTCAGTTTTTATCCCTTCGATATTGAGTGTTAGCTCTTTACCAATTGACAAAATTTAGACTTATCCAAATTAAAAGTTAAATTTGCAGACGACAAATGAAATGTGACTCGTTAACAGCATTCTCCCCTCTTCTTACAATGTATTGAAAAGGTCTTTATTTCCGAGGGTCAGTAAAACTGGTGATTGTGCGGCAAAGGGCCTGGCATGACAGCAGGCTCTATTACAGATAATACAGACACATGGTGAGAACGCAGAGAAAGGGTAGTCTCATCTTTAATCTACACGTCTAATTCTTTTCTGAAGTACTCTGACAAAAACTGGAATATCGAGTTTTTTTCCCCTATAGAGAAGTGACAACCACTTTTATTCTTCTGTGCTGGAAGGGTTATCCGTACACATACTGCTTTTTTAACTCTTTCACCGCCAAAAATATAAACTCGATATCTTTCGACCGATGAATTTTCAATCTACTGGAACTTAGAGAGATGATTATTTTGCAGGCTTGACAAAACAAGCGGACGATATAGATCGAAGATCAGACTTCACGTTCTGTGCATTGTTTTACAGGCTTGACAAAACAAGCGGACGATATAGATCGAAGATCAGACTGCACGTTCTGTGCATTGTTTTACAGGCTTGACAAAACAAGCGGACGATATAGATCGAAGATCAGACTGCACGTTCTGTGCATTGTTTTACAGGCTTGACAAAACAAGCGGACGATATAGATCGAAGATCAGACTGCACGTTCTGTGCATTGTTTTACAGGCTTGACAAAACAAGCGGACTATATAGATCGAAGATCAGACTGCACGTCTGATTTTGTTCTATGCCGTCCACAAAAGGACAAGTTTGCGCCTTCGACGCTGAAAGGGTTGCATGGTTATGCTATTACGAATCACACAAAGAACAACGCATTTGAGGAAATGGTGATAAACTTAATTGACGGTATGAATAACGTTGTCGGAAAAGGAGTATTTGCTTGTTTCAAGCAATTTATCCTTTTTAGCTCACCTGAGTACAACGTGCTCAAGGGGAGCTTTTAGGATCACCCGGTGTCCGTCGTCCATCGTGCGTCAGTGCGTCGTGCGTCGTCAACAATTCTTTAAACAT
The DNA here is from genome assembly GCA_946811185.2 of Hippopus hippopus. NCBI lineage: Eukaryota > Metazoa > Mollusca > Bivalvia > Cardiida > Cardiidae > Hippopus > Hippopus hippopus. Next base: position 37,472,373 of record OX328097.1, read on the forward strand.
CAACTCCTCCTAAACCGCTGGGCCAATTTGGACCAAACTTGGCTGGAATGTTCCTTGGGAGGTCTTCTTTAAAAACTGTTCACAGAATTTGATTCCATCAAAAACTCTGGTTGCCATGGCAACCAAATGGAATTTTCTAAGAAATTCTTTAAAAATCTTCTCCTCTGAAACCGCTGGTCAGATTTTAAAATAATTTCACAGAGATGTTCCTTGGGTGACCCTTTTCAAAAATTGTTCGCGAAATTTTGATCCGTCAAGAAACATGGCTCTGGTGAATGGGGGCTACTTGCACTATACAGAAATGAGGAAATTCTTAAAAATTCTTCTTCTATGAAACCGCTGGTCAGATTTTGAAATAATTTCACAGCAATGTTCCTTGGGTGACTCTTTTCATAAATTGTTCTCAAAATGCTGATTTGTCAAGAAACATGGCTCCTATTGGGGGGGGGGGGGGGACCACTTGCACTATATGGACATGAAGAAATTCTTAAAAATTCTTCTTCTCTGAAACGGCTGGTCAGATTTTGAAATAATTTAACAGAAATGTTTCTTTGGTGACCCTTTTCAAAAACTGTTCTAGAAATTTTGATCCATCAAGAAACATGGCTCTGATGGCTGTGGGCTATTTACACCGTACAGACATGAAGAAATTCTTAAAAATTCTTCTTCTCTGAAACTGCTGGTCAGATTTTGAAATGATTTCACAGCAATGTTTCTTGGGTGAATCTTTTCAAAAATTGTTCACAAAATTGTGATCTGTCAAGAAACATGGCTCTGATGGTGGAGGCTATTTGCACTACAGGGACATGAAGAGGAATTTCTTAATTCTTCTTCTCTGGAACAGCTTGTCAGATTTTGAAATAATTTCACAGAAATGTTCCTAGGGTGACCCTTTTCAAAAATTGTTAGGGAAATTTTTATCCGTCGAAGAACAACAGCCAATTGTTGGCACCTACATGTGGTGGTCTTTTTCGACTTATGTTTTTAGTCACTATCGAGCATGTGGTCTTCTTCAAGAAATTGTCCTTGGGTGATCTATCCAAAAATTTATTCGCAGAATTCTGATTCATCAAAATCATTGCTGTGGTGATGATTGTAGGGGTGGTGACAGATTTTGAAATGACTTTTACAGGTGACCTTTTCAAAATTGCTTGGCAAAATAATGATTTTGTTTCCAAAGTTTCAATACCTCAAAAAAAAATTGGCTATGGTCCTCTCAAAAATTCAGGTGAGCGATCCAGGGCCATCTTGGCCCTCTTGTTTCACAGTGTTTATCAAAGTTGTCAACTGTAGGTGGTAATGGTACTCATTTGCACACTCTCTGTGACCCTATAGATAATATTTCTAGGTCCTATTTGTCTTTCTTTAGGCCAAGTTTGAAGGATTATGCATTCTGTACGGTAAACCATCAGGCTTGATAAACGATGACAAAGCAACCTGTAATTTTTCCATTGCGTTTTCCGTGATCGCACTTATCATCTATAGCTTGCTTTGTGCAGCCTACCATGGGTTCTGCTTCTGGAAATCCAGACACGACAAAAGTATCGGGTAGGTTAACCCCTTACTATACCATACAAATACTACTTTAATGCCCCTTTTGAAAACGGTTTTTAAGACACATTTACAGGGAAGAAGGAGCAACTGCTTAATTACAAGAATTTGCTCCTTTTTTGCACTGTTTTCCATTCTTTTGAAGAAAGGCATTTTGGAGGTATTTAGAAAAAAAGGCATTTAAATCAACTACAATTATAGTGGTCCTTTGACATGCAAAAAATTGAGAAAGTTTCGACCCAGATCAGACAGCGCAGACTGGGAAGGCTGACCGGGATTGATACCTTTTGCAAATGCATTAAGTCCCCTTTTCACAAAGCCTGGCACATTTAACCTTGTAGTTTTTTTGTTCGATATATAAATATGTAGTAGAAAACATCATTCATTCATTCTTTCTTATTTTATTCACAAATAAATTACAGGAGAACTGTGAAAGTGAAAAAAAAATATGACAATAGTATTTTCAAAGCTTCTATGTATTTCTTCCTTAACCCTTTACCACACAATGCCGACTTTTAAGGAAGAAGCGTTTTGAAAACATTGTGGGAAAAGTAGAAAATACTGGTAACCAGTATTTTCTACTTTTCCTACAATGTTTTCTACGCTATCAAAGAAAAATTGCATCATTTGAGCCACATTGAAATCGTCATCTGCAAATGCTATCAACTTGGACGAGTCTAAAATTTTGTCATTTGGTAACCGTAAAGGGTTAAGTGAAAAAGTTTATCTCCCTTATACTCACCAGTTTCAAAAGAAGAGTACATTTGTCTGTCCTCAAGTCTGTCAGTCCATAAAATCTTACTTCTCCCAGGATTCATCAAACTTCTCCCTGTTTTTAGCTCACCTGAGTACGAAGTGCTCAAGGTGAGTTTTTGTGATCGTGCTGTGTCCGTCGTCCGCCGTGTGTCGTCAACTTTTACATTGTGTACGCTCAAGAGGCCACATTTTCGGTCCGATACTCATGAAACTTGGTCAGGTTTGTCTTGATAATATCTCGGACGGGTTCGAAAATGGGTCATGTGGAGTCAAAAACTAGGTCACTAGGTCAAACTTTAGAAAAGCCTTGTGTACGCTCTGGAGGCCACATTTTCGGTCAAAAACTCTTGAAAGTTGGTCAGAATGTTTGTCTTGATGATATCTTGGACGAGTTGTAAAATTTGTCATGTGGGGTAAAAAGCTAGGTCACTAGGTCAAATCTTAGAAAAAACTTGTGCACGCTCTACAGTCCACATTTTCAGTCTAAACTCTTAAAAGTTGGTCAGAATGTTTATCCTAATGATATTTTGCATGAGTTTGAAAATGGGTCATGTGGTGTCAAAAACTAGGTCAATAGGTCAAATCTTAGAAAAACGTTGTGTACGCTCATTTTCAGTCCAAAAGTCTTGAAATTTGGTCAGAATGTTAGTTTAGTTTCTTGGACGAGTTGTAAAATTGGTCATCTGGGGTCAAAAATTAGGTCACTAGGTCAAATCTTAGAAAAACCTTTTGTACACGCTACAGCCACATTTTCAGTCCAAAACTCTTGAAAATTGCTCAGAATGTTTGTTTTGATAATACCTTGGACGAGTTTGAATATAGGTCATGTGGGGTCAAAAAGTAGGTCACTAGGTCAAATCTTAGAAAAACCTTGTGCATCCTCTAGAGGCCACATTTTCAGTCCAAAACTCTTCAAGTTGGTCAGAATGTCTATCCTGATGATATCTCGGACTAGTGTGAAAATGGGTCACGTTGGGTTAAAAACTAGGTCACCCGGTCAAATCTTAGAAAAAACCTTGTTTACCCTCTAGAGGCCACTTTTTCAGTGTAATAGTTATGAAACTTGGTCAAAATGTTTGTCTTGATGGTTTCCTGGACGAGTTTGAAATGGGTCACATGACGTCAAAAACTAGGCCACTAGGTCAAATTTTAGAAAAAACCTCATGTACACTGTAGAGGCCACATTTTCAGTACAATACTCATGAAACTTGGTCAGAATGTTTGTCTTCATAATATCTTGTATGAGTTTGAAAATGGGTCACATTGGGTAAAAAACTAGGTCACTAGGTCAAATCTTTAAAATAGCTTGTGTAGCTCTAGAGTAAACATTTTCTGTGCAATACATATGAAAATTAGTCATAGTGTTTTACTTGATGATCAATATGATGAAATTGAAAATGGGTCACATTGGGTAAAAAACTAGGTCACTAGGTCAAATCTTTAAAATAGCTTGTGTAGCTCTAGAGTAAACATTTTCTGTGCAATACATATGAAAATTAGTCATAATGTTTTACTTGATGATCAATATGATGAAATTGAAAATGGGTCACACTAGTGAAAAACTAGGTCACCATGTCAAATCTTGGAAAAACCTTGTGTACACTCTAGAGGCCACATTTTCTGCCCGATACTAATGAAAGGTGGTCAGAATCTTTGTTTTGATCATTTCTACAATGGGAAAATGGGCTATGTTTGGCTAAAAAGTAGGTTTCTTGATGGAAATTCTAGAAAAAGCTTGTGCACAAGCTAGAGGCCAAATTTTCAGTCCAATAAGTATGAAAGCTTGGTAGAAAATGTTTATCATGATATCTCAAAAGAAATTGAAAATGGGTTATGTTTGGTCAAAAGACTCAGGTGAGAGACTTCAGGGCCATCATGGCCCTCTTTTTTCTAGAGGGAGAAGTCGTGTATCCCTAAATTTATGGACTAGCTTGAGCCCTACTGTAATGAATTAATGAAGTGATTATCTTTAACCCTATTCTAAACAATCCTGATTTTTGATGGCCCTGAGAATAAAGCTTTTTGAAAGCATTGTTGAAAAAAGAGAAAATGCTTGTAACCAGGATTTATCCCTTGCTCCACAATAGTTTCTGCCCTTTCAAAGACAAATCCAATTATTCTAGCACAGGCTTTCAATTCAGACAAGTATAAAATTTTGTCATCTGGTAATCGGCATTTCCTAACTCTCCATTAATATGTATACTAATACATGTTTTTCACAAAATACGACTGCCGAAATGCATAAAGCGATTACAGTGTGAAGCCTTAAAGTGTACCAAAGTTATAATAAATTTATGATAACTTTAAGCTTGATTTCTTGCATATACGACCATTTCCATTTTGCATTGAGTTTTCAATTATTAAGTCTACAAGTATATGAAGGGCTCCATGCGACTTACCTTGTGGGATGCTTTTTGTCATTGCATTTAGTTTTATTCTCAGTCTCAGTTATATCCATTTGACTTGCTTTGAACGATAAAGTTTGTAGATGTTTGTTAAAGCCAAACAACTGCTTAAAATGAATGTTTGCAATCTGCGTAATCTGTCATCTGCAAAATCTTTCATTTTGGACAAGGTTCTCATTTCTTTTTCCAGTGATTAAAGATTAAACCTGTTCATGTGCACTAGAGTGTATATAAGGCCTTTCTGTGCCTCTTTTTCCTTCATTATTTATTGACATATGATATTTATTAATCTATTTATTTGCTTTTAGGTTGAGGATTTGGAACATCCCCTTCTTGGGGCTTAATGCTGCCCTAACGATGATATTGCTTGTGATGGCTTGCATATTGTCGGTGGGTTATTCCCATTTCTGCAATGAATTTGATGACCCTCACAGGTAAGCCTGACCTGAGCCAATCCTTCAGGAGCACCAAGAGTCAATGAACTCCGTTACCAAACAATGTTTGAAGGACACTAAAGAAAAAGCTTATGAAAAAATTGATGGAAAAGGAGAAAATACTGCTAATAAGCATTTTCTCCACGTTGCACACTATTTTCTGCCTTTTCAAAGACAAATCCCATCATTTTAGCCTTATATAAATTGTTGCCTGAAAATGCTTTAATCCTGTACAAAACCACAAAATTTTGGACTTGACCAAATTGAAAGTACATGTATTTGCAGACAACATATAAAATATAGCTTGAATGATGGTTTTCATCTTTTGATAGAGTAGAAAATGTCCTGCGAAAAGGAGAGAATGCTAGTTACCAACGTTTTCTCTTTTTCTGGCAATTTTTTCAAAAGCCTTCTCTTTTGATGTTGTTAAAAGTAATTGTGTGGTGAAGAATTAACTCTTTACCAAACGACAAAATCTTCGACTGGTCCAAATTGAAAGCATTTGCAGACAACATAATACACGCGTAAATGTGGCACAAATTAGACTCTTTTCCTTTGAAAGGGTAGAAAACTTTGTGTGAAAATGCTGGTAGCCAGCATTTTCTCCTTTTCCCACAGTGTTTTCAAAAGACCTTTTCTTAGGGTCGTTAAAACTTGGGATTGTGTGGTAAAGGGTTAAACAAGTCAAAAGTTTTCTTGTCTGGTAAAGACTTCTACGGTTTTAATGTCTTAGGACAGGTATCTGTTTTTTTATTGGTGACGTACAAGGTTTGAGAACAGAAGATTTCTAGTTTGAATCCCCAGCTCAGCAACTTTCTTTCTAGGGATTCTTTATAGTCATTAAATAACTGGATTCATTTCTTACACAATGGTTATGTGGGAAAAAAGCTGGTGGCGGAAGAATATTGCTTGAAATACTGCTAAAAGAAACTCGGGGAGAGTATGAATAGGTACACTGGCTGCCAAAATATAACTGAAATTATTTTAAAAATTGGTATTAAATGCTATATGAACAAGCAAACAAACAAACAGATCCATTTGTCGGAGTTTCTGGATTTAAATCAGAATTTAATGAAGACCATGAGAATAGTGTACAAATGATTTTTTTTTTTTTGCTCACCTGAGCACAAAGTCCTCAAGATGAGCCTTTGTGATCGTGCTTTTCCATCAGCAGAGCATCAGCAATTACCTTGTGTGCACTCTACACGCCACATTTTCAGGTCTGATACTCATGAAACTTGGGTAAGATTATTGTCCTGAGAAAATCTCTGACAAGTTTGAAATTGGGTCACATCAGGTCAAAATATAGGTCATGGTGACAAATCTTAGAAAAACCTTGTGTGCACTCAAGAGGCCATATTTTCAGTCTAATACTAATGAAAGGTGGTCAGAGTATTTATCTTGATAACATCTCAGACAAGTTTGAATTTAGATCACATCAGGTAGAAAAGTAGATCAAGATTTCCAGTCTGATACTCATGAAACTTTGTCAGAATGTTTTTCTTGATGATATCTCGGACATGTTTGAAATTGGCTCACATAGGGTCAGAAAGTAGGTCAAGGGAACAAATCTTAAAAATACCTTGTGATCACCTTAGAGGTCAAATTTCAGTCCAGTACTCAGAAAAGGGGATCAGAATGTTTTTCTTGATGACATATTAAACAAATATCTAGAATGCACACAAGAATTTTCTAACATTTAATCGAGTGATCTACTTTTTTACCTGGTGTGACCCAAATTCAACTTTGTCTAATATGTCATCAAGAAAAACATTCTGATCACGTTTTCTGAGTCTTATGGAAATGGCAGTTGCAGGGATCTGTCCTTTTCCAACAAAGAAAGATTTCAAACAACAGGCTAGAAGAAAGTTTCATTTTATGGTTAGGAGATAAGGAACTTAGCCCTAAAAATTTGTTTTATGATTTGTATTGTAGTTGTAAGTCAGCACAAGAGACCTCGAGGTGGTTTTACAAAGGGGAACAATTCTATCCTGGAAAATTCCATGATCGCATGTCCCTGGCCATTGTAAGTGCTTTCATTTGATTAGTTGTACTACTACCTCTAAAGCCCACCAAAAAGAACTTGCTGATCCTGTATTCTGTATGGCACGCTTTGTTCTTTCAGAATTAATTGAAAACATTTGATAGCTGAATTGTGAAGTTCGTTTTTAGTCAAACTAAATGAAAATTTCAATTTTGCATCATTGACCACATTTCCCATTCTAAGTTCTGAAACAAAAACGTAAAAGCTAGCTATATGATTGATTGAAACAGAATTGATTTGCCAGTTAAATGGCTTGCCTCAAAGTTTGAAACAACTGGAACAAAAGTTATAATGATTTGTGAATACAAAGACTAGTATTATAACTTAATTCAATTTGTATTTGTTTTATTTTCAATAAAACTAAGAATATTTAATTTAAAGTCTCTTAGGAAAGCAACTGAAATGATTTGGGTCCACATTCACCAAACTTTCTTTCTAACCAAAGCTAAATTTGGACAGTAATTCAAGTATGTAGTATATAGTAATAGAGGTCATTTCATTTCATGTCAATTTGTTGAAGTAATAACTTGTTAAAAATGTCAGCATCCAATTGTGATTGCCAAGAAGATTGGATATAATTTCAAAGGAAGGTTTAAAGACTGTGTATGAAACTTTTTAATTGGATTTGGGAAGGGACAGTGGTAACTTGGCCAATACATCAGCATTTTCATTGCCCCTTATGCTCATGTGACTAGGGACCCAACAGAACACCATTTTTTAGACTGAACCAAAAATGCAATCTCTACAGACACCGCAGACATATGGATTCTCAAGGGTCTGGTTGTGCAAAGCTTGAAGTAAGGATAATGAATCAGAAAAGATTGTGAAGCAAGTAGAGTCAGACTGCACAACGAGATCAAGGGCCAGGACAATTGCAGAAGATTTATTGGGAAGGCAAAGTTTGTTACCTTCAGTTTCATTTACAGCAACAGCTGCAGTTGAATCACCATCTTTAGACCTTAATCTTGTTGTATCTTTTTTGATCAGCCCCCAATTCAGAATGGGACACAACTTACAAAAATTATGGGCCTTTTAATGTTTCTTTTTGATGCATGGAATAAATGTAAGCTTAAATTTTTGGTCAAAAGTGAACCCAAGAAATTTAAATTCCGGGACAACATCAATGCATGTTTTATTTAAGAAGAGATCAGGGTTTGGATGGAGACCGTGAAGGTTTGCAAAAGCGCATACACTAGGTTTTAGTTTTAGAAAACTTGAAACTGCCGTGTTTTCATCCAACCAAGACTGTAGCTCATAAAGACATTGCTGTAGTTGTCTCCCTATGGTAATCATGTTTCTAGCCCTAAAACATATGACGAAGTCGTCTACATAGAGGGAACAGTCGACTCCTGGGTTTATAGCTTTTACAATGGTATTGATTTTAATGCTAAAAAGAGTTACAGATAAGATATAAAAAAAAAATTAACCCTGTAGTACGCCCATTTTCTGTTCTCGAGGACTAAAAACTCAATTTAGAATCATTAGTGAAAACACCCAAATCTGTGGAAATGCTGGTAAGAAACTAATTGCTCAAATGCTTATGTGGAATTGTAGAGGTGATAAGAGTATTAGACACATTGGAAAAGACCTCAAACCTGACCATAGTGGTGAAATAAATGATATTATTGCTTCTCTATGATCAGTATGAATTCATTTAATAATCAAGGGAAAATGTGGATGATGTCTATAGTATGAAAATTAAAGAAAGGAAAATGCACTGTACTTGTGGATCATTGAGAATGGCTGGTATCCTTTATTCTTACAACTTGCCTTGACAGAGATTTAGTAAAGACTTAACAAATGAATGAAAAACCTAATAAATGAATGAAATTGATAATTATTTTCTATTGCAAAATACTTTATTGTCGCAATTTTCATGTCTCTTACAGATATTGATTTGGCAATCTAGAGTTCTGGACTGCATTTGTAGTCTGACCTTGATCTATAAGATCATCAAAAGTACCTAAAATTGACAGCAACGTCTTGAGTTAAATGTTTTATTGTGAATTTTCAGGCCAGCTCTTGGATAGCATTTGTTGTCTACCTTGCCCAGATTGGACTTGGTGTCCTTCGTATTCGACGCAAAGCTCACCTTAAACAGAGAAAATCAGAGGAGGCTAGAACAGCACCTGCTAAAAGTGCCATGTAAATTGTAAAATAGGACATTCAAAATGAACAGAGTTTATACTAATATTATAATCTTTTGAAACATCCTTCATTGTATTCAAGTCACTCGTATCCAATCAAAAGCATTCTCTTTCATGTGTTGCTTTTCAAAAACGATTATTAGTGAAGTAGATAAGGTAATGCTCAGAATTTGAGAAGCCTTGCAGATCTGGCACCAAAGTTTGTTGTTTATTTGAAGTTACTAAAATCCATGCCATTTGCGTTTTGTTTGTTTCTGTGTTTACTTGGTGGCAGTGTTTATATTATGATTTTACAGATTTGCATGTACATATTTAGTTCCATAGGCTGCAAGAATTGATCTGGCAGAATGTGGCTTACCTTTGACATTAGTCAACCATTTTTTATCCCCAGCCGAAGGCGGAGGGATATAGTTTTAGCGCTGTCTGTCCGTCCTTCCGTCAGTTTGTCCATCCGTCTGGGAGAATATCTCCAATACCATTGGACAGAATTTCGTGAAACTTTTACCCATTCGGCCGATACTCTTTTTTGTTTTTTTATTCGATGCAAAATGGCCAACTGGGAGCGATTTTAAGTTACGAGGTCGAGTAAATTTTTTATGCTTGGAGTCTTATCTTGATTATATACCCTTGTTTTTTTAATGCCATGTCATGGAAAAAGGGGGCTTGATGTATATTTTCATTATGGACCAATATCTCTTTGAACTACAGGACAAAATGTTATGAAACTTCATTTTTATATTTTTTATCACAAGCTAAAGGCAATAGTTATTTGTTTTTATTTCAATGAAATGCCATGTCATGAAAAAAAGGGGGCTAAATGTTTAATTTCATCATGGACCAATGACCGTCTGTTTGTCCGTCTTTCCGGACAGATATCTTCCAAATCCTTCACAAAACTAATGGAAATTTATACACATGTTCCTTGTGATGTTGGCTGATATTTATTTTTTTTTTTATGCTTTTTTCCATATTCAATATGGTGTCATAGAAAAAGGGGGCTTCATGTTTATTTCCATTAGGGATCAATATCTCTTTAACTCAAAGTCCTTGACGAAAATTTATGAAACTTCATACGTGTGTTCCTTATGATAGTCCGCCAATATCATTATTTTAGATTTTTTCAGTAAATGTCGTGTCATGGAAAAAGGGGGCTTGATGTATATTTTCATTATGGACCAATATCTCTTTAACTACAGGACAAAATGTAATGAAACTTCATATTTATGTTGTTTATCACAAGCCACAGACAATAGTTATTTGTTTTTATTTCTTGAAATGCCATGTCATGAAAAAAGGGGGTTAAATGTATAATTTCATCATGGACCAATAACAGGCTTTACGCCGATCTGTCCGCCCGGACAGATATCTTCAAAAGTCCTTGACAAAAATTGGTGAAACTTCATGCATGTCTTCCTTTGGACAGTCTGTTGATACAACTTTCTTCTGTATATAATGACGTGTCATGGAAAAAGGGGGCTTTATGTATATTTTCATTATTTGTTTTCATTTAATGAAATTCCATGTCATGGAAAAAGGAGACTTAATGTATAATCTCGTTATGGACCTCTTATATGTTTTTTATTTAATGAAATGTTGTGCCATGGAAAAAGGGGGCTTAATGTGTAATTTCATCATGGACCAATAACAAAAAGGCCACATGTACATGTAAAACACAGTACCTCTAATATGTTTATATTAAAAAAGGTCTTTTTCGGCTGGGGATATCATTTCAACGAAATTGCTTGTTTTTTTTTTTTTTTAGTGGCCTCAAGCCAGTCCTGAATAGTTTGTCGTAAATCTATGTAAACTCATGCATTATTGATTTTTCACTTATGGACACATGCAGTGCATACTCTTTAAATGTCTGAAAATGTTGTCAAAAAGGTGCATATAGCTGAATTCTTACATTCTTATTGGAAGCCGCTCGAAAGCGGCTTCCGGTAGGAACGTACCTAAACTATTTACCATGTAGATGATCAGTAATTATTCGATTGGTCATTATTTTTGTAAAATTTCTAATAATGTTTTGTTGTTGTGACAGAATTACTCCACATGACTCTTTCTTAAATATTCCAAAAGACCTACATGAAATTCAAACCTTGTTTTTCTTGCATTATATAGTTCATTCCCAAATAACAATAAAAAATACAGAAAGATAAACATCCTTTAATTGGCTAGTCCCCCGAAGTTTTCAAACATACAGGATTCCTTCTATTTTCCCAAACAAAGTTGTTATGCTTTCCGTTTATCACAAGCTTTCCCACCTCTCAATGGTTTTCGCATTTGTCTACTTTTTTACAAAACAAAATAATGATGATTATGATATAGATAGCATCTTAGAATATGATAATCAGAAGCAATTTTATGTACAAGTTTTTCGTCCAATCTTAATTTGTAAAGGATAAAACGGCGCTTAACCTTTGATCAAGGTATAGACTGGTTACCTCCCTACACAAGAGGCGTCTACGTCAGCTATTTATAGAATACTTGCGAAAAGATAACCCTTTTTCTTCCCTTCGTAGACACTTTAGCCCAATGGATTTTTGTTACACGAAACATCTACCTTATGAAACCTGTAAAATTTAGCATTTACTGTATTGTGTGTCAAAGCTGTTATGATCTGACTGTACGTGCTGTACGGTATGGTCCTGATCTACAGAACCTTGAAGCCAGGCCTGCTTGAAACTTGACGTATGGATCGTGATGTACATTGACTACAGTAATTATCATGGTGGTCCCTGGTGCTCTAAGGGTTGAAGCTGCTCGAAAATGACGGAAATAGATGAAGATCAGACAGCACATAGCCCGTGTAATATTTTTTTAATATTCTATAAGAATATTTCGTAAACATAAAAGAAAATCTTGTTTGTTTTCCTTACTCAGTGTATTTATTTTGTTGTGTAGTCGAAGGGTTAAAGTTATTACAGAACCTATTACTGTGAATATACAACTTTTTACGTCGCTGCTGGTTAAAGGTTTAGAATAGCTCTTGAAATTTACATTAGAAGTTTTACACTAGTTATGTACAAGGCCTTTGCAGAAAATGGTTCAAACTACTGTTTATTCAACGAAATATGTATAGCAATAGTTATTATGTTGTGGTTGAATAGATCCAGATCTTTAAAAACTTAAAAAATGTTTCTTTTGTGTGTGTGTGTGTGTGTGTGTGTGTGTGTGTGTGTGTGTGTGTGTGTGTGTGTGTGTGTGTCTGGCTGCCATTTCAGGAATGAAAGAAACGTGGTTTGTGCCAAATGTACAGGCTATGATCAGAATAATTTTGGAAAAGTTTTTGTTTCTAGAGTAGAAATGTAAAGATTCACTGTGTTACAAGCATGCTGAGATACTTTTTGACAAGCAAGAAAATCATCTTTTAGAAAAAAAGTTGTTGAATATTTTCTCTTTCTTTTTTTTTTCTTTTTTGTTGTAAAAAAATGAAACACAAAGAAGAGATCACTGATAAAAATTGTAAATACATGTAAACATCATATGTGAATAACGATCTTAATATCACTTTGAATAATTAGTAACTTAAATAATTCTGTAGTATTGCCTTTGATGCCGCTACAGAAGTTTCCTTTCTAAAATCATTTAATAAATGGAGAATGCTGTATTTGAATGCGCAATTTCTCCACTTTCAAATTTCGAGTAGACATTTAAAAATTCCGATGCTTTTACGTGTTTTTTTTTTTTTTTTTTTTCCCCAAATAAACATAATAATAATAATATAACAAGAGTACCGGTATTTAAGATTCCTCTCTAAACTTTTTTTTTTTTAGAATTAGAATACATGTACATATTATTTTCTGTTTCTTTTTTCCTTGCATTTTAGTACCATTTTTCACGACTTTCCGTTGGTGGGGGTGGGGGGAGGGGGTAAAAACAGATACAAAAAATGTAATCACAATTTCTCAAGAGAGTCAATATTTTTGAAATTGTCCACCAAAAGATTGCGGCTTCTATGATGCTATGCATCATAAATTTGTCTTGTCTTTATAATGAATTTCATACTGCTACTCACAATGATAACAGCTGAATTACCCATTTTACATCAGTCCAATAGGCAGTGAACTGTGACATAGCTCCACCCTGCCAGGTCAATTCTTACAGCCTATACATAAAGTAAAACTTGTTGAAATAACAGGTACCAGTATAGGTAGGGAAAACATGTGAAATGAAGCAACCGCTTAACTCTTTACCACACAACAAAATTTTAGACTTATCCACATTCAAAACATTTGCAGACAACAAATGAAATGTTGCTCAACTCATTACCAAACAACAATATTTTAGGCTTGTCCAAATCGAAAGCATTTGCAGACGACAAAATAAAAGTCACCGAAAATTTGAAATTTGTTTTGTGAAGAGTAGAAAACATGGTGGGAAAAGGAGAAAATGCTGTTTACCAGCATTTTCTCCTTTTCCCACAATGTTTTCTAAAGGTTTCTTTCTCAGGGTCGTCAAAAGTAGGGATTGTGTGGTAATGGGTTAAATGATGAAATTTGTCACTGACAGGGTAGAAAACATTGTGGGAAAAGGAGGAAATGCTGGTTACCAGAATTTTCTCCTTTTCCTGCAATGTTCTCAAAAGCCATCTTCTTCAGGGTCATTAATACTAAGAATTATGTGGTAAATGGTTAAATCTTTAACAAACAACAAATTTTAGACTTATCCACATTGAAAGGATTTAGAATGATGAGATTTGTCTTTGATAGGGTAGAATGCATTGTGATTAACAGGAGAAAATGCTGGTGACCAGCATTATCTTCTTTGCCCATATTGTTTTCAAACGCCTTTTATTTCTCAGCGAGTTTAATACATGTGACTGTTTGGTAATGGGTTAAGACTGGTAAAGAATGAAACTGAAATTTTCTATCACTATTTGAGTTTACTTGTATAATTTTTGAGGCCACTTGGTAAAAATATCCTTTTAGTAGCTGAACACTTTACCACACAATCCTAATTTAACGACCCTGAGGAAGATGGCTTTTGAAAACATACTTAGAAATGGAGTAATGTTGGTAACCAGCATTTTCTGCTTTTCCCAGAGTGTTTTCTACCATATAAAGGGCAAATGTTTTTATTCTGGCCACCTTAATTTTGTCATCTGCTCATGCTTTCAATTTGGCCAGTCTAATTTTTTGTTGTTGTTGTTTTCTAAAGAGTTAGGGCAAACATGAGATCAGACTGTGCAGCTCATTTCATCTGGGCCTGTATTCACCAACCATTCTTAGTTTCATTCTTAGTCTTATTCTAGATTTAGAAAGTGACACCATTTTTTGATTGGCTAAACTAGTTGGTTTAGCCAGTTAGAAGTTGTGTTACTTTTATATTTTGAAAATTCTTGAGCATAAGACTTAGATTGTTCTTAAGAATGGTTAGTGAATACAGACCTCAATCATTGTATGCACTGCCCATTATAACATCTAATGTAGATCTGACTATGCTAAGATTTGACCCTCTATCAAACATTCTGATGTTTTGATGACCCTGAGAAAGAGAGTTCTCGAAAACATTGTGGGAAAAGGAGAAAAAGGCATTCAGCAGTTAAGATATAGATTTCATCGTTTGACCTACACTTTATTTTTTGCCTGCAAATGCTTTCAGTTTGGACAAGTACTTAAATTTTGTCTTTTACTTAGGAGTTAAATTGATATTCTTAATTTACTCTAATTTTTAAATCAGGTAGATATTTACTTAGAATCTCAAACTAAATGGAGAAAGATCGGAGACGAAAAAGAAATGGTCATTTCAGGATTATTATACATGCACTGTACGTGTTATTTTTTTGTGTAAATGTACATGCATGTATATTTTGTTTTTTGTAGATGTCGGCCATTTTTACATGTATGGTGTAACTACACATTATTTTCATCATCGCATATAATCATAGGGTACGGAACTCCTATCAACAGTAGATATCGAGTTTGACCCTTTCAGTGTCATAGTTAGAATAAGAAGCTTCTACAGATAACATGGATCAAGATCAGACTGTACAGAAAGTGCATCTGAGATAAATATCATCTGCCAAGTACATGTAATACCAATTTAAGCCAGCAAAATCATGTTTGTGTAAGGTATCTTTTGTATTCTTTAGAGAATCTATTAGTGGCATAAAGAGTTGAAAATTGTTCACATAGTTCCGCAATCAGACGACAATAGCCAAAGCTTAGTTTGGACAGCAGTTCAACCTTGTAATGTATAGTAATAGGGGTAATTTACTTCCTGTCAATTTGCTTGAGTAATACTTAGCTGAAAAAATACCTCCTACAGCAATACTTTCTTTTTTGTATAGCTGCAGATCACTTTTAAAACGTAGAAAAAAGAGAAACTGTTTGTAGCAAACAATTTCTCAGTTTGCTGTTTCATGCTTTCACCTGTATTATGTGAATCAACCCTAATTAATGTTGATCATCCATACATGTCTGTTACAAGGATGTTTTCCAAGTTGTCTCTCATAAAATTGTTTTACCTTTTACTATATAATCTCGACTTTTAACGACCCTGGAAGAATATGCTTTTGAAACGATTGAAGGAAAGACAGAAATCCTCATTTGAGCAACACTTGTTATCTGTGAATGCTTTCAACTTGGTCCAGTGTAATATCTTGTCGCTTGGTAAGGAGTAAACCCTTTACCACACAGTGCAAAGTTCTAATGACTATGAGAAAGAAGCCTTTTGAAAACATTGTGGAAAACAGAGAAAATGCTGGTAACCAGCTTTTTCTGCTTTTTTCACAATGTTTTCTACAAGTGACAAATTCCATCAATTTTAGCCATATTTAAATAGTCTTCTGCAAATGCTTTCAGTTTAGACATGTCTACATTTTTGTCATGTAGTGAAGATTTAAGAGTTAATGAGTTGTCTGCAGGTGGTAAATGTGTCAGATGTTAAGTCTTTACCAGATCACAAAATTATAGCCTCGTCTAAACTTTGGTTGACAAATGTTACTCAAAACATGAAATTTGTCTTGCAAATGGTAGAAAACATTCTGGGAAAAGGAGAAAATGTTGGTTTCCAGTATTACTTCTTTTCCCACCGTGTTTCAGATTGTCATCTTCCAAAGAATCGTGTAAATTTGGGATTGTCTGGTATGATTACGACAAGCCTTTTGGTAGGATTCATTGGAAGTCAAGTCTCAACTACTTGTCAGGCTCTCTTAAAATATACTGAGGATGAGTTGTGTTCTAACATGAATATCAGGGTCTCTGGCCATTTAATACTTTTTGACCTTTTTGATCTGTAGACAGAATTTGGAGCTGACTCAGGTTGCTTAGTCTGTAGGGCTTGGGGTCTCTGGTTTGAATTCCTGGCTCTGCCAATTTCTTTCGAAGGATTGGTGATAGTAACTGTGACAAGATTTATCCTCTTTCTTTGCTGATCATCGTTACAACAATGGTTATCCTGGAAAGCTGTTAGTGGCTTGGGAAGAATATTTTGTGATGTACTGGTAAAAAAACTACAGGAATGCAGAGATAGATGCACTTGCTGGCACAGTATAACTGAAATAATCTTGGAAACAGCTTTACACACTATACAAAACAAGCAACGTAAGACAGCACTTGACTTGTCTCCAGAGGCATTCTCAATGGATGACGAGTCCATAAGCTTGTATCAAGAGAAGGATTACTGTAAAAAAAATATATATTTTACTCTATACCACATGATCCCGAGTTTGAATGACGCTGAAAGAGAAGGCTTTTGAAAACATTGTGGAAAAAGGAGAAAATGCTGGTAACCAGCATTTTCTCTTTTTCCCACAATGTTTTCTAGCCTATCAAAGATAGAAATCATTTGAGCTACATTTAATTTGTTGTCTGCAAAAGCTTTCAATTTGGCCCAGTCCAAAATTTTGTCGTTTGGTAAAGAGTTATAGGAGTTTTATAAATTGATCAAGCTGTACAAGAGATCTGTTAATCTCTTTCTTTTTTTGTCTTGTTTCTTTTCATTTTTCTACTAAAACAATTAAATTTGAAACTGTTGCATGATTTGTACTCTTACTTAAGTTACTTTATTCATTAAAACATATTTTATATCTTTGTTTGGTTACTTTGCTGACATATGTTTAAGTCTCGACTGGACAAGGATATTTTAGTCTCGACCAAATTCAAAGCTTCTACAGATGACAAATCAAATTTGTTTAAAATCAAGGTTTTGTCTTTGATAGGATGAACAAATATTGTGTGAAATGGAGAAAAGGCTGGTCACAAGTATTGTCCTTTTCTCACAATGTTTTCAAGAGCCATTTTCCTCAAGGTCATTAAAACATGCCAAGCCCCTGTAGCTCAGTCTGTAGCTTGTAGGACTTAAGAACAGGGGTTGCTGGTTCAATTCCCGGCTCAACCAGTTTCTTTCCTAGGATTGATGATAGTCATTGCGATGGGGTTCATTCTTCTCTCACTGCTGACAATCGTTTTGATGATGGTTATGTGGGAAAGCAGCTGGTGGCTTGGAAGGAATACTGTGCGGAGTACTGGTTAAAGAAACTCCAAGAAAGCATGATAGATGCACTGGCCTGCGGGATATAACTTAATGTTGAAAATGGCGTTAAACACCATACAATCATAAGATATCATTAAAACATTGTGTGGTGAAGGGTTAAAGGCCCCACTGGTGTCACAGATTACTCATGGGCCCAGCCCAGTAGCTCAGTAGCATACAGGGCTAGTAATTGAAGGGTTGTGAGTTTGTATACCCGATCTGCGAAACTCTTGTCAGGATTGATAATTCATTCCCCTCTCACGACTTAACATGGTTTAAATGATGATTATTTCAAAATAACAGCTAGTGGCTAAAAAAGTGTGTTTGTTGAAAATGCTGGTTTAAGGAAATCCAGAAATACATAGATGCACTGACCACTTTTATTTGACTAAATGTTGAAAATGTCCATGAAATCAAGATTACTCATGTGTCATCTTATAAAACTGTGAGTAAAACTGCAATTATTTATGTCTTTACCAAGTGACAAAATTTTAGACTCATCCAAACTGAAAACATGTGCAGAACACAAAATAACGTGGCTCAGACTATTGGATTTGTATAAAAAAGAGTAGAAAACATTGTTGGAAAAGGAGAAAATGCTGGTTACTTGGCATGTTAAAACTCGAGATTGTTAGGCAAAGGATTAAATAGGCTAGAGAGTATAAGAACCAGGCTATAAAATTTTTTACCAATTCATTTTTTTAGACCACAAATTAAATGCAACTCAATGGCATTTGCAAAATCCATAAGGAAGAAAACATTGTGAGGAAATGAGAAAATGCTGGTTACCAGTACCGTATTTTCTGGACAATAGGCTGCGGCCTATCTGTAAGAAAAAAGTGGAAATTTTGAAGGGTGCGGCCTATAAGACAAAGCGGCTTATTCATTAATTTTATTTTTCTGCATGACCTGTTAGTGAGGCCTGTAAAACTGAAAATAAAGGGAAACAAGTTTACGGTTCCCAATGTGGGTGCCACTTTGGTTCACACCCACAAAATATTTCTCAAACACTTATACCTTTGTTTTGTTGGTAGATAAATTAATCCGCTTGCAAACTTGTGAATATGTTAAAATTCGTGACTAACCTAAATTTTAACACCTTTTGTTTCATGATATCTTTTGGCACTAATCAGCAGTTAACTATAAATGTAATTAAAGGTGTTGTTTGGTGTGTACCATCAATCAAAGTAACAATTTGACAATTTCGAAATTCCTTAAATTATTCGACAATGGATGAACGAATGATAAGGGTCTTTAGCGTTCTGAGTGATTTGATCTTCACAGTAGAAGGGGAAACTACTAAATGCAATGAAAAAATGCTAAAACAATGGATAATTTTGTTTCATATCTTAAACATGTATAATACATATACTGGTACAAATACATGTACATGTATCTAGAGAGGGATAACATTGTACAGTAACCAATCGTATCAGCCGCGGCTTATGTGCTGGTGCAGCCTATACAATACTTTTCATTTCTTAAATGGTTAAAATGGAAGGGTGTGGCCTGTACAGTGCAGCAGCCGGAAAATATGGTATTGTTTTTCTTTTTCAGTGATGTTTTTCAAAAGTCATTTTTGTCAGAGTTGTAACATAGGATTTCTTTTTAAGGAATTAAATGGTAATTTTACTTCCTGAAACAAAACTCCAGTAGACAACTTTAAAAAAAAAAAATCTGTATAAAAAGACAATAAACACAAAATAAAGTTTAAAACTCATATACATGTACTTTGAAAACATAGAATCAAAAGGACAAATTACTTATTACAAGCAATTTCTTTTTCTGCCACATTGTTTTCAAAGGCGTTTAGCTGCACAATGAAAAAACTGTGTTCTCTGATGCACTAAACAAACAAGGACAAAGTTTGGAGTTAAATTGGACCTACAGTTGCCAATCACAACAAATTAACAATAGAATTACTTAATGTGAGAATTCTGTCAAATCAAAAGAAAATCAATAACTGAAGACTTTTTTTTTTCTTTTGTCTTTAATAAAAATAACTTTAACAAAATAAATACAAATAAAATAACACTAGAGCACAACATTTCAAAATGGATACTGTAAGTAATAAATTGCATTTCAAGGCTGTCTTTGTCAGAAAGTATTCACTCTTGAAGTGCCTTTCACAACTCCAGTTACCTTTGCTTCCAGTGTAGATCAAAGTTAGGCTCAAAGATATGTGCCGCCTGATCTTTGATTCATACTGTCCTCTATGAGACACTCTAGCCAAAAGCGGTCATGAAATTGTGATTACTAGTAATATGGTGTTTTTTCCTTACTGAAAAATTTTATTTTGTTTATCTGACATTTAATGGGTTAAAAAGTTGTGGACAATGTAGATCCAAGTTCAGACTGCTTTTTCTCTCAATTCTGATCTTGATTTACACTGCCAACAAAATCCAATGATTTTTCCCAAAACATTGTGAGAGTTGACATAACAAGTAAAATTATGCCATCATCCATAAAGTGGTACAATCACCAGTTTATTTAGTATCTATTTCATAGAATACTGTACCTAAAAACATGTCCATAAGACTAATCATTTACTACAGAATCCCAAGTTTTAACAACCCTGAGAAAGAAGGCTTTTGAAAACATTGGAAAAGAAGAAAATGCTGGTGACCAACATTTTCTCCATTTCAAACAGTTTTTTACAATAACAAAGCTATATCCCATCAATTCAGCTACTTAGGTATGTTTTCTGCAACGCCTCCAATCTTGACTACATTTGTTGGAGGTTTTCTTTCCCTATGGAAAGCATGATATTGGAGTCGTATCACATTGGTCCTCAATGATATTCTTTCACTTCAGTTAAAACAGAGCTCTAAAAGTACTTTCATTACATCAGCTGTTAGATTCTTTTTCATCAGTATTCTTGAACATTTACAGTATGTGTGTGTCAGTTTTCTCTTTTTTTTTTTCCAATTTCTATCCAAACATAATTGATATCAGGGACCTCAGAAACATAGTTACAAAAGATTATGTACAATATACAGTTACATTGTTTATATTACAATTAAATCTAACTGAAATAAATGAACTGAACAGTTTTTACAAAGAAAAGATGTAATGTGAACATAAAGCCTTTTGATTTTTCATAAACATTTAAACAATTATTGTACATGAAGCACTGGTGATTTCAATACAATTCATGCGCTTTATTGTTAAGAAGTACAGCGTTTTAGAAAAGTATGGCTATATTTCAATCATACTCAACAAAAAGTCTGACTTACTACAAGTTTCCATTAAACCCCAAAAGGACTGAGCACAATTTATCATTTAGCATTTGCAGACAATGAAGATCAAAGCTCAACAGCAAACATGCAGCATGATCTTGAATCTATGCTATCCAACATTTCATGAGATAATTAGAAAACCAAATAGGCGTGTATGCATGTGCTTTTTGATTTTGAGGTTAAGGAATTATGCAAGTATGGAAAATGAAAACCCATTAAAAGTAAGAAAAAAAAGTAAAAAATTTATCTATCAACCAGTCCATGAATTACCGGTAACACCTTTTCATACATGAACAAATTATAATTTACATGAAAAAAATTCATTAATTTCCCACACTAACATCAACACAATCTCACTGTCTCAAAACATTAGCAATGTCAGATCAGTTCATCATATCAGAAAGATTTTTAAACAAGAAATAGGTGTGTCAGAGACACGGATTCCCCCGCTAAATGGTATTGGTCACAGATACGAGGGTTGTTCAATATGTAATGTGTATTGTACGATATCTCAAAAGCATTCAACTCAAATAGTGAAATGAACATTACATCCCTTCAAAATATTCTCCGCAGTTTGAAATACATAATTTCAATCTCTGAATCCATTTCTGAAATGCGTCACGGTACGCTGATTTAGGTAGACCTCTGAGGCACTGACTGATGGCTGAACCAAGGGCTTGTCGGGACTTGTAACGACGACCAGATAAGAACTTTTTAAGTTTTGGAAAAAGGAAAAAGTCCCATGGGGCTAGATCTGGAGAGTATGGTGGGTGTGGCAAGACGGTAACCTTCTCCGACTTCAAAAATTGCTCCACAACCTCAGATGTATGTGATGGAGCAAGTAGACGAACATGCCTAAATCCTGACACAGGGCGTCGTTTAAGATAATATTTCTTGAGCTTTTTTAATATAATATCTTGGTAATACCAACCTGTAACAATTTTGCCCTTCGGCACCAGAATTTGTACGGCTATACCATCATATGAGAAGAATATGCAATAAAGAACCTTCTTTGTGCTTATGCTTCTTTTGGCAAATACAGGCCTTCTACCATGTTTAGTTAGCCATATTTTGTTTCCAATTTTTCTTACAGGTTCGAAATAGTGAACCCATGTTTCGTCACCAGTAACAATGTTTGCAAATTGTCTTTGATTGAATTTGGGAAACATTTTGAGCAATTGCTTAGCGGTTTGTACTCGTACCCGTTTTTGGTCATCTGTCAATATATGCGGTATCCATCTGGCAGAAATCTTTCGTACTTTCAAAATACGCTTCAAAATGAAATGCACCCGCGATAGCGATATGCCAACAGTGTTGGCAATATTAAGAATCGTGTATCTGCCATCACTTTCAATTATTTCCCTGACTTTTGAGACATTTGCCTTGCCTGTTACAGTCACAGGTCGGCCAGATTTTGCTGCATCTTTGACGGACTCTGTGCCAGTCAGAAATTTCTTTCTCCACCTACAAACTGTCTCATAAGATACCTTATCAGACCCATAAACTTCCTCCAATTCAGTAAAAATCTGCATTACCGAATGACCAAGTTTTGTGCGAACTTTTATATAAGCTCTAATTTCTTCAATAGTCTTAATCCGTTTCCCAACCATTTTTACAACAGTGGTCAACGACTAGCTCTAATGAAATGACTATAAGTTTAAAACTATGTGGAGCTAAAGGCTCGTGTTTATACCGTTGGAAAGGTATTGAATAGAGCTATTCAAGCGTATCATCATCCACGAAATCGTTGAAAGCGTTATCGCGCTGTGGTACAATACACATTACATATCGAACAGCCCTCGTATGTCATATGAGTGAATCAATAGGTATTACAGAAAATTGTTGTTTTGGATAACAGCTTAGACAGGGTTAAGAAGGTTTGTTATATATATAGCCAAGCAGATAAAAGATTATTTATACCTGATAACAAAATTGAGGACTGGTCCAAGTTGAAAGCAATATGCAGACAATAAATTATATGGTTTGCATTGCATATGGTAGAAAATTTGTGAGAAAAAGAAGAAAATGCTGGTTTTGAGCATTAACTTTTTTTTATTCAGCGTTTTCCTTAATCTTTCAACTGAGGGTTACTTATACTCAGGATTATGAAGATCTTAACTTGAGGAATGAGAGTGAGAAATATAGCAATAATAATTACTTTGTTGGACTTCCTCTATGAGACAGGAAGAAATTGGATCGAATATTAACACACTGGACTATAGTTGAAGGGTAGGTTGCAGCCTCAATATTCTCTGGCATAGTTCTTTGGATGAGTCTTTTTAAAAACCAAAACTGTATCTTCATATCACAATTCTGCTGAGCAGGATGTAAAACTGGGTTGAACAGTCAATTTAAACATTTGACCTTCAACTGTGACCTTGACCTTGGGCGTATCGAAACAAACTTTTCGCATGACCAGGGTTTGACATTAACATTTTTTTCAACTAGACCAGTGGACCAGTAATTTGAAATTTTTACTAGACCACTTCAGATTTCTACTAGATCGTTTTTGCAAAATGAAAAAAATGTATAAAATAGATCTAAATCTATGTTATTTCTCTGGCTAATATACCAAAATTGTTAAAAAAGAAAGAACGATGTCATGTTAAGTAATGATCAATGAATGTTTCTCCTTTAAGAATTTCAATTACAATTTCTTTTCCAGAGGAAAAAAATTAGACTTACCCATTTTGAAAGCAGTACCAGACACACAGTTTAGTCTAACTTAGGCTCAAATAACAGAATTTGAGTTTAAAAGTACAAAACCATTGCGATATAATGTTATCAGATCCTTCAACAGATCTTCAGTTTATTAAACTGTCAGAGAAAACATGACATTTTCCTCTGGATCAAACAGAAACCAACGGCGCGAATTCAGCATTCCACTTAAGGTCTAAAATGATATTTTTTTTCTGTGATCTAGATCTAATATTATTCATCTAGATCTATTTTTGTTTCGATCCATTTGTTTTTAGCTTTATATTATGACTCTTCTTCTCCCCAAAAAGATGTTATTTTGAAGTTATGCAAGCTTGGCATATTCCCCGCTCGTCCGCTCCGTTGTCTATGTAAACGTCTGGGCGACTCATTTTCGGTTGTCGTCAAAATGAAACTACAGTATTCCAAGAAAAAGAGCTAGACATAGGAAATTCTTGCTTAAAAATTAAATACTCTGCCAGAATGATAACAATCACGTTAAAAATTATGACATATCCTTGACGAAAAAATAGAGCGTGGACTCCAGTCGGTCTACTAAATCTATTTTCGGTTCGATTTGGTTTTTCCACTGAATTATTGATTACCGCGCATGCGCGATCGGCTTCCTGTAGAAATTGTCAATAAATTGTCGCTCGTTGAACAAAATCACAAGTTATGTAAGCGATCTTTGTCGACGAACGGCATGTTAGGTCGATTTTCGTCACTTATGCCAAGCATTAAAACTGGTACTTAATTAATTGTCTCGATTTTTGTACTAGACCATTCGGGCTAGCTGGACGCAGTCTCTACTAGCCCGAACCGATTTTTTGCTAGACAATGTCGTTCAGACGTGCCTTAATGTCGAACCCTGATGACACTAGTACTTGTTAAGGAGAACAGGTGTACTAAGTTTTTTTGAAATCCATTGATAAATGTAGAAGTTATGCTCCGGACAAGGTCAATTTAAACATTTGACCTTCAACTGTGACCTTGACCTTGGGCGTATCGAAACAAACTTTTCGCATGACACTAGTACTTGTTAAGGAGAACAAGTGTGCAAAGTTTTTCTGAAATCCATTGATAAATGTAGAAGTTATGCTCCGGACAAGGTCAATTTAAACATTCGACCTTCAACTGTGACCTTGACCTTGGGCGTATCGAAACAAACTTTTCGCATGTCACTAGTACTTGTTAAGGAGAACAAGTGTGCAAAGTTTTTTTGAAATCCATTGATAAATGTAGAAGTTATGCTCCGGACAAGGTCAATTTAAACATTTGACCTTCAATTGTGACCTTGACCTTGGGCGTATCGAAACAAACTTTTCGCATGACACTAGTACTTGTTAAGGAGAACAATTGTGCAAAATTATTTTGAAATCTATTGACAAATGTAGAAGTTATGCTCCGGACAAGAATGGGACACACACACCAACGCACGCACATACACACACACTAACACACACACACACACACACACACAGACGGACACAGGTAACTCTATATCCCCCCCCCCCATTTCATGGCGGGGGCATAATTAAAACCAATAAACAAAAAAATAGCATCCTACAAATCTGAAAACCTCATAGCTACCCCTAACCCCAAAGAAAATTAAATAAAATTACTATTTACAATGATCAGCCCATCAATTCAGTACCTTATGAGACATTCTAGCCAAACAAGCCCTGGTATACAATAGATAACACTTTTCACAATTGACTGGCTAAGATCATTTCATTATAGGAACCTAGGGGTTGATAAGTACCTGCATATAAAACAACCGCAAGATCAAAATATCACAAGTCAAAAAAGTTTCAGCGTATAAGTAATTTGCTGAATTTGTTATACAAGGCAAATATTGCAAGAGCAATAACATTGACTCAATGACAATATCATCTATTAAACTTTTACCATACTACCTTCTTTTAGACATACCACTAATAACTTAACTCTTTACAAAAAACAAAATCTCAGACTTGTCCAAATTGAATGCATTGGCAGACAACAAATTTATTGTGGTTCAAATAATTGAATTTACCAATCAATCAATTAAAAAACGGAAGGATCCAGAGAAAATGCTGTTAACCAGCATTTTCTTCTGCTCCCAAGTCGTCTTTGTCAAGTTTGTTAAAAAACCGAATTGTTTTGTAAGGGTAGTAATTGAAAAAGAGGAAATATCTTTCTTGAATGACACGGAAAACATCACACGAAAAGGAGAAAGTGCTTGTCACATTCAACTGCTCTTTTTACTACAATATTTTCAAAAAGCTGTCTAATGCAGATGCATAAAATATTGTATTTGTTTTGTAATGAATTAAATAAATGGGTCAGTATTTTTCCACTACTGAGACATTGTCACCTGACCCCAATGTTCCTGATTTCACTTCTACATTTACACCTGTAAGACCAGCCAGTTCTTGTTTTCGTCTCTCTTCTTGTTCTCTTTCTTTCTCCTCCTACAAAATGAAAAAAAGAGGTATTAGATACTTTAACTTTTTACCAGATCACAAATTTTTTTACTTGTCCAACCTGAAAGCATTTGAAGGCAAAAAATTACATATGGCTAATATGTCTGACCTTTTCCTAGAAGAAAACATTGGGGGAATTGGAGAAAATGCTTGTTACAAGCATTTTCTTCTTTTTCCACAATGTTCTCAAAGCCTTCTTGTCTTTTTGGGGGTTGTCAAAACTCTGGATTGTTTGGTAAAGGTTTAATACCATACGAATTAACCCTTAAACACATAATACTAAGTTTTAACAACCCTGAGAGAGAAGCCTTTTGAAAACATTGTTAGAAATGGAGCAAATGTTTGTAACCAGCATTTTCTTCATCAATGTTTTCTAGCCTATCAAAGAGAATTTTCATCATTTGAGCCACATATGAATTGTGGTCTGCAAATATTTTCATTTTGAACACGGCAAAACTTTTGTTGTCTGGAAAAGGGTTAACCCTTATAATGCCAACCATGCCAAGATTAGACTGCACTTACTATGTAGCCTGATCTTGAAATTTTCTCACAATTTTTGATACAGCTGAAAAATAGTGTTTTTTTTTTTCAAATGATAGTCCTTTCTGTAACAGGTAATTTTAACTAATGGGTCAAAAATAGCATGTCCATTCATGGGTTAGAGCTATACTGGGCTTTGAAAAGTTATTGGTACGTCCTGCAAACCAATGTACCTACTCATGCCTTCTGTATTTCTGTAAAGTGTAAAACACTGTTAAGATGGTGTTAATACATGTACTTTCATCTCTTGCAAAACATGTACATGTATTTATATGTGAAGAAATATTGTTATCATCTATCCACTTTCAATTGGTTGTTCCTTTTTGGAATACCAGTACTGTTGCTCTATACATATGAGCCATGCTGTGTGAAAAGGGGGTCTAATGCATCGAAAAAAAAAAAAAAAGTCTTGACCCATGTCAGCATGTGCAGTCCACCTGGGTCAAAATTTTTTGCTATAGGTTAATTTTCTGCATGTCAAAGGACCATTCTACATCATCACTCAGTAATAAAGGATTTTATGGATCCATAATTTTGTGATGACTTGAATGGTATAATGCATCACTGACATGCACATAATAGATTATGGATTATGCATTACAAAAACAAAAATATCTAATAAATAAAGAAACTCTCACTTCATGTTTCAATCTATAAAATTCATCTATAGCTGCCTGATATTTTGGTGAAGTTATTCCAAAGAACCATGCCAGTTTTTCTCCACATGCATCTGCAACTATAATAGAATTTTGTCTGTTAGTAATTGTTACTTTGTATTTAAAAGTTTGGCCAATCATTACTTCAACTTTCTCAATGAAAGATAGCCCTTATCCCTTCTCCTATGCAGGCTCTTTTTGATATCTTGGCAACAGAGGTCTTTTGTGTACAACATTATTACACAACATGAAATTGTTCATAACAACCTATTTCTTCATTTGTCACAGTCCTCTCTTACCTGGCTCTATATCAATCTAATGTTTATAAAAATTTAGCTATTTTTCTTCCACTAGCGTACTAATAAACTTTTTAAAGGGCACTGGTTTAACAAATTCCTACCAAACGTATATTTAACTATGTTGTATGGCAATCAATCTGGTTTTACTATTTTTTATTGATTATCATAGAGCAACCACACATTCTCATTTATTACAAGTGAATTACATGCATATTTTTGTGACACACATGTCCTTTGATATTTTCAGTCAATTTTGTATTAAAAACTAACCTGTAAAAGCTCTCCATCCAGCTGTAGAAATATAATACCACATCCATGGTCCCCAGGTCAAGGTTTTCTGTAAAAATACAGGAAAGGATTAAACATAATTCACACTACAATTACTTTCATATGTTTGAATGAATTTTACCTTAGTTCATGTTAGTCAACTATATTTCACATGAATGTTTGCTACAAAATTGTTTCATCCCGCAATACTTAATATGAGTAAAATTTCTGAAAGGTTGAGTTATGGAGAAATAAGGGTCCTCCAAGGCTTGAGGTTAAAGATGTGTACTTAGGATATTCCTGGGTAAATCCTTGGAGACTGTGCTGGAACACAGGAATATCTGCAGGGCTCCATTATCAAAACCCACAAAAACCTAAATACTTGTTGCAAACTGTAATCATAAAATTACTGATATAATTCTTATACCATATTTTTTCAACTCCGATGAGGAAGGCTTTTGAAAACACTGTGGGTAAAGGAGAAAATGGGGGTAAACAAGCATTTTCTCTTTTTCCCTTAGTGGTTTCCATCCAATCAGAAACAAATTTTGCTATTGAGCCACAGTCAATTGCTTTTCTGTGGTCACTTTCGGTATGAATAAGTCTAGAATTCTGTCCAAAATTTTTGCTAAACAAACATGGAGGAAAAATTCATATACAAACTGGATCAACAGGAGGAGATAGAGGGGCCTCCTCTTCTTCATCTGTAGAATACTCTTCCAGGATTCCATCACTAAAATGTAAAATTCTTCTGGGCTCTTTCTTCTCCTTCAGTTTCTCTCCTTCCAAAGGTATATAGGTAAAATCTGTGCCCGCTGGCTGTAACAAAATTCATTTGGAAATATGTTTACATATTCAAATGGTAACTGACTTTAGTCATTACTGTACCAAAATGTTTGTTTACTTTTCCTACAGTCATCTCTCTTTGAAAACATTCTGGGAATAGGAGCAATCACGCCTAACAAGTGAATGCTTTATTTTCAATTATGTTTTCCAATCAATCAAATAGGAAAATTTTCCTAACCTTCACATGTGTTTCCTTTGGGTTACTTGTATCAGTTTTTGGTAAGAAGTTATCCTGTACATGTGTGACAGTCATGTGAAAGCTGCACAACAGACACATTTTTAACTCATAAGTAAAAATAACCTCATAGTATAACAAGAGCGGCAAATTGTCGCAAGATACGCCCGTCCCACCTCCAGTTGTCAAGGGGGGATAATAATCGTAAAGGGCAGGTAGAGGAAAACAGTAGTGCAGCAGAAATTATGTAAGAGATTGAAATAGGCATGAATGTCTCCTCTAATGTTAAGGAAACATGCATATAAAGTTTCAGGTCATTCCAACTTGAAAAGACAAAGTTATATTGTACAGAAGCAAGAAAAGCTGTAAAAAAAAATAATAGGGAATAATTCAAAAAGGGCATTAGGTAAGGTTACAGCTCCAGTGCATGTACTTTTCGTAACTGCAACAAATATGTTTACCAAGTCTAAAGTAAATTTGACTTGAGGTAACAAAGTTCCGTTCCGGACAAGCAAGAAATACTGTAAAAATGAAGATCAAAGTGGAATTACTCAAAATCTGCCCTAGGTAGAGTTATTGTTCTTGCGTACTGTACTCCATAATATTGCAACAAACATGCATACCAAGTTTGAAGTCGTTCTGACTTGAGATGACAAAGTTATATTCCAGACAAGCACTAAATGCTGTAAAAAGGACGATCAAAGGGAAATAACTCAGACAGCACGAGGTAGAGTTACAATTCTTGCGCACTGCACTTCCACATATTGCAACAAATAAGCATACCATATTTCAAGTCATTCCTACTTAAGATGACAAAGTTATGCTCCGGACAAGCAAGAAATGCTATAAAATGAAGATCAAAGGGGCAATAACTCAAAATTCATGCTAGGAAGAGTTATGGTTCTTGTGCACTGCACTCAGTAATTTTTCAACAATCATGCATACCAAATTTGAACATGTTCAGACTAGAGATGACAAAGTTATATTCCGGACAAGCACAAAATGCTGTAAAAATGACAATCAAAGGGAAATAACTCAAAGACACCACGAGGCAGAGTTATGGTTCTTTTGCACTGCACTCTGTATTATTGCAACAAACAAAAATGCCAAGTTTCAAGTCAATGGGACTGGAGATGACAAAGTTATGCTCTGGATAAAGAACTGGACACCGCCCGCCAGCCCAGATGCCCGTACGCCATGGGTGATCCCATAATGATAGTTCCGTCTTCGACAGGCGTATAAAAAGTTTGGGACAGCTGCATTATGCTTATATCCTTTCAACCCTCATTTGGACACAATGGTTGTACTGTCAGTGTGCTTATTCAGTAGTTCTGACCAACATGCTCCTGAAATCAGTAGCATTGCACTGCAGTTGAATTCTAACCCTAGCCCTGGAACTCCAAAAATTCATTCTTTAGAGCCTTCATCTGGTCTGCAGGATCAAAATTTTACAAGAATATCCTACTTGGCCCATAAGTTCCTTTATAATTTTTATGGCTGATGTGCCATTAAATAGAACTAAGGTTTTGATCTACGTAAAGTAAAGACTTAGTGCTTTCCGAAATTATTTTTCATTTAACCCTTTCCACACAATCCCATGTTTTAACTACTCTAAAAAGAGAGGAGTTTAAAAATTTTGTTGCTTGATAAAGAGTTCAGAGAGTTATCCCTATTTCCACTGACATTCAAAATGATATCTACTTCAAACATTGTTGTAAAAGAAACTCTCGGTGACAGTTCTGTATTTTGGGTCATTCTGTGATAAACTTTTTAACCCTTAAGCAGCTAAGTGTGACTCACTGACCTTTTGCAGACAGTGCAGATCAAGATCAGACTGCTCAGAATGTGCAGTCTGATCTTGGATCTATACTGTCTGTTAAGGAGAAATTTATCATTATTTCTCAGGGTTTTCCCTCAGCATTAAAATTTGGGGGTCATTGTGACCCCCTGCCTCTGTAGTTGCGGGTCATTTCTTTAACTTTGGGGGTCAAAACAAATGGGTCTCTTCGTCTCAAGCACAGATTACAATATCCTGATACATTTCACCTTTAAACTCCAAGAAAGTAAAGTCTTTAAGTCATTTCTGACGGAAAGCTCGACTTCAATTTTTGACAGACAATACATTCTCGTCCGAATGGCTGCTTAATGTTGCTTGATCAGCAGCTGTAGGAAGCAGATGATTTAAAAGAATGCTACAGTTTACGTCATCGTGACATTATTTTCCGCGAAGAGAACAAACTGGTAATGTGTAAGTTTATCTACCAGAAGTCGCGAAAAATAAACCATAAATTACAGAGAACCCAACTAAGACTTTGACTGGGCCCGTATTTACGACAACTGTCCACTGTACTTTATGGTAATAGTGTGTAAACCAGTCTTATTCTATAAATAAATTACCGGAAAACCACTTATATCTAAAATAGACCCTGTAGTTAAAAAAAGAATGGTGTTCGTCTGATAGTGAAGCAAGAACAACACTTGGATTTTTGACAGTTTATTCAATTTCTCAGATAATTTAGATTTTGAAAAGTTGCGTCACTGGTGACGCACAGTTATTTATTTTGGGGGTCATTTGAGTTAAAATGGCGTCATTGACGCAGGATTTGTGCGTCATGGAAAACCCTGTTTCTAATCATATAATTTTATTATCTTTTTAGCAGGATAAGGGTTAATCTAGTCAGTACCACGTGGAAGAAAAAAATGTTATCATGAACAGTTGAAACACGAATTGTCCCAAGCTGACAAATAATTCCAGGCTGTTACTGGATCAGGAAAAACAGACTGGAAGGGCTATAACTCACATAACAATTGATCAACCATAATGAAAATTACAGATGCACAACTTCCCATGGTAGGAAGGCTTCCATTAAAATTTCAGCAAAACTGGCTGAAGGCTTCCGTCAAAATTTGTAGACGGAGACAAATGGATGCAAACTGTAGAAGAGGATGCAAATCTATTTAACTCTTTACCAAATAACAAAATTTTAGACTTGTCCAAATTGAAAACATTTGCAGACGGCAAAATAACCTTGACTCAAAAATTGAAACTTGACTTTGGAAGAGTAGGAAACATTGTGGGAAATGGAGAAAATGCTGGTTACCAGCATTTTCTCCTTTTCCCACAATGTTTTCAGAAGGCTTCTTCCTCAGGGTCGTCAAAACCAGGGATCGTTTGGTAAAGAGTTAAGTGTCTCAAGGCGTCTATGGAGGTAAAATTATGTTATCTACCAAATTTCCTCCCTCAATGTATTTAGAAATGACTTCCCATTACAGTTTCTTGAAACACCTTCGATATACTGCAATAGGGACAAATCCCAGAACATAACACTGCCTCAAATTCACCACAACTCCCCGTATTACGCCTTAATTGTGCTCTGATAATCTAACAGCTAATATACCTGGGATGAACATGGTGGAATTGAAGTTTCTTCTGTGGAAAGACTCATAGTAAACTGAAAATACACAGAAATGTATCGAAAATCTATGCAACGAATCTTCACCGGAAGTTTTAAATTGGTCAGTTTGATTGGAGCCTTTTTATGATCAATCACTCCATAAAGTAAGTTCTGAAATGTTGTGTTGCACTGAATCGAATAATAACAACAATAAAATAAAATATAAAATCCGAATAAACAGTAGATCCATATCTGAAATTTGTAATGACCAAGGTAGATGAACAGAACACTTAAACATGAAAACATAGCAAAACTTTTTTTCAGCTGTTCACCAGTATAATGGAACGCAGCATAAATAGCATAAATTTAAGTGCCGCTCAACACCCAAAGTTACGCTGTTTTGCGAGATTTGCTTAAAATGTATCAAGGCATTTCTTCACCCATTCTCAATCCTCTATTCGGGTCGTATTCACTAACTGTTCTTACTTACAAAGGTAAACTGAACGAGGACAATGTCCCATATGCAATAATTTAATGTTTCCATATCATTCAGTTCGGAAATTTTAGTCTGAATACTTAAATAAAGTAACAATAAAGGCTAAAAGTAAACAAAGCGGCTGTTTAAATGCATTTGAATTTATATTACACCATTTAAAAGTATGGAAATTATTGTGAAGATGACAATTTGTCATTGGTCCAAGTGTAAGTCGCTGACTGAGAAATTAATTTCAAAACTAGGTTAAAACCTGCCAGTTAGTTGTGTCTTTTGTTTACTTTTTGCCTGATTTTAAAATTCTTTTTTTTTTTTTCCAGCGACTAACACATGGCCCGAGCACACAACAACAGACTGTCATCTTCACAGTATTTTCCATACTTTTAAATGGTATGACTTAAATATAAATATATTATATGACACCTGCTTTGATATTTTGGCCTTTACATGGCCTTTAATCAACTATACCAAATCGGACAAAATAACAAGTAGTTTAACTAACTTTAAGTCCTCTACCACTTGAGCTATTCGGGCTGGTCAAGGGTAAAACGGAACCGATTGAATTTGCGTTTATATATCGTCGCCACCGGTTGCCCATATGGGCGACGCCCCCTGAAGGCTGTTAGTTTTGTTTCTGGGTATAGTGCAAGATACAGGACGAAAACCCATCCTAAGTTACGCCTTGTTCTTTAACGTGCTCGGTGTATAGCAACGTCACGCAGGATTTGGTTTAGCGTCTCATCCGAAAGACTCAGTCATTTTGCTTTTATGCTAGCATACATTATAAATGCATGATGCAAAAAGAAAAAAGAAAAAAAAAAAAAAGCCAAAAAACACAAAAATGTGTTCTTGCAACTCGGCTTGAACCCACTAAGACAGCATAAGTAGGCATGGCGAACTGAACAAACAGTGAAAAAAAAAAAAATGAAGTGCATTTTCTCAAAACTAAATGTGTGGAATCCAGGCAAATTTGATAGGGTTTCAGTACGCATGTATTAAACAATCCTAGCAAATTAATCAACTAAACTATACCATATCGGAGAAGATAACAAATACTTTATAATTATTTACAATAAAATTTACCAGTCTCCTACATAAACTATATTGCTTAAATTAGAAGTATTATATAGAGGACAATCAACTGGTTGTGTGTGATATAAAAAATCTGTCACTAAAATTTTGTGTGATGCGGTTGAAAAACGAGTCCGAAGGACGAGTTTTTTAACCGCATCAAACCCCAATCGAGTGACAGATTTTTGATGTCACACACAACCAGTTGATTATTTTATTTATTATATTCCGAGTTCACCCTGTCTTTTCAAATAATCACCAAGAACGGTAGGCCTACAATGTGAGAAATATAGGAAAAAAGTAGTTCCGGCAAACCTTCTAAAACTTTAGGCCTATCGTCACTAGTGATGATGTCATAATTATCATCACCAGTATTTAGCGTTATTCACTGTGAAATTCCAGTAATTCACTGAAAGGGATATAATAAATTGCTTTTTTAGCAATATAATTTTCCATTAAGTCCGATGTCAACTCATTCAAGTTAGAACTAAATATTACAACTTTTGACTAGACAAAATGTAACGCTTGTCCCTATCAAAAGCATTTGCAGACAACAAAAATGTGCGCATTTGTTCCCCCCACGTTCTGTTCTCATGATTAATTGGCATTCTTCAAAAAAAATGATTATAATAACGTGTTAAGGTTTGTTGTCTAAAAGCCTGATCACCCTTTATTATGTACAAATAAGGAAATCGACAAAGATATTTTGGAAAAAAGAACAGCAGTGTCTCCGTGAAGTCGTCAAAGCAGACCATCTCTCACACGATCAAAGTTCAATTTATTAATAAAATGTATTTCAAAAAATGTTATCCAAATTACTGTTAAGAACTTTAATAACTCAGAATAAAAACAACAACAACAAAAATGTGGGCCGATTTAATAATGATACCGGGCCGTTTTGGAAGATGGCCGTTTTGACCCCATCGTCCCTATTGAAAGCATTTGCACGCGGCAAATTAAAAGTGGCTCAAAGAAGAAAATTATAATAGAATGGTAGACCTATAAACACAATGAAAACCATACTACAGACTTGAAAGCTTTGTCATGAAAGATAGACACAAGCATTGTAGCAGAAGCATGGCCTCAATGTTGATATACTAGCAGAATATCCCTTTTTCGGCGTAGCTGTATGATCTCACTTTTGACCTACTTTAAGTACTAGGAGGAAATGAATTGTTACTCATTTTGTGATTGGCCAAATATATGTAAACTACGCAAAAAAATAAAGGTCACAGTAGAAATTTACCGACATTGGATAAAAGTGTTAATGACTAAAAAATCATAGGCCCACACATTCGGCGCGAGTACTGGTGTAGTTCCCAGGAAGCAGAATCGAGAGAGATTAGTATAAGTTGTAAGAACTTTTTTCTCAATCGATGTAAAATAAATATGTTTAAACTAACTAAAAAATCACGTAATTATCACATTTACCTATGTAAAGTTGTACTTTATGGCCATTCAGATTTTAAACTCCAGCAAAACATCCATAATCTAAATCATATGGATAAACTAACAGCAATGAGCATTGGCGACTTTTCTATTGTGTGTAGTGTAGAGATTTGGTACTCGTTTTTCCTCGCGTAAAACCAAATACAAAGTGCGACGGCAGGCTACCGCCCTATTGTCTAGCTTACACGAAAACGGGTTGTAAAACAACTTTTTTCGTTTCTTGTTACAATAAAAAAAAAAATGCTATATTTTGTATGGTGGCATATTTCTGCCACGAGATACGAGATAGCTATCATGATAATTTTAGTAAACTATCGCGATAAATTAAAAGTTTTCTGGAAATCTTATCAAGATAGTGAAAAGTTTCCTGATAAAAGTATCACGATAAATTAATATTTTATCGCAAAATTTCTCAACCGTGCTCGAAGCTGACATGCGAGGTAAAACTATTGTGATAGTTCTACCCGTTTCTCGATATCTATAAATAGAAAACGCATCATTTGGATGAACTCGGTAGTTTTGACTTAAAGGGCAACTACAGCCAAAATCTCATTTTGGATATATGAATCCTTAAATGAAAACAATCTTAAAATTGAAAACCGTATTTCAATGTCTATCGTAAAAAGAGTTATAAGCGAAAATGTGGTTTGCACACCTGTGCGAGTTTGTGAAATCTGCAATAAACCGGATGTGATGCCACACTTATTCGGCTTCCGTGTACTATTAATTTGCTCTGATACTGACTTTTTTTCTCACAGCCTTATCTTCCCTCATGTCGGGAGACGACTTTTTTCGTCAGAAAAATCCCTATCGTATGCCGGGTGCCGAGTTTAAGCACTATTTCGAGCCAGGAGATGACTATTTATTCGTCAGTCTGCTGTCTGTCTGTCTGAACCGAATGACGTGGCTATATATCAGATTTACCATTAATCTTCAACAGGTTAAATAAACCTTCATGCCGATTGCAAAATTTCGAATAGTGCTAGTTTTTGGAGATACAAAAATAGATATCTCCGTATTGGACACTGTACATAAGATCTGATTGCACGTTCTCTGCAGTCTGATCTTAATATACACAGTTCGGAAAAGGTCATTGAGTCGCGCTCAGCAGCCTTGGGGCCCCACAGAAATTTAAATGAGGCAAGAAATCAATGGTAAATTCACTGTTGATTATCCATCTCTTTCATATGAGAGCGAGAGAGAGAGAGAGAGAGAGAGAGAGAGAGAGAGAGAGAGAGAGAGAGTTGGAGGGTAGTTAGAATAGAAATTCGACAGGCAGATTATGGGATTTTTTTTTTTTTTTAATTTAAGATCGTATGAATGAGGAAATTACAAAAGCTATAACGTTCGACTTACCCATTTAACCTGTGTAAAATTCCAAATTCCATTCACATTTTATAAGAAAAAGGGCTCAATATGTTCGTGAAAACAAAAGAGTAACCTTGTACATGACATGTTTATGACAAGTGCTTGTTAACCTCCAGCTGCAAGCCGGGTAAAAAAAATATGTGAGACCACAACGGTGCGATACCAACATCAAAGAGGCGCCGAATTAACCCTTTGCCCCTTTGCATTGATGGAACACACAATTCTTTTCGCAAAATAAAAAGTTGGCGCACTAAAATTTTGTGTAAAGTTTGTATGCGTTATAAATCTTTAATTTACGCTGCATTTTTATGGTCAGCAATCTGCATCTGTTATCTCGTACATGATTACAGCGAGAAATACGGAAGAAGAAAGTTAAATAATTTTTGTCCACGTTGGTATTTCCACTTAAATTTTACGCCTTACATGTCTCAGTATGTAGGGAATGGACTGACCCTGTATTTTGCAGACGATCAAAAACGTTTACTGCATGATATGGAGGGCAGGAAGGCAGGAAGGCAGGAGGCAATTCAGACAATCTTTTAACGTTGTTGCTGATGAAAGAAACAAATTTGAAATTGTGAAAAAAAAAAATTAGGAAAATAAATGAAGATCAAGTGAAAAAATAAAAAATGGATTTAACTTTAACAGCAAATTCAGGATGTGTGCTTGATTTGATATTGTTCGTGAACGTTAAAGAGAGGATACGATTTCTGAGGTAGATTAAGGCTTTTAATTCTTCCCAAGCTGAAGGAGACATGTAAAATGCTGACACTGATGGTGTAGATCAAGATCAGACTGCGCAGGATTTGTAGACCGTTCAATGATCGACGGTGTCCTATATTTGGTAGAAACAGCCTTAGAACTGTACTCGAATTACTTACTTTACACATTGCTACGTTCCTTCTTCCTTCTACCACCTAGTAGAAGAGACTTTTGGCATGTTTCAACTATCTTGAGTTATTATTTCTTTTTTATTTTTATCTATTAAAATTCGTTGATTAGGCAGTGGTATCATTAAATAACTTCAAGAAGTAAATTTCAAAATAGTTTTGTTTCCCACCAGAAGAATAACTTTTCCTTTTCATAAGTACTATCTCCACTAGGCTAATTCATTCAAAATTCCTTTCCTATGATTGTAGTAAGATGTAAGAGCGATACAGGTGAAAATTCTGCAGTACGCAAGTGATTGAAACGTGATAAAGCGATATATATCTTTACAAATTTCATGCAGTTTTCTCAGTTTTCTGCGTTAGTTCATATATAGCGACCATATCTTCTCACAATTGTAACGTCACGGCAAACTGCCGGAAGTCACGATTTTTTCAATTAGCGATTGTCAGACAGGTGAAAATCCGAAGTTTAAACCTCTATATCTCGTGAAGTAAGCATCACAGAACGCTAAGAGTTTTTTTGTTAACATACTCTAGTATAGTTTTATCCGATTTGGAAATGAAAATTTTGGTCTGGAGTTACCCTTTAATAAGATTGCAGTAAGTAAAATTTCGAATCATTAACAATTTTTTTTTTGTACCTTAATTGGTAAATTTTGACAATACTCGAAATAAACAGAGGTCTGTAAAATCACAAAGACGACTCGAAATGCCTCCTACGAACAACTTTAAAACCATCCAGGGAAAAGGAGAATTCATAAGGTTGTAGACGAAGGTGTTCCGAAACCGTATCTAATTATAGGTACCATGAATGTCAGTTGTGGGCACGAAAGCAGAAAAAATCATGATAAGAGTTAGAATTATCGCGATATTTTTATCATGAAAATTTTTGTTTTATCACGATACTTCTCTTAAATTATCATGGTAGCTATCTCGTATCTCGCGGCAGAAATATGCCACCATAATTTTGAATTTGGTGATTCAATTCGCAACGTGAATAACTATGCCTACCTAGGGGAACAATCGGTTTTATTGCGTTGTTAGCGAAGAAACTGGGTTCCTACTAAATTACTAGTAGTAAGAGTAGGTAGGTGTGGTCAAGCATTCAGAGGGGTGATAAAACCTTGCCTTCCGACAACGACAAATCGTCGATGTTTGAAAGGTGCTCCATTTTAGTACAAAAACTTGCTTCCCCATTCTTAAATGTTATTGATAATTCCGCTTTCAACCATATGTAAAACAATTTAAAAGAGGTTACTTTCAGACCTGTTTTCATCATTTCTCTTCATATTATACTACAAACGAATTTAAATATTCATATCCAAGTGCCTCTTACGCCGTATATTTTTTTTTTAAAAGATATTTCTTGTTTCTATTCAGTGGTGAATATGCTAAATGAAAGATATGGGCAGAAAACATTTTAAGACTAGTTTGAGTGTAAACCCATGGGTTCCCTCTGTCTCTGTCTCTTGGTCTGATCTTAGATCTATACCGTCCATACCGTCCTCTTGCCAAAGTTTAGTCAAGCCATTACTTTCAGGTACAAAATATTCCGAGTTTCAGTAGATTGTACATTTTCAGCCGTCGAAATGGGTCGGGTTTATATGAGTCGTGCACTGTGAAAAGGGGGTTCAGTACATCTGAAAAAAGTTTCCACCTGTCCGCGCTGGTTGACATGGGTTGATAATTTTTGCTATGTCTAAGTTTTCTGCATGTCGTGCCTAGTGAAAAAGGGTTTTAATGCAGCTGCAAAAAGTGTCAAACCTTGTCAGCACAGCACTCGCAGGCTGCCATGGTTTGACAATAAATCTAAGTCTTTTTGTTTTTTTTCCTCACGCCCAAGGACCATATTCCACCTCATGATTCAGTCGTATTGCTGGACAAAATGTATCTTATGAATTCATTACTATGCGATGACTTACTTGGTGTAATACATCACGGAGATGTATTAAATCCCCATTTGACAGAGCGCCGCTCAGTTATATTTGGCGCGGAAAGAGTAAAGACACCAGTTTCGATTTCTCTACTGTCGAAGCTTGATGTAGGTCTACACTCACTCTACACAATTTAAATACGATACATTAATCTATTCATACTTCTACTTGATTGCGACACAATATCATACGTTTGAATGCTTCAGAGGTTTTTTTCCCACTTCTCAGTCCACACAGTACATAAATAATGAAAAACTACATCGCATGTAAACTAACCCTTTTCATATACGTCTCATTTACACTATCTACAGTTTGAAATATGAAACCTTGCCTCAACCCACTAAGCACCAAGTACAACTCTTACTGTTCATTTTTGTGGAAAGTGTAAGTCAAGATCAAACTGCACAGAAAGTACAGTCTAATCATGAATCTACACTATCGAATATTAAGCCAAAGATGTCTTGTAAAAATTAAAAAGACAAAAAAAGCTTCAAATCACCCTCTTACAATATACTCGTCATCAAGGATCGAACTAGGACTGTCAGATAACAAACCGAATTGCCTGAACCATTTAGACAAAGAGGAACCTTTTTTTCAGTTATTCCCGAAATTCCTTCAGTTTGCTTTAGAAAAGAGAGTATTTACCACTTATGGACTAGGTACGCATACGTGCAATAAAGATCAAGATACCAAGGTTTTCTTCTCAGAATATTTCACTAAATAGCGAACAATGTAGATCCAAGATCGGACTGCCCATTGTAGATCCAAGATCGAAGTGTCCACTCTTGCAGTTTCATCAGTTGTTCTCCACTGTCGGAAAAAGGAGCTTTAATATAAGAAAAAGTAGGATAAGTAATTTTAACAAATAATAAAAGGCTTGCAGAATTAACTAGTTACTTCCTGAAATAGAGTAGACGGGGACCTTGAAACATCCTTGTAAATATGGGCAATGAACATGAGCCAAGGATCAAAGTACATATATATGTACATGTTAAAACATTTTGGCAAAAGGAGAAATTGCTCGTTTCGAGCAATTTCTCCTTTTGCCAAAATGTTTTCATGGCCGCCTTCTTCGACACATAAAATGTCGTCTACAGGAGGGTAGTGTAATAAGAGACGAGCTAAGTGAGTGTTCAAAATCCGTGAAGTGACAGAAATATCAAACACTAGCGATGCGACATAATAGTAATATTCACTAAACCAGCCTTGTCACTTTAGTTGGATCGTTTTATATATTAATAAGTAAACAGTCAGAGTGTATGGCTGTGTGATGTTTTGTAGAGAGACGTTGACATTTGGGATGGGCTATTAAATATTAAAGTGTGACTGTAAACAAGGCAGAATTCACTCAGGAGTTACTTCTTTTGACTGGAACACAATGGTTGGTTATTGTTTCATGTTTTCACGATCTCTGTCTGTCTGTCTGTCTGTCTGTCTCTCTCTCTCTCTCTCTCTCTCTCTCTCTCTCTCTCTCTCTCTCTCTCTCTCTCTCTCTCTCGGAACGTTCCTCAGCACAATTTCAGTTAAGATGAAGTAAAGTCAATAGGCTAAGATATGACCTTTACGAAGACGCTGCAACAGGTTACAAAAACTTTAGCAAAGGCTTTGTACATTATGCATAAAAGATCTATAGAAACTCATGCCTTTCTCTCCCAAGAAATGGTACTTTACAAACTTACCTCTAAGTTTGCATGTTTAATAACGAGACAATTTAATCAGTCTAAAAATTATTCATCAAACTTTGTCCTTCTATTAAAGTTTTGGTGGTTTACACAATTTCAATGATATTTCAGTAACAAACACGGCGGCCGGTGCATCCATAAATGCAACCCTGGAGTCGTATTCATTGTTCAGACTTAAGTACACTGTGCTAATTGTGATTACTTGCTGGCCTAACTACTTTCAAGGTGTTTACTAAACGATCCTGTATTCTCACGACCCCGAGGAGAAAGGCCTTTAAACATTGTGTGAAAAAGAGAAAAAATATCAAAAACAAAACTTAAATGTGAATCAAGGACGGGGATTTTTTTTAAACGGTAGAAAATGTGGGAAAGGGAGAAAATGTTGGTTACAATTATTTCTCTCTTCCCCACAATATTTTCAAAGGCCTTCTTCCACAGGGTCGTTGCCGAGCCCAATAGCTCAGGTGGTATCGTACAGAGATTGAGACCAGGGGGTCTCTGGTTCAAATCCCCAGCTCGGTCAATTCCTTTCCGAGGACTGATAATAATGAATACGACAGGATTCATGCCTCTCTCAGCGCTGATCATATTTCGACGATGTGGGAACGGGCAGTTAGTTGTTTGGGAAGACTATTGTGCGAAGAACTGGTAAAAGAAACTTCAGGAAGGCATGGATAGCTTCACTGGCCTCTGCGGTATAACTAAAATAATGTTAAAACAAAAATGGAGTGAAACAACAAATAAACAAGCCGCAGGGCCGCTCGTTCGATTAAGGGTTAATGAAATGATAATTACGCATAGATAATGCATCACATAAGTATCAGCTAAAGTAATCAGTATGTTAATTTCTGTACCGGTTAGACGGGTAGACAAACGTAAGCCTTCTTCATAAATCTTAAATATTAGTTTATGTTTTAGAGACGTATGAATCCAGAATAAATTTACGGATGAAAAAATTTCAATCTCTGAAAACATAATGGCAAAAGGAAAAATTTTCAACTATTCATGTATTAAATCTGCATTCATAAGGAATTTTAAACTTTTTTTTTTTTTCATTTGCTAGAATTTGTCTTAGAAGGTAATGAGAGAGAATTGCTTCGTCTATCTGATGTCTTCTAGAGCTATCTAACTGTCTGGCTGGTTTGCTGTCCGTCCGTCTGTCTGTCTCTGTTTATATGTCGGTTGGTCTGTTTGCCTGTCTTTGTCGATCTGTCGGTTAGGTCTCTGTCTTTTGACTTCCTGTTTTGATGGCTATTGTCACTCTAAGATTACTTGTCAATTGATCGCTACTCTCTCTCTCTCTCTCTCTCTCTCTCTCTCTCTCTCTCTCTCTCTCTCTCTGTGAGAATCATTACGTTATCCATTGATCCATTGGCGCAGAAATGGATATATAGTAGCAATCCTTCATGTAGTCACGTCTGTTTTGTGCCATTTAGAACTGGAATGCCACAAAACAGGTAGATCTACATAATTTAGTCTTGTACTACTGACTTTTTAAAGTACCTATCACAGCATTTAAAGCTTTTTTTTTCCCCGAAAGTGCAGTGCACAGAACGTGCGGTCTGATCTTGAATATAATCGGTCTGGCATTTTCTTAGGAAATCAGACACGAGGGATCTAAACATTGCAATACAGGGATGGGGTATTGCCGATCAAAAAAAAAAATACGTTGATCTTGCACTTCAAAGGTTAACATTTGCTCCCTCCACAATCTGACAGATATAACTCTTTGTTTATATCCCATATTCGTTTTATTCCGTATCAGAAACAAATAAAGATAAAGAATATTTATAGGAGTAATCTTACTCAGGAAAGAATGGAAAGGAAAAAAATAAAAGAACTAAGTTTGCGAGGTGAGAAATCGCTCATCTTGAGCATCTTTTCCCCACAATTGTCTTCGAAGGCCATTTTTTGTGGATCGGGATCTTCAACCTTTATTTACCAAGAGTAAATCGATAATTTAGTTTGTAACTTGTTAATTGAATTTACACTGATGGGGATATAAAGCGGTAGCAGTGAGTTACGGTATCATATATGTTATACGAGAACTGTAGCCTGCAACCTGTATTTTTCAGACCGTCAACCGTTGTTCACCCTTGTCTGCGCATGTCATATTCGAAGGCTGACCTGTTTGCTCACTCGTCACAACTCGGCCGATTCCGTACAGGTCTACATCTAACCTCGCCCGTATCAAGGGGGGTTTCATTTTGAAATACTGCAAGTCACATGATCTTAAACATGGCGGTGCCCTGTAAATCGATTAGCAACGACAACAACAACCACGGTGATAAGCAACCTTTTGCTGAAAAATGCCAGTGTAATTGATAGACCGAGTAAGAAAATAAATGTACAGA
Source organism: Hippopus hippopus (assembly GCA_946811185.2). Lineage (NCBI taxonomy): Eukaryota > Metazoa > Mollusca > Bivalvia > Cardiida > Cardiidae > Hippopus > Hippopus hippopus. Next base: position 37,516,008 of record OX328097.1, read on the forward strand.
CTGTTTGTCATCGGAAATGTATTTAGAAAGATTCCCACGAAAAATTGTGACTAGTATCTGTTTTCTAAGAAACGTGAAGCGGTGTACTTCCGGCAAAGAAATGTACCATGTAAGTGCATATGTAAGCTCCTTGATACAGCCGATGGACTTGATCAACGGATCACCCAAGGTTTGCCGAATGCTATCTGCTATGACGCATCGCTATTCTGCACAGGATAAATGTTAATTCGCAGAGTGCATAACCCAAACTATGCCGTTAAAAAGTAGTCAAAAAGTAGTACGCGGAAAATAGCAAAAGATAATAGGGTATACGTCTGCCCAATGAAAGACAGACCGATCTGCTTTGGGCATTCTGGGTATATAACTGGTATACTTTTCAAGACGGCGATCGATGCAGCGAATTTTAAAGTAAAACCGTTTACTCAATAAAAAGCGAACTTGGTACGTTTCATCAAGTCATGGTTAGCTAGCACATAACTTACGCACCATTCATTTATAAAGACAGCCCATATAAGCTTGAGAAATAGCACTGGTATAACCCCAACAAGTTGGGGGTCATTATTTATTTTTTGTCACAGTCTGTGGCACAAATGCTGGTTTTCCCCCATGTCTATATTTAGAAACCGTATACAAAGATTTGAAGTAAACAATGATATCAAGTTTAAATTCATTTTTCCCGTTTAAAATAATTACATTTCTCATAAATTTGGAGTGAAAAATAGGCTTGATTTTTCCTCAGACGTATTATCAGTTGTAATTTTCCGCTTGCTACATTTTAGAGGAAGAGTTTTTTTTTTTTTAGTTTACGCACCGCGTTTTACTACTTAACCTGTAAAAGATAGTGATGCGTCACAGCAAACAGGTCAATCTTCGACGAACATGACATCCGCAGACAACGAGTCAAGCCTTTAGATAAAAATCTTGGTTGATTGGATTGTATATTCAGCCGTCAAAAAGAGTCGAGTTAATATATTTGAGCCATGCTCTGTGAAAAGGGGGCTTAATGCATCTGCGAAAAGAATCGACCCAGGTCAGCCTGCGCAGTCTGCGCAGGCTGACATGGGCCGAAACTTTTCGCTATTGGTCAATTTTCTGTATGTCAAAGGACCAGTCTACCTCATAATTAAGTCGGTTGTTTAGAAAAGTGGCTATTATGGATCAATGATTATATGATGACTTGCCTGGCATCATGTATCACGGAGATGCATTAAGTCCCCTTTTGCCAGAGCATGGCTCATTTTGTACTGAAAGAGTTAAGGATTGAAATGCCCTATTGTTATACAAACCCATGCACAGCTGGTAGAATAACTTTCTGCCTGACACAACCCCGTTCAGAATATGATATTTATGAGATGATGCTTCATTGTATGTATGCATTCATGAATGTACATAAATTTGTATTTTTCTGATATTTAATTTCTGCAGAGCTACAGTTACTTACGTTAAAAAAAAATCACTGTTCCTTTTTTCCCTAGAGATGTTAAATATTACTGACACATTCAAGCCATGGTGTAGCAAACGGGGGCTCAATGCATCTCAGTGATACATGATTCAAGTCTAAGTCATCACATAATTATGGATCCATAAGAGCCACTTTTTTAAACAACCGATTTTTTCATGAGTTAAACCGGTTCTTTGACATACATAAAATTGACCAATGGCGAAAGTTTCGGCCCAGGTCAGCCTGCGCGGACTGCACAGGCTGACCTGCGTCGATACTTTTCGCAGATTCATTCAGCCCCCTTTTCACAGAGCACGGCTCATTTATTTAGTTAAGAATCAGATCTCAGTGAACTCTTAGCATACATCTAGAATTACTTTTCATTGTAACAATAAACTTTGTTGTCTGTGATGCAGCTTACAAATCCGGTTCAACATTGCAACAACACAAGTGTAGGTTTTACGAAAAACTACAGTATATGAAAATAGTCTCGACGAGTCATTTACCCTTAAAGACATGTTTTCCTAGTTATTTTTTGTTTCAGGTCGAGCGACTTACACAAGAACAAATAGACGGTAAGTTCTGTCATTCCAAACATTGACTCAGCTCTTGAAATGAGTCTTGTAGCAGGCTACTCCTAAATAATCAAGAAAAATAATAGATGCTTAAACTTTTTCCACACAATCCCAACTCTAACCGACCCCGAGAAAGAATCATTTTGAATAAAATGTTGGGAAAGCTGGTAACCAGCATTTTCTCCTTTTCCCACAATGTTTTCTACCCTTTCATAGACAAATTCCATCACTACCCTTTCATAGACAAGTTCCATCACTTGTGCCATATTTAAATTGTCGTCTGCAAACGCTTTCAGTTTGGACAACTCTAAAAGTGGTAGTATGTTAACTTGAGAAAAGAGTATTTGTATTGGGGTGCAGGCAAAAACAACCTTGGCATATCAGAAAATGCTATAAATAGGCTTCTTCATTTAGAGCAATAAGACAAAGAGGTCGAAAGTTATTTTCTAATGATTTACTAAATACTTACAATTCTTTTTAACCGACGTTTTTAGTCTAAAAGCAGACTAATTAATAAGAAAACTGAACATCAAAACATTGATGCTCATACTGAACAAGTTCTCCTGTTACAGCTGAATTTTTGCATGTATTCATGTAGATCTACTTAACCTGAATTATATCAATGATCCATCTTTTACAAGAATGTATTTAAAGTCGTTTACATCAAATTGTATTCATGGGGAAATGGGTTTAACAACCTGGTTTCGAAATACCGATGTCTATTTCAGGTAATGGTAATGTTTTTCACTTTATAAGAAATACCTATGTTTGTTTGATTCGTAGAACTATTTTGTTGCGCGAGTAATTATGCGGTTTTTCGCATGAACTTTTTTGGTTAACTCTTTACCAAACACTCCAATGTTTTTACGGCCCTGACGAAGACAGCTTTTAAAAACATTGTTGGATAAAGAGGAAATGCTGCTAACCAGCATTTTATTATAATGTTTTTTACGATTCACAGGCAAATTCCATCATTTGCACCACATTGAATTTGTTATCTGCAAATGCTTACAATATGGACCAATCTAGAATTTTGTCATCTTGTAAAAGGTTGAATACGAATGATTACTTATATTTTCTATGGACATGTTTATAATGGAGTAGTATAAAATGAAAACATTTACTGTTTACGGTCGATGTTGACAGATTTATGCAATGATGTAAAACATAAATGAGCTATGCTCCGTGAAGAGGGGTTTTAATGCATTAGCAAAAAAAGTATTGATCCAGATCTGCAAAGTCCACGTAGGTTGAGCTGCGTCGATGCTTTTTGCCTTTTGGTTTTTTTTTTTTAGTTTATCCAAAAACTATTCTACGTCTGGATTTAGCCGGTTATTGGACAAAATGGATTTTATGGATCCATAACTATATATGGCCTGCAACACGCGAAAAGGGGCATTCGGACATTTGCGTAAAGTGTCGTCTCGGATAAGCCTGCGCAGTCCACGCAGGCTAATCCGAAACGACACTTTCCGTTTTTATGTAATTTTCTGTTTTGCGCAAGTCTACTGAAGCACAAAATCTAATGTAGTCGTAAAGTGCTGTTTCGGATTAGCCTGCGCGGACTGCGCAGGCTGTTCCAAGACGACACTTTACGCAAATGTCCGAATACCCCTTTTCGCGTGTTGCAAGCCAATTATGTGACCACTTGCTTGGTATAATGCATCACAAAGATGCATAAAATCCTCTTTTGTTAGTGCATGACTGAAATACATTTTGAGCCGTGCTCTGGCAAAAGGGGGCTTAATGCATCTCCGTGAGGCATGATACCAAGCAAGTCATTACACATTTAGGGACCCATCAAATTCAATTAGTGTAATGAATTACTGAATCTAGAGGAAGAGCGGTCTTTGGACATACAGAAAATTGACCGATAGCGAAAAGTTTCGGCCCAGGACAGCCTGCGCGGACTGCGTAGGCTGACCTGGATCGATGCTTTTCACAGATGCATTAAGCCCCCTTTTCACAGAGCATGTCTCATTTAAATGTCAATGGATGTGACGAAAATTTAACCTTTCCAAATATCATCCTCGACGATTTGTCGCCTACTGAAAACGAATAGAGACCCAAACAGCCATACTTTTTCATCTTTTATTTTTCTGACGATAGGCTGATTGATTTCACGATCGCTCTGTCGTTCGTTCGTTCGTCCCGTCATTCATTCATTCATTCATTCATTCACTCATTGCAGGATATAAAGAAGCCTTCGATCTATTTGACAAAGACCATGATGGTAACATAACTACAGCAGAGCTAGGATCGGTAATGAGATCTCTAGGTCTAGCACCTACAGACCAAGAAGTTAAAGCGATGATACGTAAAGTGGATTCTGATAGTAAATATTTATCCTTTAAAATAAAAAAAGCTTGAATTGTGAAGTTACTGCACTATATCTAGGATAACTTTATAATCCTTTCCCAAATAAGTTTGACAAATTCGAAATCGGTTAAAATGAACCGAACTTCTCTGATGGGTAGAAATCATTGTGAGAAATGGAGAAAAAGCTCTTTCTTCTTTTCCCACCCTGTTTTCAGAAGGCTTCTTCCTTAGGTTCGTTAAAACAAGGGATCGTTTGTTAAAGCCCAAAAAATTAATGGCTTTAGAAACATTTCTTGAGAAGGGGCAATGGCGTGTAGCAAGTAACTGCGTCTTTTTCATTCACTATTTTCCACACTGTTAAGAAAATTTTATATAATGAGCCATGCTCTGGCAAAAGGGGGCTTAATGCATCTCCGTGATGCATCATACCAAGCAAGTCATCACATAAATTGTGGATCCATAAAATTCATCTTGTAGAAAAACGAGCTGAATCATAAGGTACACTGGTCTTTGGACATGCAGAAAATAGACCAATAGCAAAAAGTTTCGACCCATGTCAGCCTGCGCGGACTGCGCAGGCTGACATGGGTCGAAACTTTTTGTAGATGTATTAAGCCCTCTTTTAACAGAGCATGACTCATAAGTGTAATTCAGCCTTAGCCTTGTTTGTTGTTTAAAAGTTCTTGCTAGGTCAAAGAGCACAGTACAGTGAGGGGTTAGTCATAATATTGCCCATAAATGATATCGATACAATAATGAAACGTATATTTTCATTACAACGACAGTTTGGTTTTTATTATGATCAGAAAATCTTACAAAAGATCGGACAATCAAGACCTAGGAACAGACTGCACATAATACATAGTCTGATTTTGATTCTACACTGTCCGAAGAAGAAACCTAAATTGCTAAATTGTTGCCGAAAAGGTTAATGTCACTCTCCCCTCCGTGTCTACTTATTTCTGTATGTAAATGCATGGGCGTAGTTCTCTCTCTCTCTCTCTCTCTCTCTCTCTCTCTCTCTCTCTCTCTCTCTCTGCCTCTGACTCAGTCCTTTCTTTACGCTGACAGGAGTTACATACATATACATCATGGCCACTTACCTCAACGTGCATTTACTTTTCAGAAAATGGTACGGTGGATTTCCAAGAATTTTTGCACATGATGATGAGGAAAAAAGAGGTATCTCGTGAAACAGAAATCCGAGAAGCGTTTAGAGTGTTTGATAAGGTAAATTGATTAGCAAAATCAATCACCAAGATTTCTAAAAAATATATCCATTCTTGAATGACAATATTCTTGAACATTCTTGACATTCAGGCCTACGTTACAACACAGCGTCACTTTGTTCTATTCTCAGGATGGCAACGGTTTTATCAGCGCAGCAGAGTTACGTCACGTGATGTTAAATTTAGGTGAAAAACTCACGGATGAAGAAGTAGACGAGATGATAAAAGAAGCGGACAGTGACGGTGACGGTCAAGTTAATTACGAAGGTAAATTTTGGTTTGAGGTCTTTCACCACCATGATTTATTCTCCTTTTTCTCTGAGGGTCCTCTGTGGTCTGATGGTTAACCCTTCGGCTTTTGAGTGCGGGACAGCGCGCTTTTATGGGTAGTGTAGATCAAGATCAGACTGCACAGAACTGCACGTTTCTATACATTCAGATTTTTCTCGGCAAAAAGAATTTTGGGAATCACAATATTTTTTTTTTCTATTTGCTGCAAATGTATTTTTACTTTGTGACTGAGGAGGGAAAACGAGAAAATAGTGGTAACCAGTATTCTCTCCTTTTCTATATGGCCTGCAACACGCGAAAAGGGGCATTCGGACATTTGCGTAAAGTGTCGTCTCGGATGAGCCTGCGCAGTCCGCGCAGGCTAATCCGAGACGGCACTTTACGACTACACTAGATTTTGTGCTACATTAGACTTGCGCAAAAGAGAAAATTACATAAAAACGTAAAGTGCCGTCTCGGATTAGCCTGCGCGGACTGCGCAGGCTGATCCAGAACGACACTTTACGCAAATGTCCGAATGCCCCTTTCTGCGTGTTCCAGGCCATATGTTTTCTACCCTTTCAGAGACAGATTCCATCACTTAAACCACATTTGATTCGTCCTTTGCAAATGCTTTCGTTTTGGACCAATTTTGTTTGACATCTGACTGAATCATGAGGTATTCTGGTTCTTTAACATGCAGAGACTTTAACAAAAGCAAAATGTTTCGACCCAGGTCAGCCTGCGCGGACTGCGCAGGCTGACCTGGGTTGATATTTTTTGCAGATGCATTAAGCCCTCTCTTCACAGAGCATGGATCAAATTACCGTAGTTAGATAAAGAGCAAAAAGGTTAAATTGTAACTCATACCATGCGTCCTATGCGATGCGATGCGAAGCGTATAGATCAGCATGCGCCTGTTCAGGCTGATCTTTGGTCGTACTCTCCGGTACCAAATAAAATCATTACCAACTGCAGCAGACTACCATTGAAAATATTGTGGCAAGAAGAGGAAATGCTCAAAAAGAGCACACGACCCTCATGGTATTGCAGAGGACGGCTTGTAATACATGTAATTATTGATGATCCCCCCCCCTTCACACTCACACTATTCACACACACACTATTTTAAGGATTACGACCCCTAATTTACGACCCCTAATTCATTGGTAAATATCGTGTAGCATCGACGTTTTCGTAAAGGCTATTCGGCCAATCTCGGCAGCTTCCGTCTTTTAAGGTGAGAGTTAGGGGCCGTAGACCTTAAGTTAGAAGTTTTTGTTTGGAGCAAGCAATTTCTCCTTATACAATGATATTTTCAAGTATTTATTAAGCCAATATTGATAATCCATATTTTACAAAGATGTTTTCATAGTCATCAGCTGCAATTCTTCTCTTGAGGTCTTTCAACAATATATTACTGATTGAATGTTTAGAACTGATTCGTGCGCTGTGAAAAGGGGATTTAATGCATCTGCCAAAAGTGTCGACTCATGTCAATCTGCGCAGTCCGCATAGGCTGACCTGGGACGAAGCTTTTTGCGATCGGTCGATTTTCTGAATGTCAAAGGATCAATCTACTTCAAGCTTCAGTCGGTTGTTAGGCAAAATGAATTTCATGAATCAATAATTATATGATGATTTACTTGATAGAATGCATCACAGTGATGCATTAAATTCCCCTTTTCAAGAGCGCGGCTAAAGTAATAGTTGTGTAGCCTATATATGAGCCATGCTGTGGCAAAAGGGGGCTTAATGCATTTCCGTGATGCTTCCACTAAGGCAAGTCATTGCATAATTATGGATCTATAAAATCCATTTTATCTGACAATCAACATGATCACGAGGTAGACTGATCCTTTGACACGCATAAAATTGATCAGTAGCAAAAGTTTTCGGCCCAGGTCAGACAGCGCGGTCTGCAGATGCATTAAGCCCCTTTTTTACAGAGCATGGCTCATATATTCTGTAAAGTGACGAGGAGATTGTTTTTTCCATTTCAGAGTTCGTGAAAATGATGATGATGGCTACATACCAGCAATAACTTTCACGATCTCGTGTTATACAAGATTAAATACTATTCCACTTTTGTCTTATCATATCATCAGTTCGTTTCGAAAACTTGTGGTTCATATTTTTATGAGCAGAAAAAGAGACAGCTTTTTTTTTTATTCATTTTGTTGTTTTTCTGTTTTTTCACCTGTGTTATATTTGTTGAAACTCTATATTTGTATTCCCTCTTCTTTCTACTTTTCTAACAAGCAGAGCAATCAGCGAATGCATTGAACAGCTCATCTTCGATTTTTTTATATGAAACATTCTTTATTTTCCAGCAAAATTCAGTGGGTCGCTGTTTCAGTGCCTTATTTAGGTAAATTCGCTAATTGTGATCTAAGGGGCGTATTTGCCACCATTTTTAGATTTAGTTCCAGCTGTAAGTTGCTGTAAGCTGCTAAGCGCGACTGAATGACCTATAGCGGACAGTGTAGATCAAGATCAGACTGCACAGAATGTGCAGTCTGATCTTGAATCTACACTGTCCGATAAAGAGATATCCTTCTTCCAATAAATGCCTTTAGATTAGCAATTTTTACTCTCTGTTTGACAGTTTCATTTCACTTATTTAGTGAGATAAGGATTAAAAGGAACGAGCTTACTGATTGGCTCTAGCTGTCTTTAATCTCTGACAGTCTTGGAATTTAGAATCCCTAGGCTCTTTTCGTTGTTCTGTGAAAGATTAAAGGAACGAACTCCTAAATTCAAATATCTACGATTGAAAAATGTAAAGACTAGGACATGACCATTAGGGTGTGTCTGGTGACTCTTGATGACCTTTGAATTGTTGAGATAGCCATCAATTAGCCATCAAAAATATGGTATCCGTGTTTTTATCAGCTTTTTCTCCTCAGTAAACGACAAAATTTTAGACTTGTTCAAATTGAAAGCATTTGCAGACGACAAAATAAAAGTGACTCAAAAATTTAGATGGCTGTGGAAGGGTAGAAAACATTGTGGAAAAAGGAGAAAATGCTGGATATAAGGTAACCAGCATTTTCTCCTTTTTCCACAGTGTTTTCATAAGCCTTATTTCCCAGGATCATTAAAATCGGGACTATGTGGTAAAGAGTTCAAACGGTACCAGTATATTGAAAGGGTTTGGCCAGGTCCATCTTTAGATGGGTCAAAACAGGTCCTGTTTATAGTACATGTACATGTATAAAGACCAGATATGATATAAAGATGATACATATTTTATTTTCTTGTTTCTTTTTCTTACTTCTTGTCCTTTTTTGCTCGAGCAAATCTGAAGTTTAAACTTATAGGGCCAAGCACACCATTTGTTGCTTTTTATAGACAATGATTAAGATCATATGGCATTTTGCGGACAACGTAGATAAACATCAAACTGTACATAAGGCGCAGTCTTATCTATGAATTAAGCTGTCCGGTATTTTGTGTAATATTCTGGCAAAATCACCATTGGAATTGAACTGATTTGGTTTGTTTTCCTAAATGGGAATGTGCCTGTCATATAAAGGTTACTAGCTCTCTGACTTCTGCCTGACTTGGCGCTTATATATACAAACTAGTCTGAAACCATGCATTTTAGAGCATTTCAAACGTAAAATTGACTCGTTCAGTGTCAATTGTATGACTCATGCTGTTTGAAAAGGGGGCTTAATGCATCTGCAAAAAGTATCGACCCATGTCAGCCTGCGCAGTCCGCGCAGGCTGACATGGGCCGAAACCTTTTTGCATTCTTAAATTTTTTCTGCGTCTCAAATGACCAGTCTACCTCATTATTAAGTCTCTTGTTAAACAAATTGGATTTTAGCAGATCCATAATTATGTGATGACAGCTTGGTATATAATGCATCATGGAGATGCATTAAACTCCATTTTTTCCAGAGTTCGGCTCCTATAAACTCGACCCTTGTTGACGGCTGAGAACATATCAACTAAATCTCAGAAAAATGTGTGATAGGCATGAATGAACCACCAAGCGGTATAGAATAAGATCAGATTGCACTTTTTTCAGTCTGTTCTTGATCTATGCTATCCACGATAGCCCGTTTTCACGGTGGCGCTGTAAGGATTAAATGTTTCTCAAATAATAAGATTTTTTTTTGAAAGGGTAGAAAACATTGTGGGAAAAGAAGAAAATGCTGGATATAAGATAAGCTGGCGTCCTCCGGCCTAATATTTCGTTCGATTTAAACGAAAAAAGACAATATTTTATTTTCACTTAGATCTAGATCTACAATTATTTTGCGAAACGCTAAAATGTCATCTTTGCACAAATAGGTGAAAGGTCCCCGTGCTAATACGGGCGGAAGACCGCCAACACGTTACACGTTTAAGTCAAATCTTCAACCCTGAAGGATACTTTTTAGGCCATTTATAATTTACCCAATTGGAGAAAAAGTTGGACTGTATCCGTAATTCAACTTCCTTGACAACCAGAACATTGATTTTACACAAGAAGAATTTAACATAGTCAGACTTAATCCAAAAAAAATAATTTCAATTATTCCGCGCAGCTGAATGCGTAGGCTTTTGACCTACTTCTTGGTATTGTTATATTCAAATGAATAAATAGAAAACTGCAATTTGTAAAAAATACGGACAAGTTTAATTTGCGGGTCCCCGCAGGCCTATTGACGATCACATTCGAGTCGTCTATCTTTTTTTTTATAATTTGTTGTTGTTGCTGCTGCTTAAAATGTAAACAATGTCGCCTTTCTTCGCCTGTCATTACAAGAAAACTTAAGAAGAAATACGGATATTGATAGTTTTAACGACGTATGAACTATGCAATACGATATGCTTGCCTTTCATTATCTTCCGCCAGGTGGCATTTTTCAAATAATAAAACCTATCTGATTTGGGCATTCTGGGTACTTTTAAGAAGGCAATCGATGCCGCGAATTTCAAAATAAAATATACGTTTATTAAAATAACGCGAACTGTTACGGTTCACTGGTTAGCTAGCACATAACCTATGCATCGTTCATTTATAAACACGGTCCCTATATAGGCCTGGGAAATAGACCCGGTAAAAGCCCAGCATGGTGGGGCCATTTTTTCGATGTTAAGTATGCGGAAAACCCTGGTTTTCCCCATCTCTATATTTAGAAACTGTACTCAAAGATTTGGAATACAACGGTATTTTTTCCTAGATTATTTTCTTGTTTACAAGTATTGTATTCTCGTATTACCGAAAAGTATAGAGCAAGATTTAACTGATCTATTTTAGCACCGACAGAGTCAATACATGACTTTTTCAACGTTCTTCTGGGCACTCTCAGTACTTTGATTATTTTCGCCTAGTTTTCGCACTGTTTGTGTTAACGAGAAACTTTTCGAGCTAGGGCTACTTTGCAAAGTTAATCGTGCTTACCACCTATTGGTTTTAAACCTACAAGTGGGGCGAATGAAATGTATTTGTGGTTCTGTAATATTCATATTGTATAGAATGAACGACACGGAAACGAGAAATCGTTCACGTTTGACTTCAAAATTAGAACTGTCAATTTCTGCCACATTCTCTTTTGTTGAGAGTATCACAGTTTCCCGGCCTATGTTTGCGCGGGAATCAAAACTGGGCCCAATTACAGAAAAGGTTCATTCTGCGGGTTTGTAAGAAATATTCTGTATTCGTTTATTCTGTAGCTATGTAAAGCCACATGCGATTATAAAACTTCTATTTAAAGTTTTTCTTATCTGTTCTTGTAATTCAATCCATCCGCTATTTGCCTTTCTGTTCCCGTTCGGTACAGTAATCTAGATGACAGGAAGTGGTAGTCATGAATACAAATATGATTTGTGCCTCTAACGTCGCTCACGCTGGTAGTTTATTTATGTTACTTTAGACGATATAATTGACTATTGTGTCTTTATTTTCGCCAGTACAAGGCTTTGCTCCTATAACGCCTGGTTCAGTTGCAGTCCGAACCGAGCAGCGCTACCAATCCGGATATTTAACATAGAAACATCTGAACGTTAAGTCCAACATCTAAACCCTTTACCAAACGAAACAATTTTAGACAATGTCCGAATCGAAAGCATTTGCAGACGACAATATGAATGTGAGTCAAAAATATGAAAAATGAGGATCTGGATCAGACTAACAAGACGCCAATTGATACAGTGACAGTTTTAACAGCTTTTCAAATTACAGCTATCCGGTGGATAATCCTGATTCACGGTGACTGAAAAAGGACTCTTGTCCAACAATGTTTTAGGTAAGAAAATTTAATACATGTGAGCCATGCTCTGTGAAAAGGGGTTTAATGCATCTTCAAAAAGTATCGACCCTTGTCAGTCTGCACAGTCCGCGCAGGCTAACATGAATCGAAAATTTTTTGCTATTTGTAAATTTTATGCATGTCCAAGGACCATTCTGCATCATGATTTCGTCGGTTGTTATACAAAATAGATTTTATTGATCCATGATGATTATGTGATGACTTGCTAGGTAGTCGTATAATGCATTAGGGAGACCTTTTGCAAGTGCACCACTCTTATTTGTAATCATAGTTAAAGGGAGATAATTCCAACATTATCACAAGGAGTAATGTTTTACGCCGTTTTCACTACTATATTAGTTATGTTCCTGCGACAGCTCACGAATTAAAATGTTTCCTTGGTTTCACCAGTACTTGAAAGTGGCTCTATAGGCTCTTGAATATGAACAGAGCCGCAATCGCCGATCGAACCTAAAACCCCTGACTATAAAATCCATTGCTGTAATTACTGAGCCACGACGAACTCCGTAACTCTTTACTAAACGACAAAATTTTGGACTTTCAAACTGATAGCATTTGCAGACGACAAATTAAGCATTTTCTCCCTTTCCCCAAATTGTTTTCAAAAGCCTTCCCTCCTCAGAGTCGTTAGAACTGAACTATTAACCAATATTCTTCTGACCGCTACCTCTGCGTTATATGTATACCTTCAACAAGATATTGAGTTAAAATGTAGACCGTAAATTTATATGCATAGATCTATGTAGACCTAATCATTTATGACAGTTGGCTACCGGTAGGAGATGAAGTCGGCCTACTTGTATTTTATGTGTAAACGCTACGCGTGTATCTCTACTCGAAATATGATGCATGTAAACATTCTGTGTTATTTACGATGATATTGTTGCAGTGCATAGAAGTTGGATAGAACCTTACTTCCCTTAGGTAGATCTATAGTTTTGGTATTCTTTAATGTTTTATTATCTAAGTAGACCCATTCACCTTTTACATGTTCATTTTTAACTTGACTTCCGATGTAATTCTAATTCCTACTGGAGTCTTTTCTCAACATAAGACATCACTTTCAACTATTTATCTGCTAAATAAGTGGAATAAAACTTTCAAGCCGATAATAAAACCCCAAGTTTTGTAATTTCAAAGATATTTTTTGGGGGAAATATCTTATCTGACAGAGTAGGTCAACGATCAGACTGCACGTTAGATCTATATGCAGTCTGATCTTAATCAGCACTGTCCGCAAAAGTTCCTTGAGTTGCGTTTAACTCTTTACCACACAATCCCAACTTTTAACGACCCTGGGAAAGACGCCGTTTGAAAACATTGTGGGAAAAGGAGAAAATGCTGGTAACCAGCATTTTCTCCTTTTCCCACAATGTTTTCTACCCTCACAGAACAAATTTCAAGTTTTGAGTCATGTTAATTTTGTCGTCTGCAAATGCTTTCAATTTGGACCAGTCTAAAATTTTGTTGTTGGGTAAAGAGTTAACAGCCTAGTGGTTAAAAGAAAAAGACTTTCATCGTTCTATTTTATTGCCTCTTAAAATATAATTTATGACTCAACGGACCTTAGGTAAAAATCGATTGTAGGATGGCCGGCACCTTGGGGCTGTCTGGTCACTAACTACAACCCGCTGATGTTGGGCAATAAAGGTAATGGACAGCGTTATGTTATATCAAATTTTATTTTGTAGAACACAGATCTCTAGAATGAACTTTGCAATAAACACCGGATAAAGTGACGATCGACGGATCTTCGTCCACCATTAATCATGGAAACAGAGCCACTGATTCAACATTCAAGTTTAGATATCAACGCCGATAGACACGGTTACAGAGACGCTCGTGAGTCATATAAATCTGTTGATAGCGGGGATGACCAGCAGAAAATCGAACACAGAACACCAACACACGTGTACAGACTGAGATGGTACATACTGCTAGTGTTCAGCTTATCAACAACGCTACAAAATGCGGCTTGGGGAACATGGGGTCCCATAGCTCAGTCTGCGAAAGTGAGTTGTCTGTTGTTTGGTGCTTTGTAAGTAGGCTTATAAATTATCCTGGCAGTACCAAATAGATAAAATATCCAGAGTAAGTAATATAGTAGTCTGGCCTGCAACACGCGAAAAAGGTTTTTCAGACATTTGCGTAAAGTGTCGTCTCGGATCAGCCTGCGCAGTCCGCGCAGGCTAATCCGAGACGGCACTTTACGCCAACATTCGATTTTGTTCTACAGTAGACTTGAGTAAAATAGAAAATCATACACGATCGGAAAGTGTCGTCTCGGATGAGCCTTCGCGGACTGCGCAGGCTGATCCGGGATGACACTTTGCGCAAATGTCCGAATAACCCTTTTCGCATGTTGCAGGCCAGTTTATGTGAGCCATGCTCTGGCAAAAGGATCTTTAATGCATCCCCGTGATACAATATACCAAGCAAGTCATCTCATAATTATGGATAAAAAAAATCCATATACACTTAAAACTGACTGAATTTGGAGGTAAATTGGTCCTTGGACATGCAGAAAATTTACTGCAAATAGTTAAGACTCATCGCAGTGCGAACTGCGCATGCTGAGATGGGTCGATACTTTTTGCAGATGTATCAAGCCCCATTTTCACAGAGCATTACACATACATAATTGTGATTTCGTGGTTGTTTTAGATTAGAATATCAGAGTATGTGAATCCAGACACGATCTCTGGAATCTGACCATGGTCTGCATTGTGGTAACGATAGCATCTTAAACTGTGGTCACTATAGGAGTAGAAATGGTAAAAGTACTAAGAATATTAGATCCTTCGCACAATGAAGATCGCAGATACGATAGGTAACTATAAGTTTGCCGCCACTATGCAGACAAGAGACACAACCTGGTTTGTAAGAAATGGAAATCTTTTCTCGGTCTCGGGCTTTTTTTTTTTTTTTTGAGAGGTGCTCTGGCAAAAGGGGATTTAATATATCTACGTGACGCATTGTACCAAGCAAGACATCACAGAATTATGAACCCATAAATACATTTTGTTTGACAACCAACTGTAAGGTGTAAAGCGGTCCTTGGACATGCAGAAAATTTACAGCTAGTAGAAATTTTCGATCCAAGTTCGGCCTGCGCGGACTGCGCTGGCTGACATGCGTTTATACTTTTTGCAGATTCATTGAACAAACTTTTAACAGAGCACGACTCGTTTGTCTTGATTGGTCTTTTACTCTGAAGCTGTTGTTTCAAACTTTGTTGCAGCCGGCATATAATTGGTCAACTTCATTACTAACTGTAATCATAAACTGTGGCAATGTAGGTGTTTTTCTGGGTCTCATTCCTGCAGCATGTCTCGTCAATTTCAGAGGTAAGGCAACCAGCTTTGTTAGTTTATTGTTTTGTTTATTTATATGGTCACTTACTGTTTGTCCATTCTATTTTCCCAAACAATCAAATATTACCGTTCCTTTTTAGATACCAAAAAAGTACTACAAACCGCACAACGTAATACAAATTGCACAAAGGACAAAAACCTGAACAGTGTCTTTTTAGATACCAAAAAAGTGATGCAAATCGCGCAAAGGACAAACAGCTGAAGGAAAAGAAAATGCCCGATTTTGATTGTATTGGAAACACTGTCAGAAAAAGATCAATTGTTTGGTACAATCATTTGCCCTTTTTCACAATTTATTCCAGATTTGCCTTCTCAGGGGTCTAAAAACCTACTTTATACAGCACTGAGTTTACTTAGCTGGCATGTTTTGTCAACATTTCAATGCTTCCGCTTTGGTTTGTTACACTGCATAATTTTTTTTCTATCACACTTTTGTCGCCATTGCAACCGTTTATCAATGCTGCGTATGCTTGTTACGTTATTGCTAATGAATATTATGTTGCATAAAAATGTAGTATGGTGGGATATTTGGCTTATGTTGAAAGTTTGATTTCAACATCGACGAGTTTTAAATAGAGTCATCTAGGATAGGAGTTAACTCTTTACCAAACGATAAAGTTTTTGACCTCTTCAAATAGAAAGTAATTACGACAAATTAAATGTTGCTGAAGTAATGGGGTTTTGGCTGTGAAAGGTAGAAAACATTGTGGGAAAAGTTGAAAATGCTGGTTACCAGCGTTTTCTCCCTTTTCCACCACGTCTTCAAAAGCATTCTTAGTTAAAGTCGTTAAAACTTTGGATTGTGTGATAGAGTTAACAAAAGTACAACATACGAAGGAAGTTATTAAAACGATTCGAAACTACTCATCCCTTCAAAGATAAATTAAAAGGTATGCATGGTTGACTTTTCAGGTTTACGACCAACCGTTATTGTATGTACATTCTGTTTAGCTCTTGGGACTGGGCTTCGTGCAATATCAGTGCAACCACATCTGGCGACCGCGTAAGTAACATTTTTCTTTTGAATTGTGGTCAAAATGTCATACAATGTATGAAAATTAAAGGCAGTCGAGATCGGTGTAACTGACTACTCTATCTGTCTAATCTGATCTTAATCCTCAGTGTTCACAAAAGTAAATAATTTAATATCAGTTGTTTTCATGAACATTGGCGAGTTCTGATTGGCTGAAAAAATTTTTTCATAGCTCCATGAAAAAAAATCACGTTGTGCCGGAACTACTTTCGCTGAAGGTTACTTTTGCGGGTCCTACACACTGCTGTGTTCATTTACTTTCATTCTATTGGTTAATTTTCAGTATTGGGGATCTGAAAACTGCTTCCCTATTGTATTCTTGCACCATACAAATATGTGTGGAAGGGTCTTTAAAAACTCCAACGTTAGATTTATAATAAAGAAAATGAATGCAGTTTGAATTATTTCCGTGGGTGTGTGTTGTCTGTAATATTAAATTATAAGGAATGAAGAGAATTTTCTTTTTTTCATGGAGGTATGAAAAAAAAAACCTAATCACACTTATGTATGAAACCGCCGCTTCGCGGTTTCATACAAAAGTGTGATTAGGGTTTTTTTTCATACCTCCATGAAAAAAAGAAAATTCTCTTCATTCCTTAAATAAAGTTGCAAGCTAGGGGCTACCACCTTTGCATGCTTAGGGCTAACGATTTTGAAAGCGAAGGTCTAATGCTTTATCTATTTAAAATACATGCAGTTTGCTTGTATTAAGATGCTCATTTTATTGGTTCTTTTGATGTACACAATTTCTGCATGCTGATATTTCAAAGCAGTTTCTGTATGACGGTTGTGTGACAAGCTCTGTTCGTACTAAATAAATGAATTCTCTTTTACAAATGGAACATGGAACAAAACCAAAATATTTGATAAGTTCTAGCTGGGTTTTGGCCAGAATATCATAATCTATTGCAAAATCGACTGAATGGAACCACCGGAATCTCGCAAAAAATGGCCTTAAAACTAGTAACAAATATGCAAATAATTCAGTCTAATTTAGCTCGTGTTTTTATTTTTGCAACACTGTCTTCATATCCATGAGTAATCTCATTCCACAGCAGCTAGCAATTTAGGAAACAAATTAGTCATTAGGTCATTACTTTCAGTTTGATTGGTGCGGGTCAGTTCTTTATTGGTGTCGCTGGCAGTGTGACAACAATCATCCCGTCTGTGATCTCAGAAACATGGTTCCCGGTCAATGAAAGAACGACGGCTACGGCCATTGGCATCATTTCAAACGCTGTTGGTGGAATTGTGGCTTTTCTGCTAGGTATTTAGATACTTTTATTCCAAGCTACGTGATTAGTTGTTTGTATTACGGGGTGTTGCAACGTTTCAACAGTATTTCTGTTCTTATGAAAATAAAAAAAATCTTATCCGTGTCTCTGGTTTTACAAGTACTAGACTGGGGCTCTGCAGTGCCTTGCCCGTAATCATTCCCACGTGACCAGCACTTCCAACTGGAATGGAACTACGGTTCTCTTTCTGAAATCTAATGCCTTACCATCAGAGCTCAGTAGACTGACACAAAATTTGAACAATAAAAAATTAACACCTAATATTCCTATGTCTACCTGTAACATGCTTAAGATATGAAGACAATGTTAAAGGATGTTGCATTTTGACATTTTAACGTTAATGAACTACGCTCTGGGAAAATGGGGTTCAATTTGTCTCTGTAATGGATTGTACCAAGCAAAACATCAAATCATTATGGATCCATAAAATCCATTTTGTCAAAAAACCGACTGAATTATGAGGTAGACTGGTTTTTGACATGCAGGAAGTTGACAGATAGCAAGTTCCGATTGATGTCAACCTGCGGGGACTTCGCAGGCTGACATGGGTCGATCTTTTTTGCAGATGCATTAAACCCCCACAAAACATGGCCCACTTGCAGATATAAAAACCTTCTTGGTCAAGTCGTAAACCAATCTCCATTCTTTCACATGGCTGTAGTCTTGAATCTGTATTTATAAGGTTAATTTATGTGGGTTATTCATGGTTTTACATGTACATAGATAGTTTTAGGTCATATGATGTAACTTTACTTCGGGAAGTAATACATGAATTATTTGAAAAGAAAGAAATGTGCGAATGTTCTATTTTAAGCTTTGTGCTGTCAGTGCGTGTATTACGAATTCGACAGCCTTGAAAGGAGATTTTGATTACCAATGTTTTTATTTGCATTTTTCAGGTCCAAATATTGTGAAACAACCATCGACGAAGTGAGTTGTCCATGCCTATAATGTCTTTTTCGACTTAAGAAGCATGTTTTGGAAAATGTGCAGTGAAATAATTTATTTATATTAACGAGCTTTTGCTCACAAATGAAAAAAGGCATTGATCTTTTTGTCTAAACTTTGTCCGTGCCTTATTTAGACTAGAAAAATAACTTCTTTTAATAGTCGATTCATTTATTCTTCCTTTTCTTTACTTTCATCATATCGTTTTACTTTCAGTGTACTCTTTCATTTCATATTTTGGGCAACAATTGCAACGCCTTCTCGGTTTATGTTTGATTTCTTTTTTTTTTCCAGCAAAACATCAGAAAGTATCAACGAAACACATTCTAATTCAACAGGTATGAGTTCACCTTTCAACTTGTGAAAAATTTTCTGTCCTTTGTTTCGTAAAGAACTTCATCTTGGAATTTCATCTTGGACTGATCTAAAAAATTTTGCAAGCATAGGATTATTTGAATTGCAGGAAACTGTACTTAGGCTGTTTTAAATGCCATTTCATCAATGTTTCTACCGTTACTATGATGTTGTCGTCTAATTTTCCATAGTTCATAGCTATGGTATTGACGCTCTTAAGATATCCCAAAATGCATTTCAAGATAGCCCTCGTTTACCCAGAGGGAATTGGCTTCACTTAGTGTATTCCGTACATGATCACCAGCCCTCACAGTGCATGGAATACGCGGGAAGACGTGTCATGATATTTATTATTGACATCACATGACATTTATCATAAAGGCATCTTTTTATTTGTTTGAAAAAGTGTCATATGATGTACCGGAACTGTGTTTATTTTCCGCTGAACGCAATTGGTCACGGAAATACTTTCGCCATAAAATTTCTTTCTTTCTCACAAAATTTGACTGGGCGTATTTTGAAAATACTTCCAAAAATATCAAATAAATCTAGTCTGCAATCATAGAGATGTAATGTATTTTTTATAGCTTTCATTGGTAGATGAATGCAATTCTTTTATCTCCAAGTTTAAATAATACCCCCACGTATTTCTTGCTGTGAGATCAACGAACTATGTTCACTGCCCGATGAACAAAACACATAAGTAACTAGATAGAATATTCTCACAGGCTAATGACAAAAGTTAGTCGGATTTTTTTTCTATATAATTATACACCAATTTCCTAGAAAAAAATCTAGACATTTCCGATTCCATTATTCTTCATTATAGTGAAAAAAGTTGGTACTGCTTTTGATTTTATAAATTCAAGGATCTAAGATCGGTATCAAGTATCTCCCATGGCCAGCATTTAACATTCTATCATCATCTATTATCATCTATCACAATCATTATTATTATTATTATTTATCATTATTATTATCATTGTTATTGTTATCATTAATTTCAGATACGGATACCATGAAAGAAGAAATTCGTTTACTTTTATTGATTGGTAGGTTACTTCTGCATCTTCATAATATTTGGTATGGATGAGTACCTAACAAATCAACCAGAAGACTGCGTTCGATTTCTGCTCGCACTGACCACTTAATTCTCTATTTTGATTCTGATTTTGAAGTCCGTGTAGTCCGATTGGTCAACACTATTCGATACCCATTAATTGTTTCAGCTTTACTTTATTTAAATCGATGGGTTCCTCCTGAACAAAGCGGTTGACTTATATTATATAATTCAGAGAGATAAAACTTAAGAATAATTGGTAAAAGTTTAAAACTATTATGTCAAAATGATAGTGCGAAACAGAATAAAGGACGGACAACTACGACACACATGAAAATAGAATGAATTTATATATTTTCTATAGTCCAATAGTCACAATGGTTTCAATAATCCTCTTTCTCAGGGTCTTCAAAGTTATGAACCGTTTGGGAAAGGGTTGATAAAAATAACTCATGGCAAAATATGATATGTGGTAAGAAGCCATCCGAGGGTAGGCGAGGTACTCCGCATACCACTTTCTGCATTCATTGCTAGAATTTCTTGCTTATGTTTTCCTTGTAGTAATAAATGTAGATATAAACTGATGGGTGATCTCAATATTTCCATGAGAAATTGTTTTATCACATAACCTCCCTTGTTTTCAGTGTAATATAACCATTACAAATTTTCTTATCTCATACACGTTTAATATCACTATTGTGTGACGTCATTTTTGACGTCAACTTATACGTATTTCGAAGAAGTGAATGGGTTTTATGGATATTACCGCGTGTGCATCTATAGATGGTTTTGCATCTTCTTATCTTTGATTTTTGAAATATCGTTATGTGATAAAAAGAATCTGACATTCGTTGGCGTATGAGATAAAAATTTTATTAAACTCGTCAAGAAAAAATGTTATTAAGCTCGCCAAAGGCTCGCTTAATAACATTTTCCCTAGACTCGTTTAATAAAATGTTATCTCAACGCCAGCTCATGTCAGATCCTATATATCACACATTAAAAATTACCAACAACGTTATAATTCTATATCTACTTTGCCGATGACGTATTGTATCGCTCGTTGTAATTCAGCAGGCTTCCTTTCGTATTTTTAGTTACGAAAATAATTGATCTTCAGCACTCGAGAAGATGACAAATGACCGGTTTTTTCCTTTTTTGAAAATGTTTTCTTATGTACCTAGGTGTTTAAAATTTAATCTTTGTAGATTATCTGTATTTTCCAAGAAAATATTGTTAGTTTCTTTCTGCAAAATCAATTTAAGAGAGGAGGATGCCAACGAATTATAAAAAAATCGACAGAAACATGCTGACGTCTACGAAGTAGACGGTAATTTTGAGATTATTTTTAACATTTTGTAGAGTTTGTATGGGGAGCGACACTGTTGGTTGTCTCAGTTATATATTTTCCAACCAAGCCGAGACTCCCTCCTAGTCAGTCAGCCAGTGTGAAAAGGTTGGCGTTTGGTGATGCTTTCCGCGGAATGATACGGTAAAAAACAGCTTGTGTTTATTTTTGCTCACGCCATTAGCATTGTTTTCCCAAGATCGAGACCTTTAAGGCTAATCAGTAATGTACAAGGCCAAAAAAACAGAGTTTTGGAGATTGAGTCCCTGCTCGGCCATTATTCTTTCCGATTGCATGAAGAACAAAAAACAACCCAAATCTTAGCCTTCTCTTTCAAACTGTGGACAGCTCTATACATCAAGGTGTACCTTATCGTCCACTTCCTGCGTAGAAATGAGTATTTTCTTCTTTTTTTTTCACATTTTTCACCTACAGGCTAACTACGTGTCAAACTTTATTTTATGTCGATAATATCCCAGTTTTTTACGGTTGTTCTTATAGACATTAGCTGCAAGCTCATCCAAGGAATAATCAGTGCTTTTGCACAATGACTTCGACAAGCATGCTGTATGAGTGTTCTTTTTGACATAAAAGTCAAATATTATAAATGAGCAGAGCCATGCTCTGGCAAAAGGGGTTTTATGTATCTCTGTTATGCATCTTACAAAGTAACTCGTCATAAAATCCATTTTGTCTACCAACCAGCGAAATCCTGAGGTAGGATTGTCCTTTTACATGCAGAAAAGTGGCCAATACAAAAGGTTTCGACCCAGGTAAGCCTGCGCAGTCCACGCAAGCTGACATGGGTCGAAACTTTTTGCAGATGCGTAACCCCCCCCCCCTTTTGACAGAGCATGGCTCAAAACCTATGCCCTTACTGTCAGGGGAGTACCAAAGTATGCGCCTCTACGTCCGTCCTTACCCTGTAAATAGCTATTATATTTTCACAAAGATAGACAGAGTTGGAGAATATGGAAAGCAAGACTTTTTTTCAAAAAAGTGCTTTCCTAGATGCCGAACAAAACACTCGATATTGCGGGGGACTGGACGCCCCCATACCACATTCATAAAGAATTATGCCAATGTTTACCGCCAGGGTAATAACTCCAGACACACACTCCCTTCTTCTATGGTGTATCATAATTTTACCCTCAGGACGTCCCTGGCGGTGACCAGCTAATTCTTTTCCCCCGTTGTGTATAACGTAAGTCGAATGTCCTGTGCTCCTTCGTCATAATATATCGAAATTATTTTCTTTGGACCTTTTATTTGTTACTCTAACCATTCTATTTTCATTTTTTAGAAAACCAGGTGTTGTACAGATATCCCTTGTTTGTGCCATTCCATGGGCGTGTTTCGGCAACTGGCTTGGTCTTATCAATCTAATATTTCACAATGTCGGAGTATCACAGGTGAGCAGTCAACTCTTTTCGCTTGTTTAAGCCCGTTTGTTGTATACCAACAAATTTTCCAGTTCAAATACATGCATCTAGCGGATAAATTCAAACACGACAGGAAAAAGTCGCATCTACGCAATGACAATCTAAATTTCAGGAAATGAAAGAAACACTTTGTCATTTTCATGCATATAAAATCAATTTTCACTTGTATACACTTAACAGGTCGATGCCGGATGGTATGGGTTTTATGCTTGTGCTAGTGGAACGGTAGCAGGGATGGTTATTAGCAGGTACATTTTTTTATGTCATTTTTAAATGGCATTATCCAAGATATAACTTTCATCATTACATCTTCCATTATTTATATTCAGAAAGCCTTTGTTCTTTATCTAGTATATATAATGGATTGTCTATAGTCATTCTACTTCAGTTTTTTTCATTGCATTTATATAAGGCTACTTGATTAGAACGAATCAAATTGATTATAACATTTAACTCATTACACCTATTTTAATGTTCTTTTAAAATTGCTGTAAAATGTTTTAGGGGGTGATAAATAAAGAAGGCTATATTTATGGAAAGTGTAAGGTTTATCCTGATGAAAATCGAGGGAATATACCGGACTTCTAGATCCTAGATATGCAAAGTGCTTTATCTAGATACTCTGAGATAATGTTTACTCTCAAACTTACAATATGACGGTCTATCTTGTTCACTGGGAAAAGGTTAAAATCAAATATTTCAGGATAATTGACGTGTTCCGAAGAAATCACAAAATGGTTCTATTAATACTCTACACATCAGCACTTCTGTTTATAGTATGGATTACTGTAATCTCAAACAAGTATATTCCGGCATCACACGGTAAGTTCTTGTCAAAATACCTATCATCCCTTTACCACACAATCCCGAGTTTTAAAAGCCCAATGGCGGCCGAAAGTAAAAAATGCATTTCAGTTTAAGTCATACCATGTAAAAGTATGGTAATTTATGTGACGATGACAATCTGTTATTGTACGGTCGGTCGAAGTGTTAGAAAAATGATTTTAAAACTAGGTCAAAAGCTGCCAAGTCGCGCTATCGTTTGTTTTTGATTTTAAAATATACTATTCTTCGAGAAACTTATTCTTGGACTGACCGAACGCATTGTCGTCTTCACTATAATTTCCATACTTTCAAATGGTATGATGTAAACAGGTTTAAATGCACGTAACATCAGCATTGTTTACTTTTGGCCGCGATTGGACCTTTTAGCCCCCCCCCCCTAAGAAGGCGTTTGAAAACATTGTTGGAAAAGGAGCAAATGTTGGATACCAGCATTTTATGCCTTTCCCACAGTGTTTTCTACTCGTTTACAGAAGAATCCCGCTATTTGAACCGCATTTTATTTGTCGTCTGAAAATACTTTGGATATGGACAAGTCCTAAATTTTGTAGTGTTGTAAGGAATATCGCAAATTTTCCGGTTTTCTCTCGGGTTTTATTTGCATCTTGCTCTCATTATTGACGCAACCTGTAAGTGGACTGGTGTTCTACAGGATTTAGATCATTCTTCGTGTTCTAACACATAGAAATACTGTTTTATTGGCGTCGTCGTCATCATCATCATCATCCTCTTCTTCTTCTTCTTCTTCTCCTCCTTTTTCTTCTTCTTCAACATCAAAATCTTAGGCTACACTTCCGATGTTGTATTTTGTGACAGAAAACGCCATGAATATTATCCTTGCATTTTTAATTGTTCAAAATCAGATTATTCTTTCCTCGAGGCCAAGATCACCAAATCACCTTCATGTATAATCTTTCGTATGTCATAAAACATAGTCAACTAAGTTTAAGTTTGTGAAAAGGCAAATTATTTTGCTTGCATCCACTAATTCATTCTTCGGATGATATAATTTCAAAGTTTCTTTATCCCCAGTATAGATTGCTGTCCTTAATATGAAATATGTAATACAGTATATTAATTTGAATATAGCGCCTCTATGAATTTTAAACCCCGGTTTGGTACTTCATTCTAAACACTTTATTTCAGCCGTTCCTGCAGTCGCTATTTCTCTATTAAGTGTATCTCTGAATAGCGCGATGCCAGTGTTATACGAAGTTGCCTGTGAGATTGCATATCCAGCAGGGGAAGAGATGATTGGTCTGTTTATTGGTATGGTCAAAAACGCAACAGCTGTGATCTTTTTGCTCGCAGGAATCATTCAAAATACTGGTAACATTAATGCTTTCAACTGTCTTAGAATTCATTTCAGTGGTAGTAAAGAAGCTGGTGATAGTGAGACTCGATCCACACTTATGTATCAGTACAATTCCTGGAGACGTATTCACTAAATTTGATATTTTTAAATTCGGTGGCTAGCCGTCTGATTGGCTGAAACAAAACTTCTGAACCAATCCGATGGCTAGTCTTCAGGGTTAGAATGAGAATTAAGTTTTATACAACTGATGAATAAGGCCCATGAACTCAGTTTTAAGGCGTCTGATAGGTTGAGATGTATAGTCTCAGCTGAAACAAAGAAAGGACCTAAAACATCCAGGAACACGTACTTGTACGTTAACGGGCAACTTTTTTTTAATCCACCATTTTTTAGCAAAAGTAATCAATGCCTTTTTATGAATCTTTTGACAATGATTAAATAAAAGTGCATGCGTATGCAGGGAAATTTTTATGTATCATATACAACAGTTATTCTGAGCACATGCCTCCAAGCTCTTTCAGACGAAAACATAACTGTGACAATGTGGATTAATTTAGTTTTGCTAACAGTCTTTCTAGAAACCGATTGGGTTTAAAACGTGTCCGTATGGCCTTTACTTCCCTGTAGTATGGATCTTTTATAAAGCAGCTGGGGAAAATGAGCAATGGTTTGTAACCAGACCTTGATCATTTTTCCTTTAAGTTTTCAACTTGATAAAATTCCTTTCCTACAAATGTTTCTCCTTTGTATCAAATGTTGTGATTAGACTAAAGTTAGCCTGTACCGATTTTATTTTTTTCCAACCCTGTCTTCAGTCTAACTTTGCTAAAAAACTGAGAGGAGCATATTTAAATTATTTAAATACTGAAAAAAAATGTATTTCTATTTCAGGGACTCAGTGGATGAATTGGACAGTTCTTTGTGTTATTGCTATCAGCATTCCTGTTTTAGTTTCTGTTCGGATCCAGTATAACCGGATCAATTTGGACTCTGTTTCCAGTCATTGATATCACATTCGCATTATACAGTACACCAATCTCGTGATGCTACAAACACTGTGCTTTCTATTCTTCTTGTCTACAAACAGCTTTACTCAAGCAATCAGCGCAAAATTTTAGATTATTTGCATTATCACTTAGGTTATATTCATCAGATATTAGCCATGCTCTGTGAAAAGGGGGTTTAATGCATCTGCAAAAGTATCGATTCAGGTCAGCCTGCGGAATCCGCGCAGGCTGACCTAGGTCGAAACTTTTTACTATTGGTCTATATTTAGCATGTCAAAGGACAGTATACCTCATGATTCAGTCGGTTGTCAAGTAAAATAAATTTTATGGATTCTTAGTTATATGATGACGTGCTTGATATGATGCAGTACTTAGATGCAATAAATCCCCTTTTTGTAAGTGTGCCGCTCATTTATGTAAATGTTGTGCAAGAAAATGCTTATTTCCAAAATTCAAGGCATTGTGTAAGTTCTATAAGTGCAAGCTTTAACTTTTTAAATATTTGCTACCTTTGTAAAATGAAAGAAACACTTTTGCGGTACAGTCTATCAATAACATACTATGCATATGTGTACAACCACTCACCGCAAGAGACGCAGAGGAAACCTTTTAAAGGAAAAAAAAATGTTTTGAATTATGTCGAAAACATTTTAGACAAAAAAGCAACAGCTAGATCTACGTACAGTTTTTTCATTTCCAGATATATTTTCAATTGGTGTCACCTGCAATGACTTATTAAGCCGTATTTGTATGGTAACACGTAATTTAAAATGTCTTTGTTCTAAATTGTTTAAAAATATGGCATGTGCTAATTAAGTATTTTGTAATCATGTGGAACTGCTACATATTTATTTTTGCAAATAAAGTCTTTTTACCAACGTAACCCGTTGTCTTTCTTCTGTATTTATATTTCATCATTTTCAACAGCGGCACAGGTTAAAACATGTGGGTTTGTGGACAGCATAAATTAAGATCAGACCACACAGAACTTGCAGTCTGATGTTGGATCTATACTGTCGGCTTGTTTAGTCAATCCTATTAGATAAAGACCTTTTTCCTTTTCATTGGAATGTACATTTATTTTCAACCGTCGAAAAAGAATGAGTAAGCAATATTACATTTTGCGCTATTCAGCTTTAAGATTTTTTCCTTCCTATAGTGTTTTTCTTTGAATGAGTGTTTTTATGGCTTTGTGACGTATAACTACTATAGCCAAACCCACCTAAGCTTTTAACACATAAAGCACGTTGATTAATTTGCCCTGAGAGACAAAGCATCCAGTCTTATTGTCGGAAAAATTAAGATCTCTATCAGACTAGATTTAGCATATTAGACCAAACTTTTGTCTGTGACATTACTTTCTCCTTCGGTAAGTCTTGATTCAGAGCGAAACGTAATCTGAATAAATGCGGAAAAGCACAGAAGAGTATGCCACCTCTGTCACCAGCTGCAGGTACTATCTATCCAAGCCTTTAGTACATAGCACGTCGATTAAATCCCATGGAAAGATGAAATATGAGACCACATCAATGGAAGCACGTCGATTAAATTCCGTAGAAAGACCACACCACTGGAAACAAGAAATACCTTCTAAAAGGGATAAACGGCGTAACGGGTACTGGAATATTAATACTGACATTCTTTTGTGGTTTAATGTCAATCAAAAAAAATGAAGGATAACCTCGCCAGCAATTGTCTCTTTTTCTTCATTATTGGATTGTTGAAAAGTGAAATTTTCATTTAGATACATTTTCAAGATTAGATATTAATCCAAATCATCATTGAAAAAGGAGTAGTTGCCTCTGAAAATTATGTCTGACAATACAAGTGTAGTGTGCAACGGCTAGGTCATCATAGTTTAAACCATACTGCACGCCGCTTGACTATCATGAAGACACATGTATGGATCAAACCGTAGATCGCTAAGCAAAGCTTGTTTAAGTGTCTATATATAACCCATCGTGACATATGTCGACATACAGCAATGGATAATACCTAGGGTAATGCTAAAAATATTAAATTATCAGTTAGTACAAGAAATGGATTATCAGCCATCATATTCATTGCCTATAGTGTAAATAAGCGCCCGGGCTATCTATTAGCGGTAGCAACGCTTTTACATTGGTGCCATTAATGTGCCGGCAAATAGGCTAGCAGGGACCCGCCAAATAAACATGTCCACATTGTTTGACATTCACAACTTACTATTTGGGCATATTTATTCGGGTATATTAAAACCAAGACACGGGTCAAAAGCCGACTTAGATACGCCGAAAAAGTGCTCGCCGATGAAGCTGTGTTAAACCTTGCACTAGTACATAGTCAAGCGTCGTCCAGTGACAGTCAGACAGTCACATTCTGCCTCACACTAAGTTGGAACAGTCAGACAGTCACATTCTGCTTCACACTAAGTTGGAACTCAAATTCAATTGCCAAAACCTTTCAGGTAAATACTTTTCACATTAAGAAGACTCTCAGTCAACAATAACGAAAAAAAACTTTCTATTTCAATTGAAAACACTGAAAAGGGTATGACACTCTAAATAACTCTTTACCACATGACAAAATTTCAGACTTGTCCACATCAATTTTCAGACAACAATCTAAATGCAGCTCAATCTTTTAAATGTTATCTGATTGGCGCATATACTACGGTTAGCTGAGTCAAGTGTAATCTTTTATTTGTGCAGAGTTGACAGTTTACTTAGTCCTTTCATGAGAAAGTTTTCGTTGGTGTCCTTGCTCCATTTTGATTTGATTCAATGAATATAGATCTATACTCTTCATTTATGTATGGTGATTATCCTTTTTTGGGTAAAAATATATACAAAGACCATTAGAATGTACAGTGTGGGATTAAATATTTCGCTAAACACTTCCAAGAAACAAGCATTAAATCAAGAATGAATATATATCATACAGGCTTTGTATAGCAGCCACTGGGCAGAAAACATGAAATTATTCCATGATCTCCGGCAGTTTATCGAGAAATAACGGTGAAATATTTCTCGATATTTCATGGTTACGACCAATGAAAAATACCGATTTTATTATCTAACTCCTCAAATGAAGGCGGAAACAGTAGTTCCCGCGCACTAGTTACCTAGGTAAAATGCGCGTGCACTCAACCAGATGGAAATATGACATAATTTACCCTACATTTCTCGCGCTTTACGTCATATTGTAATGCGTTGTTATGCAGAGGGGGTACGCCACGGGGAATTACCGTAAGAACTGTATTGGATTCATAGGGGTCCATAGTTTGATTCCTGGCACCCATAGACCATATATTATAAACAAGGGATTTAACTGTATGCAGTCCGTTACTCGCCCACGGTTACAAAAAACAACGTATCTTTTCTACCCCATCAATTATTCTCCTATTTTTTTTTCTACAGCTGAGAGCCAAAACATTTTTCTACCAGAAAAACACAACTGTTTGTCAGTGGCTAATGCAGTCTGGCTGATACATTCGCTCGAACTTGTAAACTCGCTCAAAAATCTTCGCCATTGACAAACAGTTGTGTTTTTCTGGTAGAAAAAATGTTTTAGCTCTCAGCTGTAGAAAAAATTAGGAGAATAACTGACGGGGTAGAAAAGATACGTTGTTTTTTTGTAACCGGGGGCGAGTAACGGGCTGCATACAGTTAAATCCCTTGTTTTAGTCTATGGGTGACAGGAGTCAAACTACGGACCCCTATGATTGGATTTTGATGTAAGTCCCCCAAAATAAGGGTTAGAAGCATGAAATAAAAATAGATTTTTTTTTTTTAATGAAAGATCGAAATTTATTTAATCTCGTGAACATCCTCTATTTATCTGCTGCACATAGTTTGGCTATGATTAAAACCAACAAGTACGTTGATGAAGAAGGAACGAAAGCTAAAAATTTAGCGAAACTAAATATCAGGTAGTACACCCTTATCAGGGTGGTACCGGATGAGACCGGGTTTCTGATACTGGGATATACAGTTTTGACTGGTTTTCCTACTACTGCGAAATACTGATCGAAGCAGGGAATCAGCTACCGGAATGAGCATGGAGGATAGTGGTGATGATTCGTAAGCTACCAGGGAGAGAATGTCTATTTAAATGATGTTAACACGGAATCGATACGAAATGGCTGTTACATCTTACAAAGAGCATGGTAGTGAAGTTATCTTTAGACGGACTGTAGGCGCTGGTCACTTGACAACCTTCATTGTGATGATAATGTTTAGCATTTCTCTTTTTCCATATTCATTTTGGAAACAATCGTCTTTGCAGGTTAGTCAGTCCCTCCTTTACCGATGTTAGATCTGCAGTTATTTCGGCCATAAAATAATGATTCGTTGGATATTGTTTTATTACGTCTTACAGAGTTGGAACATTTTGGCTTTGGTGTAATGCGGTAATTTCGTGGGTAAAAAATGTGGTTAGGACTGAGGGATTGGGGTCAAAACGGCCCGGTACCAAAACGGCCCATGTGCTGAAACGGCCTGGTACCAAAACGGCCCACTTTTTTTGTCAACAATTAAAACCCATTGCAGAACCATCATTTGGATCACACAGTTACTTTTATAAAATTCACTTATTTAGTTTTATAAAATTTACTTATAACCTGAATTTTGATCATGTGAATCGAGCAAGATGGTCTCCTGCTACGAATTTATTGAAACATGTACAGAGATGTATCGTTTCTAGAAAGTTTGGAGCTGTCGTTTCAACATAAGTAATTGTGCATAACTGAGATAAAAAGAGTGTAGGAAAGCAAACCATTACGTATACATTTCTTAGAAGAATTCCAGTTGATCATTAGAAAAGAACGGGGGGGAAGAGACAAATGAACTCACATTATAACATCGGATAGGAATGCAGAGTACAACCGACACAAGTATGGAGAATCGAGGCCCAAGCTCCATAAATAAAATTCATTATTTGAAAATAGATAAGAGTAAAGAACGTTATAAAATCCACTCTGTCAAAATTGGTGGAAATAAAACAGTAATTCGTAGTTCAAAAGTGGGCCGTTTTGGTACCCATAACATTGGACCGTTTCGGTAAAGTGGGCCGTTTTGGACCGGGCCGTTTTGGAAGTGGGCCATTTTGACCCTATCCCAGGACTGAGCCCTAGCCCGGGAACCATCACGTGCAGAGCGAGTGCTCTAACCACTTAGCTACCAGTTCCAATGGAAATCACTACTAGCACTGTTTATCATTGTACCCATTTTCCTTGTATTATTTGTGAGCAACCCAACTTGCAGTTGTCCGTCATCTGACTGTGTTGTTTGTTCACCATTGGCATGTCCGTTTAGAGCAGTTGGAACCCTTTTCCATATATACATAGTGTTTCAGAAAGTCTGTGTTTTCTTAATCTTTTTACACTGAAAATGAAAGGCTGAAAGTCCAACGCAACA
The DNA here is from genome assembly GCA_946811185.2 of Hippopus hippopus. Lineage (NCBI taxonomy): Eukaryota > Metazoa > Mollusca > Bivalvia > Cardiida > Cardiidae > Hippopus > Hippopus hippopus. The sequence continues at coordinate 37,547,526 of OX328097.1, forward strand.
AAATGAATACATTGCCTCTTCCTTGACGCAACATAAAACAACCTGAAAAGTAACATAAAAGGTTGATTCAATAAGGATATCTTCAAAATCATCAAGTTTATAACTGCAGAATCATATTGAATCCACTTTCTACCACTGAGTTATTTTTTTCTGGTTAACATTGTATCAGTCTAAAACGCGACATTATTCTGTCTTAAATCGTTATCATCTCGCTTATATTACTGTATGGAATTTACACTTCAAAATGTTAAATAAGAACAACGAACACTGATTGGTGATTGTTTTTAACTTCTACCTTTTAAACCACTCTGTCATGTAAAACTCTTAGCATTATGCAACATAAACATACAAAGTTTTACAATCTTTAAAAAAAATTTAAAGGTTAAAGACCATGACCCTAAAATTTCTGAATGACCCTCCCAAAATTCCAAACAGAGAGTCACAGATAACCCCCAAAGTTCATGAGCTAGCAGAAACATTCTGTATGAACCATCCATGCTATCTGTCTTTCGAAACTGGATCCTGAACAGCAAACAGGTCAGATTGAACAGAACATAGTTTGTAGTTAATGGTTGGTGCCATATATTTTAGATATAGACAGTAAAAATGAAAATACAGACTGTGGGTTAGAGGTATCATAAGGAATAGAAACAACCATAGCACAAACTGACTGATCTGGATTTTTGAGATTAGAAATTACGTTCTTCTAGATGTTTGCAAAAAAGTCCATATCTTTATAATCTTTCATGGATGTATCATAAAGGATGGAGTTGCTTCTTACTAGTTTTATTGATTTCTCACAATTATATATAATTTCTTTCCATTAATTTTGTTTCATTTTTCTTGAAATGTCATCCAATGGTCCATTGCAATGAAAAAGAACGCTGCAAGTAGTGAACTTTTTAGTCACGATTGGACCGTCACACCGGAAGACGCTGCTGGATACATGTAAAAATCACATTGAAAATAATGTGATCGCACTGTCATAATTCGATTATGCAGTCGCATGACAGACACGTGGAAAACCAGCCTAACTCCCTTCAAATTGTACAAGCACTTGTGACAGCCATGTGATAACTTCAAAGGGGGTAAGGTGCAGGTACCCTCACCACTGAGTTACTGGTCAATTCAACATCACTGCTACTGATTACCATTATGTTATTCAACCTTACTCAAACTTTATTTCTTTTCAGCTGAATGTGTTCTCAGTTAGTTTAGTTCTGACTGTTGTGTTCATTACTCATGCTGTTAACAGAATTCATACAGGTAAGAGCTTTTATATTCCTGTCTTAAGAAATGAATGGTATCATGGTAAAGTATTAAATTAGATCCTATTTTGCTGGTATCTATTGTGCTGATCGGATAATATTTTGCATACCTTATCATGCTTGCACAAAATCAGTATGTAAAATAATACACAGAAAATGTACCTAGCAACCATTGTTTGAAAATTATTATTCTAATAGTTCTCTCAGTATTTCCAAAAAAAATGTCAGGTTCTTATGTCTAGATTTTCAGTTTGTTTCCAGTTCTTTTTCATGGGCTTACATGATTTTATTTCAAGTGCATACCCTGGCTTTCTATGACTGAATTTTCTGGAAAATGCATGACAAAGTTGACTAAAAGCTTTTATGCACTGAATTAATGTTTCTCTGAAGTACATGCATTTTAGAGAAAAACATGTCAGAGAAGTGAAAGTTTGTTAAATGTAAATGATACCCGTTTGATGGGACTAAACAGATGATTCTCTCCAAAACAGCATAGATATGATTTTGAAATATCCAAGTCAATACCAGTTATGTCTGGGTCTTTCTTAGTTAACCGTTTACCGCGCATTGCCGACTTTGAAAGAAACTTTTTGAAAACATTGTGGGAAAAGAAGAAAATGCTGGTAACCAGCATTTTCTCCTTTTCTCACAATGTTTTCTACCCTATCAAAGAAAAATTGCACCATTTAAGCCACACTGAAATTGTCGTCTGCAAATGCTTTAAATTTAGACATGGCTAAAAGTTAAAGCTTTGTCGTCTGGCAAAGGGTTATTACATATCCATTTTACCTTTCTCCGTATTCTAGAACTTAACAGATTTTGGTATAAGCATATTTCACCCCCTGGATATTTACTTTGTTTTTTAGAATCACTACTTATCTTGTCATCAGTTGGAGTCATGTTCAAACAGATCAGTATGATGTCTACCAAATCCATCTTTTATGATATATCTTCCATCAGGGACATTGTTATTTTAGAAGCCATTTCAAAGGTGTGTATTGACATCAGCTTTTGTTGCACTTGCAAAACCATACAGGTGACATAGGTATGAGCCACACCCTGGCAAAAAGAAATTTAATGCATCTCTGTGATGCATTATACTAGGCAAGTCATCACTTAATGATGGATCCATAAAATCCATTTTGCCAAACAACCCCAACTGAACTATGAGGTAGAAAGGCCCTTGAACATGCAGAAAATTTATCTAAAGCAAAAGGGTCGATACTTTTGCAGTTGCATTAAGCCCCCTTTTCACAGTGCATGGCTCATACCTGGTTTTTTGTCCATAGGTATATCATGATTTTTGCAACTGAGAGGGTCAATATTTCCTTGTAACTGCTTTTGTTCCCATACAGGTGTAATGATCCTTATCCATGTATGTCTTGTCTACATGTTCCACAAGGTTTTCAAACATGCAACAAAGTTGTCTGCAAGTGGCAATGAATTAAAGTGATAATTGAAATGCATATTATACTTTCTAACAGCACACAGTAATCCTGTTCTGTGGCAGTATTTTCTAAACTTGCTGGCTTCAAATTCTTTGTCTAGTGAATCCATATTGCAGTTGTTTTCGTGGAGTCTGCATGCCACATTTTGCTGTCAAGAAAATTTTAAATTGAAGGAACAAGATTAAAAACATAGATAGAACAGAGTTGTTTCTGCTAAAAACTACCACAATGATTGTATTTGCTAGATAAATTTTTGTCATGGGAGTTAAAGAAAGGGAAAATGAGATGATTCTACTTAAACTTAAGTTACATTAACACTAAGTCTGCAAATTTAGATTGTAAATATAGATACCTTCAAACTTTTTTTTTTTTTTTTTTTTTTTTTTACTTTATTAGCCACATATATTGGATAGGGGAGGTCGTGGCCATCCTCCCTCTATCCTTACAATTTTCATCAATCATTTTGTTTCATCTTATCTTGCTAACTAAAAGTCTAAAACAGTCTATTTTCTCTATTTGAAGTTTTGTTTTTTTTTCTAATGCGAATAAAAGTGTACTATATCGAAATTTGTGACTTTGCGAACAGTGCAGATCAAGATTTGAGTGTACTGATGTGTAGACTAATTTTGGATTTCACTGTTCGCTATGATGACAATTTGCAGGATAAAAGTTAATCAAATACATGAACTATTCAGAGATCCAGATAAGGTTATGTGGTTCAATCTTATGTGCAGCCCTAGGTTGTGAGTGATTTGACAATTGTCTTTGACATACTATTTTGAGACAGTCTGAAACTGAAGGAACCTGCAGACGACAATTCCGAGCTAGCTGAAATATGATTGTAAATTGTTGATTTTATGGAAAAAAAATAAAAAAACAGTGCGGAAAAGTGTGAAATTAATCTTTATGAGCAATTTCTCCCCTTTCCACAATGTTTTTCCTTTTTTCCTATTATTATTATACTCTTTTTTTTTTTCCATTGGGTTAAATAGAGTAGAAGGGGAGAGTGTCAAACAACGGCCTGTTTAGTTCACCGAATCTGGATCAATGAATAATTAGCAGAGACTAATAAAGTTTTACAAAGCTATGGAGGAAAAAAAGGTGAAAAAATAAAAGAAGGAGGAAAACAGGAATGACTTATTAAATAATAGCAAAAATGGAATATGCATCAATGCATTTTATATCAAGAGTGGTTTTGAATAATATGTCTTATAATTGACCATCTTTCTAAATCAGACTCAGAGGATTTTGTTTCTTTGCAAATGGTCCAAGCCAAATATAAACTATTTTGAAGGCCATAAACTGTCGGGATTTTAGATTTAGATTTACAAGAAGCGACATATCTTTTGACATACAGAAAGAGTGTGTATAAATTATCATCATTATTGAATGTACCAATTAGAACGTTGACACTATTTATAAGTCTGTGTTTTGATGGGTCTACTTCTCTTATTTTTGATTCTAAATACTGAAAAAGGGTTTTCACCTTTTCACATTCGTAAAATAGATGAAGCAGACTTTCTTCACTAGTATTACAAAAACAGCATAGGTTACTTGGGGCAATGTTCATTTTGTTTAATAGGGAGTTAGTGGGGAAAAATCTATGAACTATTTTTATTTGCATCCATTGGGTATACGAATCGTTTGTATTTCTAAAAATATTATTATAAATGTCTTTCCAATCAAAGTTTTGAGTAGGGAACAAAGATTCCCATTTCTTTTGACTAGTAGGAATTTCATTGTTATCAATAAGTGCTTTATAAATTGTTTTGTTAGGTTTTTTATTTATCAAAATTTCATTTAAATAGCTATTAATACAGGGATTGGCATAGTTTAAAATCAAATTTTCATCATTATTAGTATCAACCTTTCTTGAGAAATTTTGGATAGTGTTTATCAGACCATAATACCTCAAATAGTTAATTTTTTTACCTAAAATCGTCTCTATAGACTTTAAGCCAATGAATTTCCCATTGTTATCCATTAAATCTCGGACATTTCTAAATCCTCTATCGTATAAATCTTTGACAAAGATGACTTTTGAGTCTATTGTAAAATTTTCGTTGTAGAACAAAGGCATATTTAATATCAAGTCCCAAGAGTCAATTTTAATTTTTGTCATATATTCTACCTTCAAACTTGGATATGACTCAAACAGAATACCTGTTACAGACAGCTTTGCATACCCTCGCAGCTGGCCACTTCTGAAAACATTTTAGCATATGAAGAATCAAGCTATTTCGACTTTCCTTCAATACCTGCATTAACCCTTAGGCTGTTAAGTGCGACTCAAGGACCTTTTGTGGACAGTGTAGATCAAGATCAGACTGTACAGAAAGTGCAGTCTGGTCTTTGATCTACATTGTCTGATAAGGAGATTTTTTTTCCCAAAAAATAACTATGAAATAATTTGGGTTTTTTACTATCTGCTTAAATGTTTCATTTAACTTTTTTAGCAGGATAAGGGTTATATTGTTATTCATTTTGAATATTACAATTCCAGATGAAACTGTTCCTACTGTAAAATCTGTTGAGGTATCAAACAAATCTGGGTTTTAATGACCCTGAAGAATAATGCTTTTAGAAACATTATGGGTAAAGGAGAACATGCTGGTAACCAGCATCTTTGTCCCTTCCAACAACCTTTTGTACCATTGCTAAAAAAAATTTCATAATATGAGCTACATTTAATATGTTTCCTAATGCTTTCAACTTGGAAAAACCTAAAATTTTGTAGTGTGGTATAGAGTTAGACTATTAATAGGAAGGATAATCATAACTTATTGGATTTCATTTTTGATTTTCAGCAAAGTGTGATATTTCAGCTGGTTCTATTGCCAAAGACAAATCCCACCAATGATAAACACCCCAAAATTTATCCTTTGTTTAAGGTAAGGAAGGTAGTGAAGAGTCAAATTAAGTGAGCAAGTTACATTTGATTTATATATGATGATAAGGTCAGTTGAAAAAGTAGTGACACAGGTCCATCATGTATTCATCTAGGCATCAACATTCAAGTACAGCATATCATTGAGTAGAGTTTTTTATTTTCTATGAAACTGAGAGAAAATGGCTATGAAATCATGTGTAAAAAGCACATGTACCTTTCCTTTAATGCTTATCAAATGGCAAAAATCTAAGACTCAATCAAATTGAAAGCTTTTGGAATGACAACCTAAATGTCGCTCAAAAGATTATTTACATTGTCCTTTGAATTTTAGAAAACATTGTGGTAAATGAAGAAATCATTGGTAAACAATGTTATTGGCTTGGCTGTTTTCGAAGAAAACGAGGTATTGTCATAGCCTTGTCATTGTTTGTGTTGTCGTCGGCATCTTGTTGTGCAAAAACATTGGTGTTTTATAGTCTCTGTCATTACTGAAGATATTTATTTCAAACTAGGACTAGTTGTTAACTTTCAAAAGGGGAACTGATACAGCAGAGGCAAGTAACCATGAAAATATTTTTGACATATTTATGTTCCTTTTTCGACTTAGAATTTTCACTGAAAAGCAACTGCAGCCAAGCATTGACACTCGCATACAGTGCTCTTGGTGCCTTTTCCCATAATGTTTTCAAAAGCGTCTTTTTAAATTTAGAATGTATAGTAAATTAATAAAGTACATGTTTTATATCACACTGGAATATAGATGCAGTTTCCACCAAGAGTAGAAAGCATATTGCAAGATACACAGACTGCTTGGAATCTGTGCATCAGATATTAACCCTTTACAGCACAATCATGAGCTACAGTAACCCCAGGGAAGGGGGCTTCAGAAAAGAAAGTGGGAAAAGGAGAAGTTATTGAAAATCAGCACTTTCTCCTTTTCCCAGTATCTTTTCTACCCTCACAAAGACAAATCCAAACAGTGGAGCCATATTTCATTTGTCATCTGCAAATGATCTGGATTTGAAAAAGTCTAAAATTTTGCTATGGGGTACAGAGTTAAAACTCTTTGGACAAAGCATACAATCAAGAATGAGGCTTGTCTGTAGCACCCTGTGACTGCTGTCTCATGTAATTTTTTTTTTTTTTCATTCTTAAGTTATCTACAAAGACTGTAAAGATTTTTTTTTCCTTGTTGTTTTTAGACATTTCAACCAAAGCTGGATGACTTGAAAACAGTTTACAGACATGTGCAAGAAAAGTTGATCATTCCAGATAGAACTTCAAAGGAAAGTTAGTAGACAGGTGCAGTTATACCAGGATTATTCGAGCATCATGCTGTTATTTGATTTTATACGTTCACTCACTGCTTCCTATAGATTACTCTTTAGCATCTTGCATTAGACCTCTTGTGAAAACATACTAGGAAAAGGAGAAATCATTCATTATGGATAATTCCTCTTTTTGCCACAGTGTTATCATGTTAAACCTTAATCAATATAAAATATTGTTGGAAAGGAAAAAATGCTGATAACCGGCATTTTCTCCATTTTGCACAATGTTTTGTACCCTATCAAAGACATCTAAGCCATCTTCATAGCTACATTTAATTCGTCGCCTGCAAATGCTGTCAATTTGGACTCGTCCAAAATTTTGCCATTTGGTAAAGGGTTAATTTGAAATAGCTGCAATGGACATAATTTCAGTAAATAGTAATCCAGTACTTGAGGTTAATCAAACAGGTACTTAAACTGGCTGCTGCTCTGTTTTTCAATATACTTAAAAAAGAAGGAACAAGATTACCTACATTTTCTTGTTGCAGGAGTAGTAACATGGCAAAGAAGAAAAATTATGGACCTATTTTTAAATGTACCGCACATAGAAGTTTTTAATGAATTCTCTATGAAGATTTGAATTTCAAACTATTCTTCCAACTCCAGTTGGAATAATCACAATTTTAGTGCACAATTACTGAGGTCAACTTGTACTTTTATACTACTGATGATCTCAAATGCTTGCAAGATCATAGAAAAATTATAAATCAAAACTGTTTTAGACCTGTAGGTAGAAAAAATTGTCTTACTTTTCAATAATTGTAAAATTTAGTTAGAGAAAAATGTATGTTGGGCCAATGTAAAAGAAAGTACATGTATTTCGAGTGAAAGTATATGATATGTGAGCCACAAAATTCACCCGAGATGTTTTACAGTGAAACTTAATCCTTTGCCAAACAATCCCATGATTTATCAACCTTCAGAAAAAAAGGCTTTTGAACTCATTGTGGGAAAAGGAGAAAACGTTGCTGACCAGCATTTTCATCTATTTCCACAATGTATCGAAGACATATCTCGTGACTGGAGCCTTATTTGTTGTGTCATTGGTAACTACTTTCAATTTGGACAAGTCTGAAACTTTGTCATATGGTAAAGAGTTAACTCACCAAATCTGGCTGATCACTTTTGGACACATTTTGGAGAAAAAATAAAAATTGCTACTGATGAACACCTACTGCTTTCCCCAACAATGTTTTCAAAACCTCAAAACAATATTTTTGAAAACATCCTACGATAAAAAATTCAAAACATTTTCTTTCTGTGGTAATGGGTTAATCATGTTGACTATTTGAATAACCAAGCTGTTGTTATTTGCTTATGTGTATCTGTCAGTCTGTTTTTGGTGCTTTTAAAACTGTAATTTTTATATACATGTCAATGTTTATTTTAATTGTGGTTACTTCTCTTTTCTGTTCCAAGTTGTTGTTCATGATAAACAGAAACTCTATATGATTATACAGGGAAAGACAACGCTTTATGTAACAGGCCAATTTCTTGGGGTTTTTAAATCTGCAAGTCTCATGTGCAAAAACTCAATATCATACACATGCTGGTAAATTGTTCATCATTGCACAGACTTTCAAATGATAAAAATCTTGACTTTTCAAAAACTAAAGATGAACTTGTTAACATGTTAAAATTTGTTAACAGTTTTTAGCTCCACTGGCCGAAGGCCAGCGAGCTTATGTCATGGCCTGTTGTCCGTCGTGCGTCCGTCCGTCCGTCCGTCCGTCAGTCCGTGTTTACATGCGTATACATTGGTGGCTACGATTCTGTAATTTTAGATACCTAGGTGACTATATTCTCTTAGGTGACTAGCCACCTAAGAGACTGAAATGGACACCAGATTTTGAATAATGGGTCTTAAACAAGACACTTTAAAATTGAAGACACTTTAAAGTCGGAAAAAATCGTCCGATTAAACGGATGTCCAACACGCAGTTTTTTGAGTTACTCCCCTTACATGCTTTATATCATTTGAAAAACGCGCTGTAATTTGGGGGTTACACACTTCCGGTTAAGAAAGACACCCCAACACTCCGTGACCTACTTACGGCGATTGTAATGAAAGAAATTGCTAAGTAGTATTCAAACCACCTATTGGTTAAAAAAAAAAAGCAGATAACCCATTTAAAAATGAAATTAAGTGTACAAATGTCTTGGAAAAGAAGTGTTTATATAAACGTTATTCTGCCTAACATCCTGTAGCCAGAATTTGAGCCGGTGCAAAGGCAAAATAATCTCTGCAAATTTGTCATGCGACATTCTTTTTAATTTCTGAAAATTCTGATGAGTGTCATGAACAATTTATCGTACTTATGTAAGAAAGTATTCAAAAGTGAAGCTACAATGACTGTTTTTTTTTTTCCCACATCAGTTTAAGTTTTCCTCGTTTCGTTAGCCATATTACACGATACACCGGTTTGTTACTTCCTTTGCGCCAAAATATTGAGCGGGTACAGCCACCGGAGTTGCTGAAGGATGGAAAAACGGAAGAGAAAGTAAGTACTTTTATGGAATTAATAAATGCAAGGTACTTAAGATGCTTCAATTGAATGTCTTTGACGATTGAGTGCTTGGCTGACATAAAAAAAAAGTTATCAGATTTCGCGACTCGAAAGGTTGGCGGGATCCTGATCATGCCCAGATTTTTTTCTTTTCGATAATCAATAAAATACCGGATTGACAGAATACAAACAAATCGATCATTACAGTGATGGTGATCTGGTATGTTATTATGACTGGGGCGAATTTTTGGTAGAAAAATTGATGCTTGAAGTCCAAGAAGCGTCATGGACTCTCTAAATCAGTTACCGGACACGCAGATATTCGGATGTGATACGTCCATAATTCACTGACAAAATCGTTCACCATTGTAATTTTTATAGAAATTTAACTTGGTTTGAGAACAGGAATTCAACTGGAATTGAACTTAGGGTTGCAAACCAATTATTGTCTCATTTTTGTTAGGCTGTTGTCTCTAACTGACAGGTTACATAGGGTGACACGATGTTTCGGTAACATGAGTTCGGTAACATACACTTTTAGAGTAAATCGATTGGATGTTTCAGTAACAAAGCAATTATATTGTGTTTTTTGTTCTGTGACGTTCGTTACACCTAATGTATGGCTTTGTTTTGTTCAAACCTTTTACTTGTGCACTTTTCACCCATTTATCCCTTAATAGATAGGTTCAAATCCTTTATTTTTTTCACTTTCAATCCTTCTTGCTTGATAGATTGGCAATCCACATGGTCAATACATACAGCATGGAATGAGGTTTATAACAAAAAATTATTTATAAAACATAGTGGAAATTACAAATTAAGATTTTAATAACGGTTTGAATAAAATAAAGTCATGTGTTGGGTGTAAAGAACGCCATAATATCTAGACACTATATAATTGCTTTGTTACTGAAACATCCAATTGAATTACTCTGTAAGTCTATGTTACTGAACTTGTCTGTTACCGAAACATCCATAATTCGTTACATAATAGAACTGAACAGTTTGTATCGGCCATTCATTCTTTACCATTGGTAGGCAAGCTCAGCTTAAAAAAAAAATGCGAGTCTAATTTTAATATTGCAAGTGGAAATAAAAGCTACTTGCAAAAATTTGCAAATGAATAAAAAATGAAATATGAACCCTCTATACTGTTAATAATATTTTCATTAGCTGTAGGTCATGAGTGAACTACATCAAAACTATTAGGATTTTTTCCCCTTCTTTTATATATATGCCAGGTTGGATTAAAATGAATTTGAGGATTATCTGCAGCCAACACCTTTTTATGCATGTCAACATTATCAATTTATCTCCTATTAACACCTTTTGATGACAGACATACGCAGTATACTGTCATTCTAATCCATTTATTGACAGATTGAAAAATCGTTTGGGGGGCAAAAAAGCTTCGACGACTGAGCCTTGACAAAAAAGCCCTGAACACTGAGAAAAAGGTTGGAACAAACAAGCCCAAGGACGAAAACGCCTGTTGCCGTTTATAGATCTATAGATTAATAAAGAGATTCAAATTTACATTTAAAAGAAAATGTGTTTTTCGTTTTATTGCGGATTAATTATCATTTGTACTTATAGCACTAGTGCACTTCTATAAGAGCAAATCCGACAAATGCAACATTGTGTTAACCATAGGCCTATAGCCAGTAAAAATCATGCAGGCTACTTATTAGTATAAACCCATTTCCAAACGACAGTATTTTTGGCCTGTCCAAATTGAAAGCATTTGCAGGCGACAAAATAAAAGTGACTGAAAATTTGTAATTTATTTTGTGAGGAGCAGAAAACATTGTGGGAAAAGGAGAAAATGCTGGTTACCAGCATTTTCTACTTTTCCCATAATGTTTTCTAAAGGCTTCTTTCTCAGAGGCATCAAAAGTAGGGATTGTGGGGTAATGGTTAATATCATGATATTACGAAAAGGTATTTAAATACATTCTTTGGGTGAAGGAAACTGAAATTGATTTCCTATGGAAAAAGAAGGACTAGGTCACTATCTGGTATCTAAAGTACCAACAGTTGCTCACAATCAATTCACAAATACAAATCCAATAACAACCCATCACAAATCCTTTAACCCATTACCACGCACCCCTACTATTGACGCCCATGAGAAAGAAGCCTTTAGAAAACATTGTAGGAAAAGGAGAAAATGCAGGTAACCAGCATTTTTTCCTTTCCCACAATGTTTTCTACCCTTTCCAAATATACTCCCAATTTTTGATTCACATTTATTTTGTCGTCTGCAAATACTTTCCAATTAGACATGTCCAAAATTTTGTAAAATGGTAGAGAGTTAACATCGTCCAGAAGAGATAGATATGAGTAAAATTTCTGAAGAGCAATCAACAGAATTGAACGGCTGGGTCAAACTAAACTTCTTGGAATGTTCCTTGCATTGTCCCCTCATAAAGGTTTTATTTAAGAGGGTAAAAAGAAAATTTTATTTGATGTTGAAAATGCGTAACTTTTCAAATAGTATTTAGATAGTAGTAAATCACAGGTAGTCAATGGTTACTTGTAGTGCCTGTAACATTTTTTCTCCAGGATGTCAAGTTCAGCCAAGGTAAAGAAGCAAAGAACCATGCATTCTAACTCAAGGTATGTTGTTTCTCAAATTGTTGAATATTACAATTAACCCATTACCACACAATCCCTACTTTTGACGCCCCTGAGAAGGAAGCCTTCAGAAAACATTGTGGGAAAAGGAGAAAATGCTGGAAACCAGCATTTTCTCCTTTTCCCATATTTTCTACCCTTTACAAAACAAATTTCAAAATTTCAGTCACGTTCATTTTGTCGCCTGCAAATGCTTTCAATTTGGACCAGTCTAAAATATTGTCGTTTGGTAAAGAGTTAAGTGTCTTTCACTAGGTGGTTTGTTTCCATCCTTTATATTTCTTACTGGGTCTAAGAATTAGTGTCTTTTGTCCAGGAATATGTGTCTTTATACAAAATTTTGTTTATTACCTAGTTTTCCCAAATAGCATATTCTAATGTGCCTAACATGTTCCTTTGTTTATTGCCTTGCTTCCCATGTTAATCTGGTCTAAATCAGACTAAATGGAAATTTCTTTTGCTTAAGGAAATGCATGTTTTGAGCCCCAAAAGCTCAGTACATCAGAGCTAATAGCCTATACATGTAATATGCATTCTTTGAGTTTGAACCCTAGTTCAGCCAACCTTCTTGCATTTCAAAGAAGTCAGTGTACCTAAACCTAGTTATTTGTTTCCCATTTCTTAACTACAGACTAGTAGTCACTTCCTAATGCTGGGTACATCCAGGAAAATACCATAATATACCAGTTTTGTACTACAAACCATGGGTTTATACACCGGTACAAAATTATTTTGACCATGCGTAGTTTTGTGATGTCATTAAAAAGATTCTTGGAAAGACGGAATCTGTTAATTGTATACCAGATATGCCTCGTTTGTTATGACCTTGGGGTTGAATTCCTCTGAAATACTTGTGGGAAAATGAGGAAAGTCTTGTAAAGAGAAGAGATAGCAAATGACATGCATGCTATGTGCCATGGAAATCTTAGATAATAATTTTTGATATTGAAATTATCATTAGACTTTGAGCATTTTGTTTTACCTGAAAAGTGATATTGACCCAGGAAATTTATATAGAAAGTCCAGAAATTGCTTGAAAAAAATTTATGGAGTGTACAGAATGTCAAGGGACAATAATGATGTAAGATAGCTCAGATATTGAAATAGTGTTTAAAATTGCTTTAAACTGAATTCAATCAGTCAGTTAAGGTAAATGTGCGTTTAAACAAACCGTCATCTATATCTGGTGTCTCTACAAGTTTGAAGCTAAAACCAATATGCCAGAGACTTGGTCCATCTTAAAGTGTCTTGTATCCATCCTTTATGTGTCTTGGCATGTCCAAATATAATGTGTGTCTTTTGTCCAGAAAAATGTGTCTTTCTATGACCAGATCTTGCTTGCCTCGAGTTGTGAGTCCACCACTAAGTGTTTTGTTTCAATCCTAGGGATGGGTTGTTTAGAAAAACTGTACTTTTTTAATTGTTGATCTTCATGGAAATCTTAGATACTACTTGTTAAATTGAAATTGTCATTAGACTGAGCATTTTGTTTTACCTGAAAAGTGATATAGACCCAGGAAATTTATATAGAAAGTCCAGAAATTGCTTGAAAAAAATTATGGAGTGTACAGTATGTCAAGGGACAATAATGATGTAAGATCGCTCCGATATTGAAATAGTGTTTAAAATTGCTTTAAACTGAATTCAATCAGTCAGTCAAGGTAAATGTGCTTTTAAACAAACCGTCATCTATATCTGGTGTCTCTACAAGTTTGAAGCCAAAACCAATATGCCAGAGACTCGGTCCATCTTAAAGTGTCTTGTATCCATCTTTTATGTGTCTTGGCATGTCCAAATATAATATGTGTCTTTTGTCCAGAAAAGTGTATCTTTCTATGACCAGATCTTGCGTGCCTCAAGTTGTGAGTCCACCACTAAGTGTTTTGTTTCAATCCTAGGGATGGGTTGTTTAGAAAAACTGTACTTTTTTAATTGTTGATCTTCATGGAAATCTTAGATACTACTTGTTAAATTGAAATTGTCATTAGACTGAGCATTTTGTTTTACCTGAAAAGTGATATTGACCCAGGAAATTTATAAAGAAAGTCCAGAAATTGCTTGAAAAAAAGATTATGGAGTGTACAGTATGTCAAGGGACAATAATGATGTAAGATCGCTCCGATATTGAAATAGTGTTTAAAATTGCTTTAAACTGAATTCAATCAGTCAGTCAAGGTAAATATGCGTTTAAACAAACTGTCATCTATCTCTGGTGTCTCTACAAGTTTGAAGCCAAAACCAATATGCCAGAGTCAGTCCATCTTAAAGTGTCTTGTATCCATCTTTTATGTGTCTTGGCATGTCCAAATATAATATGTGTCTTTTGTCCAGAAAAGTGTATCTTTCTATGGCCAGATCTTGCGTGCCTCAAGTTGTAAGTCCACCACTAAGTGTTTTGTTTCAATCCTAGGGATGGGTTGTTTAGAAAAACTGTACTTTTTTAATTGTTGATCTTCATGGAAATCTTAGATACTACTTGTTAAATTGAAATTGTCATTAGACTGAGCATTTTGTTTTACCTGAAAAGTGATACTGACCCAGGAAATTTATATAGAAAGTCTAGAAATTGCTTGAAAAAAATTATGGAGTGTACAGTATGTCAAGGGACAATAATGATGTAAGATCGCTCCGATATTGAAATAGTGTTTAAAATTGCTTTAAACTGAATTTCAATCAGTCAGTCAAGGTAAATGTGCTTTTAAACAAACCGTCATCTATATCTGGTGTCTCTACAAGTTTGAAGCTAAAACCAGTATGCCAGAGTCAGTCCATCTTAAAGTGTCTTGTATCCATCCTTTATGTGTCTTGGCATGTCCAAATATAATATGTGTCTTTTGTCCAGAAAAATGTGTCTTTCTATGACCAGATCTTGCGTGCCTCAAGTTGTGAGTCCACCACTAAGTGTTTTGTTTCAATCCTAGGGATGGGTTGTTTAGAAAAACTGTACTTTTTTAATTGTTGATCTTCATGGAAATCTTAGATACTACTTGTTAAATTGAAATTGTCATTAGACTGAGCATTTTGTTTTACCTGAAAAGTGATATTGACCCAGGAAATTTATAAAGAAAGTCCAGAAATTGCTTGAAAAAAAGATTATGGAGTGTACAGTATGTCAAGGGACAATAATGATGTAAGATCGCTCCGATATTGAAAAAGTGTTTAAAATTGCTTTAAACTGAATTCAATCAGTCAGTCAAGGTAAATATGCGTTTAAACAAACTGTCATCTATCTCTGGTGTCTCTACAAGTTTGAAGCCAAAACCAATATGCCAGAGACCCAGCCCTATGAGCGAATAAAGTAACATTGCTGACATAAAGTAATAAAGTAACAGCTCTGCCTCTGCTTTATTTAAGTCTTGCTCCTTTTCTGTTGTCCTCCGTATGTTAGGTGAGTGCCCAAGGGCTAAATGTCCCTCTTGTTTTTGTTGTGGTAATGTATAATAACAAAATTTAATATTGCAAACCATCATTTGATAATATGCCAACCCATCACAAATTCTCATTCCTTAAGTCTTTCCTTCTGACATTATTGAATTGTTGAACAGTAGACACATGTGTATTTAAAGCACCTGAGATATTGTTAAAAACTGAATAACTACAGATTACTTTTCAGAGTGGGTAGAAACACTGTGGCAAAAGGAGGAAATTGCTTGAAATAATCATTTTCTTTTTTTGTCACTGTTTTCAAAAGTTGAGTCCTGCAGAGACATTTATTTGTGATCTGTAGAGAGGAAAGAGATTAATAATGAAAACATGTTGTTTAAGATATTTAACATTTTTATCTATATAGACATTGTCTTTCCTGATAAATCGGATGAAACTGATGATGACGACAATAAGTTGACAGATGCTATTATTGACGATTTCCCAAAACAGGAGAGGTAAGTGGTAAAATGCTAATATAACATGAATTTGATAACTGGCTGCCAGTGTCAAAAAAATGTGACTGGTCAAGTACTGGTTAAAATAACTCCAGGAAACATGGATCTGTGAAAGGTCACCATTAAACAGCTAAAATACTGTTGATATGCATCACAACGCCAAACAAACAAATATTATTGTAGTATAGTCAAATAAGCATATCTGTTTGTTTTATTTCCTTTATAGACTTGAACCTCTCTGCCATATATTTCTGTTCAGCTCAAATTTGAAGGTTTTTCTTCATTTACCTGCCTAACTGCTGATTGTGGTTGATTGAATGTGCGTTTATTTAACATTGCCACTGGTTGCCCATATGGGCGATGCCCCCTGAAGACGGTTAGTTTTGTTACAGGAAATAGTGCAAGATAAAGGACAAAACCCATCCTACTTTACACCTGTTTCTTTAACATGCTTGGTGTATAGCACTGTCACATGGGACCTTGGTTTAACATCTTATCGGAAGGACTTAGTAATTTTAGCTTACCAGCCTGGGAATGGAACCCACAACCTGTAGTGACAAAAAACTTCATGTTTACATGTCCTACGCTCTACTGACTGAGCTATGGGGGCTGGTGTATGGTATTACAAGGTATCCTTTTTATGCAGCTAGTTTTTAACAAGGTGATGAGTTAAACAATTCAGTATTTGTGTATAATTTAATTGATCAATATTTTGTCTATTCACAGATGGCATAAGGTGCAAAGAGAACTTTTTTTAGCTCACCTGAGCAAAACATGCTCAAGGGGAGCTTTTAGGGTGACCCTGTGTCCTCCTTCCTCCCGATTTGGACCAAACTTAGCTGGAATGTCCTTGTGAGGTCCTCTGAAAATTGCCCACAGAATTTGATTCCATCAGGAACTGTGGTTGCCATAGCAACAAAATGGAATTTTCTAAGATATTCTTTAAAAATCTCCTCTGAATCTGCCCATCAGATTTTGAATAATTTCAGACATTTTCCTTAGATGACTTTTTCCAAAAGTTTTTCGCAAAATTAAGGGGGGGGGGGGGGGGGGTAAGGAGGCTCTTTGCCCTGTAAGGACTTGAGGAAATTCTTTAAAGAAAATCATCTCCTCTGAAACCAGTCGTCAGATTTTCAAATAATTGTGCAGGGATGTTCCTTGGGTGACCCTTTTCAGAATTTGTTTGTGAAATATTGATCACGAAAAACATGGCCATGGTGGAGTGGGGGGGGGGCGTTGCATGGAAGGCTCTTTGCACTGTATTAACTTGAAGAAATTCTTTAAAAGTTATCTCCACTGAAACCAGTAGTCAGATTTTCAAGTAATTTTTATACGCCCGTCGAAGACGGGACGTATTACGGGATCACCCGTGGCGGGTGGGCGGCGTCCAGTTCTTTGTCCGGAGCATATCTCCAAAACTAACTAGGGTTATGAAATTTCATGGGTGGATAGATCTCATCGAGTGGGAGTGCAGTGCACAGGAATCATAACTCTTGCTCGCTTAATTTTTGAGTTATTGCCCTTTGTTGTTTTTCATACTTGAATTTTGTCAGGAGCATATCTCTAAAACTATACTAGCTAGGGTTATGAAATTTCATGGGTGGATAGATCTCATTGAGGGGGAGTGCAGTGCACAGGAATCATAACTCTTGCTCGCTTAATTTTTGAGTTATTGCCCTTTGTTGTTTTTCATACTTGAATTTTGTCCGGAGCATATCTCCAAAACTATACTAGCTAGGGTTATGAAATTTTATGGGTGAATAGATCTCATCGAGGGAGAGTGCAGTGCACAAGAATCATAACTCTTGCTAGCTTAATTTTTGAGTCATTGCCCATTTTTGTTTTTCATACTTGAATTTTGTCTGGAGCATATCTTCAAAACTTTAGTAGCTAGGGTTATGAAATTTCATGGGTGGATAGATCTCACCGAGGGGGAGTGCAGTGCACAAAAATCGTAACTCTTGCTTGCTTAATTTCTGAGTTATTGCCCTTTGTCGTTTTTTATACTTTAATTTTGTCCGGTGAATATCTCCAAAACTATACTAGCTAGGGTTATGAAATTTCATGGGTGGATAGATCTCACCGAGGGGGAGTGCAGTGCACAGGAATCATAACTCTTGCTTGCTTAATTTTTGAGTTATTGCCCTTTGTTGTTTTTCATACTTGAATTTTGTCCGGAGCATATCTCCAAAATTATACTAGCTAGGGTTATGAAATTTCATGGGTGGATAGATCTCATTGAGTGGGAGTGCAGTGCACAGGAATCACAACTCTTGCTCGCTTAATTTTTGAGTTATTGCCCTTTGTTGTTTTTCATACTTGAATTTTGTCCGGTGCATGCCCCAGCCTTACAACTTGGGATAAGACGGGCGTATCTTGCGACAATTTGCCGCTCTTGTTCAGTGATGTTTTTTGGGTGACCTTGTTCAAAAATCGTCCTCGAAATTTTGGGAGACCCTTTTCAACAATTGTATGCAAAATTTTGATGTGGCAAAAAACATGGCAGTGGTGGTAGGGCGTGGTTCAGACAGGCTGGCTCTTTGCACTATATTGACTTAAAGAAATTTGTTAAAAATCTTCTCCTCTGAAAGGGGGGGGGCCTTTATTTGCACTGTTTGGCCTTAACACATTACCAAACAATCTCTACTTTACACCCCTGAGGAAGAGGTCTTTTGAAAACATTGTGGGAATGGTGAACTTCCAAAATAGCTTGGCAAAGTATCAATTTGGTTTCCGAATTTCAATTGTCCTCTCAAAAAATTCAGGTAAGCGATCCAGGGCCATCTCTGCCCTCTTGTTTGAAAATACATGTAGATTCAACTTGATCTGATCCAATGCAACATATCGTCACAAAACTTTGTTGTATCTAGAAAACAAAAAGACTGACCCAGTCAGCGCATATTGAGATAGAGCAATTAATTTATAAGCCATTTCAAAAGTATTTCCTTATTTCAGGGCACAGGATGTTGACGAGTTGGTTTTTGAAAATGCAGAGTCTGATTCAGAGGATGACTTAGAGAATGACTTAAAGAATGTAGAGGATAGTCAAGAACAGCCTAGGCAAAGGCCAAAAAAGCATGAGAAGACTGTTAGGAAGAGGTGTGATGAATTTGAAATGGAAGAAATAAAAAAATATTTTAGCACTTTCTTGGAATGCCAAATATGTCCAAGAACAAAAGATGTAGAAGCAGCCAAAAAGAAGAGCCAAAAAAACAACGGAAAGATATGGATGAGATCCAATGATAAAATTGTGAAAAAAATAAGCAACATGAACCACAAGAGACAGTAGAAACAAAATGTAACAAAAGTCAGTAAAGGATTTTGGGACTGAATATCCAGTGATTGGGAAAGAATTTATTTCAATGAGACAATGTCTTCAGTTTTTGAAAACCAAAGAGACATTTTCAAAAGTAATAAGACATTTTTATTTTCAGATGAGACATTATAAAGAATTCAAGTAAAACACTTTATTCTGTTTTATTGCTTTAACACAGGAATAATACCATTCATTTTTCCATATATTTTTCATTTCATAAAACATTTTTTTCACACATGAACGGCAATTTAGCTTCCAAATATTGTTTTATACAGAGATTCATGTAAAGTCACTGTTTGAATTCATTATTAAAGACGAGAAGACAGTTTGAAGTCCCTCTGATGGGACAATACCACGCTGCTCATTGTAGTGTCATTGGTTTTCAGGCTTTTTTGGCGATCTATTTCTTTGTGACAATTAATTTTTGGAAAAGTATTACTACATGATTTGACATCAGTTAGTCAGTTTAAATAGCAAGTAACTTAAAAATCTGTCACTTTACACTAGATAAGAGGAATAACACCTTTGATAAATGACTAGCCAGCTTCATTATCATGTGCATGTCCTTCACATTTTATACTGATCATGTTTAACCCAATTTTCTGCCAGATGCAAACAAGCTAGGTTATATGAAGCTTTAGACGATAAGTCATATTGACATTTTGGCAGATATCTTTAATCCTCAATGGTTCATTTCAGATTTCCATGTGTCAAAACCTTGGCTCAGGGATCAAATAAGAAACGTACCGAGTTGTCAAGTTTTGTCAAGACATCCATTTCTTTCTCATTTTTCTGGCCAATTTTCTTGTTTGCTATCAACTATGTTTAATCAAGGACTGGGATCAATAATAGTTACAAAACCAAGAATTCAAGCTTAGGCACCAAGCGAGTTCAGGAGCCAACTACAATCGATTCCGGGATTTCTAAATGGATTATCGGAATCGGAAGCCAAAACCAACTGACTTTCGACTGAAGTCAATCATTGGGCCCACCACTAAGTGATAGATACAAGGGATTCCTGTGATGAGCAGAGGTTTAATTTACGGATCAGACCCGATGATTCAATAGCAATATCTCGGATATAAAGTCACACTTTATCAATGTAGTATCAAGTAACATTCCCTGTTACAGATGTTGAAATCAGATTCTAGATAGCATATACAATCGATAATAATATTCACAAAATAGGAGAATACTTAAGTTAACTTTTCTTTGTTTGAGTTTTAGAAGATTTGCCAAACATACAGGCGCAGCTTCCATAATTGAGACAGTTGGGCACATTTCTAGGATTCTGAATGAGACATTTTTGGTTTTTATGTGCCTATGGCGCAGGGGTTTCCCGATCACTGAATATTGTGTCTATAAAGCTGTTCCTGGTAATGTTTATCAACCTATTAAGTACTACACACATACGTATTTTATGACTAGCAAATATGTTGCACTGGATAATTAGTTTATTTGAAAATTTTAACTATTCAGGTTTAGTCTTTTTGTCAGATTTCATTTGATATATTGATGTGATCTTTTGTGATCATTACATCCGACTTAAGAAAAACATAAATTTCAGCTTAACTCTTTACAAAATAGTGTGAGCTATACTGATCATGTTTTCTGTAGCTGTTAACAATTTCTTGTCTTGGCCAGAAAATTGGTCAGAATGTTTGCTTTGATGATATCTCAGACAAGTTTGAAAATGAATTATGTCAGGTCACCAAATAGGTCATTTGGTCAAATCTTAGAAAAACATTGTTTACGCACTAGAAGCCACATTTTTAGGGTAATACTCTTGAAAGTAAGAATGTTTTCTTGGTGTCTCTGTTCAAAAATGGGATATGTTGGGTCAAAAACAAGGTAAAATCTTCAAAAATGGTGTTTATGCTCTGGAGGCCACATTTTCAGGCCTATACTCATGAAAGTTAGTCATGATAAAAGCTTAGATTT
Organism: Hippopus hippopus; assembly: GCA_946811185.2. Taxonomy (NCBI): domain Eukaryota; kingdom Metazoa; phylum Mollusca; class Bivalvia; order Cardiida; family Cardiidae; genus Hippopus; species Hippopus hippopus. The sequence continues at coordinate 37,568,745 of OX328097.1, forward strand.
TTTAGCTCAACTGAGCACAACGTGCTGAAGGGGAGCTTTTAGGATCACCCAGTGTCAGTCGTGCGTCAGTGTGTCAACAATTCTTTCAACATCAACTCCTCCTAAACCGCTGGGTCAATTTGGACCAAATTTGGCTGGAATGTTCCTTGGAAGGTCCTCTTTAAAAATTGTTCACAGAATTTGACTCCAAATTCTTTAAAAATCTTATGTACACTCTTGATGCTAAATTTTCAGTTCAGTACTTTTGAAACATGATCCAAAACTAGGTCACTAAGTCAAATCATTACAAAACCTATGCTTGAAACCAAGGAGTTGATTTAAATCCTTGCTCTTTAGTGCTATACCATACAATCCAAAAGGCTCGGGTAAGCGACTCCAGGGCCATCATGGCCCTCTTATTATTTGAATACATTCATGAAAAAAGTATTTGTATTCTGTAATTGCAGCAGGCTGGGTAGTTCTTGTTCCAAATCCTATACTTTTTTTCTCGATGTAAATAGGGGTTGGAATGGGTATCAATTTGTTTTTTTTTTACTGTATTGAATAGAACATCGGCCTTTCTCTATGGCGTGTCATAGAAGGCCACTAAAATTAGAGACAAACGGCTGCTTTCCTTGTAGTTTGTAGGATTGCAGCAGGCTGGGTAGTTCTTATTCCAAATCCTATATTTTTTTTCTCGATGTAAATAGGGGTTGGAATGGGTATCAATTGGCCTGTGGGACCCCATGTGGTTTAATCGGGGGTATAAGAATAAACCACTGCAGTCCCGCGATTGTCACATCTGCCATTTCAACAGGATTTGGAATGGGAATCAATTGGCCTGTGGGACCCTGGGTTGTTTAATCAGGGGTATAAGAATAAACCACTGTAGTCCCGCGATCGTCACATCTGCCATTTGATCTGGCGGAACAAACGTGACAGCATGCATGTCGTAAAAGGCGACAAAAGGGGCATCATTTTGTGTTTTGTCCATTCCTCATTTATCATGTTTGTCTTATGTTGTTGCACATGTTTCTTATTTTCACTTCGCATTATTGTTTACTAAGTAAGTGCGCCTAATATGACCTAAGTTGTCAACGGGCCTTACAACGCTATAAGTATTTGTATTTGAATACTTTTGAAAGTATTTGACCCCAGGTCTGCATTTTATACAGATGCCTGTGAATGGTTTGTCCCATTTTACTGATATGAAAACATTTATGAAGTTACAATAAGCTCACCTGAGCATAACATGCTCAAGGGGAGGTTTGAGGATCACGTGCTGTGCGTCATCAAGATCTCTTTAACCCTTTACTGCACAGATACTCATTTCTAGGCATGGCTTGTAGGAGCCTTTGGAAAACATTGTGGCAAAAGGTGAAATTGCTCATGACGAGCAATTTCACCTTTTGTCACAATGTTTTCTATGCTATCAAAAGGTGTCATATATACAAGAAAGGGCTTCATCCTTGCTGTTATTTAGGGTCAATTAGAGATACCATAGAAATGCCCTATGGGGTAAAGGGTTAAACATCAACTCCTAAACTTCTGGGCCAAATTGGACCAAACTTGGCTGGAATGTTCCTATGGAGGTCCTCTTTAAAACTGTTCACAGAATTTGATTCCATGTAAAACCCTGGTTTGCATGGAAACCCAATGGAATTTTCTAAGAAATTCTTAAAAAGTCTTCTCTGAAACGGCTGGTCAGATTTTAGATTAATTTCACAGAGATGTTCCTTGAGTGACCCTTTTCAAAATTGTTTGCAGAATTTTGTTCTGTCAAGAAACATGGCTTTGGTGAATGAGGGCTAATTGCACTATGCAGAAATAAAGCATTCTTAAAAATTCTTCTCTGAAACCGCTGGTCAGATTTTGAAATAATTTCACAGAGATGTTCCTTGGGCGACCCTTTTCAGAAATTGCTCATGAAATATTGATCAGTTAAGAAACATGGCTCTGATGAATGGGGGCTACTTGCACTATACAGAAATGAAGAATTCTTGAAAATTATTCTTCTCTGAAACGGCTGGTCAGATTTTCAAATGATTTCTTAGATGTTCCCTGGGTGACCCTTTTAAAAAACTGATTGAGAAATGTTTATCTGTCAAGACACATGGCTCTGGTGATGGGGGGCTTCTTGCACTGTACAAAAATGAAGAAATTCTTAAAAATTCTTCTTCTCTGAAACTGCTGGTCAAATTTTGAAATCATTTCACAGAAATGTGCCTTTGGTGACCCTTTTCAAAAAGTGTTCACAAAATGCTGATTTGTCAAGAAACATGGCTCTGATGGGTGGGGGGGTCCACTTGCACTGTGAAACGGCTGGTCAGATTTTGCAATATTTTCTCAGAAATGTTTCTTGGGTGACCCTTTTTGCAAATTGTTCGAGAAATTTTGATCCATCAAGAAACATGGTTCTGATGGCTGTGGGCTATTTAAACAAAATGGACATGAAGAAATTCTTAAAAATTCTTCTTCTCTGAAACCGCTTGTCAGATTTTGAAATAAACGCACAGAAATGACCCTTTTCAAAAATTGTTAGGAAAATTTTTATTCATCAAAAAACAACAGCCAGTTGTTGGCACCTCTATGTGGTGCTGTTGTTGACTTGTGTTTTTAGTCATTATCGAGCATGTGCTGTACTTCAAGAAATTGTCCTTGGGTGATCTATCCAAAAATTTATTTGCAGAGTTCTTATTCATCAAATTCATTGCTGTGGTAATAATTGTAGGGGTGGTGACAGATTTTTAACCCTTTCCCAAACAAGCCCTTGTTTTTACGTGTCTGTAGTACAAGTCTGTTGAAAACACTGAGAAAAGGAGAAATTGGACATAACAAGCAATTTTTCCTTTTCCAAGAGTTTTCTACCCATTTTGAGAACTTTCTACCATTTATATCAAATTTGAAATTGTCGTCTGCAAACTCTTTGAGTTTGGAAGAGTCTAAAATTTATTGTTTTGGAAAGGTTTAAATGACTTTTACTGGTGACCTTTTCAAAATTGCCTGGCAAAATAATGATTTTGTTTCCAAAGTTTCAATACCTCACAAAAAAATGGCTATGGTCCTCTCAAAAATTCAGGTGAGCGATCCAGGGCCATCTTAGCCCTCTTGTTTTGTGTTGTTGGGTTTAGACAAAGCCTTCATTTTCAATGAAATTTTGAATAAAATTTTAAAATTTCTTGATGTTTTTCTTTTAAATAAAATGAATGGGGGGTAATGCTATTTTCAACAGTACTGTATTGAACCTTTATTAAGACCACCTGCTCTAAGATAACAATTTTCTAGCTTCCCATTGGGTAGTCTCTTAACTCTACCAAATGACAAAATTTTAGTCTGGTCCAAATTGAAAGCATTTGCAGACGACAAAATAAAAGTGACAGATTTGAAATTTGTTTTGTGAAGAGTAGAAAACATTGTGGGAAAAGGAAAAAATGCTGGTAACGAGCATTTTCTCCTTTTCCCACAATGTTTTCTAAAGGCTTCTGTCTCGGGGTCGTCGAAAGTAGGGATTGTGTGGTAAAGGGTTAATACAGGTTTGACTATGTATCATTTGTATCCACATCTGCATCTATCCATGTTGTCTTGGAGTTTCCTCGCCAGTACTTTTCCAATTCATACTCACTTTCCTGCTTTGCTACTTCCAGAACGGTCTCCCATGAAAAGATAACTGAATCAGGATAAAATGACTCATGAATTTAAAAAAAAAAAACCTTTTTGTCATCGTCTGTGGTGGTCTTGTGGTTGATCACCATCCTCATGAGCAGAAGTTTGTGGGTTCGACCCCCGACTTTTAAATTGGTATAAGTGGCTTTCCTCTTTTGCCCTCAGGATTATGGATGTTTCTTCTTTTTTTTTTCTTAACAAAACAAATTTCTAATTTTCCGTCACTTTTATTTTGTCGTCTGCAAATGTTTTCCATTCGGGCAAGCCTAAAATTTTGTCATTCGGTAATGAGTTAAACACCAAACAAATTAAAAAACAAAGGCTGTGATGCTACAAACTGAGCTAGTAGGGTCCTTTGGAAAAAGACAACAATGCCTTGACAAATGTGTCGAGCAATATCATTGTGTTACTTTTTTGTGATGGCACCTGTGAATAAGGACTGGGTATTAACCCTTATCCTCGTCTACAGCTGGCATGATTCATAAAGTCTAAAACTAACAAATGATAGTTCAGAGGGTGGAATACATGAAATTATGAGAAATTTCTTCATATTTTTTTATCACAAATTTTCAATCGTGCTGTGGCACAGAGTTTATGCTTTGAAATTTGTGTTAGCGAAAGGGTTAGGAAGATTGTATTTAAAGTGTCTTATTTTATTGTAGCCACATTGGTAATGGAATTAACCACTTAACACATGGATTGTAAGACACCTTAGTGTCATTTGTAAGAACTCTTTGAGATGCCACATAAAAATTACAGCCACATAGCTCATTTAAGCCACATAATGTTTAGCCACTCAAGTATCAAATGTTAGTCCGTCCGTCCGTCCGTCCGTCCGTGCGTCCGTCCGTCCGTTGACTTTTTTTTAAAACGTCTTCTTCTCTGAAACTACCCATCCAATTTTGATGAAACTTCACAGAAATGATCCTGCCATGGTCCTCTTCAGAATTTCTTGAAAGAATTTAATTCCTTCAAAAACTCTGGTTGCCATGGCAACAAAACTGAAAAATTTTGAAAATCTTTGAAAATCTTCTTGTCTGAAACCGTAAGGCCAAGGGCTACCAAATTTGGCATGTAGCTTTATCTAGTGGACCTCTACCAAGTTTCTTCAATTTATAGCCCTGGGGTCAAAATTGGCCCCGCCCCGGGGGTTACAAGTTATACATGGGCTTATTTAGGGAGAACTTTTAAAATTCCTCTTCTACCTAGCCATAGGGCCTAGAGCTACCAAATTTGGCATGTAGCTTTATCTAGTGGACCTCTGCCAAGATTGTTCAAATTATAGCCCTGGGGTCAAATTAGGCCCTGCCCGGGGGTAACAAGTTTTACATGGGCTTATATAACAAGTTTTACATGGGCTTATATAGGGAGAACTTTAAAATTCTTCTTTGACCTAGCCATGGGGCCTAGGGCGACCAAATTTGGCATGTAGCTTTATCTAGTGGACCTGTACCAAGGGTGTCCAAATTATAGCCGAGGGTCAAATTTGACTTCGCTCCGGGGGGTAACATGTTTTACATGGGCGGGCTTATATAGGAAAATCTTTCACATCTAGCTATAAGGGCTAGGGCTATCAAATTTTGCATTTAGCTTTATCTAGGGGGTCTCTATCAAGGGTGCCCAAATTATAGCCCAGGGGGTCAAATGTAGCCCCACCCCAGGGGGTCACAAGTTCTACATGGTCTTATATAAGGAAACTTTAATAATCTACTTGTACATAGCCATATTTAGGCCTAGGGCTACCAAATTTTGCATGTAACTTTATATAATGGGCCTCTACCAAGAGGGCCCAAATTTTAACTTTGGGGGTCAAGTTTGACTCCACACCAGGGGTCACAAGTTTTACATTGGCTTTTATAGTGAAAACTTGATAAACCTGTGTCATGGATCACATATTTTACAGGGCCCTTTATTCAGCAAACTTGTTTTACATGACTTTTTATTGGGCAAGATTAAAAAATCTTTTTGTTTATAACCACACATTCTAGTTTCATATTGTAGGTCTGGGGTCAAAATTGCCTTCATTCCAGGGATCGCAAGTTTAACATGGGCTTCAAAATATTGTCACTTCAATTTAAACATTAATCAAGGGAAATAACTCTTTTTATGAAAGATAAAGTTCGTTACTATTTACCTCCCTTGATTATCAAGCTGCAGTGACACATGATTGGTGCTAGACAAGTTTTTTAGCTCCACTGGCCGAAGGCCAGCAGGCTTATTTTATGGCACGTTGTCCGTTGTGCGTCCATCCGTATGTTAACTTTTTAGCTCACTTGAGCACAACGTGCTCAAGGGGAGCTTTTAGGATCACCTGGTGTCCGTCGTGTGTCGTCAACAATTCTTTAAACATCAACTCCTCCTAAACCACTGGGCGGATTTGGACCAAACTTGGCTGGAATGTTCCTTGGAAGGTCCTCTTTAAAAAGTGTTCACAGAATTTGATTCCATCAAAAACTCTGGTTGCCATTGCAACCAAATGGAATTTTTTAGGGAATTCTTTAAAAATCTTCTCCTCTGAAACCACGGGTCAGATTTTGAAATAATTTCACAGATATGCTCCTTGGGTGACCTTTTTTAAAAATTGTTCGTAAAATTTTGATCCGTCAAAAAATGTGGCTGTGGTGAATGGGGGCTTCTTGCACCATATAGAAATGAAGGAATTCTTCAAAATTCTTCTTCTCTGAAACCACTGGTCAGATTTCGAAATAATTTCACAGGATTGTTCCTTGGGTGACCCTTTTCAAAAACTGTTCGTAAAATTTTGATCCGTCAAAAAACGTGGCTCTGGTGAATGGGGGCTTCTTGCACTATACAGAAATGAAGGAATTCTTTAAAAATCTTCTCCTCTGAAACAGCAGGTCAGATTTTGAAATAATTTCACAGGATTGTTGCTTGGGTGACCTTTTTCAAAAATTGTTCGTAAAATTTTGATCTGTCAAAAAATGTGGCTCTGGTGAATGGGGGCTACTTGCACTATATGGAAATTTAGAAATTCTTAAAAATTCTTCTTCTCTGAAACGACTGGTCAGAATTTTACTTTATAGCCAGTGGAGCGATACAGGGCCATCATGGCCCTCTTGTTCATAATGTTTATAGATAAAGTTTTAATTTTCAACTCATGTACTGACCACCTTAACGGTACAGAGCTTACCCACCTGATCGATCACTTGTTCAGCCGTAGAAATCTACGAATAATGGTCACTTTCAAACACTATGATTGCGATTGATTGGAGGATTAATTTAAATAAATATTTACAGCTACGGAGAATCCTTCCGATTCTAAAAATGTGATCTAGCTTCACTTTGAAGCATAATTAATCTGTGCATCAGTTTTGAAATTGCAAGTTTGGACTTCCAACTGACTTAATAGCCATTACATCTACAAGACATTCAAGAAGATATTGCTTAGACCATGTTCCTGCATTTCTCTTTGCCTGCCCCTGTATAGATCCCTGTTATAAAGTAAAACACACTTTATTTCAGTCAGAATGAGATTCAGATGCTGGTGACCTAAATAAAGCATTTAAGCTCTTTCTCCAAACTCCTTACCACCTGAAACAAATTTGCCATAGAAAATTCTGAATACAGTAATCTATAACATGGATGATCAAAATGAACAAGGGTTTAATATCTGAATATATGCGAAAAATTTGTAGCAAAACTAGAAATTGCTCACCATGAGCAGTTTCTTCTTTTGCTATGATGTTTTCACAGGTGGTCTGTAGCAAGAGGCAAAGTTTTCTGAAGTTGATAACCAGTTAAGATGGGCTTTTGATTGTTCTTTATTAATTACCTCATGAAATATTGGTGCATTGTTTCAAAATGAATAATATGTAACTCTTTACCAAACAATCCTTAGCTTTTATATCCCAGAGGAAGAGGGCTTTTGAAAACATCATCGGAAAAGAAGAAAATACTAGTGACCAGCATTTTCTCCTTTTTCTTACTATGTTTTTTACCCTTTGAAAGCTAAATCCTACCATTTGAGCCACATTTGTCATCTTGAAATACTTACACATGGGACTAGTCCAGAATTTAGTCATTAGGTAAAGACTTAATTACAGATAATGTGTTGTTTTTAGTTTTACACGACACATATTTTATCAATCAAAATTTAGATTAGCCTAGACATAGTTGATACATTCTGACAGCACAAATACCACTTCACACTGCTTTACTGTTGGTAGTTTTTTAATCATTGTGGTAAAGTTGCAGTTGCTTTTAATAGGTAGTTGTACCTTCACAAAAGATTACACATATCAGTTATAAAAGGTATTTTCCTTTCCTTCATTATCTTTCTCTCATGTGTCAAATGTCCCTGTCTGTCTTGGTCTATCTATAAATAACCTTTGTAGTAATTGGTTAATTCTTTATCAAATGAATACAAAAATAAACTTATTCAAATTGAAAGCATTTGCAGACTTGTGTCTCATATGACGAGATTTCTCTTTGAAAGAGTAGACAAACAACATCATGGGAAACAGAGAAAATGCAGGTTTCCACCATTTTGTCCTTTTCCCACTATGTTTCCTGCACTTAAAGACACAAATTCCATTACTGTAGCCACATGTAATTTGTTGTCTGCAAATTTTTTCAATAAAGACCAGCATAAAACTTTGTCTGGTGCAGAGTTCACAAATTATCATACAAACATGATTTGTAAGGCCACTAGACAGCTTTTGAAAATATTGTTAAAACACTTAAGTTTTTATCAGTCAGCATGAAACCAGTCTGTACACTATTTAGTTATGCATTATGTTATATACAAGATGGTCTTTGTTCTCTGTTTATACAATTGTTATCCTAGGACTGCATTGTTGTTCTTTATTAAAATGTTTCCCCTTTGATTGTGTCCATTACCATTTCATGCATGTGTTATAAAGGGAATAACTCAAAATAAGATACAGTGCATCTATAATCAAAGAGACTGTTTATTCTTCTCTTGTAGATTTTTTGAATACTGAAAAACTAACACTATTGTGAATAAACAATCAGAAAAATGATTCCTTCTCATTTGTTAAGAAGTATTCCATGTGATCCTGTGGTTTATTGTCTACCAGACAGACAGACCAGACTGCTCCAGACTGCAAGCATTTGCAGATGACAAAATAATCTGAAACCATTGTTAGTCTCTTTACCCCATGACAAAACTTTTAGACCGCCCCCCCCCTCCCCCCCGCCCCCATTTGAAAGTATTTGCAGATGACAAAACAGGATAGGATTGTTTGGTAAAGGGCTAGCACGATATTTCCTGCATACCTTTTCATCTAGCAGTAGATTACTTAGAAAAACATGGCAAAAGGAGAAATTGCTTATTACCAGGAATTTATCCTGTCATATTGTTAGCTCCACTGACCGAAGGCCAGCGGGCTTATGTCATGGCCTGTTGTCCGTCGTGCGTCCGTCCGTGCGTCCGTCGTCCGTCCGTGCGTTAACTTTTTTTTAAAACGTCTTCTTCTCTGAAACTACCCATCCAATTTTGATGAAACTTCACAGAAATGATCCTGCCATGGTCCTCTTCAGAATTTCTTGAAAGAATTTAATTCCTTCAAAAACTCTGGTTGCCATGGCAACAAAACTGAAAAATTTTGAAAATCTTTGAAAATCTTCTTGTCTGAAACCGTAAGGCCAAGGGCTACCAAATTTGGCATGTAGCTTTATCTAGTGGACCTCTACCAAGTTTCTTCAATTTATAGCCCTGGGGTCAAAATTGGCCCTGCCCCGGGGGTTACAAGTTATACATGGGCTTATTTAGGGAGAACTTTAAAATTCCTCTTCTACCTAGCCATAGGGCCTAGAGCTACCAAATTTGGCATGTAGCTTTATCTAGTGGACCTCTGCCAAGATTGTTCAAATTATAGCCCTGGGGTCAAATTAGGCCCTGCCCGGGGGTAACAAGTTTTACATGGGCTTATATAACAAGTTTTACATGGGCTTATATAGGGAGAACTTTAAAATTCTTCTTTGACCTAGCCATGGGGCCTAGGGCGACCAAATTTGGCATGTAGCTTTATCTAGTGGACCTGTACCTAGGGTGTCCAAATTATAGCCGAGGGTCAAATTTGACTTCCCTCCGGGGGGTAACATGTTTTACATGGGCGGGCTTATATAGGAAAATCTTTCGCATCTAGCTATAAGGGCTAGGGCTATCAAATTTTGCATTTAGCTTTATCTAGGGGGTCTCTATCAAGGGTGCCCAAATTGAGAAAAATTTGAAAATCTTCTTGTTTATAACATTCAAGAACTGAATTATTTGGTATGGAGCTTTATATTGTGGACCTCCACCAGGATTCAAATAATTATAGCTTTGCGATCAAAATTGGCTTTGCCCATGGATCACAACTTTCTTGTAGGATTAGATAGAAAAATGTTTGCATGTCCTCGTGTTTGAAATCAATTTGCTGAATATTGTAATGTTTGGCTTGTAGTGTTTTTACTTAATAGCCAGTGGAGCGATACAGGGCCATCATGGCCCTCTTGTTTTTTAAAATGTATTCATATATGAATCTATATATGGCCTGCAACACGCGAAAAGGGGCATTCGGACATTTGCATAAATGTTTTCTCGGATCAGTCTGTGCAGACTGATCCGAGTTGACACTTTAAAACTACATTCGATTTTGTACTACAGTAGACTTGCACGAAAGAGAAAATTGCATAAGAACGGAAAGTGTCGTCTCGGATTAGCCTGCGCTGACTGTGCAGGCTGATCCGGGACGACACTTTACGCAAATGTCCGAATGGCCCTTTTAGTGTGTTGCAGGCCATATATGTTATACATATTTTACTAGGTTTTCAAAGTCATCTGCAACAAATTGTCTCAAAGTCATGAGTCAAGGCATTCATTTGATGAGCAGTGCCAAGTGCTTGATTTCTTTCAAAGCCACTCCTTGTCAGTATAACCTTGACCTTGTTGGGCAGGAATGAACAAACATGAGTTTAGTGAACTTTCACAAGTCTGGAGCTTTGAAAATTGTATCTCAATGCAACCAGCACTGCCCTTTAGGTGTAGTATAGAGAAAGGGAAGAATATTTGTTTCATCTCTAGGGATACTATTTGGGACATTTTTCAAAAGTATGACAGAAATACTTTGGGCTAGACACATACAGTAAGTGGTCGCAAGGCATTCTTAGCAAAATTAGGGACACCTGGCTAACAGTATCTAACCCTTAAAGCACTGAACATGGCCTAATGTTGAATATACACTGTCTGCTGCTTTGTTGCAAATCTGGCCATTACAGCCTTGAAACAGCAATATTTTGGCTTATTTTTTAAAGCCCTACCACTATCTACCTTCTGAACACATGGTGGGAAAAAGAGCAAATATCTTCAAAATGCTTTTTTCTCACATTCTCAGTGTTTTCAATATCATTCAAACAAAACAATCTCACTTTCCTTCTTTTTCACATTGTTCCTCACATTCTTTTTCCGCATCATTTAAACAAGATAGTCTCCCTTTTCTTCACATGTGTTATGTTTATTTTACTTCTTACAGTTTTTCTGGGTGTCTAAAATTGGCTGGTACAATAATAGTTTAGTTTTTGAAGAAATTGTGTCAAAAGTTAATGCGTGTAGAGCTGGACAGGGTATTTCCCAACGGTTATGTGATAATCATTGTTGTTCGGTAATATACGTACATAGACGTACATTTGACGTGTCACTTTGTACATCTAGATATCCTCTTTCTTTTTCTATCAATTAAATGCAGTGATCACCTAGTAACAGTGTGTTATAGTTCCTAGAGAGACCATTACCAAACGAGTCATCACTGCCGAACACTGACATTAGGTATTTCCTAACATTTCAGACTTTTTTGAAAAAAAGTCTTGAAAATTACAACATATCAACACTCTGGTTGCTGAAATGTAAATTGGCTAGAACTACATGTACATAGATCTACAAAAGAAAGTTGACTATGTCTAGTTTTCAGGAAAATTGTAACTCCTAATTTTCAGAACACAAGAAACAACGAAAACTGAAAATTAGATAATCCAATTTGAGCAAACTGAAATTGGTCCATATTGATCTAAAGTTGTCAACAATGTAATAAACATTTAAAAAGTTAAACTCAGATATATTGAGCTCTACATTACATGCATTTTATTCTTGTGGTTGCTTACTATGCTAAAAGACAGCCACTTCTTATTCAATCAGCTTTAGTTTGTAAATACCCCGGCATATAAGTTCAGTTGAGGGCTTTTCCGAACATGCTTCTCAAGCCCTTTTAACACATAATAAGAACATTTTACACGGTGTGATGTGTGATATGTTTTTATGCATATTGCAAATATAAGAAATCTCAAATATCGCGTAGAGAGAGAAGCAGTAGCAGTTTACACTCTTAGCAATAAATATCGAAAAATTAAGAAAATGGTAATTTCCTGAACTTAAAGTAGTCTAATATAGATAATTACCAATTTTTCTTTGGATAATTTCTGTATCCTTCAAAACTTTAGATAATGGCAAAGAAGAGAAACATGGGGTAAAGTTTATGATGTCAGATGATATCATTATTTTCTCCAGGAGGGATGAGACAATTCTTTAAATCTTGTTTGTTAATTGCTGATAGTTCGGAGATACCCAGTCCCGCACTATTGCTCATGAAAAATTTTTCCTTTTACCACAATGTTATCAATGTTGACAATGTATTAATTTTTTCCTTTTACCACAATGTTATCAATGTTGACAATGTATTAATAATTCATTTTATTATTCATCATTTTACAAGGATATTTTAAAAGTTGTTTATGGGTGTAACATTTCAAAGCATGCAACCCCATTATACCATGCTCTGTGACTCAAACTAAACCAAAAATCTTGAAAACCAAAGAAAAAGAAAGCGAATGTCATTCTCAACTTTATTCAGACTGACTTGACAATTTGTACAAAATGAACATGATAGCTGTATTTTTTTCTGTTTTACATTTAACTATGCAAAGTTTAAGATAAAAATGAACTCAATTTATACCAAAGATTCACAACAAAGTTCATGGTTAAGTGATAACAATGCTAATGGCATTAATGTTGACAAACCCAATAGCTGCCAATTACAATTTGATTGCTTTTATAGACTATAAAATCAAAGATCTGGGTCCATATTCACCAACCATTCTTAAGAACGTTCTTAGACTTAATCTCCAAGATTTTCTAAATTTGAAAGTAACACAAATTCTGATTGGCTAAACCATTTCGTTTAGCCAAAAATGGTTTAGCCAATCAGAAGTTGTATTAATTTCAAATTAACAAAATTCTGGAGAATTAGACGAAGAACGTTCTTAAGAATGGTTGGTGAATACGGACCCTGGATGCATAGAATATGGTCATACTTTAGATCTACAGGATACATTCTTGTGTGTATTGCAACAAACAAAGACTGCCCTTGAAATTACAATATTCTGGTCTATTTTTCTGAATGAAAATGTAAATTTCGTTGATTTGGTGCCCTACAAAATAAAGTAAGGCACTTGTTTTCACCTAAACCTTAATTTAAAATCATGATTCAACACCAACTCGACCCATCATTCAGCAATCAACAACCCATATTCCATCATTGCTTTTGTAGGGTGAAATCTTTACGCCTACCCTTGTTTCTTTTAACCATAAGGGCGTCAATTAAACCACATTGTCAGTCTAGACATAAAACCTAAATAATTGCAATTTCAAGAATGCTTTGGTCATGAATAGCTCTGCAAAGCAGACCGTGTAGATCAAAGATCAGACTGCATACCAGTATTTTAAGCAGTCAGATCTTGTTCCACACTGACTGCAAAGGCAACTAAGGTTGCAAAAGGTGCTTTAAGGGTTTTAAAAATGTAGCAAAAAAAGTAGGATGAGGGAGAACTCGTTTGAAATATTTCAACTTGTTGCTTCAAGATTGTAAAACTGTAACAAAATTTTGAAGATGAATATCTAGAATGCATCAACCTGTATTAAGCATATTTGAAAGTTGATAAATTTGTATTTACACTATGTTTTTTTTTTCAATAAATCCTAACAGAACATACACACACAGAAAAAGTATCCTACAACATTCCTTTATCAATAGTCATCAAGTTTAGATTCAGGTTTCCTGGAAGAGTTTAACTCTTTCTTAGGCAGAAATAACAGCTCACAAATAAAAGAAATACTGCTTTTATTTACACCACTCCCAACAGACAACTTCTTTCCCCTTTCAGACAACTTTACAAACATTTGTGGCGTAATGGAAACATGGCAAATAGCAAAGAATTCTCCTTTTGCAACAATGTATTCACACGTATCTGTTGTTGATTACCTATACTTTACTTGGAATTTTAGGAAGTGTACTGCAATTTTGTTTAATCCTTTACCACACAATTCCTACTTGTAATGACCTTGTGAAAGAAGACTTTTGAAAACATTATGGGAAAAGGAGAAAATGCTGGTAAACAGCATTTTCTCCTTTTCCCACAATGTATTTTACCGCATACAAGACAACTTCCAGAATTTGAGCCAAATTTATTTTGTCCCTTAAAAACACTTTGATTTTGGCGAGTCTAAAATTTTTTCATGCGGCAAAGGCTTAAGGATGTAATGAGTTAATTTAATGGTTGACATGTTAAGGGGATATATTGTTGCTTTTCCCAAAATTATTAAAAACTCAGCTGTTATGGAAAATCTGCATCATCTGGCGCATCAAGATCTCTGTATTCTATTACTCGTCGACGATTGCCCCCTCGACTGAAATGCAACATTAAAATATGCAGGGCAAAAATGTTACAGAAAATCCATATCATCCGGCGCATCGAGATCACGGTACTCAATGATTCTCCGGGGATCAGATCTGCGGCTGAAAAACAACCAATGAAATACTGCCTGTTCAAGGGACTTAATTCAAAACTGTTGTTGAGAAAAAAGAAATAGATGTAACTTTGAGAAATCAAAGACAACATTTTTCTATAATTAAAACTTCAACACTTATTAGAAAGTCACAATGTGAACAGTGTACATGTAATTAAATGGTGTAGCAAAAAAAGTCTAGATATGTTCTTTAAATTCCATTCTAAACAGAACACTACTTGAATGACAAATGTCACAAACCTAGGAAAATATGTACAGATTTTTTATTGAACCCTGTCAATTATTGCTAATATAATGACTTGGTAACAGGGTATACATATTCAATATAGAGTGAATCAACAACTAGCAAAAAAACATTACAAACAAAAGCAGGAATTACCTGTATGGTCTAGAGTAAGATGTTGGTCTACGATGATCCTCTCTTTCCCAACTGCTGTAGGGTTCACGTCTGTGACTGTAGGCAGAGTGTTGTTGCTGCTGCTGTTGTCCATAGTAGCCAGATGAACCTTAAGGCATGTTACAATTACATGCATTATACATATGTGATAGAAGTAAGGGTTCAGAGATTTATAAACTGTTTACACCAGTAAATACTTGTAAAATTCCACCCCATTTCATGCTTTTCACCAAAACTGCTTTTACAGCACTTAAGGGACAGTGGTGGCACTTCACCAGTTAGCACTCGTCTCTTTTCCAAATGCAAATTTTTGACTTGTCCAAATCTTCAGCATTTCCATACAACAACTTAAATGTTGCTAAAACTGGATTTATCTTTGAAATAGTACAAAACATTGCGGGAAAAAGAGAAAATGCTGATTACCAGACTTTTCTTCTTTTTCCATACTGTTTTCAAAAGCCTTCTACAACAGGGTCATTAAAACTCAGGACTGTTTGGTACAGGGTTTAAGAATTTAATCTTATGTAAAATATCCGAGTCAAGGGTTAGTAACGTTTTAACAGAGGGCTGTTACTTGAACAGTTTTGACATAAGCCTGTAAGGTAATGATGCCTCCTACAATATATGACAGACAGAGGACTTCTGGTTTGAGAAAACATTCAAGCCCTGTATGGTCTAATCTTTATCTGTACTGTCCACAAAGAGCATATCCACTTAAGCTTAATGATGAATTTCAAAGTTATGGTAAATATTTTAACCCTTTACCACACAATCCCGACTTTTAACGACCCTGAGAAAGAAGCCTTTAGAAAACATTGTTGGAAAAGGAGAAAATGCTGGTAAACAGCATTTTCTCCTTTTCCCACAATGTTTTTCCTCTCTTCCCAAAACAAATCTAAATTTTTCAGTCACATTTATTTTGTCGTCTGCAAATGCTTTGAATTTGGGCTAGTCTAAAATTTTGTCGTTTAGTAAAGAATTACATGTAAGTAATTGAAGTACTTACCTCCGTACCCTCCTCTCATCATATGAGGACTTGGTCCACCTCTCATTGAATTATATCCCATCATACCTTGTGGAGGGCCACCATATGCCCCTGAGTTGGTGTATTGCTGACTTTGAGGACTTTGGGAGTGATTTGTGGAGGATTTATTGCCTGGATGTTCTGGCAGAGATGGGCGTTTTGGGTCTTGTAGGTAATTGTTGAAGAATGCAACCTGTAATAAAAATTCTAAATCCTTTATATCATTACATGGGTCTAACCTCTACCACAGATTTTTTCAATTATAAAATGAGTAGCTCAATTATTGAACATATCAAAAACTTTAATGTTTCATCACAATTTTTATAAAAAGGCACCATTTTTTTTTTTTTTCAATGATGTCAAGGGATGACATTTAGCCATTCAGTCTCCCATGGAATCTATATACATGTGCAAAGAGCTAAACATAGTTTCATTTTTAATTAGGATTTTTTGCTATATCGGATTTCTCAGGCGGAATTTGTGAAGTGCTTTTGCAGGATTTTGTTAACACATGCCTTAAATATCCCAGGAGTATTCTTGGAATACATTTATACTGTTACTAACGGGACAGAAAAAAATGAAAGGAATTTTTGTAACAAGAGGGCCATGATGGCCCTGTATCGCTCCACTGGCTAAATAAGTAAAAACCCTACATGCGAAACATTACAATACTTGGCCAATTGGTTTTAAAGATGAGACCCCTAAGACAGGACTAAAATTGGAAGCCCTAGTTCTTATGGTTAGTAACAGGAAGATTTCTAAAGTTTTCACAATGTAAGCCCATGTAAAACTTCTGACCCCTGGGGTGGGATCAAATTCGATTAGGGCTGTAACTTGGGCACTCTTGGTAAAAGCCCACTTGGCAAAGCTACGTGCAAATTTGGTAGCCCTAGGCTTTATGATTAAGTACAGGGAGATTTCTAAAGTTTTCTCAATATAAGCCCATGTTGAGCTTGTGACCCCTAAAGCGAGGTCAAATTTGATCCCAGGGATACAATTTGGGCACTCTTGGTAGAGGCCCACTAGATAAAGCCACATGCAAAATTTGATAGCCCTAGGCCTTATGGCTAGGTACAGGGAGATTTCTAAAGTTTTCTCTATATAAGCCCACGTAAAACTTGTGACCCCAAGGGCAGGGTCAAATTTGACCTCAGGGCTATAATTTGGGCACACTTGGTAGAGGCCCACTAGATAAAGCCATGTGCAAAATTTGGTAGCCCTAGGCCAAATGGCTAGGTACATGGAGATTTCTAAAGTTTTCTCTATATAAGCCCATGTAAAGCTTGTGACCCCAGGGTGGGGTCAAATTTGACCCCAGGGCTGTAATTTTGGCACTCTTGGTAGAGGCTTACTAGATAAAGCCATGTGCAAAATTTGATAACCCTAGGCCTTATGACTAGGTAAAGGAAGATTTCTAAAGTTTTCTCTACATAAGCCCATGTAAAACTTGTGACCCCCGGGGCGGGGCCAATTTTGACCCCAGGGCTCTAACTTGAAGAAACTTGATAGAGGTCTACTAGATAAAGCTACATGCCAAATTTGGTAGCCCTAGGCCTTATGGTTTCAGACAAGAAGATTTTCAAAGATTTCCAATATTTTTAAGTTTGTTGCCATGGCAACCAGTGTTTTTGAAGGAATCAAATTCTTTCAAGAAATTCTGAAGAGGACCATGGCAGGATCATTTCTGTGAAGTTTCATCAAAATTGGATGGGTAGTTTCAGAAAAGAAGATATTTGAAATAAAAGATAACGCACACACGGACGGAATGTGTGATTTATATTTAAATATATTGTGACACCTGCTTTGATATTTTGGCCTTTACTGGGCCTTTAATAGTCCCTTTGAGTAACAGATTTGCAGAATGCTACAGGTGTAAAACACATCAACTTGTAATTTACAATGAAGTACCTTTTGCTACACTGTTTTCACATGTATTCATGTATCAAACCTTCATGCATGTTGCTTATGATATTAAGGAGTCATATGCAGCAACTCTGTTTAAGGAGCAAATGAGCTGAGGTCTTAAAATACAGAAATGTTCAGGTATTATACTTCAAGTGGAGTCTACATACACACATTATTCAGCAAGAACTGAAGAAAAAGAAATTTCAAAAAAAAGTTACCTCTTGCTTAACCTCCTCTATTTTCTCTCCATGCTTGTTGAATATATGTTTCCTTACAAACTCTGGACCTTTAAATTTCTTCCCTGATAAGGGACATAACCATTTATCTTTTGCAAGCTCCTGTGTGTTTGCAGTAACAAACTTCTCCACTTCATTGACCAGGTGTTAAAGAAATAATCTGTGTGTTGTGAAGTGGAATTACCAACAGGCTCATTATAAACTAGAATAGTTATATAAATGGATACTCATTCTACTCCCAATTTGTTCTTGGATTTTAATGGCTCAAACAGAACTTAATTTAGAACAAAACTCTGAAGCCTGTGTGTGAGTGTTACAATAGAATAATAGGGGGTAATGCTGGTATGATCACACACACCTATCTTATTATAACCCACTTAACATGTTCTCATGAAACTCATATTAATTTCAGAATATATGAAACATTTTGGTCACAAATACAATAGAGTTTTCCTGCAGAATGTGTCTTAAATGCAGATATTTTTTATACATCACATGTTACATTTCCCTCCTATCTAAGGAATCTGATATAACACATCCGTTCATCTTGTCCTATACAATGACATAAGACATTATTTTTTCCCAAGTCAACCTATAAGGATGCAAACAAAAACAGTGCATTGACATTAAATGACTGGTAAATGGGGTGTGTATCGTTCTGCCTTTTCATTCTCTCCACACACCGTCTAATTTTGTGCCAAGAGCTGAATGTCAAACTCAGCCTAAACCAAGAATGTCTGCAGCAAAGTGCAAAATTTTGTGTCTTTGAAAGAAATACAGCACCTAATCAAATTGATATGTGATCACCCCAGCAAGCAATCTTGAAATATTGAACACCAATGACCAGATAAAACTCTCCTTTTACTGTCTATATTCAAACATCAAGTTCATATAAAGTTCATTGAACTCAGTTGAAAATTTGAATTCTTAATCAGATTCTTTGTAATAACCATCAATTTCGTCATTTCATTGGCAAGGTTTATCTTTACTCAATACAAACAACATGTTAATAATCCAACCTGAAAAAAGTACCACTATTGTTATATTCTGACAACAATTTACTGAGAGCGTAACAAAGGATATGCCTCTGGATCTTTCCTACCCATTTTCTTAGCTGTTGCTTCATCCAGTTTGTCCTGTAGCTCTACAAATGGTTTCACTTTGTTCTCGAAGTTCTTTAACCAATCATCCACTACAATACAAAAGTATAAATACATGAAATATCACAATTTCTCCTACAAATAACTTTTGTGTCTTGCTGCAAACCACCTTTGAAAAACAAACTTGCAAAAGAAGACACTGCATGTGTCAATTTCGCCTTTTGCTTTATCCATTTCAAATGTACATATGTAATGTTTTCAAAAATACATTCAAACATCATTGCATGACTCTTTAAAATTGATAGCATGAATTTAACCATTAGTTTTATACATAAATGGCTTTCATTAACTCTGCTGTAGAAAGCTTGGGAAAACAATTTGGAAAAGGTGCAATTTACATGAAATAGCTCCTTCCCTCATGATTTTTTTCAATGTTGTTGAAATAAACATTCCTTTTCTTCAAAATATCGTCCTTCAAGTAATTTATCTTAGTGTTTGGTAGGTCTAAATAAAGCCTGTACAGCAACAGTGAACAGAATGGATCCTATAAAGGTCTTTTACTCAAAGGTCTAAATTTTCAACATGTCAGTGAATGATACTTTAGTCTGTTGCAAATTCTGATGACATTTCTTTGTGTTTTTCTGTGGTCATTGTATGGATCCATCCTACACAGGTGCAATATAATGGAGAAAAAAAGACAACATTTATATACATAATGCAGTGCACTTCAGTCAACTACAAAATGTCACTATTTCTGCGTCTCCTCCACTCATATGGTCACACATTCAGAGTAGCTACCCTATATCTAGAAATATTTAGCTTCTACTTATACAGTATTTGTACAAAAAAAAGTACTTACAGTCCTTTTTGGTAGTTTTTGTAGAAGGTGGAACACCCCTGGCATGCATGATTCCACACCTGTGAGGCATTTCATCTTCATTTGGATACTCATTTGCACTGTAATAATCAATGGAGTGGACGACCCTCAAATACAGAATCATCTTATCCAACACCTGAAACATATACATATAAATCCTATTAGATTAGGCTATTTCACTATATACTTAAGTTTAGCTCTTCATAAAGAAAAGTTCGTAAAACATTGTGGGAAAAGAGAAAATGCTTTCACCTGCATTTCATTTTTGTCCCATAAAGTTTAAAGTTTCCTACCCTTTCAAAGACAAGTCCCATCACATGAGCCAAACATCAATTTTCCAAGATCTTTCCTTCATATCCAGTTTGCATCTTACCATATTTCCTTTTGTCCCTTTCTTTAGATGCTTCCAGTTCAAAAGGATATAACCATTGTAATTCATGTTATTTAAGACACAATGTTTGCTCTCAATTTCTCTGTATAAGAAGAGAAAAGAAAATTCAAATTTAAAGATTGACATTTCAATATTTACCTTCAGCAAACTTTCATCTCTTTCTATTTTTATTTCAGGGTCATCATCCCTTTCTCCTTCTTCTGTTGTTAATCCTACAGAAAACACACACAGGTTATCCATATATTCATTTTTTACATCACTGTTAACCCTTTACCAACAATCCTCAGTTTTAACCACCCTGATGAAGAGGGGGCACTTGAAAACTCAGGGAAAAGAAAAAAAGCTGGTAATTAGTATTTTCTCCTTTCACCACAAAGTTTTCAACCCTTTCACTGACAAATCCCATAATATGAGTAATTTTAATTGCTTTGAATATGGATGAGTCTAAAATTTTCATAGGCGGTAAAATGTTAAAAAGGACAAGATTTGGTTACAATGATATAAACAAGAGGTTAGTAACGACCCTGAAATGGCTCAAACCAAATCTTAGCACCTAACATTCAACATCTGTAATTCCCTGACACATCTAAGCCCATTTGGAACCATTTTCAATCCAAACCCATGAGATGAAATTACTTGATAAACCACCATTAGATGATGCCACGTATATTTTGCTCTATACGAAATTTTGTATGACACAAATGACTGGCTTTGGGCGAGTTTCAACCAAAACAATTAGGGCAGAGTCTGTTCAGTGATACTATAAAGTACATGTGCCCTATCCCTTGCAAGTTCAGACTGAAAAACCTTTAAAATTTTCCTATATAAGCCTAAGTGGACAACAATCATAACCCAAAGGTAGCGCCATTTCTAATTCAAGGACTAAAATTTGAGCAACCTTGATAGAGGACCAATATATCATGCAACATCCAAAACATTAACAGAAGATATTTAAAACCTACTTCAAATTATGTGACACAGGGATGGGGGTCATCCTCGTCCTTAAAGGAAAAGATTTCAACCATCCTAGATGATGCTACAACAGAATATAACGCTTTACACCATGTGGTTTTAGACAAAAATATCTTTTAAAATTTCTCTGCGTATCTCTAAGTAAAGCATGTAATGCCAACATTTGGGGACATCCTTAACCCCAAAAGCATAATTTAAACAAATTTGATACCAGGCCACTAAACATTGCTACAAACAAAACATCAGGATCTTGTGTGTTTTCATGACTGTTTTCTTTAAGTGTAGGGTTACTCGAATATCTTTGGGTTTCTTACCAAGAAGTTCTTCCTCTTCATAACTCCCTTCATCCACAAGATAATCTGTGATATTTTTCAAACAAGGGTTCTTGGCTGACAAGGAAAACTAAAACAAAAAGCAATATGTTGTTACAGATTTCCAAAAAGAAAACAACAAGGCAAGAGAAGAGCTGGTTACAACAAGGCAAGAGAAGAGCTGGTTACAACAAGGCAAGAGAAGAGCTGGTTACAACAAGGCAAGAGAAGAGCTGGTTACAACAAGGCAAGAGAAGAGCTGGTTACAAGCTATTTCACTCTTGGCACAGTTTTTTCATATTCATTCAGGTACTGATCCTCCTTAATTCATCCATTTCAGATGTGTTTAAAGACAGTACCTGCTAGCTTGTTCTAAAGATGTAATAAATTTTCTAACCAATAGCTTCATGTGAATAAAATGCATCTGACAAAGAGAACACCTATTCATTTCTTGAAATGACATTCTCAATAGGGATCTAATCAGAAGTTTAACGATGACTTGACAAGTTTTTCCTCAATTAATACATACTCAGGTAGCTTTAATATTTATCTTAGAAATCTTTATTGTATCTCCACATCTATAGTGGGGCAGATTAAGTCCAAATTTCATGAAAATCTTTCACTTTGTGATACAAGCACCAAATTTGGCACAGTCAAAGTCTATTATCTGAATGTTATGAAAAGTATGTTATCCACCCGAAAATCCAAGATGGCCACCAGTTTTCAAGATGGCCGCCAGTCATAGCTATGACCACCTTATTGTACATTACAAGTTGGCTTCTTTACAAAAGAAGCCAGGAGAGGTCAGCATCCATGTTTTCAAATAGTTTATTGGCTTTTAATTTCAATATATTTTGGTACATGTAAACAAACAAGTAAAAAAGCCGCCGCATAGAAACCTCATATGCTTTACATGACGGTCATTTGACCTTCTTGCCGCATTTTCAAGTTACGTGATCTTGTCCAGCCGTCTTCTTTCTCTTCTTTAACGAAATTCTTCTTATTTTTTCTTCTGCTTAGATTTATTTGCTTAATAAAAAATTACAATTATTTGAGAGGTCATTTGCAGCCATGGCAAATTCATATAACAAATCTTTTCTGAAATTCGTCATATAAAAATAAACCACGTCTATTTCCTGTTTCGGTTTTTTGATTTCGCTTTATTTACAAAACCATGACGAAACAGACTGTATATCGGAACAATTTCGCAAGAAAAATGGATTTAGACAGCAAATTCTGTGGCAGTCTGCCTTTTAAATTCACCACTGTTGGAGAGGTCTGATGACCTCTCCAATAAAAGTCATTTTAGGTTTATTTTTCTGTAGGACCTGGTTGTTTTCATGATTTAAACATAATTATGAATGGCTTAATACACTCGTATCTCTTATTACAACAAATGTTTTACAGAAACAGACACAATTTTATCTGAATCAAAGTACTGAAAAACTGTACTTGGTCATGAACTTTTCAAGCCTATAGTGAAAAGTTCAACAGAACGATTAGATCATTACAGTACAAATATGATTCATGTACCTATAGTAGACAGCTTTTGAAAACATGTCAGAAATAGAGAAATTGCCTGTAGCAAGCAAGTTGTTTGCTATGGTGGCATATTTCTGCTGCAAGATACGAGATAGCTATTGCGATAATTTAGGAGAACTATCGCTTCCGCGAGATACGAGGTAGCTATTGCGATAACTTAGGAGAACTATCGTGATAAAACAAAGTTTCGTGGAAATATTATCTAGATAATAAAAATTTTCACGATAAAAATATCACGATAATTCTAACTGTTATCATGATTTTTTTTTTGCTTTCGTGCCCACAACTGACATTCACGGTATCTATAATTAGATACGGTTTCGGAACATCTTCGTCTACAACGTTATAAATTTGCCTTTTCCCTCAATGGTTTTATAGTTGTTCGTAGGAGGAATTTCGAGTTGTCTTTGTGATTTTACAGACTTCTGTTTATTTTGGGTCTTGTCAAAATTTACCAATTAATCTACAACTGATAATAATTCGAATTTCTACTTAATGCAATCTTGTGAAGTCAAAAACTACCGAGCTCATCCAAATGGTGAATTCTCTATTTATAGATATCGAGAAACGGATAGAACTATCACGATAATTTTATCTCAAATGTCAACTTCATGCACCATTGAGAAATTCTGAGTTAAAATGTTAGGTTCATCGTGATATTTTTTTCAGGAAACTTTTCACTATCTCGATAAAATTTCCAGGAAACTTTAAGTTATCGCGACAGTTTTCTAGAATTATCATGATAGCTATCTCGTATCTCATGGCAGAAATATGCCACCATAGTTTGCCATACAATTGAAGAAAAGTATTATTTTTCTCTGCAAATGATAATATATCACATCACTTGTTATCATCATAAGTTTTTCTAAATAAGTCTGTACATTAACAAACCATCTGAAACCAAAAACATTTCTCAGACCACAGGCCAGCACCATTTTTAAACTACATGTACGACTCGCCTCTTTTTCACTGTCTTTCTTTTCAGCTCCCATGTCTTCCCAGATTTTCCACTTGTCATCGAAGTTCTGTATTATTTTAGCTGCCAGTTTGATATCCTGTCTTACAACCTTGGCATGTGCTGTCATACCACTTACAGGTCTAACTCTTTGTTTTAACTCCCTGTTCAAGGTGGCTCCAAGATCACAGTCACGTAGCTGAAACATACAAGAAACTCTGTGGTAAATACATCACCAAAGGACACAGTGTCAGCACTCATCATGACAGCAAGCAATTCAAGTCCAAGCTCGGTTTTGGATTAACATTCCTATGAAATCCTATGAACACACTCCAGTCTTGCAAATAATATAACTAGAAGCTCTATCAGATTCTCTTTTGCTCAGCACTTATATAACAAAGTTCAAGTTAAATAGCTTGTACCTACTAGAGTTTCAAGCAAGGCTAGTAACACTCTCCACTACATGCAATATGTACAGATCAGAACTTCATCATCCATACCTGTAGCATAAAGTCTTTTTAATTCTCAGACAACATGATTCACATTCAAAATTCGTTTACATGAACTCAAAGTGTGCTGCTGTCCTGCTCAATAATTATTTCATGCTTTTACCACCAAATGGAAATTTTGGTGAGAGGTAAAAAGCATTTTTACTGAAATGGAAGACAATTTTAGGTCATTGTTCAGTTACTTATGTTGACAATGCAGGGTTGCATCTAGAAATTTTCAAATAGGGGGGTTGGCCCCCATCATCTTCAGAAAAAGGGGGGCACGTCTCCCCTTTCAAGTGTAAAGAGGGGGAACAAATTTCATGGCAGTTCCGATAATGTGGTAAAGGGTTAATGTACTATTTGTTTTTGTCTTTGGAAAAATAATAATGATTATATCCATTAAAGGGTTATTATATTCTAGTCGTCCTTGTTAAAATGAATGTCTTGTAACTTCTTCTTTAACACTTGTTACAGTATAAATCACTGTAAAACAAGTAGACTAACCCCCATCCTACCCTATCTATCCTACTTTGTTCAACATTTTCATTTCATAAATTCAACGAAATTTTTACCTCAGTCAGTGTTAAACTGAGATTTTAGCTTCCATCTATTGTTTCATACAAATATTTATGTAAATTTACTGCTTAAATTCACTAGCAGAGCTGAAAAGACAGTCTGAAGTGTCTCTGATCAGACGATGTCAATTAGACATTTTGCTGTGTCATGGGTTTTTGCGGTTTTTTGCATCGATCTTTTTTCATGTCAATTAATTTTTTTAAAAGTATTTCCATATGATATTGCAAGAATTTGCCAATAAGGGTTGCAGGTCACTTAAAACATGTCTTTTTACCCTAGATCAGTGGATTGACATCATCATCTCGCTTTTCATTACAC
The DNA here is from genome assembly GCA_946811185.2 of Hippopus hippopus. Taxonomy (NCBI): domain Eukaryota; kingdom Metazoa; phylum Mollusca; class Bivalvia; order Cardiida; family Cardiidae; genus Hippopus; species Hippopus hippopus. The sequence goes on from OX328097.1 coordinate 37,594,301, forward strand.
GCCAGCTTGTTAGGTTGTGATAAACGGTGATGTGTGGTCCGTCATACTTAATACTCACTGTTTATGACAGAGTTATTTTCTTTCAAGAATTTTGTAGCCTTAAGACATCACTTTTTGCCAGCAGATTCGCCATTTTTGGACACATTTTTCCTAAATTTTCGCATTCGGTGATCGAGAGCATGGGCCCAGCAGTGAGGCTTTTCGTCTGCATACAGTAACAAAGATGACAAGCGTCTATTGATATGATCAAAATAACCAGACAGTCTACGATTTAGTTTACGGTTTTAAGTTTCGAATGATTATTTGGGTGACCATGCAAATTTTGCTACATTTTATTCCCCCCCAAAGTCGTTTTTTCTCTTTTTCCCCGATTATGGTGCGCACAATCATGCAATTTTTGCGGGCTAGTTCGTTTTAGTGAGGGATTTGGTGCGCAAACAAATTTCGTTTTTGCGGGATTTTTGATTCTGATGCGGGATTTCGGCAATCCCGCACTCTAGATGCAACCCTGAAAATGGTTCAAATGTGTTATGAAAAAGAACATTACAAACACTTACCCTGATGTTATTTAGGTTCCAGCAAATTTCTTTAATATTCACAGACTTATCAAAAGTAACCCATCCACGTCTCAAAAACCTTCTCTCGGGCTGTGGATCTTGTAAAGCAACTCTAACAAAACCAGGATATCTTTTGCACACCTGAAAACAGTTTCACCTTTAACTTGATTCTATACGTTTTAAAAAAATCTATGTGTAACAACAAGAAGATATTTTGTTCAGTGAAACATCTATTAACTAAATTCAACATAACTGTCAGAGCAAGGTTTCTGTCAAATCACATACTTTTACAGGTACAGATGGCAATGATTCATGGATAAGATAACACATTGACTATTCAGTCTTCCAACTTTTAAATAAGGAAAGCTTTTTCATCAAAGAGTATTCAAAGCTTGTCATTGATCAATAATAAATCTGTTACATATGCACGGTATCAAAGAATACTATACTTACACCTAACTGTAATGCTAGTAACTGCAGAATATGTTTCAAAAGTTATTCAAAGTTCTGATTTTTTCCTCAGAAAAAAACATTCTGACTATTATACCAGAAAAAAACTTTAAAAGAAAATAACAATGTTGGTTTGTCAAATTCTTTGACAGCTCACGATATAAAATAGAGTCCTTTTAATCAAACATTCTACTGCACCTCTGAACAATATCAAAACAATATCATCTTGTGTGACCAATCGCATCTTGTAATCAACAGTTTTTTACATCTATGACTCTTATGTGTAATTTCTTAGAATGGACAAAAAATGACAGCATGGTTTTGCTGCTTCCATTTTCTTAATGTTTTACATTTTTTCCACTGATTAGGTACATTTGCTTACTGGTGATTGAATAATTGAATGGTTAACCCATATACACCTGTGACACTTACTGCCTCAACTTCCTGTTTTGTTATTGATGGAGCCAAGTTTCTGAGAAATATGGAGCTAGTTTTATGTAGCATCTTCCTCTTCACTTTCTCCTCTAACTTTGTATTGCCCTCTTTCTTGGTATCTGTATCTTTTTCATCACCATCTAAAAGTTTAAAAGTTATCTATAGTTAAGTTCTTCCTTAGCTCACAATTCTATGGAAATGTCCACTGCCTGTGCCTAACCCTCACCATGTTAGCATTCAGCAATCCACCTTATGCAATGTTTGTACCAACTGGTTTCTATACTAAAAGTATTTGCTATGACTACTAGATTTAAGTAATGTTTAACTCTCAACTGATGACAAAATTTTAGGTTCACCAAATGATGGAATTTGTCTTAGAAAGAGAAAACATTGTTGAAAAAGAAGAAAATACTGGCAGCATTTTCTCCTTTGCTCACAACTGTTTTCAAAAGGCATTTTCTTTGCAAACATCACAACATGACATTTTTGGTGAAGTGTATATGGATAAATGAAGTATTTATTTGGTCCTTACTTTTACACTGATGATTACTTTTTTTACCCTCCGGAAATAGTCCTGCATGAGTTCTGGTATCTTCAATTAGGGATCAGAAATGCTGTAAAATGTGTTCCAAAGCTTCTTCCATGGCAATCAGCACTTCCAGTCAATAAGTACATTTGGAGTATTGCATATTAAAAACATCAAGATTAAAATGTAGATATTATGGACTACCAGGTAAATGAAACACTTTTTTTTTCTGTAAGAAGACAGTGCTAACTTGTTGCAACTTCAAAGCTTTTTAACCAGAATATCTTTCAAAATTTCTAACATTGTAGATCAATGATGAGACAACACATTTCATTAAACACAATGCATTCTTTAGCTAAAATGCATTTACAAGTACTGGTCTACTACAAGAAAATAACTGCAAGAGGTATTGATGCCAAAATGGAAAATGCTGACTGAGACTGTTAACCCTTTACCACATAATGCCGACTTTTAACGACCCTGGGAAAGAAGCCTTTTGAAAAAATTGTGGGAAAAGAAGAAAATGCTGGTAACCAGCATTTTCCCCTTTTCCCACAATGTTTTCTACCCTATCAAAGAAAAATTCCACCATTTGAGCCACATTAAAATTGTCATCTACAAATGCTTTCAATTTGGACAAAGCTAAAATTTTGTTCTCTGGTAAAGGGTTAACTAATAAGAAAATTTGATCTAATACCAACTGATCATTTCTATGCACCTGTTTTTTTCTCTTCATTTTCTTCCTTTGTAGACTTGCTCTCTTCTTTTTCTGGTTCTTCTTTTACTTCTCCTTCATCCTCTAAACCTAAATAGCAAGAATTCAAAGAATATTTTAATCTTCTTTTCAACATTCTACAATACTTAAAGGAAAAACACAGTAAAATGTAAAAAAAAAATTCTGTCTCACAATCTAAAAATTTATCTATCTTAACCCTTTACCACACAATCCTGAATTTTAGCAACCCTGGATTTGTTGTGCAAAATGCTATGAATTTTGGACCAGAAACCTTTCATAATCAATAAATATCTTCCATTCTATAAACTAGAGGCGCTTGAGCGCCTGTATCGCTCCACAAGCCTGATATTTCTATAATGGCGAAAGGAAGTTTTTAACAATTATCATTCAATCCTGCATTTTAGCTCACTGAAGAAACAATTTGGTAGACAACCACCATAGGAACTTACCTGCAAAACAACAATGAAATCCAATGAATAGTTTTAGAGAAGAAATTTTTCAAAGATTTTACTTTATACCATAAAAGGAAAATGAGTCTCCCATAAAAGCCATGTTTTTTGACAGATCTTTTTTTTTTTAAGGAATTCTGTAAACCTGTATCTAAGGAACATTCCTGCAAAATAATAATGCTATCCAAATAGCGGTTTGGGAGGAGAAGATTTTTAAAGGTTTTTTACTTTGGTTGCCATGGCAACTAGAATTCTTCATGGAACACAATTATTTGAAGGAATTTGAAAGAGGACCACCAAAGGAACATTCCTGTGAAATTTGGTAAAAATCCAGTCAATAGTTTCTGAAGAGAAGTTTTTTAAAGAAAAAGTTTACGGACGCACGCACGGACGAACGGACGAACGAACGGACGCACGGACGCACGACGGACACAACGCCATGACAATAGCTCGCTGGCCTTCGGCCAGTGGAGCTAACAACAATGAAATCCAATGAATAGTTTTAGAGAAGAAATTTTTCAAAGATATTACTTTATACCATAAAAGGAAAATGAGTCTCCCATAAAAGCCATGTTTTTTGACAGATCTTTTCTTTTTTAAGGAATTCTGTAAACCTGTATCTAAGGAACATTCCTGCAAAATAATAATGCTATCCAAATAGCGGTTTGGGAGGAGAAGATTTTTAAAGGTTTTTTACTTTGGTTGCCATGGCAACCAGAATTCTTCATGGAACACAATTATTTGAAGGAATTCGAAAGAGGACCACCAAAGGAACATTCCTGTGAAATTTGGTAAAAATCCAGTCAATAGTTTCTGAGGAGAAGTTTTTTAAAGAAAAAGTTTACGGACGCACGCATGAACGGACGGACGGACGGACAGACGGACGGACGGACGGACGGACGCACGACGGACACAACGCCATGACAATAGCTCTCTGGCCTTCGGCCAGTGGAGCTAAAAACAACATTGAATAATATGGTAGGTGAAGTAAAGTTGAGTATACGATGGAAACATAAATGCACTAGAAAAATTGCTAAATAGCTGCCCCCCCTCCCCAAAAAAAGCAGGTGTTAAAATGCATTTAAATTTTAAGTCTTGTCTTTTAAAAGTACGGAAAATATTGTGAAGATGACAATCTTTTATTGTGTGTTTGGTCAAAGCATTAGTCACTGGTAGAAAAATCAATTTTGAAATCAGGCAAAAACTTAGCAAAAGACAGATCCACCTACAACTTTTAACCTGGTTTTGAAATTCATTTCTCTGCCAGTAACTAACGCTTGGATTGACTGTTGAAAAACAAATTGTCATCTCCACAATAATTTCCACACTCTTAAATGGTTATGGTTTAAATTGAAATGCACTGCAACACCAGTATTGTTTACATTTGGATGCCACTGTGCCTTAGTCTAAGTTCGAAGTAAATATCTTCAGTAATGACAGAGATATTATAAAATGTTTTAATAATAATAAGTTTTCGAAAATGTCAAAGATTTTGCACAATGACGCAGACAACAATGCCAGGGCTAGCACAGTACCTCAATGTTTTCTTAAAAAACAGCCGAGCTAACTAGAACTTCATAGACCTACAAACACCACTCTGGCAAACCTATTGCCTTGTCGCTGGGTCAGGAAAAAAATTCAAAGAACTACAACTCCTCTTATTGATGACCAATCAAAATGGAAATTGGAGGTGCAAATCCAAATGGTTGAAAGGGCTTCTACTAAAGTTTCAGTCAAAGCTGTGCGGAAGAAAAGGACACAGAATTGCTTATACAGCAGCCTCCCTCTCTCATTGTGAGAGGGTGTGAAGTCATCTGCATATGACAATGTATTACATTACTAACTCACCAGGTGGGGCAGGTTCTGGCTCACTCTCAGAACTGGAACCAGAATCACTTTCTGACTCAGAACCACTCTCATAGCTGTATTCTTGTTTGTCTCTATGGCGTTTCTTCTTCTTTCCTTTCTTTCCATCATCATCTTTCTTTGGCTTCAAGAAAGAGTAGTAAAACAGAGTGAAGTTTACACATGATATGACCAGACTGACATTAGAGTGGTCACTTATATACAGTAATGTTTCTCTTGTGAAAACTGTTTAACTTGGTTATACTGCAGTGATGAGTTTCTCGTACGATTTGTCAGTTTGGTTTTCCATGCCATTTTAAACAATATTTTAACATGTCATGGTGGCCAAGGCACCTATCGATGATTTCCTTGAGTTTCTTTACAAATACTATGCACAACACTCTCTTCAAAGTACTGGCTGCTTCCACACGTGTTTTCCATGCAAATTGTGCCAGGAACCTTTCCTTCCTTTGAATATTTCTCCCTTGTGCTATTTGCACATTAAGGTCCACTCCAGCCCATGTGATACAGGGTTAACCAAAGTTGAAATCATAAAAGCATTGTGGCAAAAGGAGTTAATGTCTGTGAAAGCAATTTCTCCTTATGCCACTATGCTTCACACGTTCTCATGTATTAAATCTTAATTCATTTTAACTCTAAACCACACAGCAAAGTTCTAGATTAGGCCGAACTGAGAGCATTTGCAGATATCAGTTAGTTACCCCTTTACCACACAATCCCAATTTCTAACGACCCTGAGGAAGACAACTTTTGAAAACATTGTGGGAAAAGGAGAAAATGATGGTGACCAGCATTTTCTCTTCTTCCAACAATATTCTCTACCTTTCCAAAAACAATTCAATTTCTGGGCCAAAACTGTTTCATGGTCTACAAATGCTTTCAATTTCAACAAGTCTAAAATTTTCTTCTTTGGTTTAGGGTTAAGCTGAGAGGTTTGTAGCATTTTCTCCTTTTCCCACCATGTTTCAAATAGCCCAAGTAAAACATTGTTTTGTAAAGATTTAATCATCTATAGTTTTGACTGGTCATTTTCAAAGCTGTCTACAGCAAATTTGTTTCAAAGAGTAATGCTAAATGCTCATTACTGATTCATCATCATCATCCCCATTCTGAGCTTCCTGTTGTTTCTTGGAAAATTCCTGGGCTTTTTTGGCTAGCTCTTTTTGTTCCTCTGTGATAGGCAGTTCAAGGGGTTTCTACAATAAAATGTAAAAAGAATGTAGTCTAGCAAAGACTGGACTTGTAAGGACATAATCTAGGAGAATCTATATTAATATTACAGTAGAAATTCAAACAAAGCATCAGATTTGGTAAAAGAAGAATCATGAAAAATTCAGAAATTGCTCAAGAATTTTCTTTTTTTTTTTTTTTTTTTATCACAATCATTATAGATGGATTACACTACAAAGACACATAAAGGGTTGTTGCATGGTATAAGAGGTTTACGTCTTATGTCTTCATAGATGTTAAAAATCTTCACTGTACTGCTTTGAAACAAATTTTTGATAATACTGTTACAACTGATATACTACTATCAAACTACAACTATGCATTAAAACAAAAACAACTTCTTTTTTAAGATTTTTTTCAACTAAACCTACTTGATGTGATGGACATATCTTAAGCAACATTGTGGCAATTGTTCTGATTATACATAATAGAAACAAGACGACAATGGGCCCTAAATCGCTCACCTGAGTAAAATCATCTATAGTTGATGAAGCTGAAGAGGTCCTGGTTTTAATTATGTAAAACACATGAGTGTATGAGACCTTCTTTTTGACCCGACATGGCCTAATTTCCAACTTGTCCAAGATATCATCAAAACAAACATTTTAACCAAGTTTCATGAGTATAAGGCTGAAAATGTAGCCTCTATGGTGCACACAAGGTTTTTCTAAGATTTAGCCCAGTGACCTACTTTTTTCACCCTAAGTGACCCACTTTCACTCTTGTCCAAGATATCATCAAGACAAACATTTCAACTAAGTTTCATTTGTATCCTGCTGAAAATGTAGCCTCTAGAGTGTAAACAAGGTATTTCTCAGACTGGGCCCAGTAACCTACTTTTTGACCCGACATGACCCACTTCTGATCCTATCTGAGAAATCATCAAGACAAACATTCTGACCAAGTTTCATAAGTAACCGACTGAAATGTGTCCTCTAGAGTGCACATAAGGTTTTTCTAAGATTTGACCCTGTGAGCTACTTTTTTACCTGAAATGACCCAATTTCAAATTTGACTGAGAGATCATTAAGAGAAACATTCTGACCAATCTTCATGAGTATCTGGATTAAAATGTGGCCTATAGGGTGCACACAAGCTTTTTCTAATATTTAGCCCTGTGACCTACTTTTTGACTTAACATGACTCATTTTCAAACTAGTTTCAGATATCATCAAAATAAACAATCTGACCTAGTTACATGAGTATCAAGCTAAGAATGTGACCTTTAGAGTGCACACAAGATTTTTCTAAGATTTGGCCCAGTAACCTACTTTTTGACCAGACATGACCCATTTTTTAACTTATCCAAGATATTATCAAGACAATCATTCTGACCAATTTTTATGAGTTTCTGACTGAAAATGAGGCCTCTAAAGTGCACACAAGGTACTTTTAAGATTTGGCCATGTGACCTTCTTTTTGAGCCAGCATGACCCACTTTCAAAGTTTTCTGAGACAAATATTCTGGACAAGTTTCAAGAATGTCAGGCTGAAAATGTGGCCTCAAGAGTGCACAGGTTTTTCTAAGATTTGGCCAAGTGACCTACTTTTCAACCAGATGTGACCTGATTTCAGACCTGTCCGAAATTTTATCAAGAAAAACATTCTGACCAAGTTTCAAGAGTATCTGACTAAAAATATACTAGATAATTATCATCAAGACAAACATTCTGACCATATTTCATGAGTACTGGATGAAAGATGTGGCCTCTCGAGTGTATACAAGGTTTTCCTAAGATTTTACCTTGTGACCTTCTTTTTTTTAAATGACATGAGCCATATTCGAACTCTTCTGACGTATTTTCAAGACAAACATTCTGAACATAATTCATGAGTATCAAACTGAAATTGTGGCCTCTAGAGTGTACACAAGGTAAAGTTGACGAGGTACAACAGACAAGGAACCTGCAAAATCACAAAAGCTCACCTTGAACATTTTGTGCTAAGGTGAGCTCATTTCTTACAGCATAGTTTTAGGATTCATCCACTGCAAATTTACTTCAGATATCAATGCAATGAGAAAAGGAAACAAGTTCAAAAACTGATTTACCTCTGGCTCTGATTCTTTTTTTTTCTCTGGACTTGCCCTGAAAAAAGTGAAACAATGACAATGTGATTCAACCATTAACCAAACAAATACCTGTATGACTTCTTCACATACCTGCAAAATACAGCTTTAAAAACATTGTAGAAATTTTTGTGTTTCTTTTAAGCATACAATCACTCCTTTTCCAAGTGTTGTTTTTTCCACAAGTATTCCATACAGGTGTACTGTTACCTCTTAAAATCAGATAACTGAGAGATAACTGAGAGCCATCGTTACAATTTGTAACTTACATACAGGCAAAAATTATTACCATACTGTCAATCTTCACAATACTTTTTAGTCTTTTTAATCACACCAACCTTATTCCCTCTCTTATTTCGGATTTACCCTTTACCACACAATCCCGAGTTTTAAAGACCCTGGAAATTGGAGTTTCGAAAACATTGTGGGAAAAGGAGAAAATGCTGATAACCAGCATTTTCTTCTTTTCCCACAATGTTTTCTATCTCATCAAAGACAAATTCCATCATTTTAGCCACATTTCAATTGTCGTATGCAAATGCTTTCGATTTGGACAAGTTACAATTTTGTGGTGTGGTAAAGAGTTAAACAAGGATTTTTACTCCTTTTCTATTGTATGCAGTGTTAAGTAACATCTGATGGCTTAAAAAGATTTTATAATGTAGAAAAGTCAAACTGACACAAGTTTTTTTTAAAAGGGTTTTCTGTCAACGTGTTTACAGTCTTGGCTTTCACATTTCTTTTATTTTTATTTTCTCTTTTGTATGATTGCACACTCATCAAAATAAGAATTACAATTACATGTATCTTCAAGTATTCTTCGAAAGAAAAATGTAGAACACAATTTGAAATGGTACTTTGTAGAGGTACTTGGAGTGTTTGAAAATATCCTCTACAGTAATGGCACAAATACATCAAACAAATAAACAAAACCAACTTTTCAACGGTTTCTGAATTGTTCCTGCTTCTAGCTCCCTCATCCATCTCAGGCTCATCTAGTACTTTCAGGTCTTCATCTGTCCCTCCTTCCATCTTAATGACAGCTGCAAACAAATTTCAATATAGATGGTAAACACATTTCTGTCCTGAATCATAAAGCAGAAAAGTCACTGTTATGTTCACATTTGATGTAATAGCTCATAATACTATTGTTGAAGGTTTTAATCTCTTTGCCAGAATAATATCTAAATGCATCAGACAGTGTAGAATCAAGATCAAACTGCATGTTTTGAGGGCTTGATCTTGGTCTACATGTCTGCAAAAGTCCACTGAAAGGCATTTAGTACCCTAAGGGTAAAGTCTTTGCTAGCAAAGGGAAATATAAGGTTCTTTAACAGACAGTAGATCAAAGTCAAAATGCAATGAACCTAAACTCTGACCAATGATCTGTGTTGCCTGATTATTTTAGAGAATAGCCTTGAAATTACAAAATGTGGGTTTCATCTCACTGACTTTAGGATCTGTGAGAAAGCTCACCTGCATCTAGCAATTTTACAATTTTATCATGAAATTCTGTATCCACTGTGAGTGACTGGAGCATTCCTTTATTCATCAAGTCAAAAAACATGTCACAGCGCTTCTTCAAAGCCAGCCTCACTTCTTCCTGACGTTTCTCAAACTCTTCAGGGTGATACTTGGACTTGAACCTTTAGGTTGTGCAACAAAAATTTACATGAAACAAGATCAAAAATCATACTACAAATTGCCTATGTTCTGCAATATCTAGATCAAACAAAATCTTCCATGGACAGGTACAGGATACAATAGCTTTCTATCACATACATAAAGCCAAATCTTAAACTGTACAGTAAAGCGTTCATTTTTTGTTACCACAATTTGCTTGATTAAATTACTTGTACAGAAGTGGTTGTTTCCATAATCTGGCATTTTGTCTCATGTTCATAACTCTAAATGAAAAATTTGGAAGTATTCCGACAAATGTACACTTACATTACATGGCTTATGCCTAGCTTTAATTTCATGTAAAAGTATTTACTCTTAATATGTGTTCATTTCTTCTATTGTTTCATACTAAAAGAGTTCAAACACTACTGAAAATTAAAGATGTCCTATATTTTTTTCAATGTGTGTTCACAAGGCACTTTCAGGCATACTTGTTATCTGAAACTTTTTCATAAACAATACATATACTTTTCTTATGTCATTGACCTTTAAAAGATGCAGTGTGTACATTTGTATCACTATTTTGTATAAAATGTGGTCATTATTTCATTATGTATACTTGCTTAAGTTGGCTCATTCTTTGTCTTATTTTGAATAATAGTTTGAGTATTTATGTACAATATCAAAATTATAGAACATGTAACAAGATTGGAAAGAAATGATTTCAATACATGTTTAGATGAATCACATAGAAAGCTCACGAAAAGTCTGAAAATATGTTATGGTGTAGCTGTCTGAAAAAAAGAAGCCCAGGTTAAAAGGCAATCCCATATCTACACAAAAAGTCTTATAATGACAAAATATTAAAAATCCCTTCAAATGTTTATTTGTAGCATAAGACAAAATGGATGCAATCTATTCACTAAATCCAGTTCAAATACAAACATGGCATGACCCACAAAGAATTTTCCACTTCAGCTCAGCAACAAATTCTATATTGCAGACAGCAATTGTCTTCACTCTTATGCTATAATTTTTTTTTCCTTAAAGCCACTCCCCAAAGGTAAACACGAATGAAGAAATGTGAATATAATGAAAATGGTATTATGATATTTGAAGAAAAAGTACATGAAATAAAATGATCATAGCTTTGAGAAACAACCATAATTTACCTGTAACCTGGAGACATTCCTTGCCAAGTCCAACGATTTTGTAAACTTTTCAATATATGTTAATTTAAACCTATCATGAGCCTATTCAACTGATAGAAATATAAACTGCATTGTGCGCAGTTTCCTACAATTGATTAACGCGAATATGTATAATCCTGGCTCCGTGTGATCAATATCCTTATCAAGTTGGTTCCAAACCGTTGATGTATTGCTAGAAGGGGGTTAAATACATAATTAGTACAATTACATTTTTAAAAGTTATATTTCAGACAGTCATCGAAAAATAAAAAGATCATTTCTTCATATCTTAGAGCAAAATCTACACATAGGTAATGCAGCACATTTATAATGGCTGAGCTTTCTTTTTTGCTCACATATAAGAGCTTTCCTCACTATTAAAACTTTCTTCAACAGGTTTTATATGACCACAATCATATCACAATCATAGAAATATAAATGTATCATATAAAATCTCACAATAAATACATGACTTTAACTGTCAAAAGACACCACATATATTCTTCTATATACAATAGGCAAATAAGCAATCAAAGAAATTGAGATTGTCAAGACATGTCTTTTCTCTTTTAACAACTTTGCATTAAGTAGCTGAACCTCTGTAGATATCACTTGAACTACTCATTTGAATATCGCATTTTTGATTACTTCAACCTTTAGAATTGCATATGTAGATACTTGAGACAAAGATCCTACTGTATAGAATGTGCAGGTTTATCTATAGTAGGAACAACCTTGATATTTGCAAATTAAAACATCCTTGACTTTCCAGTCTCTTGGCTCTTTGATTGACTGAAACTTTTGTTCCATTTATTTAACACTTAAACGGTTAATGTTTTTAGGTCCTAATAAAAACAATTATACTTCAGATCTCAAATAAAAACAGTATCAGTACATTTCCATACACTTACCATTCTTCATCCTTATGCTGTAAAAAGAATTCACTAATCTGCTGTTTTTTAAATTCTTCTTTATATTCATTGTATTTCTTCACAGCATCTGAATCACTTATTGTGTCATCCTGCTGGGCTAAAAACATCTTAAACGACATCATTGGTGGTTGGGTAGGATGATCTGGCTCTTGACTGCAATTTTAATTAAATAATGTGTCATAAAAAATATAAGTTGTGTTCAACATATGACTATACAAATGAAGCGTTGCATATTCCCATATAGCTTGCCTTGTGTCTAACTTCCAGACTATTTTTTTAAACAAGAGGCGCTTGAGCGCCTGTATCGCTCCACAGGCCTGATATTTCTATAATGGCGAAAGGAAGTTTTTAACAATTATCATTCAATCCTGCATTTTAGCTCACTGAAGAAACAATTTGGTAGACAACCACCATAGGAACTTACCTGCAAAACAACAATGAAATCCAATGAATAGTTTTAGAGAAGAATTTTTTCAAAGATTTTACTTTATACCATAAAAGGAAAATGAGTCTCCCATAAAAGCCATGTTTTTTGACAGATCTTTTTTTTTTTAAGGAATTCTGTAAACCTGTATCTAAGGAACATTCCTGCAAAATAATAATGCTATCCAAATAGCGGTTTGGGAGGAGAAGATTTTTAAAGGTTTTTTACTTTGGTTGCCATGGCAACCAGAATTCTTCATGGAACACAATTATTTGAAGGAATTTGAAAGAGGACCACCAAAGGAACATTCCTCTGAAATTTGGTAAAAATCCAGTCAATAGTTTCTGAGGAGAAGTTTTTTAAAGAAAAAGTTTACGGACACACGCACGGACGAACGGACGGACGCACGCACGGACGGACGGACGCATGACAGACACAACGCCATGACAATAGCTCGCTGGCCTTCGGCCAGTGGAGCTAACAACAATGAAATCCAATGAATAGTTTTAGAGAAGAAATTTTTCAAAGATTTTACTTTATACCATAAAAGGAAAATGAGTCTCCCATAAAAGCCATGTTTTTTTACAGATCTTTTTTTTTTTAAGGAATTCTGTAAACCTGTATCTAAGGAACATTCCTGCAAAATAATAATGCTATCCAAATAGCGGTTTGGGAGGAGAAGATTTTTAAAGGTTTTTTACTTTGGTTGCCATGGCAACCAGAATTCTTCATGGAACACAATTATTTGAAGGAATTTGAAAGAGGACCACCAAAGGAACATTCCTCTGAAATTTGGTAAAAATCCAGTCAATAGTTTCTGAGGAGAAGTTTTTTAAAGAAAAAGTTTACGGACGCACGCACGAACGGACGGACGGACGGACGCACGACGGACACAACGCCATGATAATAGCTCTCTGGCCTTCGGCCAGTGGAGCTAAAAAATGAATGCAGAAGAAACTTTTTGTACAAAACTTGCTTCTACATGCCCAGTGTCTCCATATTAAACAAAATGCTTCTCCTATCCTTCAAATGCTTAACAGATATATATATCCCTTATAACAAGTTTTTGGTACATTAAAAGCAGTCTGTACTGCAACAGAAATGTTTTAGTGTGTCACAGTGACTTTATCATTGTTTATGTAACAATCTGTATGGCATATATATCTCTATGTAATATGTTGAATATAAAGAGAGAAGCCAACAAATCCATGCACTTCCCTTTGAGAGCATCTCGCATGTAAGTTTGAAGCCAATTTACAATTCATACCATTACTTACTGTACATGCTGACCTCAGTCCTTTCAAAAACTATTAAAAATCAAATGAAAGACCAACATTTGCTCTACTAATGAAACTGAAAACATTGTGAAGAAGGAGCAATTGCTTGTGACAATGTTTTTTAAACACTGCTTACAGCAGAAACATACAAGGGAGTACTAACTATATAGAAAATAGATAAGACATTACACATTACAGAACTGACCTAGACTGTCCTGGGGCTCCATATCCTCCTTCTTGGGGAGGTCCCATGTTTGGCCCTGGTCCCCAGTGTTGTGGATGACCCCTCCCAGACATCATTGCAGACCCATAGTGAGGCATATCATACGGTGGCATCTCATCCCTGAAAGAAAAATAATAATATCTATATTAACCCTTAACAAGACAACAAAATTATGGATGTGTCAAAATTGAAACCATGCAGAAAAACAAATGTTGTCCAATTATAGTCTTTGAAAAGGGTAAAAAACACTGTTGGAAAAGGAGAAAATACATACTGGATGCCAGCATTTTCTTCTTTTCAAACAATGTTTTCAAAAGCCCTTTTCCTACAGAGAGTAGAACCTTAGAATTCTTTGGTAAAGTCCATTTAGTTGGTATGAAAATGAACATTTGGTTCAAATCATCTATCTAAAATTTGTTTCGGGGAATTTCTGTGTACCTACCTGATTATTTTACAAAAACCATGAAAAAAAAAATTTTTGATAGTGGACAACATGTCCAAGTTTGAAGTAAATATCTTCAGTAAATGACAGAGATATTTTAAAATGTCAAAGTTTTTGAAAATTCAAAGTTTTTGCATGATGACAAAAACACAGACAACCCCAGAATTACCACAATAACTCAACATTTTCTTTGAAAACAGCCAAGCAAAAGATACTTAAATATTACAATATAGTTTAACAGGTAAAAGCATCAAATTGAAAATGAAAAAGCATGTTTTTTGTAAAGAATTACAATGTAACAGAGAAATATTGAAGAAATTGTTCCATTTGATTGCATAATGCCATTTGATAAAAAAACCCAACTTTTTATGAGAGATTATTAAACCAAATGGTACATACAGGGTTTACAATCAATAAGTAAATTAACTTACTGCAACAGAAATCATTACTTTTAATGCCTCATGCAAAACACAACTTTTGAAAATATATTACAGAGAAAAGAGCAAGTATTTGTTAAATGCAGTGACTCCTTTTATCACCTCAGGTACCAAGAGAAACATTGCTAAATATTGAAATAAATTGTCCTAATTCTGTAAGTGTAACATTGCAAAATTGAGTTGTTGCAATAAAAGTTTGCTCTTCATTTTTTGGGGGCATAACTCATTTTACAGCAGTGTTTTCAACAGATCCTGTTTTTTTTTTTTTTTTTAATTTCATTTTTTGATGGGTTTCAGCTCCTATGTTCTCTCACTCTTGTGAACCCCAACAAATTTCGGAGTTTCAGGTATGAAAATATCTGGAGAATCCAGAGTTGTGCCTTGGCCATCATGGGATACCTGCAATTTCTTTGAAAATCTCCCCTAAAAAATGCTGGAGTGCAAGCCTTAAGTCACATATCATGCGTGCTTTATTTCTTTATTTCTTGCCACTTTTCAATGTCTGATACACTCAGTACCTATTCCATTCTGTTCTATATTGGATATAGTCTGGATTACCTGCCCCTAACACTATTTGTTGGGTTCGGCAAAACCCAATAATGGCGGCCTCCATAGCAGCCTCAAGCGTAGCCCTACAAGTTTTTGTATTTTCCCAATTCCGTGTGATCCTGTTTTATTAGCGTATAAAATGAGATCTATTTGTACAAAATATACATTACCGAATCTATAATGTGCTATTAGGGTATGATTTAAGTATAAATTGGACTATGAATTATTTTTACAAGTAGCCCTATTTTCAAATGTTATATAGGTCCATTCATATTACAGACACTTACAGTATTTCTGATATGTAGCTTTTCTTGCTAAATAAGAAAGACAATTAAAAAAGCTCACTGCCATTACATGTACTTTATTGCAACCGATCTGTTGTCAATTCAGCCTATGGTCTGATTTGATCAAGTGAAATAACAATATCCCGTTACATCAGCATAATACCAACGGGGGCAGCCATTATTGTGTTTTGCCTGACATTCTCTTGAAGTACGATGGGATACCAGACTATACTGGATAGCGAAAAGTAGACCATGTCTTGATTTTTTCCGATAGTTGTCACATATGGTAAAGTTTTACATTGTTGACAAGTCTGCAGTATCTTGCTCAAAATCAAAACAAAGAAAAAGAAATTGAGACAATAAATAGAGGATATTTGTTTTTTACAGTGAAAGATCACAGCCACTCATGAAAACATTACCGATGATGTTCACTCGATGAAATAAATTTCAATCTTTCACCGAAAAAAACAAATATTCTATTTATTTCATGCTTTTAACCCTTTCTGGGGGAAACTTAATCAAAATCCAGTACAGTTCTTTTCGGTTATTCCCAGTGGCATACCCCCTCCGCATAGCAACGAATTACGATATTACGTCAAGTGCGAGAAATGTAAGGTAAATTAGGTTATATTTCCATCTGGTTGTGAGGCATGCACCTTTTACCTAGGTAACTAGTGCGCAGGAACAACTGTTTCCGCCTTCAATTGAAGAGTTAGAGTATAAAAATCGGTATTTTCACTGGTCGTAACCATGACATATCGAAAAATATTTCATGATATTTTTCGCTAACCTACTGGAAAGCATGAAATAAACAATTGTATTTCAGGTAAGATTTTGTCAACTTTTTTTATTTGAAGTGGTCTATGTCCCTCTGTTTTTTAGAAAGTCTCCTAAGATTTTAAACAAGGGGGACACTGGTTTCCCCAATATTTTGACTTAGGAACAAAACTGTGAAATGTAAAGAAACACTGGCATTCATTTTGTCAAATTTTCACCAAGAAATCTTGTCATACGTTTGAATGTTATCAACTGTCATGATCTAAAGGTATATGTTTACACAAAATCAGAAAAGCATTTTCTGTAACGAAATGACATGAAGAACCTGCACTTATAAGAAGATAAACACTAAACACTACAAGAGGGCCATGATGGCCCTGAAGTCACTCACCTGAGTCTTTTGACCAAACATGACCCATTTTGAGATATCATGACAAACATTCTACTAAGCTTTCATAATTATTGGACTGAAAATTTGACCTCTAGCATGTACACAAGCTTTTTCTAGAATTTCTCTCCGTGACCTACTTTTTAGCCAACCATAGCCAATTTTCCCATTGTAGATATTATCAAAACAAAGATCCTGACCACCTTTCATAGTATTGGACAGAAAATGTGGCCTATAGAGCATACACAGGCTTTTTCTAAGATTTGACCTACTGACCTAGTTTTTGACCCAACATGACCGATTTTCGAAGTCATCTGAGATGTCATCATGACAAACAATCTTACCAAGTTTCATGAGTTTTGAACTGAAAATGTGGCCTCTAAAGCATATACAAGGTTTTTCTAAGATTTGACCTAGTGACATAGTTTTTGACCCAACATGACCCATTTTCGAACTCATCCCAGATATCATCAAGTCAAACATTTTGACCAACTTTCAAGAAATTTGGACTAAAAATGTGACCTCTAGAACGTACACAAGGTTTTTCTAAGATGTGACCTAGTTTTTTGCCCAACATGACCCATTTTCAAACTTGTCTGAGATAGCATCAAGACAAACATTCAGACCAAATTTCAAGAGTTTTCAACCAAAAATGTGGCCTCTAGAGCGTACACATGGTTTTTCTAAGATTTGACTTTGTGACCTACTTTTTGACGAGACATGACCCATTTTCAAACTCGTCCGAGGTATAATAAAGACAAACATTCTGACCAAATTTCAAGAGTATTGGACTGAAAATCTGGCCTCTAGAGTGTGAACAAGATTTTTCAAAGATTTGACCTAGTGACCTAGTTTTTGACCCTGCATGACCCATTTTCCAACTCGTCCAAGATATCATCAAGATAAACATTCTGACCAAGTTTCATGAGTATATGACTGAAAATGTGGCCTCTAGAGCGTACACAAAGTTTTTCTAAGATTTGACTTAGTGACCTAGTTTTTGAACCAACATGACTTATTTTAAAACTCGTGCGAGACATCATCAAGATAAACAATCTGACCAAGTTTCATGAGTATCTGACTGAAAATGTGGCCTCTAGAGCGTACACAAGGTTTTTCTAAGATATGACCTGGTGACCTAGTTTTTGACCCGACATAACCCATTTTCGGACTTGTCCAAGATATTATCAAGACAAACATTCTGACCAACTTTCAAGAGTTTTGGACTGAAAATGTCGCCTCTGGAGCGTACACAAGGTTTTTCTAAGATTGAACTTAGTGACCTAGTTTTTGACTTCACATGACCCATTTTCAACCTTGTCCAAGATATTATCAAGACATACATTCTGACCAACTTTCCAAAGTTTTGGACTGAAAATGTGGCCTTTAGAGCGTACACAAGATTTTTCGAAGATGTGACCTAGTGACCTAGTTTTTGACCTGACCTGACCCATTTTCGAACTCGTCCGAGATATCATCAAGACAAACATTCTGACCAAGTTTCATGAGTATCTGACTAAAAATGTGGCCTCTAGAGCATACACAAGGTTTTTCTAAGATTTGCCCTAGTGACCTAGTTTTTGATCTGACATGACCCATTTTCGAATTCGTCCGAGATACCATTAAGAGAAACATTCTGACCAATTTTCAAGAGTATTGGACTGAAAATGTGGCCTCTAGAGCGAACACAAGGTTTTTCTAAGATTTAACCTAGTGACCTAGTTTTTGACCTGACATGATCCATTTTCGAACTCGTCCGAGATATCATCAAGACAAACATTCTGACCAAGTTTCATGAGTATCTGACTGAAAATGTGGCCTCTAGAGCGTACACAAGGTAAAAGTTGACGACGGACGCCGGACACAGCACGATCACAAAAACTCACCTTGAGCACTTCGTTCCCAGGTGAGCTAAAAACCTATAAACCCATGAAACAACTATGGTCAATCTGACACTGTCCTTTCACAGATCAAACTTCTGCATCTGGAGAAAATACATGTACTGCTAAATCACCTATCATACATACAATTCTTTAAAGCTCACCATCTTAAAGGATGTATCATTAAATCTAATAGGCTTCATAAAGATGATGACACTTTGGAGTTTCGGGGAGAATAGAACTATTAACACAGAAAGATACACTCTCTGGTCTACATTGTCTTAACTTCAAGAAGAAAGAGTTTGAGACTTATTTTACTGTTTTATAGTAATAATAACAGGTGTAAAAATTTTATCATCTTACTAAACAATAAATACCATTTTTTAGCATACCAATCTCTTCTCATTCTTTTATGCGGAGGACTAATATCTCTTCTTGGTGGACTGTATCTTCTGTCTCGTCTATCATAATCTCTGCCATATGGATCTCTTCTACCACCACCACTGTCTCTACCTCTCATACCTCTTGAATCATATCTATCAGAACTTCTGGAAACAAAGAAAAAAAAACTTTTTTAACGCCTGTAGGTTGAAACTACATTTAAGAAAAGTAAATCTTGAGGTTCCCAATCCATTAATGCATTTCAGTTACTACGTTTTTAAAACAAGCCTGTATGTTACTCAAATGACATTCCTCCAACAACAACAACCAAAAAGGAATAGTTGTTAACTCATCAGTTTCTTCTCACTTTATTTAAAATGCCATTTATTCTCTAATAGCACCCCCAAGGAGGAAGAATAATAAGGTAGAGCATGGTACATTTACCGAGGATACCTGAATTGCAGCATTGCTGTCAGGTTTTAGTAAAAACCTGATGGCAAAACCATTCTCTTCTGGGAAACCCACTGAATTTACTGTCAATCTGATCTCCAATCATGACTGTTTTGCACATTACTGTGGTTACTGCTATTCAAGATTTTCTGAATAAATTGATGACTTTTACATTACTAGAAGCACATAATGTTATCTGAAGTGTATGTATATTCCAATAGTCAGGTGTAAGACACCAATTTTTGAAGTACTATACAATTAGGATTGTGGTAATGCTGTTCACACATTCAAACTTGTTAATTTTAAGCTGATTGAAAGATTGCCTATGAGGTATGTCCATTTTCAGTTAGGAAAAGGCTTGGGAAGCTTTACTTAGATGGGTGCCTGGTTCGAATGAAGAGTTTTGGGTATGTTGATTGGTGCATTCTTGGAATTCATATCAACTTTACCTGTTCCATACAGTTTTGGGAGATTACCAACACTCTCCCAGGTAAATGTATGTGAGTGAAAGAGAAATTTCATGAGTGCATCTGATGATTTTACTGCAAACTAAAATGACATTAACCCTTTACCAAACAATCCCGTGTTTTCATGACCGTGGAAGAGGCCATTTGAAAACATTGTGGAAAAAAGGAGAAAATGCTGTTAACCTGCATTTTCTTATTTTCCAGCACTACTGTATGTTTTCAACCCTTCCCAAAACAAATTCAAATTTTTGAGACACATTTATATTGTCATCTGCAAATGCTTTAGACAAGGCTAAGATTTTGTCGTTGGTAAAGTTTTAACATGGACTTTGAGAGTCACACAACTTGCAAACGTTTAGTCCTCAATTTTCTCTTTAACAGGAGCTCTTTTCACCACGTTAAGTTTTTCTAGTCCATGTTATTTCTGTGCCTAAACTATGTATGTATGTAAAGAGGAACTCTTTTCACTATGTTAAGTTTTTCTAGTCTGTGTTATTTCTGTGCCTGAACTATGTATGTATGTAAAGAGGAACTCTTCTCACCATGTTAAGTTTTTCTAGTCCATTTTATTTCTGTGCCTGAACTATGTATGTATGTAAAGAGGAACTCTTTTCACCACGTTAAGTTTTTCTAGGCTGTGTTACTTCTGTGCCTGAACTATGTATGTATGTAAAGAGGAACTCTTTTCACCATGTTAAGTTTTTCTAGTCTGTGTTATTTCTGTGCCTGAACTATGTATGTATGTAAAGAGGAACTCTTTTCACCATGTTAAGTTTTTCTAGTCCATGTTATTTCTGTGCCTGAACTATGCATGTATGTAAAGAGGAACTCTTTTCACCACGTTAAGTTTTTCTAGTCCATGTTATTTCTGTGCCTGAACTATGTATGTATGTAAAGAGGAACTCTTTTCACCACGTTAAGTTTTTCTGTCTTAATCCTTAAACAAGAAGTGTTACTGAGAGGTGACTGATGCCAAAGAAAAAAATAACACCCTTTTCCTTTGAGCTGTTCATGAATATTGCCTATGGACACAATACTTACAAACATTTCTGACCTTGCCCTGACCTTAATTTTTGACCTATGGAAAACTTGCATGTGACACATCAATTACATGTGGTTGATAATTCTGCAAAGTTATACTGAAATCCATTCACAATATAATGATTCTTGCGCATGCAGGGTTTTCCCTCGGCTTTAAAAATTGGGGGTCATTGTGACCCCCTTCCTCATTAGTTGAGGGTCATTTCGTTAAATTAGGGGGTCTAAATAAATGGATCTCTTCGTCATCAACTTCAAGCACTATTTACAATGCATTTCACCTTTAAAGTCCAAGACAGAAAAGTCGGTCAGTCATTTCTGACGGAAAGGTCAATTTCACTTTTTGACAGACCAAACATTTTCGTCTGAATCGCTGCTTGACGTGGCTTGATCGGCAGTTGTAGGAAGCAGACGATAGAAGAATGCTACAGTTTTCTTCGTCGTGACATTATTTTCCGCGAACAGCACAGACTGGTAATGTGTACTGTTATATACCGGAAGTCGTATAAAACATGCTAAGAAATATAGAGAACCCAACTACGACTTTGACTGAGCCCATATTTACAACATATGTCCAATATACTTTATGGCAATAATGCGTAAACCTGTCTTATTCTATAAATAAATTACCGGAAAACCACTTTCATCTAAAATAAACCCTGTAGTTAAAAAAAGAATGGTGTTCGTCTGACATTGAAGCAAGAACCGACTTGGGTTTATGACGCTTTATTCAATTTCTTACATGATTTAGATTTTGGAAAGTTGCGTCATCGATGATGCACTGTCATTTATTTTGGGGGTCATTTGAATTAAAATCGCGTCTATGACGCAGGATTTGTGCGTCATGGAAAACCCTGCGCATGACACATCGTTTTGATGTGGTTAACATATGTTCAAAGTTAATTTCAAATTGGGTGATAGGGAAAAAGTTATGGCTCAGAAATGAATACGGACAGACAGACAGGCTTAACAAAAACTCTATTATGCCCCCCCCTCATTTTTTTTTCAGGGGCATAAAAAACTAATCCATCCATAGGCTTTGTACTAAACACTTTAACAAACCTATCATGGTCCCAGTCTCTCCTACGGTCATCTCGTCTATGATCATAATCATTTCTTTCTCTTCTGAATTTGTCTCTGGCTTTGCGTCTTTCATACTCGTCGTCACTGTCTGCCATGCTTCAAAAACAAAAATTAAATATACACAATTATCTGAGTCTTCATGAAGCTTATACCAAACAATTCCCAGTTTTAATGTTCCTGAAAAAGAGGACTTCTGAAACCATTGATAACTAGAACTGTGGCAAAGCGGACAAATACCCCTCCCACACCAGTACCTTGTCACTGAAACAGCATAATCAAAGAACCAGGGTTCCCATAGCAGGTTGTTCAATATTTCCATCCATAAAATTACCCAAGTTTTTTGCCCATTAATTATTAGACAGAGATTTTGGGACCACCTATTGTTTTACACAGTTATTTGTATAAATTTACTGCTTAAGGTTATTATTAAACCTGAGTGCACATACAGACTTTGATTTCTTTTATACTTTTTACATGTTTCAATCAATTTTTGCGTGAATCACGTACATATGTATATGAATGGCACATACATATGTATGTGAATGGGAACACTGAGAACAGAATTGATTTTCAAAACAAAGTTAACTTGTGACCCTGACCTTTGACCCATATGACCCAAAAGAATAGAGCACCTTCTTGGGTAATGAGCAACAATTGTATAAAGTCTCAGGGTCCTAGGTCATACAGCTATGGAGTTAGAGCACCTAAACAATTTTCAAACAAAAATAACCTGTGACCTTGACCTTTGACCCATGTGACCCAAAAACAATATGGCACCTCCTTGGGTCATTAGCAACACTTGTGTAAAGTGTCAGGGTCCTAGGTCAAACAGCTGTTGAGTTAGAACATGAAAACAATTCTCAAACAAAGTTAACCTGTGACCTTGACCTTTGACCCATGTGACCCTAAAACAATAGGGTACCTCCTTGAGTCATGAGCAATGAAAGCACTGACCGATATATCAGATGTCCGTGGCTATTTTTTAGCGTCTATTGGGGGTGGAAATTTCTACAATTTTCGAGTGGGAATGGGGCCGAAATTCGGCCCTGAAGGAAGGACAGAAAATCCCTAAGCCTCTTTAGATTTAGCTAAAAAAATCAAGATTCAAAAATATAATTCAACTTAAATTTTGTGAAGTATACAAAAGTTTAGCACACAAAATGAAATTCAGAAAACACATAATTATATGGACATACATGGAAGGCATCTTACGAACCTGATATTGCCAAATCTCAATTATCATGCATACCCCAGTTATCGTGCAATAAAATGCGTTCCAAACAGGTATTAAAACAGGTAACTTTCACCAAATATTTTGGTTACAAAGTCTGAACAGGTCATGTGACTAACATGACAATGCAAAATTTACACTTATGAGTGAAACAGCTGCAATTAAGAAAAATGTTTTCAGGCATTAATTTATGTCTTTTTTCCTACCTAAAATGTAATGAATGAATGGATAAGGTTATTCTGCGAAATTAGGGGTTTTTATTTCTACAGTTAAAGTCACTGCACCTCATGAAATATTACGTTACAAACAGTTGATTCTGCAGCTCTTTTGTTCACAAGTGTAACCTTTGATTGCATGCACGATAATATAACAAGTAATCCAAAATTTTACAAAGGTCAACATGGCAACATCTCTGAAGAAATACTTTTGATATGAACAATGGAATCGGACCAAATTTCATTCAAAGATAAATCAAGGTCCCTTCAATTTATAAATTATATTACATGTACATCATATAAAAAGCTGGATTTTGAAATACATGGAGCTCTCCAACTACATGCACGATAATTGGGGTGAAGAGGATACTATATTTAAATTTGGTCACACCTGCATGTCCCAGAGTTCCCGATCACGCAAAATCGTACATGAAACACATATAAATGACATAAAAAACATACAAAATGACAAACCTATACGTGGAATCACGCACGAAAAAATACGGACGAAGATGGGGAAAAAAATGTAAGTTGTTTGCATAGAAGAGCTCACACAGAAGCGATTTTCAGAAAATGTAGATCATCGGAAAAAATTTGGGATTTCCGGCTTTCTATTTTTAGAACATTTACATAGTCGGCATACTCGCTCTTTATTTTTGTGATCAATAATTGCAGACTAAAACTCGTGTGTTTCCAAGAAATATCCGTAATTCAGCTGTCCTTTCTTTATCGCAGTCTATCAAGAAGCGTTTTGTCGACGTCAATATCTATGCTTTGGAGGCTTTCGGATTTCAGAAGTCAGGCCAAATGAAACAACGGAAACTGAGCAGGATAATGGTGCTGCAGATGAAAGCAAGGTTATTCAGAAACTGATAGCAAAAAAAAAATGATTCCAAATCAAATGGCTGTCCGAGTTTTCGTGGCTCAGAGTTGATCAAGGGGAAATGTACTGTCTCAAGAAAACAATTTAGAGTCGTACTGATTTTTCTGAATTTGTACCGCCATTTTTTTTCTTACACCCCCATTTTTCACTTGTAGGGGGTACAAAAACCCCCCAAATAAAAATTTCAGTGGGAGCACCAACGTCCAATAAATGGAAATCGCCATGTATGTTGTTTACAAATTTATTGGATTTATTTACCATGGGGAAAAGGTAAATTTACATAGAAGAAATTGAGTATTTGCAGTTACATAGATGTTTTGGTGAAGATTAATCATTTATCTAACGATCTGTGCCAGTGTTATTAGCCATAGAGATGCCGGTATGATCAGATTTGTTTCAGCTGGTTTCTATGAGCTTGCGGAGACACACAAAAAAAACATCGGACCAAGTATTGGGGTATGTAGTTGGGGTCTAGTAAAGTAGATTCTAATTGTTGGACCTTTTCCGGAATTTCAGCCACGTAAGTAGTTGTCTGCAAATAATGTCACTTTCTACAGTTAAAGCTGTCTCGTAGAATGCTGACATCGTTGCTGAAATGCAGTGTGTGCTACAGGCATCCTGTTTTTTCCCCCCCAGATTTGCCTCCCTTGGGCTTGGATGAGAGAAAGCGGTGTGTAGAGATGGAATCCTCAGGCTAAACCTTAAATTTAACAATAACTGAAATACATATAAAAACAGCCAAGTAAACATTTATTAGCGGTTATATATAGATCGGTCATCTGATGGTACACATAATAATAACTTACTTTAATTTCCGTCGAATAAGGCAATACGGCCTAACGCTGAAGAGTGCGGGCTTCAAAGGGAGTAGCAAAAAGGAAAATAATAACACGCAAGTAATGGTCAAATAGGAAATGTCGAAAGAAGAAGAAGGGTACACTTTCTCCTATGATAATACAGTCTGAGATTAATCGTTTTATGCGATTTAGATGAGATGTTATTGTATGTAAATAAAACAAGACCTACCATAGAAAATCGCAACTATTTTACATTTTCCTGTCATGTAACTTTCCTTTTTGTTCATATCGGTAAATTGGGTACAATCTGTGTTTTTTGCAAAAATTTGATTCGCTCGCTATAAACCAATGAACGTTTCGATCATCGTTTTTAGCGGGAAAGTTGTTCATTTGTTTAACACGAGTTAACTATACAGATGCTTTCGGAAAAGGCTTTAGAATTAATCAAAGAGTTGCAGCGTTCAGCTGATAGTACTTTACCACCGTTCAATGTAAATTTCAAAGAATATTTTGACGAAGAATACATTTATACATACAGAGGTTACTATACATTTCGGCCCATAGCAAATCGGGACCATTTGGACCCCTTAAAATTTTGGATGACATCTAAAACCCTTTGAGACACTTAGACACCTTGGTTCTGAAGACACTTAAACCCCTATTTTTAATGTGTTGAGTTCAGTTCATGTCATGAAATTTGATAAGATGGTATCCTTACGCTTAAATGAGATAAATCTAAATGGCTGAAGAAGTGTTCATCGCTATGCATATATTTAAAAAAACAAATGTTCAGGGATGGGTTTGAACTACATGATCATAAAACAGGAGAGGGTGCATTTCTCACAGAGAATAAGTTTTCACGTGCACATATTAATAACCTACAGTTCAATTGTAAATATATGCAACAAGGAAGAAAGTTACAAATGAGCCCTCAGAGCACAGGTTTTAGTAATTGACTGAAGTGGAGACACCATTCCATTTTCTAATGAAAAAGAAAAGAGAAATGTTTTATCTAGACATGTTAGTAAACGCCTCCTGGCCTGTAGATGCTCACGCATGCTGTATATAATGCCAAAGGGTCTACAGTTTGGACATTCTATATATTTTAGATGGGCTGTTTTTGTACTTTTGACATCAAAATGGTTATGAAATGACTTAACTGTTGTAGTACATTTATAATAAAGAGAAAAAATTGTTTATTTTTTGTTGTAGACAGTTGTAGACGCTTTTTAGGGAGACCGTAATTTTCCATATTTTATTTTTTCGTTTAGCCAAGTAATCAGGTGTACAAATGTTAAAATAGGTTGTTCTATTTACAAGTTTAAAAGCTAATTACTGTTGTTTAGTTCACACTTTTTCTTTATGTTTCATGACTGAAAAGCTGTGATTATAATTATGATAGCTGAATGGAAGGATAGATGAATGCTTTCCATTTACAAGTAATTTTATTTAAAAAGGGGAGAGGGTCAAAACGGACCACATCCAAAATGACCCACTTTACCAAAACCGCCCACTCTTATGGGTACCGAAAAGGCCCACTTTTTAAAATTCGATTTACTGTAATTTTTGACAATAAATTTTATAACTTCTGTATTATTTGCTGTTAAAGAACAAATTTAATTTATAGAGCTTGGACCTCGATTCCTCTATACTTGTTTGGGTTGTACTCTGGAGGCCTGACTGATGTTAACCATGTATTCATTTGTCAATTAAACATGTATAATATTCTTGTAGGAAAAAGGGGTCTAAGTGTCTCACTGAAATAAGAGTCTATCAGGGTTTTTCTTGACCTCCCGTTTCTTTGAATTTGACCCCTAAATTTTCTAAATGACCCCAATATTTATAAGTGTGCCTTTATTCATTTGAAGGGGGTCAAATGACCCCAACATCAAATAGTCCAGGAAAAACCCTGGATTGTGTCTTAGGGGTCAAATTGTCACCTAGATTTTAAGGGTTCTAAATGGTCAGGAGGTCTATGTGCTGATCAGCCCATGGCACTTTTTATCTGCGATTTTGATAGTAACATCACTGTTATGTTTGCCTTTGATTTGTACAAGCTTGTGGGACCAGATTGATAGCCTGTATTTGTAACTTTTTACCAGAAGACAAAATTTTAGACATGGCCAAAGCCTTTGCAGACAAGGATTCAGTGAGGATTGAATTATGGGATTTTTTCTTGAATAAGTAGACAACATTGTGGAAAAGGAGAAAACACTGGTTACAGGCAAATTTACCGCAATATTTCTTCTAAATGATTAAGTCATTCTAGATTTATACCTGACAAGTGAAGTAGAAGAATGCTTATGCAAAAATTCAGATTTTTAATTCAATACACATATTTCAATTGTTTATTTCTAGGAGGATGGGATAAGACAGGTCTTGGAAGAGATGAGAGCATTGTTTGAACAAAACCAGAAAGATGTGTAATTATTATCAGTCTATTCTTTTTATTCATATCTAGACAAAGTACCCTTATCACCCACTCGTCTTTTATTTTTTTAACCCTTTACCACACAATCCCGACTTTTAACGTCCCTATTGGTACCGTAAAAATATTGTGGGAAAAGGAGAAAATGATGGTAACCAGCATTTTCTCCTTTTCCCTCAATGTTTTCTACCCTGTCAAAGAATTTCAGTCTATTTGTGTCACTATCGAAATTGTCGTCTGCAGAAGCTTTCAATTTGGAACAGTCTAGAATATGTCATTTGGTAAAGAGTTAAGGGAAGATTTGTCCATGTTGGAAATTTTATGGGGAGGACTTCGTATATGAAGTAATAAATTGATGGGGAGGTGGAATGATGTAAATGAATTGAGTCTAGAACTGTATTTGTGCTTGTGCTGAGGTCAACTTAAAGTTCTGTAGGTGACAAATTGGATCAAGATCAGATATTATGGAATGTTCTTTGTAACTTGTCGCCTGCAAATGTTTTCAAAATGGTCAAGTACGAAAGTTTGTCATATAGTAAAGGGTCAGTTGCATATCCTGTTGGTTTTTTTTTTCTTCCTGGAAATGTCTTTTTCTTTTAGCTGCTTAAACTTTACTGTAGGGATAACTTACCTAGAGGCAGGGATCATATATTTATCACTACTTAAAGAATCATAGTGTACTTCTGATTTGTAAGTTATGCTTCTTTATTTGAAAGACAGTTCCATTCCTTTTCCCATACTGATTTATGAGATTCTCCGTTTAATCCATGCTCAGTTAGTTTCTGTGAAAAAAATAGTTTATGTTGGTGTAAACATTACACTTCTGTGAAAGAAGACAAAATATTGAAAGACAAAACATTGAAACCTGTTTGTAGAAACAACAGGATACTGAAAGAATAAAACAGCAAATAAGACAAAAAACTGAATGCACATTTAACAATAAATTTAAGAACATAGCCAATTCTATAAGTGTGTTTGGTTTTTTTTTAGCTTACATGAGCACAATATACTCAAGGTGAGCTTTTGTGATCATGCTGTGTTCTGCATGTGTCGTTCGTTGTGTGTCATCAATTTCTACCTTGTGCACGCCCTAGAGGCTACATTCCTGGTTCGATACTCATGATGCTTGGTCAGAATGTTTGTCTTGATAATATCTTAAGACAAGTTCAAAAATGTCACATTGGGTCAAAAACTAGGTCACCAGGTAAGACCTTTGAAAAACCTTGTAGAGGTTCTAGAGGCCACATTTTCAGTCCGATACTGAAGATTGGAAATGGGTCATGTTTGGTCAAAAGGCTCTGGTGAGCAACTTCAGGGCCATCATGGCTCTCTTGTTTTACAATGGTAATGTTCTAAATACCCTCAAAAGATTATTTTTTATCTTTTTCCAATTTTACAAACTTTTTCAAGCACAAAGAGTTTTTGGAAGGTGTATGAAAGACATGTTATACTGAATAAAATGTTGTAGTGATAATATGGCGTTCTGGATCTTTTGGTGTTCAGTGTAAAGTCATTTTACATATTGTTTTGTCATGTTCATTATAATGATTTTTCAGTAACTTTTCATTTTGATATTTTGTCTATGGATGAAATGTCAGGCACCCAGTAAAAGCGATGACCAATCAATTATTGAAATACCGCTGTTATATGTAGTCATTTTTATCCATTTATTGCCTATGTTTGAATTGATTCAGGAGTGCAACCTATGCTGGAGAGAGTGGCCTGTATTCTGGCGTACAACTCCGACATGCAGCATTGGAGAGAAATAAACGTTGCTTATTGGCTTACTTGTAAGGATCTGTAATATTACTTCATGTATAACCTTATTTACTACAGAGAACAGACTGGTATGCAGTTGTTTACTACAGGAGACTTGTATACTATCTGTTTACTTGAATACATGTAACTCTTGAAACATACTTGTAGGAGATACTTTCACCCTTTACCAAACAATCCAGGGTTTTAATGACCTTTGGAAAGAAGCCTTTTGAAAATAGTGTGGGAAAAAGAGACAATACTGGTAACCAGCATTTTTTCCTTTTCTCACAATGTTTTCTACTCTACCAAGGTCAAATTCCACCTTTGAGTCATCTCTAATTTGTCGTCTGCAAATGCTTTCAATTTGGACAAGTCTAAAATTTTGTCGTTTGGTAAAAAGTTAAAAAAGAAAAATCTTGAAGTAAATCGGAGATAAACATGAATTAGGGTTTAACAGATAGATAAATGTGTGATCATTGTGAGAGAAAGAAATAGTGGGGTTTTTTTTTGCTGTTTGCCATGATGTTTTCATTGATAGTCTGCTGCCAGACCCAAAAAGTTGTCTTGAAGAGGAAATACATGTACTTAAAACCTAATAAAACTGCTGCTTGATGGGAGTCAAAAGACTTGTAACATACAGTAATTGTTGACCTGAAAACCATTATTCTTTCTCTTCAAACCTCTTAAAAACTTCACTAGAAATCGAAGATCAAGAGGATAATTTTTTAATCTATCAGCTTTTTTGTCTGCATAACTTGGTTGCTGTAGAATAACTAACAAGTGTATGTGAAAGAATTTTTTTGCTATTAATTCCAGTATTTATGAACAAGCTGAAACCATCTTTAGTTTATGGCTCTAATTCTGTACCAATTCTAGATTGGCCCACATTGAAAGCATTTGTAGATTACAAACTGAATGTTGCACATAATAGAAAATTTTTCTTTGAAAGAGTGAAAAGCATTGTGGGAAAAGAAGAAAATACTATTACTATTACCAGCATTTTCTTCTTTTTCTACAGTGTTTTAGAAGTCCTTACCCTAGGGGTCATTCAAACTCACGACTGTTTTGTAAAAGGTTAAATCAAAGGGTTAACAAAAAAATTTAGACCATTTATGCCGTCTTTTATTTGGCTAAGCAGGCATGATTGGCTATCATTCCTGGATATGGTGTGTATCAGACTGTTTTTGTTTTTATTTTACATGGTAAAGATACAACAGAATACAAAGAATAAGGGAGATGAGATGGGAATTTGGTAGTGTGCTACCACCAGATATTAGATATAACCTTAGTGAACAAGAGGTAGGTTTTTCATGAACTCTTTACCACACGAGCAAAATATAGACTTGTCCAAATTGGAAGCATTTGCAGATGACAATTTAAATGTGGTCAAATGATGGAATAGGTCTTTGATTGGTTAGAAAACATTGTGGAAAAAGGAGAAAATGCTGGTTACCAGCATTTTCTCCTTTTCCCACAATGTTTTCAAAAGGTTTCTTTCTTAGGGTCGTTAAAAGTCGGGATTGTGTGGTAAAGGGTTAAACCTGTTGATCAAAAGATACTACTCATGATTATTAATTTAATTTTCAAACTCTAGGGGATCACTGGTTAAAGCTATACCAAACAACAGAATTAAGACTTATCCATAATGGAACTGCACAAAATAGGCAGTCTAATCTCAGATCTGCACATCTGCCCCTTGATTGTTAAGTATAGATTAAAGATCTCTTACTTTGAAGTTGTTACTTCTTAAGGGTAAAAATTGTTTGGGTTCTTCTTTACGACTGAGAGCACTGAATGTAGGTGCTGGGCTGCAGATGCCCATTTGATGAAAATTTTAAGGTATATACCAGATGTGGATCAAAAATATGTAGTGTTACCTGCCGTTCTGTCATAGATTCCTTTTTTATAGTAAAATAAATACTTAAAGTTTGAGGTAAATATCTTCAATAATGGCAGAGATATCGGAGAAAATCAGTTTTTGAATGACGAAAATGAGGCAGACGATACCGCTATGACAATACCTTTTCTTTGAAAACAGCCAAGCTTAAGAAAGGTGTATCATTTTAGTGAAGTTGATCTGAAGGCCTTGTGAAACCATTACTACTGAATGCTTTGATCAGAGGAGGGGCCTGCTGTAACTTAAAAACATGACCAGGTGAACTGTTACTGTGATGTTAATGAATTTCATGTAATGTTTAGAGATGTCATAAACCACCGTTCATACACAGAAACAAACTCACCATGGGTTACAGTGTCTAAAGGTAATGACTAAAAAAACTCAAGAGACTGATGTTAACTCGTTACCAAATGACAAAATCAGAAGCCTGTCCAAATTGAAAGCATTTGCAGGTGGCATATCAAACGTGAATTGAATGGTAGGATTTGTTTGTGATAGGTTAGAAAACATTGCGGGAAAAGGCCAGTATTTTCTCCTTTTTCTGCAATGCTTTCAAAAGGCTTCTTACAGGATTGTAGCAGTCGGGATTTTTTGGTAAAGAGTTAATTAGTACATGTATTTATATTTATTTTGATGAACAACAGCAAGCAGTTTATAATCATTATATTTTCGATACTTCAGATACAGTGGTTCAACAAATACAACAAATGTTTGGCTAATTACATGCGATCTGTGGGAGATAAAGGTGGACTTGATCTTACGCAGGACATGAAACCCCCGAAAACTTTATATGTTGAGGTAAGGTAATGCGTTTTTTTGCATGGATCCCCAGTGTGAGAAACTGTATTGGTTCAGTCTAGTGGTATTTCATGATTTACTGGCCATTAGTATTTTAAATTTTACTGTACATTTACTTTAGATGTAAGTCTTTAGTATTCAGAGTTTTATTGTACACTTTATGCACAGAAATATCAAGCATGTATCAAGAGCTTAAATAGAAGAGTGGTTAAAGCTTTGAATTTTGAACAATATATTGGTTGTTGTGCGAAAGTAAATGGCCACTAAAATGAAAGTCATCACAACAAGTCTTATGTAAAATTTGAATGGCCAACTTGGTCATACGATATGTATGCTAGCCCAACGGAATTAATATATCTCCACGAGCACTCTTGTTCATATACGGTAAGAAAATGAACAAGTCTCATGAGACAGTGTGATAGATCTAGTACTGGAACATACACTGTGCCCATATCATAGGAAAATCATTAAGTAATCCATAACAGGAAAAGAAAATGAGAAATGAAAGCCTAAATATACTTATTATACATGGCATTGCAATGAAATTTGCCTCCGTTTGTACAGATGGTTGCATTTGATTATACATGTCCTTCTTATATGATGCCATCAGTTTTTGTTTACACGTGGTCTATTAGTAGGTCTAAAAGCATCTTTAATTTGAAGAGTTTCACTGATGGAAATAAGTAGTATTATACACACTTTATGCTTTACATGAGGGAAAATGAGTTTTGGACTCATCCATATTGAAAGCATTTGCTGACGGTAAATCAAGTATGGCCCAAATTATGGATTTTGTCTTTGAAAGGGTAGAAAACATTTTAGGGTTAAACAATATTTAAAAATTGTTGATTACCAGCTTTTGCTCCTTCTCTGTCTATCTTTTCAAAAACCATCTTTTTTCGGGTTTTTAAAGCAAGGGATTGTTTAGTAAAGGACTAAAGCTGTGTTATGTGTACATTATGTTGAGACTGCTTGCATCTGTTTTAACCCTTAACCAAATAAACCTGACTTTTAATGAAGAAGAGGCCTTTTGAAAACATTATGGGAAAAGGAGAAAATGCTGGTAACCAGTATTTTCTCCTTTTCCAGCAATGCTTTCTAACCTATCATAGACATGTTCCCCTAGTTATGCCACGTGTGATTTGTTGTCTGCAAATGCTTTTAATTTAGACAAGCCTGAGAGTTTGTTGTTAGGTAAAGAGTTAACAGATCAGTTTGAGGTGAATTTGAATTTTATAGATTATAGAGGATATTTCCTTTTTTTTTTTTTCAGGTAAAGATTGAAATTCACTTCATTGAGTGAACATCTTCGGTATTTTTTTCATGAGTGGTACAGCCACGAGTGAAAATATTACCAATGATGTTCACAAGATGAAATAAATTTTGATCTTTCACTGAAAAAAACATATTCTATTTATTTCATGCTTCTAACCCCTTTTTTTGTTGGGACTTTCATCAAAATCCAGTATGGTTGTTTTCGGTAATCCTTCTGGCATACCCCCCTCACATAACAACACATTACCATATTACGTTGAGTGCAGGAAATATAGGGTAACTAGTGCATGAGAACAACTGTTTCTGCCTTCAACTGAATAGTTAGGGAAACATTTATGGTAAGTTTCACTAGCCATAAAAATCAATTATCAAACCTAATCACCCACTTTTATTTCGTGATAAATTACTGAAAAGTATGAAATAAACATATCTACACACTGCCAACTTTATGTTGTTTTTGTAGGTTCGTTGTTTAATGGACCATGGAGAGTTTGAGACAAATGATGGCAATATTGTAGTGTTAAAGAAAAACAGTCAGGTTTGTGGAATTTCTAATGACCCTTTACCACACAACCCTATGCTTTCATGACCTTGAGAAAAAATGCATTTGGGCACATTAAGGTAAAAGGAAGAAATGCTGGTTACCAGAATTTTCTCCTTTTTTTTACAATGTTTTCTACACTTTTAGAGACAAATGCCATTATTTTCAGCCACTTTTAACTTGTTGTCTACATATGCTCTCTATTCGAAGAAGTTTAAAATTTTATAGCTTGTTAAAGAGTTATAAAAGAAAATAATACTACTGGTTCCTTTTAGAAATGAAAAGAAAACTACATGTACATGTACTTGCACTTGGGTAAAAAAATGAAATATCTATTGTTTAGGGTGTGGACTTTATCACTCACACCAATTTATCCAGTTATCCTCTGCAGATGTCTGTACTGTGTTGCAGTTCTACTAATGTCGAAAATATTGGTAGAGATAAAAACTGGTCTTAACTAGCAGTGTATCCTTTTGCCACATTTTCAAATACACTCTAGTATAAGACTAACTCATGTTTTCAATAATTTTGCAAGAATGTTTCAAAGTTTTCTAGTGCAAATCAGCTTCAGGCAATAATTAGGAAACAGTTATTCAGAAGTATTGCAAAATTAAGGGAACTACTAGGAACACATAAATAGTTGCACTGGTTGCCAATACAAGTAAAATATTGTCTTGAAGGACATAAAGTTCCAAACAAACAATAACTCTAACTACACTCCCTCTTTTTTTAGCTCCACTGGCCGAAGGCCAGCGGGCTTATGTCATGGCCTGTTGTCCGTCGTGCGTCCGTGCGTCTGTCCGTCCGTCCGTGCGTTAACTTTTTTTTAAAACGTCTTCTTCTCTGAAACTACCCATCCAATTTTGATGAAACTTCACAGAAATGATCCTGCCATGGTCCTCTTCAGAATTTCTTGAAAGAATTTAATTCCTTCAAAAACTCTGGTTGCCATGGCAACAAAACTGAAAAATTTTGAAAATCTTCTTGTTTGAAACCGTAAGGCCAAGGGCTACCAAATTTGGCATGTAGCTTTATCTAGTGGACCTCTACCAAATTTCTTCAATTTATAGCCCTGGGGTCAAAATTGGCCCCGCCCCGGGGGTCACAAGTTTTACATGGGCTTATTTAGAGAGAACTTTAAAATTCCTCTTCTACCTAGCCATAGGGCCTAGAGCTACCAAATTTGGCATGTAGCTTTATCTAGTGGACCTCTGTCAAGATTGTTCAAATTATAGCCCTGGGGTCAAATTAGGCCCTTCCCGGGGGTAACAAGTTTTACATGGGCTTATATAACAAGTTTTACATGGGCTTATATAGGGAGAACTTTAAAATTCTTCTTTGACCTAGCCATGGGGCCTAGGGCGACCAAATTTGGCATGTAGCTTTATCTAGTGGACCTGTACCAAGGGTGTCCAAATTATAGCCGAGGGTCAAATTTGACTTCGCCCGGGGGGGTAACATGTTTTACATGGGCGGGCTTATATAGGAAAATCTTTCGCATCTAGCTATAAGGGCTAGGGCTATCAAATTTTGCATTTAGCTTTATCTAGGGGGTCTCTATCAAGGGTGCCCAAATTATAGCCCAGTGGGTCAAATGTAGCCCCACCCCAGGGGGTCACAAGTTCTACATGGTCTTATATAAGGAAACTTTAATAATCTACTTGTACATAGCCATATTTAGGCCTAGGGCTACCAAATTTTGCATGTAACTTTATATAATGGGCCTCTACCAAGAGGGCCCAAATTTTAACTTTGGGGGTCAAGTTTGACTCCACACCATGGGTCACAAGTTTTACATTGGCTTTTATAGTGAAAACTTGATAAACCTGTGTCATGGATCACATATTTTACAGGGCCTTTTATTCAGCAAACTTGTTTTACATGACTTTTTATTGGGCAAAATCTTTTTGTTTATAACCACACATTCTAGTTTCATATTGTAGGTCTGGGGTCAAAATTGCCTTCATTCCAGGGATCGCAAGTTTAACATGGGCTTCAAAATATTGTCACTTCAATTTAAACATTAATCAAGGGAAATAACTCTTTATGAAAGATAAAGTTCGTTACTATTTACCTCCCTTGATTATCAAGCTGCAGTGATACATGATTGGTGCTAGACAAGTTTTTTAGCTCCACTGGCTGAAGGCTAGCAGGCTTATGTTATGGCCCGTTGTCCATTGTGCGTCCATCTGTATGTTAACTTTTTAGCTCACTTGAGCACAACGTGCTCAAGGGGAGCTTTTAGGATCACCTGGTGTCTGTCGTGTGTCGTGTGTTGTCAACAATTCTTTAAACATCAACTCCTCCTAAACCACTGGGCGGATTTGGACCAAACTTGGCTGGAATGTTCCTTGGAAGGTCCTCTTTAAAAACTGTTCACAGAATTTGATTCCATCAAAAACTCTGGTTGCCATTGCAACCAAATGGAATTTTTTAGGGAATTCTTTAAAAATCTTCTCCTCTGAAACCACGGGTCAGATTTTGAAATAATTTCACAGGTATGCTCCTTGGGTGACCCTTTTTAAAAATTGTTCGTAAAATTTTGATCCGTCAAAAAATGTGGCTCTGGTGAATGGGGGCTTCTTGCACCATATAGAAATGAAGGAATTCTTCAAAATTCTTCTTCTCTGAAACCGCTGGTCAGATTTAGAAATAATTTCACAGGATTGTTCCTTGGGTGACCCTTTTCAAAAACTGTTCGCAAAATTTTGATCCGTCAAAAAACGTGGCTCTGGTGAATGGGGGCTTCTTGCACTATACAGAAATGAAGGAATTTTTCAAAAATCTTCTTCTCTGAAACTGTAAGGCCTAGGGCTACCAAATTTGGCATGTAGCTGTATCTAGTGGGCCTCTACCAAGTTCCTTCAAATAATAGCCATGGGGTCTACCAAATTTTGCATGTAGCTTTATCTAGTGGGCCTCTACAAGGAGGGCCCAAATTATAGTCCTTGACCCAAGTTTGTCCCCACACCACGGGGCACAAGGTCACCAGTTTTACATGGGCTTTTGTAATGAAAACTATCTTAAGTCATCATGTTACTAACCATTATAAAGACTAAGGCTATTAGATTTAGCCCTGTCTCATGGGTTTCATGTTTTACAGGGCTTTTCATTGAGAAAAATTTGAAAATCTTCTTGTTTATAACATTCAAGAACTGAATTATTTGGTATGGAGCTTTATATTGTGGACCTCCACCAGGATTCAAATAATTATAGCTTTGCGATCAAAATTGGCTTTGCCCATGGATCACAACTTTCTCGTAGGATTAGATAGAAAAATGTTTGCATGTCCTCGTGTTTGAAATCAATTTGCTGAATATTGTAATGTTTGGCTTGTAGTGTTTTTACTTAATAGCCAGTGGAGCGATACAGGGCCATCATGGCCCTCTTGTTTTCCTTTTTTCAAGGATTGTGGAATGGAAATATAGTTGTTGCAACTTCCGATACATTAAGAAATGTGCAGTCTGATCTTAGATCTACGCTGTCCACGACAAGAATCATATTCTATCAGAAACAACCTTGAAATAGCTATATTTTGGGCTATTTTTTGTAATTAAAAGGGGCAAATCATTAATTCAGTGCTTTAATGGTGAACTACAGGAGATCAGAGATAATGCCTTTTTTTTTTAGGTCTCCACCTGGATAATAGTCTTCTTTCTTTACTCACTTGTAAACATTTTAACCCTTCACCAGGGGATAGAATGTTAGACTTGTCCGAATTCAAAGCATTTACAGACAAATAAAATGTGTCTCAAGTGATAGGATTTGTCTCTGGAAGGGTAAATCACTTTGTGGGAAAAGGAGGAAATGCTGGTTACCAGAATTTTCTCCTTTTCCCAAAATGTTTTCAAACACTTTCTTTGTCAGGGTTGTTAAAACTTGGGCTTGTGTGGTAAAGATTTAATGTCATATCTCTGTCAGTGTATTTGTCTCTGGCACAATTCTGAGGTTACCTTGTTAGAGCAATAGATAGTAATCAGTCAGAAAAAAAATGACCCAAATAGAGCACTTTCAGTCTGATTTGGTCAAAACACCTAGCAAAATGGTAGACAGTGTTTATTCAGTTTCAGAATGCTTGTTCTGTGCAATCTGAGCATGATAGCCATTTCTGGAAAAGTAACAAAGGTTGTAAAAGTGCTCTTTGACTTGTGATATTACAGTTTATGTTTTCATTTTATCTGTACATATACATTTTTTGTATACATTTATTTACAGCATTTTCTTCTGAGGTCAGAGTGTGAGCATCTAATCCGCCAGGGGATTTTGGAACATATGGTGCACTGAATGAATTACCGTTTCTTTTGAATTTTTGTTTTATTTATTTACTTACATTATCATTGTAATAAAATTAAAAATGTATAAAATGGCATTGATATTTAGGGCTTGAGTAGTTTCATATTTGTGTCCTACCTCTAAATTGTCTGAATTGATCCACTACCAATATAAGACAGGCTTGGTGAAAAGAAGGTTTAACTCTTTACCACACGATAAAAATGTACACTTGTCCCAATTCAAAGCATTTGAAGGTAAAAACTGAAATGTGACTCCAATGATCGAAGCTGTCTTTGATAGGGTAGAAAACATTGTGGGAAAAGGAGAAAATGCTGGTTACCAGCATTTTCTCCTTTTCCCACTATGTTTTCAAAGGCTTCATTCTCAGGGTCGTTAAAACTAGGGATTGTGTGGTAAAGGGTTAATGCATCTGCAGAAAGTATTGACTCAGGTCAGTCCGCACAGGCTGACCTGGGTCAAAACTATATACTTCTGGTAAATTTTCTGCATGTTCAATGACCATTCTACCTCAAAATTTAGCCAGTTGTTAGACAAAATGAATTTTGTTGACCCATAGTTACATGATGTCTTGCTTGGTACAATGCATCACTGAGATCGTTAAACCCCCCTTTTACCAGAGCATTGTGCATAAAAATTAATTTCATGTACATGACAAAATTTTGGACATGTCCAAATCCAAAGCATTTGAAGACAATTTATTATATGTGGCAAAACAGGTGGAATTTTCATTAAAAAGACAGAAAACATTGTTGGAAATGGAGAAAGTACTACTTATTTGCATTTTCTCCTTTTCCTCAGTGTTTTCTCAAAGCCTTTCATGTCAGGGTCATTTAAACTCGGGATTATTTGGTAAAGGATTAACCCTTTCCCAAACGACAAATTTTAGACCTTTCCAAATTCAAAGTATCTGCAGACAAATTTTAAAGAGGTAAAAATGAATTTCAATGTTTTGATATGGTAGAAAAAACATAGTGGGAAATGGAGAAAATGCTGGTTACCAGCATTTTCTCCTTTTACCACAATGTTTTCAAAAGGCCTCTTCCTCAGGGTCGTAAAAACCAGGGATTGTTTGGGAAAGGGTTAAGCCCATGCAGCATACAGCTTTTGAAAATATTGTTTAAAAAGAGAGATTGCTTGGTACAAACAATTGCCACTTTTTCCCAGTGTTTTCTGTACCATGCTCAAAGAGGTTATTTTCCTTGCTGTAAGATATATTTGCTATGTGTACTGTATACTAGTTTATGTTGGTCCAAAACTTGCCTGTGCTGTGAGTGGCCACTACTTAGCTACTTGCTGACCACTCGTTTTGTCCTGCTACTTTTGAAAAGACAATTGCAAAAGGAGTTACTAGCCCAGGAATTTCTACTTTTAATACATATATGTACTTATTAACATTTTTGACGCGGCTACAAAACAAGTTTGTTGAAAAACTTTCTGAGAAGAGATGAAATAGTTTAAAACTGTTTCCAATTTCCACAATGTTTTCTATCCTATCAGAAAACATGACCTTATTTGTTCCAGTTTTATCTTTTTCCCGCAGATGCTTTTACTTTTGAAGTGTAAAATAAGTTGTTTGTGTTGTGAAAGGCAGATTATGTAAAAATTTCTACGGAAAAAAAAAAACCCCGCCTCAAAAATAAACACCACAAAAATATCTAAATTTAAACGCATTTTAACTCCGGCATTGTTGACTTTTGGCCGCCACTGGGCCTTTGTGTCATCTATATTTTACAGAACATAGCATGCACTGCATTTACGCAAATACAAAGTGCATAGCCTTTTCACATTGGTTTGATAAATATTCTACATACACGTGATAGTTAAAAATGGAAATCGCAGCAGATAAAGGGGGTATTCTTAAAGACGTCTGCTGTAAATTAGATTGATTGATTGATGTTTTACGCCGCTTTCAACATTATTTCAGTCACATCACGGCGACAGCTTACATATATATTCATGTTTTCCTGGGTTTTACCAGTACTAGGCTGGGGCTCTGAGGTGCTGTGCCCAGGGGCATTCCAGTGCGGCTCGATCCCGGGGCCTCCAGGTTACGAGTCCTACAGTGAGCCACGCAGGACCCCCTGCTGCAAATTTTGTTACAGGAAATATGAATGAGAAATTCAATTAACCTCATCATACCCAGATCGATTTCAGTTTCGAAAAGTCTATTTTTTTCCTTACCTAAAGAGTTGACAGGCAACCCAAAAGCACAGTTCCTGATTATTCCTGAGTCTCTTTTAGCGCGCCTCTTCCGCGTGTACTTAAAAATTGTTTGCATAACTATCAATTCTATGGACTTGCGTACATTTTATGAATTTTATGTGTTACGCTGTTTTCAACAGTGTATCAGAAATATCGGAGCGATAGCTCGCATTTTCTAGTCCATCCTTGGTTTCGTAAGCGAGATTATGCAGTGCCCTCGCAGCCTCGGAACACTCCCACGTGACCAGCACTACGGAGGGTACAAAGTTTTGTAAGTCACCTTTAGGAAAAATTCCTCGACCACTATTTTTTCTGCCAATCGATAGTTTTGCCCATCATTTTCAGAACTGTCGCAGCCGTTATTTGGTTATTGGATATTTTATCCTTTAGTTGTGTTGAGCGATCAAACAATCTCCATTTCCATTTGAACGCTGGCTATTTCAGGAAACTAGCAGACGACTGAATAACGGTGGTCGACTGCCATAGTTATAAAACCGTTAGCAAATAAAACTGTTCACAGAAACTAAGTTTTCATTTTAAGGAATTTCCGACCCATCCAGAGTTATAAGAATGAGGATTGTTCTTTATGCTGGATTTCTCTGTTTGGTGTGTTCAACGGGTAAGAGAAAATTTGTTCACATTTCATGCCATTTTCTGGTAATTTAAAAGCATCATTATGTTTCAGATGCATTATTACCCATACGACACACACGTATTTTATACAGTGAATTCTTTATTAAACAATGTCCCGATTCGAACCTACCATACAGAAAGCCGATAAAAATGAGCCATGCTCTGTGAAAAGGGGGCTTAATGCATCTGCGAAAAGTATCGGCCCAGGTCAGCCTGCGCAGGCTGACCTGGGCCGAAACTTTTCTTTTCGCTATAAGTCAATTTTCTGTATGTCAAAGGACCAGTCTATCTCATGATTAAGTCGGTTGTTTAAAAATGTGGCTATTATGGATCCATAATGATGTGATGACTTGGGTTGGTATCATGTTTCAAGGAGATGCATTAAGCCCCCTTTTGCCAGAGCATGGCTCAAATCATTGGTAAAAGGCAGGATTCGCCATTGAAGGGTAAAAAAAGCATTGTGAGAAAGGAATAAAAAGTTGGTTTTGAGCATTTTCACCTATGCCAACAATGTATTCAAAAGCCTACCTCCCTAGGATCGTTAAAACGGGGTTGTTTGGTAAAAGGTTAAAATTGATTCGTGTTAATTATGCTTAATTTCCTCTCTCACCGTTGATCATTGTTTCGACGATGGTTATGTGTGAAAACAACCAGTGGCTTGGAAAGAATATCGTACAAAGTACTGGTGAGAGCAATTCTTGGAAAGCAAGGAACGTGGACTGGCTGCCGCGATCTAGTTGATACAACCTTGAAAACGGCGTTAAACACCATAGAAACAAATTATCCATAATTTATACGTACATTTTAAGTCATCTGCAACATATTTGTATCATGCGACAATTTGATAATTCGATGGGTCTTTTGGATAATTGATTTTTCCTAGAAAACAGTGCCGCAACTGTTCTTGCAAAAGACGTCTTTCCCAAAGGGCACTCAATACCTGTGCGATCCTTATTCTGATCAATAGCGGTGGGGTCTATTGTAAGCTGCAAAAAAAGGAAATATGAAGTCTCTCAACGACACGTGGTTTATGGTATATTAATTATTGACCAAACAATCCCATATTTGAATGACCTTGCAAAAGAAGGCTTTTCAAAACATCTTGCTGGTAACCAGCATTTTCTCCTTTTCCACGATGTTTTCTACCATTTGAAAGACTAATCATTCAAGACGCGTAAACACATTCTCTGATATTTGAACAACTCAAAAATCATGTCGTCTAGTAAAGGGGTTAGTATAAACGTGTACGTGTACATATAAATTAAATGTAGCACATGGAGAAATTCTTGATTCATTACAATGTTTTCAAAATATGACAGATTCCGATATCCGATTTTGATATTTTGATTCGATAAGAAGAGAGAAGTTCGCATCTGACGAAAAGAAAAAGAATTCTATATTAGGATGCGGGAGAAACTTCCATTGTTTTACACTTTATCACCGCCAGACGACTCGTTTGTCATCTTGCACTTTTGAAAACGTTGTGGCAAAAGGAGAAACTGATCGTGATGAGCAATTTCCCCTTTTCCCACAAATTTTCCAGATGCACTCTTTTTTAATTCATTTCATTTAATTCATATTCTACAAGTTATATTTTGCAAGCCGTTCGCCTGAAAATTTCTTTTAGGTAGTGAAAACGTTATGGTAAAAGGAAAAAGTGATCGTGATGAGCAATTTCGCCTTTTCCCACAAATTTTCCAGATGCACTCTATTTTAATTCATTTCAGTTAATTCATATTCTACAAGTTATTTTTCAAAGCCGTTTGCCCGAAAATTTCTTTTAGGAAGTGATGAGTAAAACTCTGCAGGCTATTCAATTATTCCAGGAAAGAATAATTAATTTAAAACCGCCCGTAGATTCGAGTGAAAGCCCAACGGAATTTCACATCGTTACCATGACAATGTTAGATATACAATTGTCTACT
Organism: Hippopus hippopus; assembly: GCA_946811185.2. Lineage (NCBI taxonomy): Eukaryota > Metazoa > Mollusca > Bivalvia > Cardiida > Cardiidae > Hippopus > Hippopus hippopus. The sequence goes on from OX328097.1 coordinate 37,637,339, forward strand.
TTATTATCTTGTCATTCTAAGCAAGAAAACAAAATGATAGACAATTCGAAAATCCGGAATTCAAAGAGCGCGACCAACAATTAACCATTAACCTGCTTTTTACGAGCACTGATGTGTTTTGCGGAGAGTGTAAAGTAAGATCAGCCTGCATACTCTCCGCTGCTTTGTCAGTAGATTCGACCATGCAAACCAGTTCAGTATCAATAAACATAACAGAATCTATGTGAGTTTTCTTCAGCAACTAACTTTGATAGCGGTTGACTATTTACCGCCTGAATCAACTTTGCTATAGACAGCATTGAAAACATTCATGTAACGTATGGATAACCATCGTGAAGTAAGGTTTGTTATGTGAATTAGCAAGTGACTAAAGGAGAAATAATTCTTGACCAGAAAGTCAGAGTAAACTTCAAGACGCAAAAACTCGTCTATAAGACGCAGAGAGCGTTTTCATTTCGCTACTGTATAGTTGCAGTTAAATCGCAATTTTTCGAACACAAGCCGAGACCAAAAAAAAATTAATTCGACTTGGCGGTGTAATTGGATTATTTAACTATCACTCGACACTTCAGTTTGTGTCTAATTGAAAATACCAGTAGTTAATAAGCATATAACCTTAATATATAAATGAGCCATGCTCTGTGAAAAGGGGGCTCAATGCATCTGCGAAAAGTATCGACCCAGGTCAGCCTGCGCAGTCCGCGCAGGCTGACCTGGGCCAAAACTTTTCGCTTTAGCTCAATTTTCTTTATGTCCAAGGACCAGCGTACCCCATAATTAAATCGGTTGTTGAAAAATGTGGCTAATTTGGATCAATAATTATGTGATCGCTTACCTGTTATCATGCATCACGGAGATGCATTAAGCCCCCTTTTGTCAGAGCGTGGCTCAAATGTATATATGGTGTTTCCATCAACAGTACTTACACAACTCATCAGAAGTGCCGCTACATCATTTTCTGATGGCATGTCCGTTCAAGCGTAGATCAAGATCTGCAAAGTACCGTGTAGCCCTCTTGTTTAGTCAAAGCTATAGGATAAAAAATTCTGATTTTCAATGGACGGTATTTTCAGCCGCCGAACGACGACAAGTTTATATATTTTGCGCTGACAGAGTCAAGCAAGCATTGGTTCAATTCCTTCAAGGGAAGGTCATTATGTTGAAATGTACTAAGCCATCTGATTGGTCTAGTGAGAACTCCTCTGCCAATCAGATTATTTGTACTGGAATTAAGGAATTCGAGCTTAATTCGAAATAGTTGGTAAATCCAGGTCCCAGACTGTATGTTCCGTGCAGTCTGATCATTATTTACACTGCACGATCTCGATATTTCAAAGTCTAAGATATATCTTTTCTTGATCAACAGCCGAAAAAAGCCAAATAAGACGAAACTTGGAGCATGCCATTAACCAGCACATTAGTTGCGCATGCCTCTAATTAGTACATTAACTACGCACTTGTGGATTTTGCGCCATTATTTCCTGCGAAAGAATAACTCATCCTGTTTGCGTAACATGATAAAGCTGTCTTTGACATTTCTAAAAGCATAAAGTCTGTATTTAAATGAAAGAAAACACTTAACAACCGTACTTGTTTTGTAGGGTAATCAGCGGTTTTTTCTTTTTAGCTCAACAAATTTAAGACATGTCCATTTTGAAAGCACCTGCAGACAACAAATTATAACGGATGGAATTCGTGTTTGAAAGGATAAAAAACATTGTGAGAAGAAGAAAAAATGCTGGATACCAGCATTTTCTCCTTTTTTCACAGTGGTTTTTTAAAAGGCTGTCTTCTCTGGGTTGTTAAAACTTGGGGTTGTATGGTATAGGATTTAGAAAGCTTTGTAACGACACTCGCTTAATTCAGTTTCACGTCCAAACGACATTTTGCTTCCTGTTACAGATACCTTTTCAAAGAATGTTTTCGCATTTATAGATTCGTGTGTTAGACTTAGTCTGTCTTCATAATACATTTTTCACTGTTATTCAGACGACAAGATTTTCTAAAGACGTGTCGAATTTGGAAGAAAATGCCAGGTAACGTTACTTTCCACGAAAAAAGCTTAAATATAGTACCTCGCATCTTCAGGAAAAAGAGCAAGGAAATTTCAACATAATTCCTCAAGACCTATTTATGAAAAAACAACACTATTCTGATACGATTCCAAACTGTCGTATTTGAACTTATCAGAGATGAAGGTCCCTCTTCAACAGCCTTCTTGTGAAAACAGTTGCTGTCTCACGGTTGTTAAAACAGTTGCTAAGTGAGCTAGCAAGGAACAATCTAGGTAACTGAAAACAAAAATAATTCGGAAACGGTCACATACCTAATCGAGAGCAGGGTCCGGTATAATCTATTTAGAATTTCCGATGGTATTGTCAGGACGTCTTAGGCGTTTTATGTAGATTTTACGATCCAACTGATACCGGTAATTAATTTTCTGCCGCGGAAATTTCGTCCCGGATTTCAACGTTTTATAACACCATCAACACCTGAGCAGTACCAGAACGAAGTCGCTAGAAAAGAGGTGTTTATATAGATCTAGTAAACATTACTGATGTTTCTCTGATATGGGACTAAAAGTAAAGTAATTTTCAGAAGAATTAATACTTCAAATTGCAAACGCCATTGTCTACCCTGAAGTTACAATGGAAAGAGAAAATAATTGCTGAGTTCTGTTACGAAATTAGTAAAGCATGCAACCTTCGAATTGATCTCCGAAGATGATGGTTGCGAAAGGAGTGCCAGTAAGAAATGTATAAATACAGAATTTTTTTGGACAGACTTAGCTTTGTACATAGGAATAGAATAAGTAGATGCAGAAGTTTGAATGATAAGGAGTAATACGTTAAAGAATATACTACAGAGATATTTTGGCAAAACAGAAACGCTCCTCAAAATACATAAATGCAGAGGTTTACTAGAAAAGGAGTAATGCATACAAATAAAACATGAACAAAGGTCGTTGATTTTCGGTGGTGGGGGTTGGGGAAGGAATCATGTTTGTAAGAAAAAGCAACTGCAGACGATAATTTCTAACCATTTTTAGCATTCAGTATGCTTGTTCTTGTTCTAGTTCACATTCTTATGGAAAATTCCGGTTGAAAATTGATATGTTTGCTGAATTTCACCTTAAAGGTCTAAATATATGAGCCATGCTCTGTGAAACGGGGGCTTAATGCATCTGCAAAAAGTATCGACCCAGGTCAGCCTGCGCTGTCCGCACAGGCTGACCTGGGTCGAAACTTTTTACTACTGTTCAATTTTCTGCATGTCAAAGGACCAGTGTCTCTCATGATTCAGTCAGTTGTTATCGAAAAAATGATTTTATGGATCCATAATGATGTGATGATTTGCTTGGTAATATGCATCACGGAGATGCATTTAGCCTCCTTTTGTCTGAGCTGGGGATCGTTTATGTAAGATCCCTGTCTGAACATTGCTCATATGTTTTTTAAAGAGAAAAATAGTAAGGCAGGACAGGAAAGATCAATAGGCAATGAAACTCTTCTAATTCATTTAGTATCACACACTTTTCATATTTTTCATGCCTATCAGTGTGTTATTGGGGGGGGGGGGGGGGCCAGTTTCTATAGACAGATAACTTCCCGAAGACTTTGATTAATATTTTTATTTTTTTTTACGCTTGGCAAACAATCTTGGTTTTTAACTTTGAACGACCCCAGGTTAAAAAATTTTCGGGGAAAAAATGTAAGAAAAAGCGAGAACGCTGGAAACCAGCAAATTCCCCTTTTTTCCAACAAAGTTATTATCCTTCCAAAAACAAATTCTAATCTTTTGAGCCAACTTTTGTTTATCGTTGCAAAATACTATGGATGTGCCTGAAATTTTACCGTTTGACATTACTCTGGAGGTTTGGGTATTATAATTTTGTCATATGGGTATGATCCCCGGCCCTGGCGATGCCTAAGCGGACATGTCTTTAGACAAGGCGATTCAGAGCCCAAACTTAGCATAAATAGAATCCAGGAAAGACAGATATATGTGCCTTGTCTTCGTTATGTAACTTATATACCGTTGAAAACCTCGAGGGAGACCAGTCACTGTAACTGTTGTACATGTATATGTATTTTACAAAACGATTTTCCTGATGTAAAATGAAAAAAGAGTTTTCTGCCAAAAAGACTGTAAAATAGCAAGATGTTGTTTACAGTTTTCTAATTTTCAACTAATCTGTCGTCTTTATTTCCTTGTTGCCGCAAGTCTAGAATACCAGTAAAACAACGGGCTAATTGTCATCATATTGATTGCGCAATTTAAAACATCATGCGCGTGATAAAATACGACAAACTGTAAAAACTGAACATGTGATTTCCAAGACAACACACGATATTATCTCGAACTGACAACGCTAAACATATCGCATGGAAACCACACCTTTATTTGCTTCCCTGGATAGCACGTACCAAGCCCAGTCTGATCTCGTCTACACTGTCCGATTTTTAGTTAAATATCATTTTAACCCTTTACTTTACACGAGTAGCTCCTCGTTTTAAGGACTGTTATAAGAAACCGTTTGAAAGCATTGTGGGAAAAGGAGAAAATGCTGGTAACCAGCATTTTCTCCTTTTCCCACAATGTTTTCTGTCATTAAAGGGGCCAATTTCATTTACTTTTAGCCACATATACTTTGTCGTCTGCAACAGCTTTGAATTTTTGATGAACCCAAGATTTTTTCGTTTGGCAAGGGGTTGAAATGGCATTCAAACTCGATATTGTAAATTTGTAGTAGCATTTTTCGGCTCCTTGGTCGACGGTAAATAATCTTTTTCTATCGGTCGAAGTATGGCCACTGTACCTCTGTAACATTTACAACAATGCCTTGATCTGAGCTAGATATTTTAGCGCTCACTTCAAATGAACTGTTCGGAATAGCCTGTGATGAAGCTTGCGGAAGTTATAAGAAATGATAAATGATGTAGGATTTCTGAAGCTATGAAAAACGAAGAAAATGAACATAGTGTGTGTGGCTTTTTTTTTTTTAAGTTGCCTATCGCGGTTCCAAACTTCAAAGTGCGCCCAAATTCTGTAAATAGTCTAACGTGTAGTATTTCACGCATAAAATTCTTATCAGAGGTGTTTGTAGAACTCATTGTATCACATTTTTCATATATTTGGGAAAATTAATCAATCTCCAACATAACTATTGCACACAAGATTGAAAAAGTTAACGCCCACTGTGGGACTCGAACCCAGGTCCCTAAGATTTTATCCAAGTCTAAGAGTCTGATGCTCCACCAACTGAGCTAGAAGGGCGGATACAAGTATTCATATCCTTCATAAAATTGTAAGAAATTTTAAACTTGCGCGCTGTGACCCTCAAGACATTTTTTTATTCTGGAGTTGTTTTTTCGCTATATACCCATTCGAGTCTAAAACTTACGAAAATCTAGCCTAAAGAAATATTGACAGATGCTTCTTAAAGCGTAGGCTACTTTAAAACTTTCTCTGGCTGTATAAAAAGGGCATGAATTACATGCATATGCCGCAAGTTTACACATGACTGCAACTAACAGAGAAATTTAATTGAACATTACTAAGATACGAAAACAAAGTCGACACTATTTATCTCTTCATACAAGGGTTACCTTGGAGGAAGACAGAGTTAGAGACAGCCAGACGGACAGACAGACAGAGAGACACGGAGACAGAGAATTGCAGAGAGAAATCGATGAAGCAATTTGAAAACCTGACAAACAAAACTATCTTTTTTCCGTGTTTAATTATTTATACCCTAAGAGCCATTTCTTGCCTACAGCGTCTCCATTCAGATATCCCATTTTAATGGATGGCCTAAAAACACGCGTTCATTGGTAACTAAAACGCAGAGAAGTCCGTCGTTTTAAAAACTAGCAGTTTTACTAGCATGTGAAGACAGACAGACAGACAGACAGAAGATGGTTGTGGTACAAGCTGGTACAACAAGGATACGTTTTTCCTTTTTTCAAAACAATATACAGACAGGGGGAGAGAGAGAGAGAGAGAGAGAGAGAGAGAGTCATAAAATATACCCGGCAAAAAAATTAAAGGGTCAGTTATATAGATCTATTCTAATAAAATAGGCATGGAAATGCTTTACTAAATATAATTTGATTGTTAAGAAAATAGCAGTATTGTATACCTTCTGCTAAGTTCATTACTCTTTTGGTCACTCAAATGTCTCCCCATAGGCAAATTTGTTGTTTATCTATTATAGAGACCAAGATGGAATTACATATTAAAGCCGATATATACATATGATTTGGTACAAACATGTCGTTCATTTTTAGCTCCACTGGCCGAAGGCCAGCGGGCTTATGTCATGGCCTGTTGTCCGTCGTGCGTCCGTCCGTCCGTCCGTGCGTCCGTCCGTCCGTGCGTTAACTTTTTTTTAAAACGTCTTCTTCTCTGAAACTACCCATCCAATTTTGATGAAACTTCACAGAAATGATCCTGCCATGGTCCTCTTCAGAATTTCTTGAAAGAATTTAATTCCTTCAAAAACTCTGGTTGCCATGGCAACAAAACTGAAAAATTTTGAAAATCTTTGAAAATCTTCTTGTCTGAAACCGTAAGGCCAAGGGCTACCAAATTTGGCATGTAGCTTTATCTAGTGGACCTCTACCAAGTTTCTTCAATTTATAGCCCTGGGATCAAAATTGGCCCCGCCCCGGGGGTCACAAGTTTTACATGGGCTTATTTAGGGAGAACTTTAAAATTCCTCTTCTACCTAGCCATAGGGCCTAGAGCTACCAAATTTGGCATGTAGCTTTATCTAGTGGACCTCTGCCAAGATTGTTCAAATTATAGCCCTGGGGTCAAATTAGGCCCTGCCCGGGGGTAACAAGTTTTACATGGGCTTATATAACAAGTTTTACATGGGCTTATATAGGGAGAACTTTAAAATTCTTCTTTGACCTAGCCATGGGGCCTAGGGCTACCAAATTTTGCATGTGGCTTTATCTAGTGGACCTCTACCAAGAGTGCCCAAATTATAGCCCTTGGGTCAAATTTGACCCCACCCCGGGGGTCACAAGTTTTACATGGGCTTATTTAGGGAAAACTTTAGAAATCTCCCTGTACCTAGCCGTAAGGCCTAGGGCTACCAAATTTTGCATGTGGCTTTATCTAGTGGGTCTCTACCAAGAGTGCTTAAATTATAGCCCTGGGGTCAAAGTTGGCCCTGCCCCGGGGGTCACAAGTTTTACATGGGCTTATGTAGAGAAAACTTAAGAAATCTCCCTGTACTTATTCATAAAGCGTAGGGCTACCAAATTTCGCATGTAGCTATATCTAAAGGCCCTTCACCAAGAGTGCGTAAATTATAGCCCTAGGGGGGAATTTGATTCACCCCGAGGGGTCAGAAGTTTTACATGGGCTTATATAGTGAAATCTTTAGAAATCTTCTTGTTACTAACCATATGAACTAGGGCTACCAATTTTAGTCCTGTTTCAGGGGTCTTATGTTCAAAACCAATTGGCCAAGTATTGTAATGTTTGGCATGTAGTGATTTTACGTATTAGCCAGTGGAGCGATACAGGGCCATCATGGCCCTCTTGTTTTTTTACGGAGCGGAACTATAGTTTCGTTAGATAGGTATATAGTAGCGCATAGCACATTTTCTGAAATTCAAAATGTAGGGCCTTATTCACATTTCGTCCTTTATGTCATGATGAACCTGGAAAATAGACGTTTTCATTTCGTACATACTTACAGACCTAAGATTTGGATTTGTATGAAAGACATTTTAAAAAAATATTCCGTTTGCAGCGTCACAAAGCCGAATTTTTCCCAGGTCAGCTGTAAATTAAGATAAAAACAGTTTTAATTATAAAACGCAAAGTCTACCGTCTGATCTTGCATCTTTTATTATGGCCCTCTTAGAATTCATTTAGATCATGTTATTAAGGTATTAGTCAATAACGTACAGGGCTTGCAAAAAAGGTCACTGATTCGATTCCCAGGTCCGCAAAATTCTTTCCAACGATTGATGATCTAAAGATTGATGATATAGTCATAGGGTCAGCACTCATTACCTCTGCCGCAACTGAACATTTATACTAAGACGATGTTTATTTGGGAAAGGACCCCGTGGTCTGGAATGCATGTTTTGCGAAATTCTGGTGACAGAAACTCCGGTGAAGCTTGAATAAGTGCATTTGCCGCCGCGATATAACATAAACAATGTTGTAAACGTAACTGAACACCCCCACACCCACTAGTATTTTACTGTTCTATTCTATTCTATTCTGTTCACATTTCCGTGGTGCGATTAAAACACGTTTTATAGAAACTTGTGCTGATAAAGTGAATGTCGCCCTGCAGCAATTGATATTGCAACAAGAGAGTACACCCATCAATCAAGCATCGATTTTGCAGCCAGAATGTACAAGTTATGTTTGAATAGAGGACTTTCAGGGTCGAACTTTGTTTTTTGTTGTGACACACAATGATAACGTTAACCTATAAATATAGAATTTTGTGCCTGCCATTGACTGATCGACTAAGGGAAAATAGAATTAGGCATCCATATTGGTGTAGTACCAGGACCGAGGTGCTTCCAAATTGTGGTATCAAAAGTAGTCCAAATTGAAAATTTATCATCAAATACTTCTAATACTTTTTTTATATCAGACAAATTTGAAAGGATACGTCTAAAATGTGTTTCTTGCATTCATTTGATCATTTCTTTCAAAAGTGAGCGTAATTTTGCCTTTTCTTTTGGAACCATTTACTGTCTGTGACCACATCAAGAAACACGTTCTGTAACTAGTAGGTGCCTCTTTTTTCCTCTCTGATTTTCTGAGGGTAGATCTGTATGAGGAAGAACAGCAAAAAGTTCTCGTGATGCCACTTTCTTTCTTTCTTTGTAAAGCTGCTGGACATACATTGCAGAGAAATAAATAATAAAACTCAGGCAAAGAGCAACTGAAGGCCAAATGTAGTAACATTAACTCTATTTTCAGTGTTCTAAAATGTTGACAGTGTGACACCAAATTTGACCTACGTCGTAAAGTTGAAGATATTTTCTTGATACGTACCAAAAAGTAGGCGTTTTGACATCATATTTAACTAGAAAAATAGAGATAAGCGAATTCCAATTTCTACATTTCTAGACACACAAGCTCTCGGTGGAAAAATTAGAGTGCCTTATACCTGGTTTTGTACTTCCGCTTAGATGGAAAAGTAGATGACGGGTAGTGGGTATCCGTGCATTACCGTCGGCAGATGAATTGCGACAGATAACTTTTGTAAGCACTATGGTCGAAGTATTAGCAAACATTATCTCCATTTTATAAACTGTTTTCACATAACTCGTGTTAAACCTTTACCAAACTATCCTGAGTTTTAACAAACCCGGGGAACAGAGCTTTTAAAACATTGCAGGAAAAGGAGAGTTTACTGGTAACCATTATTTTTCCTTTTCCAACCACGTTTCCTACCCTTTCAAAAACAAATCTCTTCATTTTAGCCGCACCTAAGGATAGGACACCCTAATGGGGTTTGTGTAACATCGCCTTTCATCGCCAAAAAAAAAAGTACAGATTCGGCAAAGACTCGGGTAATCCGTGATCGATCGGCCGATAGACGCTTGTTCCCTGCATCGATCACGGAATACCCGAGTCTTAGCCGAATACGTACCATATTGGCGATGAAAGGCTATGTTACACGAATCCCATTAGGGTGCCCTACCCTTAATTCGTCGTCTGCAAATTATTTCATCTGGTTTAACCTATTGTCGTCGTGTAAAGAGTTAAACTTTGATTTCATGTTGATTATCCCTGTTTTACAAGGCTATGTTCCAGTTCATCTTCTGCAAATTAATTTTGTTTCAGGGTGTAACGAGTTAATCAAAAACGCGTCAAACTCTCATAATTTTTGCCACCAATGCTTTTTATGAGAATGTCGATATTAACAGCAGCACCTTGTATCATGTAGCCTCTCATACAATAGCCCCTTATTAATGGCAAAAAATCAGATTCATCCATATCGAAAACATTTGCAGACGCCAAATTCGGTCTGGCTCAAATGATGGTAGGTTATTTGTCTGTGAAAAAACAGAAAACATTGTGGAAAAATAAGAAAATGTTGGTTTCCAGCATTTTTTTCTTTTCCCACAACGTTTTCAAGAGCCACTTTCGTAAGGGTCATCAAAACACTGGGTTGCTTGGAAAAGGATTAGAAAAAGCTTCGCTTTCTGTATCATAGCCAAGGAATCCTGTGTGATTCAGTAGTGTGGGTCTTAGGATTCAAATTCTGGAGGCCCTGGATTCGAGTCTCTCTCAACGCGCTGTTTTTCTCAGGCAAGACAGTTCAGAGTCCCAGCCTGATACTGGTAAAACCCAGGACATACTTGTACAAGAAAGCTGTCGCCTTGATATGACGTAATATTACTGAAAAAAATATTAAAAGCGGCGTAGAACATCAAGCAATCAATCAATCGACAAATCAACCAACCATCCAATCAACCAATCAACCTAATAACCGGTCAGTCAGTCAGTGGCAGCCGTTGCTTTGATTTTGCTTGGTATAGTAACATCATTGTCAACGCTCCTTTGAGCTATCCATTGCGATACTGGGCTCGGCCTTCGAACAAGAATCAGGCCTGAAGGTAAAGGTAAATGTGCTATGGTTTCGATACGCCTGACGTAGATAACGTTGATAAATATCATCAAATTCTCATGAAATTATATGTATTTGATCTACAGGGTATTCCAAGGCTTATCAATATACTCTGTGGAAAGGTGGCTTAATGATCTTTTTTTCTAACCCACGATTCAGCCGTTTATACACATATATTATGCAACGACTTGCTTGGTGTATTGCTTAACGAAGAGGCACCCCTTTCTAAGAGCGCTGCTTACTTTATAGTTAAAGGTAATAGAAAAAGTTCATATTGTGTAATTAAAAAAATGCATTCGTTCAAACATCCTGTCAAAAAAGTTACTGCTTTCCTCTAAGAATATCGCTCTCCAGATTCCTGACAGTTTTCTATACGAACCGCAGTGTTGGAAAAAGCATTTGAACTTACATGTGATGTCTTCATAATGACATCAACGTTATCCCTGAACAAAAATGATAAAAAAAAAAACAATACTGAATTTATCTTACCTTTTAAAAAGTACACATACGTATATGTAAGCCATGTTCTGTGTTAAAAGGGGCTTAAAGCATCTGCAAAAAGTACCGACGCAGGTCAGCCTGTGTGGACTGCGCAGGCTGACCTGCGTCGAAACTTTTTGCTTTTGGTCAATTTTCTGCATGTTAAAGGACCAGTGTACCTCAGGATTCACTTAGTTGTTAATGGATTTTATGGATTCATAATTATGGGATAACTTTCTTGGAATCATGCATCACGGATATTAAATGGCTTGCAACACGCGAAAAGGGGCATTCGGACATTTGCGTAAAGTGTCATCTCGGATCAGTCTGCGCAGTGCGCGCAGGCTAATCCGAGACGGCACTTTACGACTACATTAGATTTTGTCCTACAGTAGACTTGCGTGAAACAGAAAATTACATAAAAACGGAAAGTGTCGTTTCGGATCAGCCTGCGCGGACTGCGCAGGCTGATCCGAAACGACACTTTACGCAAATGTCCGAATGCCCCTTTTCACGTGTTGCAGGCCAAATAGACCCCCTTTTGACAAAGCATGGCTCATGTTCTATCGTCCTTTGAATTTACAGTACATGTATATTGCAGCAATATGGTTGCTGCTTGGACAAGGTAACGTTTCAAAATATCGGTAAAAATATTTTGGTCAAGGATCAGACTATACGTTCTCTACAGTCTGATTTTGATCTTGGTGCGCAAAAGCACAATACGGTACCCCTAGCATGGCAAAGATTAGAATTTAACCTTTAATAATGATTGATTTGTAGTACTTACTTTCTTTTACAGCGTGGGCAGCACCGGCAACAGATGAAAGCAAGCCTACTAAGGTATAGTTTGTTGTTGTGGTCGTCGTTGGTGTTGTTGTTGTTGTTGGTGGTGGTGGTGCCGAACGCAGATGGTACCATAAATACCTGAAAACATGCCTAATTTTATATTCGGAGTAAATTTCAGCCGACAGGTATCAGACAGCACTGACAAACAGGCTGATCTTGCTGTTCTCTCGGAAGGAGGTTAGAAGCCGCGGGATAAATCTCTGATCAATTTGGGAGTTTAAATCGATAGATAACTCTACTCATTAGTGTAATTGGGATTGTAACATGATCCCTTAATTCAATGGAACTGGAACTGAACAAAGAAACAGAAGAATATAGGGTTTTGATAAAGCGAAGTGTTGGATACCGTCAGAGTGCTGTATAGTGACAAATAGATACGATAAAATTCGATTGGTCCATTAGCTCTTTACTAGACGACAAAATTTTAGCCTTATCCGAATTGAAAGCATGTGAAGATGACAGATGTAAACGTTACTCATAGTACGAAATTTGTCTTTCAATAGATAGAAAATATTGTGGTTAAAGGAGAAAATGCTGTTTATCAGCATTTTCTCCTTTAACCACAATATTTTCAAAAGCCTTCTTCCTTCTGGTCGCTAAAACTTGATTGTTTGGTAATGGGTTAACGCACAGGCAATTCTGAATTGGTTGAATTATTTAACAAAGGAGCAACATATGCGGTGAAGGAAAATGTATTTTTAATCATTTAGAAAAAGTTATCGGAAAAGTTTTGCTGCAGGCTTACTTAAATCCATGGTTCAGTATTCAGGTTTTGAATTAGTTATCAGAAAATCATGGTTTGGTCCCCGCTTAAGGCATTGGTCACGCTGGAGTGTTCTTGGTCATGGCACTGCTAGGCCCTAGCGTAGCGCCTATAAAGACAAGCAAACGTGATCTTCTGCTGTGATATGCAAAAACAATGTTAAAAGTAGCCCTAGGCATGATTGTAACTTATTCAAACTTTTTGGTCCTCTTTTGAAACTAATAATAGGGACGTTGGCAATGACTGAATTTTATGACTACGCCGACTAGGGTCAAATGAGACAACGTAAACTATAAATAAAAATGTACTAAACTAATGTGGTAAGTTAAGTTAGAAATGCAGTGTAGAGTTATTTAAAGAGAAAAGCAGGACCTCTCGTAGTTCTCTTAGGTCCAGGGTCTATATTTACCAACCATTTTCAAGAACATTCTTAGTCTTATTCTCCAAAGTTTTTTTCTAAATTTGAAAGTAACACAACTTCAGATTGACCAAACCAAATGGTTTAGCCAATCAGGAGTTGTGTTACTTTCAAATTTAGAAAATTCTGGAGAATAGGTCTAAGAATATTCTTAACCCTTAGGCTGCTAAGCGCGACTCACTGACCTTTTGCGGACAGTGTAGATCAAGATCAGACTGCACAAAACGTGCAGTCTGATCTTGAATCTACACTGTCCGAAAAGGAGATACATGTATCTTCCTTTCCAAAATACCTTTGAAATATGAAAAAAGTTGAGTTCTTACTACCGACTTAAAAGTTTCATGTTAGTTAATTAGCAGAATGAGGGTTACGAATGTTTGGTGAATACGGACACCGATGAATTCGTTTCTTCTTGCACTGCTTTCGTAAATATCGTACAAAGCGCCTAAATGTAGCAGTGGGGACAATTTCAAACACTGGACTTTTAACTATAAAGTTTGGCTTTGCCCAGTCATAAATAAGCAATGAAATGACGAGATTCACTATAACAAGCGAAAGATGTAACACAAAGTATGATTAATCAACTAGGGCTTGTATTCACCAACCAATGTGAATTGCATTCTTAGTCCTATTTTAGGTTTAGAAAGTAACGCAACTTCTGATTGGCTAAACAACTTGGTTTAGCAATCAGATGTCGTGTTGTTTAAGATTTAAAACAGTTCCTGAGACATAGGGCAGGAATGTTATTAACCCTTATCCTGCTAAATAAGTGAAATTAAACTTTCAAGCCGATAGTATAAAGCCAAATTTAGCTATTTCAAATATATTTTGGGGTGAAAGATATCTCCTTATCGGACAGTGTAGATCAAAGATCAGACTGCACGTTCTGTGCAGTCTGATCTTGATCTACACTGTCCGAAAAAGGTCCGTGAGTCTCGCTTAGAAGCCTAAGGGCAAAAAATGGTTGCTGAACTCATGCGGCCGCTGGTCAAGCACACATGCTGTCCACATATAGGTCTTAGATATGAAATAGAAGTTTGTTATCGTAGTTCAGTATGTCGAAATCGCGTGCACCTGATATCAAAGATCCTTAACCGAATTCCTGTCTAGAATAAAGAATTGAACACTTTTAGCAGCCGAAATATAAAGTTTGGGTAGCTCTAGGCTGGTTATTTAGCCTCCTGCCTGGAGAGTTTGCTTCGGCCTAAAAGCATCGCAGCTATATTTAAATTAAAGCGCTAACGCACTGAAGGCAGCGGATTTCTTTTCTGGCTCCGAATACATGCTACTAATTGGTGTGTTCAATGATCTTTTTCCTCGTAAACTAATATAAATCAAAACGGAAAGTTCTCCAGAGAACTCTTACCCTTGAGATTAGGGTACGAGTTCACCAGGGTCCGAGTTCTCCAGCAACGAGGTATGTTATTGTATAAATGTGCCAGATGGTGGGGAGGTGTTAAAGCCAGCACGGTTTTTGTTTTATTTAAGCTGAAAATCTTTTGTTATCTTGAATTAAAAAGACAATGGAAACACGATGTTTTAACTTTTTTCAGAGAACATACAGTATCAAGTTGAACTGCTTTGTTTGAATATCATTGGCAGAACTATTTTGTTAGTGTAGGAAACTGGTTTTATTTACACGCGTATCCAGGCAAAACCTGCCGGAAGCAAAAATCTGACCTAGATAAAGATAGTAGGCTTCAAAAACCAGTATATACAGCACATGTGATGTGGGAACTATGACAGCGGGGTAAACCCGCTGCCAAAAAAGGGGGGGTAGGGTTGTTGGGAGAGGTAAGGGATGTTCATTTCCCTATCTTTTCGCGGTTATGTTTAGAAAGTCATTATCACAGTGACTATGCCGTTTTCATTAAGCCAAATTTCCACGTATTTATCATGTAAATGTGAAAACAATGGCTACAAAGCACGATAAACGTCAGACAATGACGCTAACGGCAGATAGCGAGATAATTATCGAAGTTTTGCATTGATAACAGCTACCTATCTGCCTTAGTTTTCTGAAGTTTTTAATTGCTATTCCATTAACGAGTTCATGGCATGATTTCAGCAGCCGTTTTAATTCAATTTTCAATATATATGAGCAATGCTCTGGCAAAAGGGTGCTAAATGCATCTCCGTGATGTATTATACTAAAGAAAGTCATCACATAATTATAGAATCATAAAGACCATTTTGTCTAACAACTTACTAGAACATGAGTTAGACTGGTCCTTTGACATGCAGAAACCTGATCAATAGCAAAGAGTTTCGGCCTAGTTCAGCCTGCGCAGGCTGATCTGGGTCGATACTTTTTGTAGATGCATTAAGCCCCCTTTTCACAGAGCATGGCTCATATAATTAAGTACGAGATATTTCTCTGTGTCCTTTTGATTGGTCGAGACGTGAGATCTTCTCTAACCAGAAGTTCAGACAAGTCCAGAGGCTATACATGTATACATTCGGCGAGTAAAACAGTGGGCTCGAACTGTTCAAGACCGCCTGTCTGAAACAATAAGGCGTTGATTATCAACATTAAGTCACACAAACACATACAAGTTTAGCATAAGTGTCAAACAGACATTCTATTAATTTAACACTGTTTAATAATAAGACGTCACCAAAATTACAAAAAAAAAAAAAACAACTTCAGTGTTATTTAGCTAGACAAGCACAATATATGTAGTTACAGACAAGAGTAAAGGTACTTGAATTGTTTACAAATGGAGAACTTTTCCCCTTCACCACACAATCCCGAGTCGTAACGAACCGAAGGAGAAGGGCCCTTGAAAACTTTGTTGGAAAAGGAGAAAAAGATGGGAAAAAAATACAAATACATGTATAACATAAGGAGAGAGAGAGAGAGCGAATTATATCTTGATACTAGATGCATTCATTTCTTCTAGATTCATAAATGAAAGACCAATGAGGATGGACTCTTTGATAACTGATATTGATTGAACAACAACAACAAACAGTACAATGTACAGTAGTTTATATGCAACAAAAAATGTAGATCTACCTGTAAAAATCCATCCTCGGTGACCCAGTTTCGATTCATTCTGTGGTGCATGGAGAGTAACGTAATGCTTCAAACCTGGGTTCCGAGGATGGTAAAAATGATGGAGGTTTCAAACCCAGACGGTGTTAAAATAGATAGTTTCAACGGAAAATCAACTTTTCCATTCACTAATTGCTGTTCTTGATTTGAATAGGTGAGAAGCCATCTTTTCACCAGATAGAGTTGGTTGGCTTATTTTTGACACAATTATGTTGCCATGTTTATCAACCATTCTAAATCTAAAGACAAGCTTTTTGGTTGATTGAGACAAAATGCCTTGACCAATCAGACTGATAGTCATAGAATTTAGTATAAGAACAACAATAAGAATCGTTGTTTTAAGCCCTGCTGGATCTATGTATTCTTTTTTTTTAGTCAGATGAAATAGAACAAGAACTTGTGAGACACCATCACTCTACTGGAGTAAAATTGGACGACGACGCAGACGACAACTCTTATTCATTGGAAAAAGGCAACCTAAACGACGAATCCTCGCCAGTGGAAAGTATCGAGGATATGCCTGAAGCTGTTACTGACACTGAGTCGTATGACGAAGATGACTTGTACGATATTACGGTCGGTGACGTCATTCGCGACGTGTTGATGACATTACATGACCACCCAGAAATATTCAATCAGCTCATAGAGAGTAAGTTTATACACTCATCAGTCACATTCAACTCATAATTAGTAATAAATCTACCTGCTACTCCAAAAAGGTGGAAGGGGGCTAGGGAAAATGTTCACTTGGCCTATCCGGTTTCATCCTCATTTTATGCAGTAAAGTCCGGGGTTATCATTTTCTACTGAACTCGAACCTGAAGTAGATTTACAACAAATAGGTAAATGCATAAAGGTAGGCTATAGCCCTTAAATTCACACCATCATTCTGTCAGTCGTAAAAGAAAGGCTTCTTATACAACATTTTACGTATTGGTGCTATGCTAGGTGGTCAACGGAGCTAAAGTCCGAAAGGGTTGCACACCGTCACGAGTACGTCCTTGGAAGTTCTTGATCTCTAATGTGACTGGTTAGGTTCTAACCGATGTTTAAAAGTATATTAAATTTACCCTATAACTTGTTTTGAAGTTTCGGATGGATTTTTGATAACAATAGTATACAGAAAAATCGAAAAAACCTCAGATATTCAATACGAGTTCTCATTCGAAAGAGATCTAGATCTACAGAAAATTTATTCTTCTCATAGAGATTGAGATGCAAAATCAAGAACCCTTTAGTACACGACAAAAGGTTCGATTACTCCAAATTGAAAGACAAATTACATGTGGCTTAATGATGCGATTCGTCTTTGGAAGTGATCATAGAAAACTTATGGTAAAAGAAGAAAATGATTGCTGCTTACAGCGCTTTCTTCTTATCCCACATTGTTCTCAAAAACACTGCTCTTGATCATAGTCGTGTAAATACTGGATTAGTGTAAGTACTAGTTCTAATCATATTTTGCAAGAATATTTTCAAGAGGGTCTGCTGCCAGTTTATTTATGAAGGTAATAAGTTACTTAAAGCACTGGTAATAGCCAACTCAGTGCTGGTGCATTTTGTGTTTTTCCTCGACGTTACTTAATGGATTTTACCAGGACAAGTAATTTATTGGATTAACCGTGAGAAAATAACATCATCCGTACCTACAAAAAAGTACTGTTTATTGATGATTCGCCATTATCTTTTAGACGCCTCCAACATTTCGGAATTCGCTCAAAACCCCTTTTTTATCTGTCACTGGAAAGACAAAGTATGCACATTAAAATTGCAGATAGCGTAGATCAATTGGTTTGCTTTAACGGACTTATAGTCTATTAACCCTTATGCTGCTAAGCGCGACTCACTGGCCTGTTGCGGACAGAATAGATCAAGTTCAGACTGCAAACTTGAGTTGTCGGCTGCAAATACTTTCAATTTGGATTCGTCTGAAATATTGTTGTCTGGTAAAGAGTACAATTACGTCTCGTCTGACCTTTGACCAACACCTTATAACGAGCGAAGCTCGTTTTGCGGTAACACCGTTCTAGATTTTTAAAAATGAAATTCCGACTTCGTTCTGGGTTTTAGTCTAAATCTAGATCTAAAAAGGGATGACTAAAAAACTGAGTGTCTTCCGGTTGGTCGCACAGCGTCACACGTATGACAATCTTTCGCACAAGTACCTAATTGTTCAAAAATGACAATAAGTATCTACCGATAGAATGATTACTTAAAAATCATTATCAGTTTAATGAGTAAAGATTATCTAATTTCTTACTTACTTTCAGCGTATTAAACGTCTATTTGTGTATGAACATACGCAATGATCTATGCTAGCAAATAATGACGTCATAAATCATACTATTCTTACGTCATGCACGAGCCGTTTTTTCGCGGAAAATATTGTGTCGTAGAAATCATGACTAAACTAGTTTATTGACTGTTTCAAAATACCATTTAGAGAGAAGGCCGGATTTATGATCTGTGAAAAGGGGTCTTACTGCATTTGCAAAACTTTCGACCCAGGTCTGCCTGTGTAGTCCGCGCAAGCTAACCTTGGTCAAAACTCTTTGCTAGATCTATTTTTCAACGTTTTGAATGTCAAAGGACCAGTATGTAGATCTATGCCTTTTGATTCAGTCAATTATCATACAATATGGATGTATAATTACCGGTATACATGTAATGACTTTCTTGGTATCACGCATCACGGACATGCATTAAACCCTCTTTTACCGCAACATGGCTCAAGATTTTTGTTTGTTTGTTTTTTCCTTTTGTGTGTATATTCATTGCGGCGGCAAGTGCACCTACCATGCGTTCAGGACTGAAGTTCCTTTTACCAGTACTCTGCTCAATATTCTTCTCAACCTACTGACCGATTCCTCGTAATTTTTAGTCAAAGTCTCTCATATATAGGTCTAGATCTACATGCAGTGAGGAAATATTCCCGTAAAATGGTCTTTACAAGTGTGTGAACCAATAATTATTCCAAGTTATTTTTCTGGGCACAAATTAACGAAAGTGTCAAGGAACTGTCTTTCTTTTGTTAAGGAAATCAGGGACATTCGCCCTATTTCACATGTACAAATCTACGAAAGAAAAATGCTTTCTACTTTTGACAACGCTCAAAATATATGTTCCACAAATCATTCACGTCGCTCGTATTGAGGCTTTGCCTTTTTCATATTAGGGGACATTGGGAGATATTTCACAATAAATCAAATCGAGATACATGTAATTATATTGTTATCAAAAACCTGTTTTGAAATGGAGTATTTTTATTATTTGCTCTATGTTATCAACACCGTTTACTTGGCGCTCAAATATGCTATTGCAGGTGTCCTTGATTGGTTGGAGAAAAAAATAGGAATTTGATGAAGATCATTGAATAGGTTGATAAGTATTCCAATAGAAGATGTTAGGTCATTAAACCATGTCCTCTGTAACAATGTTTAAATCTTCCGAATTGAAAGTAATAGAAGATGACGAATACGACATTGGTACAAATAAGCTGTAGATCTTTGATAGGGTAGAAAACACTGTAGGAAATGGAGAAAAATGCTGGTTACCAACATTTTCTTCCTTTTCACATATCATTTTTGAAGTTCTTCTTCTTCAAGGTCATTAAAATTTGGGATTGTGTGGTAAAGGGTTAATTTCTACTTTCTTGTAGCGGAATCGAATCATGATTTTCTCCGTAAATTTGACACGGTGCAGACAGGCACTGAGGCATTTGAAGTGGATTATATACAATTGTCTTTCTAATGTAGACTAATGAGCAGAAACACTAATTTGATTTTATGAATCAGAAGCAGACGATCACCGCTGATGTTTTCTGAGATAAGTATTCCCTCGAAGAGTAAATATGTCCTGATTATTTTCTGTGATGCACCGTCACTTGAGTTATGAGTTTCGGATTGGAGTGGGTGCACCGCTACATCGTCATGACGTCATGAAAATGGTGGTCATCGTCGGAAATAAACTTATCCTCATGCATTTAGCATTCGCAGACGACAAATTATATGTGGCTAAAGTGATGAAATTTACCAAATAAAAAAGTAGAAAATATTGTGGTTAAAGAAGAAAATGCTGGCTACCAGCATTTTCTTCTTTACTCACAATGTTTTCAAAAGCCTCCTTTCTCAGCATCGTAAGAATATCGGATTGTGTGGAAAAGCGGTAAGAACAATCTTGTATTACAGGTGAAAAAGATAAAATCGCTAACAGACTCGCCCAGTACGCTGTTGACAGTGTAGGATCAGATCTGTCTGACTTTCAGGAACCAGCCGAACAGCTTCAGAACGTAAGTAAAGTACTCCATACTTAAGTACATATTTTCAGTCAATCAATTATGATTTGACAATGAACTGAATTCATCTGAATTACTGGAATCGCCGTTACATGCAAAACAAACTAACATCTCAATTTCTGTATTAGAAAACGCATTTCATGTTTATAACCAATAATAGTTTCTCTTTACTGTCCACCCTGATAAAATTTGTTACACCAAATTAACTCTTAACCTGCTAAAAAAAATTAAATAAACTTTTCAAGCCGATAGTAAAAACCCAAGTATTGCTATTTAAAAGTCATTTTTTTGGGAAAAATATCTCCTTATCGGACAGTGTAGACCCAAGATCAGACTGCACATTCTGTGCAGTCTGATCTTGATCTACATTGTCCGCAAAAGGTTCTTGAGTCGCGGTTAGCAATATAAGGGTTAAGTTGATGCATTGTAAAGATTAGAACTGGTTTATTTCGGATCGATTGCGTTTATTATTGCTGTGTCGTCTGCTTTCCTCTTCGGTTTCTAATTCCGGAAACATCATTGCAGGAGATAAGAATTGACGAACGACAAGTACCTTCAATTTGTTTTTCTTTATTTAACTCATTATTTTTACGAAACGAATTTGCAGCAAACGAGTCTTTCAAAAATAGCACTTCTCTAACATCCCATAGTCGTGGTATTCCTATATATCGTTCTTTTGATGTAGCTTTATTAGCTGGCTATTGACCTACTACTACTACTAGTACTACTACTACTACTCCTGTTATTACTCCTAATACTACTACTGTTTCTACCACTACTACTTCTACTACTACTTCTACTACTTGGTTTTATTCTCGAATAAATAAACAGTACTTTGCGATTGGTTAAAAATGTGGACATATGTAATGTGCGGCTCCCATGAACCTTTGCGGGCCAATTTATGGCATCGATAAACATGGGTTTCTAACGTTAACCCATACCCTGCAGCGCTTATTGCCATCTTAGCAAATGGATATGATAGAGTATAATCCTTTTCTTGTATTAATTGGTAATTTTGTACTAATTGCTTTTTTTTACGCTTGCCCTACAACATTTCTGTACAGTGTACATGTATTTTCAGACAGACCATTTTTAGCAACAGCTGCTCTTTATTCCAGAGACGAGTTGGGATAACACTTAATCTTGAAAAAGACTTGAGCCATGCTCAGTGAAACGAGGGCTTAATGCATCTACAAAAAGTTTCGACTCAGGTCAGCCTGCGCAGTCCGCGCAGGCTGACCTGAGTCGAAACCTTTTGCTATTGGTCAATTTTCTGCATGTCAAAAGACCAGTGTACGAGTGCTTCATGATTCAACCAGTTGCCAGACAAAATTGATTTTATTGGTCCATAATTATGTGATGACTGGCTTGGTATCATGCATCACAGAAATGCATTAAACCCCCTTTCGCCTGAGCATGACATAATGAGCTACAAAAGAGTTTCAGAGAGCTACAAATGATTTTTAGTGTTCAAATCCAGCACCTCTTACACAGTCTATCTGTTTTTAATATAAATATATATATATATTTAAAGATCTTTCTTTTTTTTCAATTATATAGGAACCAAAACGAGTAGTAAAGAAAGATGGCAAATCAGGACAAGTGAGATCAGCAAGTAAGTTGCACTGAATTGTATCGGAACGTGCTGATGATATGGGTTTATTCTAAAGAGAATGGACGTTTAGATTACGTTGTCCAATCCAGTTTTGACTATAGTTACATACGTCTTGATCCCTTGCAGAACAGTCACGTGATTTCACGACTATAAGAAAAATGGCTTCTGAAACTTTGTTGGAGAAGGAGAAAATGCTGGTAACCAGTATTTTCTCCTTTTCCCAAAATGTTCTCTACCCTTTCAAAAAACAAATCCATTATTTTAAGCTACATTTAATTAGACGTATGAATGAAATGGATATTTTTGTCGGTATACACAAACTGGTTATAGTACTGTCAAAAATACCTTACATACTAGCATATAGCGTATATTAAGATAATACTTCACAGTAGGCCTATGTGCAATCTGTTTTTGATCTACATTGTTCAAAATGCCTTGAATTGTCCTGGGCATCCTAAGTTTTATAACAAAGGTCTATAATTCTCTTACATAAAAGGATTAATTTACCTGAATTTTTTAACCCCTGAGACCACGCATATCGCAAGAAAAGAACATCAAGAGCGATACACCTTTTCGCTGCTTCAAAGATAAAAAGAATCATGACAAAGCAGAAGAGTGTGTTCTTTGAAGTCTGATCTTAATCTACAGTGTTCGAAAAAGCTAATTATTTTTGTTATCAGATTCGGTAGGATCGAGTTTCGCATATCCAACGTTTGATGACAAAGTTTCTGTTTTCTTTGAAAGTAACAGAAAAACTGATTATTCTATCTCTGGAGGCCATGCATATTGTAAGAGGAGACTGTAAACTGAGAGAGTTTTTTTATCACTATGACGATAAAAAGCCCGCTAGAGTAGAACAGCCTCGTGTCTCAGAACTAATCCGATGTCCCAGAGGACACACGAAGCGTATTCCAATGTTCTTTAACAACGAACAATCACAAAGACGTAATTTCTTTAGTTTGCTCAATCCGTTACCAAACAATTCCGACTTTTAACAAGCTTAATGATAAAGATGTTTGAAAACATTGTGGGAAAAGGCGAAATGTTGGTCACCGGCATTTTCTCCTTTTCCCACGATGTTTTCTATCCTGTGAAAGACATGTTTCATGTTTTTAGGTACATTTGATTTATTGTTTGCAAATGCTTCCAGTTTGGACAAGTCGGAAATTTTGTCATTTGGTAACAAATTAAAGATGCCTTCTTTATTTTTAATCTAAGTGAAAAAATGGATAAAAATATTTTTTTCAGTTTTTGTCACAATGTCTTTCATACATAATCATTGTAATGTGATTTAGAATACTTTTTTTACTATAGCAACAGGTGAATAAGCTGTTTGATTCCCCCCTTTTTTTTTTAAATCTTTGTTTAGTCCATTTGCTTGTACAAGCCTCTATCAGTTTATCGAAAGTTACACTGGTAATTCAACGGTTTTAATATCAGTCAAATTATTCAGTTTTGTTAATATTGTTGACTGTCACATATATATGAGCCATGCTCTGTGAAAAGGGGGTTTAATACATCTGCGAAAAGTTTCGACCCAGGTCAGCCTGCGCAGTTCGCGCAGGCTGACCTGGGCCGAAACTTTTCGTTACTGGTCGATTTTTCTTAATGTCCAAGGACCAGTTTACCTCATGACTACGTCGGTTGTTTAAAAAAAGTGGCTGTTACGGATCTATAATAATGTGACGGCTTGCTTGGTATCCTTGATCACGGAGATGCACTAAGCCCCCTTTTGCCAGAGCATGGCTCATATATTTTGATAAATGTATTTGATCTAACACGGGCTTAATTTTCAGCCCATAGAATATGACATAACCAAAGATGTACCAGCTTTCAAAACAAAACAGAACTTTATTCTTTACCATAGAATCCCCATTTTGACAACACAGAAAGAAGAGGTCTTATAAAAAATACTGGGGGTAAAAGAGAAAATGCTAGTAACCGGGCTTTTCTCCTTTTTCCACAATGTTTTCTACCCTTCCAAAGACAAATCATGTTGAGTCACATTTGATTCGTCGTCTGCAATGCTTTGAATTTTGACATGGCTGAAATTTTGTCATCTCGTCTTAAAATTAAAACTCTTATCTCTCTTTCGTCGCCTGTCCCTCAATTTGCACCCTATCCCGAACCGAGGCAGATGTGACTGCCGAATTCTATTTTCATCAATATTCATGCGCTACAAAAGTGACTCTCTAAACAATCAAAACGTGTTTTAATTGAAATCTCTGCGTCATGACGACAGAGTTCGGACCTTATAGAAATTGTCACTTAAAATGGGGATTTGTTTCTGTATTAAGACAAAGAAAATCTTTTCCTCCAAATTTGTAATTTGTAACCTGTCATTTCATTGGTCAAAAGCTCCGGAAAATGCCGTTATGGAACAGATGTAATGTAAAATAATCAAAGTATTGTAGGCAATCGAGGATGGCTCTCTCTATGCTGTGCTCGTAGCATGTAAATGAGTCCAAACTGTACAAAATGATATGTCAGCTTGATTAGCTCAAGTGGTAGAGTACGGGATTTATAATCTCGGGAAACATGAGGGTGTGGGTTAGATCACCACGGCAGGCCAACTAATATTTCTAATTATCTTTCGGATGAGACTTTAAATCGAGGTCTCGTATGACGGTGCTATAAACCTTCCACGTAAAATACCCTGGCGTAACTTCGAACAGGTTTTCTCCTGTATCTTGACTGTCCTAAAATAACTACCAGCCTCCTGGGGGCGTCAATAAATAAACGCCAAAAAACAAACAAATAGAATGAAAGTGTAAAAGCTGACGACGAAGCATTTCTCCACAGACGTTCCAGCGTGGTGTCTGCGTGAGAAGGGAATTAATAAAGGAACGGATGAGTTAATAAATGAATAATTCAACTGAATGAAGAGCATTCCAATTCTTAACTAATATATTTTGTAGCTTCTGAATCTAACGTGGACGGATTTAATGTGGGTATATCTGATGCAAACGACGCAGAATTCAACGGTTACATGAACCACAAAAGGACAACACACGGGTTAGGTGGCGCACTTTCTCCTGACAGCGATGTTTCTGGAAGTGTGGATCGGGATCAGTATGACGAGTACAAGCAATTTCTAAAGTCACCCAAGGAACGAGAGAACAAATACAAGATTTTATACGGCAAGGACAGCGACGATGAAAGCGAAACTTACGACTACAGGCGCCATTTTTCTGATTCTTCTGCTTCTTCGGAGTCTTCTGACAGTGAGGTTAATGAAAGACAGGTTTGTAATATGACTGGAACAGTTTCTCCAGCAATTCTAAATCTCATGCTAATCCTAATTCGAACTCTTCTCCAATCATTCACGACCAGGGATATTTTTTTTTTTTTTTTTGCGGAGAGTGTAAGGCGCAAGATCAGACTGCACATACGTGCATTCTGATCTCGCTTTACACTCTCCGCTGCTGTACGACTACTTTCGGTCATATGAACCAGATCTAAATCCCTTTTTTTGTAATAGTCACATATTCAAATTCGGCAGGATAAGGGTTAAGACTATGGCTGAGGCCATTTTATAGAATAGGAACTAATATCGGAACGGTGGGTGAATATGGGCTCTTTAACATTATCTCTTGATTTACAACCACGTATACTGATCTCTTAAAACGATTTTCTAGCGGACGATTTTGAAAACATCATTGTAAAATTAGTAAGTATGGATTATGATTTAAAACACAAAATTTGTACTTTTGAAAGCACTGTGACAAGACGCAAAATGCTTAGTAACGTAAAGTTTATAGTTAAAAATTCAGGTTATTTTTCAAAACAACTCTGGTCAATCCTGGTTTCCGAAATGACGGTGCAACTCCATTTTCTGAACCCTGAACCCTTCAACTACGTTTTACCCCAGATGCGGTGTATTTAACAACTTACGCACTTGCTTTTTACATGTATACCTGTCTGTCGATATAGAGGATAACAAAATTTTAGACCAGTCGTACTTGAAAGCACCTGCAGACAACAGATTAATTAAATGTGGCTCAAATGATGGAGTTTGTCTTTGAGAGGGTAGAAACATTCTGGGTAAAGGAGAAAATAGCCGTTACCAGTATTTTCTCCTTTCCCACTTTTTAAAAGACTTCTGGTTCAGGGTCTTTGAAATTGTCTGGTAAAGGGTTAAAAATACGTACTTCCCTCAAATAACATGAACATGGGATGGGCTACGAGTTATAACAGCATCAAAAAACGGCTCTTGCAGTTCAAAGAATGTAACAAATTGAGCAATGGTTATATGAAGCGACACAGACACACTTTATACATGGTACAGAGAGAGAGCGAGCAGATGTTACAAGTATGAAGAGTAAACTTGAAATTATTGACTAAAAAGCAACCAGTTTTTTAATTCATTCCTGTCTGTTTTGCTCTCGTATATCGATTGGAGGCAATAGTATGCAAACACAGTGTACTTTCTTTCTAGGGAAAGTTCCGATTTCCATTCATTTATCCACTCCAAAGATATAAAAGCTACAAAGAGTCAGAGGATGAATCGTCTTCGAAATCTACACAAACAGACGACTCGTCCGCCCAGAATGTGATGGACAAAACAAACGGAAGTGACCTACCTGAAACTGAATCAGACTCTAGTAAGGAAGAAACCAGTTCAGAAGATTCAGAGGTAGGGACTTAGAGAAAACTTACCGCACAATAATTTGTTTTCCCAATATTTTGTTGACATTCATTTCTTCCCAGAATGCGGGCTCTCTCATGTGTGATGATTTATCATAACCAAACCGTATATCAAATAACTCATTGACCGATAGAGGGATGCCAACATACATTGAAGTATATTTACATTTCCGGTGACAGGAGCACCTGACCGGAAATGAGCTTATTTTCTGACCATGACGTTGAGGATTATAATTGTCTATGTTTGACACACAACTATGTTTTGGAAACGTACAACTATACACAACAACGTACACAACTATAGAACTAGGATGGTACAATATGGTCTACCATTATATTATCATTTGTGATACTCATTAGTTTAGGTACACATAAACTGCTTGAGCTAATACGACTTGCTTCTCTCTCTCTCTCTCTCTCTCTCTCTCTCTCTCTGCGTCGAAAAATAAAAAAAAATGGCCTAATAATCCCTCACCCATGCACTTCCTAAAGAATTCCTTGTGACACGACACGACTTAAGAAAATTCTTGGTTAGTCAAACATGCAAATATTCGAGTGTATCAACTGGATTGTAAGTATAGGTCTAGGAAAAAAGGGTACATGTATACCTATAGTTCCGCCGGATTGCACAAGAGAGCAATTAGATGTACTTTTCATAGTTTTCGACGGAAATAATATCGTTTACTCTTGTCTAAAGATAACTGACCACATAAAGTAGCAAGCTCATGTATCTCTTTCACTATATGGCTTGCAACACGCGAAAAGGGGCATTTGGACATTTGCGTAAAGTGTCGTCTCGGATCAGCCTGCGCACTCCGCGCAGGCTAATCCGAGACGGCACTTTACGACTACATTAGATTTTGTGCTACAGTAGACTTGCGCAAAGCAGAAAATTACATAAAAACGGAAAGTGTCGTTTCGGATTAGCCTACGCGGATTGCGCAGACTGATCCGAGACGACACTTTACGCAAATGTCCGAATGCCCCTTTTCGTGTGTTGCAGGCCATATTGAAGTTATATAAGCGTTTTGATCCGTAAAGATAGACCATTCGATCTGGGTCCGTATTCAACAAACACTCTAAAATGCATTCTAAGTCTTACTTTAAATTTAGAAAGTACATGTAATTCGAGTTTTGATTGGCAACACCATTTGGTTAGACTAACCAGAAAGTATTACTTTGAAATTTAGAATATTCTTGCGGATTAGACTAAAATGTTAATGAGAATGCTTGATGTATACAGACCCGGGACCCGCATTCACCGACTATTCTTAAGACTATTCATTGACTTACTCTGAAGAATTTTTTAAAGCTGAAAGTAACGCAACTTTTGACTGTTTAAACCATCTGGTTTAGCCAAGCAGAAGTTGTGATACTTTCAATTAAGACAAGAAAATTCTTAAAAGTGGTTGGTGAATTGGGATCCTGGTTTCTTGTTATCACAGGTAATCATAATCATGAATTTGCTCTTGTCAAATCTTCTTTGATTTTAATTATTCATTATCGATGTAATGTGTAGCTCGCCCATTATTGTACAAAAAAGGGATATGCCCTTCTCTGCAGGATACTACTCTGAAAACATTCTTGGGAAAGGAGCAATTGCTCTTTCTTTTTCCCCATATTTTTCCCCATATTTTTCCTCCAATTACTCAATAAAGACATGTTCTTTTCTTTCAAATTCCATCACCATTGTGTTATTTTTGCCAGATAGTGGAATTTCATATAAATAGCCTATATCGTAATCAGTTAATTCTGAGATAGCAACAGAGTTTGCCGAACGAGAGTCCAAAAGGAGAGAAAAAGCAGCAACTCTGCGTGAATTACTCGTAATAAAACGTACACTACATGCATTTGTTCAAGTCAAATGAACGAAATGTCCAATGAGATATTCTCCGTGAAAAAATCGGTTTAATGCATTCGCAAAAAGTATCGACCCAGGTTAGCCTGCGCAGCACCCGCAGGCTTACCTGGGCCAGAACTATTTGCTATTGGTCAATGTTTTGCATGTCCAACGACCATTCTACTTCATATTTTCAATTTGTTGTGAGACAAAATGGATTTTATGGACACATAATCATGTAATAATTTGCTTGGTATAATGCATCACGGAGATCCATTAACCCTTTACCAAACAATCCCTGCTTTTTACGACCCAGATGAAGAAGCCTTCTGAAAACATTGTGGGAAAAGGAGAAAATGCTGGTAACCAGCATTTTCTCCTTTTCCCACAATGTTTTCTACTCTTCTAAAGTCAAGTTTCAATTTTGAGTCACGTTTATTTTGTCGTCTGCAAATTTGGACAAGTCTAAAATTTTGTCGTTTGGTAAAGAGTTAAACTCATTTTTGCTAAAGCATGGCTCAAAGACATGTACAAAAACCGTTCCAAGTTTGAGTATCAAAACAATACAAATGTTGGGGGTTTTTTGTATTATGGAAGCTGTTTCTGTTAGAAATAACTATGTGAATAAACTATCGACTGTTTAGATAAAGGAAATGGGGAAATGAAATGTTAACGATAAATAAATTTACAGTACAAATAGGAAAAGTTTCGATCTATTTGAACATGTTGGGAGTTTTTGTTTGCATTCCAAATCAGGCTTTTTATCTGTTATACAAAAATGGGCGTATCAGTTTAAAGTTTTCGAGACATGTTTACTCATTATTTGAAACAATCAATTCAGTGAAGCTATCTTCCATTTTTTTTGTGAGCATCCCGGAAAAGATAAAGTTGTAGAACTTCTTTCAGAATAAAAACAGTATGATGAAAGGATGAAAGTAAGTTCAAAGGCTTCAATTAATTATTTGCGTGTAGAAAAAAGTTCTATAATTTTAATTTAAACTAACCGATAGAAGCTGAGTTTCTATTTGGCGGACAGTGTAGATCTTTTTCTAATGGACAGCGTAGATCAGGATCCGACTGCACATAAC
Source organism: Hippopus hippopus (assembly GCA_946811185.2). Classification (NCBI taxonomy): domain Eukaryota; kingdom Metazoa; phylum Mollusca; class Bivalvia; order Cardiida; family Cardiidae; genus Hippopus; species Hippopus hippopus. Next base: position 37,667,012 of record OX328097.1, read on the forward strand.
GTAAAGTTCGATCTAGATCTACGGTGTCCAATCTATTAAGATATTCTGGCAAAAAAAATTGCAGAAATAGCAATATTTTGGTCTTGCTTCCCGACTTCAAATACCCAATTTCTTTAACTGACGCTCTAGGAGTTAAGTCTCTTTTAGCTGCTTTCCTATTGTGTGCAATCTTTCATTTCGTTTTCCTTTCAATCATTCAAAAAAGACAGGTCTGAATTTATTTTTAGAATGTCGATATCATCGATATAAAGCCAGGGCAATCTGAGTGGGCGGACAATTTTATTTGTCTTCATTACTTTACCAAACGAGTTTCGTATTTTTACGACGCTAAGGAATAAAGCTTGTAAAACATCGTGAGTAAAGGAGTAAAATGCTGGTTACCAGCATTTTCTCCTTTTCTCACAATGTTTCTACCCTTACAAAAACGATTTCCATCATTTGAGCCACGTTAAACTTGTCATTTGCAAATGCTTTGAATATGGACAGGTCTTGTACTAGAGTAAATGGAAATTCTTGTGTTCCCATGCACTGGAGAATTTCGATTGGAACCGTGCGTGTTTGGTTATAAAACTGTTTCATTATTGAAATTGAACATTCTATACTTTTGATAACAATAAATTTCATTTTTCAAGATAATATATCGGCGAAAGGAAATTACCAAAACGTCTTCTTGTCTAAGGTGATCATTTACTGAAATTGAGAAATATAACTAATGTCGCCATGTAATATTTCATTTCCCTTTAACTCTTTATTATGCAGTCCTGTACTTTAAGGACACTGAGGCAAAAGCATGTTGAAAACATTGTGGGAAAAGGATAAAATGCTGGTAACCAGCATTTTCTGCATTTCTCACAATGTTTTCTACTTTGTCAGAGAACTTCAGTTTATTTGTAACAATTTCGAGTTTCTCATATGCAGATGATTTCAACATTGATTGTTTGCGAAAGATTTATTTTAAAATTTTAATGCATTTCCGTACAAATGGGTTTGTTACAGAATACGATCTTCTTTAATACTTCAAGAGGAGTTTTGGAGCATTTAAAACCATAAATAAATCCAGAAAGATATCAAACGTTGTTTGGAAATTAAAGTTGCCTACTTGGATTTTTTTTTAATAGAAAATTCTCGTACAGCACATTTACTTATTACTTAGGAAACCTTTCTTTCCATGTGTAACGAAACTGTTGGTTACATTCAGTAAAAAGGTATATAATCTTTATTTCCTCCATAAATGAAGATTGACAAAGAAAAGATATGTGTGCATTAAACAGACAAACAGAATATGTTACGGTCTCCGTATAGTGGAAATGAACAATAATGTAATTGTTTGGCCACATGGAATGTATGTATATCCGTCTACTTTTACTACATCAGATATGATGTTCATTTTGTATATCGTCGGTTTACTTCCAAAACCTCGTAACTACAGCTTGTAACAAGCTGTAGTTACGAGGTTTTGGAAGTAAACCGACGATATCTAAAACGATACAATATACTCGACCAGTGTTATTGATCACATGACGTTCCCATGTACTTTGGTTGTATTGTGAGCCCTTAGAATGGCTATCACGACTATTGTCATTTTTGCCTACAGATAGTACAGTCTGGTCTTAACTTTTTATCAAACGACAAAGTTTTGCCCTCAACCAAATTGAAAGCATTTGCAGACGAAAAAATAAATCTAGCTCAAATGATGATTTTTGTCTTTGATAGAATAGAAAATATTGTGGGAAAAGAAGAAAATGCTGGTTACCAGCATTTTCTCCTTTTCCCACAATGTTTTCAAAAGGCCTCTTCCTCAAGGTCGTTAACTCTCGGGACTGTGTGATAAAGATCGAGTTAATTCCTACACTGTCTGATATTGTTACACATAATCTAATAATTCTCTACATCACAGAAAAATGTTTGGACTTGTCCAAATTATACTACCGGGTATTTACAGACGACAAGGTAAAAATGTCTCAAATAATGCGATTTTTCTTATGTTAGAAAACATTATGGGATAAGGAGAAAATGCTGGTTTTTAGTATTTTCTCCTTTTCGAACAACATTTTCAAAGGCGCCTGCCTCAGTGACGTTAAAACAAGGGATTGTTTGTTAAAGGATTACAGACACACCTTGCCATTGGCACATTTTGGGTTTTCATTTGACAAGGGAAATCGCCATTAAAACAGAAAGAATATCATACACTTTTGACACCACTTTGGTTAATTTCTAGGCGGCTTTGCATATAGGCCTATACAAAGGTCGAGGTCACCCGTGCCATCTACAAGGCTGTTATATCCCTCTATACAATTGACATGCTTTTATTGACGTTGAACAGTCCTGGTGCGGAATTACACCAGTGAGAATATAAAGTAGAATAATAATATGAAAAGTAAAGATTTTTTTTTTTCCCGCTGGGACGTTATATACTCATTCATAATTTGATATTGAACCAATACAATCGCCCGGTGACTAATAAATAATAACACGAGGCGCGAGAAAATATTACTGGCTGTTCCGAAAAAGCGATCCGTGTGGTGCATTCTTTACTAAAATCCTTTTTTGATTATATTGAAAACACTGTCAGCCCATTGCAATACAAAAATATTTTAGAATCGTCCAATTTAAGTCTTTTTCAGACGACATATAAACCGTTGCTCAAACCAGGGGATTTGTCTTTGAAACGGTAGAAAAAATTGTGGGAAAAGGAGAAAATAAGGTAACCATATTTTCACCGGTTGCCAGATAGCACATTTCATTTTAGTGCCTGAATACAAAGTGTTTTGTCAGGAGCGTAAGCCTAGTGCTGGGAAGCAAGGTCGTTAAAGCGCCAAAGAAATAAAATGCGCTTTCTCAACTAGAAAACACGCTAAATCAATTTCTACTTCAATGGTGTTTTTGCCAGAACATCTCATAAAATATCCAAAACAGTGCAATGCATAAATCAAACAGCACGTTCTGTGGAGTCTGATCTAAATCGACGTTATCCGAAATGTGCAGACTGGTCTGCATTGTCTACAAGACCAAACAAAAAAGGGTCCTAGACCCTTTGAGCGTTTACATAAATTTAGCTCCGGACAGGAATAATGGTAAAAGAAAGCCAACTGAATTAACTGGGCTTAAACTTAACTACATTCCTTATTACGCCGCTGGTTTGGTATTAATTTTAGAAATTAATTAGGCGCCAAAAACCAATTAATCTGTAATAACCGAAACCAAAGGCACATGTTTTGACAGTTTTCATCCACTGTTTAAAGGCCCACTAGTTGCCAAATGTGAACAAATTCCGAGGTCGAATTACAGACAAATTTAATTCATAACATTTTTAAGGATGGATATTATTATGATTCTGATATAATGTGTTACAGAGCAATCTGTCAAAGTTCCAATTAATGACATTAAAAATTACTGCAAAACTAGAACAAATGTTGCCAACTTTTTTTTCCAGTTTCACAAAACATTTTTCTTTCAGTGACATGAACTTTAACTGGCCGTAGCGAAACTATATGTCAAGACTCATAACGAAATCCATAATTTTATATAGTATGAATTAAATCTGTTTGCATTTGGATCGCTTAATTGTTTATTCTTTGCCGCTAGTGTGCCTTTGATAGAATACGTATATAAAATGTCCAGTAGTTGTAAAAAAAGTGCCTGTATGACAAAGGCATCACGAGTCTCGAGATATTGCACATCGATTACACCAATTACCATAATTGGCCTGCAACACGCGAAAAGGGGCATTCGGACATTTGCGTAAAGTGTCGTCTCGGATCAGCCTGCGCAGTCCACGCAGGCTAATCCGAAACGACACTTTCCGTTTTTATCTAATTTTCTGTTTCGCGCAAGTCTACTGTAGCACAAAATCTAATGTAGTCGTAAAGTGCCGTCTCGGATTAGCCTGCGCGGACTGCGCAGGTTGATCCAAGACTGCACTTTGCGCAAATGTCCGAATGCCCTTTTTTGCGTGTTGCAAGCCAATAATAGATTTCAATTTGAATTTTATAACACAATCATGAGTTTCAACGACCGCGACAATGCAGCTGGAAAACATTTGGGGAAAAGGAGAAAATGAGGGTAACCAAAATGTTTTCTCTATTTCCGCAAGCAAATTCCACCATTTTGTTGCCATTTAATTTGTGGTCTGCAAATGCTTTCAATATTGACAAGTCCAATTTTTATTCTCTAATAAGCCCTTAACTAGTATTTTTTTAAATAGTTGTATTGGAGTTTAACGCCTTTTTAACAGTTTAGGTTATATCACAGCGGTCAGTGCACCTACGCGTGTTTCCTGGCTTTCTCACACCAGTACTGACACAACTTTTTTCGCAAGCCACTGACTACTTTTCTCACATGCATCAGAGGTGAGTGGTGAAAACCCGTCGGAAAAGAGGTTTATCTCAACCGGGTAACGTACCCTCAAGCACCAGGTCACAAGTCAGATACGCAAACCACTGAACTACCCAGCCAGGCGCCTAGAATTAGACGTTAAGTTAACTCGTGACTGGGTTGACCAATCAAAATTTGTATCACATTTTCACTTTTTATGGTTATGGTTATTTTATCATTTCACTGATCATACATTTCTAGAAAACATCAAAAAACAAGACCGGTATTCACAAATTATCTTTTATAACATTCGTCGTCTCAAGAGTTTTCTGATTGGCTAAACCGAATGGTTTGGCCGATCAGGAATTGCATTACTTTCTTAACCTAGAATACTTCTTATTTCCATTAGGGGACCTTTTAGGTTAAAGACGCATTTAGCCTACTAACGGGCCCACGCGTAAACAAATTAGATCAACCGCATCATATATAAAGTACAATCAAACGCAGCAATTTGTACTAAACGAACATTTCACTGCGATGCAGTGTCTAATAAGTATATTCAGGCTTTCATTTCTCATTTTCTCTTCCCGTTATGGTTAACGATTTGGCAACCAAACGAGCACCGTGTAGGTTCCGATAATATTGCGCTGTCTCGCGAGACTTGTTCATTTTCTTACCGCTTGTGCACAAGAGTGCGCAAAAGGGAAGTAACTCCTTAGGACTGGCGCGAATAAGTATTAGACTAAGAATGCAAGATAGAGCGGTTAGTGTATAAGGTCCCCAGCATCTGAAAATATTGCTTATGCTATGGTTCGAGTGTTTCTTTCATTATACATGTATGTAGTAGTAGTCCTTGTAGCGATCAATAGCAATTCTAAGGTAGTTATGATATGCGCTTGAACACTTTTCTTTGAACTCTTTACCAGACGATAGAAGTTTCAATTGGTTACCAGCATTTTCTCCTTTCCCACAATGTTTTCAAACGCGTTTTTTCCTCAGAATCGTTAAAACACGAGATTGTATGCTAAAAGGTAAAGGGTAAGGTATGCGAGGACAGATCATCATGCATGTTATGTTACGGTCTCCGTAGTCCTAAATATCAGGATTTCTTACTGCTTTTGGACGCTTATGGCTAAAGATATATGATTCAATTTGCGACAAAGCTGGCAACAATATTTGACAAATTTCATCTGATCGTTCACTGCTCCCTACAAAACCAACTCCCCGCGGATAAAATTACTCCAAAATTCTGAGAAAGAGTAGAGTGAAAGTATCTTAGATCTACCGGTTTTCCCATTTGGCATATAACTGTTTTATTATTTTGCCATGGACGACGAAATCCAGGTTTTCCGAACATGCGAAATATACCAGAAACGTTCCTGGTCTATCTTTATCCTTTTATCCTTTTGCCAAATAAACACGTGTTTAAGTAACCTTGAAGGAGAGGCTTTTTAAAAACATGATAGAAAAAGGAGTAAATGTTGGTATATGGTATTTTCTCCGTGAATCACAACGATTCCAACCCTTTCGAAGACAATGTTTTCTACATTTGATTTGTCGCCTGCAAAATCTTTCAGTCTGTTGGAATCTAAGGTTTTGCGACAAGTAAAGGGTCAAATAGATCTACCAATGACTGTCACTGGCCTGATGATGTATATGAGCCATGCTCTGGGATGAGGGGGTTAAATGCATCTCTGTGATGTATGATACTAAGCAAGTCATCTCATAATTATGGATCTATAAAATCCAGTTTGTCTAACAACCGACTGAATCATGATGTACACAGTCCTTTGAAATGAAAAAAAAAAACGACCGATGATAAAAAGTTTCGACCCAGGTCAGCTGTTCGAACTGCGCAGTCTGACCTGAGTCGATACTTTTTGCAGATTCATAAAGCTCCCTTTTCACAGAACATCGTTCATATAAGTGTGCATTCATGCATGGTTATATTGCGTATCGAAAGAAATTGGCCTAGCCAGGGATCGAACCAGCGACCTCCTGTTCTCAAGTCCTGTACGCTACCGACTGAGCTACCGGGACTCGGCTCAGTAATCAATTGATTAATCGAAATTGGTGACAAATCCAAAGTTATTTGTCCTTTCATATTGGAATTACCTTTTTCTTTCCTATATACGTACACAATTTATGTGAAACTGAATTCAGTTTCGCGTGAAATATCAATATCTCTAGATTTTATACTTGAGCCTTGCTGTGTGAAAAGGGGGCTTAACGCCTCTGCAAAAAGTATCGACCCAGGTCAGCCTGCGCAGTCCGCACAGGCTGACCTGGTGACCTGGGCAGACACTTTTTGCAAATGGTCAATTTTCTGCATGTCAAAGGACCAATGAACCTCACGATTCATTTGCCTGTGAGACAAACTGGATTTTATGGATCCATAGCTGTGCGACGACTTGCTTGGTATCATGCATCACGGAGATGCATTAAGCCCCCTTTTTACAGAACATGGACCTTTTTTTCCCCCGACTCATCATCTCCTGAAACAAATTTGCAGTAGACGAATTTCAAGTATTGTTGTACAGTATTGAGAATCAGCATCGAAAAAGCCTAAATACATGAAAACAGATGCAACAATGGTAACAAAAGGAATATAAGCACGTCACGATTAGGCCTAGTTTCTCTTTTACAATGATGTCGTCTGCAGGTGGTAATGAAACATTAACTTCATACCAAACGGCAAATATTTTGACATTTCAAAATTAAAAACAGTTGCAGACGACAAATTAAATACGAGGGCTGTTCGATATGTAATGTGTATTGTACGATATCTCAAAAGCATTCGACTCAAATAGTGAAATGAACATTACATCCCTTCAAAATATTCTCCGCGGTTTGAAATACATAATTTCAATCTCTGAATCCATTTCTGAAATGCGTCACGGTACGCTGATTTAGGTAGACCTCTGAGGCACTGACTGATGGCTGAGCCAAGGGCTTGTCGGGACTTGTAACGACGACCAGATAAGAACTTTTTAAGTTTTGGAAAAAGGAAAAAGTCGCATGGGGCTAGATCTGGAGAGTATGGTGGGTGTGGCAAGACAGTAACCTTCTCCGACTTCAAAAATTTCTTCACAAGCTCAGATGTATGTGATGGAGCATTATCATGAAGTAGACGAACATGCCTAAATCCTGACACAGGGCGTCGTTTAAGATAATATTTCTTGACCTTTTTTAGTATAACATCTCGGTAATACCGACCTGTAACAATTTTGCCCTTCGGCACCGGAATTTGTACGGCTATACTATCACATGAGAAGAATATGCAATAAAGGACCTTCTTTGTGATTATGCTTCTTTTGGCAAATACAGGCCTTCTACCGTGTTTAGTTAGCCATATTTTGTTTCCAATTTTTCTTACTGGTTCGAAATAGTGAACCCATGTTTCGTCACCAGTAACAATGTTTGCAAATTGTCTTTGATTGAATTTGGGAAACATTTTGAGCAATTGCTTAGCGGTTTGTACTCGTATCCGTTTTTGGTCATCTGTAAATATATGCGGTATCCATCTGGCAGAAATCTTTCGTACTTTCAAAATACGCTTCAAAATGAAATGCACCCGCGATAGCGATATGCCAACAGCGTTGGCAATATCACGAATCGTGTATCTGCCATCACTTTCAATTATTTCCCTGACTTTTGAGACATTTGCCTTGCCTGTTACAGTCACAGGTCGGCCAGATTTTGCTGCATCTTTGACGGACTCTGTGCCAGTCAGAAATTTCTTTCTCCACCTACGAACTGTCTCATAAGATACCTTATCAGACCCATAAACTTCCCCCCAATTCAGTAAAAATCTGCATTACCGAATGACCGAGTTTTGTGCGAACTTTTATATAAGCTCTAATTTCTTCAATATTCTTAATCCGTTTCCCAACCATTTTTACAACAGTGGTCAACGACTAGCTCTAATGAAATGACTATAAGTATAAAACTATGTGGAGCTAAAGCCTCGTGTTTATACCGTTGGAAAGGTATTGAATAGAGCTATTCAAGCGTATCATCATCCGCGAAATCGTTGAAAGCGTTATCGCGCTGTGGTACAATACGCATTACATATCGAACAGCCCTCGTATGGCTCAGGTAACTATATTTGTCTTCCAAATGTTAGAAAACATTTTGAGAAAAGAAGAAAATTTTGGTTTCCACAATGTATTCAACAGTTTCCTTCTGTATAGTCGTTAAAACACAGTATTGTTTGGTGGAGGCTTAAAGCCCCTGTAAAGCCAAAACTAGGTAATTTTCACCGTTTATAACTCGAAAATATATTGGATAACCCATCACGACACACATATATAAGATCGGAAAAAACTCGAACGTGTCAGTTACTGCATTGGTTGCCATAATATACGTGAGCGAAAATGCATGGAGAAGCCCGTCGATTTCACGGACGCCATTGATCGAGACAACCTTTGTTATCGTTCGTGTATATTCGAACTAGGTCTTCGAGAACGTCACGTGATAACATTGAATCTCATTAGCGCTATGACGTAGTAGACAGGACTAGATCTATTGTTTACAATTCCAACATTATGTCATCGGATTGCTCATTCTGAACCTGTTTTCTTATTTAGATGTAGTAAACTCTCTCTGTATTGATGATAAATGAATAAGCGATGATCAGCCTGTGTCGTTGTTTCTGTTTACGATGTCGATAAACTTACGTTTTTCAAGCCTAGAATGGGGACAAAACGATCAAGTGAACGAAGGGTTTGTTTCGACGCTTTGAATGATCACGTGGTGTTTACGTCACTAACACGTCACTGCGGACATTTACGACGAAAATTCGGCTAATCGTCGGCGATCATCGATGTAAACAAACAGATAATGCGGCATGGTAGGATCTGTTCTAGTTTCAAAATTCTTTTTTCTGCCACTGACTGGAACTTTTGCGAACTGCACCTTTACATATCGTGAAAGTCATAATAATCGCCATATTTTTACACGGTAAAAATGAAATTTATTTTTATTTTATAAACAGGTTGTTTATTCAGTTGGACGCTACTGAGACTTTAAACGAGGGATAAGGTTTGATAACCATGATTTTGCAAACGTCATGTTGCTATGGTAACGGGTTAGAAACGCTGTAGCTTATTAATGTGAAATAGTGACTTGGATAAAATGTGCCATGCTCTGGGAAAAAGGGATTTAATGTGTCTACGCGGTGCATTGTACCAGGCAAGTCATAACATAATTAGCCTATGGATCCAAAAACTTTTAATCTTATAAACGACTGAATCCTGAGGTAGAATGGTTCTCGGACATGCAGAAAAGCAAAACATTTCGACACATGTTAGTCTGTGCGGACTGCATAGGCTGACCTGAATCGAAACTTTTTGCAGATCTATCTATGCATTTAACTCCCTTTTCACATAGCTTAACTACACTCAAATACACTGCAAAAATGTCATCAATATATCAACATTCATGAACCTTATAGACTCATATTCTTGGTGATTTTGTAAAACTTAAGACGTCTCTTCGACAACGTTTTGCCGAACCCCAGTAGCAGAGTCGGTAGGACTTGAGAAAAGGCGGTCGCTGCTTCGAATCCCAAGCTCGACCAATTTTTTTCCGAGGATTGTTGATAGTCATTGCGACAGGATTCATTCCTCTCTCACCGATGATCATCTTTCCGATGACGGTTTAGCGTTATATGGGAAAACAGCCAGTAGCTTGGGAGGAATATTGTGCGAAGTACTGGTAACAAAAACCCCGGAAAAGCATGGATAGATTCACTTGCGACCGCGATATAACTGAAATGACAATAAAAACGGTGTTAAACACCAAATAAACAATAACTAAATCCTACAAGGTTTAACCTCAGCGCACTAAGCACAACTTTAGTTGATTTTTGTGGGCAGTGTAGATCAAGATAAGGCTACCTATTGCAGACAGTGTAGATCAAGATCAGACTGCACAGTACGTGCAGTCTGATCTTCGACCCACTCTGTCCGCCATTTTCTGAAATATTTTGGCAAGAAAACTCTTCATATTGCAATAAATGTACCTCGTTTTGCTTTAGACATTTACAAAGTCCATTTATATTTGAGCCATGCTCTGTGAAAAGGGGGCTTAATGCATCTGCGAAAAGTATCGACCCAGGTCAGCCTGCGCAGTCCGCGCAGGCTGACCTAGGCCGAAACTTTTCGCTATTGGTCGATTTTCTGTTTATCTAAGGAGGAGTGCAATTCATGGCTAAGTCGTTTGTTACAAAAAAAAGAGAATATGCATCCATAAGTATGTGATAGCTTGTTTGGTACCATGAATCACGGGAATGCATTAAGCCCTTTTTTGCCAGAGCATGGCTCATTTATATTTTATTGTTAGTACATGTATTTGAGTCATATTCTTTGAAAAGAGGGTTTAATATATCTGCAAAAAGTATCCACCCATGTTAGCCTGCGCAGTCCTCGCAGACTGAAATGGGTCTAAACTTTTCGATCTTTGTAAGTTTTCAAGGACCATTCTACGTCTGGATTCAGCTGGCTGTTATACAAAATGGATTTTAGGGATACATGATTCCATAATGACTTTCTTGGTACAATGAATATAACCCCCTTTTGCCAGAGGGCCACGCTTTTGTAGTTTTTAATTAATAGGTTCTAGTCAGAACATCTGAAATCAATTTGTTTATATACGTTTACTTGGAACTATATTCTATGTATCTATGAGCAACGCCAAAGACTGGTTTTTACTTTAAATCCCTCCCGGCCTAATATTTTCGCCCATTTCATTCGTTCTCCAAATATTTGCTTGCTGTAATGACCATCTGCTCCATATAAAAGTGTTTGTTTAATTGACCAACAAAACTTGATAGATAACCGGACAGTTCCTTCACGCCATCTTTCTCTAAACTGCGTACATGCGAAATTTGCGTACGCAGTTTAGGAAAGCAAACATCAAGTCTGAAAAAAGTTTCACTGAACAGCATAACTTTACGGCTTGAGTCAACTGTTTGTATAACTTCACGCCAGCTCATACGTTTGGGTAAAGCAGGGATCGTATGTGTATATACCGGTATTCAATTCCCCAAAAAATGCGTAAGTCTACACAGTTTAGTGAAACGTATAAACCATTTGGTTTGTATAAAAACTAACGTTTTAATCAAATGCATTCAAATGAAATAACTTCTTCAAAATGTCTTTGTAAAAATTTTATTTATTTACAAAACCATGCAGAAAAAGAATTACAACTTTCCATTTTCAATTTCATGCTTTTTACCAATTAACTCTATGGTAATATTTTACCAATTAACTCTATGGTAATAATTTAGCATTTTTTTTTGTCTTAGCCACAGAGGAGTGACAAACAGTTGAGGAACAGCCATAAACATGTGTTTTTGTATGAATTCCATCTATATTTTCAGACTCAGTAATAACATTAAGTACACAACTAGCATATAATACAAACAAGCATATTTACCATACATGTATATCTTACAATGCTCACAATTAAGGTAATAGAAATTAGAATTATTTGAGAATGTATCTACACGTACTTTTATAAATTCGATTTTGTCACTCTTCCTAACAGTAAATACGTGATACAAATTATCGATGATGTAGAAAATTGTTCATATTATTCGTGTAAGAAAACACCCTGCGAGAAGACGGTAAAATGTAATGGTCAATTTCGGTTTTTCCGTGAATGTTGTGGTGACAGCGACTGAGTTTTAGTGGATTCTATTTTCTGCCTTGTCAAAAGGTCGACTGTAAATATTTGGCGCCGAGAGAGTTAACTCTTTACCAGACAACAAAAGTTTAGAATTGTTCAAATTCAAAGCAACAGCAGACGACAATTTCATTTTGGCTCAGATGATGGCATTTGTTTTTGAAGAGGTAAAAGTATGGGGGGAAGGTAGGAGCAAAATCCAGCATTATCTCCTTTTCCCACAATGTTTTCAAGAGCTTTCTTTCTCAGAGTAGTTAAAACTTAAAATTGTGTGTTAAAGAGATAACAGTTTTAAAAGACAGCCTTACCCAATCCATGCTATCAGTTAACTTATACACTGCTTACTTTCTCTAGTTACTTAATTACTTTTTGATGTCATTTTCAGAAATACTCGTATAAAACATATTTACGTCATAGAATGCTGAATGATGGAGACGGTTAAATTAATTGGAAATTCTTTTATCCAATGGCCTTGTCTGTCTTTGTCGACGGATATAATTTATAAATTACCGCGGGAATTCTATCATCACGAAATTTTCAGATCAATCGCTCATCTACGGGTCGAAAAGTGTAATTTGAAGGCTGATTGGCAGAGATTGAAAAGATTCTATTCCACGATAACCTATCTTTACCATTCACTTAAATCTATAGCAATTTTACACCGGGAAAGTCTGTACTTTTTTTTTTATTTTGTTAATGAAATGTTATATGTGCACGCTAAATTACCTCAGTTGTAATCGGTACTTGTAGCCAAATAAGTTTCAGTGATTTTTTAGATTAACATTTTCTTGGAAAAAATTGACTAAATGTTTGCAGTTTATTGTTTAACTATGAAGCTTTAACCCGGCGAATACTAATTTTGTTTTCAAAACAATGCGGGTGTTAGAATGCCTTTGAATTTAAATCACACCTTTTAAAAGTATGGAAATGATCGTGAAGATGACAATCTGTTATTGTACGGTCTTTCCAAGCATTAGACGCTGGCAGAAACATGAATATCAAAACTAGGTAAAAAGTTGTCAGGTCGCTCTATCTTTCGCTTACATTTAACCTGGTTTTATATTTTATTTTTTTGCCAGCGATTAACGCTTGGACCAACCGTACAATAACAAGAATGTCATCTATTATTTCCATATTTTTGAAAAGTACGATTTACATTTAAATGCATTTTAACACCCACTTTGTTTACTTTTGGCAGCTACATAAACTTTTATTCTGTTCTGTTCTGATATTTCCTGGGGAAAATAGATCGTCAAGTTTTGTCGGAGAAACAGTATAAGTGCAGAGATAGACCTTAGGTGGTAATTTGGTGTAAATTTCCTCTTCAATAATTGCCTGAAATAATTGTGTTTGGCTGCGAGAGTAAACGAGAATAAATGAGACCGTTTGGCAACCCCATGCTATTGTAAACGTCACGCTGCTATGGTAACGAGTTAGAAACGCTGCTGCCAATTAATTCGAAATCGTGATTTTGATACCAAAACTGGCTGGAAAAGAGTCTGTCTGGTAATGTTACAGTATGTTACAGTCTAATAACACTAGCAATGGTTAGTTACCGACTCTTACAGGGTGTTATCATGGCTTCAAATCGTGTTTGCCTCTTGAAAGCTTACCTTACTCATTTACCAAACTATTCCGACCTTGAAGTAAAAGACTTTTAAAAGATTTATAAGCAAAGGAGAAAACATATTCTGAGTGCTTGAGTGCTTCCTAAATTCAAGTTTGACTGTCAACCTAGACCGGTACTGGTTGTATCTCCCGATACGAAGATTAATAACAGTTTACACGAACAGTCGGCCCTGGTAGTGCAAGAGTTATAGATACGTCCTTACAGCTGGAGAGAAAAAGACTCTTTAAAAACTTAAAACTGTCTACATAGCTCAGCTGTGTAAACATAGATAAATTACCAATATATATGGTGTAAAGGATATAAAAAAAAAAAAAAACATCTTAAACCAGAAACGACGGCAACGATTCTTTCAATGCCACCAAAACATGAAATGCGTTTTCCGTCGTATCCGTTGTAATCCGTGCAACCTTGCAGCCGTCAGGGGCAACATTTGGCATTAAGATACAAGAATGATTATAGTTCCATAAAATAAGGATGAATGGGTTAAGAACTCGCTGAAAACTGGCACAGGCTGAAAACGAGTATATGTGTATCTTAAAAATGAAGGTAGATCTATCCCCGTCACGGAGGGGCGAATGTCAGTCTCAATACACATCGTTAGCTAGCAATATTCTAGTGATGACAAAACTGAATTTGATAAGCAGTTTTTAAATAGAGAGAAGAGAAACACTGGATGGCACTGACGAGCTTGTTCGAGTCTTAACTTAACGCATAATATATGTGTACAGCGAAACTTTGGATGATGTAATTTTCATTTGACGCTGACGACAGGAAAATGCGATCACAAACTAAAAGCAAATGATGGCACGATAAGGCTTCCATACAAAATTATTTGATAAGCGTCCTTTTCATTATTGATTTAACCGCTTCAGCAAATGCAATTTTAATGCTTTTGATTCCTTTGACGGATGTGCCATTTAGGTCACGAATACGAGACAAAAGACACATTGCCGCAGTATTCTCTTTCGAGTAAGATTTTCTTTGACTCTTTAACAATTTGAAAACATCTGCAGACGACAAATTAAATTAGTTTCAAATGACAAGACCTGTCTATTTATGGACAGATAACATAGCGGAAAAAGGAGATAGTGCTGGTTATCAGCATTTATCCACTTCACATAATGTTTTCGTAAGTATTCTTCTCGGTCGGGTCGTTAAAACACAATGCCGTTTGGTTAAGCCTATTTTGAAGGTTTTCTTCATAATTGCTAGACATGCAATATCAATTATTCATACCAAGAATCTCATCCCTAAAACGTTCTGTTCCTAAAATCACAGAGTTCTTTATTAAATTTCGGATTTGGCATTTTTCCCCCACTTATTTTACACTTTGGTGTCATATAACCCTTTACTAGATGGTTCCGGTTTTGAACGATCCCGAGTAAGAAAGGCTTTGGAGCATATTGTTGGAAAAGGCAAAACTGGTAACCAGAATTTTCTCCTACCCACAAAGTTTTTTTTTATCCTTTTAAAGAAACACCCTAAACATTTAACTTCATATTCAATTTGTCATCAACAAATACTTTCATTATCGACAAAACTAAAATTTTAAATTGTCCATAAAGAGTTCGTGAGGAACAGTTGCAAATAAGACATTGGTGAGCATTCCTTTCTTCCCAAGGCCTGTCCTTGAAGATACTGAACTTTGTATGTTACTGTTAGAAACTCTCTCTTTTCAGGAACAGTTGTCATGGCTACTGCGTCAAATGGAAGCTAGCACAAAGAAAGACAAGACACAGGAAAATATGTAAATTTGTTGTGGTGAGGACATCTTTGTAAATACGGAACACAATGTCGAGTTGTCAACGTAACCCAGAAAAGATCTTAAAATACGTATGTATAAAAAGGAAAAGAAATTGACAAAATATTGCAACTGGTAACCAGGACTACAAAGAAACTCAAATCAAATATGGCCAATTGATCCTTTAAGTTAAAACATGTAAAAATCATGTAGATTTCAATTAAAAGGCTTTGTCCTTTCTGTATTATTATCAGCAAATGTCACAAAATATTGTACAATGCATATTGAAGATCAGACTGCATATCCTGTGCAGCCTGGTCTAAATCTACAATGTCCGCATAAGCAACTAGGTTTGCACTTAGCACCGAGGGTGAAGGAATTCTATGAAACTAAACCAGTAGAATCGGAGTAAAGTATCGATTATACGCAAGCGGACAGAATTTTAACTAGATAACGGTGTTCTTAGTTTTTCTCCTAATTCATGCACATTTAAGCAGTGAAGAGACGGTTCATGATTTTTTTCCAGCATTTTCCATTAAAAAGTCATATGACCAAGGGGGGGGGGGGTTGCAAAAAAAAATCTATAGATCTATAGAAAAAGATAGTAATAATTAAAATTAAAATCAAAATTACGATGAAGAAACATTCGAAGGAAAAGATTAGGCCTACATTGTGTTTCTAATTGTGAAGAAATATCTGGTTTTAGTGGAAAGGTGCAATGACTTTCAACACTGCAATGGTTTTTTACGATTGTAATAGCTATTTAACTGCAGGGCTATTAAACTCGTATTTAAGAGATAACTCCTTACTCATGCTCAATTCATAAGCGATAGCCGGCGAAGAAATACTGTAAACAAACAATGTATGTATAGTAATGTCTGGATATCAGACTTAGTTCTTGCCATCTGTCCAAATTTCATTCGCATTTTCGAACACACTGGTAAAAAAATGCACGTTTCATATTCTGCGAATCAATACGTCAAAACATCAGGACGCAAGAGCGCCATAACAACAATAGAAGCGGCGACAGAATTTATGTACAGTGTTAATGGTCTTAGATCTGTGGTTGAAGCATGACCTTCCGGGACAAAATTAGCAATGGATGGTTTAGAATTCTCGTGACACCGACAATCAACACGAATTTTTGTAAATAAATACATTACGAGCAATATCTTCCTTTGCTAAAATATTCTATAGATACGTCAGCTGCTGGACGAAGACGAACTCGTGCGCACCGGATTTTGCGCTGAATGATACAATAGGCAGGCAGATAAGCCGTAGAAAAAAATCTGAGTCCGTATACGACATCCATTCTAAACTTAGGCTGCTAAGGGCGACTAAAGGACCTTTTGCGGACAGTGTAGATCAAGATCAGACTCCACAGAACGTGCAGTCTGATCTTGGATCTACACTGTCCGATAAGGAGATCCCCCCCACAAAAAAAAAACCTCTGAGATGGCAAAATTTGGCTTTTTACTATCAGCTTGAAAGTTTCATTCCACTTATTTAGCATGATAAGGGTTAAATTCGTTTCTGGTTCTGAATCCGAGACTAGGCATCTGATTGGCTAAGATATTTTGATTCTGTCTCAGCCAATCAGATTAATACTCTAGGAATTTAGTATTGAAGCAATATTGAGAATGACCGGTGAATATTGCTCATTGATGTTAATCTGTGATACCAGATCCAAAGAGAAGTTCTAAATTCTGAAACTAACCATCTGATTGGCTATGACATTTTGATTCTATCTCAGCGAGATGGAGTTTGGTGTTACAGCAATATTTAGAATGGCCGGAAAGTATTGCTCTCTGATGTAAGTTTGTGATTCAAGACGCATGGCCGATATCTCCTCACGAGCAGAAATATACCACCCATCTCTCAATTGTTGTTAAGGCCGTTAAATTATTGTACTAATTACTGTGTTGTTTGTTGTTTTTCATGTGGAAATTGCATCTTACATAAAATTGTTTTGTTCCCCTACGTCTTGTCAACTTAGTTATTTCCAACGTTTAACTCAACGTAAAGGCTCAGATTTGGCACCAAGATAGTTATTCATATGTTGCTGTTTTACATCGCTACAGCAAAGAGGAAAGTTTGGCTGTTGGCATGTTACAAGTTTGGGAACATTGTCATCTATCCTTTTCGAAAAATGCTGAAACATGAAATAATACAGGCATGAGGTCTCTTCACATCAAAGATTTGAGTTCAAACCAAACATCTCGGAGGTAAACACTATATAAGTATGTAAGCCCAATAACGGCATCATAAACCAGCAACAGAAACAGACCAGCTGCTGTCAGGTGGATACCTTGAAAACGCTCGGGAATACCGACGTCAAAAACAGTACTGATAACATGCTTTATATTGTCAATTACTTCTTTAACCATTAAAGCGCCTTTCATAAGTATAGTTGCAGTTGTGGCCAGTGTAGATTAATATCAGAGTGCACAAAATATGCAGCCTGATCTTGGATCTCAGCTGTCCGCTTTCCTGGAGCACTTTAAACAAAAGCAACTGTGAAATTGTAATTATTTTGGTCCTATTTCTAGACTGAGAATGTCTGTTGGGATTATTCAGCACTCCAAGGGTTAAGAAATACTTAATCACATATAATAATGTTAACTGTATTTAGCCATAAGAATGCCTAAAGCAACTGCAGGTAACTTTGTGGATAGTATAGATCATTTCAGATCCCAGAACGTTCATTTTGATCTTGAGTAATACACGCTTTCCATATGTTGAGCTTTGTGGAAGATGTGCATCTCTTCGAGTCGGGATACAAAACGAAAAACTGTAAACACTTCAGTGTGACTTTGCTGATGAAATAGCGTATGTTTTGCTTTTAAAATTTAAAGACAAAGGTGGAGAAGCCAATAAGATTAGAGTAAAAAAGATGCAGTTACTATTACTTACAATTTTCACATCAAAATAGAGAATTTATGTAAAAATCTTGGGAATGGGAAAAAACTTATCCTCTTGTGTCCTCTTGATAACCCTCGGAACGAACTGATTTATTTCTTGAGCTGCTGAACGCGATTAAAAGCTCTTTTGCAAACCGCGTAGATCAATGCTTTCTATCTTGGATCTACATTATCCGTTACGGTGAGATTTTTCCGGTAAAAAGTACATTAAAATCACCATATTTGAGCCTTTCAACTATTAAATGGAAGTTTTCATACAGTCTACATGTATTTCACAGTTTAATGATTAAACAGTCAACTTTCAAGTGCCAAAGAATGCATATAGGCATTTTCTGCCAGTATAGAGGCTGGTTGTTGTTACCCATCTTCCCAATGTTCCAACTGTGTTACTGTGTAGTTTAGGAACATATATCACATTCCTTGCAGTCTGATCTTGATCCATACTGTCCACAAAACCAACAACTTAAAATCACACAAGACGCAAAAAAAGTCTATGCCAATTCAGGAAATTCATAAGGTGCAAATAAAGCGAATGAAATACTATCTGTAGTGATTATACTATCTTTATTGAATAATACAGCACAATCACATAGTAAATACTTAGTCTGACTTAAAAATCACAATTAGATTGCACATATTGCACATAATAATGAAACTTAGACCTGGTTTATACCGCTGAATATTTCAGTTACCAAAGCATATTAGAATAAGTAAAATTAATTAGGGAACATTACAAGAACAAATTAAAGTGGGGTAAATTTGATTGCAGTTTAACCCTTTACCGAACAATCAAGAGTTTTAACAACCCTGAGGTATAAGGCTTTAGAAAACATTGTAGAAAAAGGAGAAAATGCTGGTAACCAGCATTTTCTCCTTTGCCCACAATGTTTTCTGCCCTTCTGAAGTCAAATTTCAATTTTTGGCTGCAAGCATTTTGTCGTCTGAGAGCTTTCAATTTGGACATGTCTAAAATTTTGTCATTTAGTAAAGAGTTAAATGGATAGGTCACATAACATACATACATGTACTGAAGCAGAAAACAACGTGAAAAATTGACATATCCTATCTCGATATGAAAGCTTGAGTATCCATTCTAACAAAATTTCAATTGCTTTTTACTACCTTGTTTGATGAGATCCTACCATGGCTTTAATTACAGGATTTGATTGTTTAGTACTTAGTGTTATTTTCAACATTATTTCATATCATGACAGAATTTCTTTCACCAGTACTTTGTGCAACTCTTGTAAGGCCACAGCCCACTTTTCTACAGTGTAAAAAATACTATTCATTGGTGAGAGAGGAATGAATCCTGTCACACTGACAATTATCAATCCTTTAAAAGAACTTAATCAAGCTGGGATTCAAACTCATGACCCCTGCTCCACTAGCCCAATTGATTTCCGACTGCACCCAGGTTGACTGCAGAAATTTGGTGATATAACTGGATGGTATAACTTTGAAATTTCAAACAGAGATCGGTTGACCATGATGACCATGAAACAAATTTTATAAGTACTGCCTCTTAACCCTTTACTACCTGCACAGCCCTTTTTTGTCTTCCAGCTCACCATGTTCTGTACATTTTGGCTAAAACAAAAGTTCACACACTTAGCCATGATTGCTGTTGGTTATTCATATTTTACAAGGTCATTTAAATCTTTACTGCACAAGGATGAGTTTTAACGACCTTAAAGAAAAATCCTTTTGAAAACATTGTGGGAAAAGAAGAAAATGCTGGTAACCAGCATTTTCTTCTTTCCCCACAATGTTTTCAAAAGGCCTATCGAAAAAAGAAATCATTTTAGCAACATTAAACTTGTCATCTGCCAAAATTTTGTCACTTGGTACAGAGTTAAAAAGTCATCTGCAGGAAAGTGTTTCCAAAGGTAATCAATTATACAATCTTTCTAATGAACAATCCAGATACTGACCCAAACCACCTTTGTTATGAACCAGCCAGCCATTAACCAAATATTAGCAGCACAGACAGCTACCTGTATAATGAACCAGCCAGACA
The DNA here is from genome assembly GCA_946811185.2 of Hippopus hippopus. Taxonomy (NCBI): domain Eukaryota; kingdom Metazoa; phylum Mollusca; class Bivalvia; order Cardiida; family Cardiidae; genus Hippopus; species Hippopus hippopus. The sequence continues at coordinate 37,687,327 of OX328097.1, forward strand.
TTGAACCAAACTTTTGAAGCTAAGGCAGTCACCTTCACGATAATGCAACATGCTAGAGGTAAAATTTGTCCAAGTATTGATAAAACTGGTTTTACCTTTCTACCAGGTAACAAAATTTTAGACTTGTCCAAATTGAAACCGTCTGCAGAAAAAAAAAAAAAACATGTGACTCAATTTAAAAATAGAAATTTGTCTTTCTTTGAAGATACTAGTTGCTGTGGTTTCAAAAATTTTCTTTCTCAAGGTTGTTGATACGCCTGAGTTTTGGTACCATACATATGAGCATATGGAATACAGAAAGGGTTTAATGCATCTGCACAAAGTATCATCCCATGTCAGCCTACTCAATCAGCACAGGCTGACATGGTTGAAACCTTTTGCTATTTGTAAATTTTCTGCATATCCAAAGACCATTCTACCTCATCATTCAAATTCATGGATCCATAAGTTTCTGATGACTTGCGTTGTATAATGCATCACAGAGATGCACTAAACTCCCTTTTCCAAGAAAATGACTTGTATACGAGTCTTCATATAATTTCAAAAACAATCGGAATATCAATCACTGAACCTATAAACAGGAGTTAAACATCAAAGTTTCATTGATCAGGTTTGGCACCAAGAGAGTTCTTTCTATGCTATTGTTTTACAACATCACTTCAACAAAGTGGCAAGCTTGGCTGTTTTGTAGTCAGCTCTTAGTTGAATAAAGGATATCAGAACACTTTTATCAAGTCCACTCTGAAATCAGAAGACAATAACTTTTAAAGTCTTTAAAAGTTTTATCTCACAATCCCAATTCCAAGTTTTAATGAGCCTTAGGAAGAAGGCTTTGAGAGACTAGAAATGTGTCGAAGACGCGGATGCCCCTGCAACCCGCCATCATTATAATTATAGTAAATATTAAAGTAACAATAAAGGCCAAATGTAAACAAAATGGGTGTTAAAATGCATTTGAACTTATATCATACATTTAAAAGTATGGAAATTATTGTAAAGATCTGTCATTGTACAGTCGGTCCAAGTGTTAGTCGCTGACAAATAAATTAATTTCAAAACTAGGTTAAAACCTGCCAGGTAGCTGTGTCTTTTGTTTACTTTTTGCCTGATTTTAAAATTCTTTTTTCTGCCAGCGACTAACATATGGCCCGACCGCACGATAACAGACTGTCATCTCCACAATATTTTCTATACTTTTAAATGGTATGATTTGAATTTAAATGTATTAAGACACCTGCTTTGATATTTTGGCCTTTACTGGGCCTTTAACAAAGTTCAACCAAGCACTGTGACCTTGATCTTTGAGCAGGTGACATAGCTGTTGCACATGACATGTCGTCTTTCCATGGTAATCATTTGTATCAAATTATTTTAGAATCTGATCATGTACCTGGAAGTTATTGGCTGGACATGAACACTACTGTTTTCCAAATATACACATACATACAAACACATGGACAGGGGTAACACTATATGCCCCCTCCTCCCATTTTATGGCAGGGGCATAAAAATGCTGGTAACCAGTGTTTTTTTCCAATATCCCACAATATTTTCTATCCTGTCAGTGACAAATCACAAAATATGAGCCAAATTCTGCAAATGTTTTATATGTGGACAACTTTGAAATTTTTTCATCTCCTAAAGAGTTAATAAGTTTAAATGATGTAGTTCCACAGACAACCAAAGCCACATGGTCACAGCACTTTACTGCAAAAAAAACTGATAACATTAATCATGTAAAATGGCAAACACTAAAACTGTCACAGGCCAAGGAATACCCCCAGGACTATAACTTCAATAGAAGTCTACGAATCATAAGGAAAATTACATGTACAGGAGTTCCCACAGATGGAAGGTCTACATCAAAATTTCAGCCAAATTTGTTAAAAACTGTGGGAAGAGAAGAGGAAAAAATGCTATTATAGGCAAATAGACAACCTGATTCCTGTAAAAATAGAATAATAACTCCTCCCCTCACCCCTCTAGCTTGGTTGTTTGGGGTATAGTAACAGAGTGTCAGACTAACAGCTCTATTCCTCAAGGGGCATCTTCTTCCAGTTGGGCTTGAAAGCAATCCCTATGTCACATTTTAGGATTACATGTAGATATCGGTATAATATAACATTTGAAAAGACTGCTGAAATAAAACACCTTCATAATGACATTGTTGGAGGTGTTGTTTTCATAGCCTATAATCAACTAAGTTTTTTTTGTCTAATTCATTAGTTATGTATTTTCTGGGTTTTATCAGTACTAGGCTAGGGCTCTGAAATGACTTAGGACAAATCCCCACCATCAGTGCCATCAGTGGGGGATGAGCAATGATTTTCTGATTACAAGTCTAATGCCTTTACCACAGCATCAAAATAAACCTACAAAAAAAAATGTTTTCAAGAAAATTCTCTGTTGAAAATAGCATGTATAAAATGGCCACCAATTGTCTAAGAGATTATAGATCTTTCTGCAAAAGCAGTCATAAATCTGTCATAAGTGTCTACCTTCAGAGAGAAAAGAGAATTAGCTCTTTAGAAATAAATCCACCATGTAATGGAAAACTTCAGAGAAGGCAGACAAAACTTTCAGCAATAAATACTATGCTAGACATTCGGAGTAGAGCCAACGTATCCTACAGCTCCATAAACAAACTTGTAACCAATCTCCTACAGTGATTTGTTTGAATAGTGTTTTATGCCACTTTCAACATTATTGATTGATTGATTGATTGATTGATCGATTGATTAATTGATTAATTAATTAATTAATTAATGCTGTTGTTTTTTATCAGGCATCAACAGCTTAGGTCAGTTAGCAGTTTGATCGTATCAAAGGGTGATAAAGTGGAATTGTTTGAGTTTAAAAGGGTTTGAACAAAATGATAAACTAAAAGTAAAAAGTGTCCAGATTTACCTATAAAAGGGTAATCATGCTGTTTACCAGCATTTCCCCCTTTTCCCATTTTAAAAGCTTTTTTTTCCTTAGGTTGTTAAAACACTGGGAGATTTATGCAACACTCTCTTTCTGATATGAATATGTCAGAAAAATAATCTTAATTTCACATATCTAGTTTCTTTTCATGTATAATATCTGATACATCTGTACACATAGTACAATAAGCAATTGGGGACTTTGCTTGTACTGAGCAGTTTCTCTCTACGTCATATCAACCTATTACTGCACAGGCTAAATTCAAACATGAGAAAGTGTTACAAGTGACACAAAGAACAAATATTTGAGTGAAAGTAAAGAAAAACAATCTTTTTTTTTTTCTCTAAACAAAATGTGAAAACTTGAGAAAAAAAAGGCTATTGTTTGTAACAAGCAATGACTTCTTCTCCAAAAATGTCTTAAAAGGTTACAAAAATGTAGCAATGTCCTGTTTCTGCATGGATCTTTATAGGTCCAAAACTTTCCACATACCTTTCCTGTGACTTTTTCTAAATCTTATAAATCAAGAAATGGGACATCCATACCAAGATAACCCAATAAAAATGCTGATCTCACGGGATATACATATTGAGATAACTACCCATAATCCATTTTGCTTTGTAGGTGTGTAAAGTTATGTATCTATAATTTTCCATCACAGGACTCAAGAGTTTTCCTAATTTAAACATACCAAGAAAGTGATTATCTAGAACAAGATAACACTACAAGAAATGGTGGTCTCTTTGGCAATATATTTACGAACATAATTACCCATTATCCACTTTGGTACATAGTTTTATGGAAATATGTATCCATAATTCCCGAATAAATACTATTATATTGTTCTTGATCATGACCTTTCTGTTACATGTTAGTCACTTTTTTGCACTGGCAAAATTCTCTCTCAAGTAATAGTGTCCCTTCTGAAACATACTATTTTACCTTACAGTACCATTTACGTGTAATCCTGTTTCTGGAAGACAGTGTAGATGGACTACAGACTGCACAAATTATAGCCTGAATGTTGCATATTTCATACACTATAAGGGGATATTGTGATCTAAAATCATCCCTGTTGTAGCAATATATATAAGCCATGCTCTGTGCAAAGGGGGCTTAATGCATCTGCAAAAAGTATCGACCCAAGTCAGCCTGGGCAGTCCACATAGGTCAACTTTGGCTTTTGGTCAATTTTCTACATGTCAAAGGACCAGTACATCTCATGTTTCAGTTGCTTGTTATACAAAATGGATTTTATGGATCCATAGTACTGTGATGACTTGTATGGTATAATGGATCACCTAGATGGATTCAAACCCCTTTTGCCAGAGCATGGCTCATATGTTGGGGGGGGGGGGGGGCTCAAAAAAGTAAAGGGCAGCATAAATCAAAGATCACACTCTTGCATCATGAAATCTGATCTTGATTTATGTTATCTTAAAAAAAGCAACCAATGTCATGGTGAATGTTAAGTGGTTTCATTGGTAGGATGACTGAAGTCAAAAAGACTATACAGTCTTCATAAGCTACGGTATGAATATTCCTAGTTAAAAAATTTCAGTATCTAGCTTTAACTTGTAAGATGTTAATTTGCTATAAACTTAAGACTAAGGGTATTCAATATTTACTCCCCAACCTATAGAAATCATCTTGTAATCATATTAAACAATCAGGAGAATTTCTTTGCATCAACTTGAGGGGTAAAGAATTAAATCCTAATCCATACTCCAATATACAATTTTTTACAGCCCTGCATTTGAGAAGCATTTGAAAAGACTGTCAGATGGGAGGCTAATGCTTGTAAAAATATTTACTTCCTTTTCCAACTATACTTTCAATTATAGCTATAGTCATTGATTTTTTTTTCCTTTGGTTGTATCTGTACCGTTTTATAGTGCATCATTCAGTAAGCCTGTGTTGATATGGGTCTAAATTACTAGTTAACCCTTCACCACACAACAAAATTTTTAGACCCGCCCAAACTGAAAGCATTTGCAGACCAAAATATCAATATGGCTCAAATGATGTGATTTTCTTTGATAGGGTAGAAAACATTGTGGGAAAAGGAGAAAATGCTGGTTACCAGCATTTTCTCCTTTTTCCACAATGTTTTCAAAAGGCCTCTTCCTCAGGGTTGTTAAAAGCTGGCATTTTGTGGTAAAGGATTCACAATAAAACAAAAATAATCACTGAACTCACCAGCTGATCTCCACCACAAACTTGTTTGAGGTTTTCCGGGACAACAACCAGTAAGTTACACAATGCATGTAACTTCTCAAATAATTTACTAACAGTAGGAATCCCGAACTCTTTCACACATTTTCTGTATTCATTCACGTCACAAATTACCAGCATGGCCCCTGTTAAAATATGAATGCTTTTTTTAACCCTTTATCAGACAACAAATTTTATACTCGTCCAAAGTGAAAGCAGCTGCAGATGATATGTCCAATGCAGCACAAATGATGGGATTTGTCTTTGAGGGAAGAAAACATTGTGAGAAGAGGAAAAAATGCTGCTTACCAACATTTTCTCATTTTCCCACAATGTTTTTAGAAGGCCTCTTCCTCAGGATAATTAAAAACAAGGATTGTTTGGTAAAGGGTTAACCCATTGCCATCTGCCCAATTCTTTTTCCTCTTTCAGCATAACTTCTCCTGAAAACACTGTGACAGCCAATGTTTTCACATGTAGTCATGACCCAAGTTTTTTCACAGAGAAAAGATAGTTTGCTTTTTACCCACGCTACAAAATGTAAGAATTGTCCACAATAAAAAATATTTTGCAGACAACACATATGATGATAGCTGAAATGATAATAGCAAACAATGTGAGAAAAGGAGAAAATGTTGATTACAAGTATTTTTTCCTTCCCTCAAATCGTTACCAAAAGCCTCCTACTATAGGGTCATTTAAACGCAGGATCAGTCTAATATATCAACCTAATTTCATGTAAATAGACATCAAAAAAATTCATTATATATTTCAATGACATTCACCTTAGGGTAAGACTAATTCAAGTAGAGTTTTTATCATGTTATGCACACAATTCAATAATAAATTATTTCAGAATCATGTTTTCTGATTTGATAATAACAAATCCTGTGAAACACTTTGAGAATCTACAGAAATTCTACTTACCTAGAGAATTATAGGTAAACTGACAGAGATGTTCATATAGAATTCTGTGTAGCCTTGTTCCAACCTCCAATAAAACTGCTTCCACATTTTTTCCATCCAAATTATCTCGTATGCCAGCATGTTGTTTTGACAAAAATTTCACCACTTTGGAACAAGCCTGATCAACAAATTTATAACAGAGAATAAAACACTCTTTTTCTTCTTTTTCATACAATGTGTATCATAAGCAGCCAAAAGAGTTAAATGGTCCAGAATGACTGGATAAATATAATGTCACTTAAATACATGTATCTCATTTCACTAATATCCAAAAATACAATTTAAAACAAAGACTATTTTCTGTGTGACCTTCTCTAAAGTGTTAATAATAAAGATAAGGCTGCACATTCAACACTCCTTTACCCACAACATTTCACAATCTATCAACTTTAAGGACGCAAAAGTCAGCTTCATTAACCCTTTACCACATAATTTCAAGACCCTGAGGGAAAAGCAATTTGAAAACATTGTGTGAAAAAGAGAAAATGCTGGTAACCATTATTTTCTCCTTTTCCCAAAATGTTTTCAAGCCTATCAAAGCCAAATTCCATCATTTGAGCCACATTAAAATTGTCATCTGCAAATGCTTTCAATTTGGAAAAGTCTACATTTTCACTGTCTGGTAAAGAGTTAAAGAAAGATTCTATCATAATAAAACTTACTGGTGTGCCCATCTGAGCCAGGACAGAGTCATCATCAGGCTTGAAATCATTCTTTTTCTGTTCATTTGACAGAATACTTTTAACCCATCCACAGATAGACACTACTGCCCGATCCAAACCTGTGTCAATTTTACTTTCTAATGTCTCTCGTAGATTTCTTTTCTTATGTAAACATTCAGCATAGAGTGGAGTAGACCTGAAAATTGAAAACTGACATAAAAGTGCATGAGTCACAAGTTTGAGACTCGGTATTTTATCAACAAATTTTGAATTTACTCTTTTCCTCCTTCAGATGACTGTGTATTGCAGCAGACCATTTCTGAAAAAAATCTAAATTAAATCATCCAAAGCATATATTAAAGCATATGCAGACTACAATTAACAAGGACCTAAAATCAAGGTAGATTTATTTGTCTTTGATAAAATGAAAACATTATGAGAAAAAGAAATATTACTAGTTACCATCATTTTCTCCTTTTCCTATGTTTTCAAAAGTTTTTTTTCCCAAAGGTCATTAAAAATCCTGCTTTTGCCAGAATAATTTTACATTCATTTTATGCATTGGATCCTTACTCATGTTGATCATCAATATTCTTGAAAGGAAAGAAAAAAGCAACTCTAAAACTGAGTCTTTTACTGTAATATTTGTGATAAAGAGGTGCAAAAAGTAGTAGTTCTTGCTAAATGAATGGAAATATCTTGTAATATCTTTACTGATGCCTACACTGTGAGAACTCTGTAAGACAATTCCATTAAGTACCAACATCTTAGGTTTCAGAGATTAAATGGTAAGTTTACAATAAAGATACCCCTCTTCATCTAAATCTCTGGTTGCCTGCATTCCTAGTTACTTTCTATAGTCAGTAGTTAGGTGGACTTCATTGATTTGATATAGGTCAATGTGTAAATTGTTTGTGCTCAACACAAATGAGCATGATATTTCACGGTTATATAAATGTGATCTTTTACTTTCTCTCTGCTTATCAAATCCAAGACTTAACTCTTCACCAGACAACAAAAATTTCATAAGCATCCAACTTGAAAGCATTTAGAGACAACAAATCAAATGTGGCTCAAAAGATTGATTTTATCAATGAATGGGTATAGAACTGTGGGAAAAGGATAAAATGCTGGTAACCAGCATTTTCTCCTTTTCCTACAATGTTTTTAGAAGCCTTTATCATCAGGGACGTTAAATCACAGGATAGTGAGGTAAAGGGTTATGGAAAAATCTTCTTGCTACCCTCAGCATTTATGAACCTTAAAGTTACAGCAAGATTATTATTGAGCATACAACCAAGTTAAATAAGAATAAATTATGAACTTACATGAATAATGGAACAGCATTGTCCATAAACTGTTTCTCAAACAGATGAAATAAAGTGTTGGCTTGCGATACAATATCAAAGAAATAGATCTGGGGTTCTGTCTTTGGTTCAGACACAGGAATTCCTGAAAAAAAAAAGAAAAATCATAAAATTAGTGAACATATGACCTCCTGATGTAAATTTGAAGCAATTTAGGAACATCCATGTACAGAAGGGATAATGAACAAGGATTCATGTTTAACTGTTAACCACCCAATCACGAGTATTAACTACCCTGGGAAAGAACACTTTTGAAAACACTCTGAGAAAAAGAGAAAATGTTGATAACCAGCATTTTCTCCTTTTCTCACAATTTGCTTTCTACATTTGGGCAAAATAAAGTTAGTCAACTGCAAATGCTTTCAATTTTAACAAGTCTAACATTATGTTGTCTGGTTAAGAGCTAAACCAGGTATGACAAATTTTTCCTTCTACCCCAATTTTTTCAAAACAAATTAGTTGTCTGCATGTGATAATTAATTAACTCTCATCAAAGTTATAAGTACACAAAAAGTATCAAGGCCTGATTAGGCCTGAAAAATAGTCTCTTGTATGGTCTTAGCATCATTAGAAGCTCAAAAAATTATGAAAATGAACGAAGGCTTACGACAATTGTAGAATACATCAGTCAAAACCTCCCATAACCAAAAGCATTTCTTTTTCCATGCACAGGAACAATGATGCAGTGCTGAAGCCTCAAAAGAATACCTACTTTATGTTAAGTTTCCTTTTTGCTTTTGACGTTTCAGTACTGTAAATTGAACCAAGATCAAAGTAGCACTTTATCAACACAGTCACTTGCACACTCACACAACTCTCACACAATATGTTTTTTGCACAATTATATACAAAAATAAGCTTTTTTGTCCACATATTTAAGAAAAAAAATACAAATTAAGAAAAGTAAACCTTTATTAGTCATTGGTGTTTAAATCTTTATATTTTAGTAGCCATATCAATATAGGAGTACAATAATAGCTGTAAAAAATCTAGAATCTGTACTTACGATTTTTGTTTGTATTTCACTTACTAACACAGATTACTAATAACGAACTGTAAGGTGCATTGAGGGATGGCCACGACCCTTATGTACCATTTAGACATGGACAATAAAGTTACAAAAAAAAAAAAAGTGTCAAGGAAACACTGATGATATATGCTAGCTTGCCTTCGGCCAGTGAAACTAGGAAATCACCTACCCTGTAAGCCAATTTCTATGGAGTAATCTATATGCTCTGTGACTAGATATCTAATGAGTACATCCAAAATCTTTACTGCATTTGTGGCAACATCTGAACTACCAGACAACTGAAGGATATCAGTAATGAATCTATACTTAAAAGAATTTATTGAGCAAACATATAAAAGTTCCAGATAACCATTAACCCCTACATAGCTGGGTAAACAAGAGCGCTGCATGCCGGTGCCAATGCTCCTCTGCAGTTGCTTGATTTTCAGTAGAAGTTCTAAGTTGCAAACAGGTCAAAGCTGTGTCAAAAAATAATTTGATGGTTGACTGCTCTTGTTGTATAGGTTCCGCTTTTTATAGTGAACAACTTGTCCAAGTTTGAAGTAAATATCTTCAGTAATGACAGAGATAAATTGTCAAACTTTTTGAAAATGTCAAAATTTGTGCATGACAACAACCATGACACAGACAACAGTGCCAGGGCTACCACAAGACCTTGATGTTCTGTTTGAAAACAGCCGAGCTTGTAAAATTTAAGTTTTCAGACAGGAAAATATTCAATGTTTTGCATTAGCTCTACAAGAATATTCAAACAAATGGCAAACTGTGTAAATCTAAGGAAAGACAGATTGTTCTGTGTGGTCTTATCTTGAACTACTCTGTTCTGTAAAGGGACCACAGTCATGCTTATTATTCTAACTTGAAATTAAGCAAAATGTATCTTGTCACTCATAAACAATGTTTTTGAGACTGGTTTCTTTTTTTTTGCTATTTTATATAGAACCCATGTAAATAAAAAAATTCAAAACCTGCATTTCTTTTCAAAAGAAGCCACTTGTAGATAATTTAGAATGTGTACTCTTGAAGTTACTTGTACTTAAGAACTTATTTTAATACAAACTTCTACTTAACCACTTACCATTTCACATCTTTTAAATGCCAGTTTGGTTTCTTGTAGAATGTTGATAGACACTTCCTGTGAGAGGAAAGTTTCACCACCATAATTCTCAACAGAAGGTCCTATGTTTATGTTCACATTGACATTGGCTATTTTAGCTTGAAGGTCACGACGAAACTCTGAAAGACTAGAATTGATATTTCAATGAGAATATATAGAATGTTTTGAGAACAGGAATAATCAACTTTGTGATAGTCTACACAAGAATCTACATCCAAGTGGGTCATAATGGCCATAAGACCTCTCACCTTAAAAATTCATAAATAAATTCATGGTGTTTTTGAATTTTTTCTAGAACATTATTCTGAATGGGTGTTACGATCACTTGTACTTACCCCCCTGACTGAATCTGTTTTTTCTGATGTTCTTTACTGTCATAATATCTCTGTAAAATGGCTCCACACCTTTCATGTAAATATCTTGTTTCAAAACTGTAAAGGGTAACATGAAAAATGTGAGAAAATTCCTCATTCAGACAACAGACAAAAATCATTCAAGTAAAAAGCCCATGCACTAATCTATTTGGAGAGCTCATATATATTCTGTATCATCAAAAGAAACAATTTCATCACATATTCACAAAACTTTCAGCCACGCTCTGGCAAAAGGCAGCTTAATACATGTCTGTCATGAGTATATAATTATGGATCCATAAAATCCCTTTTGTCTACTAGCCAACTAAATCATGAGGTAGTATGGGACTTGGACATGCAGAAAATTGACATATGGCAAACACTTTTGACCCAGGTCAGCCTGCATGGACTGCACAGGCTGACCTGGGTTGGTACTTTTTGCAGACATGTTAAGCCCCATTTTGACTGAGCACAGCTCATTCTATAAATATCTAGATTACGTCAATATAATCAAGTTTCTATGTAACAAAGAAAAAATATATTTGCCTTCTCTGAAAACTCATTACATACTTGATAAACCTTTTACAAACAATGACTTGCTTTTCTAATCATGGGAAGAAAACTTCTGAATATATTGCAGGTAAAGAAGAAAATGTTGAGCAATGACCACCATTTTTTTCTTTTCCACAAATGTTTTCTGCCCTTTCAAATACAAATCCAGATGAGTCTAAAATTCTGTTGTCCGGTAAAAAGTTGAAATTAAAGAATACTTGCATCATTGAAGGTGGCCACCAAGAAAAACTTACTGTACGTCATGTATTTGAGCTGTGCTCTGTGAAAAGGAGGTTAAATGCATCTGCAAAAAGTATCAAACCAGGTCAGCATGCGCAGACTGAACTGGGTGGATACTTTTTGCTTTCGGTATATTTACTGCAAGTCCAAGGACCATTCTACCAAAGGATTCATCTGGATTGTAAAAGAAAACGGACTTCGGGGATAGATAATTATGTAATGACTTGCTTGGTATGATGCGTACCACAGAGATGCCTTAAACCCTCTTTGCCAGAGCATGACTCATTTGAATATGACAGAAGGATGCAAACTGTTTATATTAAATATTACAGATTAACTCTTTAATTATTTCATATTAACTCTAACTTTCTACTTTCTTTCGAAACGTTTGTCAATAAGTATTGCTAGAACTGGTAAAACTTACTTAATGTAGTCATCTAGGTGTTTCTGGAAGATAATTTTGGACAGTTTGGGTAGAAAAGAACTGTCGTTTCCAATCTTGAAATCAGACAAGTCAGTTGATAACTTTGTGGTCCTGCAAAAAAAAAAAACATGAAACTTCAGCTGTAAGTATCTTTTAAATATCATTACGGTGCTTTTACGTAGTTTGCAAATTAAGTTTAGACTGAACAGAACATACAGTCTGATTGTAGATTTATCCAGTTTTTAGAGATGTATCCTGACCAGGAGTAATTTCTATATCACTACTAGAAAATGTTTTGTATACTGACTAGAAAGAATATAGGATACATGTATTTCATTTACTTCATACTCTTACTGGTAAAAGAGTGTAACCAAGAGGAACTAAGCAAACAATAACAAATTGAAGTAATTTGACCTTGAATGATAGAATATCAGACATCTTGCTTGTTTAAAACTTTTCTTTTGCACAATTATTACATTTTGGACATTCTTAACTTTTTACCAGATGACACATTTTAGATTTGCCCAAAGTCAAAGCATTTGCAGATAACAAATTGAATGTTGTTCAAATCATGAAATTTGTTCTTGAATGGGCACAAAACACTGTAGGATAAGTAAACAAGAGGGCCATGATGGCCCTGTATCGCTCCACTGGCTATTAAGTAAAAACACTACAAGCCAAACATTACAATATTCAGCAAATTGATTTCAAACACGAGGACATGCAAACATTTTTCTATCTAATCCTACGAGAAAGTTGTGATCCATGGGCAAAGCCAATTTTGATCGCAAAGCTATAATTATTTGAATCCTGGTGGAGGTCCACAATATAAAGCTCCATACCAAATAATTCAGTTCTTGAATGTTATAAACAAGAAGATTTTCAAATTTTTCTCAATGAAAAGCCCTGTAAAACATGAAACCCATGAGACAGGGCTAAATCTGATAGCCTTAGTCTTTATAATGGTTAGTAACATGATGACTTAAGATAGTTTTCATTACAAAAGCCCATGTAAAACTGGTGACCTTGTGTTCCGTGGTGTGGGGACAAACTTGGGTCAAGGACTATAATTTGGGCCCTCCTTGTAGAGGCCCACTAGATAAAGCTACATGCAAAATTTGGTAGACCCCATGGCTATTATTTGAAGGAACTTGGTAGAGGCCCACTAGATACAGCTACATGCCAAATTTGGTAGCCCTAGGCTTTACAGTTTCAGAGAAGAAGATTTTTGAAAATTTTCTATATTTTTCAGTTTTGTTGCCATGGCAACCAGAGTTTTTGAAGGAATAAAATTCTGTCATGGGATTCTGAAGAAGACCATGGCAGGATCATTTCTTTGAAGTTTCATCAAAATTGGATAAGTAGTTTCAGAGATGTTTGAAATAAAAGTTAATGCACGCACGGACAGATGGACGGACGGACCTTCAGTGCCAGTAAAAAACAAGTATATACATCAATCTCAGTTTGAAATATATCTTTTTAACCTATTACCAGACAATCCCTACTTTTGATGACCCTGAGAAAGAAGGCTTTAGAAAAGCATTTTCTCCTTTTCTTACAATGTTTTCTACTGTTCACAAAACAAATTTCAAATTTTCAATCACTTTTATTTTGTCGTCTGCAAGTGCTTTCGATTTAGACAAGCCTAAAATATTATCGTTTGGTAATGAGTTACATGTGTGCTAACAATTGTCATAATAAATCACTAAGATTTTTTTTCAAACTTATTTTATTAATACTTTTTCTAAGCTAGTCATCATCAAACAGTAGACATGGTGTATTAATATGAACACTTCATAGTTTGTAAACACAGTCAGATATGTGGAGGATAATTTTTTGTTTTGGTGTATGATTGAAAATTCTTTTATTGAGTTGAAACAAATGCTAAAAGCTCCCCTTGAGCACGTTGTGCTCAAGTGAGCTAAAAAGTTAACATACGGATGGACGCATAACGGACAACGGGCCATAACATAAGCCTGCTGGCCTTCGGCCAGTGGAGCTAAAAAACTTGTCTAGCACCAATCATGTATCACTGCAGCTTGATAATCAAGGGAGGTAAATAGTAACGAACTTTATCTTTCATAAAAAGAGTTATTTCCTGTCAGAAATAATCTGTAAGGTACAGGCAGTACCCCGTGTTGTATATAGTTTAATGTCTATTATTGTTAGTACCGGGAGTACTTTGATCATTTGATGCTTTAGTACTATTTTTGGAATACATTGTTTCTTTTGAATAAATCATAGATTTTAATTTCAATCAGTGTTAATGTTGTGTTGAATAATATGCATTTTTGTTTTGTTATATTCTGCAATAGGTACATTGTAATTTCACATTTAAAGTCTTGGTAGATTATCAGATCAAGAAATCATGACACTTTAAGAAACACAAAATTTTGACCCCGTTCAGTCGACTTATAATTGGTGAATATAAATAGTGCCAAACTCATCGGAGTTCCACGTTGTTGCAACAATATACTGCGACAGCAATTTTTCTCCGTAACACATTACAGAGAAATCACTCTTTTCACGCTGTGGATGTAGGCGACACAAGGTTGAGCAGATCGACTAGCACAGAGCAAGATCGACAGAGGCTCAGCATTCGTCTTCCCATCTACAACGCTGAGGAGCAAACGACGCTCGTCTACGCTTCAAACAGCCCAGCTTCAGAGAGTTTCAGTCTCATACCAAGCACGCTGGGCTGACTTGGGAAGTTGCTTCAACACGTCCCATACAGACCCAGCCTCAAACGGACCCGTTCCAAGCAGTTTGAAGCTGAGAAGTCTTGTCTCACAGTTCCAGCCTAGACAGTGAGGGTTGAACAGATCAGTCTGAAACACAGACCGACAGCGGTTCAGCATAACACCGTTCCTGGCCAGCTTCAGACAGACTTGAAGTGCTTCACAGGGACTTGTTTGAAGACGTTTGAAGCCGAATAAGACTGAGAGGGTGTTTGAAGCCAAGTCACGAACGACAGCCTGAAGCAACGTTCATACTCCGTCCGTGTTAAACCAAAGACAGAAGTTTGAGCTTGGCACTTTGTCTTTATAGACTGTATAAGACAGTCGTTTGGCGTCCGACGGATAATCTATCAAGACAGTATTTTGATGCTTTTGTGTTTTTAGTTTCAAATCAATTGAGGCCAGATAGCCTGAGGAAAATTCTATATATCACCAGAACTGTACATATTCCCTGGTAAGACATTGTCACCTGAGAAACAAACCCATTCATCGTCATCATATCTCTTGACAACTTGGGGGCTCGTCCGGGATTGTTTCGAGCGGGTATTTTAGACTTGGGTTTATTGTACTAAAACACTGATATATAGACATGGACTTCAGCAAGTGGATAGAGGCCGGAGAACGTTTAGGTTTAGAAGGGTCTGAGCTGAGGGAGTATGTAGAGAAGAAAGAGACCGAGTACCTAGAAAGAGAAGAGAGGGCCAGGGATCGCGAGGAAAGACAGGCTGAGTTGCAGCGTGAAGAAGAAAGCAAACGTCGGTCATATGAGATGGAACTACGATCTCGAGAACTCGAAATTCTCAGACTTAGGTCCGAAATGAAGTCTGGAGCCGAGGGTTCAACATCGCTGTTTGAACCCAGCACCAAATCCCCCAGACCAAAACTTCCGAAGTTTGAGGAAGGAAAGGACGACATGGACGCTTATATCGAGCGTTTTGAGCGTTTCGCTACCAGCCAGGGCTGGCCACATGAAACTTGGGCCATCAGTTTGAGTTCACTTTTGAGCGGTAAAGGTCTTGAAGTTTACACCAGCATGCCTCCGGAGTCGGCGAATGACTACAGAACTTTGAAGAAAGCTGTACTGAGGCGGTATCAACTGACTGAAGACCGTTTCAGACAGAAGTTTCGAGACAGCAAGCCGGAGCAGGGAGAAACTGTTTTTCAGTTTATAGCTAGACTGTCACGATACTTTGAGAGATGGGTTGATATGGCGGAGATCGAAAAGTCATTTGAGGGTTTGACAGACTTGCTCGTTCGAGAACAGTTCACCAGGACTTGTTCCCCCGAACTTGCACTGTTTTTGAAGGAAAGAATGCCAAGATCCTTGCAAGAGTTCACAATTTTGGCTGAGCAGTACGTCGAGGCACATGGAAGTATGGTATCTTCAAAAGGTTCTAAACCAAAACAAAACCAGTCTTCAACGAAGCAAAAATTGAAGTGTTTCGTGTGTGACAAAGAAGGGCATATTGCGAAGGATTGTAGATCTGGGAAGTCAAAACAGGACTCCAAACAGAAGGACAAGGCTGACAGCTCTCACAAACAGGGAGAGAAGAAAGTTTCAGCCAGCTGCGTCAGTATGCCGTGCGATAGACAGCCGTTCAAAGAAAACATGGAAGATGGTAAATTGAAGCTAGCGAACGGAGATTCGGTCCCCGTTGTGTCGGGATTGTGCACCATCGAAAATATGGAGGGTGAGAGAAACTTGAAGTTGGAGCAAGGCTATGTAGGTTCCAACAGAGTCAAGGTTTTGAGGGATACAGGCTGCGAATTAGCTGCCGTGAGGCGACATTTGGTTCGAGACGACCAAATCTTAGACAAAAGGTATCTGATGATTACCATAGACGGCGAAGCAAAGATAGTCCCAGTTGCTCGAATCCATGTAGATACTCCATATTATCGAGGGGAGCTGGAAGTCATGGCACCAAAATCATTGATTTGTGACTTGGTGATCGGAAATATCCCAGGTGTCTCAGACATTCCGGTCCCAAGCAGCCGTGAAAATACCCAGTCAAACACAGAAACTTTGGCTGGGGCAGTTTTGACCAGGGCTCAGGTTAAGAAGAAGGAAAAACCGTTAAGCCCATTGAAGGTTTCAAAATCTCAACAAAGTCAGGAAATCAACACCGATGAGCTGAGGTCGGCGCAGAAGGAAGACAAGTCGTTAGAACGACTTTGGAAACATGCCGACAGCAAAACAGTATTCAAAACCAGGGGTGGAAATACGTTTTCATACATGGTTCGAAAAGACATACTGTACAGAGTGTTTCAGCAGAAACGAGGCTCATCGACGTCTGAAGTAAGACAAATTGTGGTTCCAAAACTACAGAGACGTAGAGTCATGGAACTCGCTCATGAGTCCATAGTGGGCGGACATTTATCTTCAAAAAAGACAGAAGATAGGGTTTCAAGCAGTTTTCACTGGCCTGGCATCTCGAGCGATGTAACAAGGTTTTGTCGTTCGTGTGATATTTGTCAGAAAACTATACCTAGAGGCAGGGTTACAAAAGTTCCGCTGGGACAGATGCCTATTATAGACATCCCGTTTCACCGTGTAGCTGTTGATCTCATCGGCCCGATAACTCCAGTTTCGGACAGAGGCAACAGATACATTCTCACAGTTGTAGACTACGCTACAAGGTACCCTGAGGCTATAGCATTGCCAAAAATTGAGGCCGAGCGAGTGGCCGAAGCAATGTTTGAAATATTTTCAAGGGTAGGGTTTCCTTCTGAAATATTGAGTGACAGAGGAACACAGTTTACCTCAGAGTTGATGCAGGAAGTTTCTAGACTGGTTTCAGTGAAACAGCTTTTCACAACCCCATACAACCCGAAATGCAATGGTTTGTGTGAGCGCATGAACGGAGTTTTGAAGAGCATGCTTAAAAAGATGTGTCAAGAAAAACCCCAAGACTGGGACAGATACCTTCCAGCAGTTTTGTTTGCATACAGAGAAGTCCCGCAGGCAAGCACTGGGTTTTCACCGTTCGAGCTTCTCTACGGTCGCACAGTGCGTGGACCGATGCAAGCTTTGAAAGAGCTATGGACGGAACAAGAAACGCCCGAAACCAGAAGCACGTATGAGTATGTGCTTGACTTGAGGCAGAGACTTGAAGAAACATGCAGAATTGCTCGGGAGAGTTTGAGCAAAGCCCAGAGCACGTTCAAGCACCACTATGACAAGAAAGCACGGAAGCGAAATTTGCGGGTTGGAGACAAAGTTTTGGTTTTGCTGCCTACAAACCATAACAAAATGCTGTTACATTGGAAAGGCCCGTTTGAAGTGGTCGAAATAGTGAACAAGATGGACTACAGAGTTCGGGTAGGAGACAAAATTAACACCTATCATATTAATTTGTTGAAGAAGTATGAAGACCGAAGTCAAGTAGTTTCAGCCACAGCAGCGGTTATTGAGGCCGAGCACCATTCCGACGTCGGGGCTGTAGACGACGAAAATTTGCTCGAATTAACCAACTTGAAGGGTGCTGAAACTTGGCGTGATGTTCAGATCAGTGATCAATTGTCTCCATGCCAACAGAACGAAGTTACAGAGTTGTTACAAGAGTACAGCTCTATATTCACAGACGGACCGGGCACAACGATGTTGACCCAACACAAAGTAGAACTGACTAGTTCAAGCCCGATTCGTGTGAGACAGTATCCAATACCTTATGCAAAGAGGGAGGAGATTGACTCTGAAGTCGAGACAATGTTGGAGGCTGGAATCATAGAGCCAGCCAATTCAGAGTATAATTCGCCCATTGTTATGGTGAAAAAGCGCGATGGTACCAGTCGGTTTTGTATAGACTTCAGAAAGATCAACGCCGTGACAAAGTTTGACACCGAACCCATGGGTTGTGTCGACGACATTTTGGCCAAGTTGAAAGACGATAAGTTCTTCACAAAAATTGACCTTGCAAAGGGGTATTGGCAGATTCCTGTTGAAGAAGGTTCTAGACCTGTGACTGCTTTTTCAACTGCAAAAGGTAGTTACCAATTTAGAAAAATGCCGTTTGGGATGGTAAATTCTGGGGCGACATTCAATCGTATGATGCGAAAACTATTGAAAGGTTGTTCGCAGGCAGACAACTACGTTGATGACATTTTGGGTCATACCCAGTCATGGAAGCAGCACATGGCTATGCTCAGAGACCTGTTTGAGCGAATCAAAAATGCAGGTTTGACTGTCAGGCCGTCAAAATGTTTGATAGGTTTCGGAAACATAGGTTTCACGGGACACATGGTTGGCAATGGCATAGTTCAGATGGAGGAGGACAAGCTTACGAAAATCAGAGATGCTGAGCAACCCGTGACGAAAAAGCAAGTGCGGGCATTTTTAGGCTTAGCTGGATACTACCGTAGGTTCATACCGTCCTTCGCTGAAATAGCGGCACCATTGACAGACTTAACCAAGAAAGGCTTGCCTAATAAAGTTGTTTGGTGTCCAGAGCATGAACGTTCGTTTCAGACATTGAAGTCACAACTTACCCAGAGACCCATTCTAAGATTACCAGACTTCAAAAAGACGTTCGTCTTACAGACAGATGCATCGGATAATGGGATAGGAGCAGCACTGCTTCAACAATTCGAGGATGGTATTTTTCCGATAGCATATGCAAGCAAAAAGTTGCTTAAAAGAGAAAAGAATTATTCCGTCACAGAACGAGAATGTTTGAGTATTGTGTTTGGGATCAAGAAATTCCAAAAGTACCTTTATGGCAGGGAGTTTGTATTGCAAACAGATCATGCTCCTTTGTCTTACATTCAAAAGAGCAAACCTGAGAGTGGTAGGATCATGCGTTGGGCTCTGTTCCTACAAAATTATAGTTTCAGAGTCAAATCGATCAAAGGTTCAGAAAACGTTTGTGCCGATTATTTGAGTCGACAGTAGTTACAGATTATTTTTCAATGTAAATATAGGATATATTTTCTTGAGAAGGGGGCAGTTTGTCAGAAATAATCTGTAAGGTACAGGCAGTACCCCGTGTTGTATATAGTTTAATGTCTATTATTGTTAGTACCGGGAGTACTTTGATCATTTGATGCTTTAGTACTATTTTTGGAATACATTGTTTCTTTTGAATAAATCATAGATTTTAATTTCAATCAGTGTTAATGTTGTGTTGAATAATATGCATTTTTGTTTTGTTATATTCTGCAATAGGTACATTGTAATTTCACATTTAAAGTCTTGGTAGATTATCAGATCAAGAAATCATGACACTTTAAGAAACACAAAATTTTGACCCCGTTCAGTCGACTTATAATTGGTGAATATAAATAGTGCCAAACTCATCGGAGTTCCACGTTGTTGCAACAATATACTGCGACAGCAATTTTTCTCCGTAACACATTACAGAGAAATCACTCTTTTCACGCTGTGGATGTAGGCGACACAAGGTTGAGCAGATCGACTAGCACAGAGCAAGATCGACAGAGGCTCAGCATTCGTCCTCCCATCTACAACGCTGAGGAGCAAACGACGCTCGTCTACGCTTCAAACAGCCCAGCTTCAGAGAGTTTCAGTCTCATACCAAGCACGCTGGGCTGACTCGGGAAGTTGCTTCAACACGTCCCATACAGACCCAGCCTCAAACGGACCCGTTCCAAGCAGTTTGAAGCTGAGAAGTCTTGTCTCACAGTTCCAGCCTAGACAGTGAGGGTTGAACAGATCAGTCTGAAACACAGACCGACAGCGGTTCAGCATAACACCGTTCCTGGCCAGCTTCAGACAGACTTGAAGTGCTTCACAGGGACTTGTTTGAAGACGTTTGAAGCCGAATAAGACTGAGAGGGTGTTTGAAGCCAAGTCACGAACGACAGCCTGAAGCAACGTTCATACTCCGTCCGTGTTAAACCAAAGACAGAAGTTTGAGCTTGGCACTTTGTCTTTATAGACTGTATAAGACAGTCGTTTGGCGTCCGACGGATAATCTATCAAGACAGTATTTTGATGCTTTTGTGTTTTTAGTTTCAAATCAATTGAGGCCAGATAGCCTGAGGAAAATTCTATATATCACCAGAACTGTACATATTCCCTGGTAAGACATTGTCACCTGAGAAACAAACCCATTCATCGTCATCATATCTCTTGACATTTCCCTTGATTAATGTTTAAATTGAAGTGACAATATTTTGAAGCCCATGTTAAACTTGCGATCCCTGGAATGAAGGCAATTTTGACCCCAGACCTACAATATGAAACTAGAATGTGTGGTTATAAACAAAAAGATTTTTTAATCTTGCCCAATAAAAAGTTATGTAAAACAAGTTTGCTGAATAAAAGGCCCTGTAAAATATGTGATCCATGACACAGGTTTATCAAGTTTTCACTATAAAAGCCAATGTAAAACTTGTGACCCCTGGTGTGGAGTCAAACTTGACCCCCAAAGTTAAAATTTGGGCCCTCTTGGTAGAGGCCCATTATATAAAGTTACATGCAAAATTTGGTAGCCCTAGGCCTAAATATGGCTATGTACAAGTAGATTATTAAAGTTTCCTTATATAAGACCATGTAGAACTTGTGACCCCCTGGGGTGGGGCTACATTTGACCCCCTGGGCTATAATTTGGGCACCCTTGATAGAGACCCCCTAGATAAAGCTAAATGCAAAATTTGATAGCCCTAGCCCTTATAGCTAGATGCGAAAGATTTTCCTATATAAGCCCGCCCATGTAAAACATGTTACCCCCCGGAGCGAAGTCAAATTTGACCCTCGGTTATAATTTGGACACCCTTGGTACAGGTCCACTAGATAAAGCTACATGCCAAATTTGGTCACCCTAGGCCCCATGGCTAGGTCAAAGAAGAATTTTAAAGTTCTCCCTATATAAGCCCATGTAAAACTTGTTATATAAGCCCATGTAAAACTTGTTACCCCCGGGCAGTGCCTAATTTGACCCCAGGGCTATAATTTGAACAATCTTGGCAGAGGTCCACTAGATAAAGCTACATGCCAAATTTGGTAGCTCTAGGCCCTATGGCTAGGTAGAAGAGGAATTTTAAAGTTCTCCCTAAATAAGCCCATGTATAACTTGTAACCCCCGGGGCAGGGCCAATTTTGACCCCAGGGCTATAAATTGAAGAAACTTGGTAGAGGTCCACTAGATAAAGCTACATGCCAAATTTGGTAGCCCTTGGCCTTACGGTTTCAGACAAGAAGATTTTCAAAGATTTTCAAAATTTTTCAGTTTTGTTGCCATGGCAACCAGAGTTTTTGAAGGAATTAAATTCTTTCAAGAAATTCTGAAGAGGACCATGGCAGGATCATTTCTGTGAAGTTTCATCAAAATTGGATGGGTAGTTTCAGAGAAGAAGACGTTTTAAAAAAAAGTTAACGCACGGACGGACGCACGGATGGACGGACGCACGCACGACGGACAACAGGCCATGACATAAGCCCGCTGGCCTTCGGCCAGTGGAGCTAAAAAGCTAGCTACCATTTTCTCCTTTTTCCACAATGTTTTCTAAAGCCTTTTTTTCAGGATATTTGAAACTCAAGTTTCTTTGGTAAAGGATTAAAATTCTTTATATTCTTCGCCATGTTTTTGTTAAAAATGAGTTCTTTCATAACTCTTATTCATGTCAAGTTTAAACTACTGATGATATATGAAGTAATGACTGTAAACACTTTACAGCCAAGCCCCAGTAGCTCAGCCAGTAGGGTGCAGGACTTGAGAACAGAGGGTCATGTGTTCAATCCCTGGCTCGGCCAATTTCTTTCCGAGGACTGATGAAAGTCATTGCGACAGGATTCATTCCTCTCCCACCGCTGACCGTTATTTCAACGGTGGTTATGTGGGAAAGCAGCCAGTGGCTTTGAAAGAAAATTGTGCAGAGTACTGGTAAAAAGAGACTCCAGGAAAGCATGGACAGGTGCACTAGCCGTCGTGATATAACTGAAATAATGTTGAAAACATTAAACACCATACAATAAATCATTTCAACACCTTACAACACAATCCCGAGTTTTAACAACCCTAAAGGAGTAGGCTTTTTAAAACATTGTGGGAAAAGGAGAAAATGCTTACAACCAGTGTTTTCACCTTTTCCTGCTATGTTCCCTACCCTATCAAAAACAGAAATAATCACTTGAACTATATTTCTTTTGTTGTCTGCAAATGCTTTCAACTTGGTCAAGTCGAAAATGTTGTTTGGTACAGAGATAAAATAAACCATCCAGACAGACATGACTTTCATTTTCAAAGGCAGCAAAATGGTATGAAAATGTACAATATGTATAATAATAATAATTGTGTTCTATCCTTTACAGAAGTTACGTTCTATCCATTACCTCCCAAAACAAGTTCACCTTTGAAATCTTCCTACAATCTTCAATACTTGGAATCTTCAATAATTGGAGTCTAAACAAACAAACTGCAACTGATAGTATTTAATACATACCTTGTGTAGATATCAAAGAAATCCTTCAAATATTGCTCAGGGTCATCCTGTTTGTCCAGTTTACTTTTAATAAATGTCTGAAACAAAAAATAGATATCAGACATTTGGCTCTATAAATAGAGAGTTAAACATACATACTGAATCGACACATGTACAGAAATTCATAAATGTGATTGTTTGGTACAGGGTTTGGTAAGACAGCTAAAAGTTACAGAGAAGCAGTAGCCATATCATCATCTAACAAACTGTAAAATTATAGACTTGTCAAAATTAAAGCACTTGCAGTAGACAAATTAGATATGGCTCAAATGTTGAGATTTGTCTTTGAAAGCGTAGAAAACATTGTGAGAAAAGGCAAAAATGCTGGTACCTGCATGTTCTCCTATTTCCACAATGTTTTCAAAAGCTTTCTTCTCTACAGTTGTTAATGCTCAGGATTGGTTGGCAAAGGGTTAAATAAAGTAGATAACTTGTACCTGGGTATCCCTGAGTCAACAAGAAATTATTTTCTGCTCATTCTTAATTTAGTAAAATACAAAAGAGAACTTCTTGTGTCCCAGACAGTAAAAGCTTCAAGAATTTTGGGTTCTTTTTAAGAAAAGACCAACTGCTTTTTACATCAAATACATATTGCCTTTTTCTAAAATATTTCCTATATCATATATCATTACAAAACATGCTTTCCTTTTCTTCAAGTATTTCTCATTAGCGTTGGTGGCATCACTAGGGTGACAAGCTAATGCCCTTTTTCTTCAAATATTTTGCACAATATAACAAAATGCTTCCTTTTCTCTTTTTTTTGTTGTATTTTATGTTAGTGATATATTTCAGCCTTTACAAAATAAAACTTCGTTTTAAGGATCCCAAGATAGAAAGCTTTTGAAAAAATTGTCAGAAAAAGAGAAAATGCTGGTAACCATTCTCCTTCTCCCACATTTTTTTTACCCGGTTAACGTTTCAACCAAATTCAATTTGTGGTCTGCAAATGCTTTAATCAGTCTAAAATTTGGACAAACATGAAAAAGACTTTTTTACATAATGTACCTATGTTTGAAAACATTGTTGCAAAAGAGAAATTGCTTGTTACATCTCTCCTTTTACCACAGTGCTCCTAAAAGTGAACTCGGCGAGTCAAAAGGGGTTGCCATAGCTGGTAATGAGTTACCCAATGGATCTTGAGACTTTGAAAGGTAGTTACAGACTTGAGCATATATTTGCAAAACAAAAATCTTGTTTACCTGCAATTTTGTAAGATATATATTTTGTACGAGTTTTCCCATGACAACATCTGGATTACTGAATACCTCTTGGATCAGCTCATTGGTCTTTGTGCACAGTGGTAAAACCTCATTAAATGGATCAGAGCTCATAAATGCATTCTGTAAATGTAAAAAAAATGAAGTAGGTGTAATAATGATCATTTTTACCTCACTCTGGTTCATTTTGCAAGATATGTACCAAAATAATGCTAAACCCTTTACCAACCAATCCTGTGTTTTAACATCCCTGACGAATACATTCATTTGAAAATATAATGGAAAAAAAAAAAGAAAAATATGCTGGTAACCAGGAGATGCCTTCAATTTCAAAAAAGTCTAAATTTTGTGGTTTGATTAAAGGTTAAAAGAGTATCATGATTTGTGTGATATGGGTAATTCTAGTTTTCTTTCAAAAGAATAATTTTAACTTTTCTCTAGGTACTAGATACATGAATTTTCAATCCACCCAATAATCCAATTTTCTAGCTGAATCAAGTGACAGAGTGACTCCGGTCAAGTAATTTTTTGCATTATATTTTAACTGTATTAATCATCTATTCCCAGTCTAAATTTACTTTTTGCAAGATCAAAGAGATCAGATGGCTTAGCCATTGGAAATTCCGTCACTTTCTTTATCTAGAATAAGACTAAAAAAGAATGGTTGGTGAATAAAGGCCTAGGTCTCTTTGAAGAAAAGGTGGTCAAATCAATATACATGTATGTGAAAAAAAAATATATATAAAGAAAACCAAAATAACAATGTAACAGGTGAAGATATTGTTTGTATTAAGCAAATTTTTCCATTTATCATATATGAAGATGACTTGCAGGAAAATTTAAATTTAAGAAAGGTCAAGAAAAACATTGTTACAATTAGAGAAATTGCTCATGTTGAGCATTTTCCTCTTTTGTCACATGGAAAAGTCTTAGACTTGTCCAAACGGATGAAAATATAGACAACCATTTAAATGTGGCTGAGTTCATTTTGTCTTTAAAAGGCCAAAAAAACATTTTGGAAAAAGGAGAAAATGCTGGCAAACAGCATTTTCTCCTTTTTCTACAATGTTTTCAAAAGCTCTCTTCCTTAAGGTCTTTGAATCCTGGGGTTATGTGGTAGAGGATTAACTTAAGCAGCATACCTTCTGAGCCTCTTCTATGAATGTATCAATACATTTTCCATGCCCCTGAAATGATATCAGAATTTTCATGCTAGCATGGCTGGCTATAGGAAAACTGATGCAAAACTCATGAAATACATGTAGTATGACACTTCTTAGAATTTTTCTACTATGGTCTTATTTGACAAAGTGCCAATTAAGTGGTATAGAAGTAGACCTGAAAATAAAATTGTCCTTCAGTCATTACCCCCTGAAACAAATTAGTAGCAAGCAACAACATCCCTGTTTATAATGGATAATTAATCTGATCTTAAAAATAAACATATTTGTGAAAAGAGAAATTCTCATTACATGATACAGGTATTTTCTCTAGGAACGATATTACAAATTTACCTGCAGCAAGAGGAAAAACAGTGTGTGCAAGTATAAATGAGTGAATGAAAGGTCTAGAAGTATTTAACCTCAACCAAAAACACAGCTTCATCCATTCACCAGACAACAAAATCTTAATCTTGTCCAAACTGAAAGCATTTACAGACAAGAAATCAAATCTGGCTCTCATGGTGGAATTTGTCTTTGAAAGACTAGAAAACATTGTGGGAAAAGGAGAAAATGCTGATTACCTCCTTTTCCCACAATTATTTTTGAAGCCAACTTTTCCGAGGTCGTTAAAACACTGGATAGTGTGGTAAAAGATTGGGAGATATTTCTGTAAGAAGCTTCAAGCACAAAACACAAAACTTTATTACCTTGAAATTTGAGAGAACTGATGCACATCTCTTCATTTTTCTCTTATCTCCTGCATGGTGGGCAATCCTAAACTCCTCAATCAGTTCATTCTCTATTTGATCGTACTTATCTACAAGAAAGGAAAAAATTTACTTCTCATCCCCTGAAACAAATTTTGCAACAACTTTGAAAACAATGTTGTAGAATAGGACTTTATCACACATTTCCCAGTTTTAGGAAAGCTTTTGAAAATAATTTGCTGGTAACCAGCTTTTTTTTCTCCAACAATGTTTTCTGTCCTTTGATAGGCAAATTTCATCACTTACGCAAGGTCAAACTTGTTATCTGCAAAAGCTTATTGTGTGACAGAGTCTAAAACTTTATCGTTTGGTAAAGGGTGAAAACAATTAAGCAAAGGAGAAACAGAGCATTAAAGGCAAATTCTCCTCTTGCAACAATGGTTTCAAGAGAGGTCTAAAGCAAGACACTAATCACAGTCTAAAGGATAATTTTTTTTAACAGTCACTTAACCAAAATTATCACTATAAAGATTAAAGGCAAAGATCCAGGTCACAGATACTGAATACCAAAATAACTTCTTGTGACAGGTAAAACAATTACTTAACTCTTTACCACATGAGAAAAAGGTAAATTAGTCAAAATTCACAGAATTTGCAGATAACAATATAAATCTGGCTCAAGTGATTCAACTTGTTCTTTACAGGGTTACCAGCATTTTCTCCTTTTCCCAAAATGTTTTTAAATGGCTTCTTTCTCAATGTTGTTTAAAGCTTGAATTGTGTGGTAAAGGGTGAACTGGTTGGTGATGAAGGAGTTTTCTTCATTGCCATTTCTTAATTATTACCACACCTTGCCTTAATAGAATACTTTTTCAGAAATCAAAGAGATGAACAATTGCTCTAATAACTGCTCCCCAAAAATTTAAAAACATATAGTATAATAAAGCCAGTACATGTACTTTTCAACTTACAATGAGTATTTGCTCAAAAGTTTCAAACTAATAACAAACGTTTAATAATTACATTTCCTGACAAAACATACTTCTAGCAGATGACTTAAAAATAATGTTTTGAAATACTTTTTTCTCTCAATAATTAACATGAATTCAAGTTCTATACATGAACACAAAATGAAAAACATTGTTTCAGAAATAAAATACGAGGGGTGTTCGAAAAGTTTCGGGATAAGTGCTGCCATTCTTTTATATTTTGATATTTTTTAATGAGTTTTTCGGTAATGATAGCTACAACCATATTCTATAGGTTGGTTGAAATAAATAAACGAAGATACACAAAACGTGTGATGTATTGTCACCATAGCAATGTCAAGTCGACGTGAGCGGGGCACCTTGATGCCCCAAATAAAAAGTTTGTCTTTACAAACGTCTGAAATAGTCATGGTTATTCAAAATACTCCACGGCATGCTCAATGCACCTCTGATGCCTATGTACGCACGAATTAAAACAGTTTTTGAAGTCTGATGATGGAATGTTCCTTATACATTCCCTGACCACGACAGGAAGGTCATCGACGTCGTCGAAGCGTAAGTAATGCTTGATAGTGGGGAATAACCAAAAATCACGCGGTGCGAGTCAGTGGAGTATGGTGGGTGCGCAATAGTGTTAATCTGTCTATCAGCAGGTGCTTTCTTGGTAGCTGATGAGGTATAAGGTGTGGTGTTGTTGTGATATATATAGAATGTGCCGGGTTCTTTTGGTCGTTTCTCCTATACAGCACTGATCAACTCATGTCGGTGCACCTGAAACGAGCTTATGGTTGAACCTATGCATCTATGTACATGCAACAACGAAATTATGTTTATCAATCACTGGTTTCACTAACCAATTCTGTCATCAGATAAAATAGAAGATCATTTAATGTACAATGTAGTTAAAAAATTAAAAGACCGTACCTTCAAGTAATACTGTGCTGTGACTGTCTTCCTAATCGGCAGTGTGTGGCAGAGAATAACTCCGTTCATTTCAATAAAATAAAACGTTTCACCATTGCTTTTGTAGGGGAGGGTGAATTAGGGGTTTTCCACACAGAACTGTCTTGCTTGGTCTCTGGATCATACAAACCAATCCAAGTTACATCGGCCGTAATAATGAATACCAAGAACCTGTCACCACGTTCTCTGTACTGTTTCAGGAAAGCCTTAGTGTCGGCGACTCACTGTAGCTTTTGATGGCTGGTAGTAGACGGGGCACCCAGTGGGCGAATACTTTTGTCATACACAATTCAAAAACATACTGGAGTGCTTATTGTGATCGATACTTGCCATTAAAAAAAAGTTATTTTGTGCGGTGACGTTAAGGTGCCCCACTCACGTCGACTTGACGTTGCTATAGTGACCATTCATCACGTGTGACCTTATATCTCCGTTTATTTGTTTCAATTAACCTATATAGTACGGTTGTAGCTATTACTAACGAAAAAAATCATAAAAAAATCTTAATAAATAAAAGAATGACACCAATTGTCCCGAAACTTTTCGAACACCCCTCGTACATTTGTTTCTTAATTGCTGCTGCATTTTGAAAGTGTTCTGTTGCAAAAAGAAGTCATCTGCTGATAAATATGTGTATATGTTTACCTATGACTTACCTGCAATCTTCTGCCTGGCAACAACAAACCTTAAAAAAAAAATTTGATACATTAACAATCTGACATATAAAAATGACTAAAATTTCCTTATCTAAAAATATGCATGAAAAGCAGTAACTTGAGAAAAGGAAAAGAAAATTTATTAAAAAAAGTACAGTACAACTAAAATTCATTCGAAAGTAGAAGTACTTTTATAGCAAAAGTATTTAACCCTTTACCTAACAATCTTGAGTTTAATGACCCTCCGTGCTAAATGACCAAAGCTGTCGATGCGCCATAAAACAACATTCATTCTTTAATGACCCTGAAAAAGAAGGCTTTTGACAACATTGTTGGAAAAGGAGAATATGCAAGTGAGCAACATTATCTCCTCTTCCTACATTGTTTTCTACCCTTCAAAAGACAAATTTCAGTTTTTGGGGCATCTGATGTGTTAAATCTGTTTTCACTGATTGATTCAGCATAGAATCTTACCAATAAGATCAAACGTATTGACTTACTTTCTGTCAGAGCTGGGTAATTCCAGGGCAATCATATGTAACTTCTGTATAATCTCTGCAGCAATCTGTAGCTGTAAACATTAACTGATAATTAAGCCAGTAACATGAATATCCATTTATTAACTTAAAATTTTGAGTGACCTACACTATTATTTCATTTTTATAGATTCGATCCCATGTTCGTCTGGGAAACCAACTAGTGGCCTAATGGCCTGAAAAGAAATACTTTGCTTAACATTGCTCAATAAATAATAACAACACAAGAATAGGT
Organism: Hippopus hippopus; assembly: GCA_946811185.2. Taxonomy (NCBI): domain Eukaryota; kingdom Metazoa; phylum Mollusca; class Bivalvia; order Cardiida; family Cardiidae; genus Hippopus; species Hippopus hippopus. The sequence goes on from OX328097.1 coordinate 37,716,820, forward strand.
GCACTGGCTATCAAGACATGATTAAATAGTATTGAAACATGTTTTAAACACTTCAAATAACAAGGATTTATTGCTATAACTGAAGAGACAGGGTAATTCATTAAATTACAATATTTTTTCTGAATAATCATAAAGATCATGTATAACCATCCAATAAGTTTTCATATATATATCTCTATGAGACAAAAACATGAACCAATACCTGAAAGGGATCTGTAAATATAGCTGATTTTGGAGGTTCATCAGTAAGAAATTCTGACAAGTAACTCATCAAACGCTTGGCCTCAACAGCCCTGGCCCGCGGAGTGTTCACACCCTCTAACTGGTCTCCTAGATGTACAACCTTAGTTGCAACAAGATTTATCCTTTCATCCAGGGATTGGAAATGAGAAAAAGAGGCCTGAAAGATAAGGCTTGATAACTTACATCTGAACTCTTCTAATGTAATCTACTACTTCAAAGGTGAGCTGAGGTTCTTTGGTTTTGGTACAAGAGGGTCATGATGCTCTGTATCACTCAACTGCCTTTTAAATACATGTATCATGCACTTAATTTGCACTGACAGAGAAATAAATCATAAGAAGCCTAGCCCCCTACCCCCTCCTCAAAAAAAAAAGGTACATCTTTTTTAAATGCAAAGACTATGTCAGTGAATACAAGCAAGTCCAATCATGCATCATTCATGCCAAATTTTAAAGAACTCTTACAAAGAGTGCTCTGACAAGAAGATTTCCAAACCTTGAAGGCAGAAAACATGTTTTCAATGGGATGAGTGGTAAAATTCTGGATCATAAGACTGAATCATAGAAACATTAATTTATAACAACTATTCAACTCATCTGAGCATAACACTTACATCAAAATAAATCACTCTAGCTGAAAACTGAACATTTTCTTTCCTAAAAACTTGAATACCAACACCAGTCATGTAATAGCCCAATTTGATAATCATGGGAGGTAAATGGTAATAGACAATATATCTATTATAACAGGAGTTATTTCCCTTGATCAGTATAAAAGATTTAGTCATATTGACCTCATGTTGTACAAAAGGGTTTTTAAGGTTTTCACTTTTTAAGACTTTGTAAAACGTGTTAACCCAAGGCTATAACTTTAACAATCTTGCTACAGGTCCACTAGATGCCACATCCAAAATTTGGTAAATCTAGACCTCACAGTTAGGAACCAAATCGATCTTTTAGTTTTCAGTTTAGAAGCCCATGTAAGACTTGTGGCCCCAAGAGCTGGGCCAATTTTGACCCCAGGGCTATAAATGGAACAGTGTAGGTAGAAGCCCACTACATGAAGCGCAATGCTAAATTTGATAGCCCTAGGTCATAGAGTTTGAATAAAAAGATTTTTGAAGTTTTCACTGTATATCCCTATGTAAAACTTGTGACCCCTGGGATGGTATCAGTTTTGACCCCAGGGCTATAATCTGAATACGGTTAGTAGGGGTTCACTAGACAAAGCTACATGCCAAATTTGGCAGCCTTATGCTTTATGGTTAGGTACAAGAATATGTTTTGAGTTTTCACTATATAAGCCCACGTAAAACTTGTGACCCCTGGGACGGTGACAATTTTGACTCCAGGGCTGTAATTTGAAAAAATAGTAGTAGAGGTCTTTTAGATGAAGCAACATGCCAAATCTGGTGGCCCTAGGCCTAATGGTTTTGAACAAGAAGAGTTTTAAAGATTTTCAATAATTTTCAATGCTGTTGTCATGGCAACCATACTTTTTATTGGAATCAAACTCTTTGAAGGAATTCTGAAGGGAGCCAAGGCAGGATTATTTCTGTGAAGTTTCATCAAAATCAGATGGGTAGTTTCAGAGATAATGTTTGGAATAAAAGTTAACGCACACACACATACGCACGACGAACACCGGGCTATGACATAAACCTGCTGACCTTTGACAAGTGGAGCTAACAATGGATCAAAGTAAGGTCATGCCTTCAAAGAGTTTCATTTGCACCAGAATTAGGTTCTGCAATGCCTTGCCAAAGAAAACGCTGAATCTTCTGGATTTCCTTGTTAAAAAACCTGTCTTAGGACCTGAGCCAATGAGAAATCCTCAAAAGAAATGTGAAAGTATAAGCGCAAGTCATAAAGATCTAAATGACCGCACAAAACTTTGTGTGGGTCAGTTTATCTCCCCACCTTCCATCATCAGTGGTGTTTCAATCCTGATATGGATGTCAGCTAAGCAAAGTAATTAACATACTCTCCTTATATGATATATGGCTTTGTCTGCAAATGCTTTCAACTTACACTAGTCTAACATTTTGTTGTTTTGGTAAAGAGTTGAACTTTAATCAAGTTGTTTGTCCATATCCTATATGATAATTTTCAAAACTATCTGCTCCAAATTGTTTCAGGTGATGAGAGATTAAAGAAGAGTAGAAATCATTTTCCAACAAATGCAGTTGGGGAATATAAATTACATGTACATGAATTACATTAAAAAACAAGAGGACCATGATGGTCCTATATCGCTCACCTGAGTACTAAGCAGTACAGGTCTACAATGAAGATAAATACCAAATATCGAGGTTCAAGGCCAAATGATAATGAAACAAGAGCGGTGAATTGTCACAAGATAAGCCCGTCCCACCACCAGTTGTCAAGGAGGTATAATAATCGCAAAGGGCAGGTAATGCAACAAACATGTTTACCAAGTCTCAAGTCAATTTGACTTGAGACTTCACAGTTCCGTCCCAGACAAGCAAGAAATACTGTAAAGATGAAGATCAAAGTGGAATTACTCAAAATCTGTGCTAGGTAGAGTTATTGTTTTTGCGCACTGTATTCGGTAATATTGCAACAAACATGCATACCAAGTTTGAAGTCGTTCTGACTTGAGATGACAAAGTTATATTCCGGACAAGCACTAAATGCTGTAAAAATGCCGATCAAAGGGAAATAACTCAAAGACAGCATGAGGTAGAGTTACAATTCTTGTGCACTGCACTTCCACATATTGCAACAAATAAACATACCATATTTCAAGTCATTCCTACTTAAGATGACAAAGTTTTGCTCTGGACATGGCAAAAATGCTATAAAAATGAAGGCCAAAGGGTAATAACTCAAAATTCGTTCTAGGAAGAGTTATGGTTCTTGTGCACTGCACTCCGTAATTTTACAACAATCATGCGTACCAAATTTGAAGATGTTCAGGCTTGAGATGACAAAGTTATATTCCGGACAAGCAGAAAATGCTGTAAAAATGACGTTCAAAGGGAAATAACTCATAGACAGTACGAAGTAGAGATATGGTTCTGCACTCCGTATTATTGCAACAACTACAAATGCCAAGTTTCAAGTCAATCGGACTGGAGATAACAAAGTTATGCTTCGGACAAAGAACTATTCTAAAGAACTTCATAATTCAAGAGTAAATAACTCCAGTCGTTCTCGTCTGATTAGATCCATAATTGAACTCATCCGAGATCTTATAGTCATAAGTATTTTGACCAAGTTTGATGATGGTTGGTTATAAATTGTAGATGCTAGAGTGTAAACAAAGTCAAATATAGCAATTTTTCTAATTCAAGGGCAAATAACTCCAGTTGTTCTGGTCCGATTACACCCATAATCGAACTCATCCGAGATCTTATGGTCATATATATTTTGACCAAGTTTGGTGCTGATTGGTTAATATTTGTAGATGCTAGAGTGTAAACAAAGAAATGTGAACGGACGGACGGACGACGGACGGACGGACGGACAGACGGCGGACGGGCGGATGGACGACGGACGCCGACGGACGGTGAGTGATCACAATATCTCATCCTGAGCACTTCGTGCTCAGGTGAGCTAAAAATCAAAGCTCTACACCTTACATTTTCAGAAAAGAAGATTTTTAAAGTTTTCATTCTTTGTTCCTATGTTTCGAACTTGTGACCCCCGGGGCAGGGCCAGTTTTGACCCCAGGGGCATCATATGAACAAATTTGGTAAAGGTCTACTAGGAGATGCTACATATCAAATATCAAAGCTCTACACCTTACAGTTTCAGAGAAGAAGAATTTTAAAGTTTCCCTTCTTTGTTCCTATGTTCAAACTTGTGACCCCCGGGACGGGGCCAGTTTTGATCCCAGGGGCATCATATGAACAAACTTGGTAAAGGTCCACTAGGAGATGCTACATACCAAATATCAAAGCTCTACACCTTCTACTTTCAGAGAAGAAGATTTTTAAAGTTTTCCTTCTTTGTTCCTATGTTTCAAACTTGTGACCCCTGTGGCGGGGCCAGTTTTGATCCCAGGGGCATCATATGAACAAACTTGGTAGAGGTCAACTAGGAGATGCTACATATGAAATATCAAAGCTCTACGCCTTCCAGTTTCAGAGAAGAAGAATTTTAAAGTTTCCCTTCTTTGTTCCTATGTTCAAACATGTGACCCCCGGGGCGGGGCCAGTTTTGACCCCAGGGGCATCATATGAACAAACTTGGTAGAGGTCCACTAGGAGATGCTACTTACCAAATATCAAAGCTCTATGCCTTCTAGTTTCAGAGAAGAAGATTTTCAAAGATTTTGCTATTTTTTTCCTTTCTGTTGCCATGGCAACCAGAGTTATGGGTGGAATTCAATCTCTTGAACAACTTTGGTAGAGCTTCATCCAAGGAACATCCCTGCCAAGTTTCATCAAGATTGGCCCAGTGGTTTAGGAGGAGAAGATGTTTAAAGAAATTGTGGACAACGGACGATGCACGACGGACATTGGGTGATCACAAAAGCTCACCTTGAGCACTTTGTGCTCAGGTGAGCTAAAAATAAGTGGCCTGTAGCTGTACCTGATTATTTTTCTGCTGATCCATGACCTTTGTCCATAATTTTTTCTCTTCTTCTTTACACTCCTCTTCTAGTTTGTCTACTCTTTGTTGAACAAGATCATTTTTCTGTTTCAGGTCAGCAATCATGCGTTCAAAGGCACCATGCAGAATCATTGGATCAAACTCTTCATGCTGACTCTTGGCCTTTGTACCCATTGTTCTCCATGCTATTCTTTCAACAAACTCATGGGTATCAAATGGATCCTAAAATCAGAATCCATAATGTTTAGTCGTCATCTCTGGTACCGCGTTATCAATGATACCGCAGTGATCCGAAAATTACCTAATTTGTATATGTAGCGCCACCTATCCCTTGTTTACTCCATCAGCTCAAAAGAAGAAGTGTTTTTGCATCACATTGGTTAAAAAATATCAGACATGTCTTCATTAATAATACGTTACTTTCAATATTCCAATGACGCAATAATAAAGCACAATTTTTCTCCATGTTTTGAAAATAATTACCCCTTTTTCTTCATAAAACAGACAATTCATGTTTGACAAGTGAATGTTTTCTGCTGTGATGCCATAGTCCTCGCCGGAAACAAAAACTACGGCTGCTAAATCATTTTTTAAAAATAAAAATCATTTTATTGCAATTTTCCAAATTACAGCAGGAAATGCGGTACCATAGTGGACTCCCTTTGGAGCACCTGTAGTCAACATGGTAGCTTGACCTAGATATTTCTGTCTGAAAAACACAACCTTTGATAGCTATATTTATTGGAACTTTATATGCAACAGTTCATCATAGTATTGGAAAATAATACATGAGAGTTCACTCTCTTGTAGTAAATTTTCGGCAAAATTAAGAACCGCAGTACCAGCGAGGACCATCCTATCACCAAATGGGTGCTAAACAAGAGGGCCATGATGGCTCTGTATTGCTCCACTGGCTAATACGTAAAATCCCTACATGCCAAACATTACAATACTTGGTCAATTGGTTTTGAACATAAGACCCCTGAGACAGGACTAAAATTGGTAGCCCAAATTCTTATGGTAAGTAACAAGAAGATTTCTAAAGATTTCACTACATAAGCCCATGTAAAACTTCTGACCCCTGGGGTGGGGACAAATTCGACCCTAGGGCTATAATTTGGGTCCTCTTGGTAGAGGCCCACTAGATAAAGCCACATGCAAAATTTGGTAACTCTAGGCCTTATGACTGAGTACAGGGAGATTTCTAAAGTTTTGTCTATATAAGCCCATATCAAAAATTGTGACCCCTGGGACGGGGCCAATTTTGACCCCAGGGCTGTAAGTTGGGCACTCTTGGTAGAGGCCCACTAGATAAAGCCACGTGCAAAATTTGGTAGCACTAGGCCTTATGACTGAGAACAGGGAGATTTCTAAAGTTTTGTCTATATAAGCCCATATCAAAAATTGTGACCCCTGGGACTGGGCCAATTTTGACCCCAGGGCTATAAGTTGGGCACTCTTGGTAGAGGCCCACTAGATAAAGCCACATGCAAAATTTGGTATCACTAGGCCTTATGGCTAGGTGCAGGGAGATTTCTGAAGTTTTCTCTATATAAGCCTATGTAAAACTTGTGACCCCCTGGGGTGGGGTCAAATTTGAGCCCGGGGCTATAAGTTGGGCACTCTTGGTAGAGACCCACTAGATAAAGCCACATGCAAAATTTGGTAACCCTAGGCCTTATGGCTAGGTACAGGAAGATTTCTAAAGTTTTCTCTATATAAGCCTATGTAAAACTTGTGACCCCCGGGGCGGGGTCAAATTTGACCCCAGGGCTATAATTAGAAGAAACTTGATAGAGGTCTACTAGATAAAGCTACATGCCAAATTTGGCAGCCCTAGGACTTATGGTTTCAGACAAGAAGATTTTCAAAGATTTCCAATAATTTTAAGTTTTGTTGCCATGGCAACCAGAGTTTTTGCAGGAATTAAATCCTTTCAAGAAATTCTGAAGAGGACCATGGCAGGATCATTTCTGTGAAGTTTCATCAAAATTGGATGGGTAGTTTCAGAGAAGAAGATGTTTGAAATAAAAGTTAACGCACACACGGACGGACGGACGCACTGATGGACGGACGACGGACAATGGGCCATGACATAAGCCCGCTGGCCTTCGGCCAGTGGAGCTAAAAACTAAAACCTGAATACATCATTTAGATAATCCTTACCCCTTAATTTATCTGTTCCATAACCTTTGACCTAGCTGACATGCTAATAAAATGGGCATGGATTGTTAGATAAATGATTAATCTTTACAAAAAAACTGATGTTAGTTAATATCTAAATCTTACCTTCGTGCAAATCTGTACTTTTCAACGTAAATAACCGTTGACCTACTTCACCAGAAATCAAAACATGGTGATATCATCAATGTGCATGTCTCGGCAGAAATCGCAGTATCTCTGACATGCTACAGGACGGTTCATTTGGGAATTCCACTGCTGACAAAGGCACCTTATACGAAAATGGTTGTTAGGGTTAGAGAACCAGACTGTACAAAATTCAAATTCCGTTGAATGCGCATGTCTGTTTAACGGAAGTCGCCATGTAAGTTGTTTACAAATTTAACTGGATTTATTTATGTTGGGAAAAAAGGTAAATTTCCATTGATTTAATTGGTATTTTGCAGCACAGCTTGTGTGATAATAAAGATTAATCATTTATCTAACTATCCATGCCCATTTTATTAGCTGTCATTGGAAATTTTGTCGCATAGAGCCGTTTGAAAAGATGCCGGTAAAATCGTATTCATTCCAGACACTTTTAAAGAAGGCTGCTGCGGGAGTCTAGCGGAGAAACAATCAATAACATCGGAGCTAGACCCCGAATCGGGAGTAGAGGTAATTCTCAGCATGACCTACGATATCTACCTTTTTGAAAACGAAGGAAAATGTAGACAACAATTTCAGATTTCTACCACATGAAAAGTAAAATACCTGTTCTAATTCTTCAAAAGACATCTCTGAAATCTCATACAAAACTCATTTGTCAACGCGGAAGTTTACGTTACATTTTGTTGCTACCTTCTTTGTAGAGAGCTTCTATGAGGCTGGGTTGCAGTGAACAGTTTGTGCTTTTTTGCAACTATGGTTGATCACAGTGTCAATCGACCAGACTCGTCACAAATGGGCTGGTTCCGTACTACATCTAACCAAGGAGGTTTCCATTTTGAACTGCCAATCACATGAAATCGCTTAGCAACGACCCGAACAACCACCATGCAGTTATTTACATCTATCGATCTGTCGATGAAAGCTCCAAACGGAATTGAGAAACTACGCTATAAATTGAATCTAAAAACTGTTTGTAACGATAGAAAATTGTGACTCGTGTTTTTTTTTTTTTTTTTTCTTCTTTTTTTTATGAACCTTCCAATTTTAAAAACGGTAAAACGGTGTACCTCCGACGAAGAAATGTACTGTGTAGATGCATATCAAGCTACCCGCCAAACCTCGGGTGATCCGTTGATCAAGCCCCTCGGCTGTACTACCTAGCTCGAAAATGCACTTCACAGTTCTTAAAATCGTAACACATCACTTAGCAAACACTAGTCAAAATTTTCCTTGGGAATCTTTCTAAATACATTTCCGAGAACAAACATTGTGTACATTTATTTTCTAACTCGGTCTATCAATTACATTGGCATTTTTTAACAATATTAGGTTGTTTATCACCAAGACTGTTGTTGATTTACAGGGCTCCTCCATGGTTAAGATCGTGTGACTGGCAGATTTTTAAAATGGTAATCCCCTTAATAAGGACGCATTATCTTTCGTTATGTGGCATTTTTCAGATACAAACCTGTCTGATTTGGGCATTATGGGTACAGAACCGGACTACTTTTCAAACTGGCTATCGATTCAGCGAATTGCAAAATTAAATATACATTTATTCAAAACAACGCTACCTGGTAATATTCATCCAGCCAGCATATAACCTGTGCACCAGTCATTTATAAACACAACCCCTACAGGCTTGGGAAATAGCCTCGGTATCAGCCCAGATATTTCTTGTTGGTAAGCCTGTGGAAAACCCTGCAAAAAATCGGGTTTCTCACAAATCTTTTTTTTTTTTTTTTTTCCTTAGGAATTGTATCCAGAGATTTGCAGTAAAACAATGGCATTAAAAAAACAGGCAAGATTTTTCCGCAGAAATATTGTTTATAGCCATTTTCTCCATTGCTACTTTATAAGCGGTAGAGTTTAGTTTACACACCGCGTATTGCGTATCAATATTTTTCCTGTACAGGATAGTGATGCTTCAAAGCAAGCAGGTCTAATCATCGAAGAATATGACATGCGAAAACAACGGATACGGACGAGGTTAGATGTAGGCCTACGTACGGAATCGGCCGAGTTGTGACGAGTGATCAAGCTACGTGATATAGCCGAGGGACTTGATTACCGGATCACATGAGGTTTGCCGCATGGATCGATCAATGTTACAAAAAATAACATTACATAAACAATAATCAAAGCCTAGAAACGGATGAAAGAGACTTTTTCATAAACATAATCAAACGTAATTGATAAAATGGTGGGACTGACCGGACTGATACCTATCTGATCATTTTTGTTTCGCAATAGGCAGGGGCGTATAAACCTATCTGTAACCTATCTGAAAAAATGCAGCACTTTGTATGCTCGTTGAAAAAAATGGACTCCTTATAAGCTCACCAGGGGCAAATAAATGGTATTGTCATTTTCACCCCACCACTGAAGATACAAAGTGGGGGACCTATATATTACTCCAATCAATGAGGGCGAGGACATACTACCCACCGGTATATAAGCCCCTTTAACAACAGCAGCAGTGCCTGCATACACATTAATTGTCTCTAGCTCTGCAGTGAATTTATCATGGACTTTGCTAGTCTACCTCAGAATAAGTTTATAAATACGATAAACTGAGTAGGCCTATATGATCATGGCCACTTGGACAAGCTGCACAAATTGATACTAAAACTTATCTTTTTATCAGTCTATCCATTTATATATCTTTCTATCCATCTACTTATTCATTGAACAATTCTTCCTTTTCTCTCTCGTTTCCATTCCCTAATCTACAATGCATTTCATCTAGGCGTCATTCAATATCCATTTAGCGACCCATCCACCCAATCCATCAATCCATCCCATTTAACGATACCTTTCTTCCTCAGGGACACCAGAGACACATTTTAGACATTTTATATCATCTTTTCTGATGAAACGGTGTAGCAGAAGTGTCTGGTATCAAATTTTCATGTGGGACTACTCTTAAGCTTGACACTGTTCTGGAGTTACACTCCAGCACCGTGTCATGAATATGTGAGCTGTCGCCGTGCTATGATTGAAATAATGTTGAAAGCGGCGTAAAACACAATTCAATCAGTCAATTAATCCAGCACCGTGTTCCCACCGAAATCATGCTTAAATAAAGTGAGACACCACGTGGATTCTAATATAGTTTTTCATATATATATTCGTAGCTTACACAAATACAAAACTCGTGTTGTCTTCAGAATTTAACCATCGTACTATATTAAATATACTACTGTTTAGTGAAAATAGTAAATGTGATCATTTAACTTCAATAAATGAATGAATCTTATTATGAATGTCACTCCATAACTAGTGGTAGAAAAGCTGTAAGCTGAGACTTTGATGGATATTCTCTCGCTATAGAGTCAGTCTTTTGGCCCCGATTCGCCGGGCTTTTGCTGCCATTCTCAGCTTTCGAAAACATTGTAAAAAAAAAAAAAGGTTGCAAGCAATAGCTCCGATTCCACCAAAGATTTCCATATAATGAAACTTAACATTTAATAAAATTAATTTCTTGAGATATTTTACATTTTCGTAACGAGCGCTTTGTCTTAAGGAAATAGCATATGTCTCTTGTGATTTTACAAAGGATGTTTCCGAAGTTATGTAATTATACATGTAAGTTAAAAATTTGTTTCAAGTGGTATAGTTCTAGATAATGTTGCCTGAAATAATGTTGAAAGCGGCGTAAAACACCATTCAACCAACCATCTAGATAATGTATTCGACCTCCACGAACATGGCGAGAGACGTAAAGCCATAGTTTAAATAGATCTATAACAATTTTCTTTCTTGGTAATGGCCGTTGGCCGAAATAATAATTAAAAAAAAAAGTACTTGTATTTTATTTTATGGTATAGACTATGAGCCAGCAGGGTGTTTCCTCCCCTCACCTCCGGGAAATTTTTCGGACTGTTATTTTCTTACATCCCAATGTCTCCTGAGCACCTTTCCAAAGTCTGCCATCTTGCGAGTGGGGCTTTTGTAAGTTAGAGAGGGCAAAAATCATCAGGTGCACCTCTGGCTGTACCTAATCAGTTGATCAGCAATAAACATTTTTTTTTTCAGGTAATTTTCAGTTCTTCTGTAAGTCCAAGATGAGCTAAGGTAATGAAATAAGCGTATATTGAAATATTTATTTACATTTGTTACAAGGTATAAGAGTGTTTAGTGCAAATCAAAGCACTGAAAGCACTATTTTTTTTTTTTTTTTTTTACGGTTTAAGCTTCTGAAAAATCACATTATGAGAATCTGTGGGGATATTTTTCAATTAAAACACATTTTCTTGATGATTGATGATTTGAATTCATCCTAGAAGCAACCTACACGGCGTTTTCAATTTCATATTTTACCTATTGCAATAGCTACGAATAAAACAGAAGTATTAATAACAAAAGTTCATCAAATATACTTTTGAATGTTATGTTTTATATCAATTGCTAAGTATTCAACTATTATCTGGTTCATTTCTTATTTTGGTTTGAAAATGGTCTTAGATTTATCAGTATGCCTATATTCATGGTCTTATTTGGATTTGATATTTAAAAGGCAGATGTACCTGCTATTGTACATTTATTGGTCTGTATTCAGTAACAGAGGGCCATAGTGACATAGAAAATGAGAGGTGATATTCGCTCAGTAAAATCATCATCATCATCATTCTCATGCATCCCAGCCATATTTGTGGCTGCTTGGTTTAGTTTTGGAAACTGAAGTTGTTGTTTTTCCCGCGTTACCTATTTAGAACTATGTCAGGTAAACTGTTTGGCGTCATGAAACTAAGAAGCATCATGTCACGGTTACGAAATAAGGCTGAGTATAAATGTTAGAATTTTAGTTTAAACATATTTATCTTACATCGATTGAGAAACAAGTTCTTGCAACTTAGACGAATCTCTCTGGATTCTGCTTCCTGGGAACTACACCCGTACTCACGCGGAATGTGTGGGTCAGTGCAGTCCCAAAGTTGATACCCGCTCCTGCATATCGAACTCGGGACCTTAAGATTGATCTACCGAGCAACCATGGACACCACATATAAATAATAAATGTTGGAATGAGATGCTTTGAGTTTGATATAAACTGCTCAAGTGTAAAAGTATGCAATGAAGAGCCTTGGCCTTTTTTTCCTATTCTTATATCCATTTCTATCCATGTTTTCCATTAAATGTTAACTTTGAAACGAAGGCCATCTTGCGTGTTATAACGTACTGTTAATTTTTTTGGGTAATTATTATGATTGTTGTCGTAAAGGTCATGCAAATTATTATCTTTCAAATGGCAATTCTGTTATTGCTTAGATTATCTTGTTCTTACAACATATGTATAACATCTTCTTTTATGTATGCATAGTTTCAAGGCTATGTATTCACTTAATCATAGTAACTAGAATTTGTAACTATTTGAAAGTGTTCTGCGACTTGCAGTTACGATATGAAGAATATGCGTGCTTAAAGTTAACATTCAAAACTTCGACATTAACTTTTTATGATTTAACAAATGACCGAGTTGTTTTATAGATAGTAAATGCTAAGAGGCTCCTAGATCTATTAATTTTTACAAATTACCCATGTTATTATTATTATTATTATTTTTTTTTTTTCACACACTAACTTTACGAAGCATGATAATGTGCTAACTCACCTGGCTTGAGACTGATATTATACTTCATTAGGGAAAAGTATATACCTTTCTTTTTTTTTTGTGTTCGATACAATTTGACTGAACCGTCAAACGCAATCATTCAAATCATGATCGTCTAACAAATCTTTGACGTATCAGAGCGAAGTTATTCGTATGTTATAAACGGCAAATTTGTTCACATATCCTGTAAAAGTGATCCATGTACAGAGTTCAAGTTGAAAGATGTGCGAAGTAGAAACTTGTGTAAAGTAAAATAGTTAGCCCGAAAACATATACTGAAAGCATTCGTAGCATAGGGACGGAAAATATCCATCGTTCTCCATCGATATTGCGTAAAATAAAGTGCTGCAATGTCTTATGACTCTTTTTAGCATAGAAACCTAAGGCAGTTAGTGTATTCTTTCGAACGTGGTATAATTGATGATATTTAACAAGGAAGCACAAGTCGCACGCGTTACAGAGAAAAAAAGATCGCAAAAATTTACACTATTTGCATACATCGTCACAATCTAATGCCTTGATTCATGTTGCAAAAGATTCTCAATGGTACATGTATATATCAGAGCATAAGCCATCACATTTAAGTGGAATAACGTATTTTTATAAATATCCAAGTTTGTTTTACGTTGTGTTATTTTCTAATATTCCTGAGAATAAGTGCAAGCTGGGGGGCGAAGTCCTGTTCTGTCTGTCTGTCTGTCTGTCTCTCTGTCAAACAACAATAAGTTACAAAAACAATAAATGAATATCATAACATGACACGTGAATTCGGCTCTATAAACACAGTGCAACGAAATCGTGGTAAAATCTACGTCATACTATATAGAGTGACGTCATTCTGTATAGAGTGACGTCATTCTGTATATAGTAAGTAAATAAGTTATTCTTGAAATGGAATATAATCTGCATCCGCGTTTTTACTCTTAGTATGAACTTGTTTTCCTTTCATTAACGACGTATATGACAAATGTTCGCGCGCATCCTACTGCGCATGTATTTTTGTCGTGGATATTGAATCAAAAGTGCACCTATGTATTTTTTGCACATAATGGTAATACTATTGGTGCACTGAAACAAGTAGCACTCTCTTCGGGTAGTTTTGGTGAAGAGAAAAAAATGGATCTTTGAACTGTCACCGTGAAATAATTAAAGTGCTGCTGACACGGCGTTACACACCAAACACGGAAACAAAGGCAGGAAATTAAAGCTGTGGAAGTATAGTTGTTTCCACTCTGAAAATTATTGTTGGAAAAGGAGAAATCACTCCTATTGAGCAATTTCACCTTTTCCCACTATGTCTACTGAGCTTTCATCCTATTTTTTTCCTTGAAAAAATAACTTCCACAGTGACCTTCAACCTTTTTTTTCTGACGGAATAAGTACGGTTAGGTACCATTTTTATTTTTTCTTATTGTTTAGAATTATAAATACTACAAGTGTGGAAATTTTAAGAAAAATCTGTCCGTTAGAAAGTATGTATTTAAGATTAACCTTTAAATCGGTCAAATTATCTCCCTTTTTAACTCAATGATCCATACATAACATGCATATTTGCACATTTACCATGCTCAAAACCAGGCTTTTATATATTTTTTGTGCAAAAATATATGTATTTACATTAAAATGATGTATATTTCTATATTTTTCCTGTAATTTTCCTGTTTAACTGACTGTTAAAGAAAGGCGCTTTAAATCCAATATAAGCTGAATTTTGGAACTGTATATACCTTTTTCAAAGGCAAATTTCTCAGAAACGAGCACGGTGACCCACATCCTTTTTTTACTGTAATCTCCTAGAGACATGATGAGCTTTGTATATGCAAAGTTTTAAAAAAATATGTCCGTTAGAAGAATTTGTAATATACGTCGTTAAGAGATGGTCATGTTAGAATCGAAATAATCTTCTTCCTATCATGGTTTATCGTTCAATAAACCACGTTGTGAGTTATGAGGCGCAATGAATAAACCACTCGGGCTATCGCCCTAGTGGATTATTTATTGTGCCTCATAACTGACAACTGTGGTTTATTGAACGGTAAACCATGATAGAATGAAGATTATTTCTTAAACAACTCTCTTCTAGAGAAGGAAGAAATTTATCAAATGCCACGTATATTACTATCGTTCCTCTGTGTGATGAGCAATTGCGGTTTTCCGTGTGACTTTCATGTGACTGGATTTCAAATGTGATGACTCAACTGCTTTTAAAATCTAATCTACAGCTTTCTTGGAGCAATTAACAGGCACTTCAGCATCTCATGTCTTAAAAAAAAATGCGATTTCGCACAGAATGTGCTGCCCGATCTTGGACCTCTTCGTCCGCTTGTATGGGTAAGCTTTTATGAGATTTTTCGTCTTAATTTCAGTAATTTGCAGTTTCGGCCTTCCGAAGAAGCCGAGTTTTATATTTGACGCAAAAAGATGTAATGTAGTTACTAATAGAAAAGTTACTGAAAAACTTTGCTGATATTGAGGCCTGTCTTTTTATATTTCTTCCTCATGGCTTCATTCTTTGTTCAGCGTAGCTGAATGCGCTAGCTTTCGACAAACTTATTGGTATAATGAAATCGAATGAATAAATAGTACTTCGTGAATGGTCAAAGTTGTGCATATGTTTATTGGGCTGGCTTATTTGCTGAGACATTTCTAACCCTTAACATTGTTCCATTCGTTCAACTTTTTCCCCCTTTTTTCAATGACGATTAGGATTAACCTGTTATCTTGAATAATAGATTCAGATCTATATCTAATTAAAAATGCCACTTAAAAAAAGGGGGGGGTTTGAGGAAAATGGGCAATATCAGTCGACGTTATTTTTAACTACTTTTCTTTATCTTCATTTCCAGTTACTCTTACGCCGTCTACCTTTTTCAAAAAATGCTTCTTTTTTTTTTTGTTCAGGGGTCCAGTAGCTCAGTGTTTGCAACCAGAAAGTTCTCGTGCGATCCCCACAGGTAGGTCACTTTTGTGATAATGACTGACTGAAAATGACATGTACCGCCTTTTCACTTTCTTCCTCTCAGCATTTTTTCCATACATACATACATACATACATGTTGAAAGTTTTCATTTATATGGTAACGATTGATACTTGTGTATGTATCATCCCATTACTGTATTAAAAGGCTATAGAGAGTTAAAATTTATCAAAATCATTACACATTACACACGGGAGAACCTTTGAAGGAAAGAACAATGTCGTATAGAAAACAAGAGGGCAAAAAAAAACGTTTGTTTGTTGCAAGCAATTTCTACTTTTCCCATCAAGAACCTTCCAGGGATCGTATTCACCAACCACCCTGAATTGATTTCTTAGTATAATTGTAGCTGGGACGGAATCGGAACTGAAGGCAACAATTATTTGTGGACACATGTATGGCTACATTCGATTTAGTAGATTAAGTTGTGTATTTATCTGTATGTTTTATACGAATTTTCGATGTCCCAAATTCTTTACTAGTTTGATAATGTGAATTTACCATAGTTCGAACTAATTTCTTTGTTATACTCATATTCGACTTATAGATCTAGATTTTATGATAGTTCTTCTATATCGTACCGTACGCGACGATATGTACATTTTGATATCGAGTGTGGACTGAGATTAGCCCGTACAAACGTGCAGTCTAATCTTATTCTTTACTCTACCACTCTCATACATGTTTCAAACGCAAAAAACTAAAAAGTCACAGATATAGATTCAACAGGATACGGATTAGGTAGGCATAATTACCCGCTTATACTTGCATAATTGAGTGGAAAAAATAACAGCAATGATGTCAATACTCAAAGAAATGGGTTAAAGCTCCTTCAGTTGTGCTATTGATCGACTCGGGGAGCTAAAGTAAAACATGGCCACGTGACCCAGTACGACTCACTGACAATCGAGCTGTAACATGACATCAGTGAACTACACTCTGTGGCTTATGAATTGTTTAGTTCTAACGATGGAATTCTGTTTCATATAAAAGGGCGAGAACGTTACACTTTATGTACATGCGGATTTACTTTGGTAACTGGGTAGATCTTATATTATATTACTCAATATGTCAGCAGGAATGAACGTTATATTTGGAAGGGTGAATATGC
This sequence comes from Hippopus hippopus, assembly GCA_946811185.2. NCBI lineage: Eukaryota > Metazoa > Mollusca > Bivalvia > Cardiida > Cardiidae > Hippopus > Hippopus hippopus. The sequence continues at coordinate 37,733,677 of OX328097.1, forward strand.
CTATGAACGATAGAGCCCCATCTTGATGTACGTATTTAGTGTCGTATTATTGGCTTTTTGTGGCATTTATTGAGCAGACGACATTTCCTGAAATAGTCAAATCGTGAGATTTTCTAGGGCTCCACAGGTTGGCAAATATTTGTAGGATGGTTTTATATACACAATGAATTTGAACGTAACTCTTAACAGATGTTTTTTCTCATCTTAGTGTTATACTGAATGTAGATTTATATTACGTTAGAATTCTAAGAAAATATAAATTCAGAGATTTTTGTTGAACGTGAGCTAACATTTTGTTCCTTATTAATCAAAGAGCGATCGAGCTTTATACGCTATGTTGACTAAATTCACTACAATGCATTATATTACGAGTTGACTTTTATATTAGTACAGATAACTGTCCCCAAAGGCGATGTCACTTTTTTGACTGGTCGCCTCTGGGTACAGAGATGATCAAGACAAAATCAATTGAAAGCTCCGCACAGATTTTGTGCGCAAGTTTGAACTCTCATAATTTCACAAAACTAGGATTTGAACATACCTATTGCTTGAGTATTTAATAACTCTTCGTTTGAAAAATAAATATTTTCAATTTAATCGCTGAACATAAGAGAAAACCGTGCATTTCTTTTGTTACTCGAGTTGTTTACGTTCCCGAAAACACACGAAATGGCCGCCACGAACGATAAATTCAGTCAGTTTTTTTTTTTCCGAGATTTACATATTATAAACGACTTCTACAAGCTCTTTATGTAATGAAAGGTTTACCAATTTGTCTTTGGTCATGTTTGTTACTAAAAGTAAATTGCATTTCGCTGCAATACAGATTAAATCGACGAAACAGAGAGTCAGTATAGCGTTCTATCTTTGCAACCGGAAAATTTACGATGGACTTTACGGTGCACAATAAATGTACAAATACGAAAAGAATCACCGTAGCGTCTAATTATTGAGACTAACTTTTATATGAGGTACATATTCACATGTTATAGATATTTACCCGATAAAACAATATCAATATGTTAAGCAATATGCGTATTTTATGAAAAGGTAATAACTATGGCAACAGTGCTTCGAAGTGAACGTTACAGGCCGACCGTACGCATATCGCTTTGTCAATTTATGTAAATAGCAGACGACATTTCCCCGAATTTATGAATGTTGCATGAATAGGATGTTTTGTATGATTAATTAATTAACATTACTAACTACAGACAACAGTTTTTGCTTTGCGGCAAACGAATCTTTAAAACATCATGAGAAAAAGAGAATTGCATCTATCAGAGCAATTTCTCATTTGGCAACATTTTATAGACGCGTTTTCTTGAAATAGAACTTCTTGTTGATAATCTCTATCTTAACTCTTTCAGCGTCAAACATATAAACTCGATCACTTTCGGCGGCTGCAAATGAAATCCACTGAAACTAGGAGATATTGACAAAATAAGCGGACGGTATATATTCAAGATCAGACTGCATGTTCTGTGCGGCCTATTCCTTTCGTCCACAAAAGCCTCTGTTTTCGCCTTTGGCTGTTGAAAGGTTAAAAATGATGGATTTTAACAACATTTCCTTCATTTTTTTCAGGCAATAATATCTAACATTATTTATAGAATTTTTAACGCTGGATATTCATCGTATCAAGGCTTTTTTCTTACTTGCTTTAACCTTTAGAGTGTCCAAAGGAAATGCAGTGGCTGTTACGGATCAAGACCAGAAAGTAAAATAAATCTTGATCTTGATTCTTCACTACCCACTACGTTTCTAAGATATCTAGCCAGAAAAGTACGAAATCGGCCGAGTTGTAACGAGTGAAAGTTGTGCAATAATTTAGTCTTCCCCCCCCCCCCTCCCCGATCGTATATAACGATTCCTGCCCCCACCATTTGGAAAAAGTTATGTTTGCATTCAAAGATGGCGCTCAGTTTTATTTAAAAGACAAATTTTGTAAGAAAAAAATCATTTAGACGTCGGCGTTTACTCTTAGTGTTGGGAAAAACGACAAAATACAGTACCACATATATTATTTGCCATCGCTAAAGCCGCAAACTTCAGCGTCGTTGTCTGCGCATGTCATATTCTTCGAAGATTCGACCTGTCTGCTATGACGCATCACCGACCCCATATACTAGGGAAAAGTAGGGCTTATACCGAAGCTATTACCCAAGCCTGTAGGGGCTGTTTTAATAAATGGCCGGTGCATAGGTTACATGCTAGCTGATCATAGCTGAATGAATCGCACCAGGTAGCGTTTTATTGAGTAAATATTTATTTGATTTTGAAATTCAAAGTAACGGTTGTCGTTTTGAAAAGTAGTCCGGTTCTGTACCCAGAATGCCCAAATTAGATAGATGTGTATTTGTAGAATGCCATCTAGCGGGAGATAATGCCGTTATACAGCGAGGTTAGATCTAGATTCTTCTTAGATCTAGATTCTATATCTAGTCTATCATTTCTTAGAAATGATGAGTTTTAGACCAACGACCCTGGGGCTTTAAATAGCCTGTAGAGATGGCTCCTTGATAAATCTATACGCAATGCTTGAACATCTAGATTTATTTCTCAATTAGACTCTCAGTGGTAGGCCTAGGTCTAGAGCTATTTCTTCATGACTTATTTAATCCTTTACCACCCAATGACAACTTTTAACAACTTTTAACGACCCTGGGAAAGAAGCCTTTTGAAAACATAGTGGGAGAAGGAGAAAATGCTGGTAACCAGAATTTTCTTGTTTTCCCACAATGTTTTAAAAATTACCCTACCAAAGAAAACTTTCACCGTTTGAGCCACACTGAAATTGTCGTCTGCAAATGCTTTCAACTTGGACAAGGCTAAAATTTTGTCGTCTGGTAAAGGGTAAGAGGCATTGCTAATCTGCTTCTGACGGTACGTCCGGATCTTACAAGATTCAGAAGATGTGATGGGTAATAATTGAGGATTTTAAAATGTCAAATTTATTATTGCTGAACTTTAGATGTATCAATCGGTCTAGATTTAGCTCTACTGTCTCTTTTGTTTCATTCAATTTCTAAGAAAATTATAGTAAAGATTATTAGTGAGGTTTCAGGTTCAGGTAGAGCCTAGTTCTGCTGGAATATTTGGCTGCTTTCTCCACGTGGTCCTTAACGGAACATTCATTCTTAAGCGCCCCCTTGCGGCACTCTTACGCCGAAAATTACTATTGGGAAAATGGCGACGGGTTGTGATGAGGAAATCGCTACAGATAGAATTACAGATGAAAATAGCGACAGTTTAAGCGATCAGGTTTGAACATTACGTTCACGCGTTTGTTTTCCAAAAATTGTTAAATTCAGATTTTTTAAAGACAAGTCATATTTAACGATCATTTAAAACTAGAAAGGAAATATTGAAATAAAATTGCGCAAAGCGGGGATGATCTTGACAACCCTGTCCCAAAGTATACAAACCGAAATTCGATATTTCATTCTCGAACTTAGATGTTCTGGGATGTCTCGTTGCTAGCTTTGATTGTATTTGGGTATTTAGACATTGATGCAGTGTACATATGTGCATTTTTTACCAAGCACGAAGTAAATTGGTATTGCCACGAAGATTTTCGAATGAGCGATTCTAATGTGAAAGGGCAAAGGGCAGAGTGGTTGCTCATGTATTTATAACTGTTACGATTTACCTATAATTGTTATTTGTAAATGATTGACAAGGTAATGCTTCTTCATAGATCTATAGTTCATCTCATTATTTTACTTTAACATCAACTGCGCAGTTTTGAGAAAGAGATATATTGCTCAGTTTGTGTAAATAACAAAATTTTAGTCTTCACCAAAGAACCCAAATTTAGACTTGTACAAATTAAAAGAATTTGCAGACAACAAATCAAATTATGGTCCACATGATTATCAGCATCTTTTTCCTAATAATATTTTCAATAGCCTTCTTCCACAAGGTTGTTAAACCTCGGGATTGTGAGGTAAAGGCTGAATTACTTGATATTTTAACAGGTAAATTTAGTCCTGGTGCCTTTTTATTTCACACATCAATTTGATTTGTCTCTACTAGCCCCCCAGCGGCAACACTTTTTTTCATGTATCTGGAAGAAATCCAATCATACCAATCTCTCTTCAAATAGTTTTAAGTGTCAGTATTTTTGTTGTCTGCTGATAATGTCCTTGATTAATAGCGTAATGATTAATCTTCACAGGAAAACCAAAACATTCACAAAATGTAACTTTAACCTTCTTGCAACTCCAGTTTAAATGTAAATAACCATTGACCAACATGCAAGATAATTGAAACTAGGCAGACAGATCTACTGTATATGCTCTGAAAGTGAATTTACACAGTAAAGTTCTTTTCATATAATTCATCAACTTTTTTTTTTATTTGTTTGTTTGTTTTTATTGGTGTTTAAAGCCATTTTAACAGCTTGGGTCATATCACAGTGGTCAGTGCTGCTACACATGTGTTTCATAGCTTTCTCCAACCAGTACTGATACAATTTTCTTTCCAAGCCACTGACTACTTTTCTAACTAGCAATAAAGGTGAAAGGCGAAAAATGGACAACCAGGTATCAAATCCGCAGCCACCATGTCAGGAATCAGATATGCTAACCACTGAGCTACCAGGCCAGGCCCCAATTTCTTCCCAAGGATTGATGATAGTCATTGCAACAAGATTCATCCTCTGTCTCCGATGATCTTTCTTTCAGTGATGGTTTTGTGGGAAAGCAGCCAGTGGCTTGAGTAGAATAATATATGATGTACTGGTAAAAGAAACTTCAAGAAGAATGGATAAGTAGACTGGTCACTGAAGCAACTGAAATAACGTTGAAAATGGCATTGAACACTATATAAAAATCAAAGCGCTGAAAGCACTGATGGCTAGGGGCAAGTGGAAAGTGCATATATGTGTAAAGCAATTTGCATTCAATCATGAAATGTTCAGTTAAAAAGTAAAAGAAAAAAATATGGATGCCTATGCTTGGCTGCAGTTGCTTTAAGTGAAAATTGTAAGTCGAAAAGCCGGGCATTACTGTCAAAAATATTTAGATGTTTACCTGCCCTTGATTTATGGGTTCCTTTATGATAGTTAACAACTAGCCCAAGTTTGAAGTAAATATGATGGTTAGCAACTACTTCAAGCTTGAAGTAAATGTCTTCAGTAATGATAGTAATGACAAACATTTTGTAAAATATCGAAATATTTGAACATTCAAAGTCAAGAATGGGCATTTATAACTGTTTTAAAAATACATGGATGGATGCCTGTCCCTTTTGTATGGGTTTCCCTTTTGATGGCTGACACCAGTCCCAGTTTGAAATGAATATCTTCAGTAATGATAGAGATATTATAGCCTTATCTCTTGCAAGTTCCTATTTTCCCCTACATGAGTATGTTCAGGTTTTCCCCCATTCCATTGTCATATAAGTAAAGTGTTGCTACAAGAGTTTACATCGTATCTTGAAGTCCATTCCGGTCCAATCCAGTCTGTTCGGGTCCATTCAGGTATTTTCATGCACTAGGAAAACACAGACTCATCAACTGCCCAATTTCAGCGTTCGAAATTCCCATGTATTTACTCGCAAAATGCGAGTCAGAATTGGCTAAAATTTCAAGCACTTGAAAAAAAATGCGAGTGAAAATTATTGAAGATCAATTACCAAAATGTGCTTAATTTAACTAAAATACATGTGAATACAAATAAGGTAGATCTAATTCTTTTCGTTCTGGATAAACATCGGTTATGTCATGTCGCACCCTTCGACGGCTGTTAATAATTTAACTTGTCACCATTGAAGCCTCCGAGTTGTCGTTCGTTATCCAAGTTTCGTGAGCCAATTGCGTTCGTCTGCACTCATGACCAATACCAGGATTTGGCGTTTTAATACGAAAATACGGTAAGCGAATTCAAACTCTGTTTATAAAACAAAAACATTTTTCAGTCTTTCCTGAAAAGATAGTTACCATGCGCAATGAACAACAAGAACCAAGTCGGAAATTGTGGACTCGCTATACCAGTTATCGGACACGCAGATATTTGGATATGACAAGTCCGTAATATTCATTAACAAAATCGTCCACCATCGTAAATTTTATAGAAATTTAACTTGGTTTCAGAACAGATATTAAACCGAAATTGACTTGATAGTTAAATCATGGTTTTAATAGTAACGTTCTTCTATTGTTTGGTTTTTCCGGTCGACAGGTTAAGTAATAGAATAGAATTGAACAGTTTGTATCTACCATTTGTAGGCATGCTGGGCTTAAAAAAAAATGCGAGTCCAATTCTAATTTTGCGAGTGGAAAAAAAAGCCACTTGCTAAAAATTGCCAGTGGATAAAAAAACGAAATTCGAACCCTGAATTTGTACATGTATTATGGCTGACAAGGTAAAGGGTTTTGTCTGTTTACACACCATACGTGGATACACACCATAAAAGACTTATCAATCAAATGTCAGTTTCACCACGTTCCATCTGGATCCAAAGGTGTGCACACAGTGACGACCCAAGGTAAACATGGGTGTTGGTTGTGTCATGCTCTGCATGAGTATTTGGTGAAATCACCGGGAGAATTTCTTTCTGTTTTAAGCATTCTCATTTAAAATTCATCACGCCAACAAACACCGTTAAAAATGTTTGCTTTGAATGTATTTTCTTTGGCATTTTCTCGGTATATGTAGACACCAACCCCCTCTTTCTATTTTACATCACGGATGAATAACTCGTAAGGTATAAGGCGGTTTTGAGGGGTATGTCGTTTCAAGCCAATTAGAAACGGCAGTTGCAGTTCCAGCAAATCAGAGACAGCGAATAGCGTGCATTTATACATGATGTTGAGGGTAGTTGCAGCTTTCATGCATAAGTCTGAAACGTGGTTACTAAGGCTAGGCGCCGTTGGCCCCTAGCCAACAAAAAAAGAACTTTATGGGACAAAGAGAAAATGCTGGATATCAGCATGGCCCACTTGTCTAACTCTTTACCACACAACAATATTTTGGACTGATCCAAATTGAAAGCTTTTTGAAAACGACTCATATGTGGCTAAAATTATTGTATTTGTTTCTGAAAAGTTAGACAACATTGTGGATGGAAAAACAATTTTTTGTTTTTTTCCTACTCACACGATTTTTTCAAAAGCTGTTTTTCTTCAGGGTCATTAAAACTCGGAATTAAGTGGTCAATAGTTAAGCCACATTTAATTTGTTGCCTGCAAGTGCTTTTAATTTGATTTTTTTTTTTCATTTGGTAAAGAGTTAACCCTTTACAACATATTCCTGAGTTTTAATGACCCAGAGAAAGAGAGCTTTTGAAAACATTGTAGGAAAAGGAGGAAATGCTGTTGACCAGCATTTTATCGTTTTCCCACTATGTTTATTATTACTATGTTTATTACCCTTTCAAGGACACATCTCATCATTTGAGCTACATTTAATAATAATCATTAACTGTTCAATAGAGTTATCTCTCTTTTAGCGCAGCCACTTCTCTACATATTTGGTAAGAAAATTAAAAAGTCTTGAGGGGGTCCTGTGTGGCTCGGTGGTAAAGTGTGAAACTCATAACCTGGAGGCCCCGGGTTTTTCATGGGATTATCCTTGGGCAAGACACTTCAGAGCCCTAGCCTAGTACTGGTAAAACCCAGGAAATACATGAATATGTGAACTTGCCATGATATGACTAAAATAATGTTGAAAGTGGCGTTAAAAAACATTCAATAAAATGTCTTGCCAGACAGTGCAATATTGTTAGGCAGGGGCGTGGAAATCAAAGAAATTTCTACTTGTCCACGGACAAGTAAATTAAAAAAGTCCACTTGTCTGCCAGTGCAGCATACTTGTCCAAAACAAAACGGTTTTCAACCACGCCTCTTTAAAAAGACGCTGTCTTGTTTGTCATATTCCTTGTCGCGGTACGTTTTATATTTACGTTTGGAGCCGCCGGATGCCTCCGAGGTCTCAGACTTCTCACATTCTGTTTGCTTCAACCATTTGATAAAAAAAACAATCCATTTTCTCCGATTTTACGCATCAGTTGATCGCTGATCTCAAATTGTCTCAGTTTGAGACGGTTTCCGGCAGAGGAGATAATGCCTAAACCATGGCCCATTCGCACCGAAGCGTTACAATCAGATTAAAGGCTAAAAAATATTCATATGTATGACATTGTCGCAAAAAGATCGTCGAATCAGAGCTGAAATGCTAAAAACAGAAATATTTTAATCCAGAATGGTGATCTTGAAAGTATTCAGACATTGCAAAAACAGCCGCATATTATACTGACCCTGTTGTAACTGGTTAATGCAGGTACACCAAATGTGTATTTTGGGTTTCCAGAGTTCAGGGATCATCTCAAGCTGCTGTTTATCATTCGAATTGTCATTTTGTGCAAAGGGTGAACATTTGTGTTTCACGGCTTAATGTTTACAGGGTTTTCCATGATGCACAAATCCTGCATCATTGACATGATTTTAACTCAAATGACCCCCAAAATAAATAACAAGTGTGTCATCAGTGACACAACTTTCCCAAATCTGAAACATGTAGGAAATTGAATAAAGCGTCATAAATCCAAGTCTGTTCTTGCTTCAATATCAGACAAACACCGTTCTTTTTTTAACTACAGGGTTTAATTTAGATAAAAGTGGTTTTCCGGTAATTTATTTATAGAATAAGACCGGTTTACGCATAATTGCCGTAAAGAACATCTAGCATGTGTGGTAAATACGGGCCCTGTCAAAATCTTGGTTGGGTTCTCTGTATTTCAAAGCTTATAAGTAAACCATAGCATTCTTTTTTTAACATCTGCTTCCTACAGCTGCCGATCAAGCCACCTGAAGCAGCGATTCAGACGAGAATGTTTTGTCTGTCAAAAATTGAAATCGAACATTCTGTCAGAAATGACATACAGACTTTTACTTTCTTGGAGTAGTTTAAAGGTGAAATGCATTGTAATCCATACTTGACGACGAAGAGACCCATTTATTTTGACCCCCTAAGTTAAAGAAATGACCCTCAACTAATGAGGCAAGGGGTCACAATGACCCCCAATTTTTAGAGCTTAGGGAAAACCCTGGTTTACAACAGATATTTGTTTCAAAATCTTCCCCTATTTTCTACCTGTCCGCGGACAACTAGATTAAAAAAAGTCACTTGTCCGACGCAAAAATTTCCACACCCCTGTTAGGTCAGACATGGTGCTTGTTACAAAGAATATGCTAACCTATAACAAGAAAAACTAATGAAAAATGTCAGCCTAAATATACTCATTAGACACTGCATTGCAATGAAATGTGCCTCCAATGGTAAAGATACATGCATTTGATTGTATTTCGTATATATGCTGCCATTGATTTGTCTTTATGCATGGTAATAGGTGTAATGTGCTTTTAACTCTTTAACACACAATCCAGACTATTAACGACCTTGAGGAAAAGGCCTCTTGAAAACATGGGAAAAGGAGATAATGCTGGAAATCAGCATTTTCTCCTTTTCCAACAATGTTTTCTTCCTTTTCAAATACAAATTCCATCATTTGAAACCCTTTCAATTGGTCGTCTGCAAATGCTTTCAAATTGGACTAGTTCAAGATTTTGTCATCTGGGAAAGAGTTAACTTGAAGAGTTCCACTAATAGATATAAGAAGTATTTGCAGTCTGCAGTTGCTTTTAAATAAGTCTTTTTTTTTTTAGCATTTGGTAAAGAGTTAATGCAAGAATGCATGCGAAAACGTGGCAAAAAGAGAAATTGTTTGAAAAAAATTTAATGCATAATTATACTGATTCTCTTGTTGTTTAACACACCATGTTTTCCCATGTTAGACAGTTACCCAGGCCCATAGGGCTCACTGAAGTTTAAGGTTTGAAGAAGAAAACATTGAATGAAAATAGCTTAGAAATTTGAAAGAAAAAAAATTGTAGTATGGATGGGTTTTATTACAGTTTAATTGTGTATGTTGATATTGAGCTAATGGTGAAAAACTTGATTTTTTAGTGTTACTGTAGGCTGTTCATTTATACTTAATGTACCCAAAGAATCATGGAGATATGTGATCAAACTGCACATTCCAAGTAGCCAGAAGCACAGCCTGGCCTTGTAGCTCAGACGGTAATACACAGGCCTTTAAGCATTGGGTTTGCTGGTTAGATGCCACGGGGCTGCTAAATCTTTAGGATCGATAATGGTTATTTGGACAGGATTCATTCCTTAGCCATCTCTGAACATTATTTTTACAATGTTTATATGAGAAAGCCACCATTTGCTTGGAAAAAATGTTGTGTCAAGTACCGACACAAAAGAGATTCCAGGAAAGCATGGATAGGTGCACTGGCCACAATGATATAACTGAAATAATGTTGAAAACTGTTAGATACCGAACAAACAAACACCTCACTGTTCACAAACTAGTGGAACTTGCTTAACCGTCTACCACACAATCCTTTATTTTAACAACACTGCGAGATAGGACTTACGAAAATATTGTGGAAAAAGGTAACCAGCATTTTCTCCTTTTCCTACAGTGTTTTCTACCCTTTCACAGACAAAGACCATTATTTGAGCCACATTGTTCTCTGCAAACATTGTCGTTTGTTCAGGAGTTAAGGGGTTGAAGCATGCAATTGTTTGAGGCTGGTGTAGATTGTTCAGATGATCCTTTGGCTTCAAATGACTTGCATCATCAATTAGGATTGTTAAAAGAAACATTTTGAGGAAAATGAAATAGATCTTTATGTCCTCTTTACAAGTGTGAATAAAAAAAGAAAGATTTTTTTTTTTTCAAGTGTCAGGATCATTGTTTAAAGTTGTCTATGTAGCTCTTCATTGAAAATGTTACTCAAGATCAAAGGGCACTTCAACATACGGGTACTTAACCCCTTTACCACACAATCTTGAGTTTGAACAGTCTTTAAAAAAAAATGTTTGAAAACATTGTGGGAAATAATGGTAACCAGCATTTTCTCCTTATCCCACTTTTTTTACTACATTGAAGGCAAATTTCATCATTGTAGGCACCTTTGATTTGTCATCTGTAAATGCTTGAATTGGGACAAGTCTAAGATTCTGTCATCTGGTGAAGAGTAAAGTAATTTTGTGAACAATTTAAGTACATAACACAGATGCTAGTGTTTGTAAAAATTAATGTGATTGAATCAAAACTACAAAATCAAAGTTTCAACTTTTCAAGTTCCAATAGATTTTATTGGATGTACATGTATTTGATTTATTCTGAAGTGATGGCTGTAAAAACACAACACCACCAGATCTGTAGTAGACTTTTTTACTGGCAGCAGACTTCTATCGAAAATATTCTGGCTAAAGGTGATATTGCAAGTAATAAGAAACTTCTCCCTTTACTATAGTGTTGTCTCTTGTATTCATTAATCCTGAATCTTGCTATTTATTCTATATTGTCTACTGTAAATTTATTTCAGGATGTAGTGAGTTAATGTGTACATACACTCAAATGGGAAAGAATTTAAAAATAAAAATCATTGTGGTCAGAAACTCCAATTTCTTCTTGAACTGCAGGCTTGTAAATAGGGACACATCTCTCCTTTGGGTATAAAACATGTACACTGTTCAGAGATATATATACTCTTTTCTACATAAATTTTGAGTATTTAATGACAATTGAAAAGGCACACAAAATGATTATGACTTTGTTGTAAGGAGAATTAGAAAAAAGATCAATGAATTGTATTTTATGTATACATTACAACTTATGCAGCTGTGGTAAGAAATTCTTATTAACCATATTTCCCCTAAGTATTCGGACACCCTAAATTTTTGGACAGCATTAATTATTTGCCAAAATAATTTATTTTTTGTCCCTAATTTCGGACACTTAGTAAAATGTCTGTCCCTTAATTTTCGGACACGAAATTATAATGGTTTAGAAGTTCGACGAAGACCCGCAATACTCTTTCCCAAAGGACAAATTTTAGACCCTTCCAAACTGAAAGAGTTTGCATACGACAATTTTAAATTTTAAAAGTTATTAAAATGGCGGAAAGTTCTCCAAAGGGTAGAAAACACGGTGAGAAAAGGATGAATTGCTCGTTACGAACAATTTCTCCTTTTCCCACAGTGTTTTCGTAAGACTTGTACTGCAGACACGTAAAAACAAGGGCTTGTTTGGGAGAGGGTTAATTAGCAAGTACCTGAGAATCGTAAATCGATCTTTGTTTTAAGGATTAATCCTTTGTATGGCATCTGATGATCGCGGTAAACTGAATACGAGTGCTGATTTGTGTTACACGGGCTAGATATTTATGTCAAAAACCGTGACGCATTAAAGTCGTAAATTTTAGCGATAAACGCTATAAGATACACTTTTACTGCATAACGGTATTGATAGTTGTAACGCCCTGTACACAGTTCGACATGTTGACATGGAGACAAGAATGTGTATGAACGACGTAACCCGGTTTGGTTAGGTCAAGATTAACCCTTACCAATAAATCCTTACCCTTACCAATCAATAACTGATTTTCACAATATATTAATCCAATCCGACATGTATTAAAATAGCGTAAAAGGGGCCTGAAATATATTTTTTCCAATTTAAATATTTTCCAGGTGTAGATACAGAATCACATTGATAATAAATAATAAATGATTGGTTATCACTAATCCAACCAATCAAATTACTAACAAGCGAGTATGTGCGGTACTTGATCAAACATTCGGCGGCATACTACGTCATCCTCTTCGATCTTGGATTGTGTAGGGGAAATAATTAAAGCGTATTTCAGTGAGAAAAACATTTGCAAACATTCATACTGTCATTAAACTTTTAATTGGGAACTACCTTGATTGACAGGTATTATTTGTCATATTTACTGTTAATTGACACCGCAAACCTGTAGATAATGGATCGTTAATAATTAAAATGTTCTTCGATACAGTGCGTTAAGAACCGAAGTTTTCGGATAGAGATTTCCATCGTCAATTCATCCCTAAATTTTCAGACAGTAAGACAATTATTTTTGTAAATTTTCGGACACCAAAATAAATGATTATTTTTTCCCGTCCGAATACTTAGGGGAAATACGGTATTACTAAACAAATTCTTATTGATTTCTTTGTTAAAGCATTGCAAGGAAAAAGCAATGAAAAAGATGTGTTTTTCTTTGCAGCCCCAATTATGGCATTTTATAGGAGTAATATGTAGATCTATTTGATTTTATCTTTTTTAATTCCAGGTTTTAGCATGTCACAGAAACTCGCAGGCTATCCCAGAGTCTATGTCTAGTGCTGTAAACTATACAACAAATGACCTTGGCTTAAAGGACACTCATTGCAATAGGTCAAGAAGATTGCATGATAATACCATAGCAACAAATGACATTTGTTACAAAGATAATCATCCTATTGGTTCAAGAAAAGTGACTGAAAATATTATAACATACCATGAACCAATATTCCAATCTGTTGTAAATACACTCTATGAAAATCAGAAATCTTTAAATATGGGAAAAAGGAAAGTAGAAGAATTAGACAAAGGTGATGTGGGGTCACCAGATAGCAAAAGGACAAAAGTGGAGTCGCCAAAGATAGACACAGGATTTAAAGTGAAAAAGAAATGCTCCATTGAAAATATAATTGAGAGAATACGAAATGAGAAAACACAGTCTAGAGGTGGAATGAGCACTGAAAGTTCTAGTGAACAATTAGTCAGTCAGCCAGACCTTGTGAGTAATGAGAGCTGTGTAGAAATTGGCCATATTGCCTCATTTGATAGAGGTCTTACTGACAATATTCAAACTGCCTCATGTACCAAAGAAACTGCATCTATATGGCCAAATAATGGGCCTGGATCATATAAGGCTACAGTTGCTCAATTGGATGTCAAAGATATTCTTGCATCTACAGATAGTGATAAGGCCCTGGACTTAAGCATGAAAACAAGCAATCAACGAAATCGAGTTCCATCTGAAAATGCTACCACTACCAGTGTTAAAATTTTTGAGAAAGTTCCCATGAAAGACGGTCTTCCTACTCTCTATAAAGTAAAATGTCAGGAAAGTTTAATTCCCAATTTGCAAAAAGGCTATAAAAACACTTCAGATATATCAACAGTATCAACAAATGTCAGAGCTGGAGGTAGAGAGAAAGACCTTGCCAGTAAAAAGAAAATGGTTAAAAAGTTATCAGGTTCATTAAAGAAGACAAAAGTGAAATCAAATGTAGAATCATTGAAGGCAGCAAAAAGAAATCTAAAACATAGTGGTGTTGTGCAATCAATTATCACACATGTCAAAAAGAAATGTGTTAGTAAAAGTGCAATAGAGACAGTTAAAGGGAAAAGTTCATTTCACAAAAGGAGTGAAAATAGAAAATGCAATAAAAGTAAATCAGTCTCTAAAAAAGAAACAAATAGTGCCAAAAACAGGAAGAAGTCATTTGCAGATGAAAGAGAACAGTTAAGGGCTAAAAGTACAAACATCAAGATAAACAAGAGTAAAAAGCAAAAAGGTAGTGTTGCAGTCAGGAGAGCAAAACGTGAAGCAAGCTTGAATGCAGCAACATTAGTCAATATATTTTATGAAAAGAACAAATCACCAAAACTGAATGCAAAAAGATCAAAGTCAGAATCAGACATGGCTTTCTCTCCAAAGAAAGTATTGATGTCAAGTCAGAGTTTTACAGATATTGTTGTCAAAGGCACGAGCAATGCGTTCGATAAAATGAATGAGTATAAAAGAACTGATGAGTCTAGAGTTTTCAAAAGTCCCAAAAAAGAACCAGTTAGTCCAACAAAGTTTCATTCTAGTCCAAGAAAACATTCTCTTCTACCTTTGCATCACATAAACAACAAGGACATGATTGGTAAATCAAAAGGTGTGAAAAAGGAGCCAAGTAGCCCAAAAAAACAGAAAGTGAGCTTAAGTGATGAAGATTTTAATGAAATAGTTAGAACAGTATTACAGGAGAAAACTGAAGCATTAAAGTGTAGGAAAGAAAAAACAACTGATCAGTTACTGACAAGAAATGCCAATCCAAGCTCACTTGTTAAGATAAAAGAAAAATTGGATAAGGATTCAATAAAGGTTGAAACTAAACACTCCGAGAGAAAGGAGATTGTAAATAATTCTAGGCCTATTGAAGCAACTACTGCATTTGTACCAAAGTCTGAAGAAGAGATTGCTGAAAAGAAGAGAAAAGCCAACCTTGCCAGGTTAAAAAAAGCAAAAGAACTGCTTATTGCCAAAGAACTTCAAATTGCCAAAGAGGTGGATGAAGAATCCGACACAGATTCTGAAAGTGATTCTGCTACAGACTCACAAGTCAATGATAGTGTAAAGATGAATGTAACAGTGAATGAAACAAAAGTTAGAGCAAAAAAAGGTGAACTGTGTAGATCAGCTCGGACACATGTACATGTAGAGGCAAAAACAGTGCTTGAAAACACAAGTGTTGCCCCCAAATGGTGTGAATGCTGCCAGTCTACATACTATCCAAGTCAACCACAGCAAGGAACCAAAGTATGGAGAATTAAACAGCTTGTAGACAAAGGTACAAAGAACCCACCAGAGTTGATTCAGTCAGCTAGTCATCACTTTATTGCTGCTCATACAAGTTGCCAGGTTCGTCCATATTCATCTCCAACCCATGTGTCTGTTTTAGACTCTAGTCCATATGTTGCGCCTCTGATGTCACATGGTCATGTTGGATGTACAGCATGTGGATGTCGACATACAGGAATGTTACACACAGCACAGTGTCAGAACTTCGCACTCCTTCCTTGTCAACCTTACAGCAGTACATACTCAGTGTCATATCCACATGGCCATAGCTCCTGTCCACACTGTGGTAAGTTATTCCGAAGTGTTATTGTCATACTTCCTCCATTTTAGTTCATAGCACTCAATCCTGAGATTTAACAGGGCTTTTTAAAACATTCTGGGAAAAAAGGATAAAATGCCGGTAACCAGCATTTCCTACTCGATCCACAAGGCTTACTTTCTTTTTAAACACAAATTCCTTTATTTGAGTCTTAGTTAGTTTCTGCCTGTAACTACTTCAAGTATGAAAGTGTCTAAATTTTTGCTGCGTGGTAGGGATTTAACTACAAAATTTTAGAGTCATTAAAAATCAAAGCATCTGGAGAAGAAACAAGTGTAAAAAAGATGAGATTTGCTTTGTAACACACTCTGATAAAAAAAATTCACTGCTGCAGAGACTTTTATGTTGGCAGCCGACCACTTTTTGAAAACAATGTGATGGAAGCAGAGATTACCTTTAACAAGCAATCTCTCTTTTGTCTGCAATCATGTTTTTCACTGTTTCATTTGTATTCATGTATTTATGTATTATACCTTTACCAAACAATCATAAGTACAACGACCCTGAGGAAGAAGACTTTCTCTTTTTTCCCACAATGTTTTCTACTGTTCGAGAGACAAGAGTTCTGAGTGATCTTTTATTTGTTTTCTGCAATTGTTTTTAATTTGGATGAGTGAAATTTTGCCTTGTGGTTGAGAGTTTAGTCTTAATTACAATTTTTAGCTCACCTGAGCATGAAGTGCTCAAGGTGAGCTTTTGTGATTGTGCTGTGTTGGTCATCCGTTGTGCGTTGTCAACTTTTACCTTGTGTGCACTGTAGAGGCCACATTTTCGTTCAGATACACATGAAACTTGGTCAGAATCTTTGCCTGAATGATATCTCAGACAAGTTGGAAAATTGCTCAAGTTGGGTGAAAAACTATGTTACTTGGTCAAATCTTTTAAAAACCTTATGAAGGCTCTACAAGCGACATTTTTTAGGTCCAATACTTTCTTGAAAAAATGGTCAAAATGTCTGTCTTGATAATAATTATGTTGTATGAGTGTGAAAATGGTCATGCCGAGTCAAAAACTAGGTCTCTAGGTCAAATCTTTGAAAAAGCTTGTGTACACCCCGGAGGCCACATTTTCAGTCTGATACTCATGAAAGTTGGTCCGAATGTATGTCTTGATGGTATCCTAGGTTGGCGCCAGCCAAAAATTTTTAGTAGCCAAAAGTTTTGTCGGTCAAAACCCGGGTTCAGTCAATGAGCCTAATCACTGTGACTTGGTCTTTGAGTCATTTTGTAAGTATTTCGTTACAGTTAGTCCTGTATGATCAATATATAGCTAGATCTACAACTTTACATCACTGATATACACCTCATTTGTAAGTTGTTCAGTTCATTTAAATATTTTTGATGGTCTCATTACATACATTGGAGAGCCAAGTATTGAAAGTCAGCTACAAATTTCAGTGCTTGTAGGCTGATGAATGATCTTAAAGTTCCATAAAACAAAACAACATGTGTATTTTAATCAGGCTTAACCTTTCACCACACCAGGGATCGTATATAAGATCCCTGACCACACCATCCCCAGTTTGAACAATCCTGAGAAAGAAGGCTATTGTTAATGCTAGGAAAAAGGTGAAAATGGTGGAAACCAGCATTTTCTCTTTTTCCAACTATGTTTTCTACCTTTGAAAAGGCTAAACACCTCTCATGAGCTACAATTAAATTGTCTGCAAATTCTTTCAATCTGGTCAAGTCTGAAAATGTGCCGTCTGCTCAACAGCTATTTCAATTTCTGCATACCAATCATTAATTCATGCATTGCAAGAGATATGTATGATACGATTTAAATTCATCGCAAAATATCTTTTTTGTCTTTCAAATGATTTAAGAAATATCCTTTCACACTTAGCCTTTCTTGAAGCTGCCGATCTCCGAAAATTATCAGGCAACAATTTAGATCTGTTCCTTATTTGGCGAAATATGGATCTAGCATTCATTATAACAAAAAGAAAACTCATTAGAAAAGAATCTTATAAGGCCACACAAAGCTTAAAGGTCAAGTATTTCAGAAAAAAATCGCGATTGATGCTGTCAAATTTACTTGATAAACGAAAGTAAAACCTTGCTTACATGTAATAATTCGTTCAGCACTACAGTATCCAAAAAATTGCGATTGCTCATGTATTCTATTTATAGAACAGGGTAGGTAACTGGCCGAGCGCGACTGTTATCGGATCTTCGTCTATCGGATAGTTAAGGGAGATACAAGGGTTATCGGGTTAGGATACCTGGTATATATGATAATCAAGTTGGCGTAGGCCGATTTCACAGTTTAGGAAGTGTTCAATATACAAAACTGATAAGAATTTGACAGTCAGCCGTTTTATCTGATTACGTTTTTTACAGTCACCAATATCGGCACTTTCTATGTTTTTAGTCGCCAGCAATAAAATTTAATCGCCAATGGCGATTTTGGCGATCGGTAACGCCAACCTAGGGTATCTCCGATAAGTTTCAAAGTGAGTCACATGGGGTCAAAAAATAGAAGGGGTAGGTATCACCTCTGTAAGCTGTATAGTAATATTTTGTGATACATGGGTTTGTATTGTGATAAGCATCATGATATATCGTAAAATTCTGTAGAGTTTTAGGCAGGGGTGCGGAAATCCTATGTCCGACTCGTCCGACTCTGGAAAATTTGGCGTCGGACAAGTGACTTTTATCAATCTAGTTGTCCTCGGACAGGTAGAAAATAGGGGAAAATTTTGAAACCACTATCAGTTGTAAACATTAAGCAGTGAAATACAAATGTTTACCCTTTGCACAAAATGACGATTCGAATGATAAACAGCGGCTTGAGATGATCCCTTAATTCTGGAAATCCAAAGTACACATTTGGTGTACCTCCGTATTCACTGCGCGTCGGAAAATGTCTGAATACTTTTAAGATCACCATTGTGGATTAAAATATTTTTATTTTTATCATTTTAGCAACGATTCGAAGATCTTTTATGACAATGTCGCACATGTGAATATTTTGGCCTTTAATCTGATGGTACAACTTCGATGCGAATGGGTCGTGGTTTAGGCGTTATCTCCTCTGGCGGAAACGGTCTCAAACCGAAACAATTTGCAATTCAGCAATCAGTTGATGCGTAAAATCGGAGAAAATGGATCATTCTTTCATCATTAAATCTTTGAAGGAAATGGATTGTGAGAAGTCTGAGATCTTGGAAGTATCCGACGGCTCCAGACGAAAATATAAAACGTACCGCAACAAGGAATATGACAAACAAGACAGTGTCTTTTTAACGATGTGTAGTTGAATGCAATTTTAAACAGTTTTGTTTTGAACAAGTAAGCCGCACTGGTGGACAAGTGGACTTTTTGAATTTACTTGTCTGTGGACAAGTAGAAATTTCTTAGATTTCCACACCCCTGGTTTTAGGTATGATAGTACTTTACACCGAGTAAAATATGCCATCACTTGGACTTAAACCTTTAACTAAATCAACTGTGATGATGCCTTGAGCATGTTTGGAACAGCTTGACTGCTACCTGGCGATGACAAAGGTGTGTTGCTAAGTTCGTCATTCCATCCCCTGATGTTTTAGTTTAAACTTATTTATTTTGCATCCAATGAGAAACAAATTCTTACAACTCATTCTAATCTGTCTCAATTCTGCTTCCTGGAAACTGAAAAAACTTTTTAGAAAAAAACCTTGTGTATACATGTACTCTAGAGGCTACATTTTTTGTTTAGTACATATGGAAGTTGGTCTGAATGTATCTCTTCATGGTAACTCAAATGAGGTTGAAAATGGATCACGTCAGGTGAAAATATAGGTCACCAGGTCATATCTTGTGTACACTCTATAGGCTACACTTTCTGTCTAGTACTCATAAAAGGTGGTAAAAATGTCTGTTTTGATAATATCAGTAACAAGTTGGAAAATTGGCTATGTTTGGCTTAAGAGAAGGTCACTGAGACAAATTCTAGAAAAACCTTGTCTACACTGTAGAAGCCACATTTTCAGTCCAATACTCCTAAAGGTTTGTTTGAATGTTTGTCACAGTACCTTGGAAGAGATTGGAAATGGGTCATGTTTGGTCAAAAGGCTAAGGTGAGCGACTTCGGGGCCATCATGACCCTCTTCTTTTATATGATTTTTCAAGTTGTGTGTAGCATGTAATGAGTGAAGATTTACCAAGAATGTGAAGAAAAATTTAAAAGTTTGTAGAGTTTGAATATGATTTCAGATATTTTATGGAACATTGTAAAATATGGATTCTACTGACCTAGAGAAGAGAAAACTTTCTGAAAACTTTGACAGTTCTCTTTTTAGCTCACCTGAGCACGAAGTGCTCATGGTGAGCTATTGTGCTGTGTCCGGCGTACGTAATGCATGGTGTGTCGTCCGTCGTACATCGTCAACTTTTACCTTGTGTACACTCTAGAGGCCACATTTTCAGTCCGATTCTTGTGAAATTTGGTCAGAATGTTTGTCTTGATGATATCTCGGACGAGTTCAAAAATGGGTCATGTCGGGTCAAAAACTAGGTCACTAGGTCAAATCTTAGAAAAACCTTGTGTACGCTGTAGAGGCCACATTTTCAGTCAGATACTAATGAAACTTGGTCAGAATGTTTGTCTTGATGATATCTCGGACAAGTTCGAAAATGGGTCATGTCGGGTCAAAAACTAGGTCACTAGGTCAAATCTTAGAAAAACCTTGTGTACGCTCTAGAGGCCACATTTTCTGTCCAATACTCCTGAAAGTTGGTCAGAATGTTTGTCTTGATGATATCTCCGACGAGTTTGAAAATGGGCCATGTCGGGTCAAAAACTAGGTCACCAGGTCAAATCTTAGAAAAACCTTGTGTACGCTCTAGAGGCCACATTTTCAGTCCAATACTCTTGAAAGTTGGTCAGAATGTTTGTCTTGATGATATCTCGGCGAGTGTGAAAATGGGCCATGTGGGGTCAAAAACTAGGTCACTATGTCAAATATTAGAAAAACCTTGTGTACGCTCTAGAGGCCACATTTTCAGTCCAATACTCTTGAAAGTTGGTCAGAATGTTTGTCTTGATGATATCTCGGACAAATTTGAAAACGGGCCATGTTGGGTCAAAAACTAGGTCACTAGGTCACATCTTAAAAAAAACCTTGTGTATGCTCCAGAAGCCACATTTTCTGTCCAATATTCTTGAAATTTGGTCAGAATGTTTGTCTTGATAATATCTCAGACGAGTTTGAAAGTGGGCCATGTGGGGTCAAAAACTAGGTCACTAGGTCAAATCTTAGAAAAACCTTGTGTACGCTCTAGAGGCCACATTTTCAGTCCAATACTCTTGAAAGTTGGTCAGAATGTTTGTCTTGATGATATCTCGGCGAGTGTGAAAATGGGCCATGTGGGGTCAAAAACTAGGTCACCAGGTCAAATATTAGAAAAACCTTGTGTACGCTCTGGAGGCCACATTTTCAGTCCAATACTCTTGAAAGTTGGTCAGAATGTTTGTCTTGATGATATCTCGGACAAATTTGAAAACGGGCCATGTTGGGTCAAAAACTAGGTCACTAGGTCACATCTTAAAAAAAACCTTGTGTATGCTCCAGAAGCCACATTTTCAGTCCAATATTCTTGAAATTTGGTCAGAATGTTTGTCTTGATAATATCGCAGACGAGTTTGAAAGTGGGCCATGTGGGGTCAAAAACTAGGTCACAAGGTCAAATCTTAGAAAAACCTTGTGTACGCTCTAGAGGCCACATTTTCAGTCCAATACTCTTGAAAGTTGGTCAGAATGTTTGTCTTGATGATATCTCGGACAAATTTGAAAACGGGCCATGTTGGTTCAAAAACTAGGTCACTAGGTCACATCTTAAAAAAACCTTGTGTATGCTCCAGAAGCCACATTTTCTGTCCAATATTCTTGAAATTTTGTCAGAATGTTTGTCTTGATAATATCGCAGACGAGTTTGAAAGTGGGCCATGTAGGGTCAAAAACTAGGTCACTAGGTCAAATCTTTGAAAAACATTGTGTACGCTCCAGAAGCCACATTTTCAGTCCAATGCTCTTTAAAGTTGGTCAGAATGTTTGTCATGATGATATCTCGGAAATGGGTCATATCAGGTCAAAAACTAGGTCACCAGGTCAAATCTTTAAAAAAAAATCTTATGTAAGCTCTAGAGGCCACATTTTCAGTCCAATAATCTTGAAATTCGGTCAGAATGTTTGTCTTGATAATTTCTTAGACTTGTATGAAAATGGGTCATGTTGGATAAAAAACTAGGTCACAAGGTCAAATCTCGGAAAAAATTTTTGTACTATAATTACAGTCCAATATTCTTTAAACTTTTGTTAGAATGTTTGTCTTGATGATATCTTGCATGAGTTTGAAAATGGGTCACATGGAATAAAAACTAGGTCACCAAGTTTCATCCTTGAAAAACCGTGTGTACGCTCTAGAGGCCACATTTTCAGTCCAATAATCTTGAAATTTGCTTTGAATGTTTGTCTTGATAATATCTTAGACTAGTATGAATATGGGTCATGTTGGATAAAAAACTAGGTCACTAGGTCAAATCTCGGAAAAACCTTTTATACACCCTACGGGCCACATTTTCTCTCAAATACTCATGAAAGTTTGTCGGAATGTATGTCTGGATAATTTCTACATGTCAAGTAGGCCGCTGAGACAAATTCTAGAAAAAGCTTGTGTGCACTTGAGAGGCCATATTTGTAAGCCCAATACTAATGAGTGTTTGTCAGAGTGTTTGTCTTAATATTTCTGAAGAGATTGGAAATGGGTCATGTTTGACCAAAAGGCTCAGGTGAGCGACTTCAGGGCCATCATGGCCCTCTTGTTTTTGCATATCTGTCCATCTTTTTCTAAGGTGTGGAAAAAATAAACAACAAATTATGATTGTCAAAAAAAACAAGACTTTCAGTCTGCTTGTTTTAACCCTTAAGGCACCTTTCATTACTATAGTTACCTTTGAGGCAAGTGTAGATCATGATCAGACTGGGCAAATAGGGCAATCTTAACTTTGATCTACACTGTCTGCTCTGCTGAAACACTATAGACTAAAGGCAGTCACTTAACCCTTTACCACACAATGATGACTTTAAACATCCCCGAGGGAGAAGCCTTTTGAAAACATTGAGGGAAAAGGAGAAAATGCTGGTAACCAGCATTTTCTTCTTTTCCCACAAATTTTTCTACCCTATCAAAGAAAAATTGTGTCATTTCAGCCACTATGAAATTGTTGTCTGCAAATGCTCTTAATTTGGATAGGTCTAAAATTTTGCTATATGGTAAAGAGTTAATTTCACTTGTATCTAGGCCTTATTCTAGAATGAAAATGTCCATTGGGTTTATCCTGTGCTTTAACCCTTGACCACACAACCCGGAGTCTTAACAACCTTGACAAAGAAGGCTTTTGAAAACCAGCATTTTCTCCTTTTCCCACTATGTTTTCTATTCTATCAAAGACAGGAATCATCATTTGAGTTACATGTAATCTGTCATCTGCAAATGCCTTCAGTTTGGTCTGGTCCAAAAATTTTGTCGTTTGGTAAAGAGTTAAGGGTTAAAGATAAATCCTTAAACTCTGTTTAACTGTGTTTAGAATGGCTCAGCTATGTATACAAAGATAAATTACAAGTATGTATAGTGTAGGGGATAGAAAAACTCGAGGGATTTGTCCTTTCTTAAAACCAGAAATGACAACAGTGATTGCACTGAAGGCCTCTAAAACATGAAATGCATTTTCTATCCTTCGTAATCTGTGCATTCTTGCAGCCATCAGGGGCAACATTTGGCAGGGAGATACAAGAATGATTATAATTCCATGAAACAAGGATGAATTGGGTTAAAAACTGGCTGAAAACTAGCTTATAACAAGGATAGATGTATCTTTAAGATTTTAGGATAGAAAAATTTGGGTAGGACAACTATCTGGTGGTTTAGGTATATCATAAAGTAATTGTCATAGCACTCTTTGTTAAAAAAATGTGAAGGTGTAGTTGTAGACACGCTACTTTAGTAATTCAACCCTTTACCCAACAATAGTGTTTTGACTACCCAGAGGAATGAGGCTGTTTTTTAAAAAAAGCATTGTCGGAAAGGACAAATACTGGCAACTCTGGTAACTAGTATTTTCTCCTTTTCACACAATTTGCATTCAAAAGCCCTTTTCATCAGGGTTGTTAAAGGGTTGTGAGTTGAAGGGATGAACTCACCAAAGTCCTTGACTCATAACTATCTTACTGTGTAGAATACTTTCTTTATTTGTTACAAATTCTTAATTGTTATCTTTGTATTGAGACTTTTAGAATATTTTCAAAAGGTATCTATCAAAAAAGACAACATGTGTGCTATATTGAGCCCTTGTTTCCTGAGTTCACATTTTTGACCTGCAGATATTTTTTTCTTGGTCATGATAGACCATTGTACATGTAGAAAATGGAAAGTCATCATAATTGAGCTTTAACAGATTTTTTTTTTTTTTAAAGACTTCAATTTTAGTGTATGAACTTTTCCTAATTCTATAAAAATGAGCCTGGCCTTGCATCAACACATTATAGTCCCCTAATCTAAGGACGAGTGAGGAAAAAGGTTTTTGAAAATTTGTGGTAGACAGCTTTTTCTCCTTTTCCCACTATGCTTCTTTTTTTCAATATAGGGATTAAATAGTACAAAATCAAAAAGTGTACATGCATATTATAACTTTAATTTTTCTAGGTTGTGGAAGTTGCTGTGGAGGAGGAAGCTTCCATGCACCTGGACAGCCCTTGATACACCAGCCCCAAATCCCCATTTCTACAGAGCCCCCTATATTAGTTCATCATACAGTCCCATTACATGACACTCCTCATACTGTTCCTTTACAACTTTCCCATAGCGACTCAGGAATAACTTCTTGCCAAGTACCATTGCAGATTAGTGATTCAAATCTACAACAGATAAACCATTGTTGTCAGTTATCTCAAGGAGAGATTGTTCTCAGAACAAATTCACAGTCAGACCATGAACTGATAGATGTTGGTAGGGATGATGTAGTTAAAACATTGAAACAGAGTTCCCCTAAAACCTCTAAACCAGGTAAATCTTCGCAGTTAGTAAAGTCATTAAGTAAAGGCAGGAAAAACAGTGCAAGCAATGAGATTAAGGAAGGAACATCTAGTCAAAACACACAGACAAATAAGGTTGTAAGCCATCAAGGTAAGGAGATGAGAAAAGGTAAAACCGAAACAATAAAAACACAGATTAAGAAACAAGTGACTTCAGACAAAGACAGGGAGAGAAAACAGTCTAACAGCTCAAAGAAGAAAAGGAAAGGTTCAGAAAATAAGGTTCACAAGAGCGAAAGTAAGTCAGTCAAGGGAGGAAACTCAGGTAAAACTGGAAAAGGAAGTAAGAATCAGCAGTCTGAGATGAAAGATGTAGAAGAGAAGAAGCAGTTCTCACCACATGGATGGACCTGGGAAGGAGAAGGGATTTTGAAGACAATAATCAACATTGTAAGTACAGTCCAACCTTTAAAAGCATGTGCCTTTAACTCCTTCACTACTGAATAAATAAATTGCATTTTCTCAAAGGCTAAAAATACATTTCCTCTGCAAGATCAAGAGACAGTTCGTCATAATCTAGAATATGGCACTGGACAGTGTAGATCAGAGATCAGACTGCACTGATCTTGATCTACACTGTCCACAAACGCTTCTGGTGTTGTCAGTGGTATTGAAAGAGTTAAATGGGTACCAAAAATGTGCTTGCTTAACTCTTAAATACACCACAAAATTTTAAACTTTTTATAATTGAAAGTAATTGAGAAATCAAGGTAAATATGGCCAAAAAATTGAAGTTTGACATTGGACTGATAGAAGACATGGCGTAAAAAGGAGGAAATGCTGGTTACCAGCTTTTTCTCCTTATATTGCAATATTTTCAAAATTAGGATTATTTGGTGAGTGTTAAGGTGCTTGCTAAATACAGGAACTTTTCAATGTGTTTGACTTCTTTAGGAGCTCATATTATACTTGCTTAAAATGTTGTGCTTGTTTAACCCTTTACCACACAATGCCGACTTTTAACGACCCTGAGAAAGACGCCTTTTGAAAACATTGTGGGAAAAGGAGAAAATGCTGGTAACAAGCATTTTCTCCTTTTCCCACAATGTTTTCTACCCTATTAAGGAAAAAATGCACCATCTAAGCCACATTGAAACTTTCGTCTGCATCTACTTTCAATTTGGACAAGGCTAAAATTTTGTCGTCTGGTAAAGGGTTAAAGAGGTTGCTTTTCATACAGATTTTGCTGTATTTTCTCTGAAAATTGATTGCAAAAATCCTTGAACCGTAGATCTGTAAACCTGTGGAATATTGTGGACAGTTTATATCAAGATCAGAATGCAGAGAAAAACCCATTTTGATCTTTCATAACACTGTCTGACACTTTGTCCATTGTGAATTTTATGTCAGACACTTTGGGATATTCTGAGAGACTGTATAATTATGTCTATTACCTTTGTTTCAACTTCTGAACACACAGATGACAAAATATGAAGCATTTGCAGACTTTTCCAAATTGGAGGCATTTGCAGACCACAAATTGAATGTTACTTAGGTAATGGGATTTTGTCCTTGAAAGGGCAATAAACATTGTGGGAAAAGGAGAAAATGCTGGTTACCAGTGTTTTCTCCTTTATCTTCAATGGTTTCAAAAGCCTTTTTCCTGGGAGTCTTCTAATCATGGAGTTGTTTACTGTTTAGTAAAGGGTTAAACGTGAACTAAACCTACCTTGTTTTTTTTTTTGAGGACAGTGTAGATCAAGATTAGACAAATCAAACTTGATACAGCTTTGATTCTTTATCAATAAGTCTGGATCTGGATCAACCTGGAACTGTAGCATGCGAACATCATAAACATTTCCATGTTTCAGGAATTTATTCCAACAAAGTTTTCATTCCACTAAATTTAATCCTTATGCAACAATCAATTAAACATTAATAACCTGAAACAAGACTTTTAGTTCAAGCAAGAGAGTCAGTGATTCTCATTTGACCCCGGACCTAGAGATTTGATTCTTGGAAATTGGAAATGACCCGTTTTTGACCCTAAAAAATATCTGCCCAAGCGTTAATCTGATACATGAGATTATCAGCTAAAGCTTAATTAAAATTAGCTAGTGTGGGTCCAGCAGATATATGGGCTTTAATAAACACAATCAGTATCAGATTTGAATAACCCACATGGCTCTGTTAATTAAAGCTAATCGAGCTGGCGAGTCATGTATGAAAAGGTGTTAAAGGTGTTGGTCCACTTTTCTAGTGTAAAATGAAAGGTTTAAAAGTTTCCTGCAACCCTAATTAACAAATTTGTATCAAATCATGTTGTAACACTTCTCCAAAAATCAAATAAATTGAAAAATAGATAGCCAATGAACAAAGGTCAGTTTGACATCGTCTGATCAGAGGCACTTCAAACTGTTTTGTCATCTTAAATAGTGAATTTACACAAATCTCTGTATAAAACAATAAGTGGATGCTAAAATTTCTGTTTAATAATGAGTAAAAAAACCAGGTTCTTTTATAAAACAAACATTACATGTTTATATCAGTCTTGGCCTGTTCATCAACCATTGTAAAATAAAATAAAATTCTATATTTAAGTGACTTAGTTGATTGGAAGAGACAGACTTTTCTTTCAATAAGATTGCTTGTTATGTATTCTGTAATTTAAAATTAGAATTAGCATAATTAACATAATGAAATAATATAGCAAGGTCTACATGAGCATTAAATTAATGATAAGTACATGTACAGTATACTATTTTCTGCAGGTAGTTAATCATTTATTGGTAAAAGTAGAGTGAAACCGCTAACTTTTTCAGTAAACTCTCAGTTTTTCAAATTTGTTAATGTAGGGGGTGACAAAAAATCCTTATCTGAAAAAGCTGGGGGAATCCTGTTTAGTTGAAAAGTAGGTCACCATGTCAAGTCTTAGAAAAACCTTGTATACACCCTTAAGGCCACATTTTCAGTCTGATACTCATGAAACTTTGTGAGAATATTTTGTCTTCCTGATATCTTGAACAGATTTGAAATTGTTGGGTCAGAGAGTTGGTCACAAAAAAAAAATAAAATCTTATATAAACCTTGTGTACATTCTAGAGGCCATATTTTCAGTCTGATATCTTAGACATGTTTGAAATTTGGTCATGTTGAGTTAAAAAGTAGGTCACTGGGTCAAATCTTAGAAAAACCTTTTGTGCACTCTGAAGGTCACATTTTCAGTCTGATACTCATAAAACAAGGTCAGAATGTTTGTCTTGATGATATCTTGGACAAAAACTTGGTCACTAACACTCATGTGTTTTGCATCATCACAACCAGGATCTCTTCAGCTTTATTAATCCTAGATTACTTGCTCAGGTGAGCGCTTTAGCGCCAATGGCCCTCTTGTCTTTATAACACATGTACCTACACTGGTAGTGAGTTTACAAACAATAATAGCAAATGCAGAATACAATAATGCGATACTGACCAGTATAAAATGAAACAAACTCTAAACCGAATGAAAAAATCTTTAGCCAAAATGATAGAATTTGTCTTTGAATAAATCAAAAACATTGAAGATCAAACAGTATATGCTGGTTGACAACATTTTTACTTTTTCTCACAACATATTTTGAATCTTCTTATTCATGGTCATTAAGGCATGGGATTATTTTGTAAAGGATAAATGGAACTGTGTCAAGCTTATTGTCCTTGGGTCTAAATGGCTCTTCCCAAGGATTCTTTTTTTTTTAAATATATATCTGGTTATAGAAGTTCCATATCAGATGATGAAATTTCACTTTGGTAATTTCAAGGTCGTTAGGGCCACTTTGTCTTCATACTTCAATTTCAGTTTGATGGCCACCCAGTTGAACGTAAATGTTTCCCAGCTATTCGTCATGAAGATGGAGAGATAATTCATGTGAAAGATTGTGTACTGGTTTGTTCTGGTAGGAAAGAGAAAGACATTCCTTATGTTGCCAAAGTAACTAATTTCTGGGAGGACCCCATGACAAGTGAGTTTTTGCCTTATAATTTGGAAGGTTTTAAGGTGCACACACTTTTCAATCTGGTGTCCATATCTTTCTGTGATACTTATTTATTGGTCTTATGAGCAACAAAGTCTTATCAGAAGTCTAGATAGGCGGGGGCTATTAAAAAACATAATTTCTTCTCTAAAACCTATGTTATTTCAAGGAGACAAATTCAATGAGTGTCTGCAACACAGGTTTGTAGTGGAAAACTAAAGAGAAGCTTGAAGTACTTTTTATACGCCCGTCGAAGACGGGATGTATTACGGGATCACCCATGGCCTACGCATGGGCGGGTGGGCGGCGTCCAGTTCTTTGTCAGGAGCATAACTTTGTCATCTCCAGTCCGATTGACTTGAAACTTGGCATTTGTGTTTGTTGCAATAATACGGAGTGCAGTGCGAAAGAACCATAACTCTACTCGTGCTGTCTTTGAGTTATTTCGCTTTGATTGTCATTTTTACAGCATTGTCTGCTTGTCCGGAATATAACTTTGTCATTTTTAGTCTGAACATCTTCAAATCTGGTATGCATGATTGTTGAAAAATTACGGATTGCAGTGCACAAGAACCATAACTCTTCCCAGCACAAATTTTGAGTTATTCCCCCTTAGATCTTCATTTTTAGTTCTTTTGGCTGAAAGCCAGCAGAGCTTATGTCATGGCATGGTTTCCATCGTCCGTCTGTCCGTCCGTCCGTATGTCCATCGATTAGTCTTTTTTAGCTCCACTGGCCGAAGGCCAGC
The DNA here is from genome assembly GCA_946811185.2 of Hippopus hippopus. Classification (NCBI taxonomy): domain Eukaryota; kingdom Metazoa; phylum Mollusca; class Bivalvia; order Cardiida; family Cardiidae; genus Hippopus; species Hippopus hippopus. Next base: position 37,763,281 of record OX328097.1, read on the forward strand.
GGGCTTATGTCATGGCCTGTTGTCCGTCGTGCGTCCGTCCGTCCGTGCGTTAACTTTTTAGCTCCACTGGCCGAAGGCCAGCGGGCTTATGTCATGGCCTGTTGTCCGTCGTGCGTCCGTCCGTCCGTCCGTCCGTGCGTCCGTCCGTCCGTGCGTCCGTCCGTCCGTGCGTTAACTTTTTTTTAAAACGTCTTCTTCTCTGAAACTACCCATCCAATTTTGATGAAACTAGAATGATCCTGCCATGGTCCTCTTCAGAATTTCTTGAAAGAATTTAATTCCTTCAAAAACTCTGGTTGCCATGGCAACAAAACTGAAAAATTTTGAAAATCTTTGAAAATCTTCTTGTCTGAAACCGTAAGGCCAAGGGCTACCAAATTTGGCATGTAGCTTTATCTAGTGGACCTCTACCAAGTTTCTTCAATTTATAGCCCTGGGGTCAAAATTGGCCCCGCCCCGGGGGTTACAAGTTATACATGGGCTTATTTAGGGAGAACTTTAAAATTCCTCTTCTACCTAGCCATAGGGCCTAGAGCTACCAAATTTGGCATGTAGCTTTATCTAGTGGACCTCTGCCAAGATTGTTCAAATTATAGCCCTGGGGTCAAATTAGGCCCTGCCCGGGGGTAACAAGTTTTACATGGGCTTATATAACAAGTTTTACATGGGCTTATATAGGGAGAACTTTAAAATTCTTCTTTGACCTAGCCATGGGGCCTAGGGCGACCAAATTTGGCATGTAGCTTTATCTAGTGGACCTGTACCAAGGGTGTTCAAATTATAGCCGAGGGTCAAATTTGACTTCGCTCCGTGGGGTAACATGTTTTACATGGGCGGGCTTATATAGGAAAATCTTTCGCATCTAGCTATAAGGGCTAGGGCTATCAAATTTTGCATTTAGCTTTATCTAGGGGGTCTCTATCAAGGGTGCCCAAATTATAGCCCAGGGGGTCAAATGTAGCCCCACCCCAGGGGGTCACAAGTTCTACATGGTCTTATATAAGGAAATTTTAATAATCTACTTGTACATAGCCATATTTAGGCCTAGGGCTACCAAATTTTGCATGTAACTTTATATAATGGGCCTCTACCAAGAGGGCCCAAATTTTAACTTTGGGGGTCAAGTTTGACTCCACACCAGGGGTCACAAGTTTTACATTGGCTTTTATAGTGAAAACTTGATAAACCTGTGTCGTGGATCACATATTTTACAGGGCCTTTTATTCAGCAAACTTGTTTTACATGACTTTTTATTGGGCAAGATTAAAAAATCTTTTTGTTTATAACCACACATTCTAGTTTCATATTGTAGGTCTGGGGTCAAAATTGCCTTCATTCCAGGGATCGCAAGTTTGACATGGGCTTCAAAATATTGTCACTTCAATTTAAACATTAATCAAGGGAAATGGCTTACAACATGTCCTTTTCTCAGGATGTTTTTTTTGAAAGCCTTCTCTTTCAGGGTCATTAACACTTCGATTTGTGTGGTAAAGGGTTAAAAAGCCAGTGGAGCGATACAGGGCCATCTTGGCCCTCTTGTTTTTAAAACGTCTTCTTCTCTGAAACTACCCATCCAATTTTGATGAAACTTCACAGAAATGATCCTGCCATGGTCCTCTTCAGAATTTCTTGAAAGAATTTAATTCCTTCAAAAACTCTGGTTGCCACGGCAACAAAACTGAAAAATTTTGAAAATCTTTGAAAATCTTCTTGTCTGAAACCGTAAGGCCAAGGGCTACCAAATTTGGCATGTAGCTTTATCTAGTGGACCTCTACCAAGTTTCTTCAATTTATAGCCCTGGGGTCAAAATTGGCCCCGCCCCGGGGGTTACAAGTTATACATGGGCTTATTTAGGGAGAACTTTAAAATTCCTCTTCTACCTAGCCATAGGGCCTAGAGCTACCAAATTTGGCATGTAGCTTTATCTAGTGGACCTCTGCCAAGATTGTTCAAATTATAGCCCTGGGGTCAAATTAGGCCCTGCCCGGGGGTAACAAGTTTTACATGGGTTTATATAACAAGTTTTACATGGGCTTATATAGGGAGAACTTTAAAATTCTTCTTTGACCTAGCCATGGGGCCTAGGGCGACCAAATTTGGCATGTAGCTTTATCTAGTGGACCTGTACCAAGGGTGTCCAAATTATAGCCGAGGGTCAAATTTGACTTCGCTCCGGGGGGTAACATGTTTTACATGGGCGGGCTTATATAGGAAAATCTTTCGCATCTAGCTATAAGGGCTAGGGCTATCAAATTTTGCATTTAGCTTTATCTAGGGGGTCTCTATCAAGGGTGCCCAAATTGAGAAAAATTTGAAAATCATCTTGTTTATAACATTCAAGAACTGAATTATTTGGTATGGAGCTTTATATTGTGGACCTCCACCAGAATTCAAATAATTATAGTTTTGCGATCAAAATTGGCTTTGCCCATGGATCACAACTTTCTCGTAGGATTAGATAGAAAAATGTTTGCATGTCCTCGTGTTTGAAATCAATTTGCTGAATATTGTAATGTTTGGCTTGTAGTGTTTTTACTTAATAGCCAGTGGAGCGATACAGGGCCATCATGGCCCTCTTGTCTTGTTTACACGATAAAGCCTGCATTTGTGGTCAGAATTCCATAAAACTTGCAGTTTGTTTATCTCATCAGTAGCTTCAACCCTATTGATTTTGAGAAAAATCCAACGAACAGTATGGGAAAAAGTAGCCATTTCAAGTTGAAAATTTTCATTTCTTGTTTACGCGATAAAGTCTGCATTTGTTATCAGATTTTTGTGAAACTTGCACAGTTTGTTTATCTCATCAATAGCTTCAACCCTGTTGATTTTGAAAAAAATCCAACAAACAGTATGGGAAAAGTAGCCATTTCAAGTTGAAAATTTTCATTTCTTGTTTACGTGATAAAGTCTGCATTTGTTATCAGATTTTTGTGAAACTTGCACAGTTTGTTTATCTCATCAATAGCTTCAACCCTATTGATTTTGAAAAAAATCCAACAAACAGTATGGGAAAAGTAGCCATTTCAAGTTGAAAATTTCGATTTCTTGTTTAGGCAATGAAGTCAGCATTTCTTGTTTTAATCTTTGTATTTTTTTTTTTCTTTTTTGCATCATGAATTCATAATGTATGCTAGCATAAAAGCAAAATCACTTCCAGTAGAGCGATTTCTGGCCCTTCAGGGCCTCTAGTTATAGCATTTCTTGCTTATCCGGAGCATAACTTTGTCATCTTAAGTAGGAATTACTTGAAATATGGTATGCTTACTTGTTGCAATATTTGGAAGTGCAGTGCGCAAGAATTGTAACTCTACCTCGTGCTGTCTTTGAGTTATTTCCCTTTGATCATCATTTTTACAGCATTTAGTGCTTGTCCGGAATATAACTTTGTCATCTCAAGTCAGAACGACTTCGAACTCGGTATGCATGTTTGTTGCAATATTACAGTGCGCAAGAACAATAACTCTACCTAGCGCGGATTTTGAGTAATTCCACTTTGATCTTCATTTCTACAGTAATTCTTGCTTGTCCGGAACGGAACTTTGTCACCTCAAGTCAGATTGACTTGAGACTTGGTAAACATGTTTGTTGCAGTTACGAAAAGTGCAGTGCACTGGAGCCGTAACCTTACCTAATGCCCTTTTGGAATTATTCCCTATTCATTATTTTTTTTTACAGCTTTTCATGCTTCTCTACAATATAACTTTGTCTTTTCATGTTGGAATGACCTGAAACTTTATATGCATGTTTCCTTAACATTAGAGGAGACATTCATGCCTATTTCAATCACTTACATGATTTCTGCTGCACTACTGTTTTCCTCTACCTGCCCTTTTACGATTATTTTCCCCCCTCAACAACTGGCGGTGGGACGGGCGTATCTTGCGACAATTTGCCGCTCTTGTTTACCTTGAAAATACTCCCTTCTTGTGTGTACCTGTGGTCTTGTACCCTTTTCTTGCTCTTCCAAACCTAAGCGTATTCTTTCAGCTTGAGTGACAGGAATATCTATAGTTTTAGCAACCCATTCTGTGAGAAAATACTGAAGGATGCAATACATCTTCACTGATGGCAACCCCTGGAACAAATTTGGAAAGGGTCATTTTAAGTTTTTACCACAGGTCCAAATTTTAAACATCTCGTCATAAGAACATTTGCTGACAACAAATATAATGAGGCTCAAATCATAGGATTTGACTATGGAGGGGAAGAAAACGTTGGAAAAGGAGAAAATGCTTGTTGCCAATATTTCCTGTTTTCCAACAAAATTTTTGAATGACCTCTTTTTCAGGGTTGTTAAAACAAGGAATCGTTTGGTAAATTGTTAAAAAAAAAAAAATGGAAAAAATAAAAAACATGCACATATTTTATTATAACTGGTTCCCACACGGAACAAAATATGATGACTTTGAAAGTATCCTTTTTGAAATGTAGATAATAACATGAACTAAGGTATAATGTGAAATTATTGTAGTAAAAAGAGGAATTGCATAATGCAAAAGAAATGTCTGTAGATTGTAATTTAAATGTCCTGCTATCAAAGATGAAACTAGTACATACTACAACAATGAGAAAGTGGACAGTGGACTTTGATAAATAAATTTTGATAGATTAAATTGTTCTATTTACAGAGGAGATGATGATGACTTTATTGTGGTATTATAGGCCAGAACATGTGGAAGGTGGACGGAGACCAGAAAATCAAGAAAATGAAGTCTTTGCTGCAAAACATCGTGACGAGTCTTTGGTCGCTTGCATTGATGACAGAGGATTTGTGCTTACATATAATGAGTACTGCAGGTAGAATACAGGCTGCTTTTTGAAGTCATCCCTGCACAGGCCTTTTGCTGACAAAAATATTTCGCATTTAACCCTTTACCAAATGACAAAATTTTAAATATGTCCAAGTCCAAAGCATTTACAGACAACAAATAGAATGTGGCTCAGATTATGGAATTTGTCTTTGAAAGGGTAAAAACATTGTGATAAAAGGAGAAAATGCTGGTTATCAGCATTTTCACCCTTTTCCACAATGTTTTCAAAAGCCCATTTTCCTCAGGTTTGTTAAGGTTAGGTATTGTTTAACCCTTTTTGTCAAACAATCCCTGGTTTTAATGACTGAGGATAAAGGCTTTTGAAACCATTGTTGGAAAAGGCAAAAAATGCAGGTAAGCAGCATTTCCTTCTTTCCCACTATGTTATCTACCCTTTCATTGTTAAGTTTATCCTTTGATGTAATCTGGTGTAATTTATTGCTTGAAAATACATTCAATTTAGAAAAGTCCAATATTTTGTCCTCTTGTAAAAGTCAGCCTTTGCCCGTACAAAGATAATGTTTCACCTGTAGTGTGCAAAATGAGTCAGTCATGGCCTTTGAACAGGGGTTTTATGCATCTGCAAAATGAATTGACTCATATCATCTTGTGCAATCTGCACAGACTGACATGAGTTTAAACTTGTAGCCACTGTATTTGTAAATTTTTTGCATGTCAAGGGACCATTTTACCCCCTTGATTCAGTCGCTTGTTTGACAAAAAGAATTTAATGAAATCAAAATTATGTGATGACTTGCTTGGTATAATGCATCATAGAGAGGTATTAAACCCTGTTTGCAAGAGTGCCACTGAAGTAGTACAAAGTTATTGAGTCTGACGATAAGAACAGACCAAGAACTTGCCATCTGGATGCAGTATTGTGTAAGAATATCCCTACATAGGGCGACGGATCCAATTAGTACTGCACTTTTTGTGAGGACCAATTTTGAGTGCTGGCTGATGCTGGATTTACACTGCCCAGATTTTTCTAAGATATTCTGATAAGAAAAAGTTTGAAATTGCAACAAGTGCTTTTTCTAGTTCATAAGAATTTGAATTTTCTTGTCTCTCTTGGGCATAATATGGTATCTTTTCCTGCACACAACTTTCCTTGTCTTGCGGCAGACTGCTTGTGAAAACATAGTGACTAATGAAAAAGTTGCTTTGAACAAGCAATTTCTCCTTTTGTCATAGTGTTTTCACACATTCTTGTTTTAATCATTGATTTATTTTGTGGGAGACTGTGGTGTAAGGGTTGAGAGTGAGGCTCTCACAGATGAGGTTCTAGGTTTGACTCCCATGATTAGTGAATTCAACCTTTAGAACAACAGCTGCCTAGAACATAGAGCGACTTCTTGTTAAGGTTTCCAGATAGCAATCATCAAGAGTAATTTATTGTAGTTGTAAGAACTTGTTTCACAACTAATGTAAAATAATTAGGTCTTAACATATGTTTAAACGTACAGTAAAACCTTGATATTTTGAGTCTCGAACATTCGAGAACCCTGCATTTTTCGAGGAATTCCGATAGTCCCAGCAAAAACTCTACTTTATTGCACCAAAAGTAGCTCGGTTGTTTCGAGTCTCGATAAGTCAATAATTTGAACATGGGTGTTGGTCCCTGTAATCACTTTCCTTCTTTAAATTGATTGTTTATTCGAACACAATATCTTCGCACCTCTTGATCGATTGTTTACACACCTTTTCATGCAAAGGTTTTTATCGCGTCCGACCAACTACGGTGTGGTGAAAGTTTTACAAACTATGACAATTACTACGGGGGGGTTCATACTACAGTATGATATGAGAATGTATTGACGTTAATTTATGATGAGAGGGTAATTATGACACCAGCCGTTCAAAATTATTGTTGATCCTAAAACGACAGTTTAAAGCATTTGATATCAGACGACGTCTAATTTTTATCAGTTTTCGTGTCAATCTGTTTTTAGCATCAGGTTTTTCCAAGTGGCATCGCCACAGATTAACCCATTACCGTTCAATAACGCCTTTTGACGCCCCTATCTCATTTGAACAAGACCGCCTTTTGACGCCCCTACCTTATCTGAACAATCACGCTTTTCGACGCCCCTATCGTATCTGATCGATAACGCTTTTTGACGCCTCCGACGTTCAATAGCAAAATACTCGGTTGTTTTAAAGGCCAGAATTTCATTGAATGCATGAACAATAAGTATAATTTATTATCTTTTAAAGGAATTGAAAAAAAGATACACTTTGTTCTTGAAAAAAAATAGTAATTTACGAAAGAAGTGAGCAGGGGTTAAAATTGTAAACGCACGCTTACCGTGGACGCTTGGCTAAGATTTTCATCTGAATCCACGAGATTTTTTTCAAAAATCAGCATTGCTTTCAAATAAAATCCTTCTTTTGTTTTTCACAAGTAATATTCCTCATTAACTGTTGGTAATTTAATCCATTTGCGACTCGATATGCTAGCAGAATGCAGTCAAATAAAATTGTGTCACCAGCCATTATGGCAGCAAAAACACGAATCAAAGTACTTAGACTACTACATAACCGAAGTCTTTTAGCCAACTGAGAGAAATTAATCGACCGTGATCATACTGCGTATTACGCTTAGAACATGTCTTGCTCTCACGACCTTTTTTAAATCGGAACTAATTTTACCCTTTCCCAAACAATCACTTGTTTTTGCGACGAAAATGAAAACATCGTGAGAAAGAGCTAACTAAACTGCTTGTTACAAGCAATTTCTCGTTTTTCCATATATTCTACCCCTTGAGATACCTATTTTTCAATTAACGGTCACTGTAAAATATCATCAATAAGGTCTTTCAATTTGGATCAGTCTAAAATTTTGTAGCAATTGGTTTGTAAGCAATTCAAGGCCAAGGAAGCAGAAAGCAAGCGAACTTTGCCGTGATTGTATTGTTGGACGCTTCGTAATTTTCTTGTTTTTGATACAAAAATAAAGGGCTTCTGCATGAACGCAGTCAAATCAGTATGTCGTTGTTTCGATAAGTTTTTATGGCCGTATTGTTTGCGGATTTTCAGAAGCTTGCATTCCCCTTTTTTCCCAAATGTAAATCCAGGCTCCCTGGTGTGATTACGTAATTACAGATTACAATTAAAGTCATATCGGCCAACAAACGGTGCTGCAAAGAACACGTGCCATAGCGCATGGTAATATACGATGCACACCCTTCATACAAAGAAAAAGATGTTGGGAAAAAAAGGTCTGACGAAGCCTAAGAAAGAGAAAGAAACCGATCTTCGCCGTGATTGCATCGTTGGCCGCTGAGTAAAAGTAAAAATTTACGTCCTTTTCCGTCAGTGTTTTCTACCCTCCCTTATCTAATTAAATTCCATCAACTGGGCAACATTTGTTGTCCGCTTGTGTTTTCAATTTGGTCTGTCTTATTCACGGAAAGTCATAAAAGATGATCTACGGTCCCTATGTAGAAAGACTATATTAAGTTCGGAATATAAAAAATATATTAAAAAAGTGACTTTGATAAGCTATTTACAGGCAAACGCTCGTCCACTTTGTGTTTTTTGTATTTAGATTTAATACCAGTCAATGCCGCGGCCCTCGCGACATTAAGAAAGTCGAGAAAAGCAAAGAGAGAAACAAGGGAGCAGATCTACCTATGATTTTTCTACATTTCCCACAATGTTTCCAACCCTATTTGGATACAATTTCGTCGTCATTATAGAATCTTTTAGTTTTCTGAAACTTCTTTGAATTCGGCCAACACGAAATATTAGTCGTATTACAAGAAGTTATGAGAAGGAAAATTAACGTATAGAAACTCTCCGTAAACCATGGCACCAAGCAATCTATTACATAGTTATGTATCCGTAACAACCACTTTTTTTGATAACCCAGCTATATATGAGGTAAACTGGTCCTTGGATATACTGAAAATTGACCGATAGAGAACGTTTTGGCTCTGATCAGCCCCTGCATGCCCCACAGGCTGACCTGGGTCGATAAATTTCACAGATGCGTTAAGCCCCCTTTTCAAAGAGCATGACTCATATACATGTATAATGAGTGAATTATTTCTTCGCAAATAATATTTTCAAAATCAATATTAGCGATAAGAAAAGAAACATTGTGTAGGACGGAGAAGATGCCTATAATTAACATTTTATTTTCTTCTTACATTCTTTAACCTTTCTTTTTCGGGGCATTAAAATTGCACTTAATAGGGTTTGGTTAGATTTAAGAATGGTTTTATAATATCGTAAACATTTTCGAAACATAAAGCAGACATTCAATTGTTCGTTCTTGGAAATTAAAGTTCAGTTATTTCTTCTTTCTGATACAAAAGTAAAGGGATTATGCATGAACGTAGTACAATCAGTATGTCGTTGTTTTGATAAGATTTTATTGCCCTGTATGTTTGATGATTATCAGAAGCGTTCGATCCCTTTGTTTTCGAAATTCAAATGACCAGGCTCCCTGGTGTGATTACGTAATTATAGATATGATATATAGGCATATCGGCCGACAGTTTGGTGTTGCAAAAAACACGTGCCATAACGCACGCGATTGGTCAGTTTATAGTCCAATTAAAATGAAATTGTTTAATTGACAAAAATTAATTGACCAATCAAAGAAAATAGCAACTTAATCCTAATCCCGTAATTTAAGTTTTCTTTCAGTTCGTTTGAGAACACTCGCTGCGAAGCATCTACTTCTATCTAATTGCGACAGCTAAATTAAAAAAATGTCTGACTCTGATTCTGATAACTCTGTGTTCGAGTTTGACTGCGACACAGACATATCAGAATTTTCGGGATTTTCTGCGTCTGACTCTGATTCTTCCGACTCCGAGGTCGAGGATGCTCCCGATCTTCAATGGCAGGACGAGCTTACACCACCGATGGTGTGTTTTAATATTCTTATTTTGCATATTTACTCAATTTCACTTTGGGAAAAACTCAAAATAATGGCTGGACTACCAGAACATTGTAACTTTGATTATTCAAGGCGTAGTTACGATGTTTTGGAAGCCAACCAAAAATTATTTTTTTCTTTTGTATTTGATGAAGCAAACCACGCATTTCAAAACAATAAAAATCATCACTTTTCATAAATGATGTTCTATTATGGGATTGAGTATAATTTCTTACAGGAAAACACATGGATCGAAAACATCGGACGCGATATCATGTAAACTCAAAATAGATTTGGGCGAATTAGACTTTCGAAAAAATCGCATTTTCTTGGACAAAATTTTGCAACGCAAACGATAAGATCTGAACATGCCGAATCTTTATGTTGTCATTGACGATCGAGTTTAACTCTTCTAGAAATGTTTTCTACCCAAATGATAAAGAATATTCATGCTGTTTTGTTACAACTTAAACACTCGCATAAACAATAAAGATAAATTTTAAATCAGAATAAATCTCCGTGAAAAAACTGAAGGGAAAACGACGATTTACTTCGCTACGTCGAATACAACAAAAAAGAGGGGTTATTTTTGCCGAGTTTTGATACCCTGAGAAAGAAGCCTTTGGAAAACATTGTGGGAAAAGGAGAAAATCCTGGTAACCAGCATTTTCTCCTTTTCCCACAATGTTTTCTACTTTTAACAAAACAAATGCTTTCCATTTGGACAAGCCAAAATATTGACGTTTGGTAATGAGTTAATTTTGCAGTGATCTAAAGTAATTGAAAACCATGGTAAGAAAAGGAGTATAGATCTACAGGCGGATTTCCTTTTCCACCATGTTTTCTAACACTCTTACTCGATTCTAAGCACTAATGGCTGTGTATTACTTGGGAAGATAATGATTTGAAAAAAAAATAACAAAAAGGACTACTTTTGCACATCAAATTTAATCATTATCATTGATGGGTGAACAGAAAACTGTTGATAGATACAACAGTTTTCTCATCACATTTTCTGTTCAATCGCCAAGGGCTAAAATGATCCTAAGATATTACTTTAGGAAAACAATGCTGGAAAGAAGAAAGTCTGTTACAAGCAATGTCTTCTTTCCCCACAATGTTTTGAAATGTTATCTACTCTACAATATACTTGCATTAGACTGCAACCTCAGTCAATTTTGACCATTCTATAATTTTGACATCTTGTCAAGAGTTAACCCTTTACCACACAATCCCTGCTTTTGACGACCTTGAGAAAGAAGCCTTTAGAAAACATTGTGGGAAAAGGAGAAAATGCTGGTAACCAGCATTTTCTCCTTTTCTGACAATGTTTTCTACCCTTCACAAAACAAATGTCAAATTTTCAGTCACTTTTATTTTGTCGTCTGCAAATGCTTTGAATTTGGTCCAGTCCAAATTTTTTTTTGTTTGGTAATGAGTTAATTATTGAAAAATGTCATTTTTGATTTAAATTTTGATGATCTTTAGCCAAATAAAATAAAAGTTGAAGAAAACCTTCGAAAAAATGCGGGAAGAACAGAAATTGCTGATCGTAAGCACATCCTCCTTTTCCCACGTTGTTCTGTACCTGTCAAAGACAAGTCACACATTTTGAACCGTTTTTTTTTTTCTTTTCTTTTGCATATTCCAATTTTGTGAGGTTTGAATCTTCCTGTTTACAAAAACTTGAATCTAAAGCATGAAAAATGGAAATTGTTACAGGAAAAGAATATTTGTGAACATGAAGAAAAAAAATACTTACTTTTACACGCATTTTTTTCTCAAACAATAATTAATTTCTGCAAAATAATTATATCATAAGAAAGAGCAATCAATTCTCTGAAAACTTTTTATATACCAAAAATGTGTCAAATTATTATTTCAGGGCTTTTTTATCACTTTTTTAGGACTGGTGAAAAATTTTCAGTACAAATTGATAAAATCCAATATTGCCTGTTCAAACAAGGCCATAAAAGGGCATTCCCTGTAACTGGTATAGGTTATTGATTTTTCCTTATCAGGTTTCTGTACATTGCTGTATTATCTCTACCTCTCTGAGTGGTAATGAGTTAAGACCCGTTTGATCACACATTTTTTTTTTCTGTCTTGTTACGCTGACGTCATATTTCAGGTTTGCGTGAATATCACTGGTACCTTTTCATGTCAAAGAAATTTACCTCTGGCAAAGGTAAAAGTCATTTTTCACGGGTTGTGTAAATATTCTGGTCTGTTTTTGTGTCGAAGACACTGTTAATGAGAAAAGTCGTAATGTAATACTCTTTTCTTTTCATTTCTCATTAGCTCAGCTCTATACTTTCAGCAATTTACTCTACTATGACCATTTCAACAGCACCGCAATCACACAAAACCGTTTGTGAATCAAACTTTTGTCGTCTTTCCCGCTTGCATTCTTCGATGGTTTTCAACAACTTTTTCTAGTTGTATGGCGCGGTATCAAACAACATGTCAGTGAAACACCAGTATCCAAAGAATTTAAATCCATTTCCATGTACATGTAAATTTTTCTTATTTTTCTATGGAATAGAGTAAGCAAATACCTGCTACTGTTTTCTCACACAAACAATGTAGTGCACAAGCTTTTTTATGGGGCGAAAGTTATAGGGGGCGTATGTAAAAGGGCAGATATTACGATTTTGTAAAAATTACAGTACACTACTTTTCCAAAAACTATCAAAAGAAAGGCTAGACTATTTAAAATATTTAATTGAAAATCCAAGAACTCGTATGATCAAAACAGGAACATTTTCAGAAAATAACCATTTTGATATGATAGTGTGCAAATGCTATAGATGAATGAATCAAATAGGGACAAAGTTGTATTGCTCGAGAAGTAGACTTTGATCGATGATCTTGAACAGAGTGCATTTTTTTTTCATATTCATTTTGGATATTTCGAGCACCGCGATAATTCGAACATTTTGCTCGCCCCTTTGGGACTTGGAATTATCGAGGTTTTACTGTATTTATTTTACATTGATTGAGAATCAAGTTCTTACAACTTATACTAATCTCTCTCGATTCTGCTTCCTTGGAATTACACCAGTACTTGCACCAAATTTGTGGGCCAATGAACAATCCCAAAGATGACACCCCCTTCCTGGTATGGAACTCGGGACTTTATGGTTACGAGGCCGATGTTCTACCTCACAACTACAAACATCACTAACCTACATTGTTCACCCATACTTCAGAAGGATGTTTTTAAAGTTGTCTGCAGCAACTTTGTTTTGTGAGGAAATGACTGAAAGCTTATCCTGTTGTTATTTCCAGGTTTATGGGAGAAGTACTGAGGATGAGGCACAACATCCCTCTTCGCAAAAAAGTGGTACCTGACCCGGAAGAACCTTATCCCTCCAATAGAATTCCTCCTGTAGATGTTGATCCAGAAAATGTATTCTTATGTCGTCATGTTTATGATCTGAAACTGAGGCGTGTGTTGAAAAATCCATCCTAACTTAGTTGTATGTTTTTTTTTTTTTTTTGTATGTGCTTTGAAGCCAAACTGTGTTTATTAATGCCATCTGTATATCTGGTCTGACAGTTCTAAGAGGTGAGCATTGTTTGCAATAAAAATCTCAAGATATGCCATTATTCAAATACATGTACATGTATTTTGGTTAATTTGAAGCATTTTTAGGAATTGACATAGCTTGTAAAAACCATGTAGCAGCATTTCTGTTTAATCATACTAGCTTCAGAACTGTTGTGTCACCGATTTCTAATATAAATAATACCTTTTCCATTTCTGTTGAGGACTGATTGACCAGAGCAAACCTTTGCCAAACAATTCCATGTTTTTTACAAACCAAAGGAAGATAGCTTTTGTAAACATTGTGTGAGAAAGGAGAAAACACTAGGAACTAGCATTTCCTCCTTTCCCAGAATGTTTTCAATCCTTTCAAAGAGAAATCCAATGTGGAGATACGTTGTTGTCTGTGAGACTAAATGTTAAATTTCATAAAGACTAAAAGGTTGTCCTGTTAACCCTATACTAAACAACAACATTCAGGACCAAATTGAAAGCATTTAGCCCTTTATTACACAATCCAGAGTTTTAACGACCCTCAGAAAAAAAGACTGCTGAAAACATAGTCGGAAAAGGAGAAAATGCTGGTTACCAGCATTTTCTCCTTTTCCCACAATGTTTTCCTACCACACAAAAACAAATTCCATCATTGGAGCCAAATTTAAATTGTCGTTTGCAAACGCTTTCAATTTGGACAGATCAAAATTTTTGTTGTGTGGTAAAGAGTTAATGTGTCTGCAATATTTTTATAGGTTGAAAGAGTGGAAAACAGCATTGGATGATTATGATGTTTAAAACCATTTACTCCTTTTCATACAATGTTTTCAAAAGCCTTCATCATTAGGGTCATAAAGACACAGGATTTTTGGTAAAGGGTTAAAGGGTTAAAGGGTCAATACTGATATGTTTCCTTCAGATGCTTGTACAGGTTTTAAGTGACTTTTTGTTGTTACTGACAGTTTAAAGTACTTTGTTTTTCCTTGCTGTATATTAAGTTTGAGTGGCCCTCTATGAAAAGGGGGAGGGGGGGGTTAATGTACCTTTTTAGCTCCACTGGCCGAAGGCCAGCGGGCTTATGTCATGGCCTGTTGTCCGTCGTCCGTCCGTCCGTCCGTCCGTTAACTTTTTTTTAAAACGTCTTCTTCTCTGAAACTACCCATCCAATTTTGATGAAACTTCACAGAAATGATCCTGCCATGGTCCTCTTCAGAATTTCTTGAAATAATTTAATTCCTTCAAAAACTCTGGTTGCCATGACAACAAAACTGAAAAATTTTGAAAATCTTTGAAAATCTTCTTGTCTGAAACCGTAAGGCCAAGGGCTACCAAATTTGGCATGTAGCTTTATCTAGTGGACCTCTACCAAGTTTCTTCAATTTATAGCCCTGGGGTCAAAATTGGCCCCGCCCCGGGGGTCACAAGTTTTACATGGGCTTATTTAGGGAGAACTTTAAAATTCCTCTTCTACCTAGCCATAGGGCCTAGAGCTACCAAATTTGGCATGTAGCTTTATCTAGTGGACCTCTGCCAAGATTGTTCAAATTATAGCCCTGGGGTCAAATTAGGCCCTGCCCGGGGGTAACAAGTTTTACATGGGCTTATATAACAAGTTTTACATGGGCTTATATAGGGAGAACTTTAAAATTCTTCTTTGACCTAGCCATGGGGCCTAGGGCTACCAAATTTTGCATGTGGCTTTATCTAGTGGGCCTCTACCAAGAGTGCCCAAATTATAGCCCTTGGGTCAAATTTGACCCCACCCCGGGGGTCACAAGTTTTACATGGGCTTATTTAGGGAAAACTTTAGAAATCTCCCTGTACCTAGCCGTAAGGCCTAGGGCTACCAAATTTTGCATGTGGCTTTATCTAGTGGGTCTCTACCAAGAGTGCTTAAATTATAGCCCTGGGGTCAAAATTGGCCCTGCCCCGGGGGTCACAAGTTTTACATGGGCTTATGTAGAGAAAACTTAAGAAATCTCCCTGTACTTATTCATAAAGCGTAGGGCTACCAAATTTCGCATGTAGCTATATCTAAAGGCCCTTCACCAAGAGTGCGTAAATTATAGCCCTAGGGGGGAATTTGATTCACCCCGAGGGGTCAGAAGTTTTACATGGGCTTATATAGTGAAATCTTTAGAAATCTTCTTGTTACTAACCATATGAACTAGGGCTACCAATTTTAGTCCTGTTTCAGGGGTCTTATGTTCAAAACCAATTGGCCAAGTATTGTAATGTTTGGCATGTAGTGATTTTACGTATTAGCCAGTGGAGCGATACAGGGCCATCATGGCCCTCTTGTTTTTTAATACTTTATACAAAGCAAACTGTTGCATAATGTGGATCCATTTTGTTTGAAAAAATGACAGAATAAAAAGGCAGAATAGTCCTTTGACATGCAGACAATTAACCTATGGCATAAAGTCGACCCAGGTCAACCTGCTCGCATTGGGCATGACAGATGAGTACACATATAAAACCAAGTTTTACAACTAAGGTTGGAGAAAAAGATCTTATGATTATTGAAAAATTATTACATTTACTTTAGTGAGATTGTGAGATTAAGTGGTTTATGATATATTGAAGTTTAAAGTTGTGTATGTCTTGTTTTAGGACTGCATGTTTCTGATTGCTGAATCAATGCTATACAAAAAACCTAATATATTTTTAAGTTTTTGTGTCAAATCATTAACTCATCACCGAAGGACAGCATTTTTGACTTGTTCAATTCAAAGTATTCGCAGATGACAAATTAAATATGGTTCAAATTGTAGGATTTGTCTTTGAAAAGGT
Source organism: Hippopus hippopus (assembly GCA_946811185.2). NCBI lineage: Eukaryota > Metazoa > Mollusca > Bivalvia > Cardiida > Cardiidae > Hippopus > Hippopus hippopus. The sequence goes on from OX328097.1 coordinate 37,779,321, forward strand.
AGAAAACATGATTGGAAAAGAAGAAAGTGCTGTTTACCTGTATTATCTCCCTTTCCCAAAATGTTTTCAACAGTTTTCTTTTGTGAGGTCGTTAAAACTTTGGGTTGTATGATAAAGGGTTTATCAGGATACACAAAAAATCATTTTATTAAATGACATCTTTTGCAGAAAAAAAACACTGACTTTACTGTAAGGACACCAAATGGACTCTCATTGTAAACAGATATTTACTCATAAAATGGAATGTCAATGAGAACCTTGACTGCCTTTGTAGAACTGTAAATCAAGACCAGACTTTACTGAAAGTTGGCTGGTCATGAAACTACCCTGTTAAATTTTGTATGAGGTATCCTGTTGAAAACATCTTTAAATACAGTCTTTTGTACTCATAGAAAATTGGAATTGATTTATTTTTTTCACTTACATGTATTTGCCATGCAATCATGAGTTAAAACTTTCCAGTTCTATACATAGATACTTATTGTGTAATACTGGTTAATTCTTTACCAGACTTGTAAAATTTTAGACCGGTGCAAATTGAAAGCATTTGCAGACATTAAAATAAGTATGACTCAAGAATTAAAATTTGTTTTGGGAAAGGTAGAATACATCGTTGGAAAAGGAGAGAATGCTGGTTACAAGCATTTTCTACTTTTCCCATAATGTCTTCAAAAAGCTTCTTTCTCAGGGTTTTCAAAAGTTGGGTTCATGTGGTTAAAGGGTTAAATCTAGAAGCTAAGTTACTTATTATGGTTTGATACTGGTTGAATTAACTGAAGAGGTTCTTTTTAGCCTTTGCTGATCTTATGTTGTTTCTTTCTTAGATTTTTATCATAATCTACAATTTTTATTTCTATATGAGGTCTCGTTTTTTCATGAAAAGTTTTATATATGTTTAATCAAAGTGCATGTAGCTTTATTTGTTTGTTATGTTCATGTTTAGGATCAGTTTCAAAATTTAATGAATGTTTTAAGATAATGCATACCTAATTCACTGAACTATTAAGATGCCAAGGACTCCTGTAAAAGTGGACTATGTAAAACAAAATCAAACCACACTGAACGATAATGTTGTGTCTACACTCCTTCATATTTTGCAAAATATACAAAAAATACCCTTGAAATTGCTGTTTCTAGCTTCATCTGTATCATCTGAAAATGTAAATGTAATTTATATTGCTGTTAACCCTTCACAAACGTTACGGGAAAGGGAGAAAATGCTTGGAACATGCCTTTTACGTCCCAGCAGATGACAACTTAATTTTTTTACCAAACGACACATTTTTAGGCAAGTCCGAATTCAAAGTATTTTTTTGCAGATGACAAATTAAAGGTGGCTCAAATAACAAAAGTAGTCCTTGACAGGGTAGAAAACACTTGGAAAAGGAGAAAATCCTGGTTACCAGCATTTTCTCCCTTTCCACAATGTTTTCAAAAGCCATCTTCCTCAGGATTGTTAAAAGTCGTGATTGTTTGGTAAGGGGTTAAGAGAAAATTGACAGAAAAAGTGCAATTGCTCGGCTGCTTTCAAAGAAAACTGAGTTACTGTTATAGCCCTGTCATCGTCTATGTCAAAGTCATGCAAAACCTTTGACATTTTATAATATGTCTGTTATTACTGACGATATTTACTTGAAACTTTGACAATTTGTTAACTATCAAAAGGGAAACCCATACAATAAAGGCAGGTAACATCAAATACTTTTGACACAGTTATGCCCTTTTTTTGACTTAACTGTCACTGTAAATCAAGTAACTGCAGTCGAGCGTTGGCACCGCACCTGGAGCTCTTGTTATGAGACTAGATATGACATCACTGTATCACCTTGAGTTGGATCTTGTATAATCATTGCCTGTCATTCATCATGTGACTTATCAGTAAATCTTTTCAATATTCTGGCGTGAAATCTAAGAATATAGCAACAGGCTATGTATCACTTAAAGGGAGACACCATCAAAAGTTTGCTGTCTCTTATACTTCTTTTTCTTATTTATTGATGGTTTGCAAACCATTGCCTTGAGTTTGATCACTCAGTGATGAAACACCCATAATGTTGGGATAGATGCAAAAACCTGAATAACCCCCTTTTAAACTAGAACATGTTATTTTCATTATTATGGACCTGGTGTACCTTTCACTAAACTGCGTACGCACGAAATTTGCATACAGTTTTTGTAAGCAAGCATCAAGTCTGAAAATAAGTTTCATTGAACTGCATAACTTTACGATTTGAGTAAATATTTTCATAACTTTATGCCAGTTCATATCTTTGGGTAAACCAGGGCTCGTATGTGTATATATTCAATCCTGAATAAGTGCGTAAAATCTATACAGTTTAGTGAAAGGTATCCTGAACCCTATTCAGTTGAAGAAAGTCCAGCAAGCATGGGTAGTGTAGGAAATGGAACCACTGAAATTTTAAGATTTGAATTGTAAAATTTACTTTTTCAATGGTTAGTAGTTGTATAAACAAGTAAATTTGAATTAAGGTTTTTACATAATAATAAGAGTAAGTTTGGAGTAATTTGATGTCATATCCTTTTAGGGATTACAGACTGAATTTTATCTTAACTTGATATAGTCTGTACTTCTGTTTTGATTCTTTTGAAATTGTAACAAATTTTTTGAATCATCAAGTGATTGAACCCTATTTCAAAATGAAGACAATCTAAATGCTAGTTTAGGAACAGGTGCCATTTGAAATTGAAACATTTTCTTAAATATACAGTATGAGTCTTATGGTCACACAAGTAAGTCAGCATTTACCATTTGATTATTTTTAACTTTGCACAGACTGTTTTGATCATCTTGAGGTTTAAGCAGATGGAATATGAAGGAGATCTATTGAAGGATAACGAGTGAATATTCAGTTTACTTCATGAATAGCACAATTTTCTCCCAATTCTTTTTAAAAAAAAGTATACACAGATTGTTTGCATATATCTATGACTTTAAGGTTTCTAGTAAATACATAAACTGAGTACATAAATGCACTAAATATATCTTTGATATGGAAAAAAGAAGTCATTGGATACTGCAATTTTTTTCCATATCTTGGATGGTTCATGGCAATTAAAGCATGTACAACCATCATGTGTTACTTGTTAAGTGATGTTTCAGGTTACATGTGAGATCTAAGTAATAAAATTACTCAAGATCACATTTTTAGTTTTTGTTTATTTCTTGAAAAATTTTCAAAAGTGTTCCACTGGAATTGCATAAAGTTTTATCAATTGATTACAGTTTCAATTCTGTTTTTAGCTAATGGAAAGGGAGCATATTACATGTACTTCATGGTGAACTTAAATTTCTTTATGACTATATCCATGCATTTACTTTTACATATTTGTGTAAATTGTCGTACAATCAGAATTTCCATGATTATGTGATAGGAAAATTTGTTTTAGATGTACCGGCATATTGTGTTACCATTTGAAATTACTGTCCTTTAGTTTTCTCTTGATTATACCCAAGAATCTAGTAAACAGGGTTATGCAACAGAGTAACATTTTCTGAATGTCATTCTTGAACAGACTTATTAAATTGCCCATTTGTTATCTGTGCTGTTTTGATTTCTTTACATGTTTTAGATATTGTCCAAATAACAACAGATGTGTTATTTGTAACATAAGTGGATAAAAAAAAATATCTTATATCATACTTTTAAAGTTTTGAAGCATTTAATGTATTACTCCTGTTTTTCTATTTTATGGAAATCTTTTTTAAAACCCAAACATAGAGCAAAAAGGGATTCACATGTATTTAGATTCCTCATATTAAAAATATAATGATTCTTGATACTGAACAAATGAAATAGGACTAGGCAATTGGAAACTGTCACCCAATGTAAGATCATGATTGAGCTAACTGATGAAACAGAAATTGAATAGAAAATTTGTATAGAAAACTTAATTATAAATCATGTATTGTACATACAGATAAAGTGTTTTCACATATTTTTTGTGGATTTAGATTAATTGATTACACATACATGTATTTCTTGTAGGGTTTACTTCCTATACCATTTCTCAATCGTTAGAGTGACCAGTCACAACTCTAGCTGCATTAACGGACATTGTAGATCAAGATCTGATAGCACAGAATGTGTTGAGTAATTTGGGCTCTACGCTGTACCATATTGCGTCATATTTTCACCCTTAACCCTTTCCCACACAACAAAATTTTAGACTTGTCAAAATTGGAAGCATTTGCAGACGACAAAATAAACCTGACTCAAAAATTGAAATTTGACTTTGGAAGAGTAGAAAACATTGTGGGAAAAGGGGAAAATGCTGGTTACCAGCATTTTCTCCTTTTCTCACAATGTTTTCAGAAGGCTTCTTCCTCTGGGTCGTAAAAACCACGGATTGTTTGGTAAAGGGTTAACCAGACGACAAAATTTTGGACTTCTCCAACTCCAAAGCATTTGCAAACAACAAATTAAATGTGGCTCAGATAGAGGAATTAACTCTTTACCACACGAGAAAAGTTTAGACCGCTCCAAATTGAAAGCATTTGCAGACGACAAAATAAATGGGACTGAAAAATTGAAATTTGGTTTGGGAAGGGTAGAAAACATTGTGGGAAAAGGAGAAAATGCTGGTTACCAGCATTTTCTCCTTTTCCCACAATGTTTTCAAAAGGCTTCTTTCTCAGGGTCGTTAAAAGTCGGGATTGTGTGGTAAAGAGTTAACAACTGAAAGGGCAGAAAACACTTTTGGGAAAGGAGAAAAGGCTGGTTTACAGCATTTTCTGCTTTTCTAATAATGTTTTTAAGAAGTTTTGGGGTCAAGAATTGTTTGGTAAAGGTTTCTGCAAAAGCAGTCATGAAATTGTAGTGTACTTGTCGTTTTACACACTGAAATGTATACAGTATTTTATTTGTTTGGATACTCTAAGGATTTGGGATACTGAACCCTTGTGGTGATAACTAAACACAGTGGACATTTATGGCAGTAACTATATATGCATATATCATAATTTCAAGGATGTTCTTGTCAGAATATTGAGCAAATTACTAGACAGTGTAGATCCAATATCAGGCAGCACTTTCTGTGCAGTCTGATATTGATCCACAATGTCTGTATATACAACTAAATCTAGGTTCGGCACTTTTAGGGTTATCTGTTTTGCCCTGTGGTAGAGAGTAGACTTCATTTTTCCTGTGATCGTATAAAAATGTATCAAAATAAAAGGGAAAAAAATGCAAATGAAATCTTTTATAGAGTTCAAGTTTTATATAGGAAGTCCCTATGAGGTTGTACCCTTACACAGTTTTGGATTTTTTCGCTGGAATGGGGCGGGGCAAATCATTGAAAAAGCTCATCCTATAATAAGTCCATGAAGGCAGGAAGGCAGAGGTCAAAAGTTTATGCTATTGTTCAATTTTTTGCCTGTCAAAGGTCCAGTCTACCTCATAAATTGGTCAGTTTTTAAAACAATATAGATCCATATTATGCAATGGCTTGCTTGGTATAATGCATACGACGATGCATCCAATCACCTTTTCCCAGAGTGACTTTGGATCCGTCTGCAAGCTTGTCATCTTTGTTCACACTCCAACTTCCAGACAAAATCAAGTTAATCCTAAAGTACGATTCACGAAAACTTGCAGTCTGATCTTTGATTTCCGTGTCTGCTTTGTTAAGACAATCTGGACAAATGCAACCCTGAATCTTTTTTTCTAGACTGAAAGTGCATGTAACATTTATTCTGAGTTTAAATGGATAAGTTTCCCTGGACAAATGTGGGATAGACCAGTATACAACATTAACCCAATACTACACAATCCCAACTTTGAAAGACCCTGGGGAAAAAGGGTTTTGAAAATATTGTGGGAAAAGGAGAAAATGATGATAACCTTTCAAAAATGAATTTCGACTTTTGAGACAAATTTATTTTCTCGTCTTCAGATGCTCTGAAAAGGGACGAGTCTAATTGTGTCGGTTGATACAGCTTTAATTTCCATTTGTGAAGTATAGGGGAAATAACTTCGGTTTGATTGTAAAGTAAGCGTATCCAAGGTAAATAGAGTTGCTGCCCATTAATTCAAGATAAAGCAGAAGATAGCGATATGATCTCACGCTTCTCTTCAGCATATTATCCATCACCCAACTATGTGTAAATTGTATCACATTGACATTTGCTAAACCGAGGTTTATATAAGCTCCGTAACTTTTCACATAACCACTAAACAATTAAGACTCGTGAAAATCGAAAGCTTTTTGCAGACGACAAATAAAGATAGCTTTAACGATGATAATATATTTCTTTAAAGGGGTAGAAAACACTGTGGAAAAAAAGGAGAACGTGTTTTTTACTATCCTGTTTTCTTTCACAATTTCTTTAAAAGCTGTCTTCGTTAGCGTCGTTTAAACACGGGATAGGTTGGTACAGGATCAGCGCCTGAAATGACTAAATTGACATCTACAGCAGACGACTTTTAAAATATCCCAGTAAAGTTAGAATAATCCCACATAATGTATAATAGGGACTAAATGAGAACAACTGAAATTAATGTGATAGAACGGGGAAATTGTTAAAAGTGTACGAGTCATGCTCTAGCAAAAGGGGGCTTAATGCATCTCCGTGATCAATTATGTCAAGCAAGTCATCACATGATCATTGATCCACAAAATCCATTTTGTCTACCAAGCGACTGAATCATGAGGTACACTGGTCCCTTGACATGCAGAAAATTGACCAACAGCAAAAAGTTTCGGCCCAGGTCAGCCTGCGCGAATTGCGCAGGCTGACCTGTGTCGATACCTTTTTGCAGATGCAAAAAGCCACAGTATATGGCTCATATCTTTTTTTCCTATATTTGCCACAACTATTTTGCAGGTGGTATGCTTCTAGAAAAAACATATGCAAGAAATTGAAATTTCCTTATGTTGACAAGAACGTTTTTAAAAATCTAGATTTATTTTTCGATTTTTCTTTAATTTGATAATGTACCTTTTTTTTCTTATGAAATCTGGTAGATTGGCCAGAATTTCAGCCAAGTAATAAAGAATTCTTCCAAATAAATAGACTTTTCGGGGGGCGAGAAGTACTTTTCTGTCTGCCTGTCTCTCTGTTTTGGCCATTCTTTCTGTTCCGGCGTCATGGAGATGTATGCCCAACTAGCGGGAGAAAGTTTGCGTGCAAAGGTTCTGCACCTCCCATCCCGATCGAGTGCAGATGTGTAGCCTATTCCTGGAGAGAAATGCTGATCATTGTTTCTCCTACATCTATGCGCCTGAATGTAATTAGTAGGTGATCATATCACCATTCTCCCAACATTATGTTGCATGTGGATATAATTATATGACAAGATATTATGCCACGGGCGTGTGCCCCGCAGACACTAAATTCACGTAAATACTTGACATGTGTGGTAAATATGACCTTTGACTTCTGAACTGATGACGAAACGCGGTTAGTTCTTCCGGGACGGTCACGTGACAACGTCGCTCCTGTTGGTGGTTTAGGATTTCCCCCTCTTCTTTATTTTAAGTTTATTATATTCATTTTTAGGACTACAATAAAACGGATAAAAGTGTTAAATAAATTGCCATAATCATGGCGGACGGGTATTATGACGATGATTACATGGCTGAAGAGGATGAGTGGGATCGCGAGCAACTTCTAGATCCTGCTTGGGAAAAACAACAGAAAAAGGTGGGTTTTCTTCCCGATATTAACCTATTTTTGATTGCAACTCGCTCTTGCCTTGGGAACAGTTGAAAATTCCCTATAATAGACTCTTTTGTTCATACGTTTTCGCTTTCTATCGTTTGCCATGCTTCAAAACCGGTTTTGCTATCCATATTATGGTAGCCGCCATTTTGAAGTAGGCGGTTTCAAATTTGCTGTTAAAAGTTTTACAGTCGAAGCTTGAGGCAATGCTTGTCACTCGTATTTAATCACTCAACTGTAATGATGGACAGGAAAAGAAAACATGTTGCCCAATATAACAGCCTATACTCAGTGCTTTCAATAGCTATTTTGATGTATGTTTTAGTGTCAAACCCCCAAATTCCTTACATTCTTCAATCAAATACCTTTAAAGATAGTCAGCAATCTAAAATTTCTGCATGTCCCAAGTCAGTACTACAGGGTACAATATACATTAAATTTAGGAGTTGTTTGCAACCATAAATCAGCCAAGCGTATAGATTTGAAATTAATACATGTTTACCCAGTAGCATGTGAAATTATCATATTTGTGACATGAAATTCTTCATTTGGAAAGGGAACCGTTTCACCAATTTCAAATATTTCAGAAATATGTTGTATTGCATATCTGACAAGGGTAGACTAGTGTTACACTCTACCTTTAGCCTATCTGCAATTTCTAATGTGTAACTAGATCTACTCAAGGATTGTTTTCTTGCACCCAGAATTTGGGATTTCGTATTTTCAATCTGAAGAATTTTATCCATACTTAATTGAATAACCATAAGTCTCTACCTTGATAGGTATTTATAATATTGATAAAAAAAAAAAAGAGTACAATGAAGGATGAACACAGAATTTAGTTTCTGTGTGAAAGACTTAGCCCAAAAGTATGGACTTTAAATTTTGACTTTAAATTATTTCTACAAAATTTGTACCCACTTTGAGTCTTTGGTTTTTATTTTTATCTGAAAGTTTCATGTATAGAGATATTTCAATGTCAAACTTATTGTAAGGTTTTCTAATTAACGTAGTTTTTTTTTTACATTTAAAAGAAAAAAATGACAACTATTAGACAGTTGGTGTACATGTCCTAATATTTGCTAGTATATATGATACTTTTGATCTTATCATACACTTAGCTGTCAGATACATCCTTTTTGTTCAAGGATATAAGCTTTGGATGGTAATTACGTGAGTGAACAATGGCTTTTGTTCAGATCTAGATTCATGAGTGAAAACCACTTTAAATAGTAAAATACAGATATCTTATGGTTGTTGGCTTCCTTCCTGTGACAAATGCCTTTTTGAAATGAGATGTAAGATTTTATCCCTTTACCAGATGACAAAAGTTAGATTCTACCATAACTTAAAGAGTCTAGAAGTATTTGCAGACAAGATATTTAAGATGGCTCAAATAATGAGGCTTGTCTCTCAAAGGGCAGAAAACGGAAAAGGTGAAAATGCTGGTCATCAGCATTTTCTCCTTTTTGCATAATGTTTTGAAATGCCTCCTTTTTCAGGGTCTTAAAAACTAGATATTGTGTGGTAAAGGGTTAACTATACCATCTTAACTGTAAAAGATTTAACTCAGTTTTACTTATAAAATGTTTGTTTAACTCTTTCATGTACAAACACAGCAGTTCAGCCTTGACTGCCTTTCGGAACATTATTGGGAAAAAACATTCTTTGTACCAAATAGTTGCTCTTTTTCTCCGAATGTTTTTCATGTCAGTAAACGAAGTTTCTTTTCAAATTTTTCTTTTATGCGTCGCTAAAAGATTTCTGGTATGCTTAGAAATAGTATAAGCACAGTGATAAAATGGGATTTATATGGGTTAGGGATGGGCCCTTCAGATTCAATGAGAAGGATAAATACAACAATATTTGTGGGGTCAGTGTTGTACAGAGCTTTTGAAAACTGGGGTCCACTGGATGCAACCTTGTAAAAGTCAGGAGGCCAAGCTCTAGGGGTCCTTTACCTTTATCTTTGCCCTGATCATCAGGGGTTCCTTTCTCTTCCCCAACAAATATAAGAGATTAGATTGTTTAGCGATGATTTTTCGGCGTCCGCTAACAGATTTTGTTTGCCAGGAAGGAATGCGAAAACTTCGAATATAAATGTAGGTCAAATTGATTTGCTTCTCTGTTTCTTCCGAAGAACTTTCTAAAATCAAGTGCACCATAACAGCTTTGTGGCTAGATACAAATGCCATAGAATCAAAGGTAGTAAACATAAAAAGTCTAATTAATGAAAACAATGGCTGTGTCTGTCTTTAGTGACTGATGATTGTGCCTAAGAACTTTATTGAGACAGCTGTTTAGAGGTACCAGAGATCGCAAATCAAGTATGACCCAAGTGTGCAAAAAACTTATTGCATTGTTTTGACTATAGTCCAGTAGGGAAAATTTTTAAAGAAACAGAGGTCAATGGGAGCTTTTGTTTTATTCAAGACTTTTTATTCAGATTTATAAATTAATTTTTATGCATCTATGGGATGCATACCGCTGAAAAACATACATAGTCTTGTACTTACGCGTATATGGACACAGAAATCTGCGGCTTATAAAACTTTGGTTAGGTATTTCATTTTTTAACAAAACAGAATTGATAACTTGAACTGAACTGAACAGTACAGAGGTAAAAATGGCAGACTTCCCGAAACATGTCGGTCCGACGGACATGACCGACGAATCTTGAGAAGAACCGACCATTTTTCAGGCGGGATCGGTCTGACTGTCCGGCATTTATTCCGAGCCAAAAATGGCGTCGTTAAAATATTACGAAAGTGCTGAACCCGGTAAAAAAGAAAATTAACGTCAGAGAAGCGCGCTGAAAAGAAAAGAGAATATGAGAAAAAGAGACCGGAGAGAAAATTAATTGAGAAATAGAAGCAGCAAGGAGAATGGTTGGTTTATGACTCGAAAAAGGTGCAAATGCACTGCATAGACTGTCAGGATTTTTACGGTGAGAAAGTAAGAATGGATCAACATCTTCGCATTACAAACACATTTATTCTTGGATGCACAAATTTTAGAGCATCCTCAGTTGACGACCATGAAAAATCTAAGCTGCACCATCTTTGCTTTTGTTGAATTTGATTCGGTCTGACAAGTAATGACATTCAGCAGAGAATAAATAGAGTGAACAAAAATTTCAGTAACTTTTGAAAGTCTTAATGAGTGGAGAAATAGTTTAATATCATTAAATGCTTAAAGCTGATATAACTGTTACCTTTCTTTCTTATGTTTTTTACTTGTTGTGTTAAATTTGATTCGGTCTGACAGATTTTCTTTCGGTCCGACAGATTTTCAGGCCTTATCAGACCGAATGTCTGACACTTTTTATGAGCTTTCGGGAAGTCTGAAATGGTCATGTAAAAGAGACTATTTTGTAATATTTATCTCAGATATCACTGAAAAAAAATGATGCTTGCTTAGTGTTTAATAATAGATAAATAAGCCAATTTAACAAAAAGGTTTTGTGAAAAGAAGAGCAGATAAGCACATTATAATATAATAATATTGCACATTTGCAGTATTAAAAGTATTACTCAGAAGTATTTCTTATGTAAATGATGACTACACACTACTTGCCAAGACAACTATGTATTTCAGATTGTACATAGATGAAACAGTATGCTCATAATTATGCTGTGCTGTATAGCTGAAATTATCTCCAATTAGATATGTCCCCTGAAGGTATCCTGGTAGACTTTAACTTCAGCTTTTAACTTGTTACAAATTATTTCAACATGAGATCTCATCAGAAAAAACTCTTTTATCATTATAGTGCTGGAACTGGTTTAAGTTTCTTTTATGGACATTGTAGATCAAGATCAGACTGCAGAGAACTCTCAGTCTGATCTTTTATGTACACTAAGTGTTACTCTGTTGCATATTCTGGTCAAAACTACTTTAAAATACATGTAGTTGCAGTTTGGCTGTTTTTTGTAATTGAATAGATCTAGATCCATTTCTTTATCTTCTATCATTAGCTTTGGTAGCATAGTGGTTAACACATGGCTAGGCTAGTGGTATGAATCCATGGGTTATGAGTTTGCATTGTGGAAGGTGAATGGTGAAAGTCATCGTGATGTAATTTCCTGAGCTTCCTTTTAATCCTTTACAACACAGTCTTGACTTTTAATGACCCTTACGAAGAATGCTTTTAAAAAAACATTGTGGGAAAAGGAGAAAATGCTGGTAACCAGTATTGTTTCCTTTTCCCACAACATTTTCTATCCATGGACTTGCATGATTTGGCTATTAAATTAGATTGCTAAAATGTCATGCAATACTGACATGTATTAGGGATCTCTGGCAACCAGGCGTGCATTCGTTCGGGTTTTTGATATGATTGTGAGACTGTTTTTTGACATTGGGCACTAAATTGTGCAATATTATACCCTCTGATCAATGCTTTGACAGTAGTTATGTGGGAAAGCAGCCAGTGGCTTGGAAGACTATTGTGCGAAGTACTGGTAAAAGAAATTCCAGGAAAGCATGAATATGTGGACTGGCAGCCGTGATATAACTGAAATTATATTACAAACGGTGTTGGAAAGTATAAAATGAATCAATATGAGCAACACAGTACTACAGTTGTATGCCTGTGAGGGGCTGTGTGCCTATTCCTTCAAGTTTATAAAGGAGAAATCTGTCGTCCGTACCCAGTCTTGAAGGAAGAATGATAACAGATACTATTCAAGAACCTCTTTGCAGGATTTTGAGAATGGCTTTTGAGATGTGTTCTGTCTCTGTTGTGGGTCAGCTTGCAGGCTGCTTTGTTGACTGATGTGCCTGCTGCTCCAATGATTGTTCCATTGGCAGCTATACTTCAGGGGTCTCCTCTTCTGCTTCACGTTCACATTCTGTATACATGTAGGTATGGCCTTGTTAGCTCACCTGAGCACAAAGTCCTCAAAGTGAGCTTTTATGATCATGCTGTGTCTGTTGTGCGTCATCTGTTGACAACTTTGTGTAAGGTCTAGAGGCCACATTTTCAGTCCGATACTCTTGAAACTTTTTTTAAGAATGTTTGTCTTGATATCTTGGACCTATTGGAAAATGGGTCATGTTGGGTCAAAAACTAGCTGATTGGGTCAGATCTTTGAAAAACCGTCTACACTGTAGGGACACATTTTCAGTCCAATACTCTTGAAAGCTGGTCAGAATTTTTGTCTTAATGACATCCTGGATGAGTTCTGAAATGGGTCATGTCAAGTTCAAAACTAGGTCACTGGGTCAGATCTTTTAAGAACAGTGTGTAGGCTCTGGAAGCCACATTTTCAATCCAAGACTCATGCAAGATGGATAGAATGTTTGTCTTGGTGATATTTTTTACGAGTTTGAAAATGGGTCACATTTGGTCAAAAACTGCATCACAAGGTGAAATCTTAGAAAAACCTTGTGAACACTCTAAAGGGCACATTTTCAGTCCAATAATCATGAAAAATGGTCAAAAAATTTGTCTTGATGATATCCCTGATGAATGTGAAAGTGGGTCACATACAGTAAAAAGTTAGGTTACCAGGTCAAATTTTAGAAAAACCTTGTGTACACGCTAGACTAGAGGCCACATTTTCTGTCCAGTACTCCAAAAGGTGAACAGAATGTTTTTATGATACCTACAACAAGTTGGAAAATGGGCTATTGTTGGCTAAAAAGAAGGTAACTGAGACGGATTCTAGAAAAAGCTTGTGCCACACTCTTAGTCCGATACTCATGAAAGTTTGTCAGAATGTTTGTCATAATATCTCGGAATAGATTAGAAATAGGTCATGTTTGGTCACAAGGCTCAGGTGAGTGACTTCAGAGCCATCATGGCTCTCTTGTTGTCTGTCTTAGGTATCTTCTCTAAGTTTTTCGGAAGTGAAAATTGATCCAAAGTTAGGCTGCGTAATATCAAAGACCAATCTCAAAATTGTGCGATCAGTCACATCCAAAAAATCCGACCAATTGCATGGTCCTACGTCAAATCAAAGGACCGTACAATCTAGGTTTGTTTTTGACATCAATCACAAATACTCATGAATTTCATTACCATGTTTCAGAAACAATTGCATGTAAAAGCAAGATCACCCTCACAAGACTTTAGCATACACAACTTTATTATGAGACAGTCCCTGTTGTTGAACAACACCTTGTGAAAGGTTTTTTGGGATCCTTTGTGACATACACTTTTTTGGTGATCTTATGACCTAATTGTCTCATTAAGTTGCACACTAATTGAGAAAGGGGCTTAAACAGCTGTTGTTAATTCTGCTGTACCAGACCGAGACAAGGAAATCGTAGGCTCTGCCATCTTGATGGCTTGCACAAAAAGACAGAATAGGATGTAGTTCAACTGAGATGAGTTATCTAAAAAGGATGGAAAAAGGAGGACATGCAGATTTTCAGCACTGTCTCGTTTTCCCAAAATGTTCTCAAAGGTGTTCTTGCTCAAGATCTTTAAAACAATGGATTGCTTGGTAAGGGGTGAAAGCAGTGAGCTCAACTTAGGTTTTGCAGAGAGGTCAAGATGAGACAGACTAGAATATGCACTCTGAAATTGAATACAGTACATACAGGTAAATTCTTTGAAAGATGTTAAGGCCAAAACGGTGTTATGACAGTCTTATGAAGCAATACTGGAATTAGTTTTATCTCAAAAAGGCTTTCTGAAATTCATTTAATCTTAACGCTTTACCGAATAATCCCTAGTTTTAGCCACTCTATAGAAGGCTTTTGAAATCAACATGGGACATGGAGAAAATCCTGGCAGTCAGCATTTTCTTCTTTTCCCACAATGTTGTGTACCATAATGACTGAAAAGACACCTTATCATTTGAGCCACATTTGAGCTACATTTAACTCTTTATGGTAACCAGTATTTTCTCCTTTACCCACAGTTGTCTTCCCTTCAAAAGATTTATTTCAGTTTTTGAGTCGCATGTACATTGTCTTCCGCAAATTCTTTCAATTTAAACAAGTCTAAAAGTCCGTCATTTGGTTAAGACATAATTTGTTCTTGGCAAAAAACTTTTGATATTGATGAGTCTGAAATTTTGTCGTCTGATAAAGAGTTTTACATGTACTAGTGAAAGCCAAAATTATTCATGAATCCAAGGTGAATAAAAAATATTGTAATTAATCCTTTACCAAACAATGCAGAATTCTAACGAAGAAGGCTTTTGAAAACATTGTGCAAAAAAGAGAAAATGCTGGTAACCAGCATTTTCTCCTTTTCCCACAATGTTTTCTATCCTTTTAATTTTATCTCTTTAGTAACATTTGATTTGTAGTCTGCAAATGCTTTCAGTTTTGACCAAGCTGAAATTTTGTTATCGGGTAAAGAGTTATACATACAACACATAGCAGAGATTGACTACATGACTTTGATTAGAGACATACTTTTCTCATTATAGAAAACAAACTGTAGGTGTTACAGGCTACTGTGTAAACCCTGAGAAAACTGTACACTACCTTCATCAGCAACATACGCCTATGACACAATCTACTTTCTGTTGAAAGTTACATTGAGTATTGTTTTGGATAAGGCCTAAAAAAAAAATATCTGCATTTAGGGTTTCCTAGAAAATGCTGCTGACCCTAAACTTTTTTTGCTATGATTGAAAAAAAAAATCTGTCGGTAGTGATTTCATTACATGTTCCATGTAAAAAGTTTTCGGGGGAAAAAAAAATTCCCTACCTACCCTACCTACAGTATCTCGGACTGAAACCCTAAACACAGATATTTTTTTGTTAGGCCTAATGATAACAGTGGGAAAGCACTAACCAGCTAGTTGCTTGCAAAGTGTATTTACAAAGTACTGGGAATAAAAGAAACGGGGAACACTTGTATAGGTGGACTTGGCACTGCATTATGGCTTGAATAATTTAGAAAACAATTTTAAACATTAAACAAACAATTCTGTGGCATTTGTGAATCCTTATGCCTGGTATTGCAAAGTTTGAAATTCTATCTTTTGGACATTCAGACTTACAGGGGATTGAAATCTTTTGGCACCCCACCTCCTGCAGTGCCAGTGCAAAGAATAAGAACACATCTATCAGGGAAAAACCTAGACAATGTCATGTTATTAAGCACATTGCAGACTCTAACTCTTTGCTCAGTTCTAGGGTACCTTTCTCTAAATTACATGGGCGAAATTTGCGCAGTTTAAGTAAATAAGTATCAAGACTGAAAACAAATTTCAATGAACTTTATGAATTGAGTAAATATTTGCATGACTTTACGCCAGCCCATATCTTTGGGGTAAAGCCGGGATTGTATGTGTGTTTGTTCAATTCCAAAAAAATAAATGCGTAAATCTATGCAGTTTAGTGAAAGGTACCCCTGACCACGAGGTGTATAGGTTAACTTTTATTATCAGGTGTTCACTACGCTTTGCATATCAGGATCAACTGGCATGTTAGGGATGGTTTTCATGGAATATCCACAAAACTTTGTTGGGACATAAATTTTGTCTCGATGATATATTAGTCAAAGTTAAATCTGATGCATGTTGTATGAGAAACTGGTTTGCAGTAACTTTAACATCTGCTTGGCCAGATAGCTCAGTACTCGTATCTGACTTGTGACCTTTTGAGTGCGAGGTTGATACCTAGTCAAGTCAAACTTTTTTCTAGCGATTTTTGGCCTCTCACTTTTAATGCATGTGAGAAAAGTAGCCCGTGGCTTAGAAACAAGAGTTGTGTCAGTCCTGGTGTGAGAAAGCCAGGAAACACATGTGTCGGTGCACTGACTGCTGCTATATGACCTAAGCTGTTAAAATGGCATTAAACTCCAATACAAACAAATCTATTAAGATGTGGTTGTAGGAATGTTTCTCACATTTATCTAACCAGCTGCACACTTAATAATAAAAATGTTTAGAAGTGTTAGATGTTGACAGAAAAGTAACCTTAAAGTGAAGTTGACAGTAATGTGACCTATAAGTCAAGTTTTCTACTCACATCTCTGGCTTTGGGCATTGCATCATATTAGGCTGTAAACCCTTTTCTAAATGCATATTAGGATCAACAGATAAGTGGTATTTCGTGAATGAAAGGATATCATTAATTTTGTCTTGCGCTGGAACATGTTAGAATTCTTAAATCTTCACTATCAATCATCTTAACTTAAATTTGGCAGCGAAAATTACATAAGCAATGTCTGATGAGTGTATTTCATTTGTTTATGAGTTGGAAGGTGAAACATCATGGCATTCCCTGTGTTAAATTCTGTCCAGACTGTAGACTATTTACAAAACTTTCTTCAGACAGCTCAGATCGGAAGCATATGTTCAACACTTTACTATGATGACAAAATGTAACATGTGGATATTGAAAGCATTTTGTTGGCCACAAAGTTGATAAACTTGAAATACAATGCGGCTCAAATAATGGCATTGATCTATGAAGTTAGACAACATTTAACTGGTGTTTTCTCCATTTTCAACAATGTTTTCAGAGACTGTCCTCTGGAGGGTATCACTGCATTAATTTTCAAATTTTATTTTTGAAATCCAAGAGATATGTGTCATTATGTACAAAACGATTTGTGAGATTTTAGAAAAATCAATCTATAAGGCGAGCTGAATTCTTTGTTAAAAAACTGTATTTCATCATAACTTCATCTTGAAAAGAAATGAATTGGTCATTTTTGGCTAGAAGAAAAGAATATCATGCTTTGCAGTGGACATGGTGGATATAACATCAGACTATAATCATGTTCTGTGCAGTCTGGTAATGGTTTCCATTGTCCACAAAACCTTTGCTGTTGACACTTGCATGCGAATTATTAATTTTATTTCTTCATGTGTTACAATTGTGATTGCAAAAGGAGGATAAAGGCTGACCGTTACTTGTATAAAAATGTCTACTTAATTATGATATAATGAAGGTTTGGAGTACAAGTACTTATGTCCAGTTAGAGACAGGGCACTGTCAAGTCATTATCGATCAGCTGGTAATGATAACTACCAGTGAAAACAATGGAAACCATGCCTCCCCCACACACAACCTGCTTGCTACAGGTAACTATCTCTCTCTGAGGTCTGTAAGAGTATACGGCATGCCCAAAAATGGCGGTGAGCTTACCTATGTTTGTGTGTGTGAACATCTGTACCGAAGTGAATGTACTTCACTTTACTACAGAGTTGTAAAGCAAATTCTGCTGACTGGCTTTGTATGTAAACTCAGTGAAGATAATGATATGTGTTTTGCCAATACTGAGTTCATGCTGCTGCTCTGTGTTGCAATATTATTGTTCTTTCTTGCATTTATTGTAAAAGAATTCTCAATCCCTTTGTTAGATTGTAGATTATCCTGAAATCAAGAAGACATATTATGAGAATGTGGTTCTAGATTATATCTTCTTGGTGGAGGAACAGTGATTTATTTACCTTTATCAAAGAGACCATGGGTCTGTATTCAATGTAGGTCGATTGGAAAAAGAGTTCTTTCCATCAATCAGTTGTCTTCCATCTATTCATGTTAAAATAGCTCTACATATCTTCCATATTGCATGAAAAACTCAACTTTGTAACTCAACCCTTTACAGCACAGGCTAATGACACATACTAAATATCAGACTACCAATACTTTTAACGCTTAACAAATTTCAGACCGCCAGTTTGAAAGCATGGGCAGAGGATGAATTAAACATGGATTAAGTTACAGGATTTCTCTATGATAGGGTAGAAAACATAGGTAAAAATATGCTTGACTTTTAATCAGGAGGTTTAAGGTTTTATCCAAGTTGGTGGGCTGGTCTTTTTGTGGTTTCCTTGGACAAGTAAACTGGATACCTGTTGTCTTCATTACTTGTTAAATTAACAATATGAATACATGTGAAAACATTGTCTCATTACACTAAAAACCTTCCTTTTCGGGACTAGACAAGTGTCCCATAGCCATTATTAATAAAAAAAAATGTAAGAAACCTCACCACCTTAAAAGCTGAGTCAAAGGTTTCCTTTCTACAATTTTGGTGTCCTAAGGGGCTGGGGATTAGTGTTGACCCCTATTGTTGTCACAAAGTTTGCTTATAATGGCTCAAAATAGGGTTTCTGAAAACAATCCGGGAAAAGGGAAAAATGCTGTTGACCGACAAATTCTCCTTTCTTACCACGATGTATTCATCCTATTCCTATTAGTTTAACAAATAGTGATATTGAATTGGTCACCTTAAAATGCTTTGTAATAGGACAAATCTAGTGTTACGTTCTGAAAAGAGTTAAGTCATCTGCTGCAGTAATGAAATAGGTTGTCTAATGTCTACAGGGGGTAGTAATTAAAGATGTGCATAGCATGCATAAGCTAAAAATCTGTGATAATGAAGGTAGGGGTGGCAAAGATAACTGTCCATAGGGTGAGATTAAGCAACAGATTTCAATCATTCCAGATTTGTTCTGGTCCATTTCTCTCCACACACAGTCTGGAGCCTTCATTGTTGATTGGTCTGATTAATATACAAACCAAGCGTGCATGTCTATATTGTTGGTCTATATGCCTAATTACCTATACAATATTCAAACTACTACTGAAAAATACCATCTTTACCCTTTTCTCTCTTAGGATCTTTATTACTAAAAGGTTTAGTAAATAAAGGGTCCAAACTCTGTCCACTAGTTGGCAAGTGTGGTCCATCTCTGTCATTTCTTCAAAGTTTAGTGTAAAGTTACTCTTAATTGTCGTGAAGGAGCTAAATTTTGTACCAGAAAACAGAATTTCATACTTGTCCATATTGAAAGCCTTTGCTGCCAGCACATTCAATGTTGCTCAAATATCAGGATCTGTCTTTAAAAGGGTAAATAACATTTTGGAAAAGTAAGAAAAAATGCTTCTTATCATTACTCTTTCTTTTTTCCAAAATTTTTTGAAGTCTCCTTCCTCTGGGCTGTACAAAACCAGTGTTGTTTGGTAAAGAATCAAAGTATGTAGAAGGTTTGCTATGCCTTAACCCTTTACCACACGATCCCGAGTTTTAACGACCCTGAGAAGTAGGCCTTTTGAAAACATTGTGGGAAAGGGGGAAAATGCTGGTAACCAGCATTTTCTCCGTTTCCCACAATGTTTTCTAGACTATCTAATTCAAATTCAATCGTTTGTGCCATAAAAATTTTGTCGTCTGCAAGTTACAGGATTTCTCTATGATAGGGTAGAAAACATAGGTAAAAATATACTTGACTTTTAATCAGGAGGTTTAAGGTTTTATCCAAGTTGGTGGGCTGGTCTTTTTGTGGTTTCCTTGGACAAGTAAACTGGATACCTGTTGTCTTCATTACTTGTTAAATTAACAAGATGAAATTGGACCCGTCTGAAATATTGTTGTTTGGGAAAGAGTTAACTCATCATGAGCTGATAAACCACATTTACCTGTCATATATATTTATAGCAGAAGCTTTGAAATTTATCAAATCAGATAAAAGTATGGTCTGTTTTTCCTTATGGTGGATATGGATGTGCAGCTACATATGAAGGTGCTTTGAGTGTAACTTGCACAGACATGTGCACATACATGTGCATAGACTCTGATTTTAGTCAACACCTTTGGCTTTCCTATTGATAGATTCAGCCATCAACTTTACAATAAAAGCCAATGTAACATCTCTTTACCTAGGGACAAAATTCTATACTTGTCTAAATCCAAAGCAATTGCAAACAACAAATTAAATGTAGCTCAAGTAGTGAAAATTTTAGGGTCTTCAGCATTTTCTCCTTTTTCCACAATGTGAGTAAAATCAAGGTTAAAGACTCTCATAATGGTGTAGATGTGATACTTTCATTAATATCGGGTATGACTTCCATTTTGGCATATTACCTGTACAGTACAACATCTCTTAAAAAAAAAAAACACATAACATTGTAAGGTGTACGGAGGAATGTAATTCTATTTGACCTGCAGAGCATGCTCTAACTCCTGCAAATCGTTTACATGATGCCTTGATCTTACTCTAGGACCAAGAAGATCCCACATGTGCTCAATGGGATTTAGGTTTGGGGAAATTGCAAGCCAAGACAAGACGTTAACACCATTTGCATTCAGATATTATCTTGTAATGCAAGCTCTATGCGGACACACATTGCCATGTATCAATGTGGCAGGAGCATGCTGGCTACAGGTCTCAACACCTGATTTATGAACCCAGCAGCATTGAGATTGCCACTCACAATTACCAGGTCGGGTTTTCCTATTCTCCTTTATTCCACTCCATCATCATCACGCTGTCCCAACCAAACCAGTATCTTTCAACAACGCAGGTGTTAGAAAATCCCTCACCTCTACTTCTAATCACCAGCATTCTACCATCATGGTAACTAAGGTTGAACCTGGATTCAGCAGAGAAAACATTTTCATTCCACTGACGCCTTCGCCAATGGAGATGTTACTGTGCCCAGTTCGGATGGGCAATGTGATGACATCGAGTGGGTATGCTCCGGACGTAAGGCCATTTTGATCTAATGGGCCGAATACATTGACGAAGACCCTGCTTATACTGTACTGTCTTGATGTCTGGTGTGTGTCAGTTCCAAGTGGCGGTCTAATCTGGCATCAGTAATGTGAGGCTGGCCACTTCGAGGCTGGTCTGCAAAGTTCTGGGGCTGTTTGCTGGAACCTTGCGCATAGATTACTGATATTGTTTCTGTGTCAATTAAAGGTCCACGAAACATTATCAAAAGAGTCATCTCTATTGACCTCATCAATACCTCAATTCGGTGACATTCAGGTAGTCTTGGCACTATGAGTTTTTCCTGTAATCATTGTGTGTTTTTTCAACTCCTTGGATTTGCGAGAAAGAAATGAGAGTTCTTCTGGCTGATTTGGCATTTGACAAGCAGTTGCACAGACAAGTCTTGCGATTTGCCTGTTTTGGGAGGTTATGTAACATATAACCTGATACTGACCAGATATGTCCATTGTTTGACAAAGTGACACACGTTTCATGGTACAAAAATAAAATACCTATGATCAATATAAATATAGTTATCCAAACTTGAAATGTGCACAGTTTCTCTCGTGTGTGAGTATATTGTGGCTTAACCTATACAATGCCTCAAAACATACATGAAAATGTTCAGCCAGTGGCAAACACAAAAATATTGTGTTTTATAGTTCTTTTGGCCTGAAAAGAGCTCATCTTTTGGGGCATTCTGAATATAGAATCAATATTTTACTACACAGTGCAGTGTTCTGCCAAGGATTTTTAAAAAGTAGAGACAAATGTCTCACTCATCCAGAAAAGTTGAGACATTTTTTAAAATTTGGGGACAAAATTGTTTATGCATTGAAACAGTATGAAAATAAGAAATTGAAATAAGTTCCCCCATACCCATACTTGTTAATTGCTATGTTCTCTTTCACTATCCAAAATGTGGATTTAAATGCAACAAATGCGGCTGATCATTTCTCACTGAGACTTTCCCTACCATACAGTTTTCTTAAAATCCCTCTCTGAAAAGACTCGGCCATGACGGCTGATCTACGATAGACGTTCTCTGCATGTCGTACATATGAGTAGTAGTTCTGAAGTTACATTTTTTTTCAGTATCGATAAATGCATTCGTTTTGCTTTTTTTTTTAAAACACATTTTTCAACTCATAAAATTGCGGTCGCGATCATATTCCACCAAAGAATATTCTTTTAACTACTAAGAACTGTCGTACCGGTATTTTTTACTATCTACC
Source organism: Hippopus hippopus (assembly GCA_946811185.2). Lineage (NCBI taxonomy): Eukaryota > Metazoa > Mollusca > Bivalvia > Cardiida > Cardiidae > Hippopus > Hippopus hippopus. Next base: position 37,801,658 of record OX328097.1, read on the forward strand.
GACGATATTGATTTAGTGGGCATCAGAACATTATCGGACTTTGAGCTCTGATTGTTGATATGCTTTGGTTGACCATAGAAGCTTAGGATAATACCTTGCTTTTTCGCCGTGGCAACGAAATAATTTTCCGACTGAGATTGCAGAAGATACTACGCCATGACAGTAAAGTACACGATCAATACTTGGTTGATGTTTTCGGTCTGCGTCCAATCAAATTTCATTTTGCATATACGCACCTTTGGCGCCCATGAAAAACACTAAATTGTAATAGTTACGCGGCTGATTCTGTGATTTTTGATATGCGACAGGAATCGCCTTATACCAATTTTTTCTGCAATATTTTGAATTTTTTAGCAAGAAATCGCAAATACGCGGCCTCGGCAGAACGCTGCAGTGACTTTGTAGCGTGATCTTGGATCCAAACTGCCTGCAAAAATGCAGATAACAAAATAAATTTTATTAAAAAATTAACTTCGTTTTGGCGAAAGAAGAAAACATTGTGGGAAAAGGAAAAAATGCTGGTTTGCAGCATTTTTTACTTTCCTCACAATGTTTTCCAAAACTTTCTTTCTTGGGTCGTTAAAGGCGGGATCGTGTGGTAAAGGGTTAAAACCCTTTTTTTCCAGAGTGCCACTCATACTATGAATAATAATTGATTGATTGTATGGTGTTTAAGTCCCTTTTTTACATAATCTCGGGCTTATTGTGATGAAAGTTTCCTTATTTTTAGGGATGGGAACAAATACAAACACTGGTATTTGAGTATTTATTTTTAGTATTCGAATATACTCGAACATTTGTTTGTAAAATTCTAGAATTATTCTGTTGCGTTGTACAAAATTTGAATGTCTGATTACTGGTACACTTTAAGCCACAGGTTGATCTAACAATATGAAATTAAACATGTATATCCAGCAAATTTTACTGGTTTGCAAGGCCCAATACATGAATACATGTGCAAAAGTCTGTGGCAAAGGGAGAGATTACTGATTATGAGCAATAACTCCTGTTGCCAGAATGTCTACAAAAGTGAACAGTTGGAAGATATACAGCAGTCAACAGGGGGTAAATGAGTTACCTCTTTATCACACAAACAAGATTTTAGACTTGTCCAAATTCAAAGCATTTGCAGACTACAAATTAAATAGCTCTCCAATGAATAGGATTTGGCTCTTAACTGGTTACCAAATGACAAAATTTTGGATTTGTCAAAGTTGAAACAATTGCAGACGACATATTAAAGGTGGCAAAAATTACTCAATTTTTCCATGATAAAGCAGAAAACTTTGTGGGAAAAGGAGAAAATGCTGGTTACCAGCATTTTCTCCTTTTCTCACAATGTTTTCAAAAGGCTTCTTCCTCAGGGTTGTTAAAAGTCAGGACTGTGTGGTAAAGAGTTAAGAGGGTAGAAAAAATTGTTGGAAAAGAAGAAAATGCTTGTTACCAGCATTTTCTCCTTTTCCCACAATGTTTTCAAAAAGGTTAGTCATTAACACTTAATTAGAACTGATTCATACTTGATGCACAGAGATAAAATCACGCCATTTATAGGATGGTATGGTTAGTAAGAAAGTTTTTCCTGTATTGTGTCATTATGAGAAAAGTTAACAACTTTGACCTTATATGGTAAAAATATTTTCACTGTCTTCTCTAGATGACTTGTTTTATCATGAATTATCTGTAGGTAGTACTTCTTTCTCATTTTCTTCATTTCTCGATCATTGCTGATAATTGTTGCAGCAGTAGTTATTTTGGGAAAGCAACCAGTAACTAGGGAAGAATATTGTGTCAAGTGGTGGTAAAAGAGACATTGATATGTGTGTAGGCCTTTGCAATATAACTCAAATAATGTTGAAAATAGCATTAAACGCCATACAAACAAATCTTTCTGAACTTTTTATCTACCACTAATCAGAATTCGAGTCCTTTAGTATTTGAACTCCTCTCTTTCCTGTATTGTAAGAAAAGTTGACTTTCTTGATCAGACCGGATTCTTTTTGCAGTATTGCCTTTATTTGCCGAGCCCCAGTAGCTCAGTCAGTAGCGTGCAGGACCTGGCTCGGCCAATTTCTTTCTGATGATTCATGATAGTCATTGCGACAGGATTGATCCCTTTCCCACCGCTGACCACTGTCTTGGCGATGGTTATGTGGGAAAGCAGCCAGTGGCTTGGAAAGAAAATTGTGCTGAGTACTGGTAAAATAGACTCCAGGAAGGCATGGACAGGTGCACTGGCCGCTACGATATAACTGAAATAATGTTGAAAATGGTGTTAAACACCATACAATCAATCAATTGCCTTAATTCATGTTGTAAGCATGGGCATGTCAATTTTTCTTTGTACTTTAAGGGTTAAGAAAATATTTACATCTACTGAATAGACATTCCAATTTGTACATACATTTGTACCACCCATTCCCGTGTAGAAGGGGATTGTCAGTTATTGATCAGAGCTGATATTAGAAAAATATCCCAACTCGATATTTGGTCCACCATTTTCAAATTTTTACATAATTAGCTAAAGCAATTTTTTTTTTGCAGTAGAATTCAGTAACTGTTAATCCTTTCCTAAACAATCCAGAGTTTTTATGACCCTGAGAAAGAAGAACTGAAAAGCAGCCCAAACAGAACTAACATAAAGGTTGTTTGGCAAAAATATGGAACAACTAGATAGTATAGATCGTAATCAGACTGCACATTCTATTCAGCCAGCTTAACCCTTTGCCACACAATCCCAAGTTTTCACGACCCTAAAAAAGAAGCCTTTTTGAAAACGCTGTTGGAAAAGAAACAAAATACTGGTTTTCTCCTTTCCCCCCAGTTTTCTACCCTATCAAAGACAAATTCCATCATTTTAGCCACATTTGAATTGTCCTCTGCAAATGTTTTCAACTTGGGCAAGTCTAAAATTTTGTCAGCCAGTTGGGTTTAAAGATCTTTCAATGTATTTTACCCTTTCATAGAAAAATATTATTTTTGCCTCAGTAGTTTGTAACCTGTCATGTCAAAGATCAATGTTTTCTATTGGGACATAGCTATGATTTTGTTGTCTGGTAAGAAATAGACTTGCTTTTGCAATGGATTATTGGTGTTTCGAACCAATTACAGAAGTACATACAACAAGCATAAAGGTAAACAATATAACAGGTAAAGAGTTACACATTCCTGGTTGTATAAAAATAGCCTACTCAGCCATTTACACCAGACATACATCATAACCTATCAGTACACTACAATACCTTACCTGTTAGCTTACTCCACATTTTTCACTGCCTGGGGTTTGAGTAAAAAACTGGAAATTGGAATGAAAACTTGTGATTATGTGGTAAAGGGTCATAAAAGATAGTAAAAACTGTTTTGAGCAGTTGTATGTGTCCTGTTAGTTTATTTCTTACTCAAAGTATTATAAACAAGGCCATTGATCACAGTAATCCTTTATCAAACAGTCTGGACTTTTAACGGCCCTGTGGTAGAAGGCTTCAAATTTATGATCCATTTTGTCTAACAACCAAGTGAATCATTACGTAAACTGGACCTTTTACATGCTGAGAACTGACCAATTGCAAAAAGTTTCAACCCAGGTCAGGCTGCCTTGACTGCATAGGCTTACCTGGATTGATACTTTTAACAGATTCATTAACCCATTACAACCCAGTTACGAGTTATATCGACCCTAATTATGAAGCCTTTTAAAAACACTGTTGGAAAAGGAGAAAATGCCGGTAACCAGCATTTTCTCTTTTTCTCACAATGTTTTGTACCCAATCATAGACAAATTCCATCTTTTGTGCCACATTTAAATTGTCGTCTGCAAATGCTTTGAATTTCGACAAGTCAATAATTTGTTTGTGTGATAAAGAGTTAGTACTATCTTTTTTCAGAGCATGACTCATTCATTATTAAATCATTTACGAAAGTTTTTTATCCATGGCAAAAAATCAAAATGTGCCCAATTAATTCAGATCCCAATCATATGTTAAAAATAATTTGATACTTTGGTAAACGCTGAAGGTACTGAAATTAACTCCTTACCACACAACATTTTAGACTGGTCTGAATTGAAAGCATTTGCATTCTTCAAATGATATGTGGTTCACATGATAAAATTTGTTTCTACATGCTCCCTGTTACAAAACGTTATAACGTTTATTCCTATACAATTTTTGTGGTATTTGTCGAAGACAATACCACTATGAGTTCAATGTTAAATTTTGAGGACCATGTACCGTATTTTGTGCAAAGCCGAAGGAAATAAACCCAATTAAACTCAATTTTTCTCAGGCAAATGAGTTTTTCGGTAGCACTCAGATATGTAATTGGAAATGGCATTTTAAAATACACTGGGTGAGGCCATCGGTCATGGAAATACTAATTTTTTATTGAAAATAGCTTGACTCGCTCATAGCCTTCTATTGGCGTAATGATACAAAATTTGTCTACCGATCACTTGGTCCTGGGCTTTTTCGTTCCAAAACCAGTTCGTCCCATGGCTTGTTCATCCAATGATTACGTGCTACTCCATTTGATTGGGCATGAATGTCTATAGATCGAAATAATTGATAGTAATGTTGGGAATTAAATGTTAACGGCCAAAGATATTTCAAAATTATAGTTTTCAGGTACAAACTTAATTTTATCCGATATATTCACATAGTTTCTCTCTCTATCCATCATGCATCCTTCTGTCAAGGGACGTTACTCCTGACTCCTCATGATCAAAGGGAGACCACCAATACACAAATAATCCTAACTTTGTCATGAGTACTCTCCCTTCAACCAAAAAAGGTATTCATTTGCTTAGTAGGTTGACTTTCAAGCCAATATTTGAATAATATTTTTCTTTTTCTTCCAAATTATTAATTCCACACAATGGCTTCCTTGACAAATACCACTTCAGGGTTCTCAACGCTTTGATTTCACCTTGCAATAGTTATTTAAACAAGCCCATATTGTAATGACCATCAGACATAAGGCATGAGAAGACATTGAAGGAGAAGGACAAAAATGCTTATATTCACAGTTTTCTTCCTTTCCCCGATGCCCTCTATACTTTCCAAGATGAAATCTCGTGGTTTAGGCCCCTTAATTTGTTGTCTGCCAATGCTTTAAATGTGTGCAAATCTGTCTGTTTTGTACTGTTTTGCAGTGTTGCAGATGTGTGAAACCATACAGTAAATATTTCTAATAAATAGAGTAATTCTTGTGTAACTATCTGGTAAAAATACAGTCAGGAAATAAAAATGGCGTACATCTAGATCGAAACTGTAAAAAGCATTTTTTTTGTCATCAATGTTTTCATCCTTGACAAGCTTAAAACTTTTCTTCCCTGTCAGAGTGTTAAGAAACTTCTCTTGTGTTTAAGACTCAGCAGATTTATGAAATACAAACCAGGATTTTAAATTCTCTGGAAAATTTCCCTTGCGTTAACTTTTCTGGAAGGTTAGAAAACTATTGTGGGAAAAGGAGAAGTTACTGAAATTCCCTTTTTCCCTTAATGTTTTCAAATAATTAATTTCCTGGGGTTGTTAAAACTTGGGATTGTGGGGTAATTGGTTAAAAAATAAAAACAGATTCTGAAGTAATCTGTATTAAATATCAAACTTGAAAGCATTGTATGGCCAAATTATTATCTGAAATACTGATTGTTTTCTGGAAGTCCAGGGCCCTGTTTTACTAAGGTAGTTACAAACAAAATTTGCATAAGTTTTATGTAACTATTGTATGGTGGCATATTTCTGCCGTGAGATACGAGATAACTTACATCATGATTATTTTAGAACACTGTTGCGATTAATCAAAGTTTCCTGGAAATTTTATCTTTTCATTTTATCTATATAAAAATTCCAGGAAACTTTGATTTAACCCAAAAGTTTTCTGAAATAATCATGATGGTTATCTCGTATCTCGTAGCAGAAATATGCCACCATACTATAGTTACGTAAAACTTAAGCAAATGTTGTTTGTAACTACCTTAGTAAAACGGGGCCCAGGACTATAAGCCACTAATCATGGATCGTTGGGTCAATCTAATTCTTTTATTTTTAGCTCCACTGGCCGAAGGCCAGCGGGCTTATGTCATGGCCTGTTGTCCGTCGTCCGTCCGTGCGTCCGTCAGTCCGTCCGTGCGTCCGTCCGTGCGTCAACTTTTTTTTAAAACGTCTTCTTCTCTGAAACTACCCATCCAATTTTGATGAAACTTCACAGAAATGATCCTGCCATGGTCCTCTTCAGAATTTCTTGAAAGAATTTAATTCCTTCAAAAACTCTGGTTGCCATGGCAACAAAACTGAAAAATTTTGAAAATCTTTGAAAATCTTCTTGTCTGAAACCGTAAGGCCAAGGGCTACCAAATTTGGCATGTAGCTTTATCTAGTGGACCTCTACCAAGTTTCTTCAATTTATAGCCCTGGGGTCAAAATTGGCCCCGCCCCGGGGGTTACAAGTTATACATGGGCTTATTTAGGGAGAACTTTAAAATTCCTCTTCTACCTAGCCATAGGGCCTAGAGCTACCAAATTTGGCATGTAGCTTTATCTAGTGGACCTCTGCCAAGATTGTTCAAATTATAGCCCTGGGGTCAAATTAGGCCCAGCCCGGGGGTAACAAGTTTTACATGGGCATATATAACAAGTTTTACATGGGCTTATATAGGGAGAACTTTAAAATTCTTCTTTGACCTAGCCATGGGGCCTAGGGCGACCAAATTTGGCATGTAGCTTTATCTAGTGGACCTGTACCAAGGGTGTCCAAATTATAGCCGAGGGTCAAATTTGACTTCGCTCCGGGGGGTAACATGTTTTACATGGGCGGGCTTATATAGGAAAATCTTTCGCATCTAGCTATAAGGGCTAGGGTTATCAAATTTTGCATTTAGCTTTATCTAGGGGGTCTCTATCAAGGGTGCCCAAATTATTCCTTCAAAAACTCTGGTTGCCATGGCAACAAAACTGAAAAATATAGAAAATTTTCAAAAATCTTCTTCTCTGAAACTGTAAGGCCTAGGGCTACCAAATTTGGCATGTAGCTGTATCTAGTGGGCCTCTACCAAGTTCCTTCAAATAATAGCCATGGGGTCTACCAAATTTTGCATGTAGCTTTATCTAGTGGGCCTCTACAAGGAGGGCCCAAATTATAGTCCTTGACCCAAGTTTGTCCCCACACCACGGAACACAAGGTCACCAGTTTTACATGGGCTTTTGTAATGAAAACTATCTTAAGTCATCATGTTACTAACCATTATAAAGACTAAGGCTATTAGATTTAGCCCTGTCTCATGGGTTTCATGTTTTACAGGGCTTTTCATTGAGAAAAATTTGAAAATCTTCTTGTTTATAACATTCAAGAACTGAATTATTTGGTATGGAGCTTTATATTGTGGACCTCCACCAGGATTCAAATAATTATAGCTTTGCGATCAAAATTGGCTTTGCCCATGGATCACAATTTTCTCGTAGGATTAGATAGAAAAATGTTTGCATGTCCTCGTGTTTAAAATCAATTTGCTGAATATTGTAATGTTTGGCTTGTAGTGTTTTTACTTAATAGCCAGTGGACCGATACAGGGCCATCATGGCCCTCTTGTTTTTAAACTGACCAATTCCTACAAGCACTGTGGAATGTCCATTGTGTGACTTTAACCTGCTGAATTAATCATCTATAAATCATCTTTTTATGTGTATTTTACCTGAGCTTGATAAATCAGAGAATTATGTTGTAATTGACGTTAATGAGTCTTGTTTACTGGGATAACATTTAACGTCTGTGAGTGTTATTCGTTTTCTTGTATTACATCACTTCCATTTGTATTGTATGTGAGGGAAAAGGCTGTGGCATGTTGGACATGTACCTAATAATCGCATTCTTTGTGCTTTAGAGAAGCAGTGGTATTGTAAAATCTATGAGCCATAGTTTGACACAGAAACCAGTTATGTGGATACTCACATTAGATTATGAATTTCTTGAATTTTAGAAAACTGATGAGAGTATCACTTCATAAACTTCTTCAAGGAACTTTAATATTATTGCTTTTAAACCTTTTAATAGTCAATCCTGAGTTTAACCACCATAGGAAGAAAGGCTTTTGAAAAGATTAGGGAAAAGGAGATAAAGCTGGTAGAGTAACATTTTATTTGTTGCTTGCAAAGGTCCTCAAATTGGACATGCCATAAATTTTGTTGTTCCTTGGTACAGACATAATATTCAAAAAAGCTTCTTTTGCTTGCAGTTCAGATCCTTTATGGTTCAATATGACAGTGGAATCCATAGAAAAGCTTTAATTTATTTTGGCACATAGAAAAGTTTTAGAGTTTTCTGGGCATTTTAACCTCCTTGTTGAGTTAGACAAATTAGAATATGCATTTGCTTAATGTAATTTTTAGCTACCATAAATGTTGCCCAAAGTTTTTCTTCAACTTGAGACAGGTCATTGGCATACTGCTGTACTCAAGAAGAAATGTATTAATTAAGATGTTAATCAAACACTCTAGGCAATGATAAGCTAGGGGTGCCCTGTGGCCATTTTTATGTGGCACTTATGCATTATTATGTGGGGGTGGGGGGGTCATTTGTTGTAGCTGTAACAATTGAAAGCAGATGGTTATTCCATGTCCATCAGTTTGGACAGAACAATCCTCACTATGTCTATAATTTACAAGGATGTATCTCTATGTAGGTAATTCTGTTGTCTTTATTACCGCTGCTTGCCTGTTGTGTGACATTTCATTGCAGCAATGTGACAATTTGTGCTTCTAGATAGGCATAACTCTTTACCACATAATCCACAGAAGTTTTAATGACCCTGAAGAAGAATGCTTTTGAAAACATTGCAGGAAGAGGAGAAAATGGTGGTAACCAGCACTTTCTCCTTTTCCCATCATGTTTTCTACCTTTTCAAATACAGATCCATCATTTGATCCACATCTTATTTGTCGTCTGAAATATTTTCAATTTGGATAAGTCCAAAATTTTGTCATATGGTAAAGGGTTAATAGATCTAGCTGTTTAGGGTTTTGCAGTTTGGACTGCTTCATGGAGTTCTGTGAAGCATCTTAGCTCATTACCTCTGGAAACAACCTGAACCATGTATCAGATGACTCCAAAAACTTCCTTCTAAAATGTTGATAATCCACAGCTGATTTTTAACAGGAATACAAGTTATTTTTCCTTGTGCCACAATAATTTCAAAAGTGGTCTACTGTAATTGGAAAAGAATTTTTTTCTTTTTGTTCTTTTTGATACCTAGTCTTTCACTTCGGGTTCATGTTAACTTGATTAATTTTTCATTATTGCTGGGTTCTGTAGAGTCTTGTATTTCATGTCACATTGAGCACAAGGACAAGTAACATGTTGATAAAAGTCAGTTTCATTACTTCTCATTATACCTAATGAGAAAGTATACTCCTCACAAAAAGTTAAGCAACAATAAATTAGCGCTGCACCAGAATTTTATTATTACACATATAAACAATTTCATTGTATAAATGTAATGAGAATTGAGTTACAAACCAGTCCAAGCAATTCCGTACTTCTATCAGCTAATGTTTCTCCCTTATGGGCTTTTGAAGTAAGGCACTGTCAAAATCCACACGTGGTTTACTACCCAGATGTTTTAAAATCTCTAAAATTCGTTAAATCTGCAACAGTCAGTACACAGAATGGCCACCATTTGCACGAATACAAGCTTGAACTCTTCTGGGCAATTTGAGTGGCCAGCAAGATCTCCAGATCTCAATCCGATTGAGCATGTATGGGACATTATCGGTAGGCGTGTCAATGATGGAAATGTGAGGCCTCAGAACCTGAAACACTTTGAGCAACTTTTGAGTCAGGAATGGCAGGATATTCCACAACAACAGCTGGGTGGCTTGATCTGGTTAATGCCCAGAAGAGTTCAAGCTTGTATTCATACTAATGGTGACCATACCGTGTACTGACTGTGTCCCGGTTGCAGATTGACTGAATTTTAGAGATTTCAAAACATCAGGGTAGTATACCACTTTTTTGCATGTGGATTTAGACAGTGCCTTACTTCAAAAGCCTGAAAGTGAAAAACATTATCTGATAGAAGTACGGAATTGCTTGGACGGGTTTGTAACTCAATACTCATTACATTTATACAATGGAATGTCTATATGTGTAATAATGAAATTTTGGTGCAGCGGTAATTCATTGTTGCCTAACTTTTTGTGAGGAGTATATTTCCATACTGGCAGTGTCTTGTGCAAGTTGAAAGGCAGAATAGTTGGCAATGTACATTAACTAGCAATGTTTTAAATCGCTTTGTGCCGAGCCCCGGTAGCTCAGTTGGTAGGGTACAGGACTTGAGAACAGGGGGTCGCGGGTTCGATCCCCTGCTTGGCCAATTTCTTTCTGAGGATTGATGATAGTCATTGTGACAGGATTCATTTCTCTCTCACTGCTGACCGTTGTTTTGACGATGGTTATGTGGGAAAGCAGCCAGTGGCTTGGAAAGAATATTGTGTGGAGAGTACTGGTAAAAGAAACTCCAGGAAAGCATGGATAGGTGCACTGGCCGCCACTATATAAGTGAAATAATGTTGAAAACGGCATTAAACATCATACAACCAATCAATCAATGTATTCCATCTTGTTCCATGTTTTTGTTTTAAACTGAACAAAAGTTATGTTTATTATTATGAAATACATCCTGGCATGAATGTTTTTACCTTTAAGACATTTTTGGTGCTTTTTGGAACTGAAATTAGCCCCTACAGTTGTTTTTAGCTCCACTGGCCGAAGGCCAGCGAGCTATTGTCATGGTGTTGTGTCCGTCCGTTCGTTCGTCCGTTCGTCCGTGCGTGCGTCCGTAAACTTTTTCTTTAAAAAACTTCTCCTCAGAAACTATTGACTGGATTTTTACCAAATTTCACAGGAATGTTCCTTTGGTGGTCCTCTTTCAAATTCCTTCAAATAATTGTGTTCCATGAAGAATTCTGGTTGCCATGGCAACCAAAGTAAAAAACCTTTAAAAATCTTCTCCTCCCAAACCGCTATTTGGATCGCATTATTATTTTGCAGGAATGTTCCTTAGATACAGGTTTACAGAATTCCTTAAAAAAAAAAAAAAGATCTGTCAAAAAACATGGCTTTTATGGGAGACTCATTTTCCTTTTATGGTATAAAGTAAAATCTTTGAAAAATTTCTTCTCTAAAACTATTCATTGGATTTCATTGTTGTTTTGCAGGTAAGTTCCTATGGTGGTTGTCTACCAAATTGTTTCTTCAGTGAGCTAAAATGCAGGATTGAATGATAATTGTTAAAAACTTCCTTTCGCCATTATAGAAATATCAGGCCTGTGGAGCGATACAGGCGCTCAAGCGCCTCTAGTTTTTTAAGAGTTGCAGCAGTTTTTTTTTGATAACTTACAGTATTATGATTGCAATACTAGAAGACAATGTAGAAAATAACATGATTTAAATATTATTCATCAAACAGTGTACAGTACAACTCAGTGACTGTTCAAGTGCATGTTATTATTTTGAATTATATCTTTTTCATTTCAGACTTTCACAGCATGGTGCAACTCACATTTAAGAAAAGCAGGAACTCAAATAGAAAATATAGAAGAGGACTTTCGAAATGGGTTGAAATTGATGTTATTACTTGAAGTAATTTCTGGTGAACAATTACCAAAACCAGACAGGGGCCGAATGAGATTTCATAAAATAGCCAATGTGAACAAAGCTTTGGATTTCATAGCCAGCAAAGGAGTAAAACTCGTTTCTATTGGTGCAGAAGGTGAGTTAGGCTGTAAATGAGATTGCTCTATAACAAATAAAGAATAGATTCAAGCAGAATCCTTATGTAGCTTCATGCTCCATAAAGTCTTCCTGGTTTCCAGCATTTTCTGGCAATGTTTTCAATAGCCTTTTTCCTCTGGGTCTTAACTCTTTCCCAAACAACAAATCTTTAGATGTGTCTAAATTGAAATATTTGCAGACGACAATTTAAATATGACACAAAAACCGACATTTGTTTTTTTAAAGGTAGAAAACATTTTGGGAAAAGGAGAAAATGCTGGTTACCAGCAATTGCTCCTTTTCCCACAAAGTTTTTGAAAGCTTTGTTTTACAGGGTTGTTAAAACTCAGGCCTGTTTGGTAAAGGGTTAAAATAAGGGGTTGTTTGGTGCAGGGTCATAGTTGATATCAAAATTTTCAGTCAGTAAAGAGAACCAAAACCAACAGTTTTTACATATTCATTAGCATTAAAAGAAATAGTGCATTCAAGAGGTGTGAGTATGAATAAAAGTTGTTTGTATTGAAAGTCAATTATAGTAAGATCATGTTTTGTAATATCATACATTCTGAAATACAATACAAAGCTCAAGTATTTTTTCATTGCACCAGGAAGTATAAAACACTTTTTGCAAGCAAGAATTTTGAAAATTTGTCACTTTTTGCAGTTTTCTTAAAACTGACATATCTTGAGAAAATGGAAAATGCTTATGACCACTCCAAACTGCTGCACTGTTTTTTTGGTTGGGTGGTGGTAGAAACTGTCATAGAGTTAAGTGTTTGATGGTGTGATGCATTAAAACACCGTTTACAGTGCTCAGTGCAAGTAGTAATTCTGATTTTCATTATAACCCATTCTGTGTTTTTTTTACTTTTTTGAGTACATACAACATGATACAAGTGACACAGTATCACACCTTTAAAAGTACACAGATTTGTTAGTTTGACCCTTTACTACACAAATTCTAGTTTTAAAGATCTTAGGAAAAAGGACTTTTAAAACAATGTGGGAAAAGGAGAAAATGCTGGTAACCAGCAATGTTTTCTACCAGTTCCTTAGCAATTCTCATCACTTTAGCCCTGTTTAATTTTGTCATCTGAAAATGCTTTCAATTTGTGCATGTCTTAAATTTTGTCATTTAGTGAAGATTTAATCCTTTACCACACAATGCCGACTTTTAACGACTTTGAAAAAGAAGACTTTTGAAAACATTGGGGAAAAGGAGAAAATGCTGGTAACCAGCATTTTCTCCTTTTTATACACCGCATTGGCGTCATCTTCTCCATCTGTTTGTCCGTCCGTCTGTCTGTCTGTCCCTTCGTCGGTCTGTACGTACGTCCATTTCTTGTGAAATCATCTCCTCCTACATTTCTTGACGGATTTGGATAAAATTTTCACAGAATGTTTCTCATCATGTGACCTATCACATATTGTCAAGGTTTTGCAATTTGTAGCTGCGTCATGGAAAAAGAGGGCTTCGTGTTATATTTCATTCCATTTCTTGTGAACGCAACTCCTCCCACATTTCTTGACGAATTGGGATAAATTTTCACAGAATGTTTCTCATCATGTGACCTATCGCATGTTGTCAAGGTTTTGCGATTTATAGCTGCATCATGGAAAAAGGGGGTGTCATGTTATATTTCATTCCATTTCTTGTGAACGCAACTCCTCCCTTATTTCTTGACGGATTTGGATAAAATTTTCACAGAATGTTTCTCATCATGTGACCTATCGCATACTGTCAAGGTTTTGCGATTTATAGCTGCGTCATGGAAAAAGGGGGCTTCATGTTATATTTCATTCCATTTCTTGTGAACGCAACTCCTCCCACATTTCTTGACGGATTTGGATAAAATTTTCACAGAATGTTTCTCATCATGTGACCTAGCGCATATTATCAAGGTTTTGCGATTCAAAGCTGCGTCATGGAAAAAGGGGGCTTCATGTTATATTTCAATTTTTCACCAATATCTCTTTAATTACTGGACATATCTCAACGGATTTGGATGAGATTTTCATAGATCATGTGACCTAGTGCATATTGTCAGGGTTTTGGAATTTATTGCTATGTCATGGAAAAAGGGGGCTTCATGTCAAATTTAATTTTTCATCGATGTATCTCCAAGTAATGGACATAATTTCATGAAACTTCATATTTTTATTGGTTAATCAAAGTCAATGACCAATGAGTCCATTGTGCGTCCGTCTGTCCATCCATCAGTCCGTGCGTAAACCTTTTAGATCACAAGTAACACAATATATCCATTGAGCTACCCAGGCAGGTGCTAGAAATTCCAACACTTTAGCCTCTATAGCTAGCTGCTTGAAATAGCAGCCATGTGGCAGTGTATATTGTGATGACGGCACTCTTGTTCCACAATGTTTTCTACTCTATCAAAGAGTGCATCTACAAATTTAGCCACATTTAATATGACGTCGGCATATGCTTCGGATTTGGACAGGTCTGAAAATCTGTTGTGTGGTAACGGGTTAACTACATGTATTTGAGAGGGTTAGATAGCTCTTCAAAGTAGAATGTGAACTGTCCTATATTGTTAGGTGGCTTAAAATTCTTTAGTAAAAATGTTTATGGACCTGAACTATCTGTCCGCATTCCATTGCTATAACACTATTGTTATCTTTTTCTAACATCAAAATCTGTAATGTAAACTCAGTAGTCACATTTATACTCACTCCTTCAAGTTTTTGCTGTGATTATATTTTAACTGAAACTTTCTTCAAATTTTAGGAAGTTTTGTGACACACAAGAATTATTGTACATGGCCTGGTAGTTCAGTCAGTTATGCAACCATTGGGTTGCATGTTTGAATCCCTGGCGTGGCTAATTTCTTTCTGAGGGTTGATGGTAGTAATTGCAACAGAATTCATTCCTCTCACTGCTAATTAATGTTTTGACAGTTTTTATGTGGGAAAGCAGCCAGTGGCTTGGGAAGAATATTGTGAAGTACTGGTAAACAAATATTCCAGGAAAACATGGATAGTAGCACTGGCTTCCACAGTATGAGTGGAATATTGTTGAAACGGCATTAAACATCAAGCAAACAAACAAACAAATAAGCAGTATTGTGAAAAAAAAAAAATTACCAATTAAGCCCTCCCTGTGGTTCAGTGGTTGTAATACTTGCTTTGTAATCCAGAGGTTTTGGGTCCAACAATCCGGTACAGTACTGCAATGTCTCATCCAAGTGTGGATGAAACCCACTTATTAGAAAAAAGTTTCTACTTGACTTATGCTGGAAATAGGCTTGTGTTTGGAATGAGTGTTGTACCTAGTATAAGCAAAGAAACTGTAGAAGTGCCACACAGGTTGCCTTTATGTAACTGAAATACTATTGAAAATGACATCATACTCTAAACTATGCTAAAACACTGATATTGAATCACTTGTATACAAAAAAAAAAAAGTACAAACAACAGCATATATCGCTATTAAGATTTTTTGAATTACTGTTTAATTATATCCTTTATAAGGTCTATTCTGGGTTTAGTCTATGTATTTCTATGGGAAGCAAAATTTGGTTTAACTCTTACCAAATGACACAAAGCAGCTGTTATGCTATAAAAAAATTATTTACCTATCTGCCATTTGAAAATAAATGAAGCTGTCACAGTTTCAGACTATTATTTCATACCAACTAAAAAGCATAAAAAAAAACAATTCCCAAGCCTAGCTCATTAGATCTGCCTCCTGACAAGAAATTGCAGCTCACAGCTTTGAAAATATCATTGTAATTTATATTTATTATTACCAGGAAAGATGGGCTCATGAATATGTGTGAAAGTATTGTAGCAGAACGAGAAAATTGCTCTATAGTTTTCATTTTGTCACAATGTCATCAATAGTGGGCTGCTCTAAGATGAAAAATGTCAGTAGGTAGTAATTTTTTTTTTATGAAATAAATACATGAAGTAGACACCAAATTTTAACTGCATGACATCTCCCATCAGCTTGCTTTCACCTAAGGACCATTGAGATACCTAGGTTTTCAATGATATCCTACCTGTGAAATAACTGCTTCAAGGTCAATTCAAGGGCAGTGTAACCCTCTACCAAACTATACCCAGTTGTAGTGAATCTGATAAAGAGGACTTTTGAAAACATTGTGAGAAAAGGAGAAAATACTGATGACCAGCATTTTCTCCATTTCAAACAATATTTTGATGTCCTTTCATCGATAAGTTCAATAATTCGATTCAGAATTAATTAATTATGTTGTCTGCAAATGCTTTGAATTTGGACATGTCTAAAATTTTTGTTTGGTAAAGAGTACCTTGAAGTATATATATGGCTACTTGGCCGTTTTTGAAGGGTATATCTATCACTACTTTGCCCTTTAGAACAGTTAATTCAAGATCAGATAGCACAGAATATGTACTCACAAGTTCGATCTGCAAAGTACTTTTTGCTTTGAAATTCTAGCCAAAAAACAACCTTGAAATATTAACTAAACCCCCCCCCCCACACACACACACACACAAACTTTTGCTCTAGATCTGTACTGTACAACGAAATTTAAGACTCATGAGAGTGAAAAGCACTTGCAGATAACAATGCAATATGGCCCAAATTTTTGGATTGTCTTTGAAAGGGCAAATAGCGGCACAAAAAGGAGAAAGTGCTGGTTATCGTTATCTTCTCCTTTTCCGGTGATGTTTTTGAAACTCTTCTCCATTAAGATTGTTTAAACTGAGGATTGTTTGGGAAAGGGTTAAGGGTGAATAGTTTCAGGACAAGGTTGCTATAGCTATATATTGCTCAGGATGTTTACCTTGCTTTTATCAAAAGTTTTATGTAGGTTTAATTGGTCATTACTGGAGTGACCATAGACCTGTAAGGGGGTTGTTAGCTACTGCTTCACATCCAAGTTACTTCATTCATGAATTTTTTGAAAATTCCAGAAAACAAAGAAAAAGATAAAAATGAGCATTATCTACATAATGATTTCCTGGGTATAATGTAATGGCCGTAAATATTTGCTTTATTTTTAGCTCACCTGAGCACAAAGTGCTGAAGGTGAGCTTTTGTGATTGTGCTGTGTCCGGCATCCTTCATCCGTCGTCAATTTTTAGCTCCACTGGCCGAAGGCCAGCGAGCTATTGTCATGGCGTTGTGTCCGTCGTCCGTCCGTTCGTTCGTTCGTCCGTGCGTGCGTCCGTAAACTTTTTCTTTAAAAAACTTCTCAGAAACTATTGACTGGATTTTTACCAAATTTCACAGGAATGTTCCTTTGGTGGTCCTCTTTCAAATTCCTTCAAATGATTGTGTTCCATGAAGAATTCTGGTTGCCATGGCAACCAAAGTAAAAAACCTTTAAAAATCTTCTCCTCCCAAACCGCTATTTGGATAGCATTATTATTTTGCAGGAATGTTCCTTAGATACAGGTTTACAGAATTCCTTAAAAAAAAAAAAGATCTGTCAAAAAACATGGCTTTTATGGGAGACTCATTTTCCTTTTATGGTATAAAGTAAAATCTTTGAAAAATTTCTTCTCTAAAACTATTCATTGGATTTCATTGTTGTTTTGCAGGTAAGTTCCTATGGTGGTTGTCTACCAAATTGTTTCTTCAGTGAGCTAAAATGCAGGATTGAATGATAATTGTTAAAAACTTCCTTTCGCCATTATAGAAATATCAGGCCTGTGGAGCGATACAGGCGCTCAAGCGCCTCTAGTTACCTTGTGTACTCTCTAGAGGCCACATTTTCAGTCCAAAACTCTTGAAAGTTGATCAGAATGTTTGTCTTGATGATATCTCAGAGGAGTTGGAAAATGGGTCATGTCTGGTCGAAAACTAGGTCACTAGGTCAAATCTTAGAAAAAAACTTGTGTACTCTCTAGAGGCCACATTTTCAGTCCAAAACTCTTGAAAATTGGTCATAATGTTTGTCTTGATGATATTCGGAAGAGTTTGAAAATGGGTCATGTCTGGTCAAAAACTAGATCACTAGGTCAAATCTTAGAAAAACTTTGTGTATGCTCTGGAGGCCACATTTTGAGTCCAAAACTCTTGAAAGGTGGTCAGAATGTTTGTCTTGTGATATCTCGGACGAGTTTGAAAATGGGTCATGTCTGGTCAAAAACGAGGTCACTGGGTCATATCTTAAAAAAACCTTGTGTACGCTCTAGAGGCCACATTTTCAGTACAATACTCATGAAACTTGGTCAGAATGTTTGTCTTGATAATTTTTTTTGACAACTTCGAAAATGAGTCATGTCTGGTCAAAAACTAGGTCACTAGGTCAAATCTTAAAAAAACCGTGTGTACTCTCTAGAGCCCACATTTTCAGTCAAATACTTGTGAAAGTTGGTCAGAATGTTTGTTATAATGATACCTTGAATGAGTTTGAAAATGGGTCACATCGGGTAAAAAACTGGGTCACTGGGTCAAATCTTTAAAATAGCTTTTGTATTTCTAGAGTTACATTTTCTGTCCAATACTTATGAAAATTAGAATGTTTGTCTTGATGATCAATATGATGAAATAGAAAATGGGTCACATTGGGTAAAAAACTAGGTTACCGTATCAAATCTTTGAAATACCTTGTGTACACTCTAGAAGCCACATTTTGTGTCTAATACTTGTGAAAGGTGGTCAGAATCTTTGTTTTGATAATATCAACAGTGGGAAAATGGGCTATGTTTGGCTAAAAAGTAGGTCACGGAGAAATTCTAGAAAAAGCTTGTGTACAAGCTATAGGCCAAATTTTCTGTAATAAATATGAAAGCTTGGTAGAATATTTGTCATAATATCTCGAAAGAGATTGAAAATGGGTCATGTTTGGTCAAAAGACTCAGGTGAGCGACTCCAGGGCCATCATGGCCCTCATGTCCTTTAGATTTCGTAATTGTAGCTTCACTTTTTAACTCACAATGAATTAGATGAAAAAACATGTAAGTGAATAGGACTTTGGACTTTGATGAAATATTTATGGCCAATCACTGAACTAGTATATGGATGCTATAGCAATAAAATGCTAAAGCCAGGATTTGGTCAGAAGAGTTTTTCCTGGTTATGTCTTTGAAAATTGTACACTGCTTAATGTGCTTATACCATCTCAGCACTGTATCTTTGAACTTCCTAATGTTGTTTTGATGTAGATCTGTAACTTCTTGATGTCTTTATCAGACCCAACATTTTGTTAGACTAGAGATTAATGCTATCCTGTTTAACTTACATGACCTCCTGAAGCAAATTGGCTGTAGACAACCTTGGAAACATCCTTGTAAAATAAGACTAATCAACATGAATTAGAATCTTTAATCCTTAACCACACAATCCCGACTTTTAACGACCCTTAGAAAGAAGCCTTTTGAAAACATTGTGGGAAAGGGAGAAAATGCTGATATCCAGCATTTTCTCCTTTTTCCACAATGTGGTCTACCATATCAAAAACAGCTTCATGTTAGCAACATTTGAATTGTCGTCTGCAAATTGCTTTCAATTAGGTAGGCCAAAATTTTGCCGTTTGGTAAAGAGTGAACCCTTCTCCAGCCGAGGTGTCGAAAGATTTCTGTACAAGAGAAATTTCAAATGCAAGCTTCTGAAATCCATAATTTGTAAATCCACAGCAGCAGAACGGTTTTAGAAAACTGTGACAGATGTAGTAATTGCTTGAAAAAAATTGAGCGATTTTTAGTGTATGGAGAAATGAACTACTCTTGATTGAAAGCAATGCTTGTCAGTTGGTATTCAGGATTTGAAGATTGAATATACAAAGCAATTTTTTTCTTAGCTGTTAACCATACGGCAAAAATTTAAACTTGTTCAAATTAAAGGAATTTACAGACGACAATTTAAGTATTTTTCAAATGATAGTGTTTGTCCTTGAATAGATAGAAACATTGTGGGAAAAGGAGAAAATGCTGGTTACCAGCATTTTCCCCTTTTACCACAATGTTTTCTGACGCCTTCTCACTCAGGGTCATTGAAACTTGGGATAGTGTGGTTAAGGATTAAGAAAAATACAAATCAAGTGATGCATATTTTGACAGGTGTTCTTATTCTGTTCCTTTTGATGTTGAAAGTACTTTTTAACAGTTGAATGCAATTAACCTACACATCTTTGCATTTAAAAACGTATGTAATTCATAACACTGTGACCAATCAAGTTCCATTTGATAGTTATCTTGACGAGCATATCATTGATAGCTTATTGCTCTATGTGTATTTTATAACTTAGAGCTGTGAAAATATTTGTAAACAGTATTTGAAGTTGTATAGTTTGATTATAGATACTTAATGCAAAATTTTTAGTCCCAGATCAGCGAAGTTTTATCATGTACTACTCTGCCATTATATAGAGAAAAATACCTGTAGTCTTACCCCTTTGAAGTCCTGAAACTTGCTAAACTTGCCTTTTTTTGAGGGCAGTGTAGATCAGTATCAGACTGAACAAAACATGCAGTCTGATCTTGGATGTATATTGTATGGACCCTCTGGGTTGAGTTGAGTCTATCAAGATCATTCTAAAGTCATAGAATCTAATGGTGAACAGTTTCTGTAGTTGTAAGAGTGCTTTTCTCTTAAACTTCTGTCAAAGATTGTTTATATTTTGGAGAGGAAAAGCAATGAAAGAAGTAAGGTACAATTATTGTTCAAGATTGCTATCAATATCACCCTATATTTTAACCCATGAAAGCCAAATTAACCCTTTACCAAACAATCCCTGGTTTTTACGACCCTGAGATAATAGCCTTTTGAAAACATTGTGGGAAAAGGAGAAAATGCTGGTAACCAGCATTTTCTCCTTTTCCCACAATTTTTTCTACCCTGCTGGAAACAAATTCCAATTTTTGAGTTACGTTTATTTTGTCATCTGCAAGTGCTTTCAATTTAGACCAGTTTAAAATTTTGTTGTTTGGTAAAGAGTTAAATGAAAACAATAATTTCAGTCAGTCTAAAGAACAAGATATTTCCAATTTTAAGGCATTTTATCAGAAGTTCTGTCAAGGTAATTGAACAATGCACAGATTCAAAATCATTGTTCTGTTCAGTCTGATCTTGACAGCCCGCCCGGGTGGCTCAGTGGTGAGCGTGTCGGACTCATGACCTGGTGGTTGTGAGTTCGATACCTGGTTGAGGCGAACTTTCTTTCCGGCGTATTTTCGCCTCTCACCTCTGCTGAAGCATGTGAGAAAAGTAGTCGGTGGCTTTGGAAAGAAAGTTGTGTTAGTACTGGTGTGAGAAAGCCAGGAAACACATGTGCGTCACCAACCGCCATGATATGACCTTAGCTGTTAAAGTGGCGTTAAACCCCAATACAACCAACCAATCTGATCTTGACCTACATTGTTCACTAAATTTATGCCAGGTATCATTGCAATTGAATAATGTGGTGGTATGTGAGTAAAGATGAACTTACCCCTGTAATTTTATAGTATCCATTTCATTGCTTTTTGAATGACAGTATTATTTTTCATTATCACAGGCAAACACTTTCTTGACCTTTGATGCTTTCTCAGAAGTTTGGTTGACAGTATAGCTTAGCATGACTTAGTTGCATAAAACACCTTTCAATCAATCAATCAATCAATCAGGAATTCCTTTGTAGATAAGGATAGTTAAATTGATTAACATTAATTATGAATTTTGGTAGACATTGCCAAGCTTTTGCAGATGATTTGATACCATTGCCTGATTACTGAAGTAGATATAAAATATGTAATTTATATTCTATAGAACAGAAAATGCCTGTACATGTATTTAGAATTTGTAAGGGTTTGAACATATTCATTTTTTTTAAATCAAATATGTAATAGTTAACTCTTTACCAAACCACAAAATTTTAGACTGGTCCAAATTGAAAGCACTTGCAGACGACAAAATAGCCTAACTCAAAAATTGAAATGTTTCGAGCGGGGTAGAAAACATTGTGGGAAAAGAAGAAAATGCTGGTTACCAGCATTTTCTCCTTTTTCCACAATGTTTTTAAAAGGCTTCTATCTCAGGGTCGTAAAAACCAGGGCTTGTTTGGTAAAGGGTTAACTGCTTGCCCTTGAATTATAGTTTAACTAATCCTTTCCCTCATTCATGTGCCAAATTTCCATTGCTGCATGAAATTCTATTTAGAAAGTAAGTTGCTTTTTGATAGATAGTGAAGATCAAGATCACTGTGCCCAAAAATGCAGTCTGATGCTTTGTTAATATACTCTTCAAAAACAGCATTGAATTATATTAACTCAGGAATGGGGGGTGTGTGTGTGTGTGTGGACTGTCCAAAACAAATAATGTTAAGCACTTAAAAGAACAAACTGATTCAAAGACATTTGAATACTTTCAGAAATCGTGGATGGAAATGTAAAGATGACACTGGGTATGATCTGGACCATTATTTTAAGATTTGCCATCCAGGACATCACAGTGGAAGGTATGTTTTCCATTTTTACCCTTTACCATTGTTAACTGGAACTTAGTTCAAATCCTGACTGGGCCAGCTATCTTTCCAAAGGTTGATGAAACTGTGCAGACAGGAATGGCTGAACAATGTTGTGGCTATTTAACCCTTAACCAATCAACAAAATTTGAGACTGATGCAGATTGAAAGCGTGAGACAACAGATTAAATGTGAATATAGAAACTGAATTCCTCATTTGAAAGGTAGAAGACATTGTTGGAAGAGGAGAAAATGCTGGTCACCAGCATTTTCTCCTTTTCCCATAATTTTTTCAAAGGCCTCATCTGCCAGGGTTAATAAAACTCAGGATTGTTTGATAAAGGGTTAAATGGGAAAGCAGCTACTGGCATAAAAAGAATGAATTGTAATTGAATCAATGCTGATAAAGAAAAGTCACTCATAACAGAAAACATGGACAGGAGTTCTTTATGATGTGACAAAGCGAAAGAGGTTTGAAATGCCAATACCAAACTTTTATCATTTCAAACTTTTTCTTGCAGAATATTGATTGTAATTCTTGAATGCTTTTTCTTGAAGAGGAGCAAAACAGCTCAAAAGAATGGAATGAATTAAAGCTATGAGGTTGGGCTGATGCTTTTCTGTTTAGATGTCAAATGTCTCAATGTTTTGTCTGCATTCATACTACTGCTTTCCTCAGTTGCACATTTGGTATTGTCCTGAGTTTAACCATTTACAACACATTCAAAAGTTTTAATGACCCTGTGCTAGAAAGCTTTTGGAAAACATTTTAAGAAAAGGAGAAAATGCTGAGTAACAGCATCTTCTCCTTTCCCCACCATGTTTTCTACCATATCAAAGACAGAAATCATTATTTGAGCCATATCTTAATTGTCATCTGTAAATGCTTTGAATTTGGAACAGTCTAAATTTTTGTTGTTTGGTAAAGAGTTAAATATTGGGGCTTGTTCAAGACCATTGAATTTGAACGGTTATGCCCTACTTTTACTGAATTTACCACACTACAAACCAAGATACTGTCATGCAAAACTTTGATTCATCCTAGTATTACCTTGGTATTTCTGTTTTGGGGAAAACTTTCATCAAACTGGTCAAAGTTTGTCCATTTTGGGAGTGATGTAAGCCTTACCTCTTTACCACATGATCCAAATTGGAAGCATTTCCAAAGCACATAGTAAATGTGGCACAAGTAATGGGATTTGTCTGTAAAAGATAAGAAAACATTGTTGGAAAAGAAGAAAATGCTGGTTACCAGCATTTTCTCCTTTTTCCACAATGTTTCAAAAGCTTTCTTTCTCAGGGTCATTAAAACTCTGGATTGTGTGGTAAAGGGTTAAAGAGGCAGTAAATCAATGAAATCGACCCCTTCAATTGGGATGAATTGCATTTTCAAGACCCCATGGCTATAAAATATGAGAGAAAGGCTGACGGTGTAGATCCAAGACTAGACAACATTTTCTAAGCAGTCTGATCATATCTGCACTGTCTGTTGTTGAAACTGAAGTTTTTCCTGGTGTTCTGATAGTAGTGTCATGGAGTAAGTATACAAGATAAATAACTATTTGGCGACCTCATTTACCTCAAGGGTTTTTGAAAGATGTTTGTGACAGTTTGGTATATAAAATTTGTGCACAATATAGTCATACAGGTAATAACATACAGTACAACCTACAAGCTATGTAATGTGAAGTATGTAATAAATAAAGAAAACCAACAAATTTCAGACAGAAAAACTTGCAGAATAGTTGAGTTTTGACATTCACGCCTGACACCAAGTTTCAGAATTATCAATACAGCTCAAAAATGAGCGTGAAAAGGCAGGATTATAGGCTAGATCAGGCTATCAGTAATTTTACCTGTTGAATGTGTTTCCGGCCCTCTATCATACACATTATTATATATTCAAAGACTGGGAGGGCCGTTTTTCTCCTAATTTGAATGGGAAGGAGTGAAACCCTTTAGTAAAAGTTAACCATAACCCTTTAGCAAACAATCTTGTGTTGTAACAACCATAAGAAAAAAGACTTTGAAAATCATTGCAGGAAAAGGAAGAACAGCTGTTTACCAGCATTTTCCTTTACACATAACATGTTTTTGGTGCCCTTTCAAAGGCATATCCGAATTCTTGATTTCACAGTATATTTGTCATCTACTAAATTTAATGTTTTTGATTTGGACAAGTTTTAACCCTAAACCACACAGTTACTAGTTTTAGTGATGCCTGAGAAAGAAGGCTTCTGAAGATATTGTATGAATAAGTTAAAATGCTAGTTATCAGCATTTTCTCCTTTTCCCACCATGTTTTCTTCCCTTTCAAAGAAAAATCAGCTATTTGAGCCACAAATTGAATTGTCTGTGAAGCTTTCAATTTGGCTGAGCCCAAAATTATGTGGTTTGGTATAGATTTTGTCTTCTGATAAAGACTTAATCTATAATGCAGTGCCTTGCCTTTACAAGGATAATGTAAGAATGATTTCATTCATGGTAAAAATGAAAATAAATGTCATGTGTAAATTTTTTCCCTTTCTCCTTTTTACCATCTTGCCTGTCACATGCATAATTTGTATAAATCTGAAGATAAAAATCTCAAGTATGTCGTTTGTTTTGCTATGTTATGTGGTTAAAAAATATTTCGAAAATTCTGCCAGAGGGTTGAGTGAATGGTAACTTTACAAACTAGTGACTCTTGATAAGATAAACTTGAACTTGGATAGTTTTAATGGAATGTTTGCACCAGTAATGTTTATCATGAATGGAAAAACTTTTTCTAACTGGCTTAGTTATCTTAACCTGCTGAGGATAATTTGCAGCAGATTACTGAAAACACCCTTGTAGGGTTTGGATAGTAAATACCAGTCGTGGTTTTGCATATGAATAAATGGGAAAAAATTATGGCAAAAGGAAGAAGTTCTTAATTACAATTTCTCCATTTGCAGTGTTTACAAGAGTTGTCTGCTGCAAGAAGTCCTCAGGTGGAGATACATAGTTAACCCTTTACCAAAATTTTAGGTTGTCTAATTTGAAAGCAATTGCCAACGAATATGACTCAAAAATTGAAACTAATGTCTGAAAGGCTAGAAAACATGATGGAAAAAGAAAATGCTGGTTACCAGCATTTTCTCCTTTTCTCACAATGTTTCCACAAAGCCTTCTTCCGTAGGGATGTCAAAAGTGGGGATTGTGTGGTAGAAACTTTAGGTGATGAGCCTTTGTACTCAACAGTACTGTATTTAACCCATTAGCTTTTAGGTCTGACACTCGCCTAATACAGAACTTTTTAAACTATTGAGTGACAAAATGTATCTTTCAAATTTTGATACTTCTAATCTAACAGACTAAACATTGAAAGGCTATTGCTTTTGTGAAATTTTTCCAGAAGATTCTTGTACAATACATCTTAAGAAATACTTATTTCAGAGCTGAAAATATAACTTTCATCTCTCACCAGGTACGATGAATTTATTCTGTCAGACTCATCAGTAAAGAATTTGGCTCAGTTAAATACTTCCTGTAAAACATGTATTTTACCTTTATCTATCAATCTTGGTGTTTTTTTTTTGAAAATGCCAGACTGGTTGGTGTGAGGTTTTAAACCTGATGCCTCCTAGTTACAGCAGTAAAACCTTTACCACACAATCCCGACTTTTAGTGACCTTGAGATAGATGCCTTTTGAAAACAATGTGGGAAAAGGAGAAAATGCTGGTTACCACAATGTTTTCTACCCTACCAGAGAGAAATTACATCGCTTGACCCATGTTTGAATTGTCATCTGCAAATGCTTTCAAGTTGAGCAAGTCTGCTTTTTTGTTGTGGTAAATGGTTAAATTTCTCCCCTATATTGTAAGCCTTCAAGTTCTAAATTGTAAAAATGTGGTCTAGTCAGTACTTTGAACCAAGATCCTACAGAGTTTAGCTGTCCACCAAACAATCCCATTTTCTAACAACCAGATAAAGAAACTTTTGTAACTTTTTTGCAACAAGCAATTTCTCCTTTTCTCACATATCTACCCAATCAGGGAATTTCAGCTGATATGCACCACTTTCAAGTTTTTTATCTGTGGTCACTTTCAATTTTGAGGAGTCAAAATTTGACATGTACCCGGTAGTATAGAGTTAGTTTGTTATCCTTGGCATGCCAAGGAATATGAAGAGGAGAGAAAATTAGGCAAAATGAAACTCAGGTGTGCAAAAAGTTAGAAGTTTTAGGCAGAAAGTCCCCTCATTATGGGAAATGTGTCCTTTTGTTTAACTTATTTTGAAATTAAGCTAGTATATGGAGGCTTAGTTAAAGTACATGTAAACTTGGGGTTAAATAACTTGAAAACTAATATGACACTTTACTCTTTCACAGTTAAAAACACAACCTTGACTTCTTTCAAATGGTTAAAAAACCTGGACTTTTGTCTTACAGACTTGATGAAAAAAGGGGACATTCTAGATCCAAAATCAGATTGCACATTCTGTGAAGTCTTAGCTTGATCTATACTATCTGCAAAAGCCATTGTTTATGGTACTGAAAGGGCTAAAACATCACTGATGAAGGATGGGATTTACTGGTACATTTGATTATGTCCTTTAACTGTATGGAACTTACATTTATAATTCACCCATTCCATGACCTTCCCAAATTGAAAGCAAATCATGATTTTATTTTTGAGAAAGCATAAACTGCCAAGATAATCTTCTACAATTTGTCAGTTGTTGCGTAAGAAAAGCCTTTAAACCCATTACTATAAGAAAACTAAATGTTGTGATCATGCTATCTGATTTGTATCTATGATGTTTGATATTTTCTAAGATATTTTAACAAAAAGGCCCCAAACTACATGTGTAAAATTATGATATCATGAATCTTTTTTACCTATTAAATATTTCGTATAATTTATTTTGCATAATAGTATTTCTTATCAATTATTTTGCATGATAATCTTTAAATGTGCAGAATTGAAGTAAGAGGTACAGAAAGAAAGGATAATAGGAATACATCATGTGAGATGATCCTGCAAATTGTAGGTGTTTGCTATGAGGTAATTCTACTATTAATAGTAACATAATCTGGCAGATTTTCCCAAGGCTTATCAGTAGCCAAGATTAACTTTTACTTCTGTGGCATACCTGAGCAGTACATTAGCACTTCTTCCATCATGGGAGGATTTTTCATGTAAACTTGCTGGTAGACTAATATTAATATGGTTTTTTTTTTTATTTGTCCCAACTAATTTTTGTTCTCCTTTTTCATAAAACATGTTACAATTTTTGTAGGGTCCTGTGTTGCTCAGTGGTAAAGTGTAGGACTTGTGACCTGGAAGCCCCGGGTTTAAGGCACACTTGATCCATTAGGTTTTTTGTGTCCTTGTGCAAGGCACCAGAACCCCAGCCAAGTACTGGTGAAGCCCAGGAAATACATGAATATGTGAGCTGTTGCAGTTGTATGACTAAAATAATGTTGAAAGAGAACACACCATTCAATCAAATAATCAACATTTTTTTGTAAGGAACAATACTTATAAAGGTTAAATCTGTATCCCAGACAGACAACTTTTTCAATGCAGCAATATCTTGATTTGCCACAACATTTTTACCTTATCTTGATTTGTTTTTTCCCAGGAATTCATATTGATAAATCTTAATTTACAATTGAAAAGCACTGTGAAAAGAAACTCAGGAAAGCATGAATAGGTGCTCAGGCCACCACATTTATTTGAAATATGTTGAAAACAAAGTAAAACACCAAACCATCAAAACAAAATTGTATCTGGAAGTAACAATAGGACAGGTTGAATGGCTGTTTTTGATTGCTAGGCTTAACATGATCAGTTGTCACAGTGGACAAGTGGACATCATTGTTTTCTGGTTGTTGCCTCTGTAGTTCTCATGGTCATCAAAAGGCTTGTTTGACAAGATACAGCCATCACAGTGACAATCCACCTTCTGTATCAAATAGTTCATGTACAACAGCATCGTTGTCTTTGCTGTCTCATGTATTAGTAAAAATGTTAACAATGGTCAGCGGTGGGAGAGGATTGAATCCTGTCGCAATGACTATCATCAATCCTCGGAAAGAAATTGGCCGAGCCAGGGATCGAACCCATGACCCTTTGTTCTCAAGTCCTGCACGCTACCGACTGAGCTACGGGGGCTCGGCTATAAGGTTATTAACATTGTTGAAAATGGAGAAAATGATGTTTTACCAGCAGAGAAGATAAAAGTGATACAATGAAGAAAGCATCTTAAGTCTGTTTTTCTATAGAAATCTTGATCATCAGTGATCATCAGGTGCTTTTGAGGGCTGTGTAGATCCAAGATCAGACAATACAGAGCTGACTGTGGATCAGTGCTTTACAATATGATAAAATATATTTTTGTCAAAAGAAACTCTGAATTATTATATATACTGGTCCTTAACCATCTACCACACAATCAGGAGAATAAGAGGCCTTTTGAAAACTACAGGGTAAACGGAGAAAATGCTAGTAACAAGCATTTCTCCTTTTTCCACAATGTTTTCTACCCTTCAAAAAGAAAATTTTTAGGCACATTTTTTTTTTTTTGTTGTCTGAAAATGCTTTCAATTGGGACAAGTTTAAAATTTTGCTGTGTGGTAGAGGGTTTATCTCCTTTCGTTTACTCAGATGGTTATGAGCTTATATGAAACAGAACTGTCAACTTGGAAAGGGTCAGTTACAGAAAAAGCAACTCTTAAGAGAAATGAAAGTGGCCATTGTTAAGGAAAGTGAGAAAATGTGAAGTACAATAGAAAGGGAGACGTTGTAAATGTCCCATAAGATGTATCACTTTCTCCTTGGTATGAGATAGTTTGTGACACATTTTGTAAGAGATGCAGGAAGATACCCAGATCTATCTGATACTTTTAATATAGACATCAAATTTTGCTGACTCTTGGGCCACTGTTCACCAACCATTCAAAATTGTATTCTTAGTCTTATTATTACACCCCCCCCCCCCCCCCCCCATGAAGTAGAGGGTCGTATACTGTTTTCACCATGTCTATCCGTCTGTCCATTTGTCTGTAGACTTTTTTGTTGCCATGCTCCAACTCAAAAGCCGTTTGACCTAGGACCCTGAAACTTTATACAAGTGTTGCTTATGACCCAAGAAGGTGTTCTAATGTTTTTGGGTCATATGGGTCAAAGGTTACAGGTAAACTTTGTTTGAAAATGATTTTCATGCTCTAACTCAATGGGTGTTCCACCTAGGACCCTGAAACTTTATACAAGTGTTGTTCATGACCCAAGAAGGTGCACTATTTTTTGTTGTTTTTTTTTTTTAATCACATGGGTCAAAGATCAAGGTCACTGGTGAAATTTATTTGATAATTCTGTGCTCTAACTCAGTAGCCAATTGACCTAGGACCATGAAACTTTATGCAAGTGTTGCCAATTATGCAAAGAGGTGCCCTGTTGTTTTGGGGAAAGATGGGTCTAAGGTCAAGGTCACAGGTGATCTTTGTTTTGAAAATCATTTCCGTTCTATGGTTGTGCTGCTTCAGTGACAGGTCATATCTGTAGTTCAGTAGATACAGGTGTTTGATTTGTAATATGATAATCTGGCTTTATCTCTGCCGGTGTCAGCGGTGGCTTTTGAGTGTCTTTGGGCATTGCCGTGCAGATCTCCAGCTGTAGGCAGGGGAAAGAAATTCACGATTCTTTATTGATTAGTGAATTTGTGGAGGTGACATGACTGAAGTGCTATTGAAAGCTGCATAAAACAGCACTCAGACTAACTTTATCACTCACGTAAGTAATGAAAATAAGGGAAAAAATGATTTAAAGAAATTAAGGTCATGGAAATCAGATTAAAACTACAAAAGGTATTATAATGTTTAGTTTTTTAAAAAATCTCAATGACCCATAAGAATTTAATGAATGATTTGAAGGGCTCTGAATTATTGGAAGGGGGGGGGGGGAGGAAAACTTCTTACTGTCTACTAAGTATAAAATTGTCCTGGATACAATGAATGATGTCAGATTTTAGTAGTTTGTGGGCTTGGATATTAGACTTATCCCAAAGACTCTGTACATTAATGGTCATTCAACAGTATAGAATGTCATCACAGAACAAAGAACCTTGCATCTAAATTTTCACTACTATAATCTATCACTTTAGGCTAGTTCTAAAGCTCATTTTGTCCATCAACACTAAGAGTACCTAACATTACTGAGGGTTTTTTGGACAGTTTAAATCATGATCCTACTTACTGACCAAACTATTGTCTGACTAGAACAGCTGTTAGACAGTCCTTTATTTTGGTTCTTGAATATTTTCCGATAGCTGTCATGAACATCAACTGGCTGTTCTAGAATATAGGTGATCAACATTATTAGATCTTATCATTGACTTATTTGGCACTCTAAAGTTTAGTCCTCAGATGAAACCAAGCATAACAAACATTCTCTTTTGTGAGTGTGATGTCATGCCTGTTTTCGATAACAATCTTTTATTACAGAATACTGTCTCAGTTTTATATGTAAAGAAGCCAGCTTATGATTGTTGGAAAAGATTGTGGTACATAATTATGTAGGGTAAAATGTAACTTTAATCTCTTTGAATAGAAATTCATAATTTACTTGTTTTTGAAGTAATGAAAA
This sequence comes from Hippopus hippopus, assembly GCA_946811185.2. NCBI lineage: Eukaryota > Metazoa > Mollusca > Bivalvia > Cardiida > Cardiidae > Hippopus > Hippopus hippopus. Next base: position 37,832,422 of record OX328097.1, read on the forward strand.
AGCATACTACTTTCAAAATAACATGCAGTCATTAGGAACAACAAGGACAGTTGAATATGATGATCTAGAGTTTTTGGCATACCTAATTGGCAATGCAAGCCAGAGATGTATTCATAGATGCCTAGGCCTACACTGACATAACTGGAATAATGTTAAAAATATGGAGGTTCATTATTTACCAAACAATCTTTTTCTAGGACTTTAAGAAACAAGGGCATCATTAATACTGGTAACTTAAGCCACTTGTTTTACTACTCTTTTTGAAATATAAAAATTCCATCATTTAGATCTTAATGTGACATCTGCAATTGCTTAAAATTTGGACAAATACATCCTTTCTTTTATCTGGTCAAGAGTAGCCCTGATTAGGAAGGCCTTTGAAAACATTGTGGGAGGAGAATGGTGGTAACCAGCTTTTTCTCCATTTCCCACATTGTTTCTAACCTTAGGGCTATCACAGATAAACCCCATCTTTTAAGCCACTTTTCATTGCTGGTCTGCAAATGCTTTTAATTTGGACAAGTCTAAATTTTTGTCATTTGGTAAACAGTTAAGCCTTATTTATTCTAACCAGTTTAACCCTTTACCACACAATGACGCCTTTTGACGCCCCTAAAAAAGAGGCCTTTTGAAAACATTGTGGGAAAAGGAGAAAATGCTGGTAACCAGCATTTTCTCCTTTTCCCACAAAGTTTTCTACCCTAACGAAGAAAAGTTGCGTCATTTGAGCCACTATGAAATTGTCGTCAGCAAATGCTTTCAATTTGGATAAGTCTAAAATTTTGCCGTGTGGTAAAGGGTTAAGCAATAGGGTTAAAAGAAATTAGAAATTGTAGAAAGAAATCTTATAAGATACTTTTATTGTATTTTAGAAAGTTTTCGTGTGACAATTTGGCACCAAACAAACAAATCTGAGCCATGCTGTGGCAAAAGGGGGCTTAATGCATCTCCGTGAAAAACCATCATATAACCGTGGATCCATAATAGCCACTTTTTTTAACAACCAACTTTATCTTGAGGTAGACTTGTCCTTGGACCCACAGAAAATTTACCAATAGTGAAGTTTCGGCCTAGGTCAGATTCCGTGCAGGCTGACTTGGGACAAAACTATTTGTACATGCATTAAGCCCCCTTTTCACAGAGTATGGCTCATTTAAAAATAAACAGCTGTCAAGTTGTTGTCATTTGATGCCTGAGAACAGGTAGATTAGTGTCTTAGTTGTCATGGTATGGATCACTCTTACCATGCTAAGGGCAAGTTATTAGGTAAGTTTGTAGATCAAGATCAGGCTGCACAGAATGTGCATTCCAATCAAAGAGCTATGCTGTCCACTGTACAGAAACAATTTGTAGTTAAAATGCCATGAAGTTGCAATTATAAAGATATTTTGTTCTGTACTAACTCACATTTTGCAAAATTTTCAAAGAATGTTACACTAGACGTGAAATTAATCATTGTGATAGAGGAAGACAGTGATCCTTAAATTAGTTGGATGGGGTTTGGTTTTGTGATCTTACTGTTTGAATGCCAACTTCAACTGGTGCTTTATAGATGGTTTGAAAATCAGCCTACACTGAATATAGAGTGACATCTTTATCTACATTTCTGACTTGTTAAAGATGTTTTTTTTTTTAGAGAAAATGTCTTTTTCTTGTTTGGGGAAGTTCTAGGATCAGACCTCATTTCTAACTGGATGATAATTTCTAGTTGTGTTTGTAGCCTCATCATCATTTTAATCTGCTTTACTCTTTACCAAACAACAAAATTTTGGACTCCGCCAAACTGAGAGCATGTGCAGACGACATACTAAATGTAGCTCAAATGATAATGTCTGTCTCTGATAGGGTAGAAAACATTGCGGGATAAGGAGAAAATATTTTCTCCTTTTCCCACAATGTTTTCAAAAGCCTTCTTTCTTAAGCGTCGTCAAAACTCGGGATTGTGTGGTAAAAAGTTAATATCAAAGATCAACTTATCAACAGTGTAAACCAGCATCATTATGAGGTTTTGCATCCAACTCTGTATCTAGTTGGGGAAGTAAATGTATTAGATAATGTTGTTCTCTTCAGTTTTTGACCTCTCAAATTAAAGCATTCTGCCCAATTACCTCTTTACTGGACAACAAAATTGTAGACATTTCCAAATTGAAAGCATCTGCAGAGGACAAAGTAAGTGTTGCTCTAGTGATTTAAATTTTTGTTGAAAGTAGAAAAAATTGTGGGAAAAGGGGAAAATGTAGGTTAACAGCATAATGATCAAACCCTTATAACGGGGCTTTTCAGTACAGCCTGCTGCAATGTAGTGAATGCTTTCTCTTGAGCAGTGTTCCGAATTACCTTGTTAGGCTTTCTCTTCTGGGTAAGGTCAGTCAATGGTAACGCTATTAAGCTTAAGTTCGGAATGTATTCCTGATAAAACCCTACTAGTCCGAAAAAGGATCTAACTTGACTCTTAGTATTGGGTCGCTGTGCAGATTGTATTGCCTTCACCTTGTCTGGCATCGGACACATGCCGTTTACTACATTTCCTAAATAATCTATTTCATGACATGCAATCAACATCAGACTCATCCATATTGAAAGCATTTGCAACGAACAAGTAAGCAATTAACCCATTACCACACAATCCCAAGTTTCATCAACCTTGACATAAAAGGCCTTTGAAAACATGATGGGATTGATTGCTTGATTGTATGGTGTTTAACATCATTTTCAACATTATTTCAGTTACATCGCAGCGGCCAGTGCACCTATTGTGCTCTCCTGGAGTTTTTTTTACCAGTACTTTTTCTGCTCAAGGCAAACTTTCTTTGCATCAATTTTTTGCCTCTCACTTCTGATGCAATGCCATATGAGTAAAGTAGTTAGTGGCTTGGGGAGAAAGTTGTGTCAGTACTGGGTGTGAGAAAGCCAGGGAACACACGTGTATGTGTACTGGCCGTGGTGATATGACCTAAGCTGTAAAGACAGTGTTAAATTCAAATACAAACTGATGTTAGGTAAAGTTAACTTTCTCCCTTAACTCTTTCCTTACTGTTGACGACACCAGAAGCTTTTGTGAACAATGTAGATCAAGATCAGACTGCACAGAACCTGATCCACACTGTCCACTACTTTATTTTAGATAAAGGCCAAATTGTCTCATCATCTTGCGGTGGAACTTAACCCCAGCTGGGCGGGGGGATAGAAATAGCTCAGCTGTCGCACTACAGTAGGGGTAAGACCCCCCCACCGTGCCTGCCTGTTTGCCGTGGGCTGCAACTCGTGTCGTTCGATGACGGGATCCTGGTGGTTGAGTGGATTCAGAGCTCGGCCCTTTGATAGCTCTGTTTTCGCAACACACCACTTTGGCCCTGAACTGAACTAAACGAGAGGTCAGGAAGGCCCGTCCTGATCAATCGGCTGGTCATGCCTTGCCCTAGGGCATCTAATATTCTTATTTTTACATCCTTCTCTCAATTGAATTTACCATCTTCTCCATATCTAATCCACATATCACAACTTTTTCAGATGTTATATTTCTTATTCAGCCCTAGAAGGCGGTGGCTCATGGGTCAATCGGGTGAAAGTTTTTTGGTATTTGGCTGACATTTGTAACCTTTCAATGATTGTCTAAGCTTGGTAGGACTTTCTGCGAGAATGCATCTGTCCAGTCTAGCCCTTTCATACCGAGTATACCACTGATGTATCCCTGTCATGGTCTGCGAATGGGTTTTCCCCGGACCATGTCCCCTTGTTGGGCTCCGTGGCGGGTGGGGAGCATCGGTGGTGAAACTTTTAACACAAACATGGCGTCCCAAAAAAAGGCCAAGCTCAATGAAAGCAAGCGCCCTCTTTCAGATAGCGAATCTGAAACGGAACCTTCTATTTCTACTTCTTCTTTTCACTGTCCACGCTTTATTGTTATCCAGTCCCAAGATCCTACAAAACCTGTCACAAAACTCTCTCCTTTTATAATAGAAAAACAAATATCTAGCATCCTTGGAACTCCAAAATCTGTTAAAAAACTGAAAGACCAGACCCTCCTAGTTGAATGTCTCACTAATCAACAAGCACTGAATCTTTTAAAAAACACAAAATTCTTTGACATGGACGTTAAAATTTTCCCACATCCTTCACTCAATTCTTGCAAAGGAGTAATTAGATGCAAAGAGCTTACATACTGCAACTCCTTACAAGAAATTAAAGACAACCTAAAACAACAAGGTGTATCCGATGTTCAGCGGATTTCTGTACGCAGAGATGGAGAACAGAGACTTACAAACACATACATTTTAACATTTTCTTCACCTGTTCTTCCAACCTCTATCAAGATAGGCTTCCAAGTAGTAAAAGTAGATGTGTATGTGCCAAACCCCTTGCGATGTTTTAAATGCCAGCGGTACGGCCATCACATCAGTAAATGTCCAAATCAAGAAACATGCTCTAAATGTGCTCATCAAGGACCTGACCATGAAAGTACTACTTGTTCAAATCCTCCTCTTTGCATTAATTGTAAGTCTCAACACTCTACTTTTTCAAGAGAGTGTCCTGTATGGAGGGAAGAAAAAGAAATCCTTTCCATTAAATATAACAATAATGTTAGCTTTCCAGAAGCAAGGAAAATATTTGAACAACGCAAGAAAACCTCTTCTAGTCCTAGTTATGCAGGTGTTGTTGGCTCGTCAACTGAAAAGGACGACTGCAGCACTTGTAAAATTCTTGCGAAAGTTCTACTTCAAAAATTTCCTGATGTAGCTTCTGAGCTGAAAGAACTTCTCCCTCCATCCACCTTGTCCAAACTAATTCCTGACTCTCCATCTGCATCTAAAACAAACACAACCTCTTCTGCATCCTCAAAACCCACAAACTCTCAAAGTAGTTCTTCAAAAAAAACTTCAAAGCCATCTACCTCTTCGCAAAATATCTCTTCACAGAAAACTTCAAAGCCATCTCCCCCTTCACAACAGCCTCCAAAGAAACCCCAACCTCCATCTTCACAGTCTACAACCAAATCTAACGTCTCATCTAAAGACAACAAACCTAATCATACACCCCGACCTCCTAAGAGGTCTTCTTCCAAATCTAGACCACAACCCAGAGATACCCAAGGATCTTGTGAAATCACTGTCAAAGTAAATGATCCTGTCCCTACCTCCAACAGATTTTCGGAGCTAGAGGACATGGATGCAGATGCTGAGAATCTGGAAGGTGAGGCTTCAGATTCAGAAGCCTCTATTTGGTCCATTTCCAAAGATCCTTGGAACAAGGACGCTGACACTTGGCACTCGTCCAAACCCGAGACAACTGTAATGAAATCTTAACCAACCTATTTTAAAATGCATTGGTTTACGGCCTATTTTTTTACTTTAGCTTTTATACTTTCCTCATGCACTATGGATACCATAATCCAGTGGAATTGTCGAGGTCTGAAGTCAAACTTTGACGAACTTTCCCTTTTAATCAATGATCACAAACCAGTTGCTGTTTGTCTGCAAGAAACCTTCCTTAAATGGGAGGATGATATCACTATCAAATATCATTCCATTTACAATAAGATTTTTACCGAAGGCGAAAAAGCCAGAGGTGGTGTTTCTATTGTTGTTAACAACAACATTCCTCATAAAGTTATCTCTCTTAATACAAACTTGCAAGCTGTTGCCATCAGGTTATCTTTACACAGTGCTGTTACACTGTGTTCTTTATATCTTCCCCCGAGCACACCAATCAATGAGACCAATCTGAATGATCTCATTTCCCAATTGCCATCCCCCTATATTCTTGCTGGGGACTTTAATGGTCACAATGTTATGTGGGGTTGCGATGACACTAACCAGAGAGGTTTACAGTTGGAGAGCTTCATTTCGAACAACTCTTTGTCTTTCATGAATGATAACAAGTCCAAAACCTACTTGCATCCAGCAACTGGATCTTACACTTCCATTGATCTAACCTTATGCAGCCCAGTCTTACTTCCCAATTTCACCTGGAAAGTGACTGAGGATTTGTGTGGAAGTGATCACTTCCCCATTATCTTTTCATCTACACAACCATCCAGCAGTGTACGACCGCAGAAATGGAAGCTTTCCAAAGCCAATTGGAACAGATTTGAAACCCTCTGTGAACAGACCATTACACATGACAAATTTGGAGATTGCGATGATCCTGCAAAACTTTTTACTTCCCTATTAATTGATGCAGCTAAACAGTCCGTCCCTCAGACCTCGACAAATCCAAAACGTCCTGACAAGCCTTGGTACAATGATGATTGTAAACAGGCTGTCAGAGACAGAAAACAAGCCCTTAGAAAGTTTAACCTCAGGCCTACCAAAGAAAATCATAACCTATTCCGTATTTCCAGGGCAAAGGCCCGTCGTACCATTAGAGAAAGTAAGCGCAAGGCTTGGAGACAATATGTCTCTAAATTAAACAGTAGAACTACTGCTAAAAAAACCTGGGACATGATCAGAAAGATCAATGGCAAAGGCCAGCCCCCTCTTAGTCACCTTGAAGTTAACAATACTTCGTTGGAATTGCCCCAGGATATAGCTGATGCTCTTGCCGACAACTTTTGCAAAAAGTCTTCCTCTGCAAACTATTCTGAAAAGTTTCAGAGGAATAAAGCCAGAGAAGAAAAGAAAAAACTTAATTTCAATTCTACTAATTCAGAGCATTATAATAAACTCTTCACCTTTAAAGAATTAAAATCTGCTCTGAATAAAGCTCAGGATTCTTCTCCTGGCCAAGATAAAGTTCATTACCAGTTTTTAAAACACTTGCCTTTTACTTCTCTCTCAGTTTTACTTGATATTTTTAATGATATCTGGCAGTCAGGAGTTTTTCCTTCATCCTGGCGGGAGGCACTAGTCATTCCTATCCCAAAACCTGGCAAGGATGCTAATGACCCGGCTAACTATCGTCCAATAGCTCTTACTAGTTGTCTCTGCAAGACCCTAGAACGTATGGTCAACGACAGGCTTGTCTGGTTTTTAGAGAAAAACAACCTCATCATTGATGTACAGAGTGGATTTCGTCGCCAACGTGGCACCATCGATCATCTTGTCCGCTTTGAAACCTTTGTCAGAGAAGCCTTTATTAATAGACAGCATGTAGTATCTGTCTTTTTCGACCTTGAAAGTGCTTACGATACAACTTGGAAATATGGAATTCTTAAAGACTTGCATGACTTTGGTCTTCGAGGCCGTCTTCCTCTTTTTATTTCAGCCTTCTTGGATGAACGTCTTTTCCGCGTCCGAGTTGGTAATACTGTCTCGGGAGCCCGTGAACAGCAGATGGGTGTACCCCAAGGATGTATTCTCTCTGTTACACTTTTCAGTGTAAAAATAAACAGTATGGTTAAAGCTATCTGTCCCGGTGTAGACTGTTCCCTTTATGTTGATGACTTCGTAATATGCTTCAGATCTCGAAATATGAATATTATTGAGAGACAACTTCAACAGTGTCTCAACAAGCTCCAAACGTGGTCTGATGAAAATGGCTTCAAATTTTCAAAGTCCAAAACTAAGTGCATGCACCTCTGTAATCTACGAGGTGTTCATCTAGACCCTGAACTGTATTTGGACAAAACTAAAATTGAAGTCGTTTCTGAGTTTAAATTTCTTGGAGTTATCTTTGACAGAAAGCTTTCCTTCCTTCCTCACATCACTGCACTTAAAAAGAAGTGCAAGAAGGCTCTTAATCTTCTTAAGGTTGTGGCCCATTCTGAATGGGGAGCAGACCGTAAAGTCCTCTTGCGGCTTTATCGGTCTTTAGTTCGCTCCAAATTAGACTATGGATCTATTGTATTCGGATCTGCCCGTAAATCTTACCTGAAAATTCTCGATTCTATACACCACGAAGGTCTGCGTCTTGTACTTGGAGCTTTCAGAACTTCTCCCGTCAATAGTCTCTATGTTGAGGCTAATGAACCTTCTCTTTCTTACAGGAGGGAAAAACTCTCGCTTCAATATCTTTTAAAACTGAAGTCCAATCGTTTTAATCCAACTCATAACATTGTTTTTAAACCTCAATATAAATGTCTTTTTGAAAGGAAACCAAATGTTATTCCTCCATTTGGTATCCGCATGGAGCCCATTGTAGATAGCCTTGGCATAGACACTGAGTCTATTGCCGACTATAAAATCTCTGAAATCCCTCCATGGACACTAAACAGTGCAGAATTCAGATTTGACCTTGCATCTGACAAAAAGTCTGTCACGGATAGAACTGTGTTTCATGCTAGATACAACGAGATAAAGGAACATTATTTTTCCTTCAAACCAGTCTATACAGATGGATCCAAAGAAGGAAATTCTGTAGCAGCTGCCGCTGTTTATGGAAAAAGGAGCTTAAAGTGCCGCCTTCCAAACAACTCCTCTATTTTCTCTGCTGAAATTAAAGCAATTGATCTTGCCCTTAATCTAGCTGAAAGTTCTAATTCCAACCGTTTCATTATCTTTTCGGACTCTTTATCAACATTACAAGCCCTTTCAAATCAACGCCTTGAGAATCCCTTAATCTGTAGTTTACTCGAAAGGATCTCACAAATTTCTTCTTTGAATAGATTGGTGTTCTGCTGGCTTCCAAGTCATGTAGGCATCAAAGGCAATGAAAATGCCGATAGGTCTGCCAAATCTGCACTTAACCTTCCCATTTCAGATTTTAAAGTTCCACACACTGATTTTAAATCCTCCGTTTTAACACATATCCAATCTTCTTGGCAATCCCAGTGGGATGCTGATGTTTTCAATAAACTGCATTCAGTTAAACCGTCCCTTGGTGAATGGTACCCCGTTTACAGGTCTGTTCGTCGAGAAGAAGTGATAATTGCACGACTTCGAATTGGCCATTCACGCATCACACATTCCTGGCTCTTGACCAGAGACGATGCCCCTGAATGTATTCCATGCAATGCATCCTTTTCTATAAAACATATCCTACTAGATTGCATTGACTTTCAGCCAGTTCGTTCAAAATATTTCAACGTCGATAGTTTAAAGAATCTTTTTGATTCTGTCAGCGTTGAATCTATTATCGCTTTCATAAAGGAGATTGGCATTTACAATAAACTGTGATATTTACTCTTGCGTTTCTTACCCATCTTTTTACAACATTCTTTATTCCTTTAATATTTAGTTTGCATCTCCTTAATGGGAGGATTAGCCCTCTTGGGGGCATCTTATCTCATTGGAGACGGACCTATTTAATGGGAGTATACTGATCCCATTGGAGGCTCCAATCTTTACTAATTTTAACACTCATTTCCAAGGAAAAGAAATTTTCTCAGTCGTACCCTTTAATCTAAAACTTTTGAGTAGGCAGGGAATACCCAGCCACTCAATATCATATTTTATGCACATTTCTTCTTCAATTAAAAACTTTTCACCATTAACACATTCTTAACTCTGTCATTTAAACCTTTTGAGTTGATAGGGATTGCCCTGTCACTCAATAATGTCCTTCATACTTATTAAGATCACACATAATTCTTCTTAATTCAACTCTTTTACTATTATAAATGTATTCAAACCTTTTTCAGTTTAAAATCCCACTTTTACTATCTTTTAACACAGATGTGCGCGCTAAATGACCAAAGCTGTCGATGCGCCATAAAACAACATTCATTCATTCATTCATTGCGGTGGAACTACATTTATAGCCAGTGAAAAATTGTAGATCATTTACTTGGTAGTGAAAGAGATAATACATTGAAGGTGTGCATTGTTTGATCCAAACATGTCATGTCTTCAGTTATCCAACAGGTAAGTTTCAAGGAGATACTATATCTCATAACATGCAAGTTTGTTATCAGGATTTGTAGTAACTTGCATCCCAGCATTGATTCAAATCTATGCATGTACCATCCAGAGTTACATTTTTTTTGATTCAAAGGGTGTTTTCCCGTTAGCTTGTTACTTAACCCTTTATCACACAATCCCGAGTTTTGACAACCCTGAGAAAGAAAGCTTTTGAAAACATAATCGGAAAAGGAGAAAATGCTGGCAACCAGCATTTTCTCCTTTTCCCACAATGTTTTCTACCCTTCCCAAAACAAATTTCATTTTGTGGGTCACATTTCGTTTGTTATTTGCAAATGCTTTCAATTTGGACTATGGTATTCTAAATTTTTTACATTTGGTAAAGGGTGAAACTTGTTTTGCTGGTGTCGATAAACCATCTACCAAATGACAATATTAAGACACCCAATTTGAAAGCATTCGCAATCAGCTTTAAATTTGGCTCAAATTATTGGAAATGTTTTTGGGAGGATAGAAAATATTGTAGAAAAAGGAAAAAAATGCTTTCTTTCCTTTTCCCTCTGTTTTCAAAAGCCCTCTTTCTCAGGGTGTTAAAACTCGGTTTTGTGTGGTACAGGGTTAAAATGTAAAATTAATTTTGCTGACAACAGATTACTTTTGTAAATGATGGTATTTAATTTGTCTTACGAAGGGTACACAAGGTTTTTTGGAAAAGGAGAAAACGCTGGTTACTAGCATTTTCTCCTTCCCCAGGTCTGTCACAATACAGGGTTGTTTGGTTAAATGTTAATAACCACCCTAATATAATTTCTCAAGGTTGTCTTGAACAGAGCAGACTTACTGAAAAACTGTCACAAAATATAACTCAGCACAGTGCAGTCTACTCTGTTTGCAGAAATAACCTTTGTCAGCTTCTCAAAGGGTTAATGATCCAATAGTTTTTTGTTATAGGTTCATTTTAACCCTTAGGCTGCTAAGCGCAACTTACTGACCTTTTGTGGATAGTGTAGATCAAGATCAGACTGCACAGAATGTGCAGTCTGATCTTGTATCTATACTGTCTGATAAGGAGATATTTTTAACAAAAAATAAAGTTTGAAATAGGATTATTAGGGTTTTTACTATTGGTTTGAAAGTTTTATGTAACTTATTGAGCAGGATAAGGGTTAACTTTGGAAGGATGCTCGTTTCACAATCTGTGTAATTCTCAGGAAAGGTTGTCTATAAATCAGTTCAGATTTACCAGGTATATATCATCTTTATGTACAGTGGTGATCTATAAAGACACAACACCATAGAAAATTTTTTCACTCTTCCAGGGACAACCTCTGTAGGTGCCTGGAAATACAATTTACTGGAACATAAAGGGATACTTAAATCAAAAGCTTGACTAGACAAGTAGATAGTATATATCTAAGACAAGACTGCACATTTTGTACAGTCTTTTCTTGATCTACTGTCCGTAAAAGCTCCTGTTTTTGCTAATGACACTGAAAGGGTTAATGTCTGATGGAATGCTGGTAGAATGTTTCTGCTGATCTGCCTGGTTTAGAGGAAAGCTGATTTGCCAAGGCAATACCAGTCCTGTTATCATTGAATATTATCCACTATGAATCCTGTTAATGAATATATATATTATGATAAATAATGTGCATGTGCCTGCAGTTCTCCATAGCTCAGTTGATGATTTCAAAAGTATTTTTCAATAGTTTAGTATCAATGCGCAATGTCCTCACAAATCTACAATGGCTCATTTTGTTAACTGAATTTATGAGTTTTCATTAGTAACCATGACGAAGTCCACTAAATGAAAGCAAGCATTTTCTGTCAAGTTTTCTTTGTCCCATGGTTTAAGCATCAATTTTTTTTTGTACTTTTTGGCTTACTTATTGTACCCACGGTATCTTTTTAATTAAAATTCAGAAATTGTACTTCTGAATGACCTATCTTTTAATTAAAATATCAAGTGAAACTTAGTGTGGTAAATTTTGGGTATAGTTATTAAAGATACTGTTGGTTTGCTCAAGTGTTGTCTGAGTTACAGCTAATTGCCATCAGTTTGGCTTCTCTGGTTGTCTGTATAGTTGCCAAGTCTGCATGTATAAGTACAGCTTGGTGAAAACAACACTATTGTTACGCTGTAAGGGGGTGATTATGCACTGAATGCCAGCATTTCATAAACAGGTTTACAAGAATTTTATGAGAATGAGTCATACATTTTTACTGCAGGATTATTGCATTTACTTCTAATTAACCCTTAATACACCATGAAATAAAATCAAGTTTGAGTAAAAAAGGGAGATATTTTGACCAAATTAAGGGCTTATGAATTTTTTATAAAAAGTACATACTTTCTAATGGACAGATTTTTAAAAAAAAACTTCCACAGGTGTAGTATTTATAATTCTAAATAACAAGAAATAAAAATGGCACCTATCATTGCTTATTTCTTTGGAAAACAGTGATGAAGTTCACTGAAAGTGTATTTTTCAAAGAAAAGTAGGACCCACTCGAAAAGAATTGAATTAGCCACATGAGCAACAACTAAATATCAGGATTTGCAATAATACAATCAACCATCTTTTTTAACAGAAAACTGGTATATATTATGCCAATCAATCATCTTTTTTAACACAAAACTGGTATATATAATGCAAAAAGGTGCTATTGGCCACATAAACAGTGGCTTCTTTGTCGGCAGTGTTTTCAAAGATTTCAATACCCAAACTCTGAGAGGGTAATATTTTTAGCAGTTCTACTACAGTTCCATTTTGGTTTTGAGGCCTTCCACTTGTAATTATTAGAGTTGAAAACATTGTGATAAAAGAAGCCATTGCTCATACAAACAGTGGCATCTCTTTAATAAGTTGTTTTCAAAAGCGTATCAACTCTTGTTCAGTTTGGTCCATTATGTTTTGGTGTCATTTTGTACTATTCACTTAGTAGTTGTCAATGCTTGTATGAAAAATGGCTTCTTTTTTCACACTGTTATTACCCTAACCCTTGACCACAATTTGAGCTACATTTAATTTGTCATCAAGATTCAAAATGCTTTGGATTTGGACAATTCAAAATTGTTATGTTTGATAATGAGTTCTAATATAGGCCTTCAAGCAAGATGCCCAGAGTTGTTGGGAGAAGCATTGCTGTCTTGGTGTCATAAAAACGCGATCGGTTACGGAGTTGATGAAAAAAAGTTCAAGTGCGGCATTACTATCAATGTTATTTAGCAGAAGTTGGTACATGTACAGTATAAAATAATTTTCAAACAGAATTGTTGCTTGGAAATCTAGGTACAAAAGGTATGAAATTTTTATACAAATTCTACAATAACTCACTGTGTTATTGGTTTGTGAACATGATGTTAATTGCACCTGAAATACTTTTAAAAGAAAATCAACAGCAGGTGTAGTGGTAATCAGTTTCTTATACAGTTGGAGACCATTTCTTGTAACAATGAAACTTTTGTTGCTTGTTAAAACTACTAAGACCAACAAACAGCAGTCCAAACTGTTTTTTTAGTCTTAAACCCATCACCACAGAATCTCGGGTTTAAAGACCCAGAGGGAGAAGCCTTTGAAAGCATTGTGGGCAAACGAGAAAATGCTGGTCTCCTTTTCCCGCGATGCTGTCTAACCTGTCAAAGCTGTATGCAAGCACTTGAACTGTGTGTTGATTTGATGTCTGCAAATGCTTTCAATTTGGATGCATCTGAAATTTTGTCTTTTGGTAAGGAGTTAACTCTTGGGATTTGTGGGGCATCTTTAGGGTCTTTGTAGGCAATACAGATTGTACCGCTCAGAACACAGTCTAACCATGGGTCGTCATTGTTTAGTATTGTGTTCAGATATTCTGTGGTCCTGCCTGGCTCAGTGGTGAAGTCGTAGGATTCGTAATCTTGATGGCCCAGGTTCGATCCGCATGAAAGGTCCTGTATGCTTCACGGGAGTGTCCTTGGGCAAGGCACTTCGGAACCCTATCCTAGCGCAGGTGAAACCCAAGACACACATTAACAAGTTAGCTCTGGCCATGATAGGACTGAAATTATGGTGAAAGGAACAGCAAACATCCGTTAATAAATTGGATATTTTGACCAAAACAGTCCTGAGTAGCAAAATTTTGGTTTTTCCTTCTTTCTGAAGGCAAAAAAAAAAAGTAGCATAATGAATAATAGCATAATGAAAGGTGTTTGATTGCAGTAAATTAACCATCATTTGATTTTAATGGTGATGACCATAAAACAGGTTCTGTATGGAACTTAAGATATTAGTTGGGCATGATATGGGTTAATGGAAGTTTAATGACCTGACATTGGCAAAATATGTGAAACTCAATTTGTTCAACTTTGAAGGCTGTCTAATGCTGCGTTTACATAAGCCATGATGCCCACAATTTGAGAGAAGCGTGGTTAGCATGTGGGGTCATTAGATCAAATCATGTTGATCTTGAGTGCACTTTGTGCTATGGGGATCATCGTAAGGATCATGACAGAATTTTTTATGGTAATGCTGCGTTTACATAAGCCACAATACCCACGATTCGAGAGAAGCTTGGTGAGTTTGTGGGGTCGTTGGATCGAAGCATGTTGATCTTCAGGGAACTCAGTACTATTGGGATGATCATCTTGATCGTAAGGATTGTGACAGAATTTTTGATGGTCAGAAATATTGCCACTATTACGCCAATTCATTGTTCTTGAGAAAACGGGGTATAAAGTGGAAATTGTAGTAGACGGTGGTACATTGTAACAGATCTTAACACGGCGCATCAGACCTTGATTTTGTGCTGGTAAGTTCCATCAATGGGTTGCACTACGGTCTGTTAGTGCTTCTCATCTGCACCGGGACTGCTGTGGTAAATTTTTTGACAGTTTAAAAATTTGGCTCGGCAATCACAGTTTGACAAGTTTGCTTATCCTGTTCGTTTGCTTTGTATTATGTCAATCCTGTTTTGTTGTTTACGGTTGTCAGAAACATGGCTGCCATGCTTGCTGGGAACATGGTGTAAACGTAGCATGAGTTTCACTACTTCATTCCTCATTAGTACTCAGTTAAGAAGTTGAGAATATTATCTCAATAGCTTCCTTCTATTAACACTTCACTATGGTCTCACCTTGCAGGTCTGATATTCTTTATTTGCTTCTCCTATCTTATTCTATTTCTAACAAAGATATATCCGGCCAACTCAGTGTCTTCTTTATCTACTGTATGCATATCTCATTTCTCTGAATCAGTGGAGAGAATGGGAGGATGAATTGAGTTTCTTGTATTTATCGTTGCCATCCATGGATGGATGACCCATGCCATCCAGTCATATCCAAAGCATGGGGAAAACGTGATCAAATAATTGACATAGTTGTAGCAGAGCTTAACAGAACTTGATAATGTGAGGGTTCTGTACTGAACGTGACAAAACGTGATAGCAGATGGTGAAAATTGTTAAAGAACTTGAGAGACTTTGAGATAACATACTAAAAATCATGGCATATCTTGACAGAGTCATTTTAGTAACAAAATCTTGTAACAAAATCTACTAAGAGTTTATGAAAGGGTTGGGAGGCCAAATTAATGCAATAAATTGTAGAGTTCCACAGTGTTCTTGAAATGGTGGATATCGTAGACATTGTGGTTTATATAAATGCAGCATTAGGCAATGATATAGTTACAAAATATGTGTAATATTACGGTATAGCACCACAAAACTTGCTTTTTTTGCTCCTTTGTACTCTCATCTCTAACACCATTAAATTTGTATTTTTGAGATAGTGCAAGTGGCCATGGTATTTTGGTACATGGGTTTCATGTTACCAGGCTGACATGAAATGACTGAAATACTCTTTTAAATGACCAGACACAAATAGGAACAAATAGAGACTATGCTGAAAACAAATTGAACAAGTTAACCCTTTGCCACACAATCCTGAGTTTTAACAACCCTGAGGAAGAAGCCTTTTGAAAATATTGTGGGAAAAGGAGAAAATGCTGGTAACCAGCATTTTCTCCTTATCCTATAATGTTTTCTAACCTTTCAAAGAAAAATTTCCTAATTTGTACCACCTTTGATTTGTCTTCTGCAAATGCTTTCAATCTGGACCTGTGTAAAATTTTGTTTTTTGGTAAATAGTTAATGTAAGGCAAATGGAAATCAGTTTTGATAGTACATGTTTCAATGGTCCATTGACAAACATAGTGAAAGCATAGTGGGAAAAGGAGAAAATGCTGGTAACTAGTATTTTCTCCTTTTTACACAATGGTTTCAAACACATTCTTCTACAGGGCCGGAATAAGACCTAGTCCTGTTGTCCCATGATGACTTGACTGATTCAGTCATTTCACTTTAAGCTTCAGGCTAAATTGTTAGAATACTCTGAGAAAGTGTTGTTTTTTTTTTTGGTAGATAATGCAGCTCAAGATCAGACTGTTACTAATGAGCAGTAGGATGTATTTTGTCTACACTCTTGACAAGTATAGCCCTGGGATTACTCTTAATTCGGGATTTTACTGATTTTGCTTTTCAGAAGTGTATCTCTTTCTTATATTTAGTAGCTTAGGGAAAATAAGAGAGAGTACCTTTATCATTACAGTATACTAATAAAAGACTGTACAGAGATGACATGCATCTCTTGGGAAAGCTGCATATAAAAAAGGAAAGTATTCTGATTATGTGATTTGCTGACTATCAGGTATTTAACGTCACATTTTTATGCCATCTCTTTTTACAGAACTCACAGCTAAGGAAGGATTGTTGCTATGGTGCCAAAGAAAGACAGCCCCATACAAAAATGTGAATGTGCAGAACTTTCATCTTAGGTATGTTCTTTTTGATGATGCCCTGGTGAACGTTAAACCCTTTACCACACAATGCGGACTTTTAACGACCCTAAGAAAGAAGCCTTTTGAAAACATTGTGGGAAAAGGAGAAAATGCTGGTAACCAGCATTTTCTCCTTTTCCCACAATGTTTTCTACCCTTCCCAAAACAAGTTTCTTTTTTTGACTCACATTTCTTTTGTCGTCCTCTTTCAATTTGGACCAGTCTAAAATTTTGTCATTTGGTAAAGAGTTAATAGGGATGTCTAAAGGTTGCCTTTTGTTAAGGCAGGTTAGTCTCTCTGCAGGCCAGTGAATCAAAAATTGATTTCATATTCATCAAATATCAATCCACAGACTTAAACCCCCTTACCACATGACAAAATTTTAGACCTTTATAAATCGAAAGCATATGCAAAAGTCAAATTAACTAAATTTGTGGATGTAGTTATTGATAGGGTAGAAAACATTGTGAGAAAAGGAGAAAATGCTGATAACCTGCATTTTCCCCTTTTCCCACAATATTTTCAGAAGTCGTCTTTCCCAAGGTCATTAAAAGTTGGCATAATATGGTAAAGGGTTAACCCTTTCCTGTGGAAATAGGACTTGCTGTTAACAGCTATGTAAAACATGCTTGTACCATGCGAATGGTTCTTTTTCCATGATGTTTTCTTTACTGTTAAAAAGAACAACATTTTCCTTTTCTTGAAATGTTTGTCCTTTGTGTAATTTATTAAGGCTTTATCGGATCTAAGAATAGCCTGTATATTAGCTCAACCCTTTACCAAACAAATCTGTCTTTTAAAAGCTCTGCGGAAGAAGAATTCCAGAAATACTGTGTGAAAAGTAAAATTCCGATAACCTACGCTTTTCCTTTTCTCACGATGTTTTCTACCCTCTTCTCATTTGGGCCATTTGAATTATTGTCAGCATTTTCTTTCAATAGGGACAAACTTAGAATCTTGTCATCTGGTAAAGAGAGTATTGGTATTGTATGAGATCAATGTCAACTTATCTTGACTGAAATCTTCTTACTCTTCCACAGTTTTTACTTTTGAAGTCTGCTAGTCTAACCCTTCACCATACAGGCTGATTTCAGATCTGATCTTATAATTATGGACAAATGACATTAACTCTTTACAACACAGCTAAAATGGAGACTGGTCAAAATTGAAGGCATTTGCAGAGGAAAATTTGAAATGTGGCTCAAAAGATGAAATTTGTCTTTGATAGGGTAGAAATCATTGTGGGACATGTGGTTACCGGCATTTTCTGCTTTTCCCAGAATGTTTTCAAAAAGCTTAATTCTAAGGCTTGTTCAAACTAGGGATTGTCTGGTAAAGAGTTTAGGGCAAACATTAAAAGGGAAGGAAAATGTTGTTTCTGTATTGAAATGAATATGTTGTGGGAAAAAGAGGATTTATTCCTAAAAGCTGTCTACTGCAAGGGAAGAAAATGGCCTTTTTAGCTCACCTGAGCACAACATGCTCAGGGGGAGCTTTTAGGATTACCCTGTGTCCGTCGTCAACAATTTCTTTAAATATCTTCTCCTCCTAAACCATTTGGCCGATTTTGACCAAACTTGGCTGGAATGTTCCTTGGGAGGTCCTCTTTAAAAAGTGATCACAGAATTTGATTCCATCAAAAACTCTGGTTGCCATGGCAACCAAATGGAATTTTCTAAGAAATTCTTTAAAAATCTTCTCCTCTGAAACCACTTTTCAGATTTTGAAATAATTTCACAGAAATGTTCCTGTGGTGACCCTTTTCAAAAATTGTTCGCGAAAATCTTCTTATCTGAAACCATAAGGCCCAGGGCTACCAAATTTGGCATGTAGCTTTATCTAATGGACCTCTATCAAGTTTCTTCATATTATAGCCCTTGGGTCAAAATTGGCTTTGCCCCAGGGATCACAAGTTTAACATGGGCTTATATAGTGACTGTAATTTAAAATAGTAATCAAGGGAAGCAACTCCTGTTATACAAGATAAAGTTTGTTACTATTTACCTCCCTTGATTATCAAACTGCAGTTATACATTACTGGAGTTTGGTATTCAAGTTTTTTGAAGAGGAAATGTTCTGTTTTAAGGGAGAGTGATTTATTTTGATGCTAATAGTTATGCTCACATGAATGGAATGTTTAATTTAAATTAAGGTTTCTGTCACTCAAATTTTTTCAGAACTTTACCTTTCATGCTAATGAATAAACCTGCTTGTATTCACTGACATTATCTTTGCATTTAAAAAGATTTGACTCTTTTTGTTTCGCGGGTGGGGTGGAGGTTATGATTTCAAAGTAAGTTTATTACCATACAGACTTTTTATGCTGTATATCTCTGTCAATGTCAATTAAGCGCATGATACGTTAATTTTACTCTTTAAGAAATGACAAATTTTTTTTTACTGTACCAAGTTTAAAGCCATTGCAAAAAGACAAATTGAATGTAGCTTAAATGACTATTTCTGTCTTTGATAGGTTAGGAAACCTTGTGGGAAAAAGAGAAAATACTGGCTGACAACATGTTGTCCTTTTCTCACGATGTTTTTGAAAGCCTTCTCTTTCAGGGTCATTAACACTTCGATTTGTGTGGTAAAGGGTTAAAAAGCCAGTGGAGCGATACAGGGCCATCATGGCCCTCTTGTTTCATCTCTTTACCACGTAACGAAATTTTAGATCTGTCCAAATTGAATTGTGTTTGCAGACAATACAGTAAATGTAAATCAAAAATTGAAACTTATTTTTGGGTAGGAAACATATGGGAACAGGACAAATTGCTGGTTACTAGCATTTAACAACAATGATTTTAAAGGAATCTTCTTAAGGTTCAAATAAACTGTTAAAACCTGGGAACCTGGAAAACTTTGTGGAAAAATGTGAATATGCTGGTAAGCAGCAATTTCTCCTTTTCCCATGTTTTCTACCTTTTTGAAGACAAAAATCATAATTTTAGCAATTTTGACCCTTTAGCAGACAATGCCGAGGGTTAACAACCCTTCGAAACAAAGCTTTTAAAAATGTTGTGGGAAAAGGAGAAAATGCTGGTAACCAGTATTTTATCCTTTTCTCACAATGTTTTCTATCCATTTCCAAAACAAATTCCACTATTTATGCCTCATTTTAGTGGTCTGCAAATACTTTCAATTAGGACAATTTCACATTTCTGTGGTGTGGTAAAGAGTTGAATATTATTGAATAGAACAGCATTCCCACTGGGTGTTCTATTTGGGGGTACATGTGCGCACCCTCCAGGTTTTGAATTGGAGGCACAAAGAAAAATTAGGTGCTAAATGTAATGTTGGACTGTACATTGCAGGCGATTTGAACCGCCATATTAACCCTGTATCACACAATCCTCCTAAACCGCCAGGCCAAATTGGACCAAACTTGGCTGGAATGTTTTTTTGGGAGGACCTCTTTAAAAAATGTTCATAGAATTTGATTCCATTAAAAACTCTGGTTGCCATAGCAACCAAATGGAATTTTCTAAGAAATTCTTTAAAAATCTTCTCCTCTGAAACTGCCGGTCAGATTTTGAAATAATTTTACTGAAATGTTCCTTGGGTGACCTTTTTCAAAACATGTTTGCGAAATTTTGATCCATCACTGTATGGACTTAAAAGAATTTCTTTTAAATGCTTCTTCTCTTAAAATAATTTCACAGAAATGTCCCGTAGATGCCCCTTTTGAAAAATGTTCGCGAAATTATGATCCGTCAGGAAACAAGGCTGGGGGGGTGGGTCAGATTTTGAAATGATTTCACAGAAAAGATCCTTTGGTGCCAAATTATGCCCCTTTTTAGACTTAGAATTTTAACTTACTATCCAGCACCCAACAGCCAATTGTTGGCACCCACATGCAGTGCTCTTGTTCTTTTTATTGAAGTTATTGATGAAAAAGTTTTGGAATAACAAAAAAAAATTGGCTATGATCCTCTCAAATATTCAGGTGAGCGATCCAGGGGCATCTTGGCCCTCTTGTTATAGTTAGTTGGAAGACTGGTAAAAAGAAGATAGAAAATATCTAAGATAACATGGAATGTAGATTGAAAGATAGTTTTGAAAACAGAGTTAAAAATGAAAGTGCTTTGTGGAGCAGTTTTTCAACAAGCCTAGACAGTTGAAATAGTAATTTGTTATAGATAGATCAGAAGTAATCTGGCTTAACCCTTTACCACACAATCCGAAGTTCAATGACCCTGATGAAGAAGTCTTTTTAAAACATTAAGGGAAAAGGAGAAAATGCTGGTAACCAGCATTTTCTCCGTTTTCCACAATGTTTTCTTCCCTTTCAAAGGCAAGTCTCATCTGTTGAGATACACTTACTTTGTTGTCTGCAAATACTTTTAATTTTGTTAAGTACAAAATTGTGTCCCTTGTTAAGGAATTAGGAGAAAAAATAAGGACCACTGACAATTTGTTTGCATCTATCTTAAGGATAACAGAGGACACCTTGAAAACACACTACAAAATGAGCTGTTGCAGTGATATAACAGAAATGCTTTTTATGTTGCATATAACCCATTCACACAGATATGCTTCTACATACTAGAAATGTGAAGTCATTACCAAGGAAAAAAAGTTTGTGGTAAAAAGAGTTATTTCCCATAGCTTATCAATTAACTCTTTACCGAACAACAAAATTGTGGATCTTTGTAAAATCAAAGCAATTGCAGACAAGAACTTAAATGTGGCTCAAATGGTGTTAAGTTTTTTTTAGAAAGGGTAGAAAACATTGTGGAAAAAGGGGAAAATGCTTGTTACTAGTAATTTTTCCTTTTCTTACAATATTTTCAAAAAAAATTTCTTCCTAAAGGCTGTGAAAACTTGGGATTGTGTGGTAAAGGGTCAATGCAAGAATTTCATGTATTCTTTCATTTTTCTGCAGGATGAATTCAGATAGACTGGCTGGCAGACTGCCGATTTGAACCCTTTTTCATTGAGACAATTTCCTTCTTTTCTGCAGATGTCAAGAAAAGCATTTTTAGAAGTTAATAATAAAGGACATTTGACTTGCAGGAATTTGACATGAATGACCTTGACAGTATGATTGAGTTATACAATTTTGATCTTGACCTTATATTTTAGCTGGAAGGATGGCTTGGCATTCTGCGCTTTGATTCATCGTCATAGACCTGAACTGTTAGACTTCTACAAACTTTCGAGGGTAAACATGAAATACTGCTGCAGTAGTTACCTCCCTTGTTTTTGCATCAAGAATGAGTTGTCATGAGTTGTGTTCCTGTATTATTTTTGTGTGTTTAGTTTCAGGATGCCTTTCAGTGTTGTTTCAAATCATTTTTTCAAGCAATCATAAGCTTGAAACAAGCAATTGCTGCTTTGACCATAATGTTTTTCCATACTGTTGAAAAGTACTATTTTTGTTTACTTCATATGATTGTCTTCTGCTTAATTTGTAATTTTCTTTTTGTAAGATCTAAATTAGCAATTATAGTAAATTGCCATTTGATACAAGCGTAAATTCTATTAGCCAACATAGGATTGAAACTTCAAAAACAAAATCCTTCTGATACAGAATGGCAATACAGGGAGTTCTGTCCATATAAAATTGACTGATATCTCTTAAAATAGAGCAATAGTGTAAAGGTTCTGGGTTTGAATCTGATGATGAATGGGGTCAATCTTTGGGACTACTGTAGTCATGTTGTGGTGTGATTACTGGGTCAGTTTCCAGGAGGCAATCATGGAGAATGACTGGTTTTAGTTGTGAAAACTTGTTTACAATGGATGTAGTAACATGAAAAGGTTTAAAATTATTCTCACCACTGTGCATTTTTTGACCCTTCTCACTGAGGAACACATAAAATACTATGCTTGTAATGACTATCATGAACCCATTATATCTGCATACATGCTTATCTATAAATTTTATATCAGGGACAGTTAAAAAGAAGCAATTACAATTAACTTGAGAAAGTGTAAAAAATGCTACAAATATGACTCAGCAAAACTTTAAAATAGCTTTCAATCAGTAAGATTTACAGAAATTGTTTAGAATTTCATGTAATGTTTGTAGTATTTTTGCAAGGCTGTTATATTCTACAGTGTAGATTGGACATGAGATAGTTTTGATTGATGACATTTGTTATTGAGGCCTACAAAGCTTTTCCCATGAAGTGAAATAACCTTGTCCCCAATGTAGGCAGATGCTGGTGTTTCAGCACCGGGTGATATTTGAAAGCTGCAAGAAAGCTCTAAAATGTTGTTACGAATACTGTTTTATAGAATGCAAAATGTTTGATGGCACATGTTCAGTGCAGACTGATCTTGAGCTCTGTAGTAGTTTTTTACTCTTTTATGAAAAATTTCGAGTTCTAACAACCAGCATTTTCTAAAGACAAATCTATTAGCATGAGTCATATGTGATTTGTCGTCTGGAATTGCTTTTATTTTGGACAAGTCTAAGATTTTTTCAATGTGCAAAGAGTTTAGAAAACCAAAAGTTTTCATGGCATTCTAGGGTTAAGCCTTGCTGTCAAAAAATAGCTTGCAGATGATTTACGGTAGTTTTCATGATGCAGTTTTCTTTTTCTTTATCAAAGTGCATGGAAAACATAGACTTACACTGACAGAGTTACAAACATTGTCATCAGGGAATGTTGGCTCATTCCCAATATTTTCATAAATCACAATCTAAAACAGAAGCATAAATGTGTGTCTGCAAGGGATGGAGTAACTGCATGACAACTGTACATGACAGTAAAACAAATGATTGTGACATAAAAACTAATTGTTTCAGCATGATACGTATGATTTTGTGAAAAAAGTCAGCTCATTTCCCCCTGCAAATGACGTGCTTTTGTTGCAACAGACCAGCTCTGATGGCAAACATGATAGCAAAGGGAGAAATTGATATTAAAAATTAATTTCTCCTATGCCAAAAAGTTTTCATGGGTATTGATGGATTTAACATGTATTTCATGTCATCTGCTGCACATTTTCTTCTGGGGTAGTTGCATTTTAACCCTTTACCACAAAATCCTGAGTTTTTAATACCCTGAGGAAGAAGGCTTTTGAAAACATTTGAGAGAAGGAGAAAATGCTGGTAAACAGCATATTCTCCTTTTTGCAAAATGTATTCTCCTCTGTCAAAGGCAAGTTCAATTATTTGAGCCACATCTTATTTTTCATCCGCAGATGCTTTCCATTTGAGTAGATCTAGTAATGAAATTTTATGTGGTAAATGGTTAACCCCTTTACCACATGGCAAAATTTAAGACCTATCCAAATTGAAAGCATTTGCAGAAGACAATTTCATAGTGGCTCAAATGACACAACTTTTCTTTGATAGGGTAGAAAACATTGTGGGAAAAGGAGAAAATGCTGGTTACCAGCATTTTCTCCTTTTCCCACAATGTTTTCAAAAGGCCTCTTCTTCAGGGGTGTTAAAAGGCGTCATTGTGTGGTAAAGGGTTAAAACATCTGACCGACATGTGTCAAAAAAAATTTTTGGACAAAGTGAGAAATTAGTCATAGAGAATGAATTTACTCCGAGTTTCCCTGACTATCTTCGTTGAAATGTTGTCATTTGGAACAGTCAAAAAATTTACCATCGAAGTAAAAGCTGAACATAAGAAGAAGTCTTGAAGTTTGGGATATTATACTAAATGATCTGGGATTGTATTCACAGTCTGTTAAAGGTGGCCCTACAGATTTTGGGACGAAAATTTTACAAAAATACAAAAAAATCATCCTTATACTCCCAAAGCCTTTTAATTTTCATTCATAAAACCCCAGTAGTCGAAAACCATCCGACAACAAGAGAAATTAGAGATTTACTACGGCCAAGGTAGACACCGACAGGAAACACGTTCTATTTTTACATGAGCAACTCGCTCATTTACATACCGGAAATACACAGACAAAGCTTCAAACATAGCGTCCGAAGAAGACATTGTGGAAAATAATTACATGTTTGTTATGTTATGGAATTTAAGCGTCATTAGTCACGTGCCAGTCACTTGACATTCCCACAATGCTTTTTTGATTTCTGGCGCGAAATCTAAAAATACCTTAAGAGGCTACATAGCCTTTTAAGGGAACACCATCAAAAAATTTTTTTTTTGTAATTTTATGATTCTTAATTATTGATGATTTGTATTGTTTTTTCATATAAATTTCAGTGATATATATATATTTTTTAATTTGGTGAGATGTGAAAAATCTAAATACCCACCTTTAAGAACTGTCTTGGTCTAATTTTAGGTTTAGAAAATAACATTCTGATTGGCTTAACCATTTTGGAAGTTGTGCTTTTTTCAAATTTAGAAAATTCTGTTGTTTTTTTTAAATTTAGAAAATTATTGAAAATAAGACTGAGAATGTTTTGAAGAATGTTGGTGAATATGGACCCTGATGCTCTAAGGGTTAAAATGAACTGCACATGAAACATTGTAGCAAAGGAAAATAATCCCTTTCTAAGTAAGTTCTGCATATTTTTTCAAAAGAGAAAAAAGAAAATGTGCAGTTTGTGATGTTTTGAATGATAGAATATTTGTAACGGCTTACTTGAAGAAAATTACTATGTTCTAACAGTTATGTTGTATTTAAATAGATTTACTTTTAGTTTACTTTGAAATTTAGTTATTAGCATGTTGACCCAGTAACTCATGTGATGTTACTACTCTTCATCCACTGAACTGAACCATTTGCTTCATAATATGTGCCAATCAAGCAATTTTCCTTGTACTTCTGCTGTAATGCATCATGATTTGTATTCAAAAGGTAAATTTAAGCTTGGTCTAAATTCTGGAATGTAAAAAGCCAAGACAAATTCAAAGGGGGAAAAGGACAAATTATTTTAACCCTTTACCAAACAATCCCTGCTTTTAACGTTCTTATTTGAGAAAGCTTTTGAAAACATTGTGGGAAAAGGAGAAAATGCTGGTAACCAGCATTTTCTCCTTTTCTCACAATGTTTTCTACCCTATCAGAGAACTTAAGCTCCTTCTCACTAATTCTCAGTTTGTCCTTTGTAGAGGTTTTGAATTTGGAAGAGTCTAAAATTTGTTGTTTGGGAAAGGGTTAAATAATGGGAGCAGAAAAAAGAAAATCTTCAAATGTTGAAGGGGGGGGGGGGGGGGGGGAAGCGGTACTACCTGTGTAGAAAAGGGTAGAAACATTGCTATGAGATTTTGGGTCAAACCATTACCACACATGCTTAATTTAGTTTCACCAAAATCATAAAGCAAGAAAATTGACAAAAAGGAAAATGACTTACAGGAAAAGGTGAGAAAAGGAGCAATTGCATATAACAAGAGATTGCTCATTTCCCCACATTGTTTTTGCAAATCATGCACTTGTGTTGTAATGGTTAAAAAGAAGACAGATTGTTTGGGTGTGCCTGAATGTTTGATCCTTGCATGTTACCCAGTTGTTTGTTTTGTTTGTCTTCTTCAGTTTTAAAGACGGTTTGGCTTTCTGTGCATTAATCCACAGACATCGGCCAGAACTGATAGATTATCATAAACTGTCTAAGGTGAGTAAAAGGCATTCCTCAGAGGAAATACTGACATGAAGGGTCAGGTGGAGACAAAACTTAATCAAAGCGTTGAGAACGCTGAAGTGGTATTTTCAAGGAAGCCATTGTGTTGAGTTAATAATTTGAAAGAAAAAGAGAAATATTATTCAAATATTGGCTTGAAAGTCAACCTACTAAGCAAATGAATACCTTTTTGGTCGAAGGGAGAGTACTCATAACAAAGTTAGGATTATTTGTGTATTGGTAGTCTCCCTTTGATCACAAGGAGGAGTCAGGAGTAACGTCCCTTGACAGTAGGATGCATGATGGATAGAGAGAGAAACCATGTGAATATATCGAATAAAATTAAATTTGTACCTGGAAACTATGATTTTGAAATACCTTTGGCCGTTAACATTTAATTACCAACATTACAGTCAATTATTTCGATCTATAAATATTCATGCCCAATCAAATGGAGTGGCGCGCAATCATTGGATGAACAAGCCATGGGACGAACTGGTTTTGGAACGAAAAAGCCCAGGACCAAGCGATCAGTAGACAAATTTTGTATCATTGCGCCAATAGAAGGCTATGAGCGAGTAAAGCTATTTTCAATCAAAAATTAGTATTTCCACGATCGATGGCCTCACCAAGTGTATTTTAACATGCCATTTCCAATTACATATCTGAGTGTACCAAAAAACTCATTTGTCTCAGAAAAATTGAGGTTAATTGGGTTTATTTCCTTCGGCTTTGCACAAAATACGATACATGGTCTTCAAAATTCAATATTGAACTCATAGTGGTACTGTCTTCGACAAATACCACAAAAACCAGTCCATTCTTGCATCTGTTTTTTTTTTCCCTATTGAAGATGAATATGACCCTTTACCAGACAACAAAATTTTGGACTTATCAAAATCCAAATGGTTTACATATGGCAACTTAATTGTGGTTCAAATGATGTAAATTACTTATAAGGAATAGAATAAATACATTGTGGGAAAAGGAGAGAATACTGACGATCAGCATTTCTCTCCTTTTCCCCACAATGTTTTCAAAAGGTCATTTCTGTAGGTTGTTAAAACTCAGAATTGTTTGGTAAAGAGTTAGATGGCTATCACCTGAAGCATATCCAAGGCAAATAACTTTGAAACCATTTTTTTTATTAAAAAAAAAAATAGATACCGGTAGTCAATGTTTAATACATGAATACCTGTGAAAACATTTTGGCAAAAGGATGACTAAAGGTATTCCTTGTTTTCCCCCAGAAAGTTTTCAAAAGTGGCTGCAAAGTGATCTGCAGGGGGTCAATTTTTTAACCCTTTGGCACACAATCCCAACTTTTAATGGCCCAGAGAAAGAGTGCTTTTGAAAACTTTGTGGGTAAAGGAGAAAATGCTGGTAAGCAGGATTTTTTCCTTTTACCACAATTTTTTCTACCCTTCCCACTACGAAATTCTATTTTTGAGTCACATTTCTTTTGTGGTCTGCAAATGCTTTCAATTTTGACAGGTCAAAAGTTTTGTAGTTTGGTAAAGAGTTAAGAAAGAATTGCAGGCATGGATAAATGGCTTAATAACTTCTTGATTTACAAGGATTCAGTGAAAACAAGAAATGTCTTTAAAAAATGGTATACAGCATAAATTTGCCTGCAGGTAGGCCTGCAGAGGTCCCTCAGAATAAACATATCAACATATTTGACAATTTGCAAATTCCTACTTATTCATTTAAATATATCAACATCAAGAAGTAGGTCAACAGCCAGCCCATTCAGTTATTCTGGAAAATAAAAGCTCAAATTGAGATTTGTGGTCATGAGCCATATACTCATTTATAGCATATTCTTGTTATGTATTTGTAAATGTAGGAAAGAATCAAAAGAAAGGTCAATTTAGCCAATAAAGAAACTACCTCAAAACAAGCAAGTTCCACTGCAAGCATTTTACCATACAAAATGAAAAATTTTTAATGAAGATATTTCAGAAATGGAAAACTTACCTTTTCATTTCAATTTTAAGCAAGATTTTTCTCTTTGAAGCATTTTAAACTTCACACTCTGCCTCTGGAAGAAAGGCATGTGGGAAAATTGTCCTGGAAACAGTTTAGCAGTCCTTAACTCTTCACAAAACAACAAAATTATACACATGTCCAAACTGAAAGCATTAATTTTGCTGACAACGAGTATGACTCAAAACATGAAATTCAGTTTCCATAGGATAGAAAACACTCTGAAAAAAGGAGAAAAAGCTGGTTACCAGCATTTTCTCCTTTTTCCCCACAATGTTTTTAAAAGCCCTCTTCCTCATAGTCATTAACATTGAGAATTGTTTGGTAAAGAGTTAATTACATTCTTTCTAAGATGGAGGGGAATGTTTTTAGGGGCTTTTAGAAATGATTCATTTCTGAACCATTTACCACACATTCCCGAGTTTTAACAACCCTGACAGAGATGGCTTTTGAAAACATTGTAGGAAAAGGATAAATTGCTGGTAACCAGCATTTTCTCCTTTTCCCACAATGTTTTCTACCCTTCCCACTAGAAACTTCAATTTTTGAAACACATTAATTTTGTTGTCTGCAAAGGCTTTCAGTTTGGACCAGCCCAAAATTTTGTTGTTTGGTAAAGAGTTAAATCCTTTTCAACCAAAATTCTCTGCAGAAAAAAATTAGGAACATTACAGATTGTATTTAATCCTGTGCCTAATTAAAAGAGCTTGCAGACGACAAAGAACATGATGCTCAAACGATTGACTTAGTTTTTGAATGGTTAGAAAACCCATTGAAAATATTTTGGGAAAAGGAGAAAATGCCGGTTACCAGCGTTTTCTCCTTTTCTCACAATGTTTTCCAATGCCTTTTTCTTCAGGGTTGTTAAAACTCAAGATTTAGTTTTAAAGGGTTAATTCATGGATGTTTATACAGTGCAGCTATGTTGAAGCACACTAGTAGCAATCACAGCATTTGAATCACCAAGCCTTGTAGGCCAGTTGGTAGCATACAGGATATAAGACCAGGGGGTCTCTAATTCAAATCCCAAGTTTGGCCAATTTCTTTCCTAGGATTAATGATAGTCATCGCCTCAGGATTCATTCCTCCCTCACTGCTGATCATGGTTTCAACAATGGTTTTGTGGGAAAGCAACCAGTGGCTTGGGAAGAATGTTGTGCTAAGTACTGGTTAAAGAAACTCCAGGAAAGCATTGATAGGTGGACTGTAAAAGTATAACTGAAATAATGTTGAAAAAGTGTCAAAAAACATATAAACTATATTTTCTCTTTTATTAGCGGCAGTCTTTTTGTTAGGTACAATGTTTTTAAAAAGTGTGCTGCAAGATAGAAATAGTCAGTATATGGCCAATTTATGAAAAATATATATATAAGTTTGGGCAGAAATTTGCAAGTCATTTTGTGCAACAGGATTTATCAGTAATAACTATAAACAATGAATATGAACTGTTAATAACCATAAACAATGGTTGCAAAGTGTTCTTAACCATAAAGATGATTGCAAACACTAAGGAAGTACATGTATCTTGTTTTATAATCTTCCCTCATTGTTTGAGTTTAGATTTAACCCATATCCAAAGAAGCCCAAGTTTTCTTCTCCACGAAGAAGGCGGCTTTTGAAAACATTGGGGGAGGATACAATGCTGGTAACCAGCATTGTCTCCTTTTCCCACAATGTATTCTACCATTTATAAGACAAATTTTCTCATTTACACATCATTTAATTTTTCATCAGCAAATGCTTTCAAATTAGACTTACCTAAAAATTTGTCGCTTGGTAAAGAGTTTATCTGTTTTCTTCGCTTTTGAAAACCTCTGTTAAACAATGTACAATCTTAATGAGGAACTACAAATGATAACTTATTTTTGGTTTCAACTTCTATTTTTAAGTTTTTCTGTTCAAAGTGTTTTTCTTTATCTGCAGAAAAAAGGAAATAAAATGTTGCTACATGCCAGTTTTTGACATAGACTGTTAGTGTTTCACATAATATATTTGTCCATTATCAGCCTAAAGAAATGTACACATCAAGGTTAGGCTGCATAATTTATTATGATATGCAGTCAGAACTACAAGCTTCTTACTATTTACCCTATTTTGTTAAAAAAAAAAAGAGATGGCCTAAAAAATTGCAAGGTTAGAATTGTCCTGAAATTACATCAAACATTGTGTTTAAAAACAGCCTTTAAAAAAGAAGACACTGCTTTTGATGAACAAATTCTTTTGTCAAAATGCTTTCCTAAGTGCCCTGGTGCAAGATAAAAGAAATTCTACAGATGGCAATATATTAACTCTTTACCATACAAAAAATTTTACATTTATTGAAACTGAAATCATTTGCAAAGGACAATTGAAAATGTTGCTCAAATGATGAAGTTTGTCTTTGAAAGGTTAGAAAACACTGTGGAAAAGGGAGAAAATGCCGGTTACCAGCATTTTCACCTTTTTCCACAATGTCTTCAAAAGCCTTCAACCTCAGGGCCATTAAAACTTCTCTTTGTGTGGTAATGCATTAATGGATTGAGGATGAATGGTTTCCAAGAATGCAAATGATTGCCTTGTAGTATGGCAAACAAGATGTTCCCTTTGTTTTGGTATGCTAACTTCTCAAGAATGCAGCATGACAAAGTAAAAATTAATTGCACACCCTTGCTACAGTGAATTTTGTAATTCATGCACTGTTTCATTAGAGTATGGGGTACTTTTTCGGTATGAGCAGAATGCTCGAAAGCTACTCTTAAAATAGTAAATTCTATAATTGTGAGTATTTTAGAAATTGGTTGACTGTTGAAGAATTTTGAAGACAAACCTTTCTGAATTTGAAAGAAATAGATAGTTGAAGCATTCCCCGTGAAAAACAGTATAGTTTAAATCATGTTTCATGCATGTCAGTCTTAAACAATTTTCTATTAGTATACATTGGGCAACACGGTGCTTTTGCTGATAGTGTAGATCAAGATAAGATTGCACAGACTGTTAAGTCTGATCTTAAATGTACTTTATGATTTTGAAAGCTTTACTTGCTTCAAGTCTGTGTTGACTTTCAGTGTTTCAAAAGTGTTTTTTGGATTGACATTACTGTAAATTTTCATCAGAGAGTAAATTTAAGCACAATTGTAGCATAATTTGCTTTTCTATAATTCAAATTTTGGAATCCTTCTATACTCAGACTTAGGTTGAAGTAAAATATTCTTAAGTAATATTAGTTGTACTCATTGGATATAAATTATAATTACAGGACAATCCGCTGGAGAACCTTAACACAGCTTTCGATGTGGCCGAGAAACACCTGGACATCCCACGCATGTTGGACCCAGAAGGTAATTATAAATCCTTAACCTTTTACCACATAATCAGGAATTTTATCCACCCTGAGAAAGAAGCCTTCTGAAAACATTCAGGGAAAAAGAGAAAATGCAGGTAACCGGCGTTTTCTCCTTTTCCCTCAATGTTTTCTACCCTTTTGGACATTACTTTCATCATAAAAGCCACACTTAATTTGTCATCTGCAACGGCTTTGAATTTGAATGAGTCTGAATTTTTGTTGTTTGGTAAGGGTTAACTCATTACCAAACGACAAAATTTTTGGCTTGTCCAAATCGAAAGCAGTTGCAGACAAAAAAATAAAAGTGACTGAAAATTTGAAAATTGTTTTGTGAAGGGTAGAAAACACTGTGTGAAAAGGAGAAAATGCTGATTACCAGCATTTTCTCCTTTTCCCACAATGTTTTCTAAAGGCTTCTTTCTCAGGGTCGTCAAAAGTAGGGATTGTGTGGTAATGGGTTAAAGCAGTTAATAAACCCAACAGATATTACTACACACACCTATTGTAGACTGATACTGATTCTTGCTGGTTTTGGGAGAATGTTCTGTGGAAAGGCACTGCAGAGCCCTGAACTTGGATTAGTGAGTCCCAGGAAACACATGAATAAGGGAGTTGTACCTGTGATATGATTGAATTACTGTTGAAATGGACATAAACTGCCATTCAAACAGGCAAACCGAAAAGTAGTAAAAGTGATACAAATGTGAAACATTTAGAACATAAAAAAGAAAATCTCCTTGAATTGTATGGAAAAATTAAGGGGGAAAAGCAGCAATTTGCTTTTAACAAGCAAAATTTGCCATTTTCTCAAGTGCTTATGAGACTCAAAAACGCTACCTTTATGATGATATGTCACACATGTATGTAGATTTTGAATATTGGTAATAAAAACATATATATGTTAAATATTGAACATGTGTATATTTCATGCTCATTTATAATGATAATGTATGATTTCAGACATGATCAACTCCGCCAAGCCAGATGAGAGATCTGTTATGGCCTATGTATCTTCCTACTACCACGCTTTCTCAGGGGCTCAACAGGTAGGATATGTACTTACTCGAAAAAGAGCAGTGCTCTACAAAAAGGGGGTTAAATGCATCTTTGTCATGCATATACCAAGCAAGTTATGATACTGTATGGATCTACTTTATCTTAAAATTTGCCTAGTCATGAGATAGAATGGTCCTTTGACTTGCACAAAATCTACCTTTAGGAAAAAGGTTTGACCCATGGCAGCCTGCGCATACTATGCAGGCTGACCTTTGTCAATACCTTTTGCAGATGCATTACACCATATTTTCACAGACCATGAATAGTTCTTTTTTTTTTAGATATATAGGATCTGACATGAGTTGGTGTTTGAGATAAAAGTTTTATTGAACGAGTCTGGGCGAATGCTATTAATCTAGCCTTGGCGAGCTTAAAAACATTTTTTGACGAGTTTGATAAATTTTATCTCAAAAACCAACAAACGTCAGATTCTTTTTATCACATTAATGTATTTCACAAATTACAGATCAGAAGATGCAAAACCATCTGTAGATACACCCGTAGTAATATCCATAAAATCATTCACTTCTATAAAATAAGTACAAAATGACATAACTTTTGACGTCATACAACTGTGATATCAAATGTGTATTAGATAAGAAAATTCGTAATGGGTATAATACACTGGAAAAAAAGGGAGGTTATGTCATAAATAAAGATAAGTGTGACAGTACTTTTGGTCTAAAGCAATATTATTTCACTAAATACTGTGTGATGGGCACTCATTAAAATTGTCTCTATGAAGTGTCTACTGATTTCCCCATCCAAAGGTATTATTAAAAAACCTAAGAAATTTGACAATTAACCCTTAACCGTTTACCACACAATCCCACATTTTAACGACCCTTGGAAATAGGACCTTTGAAAACATTGTGGGAAAAGGAGAAAGTGCTGGTAACCAGCATTTTCTCCTTTTCCCACGATGTTTTCTAACCTTACAGAAAAAAAATCCAATCATTTTAGCCACATTTTATTTGTCGTCTGCAAAAAAATTCAATTTGGACCAGTCTAAAATTTTGTGATGTGGTAGAGTTAAAGTACCTTTCATTACTATAGCTGTCTTTGTGGCCTGTTTAGATCAAGATCAGACTGCACAAAGATGAAATGTTACTTTTGATCAACACTGTCTGCTTAACTGAGACATTCTCAAATACAACAACCATGATACTGCAACTATTTTGGGCTTATTTCTTGACTAAAAATATCACTTGGGTTTATTCGGCACTCAAAAGGTTGATATACGGTTTCAATGGGTTTAAATGGGACCGACTATGATGCTAGATACTTCGTTATCAGGATCATAGTGTAAATTTTGAAACCCTTTTAGCAAAGTTAGTGATATCAAGGCCTTTATTCCCTAACAATGCTAATATCTTCCCATATTCAGGGCAAACACTAAGATTGACATGGACAAAAGACCTCCAAACTATTTGCAACAGCATTCATCTCAACAGTGTTCTACTACTTGACTTTTTGACAATTTCTTTACATACATGAATAACAGTCTAAAAATACAGAATATATGATTTCTTTATGCATGGCCGTATTAAGTCTTCACATTCTTTGGGCAACCAGGGCACATACTCGCCATTAATTCTTAATACATGTTCCATTCTCAATTTAACCCTCTAGAATTTTCTAGATTTGAAAGTTCTGCAATTTCTGATTGGCTAAACCAAATGGTTTAGCCAATTAAAAACCATGTTACTTTCTAATTGTAGAATAAGACTTGGAATTGAGCCTAGAATGGTTTGTGAGTATGGACCCTGGTGCTTTAAACATAGTATTGATTAAAAACAGATTGCACAGTGTTCAGTTTAGTCTTAAATCTGCACATCTACAGATAATGTGATGGTTGATAAATTGAAACAGTTGCTCCATATAATATTCTGTTGGGGCAGTTTTTTGCAAGCCTATGTGAATGTATTCTACTTTTGTTGATTATTTTCAGGCCGAGACTGCTGCTAACAGAATCTGTAAGGTTCTGAAGGTTAACCAAGAGAATGAACGATTGATGGAAGAATATGAAAGGCTGGCAAGTGATGTAAGTAGCATCAAAACTTGTAAACCCTTTACCACACAGTCTTGTGTTCTAGCAACCTCAAAAAAAAGAATGCTTTTGAAATCATGCAAGGGGGGAGGGAAGAAAATGCTGGTATCCAGCATTTCTTCCTTTTTCCTCGATGTTCTCTTCCCTTTCAAAGATGAATTGTAATATTTCAGTCACCTTGAATTTGTTGTCTTTAAATGCTTTGAAATTGGACTAGTCTAAAAGTTTGCTGTTAAGCCCGGTGGCACAGTCAGAAGCATACAGGACATGAGACCAGGGGGCTACTGGTTTGAATTGATTGATTGAATTTGCGTTTATTTATCGTCGCCACCTGTTTCCCATATGGGCAACGCCCCTTGAAGGCTGTTAGTATTGTTACAAGGGATAATGCAGATACAGGACGAAACCCATCCTAAGTTACGCCTGGTTCTTTAACGTGCTCAGTGTATAGCACCGTCACACGGGACCTCAGTTTAACATCTCATCTGAAAGACTATTAGTAATTTTAGATGGCCAGCCGTTGGAATCGAATCTACACCCTCATGATCATGAGTCCTACACTCTATCAACTGGGCTATGCGGGCTGGTCAACAGCTGGTTTGAATTCCCAGCTCTGCCACTTTATATTTCAGGGTCTTAACCCTTTACCTGACGACAAATTTTAGACTCTTCCATATTCAAAGCACCTGCAGACGGCAATTCAAAAACTTGTTCTTACGAGTTGCAGTTCTCTGATAGGGTAGAAAACATTGTGGAAAAAGGAGAAATTGCTCATTACAAGCAATTTCTCCTTTTCCCACAATGTTTTCAAAAGCCTTCTAGAGCAGGGTCATGAAAACAAGGGATTGTTTGGTAAAGGGTTACACAATAGCTATTGCAACAGGATTCATTCCTCTTTCATCGCTTATCATTGTCCTGTTGATAGTGATGTGGGAAAGCAGCCAGTGGGTTGAGAAGAACATTTTGCCAAGCACTGGTCTAAGATAATAAAGAAAAGCTTGGATGGGTGCACTGGGTGCCACGATATAACTAATTTAAAATAGAAAATGGCGTTTAACATACAAAAAACTAAATTCTGTCATTTGGTAAACAGTTAAATCAAATACAAGTGTGACTGAGAAATATGATCAAGTTGTTATTGTACTCGCATTTTCAAAGGTTGTGACTTTAAACTTTTTTCTGCATTAATGCAGATCAGTTACTGTGAACACATTATGGCAGAATTACAAGATGCTTTTAACAAGCATTTTTGTTGCAATTTGTCATACATATCCATTAATTTAATTTGATTACATAACTATTTTATAAACTTGTTTTCATAGATGTCCACTGCAAATTTCACACAAAATAGGTTGATTTGAACTAGGGATGGGACCGATCACTAGTTTTAGTAATCGAGTATTTGGTCGCTCTTTCGACTGAGCACTTTTTTACTCAAAAAGATACATCGACATTTGTCCAAATGTTTTCAAGTCGCCTACATTGAGAAGCATAGGCCTAGCGAGATCAACGTAGGCTGGATACCAAATAGAGAGTGGGGCAATAATACAAGTGAATATTAAGATAGAAATAAGAAATGACCGAAACACATGCAAATGTAAGCCTGTTCATGTTAGTAAATTATTAAATATGTATGTCAGTGTTTGTTTTCTTTACCTGGCAACAGGTGCCCATAATAGTCAAATTCAAGGTTATATATAGCGCCTGGAATGATCAGTAACATCAGATGGCCATGTTTTTAATTGTCTGTCAATTAGATACCTGATTAACAAGTGAATAAGTCTGTAAACCCCTCAAGCATCGAATAGAAACATGTAAACAGAGACTGGTGTTGGTGTGAAAAACTCTGATTTTGTTTGACACCAATTTGCTGGCTGAAGGCATTGCAAGTTAATGAACTACCAATTATAGCAGATTAAGGGATCATTTGTAGAAATTACACATAATTGACCTTTCACATTTACTTTTTCATCTTTAACAACCTCTAAATTAAATTTTGGTATTTGACTTTTTAGGAAGAAAAATGAAAATCAGACTTTTTGTGTTATTTTCTTTTTAATAATTCCAAGTTTCCCTGATTCAAAATAGTTTGAAATTTAAATTTAGAGATTGTTTGAAATTTAAATTTTTTTGCAATTTTTAGTATGGCCCAAATCTTTGGGTCATGAAAAATAATTATTTTTGCGATTTTTGATGGTGTCCCAATACTTTGGGTGTCCCAAAACTTACACAAAATACGGTACTTTTTACCAAACAATCCAGACTTTTAATGATACTAAGGGAAAAATGCTTTTTAAGACATTGTGGTAAAAAGAGAAAATGCTGGCTACAAGCTCTTTGCCTAATGTTTTCTATCTTTTCCAAGACAAATTCCACCATTCAAGCAATATTCAATTTATTTTCTGCTTGATTATGCTCTCAATTTGGAACCATCTAAAACTTGATCAGCTGGTATAGTTGAAACATGTGCCCCTATACCCAGAATTTTGCACAAAAACTGACTTCAACAGAGGTATGATAAGTCCTATTTTTATGATGATAATTGATTAAAGTATTGATACAATAGGTTACAAATAATATTGAATCATTATAATTATTTCGTACAGCTACTGGAATGGATCCGAAGAACAACTCCCTGGTTGGAGAACAGAACCACCGACAACACTCTACCAGGTACCCAGGGCAAACTGGACGAATTCAGAGATTACCGTCGCAAACAGAAGCCACCTAAACTACAGGACAAAGCTCGTCTGGAAAACAGCTTCAATACTTTGCAAACCCGCCTTAGACTAAGCAACAGACCTGCTTACCTTCCAACTGAGGGAAAGATGGTTTCAGTAAGATGTGTTTAGATTCTATTTCCAATCCAATAAGCACTAAAATAATCTGGTATTTTCAGCATTGGAATAAAGACCAATACATTTTATGGATATTTGACAAGAGAATCCCCAAAATGTTGATGATATTAGATCCAGGATCAGACGACACATTCTGTGTTGTCTAACCTTGATGTAAACTGGCTCATAAAAGCAACAGATGCTATGCTCACTTCTTTGATAGTTAGTCTGTACAACATTTTGATCCAGGTCATATGCAAGTATTCTACTCATTCTGCTAAGATTTAAAGAAATGCTTGATGATTGAATTGCATCATTGAAATTCAAGATAAATGGAAGAAAAATAAAATGTTTGTGAGTCTTGAAAACCTTTACGTGCTTACAGAGATGTAATCTTTTATTGCACAAGCAATGCTGTTTTTCTGCTATTAATACCTTTGTTACCATAATTGGCTTCCTCAAATTGTAATTGATACCATGAAGAAATCCGCTTGATTGTATTGGATCTTGGATGTTTTCTGGGTCTACTAAGTTCTTAGTGGGCTCAACATGGCGTCCTTGTTTATCAGATTTGCTTTTACTTTGTTTGTTACAGGACATCGCTAGTGCCTGGAAAGGTTTAGAATTTGCTGAGAAAGGATTTGAAGAATGGCTCCTCTCAGAATTACAGAGGTATGTGCAACTTGTATACATTCTACATCAGTCATATTTATGTGCAAGCTGTTATAGTCTAAGAGTCCATAGATCAATCAATTCATTCATACTTCTTAGAAGTCAAAGATATTTATATACTCAGAACTATGAAAAGAAGGCAACACTGGTGTCCTACAGGTTTGTGTTCGATACACTTTTGACAAATTTACAATGTAACCCCATTTTATTAGCTTGGCTGTTTTCGAAGAAAACATCAAGGTATCGTCATAGCCCTGTCATTGCCTGTGTCATTGTGTTATTGTGCAAAAAAAATTTACATTTTATATTTCTATCTCTCTGAAGATATTTACTTCAAACTCGGACTAGTTGTAAACTATCAAAAGCGGAACCCATACAACAGGGGCAGGTAACCATAAAATATTTTTCAGGGTTCGAAATTCCCACATATTTACTCGCAAAATGCGAGTCAGAATTGGAAAATGCGAGTTGAAATTTCAAGCACTCGATAAAAAATGTACAATTACCAAAATGTACTAAATTTCATATTTGAATACAAATAAGGTAATTCTTTTCGTTCTGGATAAACATCGCTCATGTCGCACTGAGAATACCCTTCGACAGCGGTTGATAATTTTACATGTCGTCACTGAAGCCTCTGAGTTGTCGTTCGTTATCTGAGTTTCGTGAGCCAAGTGCGTTCGTCTGCACTCACGGCCAATACTATGATTTTTGCATTTTTATACAGAAAAAACGGTAGGCGAATTCAATCTCTGATTATAAAACAGAAATATTTGTCAGTCTTTCATGAAAAGATAATTATCATGCACAAATAACAACGAGAAGCAAGTCGGACGTGGTGGACTGGCTAAACCAGTTATCGGACACGCAGATATTTGGATGTGATACGTCCGTAATTCATTTACAAATTCGTCCACCATTGTTAATTTTATAGAAATTTAACATGGTTTGAGAACAGATATTCAACTGGAATTGAACTGATAGTTAAATGATGGTTTTCATATTAGTTAACGTTCCTTTTTTGTTTGGTTGTTGTCTCTAGTGAACAGGTTACGTAATAGAATAGAATTGAACAGTTTGTACTGGCCGTTCATTCTTTACAATTGGTAGGCATACCGGGCTTCAAAAAAAAAGGAAAAGAAAAATGCGAGTCCAATTTGAATTTTGCGAGTGGAAAAAAAAGCCACTGGCTAAAATTTGCCAGTGGATGAAAAAATGAAATTCGAACCCTGATTTTTGACACAATTATGGCCTTTACGACTTCTGATTTGTCATGCAAAAACTTTGACATTTTATAATATCTCTGTGATTACTGAAGATATTTATGTCAAACTTTGACAAGATGTTAACTGTCAAAAGGGGAAACCCTTCAGCAAGGGCAGGTAACCATAAAAATATTTGACATAGTTATACACCTTTTTCAATAGAGATTTCTCTGAAAATCAGTCTATTTCTAAAAGCAACTGCAGCCAAGCCTTGTTATATGAGTCATATGGCAGGAAAGTAGATTGATCAAATTGCAAAAAAGGCTGGTTAACTGAAGTTTTTCACA
The DNA here is from genome assembly GCA_946811185.2 of Hippopus hippopus. Taxonomy (NCBI): domain Eukaryota; kingdom Metazoa; phylum Mollusca; class Bivalvia; order Cardiida; family Cardiidae; genus Hippopus; species Hippopus hippopus. The sequence goes on from OX328097.1 coordinate 37,871,949, forward strand.
TAGATGTGCATTTATTTTCCAAGATCCAAGATTTACATATATTTAAGTGGTGTTAGGTAATTTTATGTGGCAAATATAAGGTCTTACTGTGGAGCCAAGACTTTATTGGATTACAAGCATTACTTCATTTTTTGGAATTGATTGATTTTATAGACTTGAAAGATTAGATCATCTTGCCCAGAAGTTCCGCCACAGGTGTGAGATTCATGAGGACTGGACTGAGGGCAAGGAAGACATGTTAGAGAGTCAAGATTACAAGAAATGTAGACTTAATGATGTCAAGGTATACACATTGTTTTCTCTGGCTTACTCTTGCTTTGAATGTATTCTTTGAACAGGGATCAATATTTCCAACAATTTTGAATATAGTTTTTAATCAAAATTCAACACCAGCTATTTCATAGGCTGAGACAGAGCATCTTAGTTCATCAGATCTGTATTCACCAAGTAATTTTAATTCAATTTTGATATTTGATGAATAGGTAGTGTTGCAGCCAATCAGATCCTGAAGGTGCTAATCAGGTGGGAGTGGCCTCCAGAGCTCCAGCCTTTAACTTGTGAAACTCAGGAAGGACTTCACTCTTTCCCAAACAACAAATTTTGGACTCTTCCAAACCGAAAGAGTTTGCAGACGACAATTTTAGATTTGGAGAAAATGGCAGAAAGTTATCAAAAAGGGTAGAAAACACTGTGGGAAAAGGAGAAATTGCTCGTTACGAGCAATTTCTCCTTTTCCCACAGTGTTTTCAAAAGACTTTTACTGCAGACACGTAAAAACCAGGGCTTGTTTGGGAAAGGGTTAATTCACGGTGTGATTTTTCCACCTTTCAGAGGATTTTCTCCCTCTGAAGCTAATCTTGAAAATTTAAAATGAGCCCAGCTCATAAGGATTTGCTTAGAAATTATGTATTCACAGAAGCGTCAGAAGGGTTCAGTGCATTTTCCTACCCTGTCATATTTTGTGAGTCACACTCCTGATAATGAGCTATTACCATAATCTGTCTTGAATAGAAATAAAAGTATACAAAAAAAACCATATATACAAACAAACCCTTCTATGACAATGTTTTCCATTAATCCAGTCACTTATCTCCTTCTTATATAGGTTATCTCTTAACCAAACAATCCCGGGTTTTCATGACTCTGTGAAAGAAGCCTTCTGAATACATTTTTGGGAAAAGGAGAAGATGCTGGTAACCAGCATTTTCTCCTTTTCCCACAATGTTTTTTACCCTTCCCAAAACAAATTTCAATTTTAGAGTCACTTTAATTTTGTCGTCTGCTAATGCTTTCAATTTGGCGCAGTCTAAAATTTTGTCGACTGGTAAAGGGTTATATTACAGTTTCATGATAGTTCATGTGGTGATCAAATAAAACTCAACATGTTTAATCCATTTTAAGACAACAGAATTTTAAGACTTTCTAATTAAAAACATTTGCATATGACATTAAAGAAGTTGATTCAAGTGATGAGATATGTATTTAAAATCGATATTCTTACAATGTTTTAATAGCTGCCTTCTTCAGGGTCTTTGAAACGCAGGATTGTTTGGTAACACATAACCACCTTAAACAGCTTTGCAGCCAATGCCTTTGAGAACCTCTTTGTACGTAGTGATTAACAATATGGATCTGGGCTTAATGCATCAAACATGAGAGACCATTGTTGGAAAAAGTAAAACTACTGCACAATATTCTCACTAATAGTTTGGCCTAATAGAGATAATGAATTGATTTTTGTTTTTGATCTCATTTCAGGCGATGAAAAAGAAGCATGAAGCCTTTGAGAGTGATTTAGCAGCCCATCAAGATAGAGTTGAACAGATTGCAGCTATAGCACAAGAACTCAAGTGAGTACTTTACATGATGATTTATTTTCCTTGTTAATAAGCTAAAATCCTTTTTTTTTTTTCAATTAATAGCATATTTAGATTGATGATAAGACAGATAATCAACATCATCACTGAATATTATTGATGATGTATTTTAGGGTTTTTGAAAAAAAATAATTTTCTCAGACCAAGATCATCCTCTTCTTTCAAGTCGCATTTAAAATGGGATGCCTTAAATGGCTCATTGCTTCTGATTAGTCTTTTGTGGTAGAGAGCTTCTGATCCTAGCTGGTGTCTTTGGTAAAGCCCGACAGTGCTGAGAGCTTGGTGATTCTGAGGAAAGTCATTAATAAATGAGCTGTGGACTTGAAATACTCAAATAAAAGTAGCAGAAATAATGAAGACAGGGAATATTGAATTTTTTTTTTTTATATATAAACACTTTATCCTAGATCCAACAGAAAATGGTAAAAATTCAAACAATTGGTAGATACGAATACTGAGCAATAATTCAAAGCAAAACAAGAGCAAAAACAAAATAATGTTATCTTGTCTGACTCTATGCATGTAAGATCCGATGTAACAAAAATGGCAGGGGTGTGGATGTTCCAGTTTTTCTCTCTTGTCCAAGAACTTGTTAGACAAAATTGTCTAATTTTACTGACACATATCTGCCCTCACAAGCTTATGTAGTTTCAACCCTTACCAGAAGACAGAGTTGTAGACCTGTCCACATTGAAAGTTTCCGTTTCTTGGACAAATGAGAAAAACTGGAACATCCACACCCCTGCCATTTATGTTACAAGCAATGAATCCTGTTGCAATGACTATCATCAATCCTTGGAAAGAAATTGGCCAAGCTGGGGATCCAACCAGCGATCTGCTGTACTGAAGTCCTGTGCGCTACCAACTGAGCTACGGGGGCTGAACCATCTGCAGGAGACAATGGGTTAGATTGTGCAATAGTTGCAAATTCTATGAAACAGTTACATGGGGTTGCTGGTCAACTTGTAATCTGAATAAAACTTTTATTTTCATAAAGTCTTTTTGTCTCTCTCTTTTACAACAGCACACTAGGGTATCATGATATTATTAATGTTAATGCAAGATGTAAGCGTATATGTGACCAGTGGGATGTGCTGGGTAGCCTGACAATGAAGCGAAAGCAAGGATTGGATGTGAGTTTATCATTATTTATAACTTAGCCCTAAGACCCCAAAGCATAAAGAAAGTTGCTTTGGGGAACAGTGTAGATGAAGACTAGATTACACAGACTGAAATCTGATGTTAGATCTATATTCCCGGATATTTTGGGAGAAATTCTGGCCAAAACAACTTTAAGATTTAAATGAGCGATGCTCTGGCAAAGGAGGGCTTAATGCATCTCTGTGATACATTATACCTGACATGTCAGAACATGATTATGGATCCATAAAATCCATTGTGTCTAAAAATTGACTGTATCATGAGCTATACTGGTCCTTTGACAAGCAGAAAACTGACGAATAGCAAAGTTTTTGTCCTGGTCAGCCTGTGAGGACTGTGCAGGCTGACCTAGGTCTAAACTTGTTGCTGATGCATCAAGCCTCTTTTTCACAGAGCATAGCTTAAATACATGTATATTGAGATATGTTACTGACTGATTTTTGTAGGGTTTTAAGATAATAGATTGGTTTCAACAGAGGTTGAATCAAAATCTGGATCTGGTCATCACAAACACTGTATGCCAGGACAAGTGTTGGTCTCACAAATTTCTACTTGAAAATTCTATACCAGAGGGCAGTGGTAAAAAGCCGTGTAAAAGATACTGAAGAACTCGGAAATTAATTAAACAAAATGCCACTATCGCATAATCGGTAGAAGATGAATGTTCTTAAAGAGCATTAAAATATGCTGCAGCTCTGTTTTCTATGGAGAATGAACTCGACCCATACAAATGCCTTTAGATGCTTCTGGACCCCGTTTTACTAAGGTAGTCACAAACAAAATTTGCGTCAGTTTTACGTAACTAGAGTATGGTAGCATATTTCTGCCATGAGATAGATACGAGAGAACTATCATGATTATTGTAAAAGACTAGTGATAAATCAAAGTTTCCTGGAAATTTTATCTTTTCATTTTATCTAGATAAAATTTCCAGGAAACTTTGATTTATCGCAATAGTTTTCTAAAAAAAATTCAATGACGGTTATCTCGTATCTCGTGGCAGAAATATACCACCATACTATAGTTACGTAAAACTTACGCAAATTTTGTTCGTAACTACCTTAGTAAAACGGGGCCCTGGTCTTTGAGAACATCATGAATAGTTGAGAACTTTGAAAATCATTTCTTTTTCATTCACCGGAGGGTCTTTTGCTTGTCTAGAGTTCATCTTATGTTTGCAAATTAGATTGTCTTTTTTCACCAGTGTGGCTTGAACATTGTTGACAATGGTGTAAAGTACTAATCAAACAAGCAACTCTCTTTTCTAGACTTGTTTAATCCTTTACCACACGATCCCGAGTTTTAACAACCCTAAGGAAGAAGCCTCTTGAAAACATTGTTGGAAAAAGAGAAAATGCTGGTAACCAGCATTTTCTCCTTTTCCCGCAATGTTTTCTACTCTCTTTAAAACATTCCATCATTTGAGCCATGTTTAAATTGTCTGCAAATGTGTTCAATTTAGGCAAGTCTACATTTTTGTGGTGTGGTAAAGAGTTACTAAAATTCAATCTCAACAGCTTACAGTTACATACATATCAGATACTATATGTCATCATGAGTATTTCATCTTTCTTTATCAAGAACTTGCTACTTTTATGTTTTGAACCCTTTAGAGAAGTTTATATATTGAGTATTACATAAAAAATCATTTTTTAGTTCAGCTGCTGTCCAAGAAACGTCGAGGTGTTGGCATAGCCCTGGCGTGGTCTGCGCCATGAAAAAACTGACATTTTATTTTTTATAAAACTGACATGATATATCTGTCAATACTGAAGATATTTACTTCAAACTTGGAGTAGTTGTTAACTATCAATAGCGGAAGCCATACAACAAGGGCATGTAACCATAAATATATTTTTGACTCAGTTTTGCCCCTTTTTCAGCTCAAAATTCTCAAAAACTTTGACATTTCATAATATTGGGCAACTGTAGTGGAGCATTTGCACCCGCATGTGATGCTGTTCTTATAACTGGATTCAGGATATCTTTTTTTTTTTTTTTTTTTTTCAGGAAGCTGAGCGCGTTTTAGAAAGGATTGACAGTCTCCATCTTGAATTTGCTAAACGAGCTGCAGTAAGTAAATTTGTTGTTTGTATACTCTTTTGTACTGTACAGCTTTGAACTTGAAATACAAAATGAAAAATATTGATGTATTGTAACATCTTTTGCCTCTTGTGGAAAGTGGAAGTGCTAATAAACTTAATTTCAATGGACTTACATGCCTAGACACAAACTCTTTGAACTACAGATGTCATGGTATTGTGGATTGTACTTTAATCAACATTGTTGAAAGAATGGGGAACAAGAATCAGTTCATCTAGTTGACTCATTACCAAACAACAAGTTTTAGAATTGTCCGGATTGAAAGCATTTGTAAATGACAGTTAATGGGGTTTGTCTCTGAAAGGATAAAAAACATCATAGGGAAGAAAAATATTGGTGTCCACAATATTTGCAGAAGCCATTTTCGTTAGTGTCAATAAAACACAGGATTTTTTTCATAAAAGGAGTCTTCTGGCAAGCTACGCTATACTCAAATGTCTTGTGCTTGTTGTATTTAACAGCTCTTTAATAACTGGTTGGATGGTGCAAAGGAAGATCTGATGGACATGTTCATTGTTCATACAACTGATGAAATTCAGGTAAAATTACTTGTTTCCATTTCATTTACACAATTTATAAGCTCATCTGAGCTGGAAGTGCTCTTTGGGAATTGCTGGGGTAGTTATAGTAATGGTCCATCATTGATCATCATTTCATTAGTCTCAAAAAATAATTAGTCAATCATATTTTAATTTTATATGCAGCCTTCCTAGATAATGGAGTAATGTTTGTAAAATTTATTCAAAATAGTATTGTGTCCCCAACATGAAAGAAATGATACACATTTTACTTTCTGTCATGTCAGTAAAATTTGAGGGATCTTCTAGTCTAAAACCACAAAGCCCTGAGCTACAGTGGTATTAGAATTCTAAAAACAGTAATCTTAAGAGAACTTATGTTTTAGGTACTCATTAGGACTTTCCCTTGGAGATAATAAGTACCAACAACAAAGGATACAGGATACTTTGTATAAGTGTTACTTGTTTGTGTAAGGACTGTGTATTAATTTTATCACATATCCTATAGGAACTGTGTATAGCCCATGATCAGTTCAAGGATACCTTATCAGAAGCTGACAAAGAATATAACACCATTATGCAGCTGGCCAATGAGTGCAAGAGAGAGTGTGCAGCAATAGGTATCAGCAATCCAGAGAATCCTTATACAACAGTTAACCCTGATGTAAGTATAGCTAGAGGGATTGTTTAGAGTGATTAATCTTTTCTCAGTACCTATTGAAACAAACTACCACAAACTTTAAAAATATCCATGACAGATATGGAAAATAGAGATCATTTAAGGTTTATTTACATTATTTGAGAACACAAACCAAAATGAAAAATTGTTTGTCCCTTTACCTTTTCAAAAATGGTCTGTTGCAAAATAAGAAAAATCTCTGCAGTAGGTTATGTGTTTAACCTTATATGAAACATTCCCTAATTTTCGTGAAGAAATAGGCTTTTGAAAACATTGGGGGAAAAGGAGAAAATGCTGGCAACTAGGGTTTTCTCCTAATCCCACAATATTCTCAAAAGGCTCTTTATAGGGTCAATATAACTTGGGATTGTGTAGCATTGTGTTAACCCTGTACCAAACAATCCATGGTTTTAACGACCCTGAGGAAGAAGCCTTATGAAAACATTGTGGAAAAAGGAGAAAATGCTGGTAACCAGCATTTTCTCCTTTTTCCACAATGTTTTCTACTCTTCCAAAGTCAGGTTTCAATTTATGAGTCATGTTTATTTTGTCGTCTGCAAATGCTTTCAATTTGGACAAGTCTGAAATTTTGTCGTTCGGTAAAGAGTTAAAGGTTAAACATGGACATAAAGTTAAAATTTTACAAGCGTGTTTTTTTTTTAACTCTAATGCTTGCCTTTAGTTCGCTCTGCATCTCTTACTTCATGTTTGATTGGAAGATTTTGCTTGAGGTTTTGGGGTTTGGTCAGACTCTTTCCATCAAGAGTTACGTTTTCGATACCTTTTGAAATACTAGAGTTGATAATGTGTAGACATTGATAGCTTTAGGACTCCTTATATTCAGCACTCAGTATATGTAGATTGATGCTGTAAAGGCCTAATTTTTAGCTGTGCTGTTTTTGAACAAAATAGCATGGTATTGTCATAGTGCTGTTGTTGTGCAAAAAACCTTAGAAATTTTCTGATATCTTCATCATTACTGACGATGTCTACTTCCATCTCAGGCTTGTAGTTAACTATTTAAAGGGGAACTTGTGCCAGAAGGGAAATACTACAAATACTTTCCACAGTTATGCTCCTTTTTTAACTTAAAACTTCTACTGAAAAAGCACTGCAGCCAAGTGTTGACAACCACATGAGGGTTGCTTATGAGGGGATGGCTAGATTTAAAGATCTGAGACAAGTACAAGATCAGGCATCAGTGTGATCTTTCTAGGTTCTGATTAAAGTTTTAGACTGGTCAATTTTGAAAGCATTTGCAGTAAACAAAGTTGCTTTTTTCTAAGGCTCATAAAGCTGCATGATTGTTTGGTAAAGGGCTAAAATTCCAGAGCAGTAATAGATAATTGTTAAGTTGTTTATTCCCCCATTTTTTTTTTTTATTTTACATGCCTTCATTAAAAGAGTTTGGTTTTGAGCAGTAAAACCTTGATAGTTCAAATATGGTGTGACAAAAAAAAATAATCTAACTTATCAATTTATATAAATTATTGTTAAGTTATTCAAATCTTCATAATGCATCTAGAATGTTGGTCTATATGCTTATCGGGTCATTTTGTCTTCTCATGAATATGAATAAGACTTCTACTAAATTATTTTCTTCAGACATTCCATCCCTGGATGATACTTAAAGCAACATATATAATCAAATCAATCCACGTTTGAACAATCAGGATTTTAAACTGTCTACAGTTTACTGATTTTGTTGATATCATCCTTCATTTGTGTTTATCATATTTCATTATTGCTTGCCCTACCAGGAGGTCAGTATAGTGTATTAGTATTTGTCTCTCTTCTCTCTCTCTGTTAATATCGACATCCCTCACTCTGTTAAAAGATATGACAAAAGACACTTTCAAAATTTGTGATAAATAGAATTCTTCTTCCCATTTCTAAAATATATAAGCAATGCTTTATGAACTGGGGGTTTAATGCATCTGCAAAAAGTGTTGACCTCGGTCAGCATGCGCAGTATGTGCAGGCTGACCTGTGTCAAAACTGTCTACTTTTGGTAAATTTTCTTCATGTCCAAGGACCATTCTACCTCATTATTGAGCCGGTAGCAAGACGGAATATTTTTTTATGGAACCATAATTATGTGAGGACGTGCTTGCTATAATGCATGGCAGAGATGCAATAAAACCATTTTGGCAGAGCATTGCTCAAATGTAGATGAAAAGCTTTCATCTTAAATTTTCAGTCAATTACATGTACCAGTTATTGTAAAACAAAGCACAACTAGAGTGAAGGGTTTCCCTAAATTTCTACTCAAACAAGGCCTAAAAGTAGTAAGTACAGACCAACAGTTTCGTTGTGAAGGTTTTGTACCAAAAAAGTCAAGCATAAACTGAATGTCATTGCTGTACTCTTGACCACACAACAAAATTGTAGACTTTTCCAAATTGAAAGCGTTTGAAGACAACAATTCAAATGTGGCTCAAATGATGGACTTTGTCTTTGATAGGGTAGAAAACATTGTGAGAAAAGGAGAAAATGCTTGTTAGCAGAATTTCTCTTTTTTTTCCCACAATGTTTTCAAAAAGCTTCTTTTTCAGGGTCGTTAAAAATCTGATTGTGTGGTTAAGATTTAACTTTTCACCAAACGTCAAAAGTTAGACTGGTCAAAATTGAAAGCACTTGCCGAAGATAAATCAAACATTGCTGACTTGGTGGAAAGGATGTAAAACATTGTGGGAAATGGAGAAAATGCTGTTGACTATCATTTACTTCTTTTCCCACAATCTTTCTAAAATTCCTCTTCTTTAGGGTTGTTAAAATCCGGGATTTTTGGGATGAGGGTTAGAAAAAGATATAATTTATTAAGCCTTGTTTGATTAATTAGTTTTTGTGCGTGTTTAACAAGGGTAAAAAATATGATAGACTTTTTCTCTAGTAAAATTATGTGCTTCTGTCAGTGCAATTCAGATAAATGAAGATAAGTACTAGTATTATGGAATAATATCTCTGTTCCAGATGACAAAATTTTAGACATGTCCATATTAAAAGCATTTCCAGAACTACTGTATTTGAATGTAGCTCGATAATGGGATATGGTTTTGAAATGGAAGGAAACATTGTCGCCAAAAAGGAAATCATTGGTTACCAGCATTTTCTCTTTTTTCACACAATGTTTTCAAAAGTGTTCTTCCTCAAGGTTGTTACAAGATTGTATGGTAAAAGGTTAGTAAGAACCAGTCATATTATGTACTGGTATTTAAGAGAAAAAGTCTTATCAAACCATGGCTTAACAGAAACACTATGAGGGCTTCAGCTTGAGCTAGTAATGCTTTTGCAAAGGTTTTGTCATATCCTACCCCTGTATCACAATAATGAAGAAAATGTAAAAGGTGAAATGATAATTTTTAAATGGATCATATCCTAACCCTTGGAGCCACAAATGAATGAAAATGCATAACAGATTTTCCAATCAGTGCAAAGTCAAGGATGTTTGGCACAGAATGACTTGAAAATAGACAGAGTATATTCAAGTTCAGCATGTACATTATTTCAGTGTGCAGTCAAATCTGTTTCTTCACTGTGCACTAGAACAATTATAGTTGTGATTTGCAGTCTAAGGGTTGAATTAACATTACTTGTATTGGATAGGGGTCTATTTTTCTTTCTGGAGTAAAGTTAAGTTTGGTTTGATCCCATACAGGAATATATCACAGACATGTATTAAATAACATAGTGCATGTATAATAAAATCTAGTAATGACTCTTAGGAAAAAGTCACAGTGGTTATGGTCTAAGGCAAAGGGCAATTGGTTAGATATTAATTAGATGATAAAATTTTGGAAACAAGTGCAAATATTTGGGTACATTTTCACAAGCTTTTAAATTACTCTTTCAGCACCAAATATGTAAACTTGATATGTATAAACTTGGCTGGAAATGCAGTTGACTGCAACTCCGAAAAAAAAGTCATATAAACTTAACTAAACCTACAGACAGTATAGATCCAAGATCAGACAGTGTGTGTTGTGTAGTCTAATCTTGAATTACACTATCTGCAAAGAAAGACTGTCTTGCCTATGGTGGTGAAAGGGTTCAATACTAATTTATCTCATGTCTCTGTGGTACTGGTTGTAACATGTATTTAGTTGGTTAAAGGTTGGTTGTGGGATAGAAGCCCCTGTCTGTAGCTTTCAGCAATAAAGTTAGGCTGGCAGCCTCTTATCAATGTTCTTATCAACAGTTGGTATCACCCAAACTTTACTTGGCAGAATTCTGCCAAGGATTTCACAAGATAAAGAGATTAAGTATGAGTGAACAGTTACCATATTTGGAAAATCATATAAATGTATTATTTATTCACAAGAATTGTCATTACGACAAAAGATTAAACTTTAGCAAGTTTGATATTGAACCTAGATGGAATAATGTATGGCTTTTATGATAATTTATCCAAGTATAGAGTTTCTGTGCTCCTTTTAAACATCAACCCTTTACATGCTGTCTGACTGGTGCTTATCACAACCAATGGCAGCCATTGATTGACTGGTTGTTGCCAGTTGTCGATCAGAGGCGTATAGAAGATACAATGGGTTTCAGTTTCAGATCTCTCACAGTAACTGATATCTGTCTTTAACCCATTACTAGACAATTAGGGATTTTTTATCGTTTCAGTTTACAGCTTTGAAAACTATTGTGGGAAAAAGAGTTAATTATAGATACAGGCAACTGCCTTTTTTTTTAGCTCACCTAAGCACGAAGTACTCATGGTGAGCTTTTGTGATCGTGCTGTGTCCGTCGTCAACTTTTACATTGTGTACGCTCTAGAGGCTACATTTTCAGTCCGATACTCATGAAACTTGGTCAAAATGTTTGTCTTGATAATATCTTGGACGAGTTAGAAAATGGGTCAGGTCGGGTCAAAAACTAGGTCACTAGGTCAAATCTTTGAAAAACCTTGTGTATGCTCTAGAGGCCACATTTTCAGTCAGATGCTCATGAAACTTGGTCAGAATGTTTGTCTTGATGATATCTCAGACAAGTTCGAAAATGGGTGATGTTGGGTCAAAAGCTAGGTCACTAGGTCAAATCTTAGAAAAACCTTGTGTATGCTCTAGAGGCCACATTTTAAGTCCAAAACTCTTGAAAGTTGGTCAGAATGTTTGTCTTGATAAAATCTTGGATGATTCCGAAAATGGGTCATTTTTGGTCAAAAACTAGGTCACTATGTCAAATCTTAGAAAAACCTTGTGTACACTCTAGAGGTCACATTTTTAGTCAGATACTCATGAAACTTGGTCAGAATGTTTGTCTTGATGATATCTCAGACAAATTCGAAAATGGGTCATGTCTGGTCAAAAACTAGGTCACTAGGTCAAATCTTACAAAAATCTTGTGTACGCTCTAGAGGCAACATTTTCAGTCTTGTTTTGATAATATCTACAATGGGAAAATTGGCTATGGTTGGCTAAAAAGTAGGTCACTGAGAGAAATTCTAAAAAAAGCTTGTGTACATGCTAGAGACATTTTCAGTCCAATAATTATGAAAGCTTAGTAGATTGTTTGTCATGATATCTCAAAAGAGATTGAAAATGGGTCATGTTTGGTCAAAAGACTCAGATGAGCGACTTTAGGGCCATCAGGGCCCTCTTGTCTTCAAATGGTCCTTTTTGCAACACTTATACTAGGTTCTTTTGTGTAAATGTATTTTGTGCGGTAATAGGTTAAATGTCTTTGTTGATATCACTAGAATTTATATTAGGACTTGTTACAATTATCAATTACAAGTATAAACTAGAGGGCCATAATGATGGCCTGACATCAACATTTTACAATGGAAATGTATTTTAATATGTGGTGAGTTCCCTTTTTCTTGCTCAATTTAGCAAGAGGTTAATGCAATATTGGAACATATTGCTCAAGCACTTATTCCAGTAAAATCATTTCACAATCCCTCCGTCTGCACATGTGAAGAAGTTGTTTGAAAGTTTTTCTACACTTCTCTCCAAAGGTTTACAGTATTTGTCTGCTGAACAGTTGAAGCAATGTTTCAGTAGGATCCTGAAGGGTGGAAAAGTTGGAGCAATTTTCTTAGATGGTTATCTAAGGGACACACAAGTGAAACTGTTACCCTTTCTCTTTGAAGGAGGAGTTGAGTAAAGTCTCCTTGGGGGACTCTGTGCCAAAATTGCTCAAACTGTTCTGCTCAGATAGCCAAGCTAGCCACTAGACCTAGAAAAAAGAGGGAAAAAAATCTTGGTGAACTAGTGGAATCATTTCAAATTAATTTCTCTGGAATTTTCCTTGGCTGACTCTTGACCAAAATTTATTAATTAATTTATCAATCCATTCAACTCAAAAAAAAACAAAATGACCACCAGAGCTTAAAAGGGGTGAACATTCAACAACTTCTCCACCTTAAAGGATGGAAGGGTTGTTAAATGGTTTTACAGGAATGTTCCTTGGATGATTCTGTACCAAAATTGCTCAAACCTTTTCATGACTCTTAATAAAATGGCTGCCAGAACTTAGGATAGAAAAACCTTTGAACAACTTCTAAACCAGTGGAAGAATTTGTAATTTTCTAACAAAAAGATTCTGAGATGACCTGCTCGAGTAATCACTCAAACCTTTTCATTTTGTTGAATGCAATCACTGACAGAGTTGAAAGAAGAAAAACCTTTAAACAACTTACTCCTAAACCATTTTGATTTCTTTTAAACAATTTCACATGAATGTTCCTTGGATTGCCCTGCATGACAATGCTCAAACTGTGCTGAACAAGACTGCTGTAAGGGCTAGAAAGAGAAAAAGCTTTTAAAATCTCCTAAACCAGGGAATGGATTCTTTAAAAACTACATATTTTTTTTTTTCCTCTGTTATTTCTGTACCTTGAACTCTGTTGTGATTGTTTGCTGGCCATATTTGCATAATGTAATAAAGTAATGCAGCACACCAGGGGACTCACTAAAAAGCTTCTTTACCCTGTAAAACAGACTCCCTAAGCTTTTATAAACATTATAATACCCATTACGCTGACCTTGAATTTGGAAATGATTATCAGCAGTCACAGCAATTTGGTTCCTTAAAATTGTGTTAAAGATGACAACTTACTTATCAAGAGGATGTGAATAGTGTATGTAGTGTGAGGAGGAAAGGTGCATAAATCCTTAACTCTTTACAGGACAACAAAATGTTAGACTGGTCAACTTTGAAAGCAATTACATAAGACAATTAAAGGAGGCTCAAACATTGAAATTTGATCTTCATAGGTTGATAAGCATGCATTCTGAGTTTTTATCTACATTTTCCACATTGCCGACACATTTTGGTGGTGGGCAATCTTGAAATTGCTCTTATTAGGGTCCTGTTTTTAGAATGAAATCAGCTATAAGGTTTATTTGGTGCTTTAAGAGTTTACCTCTCACTGCACAGTCCTTAGTGTAAACAACCCTGGGGAAAAAGGCTATTGACAAACATTGTCGCAAAAAGGAGAAAATGCTTGTGACCAGCAATTTCTCCTTTTCCCCACTTTGTTTTCTACATTTTGTTTTCTATTGAGCCACAATTAATTTGTCATCTTAAAGTAGTTTCAATTTGAACAAGTCTGAAGTTTGTCAGGTGAAGAGCTAAAAAGAATGAAGGTAAATAGTTCTTGATTGTTAGATTTTTAGATAAGGTTGATATTTCAATATTCCAAATTGGTTTGTTTTTCATGTATTAAGTATTCATGAGAAATGCTGCTGTCTACATATGTTTTTGACCTAGAGTGCCCTGAGGGTCATTCAGATTTTTTGTAAACTAAACACCAAAAAATTTATCACTGAATATTTAAGTAATGCAATTGTTTAAAAATCATCAATAAATGACAAAGAGAGCTGCAAAAAAAAAATGACTTCTGTTAGTATTTCTTTATAGTGACATAGAGCCAATGTAGTATCTTTAGCCCAGCTTTTTTTCAAAGACAAGATTGAGTTATTGTAATAGCCCTGGCATTGTTGTCTGCATCGTTGCCAGCATTATGGTCTGCATCATGCAAAAACTTTGACATTTTGATATATCTTTGTTATTACTGAAGGTATTTCTCGAACTTGGACAAGTTGTTAACTATCAAAAGGGAAACTCACAACAGGGGCAGGTAACCATTGAATTTTTTTTACTTAGTTATGTCCCTTTTACAACTTTCTCGAGAATTTTCACTGAAAAAATGAAGTTGCAGCAGAGCGTTGGCACATGCATGCACCTGCATGCGGTGGGCTTGTTAAATTTTGCATCAAATTTTTTTATTGGCAATGTAAGAATGGGAATAATACATGATTAAGCCCATTGTTCATTGTATTGGACTGTATTCAAATTAGTATGATGGTGTCATATCTGGTCTGATAAAATACTGGTTACATACTATTTTAAATACTGTTAAGAGGTTTAACTCTGTTTTATACCTATCAGGAGACATTTAACTTGTCATCTGCCACTGCTTTCATTTTGGACAGATGTACAAACTTGTTGTCTGGTAAAGATTTAATACCGTACATCAAGTACACTTGAATACATCATGGTAAAATGATTGGTATTATGATTAATTTGCCACCATTTTCTGAGAAGCAATCTACTACATCCCAAAAACAGGTCATCTGCAGAAAGAAGTGAATTAAATCTAACACTTTTAGTGATGACCTCTTTACCCTTCTATCATATCATCATTAACCATTTTTCCCTCAGGATATTGCTAGCAAATGGATGGATGTTAGAAACCTTGTACCTCAGCGAGATAGAACCCTAAGTGAAGAAATGGCAAAACAGCAGAGGAACGAGAAACTCCGTCGAGATTTTGCTCAAAGGGCCAATCATCTTGGGCCTTGGATTGAAAACCATCTTGATGCCGTGGCGTCTGTCACAATCCAGATGAAGGGATCTCTTGAAGATCAGCTGAATAAATTAAATCAGTATGAGAAAGCTGTGCAGCAACACAAACCACAAATAGAAGAGCTGGAAACAATTAATCAAGTAAGATTTGTTCTTTCACTGTTTTTTGTTTGTTTGTTTGTTTGTTTGTTTGTTTGTTTAAACTCTTTACTGAACAAAAAATGTCAGGGTCTTCCAAATTGAAAGCTTCTGCATAAGTCAAATTTGAAATTCAAATTTGTCATTTGCAGAAGTTTTCACTAACGGAAGAATTGGAAACAAGTAATCAAGCAAGGTTCATTCTTTCACTGTTTTTTTTTTTATCCCCGGCCGAAGGCGGAGGGATATAGTTTTAGCGTTGTCCGTCTGTCAGTCTGTGTGTCCGTCCGGGACAATATCTCCAATACCATTGGATGGAATTTCGCGAAACTTTGTACATGTGTCTAATAACCTATTCCACCTATATACTTTTTTTTTGTTTTTTTTTTATTCGATGCAAAATGGCTGACTGGGAGCGATTTTGAGTTACGCGGTCGCGTGAATTTTTTGAAAAGGTCTTTTTCGGCGGGGAATATCATTTCAACGAAATTGCTTGTTTTTTTTTTAACTCTTTACCAAACAAAAAATTCTTGGGTCTTCTAAATTGAAAGCTTCTGCATATGTCAAAATTGAGACATTTGTGTGAATTTCAAATTTGTATTCTGCAGAAGTTTTCAATTTGGAAAAATGAATCTAGAATTAGTGTTAGAGTATAGAAAAAACATTTTGGTTGTAAGACGTAAATGAAGAAGGATAATGACTCAATTTTTTGCTGTTTTTAAACTAAAGAAAAATCAATTCTTTTGTAAACTATCAAGATATATTGAATCTATTTTTGATTATGAAAATTCACTATGTTGACTTACGGCATTATTTTTGGTGTTCATTTATTATACCCCCCACAACGAGTGGAGTGGGGTATACTGGAATCGCCATGGCTGTCTGTCCGTCCGTCCATCGGTATACAAAAATTTGTCCGGCGAAATACTTCGACACTTTTTCAGGTACTGAACTCAAATTTACACACATATTCCTATATATATGAAGTTGTGCATGTGCAATTTCCATTACCCTGCTGCGATTTCTTGCGGAATTATCTCCCCTTGAACTTTTTTCAACTCTTCCTTTTGTACTTAACCATTCTGCATTCTGTGACAAAGACCTGTTTTGTGACAAGGAGCTGGTGGGGGGATATGATCACGTTTAGTGATAGCTCTAGTTTAATCCTGTTCCAAACAATTCAAATTTTAATAACAAGGTTTTTGGAATTGCTGTAGGATAAAGAGAAAGCGCAGGTATCTCCTTTTCTCACAGTATTTTCTACCCTTTTAAAAGAAAACCCTGTCATTCTAGCTTTATTTCATTAATGGTCTACAGATGCTTTGAATTTGGACATGCCTAAAAATTTTGTCATCCGGCAAAGAATTAAATATCATGATTCTCTGTCAGAAAACACAATTTTCCTTTATACTTTGTGTTGTTATGCAGCCTGGAGAAAGAAGGCTTTTGAATACATTGACTCTTAACCAAATGGCAAAATTACAGACTGGTCCAAATTGGAAGCATTTGCTGCCCACTTAATTATTAAACATGGTTCAAATGCTCAAGTGATAGAATCTGTCTGGTATGGGTAAGAAAACAGGGAGGGAAAAGTAGAAGATGCTGGTTATTAGCATTTTCTATTTTTCCCACAATTTTTTACAAAAGCCTCTTACAAAAGCCTCTTATCTCATTAGTTAAAACTCAGGATCTTTTGGTAAAGGATTTATTTACAAGATACATAGTGTGAGATAGATAGCATTTGAATTTGTTGTCTTTAAAGGAGAAAACCAAACCAACATTATTGCCTTTTCCTACAATGATGCATACCCTTTCATAGACAAGTACATGTACCATCACTTGAGCAGCATTTAACTTGCGTGCAAATGCTTTCAGTATGGAGGAATGAAGTTCCATTGTCATGTAATGAATGAATAACACATTGATACTTTCTTCCTATTATTACAGGAGGTACAGGAAGCCCTGATCTTTGAGAATAGGTATACCCACTACACAATGGAGGTGAGTATTATGGCCATAGTGCATACAACATGTGCAGAGGTCGTGCATCTTTGACCAGCCCAAATAACTGAGATGGTAGAGCAAAGGACTCATAAACATCAAGTCTCGGGCCACTTGAGGGTGTGGGATCAAGCCCAACAGCTGGCCATCTAAAATTACTAGTAGTCTTCCAGATGAGACTCTAAACAGAGGTCCAGTGTGACGGTACTATACACCAAGCATGTTAAGAAACCAGGTGTAACTTAGGATGGGTTTCGTCCTGTATCTTGCACTATCCCTGTCACATAACTAACAGCCTTCAGGAGCATGTTGTCCATATGGGCAAAAGGTGGCAATGATAAATGCAAAATCAATTAGTTGTCCTCCTTCAATACTCATAATGATTTGAAAGGTGCAATAACAACTGATTGCCATAGGATCACCCATGAAACCCCCTGGAGTGTGAAAGTCAATTTCATTAAGTTAATTGATGTGTGTGTTAATGCAGAGGGTGCTCAATTTTAGCATTTGTTATGACTATTATCAGTTAACTCTTAACCTTAAGTAATTAAATGAAACTTTCCAATAGTAAAACCCAAATATTGTTATTTCAGTCATTCTTTAGGGAAAATATCTCCATTTTGGACAGTGTCAATCCAAGATCAGACTGCACATTAGCAGCCAAAGGATTATGGAGATTATTTGAAATACAGAATGTTTTGTGACTTCTGTTACATCCTTATCTTTTTTTTCCTACATTATATTGTCTGTCAGGCTAAAAAAAAGAGCCTAATAATTTTCATGGTATATTAGATTTATTTAGACATGAAGACAGAGTCTAAATGGAAATTTTTAGAATTTTTTACCACACAATCCCAAGTTTTAATGACCCTGAAAAAGAAGGCTTTAGAAAACATTGTGGGAAAAGGAGACATTGCTGGTAACCAGCCTTTTCTCCATTGCCCACAATGTTTTCCAGCCTGAGACAGAAATTATCAATGGTGCTACATTTGTCATCTGCAGTTGCTTGCAATTTGGTCTAGTAAAAATTTTGCAGGTTGGTAAAGGGGTAAAATTAATAATAATGAGAGAATTAGAACAAAAACAAAAAAAGTAATTTACGTAAGTGCTTATTCACACTCATTATTATGACTTTATACAAGAATAAGAAAAGAAAACCCTCTGTAACTTTTTCAAACTTGTTTGATATTCTAGTTCTGGTTTCAATAAAATTGTGTTTCTTTTGTTATAAACCAGTAACATTCAATGTTTTCTTATAGACAATAAGAGTTGGCTGGGAACAGCTACAGACAGCCATTGCTAGAAATATCAATGAAGTTGAAAACCAGGTAAGTCATTTTGTAGATATTTTACTGTGGTTTAGCATTTTTCTAATGCTGTACAATTATTACACACAGGTTCATTTTGATAATGGTAGAAAGACAGCTTTATTAGATGGGCAAAAGAGTTTTAGTTTATACATTTTTATGTATGAAGATAAAGTAACAGTTAAGATATACAGGCCAAGCAAAGTTTCAATATTTTTTTGTCGGGAATGGAGGAGGATCAACATAAATTTATTCTGTTTTATGAGGTGGCTTTTCAGTAAACCTGATTAGATTTTATGCTTGTAGCAATGTCACTGATTGGCATTATGATAATTTACATTGGGTTAATTATGACACATTGGATAGGGGAGGAGTTAGACCCAATTACGATAAGCTGTAATTACCCTTATTTGGTTGATGATAATTTTTCTGATTGATGCTATCTTTCAATTTCTCTATTCATAAGAACAAACTTGATTTTATCAGTGCTAAGGAAATTAGGGATTTAAGGGAGAACATTACTTGAAAATTATCAATGATAATGAATGGGTACTTACAACCTGCCTTCATGTGTGACATCAGTTAAATAATTACAGCCTTTAAGGGTATATGTACAGTATTTCCAGACCCTTCAATGATCACTGATATCTGCTTATTTCATTGTGACAGTAGGATGTGCTTTTTTTGAGTCATAATACAAATTCTTGTGTTTAATATTGGTTTTTTAAAATTGATTTTTCTTCGTGTAGAAGACTTAACTAGTGGTTGTTTATTTAGTTCTTAAAATATCACAAGTTGTGCCAATAATACAATGAATGTATTGTAAACTTAAAATTTGACACAAGATACTTAAACGACATGTATAGCTCAGGCAGTTACGAACTTTCTCCCCCACCTCTACCCCCAAGGGCTTGTAGGTGTAAGTGCTCATGTAGAGTAAATAGTCCCAATACAAGTTTTGGAAATACTTCGGTTGTAAGTTGGGCAAATAACTCAATGATCAGTTATGCTGAATCTTACTTAGACACAAGTCAAGTTGAGGTGAGGCCATTTTCGTTTTTGATGTTGTTTGTAAACATTGCTGTTAGCATTCTTACCTTTCGATGACATTATAAGAGATGGATGTAGTATTCGAATATGAAACCCATCTACATAGGACAGTCTTAAAAGCATTGTCACAGAATGACAAATATTTAAATGGGTGTAAATTGAAAGCATTTGTAGACAACAAATTACATGTTGCTTAAGTGATGAGTGTTGTCTTTGAAAGGGTGGAAAACATTGTTGCAAAGGGAAAAAATGCTGATATGAAGTGAGGAAATTTAAAAGAACGATGTAGAATAGTTTTGCTTGTATTACCATAACTGGACAAATATGTATGGCAATCGTTGTTCAAGATGGCCAAAGTTAACAGTAGTGATCATGGGCTTGCATTTCACCAAAGTTCACCAAGTCTCTAATGAAAGTAATTGTTTTCTGTCTTCATATTCACATTTCAGATCTTGACCCGAGATTCAAAGGGCATCAGTGAAGATCAGATGAATGAGTTCCGTCAATCCTTCAATCATTTTGATAAGAACAAGACTCGTAGACTGGAGCCCCAGGAGTTTAAAGCTTGTCTTGTCAGTTTGGGATATAACATTAGAGATGACAGACAGGTGAGAAGATTATCATTATCTTTCTACCTGACAACAGAATTATTGACTTGTCCATATTCGAAGCAATTATAGACAACAAATTTAGTGTGGCTTAAATTATGAAAACCTGTTCCTGAAAGGACAGAAAACATAGTAAGAAGGAGAGAAGATGCTGGTAAAGAGCATTTTTTCCTTTTTTTAAACTACTTTTTCAAAAGTTTTCTCTCGGGGTCCTCATAAAGTCAGGATTGTTTTCTTTTATTGAGGGTTAATGGAAAATAAATCTAGCTTTTTATCAAAGGTTCAGGGGACTTTTTCTCTTTACCTAAGTTCATTGAAATTTTAAAGACTGGCCATCTAATAGGCCATGGCATTTTGACCCTGCCAATCAGTGGGCTTCTTTAACTCTTTAGCATACAACAAAATCATAGACCTGTCCAAATTGAAAGCCTTTGCAGATGACAAAATAAATGTGACTAAAAATTGAAATTCATTTCTGAAGGTTAGAAAACATTGTGAGAAATGGAGAAAATGCAGGTCGAAAAGTTGGAATTGTATGATACAGGGTTAAGGATTGAGAATACACGGTTAGAACTGTTGATGATAATGACATTATGATTGTATTACTTTTAAAACCCTTTACCACACAACAAAAATGTAGACTTGTCAACATTGAAAGTATTTGCAGACAACAATTTTAATGGAGTTCAAACAATGGAATCTATCTTGGATAGGTTTGAAAACATTGTGGAAAAAAGAGAGAATGCTGGTTAACAGCATTTTCTCCTTTTTCCGCAATGTTTTCAAAAGCCTTCCTCATCAGGGTCGTTAAAACTCGTCATTGTGTGGTAAAGGGTTAAAAAAGTCATTAGATCTGCTTCTAAACAAAAAAAAAAAGAAAATTATAGTGATTCTAATATTTTTTGTCTTGATAGGAAAAGGTCTGTGAGCACCATTTGCCTAGGAATTTGTGAGAATTTACATATCATTGCTTTTACAATCCCACAATATTTTTGTCATTGTGCAGTTCGGCTGATGTTAAGCAATTCTTCTTAATGCAGTTTTAATTACTTGGATTGCGTTCAGCTTGAAGACATGCCATCTGATTTGCAGAGACAGATCTTGGCCCATCAGATTGCTTGTCATAGAATGTAGAATCAAGGTTTATTTAGAATATCTGGTGATGACATATTCAGAAAGCTTTCAAATTAGAATAGTATAATGATTGAATGGTTTAACCATAGATCAAAAAATTATAAGCAGGATTTATACTAGTTTTGTTCTTCCTTGACTGACCAAAGATGTTCTTGGGAAATTATGTTAAAGTGGCTTGCTGTCATTTGATATTCGTGATTGAATTACATGTGAGATCACATTGATACATTCAAGTCTATAACAGGAATTACGATAAATGGATTGGATGCTGAAGAAACACAACACATACAGAGTGAAAAAGATTTTGTGACAAGGGGAGAAAAATGTCCCTGGACAAATAACAAGCTTGATGGGCACATCACTCAATATATTTCAATATATTCATATTTCAGGGAGATGCAGACTTCCAGAGAATCATGTCTGTGGTGGATCCGAACCGCTCTGGCTATGTAACATTTGACAGTTTCTTTGATTTCATGACACGAGAAACAGCTGACACTGACACAGCTGAACAAGTTATGCAATCTTTCAAGATTCTGGCAGGTGATAAGGTGAGAGCTTGCCTATTTTTCAACTCTTGAACAGAGGACAAAATTGTAGGCTTGATGATATTGAAAGCAATGACAACAAATCAAAGGAGCCTCTAATGATAGGACTTGGTTTAAAAGGGTAAAAAACATTGTGGGAAAAGGAGAAAATGCTGTTTACCAGCACTTTTTCTTATTCACACCATTTTGCTCTTAGCCCCTTGCCTCAAGATTGTTGAAACACAGAATGTGTGGTAATCAGTGAACAGATTGGGTTGGAGAGTTTTTTGATAGGCTACATATTAGTACAAGTGAGAAATATACTGATTGTTAAAAAGGAGAAATATTAGAAGAAAAGGTAAAGTACTATTCTGAATGGTATAAAAAACATTGGGGGAATGGAGTAATCACTTGTAACAGGGGTGAATGTGGACTGACCTTTTATAT
This sequence comes from Hippopus hippopus, assembly GCA_946811185.2. Lineage (NCBI taxonomy): Eukaryota > Metazoa > Mollusca > Bivalvia > Cardiida > Cardiidae > Hippopus > Hippopus hippopus. The sequence goes on from OX328097.1 coordinate 37,894,319, forward strand.
GAAATCAGTGAGACTATAACCTAAACTGTGAAGTAATACAGAAATTCCCTATTTGAAAAAATAGTGTGTAGCAAAGGCTTCAGGGTCCAAAGAATCCACTCACCCGAGTAAGAAATGGATGAGGACAAGTGAAATATCAGTCATGGTCGTCCGACAGGACGAGTGGTGAATAAGAGATAGTAAACAAATAAGTTTTTCAGATGAACTTTTAACTTCCAGGAGACAAAACGGCCATTCCATTATTGAATAAGTGAATTAAGGGTATTCAGGAAATCAAATATTGAAACAGAACATAAAATGGCTGGTCCCAGCTCCAAATAAAGACCGGTTTCAAGTCAGCCTAATGATATAACCCAGGATCTTTCATTGCAAACAAAAATGTTTTAATATGCTTCGGGTAGATCTCATTCAATACGAGCGACTTTGCTATTTATCAAAACGAACGATATTAACATTAACGCAAATACTTTCCCAAAACCAGTATGAAAAACTTTTTTGTTTTGGCTTTATTAATTTCTTTAACTTGACCGGATAAAAAGTACCGGTTATTGAAACCCGGTATTTAAGATTCGTTGCTACGGCAGACAAATTAAATAGTGTTTCCATTTCGTCTGAAAAAAAATTTCATAGTCCAATATTAAAAGGTTTTTCTCGTCGGACGAATGAGGATCAAAGCTGGGCAAGTGTTTTTTCAAAGTCACTTGTCCTACAGGACGTGTGCCTTTTCTAGAAATTTTTGGACCCTGGGCTTATTTTTGTCTTGCAGTCAGTTGTATTGTGCTTGGCATGAAGCCTTTGAATTCCTGATACGGTACATTTGTGAATCATCAGAATTGTCCTACACATGAAATATGATCTATACAGTAACTTTTTAGTGGAGGCCAAAACATTTTTGAAAATGTAATATTGAAGTCATTTTCCTGACTGAAAATATCCATTTGTGCAGTACTCTGAGGGTTAAAACTTACCTGCTAAACCCATTGCTTAAGTTCTAAAAACTGATCGTAATTTGTATATGGAACCTGTCAGCATATTTGCAATGTTGATTTAAAAAGCTTTTGTCATATTTTTTATTTCAGCCATACATTACAGCCCAAATTCTTCGCCAAGAGTTGCCGCCTGACCAAGCTGAATACTGTATTCAGAGGATGGCTCCATACTCTGGTAGGGATGCAGTGCCAGGTTCCCTGGATTACATGAGTTTCTCAACAGCTTTGTATGGTGAAAGTGACTTGTGAGCACCATCTGTAACAATGTGGACATGTCCATCTCTGTCTGCTTTTGCAGCATAGACACTCATCTTGAATTTTTTTCTTTAGTAATTGCATTACCTATAGTCAAGAATGGAAAACTCCCAAAAGTGCCATTTTTTCCTCAAATCATTTTATTTAGAAATAAAGAAAAACGAAACAAGGAAACTTGTCCAGTTTGAAATATTTTGTATGAATGTTTGGTACCAAGTGATTGATTGTGTTATTTCTTTCATTTGTTAAAAGGTGTATTATTTACTCCTTAGCTGTTTTTTTTTTTTTTTAGCAGAGGGGGTAATGAACGACAGTTGGTGGAGTTTTCAGTGTTTGGATGGGTGTAAAAACCAAAAACTTCAGCAAGTCTCATGTCTGTGCTGCACAAGGATTTATTTTAGTGCATCTTTATCCCTCAAGTTAACATTGGACTCATTCAAGTTTGATTTGATTGGTAGAATTCAGAGATTTGGAGACTGTTTGGGTCCTCTTACATGATAGATAAGTGAATACAAGTACTTGTAAACCCAGATTTTGTCAAGTCAGAGGTTAATTGTAACTAAGTTGTTTTCCTTAAGTATCAGGATGGCATCACTGTGTCACTATTTACCCCTCTGTAAACCAGGTTTTAAAACCTATTTGTTATTGAAACTAATGTTAAAGTATTAATGAATTATCGGACATTTTAGTTGTTTCTAAATAAAAGCACCAACAGAAAACTTGTCTAGGTTGGTTACATACTGATGTATGTTAATTAGAACTCACCCTCTATGTTCCACATTTTTCATTATCAGCTGAGAAAGTTGTAGAACAGCAGATTTCATAGGTCTTCTTATTTTAGACATACAAGAAATCTTGGGTGGTGAGCAAGATAATGGTGACTATGAGAAAAATACACAAGCATGCATACATGCTGAAACAGTTTTAACCTGTATTTATACAGGAGGAAAAAATCAGTTTTTAATAGTATTGAAAACAGTGTGAGAAAAGGAGCAATTGCTTGCCTACTCAGAGTGCTGCCACCACTGCAGGGGCATAGAAAGTTTAGGTAAGACTATGTTTGGTAAAATTGACAAAATTTAATGAAATGTTAACAAGAAGAGGAGATAATAAAAACATTGGTAGAACTATGACAAAACAGAAGAGATACGTATACATTTACAAAATGATGTGTAGTCTTCCATTTGTTTTTCCTTCAGTCTTAATCACAATTAGTTCCAAGATTAGCATATTTTTCCAATTTGTTGTATATTATTTTTGTCTGTATATAATATATATACTATAGTAATCACTGCCCTACTATAATCAATCTTCTAGTGTTTAATGTAGAAAGGTTTGGGGAAATGATAGAATCAAACTTGATACTTAATTCTTTTTTGTAATTTTTAGGAAAACTACTTTCTTGTGGCAAAGTTATTGAATCTCACTTATATCACATTACAAATTTAAGAGCACTATAACAGTTGTTGATTTAAGAATGAGGTAGGATGTGAAATGTAAGAAAGGGAGCTGGGGGTAAGTCTTTTCCCCTTGTTTCCTTCCATTTTTTTGGAGAAAGGAAATATTGGAAAGTGAGTTCCTTCCCTGCCTCTGTAGCTTATGTAATTTTTCTTTTAAAGCAGTTAAATTTTATTTAGAAAATTAAGCTCATCCTTGGCCTATAAATCATGTTGTAATTATGAATTATTGACATTTTTGAGGCTTACTATATCAGTACTTGAAAAGTTGATGTAAAGTGAGCTCATTCCCTTCTTGAATTCTTGTGTCCAGAACCTATGCTGAATCAAGCAAAAAGTTTATGGCATTGCTATTTTGTTACTTAAAGTAAACAATCATAAATGCAATCTGTCCTTGATTATATGAATTTTATATGCCTCTGTAGTATTTTTCTACTTTTAATATGAAACACACACAATTTAAATAGATTCTTGGTCAATGACAGAGAGCGAAGTGAAGCTGGTCATGAAACATGACTTGAACATTGTGGATATTTCAGTGATGAAGGGAACGGGTTAACTGTCATAGTTGCTTTTGTAGGAAATGTGCAAGGCAGGCCTTCAATGTTTAGATTTTTGTATTCCAAGTATTTGCCTTTTTAGTGCAAGTATTCAATGTGTAAGTGTTGTTAGAGTGTATGGGTTATGTCCAATAATAATTATAGCATCAAACTGAAATTAAAAGCTTAGGGGTATATGATAGTGGGGTGTGTGATTCAATAGGGAGAAACAGGACACTGACAAGGAATTCCTAAAGTGGAAAGATCTGTTTGAGTCTTGTTGTGTGCATGCTTCTTGACATTCTCCCAAGGGTTTTTATTAATTGTTGTTTCCATTGGGAGGTTCATTAAATTGAAAAGTATATAATGCAGTAAGGGTTCCTCTAAAGTTTCAGTAGCCTTCCAACGTCATTCTTACTTCTCTGTGTTTGGTGTGAGTCTGGGATGTTTTATTTTAAGGGTGTATTTAATCTACTGTCCTTATAGTGTACAAAAATTAACCATAACTGGTGTGAAGTCAGCACTATTATGTAATACTCCCCTTAGTCCACAATTGAGAAAAATCTGTGCACAGGGATATGTGTCAACATATGTTCATATCAGTGATACTTTTCAACAGATCTTTAGAGGCACAAACATTGTGAAGAAATGCGTTAATCAGTCCCTTGACATATTCTGGTCAATGTACCAGTTGTATTTAACCCTTGACCAAACAGTCCTGACTTTTAATGACCCAGAGGAAGAAAGCGGTTGAAAAAATTGTGAGGGAAAAGAAGAACATGCATGAAACCAGCATATTCATCTTTTCCCTCAATGTTTCCTACCCTTTGAAGGACAAATTTTAGGGTTTGAGTAACAATTGATATGTTGTTGACAAATGCTTTCAGTTTGGAATAGTCTAAAATTTTGTCATATGGTAAGGAGTTAAAAGCTGGCATAGAAAACATATCAGACGGTTTCTTGATTGTAGGTTCAACAAAATGTGCAATGTACATCATATTCTCGGATCTATACTCTGTGTTTTGTCAAGTTGTTTGATTTACTTTTCAGCCTGTTTGATGTCGATTGAAAAGGTATCATTGATTTTGAATGGCATTGAAAACCTGAATTATTTAATTTTTGTATTTGACTTGCAATCAAATGTACAGAATCCAAAATAGAGCACTGATTATATCAAAACATGTTAGTATATGAACCATATTTAAAATGCGGGATTATTCAATGTTTGCAGATTTTCAGTGCCATGCTTGATAAAGACTTAAGTTGATACATATCTTCATTTTTTTAAAAAAACATTTATCTAAATCATGACTTTTCATCAATATTTCTTTTTTTTTTTTTACTGTTAATACATACACCAAAAAATTGGATAAAGGACATCCTTGGAATTATTTATTACATTTAATGTTTCCATTATCTTAAATGTAGGTCAAGGTCATGATAGGAAGTACAGATCCTAACATAACCTTGACCTTAGAATATGAATCCATAAACATTGGAGCATTAAGTTAGAATGTCCATAGGACAGATTTTTTTTTTAGTACTGTCAATCACAGAATTGTTGACAAAGTGGAATTTAAATCAAAGTAAACCCCTTTTTATATGTGAACTTAATTTGTAATTGTTTATTGACACATATGTAATTGTTCCAGTTTTTTTTTTTAATCCTACAAATAACCTTGCAGAAAAGTACTAGTACAGCTCATTCTTAGCTGAAAGCTCAGGAGGAAATGTTTCTGTCTTACATGTGTTGCACATAACATGTACATATTTGTTTAATGGTAGAGAAAATTAAGAAGTACATGTTTTCAGTACCTGAACACCCCCTCTTTTACTATTTGTAGTGGTATTTTTAACACGTTACCACCCAAGACGACTTTTATGTTCTTGCTGCAGACAATTGATAAAAACATTGTAGCAAAATGAAGAATTGCTTTCTAAGAACAGTTTCTCCTTTTGTCACAATGCTTTCACCTGTACTCAGCTGTTTAGCTGTGATTCATGTGTATAAACCATCATTTGACACAGACATTTCCAAAGTTGTCAGCTGCAAACAAAGGTAATGTGGGAAAAACTCAAGCAAGAATATACATAAACAGGTGTAAGTCTGGCTGGCTGAGTTGTTGCCCGAGTACAAATAATTAACTTAAAAGGTGTTAGTTGTCATTATATTGCTGCTGATGGTCATACATCATGTTTAACTTCTTACCTGATTAAAAATCATCTCTTCCTTTATAGGTGGAAAAGTAACTTGGTACAGCCTGACAACAATTTGTTCTGTCCTGTGGCATACTTAATTGCCATATTTTGTGTATTATTCATCAAAATGGTGGCAGGCAGAAAAAATGAAAAGTTAGAGATGGTTGTAGAAGATAAGAAGCTAAATGCTTAAAGCCAATGTATCTACATAGATTTCCCATTATCTCCTCTTTGTAATGAAATCATGACTTTAACCAGTAATTTAAAATTTGAATAAAAAAAAATAAATAAAAAATATATATAATTTAAAAGATTATGTTCTTTTTCATCTCCAGGGCCTGTATACACTAATAGTGGAATGACCAAGAATTTTCTGTATGTCAAAGTGACAGTTTCTGATTGGCTAAACCATTTGGCTTAGCCAATCAGAACTTGTGTTACTTTTTAGATTTACAATATGTCAAAGAATGCAATTTATAATGGCTGTGAATTTGGGCACAGACATCTTGTTTACAGTGGAGTCTGGATGACTGGGTAAGATGTAAGATCTAGTGTAGGAGAGTTCAAATCCTTGTTTCAGATTAAATTCTTTCCAAGGACTTTTGATAGACACTGCTACGATATCTCAGTCACAATTTAACTTTCTAAGGACTTTCTTTATGTAGGAAGTTATCAAGTGGGTTTGTAAGAAAGTTGCACAGATCTAGGTAACCCTTTGCCACACAATCCCAAGTTTTAATGACCCTGCAAGAGGAACCTTTCAAAAGCATTGTTGGAAAAGGAGAAATGTTGGTAACCATTATTTTCTTCTTTTTTTCCACAATGTTTTCTAACCTTTCTAAGACAACTTTAATCGCTTGAGACACATTTGCTTTTTCGTCTGCAAATGCTTTCTGTTGGGACTAGTTTTGAATTTTGTCATATGGTAAAAAGTCGAACTTTTGGAACATGCTCTGGCAACCATTTGATCATTGAAATACAAACACTGCATTAGATACCGAATAATTTAAATATTCACATGGATTTTCTTTCCTTGCAAATGGATGACTGAGTAAACTTTTCATTTCTCAGTCAACATAAGAATCTCTGAAATTTTTAATACAATAAAAGCAACAAAATGTTTCAATCGACCAAACTTAAAAGCATTAGCAGACAAGAAATCTAATGTGTCACATAAGATTTGTGCTTGAAAGGGCAGAGAAGAATGTATAAAAAGGAGAAAATGCTGGTTTTCAAAGTCTTTGTTCCTCGGGCCGAGCCCTAGTAGGGCAGTTGGTAGCCTACAGGACTCAAGAACAGGGATTGGTGGTTTGATCCCTGGCTGGGCTAATTTATTTCCCGGGACTGATGATAGTTACTGCAACAAGATTCATTCCTCTCTCACTGCTGATCATTGTTTCGACGATGGTAATGTCAGAAAGCAGCCAGTGGCTTGGAAAGAATATTGTGCAGAGTACTGGAAAGCATGGATAGGTGCACTGGCCGGCGCAATATAAATTAAATAATGTTGAAAATGGCGTTAAACACCATACAATCAGTCTTTGTTCCTCGGGTTAAAACATGGGAATGTTTGGTAACGGGTAAACTGTAGCAGACGAAAACCATTGAATTCCATGTTGAACTTATTTAAAGACAACAAATGTGGCTAAAGTGATGAGATTCATATTTTAAAGGATAGAAAATGCCCAATTTTCTCAAAGTATATACACATGTGCCAATCTTAGTCTTCCCAAACGATAAGATTTTATACTGCTCCGAATTGGAACATCTACAGACGTCAAACTAAGTGTGGCTCATATGATGGAATTTGTCTTTGACAGGGTAGAAAACATTGTAGGGAAAAGAAGAAAATGCAAGTTAACAGCATTCTCTTTTTTTTTCTCTCACTGTTTTCATAAGCCTTTTTTCCCCAGAATCTTGAAAACACAGGAATGTTTGGTAAGGGGTTACCGAGATGACGTGCAGAGCAAAGATTTCACTTGACATTCTCCAAGGTCAAGGTTACAGCAGAATTTGTGTCCAGGCCTGGGATAATTGTATTTTCTTATTTAAATACTTTTCAGATACTTTTTCTAAGTACATTGTATTCATAAAGTTTTCTGTATTTGTGGATTTGTAACAATAAAACTATTTAACCTTTATCCTGCTAAATAAGTTAAATGAAATTTTCAAGCCAACAGTAAAAATTCAAATTTTGCTATTTCAAAGGTATTTTGGGGGGAAAATATCTGCATATCGGACAGTGTTGATCCAAGATCAGACTGCACGTTCTGTGCAATCTGATCTTGATTTACACTGCCCACAAAAGGTCAGTGAGCCGCGCTTAGCAGTCTAAGGGTTAATATATTAGCATTCAAATACATTGCTAAACTTTAACAATGTATTATGAATAGTTTCATGAATACATTATGAAAACTGCCATTTAAAGGAAAGTACTGATGCCAAAGATTACATGTTTGGATTCAAAAGGTAAATACAGTCCATGAAAGGGGTCAAAGACTAATAGCTTTTTCAACTGACTACTTTGATACTGTAAAAAATCTTTTAAATCAAAATTTCTACCATGTTAAACATTTTATTATAATAAATGTCTTCCATATTTAGGTTGATTTCCTAGGGCTTAGGCGTTAAATCTGTGCCTTGTCCCTATTTCATTGTCTTTCAAAGGCAATCAACTGAAAAATGATGTATACTGGAAGATAAATATTTACTTGTAACGTTAACTCTTTAAAACTTTGTCCCATAAAATGATCTTGGTTAACTGTGGACACCAGGGATGGTATAGCAGACACTTTCTCCTTTTGTCACACTGTTTTCATCTGTATGAAGTCTTACAAGACCTATTTTTTCCAAGCAATAACATGTGGATTTGTTTCAAGGGGTAATGCCTTCATTAAACTAAACATTATTTCTGTTATCAGGTCCTGTGCTTATAAAACTTAAGTCCTTGCTTAACTGAGTTTGTGCTCAAACTTGACTTCTCATTTACGAGGGTTGTTCATTTAATTGTGTCACTAATAGGCCTCCATAACACATGACCATATTTATCACACAGAAATAATGGTATTTTCACAAGCAAGTCATTTTGAATACTGGCATGAAATTTTGCTTTGATAGGTTCATTCTTTTAAAAGTTATTGAAAGTTAAAGTAGGTACAGTCATATACACTGGCTATATTACTGAATGTACAATGAACCCAAAAGTAAAGCTTGAAATTAGGGCCTATATTAAAAGTCGCGTTAGTATAATCATTTCAGCTTCACAACTATTTAATGAATTATGTCAGATACATGGAGCTTTTGTGGTATCAAAACGGTCGGTTTTCAGATGGTATAGAAATTTAAAGATGCCCCCCCATCCTGGTCAACCCAAAACTGCAGCTTCCAAAGAAAATGTTGCTGTGGCAGATTTAATTAAGCAGGATGCCAGGCTTACAGTGAAAGAAATAGCTAAGAGAGTTGACATATCATCTGGGTCAGTTCATAAGATTTTGACCAAGGAGTTAAAACTTAATAAGATTTGCGCTCGATGGGTCCCCCACCTTTTGACAGATGAACAAAAGACTGCTCATGTAAAAATGGCCAAAATTCTTCTTAAAAAGTACAAAAATTGTGACAAACGCAGAATATCAGAACTGTTCACAGGTGATGAAACCTAGACTTATTATTTTAAGCCCCAGAGATGCGTCAATAATAAACAGTGGCTGCGCAAAAACCAAGCTAGGCCAGTCATAGCAAAAAGAAAAAAAAGCGCAGGAAAAGTTTATGCCATATTTTTTAATTCAGACGGTCCAGTTGCTCAAATTCCTGTACCGAACAGCCGAACGGTTACAGGCAAGTTTTACAAGAATGATGTTCTTTCAAAAGTGAAGAAACAATAAGAAAAACGGAGACCTAGAACCGGATTAATGACACTTCAGCTGCTCACAAGTCTGCAATTGTTCAGAATTTCCTGGAAATGGAAAAGGTGGTACAGCTTCCCCATCCACCCTATTCTCCCGACCTCAGCCCATGTGACTTTTCTCTTTCCTCTATTGAAGAAAACTCTCTGGACGTCGATATGGCTCTAAAAGTGCTTTGGGAAGTGCCATTTTTTAGTGTCTGCTGGGTATTCCCAGAAAAGCCTATTTTGCAGCCTTCACAGACTGGATTTCCAGACTTGAAAAAATGTATTTCTGTCAAGGGGGAATATTTTGAAGGGATGAACGAAATATATGCATTTAATATAATGCGTCTCATAGGCACCCAGTGACACAATTAAATGAATGACCCTCATATGCGTAAAGACAATTGTGAAAATCTGAAATGAAGACTTTGATTTGATAGACAGAGACAAAGAAAAGCTCCAAAGGTCTGAAGTTACTCTATAAGATTTATCAAATTAATTCTATACACATTTGAAATTCACAAAATTTACAAGGGTGTTTATCTTTTGTAAACTTGTCTAAGGACATAATGAAAAAAACTTTCACAAAATGATTCCAAGCATTTGGATAAAGGCTTTTAATTAAAAACACGAGTAGAAAAGGACAAAATGCTGCTAACAATTCCACCACTACTGCATGTTTCTATAGATCAATATACAAGTAATATTGCATATATACATCTGTTTTCATTGCAGTTGATAACAAATGCTTACTTTATTTTGAAATACATCGGTTTGATCCCGGATTTTTGGCACAACTGGCCATAGGCCAGCAAGCTTATGTCATGACCCTGTGTCTGTCATGCGTGCTTGCATAAACTTTTATTTCAAACATATTCTTTTCTGAAACTACCCAACCAATTTTTACCAAACTTCACAGAAATGATCCTTGCATGGTCCTCTTCATAACTTTTTAAACAAGTTTGATTTCTTCAAAAACTAGTCGCCATGGCAACAAAACTGAAAAATATTGAAGAACTTTGAAAATCTTCTTGCTTGTCCGAAGCCATAAGGCCTAGAGCTACCAAATTTGACATGTAGCTTCTTCTAATAGACCTCAAACAAGTTCCTTCAAATTATAGCCCTGAGGTCAAAATTGGCCCGGTCCTAGGGGTCACAAGTTTTACATGGGCTTATATGGTGAAAACTGTCAAAAATCTTCTGGTTCTAAACCAGAATGCCCATGGCTAACAAGTTTGGCATGTAGCTTCATCGATGGACCTCTACTAAGGGTCTTCAAATTATAGCCCAGAGGTCAAAATTGGCCCTGCCCCAGGGGTTACAAGGTTTACATTGGCTTATATCGTGAAAACTTGAAAAATCTTTTTGTTCCTAACCATAAGGTATAGGTTGATTGATTGTATGGTGTTTAAGTCTGTTTTCAACATTGTTTCAGTTATATCGTGGCAGCCAGTGCACCTATCCATGCTTTCCTAGAGTCTCTTTTACCAGTACTACTCACAATTTTCTTTCCAAGCCACTGGCTGCTTTCCCACATAACCATCTTCGAAACAATGGTCAGTGGTGGGAGAGGAATGAATCCTGTCGCAATGACTATCATCAATTCTGGGAAAGAAATTGGCCGAGCCAGGGATCGAACCCACGACCCCCTGTTCTCAAGTCCTGCACGCTACCGACTGAGCTTCCGTGGCTCGGCCCATAAGGTATAGGTTTACCAAATTGGCATGCAGCTTCATCTAGAAGACATCTATCAAATATTGTCCCAATTATAGCCCTGGGGTCAAAATTGGCCTCACTCCAGAAGTCACAACTTTTACGTAGGCTTATATAGTGAAAACTTTAGAGATCTTCTTGTTCTTTGCCTTGAGATATAGCTGTAATATTTTGTGAGTGTTATCATCTAGCAGGCCTTTTTCTTAATTGTTCAAATCATAGCTTAGATGTCAAATGGGTCATAAATTCAACATGTGGTTATAGATAGATCTTCTTGCTCCTAACCATAAATCACAGGGTTACCAACTTTGAATCACTTATGAATTTGTTCCAGATGTGGCCATGGGATCAAAATTAGCTGTGCCTCAGGGGTCTCATGTTTTACAGGTGCTTTATATTGGGAAAATTTGAAAATCTTCCTGCTAGTAACTATATGACCTAGGCTTGTTTTATTTGGCATGTGGTTATATCTTGCGGACCGCTACCAGCATTCAAGTCGCCATAGCTCTTTGGTGTAAAAATGGCTTTGCCCTGGGATCACAACTTTCACAAGGGCTTTGTGGAGAAAACTTTTTAAGACTTCCAAGATCTTGTTCAAAACCATTTGACCTAGAACTGTAATGTTTGGTAAGTATAGTTTGTACTTATTAGCCAGTGGAGCGATACAGGGCCATCATGGCCTTCTTGTTTTGTGTGTTTTCCACATATTGTTGTAATGCTTTTATTGTTTGTATTTGAGTTTAACGCTGTTTCAACATTTTATGTCATATCATGGTCGTTAGTGTGCCTACACATGTGTTTCCTGGCTTTCTCACCAACCAAGTCACTGACTACTGCGTGCATTGTCACATGCATCAGAGGGGAGAGTCAAATACCTTGGTAAATAAAGTTTGTCGCAACTGGGTTTCGAACCACCAACCACCGGGTCATGAGTCAGATACGCTAACCACAGAGCTACCCTGCCAGGCCTTTAATGCTTTTACTGTAGACACTTTTTTCAGTAGAAAAACAGACCAAAAAATTGCTAGATTTTTATTTCAATCATTTTGCTAGAATATTTCATGAAATAGCAGATAGTGTAGTCCCTGGTCTGATCTTGATGCATACAGTCCAAAAAAAGGGCAGTCTAATCATTATTGTCCACCGAGACAACAAAATTTTAGCTTGGCACTTCAGAATTTTATTACCTAATACACAGCACAATTTTTGAAGAAAATTTTTGTAAAGCATTGTCACACAACAAATTCAATGTGGCTGAAATGATGGGATTTGTGTTCGATAGGACGAAAAAAAAAAGTCTGAAAACGAGTAAATGCTTTTGGATGCCTTTATACCTGTATTTTCTGTTTTTCCAACAGTGTTTTAGGAATTTCATTCCCTAAATGTCAAACAAACGCACAAGTTAGTTTGGTAAAGGGTTAAGTAATGACCTAATGAATTAAAATTTTTAGCAAAAACTTACGATTCATTTTGGTCAGTTATAAAAATTGAGGTAAGTACCCAATGAAAGTCATGAAAAAAAAAAAAACTTTGTTGCAAAATAAATAAATTGCTTATTACAAGCAATTTCTACTTTTGACGTGTCGACAGTTTATGGTGTAAGGGAGAAAACTCGTACTACCTTTAAGTTAGAATTAACAAGTGATCTCCCTTATTATGACGCGATATCGCGCCCCCACTTCCTTTCTTCTGTTGAAATGCTTGACGAACTCGAAATGCAAGTAGGAATCGGCGATCAATACTTTTTGTTTTTCAAAAAGTTAATTTTTAGTTATCTGAAAACTCCTTGAGATATTTTACCAGAATTTCGAAAGGATTTCCGCGATGGGCTGTGTATATTTCGGTTGATTGAAATGAATCCTGTTTACGGGTGACACTAGCCTTACATTAATAGCTTATTTCGGACAAGAAATGTCTTTAAACAAAGATAGGCGGCGTAAGAGGTACTTAAATGTGAATACTGAAAATCTCTTATGGTTCTGTGTAAAGAAAAATAAATGAAAAGTAACCAAGAAGTAGGTCAAAAGCCAGCGCATTCAGCTACACCGATTAAAAAAGACGTTACCAGAAGCCATCACATAGCTTCTGCAATGCAATTTTTATTTGTTGGAGACCATCCAGACCCCCTCCCCGCGGAGTAAAGCCCCCCTCCCCACCCATCTCTGCATTTTGCGCCTCGGTATTACTTTTGCGTATGCTTAATTTTGGACTAGCTATACGCCCCAGCTTTTTCTGATGTCTCGAAGTTTGGTGAAGAGTAAAAAAGTTTCGCAGCACCGGAACGGGTAACGAGTGGGAAATTTATTTTTTCATGCAGAAAAATCGTACAATTTTGCTAGGAGTTGCCGAAAATCGTATCACATGTCGTGGTAAGCTTTTGAAGCTCTAAGAAAGGGTCTATATAGCAGAAATAAGCAGTTCAACTTAGATCCCCCTTTGTGGTGATGCGATAAATTCGTCCAAAAGCGCCCTTGTAGCTCGTGCAAATTCAATTGCGGCATGACAAGAGGTAGCCGATAAAAAGTTACACAGATGCGTTACAAGGAAAATACCCCTTTTATGGTGCTACGAAAGTTTTAGCCGATGTCCGCCATTTTGAAAAAAATCTTTCGCAGCACGAGAACAGGGACCACGTTGAAAAATCTCAATTTGCAAGCACATGAGATGCAATTCTTGTATTTTCATGCTGCCAAAAGTTAATTGGAAATGCTCTGGATTACACAGCAAGCTTTTGATGCTCAAAAAATGATATGAAGTAGTCGAAATATTTAGTTAAACTTTCGATCCCCTTTTCTCGTGGTGCGATATTTGAGCTCGAAATCAAGAAATTTTTTCATGAAAGCTGTTCGGCCCCTGACCAATCGTACCCAAAGTAAAATTACAAGAGTTTCTATTAGTCAAATGGTCCTTTAATGCTTTTTTGTTTTGTATGGATTATGTTGTGTTTGATTCCATTTAATTGAGCCATGTTCTGGCAAAAGGGGGCTTAATGCAACTCCGTGGTCCATAATACCAAGTAAGTAATCACAAAATTACGGATCTAGAATATCCAGTTTTTAACATCCGACTTAATCATGAGATAGATTAGTCTCGTCCTAGGACATGCAGAAAATTAAACCAATAGCGAAAAGTTTCGGCCCAGGTCAGCCTGCGCGGACTGCGCAGGCTGATCTGAGTCGATACTTTTCGCAGATGCATTAAGCTCTCTTTTCATAGAGCATGACTCATTTATAAAGCATTCTTTTTCGCGGTGGTTATAACGCGGGATTGTTAAGTAAGGGTTGACAAAGTCAACACAATGTTTCAGGGTAGGAGATGCATGAATTCATCAAAATAGATTTTCGATCAATTATTTGGACTTGCAACTCTTGGGTTCACAGCCTGTTGCAATCAATGATTTGGCTCATCTCCTTCCATGACGCTGCTAAATTTTCCGCAAACTAAAACAATTGGATGTATTTGTATGCTTGGTTTTTTTTTCTCGCCGTTTCTGAACAGTATTTCAGTAATAAGAACGTGACAATTCACCATTTCACGTGTTTCCTTTGTTTCACCGATTTGTGTGCCCTCTATACACAATATTCCTATTTTTTGCTATTGTGACAAGCAAACGATCGAGGAGTTTGGTGTACTAAATCCTTTACCAGTCGACAAAATATTCAAGCTGTCCCAATTCAAAGCACTTTGAGACAAAATAAAATATGGTTCAAAAGATGTCACAAGTAAGTTGGGAAAGATTTGACCCATACAGGACTCGAACTTGCTTATAAGGCGAGTGCTCTACCGCTGAGCTACGCATTCCATTGAAATACAACGTAGACACTTATCAGTACATTTTTTGTAAAAGGGTACAAAACAAAATGGAAAGGTGTTGGTTATCAGCATTTTCTCACAATGCTTTCTAAGGCCTTATTCTGTAGGGTCGTTACAACTCGGAATTGTTTGGTTAAAGGCCCAGTAAAAAAATGCAACAAGACATTTGAATAGGCAGGTGGTTTGTATTTGTGCTTCAGATATTTTGCGTTGGCCAGTGCACCTATCCATGGATTCCTTCACATGTTGGCAAAATTAATTTATCCTTACTGAAATTCAGTACGACTTGATTCTTTCGTCTCTCATAGCTGAACTTTGCTTCGATTTTGTTTGTCGAAATTTAGCAATTGGCTTGGAATGAACGGTAGGAACGTAAAGCTAAAGATGCACGGTCCGTTGTGACGTAACTGAAGTGACGGAAACGGCGTTAACTTTCAACAAAACGACAAAATATTGGACAAGTCCAAAATTCATAGCATTTGCAGACCCCAACTACAATATAAATCAGACAGAATGAAATATTCTTTGAAATGGTATAACTTTTGGCGAGACTTGAAAGCCAAAAGTGATGTCTTCCTTGAAACGGGTCCACTTACCTGAGGTCCATTCTGTCGTTTATGTCTGCATTTTTCTGCCAATTCTCTATTCCACCCTTTTTTCCCGCTGGCGATGAGAATCTATTTTTCGAAAGTCCCGATGTACAGCTAGAGTTTTCTGTCGTTTAATTTGATATTAATTTTTCCTGTTCTTCGACACCCATGCTTGTGTGCTTGAGTGTTAAGGTTTTTTTTTATTAATTAAATCTTTACCAGATGACGAAATTTCAGACTCGTCGAAAGTGAAAATATTTGAGCCGCGCTCTGTGAAAAGGGGGCTTAATGCATCTGCGAAAAGTATCAACCAAGGTCAGCCTGCGCGGACCTGGACCGAAACTTTTCGCTATCGGTCAATTTTCTGTTTGTCAAAGGACCAGTTTACCTCTTGATTAAGTCGGTTATTGAAAAAAGTGGCATAATGGATCCATAATTATGTGATGATTGGGCCGGTATCATGTATCACGGTGATGCATTAAGCCCCCTTTTGCCAGAGCATGGCTCATTTGCAGATGACAAAGAAAATGAACCATGCTCTGGAAAAACGCGGTTTAATGCATCACAGCGATGCATCATACAGACCTAGCCATTACATAATTCTTGATCCATAAAACTACTTTGTCTAACAAACCAACTGAATCAGGTAAGCTGGTCCTTCGAGCACCAGAACTTTGACCAACAGCTAACAATTTCGACCCAGGTCTACCTGAACAGACTGTGCTCAGATCTTAATCCAAATTGTTAGAAAAGGAGCAGTTGCTGCTATGATTCATGTGTCAGAAAAAAAAAAAAACATGTACATATACTGTGATGGCTTATGTGGTATCGCTTAAAAACATTAGATGAACAGTTTGTATAAGAAAAGGATTTTATTTCATGCTTTTCGGTAGTTTATCGAGAAATAATGGTGGAATATTGTTCGATATTCATGGTTACGACCTGAGAAAAATACTGATTTTATTTTTTAACTCTTCAAATGAAGGCGGAAACAGTAGTTCCCGCGAACTAGTTACCTAGGAAAACACCGCGTACCATTCAGCCAGACGGAAATATGAAGTAATTTACCCTACATTTCTCGCGCTTTACGTAATATTGTAATGCGTTGTTATGCGGAGGGTGTACGCCACGGGAAATTACCGAAAACAACTGTACTGGATTTTGATGTAAGTCCCCCTAGAAAAGGGGTTAGAAGCATGAAATAAATAGAATATTTTTTTTTTCGGTAAAAGATCGAAATTTATTTCATCTTGTGAACATCATCGGTAATGTTTTCACCAGTGGCTGCGCCACTGGTGAAAATATTACCGATGATGTTCACTCGATGAAACAAATTTTAATCTTTCACCAAAAAAAAAAAACCCCAAATATCCTTTGTATCTCCTATCATATTCATTTGATATTCCATACCCCCCGAGTATCGGATAGCAACGCTTGTAGGTCTGCAGGGGCCCAGAGAAAAGACATACCCATATTTTTGACCAATCAAAAAACAGTTTATTCATTTTATATCAATACCAAGAAGTAGGTCAAAAGCCAGCGCATTCAGCTATGCAAAAAAAAAACAACAACACAAGTGTTGAGAAAGATTTGATATAAGGCACAAGGGAAAATATCTATTCTTGATCATCTATTAGTCAAAAGTACATTTTTGAATTTGAAACGAAATAATAACCCGACACAGTCGACGATATTGTCGATGACCTTGAGTGAAGGAAACCATGACCTAGATATCGGGGATACAGTTTACTTCAAAATGTACGTGCAGAAATCTATATGATCCAACTTTGCCTATCTATTTATAATGATTGAATGTGTTATCTAGACCTCAAGTTTCCATTATGCGTTAAATGTTTAAAATTTTGATTAAAAATTATTTGCAACTTTAAACTTTGGCGGTTGTTGCGCTTACAAATGTGGCAAATTGAAAAGGAAATTATCGACTGGTTTCAAAACAAAATTTTGTCGCCGCGAGGCGGCTGACACCATAGATCCACTACTAATTTGTAAAAGACAGTTAAAAAAGGGAGTCAAATGTGGCTCAGTTGTAAGGTATTGTTTTTGGAGTGTCGTTGGGCAGGACACCTCAGAGCCAACCTGGTACAAGTGAAATCCATGACATAATTTGTGGGCTGTTGCCGTGATGTGGCTGAAATAATGTTTAAAGAGGCCGAAAAACAAAGCAATAAATAAATCAACCGATTTATTACTGAATTAGGATATTTTTCAAATAGTCTTTTGCAAGAGTAAGAAAAGATTTCTTAATCCACTGTCAAGGTTCCAATCCAGGGTAAAAGTTAATATAACATGGGCTTCTTTTTTCTATACAGTAAAACCTCTCCTCAAGACTACCCCGACAATACAAGCAACCCGCTATTACGAATGATTTTTGTCAGAACGGAATTTTTCCTTCTTAAAGATCAATGATCACGAACTCGGAAATACGAGCACTCCGCTATTCCGAAATTACGACCACCAATTTCAGTATCAATATGACTTTACCTGCGGATTTTAACCCCGTGAAACCACAACTCAATTTCCATAACTCCTTTACGACCAGCTAATTTTCACACGTCCGTAATCGCGCACCACAGACTGTGCCTCATGTACGAATATTCTTGGGTCCGATGGAATTGACAATCAATTATTGATCATTTGTTTGTCAATCGACCATTGATTGTAACATGATTGTGTTAATTGATCCTGATGTTACGTAACATAATCAAACGACCTGTGAATTGATATAATTTTTAAACCATCGATTCGGCTTTCACGCGGTAATCAAGCGTTTATTACACATCGATGACCCGGATGACAAACATGTCTACATCCGGGTGATCAAGTGTTGTTGTTTATAGCCAGCTGATGTAATTTAAGACCCTTGGGTTTAGTGGTGATCGAGATGAGATTATCATTTTGCTTTTAACACTTTACATACTGTAATTATACTGTGACGAATATGCGATTGTAAATAAGTGACCACGACGACCGTGAGATCAACGATTAGCAGGACTGTTCGAATAATCAACTCGGATAAAAATGAAAAAAAAAGGGGGGCAGATTTTTCCGTAGACGTCAAACGTTAGAGATCAGCACGCATTCGAAAATCTTTGTTTTAAAATGAAAATCGGCGCTTGGAATGCAAGTTTTTGAGACTACACGAAGTAAAAAAGCAGACCAAAAATGAGAACATGAAGTTCTATCAGTTACATTAGATTCTTCATTCTTCAGATTCATTTAGTTAAGTTATGTACATGCCTGGTTATGACTGTTTTAAATAGGCAATTATGAATTGACATGCTTTTACAGGTGGATTTATTTAATAAAATTCAAGAAACGTGTAACTTTTCAATGAACATGAAAATGTTCTTGTCATTTTCATTTGTGTACTTAGGCTTCCCTAAATGAAATGCATTTACCATTCACATCATTTAGCCCTGCACAAGTCTACTCAGAGCAAGGGTTTATTTCAAAATGTAGGCGTGTGAAACCCGAAAATCAGACCACCCCACCAATGAGACCAAATTTTAAAAGTACCAAGGATGGTCTTAATAGAGGAGTTTTACTGTACATAATTCAAACAACTATCATTTGATTGATGCATTTCAAAGCAGGGTTGTTATCCAGGTTTGACAGATTACAGTGCTGACAGCGCTTTGATTTAGAAATTTGATTTTTGTTCTCCTTCTGACAAAGCTCTTCACATATAACCAGCACATTATAGCTGATAACTTTTGTATACATTATGGCAAAAGGCATAATCATTCCTTTTGCAACAATATTTTCATGTTTTCGTGTATCAAGCCTTTAGTAATGAAGATGATGCACCTTAGAAAGGATTTTTTTTCGCAAAAGCCTTCTGTTGCAAAATTACCTTTAACATGGTAATGGGGTAAGTCAATTTTATTTGTACATTGCATATGGGGCAATGGCACACATAAAGCAGATGATAGGGAAAGATCAACAGGTGGCATGCTCTCTTGTGTAGGGATCTTTTGCACAAGGGATTGTAGTTAACAACAATGGCCAAAACTGTATTACCTATGGCCTAGGTCCCAAGGCTTCAAGCATCTTTTAACCCCTTGTGTTTCACAAGACCATCTGGTCAGCTCCTGAATATCAGGCTTGTCATGCTTGTACATGTATAATTGAGCCGTGCTCTGGCAAAAGAGGGCTTAATGCATCTCCGTAATCCATCATATCAAGAAAGCCATCACATACTTATGGATCCATAATAGCCACTTTTTTTAACAACCGACTCAATCATGAGGTAGACTGATCCTTTGACATGCAGAAAATCGACCAATAGCGAAAAGTTTCGGCCCAGGTCAGCCTGCGCGGACTGCGCAGGCTGACCTGGGTCAAAACTTTTCGCAGATGCATTAAGCCCCCTTTTCACAGAGCGCGGCTCATATATTGTAACACTCGAGATATTATTGAAAGAAATCAAAACAAACACAGAAGTCATACAATAATTTATTGCATTAAGAACATGTATGACAAAGTAATTGTTAACCTTGACTGAACTTCGTCTGTAGCGCATTGTTGCCTCAATGAACTATGGCTAATATCTGGTTTAATATGACCTATCACAAACAGAAATTAACTTTGTTTGATATATTCTCTAAAAGATCTTCACAAAATTCATAACGCTATCTTTTTACTACACAATACCAAGTTTAAATGAACCTAGGAAGAAAAGCTTTTGAAAACATAGTGTAAAAAGGAAAAAATGCTGGTAACCAAAATTTACTCCTTTTCCTACAATGCTTTTCTTTTCCCTATAAAAAACAAATCCCACCTTTTGAGTCACTTCTCATTAATTTTGTTGTCTGCAAATACTTTCAATATTGACAAGTGTAATAATTTGTTGTTTAGCGAAGGGTTAAGATTCATAAACTTACTAAGATTAAGTTTGGCTTTCAAAATTTGCAGAATAGTTTCTGGGTTTTTTTTTTTCCATTATTGGATGGTAATTTATTACAATAGCTGGTTTTTCAACTGTCTTTGTCCCATTTCATCTTCCCTTTACCACACAATCCCGAGTTTTAACGACCCTGAGGAAATACCATTTTGAAAACCTTGTGGAAAAAGGAGAAAATGCGGGTAACCAGCATTTTCTCCTTTTCCAACAAGTTTTTCTACACTTTCACCAACAGTTACCATCATTTCAGCTACATTTGATTTGTCTTCTGTAAAAGCTTTGAATTTGGACCAGTCTAAAATTTTGTTGTTTGATAAAGAGTTAAATAATTAGATTTTGTATAAGAAAAATAACCTTCCATAGCATACGTTAATCCAGGGCAACCATGCAAGTCTTCTTTACTTTGTTAATTGCATATGTTGCTCCAAACAAGTGACAAAAGGTCCAAAATAAATGAGCCCATGCTCTGTAAAAAGGGGTTTAATGCATTTGTAAATAAGTATCAAACTAAGCCAGCCTGTGCAGGCTGACCCATGTCTAAACTTTTTGCTTTTGGTAAATTTTATGCATGTCCAAGGACTTTTCTACCTCAAGATTCAGCCCGTTGTTAGACAAACTAGATTTTATGGATCCAAAATTATGTGAAGACTTGCTTGGTATAATGCATCACAGTGATGCATTAAGTCCCCTTTTCACATAGCATGGCTCATATGGAATCAACATATCAAAAAAAACCCAATGTATGTTTTAACTTAAAACAAGAGGGCCATCATGGCCCTGAAGTCGCTCACCTGAGTCTTTTGACCAAACACGACCCATTCTCAATCTCTTTTGAGATATTATGGCAAACATTCTACCAAGATTTTCATGAGTATTTGACTGAAAAAGGTTTTTTGAAGATTTGACTCAGTGACCTAGTTATTGACCCGAAATGATCCACTTGCAAACTGGTCCAAGAAATCATCAAGACAAATATTCTGACCAAGTTTCATGAGTATAGGATTGAAAATGTGGCCTCTAGAGCGTATAAAAGGTTTTTCTAAGATTTGACCTAGTGACCTAGATTTTGACCCCACATGACCCATTTTCAAACTCATCCAAGATATAATAAAGACAAATTTTCTGACCAACTTTCAAGAGTTTTGGACTAAAAATGTGTCCTTTAGAGCGTACACAAGGTTTTTCTAAGATATAACCTAGTGAGCTACTTTTCGACCAAACATGAGCCATTTTTGAACTCTTCTGAGATATCATCAAGGCAAACATTCTGACTAACTTTCAAGAATTTTGGACAGAAAATGTGGCCTCTAGAACGTACACAGGGTTTTTCTAAGATTTGACCTAGTGACCTAGTTATTGACCGGACATGATCCATTTTCAAACTCATGCAAGGTATCATAAAGACAAACACTTTCACCAATTTTCAAGGTTTTTGGACTGAAAATGTGGCCTCTAGAGCATACACAACGTTTTTCTAAGATTTGACCTAGTGACCTAGTTTTTGACCGGACATGACCCTTTTATAAATTCATCTGAGGTATCATCAAGACAAACATTCTGACCAGCTTTCAGGAGTTTTGGACAGAAAATGTGGCTTCTAGAGCACACACAAGGTTTTTCTAAGATTTGACCTAGTGATCTAGTTTTTGACCGGACATGACCCATTTTCCAACTCATTCGGGATATCATCAAGACAAACATTCTGACCAATTTTCAGGAGTTTTGGACTGAAAAAGTGGCCCCTAGAGCGTACACAAGGTTTTTCTAAGATTTGACCTAGTGACCTAGTTTTTGACCGGACATGACCCATTTTCAAACTCGTCTGAGGTATCATCAAGACAAAAATTCTGACCAACTTTCAGGAGTTTTGGACAGAAAAAGTGGCTTCTCGAGCATACACAAGGTTTTTCTAAGATTTGACCTAGTGACCTAGTTTTTGACTGGACATGACCCATTTTCAAACTCATTCAAGATATCATCAAGGCAAACATTCTGACCAACTTTCAGGAGTTTTGGACTGAAAATGTAGCCACTAGAGTGTACACAAGATTTTTCTAAGATTTGACCTAGTGACCTAGTTTTTGACCCGACATGACCCATTATCGAACTCGTCCGAGATATCTTCGAGACAAACATTCAGACCAAGTTTCACAAGTATCAGACTGAAAATGTGGCCTCTAGAGCGTACACAAGGTAAAAGTTGACGACGCACGACGGACACAGCACGATCACAAAAGCTCACCTTGAGCACTTCGTGCTCAGGTGAGCTAAAAAAAGAAGAAATAAAGCCATTGCCAGTTGGGCTTATCTTAACCGTTTATCACACAATTAAGAGTTTCAATGACCCCGAGAACCAAAGCTTTTAAAAACATTTGGGGCAAAAGTAGTACATGCTGGTAATCAGCATTTTCTCCTTTATCGAAGTTTTTTAGGAATGAAAAGACATACCCAATCATTCAAGATACATCTAAGTTTTTCTCTGCAAATCTTCTCAATTAGGACAAGTCTATAATTTTATTGTCTGGTAAAGAGTTTAAGTGCAGGATGCTTTCAAGGACAGTGTAAATCAAGATCAGACTGCGGAGATCTCTAATTGAAAAAGTCCATTTCGGGAATTCAGTGCTCTACAGGTTAGGTAGCTTCAGCATAAAATGTAGGTCAGACTACACTGATTGGTACCAAGTGTCTATGTAATGCAATTAGCTAACAGTTTTCAATTAACCCTTTACCACACAATCCTGAGGATGAACGCTTTTGAAAACATTGTGGTAAAAGGAGAAAATGCTGGTAACTAGCATTTTCTCCTTTTACCACAATGTTTTCTACCCTTCCAAAAAACAAATTTCAATTTAAGTCATAATTAATTTGTCTCCAAACACTTACAATTTGATCAACTCTAAAAATGTGTCGTTTGGTAAAGAGTTAAACCAATATTGCGCAATATTAACCTCACAAAGACGTAAGTAGCAAAGACAAATATTTGGTGGGTCAGAAGAATATTTTTTCAACAGTATGGACAAATTTTATTTGAAAAGAAATAATACCATGTTAGATTCAAATGCTCCTTATCCAAGTGTTTCCAAAAGTGGTCTACTGTAGCTTCGAAGTGCATTCAGTAAACTGTTAAATTTACATCCATACAAGACTGAAATATTCCTTAATTATGTCATTTACAAATAAATTAACTTCTGACTGTAATTCAAATAAGTTATAGGTATAAGTATTTTTCTCTCAAATACATGTAATAAACAGTTTTATACAATTTGAAATTTCTAACAATACAAGTGTATGGTTTTTGTATATACAAGGATGTAAAATTTGGCAACTATCTACCAGTTCAAGTAGTCTAACAACATGCTATTTCAACAAATATGAGCCATACTCTGTGAAAAGGGGGCTTAATGTATCTGCGAAAAGTATCGACCCAGGTCAGCATGCGCAGTCTGCGCAGGCTGACCCGGGCGGAAACTTTTCGTTATAGGTCAATTTTCTGTATCTCCAAGGACCAGTCTAGCTGGTGATTAAGTTGGTTGTTAAAAAAAGTGGCTATTATAGATCCATAACATAATGTGATGGCTTGCTTGGTATAATGCATAACGGAGATGCATAAAGCCCCCTTTTGCCAGAGCATGGCTCATAATAATAATATTATTTCAGTAGCTTGCCATGATGCATAAGTTACAGAAATGTGTTAGTCACAGCTGGAATGAAGAATCTCTTCACAAGTTCACCTCTTAACTCTTTGCCAAATGACAAAATTTTAGACTGGTCCAAATTGAGAGCATTTGCAGACGACAAAATAAATGTGACTAAAAACGTAAAGTTTGTTTTAGGACGGGAAGAAAACATTGTCGGAAAAGGAGAAAATGCTGGTTATCAGCATTTTCTCCTTTTCCCACAATGTTTTCAAAAGGCTTCTTTCACAGGGTCTCTCCTGTGGTAACTGTAAAGGGTTAACTGCTTGTTCTTGACCCTTACCACAGAGCAAAATTTTAGACTTGTGATTTGAAGGAATTTACAGACAACAAATCAAATGTTTTTCAATGATAGTGTATGTCTTTGAATAGGTAGAACTCATTGTGTGAAAGGGAGAAAATGCTGGTTATCAGCATTTTCTCCTCCTCCCACAATGCTTTCAAAATACTTCTTCCCCAGGGTTGTTAAACTTGGGATCAATTGGTAAAGAGATAATACTGTCTAACCTGTTTTTTCTCTTCCCCACAAGCCAAAATTTTTGACTTATCTAAAATGCAAGAATTTGCAGACAACATATTAAATGTTACTCAAACACAGTTTCTCTTTTAAAAGGTACAAAACATTGGGGGAAAAGTCGCTCAAAGGAAAAGAAATTGTAAAGCTAGAATAAAAACTGGCAACTTTCATGCTAATTCATTAACGTTCATTTTTCTGCCAGGGACTGAAACTTTCACAGACCTCAGTGTAACAAATTGTCAGACTCAATATTATCCATATTTTAATTATTTTTACATGGAATGAATTGAATTTGCCTGCATTTTGACGTCGAAATTGTTTACTTTTGGCTGCTGATCACAAATTGTGAGCCTAAAACCAAATGAAAAAATTTTAGGCCTGTCCATAATGAAACACTCTTAAAAAAAGTATGCATTAAATGATGGGGTTTGTCTTTCAAATCATTGTTGATAAAAGAAGAAAAAGCTGGTTACCACTACTTTCTTCTCCTTTTCCAACAATGTTTTGATCGCCTTCTTCCTTAAGGATGTAACAAGTGGGATTGTTTGGGAACAAGATAACCATGTACTACATCATCTCCATGTACTATGAATGACCTTATGCAAGAAGGCTTTTGAAAATGTGGTGGGAATAGAAGAAAATGCTGGTAACCAGCATTACCTCCTTTTTTCACTATATTTTCTGTCCTTTCCAATAAAATTTCTATCCTGTAAGCCACATCTATTTTGTTGCCTGCACATGCTTTGAAATTGGAGATTTCTAAACAATTATCGTTTTGGAAAGAGTTAACCCTTTACCACACAATCCCGAGTTTTAACGACCCTGAAGGAAAAGCCTTCTCAAAACACTGTGGGAAAAGGAGAAAATGCTGGTAACCAGCATTTTCTCCTTTTCCCACAATGTTTTCTACCGTTCCTAAAACAAATTTCAGTTTTTGGGTCACACTGATTTTCTCGTCTGCAAATGTTTTCAGTTTGGACTGGTCTAGGATTTTGTTGTTTGGTAAAGAGTTAAACAAGACAATAAATAATGTTTTCATGACTGATCTGTCTGGGGAGTATTCCCTTCCTCCAAATACTGTGCCTCTCCCTCATTTGCCAGCAAGGCTTGCACTGTCTCCATTGAAACATTTTGTCCATCGGAACTTTGTAGCTGTATAAACGTACCATCCTGGTTCTGGATGAAAATTGCACCATCTTCAGTCTGGAAAATGTTCGTAGCTGGAATTTGAATGGTCTCAACTTGTTCTGTGTCACCAGTATTGTCCTCATACTCATACAGCTCAGGGTGGGTAGGTTCAGTTTCTTCACTGTCATACTTTTCAGTTGTATACCGAGTAGAAAGTGTGGAACATTGACTGACCATTAATTGTGAGTCAGACTCAAAATGACTGGTATCTTTTGTATGTCCATTTGTTTCTGTAAAATTTATACTCATTACCATAGCACTATCATCAGGTCTGGTATTTGTGTTTGCAGCTAAAGTTTCACCAGATTCTTGTTTAATTTCACTGACTTGTTCAGATATGTCTTTAACTGACTTTGCTTCACTTTGAAAGTTTTCAGACTCTTGTTTATCAATATTTTCACATTGAATTCCTGTAGATTCTGTTTTATTGACATCTTTGACAAATATAGCAGTTGAGGTTTCAGAGTTTTCCTGTGTTAGACATGTATCTACAACAGCACTGTTCCTTACTCTATGATTCTTTAACCCATTAAATGAGTTAACCTCCAGATTTTCTGATTCCTGAGAAAAAGGGGTAATACCAGTACCTTCCCCCGATTCATTCTGAATGGCAAGTTCTGAGGTGGTTTTGGGGTCAATAATAGCATCTGATGAAAGAATGGAAGGCTGTGAAGACAGTGGTACAGCAATACACATTCCTGGAAGGGTTCTACTTGAGTTGGATGATGTCAATTTGGATTGAGGCATTAATGGACTTTGAACTTGAATACTATTATTTATGCTAGTCTGAAAGATTATTCCCTGTGATGAGATGAGATTTTCTGTACCTGAGGAAATATCTACCTTGGCTTCCTTTGACAACTGTAAAGTGGTAATATAGCCTGGTTCCATAGTTCTATCTTGATTTAACAGTTGGTTCCCATCAAAGACCAAAGATTGTGGTTTCTGACTGGTTCCACTTGTTTTTTCTGAACCAGAATTCAAACCTGAGACAATGACAAACTTTTGTGCTGGATTAGAGGATTTAGGTTGCATGGGCATACTACCCTGTTTGAGGATAGAGTTTGAGAGTAAGGAAACAACTTTTGGATTATATGTATCATTTCTCTGATTTGTATGCATGTTACTAGATACACTTTTTATGGGCAGGGTATTTGACACTGACACTGGACTAGCAACTGATGCATTAGTTTGAACAAACACTGTGGATTGAGTTGAAGCACTTGGAGAAGACACTGAGACAATAAAAGGTTTTGTATCTATGGAAACACTTGCTTTTTGAGGAGATTCTGTACTTTCATCTTTCACGGAGCCATTTTTTACTCTCTTAGACGGAGAGAGAATTTGCTCTGGGGAAACAACTTCCACTGTTCTTTTCAAGAAGGATCTGTTGGTCTTGTCATTGTATGCAGAATGATTGGTGGTGAGAAAATTATACTTATAGGTCACACTAGAATCCTCTTCAGGTATCTCCTGCACTTTGTGTAGACCACTTTGAAGCCCCAGTCCTTCTGCTACAGATGTATTCTCCACCTATAAAATGTGTGAAAAGACAGAATGAGTCCCACTTAACCATTTATCAAACAATACCGTCTTTTACGAACCATTGAGAAGAAGGCTTTTGAAATAAAACTGTGGTAACCAGCATTTTCTCCTTTTCCCACAATGTTTCATACCGTTTCAGATGCAAATTCCATTATTTGGACCAATTTAATTTGTCCTCTGCAAAGGTTTCAATTTGAACAAGTCTTACTTTGTTATCTGGTAAAGGGTTAAGCCTTAAAGTTTCCAGCACCACTTCATTTGCTCAAATGTATATCAGGGTAGATCAGAACCTGACAGCACAAACTGTTGGACTACATTATTAGTTGGACGGTCAGGTGGCAAGGCACTTGGAAACTTGTTCACAGCTGTGGCAAACCATGTTGCCCTGAGCCAAAGGCCAGGTGGCGACATGATTCGCCACAGCTGTTAACAAGTATCTGTGTTCCTTGCTACCTAACCAGACAACAAATTTATTATATTGTAAAGTTTTGCCTTACCAAAGTGTACCGGTATTCAAGTGAAATTTCTCTGTATTATGGTCTTTTGAATCAAGTAGGCTTATGAAATGGAAGTTCCCTTCTGAGTGCCCCAACACACTAAAAACTGACGTCACTGAAAACTGACATCACTGAAAAGTGTGTAAAATGTGCAGCTACGTGCATAAAGTCACTGCAATGGACATTTTCATATTTTCATTTAAACACAGATTTAAACAACTTCAAGTAACTATTCATTTTATGTGATTTGTTTGCAAAAGTAAACAACTATTAGTTACTTCAAACAACCATTAGTTTACTTTTTCTATGCTACAATGTATGAC
The DNA here is from genome assembly GCA_946811185.2 of Hippopus hippopus. Lineage (NCBI taxonomy): Eukaryota > Metazoa > Mollusca > Bivalvia > Cardiida > Cardiidae > Hippopus > Hippopus hippopus. The sequence goes on from OX328097.1 coordinate 37,922,449, forward strand.
CTTTGAGGCTTCACAAATTGTTTACATGACAAAGGGATGGCTCTTTTTAACCCCCTGTTATTTTAGAATGACAACAAACAATAATATATTACTATTTTCATTTCATAAATAATCCATTCTTTCCGCTTTAGTGACAATCATCAAGGGAAACAAGTAATTTTAACTCTTTACCACACAATGAAATCTCAGACTGATCTGAATTAAAAGCATTTACAGAAGACATTTAAATGTTGTTCAAATGATGGAATTTGTCTTTAATAGGGTAGAAAACTTTGTGGGAAAAGGAGAAAATGCTGGTTACCAACATTTTCTCCTTTTCCCTTATTGTTTTCAAAAGGCTTCTCTCTCTGAGTCTGAGTTTTAACTCTGGGTTGCGTGGTCAAGGGTCAGCCACTGTAGATCAAGATCAGTCTTATCAAACTGCAGTCTTATCTTTGATCTACACTGCTTTGCTGTGCAATTATTTGGGTCTTATTTCATGACAGACAGCATCTTTTGGACTCCGCCAGGTAGCTCAGTTAGTAGCATATCTAACTCGTGATCCGGAGGTTTCAGATTCGATACCTGGTTGCGGCAAACTTTCTTTCTGGTGATTTTTCACCTCTCGCCTCTGATGCATGTGAGAAAAGTAGTCAAAGGCTTTGGAAAGAAAATTATATCAGTACTGGTGTGAGAAAGCCAGGAAACACATGGGTATGTCACTTACCGCCATGATATGACCTGAGCTATTATAAATGGCATTAAACTCCAATACAATCTATACAGAGCATCCTTTGGGTTTATAAGGCACTCTGATGGTCAATATGCATATAAAGTCTTTTATGCATTTGCCCTATTATCATACTGCAAAGAATTTTCTTACGATTTGGTTAAACAGTAAAAAGAATATGCTAATGGTCATTTGAAGCAACTAATGTTGTTTAATTGTACAACATAAAGAATGAGTAGTTACTTACCTTGAAGTTGTTTAACTCTTTACCACACAATCCCGACCTTTAACGACCCTGAGAAAGAGGCCTTTTGAAAACATTGTGGGAAAAGGAGAAAATGCTGGTAACCAGCATTTTCTCCTTTTCCGACATTGTTTTCTACCCTTCCCAAACCAAATTTCAATTTTTCAGTCACATTTATTTTGTTGTCTGCAAATGCTTTCAATTTGGACCAGTCTCTAATTGTGTTGTTTGGTAAAGAGTTAAATCCATGTTTAAATGAAAAAATGTCAAATATCTATCACAGTGACATCATGCACCAAACTACATGTTAAACACAGTTTTCAGTGACGCCAGTTTTCCCACTATGTGTTGGGGCACGCAGAAGGGAAATTCGATTTCATAAGGGAACTCTATTCGTGAGACAATAAAACAGGAAAATTTCACATGTATACACACTGGAATGTTAAAACCTTGCAGTAAAATAAATTGGTTGTCCAGTCAGGTAGCAGGGAACTTGGAAACTTGTTCAAGTCTGTGGCTTGTGAATCATGCTGCCACCTCGCCTTTGGGTCAGGGCAACATGATTCACCACAGTCATGAACAAGTTTCCAAGTGCCTTGGCACCTGCCCCGTCAACTAATAAAGTACATATACATCCCCACTGACATGTCTGTACCACTTGCAACATGAAAACTTCAAATTTCTCAAGACATGAAAACTGTAACTTCTGTATCAGCACACAAAGAAACAGATTCCTTACTTTAGAATGTGAGGCTCAACTTTTTTTTAACAAAATAATTCTTCTTCTTTCCACATTTTAGTTAGGTATTATTCACATATGATATAAGTAGTTTTTTCTGCAGGTTTTTAATTTTTGCTTTATCTGCGGACCAACTCAAGGCCGTAAAAATTAAACAGATTATAATGTCCAAATTTGTCTGTCAACAAAAGAGCATCTAAAACATGGATGATGTCCGGTTATAGGACTCAGTATAAAACACTATTCAATCCCACTCTATAACGGTGATATTCATCAAATAACACTGGTCTTCAGGAAATGTCAATCAGTACGATCATGGCTTCTTGATACCGGTAAATGTCAGATTATATCTTTTAGTGAAGATTTAACATCTAATTAACAGGCCCAATTGTATAAAATTGCTAAACATCTAATTAACAGGCCCAATTGTATAAAATTGCTGATAATAATTCCGGTATTCCACCTGTCATTGTTTTTGCATCTTAGTGCTAAAAACACCATAAGTCAAATTCTCACATTTCAAACATGACAATTGGTCAATTAACCCTTTTACTTACAGTAAATTATGATTACATGTATGTTGTCTGCCATAGTCTAACAAACTCATGATTCTTGTGTTTATGCCTGTTTAGATTAAAGATTATAATAAAATACATGCTATATAAAGGACTTCAAATAAACACTTATATGTAGATGTATATCCCCACTGATATGTCTGCGCCTCTTTCAACATGAAAACTTCAAATTTCTCAAGCAACATAAAATCTGTAACTTCTATGGCAGCGCAAGTAACATAGATACCTACCTTTAGAGTTTTGAAGTCATTGTGGGCCTCTGTCTCTGGTATAAACTGTAGGTACTCCTGACACAACTTTTTAACATTATGGTGAAGTTTTTCGTATTCTTTGTATATGTCGTCTACATGAGGTTTTGCCGGATCTCCCTTTTCTACTTTCATCAAAAGGAACTCCCAGAGAGTGATTACTTTGGCTAAACGAGGTAGCACTATCTCCATTAATTCCTCATCAGTGCATTCTCTGATAAGCTGTATAGAAGTAAACATTCTATGATTAATTTCAACCATCAACAAAGTCAAGTAACTGACTAAATCAACTGCAGGGATTTTCCTACCTGTGGTCCATGATCTTTGGGAAAATGGATATGTAAATATGCCAAACTGGGAAACTGGAACAGTTTTGCAAATGCAGCTCAAACATTGAATTTGAAAGTCATGTCCCGCAAATAATCCATCTCTATATTGTGAATGGATAAAAACTGCGCTGAATGCAGATTTGGGCCTGTATTCACCAACCATTCTTAAGAATATTCTCCTTCTTATTCTAACGAATTTTATAAATTTGAAGATCACACAACTTTGTTATCGGCTGAACCAAATCTTGGTAGCCAATCAAAATCTGTGTTACTTTCTAAATCTAGAATCAGATTTTGAATGAAAATGAGAATGGTTTGTGAAAACAGACCCTGGTTTTCATGGTAAATATGTCATCATCTAAAAGCACAAAGAAATACATAGTATACTAAACTTAATATATCTAGGATTAGCAGAAATACTTGTATAAACAACACTTTATCATTATTACAATTCCATGCAGAAAACCAGTCCTGTATTCTAAACATTAAACCGATATCAAAATTCAAGTCCAGTCACCATGATTGTCCAAACTAAATGTGCATGATTTGATATAATTTTGGGAATTCTGAGTAACAAAATTTGGACAGTTAATAGGTTTTGGGAATTTCATAAGGCCCATATTCAGCCCAAAAGTTTGGTTTCAAAAATGGCAAAAATAGTTCATTGTAATGAACAAGGAGACACTGAAATTTGAAATAATGTTTTGCTTAGGTTAGCCATACGTATTCCATTACATGTGACCAGTGAATTGACAAAAAGGTCATGATTTACTTGAATCCCATGAACAGTCAGTTTGTGTTTTATGTCATTATCAACAGTACATCAGCTTGATACAATAGCCAGAGAACAAAACTTTCAAAGGCATAAGCTGGTTTCCTAAATTAACATCATTGGTTCACTGTTAACCCTACCTGTGGGTGACATAGATCAAGATCAGACAGCATAGAATGTGCAGTCTGATCTTGGATCATTACAGTCAGCTTGTTAAGTCATGCCTATAATCATAAATGAAAAAAGTCTTCCACAGATTCCATTGGATTGTATTTTTAACCATCAAGAGGTCAAGTTTACATATTTGGCACTTACAGAGTTAACCCTTTACCAAACAATGCAAAACTTTTCTGCCATTTAAAGACAAGTTCTGAATTTGAATGATATTTAATTGTCCTCTGCAAATGCTTTCAATGTGAACAAATCTCTGAGCTTGTTTTGTGTTAAAGGAGTGTAGGACAAAAGCCCAATTGGGAAAAAAAAGCCCACTTGGACAAAAGCCCCATGTTAAATAACATGAGGGCCATGATGGCCCTGTACTCGCTCCACTAATAAGTAAAAACTCAACACGCCAATACAATTCTTGGCCATTTGGTTTCAAATTAAAAGACAGATAAAATTTTCTCTATAAAAGCCCACGAGAGAGTAATGACCCCAGGGCAAAGCCATTTTTGACCACAGAGCTATAATTACTTGAATCCTGGTACAGATCCACAAGATAAAGCCCCATACCAAATAATACAGGTCTAGAATGTATGGCCCTATAAAACATGAGACCCCTGAGAGAGGGCTAATTTTCAGTAATGGGCTAAATTTTGAACAAATTCAGAACTGAACCACACAACATGAAGCTATGTGCCAAATCTGGTAGCCCTAGGATTCATGGTTCTGAACAAGAAGATTTTTATAATTTTCACTCCATAAGCACTGACCCATGGGCTGGGGCAAATTTTGGAAGAGGCCTTATAGATGACAACACTCATAAAGTATCACATCTATAGCTCACGATCAGAAATAAACAGATTTTCAAAGTTTTCGCTGTTATAAGCTAATGTCAAACTTGTGACTTCCGGGGCAAGGCCAATAAAGACACTAGGGCTATAACTTGAATAATCTAGGTAGAGGTCCATAAGATAACTATATCTGCAAAATTTGGTATCCCTAGATCTTATGGTTAGGAACAAAAAGATTTTTAAAACTTTCACTACGTAAGCCCATGGAAAACTTGTGATCCTTTGGTTGGGCTATCTCAGTAGAAGCCCACTAGGTAAAGCTACATGCAAAATTTGGTAGCCCTAGGCTTTATGGCTAGGAGTGAGAAGATTTTTGAAGTTTTCCCTATGTAAGCCCATGTAATACTTGTGAACCCAGGGTCAGAGCCAATTCTGACCGCAAGGCTATAATTTGAAAACATTTGGTAGAGGTCTATAAGATAAAGCTACGTGCAAAATTTGGTAGCCCTCGGCCTTTTGGTTTCAGACAAGAAGATTTTCAAAGATTTTCTATATTTTTCAGTTTTGTTGCCATGGTAACCAGTTTTAGAAGGAATCATATTTTTTTTCAACAAATTCTGAAGAGGACCATGGCAGGATCATTTCTGTGAAGTTTCATCAAAATTGGATGGGTAGTTTTAGAGAAGTACATATTTGGAATAAAAGTTAATGCAAGGATGGTCAGACGCACAATGTACACTTGGCCATGACGTAAGCCTGCTGGTCTTTGGCCAATGGAGCTAATAAACTAATACATAATGAGCAATGACTTCGTATCCTAAAATAAGTTTTAGAGATCAATTTTCTGTATACGTTCTAGCAATAGAGAAACTGTTGTGGTGTATGAGCTGATCATGTGTCTTGATTTCTGGTATTTTCCGAGTGTTTTCAATGACCTGAGATTTGAATGACAATCATTTGAAACAAGATGTTCAGTGACATCTGATATTTCATGTTTTCAAAAGAATAGACACAATCATCTGGTAACAGGCTGAACCTTATATTTTCTGTTGGTTATTTCTATTCCACGAGGATGTTTTCAAATATGTTATTAGGTCAATCAGAGGTAAAAAACAGTGAAGAAACATACTTGTAAAATTTCAAATCAAGTTCTACTATCTAATTACCTTTGTATCTTTCATGGTTTTCTGTGACTGTTGATAAAATTAATGTTTTAATTCCTCAAAAGTTGAATTAGTCATTTAAAACTTCATTACTCTTTTTTTCATTGACTGATTGATTGTATGGTGTTTAACGCCATTTTCAACATTATATCAGTTATATCCCGACGGCCAGTGCACCTATCTATGCTTTCCTAGAGTCTCTTTTACCAGTACTCCGCACAATTTTCTTTCCAAGCCACCGACTGCTTTCCCACATAACCATCATCGACACCATGGTCAGCCGTGGGAAAGAAATGAATCCTGTCGCATTGACTATAATCAATCCTCGTAAAGAAACTGGCCTAGCCAGGGATCGACCCCACAACTCCCTGTTCTCAAGTCCTGCATGCTACCGACAGAGCTTCCAAGACTCGGCTTTTATTTTTTTCCATAAACATCTGGTAAAAAGCCAAAAAACAAAAAAATAAACAAAACATAATATCATGCGGCTTTTGTCTGTATCTCTGTTGAGTGCTTGTGGCTTTTGTCCCATGGGGTTTTTGACCCATGGGGCTTTTGTCCCTTCCCCGTGGTAAAGAGTTTGGCAGTGAGAGAAGAATCCTGTTGAATGATTTTCATTCAAATGAACTGACATTGCTTGAAATATATAAAACTGAATTTATAACTTTATAAACTGTTTTTGAAATGCTATGCTTGGATATAACACAGTTCATGTCAGTTATCTTCAGTTATTAAATGAGAAAAAATAAAGGTGGTTTAGTCCATACGGAGTGAAATAAGTACTAGGTTTAATTTCTAAACAATCTCGGCATTCAATTTTTAGAGCTTTTTTCAGTAAGGGAGTTTCAACATAGCAGATATTATGGATGAAGACTGCAGTGCTTTAACCAGTCTATTCTGGCTCTACAATGTCTCTGAAAGAAACTTAACTCTTTACCAATCAACAAAACTTTGGCATTTTCAAAACTGAAAACATTTGCAAATGACAAATGAATAAGTGACTCAAATTATGTAATTTGTCTGTGAAAGGGTAGAAAGCAGTGAGAAAGGAGAAAATGCTGGTAACCAGCACCTTCTCCTTTTCAATTAAGGATTTCAAAAGCCACCATTTGTCAGTTAAATGTGGGTTTGTATGGTAAAGGGTTAAATTATCTTCTGGGTTCAAATGTCATGTGCTATCAACCACAATATCTTGATTTAACTGATAGCTGTTTTCCAAACACAAATGATGATATTGAAGTTATTAACCTGCATCTAATACTGTATTTCATGTTTGCTTTATTGTTTATCCTTTCTTTTCTGAATGAAATAAAATTCTTCTTACATCCTTCAATTTATTCTGTCGACGTATTTCTGGATCAATTTTGTTATAAGCTCCTCTTCCCCTCCATCCTCTTCCTCCTCTAGGGCGACCTCTAGGATTGCCCCGTCTTGGTGGTGCAGGTGTATAGGGCAGACTGTAGGAAGAGTCCCGACTGTCCTCAGAAAAGCTTGCATTACTATTAGTAACCACTCCATTGGGTGTTCCATTAGTTGTGGTGACATTGGGTGTATTTTCTGCTGTAGAAGATGAACCGTTCATGATGATTTCTGTACCCGGTGGAGGGGCAACTTCAGAAAAAAAAAAAATTCAAAATTAAGACCCTAGGCACAAAACCTGTACACACAAGAGATGAAACTGATCCAAGTAATTTAGTCCTCAAACATTACATCCATTCATGGTACATGTACTACCAAAACCAAGTAGCTTCAGTGCTTTCGTTAAGCAGACATAGATGTAAATAGATAACTAAACAAGAGGGCCAAGATGGCCCTGTATCGCTCCACTGGCTTTTTAACCCTTTACCACACAAATCGAAGTGTTAATGACCCTGAAAGAGAAGGCTTTCAAAAAAACATCCTGAGAAAAGGACATGTTGTAATCCATTTCCCTTGATTAATGTTTAAATTGAAGTGACAATATTTTGAAGCCCATGTTACACTTGCGATCCCTGGAATGAAGGCAATTTTGACCCCAGACCTACAATATGAAACTAGAATGTGTGGTTATAAACAAAAAGATTTTTTAATCTTGCCCAATAAAAAGTCATGTAAAACAAGTTTGCTGAATAAAAGGCCCTGTAAAATATGTGATCCATGACACAGGTTTATCAAGTTTTCACTATAAAAGCCAATGTAAAACTTGTGACCCCTGGTGTGGAGTCAAACTTGACCCCCAAAGTTAAAATTTGGGCCCTCTTGGTAGAGGCCCATTATATAAAGTTACATGCAAAATTTGGTAGCCCTAGGCCTAAATATGGCTATGTACAAGTAGATTATTAAAGTTTCCTTATATAAGACCATGTAGAACTTGTGACCCCCTGGGGTGGGGCTACATTTGACCCCCTGGGCTATAATTTGGGCACCCTTGATAGAGACCCCCTAGATAAAGCTAAATGCAAAATTTGATAGCCCTAGCCCTTATAGCTAGATGCGAAAGATTTTCCTATATAAGCCCGTCCGTGTAAAACATGTTACCCCCCGGAGCGAAGTCAAATTTGACCCTCGGCTATAATTTGGACACCCTTGGTACAGGTCCACTAGATAAAGCTACATGCCAAATTTGGTCGCCCTAGGCCCCATGGCTAGGTCAAAGAAGAATTTTAAAGTTCTCCCTATATAAGCCCATGTAAAACTTGTTATATAAGCCCATGTAAAACTTGTTACCCCCGGGCAGGGCCTAATTTGACCCCAGGGCTATAATTTGAACAATCTTGGAAGAGGTCCACTAGATAAAGCTACATGCCAAATTTGGTAGCTCTAGGCCCTATGGCTAGGTAGAAGAGGAATTTTAGAGTTCTCCCTAAATAAGCCCATGTATAACTTGTAACCCCCGGGGCGGGGCCAATTTTGACCCCAGGGCTATAAATTGAAGAAACTTGGTAGAGGTCCACTAGATAAAGCTACATGCCAAATTTGGTAGCCCTTGGCCTTACGGTTTCAGACAAGAAGATTTTCAAAGATTTTCAAAATTTTTCAGTTTTGTTGCCATGGCAACCAGAGTTTTTGAAGGAATTAAATTCTTTCAAGAAATTCTGAAGAGGACCATGGCAGGATCATTTCTGTGAAGTTTCATCAAAATTGGATGGGTAGTTTCAGAGAAGAAGACGTTTTTAAAAAAAGTTAACGAACGGACGGACGGACGGACGACGGACAACAGGCCATGACATAAGCCCGCTGGCCTTCGGCCAGTGGAGCTAAAAATGAAGTTGGAGTTGTCTTTTTTGTATGTGAAATACCTACTTAATAACCTTTACAGCATGATGTAGAATCATGAAAATATATCAAAGGGTTAAAGGGTTATGGCCTGCACAAAAGTTAACAACTATGGGAGATAATTCAAAGAGTCAACTGCAAACTGTGACTTTGAATTTTAAACTGGTGACACAGTTCTTGCATGTGACCGATCATCTATCCATGGTGATCTTTCATGCCAAATTATTTCAAAATCCAACCAAGTGGGCTGGACATGAACAACCATCATTAATATTTATGTAACAAAAAAAAAAGACAAAGTTCAACTGAGGACTGTGACCTTGACCTTTCAGCAAGCATAATGCTTTTGGCTTGTGACACATTGTCTATCCATGGCGATCATTTGCACCGTATTATTTGGAAAGTGAACCATACATGTCACCCTTATGGGCGTGACAGGAACAACTGTCATTACAATAATTGTAGAAAATATTGACAAAGTTCAATCAAGCACTGTGACCTTGATCTTTGAGCTGGCAACACTGTTGTTGCACCCAACACACTATCTATCTATGGTGATTGTTTGTGCCAAATTACTTCAGAATCTGACTATGCACCTGGAAGTCAGTAGATGGACAGAACATCTGTCATCGCTGTAATTGAAGCATACATTGACAAAGTGCAACCAAGCACTGTGACCTTGGCCTTTGAGCTGGCAAAACAGTTGTTGCATCCAACATGTTGTCTTTCCATGGTGATCATTTGTGCCAAATTATTTTAGAATCAGACTATACATCTGGTTCATCTAGTTCCGGGGTGGTTATTGTTAAGTCCAACCAAGTAAACATAATAGTACTGTATTATTTATTAAGGTAAGGGCAGATGGGACAGATTAAACTGCTATCTAATACATGTCTTTGCTCCCTAATTCATGTATACCATTTTGATGCATCTTTGATACCATTTAGCCATACAGCAATTCAGAGTAACATTTATAAAGAAATTGTGTGCATCAATAAGTGCATCTTACCATATAAACTTTAACCAGATGCCAAAATCAATATATCAAAATTATAAGCAAACTTTAATTCTATAAGAAGAGCACCACATGTGGGTGCCAACACTCTGCTGCAAGTGAAAATTCGTAGTCGAAAACTAAAAATGGATTTACACATGCATAGTTTTCATAAATCTTGAGAGTTACCGTGTAAACAAGAAAATATCAGGTCAAATTCTATTTTGACTTACTCATATCACTGTCTCCCTCAGGATCAATTGAGCCATGAGATGGATTTATCTTTAAATGTCTTGCTAATCCAGCTCTACCAATGTATGCCTTCTCACAAGTTATGCACTTCCAATTCTTAGGTTTAATAGAATTCAGACCTACAATAAATAATTTATAGCGTTAAGATCTACAAGGTTTGTCTTCAAATAATTATATCCTTATTTTCAAACAGTGAAATAACACAATCATAGGATTGTGAGCTGCTACTTGAATAAATATTAACCCTTAGGCTGCTAAGCCCAACTCAAGGACCTTTTGCAAACAGTGTAGATCAAGTTCAGAATGCAAAGTATGTGCAGTCCGATCTTGGATCTATGGTGTCAGGAGGAGATATTTAGCCCTTAAAAAATAGCAATAAATGTGTTTGGGTTTTCAGTATTAATTCGAAAGTTTTATTCTTATTTTTTAAAGCAGGTATAGGGTTAACTTACTGTATATTACCCTTGAGTGAGGAGTCCTGAATTTTAATAGCTAAGTAGTGGCTTTGGGACACCTGCCTAAGTTTAAGTTACTGTTAGTAACCCTGACTCCAATTCCTTTAGCAGACATTTCATTTTTTGTCTTTAACTAAACCCCCGACCAAACCACATTGTGACAAAATTACAAAATACTCACATTGAATAATTTCTCTTGTTCTAATATTGTTTGTAATTCTCTGTGTATTAAACTTTAATTTGACTAATCATATTTTGCACACATATTTTTGAAGCTGTCTTTGCAAGTATTTCATTATATAAATGTACATGTATGACCTTTCCAGGTTTAAATCAACACTCGGTGTTTCCACTAGCTTTTTGCTTCAAGGGTACACCCCTGGGCTGAAAATCAGGGGGTACGATTTAATATGAGAGGGTACGACAATAATGGTTCCCAACTAATGGTTAAGCGATCCATATTAATTGATTTGCAGCATAAAAATTGTTTTATACAGATATTCATTTAAATTTACTGCTTAAAGTCATTAAAAATGCTGAAAAGGCAGTCTGAACCGACTCTGATCGGATAATATCAAAGTAACATTTTGATGAGTCATTGGTTTTTGCGTTTTTTTTTTTTGCCATGATCTATTTTTCATGTCAGTTAATTTTTGGATGGGTTTTTCTGCTGATTTTACATAAATTTGTCAATAAGAATATATAGCAACTTCAAAACCTTCATTTTACACTAGATAAGTGTAGATTGCAAAATGCCAATTGCTCTCTTTACACTTTTCAGTAACAGACAAAAACATGTATCATCACAGGATGCCCAGATGTTGTGAATATTTATATGGCAATACTGCATGTACAGTAGATGACAAAGGTATTGGCCTAAACCTGTGCAGTTTAAGAAGATGAGCAAAGGGAATTCAGAATTAAGAAAGGAAAGTCAGTCAATGAGGAAAATCCCAAATTGAAAATGGTATTTTTTCTCCGTGTTTTCTCTTACATGAGGTCTCCCATGTAACTAGTATTTGCTCCATGAATTTTCATTTAATAACGTGATTTACACAGGAATATGCGCGAGTAGGAACACTTAACACTTTAAACCAGTATTTTTCTCTCCAGCACAAGGAAGTATATTTAAAAATCATCAATGAGAAAGTATCTAGATACAATTCATGATACCTGGAACAACATATGTGTCAGTATCATCTTTCTTTGATCTTTCTTCTTCTTCATCTGATTCTTCTACCTTATAATCAGAGTATCCTCCATCACTGTCATCATAGTCTTCATCATAATCTAGAACATGAATGTGTTTAAAGTCTTTCACCATGTGCTTTGGAGGTTTAGATATGCGACCAGATCTGGTTTTGGCTCTAACTTTTTTCCTTAATTCCTTTTCTTCCTTAGTCAAACTTGGCCCATCTCTTACATCTGCATCCTCTTCTTTATTTCTCTTTTTGTAAATTTTCTTTGGTGTTGCTTGCATATTATTTACTGTTTGCATACTGTTTGAAACTCCTGTGTTTTCCTTGTGTAGTTCAGAAGGATATATGACACGATACACAATCCGTGTATTTGTCTGAGGGTTAAATAATACACTAGAACCACTTTCTATTGTGCTTGTCATTTGCTGTTGCTGAACAACTTGCATAATCTGTTGTAACTGATCTGTTGACAGCTGTTGGACTGGTGTATACTGGTTACCTTGTTGTATTATTCGTATAGGATTTTGACTAGATCCAAGGGGTGCTGGTGTTGAAAAAGTTACATTCAATCCACCAGGAACTGAAACATGTTTTCCTGATTCTACTGGTCTAGAAATATTTGCACTCTGGTCTGTTGATATAACAGACTCATTCATAATCTTTTGGAAACCCAAACCACTCTCTCCATCTTCTTCAACTTGATTTCCATTCCCTAAGGCTACCTCATTCACTTCTGTATTGAAAGTTCCTTCTCCTATCTCTCTCTGTTCTGATGACAATATTTGGTAGGTACCGTTGACAAACTGTTCTGACAGATTATCAACAGTGACTTGGTCGATAGAGTCTGATGAAATGAATCCGACCCCATCGCTGTTAGGAGCAATTTCTTGCATTCCAGCACCCTCATCGCTGTATTGAATCTGAACTCCCTCTGGAAACTCGGACGCATCGACAAGTGCCTGGACGTGGTTAAACATATCTCCTTCATTGACATCTGTCTCTACCTCGGATTCAACATTTCCAGTCTGCCTTAGGTTTGGGTCCGATAACTGTTCTTCCACCAATAACAAACCATTATTTTTGTCTGTGTCGGCCATGTTTGTTTTGATTCAGAACCAAGAGCTGACGACTCCGATGCAGAAAAAGAGCATGGCGTGCTATTTCATGTGTTTTGTAAACCCATGTGTTCTCTCTATGTACATTAAAAGTTACAATATAGTCATAATATTATAAACCATACGTAACAAGTGGAATTTATGATTCATATTGGCGCGACTTTAGTGTTACAGGGGAGTTATTGCATCTATCCGTCAGATGTCGCTCCATTTTGCCAAACAGGGTTAATGTTCTTGTCACATCAAAGTACCAAGAGCATTTTGGAAAAAGACAGAAGGTTTCATAAGATCCAGCCAAACGAAAAGCATTTACATTCACTCAAGCATTTGACAAACATACCGATTCTTCCAAAGATTTTTTTTTTCTTTACAATTATATAATACGAAACGACCAGTTTCAACGTGACGTTAAAAAATAATATTGTTCGATCACAAAGTTGTGAAACCACAGAGTAAACCAAGCAGACCATTTCGTTTAGGAGAAGAGTCTGACATAATGTTTTCACTAAGACAAAAACTGTGTATTGTGAACTTTGCTATTAATCTTAGGAAGGTTGTTCCCAGGGAAAGCCACTATCAGTATGGTAGAGGAATCAACAAGAGAAAATTTTCGGAAAAGAGGTATTCTGATCTAAAAAAGATGTTGGAAGAAAAGTCAAGATTTGATAAAGACTTCTATACCCCAGAAAATATTTTGATATATTCTTACCCAGGAAAAGAACTGAGGCACACCATGATTGTTACACTAGGATTAACTGCATTTCTAGTACTAGCTAACAGTGCACACACTGTCTATATATCCTGGAACACCATGAAGACTGAGGGGATAAAACAAGGCTGGAGGAAGAAGTTGGCAAGCAGCCAGACTGTCAAGTATGTCATTATGGTCACTATGATAGTATCAGGTAAGTTGATGGCTGGAACTCCAGAGCTTGAGACACGAGTGTGTATTCAAAGTAAACAAACATAAATTCTTTATTAAAACCTATGCAATGGGTGCTCTGGTAATTTTCAAGGGAAAAAAATGTGGCTGGTACAGTACTTGAGCCTAGTCCTGACCCTTTGGTAATTGTGCCCATGCTCTACCACTGAGCCACCCAGACTGCTAGACATCCAATCTACCAAAGGTCATTGCACTCTGTATTTTGGGAAGCTACCCATATCGTCTATTCAGTCACTCCAGTCATCACTTAAGTAATTTCCAAGGGGAAAAGGCATAGCCAGTGCTGGACTTGAAACAGGAACCTTTTGCACAAAGGATGAGTGCTCTACCACCAAGATAACCAGATTGTGCACACAGTGATATCCGGCCTGCAGATTATTACTAAAATACTTATTAGAAATGTCTTAAAATTTACCTGATGACAAATTTTATATTTGCCCAAAGCCTCTTTTCTGCAGGTAGTTCATATTCAGGATCCTTGGGTGAGTTGTTAAGGTTTTTATAAATGATCTGTGCTCTGGCAAAAGGGAGTCTAATGCATCTATATGATGCATGATATTAAGCAAGTCATCACTTATAAATATGGATTAACTAAATGTCTTACAACCAACTGAATCCTGAAGTAGAATGATCGTTAGACATGCAGAAATTTTACCCTAAGTGAAAAGTTTTGACACAGGTCATCCTGTGTGGACCTTTTGCAGATGCAATAAACGTTTTTTTTTCACAGAGCATGACTCAAATTATATTGTAAGAAAGCATAATAGTTCAAAGAGAAATGGCACATAAATCTTGAGCCGAACTTTCTCTTCTCTCTGTTGTATCTCTTATGCAACTACTTCGTATAGCAACTACAGACATTGTATACACCATGTAACATCAAGATCAGCCTTGCTGTTTATAATGTCAGATCTTGATCCATTCTCTTTGAAAGCAAATAAATCGTCAAACTCATCACCTGAAACAAATTGGTAGCAGGTAACTTTGTTAATATTTATAAATGTGAAATATGGATATCAGTAATCTAAATAAAACAATCAAACAAGCACAAATTTTATGAATGAACTGAATGAAGGTTTTTTTACACCAATTTCAACATTTGTTTTAGTCATATCAGGGCATTATCTTACATATTTATGTGTGTCCAGGGTTTCACCAGTTCTAAGCTAGGGCCCTGAATTGGCTTACCCAAGGACACTTCCACAAACACCAAGTGCTTCCAGTGAGGCTCTAATCCTGGGCCTCAATGTCTCAAGTCCTACACTTGACCACTGAGCCATGCAGGACCCCTGTCCCCATAGATTTAATGACTCTGAGGAAAGAATACTTGAAAACCTTATGAAAAAGGGAGAAAGTGCTGGTAACCAGTTGGTAACCATCTACTTTTTTCCACAGTAGTATAAACCCTTTGAATGACATGTTATATCTTTTGAGTCACATTTGATATGTATGTCTGCAAGTGCTTAGAATTTGCTCAAGTTAAAATTTTGTCTTGTGTTAGAGGTTTAACCCTTTACCAAACAATCCCTGGTTTTTATGACCCTGAGATAGAAGCCTTTTGAAAACATTGTGGGAAAAGGAGAAAATGCTGGTAACCAGCATTTTCTCCTTTTCCCACAGTGTTTACTACCGTGCTGGAAACAAATTTCAATTTTTGAGTTACGTTCATTTTGTCGTCTGCAAGTGCTTTCAATTTGGACCAGTCTGAAATTTTGTCGTTTGGTAAAGGGTTAAGGGAATAATTATGGCATACACGAAGCAAGTACATGTGAGAAAATCATGGCCAAACCAATACATTATTGCTGCCGTTTCCACAATGTTTTCAAAACCTGAAAGATGACAGAAGATGACCACAGTTTTTGATGTGTTAATCAGTGCCTTAACATAAATATTCTTTTCCAGGTATTGCGATTGCCTATCTGTCCCATTTTTATGTACGTTGTGTGGTGAAATCAATAACTCTACTAAAAGGAGGTAGTGCAATAAATCTGGAAACATACAGAGCTTTCGGGAAGAGTGATATTCGAAAAGTGAATATCGATCAAATCACATCAGTTCGGAGACATAGTAAAGAGACAGTTACAGATTATACAATCAAAGTTAAAGACGACAAAGTTGGTTATATTCTAGATATGCGAGATGGAAAAATTCATGATAAGGAAACATTTGATAGAACAGTTGGAGTATTTAGAACCATAGCAAACTAAAATAAGAGAAATTGGATAATTTCAAACCATCTTCACTAAACGTTCTTTTGTACTGACTCTGTACTCCAAGACATTCCAGCTGATTGGCTGAGTTGTTCTGTCTTAGCCAGATAGGGGGTTTTCAAAATTTAAATTCTATTTTTTTTTTTTTCAGTTACATCTTGGTGCAAACTTTGCATTCCTTTATGTATTACCTCGTTTTCTTCTCAAGTGGACTCTGCAGTGCCTTGCTAGAAGGCATTCCCATACAACCAGCATGGCTCTCGGGGATTTAACCTAGAACCTCTGGCGAATGCAGTAACAACTGAGCCACTGAGGACCTCTCTTAGCAAAGCTGTACAAAACAATCCCATGCTTTACGACCCTGAACTTACAGAAAAATACAGGTACTAAAAATATTGTCGGAAAGAAAAAAAATGCTGTTAAGCAGATATTTTTTCCTTTTCCCGTAATGTTTTCAACCCTTTCAAGGACAAATTCCACTGTACTACTACTAGATTTTATGCCCATGACCTATATTTTTCTTTCCATCAACCCTCAGAAAGCCAACATAATGCAAGTCGGTTTTGGAGATAGAGGAGTGCAGATCAGGAAAGATTGTACAGAACATGCAGTCTAGTGTAGTGTTGTATCGACTCTTTACTTACCAAACAACAAAATCTTACACTTGTCCGTATTGAAAGCATTTGCAGACAACAAATTAAATGTGACTCAAATGATGGAATTTGTCTTTGAAAGGGTAGAAAACAATGTGGGAAAAGGAGAAAATGCTGGTTACCAGCATTTTCTCCTTTTTCCTGAAGATTTTCAAAAGGCTTTTTCCTCAGGGTCGTTAAAACTCAGGATTGTGTGGTAAAGGGTTAAGTGCTTTTGACAATCGAAGGTAGATTTTGGCCAGTGTAGATCAAGATCTACACTTTCAGTTGTGCTTACTCTTTACTAGACAATGATATTTGAAACTTATCCAAATTGAAAACATTTGCAAGGGACAAATTTAACGTTACTTAGATGACGGGATTTGCCTGTGAAAGGGTTGAAAACATTGTGAGAAATGGAGAAAATGCTGGTTACCAGTAATTTCTCCTTTTCCTGAAATGTATTCAAAAGCTACCTTCTTCAGGGTTGTTAAAACACGAAATTGTGTTGTAAAGAGTGAAGATTGATTGTTTGATTGTATGGTGTTTAACGCCGTTTTCAACTTTATTTCAGTTATATCGCAGTGGCCAGTCACATATTCATGCTCTCCTAGAGTTTTTTTTAACCAGTGCTCCGCACAATATTCTTTCCAAGCTACTGGCTGCTTTCCCACATAACCATTGTTGAAACAATGATCAGCAGTGAGAGAGGAATGAATCCTGTCGCAATGACTATCATCAATTCTTGGAAAGAAATTGGCCAAGCCGGGGATCGAACCAGGGACCTCTTGATCTTGAGTCCTGTACGCTACCAACTGCGCTACCGGGGCACGGCATAAGGGTGAAAACATTCTAGACAAGAGCAACCTGGAAAATTGCAATTGAGCCATGCTCTGGCAAAAGGAGGCTTAATTATTTTTTTATGTATTACTGTATGATTTGACATTAATTTGTTCATTAGGGTAGCAGGTAACTTGAAAATCTGTCACTTTACACCAAATAATTGGATTAACACCTTTATCACCTATCAAATAAATGACTCGCCACTCGCCAGCTTCACATTTCATACTGATCGAGTTTATTGTAGTCCATATTCCTGCCGGATGCATTTGACCTAATTAATGATGCTTTACCAGATAATCTCATGCGTCAGATTGACGCTTGGGCAGATATTTTTTAGCGTCAAAAACGGGTCATTTCTGATTTCCAAGCATCAAAACCCGGGACCCCAGGTCAAATGAGAACCCTGTTAATGCATCTCCGTGATCCATGTTACCAAGCAAGTCATCACATAATTATGGATCCATAATAACCACTTTTTTTTTGATAACCGACTTTATCATGAGGTACAGTAGTGCTTGGACATACAGAAAATTGACCAATAGCGAAAAGTTTCGGCCCAGGTCAGCCTGCACGGACTGCGCAGGCTGACATTGATCAATACTTTTTCGCCGATTAATTAAGCCCACTATTTACAAAACATGCTTCAATTATATTTGTGTCCTATCTTTGTACAGGAAGTACAGCTTTTGGGTTTATTTGGCACTCTGAGGACTTATCATAATGCATATTGATTATCTGTAGTACTCTAGGATGTTTTGAGAGGAGTTAGCCACAAATCTGTTTCAGAAGGAAATGAGTTGAATGCATTAACCTTTAACCTGCTAAATAAGTTACATGAAACTTTCAAGCCGACAGTAAAAACCCAAATAATGTTATTTTAAACTTATTTTTCGGAGAAAAATTCTCCTTACCTGTCAGTGTAGATCAGTGATCAGACTGCACTTTCTCATGAAAAAGAAGTGGGAAAAGCAGAAAATGCTGGTAACGAGCATTTGTCCTTTTTCCATGTTTTCTCTCCCATCAATGACCAACATCATTAATTCTGGGCTATATTTAACTTCAGTTCGGACTAGTCCAGACTTTTGTCGTCTGGTAAAGAGTTTTCTAAACCCTTTACCACACAATCCAGAATTCTAAAGACCCTAACAAAGAATCCTTTAGAAAACATAGTGGGAAAAGGAGGAATTGCTTGTAACCAAACATTTTCTCCTTTTCTCACAATGTTTTATACTCTTCCAAAAGCAAATTTTAATTTTTGAGTAGCATGCATATTGTCATCTGCAAATGCATTTAATTTTCACCAGTTTAAAATTTATCATTTGGTAAAGGGTTAAACATGGAACAAAATTTCAGAGTGGTCAAAACTATAAGCACTTGCATACAAGATATTAAATGGGATACAAAAGATGGAATTTTTGACTGAAAGATTCGAAAACATTTTGGCAAGAGGACAAAGTACCAGCATTTCTACCTTCCTCTGCCTTCTCTGTGAAAGTCTTAAACTCTGAATTGTGTGCTGTTGGAAAGGATAGTGTAAATTTGTTCAGTTCTTGTTTGTCTTCTGCAAATGGTTTCAATTTGGGTAAGTCTCAAATTGGTCTACTAGGGAATGAGGGATTAATATTTACATTCAGGTCAAAATGCAGTATAGACGACTTAAGATTCATTGTAAAAACATAGAAAGAGCTGGTAACTATCAATTTGTCCTTAATCCACAATATTTTGTATTTTTAAATACAAATCCCACACATTCGGCTTGAGTACTGGTGCAGTTCCCAGGAAGCAGTATCCAAAGAGATCAGTACGAGTTGTATGAACTTGTTTCTCAATTGATGTAAAATAAATAATTGAGCCATGCTCTGGCAAAAGGTGGCTTAATGTATCTGCATGATGCATGATACCAAGCAAGTCATCACATAATCATAGATCTATCCATTAAGTCCATTTTTGTCCAACAACCGACTGAATCATGAGGTAAAATTGTCCTTGGACATACAGAAAATTGACCAGTAGCGAAAAGTTTCGGCCCAGGTCAGCCTGCGCAGACTAACCTGGATCAATACTTTTCGCAGATGCATTAAGCCCCCTTTTCACAGAGCATAGCTCATATGTTTAACTCGTTACTAAACGTCAAATTTATTGACTCAACCGAATCGAAAGCATTTGGGGTCAACAAATAAAATTTTACTCAAATGTTTGGACTTATCTTTGATAGGGTAGAAAACATTGTGGAAAAAGGAGTAAATACTGGTTACCAGCCTTTTCTCCTTTTCCCACAATGTTTTCAAAATGTTTTTCTTCACCAAGGTCGTTAAAACAAGGGATTGTTTTGTACAGGGTTAAACTAAATTAAACTAAATTCCAATAAACAATCTGCATTTTATCTGTCATATTCAAATGCTGTGGGTTTAAAATATTCAAATATTTTACAATCTGGGTTAGGGTTAGGCTTAACCCTTACACAGATGGCAAAACTTAAGACTTGTCCACTCCACATGTAAAGAATTTGCAGATCACAGATCAAATGTGGCCTTGACAACGGGTTTGTCTGATAGAGGGTAAATGTTGTGGGAAAAGAAGATAATTCTGGTTATCAGGACGTATTCCTTTTTTCGAGGAATGGACAAAAGCCCACTGGGACAAAAGCCTACTAGGACAAATGCCCACTGGACAAAAGCCCACTGCTAAATTTGGCAGGGAGTACAAACGCCCACTTTTTATAAAAAAGACTCTTACCTGAAAAGAACATATCTACAATACATATTTTTTGTGGAATGAAGATTTCAGCCAAACTGTCTTGAACATATTGAATGTAGAATGAGATATTAATTTTGTCACATTATAAATTTTTAACATTGACAACAATTGTTTGAATAGCTGTTAATTTTCACACTTTTCTTATCTGCTCATTTTTAGCTCACCTGAGCACGAAGTGCTCTGGGTGAGCTATTGTGATCGGTCATCGTCCGTCGTCCGTCAGTCTATCTGTCTGTCCGTCCGTTAACAATTTCTTTAAAAATCTTCTCCTCCAAAACCATATGGCCAATCTTGATAAAACTTGGCAGGAATGTTCGTTGGATGAAGCTCTACAAAAATTGTTAAAAGAATTTAATTGCATCAAAAACTCTGGTTGCCATGGCAACAAAATGGCTGAAAATGGAAAAAATCTTTAAAAATCTTCTTGTGACAAACCATAAGGTCGAGAGCATTCATATTTTGTATGAAGCATCATTGGGTGACCCTTTACCAAAATTGTTAAAATTATTCCCCTAGGGTCATATTTGGGCTTTGCCCGGGCGCACCCTATTTTACATAATAACAAAGAAGGAAATCTTTAAAAAATCTTCTTCTGACAAACCATAATGGCTAGAGCATTCATGTTTGGTTTGTAGCATTATCTGATGATCCTCTACCAAAATTGTGAAAAATTATATTTCTGTGGTCATACTTGGGCTCTGCCAGGGCGCACCCTATTTTACATGGAAACAAAGAAGGAAATCTTTTAAAATCTTCCTGTGACAAACCATAAGGGCTAGAGCATTCATATTTTGCATGTAGCATCATCTAGTGACCCTTTATAAAAATTGTTAAAATTATCCCCTTGGGGTCATATTTGGGCTCTGCCCGGGCGCACACTATTTTACATAGAATTAAAGAAGGAAATCTTTTAAAACCTTCTTGTGACAAACCATAAGGGCTAAAGCATTCATATTTTGCATGTAGCATCATCTGGTGACTCTTTATAAAAACTGTTAAAATTATCTCTTTGGGGTCATATTTGGGCTCTGCTCGGGTGCACCCAATTTTACATAGAAACAAAGAAGGAAATCTTTTAAAACTCTCGTTCTGACAAATCATAAGGGCTAGAGCATTCTTAATTTGTATGTAACATCATCTTGAGACTTTCTACCGAAACTTTAAAAATTGACCCCTTGGGTGGAGTTTGGGCTCTGCCCGGGCACACCCTATTTAACATTGAAAAGGAAGAAAATTACATGTGACAAGTGAGAGACTAAAACTTTCATGTTTTGTTTGTAGCAAAGTTCTGGTGACCCTCTGCCAAAAGTTGTTAGAGTAATTCTTATTGGGGTCACATTATGGCTTTCCTCCCCTCCCCCGGGTATGCCTTATCAAAAAAGAATGGCTTCTGGCTTTGATATGGTATTATTTGTATGTGGTGTATAGCATCATTGTCTTGAGCCTATACCAAAGCTGCCTGTTCACAATTTCCTTAAAAATCTTCTTGTCATAAATCATAA
The DNA here is from genome assembly GCA_946811185.2 of Hippopus hippopus. Classification (NCBI taxonomy): domain Eukaryota; kingdom Metazoa; phylum Mollusca; class Bivalvia; order Cardiida; family Cardiidae; genus Hippopus; species Hippopus hippopus. The sequence continues at coordinate 37,944,338 of OX328097.1, forward strand.
GTCAAACAGGCTGAAACCATTTTTACCTCTTCAAACAACCATTATTATTATTACCTGAATGGCCAATCAAAAAACAAAGATTTACATTTAGCCCTATTTAATTGCCATTTTGCATAGGGTTTGGCCAAAGCTATCTCAGCCAAAACTTTAAACCTCTGTCTTAATCATCATCCGATTTTTCAGCATTGAAATATCATAGATAAATGACTTACCAATCATGTTAAGCTTTGGTTACAGTTGGATACCTTGTCTTATAATTTTTTTGTAAATGGCAAAACTATCACATTATATACAACAACTGCCTGTGTTGCAAATGATAAAAGATGCCTATACACTGTTTACCAACTTACAACAATTTATAGTATTGCATTAGTTGTACTAATCCTTCAAGTTGGAAATTCACTTGGAAAAATAAAGCAAAGCCTATCATGAAGTCATGTTGTTTATTAGTTAGGCAGTTTTCAAAGAAAATCTGAGGTATTGCTATAGCCTTGACATCCACGTTGTTGGCGTTCTCGGCGTAGGCACCCGCATGCGGTGCTCTTGTGTCTCATATGCCCCCACATTGATGGATTCAGAGCATTATGTCAGTCCAATTATCCAAAACTTAAAATTATGTCTCTCCGCTGTTGTTTTTGGCAGCACAGTCTGTCTGTCTCTCTGTTTATCTGCTTTTCCGATTCCAGATGAAATCTCTGAATATGTTAGGATGATTTTGATATAATTTCATACATTTGTTCAGTATAACCTACCGGCAGTTGTGTAAAAAACCAAAATTTTCATCGGCTCAAAACCAGGGTATGCCTTATTTGAAAAGAATAGCCTGCCCTTGATAAACCATATAAGTTACAAATATACTCAGGTGAGCAATATAGGACCATCATGGTCCTCTTGTTTATGATTATCAGAGAAAATGACTTGTGACAAATGTGCAATTTCAGACTTTCCATACTGACATGTTCAAAAGATTTGTCTCAATAGCCTGTCTAGAAGACATAATTTGGATAGGAACAAGGAAATATCCACAATTCAAAATTGTATAGAGATAATTCAAAATTTGTTCAAAATGCATGCAAGTTCACAAATCATTTTTAAGAGTAAAATGTCAAAGAGAAGTAGTGTATAGGATAAAAGCTATAACAGGGGTTTACTTTCACAAACAAACATTACAGCGTAAAGGGGTGAGATATGCAAATGTTACGTAATCATTTCCTGTATTGTTTCAACTGGTTTGTGATGAATTAACATTTATGACCGTGACTTGGGGTAGCCATATACTGACTTCACCCTTTACCGTACAAATCCTAGATCTAGTTTCCAGTACCCAAAGAAGAGTATTTGAAAAACATTGTGGGAAGAAAATGATGTTTGCTTTTCAAAGAATGATTATTATCCCTTGAAAGTTAACATCATTTGAACAAAGCCGACTTTGTTGTTTGCAATGTTTATGAATTTGGATGAATCTATAATTCAGTTAAATATTGAAAACATTGGAAAAAAAAGGAGAAAACAGCAGCAATTTTTCCTTTGTCCAGAATGAAGCGATCATGCAGAAAAGGGTAAAAGAGTACAAATAACAATTCTTGTATTCTTATTTCAATTAAAAAAAAAAACCTCGTGTGGAAGATTCTTTTGGGAAATTGCCGTTGCGGAATGTCGGTCTTTCGGTTTTAGCCCTATCACCTTCCGACTCGGAGTTTCGAATAATGTCGGCACAGCGTCAGGCTTTAACCGCAGCCAAAAATTCCTATAATCAACTTCTTTTGCGAGTTTTGGACTTATTAAGAACTGACTGTCCTCGAAGTATTTCAGACACAATTTCGAATGAACCGATGGCACAAAATCTGTCGTTACTGTCCGGCCCCGGTTTGAACGTTGAATCCATAGTTTCTTCCTTTTTAATTCCTTCGGAAATTTGAACATATTAATTCTGTGAGTTCCCGAATCGACGTTACAGCCATAGGCTGCACAATTTACCATTTTTTCGGCACAATTCTCACTTAACACACAGATAACTGCGAACAATCATCCGCATCACTATGTTGTCTACTAACGGTACACAGATTGCATCAACTATGACATCACACATGCACGGGAGATAAGCGAATCAGGGGAAGTAAGCCATGTACCATTTTAGGGGCCGTTAATCATCGTGACAGTGTGGTCAAAATATTTTAGGATTTGCTCTTTAAGTACCTTTTTATATTTACTCAGCCATGAAAAAAAAAGTTACATTAACGCTTTACCGCATGACAGAAGCTATAATAATTAGACTCCGCCACATATGAAGTATTTGCAGACTACAACTTCATTGTGGCTGAAATTACGTAATTTGTCTTTCAAAGAATAGTTCGTGAACAAAATGGAATAGTTCGTAAACAAGGAGGAAATGTTTTGTAGCAGCATATTTTCCTTGTCCCAGAATGTTTCCATAACCTTCTCCCTCAGGGTGGTAAAAATTGTGTGGTAGAGTTAACCACTCATGATCATAGCTTTCTAGAAACCAAATCAGAAATTGTATGTTGGTGATGGTAATGTGAGATGCTGGCCCTGCACATCACTTAATTGAAGCTGAGTGGTGCCCAGCCTAGGTAGGGCAGTCACTAGCATGCAGGACTTGAGACCAGGGAGTTGCTGGTTCAATCCCCAGCTCGGCTAATTTCTTTCTGAGGGTGGATGATATTCATTGCAACAGGATCATTCCCCTCTCACCACTGATCATTGTTTTGAAGGTGGTTATGTGGGAAAGCAGCCAGTAGCTTGGGAAGAATATTGTGCAAAGTACCAGTAAAAAGAAAGTAATGGTAGGAATAGATAGTTGCACTGGCTGCAGGTGTATAACTAAAATAATGTTACAGTTTTACAACGTACAATCAATGAACCCGAAATTTCTGAAAACGAAAGGGAGACAATCTAACCCTTCAAAACCGTCTCCTATGCAGTAAGCTATCAGTAGTCTTTAGGTACCTTGAGATCATTTTTTATAAGGATTGCTGGATTGAATATACATATAAATATGGAATATTATGTTGTAACAACTTTCTTGGTCATTGTATTTGATTTGAGCTGCGTGAGTAAACTGACATCATGCGAGACTGGCGGTTGGAACCGTATTTGTCATTGTGTAGTCAGATTTTTGTCTGTCATGTATTTTATCTGCATGTGACACATTTATCTGAGCCGGAAAGTTTTCAGGTATATAATAAATTTAGTAATTTAGTTGTGATTGTTGACATTAGGTGTAAGCATGTACATGCATGCAGATATACTCTCTTGAAATAAAAATTTATTGCAATACCAAATAATACATACCTTCATCAGTTTTCAGTCTCCTGCATTATTTCTCAGAGACTTTTGCATGCTTTCCTCCGAGTACACATTTAATACCACATTATAGTGTTGGATATATCTAATAGACATTTTCATTCTAGAAATAAAACCCAAATAAATGCAATTATATGATTTCTTTCGGCTACAGTCTTTCAGTAAAACAGATTGTCCAAATCAAAGATCGTACACATTTTTTTTGCAGCCAGATCTTGATCTACACTTGCCAGAAAGGCTTTGAGAGTTGTGAAAGGCCTCTTAACCCTTTACTACATGATCCTGAATTTTAACCACCGTTACAGGAACTTCAGGCTTTTGAAACCATTATTGAAAAAGGAGGAAATGCTGGCAACCATAATTTTCTCCTTCTCCCCCGATATTTTCTTCCCCCTCACAAACAAGTTCTGTAACTTGTGCCAAATTGTATTTGTCATCTGCAATTGCTTCCAGTATGGACGAGTCTAAAGTTTCTGTCGTGTGGTAAGGACTTGAGGCTTCATGTAATATGTACATGCCTTTTTGGTACAGTCTAGATGGTGTAGTCTGATCTCAAGTCTGATCTAACCCATGTTACGACAGGTCCATGCTTTGCACCATTTAACTTGATTAGTCTTTCATGCAACTTTCAACATTATTTAAATTCTGATATACATGTATCTCTGCAACAGCTCACTTTTTGGGATTTTTCCAGTCTAAGGGGTGTGCTCTGAAAAGCCCTGCCAAAAAGACAAGCCCATGGAAAAAAAGCAGCAGCGCATGCAAGAAAATGAGCCCAGGACTTTTGAATAACTAATCCAACACCCTATCCGCTGGTACTGAGGCAAGCAGAATCCCTTGCAGGTTGTAGTCTGTCCTGCTGACATAACTTGCAATGTCTGCATCATCTATGGGCCAAGCCTGGCCCCTCAGTTGGCAACATAGAGGGCTTAAAACCAAGCATTTGCTTGTGTGATAAATTTCCTTGCTTTTCGGGGACTGATGACAAGTCATCGCGTCGGGGTTCATTCCTCCTTAATTACTGAATGTTCTTTTGACCATGTTCATGAGAAAAAGTAGCGTAGAAAGAATGTTGTGCAAAGAAAGACCAGGAAAGTATTGACATCTTCAATATATACCCTTCACAAAAAGTCAAGCAATAAAATCAATTTTTTTCCCCCCTGAGAAATGTTTGATCACTTAACTTTAAATGCAAAGAAAAACATGTTATTTGCACATGCAACTGGTGATTACTTTTCACACCATTACCATTACAAAATAATGTGTTTTTCTTCTCATTTAAAGTTAACTGGTCAAATATTTCAAATCCCACAACGTTTTCACAAGCCTTTTTCCTTGAGGTCAAACTTGTGATGGTGTGGTAACGAAGTTAACATGTGGAAGCATCATTGGAGAAGGAGAGATCCCTTGTGTACTTGATACTAGCAATTGCTCTTTTGCCACATTTACATAAATGACCTAAGGCATGTTAAAATCATCTACAGGCATAAATGCATAAGTAAACTCTTTACTAAACAACGCCATAGTTTCATGACCCTAAGAAAAAGACTTCTGAAAACACTATGGGTTAAACAGAAAATACTGGTGCCAGTGTTTCCTCCTCCTTTGTCACTTTGCTTTCTACCCATTAAAAACAAATTTCTGTCATCAGTTACATTTTTTGTCTGCAAATGCACTCAATTTGGATGACTGAAATTTTGTTGTCTGCCAAAAAGATAAGACTTTTTTTTACTTGTGACCCAGTCATATTTTGTCCATCAGTAATGAACTGAATCCTTATAAACCAAGGCATGCAGTTAGCCACAATATTGCAGCTGAAATGGGTTATTTCTCTTGCTGACACATTTTCATTCATAATCAGCACCAGTTGAAGTTGGTCAGATGAAGTGTTTAACCCTTCACCCAACATCATGTTTTAAAGACCCTAAGGATCAAGACTTGCAAAATTGCACAAAAAGAAGAAAATGCTGGCTTCCTTTTCTCACAATGATTTCTAACATTCTCGAGACAGATCTCCTTTTGAGCAGTTACCTGTACATCTGCAAAACTTTTACCCTGTAACAGACAATCCCAGAAATAATGCTTAAGAAAACATTGTAACCAGTATTTCCTCCTTTTCCCACAATGTTTTCCACTCAATTAAAGGCAAGTTCGATCATTTGACCCACCTTTCATTTATGTCTGCAAATGCTTCGAATTTGAACAATTTGCATATGTGTGTCAACACTCAGCTACAGTGCTTTTTCTGTTAAGATGACAAGTCAAACAAAGGGCATAACTGAGTCAAACATATGTTGAGTTATGTACCCCTCTAGTATGGGTTCCCGTTTTGACAGTTAACAACTAGCCCAAGTTTGAAGTACACCGTTATGTTTTCAGTAATAGCAGAGAAATGAGAAAATGTCAAAAGTTTTAGCACAGCAACAAAGCAGGCAACAACAACCAAGCCATGACAATACCTTGATATTTTCTTCCAGTTGTGCTAATAGGATTAATTAACAGGCATTTGTTCCTTTTCTTTCCACAATGTGCATTTAGAACTTAAGGTATGTGAGGCAACATCATGGCTCTGACTATGACAATAATAGTTTTTACAGAACTTAAATGTCTATTTCTCTAGCACTCTCAACTTCCTCCTGAAGAGTCTATAGCTTCACAACTGATTGTAACAAGAGGGAAAAAAGAAAGACTGGATCTATATCAACCATTTATTATAAACATTTACTTCTAAAACCAGCTAGACAACAGGACTGATCTTTAATATAGTAGCCTTCCTTAGCCCATCACCAAATAAATTCAACTTTAAACGCTCCTGCAATAACTGCTGTGGAAATCATTTGGAGAAAAAGCAATACACCGTCTTGAATGTTTCCATATCATTTCTACAGACTAGTTAATTTCCTTATTATTTCCTTTTTGTGTTCAATGCACTGCTGAGAACTAAAATAGCGTGTATGGTACATGTAATAGACTAGTAACTGAACCTTGTCTTACCAGATTATGTTCCAGTGATAACAATTTCACTGTTTACCAGACAACAACATTTTAGGCTTGTCATTTGCAGTAGAAAAATTGTTAATTAAATGATGAGATTCATCTTTACAAGGAAAGAAAACATTGTGTGAAAAAGAGATGGTAACCAGTATTTTTTTTTACTTTTCCAACACAATTCTTTCACACAAAATAGGAGTCATGAATTTTGAAAAGGGGATTCGATATATCTGCAAGATGTTTTGACCCATGTCAGCATAAGCAGGCTGACCGCGGTCCAACTTTCTGCTATTGTTAAGTTTTCTGCATGTTAGAGGGCCATCCAACACCATATTGAGCCAGTCTTCTTTTGAATTTTTTTTTTCATAAAATCTCTCTGGATATTGTCAAATTGATATTTCTCTGTTTGGTATTTAGTGCAGTTTTCAATGGCGTTACACTTATTCCAGGGCTACCTGTGCACTTATCAATGCCCTCCTGGTGTTTCGACAAACACACATCTACAACTCATTCCAAGCAATAAATAAAGCCTATACAAAAACAGTTTTCACACAAGGCATTTCAAGCATATTTGTGCACCTGTGGGATTAACAAATCAATTTGGAAGAATCATCTGAAAATCTGCAACCATAGAAATTTACCACCAGGAAAACAAGCATTAATACTGTTCAAATCTTACTTAGCAACTTACTAGAAAAAAAAAATGAACAAAAACACTAACAAATGTGAAACAAATTTGTGGCAAAATGGTACATCAAATAAAATAAATTGAAATTAAGTATGGGTATGTTCAAATTTGTTTCATCTGAATACTAAAGAATATAAATCTCAGAAAAATTACCTATAGTTTTCTGATTCCATAAAGAGTACCACAACTTGGGCAACTTAAACCATTGGAGTGCATTATGAAATACCATATTAATTCATAAATTTAAAAGTTTATTTTGGCCAGAATGTCTCATGAGGTTTCCGACAGTGTAGACCTAGAGTGTCATGGTTTTTCCAAAAGTATGTCCAATGAAAATTGAAAGTGTACAGATGATGCATTAGATATGCAAGTACATGTACATTGAAAGATTGTTTGGCATCTCACACAGAGCCTAAAAATGGTACGTTTTGGGTCCATAATATGTTAGTAATTAGTGAATTTGAAAAAAATAGTACAGACCAATGTTTTGAGAGCTTTAACTGAACAGTCAGGTGCAATTAGCTAAAGTTGGCAACTTTTTCCATCAAATGAATCTTTACATACATGCGGCAAGCTGTAAAGTGTTTAGTACATGTAGTTTGTAAGGCAAGTAGCAATACATGTATGTTGGCTTTTCATATGTGGGTGAAATTTGACCTCTACACTGCATGCAGTATTTGAACTGTGGATGTTACATCAATATATTATGGAATATAGTCAAACTAGTCAAAACTTTTTTTACTAAAATGGACAAATAGCTGTCTTATTTCTCAGCAATGAGCTTGAGAAGTATCTGAGCAGAAAGATTAAAGATTTCAGAACATGTCCGGAGATGTTGAAAAATCCTATCATACTACAGACCTGTGACTCGGATGATGTACAAACAAAACCATTCTGCCAAATGTATAAATTTTACATTCAGTCATTGTAAATAGACCCAGATATTGCACTATCTCACACAATAGTGGAAAGCGTAGACCCAAGATCAGACGCAAATTCTATGCAGGCTGGCCTTGATTTATACTGTAAGCAGAAAAATGAAAATTTTGTGCTTTCTACCTTCAGGGTAAAGGTATACTCTCAATACTACATGTACGAGGGTTGTCACAGAAGTAAAAGGACTTTTCTTGTAGCTGCTTTATTGTCGGGCGCATACACATATATTTTTGCTTGAATACAGTTCAGCATGTCTGCTCCCGAAATGTGTACTCCAAATGAAATTTTATCTGACGTACTTTGAAATATGCAGAGTTTCCAAGGCAACGGTAAAGGTATGCGGCACACGCCGGTTTCAATAACGCAAAGATAACATTTGCTTGTTCAGATGTCGCTATAATTATCCTTACGTTTTGTTTTTGCGCGCAAATGTTCGGCTGCACAATATGTGGCGTTATGACGTCATTTCCTGTTTATTTGAGTGCCATAGCATTTCCCTTAGCTGAGATACAGCGTTTTTCATCACGTCAGAGTCTACTGAGAAAAAATGTCATGTCATCCACAGGAGATGTCAAGTTGCGGGCGGTAATCCACTTTTGTCAAGCGCTCGGTAAAACACCTACAAAGACCTACCAACTTGTTCAGGAAGCGGGCGAGTATAAATGTTGCCGTTAACTAGTGTTCAGATGGCATAAAGAGTTTCGTGAAGGCCGTCATTCACACTGGTGGGGACTATGTGGAGAAAGTATGATAAGCGACGTCACGTTGGACGTCGGTGAACGTTATTCTGTGCACCGGGTGGCGTTTAGCGTTGTATGTATTTTAACTGTAGTTTCGTTATTGTTATATGTATTTTGATGATTTTTGGGAGAAATAATCATGAGATATGGCACTTAATCCGCGTTACTTTTCTTGCTTATACGCCAATAATTGTTCATGTTACAGCAATAGTCCTTTTACTTCTGCGACAACCCTAGTATTTTAATGATCTGAACTTAATGCAACTACATGTATATTTAAATTAACCCTTTCCTACATCCCATGATGTCATAACCATGAGGGAGAAAAATTTTGAAATGCTGGGAAAAAGGGATGCTTCCAGTGCCCAGCATTTTCTCTTTACTCAAAGATTTCTACCCTTTCATAGACAAACTTGCGGTCTGCAAATCTTGTAGAGTCTGGACCCATGTTGATGTAGACAGAATGATACTGATCACTGACTTATGGTGATTCTCTGTTTAAAACTTAAGAATGCTATTGGTCACCAACTTACAGCAATTCCCTTTAAAAATTTGAGATCAAAACTCTCTCATCCATTGATAGTCTAACTCTCTAGCAAATGACAAAATTTTTATGATGTTGAAATTGAAAGAATTTGCAGAGAAGAAATATAATATGGCTGGAATAATGGGAATTTTCCTTGTATAGGATAGAAAACATAGTAGGAAAAGGAGAGAATGTTGGTTACCAGTATTTTCTCCTTTCCCAACATTGTTTTCAAAAGCTTTCTTTCACAACGTTGTTGAAACACAGGATGGTTTGGTAAAGGGTTAAATGATGAATAGTTCAAAAGAAGGAGAATGTAAGAACCTCTAGGGCTAAGGCTTGGAGAAAGCTTCTTACACAAAGATATCTGAACAAAAACATACTGTGGTAATATAAATACAAGCACCTGCTCTCATATTTTCATGTGTAATGAAAACTGGAAGGCTGTGACAAAAGACTTTTTTTGAGAAAAGAATACGACATAATAATATTTATCGAACAATTCCACTATTTTTTAAAAATTTGTGATTAATATCATGACTTAAAAATCATCCACACCAACCTCCCCATTGAGGTGAATTCATTTATCTTTATTTTCCCAATAATATATTAAAAATATTTCAAATTACATGGTAGTTTTCAGAGATTGCAGCCATCAAAAAAATTTTGTGACAAAAGTTACGAACCTGCAGAGGAGAGAATAATTAACATAACAAGGCAGAAGATTTAAAATAATATTTCTATATAATTCCTTGAGTTTCTATAAATCTAGTAACAACACCCTGGGATCTTCAACAGCGGATTTGATTTTCCTAAGAAAAGTCACAGCTTCTCGCCCATCTATCAGTCTATGATCATAGGTCAAGGCCACATACATCATTGGGCGAATTTCAACCTGTAAAGTAAAATAGAGACTTGTTCTTCAATTTCTTTTCTGCTGAAACTAAAACTGCCTCTAAAAGACAGATATTCAAAACTGTAACTTGCATTACATACAAAATGTCTATGTTCGAGAGGCGGTAACTCCTGAACTTTTAAAGCTAGACATCTGACATTTAGTATACACGTCAAACATTAGTTTTGCAAGATGTTAAAATTCACAATTTTATCTCATAAATTCCCCATTGTTGAAAATTCCGTTGTACCATAAGCATAAGGGTATTTTTAAAGATATACCTATACCATGATGTAGTTAAAGTGGCACAAATGTGTAATACTTGAAAGAAATGAGAATTCCTTTTTTGATTGAAAGAGAAAAATTTGTGAGAATGTGAACAAAGAACATGGTTATATCAGCAAATTGATTGCTACAACCCATTACCCCTGTTTTGATGTTTTCTTCACAAGCAGCATTCCACATAGGTGTAAAAAAGGTTTTGTACTGTAATGGGGTGACTTGATTCTGTCCAAAATTAAGCCTTTGGAGAAAAAACGGGGCTGATATGATAAAATGCACCTATCAGCAACAGAGTTTCAAGAATGTTTAAAGTGATGAGATGAAATAATACATCTATCCATTGGAAATATACATATGAACATTGAAGGAAAAAAAATAGCTGTAAAAAAGTATAATCAAAACAAGGTAACAATCTTGCCACTTTACCTTTCCTTTCACTGCTACTGGTCTATCAAAAATACCATGCATTCCTAGAATAGCTGACTGGGGTGGATTAATGATTGGTGTTCCAAACATAGAGCCAAACACGCCTCCATTGGAGATTGTAAAAGTACCCCCGTCCATATCTTCTATTGCCAGATCTCCATTACGGGCCTATCATGTAGAAAAGATATAAAACTATACATGGTTGGATGGATATTGCTGTTATGAAAAATGATTCAACTATAAAAACTATAAGTAATTTAAACTTTTTTTGATATAGTGGAATGTGATTGCATGAGGCTGCATACAACCAAGTATGAAATCAGATGTCGTATTTATACCGGTATTAAATCAGATGGAAACATGATTCTACTGGCCAAGAATTACTGTAGATCTTTCGAAAAAACTTACAGCTGCCTTTACCAAACAATGCATGTAATCAGAACTTCTTTGCTTACTAAAGGCTTGAAATAATAGTAATAATGCAAATGATCTGTGTGAAACTTCTACTGGAATCAAAAGCAAAATTTGGAGTTTACTCAAGCAGGGCACCTCGACGTCACTGCACTAAGTAGCTAATTTTTATTGGCAATAAATAGGTATAAAATGAATCCAGAACAACCGTATTTGGTAAAATTTTGTGTTTTGATGGAAAAAAGTAGTATGCTTGGTGCCCTGTCTACTTTAACAGTCATCAAAAGCTACAACGAGTCGCCTACAGTAAGGCTTTCCTGAAACAGTAGATAACGCAGTGACAGGTTCTTGGAATCCATTGTTATGCCCGATGAAACTTGAATTAGTTTGTATGATCAAGAGACAAAGCAAGACAGTCCTGTGTGGAAATCCCCTTATTCACACTCGCCTACAAAAGCTATGGTCAAAACGCCTGCTAAGAATTTGATGTTTATCGTCTTTTTTGACATGCAGGAAGTTATTCTCTGTCATGCTGACCGAGAAGACATTGACAGCGCAGTATTACTCGAAGGTATGGTGCTTTGCACAATTTAAATGAATTTAACTTTACATGGCTACAGAATTGATTCGGGAAATCATTGTTAAACATAACTTGGTTGTTGCATGTAAATAGATGTATTATCTCGTTTCAGGTGCTGCGACTTGATCAGGACTGCAAAGAAAAAAAGACCAGAAAAGGGTGGCACATTATACTTACATCACGATAACACCACACCTACCTTCATCACCTACCAAAGAAATACTTGCTGATAGAAAGATTGACCCCATTGCGCTCCCACCGTACTCCCCTGACCTCGCACTGTGTGGTTTTTGGTTATTCCGCACTACCAAGTGTGACTTATGCGGCTACTGCTTCGACGACGCCATTGAGGAATAATTTAGAGAAATACAATCATCACACTTCAAAAACTATTTTAATTCATGGGTACATAGGCATCGGAAGTGCATTAAGTATCCGGGGTAGTATTTCAGCCCTTTGTAAAGATAAGCCTTTATTCAGTGCATCAAGGTGCCCCGCTCACGTCAACTTGATATTGCTATAGTGACAATACATTGCACGTTGCATGTATCTTCGTTTATTTGTTTCAGTTGACCTGTAAAATATAGCTGTAGCTACCATTACCAAAAAAATCATTAAAAATTTAGTAAAATAAAGGAATGGCAGCACTTGTCCCGAACATTTTCGAACACCCCTTGTATAAACTCTTCCAGCCTTTGGCCATTCAGGCTGAAAATTTGTATACACTACACTAACCTTTTCACCCAAGTGGTTAATGCTCTTCTCAATATCAGCATAATTCATGGTTTCTACGTTTCTTATCACAGGTACCACTAAGCCCTGAAGCATACAATAGACATGGAATCACTGAAACATTATCAACAGAACTTTAGTGTTATGGTACCTTGTGGCAGAATAACCTATTTTTCAAGACACAAATGAAACAAACAGTTCTTCATATACTTAAATAACAAATACACTTAAATAACAAATGCTAAACAGCTAAAAGGTACATCAAAGAAATGCAAGACAAAAGGGCCAAAGGACTCGTGATGCTAATGTCTATGGAGCAAACAAGTATTTCTGTGTTTGCAAGTCTCTGCTAAACAACAGAATCTGCAACAGTTGAAGGTGAAGTACTGCCATCATGGCTATATATCACAAGGAAACTAGTACATTTGGTTGGCTTTGAACTTGTTAATAGTCGTGAAATGCATAGGTTTAACTCTTTACCAGACAACAAAATTTCAGACTGGTCCAAAGCATTTGCAGACGACAAATTGAAGGTGGTCCATTTGAAAAAAAAACAAACTGTTCTTGATAGGATAGAAAACATTGTGGGAAAAGGAGAAAATGCTGGTTACCAGCATTTTCTCCTTTTCCCACAATGTATTCAAAAGCTCTCTTTGTCAGGGTTGTTAAAAGTCTGGGTTGTGTGGTGAAGGGTTAAAGTTTGGACTCCTCACTAGGTCAACATCTGCTCCATAGTTTGATGGCACTGTGACAGGAATCAATCCTCTCTCAAGGCTGCATCAAGCTGTGCTTGTGTTACAAAACAGATTAAGTTTTGACAGAGTTTTGTCAATAGAAATTGTTTGATGAACAAATGGAAATTATCTATAGGTGTTGGTAGCAGTGACATAATTGAAAGCTGAAAGGAAAATCAAACAAATTTGCAGCAAACAACTTTCAATAAATCTTTGTAAAATACATGTTACTTAGAAGCATCATGTGTTGAGGTTCAATACCATGCTAAAGAAATAAAAATGCTTAACAAGCATTTCATTTGCCAAAACAAACATTCTGACTATGATACATTAAGTCACAGTATTTTGCATCTGGCACAGAAAAAGAGTTCTTCAAGGATTCAACAAGTTGCCCGATGACCTAGTTTTGACCTGGAGTGACACATATTTAAACTTGATTGAGATATCATGAAGGCAAACTTTGTGATCAAGTTTCATGATGATAAGGACAAAAATGTGATTTGATTAGATGATCTCTGGTTTTGACCCTGTGAGATTCAAATTCAAACTTGTTCCAGATTTTATCATGAGCAACATTTTGACTAAATCACATGCATATTGGAAAAAAAAAAAGCCCTTCAGAGTGACCTGCAGGCGTTCCAAAGATCTGACCTGATGAACAACATGTAGTTTTGCAACATATCATCTTTGAGCGCTTCTTGTTCATGTGAGCTACATAAATGCATGTAGAAGAAAAATCTATGCACCAAGTTGGAAAAATCACTGTGATATGGAAAATTAATGAAATGTAACAGAAAGTAACCAGCTTTGCCACGAAAAACTGCCTTTATATGTCTCTGTTGGGTAAAACATTATTGCAAAGAAACTTCAAACAAGCATTTTTTTTTTTTTTTCATTTGTACAAATCTGATCTTTATTGTCAATAGGCCTTTAAGTTGAGTAGTCCCAAAATCGCACTTTCAGTAACTTAATAAACAAATTATCTACATCAGTAAGTGTAAATTAGAGAATTCCCTCATATAGCATATAGGGTCCTAGTCTTGGACCCCTGTAAAATTAAGATTTACTAATTTTAATGAATTAGATTAACCTTATCCTTGAGTACCAAATTCTGGAACTATTGTCTACATGGGACACAGATATATGAAGAATAAAAGCTTATCTTACCTTATAGCTTTTTCAACATTTAAATCCTGAAAATTGCTTATTCTGTAAGTTTCACCCATTGAAACGCTTCTGTGACATTTTCATCCATTATACAGATAACAAAGAACACTGGATGTGTTCACATCCATGTATAATAACACACTTACTTTGGGTGTGGACACTGCCACACTTATATCGACATAGTCTCTGTACACTATTTCCAGATCATCGATCACTGCATTCACCACTGGCTGATCTTGCAGTGCAAATGCAGAGGCTTTGACAAATGCTGACATAAATCCTAGTTTTAGTCCATGTTTTTTTAAAAAAATGTCCTTGAATTCAGTCCTCATTTGCATGATATTGCTGAAACAGAAAGCATAAATGTCAAACCAAAGTATAGCAATTACAGAAAGTTTATGATACAACATGAAGTTTGACATAATAAATGTCATGTTTTAAGCAGTCAACCTCAAATGCAAAGGTGTATTTCTATAAATCTGTTTCTGCTACAATTCAAAAGAGTGCTTGCTACTTTGCATGTCATCAGTTAGCAATACTATTTTTTGTTTTGAATATCACAGAAAGATAGGTAAAAAATGCCTTCTTAGATAATACTTAAAGCTATCAATAATTATGCTAAGTTTAAAACTATCAAAACTCACTGAATATGTCTCAAAGTACAAACAATTGAAGGAACAGAAAATATAGAAAACAAGCATTCCGATAGTATTGCATAGCAATACCGAGTTCCCTACTGGCCGTATATATCGCTGGCAAGTATAGTTTGTGAAACTCTGTGGAAGAGAAAGAATGTATTTGACCCCCTTTCAGAATTATAAGCATTGTGTCTGTCTTTGTATGCAATGCTTTAATGAAAGCCAGATATATAAGCATTTTCCTGATTAAAGTAAGTTCATTGAAGAAGTTTTACTAAGACAAGATGTGTTTGTGAAACACAAATGCGCCCATGAAAGCAAATTTTCAGAAATATGACCTTTACCTTGTGAAATGACCTTGACCTTATCATCAGCAGGTGTGTACCAATGAGAGGTACCATCTTACCATGTATAAGTGTTATAACTTAAGTACTTAAAAAATATACAGAGAAATGATTATGAAGTTTTGAGGATAAGTTTTCATGATAAGGGTTAAAATTTTTTACCTTGACCAGCATTTAAAAAAAAAAAGTCCAGAAAACTTTTTTTCGTGAAAATTTCGAAGTCCAAGGCCCATAATTTCGTCAAAAATCAGTAGACCGGAACGAAATTCAAACTTGATTTGTAACTCATGGTTGTTGACTTACACACCGAAAATCAGCTCAATATCTGCCAGCATTTAGAAAAAAAGTCCGGAAAACTGTTTTTTTTTTAGTGAAAATTTCCAAGCCCAAGGCCCGTAATTTTGTCAAAAATCCGTGGACCGGAACGAAACTCAAACTTGATCTGTAACTCATAGTGGTTGACTTACACACCAAAAATCAGCTCAATATCTGCCAGCGTTTAGAAAAAAAGTCTGAAAACTGTTTTTTCCGTGAAAATTTCTAAGTCCAAGGCCCGTAATTTCGTCAAAAATCAGTGGACCAGAATGAAACCCGAACTTGATCTGTAACTCATGATTATTGACTTGCACACCAAAAATCAGCTCAATATCTACCAGCATTTAGAAAAAAAGTCCGGAAAACTGTTTTTTCCATGAAAATTTCTAAGTCCAAGGCCCGTAATTTCGTCAAAAATCAGTGGATCGGAACGAAACTCACACTTGATCTGTAACTCATGGTGGTTGACTTACACACCAAAAATCAGCTCAATATCTGCCAGCGTTTAGAAAAAAAGTCTGGAAAACTGTTTTTTTCCGTGAAAATTTCTAAGTCCAAGGCCCCATAATTTCGTCAAAAATCAGTGGACCGGAACGAAACTCAAACTTGATCTGTAACTCATGGTGGTTGACTCACACACCAAAAATCAGCTCAATATCTACCAGCGTTTAGAAAAAAAAGTCCGGAAAACTGATTTGCGTGCGGACTTACAGGCAGACGGACGGACGGAGTGCAAATCTAAAGTCCCCTCCGGCTTCGCCGGTAGGGGACTAAAAATTGATACAAAACATCATTGTCAAACAAACAATTCCATTTCACCAAGTAATTGTTCGTTCTCTAAAATCTTTTTTCTAGTTTTGGAAGGAAATATCAACTCTTTACCAAACATACTCAACCAAGTTGAGAGTATTGGCAGATGACAAATTCGAACTAGCTCAAAGAATAATTTCTGTCTTTGATATGGTACAAAATGTTGTGAAAAAAAGGAGAATGTGGTGGTAACCAGCATTAGCATTTTCTCCTTTTCCACAATATTTTAAATTTTCTTCAGGGACATTAACACTTAGGATTATGTGGTAAAGGGTTAGTTTGGTAAAGGAAAAAGAAATAAAATTACAATATCTGATAATTCAAGACAACCTTTGCAGACCATCTATATCAAGATCAGACTGCTCTAAACATGGTTTCACTTTGGATCAATCAGGTCACCTTTTGCTTGATATTCTGACCAAATCAATCTTAAAATTGTCACCTCTGGTTTCTTAAAACAGACTGAAAATGATAGTTCCTTTAATTTTTGCACTAACAGGATTAAACAATCTGAAATAATGACACAATCTTCTTGCACGAAACATTTATTTCATCCTAAATCAAACTGAAATGGGTCCGACAAATCACCAAAAGATCACCGACACCCCCATTTTTTGAATTAAATTTAAAAAGTTAAAGTTGTTGCTTTTGACAACTTGTGTTGTATTGATTAGGGGGGATTAGAATAGCTTTAAAACCAAATGACAAAATTACGACATGCCATTGGGGCCCACAGCTAAGAATAATGTGCCCTTAAAAAGCGTCTGCAGTACTTGTAACTGTTCACCAAAATACCCATTCTGCGAAGTAAATTTTCTCCATTCAATGAAATAAATTTACCTCCACACTTTCATTACAGTAGCTTTTGTACAAGTTTGATGTGTCTGATCTAGATCCACTTGTTATCAGACCTGGGGTAATTATAAAAAGTAATTGTAATTGATTGTAATTAAATACATTTTTTGGAGTAATTGGGTGCAATTGGAAATTGTGCATTTTGTCAATTACAAGTAACTGTTATGTAATTAATTACATACAAAATTAGTCTGTAATTAGCAATTACTTTCAATTACATTGAAATACAATCGAACAAGTCTTATTATAATATATCAGTATATCAACTCTTTACCAGAAAAAAGTCATTTCTAAAATTAAAAGCAACTGCAGATTACAAGTTAACTCAGGCTCAGATGTTGGGTTTGTCTCTGGAAGGGTAGAAAACAAATTCAGAAAAGGAGGAAAATCTCGTTATGAGCGATTTGTTCTTTTACCACAATGTGCTGAAAAGGCTTCTTCTGCAGGGACACATAAACCAGGGTTTAATTGGTTAAGAGGTAAAGGTTTAAACTATGAACAATCAACTGTGAAACTAACACATTTTTAATAATGTGGTATCAATGAGATTACTGCCTGTAATTAATTACATTTGTCTTTTGTTGTAATTATAATTGAGCCGTGCTCTGGCAAAAGGGGGCTTAATGCATCTCCGTTATACATGATACTAGCCCAAGCCATCACATAATTATGGATCCATAGGAACCACTTTTTTCAATTACCGACCTAATCATGAGCTAGACTGGTCCTTTGACAAACAGAAGATTGACCTATAGCGAAAAGTTTCGTCCCAGGTCAGCCTGTGCAGACTGCGCAGGCTGACCTGGGTCGATACTTTTCGCAGATGCATTAAGCACCCTTTTCACAGAGCACGGCTCAATTGTAATTGTAACTGAGTGTTTTCAATGTAAACAACTGATGAACCCTGTACACAGCAATGCCACAGTAGCTAAAATATAAAAAACACTTCTCGAGCTCATGAAAGCATTTAAGAGATAAATACATGTATGCTGTAATTGACCAAACCTCATGTCTATCTCATTAAATGTTGTTAACATCGCACACATATTCTGGGCATCTTTCAACCGCATGGCTATTCTTTGGCGCATTCTGTTCATTTTCACCTAGAAAATCATAATCAATGAACTATAAATACAATACATAACCAAAAAGTTTTAGCCAACATGATTTATAACTAAGAATGACAAACACATCTTCAGTTGCTATTTACTATAGACTGGGTCAGGATAAGACTGCAGTCACTGTGTGGATTGTGATCCGTGCAAGTATTTTAGTAACTCTGATCAAGATAACTTGGAAATTGCAATATCTGTCTCTTTTTAAACAAATACTCTATTCATTTATGCACTTTGTTTGGCATTCCAGCAAGATTAATTGAGAATTAGTTTTATGTGACAAAGACTTAACCAATAACTGGACAAATACATTAACAAATTTTAAAGGCAAACACAGTCAGTCTGATTGACATCTTTAAAAAAGAGGGCCATTGGCCCAAAAGTGCTCACCTAAGCAAAGTAATCCAGGATTGATAAAGTTTAACACATCCTGGTTGTGATAATGTCAACACAGTCATTTGTGTTACTGATCTACTTTTTTATCCAACCAACCCAGTTTAAAACTTGTTCAAAATACTATCAAGACAATTCTTCTAATCAAATATCGTAAGTCCCAGACTGAAAATATGGCCTCTAGAATGCACACATGGTTTTTCTAAGAATTGTCCCTGTTACCTACATTTTGACCTGATGCGATTCAATTTTGAACTTGCCCCAAAAATTATCAGGACAAACATTCTGGACAATTTTCATGAGTATTAGGGTGAAAATGAGGCCTCTAGAGTGCACACAATGCTTTTCCAAGATTTGTCCTGATAACCTACTTTTTGGCCTGACATGACCAAATTTCAAAGCTGTCCAAAAAAACAGCAAGACAAACATTCTGACCATGTCTCCTTAGTATCAAACTAAAAATATGGCTTCTAAAGTGCACACTAGGTTTTTTTTAAAATTTGTCCCAATGACCTACTTGTTGACTCGACATGACCCGTTTTTGATCTTGTACTAGATATCATAAAGACAAACATTCTGTACAATTTTCAAGAGTGTCAGACGGTAAATGTGGCCTCTGGAGTGCACACTAGATTTTTCTTAGATTTGTTCCAATGATCTACTTTTGGACTGGCTGTAACACATTTCTGAACTTGTCCAAGATATCCCATAGAGAAACATTCTGACCCAAATTTCATAAGTCTAAGACTGGAAATAAGGCCTCTTGAGTGCACACAAAGTTTTTCTAATGGTTTAATCCTTTGACCTACATTTGGACACGATGTGAACCAATTTCAAACTTGGGTAAATGTCATCAAGACAAACATTCTCACCAGCTTTCGTGAGTATTGGACTCAAAATATAGCCTCTAGAGTGCACACAAGGTTTTACTAAGATTTGTTCCCATGGCCTACTTTTTGACCTGACATGTCCCAAAAACAAACATGTTCGAGATATTATCAAGACAAACATTCTGACCATGTTTCATGAGTATTAGATGGAAAACGTAGCCTCTAGGATCCACACAAAATTTTTCTAATATTTGACCTGGTGACCTATTTTTTTTAACTTGGTTGACTCAATTTCATGCTTATTCCAGATATTATCAAGAAAAACATTCTGGCCAACTTTCGTGAGTATTTGATAGAAAATGTGGTCTCTAGAGTAGACACAAGGTTTTACTAAGATTTGTCCTAGAGACCTACTTTCTGAACCAAACTGACTCAATTTGAAACTTGTCCAAGATATAATCAAGACAAACATTCTGACCAAGTTTCATGAGTATCAGACTGAAATTGAAAATGTGGCCTCCAGGGTGCACACAAGGTTTTTCTTTTATTTGACCAAGTGACCTATTTTTTGCCCCAAGATGACCCAAATTTGAGCTTGTCAAAGATGTTATCAAGACAAATGTTCTGACCAAGTTTCATGAGTATTGGACCAAAAATTTGGCCTCTAGAGTGCACACAAGGTACTTGTTGACAACTGGGCAACACAACAGACACAGCATAATCATCAAGCTCACCATGAGCACTTCATGCTCAGGTGAGCTAAAAAAAACATAGTAGGAGAAGGTGCTATTTCTTGCAATAAACAATTTCTCCTTTTCTACACTTTTTTTTATATAGTTGCAAATAAATGTTATCAATTGCTTCAAATGATTGTCCTTTCTGTTAATTGCCTTCATTTTTCGGTCTAGAAATAACCTGCACAGTAATGAGATAAAAGATATTTTAATCATTCTAGTCTTATATATGTAATCTTATTCACAATCCTCTAAGAGGTAACTACCATAACAAACCACAAATGAGATGGGAAGTGCATCTCACCTCTCCTCTCTCTCTCAAAGCAATAGCTCAATAGCTGTTGATAACATATAATAATTCAGAATGCAACGAAAGCGTTAATACCAAGGCTGGACACACTTTTAGGGCAGCTGTCCTAAAGCCATCAGTTTGCAAAGTTTGGGACACCCCATTTTCTATAATGCTGAATCTTTGGTGTCCTTTCTTATTTGTTTTTTTGTGCTCCATATTATTGCAGGAAACTGTTACTGTTCACCCTGTATACCATCTGCCTAATGAATTAATAAATAACTCACTCTGGTTTCGGCACGGGTTCCTACACTAACACCAGATCCTTCCATCATAGGAGGCACAGCTGCAACAGGTTTAACAGAAGATGTTGGTGTTGTAGACATTGGTCCTGTAGGCAGGGGCTGTACTGGGGGAGGGGTTGTAGGCACTGGACCAACTGCTGCTGGAGGTGGAGTGGGCGGAGCTTCCTGTATTGAAGGAGGAGCTTCTTCTTTCTGTGGCTCTGGTGGTGCAGAGGTAGCTTCTGGTGTTGCTTTTGCTGGGGCCTCTCCTTGACAAAAAATAAAGTTTGAATCAGCTAAATAATGTACAACTAACTTTATCTGCGATACTGACTAAGCCTTATAATTCATTCCCTAACATATAATTTCAGCCTAAAAGACAATTGACTTGAAAGTAGAAAATCTTGACAAATAAAGTCCAAGTTAAGAATTATGTTCAGAATCCGAGATAAAAACTACCATTACTTCTTACTGCTTCTTGAAAATACAAAAAAATAAATATTTGTTCCAAGTTTGAACTTCTAACTGTTCAAATTACTGACTACTATTACCAACGAAATAGTCATTAGTTTAAATTTAGGACTTGTACTCGTTTGTTTTGGCTATCAACTTGGAGAAGAACATTATAAGCACTGCTTTCGTTCTTATCCATTTTGCATAAAATTTTGAACTGTATTTGTAAATTATCTTGTACATTTTAATTGAATTTGCAAATAAAATATGTTTAAACTAACGAAATAGTAACTACTATTTAAAACTTCTTTATCAGACTTCTACCAATACCATCTTCTAAGCAATTGCTCCTATTCCCACAATGTTTCCAATATTCAAGTAAGACAAATTTTCCCTTCAAATATTTCTCCTCCACATCACTTAGAAAATGGTACTGTAATCATATTGTTTTAATGACATGTAGGAAAGTTTTTAAAAACATTGCAGGACAGGGATAAAATGGTAATAAACAGTATTTTCTCCTTTTTACAAAAGTATTTCCTACTTGTTCAAAGACAAAAATCCATCATATGAGCCACATTTAAACTTTTGTCTGGAAATACTTTTGATGTGGAGAAGTACAGAATTACCACAATCTATCAACTATTCTTACCTGAAGGTTTAATTTTACACAGCTGTGTACCAGGTGTTACAGTATCACCATCTGCCACCATCAGCTCTTCAACAATACCTGCCACTGGGCTTGGAATCTGTATTGACGTCTGTTGAAAAAATAGGTGAAGTGAGGAATAATTGATCTTTTGCCCAAGTTGCAACATCATTTTTGTCAAATCAAAGCCTAAGCTTGATTATGCAAGTGTTTGCTTGGTTTCCCCAGTACAAAGCAGAGGCTCTTCAAGAAAAGATTTAACCAAGGACCTCTGGGTTGCTAATCTAACACCTTCATCATAGAGCCAAAGTGAGTTATGAATCTGTTGGGTCCAATCTAAAATCAGAAGCTTGCTCATATAGAAAGCATTTACAGAGAGTAAAGTAAATGTGTCTCAAACAAAGGAAAAAGGAGAAAATACTGGTTACCATATTTTCAAAACCTTCTTCTTTAGGGGTTGTGAAACCATCAGATCATCTAACAGATGTAAAGTGGAAAAGAAGCATCCAGACTAACATCAGAGAAACCTTCAGGTCATCCTCCTCCCCAAGAATTTTTCTTTTTCAGAATAATTCAATTCTTTCTTAACCTCCCCAAAAACTTAAATAGTTGCCACTTCTTATTCATTTGAATAGGTTCAAATAACCCCCATATGAGATATTCTGGGAAAAAACCTGCAAAGATTATATCATAACACAAAAAGACCTACTTAGAAAACCTCTAAAGTATGACTTTTGAAAAGCACTGGATTGATCTATGCTGAAAGAAGTGATCATAATTATTGCCTTGCTATGTAGTTGATTCTGTTTTACAGGCACGATAAAGTTAGCTTAACCCTTTCCCAAACAATCCCATGTGTTTGGGACCCTGAAAAGAGGTCCTCTCAGAACATCATGGGAAATGAAGAAAATACTGGTAACCAGCATTGTCTCCTTTTCCCAACCACAATGTAGTCCACCCTGTCAAGAACCTCAGTTCATTTGTACCACTTTCAGATTTGTTGCTTGTAGATGTCCCTTGATTTTGAAGTCTAAAATTTGTTATTTGGGAAAGGCTTAATATGAAAATAACGAGTTTCAGGTGTTACCTTGTCAGTCTCAATCTCAGCAATAACCTCATCCAAGGCAACATAGTCTCCAACAGCTTAAGAAAATAGAATATACATATATTTGTGTTTATAATCAGATCAATTTATTTACTGTGTAAGTGGAAATTTTTGCGACGTGGAAATTTTTGTGATTTCGCGAATTTGAAAAACTCGCAAACTTTTCTTTTCACATATTTAACAAGTATACCAACAAATAACGAGCGTCTTGAACTCCCAAACATTTCCCAACGCAAACTGTCTGTAATCGGTAATTCACAAATTTTTCGACATGCGTATAATTATATCCACGTATACAGTATTTGTAATAAGGGATGTAACAATAATTCAATACATTGACAGATAGTGATAGTGACTGTCTCAATAGCAATGCATCAAATGCAATGTTTGAAATCAGTTACATGTATTATTGCCAAAGTTTCAACTACTGATAGTTCTGATTGTAAATGACATCTTCTATCAATTTGTTTGGAAAGAGAAACAAAAATGTGGAATTTATGTAAAATATGATTCATTGGATTCTTTTATTACAGAATATTTGATTAAGATTCCAAATGTGCTTCATTCATAACAGGGCTGAAAAATAGTGATAATAGCAGCTGGGTCCCGGACTTTCTGGCCCTTACAACAGGAGGGTCCGAGGTATACTTGGGCAGGTCCACGTTTATTTTTTTTAAGTCATTGTACAGAGTAGTGGTATTAAACAATTAGCATTGTTATGTAGACCAACATGAAATTTGCAATTTGGAGTATTTTTTATTGCGTTAGACTTCTTACGGAACAACTAAGTTGAACGGTTGCATCGTGGAACGACACCCACGACCAACTTTCATTTCAGTGTTGTTGGAAGGTCCTAACCCGCTGTTTCTTCTCATAGTTTCTACCTTCCTCCAATTATGAAAGCTCTGTTTTATTTTCTTCCGGAGTTTTCTGTTTGATATTTGATGAAAACCCAGGTTTGAATAAACTTTTTGGGCGTATTCCTTTCGCTACTCTGAACATGTTCTAGATCAATGGAGTATTTCGGAACACAGTGCCGTGTTCTTCAGAACATGTTCTGACTGTTCTAAATGAAACGAGGTGCAGTGCACCTGCTGAAAGCGTAATCACGTGTTACAAGATGGCTGAAAGACGAATAATTTTTCAGGGCGATAACAGCATGAGTCCTGAATAGACCTCACAGATGTGCAGGGTGCTCTAGATCCATGCTGAACGCAAAGTTTTTATGTTGTTTTCAATTGTCTTCCCATTTCCTCTTGTCTTGGCACAAATAATCTTTGAAAAAAGCTCAGAATACTCCAGTCCATATGGCCAAAGTAAAAATCAAAGTGCTGTCAGCACAGTGATCAGTCGACACTCAATTAGTTGCATTGTGAAAAAAAGTCTGCAACGCATCAGAATTTGTCATCATCGAAATATATAGGTGAAAAATAATATCTTGAAAACATTGAAAAAAAGGAAAAATTGCTGGCAACCAGCAATTTCTACATTACCCTCATTGTGTTCTACCCATTCCAAAACAAATTTCGATTTTAGTCACATTGATTTTGTCGTCTGCAAATGCTTCACTTTGGACAAGTCTAAAATTCTGTTGTTTGGTAAAGAGTTACGTGATTGTAACAAGTAACCCTCAGCAAGTTGTCTTGAAGTGATTTAATACCATTTCCCTATTTTCAAGAAAAGTTTGCAAGAGATTTGAAGGTAAATTATGACATGGTTTAGAAAAGCTTTTTAATACCCAACAGTAGATGGAAAAGGGGATGAGACACAATATAGACCAGCAATGTTGTTATCAAGTTTAGAACAAATATATCTAACTTTTCATGTGCGTGTGTGTGTGTGTGTGGGGGGGGAGGGGGGGGTGTTGATAAGAACAATGTTCTGAAAATGCTCCATTCAGAACATCATTCCAGAACAGTGCACATGTGCTGAAATATTCCTTTCGCCCATTCCACAACAGAATTCCGGAACACAGTACATCATGCCAGAACAGGTGAATGCAGTGCCCCAGGTAATTTTTTGAGCCAAGGAGTATTTAAGCATCATTTTGCTTATGAAAGGGGTAAATTGAAACCACTTTGCTTAAGAAACAAATTTTTAAGCAACAAAATTCTAATGGTAGAATAAAAACTAAGTTTTACTTCAGTTGGGAACTGGAGTACGTTTCAATCACATCATTTTTATTTTCTATCATAGTGTCCAGCTAGTAAGATTGATTGAAAAATAACAGTATTATTTTATTCTTTTTATCAGTTATGCGCAGGACACTGTATTAAAAGAAAACCTTTTAATGAAGGATATCATTCTTCATAAATGTTTATACAGTCTTTAGAAGACATTTTTCTGGATCTGTTGGCCCTGCTGAGCCATCAAAACTTCGAGAATACTGTCAGCACATTTATGCTGCAGAGACAACTTACAAGCTGTCAAATTTTCTACAGAGAGGCTATGCCTTTCAATCGAGGATTTCTAAATATTTTGGGTACCATCCGAAGCCCAGTCAGTTTTGACATTGTACCTTGAACATAAATCGCACGTATTTTCATTGTGCGATAGAAGAAGCAAGGAGTACATTCCTTGCCATTTTTCAATTGTTTCCTTTCGGACATTTTTGCCCCGATGATTACATTACAACTTTAACAAGGGCAGAACATATCGCCTGTGCCTTGGGCTCTTTTGCAGGCCTACTTGATTCTCTGTGAGCACAGTAAGCCGAACATTAGAATGGCTTACGCTTGCGACGGAAATCGCCGACTCACACTTCCGAAAATTGATAATACTTTACGGATATGTTTTCTTAGTGATTCTTCATACATGTACTGATAATTGGTTAAGATAATTTATTGTCTTGAAAGTCAATATTATTGAATTATGTGGAAAAGATTATTCAATAGGTAGTAGAAGGAAAGTACAGTCAACTCCCGTTTGAACGACATCCGATACATCGACATTTTCACTTACCGACACAAATTTGTTGGGAACGGATTTACACAGTCTATTTTTCATCCGTTACAACGGAATTCTCATTTTCCGACACCGACACAATTTTTTCGGGAACGAAAGTACAGAATCCCTATATATTCTTATTCAATACATCGACACTCTATTTATTGTCTTTTCAGGTAAATTCCCAGCGCTATTTTTAGCACCTCACATAAGGTGATAATCGATAAATTGTGTGCGTGTACTATATGTACGATTAGGGTTTTCCCCTTTGGCAATATCGATTATCATACCTTCGACACAATGCCCCTAAACAATTAGCGTTATAGGTTCAGTGTCATATTGTCGTAAGTATGCACAAAACGTGAATTATTTAGACCACTGTTTAACTGACGCGAATCATTTAGACCACTGTTTAACTGTAGACGAAAATGGTAAGTAGTCATTATGTTTTGAGTGATTGTCATTCAAACAACTCGTTCGTATAGTCAGTGTAGATCTAAAGATTTTTGCTTCTTGAAAACGATGGTTCATTTTCAATACACCGACATTTTCGTTACAACGACATTTTTGCTGGAAACAAACATGATCGTTGTAACGAGAGTTGACTGTAAATAATTTCTTACTTTTTATACCATTTTAATTGTAAGATAAATTATCATTTATGTACATTGTTAAAAAAAGAAAAATTGGTGTTGTGCTATATAATTTAAAACTAAGGCAAAAAATTCATCATGCTTTATCAATTTTGACAAATATTTTCGGTGACACTTGGCACTGTTCCGTTCTGTGAATCTGCGATTTCTGCTGATACATCACAGTTTAGTACAGGCTTCTGAGATACGCCGCACTAACTACATTGATAAATTTTAATTGCATGTAACTGTGGAATCCCCAGATATAACCACAAGAAGTGAACAACTTCAAATAACAAAGTGTTCCTTGTTCATAAAACGGTTTTGGGTCGACACGATTCCATACCGCTTCGAACTCCGAAACAAGTACATGTTTAACCAAGTTAAATAGAAGGTTGCAATTCGTTCAGAAAGTGATATGTAAGCGTTTCAGTGACAATAAAGCCGGTCAAGATCCCGAATTTGGTTGTAGACAAAAAATATGCGTTGAAAATCAGAATTGCGTATCCTAGACAGCATTTGCGTATTTGATACGCTTCAAAATAAGTTTCGTAGCGTATTTCCTATTCAACTTGCGTAAAATAAGCAAATACGCAGCTTTTCTGGCTCTCTATGAATGCAATACGCTCATTGTCGTAAACTTTCTGAGGCGTATTCCATTCACCTGTTCTGGCACGATGTTCTGTGTTCTGGAATGCTCTTCTGGAATGTACAAATGGAATATTTTAGAACACATACACTGTTCTGGAATTATGTTCTGAATGGAGCATTTTTGGAACATTGTTCTAATCAATACCGAAATGAATGTACATTGCCACAATGGCTGTTGCAAGAGCTACTGTCTTAGCTGTGCTAGTGGAGGATATGATTAACTGCAGAGAGGGAGTTGGGACTGACACTGACGATTCTACAACGCTCCTATTTATGATCTTCATATCGTAAAAAAGACAACTGCAAGTTTCGCCATGAAGAACTGTTTGTCTTTCAGCCATCTTGTATCACCTATAGCAACCGTTCAGAAGGTGCGCTGCACCTCGATTGAATTAAAACAAGTCAGAACATGTTCTGAAGAACATAGCACAGTGTTCCGAAATACTTCATTCACCTAGAACATGTTCCAAGTGTTCAGAACAGCGAAAGGAATACGCCCTTAGCAAAAGGCAAAGATGATGTCACTCGTAGATTTTAACCGGCTTCACCGGATGTGTCCGTTTATTGATGGTAGGCAAATTGGGAATCAGGGAAAACTGTTGATATTACAATGACTTAAATAAGTTTATGTGATAGCGTCCTCGGGCAGCCAGCGTACGGAAAATTTTTGAAGTAGTTCACTTTTACAAGATGACTGTCCTAAACAAGCAGGCCTGTACTATCAGTATAATGATTATTCTAAATTTAAGTCACTCTGAATTTATTTTCGGGCTTTGGACTTTTTACTTTGAAGACTAAACAAGTCTGACCTCCATTTTGACAGGTCCATTGGACCCTCACCTTGTTTTTTTCCACGGGTCCGATCTCCATTTCAGTAGGTCCCGGACCTCGGACCAGTGCTATTTTTCAGCCCTGTCATAGTGACATGACTTTTTAGAGCAAAATAAAAGAGCCATGCTCTGGCAAAGGGGGGCTTAATGCATCTCTGTGATGCATTATACCAATAAAGCCATCACATTATTATGGATCTAGAATAGCCACTTTTCGAAACTAATGGCATAATCATATGGTAAACTTGTCCTTGGACATACAGAAAATTGACCAATAGCGAAAAGTTTCGACCCAGGTCAGCCTGCACAGGCTGACCTGGGTCGATACTTTTTGCAGATGCATTAAGCAACTTTTTCACACAGCGTGACTTAAACGAAATATTCTGCTCTGTAGGCTGAATGTAAATATATAAAAGGAGTCAAAATTGTGTAGAATTTAGAGATAAGCGGAAAAAAAAAAAATGGATATTTAAACATTCATGCTTACTTTTAATTCTTCAACAGAAGGCAATATAATGTTGACAAAAACAAAGTGGCATGTGGCCTCTGCAATACAATATTAAAACACAGTGGACTAAGTGAGATACAGTCACACTGTGACAAAGTGATATTTCTGCTCTTCAACATTTCCTTCATTCAAAAACATGTGCCCTCTATCCATTTGAATTGATCTACACAGAAATAGATGGTATCAGAGATAACTAGTTCAAAGTATACAATTGTGTTTTCTTATTGAAAAGATAAGAAAGGGTTGTTGCTATGTGTTTCAGAGTAACTCTACCTATCTCCACATACTTACCCTTTTCCCATCTGATGTCACCTTCAGATATTGATTCTGCAAAAGCTGGACATTTAACAACCTGTGCTTCATCACCTATCAAAACCAAGGTAAATAAGATCATTTTATAGCAGAAATACCCAGAAATGCATGTATGGCACAGTAATCTCACTTCAACTTAAATTGTACTTGCATGTTCTTGTCTAATTAGTCTGCCTAGTCTGTATCTCAAAAAAGCCCTGCAAAAATTAAACTGTGAGTCTATGTTAAAGGAAACATCACATGCTTTTGCAGACAATACAGATCAAGGTTGGACAGACAAGGACATTGGGTCTGATCTTGAATATACCCATTAAAACCTGATTGTTACATGCAGTTTCTCCTTTTCCCCCACTATTTTCTTTATCATTCCAAAAAGATTTTTTCCCCGACCATCACATTTTCCCCTTATGCATTTTATACTAAATAACTGTTGAACAATACCTTTAATGACAATTAGAGAACAAACTTTTAGTCTTGTCTCTATTGAAAGCATTTGTAGATGACTATTTAAATGATGGGATTCTTCTTGGAAAGGGTAGGAAACTTTGTGGGAACAGGGAGATATGCTGTTTAACAGAATTTTCTCTTGTTCCCACAATATTTCAAAAGCTCCTTTCCTCCAGGATGCAAAAACACAAGACTGTTTGGCACAGGACTGATCTCATGTACAGACAAGCAAGAGTATCTTTAAATATGATACTCACACATGATGGATGACAGATGAAAAGTACGTCCATGCTGGTGTTTGAAACAGAATACTGGTGTAGATAACCTAAAAAAAAGTAATGCATAGTTATTTACATTCTCATTAACCCAGGTGCCCTTCATTCTGTTGACTTCATTCACTGCCCCTTGGAAAATTGCCAAGCAAAACATTGTTTTCTATAAATAATCACAGTACCTGGAAATACTTCAATAGCCAATCGAAATGTCAGTAACGTAACTATTCTCTCTCGTGCTGCAGAGTTATTTATCTTCTTCTCAATCTGTCACTATGATTAATTCAGATATCCCTGTTTGCTCCAAGCACGGAATTCCAAACAGAATGGTGGCTTTTCCCACCACCTGTTCTGGTTAACAGTAAAATGTCCTGTTCTATGACCACAGTTGCTATGGATTTTAGCTGGAACTCTTTCCAAGTCACTCCAAATGTCTCTTTTAATTGTCCTTCAATTGTGATGTACAAGGGCCTTGCCATATTTGACCCATTACCATGCTGGGTTTACAATGAATAATATGATGATTTGATATCAGTAAAGTAAAATTAGAATTACGATGTTATTTGCCCAGTAAGCATGATAAAAATACTTAAATTTCTTATGGACATACTGAGATCAGATTGCTTCATTAATAATTCATCAGAACAAGGAAACACAAGCAAGATATCCAAGGGGCAATGAGTGCAGTTAGTGTAACCTGGGTTAACCACGATAAAAACTAATATTTTATCTTTATTGTAGCATATCAAATCATTTATCAAATCATGATCAACATTTTAGGAATGAAAATCAACAGAATATCTTGGTGTAAGAATTTTTAGCATCCAATTAAGAAAAATGCACGTAAGAAACTACTCATGGGTTTTACAAACTTGTCATATCGCAGGGTAATAATGTATACAGGTAGATTATATATCGAAAAGAATACCGTTTTTGTCCAGTGGCTGACCTGGTTGTTACAACTTTGATCACGAAACAGGTTGCAACAATCAGGTCCATAACTTGGCACCCTTTATGTCTAGCTGTTAGGACTAATTTATCAATTATCATATTTCAAAATCGATAATCATTTTTTGGATTGGAATCGGTCGATTATCGATTAAAATAGATTTTCATTCTATCACTAAGACATACAATACTTATGTTCTCTAAATGGCGACAGCCTTTGAAAACTTGACTCAAATTCTTCTGCAGACAACAATTTTCTTCTTTTTTCAGCTGAACATTATAAAAAAAAAAGAAAAGGCAATAGGAATAATCACTTGATAAGATACTTTCTTTAGCCACAATGTTTTCACATGTATAAGACCATAATTATTTCATGTTGGTTATCCATTTAAACAGGAATGTTTAAAAAGTTTTCTCTTTATCATTTGATAGCAAGTTAAGGGAAAGAGAGCAAACCCCTAGTAAAAGCATTTTTTTTTTGTTCCACAATTATTCTTGTTTTTGCACTAGATATTTAGATGGTCAAGAGTAAGCATTACAGCAAGAGGTTCAGATTTTTTTAAAGGTAGGAGAAAATGAACACAGTTTTTTTTTTGTTTTAGTCTGAACTGATTACTCAGTCCCATAGAAATGTCTAAAAATTAAGCAATAGCATAGCATTTCTCTTTCTCTTTTTCCCAAGAGCAGAATAATAATACTTACCTAGTTATACCTTCATGTCTCTCATTTTTCACATCCCTACTGAGACCTGTTGAGGAAGAAATGGTGCAAATACAAGTATTGTGAAATCTGCATTATCTAGACTATAACTGATCCACTACAGCAATCAGGGTCTGGAACCAGCTTCCCCAAGACATCCATTTAGCAGGTTCAGTTGAGGCCATTGAAAATATTGCGAAGGAAAAGACAAAATACTGGTACCCAGTATTTTCCCCCTTTCCCACGAATTTTCTACCCTTTCACAGACTTTTTCCACTATTTGAACCTCATTTTTCACCTGCAAATACTTTGGATTTGGAAAGTCCAAAGTTTTGTCGCTTTGTAAAGAGTTAAAAAAAAATAAAAACAGAGTTCTGGGATACCAGTCTAGAGCTGTAATATTAACATAAGCTAGAGTAGATATCTCTTTCCCCCATGTTTAAAGAGCCATAAAAACATTAGTGCACTATATTGTGAAATAAATTGTCTCTTTTAATACATTAGCGACAACAGACCTCAGTTGTAGTAACAAGATGGTAAAATACAACAAGTCTGTGGTATTTGTCAAAAGAGAAATAAAATTAAAAGAAAAAAAAATCAATATTTTCCTCTTTACCTAGGTTAGGTTGTTTTTCTAGTACTTTAAAGAAAGGAGGATAAAAAAACACTAATGTACCTACCTCTTATATATGTACATGAAGCTGTCTGAAACTGAAATTAAGAAAGATGAATGCATAATTCTGACCAACATGTTGCAGTAATCTGAAAAGGCAGCTGAATATATTGCCATCTGCATTTGACTATCCCAGTCTTACCTTAACAAACCTTTTTCTCTTTTACTACAAGGTTTTCATATTGTGTATCATTTTTTTTATATCAAACCATAATTCATGGTGATTTATGAGCATGCACATCTGTATCTCGTGAGAAATATCGAATGTAGGACGTTTTGGCCACAGACATTTTGGCCAGGACGTTTTGGCCACTGACATTTTGGCCAGCTAAAAATACGAAGTAGGACGTTTTGGCCAAATGTTAATTTTGTGAATTTTTGCCCCATTAAACATTTAAAAAACATTGTTGGACAATGAGAAATTAATATATTTGACATACACGTAATATGAGTATTGGTTTAACCCATTACCACACAATCCCTACTTTTGACGACCCTGAGAAGGGAGCCTTTAGAAAACATTGTGGGAAAAGGAGAAAATGCTGGTAACCAGCATTTTCTCCTTTTCACACAATGTTTTTTCTACCTTTCACAAAACAATTTTCAAATTTTCAGTCACTTTTATTTTGTCGTCTGCAACTGCTTTCGATTTGGAAAACCCAAAAATTTTGTCGTTTGGTAATGAGTTAAAAGTATTATTGAAGTTACAAATTGTTAACTTCTTCATTTCTTAAGTGATGGGTGTTACAGAATAGAATTACATTGTACTTCTTTTTTTTCAAGTGTTATTTTGCTTTTATACTCAACTAGGGACAAAGCCGTATTTTATGATTGCTTTAATTGCCAATTACCAACTCTGTCAGTTAATAGTGATTGAACAATAACTTAATAGTTCTATTTGCAACAATAGTTTGCTACAAAGTATAAAAAATCTAAGCAGTTTTCTATAAAAGATTGCAAGTCAAAGTCAAAGTATGTTTTGGCCAAATCTTATTTTAAAGAATAAAAATACATGAAATGAACTGAATATGCTTTTTTCCTTCAAAAATGTATACTTAAGCATAGAAAGTTCATTTATTTCAATTGTCTGTGTTAAAAAGCATTTGGCCAAAACGTCCTACTTTGCACGTTTTACTGGCCAAAATGTCCGTGGCCAAAACGTCCTGGCCAAAACGTCCGTGGCCAAAACGTTCGTCCACCGAAATATCAATATTTAGTTTTTTGCTGCAAATTTAGCTAACGATTTAACAGAAATAAATGCAAAAAACATGATGGTTATCCCACTTTTCCCATTGAATTTCTTTCAGTCACTTGTTAGTCGTTACTTGTCAAGATAAAATTCCATTTGAAACACAGTATATTGTACACTGACTGAGTCCACATGCAGGCTCATTTTTTTAGGAGATTTTCCAGGGAAAAATTGAGAGATGGTATCTGTTCTTTTCAACCTTAGGCATTTCTATCTATCATCATTCTTTATATGTCAGATAATTGTTTATAGCTCTACATGCTGGATATGAATATGTTAAAATTATCATGATTTGCCAGTTTATTCTTTGTTCCGGAGATATTTTTACCAGATTGTACTACAGACATCTCTCTCTCATCAAAAAAAGTTCAAAGGTAGCATCAAAAAGTAGCTAATATATATAATCTTCATGTAAAATTGCAGAAAACTGTTGCACATAGACAAGCATGTGAAATACACCTGTCATTAATCTTTAGGGATATTTAGGTACACATGTATTTATAACTACCGGTACAAGGCTGTAACTGTTTAACCAAACAATGGTTGAAGATACATTAATGTCTTTGAAGAATATTTAAGTGTTTACCTACACTTTTAAGTTGCTGTCAAAACATATTGAAATGTGTAAAACTTGCCCCTTTCTACCCCAGAAGGTGTGGCTTAGATCTAATTACCACAGTGACCAGTCATGTGTCCCTATTTGGGACATTATACTTGTCACCAGGATTTATTCCTATTGTGTGAAATATTGACTTGCAATCAAGATATCATGTCATCAAGCAATTACTTTAAGTGTCAAAAATGAAACCTATAGACCCTATTTGGAGCTTCTACACAGTTTTGGAAAACTGGCATCTATAGGCCACCTGATAAGTACCCTTAGCAGGGAAGAAACAGCTTTTTCACTCCATACAGCTCTTACATATCAATGAATTCAACCAAATTGAGAACATCTTCGTCTACAACCTTATGAATTTTCCTTTTCCCTGAATGGTTTTAAAGTTGTTAGTAGGAGATACTTCGAGTCGTCTTTGTGATTTTACAGACTTCTTTTCATTTGGAGTCTTGTCAAAATTTACCAATTGAGCCACAACTATTAAAAATTCAAATTTCTACTTACTGCAATCTCTTGAAGTCAAAAACTACTGAGCTCATCCAAATGGTGAATTTTCTATTTATAGGTATCAAGAAACGGATAGAACTATCAAGATAATTTTATCTCGAATGTCAGCTCCGTGTACAATTGTGAAATTTTGCATTAAAATATTTAGTTTATAATGATATTCTTTTCAGGAAACTTTTCACTATCTCGATAAAATTTCCAGGAAACTTTAATTTATCGCGATAATTTTCTAAAATTACCATGATAGCTTTTTCTTATCTCGTGGCAGAAATATGCCACCGTAGTCGACGTTAAGTTATTTTCAACATTATAGGGTGATTGAATTACAAAACAAGTGCAGAACAACTAGGTAGCTGTTGGAAGTTTCATCAAGACAAAAAAGGTTGAGCTATACGTTTTAAAGAAATTTACATCAAAAGAATGAAAGACCAACTTATCACTCCAATGACAATTGACATTGAAATCGTTGAAGTAAGTGGGTGGAGTAAGGAATTGCCATCTTCGTTATTTTCACATTTTTATTCTGAAACATCCGCCGGTTGAAGTACTCTGCGTTTCTTAATTCACAAATGAACTAGCTCATACCTTTGATTTGTGTAAAATCGTTCTACAATTTGCGAAACGACAAAATAACTGTGGAACTTTCAGAGTATTTCCAGCCAACATGGCTGCCATTGGGTACAAGTTCACGCATGCGCATCAAGAGCTGAGTTCAATTGAAACTAAAGTCCAGCTAGTCGACCTAACTTTTAAAGTACTTTCTGAAGGTATCTTATCAAATGTAAACCTCTTTCTGCGTATATTATAAAAATGTTGGTTTTCCAATATTGTTTATTACAACACAACAAATCAGAAAACGACGAGTGACCAGTGCTAAGTCAGGAAAAGGAAAATGAACGATAGAAAGTAAGAAAGAGACTTGTTATTAAAA
This sequence comes from Hippopus hippopus, assembly GCA_946811185.2. NCBI lineage: Eukaryota > Metazoa > Mollusca > Bivalvia > Cardiida > Cardiidae > Hippopus > Hippopus hippopus. The sequence goes on from OX328097.1 coordinate 37,979,805, forward strand.
GACTAGAAAAAGACAAAGTGTTGTTAGCTACCTTTTTACCTCTTCAGCCCACACCTTTTAGATTACGTTGGTCGTGGCCGGCTGAGCAAGGGATGTGATTAGGCAGTACTTATATATCTCAATCCCTTTAATATGAAATAACCACCTGGAAGGCCCCTGCTTTAAGGATACATAGGAGCTTTTGCCATTGTGGAGAGTGGATTGTTCCATGTATTGGCCGTCATTGGGAAGAAAGGTTGGCTATACATAGTATGTGGTTGCTGAAGACAGCTTATGGTATATCCCGGAATATATGAAATAACTGATAGAGGCCAGGGTTTATTAAACAAGTTGTTTATCATTAAATACATCACTGTGACACGGGGTTTGTTCTGCTTGATTCAAATGTTTCAATACCAGTTTGTCTATCATATCAGATACACTAGTACTGGTATTGTGATACCTGTTACAGGTTACACATTTAGCAGCTCTCCTCTCTAAGTAACATTTCAAATTTGCTGATCAGATTCATGGTGTCACGGTTCCAGGTTGTAGAGCAGTATCCCAGATTTGCTCAATGTCCTGTAAGCCGCTGTTCTGACTTAGAACTTCACTTTTAATTTGTATATTCATTTGGTGAAAACCAAGGGTACTAATGCCTTTTTTCAAACTTCTGTCCATACCTGCGCTCCAGGAGAGAATCGGATTTTTTATTTTAGCAGATCTGTACGCCTATTCCTCAAAACTTGAGACCTCTTTTTTTTCTTCTTCTTTTAATGGGTGAAAGGAGACCCTTATAGACCGTCAACAATTACACAGGCAGTGGGGTGAGTTTAATGAGACTGAGAATATTTTCAGATCCATAGAATATTTCTCAATTATCATCATGCCTGTTTATTTCCAAAAGCAGTCAAGCAAATATCTCAGTCTTTCACTCGAGAATACAAATATAAGAAACGAAAAAGATGAGCTGAGCAGACAATTTATGCGCTAAAATCAAAAGGGTTTGATTGTTTGAATAAAACATTTTTTGACAAATGGCCAATATTTCAGTGCAACACGACAAGTATTTGTAAAGGTAGCAAACGATTTCAGACGGTATCCTCACAATATTATCGTGAGCGGTTCGAACAAGTTTTTCGGATGGTGTAACTGTAAAGAAGCACTAAGGACTATTAAGAACTACTAAGAACCAATAAGAAACACTAAAATATCAATAGTTTGAAATAAATCGTACATGTATTCTGTGATTCTGGTTTACATATGATGCCAAAAAACAGACCCTCATTATTCAATTGATTCCCTGGAATAAAAGTTGACCCCTTCCTCGGGGGGGGGGGGGGGGGTCATAAGTTATACATGGGCTTGTATAGTGAATAACTTAATAAATATTGGCGACATTTTCAGTCCAATACTCATGAAAATTGGTAAGAATATTTGTCATTATATTTACCTTAGACGAAATTGAAAATGGATTACGTTGGGTAAAGGGTAGGTCACTGGTACAAATCCCAAGATCATCGTATGACCGCTCGCTTCTTTGAAAGCTGGTTATTAATGTTTCCCTAGCTGTTAAAAACACGATGTACTGTATATGTTTTCTTTTATACCGTAAGATACTTCTTCGACTGGAACAATGTCACTGCTTACAATTCTATTAAGGCTTTCAGTCGTAAGGAATTTATCATCCTTTTGTGGATTTAACTTTCCGTCAATAGGGATGTCTTCATTCGTAGACGAAGAATTTAATACCATACTTTTCTCTTTTTCTGGCAACTTTTCCTCTTTGGTTTCGCCGGTTGATCCAAATGATAATACGGGTAAGCCGTTATCAATATTGTTTTCACCTTCAACGTTTTCAGATCTGGTATTAAGAGCATTTTCGCCTTCAAGCAGGGTGCTATTACGCGACGAGACAGGGGTTGAATTCAGGCTGTACCTGTCAACCGAGAACTTCTCACTCGAGAGGGATGTTTAACAACGAATCGTTCCGTATTCGAATCAAGTGATGAGCGGGTCAACGTTTGGGACTTCCCATAACGGCATTTATAAGTGGCCTACGGGGTAGGATTTCTAGGAAACAATCACCAAGAGTAATTGATATATGATATATTTAGACATTGTTTTACATTCGATTTAAAATAGACCTGTATGTGTAAAACAAAGTAATAATCATGACTAAAACATATTTTGTTGAATAAGCCGTATTTCTTTTCACGTGTTACCTTCTTAGCTTTTCTGTTTCTTAGTGCTTCTTAGCAGTTCTAGGTGTTACTTAGAGCTTCTTAGTGATTCTGAGTGCTTCTTAGTGCTTCTTAGCGGTTCATAGTAGGCTGCTTCTTAGTTGTATTTAGTATGACCGTAAATTGTGTTGCTATGCGTTTCTCTTTCCATTCACGATATTTATAGTTTTTATAGTGATAAAGCTTCAATCAGGTCGATGAAAGCTCAATATAGAATCTCAAATTTTACAATGTCACTTACTTTTTGTTAGATGGGGCCCCTCTCAGAACAGACATCACAGAATCAGTGTAAAAATGTAAATGATAATGATTGTAGAACTTTAAATGTCTTTCTCGTAGCCAATTTACATTTTTTTAAAACATACATATCTAGACACAGTATTAATTCATTCTTTCTCTCTCTCTCTCTCTCTCCGTCTTTCTTTCTTTAGAAGAGGTTCCAATGAAACTCATATATCCCTTATGCTCTGTCATTCTGACACTCAGCATTTAAATATTGCAGTTGCGATACCCAAGGACGAATGTTTGAAATTGTTTTTGCTAATTGCTGGAAATAACTGTTTTCTGCAATTTACCGGCGGAATTACAAAATCGCCAAACTTTGTGACGAGGACAGTGAAGCAGTCGCATGACGTATTGGTCTTTTTAAAGACGCAGACAAAGGTACATGTACGTATATGTCGTTTGTGGACATTACGTCAAGATATAACCGATCAGTGTGCTTTTTAGCTAGAATCTCTTACACGTCAGAACTAATCTGATGACTTTCATAGTCTGAGCAGAGGCCTATAACTGGTCTTTGGCAGTATAGAGACTTTAGACTACATATGTACCGTAATTTAATCGTATATACATGTAATCATGACAACAGATTGTCATTAAAACGAACAATTATTTCTGCAGACGCTAAATGAAATAAACGTTTATGTGTGTTCCATAGATTTTTTAGAGGGGTAGGTCGTCTTTTTGGCGAGTCGTCCTGTTTCAGAAAAAATACTGACTCTAGGGTTATGTCGACTTACATCTAGAAAGAGTATACATGTATTGATCGCCATTTGACTCGACTTCTAAGTATATTAAAGAATGCAAATTAGCAAACGAAATTGAGATTGAAGATTCTTCAATTAGTGTATATACATGTAACTATGTTCGAAAGGATCACCTTTCATCTATTTTAAAACGATATTTAGTCACCCACTAGCATTTATCTTTTATGTGCAAAGTAGGAATCGATACAATTCTAGGATTTTCCTGTGCAAAGCAGAAATCCCCTTTTTGTTGCACAGTTCTAGAATTGTATTGGTACATATTTAGATCTGCACAAGCAATTTTATAGATTTTTTTTTTTTTCATCCATAAGCCGCGTAGGTAGACTGTTTAGCGCAAAGTAAGAATGCTATGGACAAAATAAGGATATTTAAAACCTGATTTAAAACAGAGAAACAATTATCTTGTCCTCTTTCATATAATTTTTTTCCCTCCATAGTATGCTTTAATGTTCATGTTTCTGTTTCATTCTATCTTTTATTTGAAATATTTAACCTTCGATGTTTTAAGGTTAAAATGAAGTGTACAGTTTTGTAAAAGAGTATAACAGAACACACTGTGTTTATACATAAAATGCTCCGAAGGTCGAGGGCGATGTCAAACTTTTCTCACGCTGCCCGAATCAACTACAAGCATCCGGAAATTTACTACAACATATCACGTATGAACATTACACAACAATTTGGGACTTACCACTTTGCGCAGGACTATTCAAGAGCTATACCGATTCCTACCTTGCGCAGACCTAATACATTTTCCCTAGCTCAGAAACTTTTGAAAGGGCAATCTCACCTGTGAGAAATTTCGCCCAGCATAAGTAATAACGAGACATAATCTTGAGTGACAATAAGGCTAGGAAATTAAGATGACGCATTTTTATGAATAAAACATTGTCCATATCAAATTAATATAATAGTGATTGGTCTTTTTTGTTTGTTTTATTTTGGAATTTAATATTTCATAGGCGTTTCCCAATAACCCAATACTACTTTTCAACAAAATGAAAAAAAAAAAAAAAAAAAAAAACGGCGAGGAAAAAGGGGCAATTTCTCTCGAGATTAATTTTCATTATTTGACTTCAGATTGAGCCACAATGGAGTTACAATAATCATATTCCAGTATCTCTTACGCCGTCTGTCTTTTTTTTAAAAGATATTTCTTGTTTGTTGTAAGATAAGGTCGAAAAATATGTTTGAGTCACACAACAGAAATTTCTTTCATGATATTAAGTTCTTATCATGAATTCTAATCTGATTTCAGTACTGTTTAATATCACGCTCCCAGTGAAAGAATAAGTCCTTTCGATGCCACTGTCTCATATAGTCCGTCAAGAAAGGACCAAATCCACCGTTTTTACTAGAAACTGATATTTGTGGTAAAAATTCCGAAATTTATTACTTTGAGAGCACAGGGTATTCGCTAAGTTTAAAATAACAATAGCTGCCAAAAGTAAACAAAGCGGGTGATAAAATGCATTTAAACCTAAATCATATCTTTTAAAAGTATGGAAATTATTGTGAAGATGACAATCTGCTATTATACGATCAGTCCAAATGTTGGTTGTTTGCAGAGAAATTAATTTAAAAACGAAGTTAAAAGTGTCCAGGTCACTCTGTCTTTTGTTTACTTTTTGCCTTATTTTAAAATTCATTTTTCTGCCCGTTACTTGGACCCACTACACAAGAACAGAATGTCATCTTTTCAATGTTTTCCATGCTTTTAAATAGTATTAAATGTTAAATTCATCACATACCTGCATTATTATTATTATTATTATTATTGCCGCTTTTGGGCTTTTTCTTTAAATAATCCTTTAACTCCGGCAAAAACATGTATATCACTTACACTTTTCATAGATCAACGGTTATCCAGAGTAGACTAATTTTTAACAATTGATAGAAGTTAGGGCTTGTGCAAAGACTGAAATAATTATGTCTGTTTTCTTTTTCTCTGTTTTCTCTGTCTCTTTTTTAATCACTAATCCTGACTGAGAGACGACTGAAAATGCATTGTCCACACAGAAAGAACTAGGTGTAACTGTTCAAAGTCTTGGAATAGGAGGGAGCGTATTGAGACTCATTTTCAGACATGAAAATGTACACTGTTTGGTAAAGAAGAAAATTAAGATAATTTCAAATTTTGGGGCTACCACAGCTTTGTTCACTTCCCAAAGTTAGAGGGAGGGGAAAGGCAGCCTGGCAAATGCTGTTTCAGTGCCTATTTAAATGTACCCATGTTTGAAGAATGAACACTTTTGTCGGTGTTTCATGTCATCTTCTGTGTGCCGATCTATAAATTGTTCGTAAACTTATGATATTGAAAGCATTTAGGTGGACAATAATTTTCGCTTTGATATCCCTTGAAATAAATGAAAAGTTGTGTTTGTTTTCCAAAAGAAGAGGAAACTCTGTGACATTATTATATTCTTGAGCACGTTCTTTCGTTTGGACAAAAAAGTCTACAATTATTCAATTGTGTGCTATAAATGATGCAGTTTATAGCATTTTACATTTTGAAAAACCCATATTCAAGGGTTTCTTAACGGTATCTAGAGTAAAATAAAAAGTGACATGCAGTTTATTCTGGCGACAAAGGTGTTGTCTCTCATAGCTGGAAAGTGGTGAAAACATTACTGAAGCATAACGATAAATAAAATGTGGTCATTACACAAAAGACAAGAACAATGTAGAATATAGACGTATAAATGATTTTTAACATCTGATCAACATGCTATTTGAAGTGAAATTGTAGACTTGTTCACATCAGGGATGTATACTAATTTAGTGGAAGGGTTATTAAAGCATAAAGATTGATGAAATGTGTACCTTACACAATAAACATCTTGAACGACGTATTTTATAACATACATAGAAGTGATAAGTAGGCTTATAGTTTACTTTCTGATCAACATGTTACTTGAGATGACTTAATTGTTACTTGAGATGACATGTTCGTGCACATGTAGGCCTATATCGATTTCGCAGAAGGCTGATTCAGTTTTTCTAAGAAATTTTTTCTGTATCTAGATTAATATTTTCCATTGAGATATAAGTTCAAACTGATTTTTATCTGCCTGTCTCAAAAGTTAGGACAGTATAAAATGTCCTAGATCTATATTATATTCTATTTTGTGACTGAATGCCGCGATTGAAACCTTTGGCCTCCGAGTCGGCAATATAGGTTTGAAATAACTGCCCCTGCCTACGACCAGCTTGTGTGCACCGATTCTCAATCTAGCTAGATTTCCTGCTGTAATATTTGTCTGTTAAAAGTTAAGTGTCGTTGAAAAAAAAAAACCGGAGTACTTAGATTTTTTTTAGAATGTAGATGGATCCAGGTCTTGAAAGTAAATTTTCGTCTTTTGTTGATCATGCTTAACCATTGTAATAAATTCATTACTTTTACTTTTTGATTAGGCCTATTGTATATTTTTATCGATTTCTCTAACTGTACTCTTTTTTTTTTATTGAGTTTGGCCTGTCGATATCACTATGGGCAATTGTACAAATTGAAAAGTATAAACTACATCTAGTAATTACCTCTCTAACAATTCGAATACTTTTCGTATGTAGGCTAAGTGTAGAGGATGGGGAATTTTTTTTTTTTTTTTGTCAAATAACTTTATGGTTTTAGACATTATGTAGATCTATGTCCATTTGAGATATTTCTTTTTTCTTAAAAAACGGTTAAGCCCTTTCCGTGGAAATAATTCGATTCCGTTGGTTTAATCTGTTACGCCCCTTCTAATCAGTTTCCCGCCAACTGACAAAGTAGTAATGGCGAGTACTCAGGAAAATGGTGTAAAAGAAAACGGAATTGACTACCATAACAAGACTTCCCATACTAAAAGACCAAGGATGGAAAACAAAGTTTCTGTTGTATTGGGGACGCAGTGGGGTGATGAAGGGAAAGGAAAAGTTGTTGACATGTTGGCCACGAAAGCCGACGTAGTGTGCCGGTGTCAGGTAACGAACAATCTTGCATCACTTTGTTTACATCGGACGGAGGCATAAATGAACGCATGATTTGACATTCAGTACGTTGGTAAAAGCAGCTTTCGAATTCTTTACTTAGAAGTAACATCGGTACAAGGTCTTTAAAACGTTAGGATGTGTGAAATCAGCGTATGAGAAATTGTTCGATTTGACCTCTAATCGTTGACATTATGTATTTTTTTTTACAGTCCCCGTGTTTTATGCCTACGCATCATTGATCACACGCAGTGAAGCAAAACAAAACCATGTCATATACATGGATGCAACTTCTGCCACAGTTTGGTCTATTACAAATATGAAAATATTTTTAACAAAAGAAATTAAGGGGGCTTGACTGAATAAAAAACTATTGATACTGTATAATAACTATCAAAATTGCCCCTTCTCTTTTCTTCCTTATTTGCTTTGCTCAGGGATGCTGACATCCTAGATTCCCAACAGAACATCTGCTTTTTTATCAGACATTTGGACTAAAACAGCCTTTAACCCTTTACCACACATTCCTGAGTTTTAACGACCCTGAGAAAGAAAGCTTTTGAAAACACTGTGGGAAATTGATAAAATGCTGGTAACAAGCATTTTCTTCTGTTCCCACAATGTTTTATCCTTTACAGACAAATCCCATTGCTTGTGCACCTTATACTCTGTAGTTTGGAAATGCTTTCAATTTGGATCTGCCTGAAATTTTGTTGTGTGGTGGAGAGTTAGAATGCAAAGTTTGCCAAGGATGTACTGATTGGGATGATACTTAGTGGTGGGACATCGGCTGGAAATCATAATCGATCATCGGTTGGAATTGGCTGGTGCTGTCAATGCGATTCTTTCGATTATAATCGGCTCCTGATAAGTTTGCTTATGCATGCATGTTTTACTGCAATCCCTGTAAAACCTTGTATTATGGACTAAAAATAGCTGCTTTTGTCTGTGATAGGGTAGAAAACATTATTTGAAAAGGAGAAAATGCTGGTTACCAGCATTTTCTTCTTTTCTCACAATCTTTTCATAAGTCTCCTTTATTGAGGTCTTTAAAAAGTTGGCAGTGTGTGGGTTCCTAAAACAAAACAAAAAGAAAAAACATGGTAAAAACACACAATGTAGTTAAATTCTGTTTAAATCTAGAAGCAGACTTGTGCTACAAGTAGACAGTATTTCTTCCATGAATTTTATAAGAGAAATTCTATGTGATGTAAGAATTTCTGTATACTTACCATGAGTGAAAAACAGTTGAATCTACCTATCACTTTTGGATATGATTTGCTTATCAAAGAAAAAAATTAGAAAGGATTTTTTTCTACTTGTTTACTCAAAAGAACATTATCTGACCATTGGGTTTTGATGGCTTTGTAATTTATGACCCCATTGACAGAGTCACACATTACTTCAAACCCTGACATTTCTCATCAGATTACAAATAATGTCTAGGGTGATGAGAAAAGAAAAAAAACAACTTCTTCACGGCTGTAACGAGGACCAACCACAACCTTGATTCAAAGATATGGCTAGGGCTTTGTAGAATTTAAAAGAATAAACCTTAACAAGGTTTACAGAGACAAAATCTTATATAGTCAATAAACTAGCTGATAGGAAGGAAAAGGTGTAGAGTATTCTAAAAATAGAATGCTAAAAATAGAACACTGCACTATAGATTTTGCTTGAGTTGCTGATGTGAGGAAGGCAAATGATTGTTTTCAAGATATTTTAATCCTTTGGTTTACCATCTATCATTGTAATTTATTGAAAAATATTTGTAAAGAATATCTCCAGCTGTAAGAAGAGGTAATTCTGCTTTATTTTACGACTACTCATGTATTGAGAATCAGTACTGATCGTGTGATGTCATTTAGCCAAATAAGAAGATGCTTTACCTGTGGAAAGAAAGACAAGTTTTTGTGGGATAAAGGGGTGGATTTAGCGAGTTAGTAACAGATAAGGATCATAATGCTCTGCTGTCTTATCTAAACTGCCAAAGTTGATAAAGGGTAACTGGTGTCACCTTTGTCTTAGATTGCCAATATTTCATGAAAGTAAGCCAGGTCGGGAATTTTTAAGGCGAAGTTTTTTCGCCGTGCAAGCTTGACAAGGCAAAGTTGAGCCATTGAAGGCGACTTCTTCGCCCACGTGGCCCTGCAGCTTTTATTTCTTGCTTCACCCTTTCTCCACTTTCTCCATCTCTAGAGTGTAGACAAAAACTGAAGAAATTGCTGATGAAAAAAAACTTTCGCCACCGGATGGTGCAGAGACGGCTCGCATCTGCACCGCTCCTCATTTCATGCCGATGATCGATTTTGACAAAGTTCAATCGATAATCGGAATCGGAAGCTTCCAGCACACCACTAATCAATACCACCTGATTATTGGTACACCACTAATGATACTGTATACATGGATATATACGTGTGTTGAAATATTTGCGAATTAATGATTACGGACATTTTGGGCACGTAAATTTTTGTGAATTCAACCCACTTGTTATTTGTTGGTATACTTGTGGTAAAATACGCAAACAGAAACTTATGCGAATTTTTCAAATTTGAAAAATTGCAAAAATTTTCCAGTCGCAAAAATTTCCACTTATACAGTATTGTAAGTTTAGACAGATAAAAGGACAAAAACAGCCTTTAACCCTTTACCACACAATCCTGAGTTTTAAGGACGCTGAGAAAGAAAGCTTTTGAAAACATTGTGCGAAAACGAGAAAGTGCTGATAACCAGCATTTTCTTCTTTTCCCATAATGTTTTCTTACCTTTTACAGACAAATCCCATTGTTCCACATTTACTCTGTCCTTTGGAAATGCTTCCAATTGACCTTTCAGTAAACATGTGTTTGGCATGCCCGCTTTAGTAATTATTTTGGTTGCAAGGGTTGCTACACCAGACAAACAAACCAGAAAATGGCTTCAAATACATAGAGAAAGAGAGTTTACTTCAGTTTTGTTCTACCAGATATTTCGCTCTATGTTAATTACCTCAACTTTCTTTTCCCAACTTTCTTATCAGTTCGAACTAAGTTGGCAATGTAACAAGAAAACTACATTAAATAATGCCATATTTATGAAAAATTGAGAAGTAAAATTAGCGCAAATATGTTCGTAGTTCCATGTTCGGTCACAGCATCTCAAATGAAAATACATTGTGAATAGGGCATTGTCTGCAACATCTATAATTACTGATAGGGGCATAAGTTTTAAAACATTTTCGTTAGTGTATAACATGTCAATTTGACTGTATACATAAACAATATAAGAAAAGGATTTACAATATAACCCTTTACCACACAATCCCGTTCTTTAACGACTTTGAAGAATCAGACTTTTGAAAACTGTTCTCTTTTTCCTTGGGTTTTTTCCTACCCTTTCACAGACAAAACTCATCTCTGGAGTAACGTTTAATTTGTCGACAGCAAATGTTTTCAAAATAGACAAATTTAATGTTTTGTTGTCTGGTAAAGAGTTATTTTTCACCCCTGATACTGTAATTCGCCAATGTATTCGGACAGAAAAAAATAATTATTTTTTTTAGTGTCCGAATCTTTAGGAAATTATCATTTTGAAAAAAAAGGGGTGGCTGAAATAGTAGGCTTTACCATGTTGTCTGAATGTGTGTCCGAAATAATATGGGTATTTATATCCTATCTATTTATAGCACCAGTGATGGGGTCAAGACCAGCTGATCTACAGTTTTGGCTTGTTTTAATCTTGAAATCAAAGTACTGAAAGTACTAATAGAAGGTGATGCTAGAAATATGCTAGCAAATAGGTTTTAACAGTGAATCATTTCATTAACAATTACATTCATCTGATGGTTGATAACATCTTTTTCCTCAGATTCATGTAATGTTTTAGAGTCCGCTCAACTGCAATAACCAGTATAAATGGTGGTTTTTCACATATTCATGTGACTGCTCATTTGATCATACACATGATGCATGTCAACTTCTTAAAACTTTTGTCCCGAGTCTAATCTTATGAACACATCTTCTGCTGTAGGTAATGGATATTTCTTCTATATCAACTACAGAATTAAAGATGACTTTGCAATCTCCTTAAATTCTAACTTTATTGTCAGGTTTTAATACTCAGGCCTCTGCCAACTCTCAGAATTTGAAGAGAAGTTACTTCTCCCTAGCCTGAGAATTAGGGAGAAGTTTTTCAAAATGCAGAGAAGTGGTCAGACTTTGAGGAGAAGCTTAGGCAGACATTAAAAACAGGATGTAAGCCGAGTTGTAAAGGAAATAATAATATTTTAACAATTTCAGTTTAATTACATACAAAACCATGTCAATACATGAAATAATATCATACTTTCTATCTTTTTAATCAATATCCTTATTCTACTTAAATCTTTGCAACTGTGAACACAATAAAATTTTTGACCAGTCCAAATTGAAAGCATTTGCAGACAACAAATAAAATGAGACACAAATGACAGTATCTGTCTTTGAGATCTTTGAAAACAATGTCGGAAGAGAAAAAAAAATGCTGGTTACTAGCATTTTCTTCTTTTCCCACAATGTTTTCAAAAGCCTACCTCTTCAGGGTCTCTTAAACTCAGGACTGTGTGGTAAAGATCTAAAACATGTTTATTGTTTACCCACCTCAGTCCATACACTTTTTGGATAAAAAACATAATGGAGAAGTTACTTCTCCCTAGCCTGAGAATTAGAAGTTTTTCAAAATCGGGAGAAGTGGTCAGACTGACGAAAAGTTTAGACAGACATTAAAAACAGGATGTGAGCTGCGTTGTATAAGAAAATAATAATATTTTAACAAATTCATAGTTTAAATACAAAATAATGTCAATGCAAGAAATAATACATGTACTTTCTATCTTTTTAATCAATATCCTTATTCGTATAAGAAACTACTTAAATCTTAGCAACACAATAAAATTTTAGACCAGTCCAAGTTGAAAGCATTTACAGACGACAAATAAAATGGGACACAAATGACAGTATCTCGCTTTGAGATCTTTGAAAACAATGTCTGAATAGAAAATAAATGCCTGTTACCAGCATTTTCTTCTTTTCACACAATGTTTCCAAAAGCCTTCCTCTTCAGGGTCTTTTAAACTCAGGACTGTGTGATAAAGAGTTTAAACACGTTTATTGTTTCCCCAGCTCAATTCATTCACTTTTTTTATTTAAAAAAAATATGGAAAGAGAACACATTTTTTTCTTGAATAACCGTTTCTCTTAGCACATTTTTGTTTTCTTTTTTCTTAAATCTTCCAAGCACTATTATTTCCAAAATCCTGGACAGAATTTTTTGCTGAAATTCATTCTCTCTACCAGGTAAGATAGTTTCTGACAATCAAAATAAAAGCATTTGCAGCAGACAAATATAGATAATGACTCAAAGGATGTAAATAATGCTAAAAAGTAATGAAAATATTTTGTCAAAAGGAGAAAATCTTACTACCAGCATTTTCTCCTATAGCCACAATGTTTTCAACTTTCTCATGGTAAGTAAAATCCACTTTTGAAGAAACTCAAAGCATTAGGCTTGTGTCCAAACTAAAGTTTGGTTTTACGAGTGGCAATAGCCATCATAGGGTTAGAACATATTTTGTGGCAGGAAAAGGCTTGCAACCCCAATTTTCTCCTTTTGCCACAATGTTTTCAGCTTTCTCATGGTATGCTAACCAGTTTCAGGAAATTTAAGATCTGTCATGATACAACTTACAAGAGTACTTTGCATCAATCTTAATACAACAGTAAAACCTTCTAGTTCAGTTTTTTTAGAGAACTTGTGACCTTTTGCAGGGCTGGTCGATACACTGATATTACTGTCTCTATTAACTTTGACAAGTGTCAGTTTACTTCTTAGTTTATGCAAAGAGCCCTTTAACCATCAGCTAATTTTGGTGTTGCCCATTCAAAGTTTGGACTATTTCCACTATCAACTAGTCTTTCTTATTCTGTTTTAATTTTGTTCTCTAGTGCAAACTGTACAGGTCTTGGTTTGCAGAAGTTTGGACTGCAGTCATCATTTAATGTCAGTTTTGCTGCGACACCTTTCATCACTCCAATATTTGTATCAAACAAGTTAGAGTATTTTGACAACAATAACTCTAAAGAACCAACTTGATGACTCCATTTCAAGCTTGAGTTCCAATAACCAGCTTCTCCCAAATAGAGAGACCATCTCCACACATGACAACTAATGGTAGACTTTTCTTTTGATGACGATATTCCTGGTCTAGAACTTTATCTTCTGTGTATGTTTTTAGCAACACAAAAGTAGCTAAGTTTCACATTTAAAGTACTTTAACGGAATTTTTCCAAAACAATAGTCATAGAGGCCCCTGTAGCTATTTCCATGTCACAATCTTTACCCTCAATCTGCACTGAAACATAGATTTCTGAGCTAGACAGTGATCTTAGTGTGAAAAGTGGCCATTCTACCTCATTTTCACTTCTAGACTCCAAAAATTAGATGTTCATTCAGTAAATGGACATTTGTTTATTCCTCTTGTCCCGTTTCAGCCTGGGTTGTGAACTTTAGTCATCTTTTAAGAGCCTTTTTCAGAGACATCTCGCAGTGACCTTTACAGCTATGACACTTGGCATTCCTGTACAGACAATTCTGACTCATGATTAGTTTTACCACCCATAAACCACTATGTGAACACTTTATCATGGACCCTTGGTTTTTGACGCTTCAATGTCTACCAATTCCATACTTACAGCCAAATCAACTGCCTTTTTCAAAGTTAATTCCACTGCTGACAATAACTTTCTCTGAGTAACACTGTTCTGTAACCCATAGACGAAACAATCACTCACCACATCTAAAAATGTCCAAAACTCACATGATTCACTTAGCCACATCAATTCTGTCAACTACGTGGTTACAGTTTCATATTCGTTTTGCATCTTACAATGAAACATAAATCGTTCTGCAATGATGAAGGTTTCGGGTTCTTTTAAATGGGATGCGGTCAAAACATACCCAAACCAAAACATACCCCAAAAATAAGTCAAAACGTACCCAAAAATAAAGTCAAAACATACCCAAAATTTAAGTCAAAACGTATCCAAAATAAAATTTTCCTTGTAACAATTTTGATGTTGGATATAAATAAAACATGGCATGTACTCTACCTTTTACGGATAGTTTAACTCCATACTCACTTTTAATTGAAATTGAAGCATGTTTTCAACCCAGAGCTACATTCAATTATGGACAATGTTTCTTAGTCAGGGGTCAGGACTAATCATGTTACAAACTAGTAGTAATTTAACAGTTTTATGTACAAAAAAGATAACTTTCACACATATGGGCTAATTGTTCTATAGTATTATGTTTTAATTTCATTTGTTACTTTTTTCGGAGGTTTACTAAAAGTAGGTTAGTCCATTTATGTTCCAAATGAAACTGTTAGACACAATTAAGTCAACAGGTTTTTTTTCGCTAATGAGCACAAGTTACCTATAACCAAACAATCCGGAGTATAAACAACTTTTTTTTAAAATGGGAAAAGGAAAAAATGCTGGTTACAATTTCCTCCTTTTCTCACGATGTTTTCTACCCTTCAAAGAGTCACCTAATTTGTTGTTTGCAAATGTTTTCATTCTTGAAAATCAATGGTTTTATTGTTGGTTAAGTGTTAAGTTAACAATATGGTCAATGCAGAATATATTTTATCCATCCCCCCCCCCCAAAAAAAAAAAAAAAAAGAAAGTAATAATAATAATGATTTTTTAGCTCCACTGGCCGAAGGCCAGTGAGCTATTGTCATGGCGTTGTGTCCGTCGTGCGTGCGTGCGTCTGTGCGTGCGTCCGTAAACTTTTTCTTTAAAAAACTTCTCCTCAGAAACTATTGACTGGATTTTTACCAAATTTCACAGGAATGTTCCTTTGGTGGTCCTCTTTCAAATTCCTTCAAATAATTGTGTTCCATGAAGAATTCTGGTTGCCATGGCAACCAAAGTAAAAAACCTTTAAAAATCTTCTCCTCCCAAACCGCTATTTGGATAGCATTATTATTTTGCAGGAATGTTCCTTAGATACAGGTTTACAGAATTCCTTAAAAAAAAAAAAGATCTGTCAAAAAACATGGCTTTTATGGGAGACTCATTTTCCTTTTATGGTATAAAGTAAAATCTTTGAAAAATTTCTTCTCTAAAACTATTCATTGGATTTCATTGTTGTTCTGCAGGTAAGTTCCTATGGTGGTTGTCTACCAAATTGTTTCTTCAGTGAGCTAAAATGCAGGATTGAATGATAATTGTTAAAAACTTCCTTTCGCCATTATAGAAATATCAGGCCTGTGGAGCGATACAGGCGCTCAAGCGCCTCTAGTTTACATTTTACGTAAATGATAAATAGTATAAATGATACTGGTAATGATAAATATGTGTAACTGTCCATATATCGAGCATTTCCAGATGATAAAAATGTTACAATCAAGAGCTTCTAAAGGGTAGAAAAGGAGAAAATCAGAAAGAGTTTCCAGCAGATAAATAACTGAATTTTGAAAGTCAACCCTTTTGTAAGTTATCTATTTTCTTTAATTCACTTATTGAACCGTCTCATAATCAATAAAGGCTTACTCATGAAATGTTAACAAAGAAATTACATTAATTACCATGCAAGCTACAACTGGTTAAAGACCATGTAATTATTCAATTTTTTCACTGCTTAAAGTTTGACTTTTTATTAGTTTGCAATTTGCACCGTTGGTATTTCAATTTTTTTTTAAATGTGTAGATGTTTGTGAATGTTTAAGATTATGGATAAAATACAATCGTCTGTAAAAAATGATTGAAAAGATAGGTATCTGATGCTGTTTCATTAAGATAAAATATATTTAAAAAAAATATACTGGGTAGATATTTTACCCTGAAGCATTTGATGTGCTTACCTTTCAGCAGGGGTAAAAGTTTTCCGTATTGTGACGGAATTCCGTATTTTCAGGGGCCGACCAGGTCATTTTTCCAAATCGTTTAAATCTGAGGAGAAATTTTTTTTGGGGGGGGAGGGGGTACCCCTTTATCTCGTATCTATTGCTGGTCAATAGATTTCCAGATGCCGTATCAATAAAATTTATTGCCCCATTGCATTTCCTTTGTCCGGGGCTGATCTCGGTCATTAATGTCTCCCATCAAACACACTCGCCCTAAAAACAATGAAATTCAAAGAATTTTGTAATTTCGGGGATAATTTGCACCGAAATGTTTACAGTCACCCACTCTTGCTTAGGGTTTCCCGATTCTAAATATAGATGCTGAACCGGAACGTTCTAAGGTTATCGTATGATGTTATATTGTTCGTGTCCAAATTGTTGCGGCTGTGTTTTGATCGGTTTGCCGACTTTAACATTTTTGCCGCTAGGATTGTAAAACAATAAAGCATTAACAAAGCCCTTCGTTTTAGGGGACAAATATTGGCTGCAATTTGATTATTTGCTAGCAAAAGATGGCTCAGTTTAAATTATCTTTGTTCTTTTTAAATAACAAATGGATGTCAGAGCTGGGGATCAGCAACTATCTTCCGAAGTTGACAGTACGTGCTACTCAAATGCCGAAGCGACCGAAAAAGGGGGAAAAGTTTCATTCATACACTGTAGTCCGATTTGTAGTGGTGGGCCAATGATTGACTATAGTCGAAAGTCAGTTGGTTTTGGCTTCCGATTGCTCTTGAGAAATCCCGGAATCGATTGCAGTCGGTACCGAAGCTCGCTCGGTCGTGAAACGTGAATACTTGTTTGTAGCGCTTGGTTTTGTGACTGATATTAATCACACTCTAGGATTCAATATAGTGATAACAAACACGAACATTGGCCAGAAAAATGAGAAAGAAGTTTTTGTCCATGGATGTCTTGTCAAAACTCGACAACTCGGCAAGTTTCTTATTTGATCCCTGGGACCCGGTTTTGACGCTTGGAAATTTGAAATGACATGTCTTTGACGCTGAAAAATATTTGCTTAATTGTCAATCTGACGCATGAAATTATCGTCAAGAGCTTCATATAACCTAGCTTGTGCGCATCCGGCAGAAATATGGGCTAAACACGATCAGTATAAAATGTGAAGGACACGCGCATGATCTAATGAAGCTGGCGAGTCATTTACGAGAACGTAATAAGGGTGTTAATCCTCTGATCTAGTGTAAAGTGACATATTTTAAAGTTACCTGCTATTCAAAATGACTAACTGATGTCAAATTATGTGGTAATACTTCTCCAGAAATTAATTGACACGAAAACTTGATCGCCAAAAAAAACATGAAAACCCATGACACTACCATGATCAGCGTGGCATCGTGCGATCAGAGGGACTTCAAACTATCTTCTCATCTTTAAGAATGAATTTAAACAGTG
Organism: Hippopus hippopus; assembly: GCA_946811185.2. Classification (NCBI taxonomy): domain Eukaryota; kingdom Metazoa; phylum Mollusca; class Bivalvia; order Cardiida; family Cardiidae; genus Hippopus; species Hippopus hippopus. The sequence goes on from OX328097.1 coordinate 37,997,393, forward strand.
AATTTACACAAATCTCTGAATAAAACAATAAGTGGAATCTAAAATTCTGTCATGAGTGAAAAAATTGTTGTTTTATGAAGTGAAAATATAGATCTAAAGGGGGGGGGGGTCCGTCTGCAAATGCTTGAAATATGTCTGAATTTTTTTTAACTGGTTTAGAAATAAAAATTTAAAGATCAAAATAAATGATATTAAATAAAGTAAAAAAAATTTAAAGTACAAAACACCACATCTTTATAAACTTAATATCATGTAGACAAATTGTCAAAGTATTTAAAGCAAAAAGGCATTCTCAGTTCAACGGAGAAACCGATTGTACAACCAATACCTAGTTGGTTTGCTCTTCCGGTTACAAAGTGATAATCATTTTTGCATTTAAACTGATTGCCCCACACTGCCGATTTGATAGATTTTTTACAGGAATTGGACCAGTTCCATGGTATATCACTTACCTGCTTGTTTTAGCAAACATTAGAATTGATTTTGCCAAAAATGTTTGCACATTTTAGGAAAGGTTCTTAAAGTGTTTGAAGAGCTTTTAACAGTGAACATGTAGATCTATCTATAAAATCTTGTTTGTGCATGTCACATGAAAACAGTCTATCTTTTGATAGGCTGTCATTAAAACTTGATATTTTAATGAAATTAATATGTAGTTTAGATCTGAACCCCCATCCTTGTTTGTGTACCCCAAACTCCAGTTACCAAAGGGTACACAAACCTCAGGCTAGAAAATGCACAGCACACTCTGTCACATTCTCCCTGATAAATTAGCCATTCTTAAAGAGAGTGTTGTTTTCCTATTTGACAGATTTGATTTTATTCTTTTGACAGAAATTTAGCACCTGTGATTGCATTTTAATGAATCAAATATTAAATACTAGATATGTCCTTTTCTCATACTTGTTGTACTTTCAAATACAAAACTGATGTAGGGCTAATCTGATTAGGTCCTGTGTACAAAATGGAGATAAAAGAGGACAAAAATAACATGGGTGCTAAAAAGTTTGAGATTTTCTTAGGTTTTAGCATATCATATCTTTCATTCGTTTCAAGATTTTTTCAACTTTAAAATGCTAAAACTGGATCTCATTAGAGGAATTTGATGCTTATAAAATAGCTAAATCTCAGGAGCTTCCGGGGGCCTCTGGCCCCCTGGACTCCTGGCCACGGCGTTGCCCTGGACCCACCGGGGGCCCTAGCGGCCCCCAGGCCCCCAGCTCAATTTTCAGTATTTTCAGATTTCTTAACTTTTACCCCTGCCTTTGTAATATGTTTACATTAGTTTTAATAATATAAGGCAGGGATCCTATATATATATAAATGTAACCAAGTGAGAAAATCTATGCACCCAGACCGGGGTTCGAACCCGGGACCCCTCGCATACAGGGCGAGTGCTCTACCGACCGAGCTACCGGGCCGCCTACACAAATCACTCACCGATATGGGTTCTTAAACCGTTACATTATAGGCCGTTACATGTGTATATACGATCCCTGTATAAGGCAAGTCTAAAATAATGCAGAGTTAAAAATCTTCAACTTCAATTTCGTTAATACAACAATTTCTATTCATTTGTACAAAGACAAAAGATAAAAACACTATATGTAAGATGGGTACATTTTGACTTCACATTGGGTACGTTTTGACTTCACTTAGGTACATTTTGACTTCACTTAGGTACGTTTTGACTCCAATTGGGTACGTTATGACTTAGGTACGTTTTGGTTTGGGTACGTTTTGACTGGTTTTTTAACTGGGTCGAAAGTCTTATCATTAAACTCCTGAGGTGCTACAAAATTACAGAGTGGGCTGTAAGTCTTAGATCCCCATGGAGATAAAAGAAAAGAACTAGCTCTTTTTTTATCATTATCATCGACGCTGTTTAGTATTGAAAACCACTCTGAACAGCTATTCCTCGTTCTCCAAACAGCTGTCGATGCACGGTCGACATTGCTGTATTTTACCCAGCGTGTCATATTTCAAGTTATATTTACTGTACACGGAGGGAATGAAATATCCTTGTCGCCACTGTTTAGGGGTTCGGACAACAGCAATAAGTAGCATAAATGTAGATTTTTAACTTTATTGATTACATTTGTTCTCTACTTTCGTTTTCCAGAACAACTACAACTAGCCTAATCAAAGTACATGAACTACTTCGACTTGAAGCGGATCAAAGAACTAAAATACTGAAATTGACAGGATTAATTCATGGCTAATTTCCATAAAATCGTGTATCCAATCGTTTCGCATAGAGTTTTAGATGTAAAGTAAGTGTTTGAGGTGTAATGACCGCGGTTTTTGGGAATTTTCGAGTGGTTTTGGATGTTTTGGGGTGTTTCTTTTACTGCTTCATCTGCGATGTACACTTTATAAATTAGGTCAGGTCAAAGCTGCGGAACGATACTAATTTCAAATTTAGTGGAAATTCTATGACTTTAACTCTGAAATTTGTTGTTTGTGTAATTGGCTCAACCTGATTTTTAAAACCCGCACATTACTTGTACATATTAAATGACACTGACGCGTCTGTTCATTGATCTGTAAGGACCTATTTTTCTTGAAGCTGAGGTGTAATACGTCATCTTGGGGAAAAAGTCTGTCGGTTGGCATAAGAAGGTGATGACTCATCACCTTCTAAAAAAATATACATGTTTTAAATACTTCTTACCTCTGTTGACTTACAAGAAGCTTTCTGATACAAGTTAAGCCATAGTTCAGCAGTGGATGGTCCAGATCCGAGATCAGACTGCACATTCTATTTAGTCTGATGTCTATCCACACCATCCGCCATCTTGCCATCAACAGAGTAATTTTGAACAACCAAAAATGTAAAACAAGCAATCTCTTAACAAGGTTTCACGCCTGTCGCGGGTACACAAGTGTTGGCAGTTAACCATTTACCACACAATCTCGAGTTTTTAAGACCCTGAAGAAAAGGCCTTTTGAAAACATTGTTGGAACAGTAGATAATGCTGGTAACCAGCATTTTCTCCTTTTCCAACAAAGTTTTGTAAGCTATCAAAGACAAATTCCATCATTTGAACTACATTTAAGTTGTTATCTGCAAATACTTTGAATTTAGACCAGTCCATTTTTTTTTTGTCGTGAGGAAAAGAGTAAAATTAGGATAAGGCATATGATGTAATGTGCAAATCATTCGAAACCAGAGGGTTCTAGTGCAAGCGGTTGTTGTATATATTTACAATTGTTCTGCTCCAAGAAATTTATACCCTGCTACAAGCAGACTGCCAGTCAACACATAATGATCACGCAATAAGCTAATATCATGCCTGCTTTACATTAGCTGATAATATCGTTTTGCATTTAGGAATGGTTGTTTCTTCAACACCTGGGCCCCGTTTTTCTAAGGGAGTTACGTCAGGGCCTGCTCTGGCTTTTTTTTTTCTTTCGCCACTATTTTCGCCAATTTAAAAAACTTTTCGTCACTTTTTTTATTTATGAGCCATTTTTTTTCGCCACTTTTCCTAATTTATTAGCCATTTCTTTTGCCACTTTTCTTAATTTATGAGCCATTTCTTTCTACTTTCTTGCTACTTTACTTTTTAAGACGATTTATCCCCCTTTATTCTGTTCAGGTATCAGACACAGAGATCAAGGTTTTTTTTTTATGTTTCTTTCAATTTTAATTCTTTTGTACAAACATGAAAACATGAATGATGAAAATTACATAAAGTCTTTTATCATGATGGGGATTTAATCCTTTAGCGCATGAAACAATTTTAGACACATCCAAACCCAAAGCATATACAGACATCAATTTAAATGTTGCCGAAATAGTGGAAGTTGTCTGTGATAGGATAGAAAACATTATTTGAAAAGGAGAAAATGCTGGCTACCAGCATTTTTTTCTTTTCTCACAATGCTTTCATAAGTCTCCTTTATTGAGGTCGTTAAAAAATTGGCATTGTGTGGGTTCCTAAAACAAAAAAAGACATGGTAAAAACACAATGTAGTTAAATTCTGTTTGAATCTAGAAGCAGACTTATGCAGCAAGTAGACAGTATTTCTTTCATGAACTTTACTCGAGAAATTATAGTATGTGATGAAAGAATTTCTGTATGCCTACCTTGAGTGAAAAACAGTTGAATCTTACTATCACTTGCTTATCAAAGAAAAAAATGAGAAAGGATTTTTATCTACTTGCTGACTTAAAAGAACATTATCTGACCACTGGGTTTTGATTGCTTTGTAATTTATGACTCCATTGATGCAGAGTCACACATTACTTCAAACCCTGACATTTCTCATCAGATTACAAATAATGTCCAGAGTGATGAGAAGAGAAAAAAAACTTCTTCACAGCTGTAATGAGGACCAACCACAATCTTGATTCAAAAACATAACAAGGACTTGGTAAAATTTAAAAGAATTAAACTTAACAAGGTTTACAGAGACGTAATCTATAATAATATTATAGTCAATAAAATAGCTGATGGAAGGAAAAGGTGTAGATTATTCTAAAAATAGAATGCTAAAAATAGAACAATACACTGCAGATTTTACTTGAGTTGCCGATCGATGTGAGGAAGGCAAATGTTTGTTTTCAAGATTTTTTAATCCTTTAGTTTACCATCCATCATTGTAATTTATTAAAAAATATTTGTAAAGAATATCTCCAGCAGTAAGAATAGGTAATTCTGCTCTATTTTACGACTATTCATGTATTGGGAATCAGTACTGATCGTGTGACGTCATTTAGCCAAATAAGCAGACGCTTTACCTGTGGAAAAAAAAGACAGGTTTTCGTGGGAAAAAGGGGTAGATTTAGCGAGTTTGTAATAGATAAGGATCATAACACTCTGCTGTCTTGTCTAAATTGACAAAGTTAATAAAGGATAGACTGGTGTCACCCTTTGTCTTAGATTGCCATTATTTCATGAATATGTCCAGGTCGGGAATTAAGGCAAAGCCTTTTCGCCATGCGAGCTTGACAAAACGAAGTCGAGCCATTGAAGGTGACTTCTTCGCCCACATCGCCCTGTAGCTTGTTACCTGCTTCACCCTTTCTCCACTTATCTCGTGAGTTTAGACAAAAACTGAAGAATTGCCGATAAAAAAACTTTCGCCACTTATTTTCACCATTTAAAGAAAAAAATTGCCACTTATTCAGAATTTTTGCATTTGGCAAAAATGGCGATTGGCAGCGCGGGCCCTGGTTACATACAGACTTTTCATAAGTTTTACGTAACTAGCATGGCGTCATATTTTTGCCAGAAGATATGAGTTGAATATCATGATTATTTGCCAGAAGATATGAGTTAATATCATGACTATTGCGATAACTCAAAGTTTCCTGGAGATTTTATCTTTTCATTTTATGTAGATAAAATTTACAGGAAACTTTGATTTATTGCAACATTTTTCTAAAATAATCATGGTAGTTATCCCGTATCTCGTGGTAGAAATATGCCACCGTACTATAGTTACGTAAAACTTACGAAAATTTTGTACGTAACTACCTTAGTAAAATGGGGCCCCTGGGCAGTCGTGTCACATGTTTTGTGTAGTCAGCAGAAAAATAGTTTGGCTGTTTTCATAAAACAAAATTTCTGTACCTGAGATAGTATATTTGTGCATTTTCTGATGGATTTACTGGAATTGAAGATAATTTGTCGCAGCTGTTTTCCTTAATTAGTGGCATGTGAAACATTTCTTTAGATAAATTGAAGATCAAAGTAGCATTTGAAGGTCAAATGATATCATAATCTATCATAATCTGTCTTAACTGGAGTTTCTACATAATAGGCGTGGATTCTAATCTCCCAACTATTTGGCACAATTGTTTTCCTTGATTAGTAAAAGTTGGGGGAAGTATTTGTTTCGGTAGATCCAAGATCAAGGTTGGACTTACAGTTCAAATGATAAAATTTTCGAAAAAAAGAGCTTATCATAGCTGTTACTGTTACAGTTGTAGATCTGCTGAGATTTCATAGTAATATGAAACAAAATTTGAAGTTCTTCATGACAATAGCTTAGGCAAGATTAAGGTCAATGTCACTTGTGAAGGTCAAAATAAGGATAGAATTACCCGAAAAAGAGCTTGTCTAGGCCATACATTGTTTTGATGAACGAGTGCTATTTCCACCCTTCACCCTACTATAATGGTTTCACAAATATGTATACTCTTAGCAAACACCTGGTCAGGAAATTGAATGGTAGATATTTGTTTTTATGGTGAAAGATCGAAATTTATTTTATCGAGTGAACATCATCGGTAATATTTTCACGAGTGGCACAGCCAGGAGTGAAAATATTACAGATGACGTACATGAGATGAAATAAATTTCGATCTTTCACCGAAAAAAAAAAAACAATTCTATTTATTTCATGCTTTTAACCCTTTCTTGGGGGAACTTAATCAAAATCCAGTACAAGTCTTTTTGTTTATTCCTCGTGGCGTACCCCCTCTGCATAGCAACGCATTACAATATTATGTCAAGTGCGAGAAATGTAAGGTAAATTATGTCATAATTCCATCTGGTTGTGAGGCACGTATACATTTTACCTAGGTAACTAGTGCGCGGGAACAACTGTTTCCGCCTTCAATTGAAGAGTTAGAATGTAAAAATCGGTATTTTTACTGGTCGTAACCATGAAATATCGAAAAATATTTCACCGATATTTCTCAATAACCTACCTGAAAACATGAAATAATATACCATAATGTCTCTTATTATAAATGAATCATGATTGGCGGTAAAGATAATATTCTGAATTAATACAGCGAGTTTCTCAAATGGCAATCACTTCACAGTTGGTACTGACTAAAATCCGGACAGTAATGTCATCCTTGTCCTCTGAAAGTTCTATATCATTTACCTCTATTAATTGCCACCCTTTTGGAAAATGTAACACCCCCAGGGGCGTTAAAAAGAGACAATAAGGTATGTGACAAGTTACTGAAACTAAAAATTACTACTCTCATAGCAGAAATTTTCAAAAAACCTTGCATTTGCTCCCTGTGATAAAGGTAGTGTGCTGCCAAGGATTATTCAGAGACAGAACAGTTGTCCCATATACAAACCCTCATATCAAGCAAGTCACATAATTATGGATCCATATTGTCCATTTTGTCCAATATCTGTCTGGACCTTGAGAAAGAATGGTCTTTGGACACAGTTCCATATGGGTGTATTATGATGGGCTATTTTTGTTATTGGTATTTGTTGAGACATATTTTATTGCCATGTTAATAATGAAATTTACAAAACTGTATAATGTACTTGATAATGTAATGATAAGACAAAACGGTCTGACAACAAGTTCTGTCAATTTAGAATTGGGTATTTCCTTAATTTTTCTGATTGAGTGGGACAGTGTCACAGAATCCGTACATTGGCAAAGACTACACTGTAAAGAAAAGGGTAAATAGAATGGCACATTGTTGCCTGCCATACTTACCTGATCTAAAACCTCAATTATTTCTATCAGCTAATTACCTACTAGGTTGTGTAGCATTTACATATATATTGAGTGTCTCCCACTCTCATTTCTCTCCCATTTCTTTCCTTTTCTCCAGCCCATGGACCATGCAAACACAGGAGCATTTAATTTTGATTATGATGTATGGTTTGCCTTGAACCCATTACCTCACAGTTACGAATTTTGACGACCCTAGGAGATTAGACTTCTGAAAACATTGCAGGAAAAGGAGAAAAAGCTTGTAACCAGCATTTTCTCCTTTTCTTGCAATCTTTTCTAACCTTTCAGAAATACAATCATTTGAGCCACATTTGTCTTTTGCAAATGCTTTCAGTTTGGACCAGTCTTAAATATTGTGGTGTGGAACTGATTGATTGATTGTATGGTGTTTAATGCCATTTTCAACATTATTTCAGTTACATCGCGGCGGCCAGTGCACGTATCCATGCTTTCCTGGAGTTTCTTTTACCAGTACTCCACACAATATTCTTTCCAAGCCACTGGCTGCTTTCCCACATAATCATCGTCGAAACAATGGTCAGCGGTGGGAGAGGAAATAAATCCTGTCTCAATGACTATCATCAGTCCTCGGAAAGAAATTGGCCAAGCCAGGGATCGAACCCATGACCTCCTGCCCTGTTCTCAAGTCTTGCACGCTACCGACTGAGCCACCGGGCTCGGCTTGTGGTGTAGAAAAGAATTAAAGTGATAGACCTCACATAAGTTGCTGTTGCAGACCGTGTAGTTCATAAACTTATTGCACTGAATGTGCTATCTGACCTTGTATCTACGCTGTTCATTACTTTGTAACATACACTTGCCCAAACTATCCTTGAATGAGCAGTATTTGGGACTGTTACTGGTTGAAAAGGTCTATTAACTTTTTACCACATAATTCCGACTTTCAACGACCCTGGAAGAAAAGCCTTTTGAAAACATTGAGGGAAAAGGAGAAAATGCTGGTAAGCAGCATTTTTTCCTTTTCCCACGTTTTCTACACTATCAAAGATAGAAATCACCAATTTAGCAACATTTGTTGTCTGCAAATGCTTTCAATTTGGATCAGTCTAAAATTTTGTCGTTTGGTGAAGAGTTAATGAAGCTCTCTGAGGGTTAACCCTTTACCAAACAGTGCGGTGTTTTAACCCTTTACCAGACGACAAAATTTTAGCATCCTCCAAACTGAAAACATTTGCAGACGAAAATTTCAATGTGGCTCAAATGGTGCAATTTCTCTCTGGTTACCAGCATTTTCTCCTTTTCCCCACAATGTTTTCAAAAGGCTTCTTTCTCAGGGTCGTTAAAAGTCGGGATTGTGTGGTAATGGGTTAACGACCCTGAGGATAGACGCTGTTGCCAACATTCTGGGAAAGGCTAGTTACCAGCATTTTCTTCTATTCTTACAACGTTTTCTACATTTTCAGAAAAAACTTCTTTCATTTGATCCAGGTTTAGTTTGTTATCTGCAAATGTCTCTAATCTATACAAGCCCCAGATTTTGTCATCTTGTAAAGGGTTAACTCTTTCAAACTACAAAATTTTAGACTTGTCCAAATTCAAAGCATTTGCAGACGACAAAGTAAAAGGGAATCAAAAAAGAAATTTGATTTGGGAATTGTAGAAAACATTGTGGGAAAAAGAGAAAATGCTGGTAACCAGCATTTTCTTCTTTTCCCGCAATGTTTTCAAAAGGCTTCTTTCTCAAGATCATTAAAAGTCAGGATTGTGTGGAAAAGGGTTAAGGAGATTTTTACTTTCTTTTTTTTAAGAATATAGAAAGTACCGGTATATACTGTAGCTACTTTGTCCAAGCAATGGCGTCTTTTTTCACACTGTAGTATTTCTCATTCCCATCTGATTCAAATGATTGGTATTTTGAAATTCCATGAAACTTTAATCATTATTTTACTTGCATAAGATAGTTCAGCTAATTTTGAAGAAATGACTGAATATCATGAAATTGTCCTTGTAAAATTATAGATATTGAAAATACATATATTACAAGTTTGGGTGAATAAACACGGAACTTTAAAAAAAAGAAATGGCAAAGGCAGAACACTCCTGCCACAAGCATTCTTTCCCTCTGCTGAAATGTGCTGCTTGTTGTTCAGTCTGACCGTGATCTACTCTTGCTGCGAAAGCCACTAGAATCATGTAGCACATTCTAAGGGTAGATAACGATATTTCTACTGTTTTTTTCAGGGTGGAAACAATGCAGGTCACACGGTGGTTGTAGGACAAAATAAGTATGCATTCCACATGTTACCTAGTGGGATAGTAAACCCTGAATGTATAGCTGTCATAGGTAAGTGAGGCTATATCATATGAGCCATGCTCTGGTAGATGGGGGTTTAATGCATCTCCATGATGCATTATACCAAGCTAGTCTTCACATAACTATGGACCCATAAAATTTATGATGTCTAACATCCATGTGGTAGACTGATCCCTTGACATACAGAAAATTAACCAAAATCAAAAACATTCAACTCGGGTCAGTCTTCGTGGATTGCGCAGGCTGGGCTGGATGGATACTTTTTGCATATGCTTTAAACCCTCTTTTAACAGAGCATGGCTCATATCTATTGGACAAGGCATAACAACTCAAGCCTGGTACGTATACAAACAAAAACCAGGAATTATGGAGAACATTGAAAGCCATGTAGAGCAGTTTGAAAACAAGCAATAGGGCCAATCCTAACCCAATCAGTTCTGTGTTTTTATGTGCCTGAAGAAAGCTTTTGAAATCATTTCAGGAGAAATACCAGTAGACAGCATTTTCGTCTGCTATGACAATGGTTTCTTATCTTTCAAAGACAAATCTGTAATTTTTCATCGGCAAATGGGAGTTGAAAATTTTGGTTGCCTTGTAAAGGCTTAATTTGGTTCAAATTAGCCTGTAAAGTAAATTGGATATGAAATGAAAGAATGTTTTTATGAATAACCTATGTATGTGGTAGGGGTGTAACGATACATCGGACTATCGATGGATCGCGATGGTAAGCGAGTCGATGCTACTGCATCGATTGTTATGTTGAAAATCGATAACTATCGCCGATAGTTACCTCAAATATCGATAGTTTCGATAGTTTCACTGACAAGAAAGAGAGCAAAAATACTGCAATTCGCTAATGTATTCGGACGCCCTAAAAGTTCGGACACGTTTAATTATTTACAAAAATAATTTATTTTTTAATTCTTTCTCTGAACACTTCCAAAAGCAAGTTTTCTTAAATATTCGGACATTCCGTAACGTTAATTTCCCAAAATATTTGACGGGTAATTTTTTGGAATATGTTTTCAATAATGATCGGCTGCATAATATTCATTTCTGCATAGCAATGTTCATCGTTACGAAAACGAATCCTTCGAGAGCTGATTAACTCAGCGGTAATTTTAAGTCATGAAATTAGACCAAAATAATTGCAACACTAAGGGTGTTTTTGTTAAAAACTTCTCACCAAAGCGAAAAGTGTGGATTTAGATCAAAGATCAGACCAAACAGTCTGCCTACAGTCTAATCTTGATCTACACAGGCCGCCAAAACCATAACCATGCGTGTTGTCCCTCCATAAGCAATAAATAAAGGCCGATGATATTTACCCGACAGTCGTGTACACACTGAAGAAATTTCATACTGCGAGTCCGACTGTCGTGTACTCAATGAAGGAAAACTCGTTGGGTGCCCGACGGTCGTGCACGGACTGATGAAATTTCGTCTTGGGGGCACGATTACGTGCCCGCAATTTCCGATTTCTTCATTGAGTACACGACGCGGTCGTGTACGCACTGAAGAACTGGAGTCTTACGTACACGTGTAAATGGGTTGGGCCAAAATGCAGACTTTTACGTGAATCGGCACGGCGTAGACAGTCTCATTGGAGCACACGGCAATAGTCATTTATACAGCGTGTTACAGAACAAATGCATGCACAAGCGTAGCTGGCATCCTTTTTATACGTCCGAAGGCTCGTATTACCTCATACTGTACACCCGGTCGTCCGTCCGTCCGTTTGGAATTTCTTGTGTGCGCAACTCCTCCTACAGTTTCCATCGGAATTAGATCTATTTGAAATTTGCCACAATGGTATTCAGTCGTTTCGGCACCAAGTCATTTCTACACCCAGTCAGTTCGAGTCATATTGGAACAAAATCTCTATGTGCCCTCTAAAATAAGTTATTTTATGTATAAAAGTACTTTAGATAAAACTTCTTCATGCTTTGTTTTCTCTCTCGAAGTCGTATCTTAAATAAAACAGAAACTTTGTTTATGATTCAAGACATGAACACAGTATGTCTCAGCACCGCCTCTGCCTAGGCTAGCGGCCTTTCAACACAAAATACTTTGAAAATCCGTATCAAATCTGGCTTGATTCCAAGCAATTAGATCTAGTTTTGATAAATTGCACTTCTTTTTTTTTCACTGTTTGTTCATCATGCAGCTTATGCGGTCTTAGTGGATTCAAATTTTTGCATCATGAATTCATAATGCATGCTTGCAAAAAAGCCAAATTCCTGCCAATAGAGTAATTTCAGGTCCTCAGGGGCCTCTAGTTGGATAAATGGATTGAGGGGTGGATGTATGAATTTATGGTATTTAACACTGTCTTTGACATAGTTTCAATTACACCAGTAATTTTACGAGAAACTCGAATGTTTTCTGCAGAAGTTTTCAGAGAGTAGAATATGTCGTTTGGAAGAGTGCTACTGCCTGCTAAAATTTGCCGGGCAGTGTCAAGTAAACATATCTGCACAAATTTGTTGTTGTACGAATTATGATTCAATTATCTGAGGGGAAAAATCCTTTTCCCCCGTTTCTATAATTTGCATATTTTCATATTATCTTCAACGTTTGAAATAGATTACCTTTGAAAGCTTAGTAATGGTGAAAATTCCTAACACATCGCCCACCACGCCACTCTCAGGACTATCAGTCCTTTGATTTTGATAGCTTGGAAGTTATGGCCTGAACAGAAATTCAAGTGAAAAGTTGGCTATTTCAGAAGTCAAGGGTAGATAATTTCAGAATATAAACAACAATCCAAATTTTGAGAGTCACATGCACAACTAGACATCATGGGGATTCATTGTGGCAAGTTTGAAGTAGATCTAATTCCGATGGAAATTGTAGGAGTTGCGTACACAAATAACTGCTAACGGACGGACGGACGACCGGACGACCGGGTGTATAACATAATACGACCCTTCGGGCATGACACCCTGTATAAATGACTATTGCTCCACTGAGACGGTTTACGCCGTGCTGGTTCACATAGCAGTCTGCGTTTTGGTCCAATCCATTAATACGTGTACGTAAGACTCCAGTTCTTCAGTGCGTACACGACCACATCGTGTACTGAATGAAGAAATCGGAAATAGCGGGCACGTCATCGTGCCCCCAAGACGAAATTTCATCAGTCCGTGCACGACCGTCGGGCACCCAACGAGTTTTCCTTCATTGAGTACACGACAGTCGGGCACCCAAGAAGTTTTCCTTCATTGAGTACACGACAGTCGTACTCGCAATATGAATTTTCTTCAGTGCGTACACGACGGTCGGGTAAATAGTCACTTTCATAAATAAATCTACTATGAAAAATGAATACTAAACCTCGTTCTTTCTTTTCTTTATTTATCAGTAATCCATTTCAAATGCATTCCTTTTATTTCGGCTGCAAGGAATTAGATTAATTTTTAGAAAACAGCCGCACCTTTTTATGCTGACTACACAAAACGTGACACGACTGGCGTGTTCTTGAAACAGCTATATTACTAAATGCAAAAAGGCTTTATCAGCTGGTGTACATGTAAATCGTGCATGAAATAGGCTTATTGCATGGTCACTTTGAATTGATTGGAGGTTGACCTGCAGCTAGATACAAGTTTCTTCGAGCAGACCAGTTTAAGTGTGTAAATTAAACAGGCGCGTTACAACTCAGTCGCTTCGAATGATTTGCGTGTTACGTCATACCCCTTATCCAAAATTTACTGCAAACATTTGTGTACCCACGACAGGCCGACAGGCATCTTGTAGACAGATGGCTTTTAATATAGATCTACATTATGGTCGTTCTGATTTACTCTGCTGATGGCAAGATGGCGATTTTCAAAGTTGGCGGATGGTGTAGATAGACATCAGACTAAACAGAACACGCTGTCTGATCTTGGATCTATACCATCCACTTCTGTACTATGACTTAACTGGTATTAGAAAGCTACTTCTTGCTCGGGCTAAAAAAGGTAAGATAATGTTTAACAGTGTTCCCACTCGCGCAAATTATTGCGTAAATCATGTTATAGAATTGAAATTCACGTAACAAATTCTGGTTACACCCGAGACTTCGCGTAAGAAAATGCATGGACAAAAAATGCCATTATACGCTTTTCTTGTGAAAAATGACAGGTTTTGAAGTTACTTGTTACCCTCATTGACAATCTTTTTGACAATCATGTGGAAATACCTAGCCAGAAATTAACAGACATGAAAAAGTGATCGGAGTAAAAAACACGGAAACCCATGACACAACAAAATGTCTCTGTGACATTGTCCGATCAGAGTCACTTCAGATCGTCTTTTCAGCTTTTTAATGACTATAAGCCGTAAATTTATACAAATATCTTAATATAACACTTTTTGGATACACATACAAGGTAAAACCTATTATTTCGGCCACTCCCTTTTTTTCAGAATGATAATTTCCTAAAGATTTGGAGACTAAACAAAAGTAATTATTTTTTCTGTCTGAATATATTGGCCAATTATGGGCAAAATTAGATAAATTCTATCAACTCAACAAAACCTTAAGGGCTCACATTTAAAAGGTGATTTCTTTAAAAGTTTAAAGTTGCTTTATAATTACTTTTTATTAGGTGTGTTTATGAACCACCAGCATTTGTCAGCATTTTGTGCTTTGCATGCTGTTGTATATCAATCAGACTTAAAAGTTGACTTCAAAAGTTCAGAGTAATTAGGTATGTTAAAATTTTTGTGAGCCATCTGCATTTTGAAAAAATTGTCATTGAAATTTATTGAGCATCTTGCATTTAACTCTATTTTTCCCTTTATTTGCTATTCAAAACTATACTCAAGTAGAATTTAAACTACTCGGAGAAAGTATTAGTCTAAAACATGGTTTCAAGATGTAATTTGGTGAAATTCATCTCTTGCAATTCATCCAATAGTATTGCAATAGTAACAGGCAATATCAATACTACTGCAATAGTATTTTTTCCAATGTCAATACTATCGCAATAGTAGATTTTGGCCTCGATAGTCAACCCTAGTAAGTGGGCTACTTCTCTATAATTGTTCTATTTCCAATAACTATGCAGACTTTTTGAAGACACACTACTTTCTAGTGCTTGGGGAAAAAAATCAAAGGAGAGAGATGTGATAATGGTGATTTCAAGGAGTCATGGGTCTGTATTCACCAACCATTCTTAAGAATGTTCTCAGTGTTATTGTCCAAGTTTTTCCAAATATGAAAGTAACCCCACTTCTCATTGGCTAAACCAAATGGTTTAGCCAAGCCAAATGGTTTAGCCAATCAGAAGTTGTGTTACTTTCAAATTTCGAAAATTCTGGAGAATAATACTAAGAACATTCTTAAGAATGGTTGGTGAATACGGACCCTGATGTTCTCACACTGGCAACATGTTGAGAACAACAAACAAGCAGTAGAGACTATGTTCAGATCTTGAAAACTAGCAAAAGAAGGTAGAAAACTAGGACAAATTCCAGAAATGAACAGAATTTGGAGAAAAAGAAAATTTCAGGGAAAATGTTTGTTAGAAAATGTTTGGCGTAAGAAGTTGTATATATACTGTTACGGTCACAGAAAAGTGAAGTTTTGTGGGTCATTGTTAGATAAAGAAGATAACCCAAATACTAAATATCTGTAGTGTTTGCTAAGTTTGACCCAAACTGACACAAAATAGATGACCCCTGCTGTCATGTTGACCTATTGTGGAAGTAGAAATAAGTTGAGTTCACTTCTTACTCGTTCAAGGTAGCAAAAGAAATAGGAAAAACATTTTTAGATTTAAATTGGAAACAGGGGACCACTGGTTCGATCCCCGACTGGGCCAATTTCTTTACGAGGATTGATGATAGTCATTGTGACAGGATTCATTCCTTTCTCATGGCTAATCATTTTTTTTACAATAGTTATGTTGGAAAGCAGCCAGTGGCTTGGAAAGAATATTGGGTGGAGTACTGGTACAAGAATGGCTAGGTGCACTGGTCGCTGCGATATAACTGAAAAAATGTTGAAAATGGCATTAAACACCATACAATCAATAGATTTAAATGATACTAAAATATTGCAGTGACAGTCATTTTTGTTAGAACATGGGTTAGTTGTCCATGATCACTTACTTATGAATTTTTAATTTTAACGACTACTCACTAGCCATTTGATTGGTGGAGTAAGTTTGTTTAGTTTTGTTTGTTTGTTTGTATGGTGTTTAAAGCAGTTTTCAACATAAAAGAAGCAGAGATAGACCAGGGAATCAGATGGTTAGTCATGTCATTTTAACATAGAGTTGAATGAATATACTCTAAACATCATTATACCATGCAGGCTGAATTTGATATTTATGCACAGTATAGGGTAGAACATAAACTCTTCTGGCAGCTATGTAGATCAGTGAACCAACCTGCAAAATTCACTAGACCAGCCTGGGTCCCACTAGACCAGTCTGGGTCCTTCTAGACCAATTTGGGTCCTTCTAGACCAATGTAGATGAGACAAATTTAAAACTGTTGTTAAAAGCTGTATAAACATTTTGGAAACAATAGCAGTAAAGCAAATTAAGTAAATCTTTACAGAACAAAAAAAATTGTAGACTCATCCAAATTGAAAGGCCTGGCAGGGTAGCCCAGTGGTTAGTGTATCTGACTATGACCTGATGGTTGCGGGTTTGATACCCAATTGCTGCAAACTTTCTTTCTGGCAATTTTCAACTCTCACCTCTGATCCTGATGCATGTGAGAAAGCTGTCAGTAACTTGGAAACAAAGTTGTGTCAGTACTGGTGTGAGAAAGCCAGAAAACACGTGTGTAGGTTCACAGACTGCCATGATATGATCTTAGCTGTTAAAAACGTGTTAAACTCCTAAATAAACCTAACCAAGTCGAAAGCATTTGCAGACAACAAATGACAGGTGGCTAAAATCAAGGTATTTGTCTGTGATAGGATAGAAAACATTATGAGAAAAGGAGAAAATGCTGGTGACCAGCATTTTCTTCTTTTTCCACAATATTTTCAAAAGCCGTCCTTTTCAGAGAGTTAAGTCTTTCCAAGACAACAAAACAGCAGACAGAAGACAAACTCGTAAAAGAAAAGTACATGTACATTTGACTGTATTTTCTCACAGTGATTTACTTCTTAGAAATCAGTTATATCTGGGATTGAGCCGTGGGAGTTCTCTGGCCTACTTTACATTTTTATTATCTCTTTACCAAACAACAAAATTGTCAACTTGTTCAAATTGAAAGCATTTGCAGACAACAATTTTTAAATAAATGTAACTAAAATGATTGGATATGTCTTTGAAAGGATGGAAAGCATTTTAGGGAAAAAGAAAAAATGCAGGTTACCAGAATTTTCTTCTTCCCTACAATGTGTTTAAAAGGCTTTTTCCTGGGGTCATTAAAACTGGGGATTGTTTGGTAGAGGGTTAAAAAAAGGTCCTTGGTTTTTGGATTTGTTTTCCTCATAATGGCATACTTAATATAAAAATTATTTTTTGCATGTTATTAATGTATTAGGTACATGAATTGCCTAGCTGCCAAAAATGTCAATGGTTAACCCTGATCTTTCTTTGGTATTTCCTGTTCTATACATTTTTGGTTAGAAGCCATTTCTACAGGTCAAAATCTGCGCCTTTCTGGACAATATCATTTTGTTGGGCTTATATTTCAACGCTGGCATTTTGTTTATTGATTGCTTTCAGGGTTAATAGTAACCCTTTACTACACAATCCTTAGTTTTAACAATCTTGACAGAGAAGACTTTTGAAAACATTGTGGGAAAACGAGAAAATGCTGGTGACCAGCATTTTCTCGTTTTCCCATAATGTTTTTTTATACCTTTCAGCAACAAATCCAATTATTTAGGCCACAATTTAGTTGGCATCTGCAAAGTCTTTCAATTTGCACCAGTCTAGAATTTCGATGTTTCGTAAAATGTTAAGTTGACCCTTTACCACATGATTCAGATTTTGAATAACCCTGACAAAGAAAGCCTTTGAAAACATTGGCAGAAAGGGCGAAAATGCTGGTAACCAGCATTGTTTTCTTTTCACCCAATATATTTTCTACCCTTTCACAGAAACTTTCATCATTTCAGCTACATGTAATTTGTTTTCTGCAAATGCTTTCAATTTGGACTTGTCCAAAAATTAATCAATTGGTAAAGTTTTAGATCATTGATAGTAAAGCACAAGACAGGCATAGAAAACTGATCTTGCAGCCAAGACTTAAATATTTTGCATTCATTCATTAGACAAGAAATATCTTTTACCTCATTACTAATGATTGTATCTCAGACTTGCAGGGTTCGAAATTCCCACATATGTACTGGCAAAATGCGAGTCAGAATTGGAAAATGCGAGTTGAAATTTCAAACACTTGATAAAAAATGCGAGTGCAAATTATTGAAGAACAATTACCAAAATGTACTTAATTTCATATGTGAATACAAATAAGGTAATTCTGTTCGTTCTGATAAACATCGGTCATGTTGCGCTGAGAATACCCTTGGACGGCTGTTGATAATTTTACATGTCGCCATTGAAGCCTCCGAGTTGTCATTAGTTATCCGAGTTTTGTGAGCCAAGTGCGTTCGTCTGCACTCAAGGGCAATACAACGATTTTGCGTTTTTTATACAGAAAAAAGCGGTAGGCGAATTCAATCTCTGACTATAAAACAGAAATATTTGTCAATTTTTCATGGAAAGATAATTATTATGCACAAATAACAACGAGAAGCAAGTCTGACGTGGTGGACTCGCGAAACTGGTTATCGGACACGCAGATATTCGGATGTGATACGTCTGTAATTCATTTACAAAATCATCCACCATTGTAAATTTTACAGAAATTTAACTTGGTTTGAGAACAGATATTCAACTGGAATTGAATTGATAGTTAAATGATGGTTTTAATATTAATTAATGTTCCTTTTTAGCTCGTCCGTCGTCCACAATTTCTTTAAACATCTTCTCCTCCTAAACCACTGGGCCAATCTTGATGAAAATTGGCAGGGATGTTCCTTGGGTAAAGCTCTACCAAAGTTGTTCAAGAGATTGAATTCCACCCATAACTCTGGTTGCCATGGCAACCAAAAGGAAAAAAATAGCAAAATCTTTGAAAATCTTCTCTGAAACTAGAAGGCGTAGAGCTTTGATATTTGGTATGTAGCATATCCTAGTGGACCTCTACCAAGTTAGTTCATATGATGCCCCTGGGGTCAAAACTGGCCCCGCCCCGGGGATCACAAGTTTGAACATAGGAACAAAGAAGGAAAATTTTAAAATTCTTCTTCTCTGAAACTGGAAGGCATAGAGCTTTGATATTTGGTATGTAGCATCTCCTAGTGGACATCTACCAAGTTTGTTCATATGATGCCCCTGGGGTCAAAACTGGCCCCGCCCTGGGGTCACAAGTTTGAACATAAGAACAAAAAAGGGAAAACTTTAAAATTCTTCTTCTATGAAACTGAAAGGCCCAGAGCTTTGATATTTGGTATGTAGCATCTCCTAGTGGGCCTTTATCAAGTTTGTTCATACGATGCCCCTGGGGTCAAAACTGGCCCCGCCCCGGGGGTCACAAGTTTAAACATAGGAACAAAGAAGGAAAACTTTAAAATTCTTCTTCTCTGAAACTGGTGGGCATAGAGCTTTGATATTTGGTATGTAGCATCTCCTAGTGGACCTCTACCAAGTTTGTTCATAGGCTGTCCCTTGGTTCAAAACTGGCCCCACCACGGGGGTCAAAAGTTAGAAGAAAGGAACAAAGAAGGAAAATTTTAAAATTCTTCTTCTCTAAAACTGGAAGGTGTAGAGCTTTGATATTTGGTATGTAGCATCTCCCGGTGGACCTCTACCAAGTTTGATGCCCCTTGGGTCAAAACTGGCCCTGCCCCAGGGGTCACAAGTTTGAACATACGAACAAAAAAGGGAAAACTTTAAAATTCTTCTTCTGTTAAACTGGAAGGCTTGGAGCTTTGATATTTGGTATGTAGTGAACCTGTTCTAAGTTTGTTAGCCCACCTGAGCACAACATGTTCAGTGAGTTCAAAATTGGGTCACCTGGGTTCATAAACTAGGTCACTAGGTCAAATTAAAGAAATACCTTGTGGGCACTCTGGAGGGTACATTTATTGCTCAAATGACCTGAAATTTGGTCAGAATGTTTGTCTTGATCAAATCTCGGATGAGTTTGGATTTTGGTCACCTGGGATCATAAACTAGGTCACTAGATCAAATTAAAGAAATACCTTTAGGGCACTCTAGAGGCCACATTTTTTGCTCAATCGACTTGAAAATTGGTCAGAATATTTGTCTTGATAAAATCTCGGATGAATATGAATTTGGGTCAACTGGGCTCATAACCTAGGTCACTAGGTCAAATTAAAGAAATACCTTTAGGGCACTGTAGAGGCCACATATTTGGCTCAGTTGACTTGAAATTTGGTCAGAATATTTGTCTTGATCAAATCTTACATGAGTTTGAATTTGGGTCAACTCGGGTCATAAACTAGGTCACTAGGTCAATTTAAAGAACTACCTTTAGGGCACTCTAGAGGCCACATTTATTGCTCAATTGGCTTGAAAATTGGTCAGAATGTTTGTCTTGATGAAATCTCGGATGATTTTGGATTTGGGTCATCAGAGATCATAAACTAGGTCACTAGGTCATATTAAAGAAATACCTTTAGGGCACTCTCAATTGACTTGAAAATTGGTCAGAATGTTTGTCTTGATAAAATCTCACATGAGTCTGAATTTGGGTCAACTGGGCTCATAAACTAGGTCACTAGGTCAAATTAAATACCTTTAGGGCACTCTAGAAGCCACGTTTCTTGCTCAATTGATTAGAAAATTGCTTAAAATGTTTCTCTTGATGAAATCTAAGATGAGTTCAAAATTGGGTCACCTGGGGTCATAATCTAGGTCACTAGGTCAAATTAAAGAAATACCTTGTGGACACTCTAGACGCCACATTTCTTGCTCAATTGACTTGAAAATTGGTCAGAATGTTTGTCTTTATGAAATACTGGATGAGTTTGAAATCAGGTCATCTGGGATCATAAACTAAGTCACTACGTCAAATTAAAGAAATACCTTTAGGGCACTCTAGAGGCCACATTTATTTCTCAATTAACTTGAAAACTGTTCAGAATGTTTGTCTTGATAAACATTTTGATGAGTTTTAGATTTGGTCACGTATGGTGATAAAGTATGTCACTAGGTCAACTTGTGGATGCTCTAGATGCCACATTTTAAGCTCAATTGACCTGACAATTGGTCAGAAATTGAATTTTGCACGTGGAGTGAAATTTCGCCTATTGACTCAGGTGAGCAATCCAGGTCCATTATGGCCCTCTTGTTTGTTTGGTTGTTGTCTCCCAATCGACAGGTTACGTACGCTATAGAATAGAATTGAACAGTTTGTACTGGCCGTTTGTTATTTACCGTTGGTAGGCATGCTGGACTTCAAAAAAAAGAAAAATGGGAGTCCAATTTTAATTTTGCGAGTGGAACAAAAAGCCACTTGCTAAAATTTGCCAGTGGATAAAAAAATGAAATTCGAATCCTGACTTGGTTAAGTTGAAAACATTTGCAGGTAACATTAAAGCAGCTTAGTCAAATCACATGTTGACATTTGTCTTTGATATGGCAGACAACATTGTTGGAAAGGAGTAAATGATGGTTACCAACATTTCTTTACCCATAATGCTTTCAGAAGCCTTCCTCCTGTAGATCCCTGTAACACAAGATTGTTTGGTCAAGAGTTAACAACCCCTTGTACAATCATCAGTTTTAACAACCTTGATGAAGAAGGCGTTGGAAAAAAATTTTGGAAAAGGAGAAAATGCTGGTAACCAGCATTTTCTCCTTTCCCCATAATGTTTTCTATCCTTCCAAAGGCAAATTTTAGTTTTTGAGCTGTATGATTTGTCATCTGCAAATGCTTTCAATTTGGAGTGGTCTAAAATTTTGTCGTTTGCTAGAGATTTAATTTAGTAAAGATTTTCTTGCAAATGGTAGAGATTTAATTTAGTAAAAAGTTTCTTGCAAAAAGAGGAAAGTGTAGATTTACTTAAGTTTGGAAAAGGTTTAACAGTCAGAGAGCTGAGTATAACTTATATGTTGTTTTATGGACAGTTAGGATCAAGATCAGATTGCTGAATGTGCTGTCTGACCATGGATGTATCTTGCTCACTTCTTTATTACATATTCTGGTAAAAATAGCTTGGAAATTGCAGTACCACTTAATAGGCAGTTTTTCCTTTTTGAGAATCCGAGCATGGTAGCGCAGGTGGTAACTTGCAGGAGTTGAAACCAAGGAACGCTGGTTGAATCCCAAGCCTGGCCAATTTTTTTCCGAAGGTTGATGCATTGATGTATTCATTCCTCTCTCTAAGCTGCTGAAAGCTAGTTGCAACCAGTGGCTTTGAAAGAATACTGAGCAAAGTTACTTAGTACTGGTGAAAGAAACTCTAGGCAAGCATGGATAAGTGCACTGGCCACTGCAATATAACTGAAATAATGTTGAAAATGGCATTCACAGGATACAAACAAATTCCTTTTTGTCAAGGTCCAAGGTGCTCCAAAGAAAAATTATACTGTAAGTGGAAAAAGTCTAAGGCTATTGCTATTATTGAAGAAAACAGTTGGTGGATCTATATTGCTAATCCTTTACCACACAATCCTGAGTTTTAAAAACCCTGAGAAAGAAGCCTTTTGAAAACATTGTTGGGAAAGGAGTTAATGCTAGTACCAGCATTTTCTTCTTTCCTACAATTATTTTTAGCTCCACTGGCCGAAGGCCAGCGGGCTTATGTCATGGCCAGGTGTCCGTCGTGCGTGCGTGCGTCTGTCCGTCCGTCCGTGCGTGTATTAACTTTTTTTTCAAACTTCTCTGAAACTACCCATCCAAATTTGATGAAACTTCACAGAAATGATCCTGCAATGGGCCTCTTTAGAATTTCTTGAAAGAATTTAATTCCTTCAAAAACTCTGGTTGCCATGGCAACAAAACTGAAAAATATTGAACATCTTTGAAAATCTGCTTGTCTGAAACCATAAGGCCCGGGGCTACCAAATTTGGCATGTAGCTTTATCTAATGGACCTCTATCAAATTCCTTCATATGATAGCCCTGGGATCAAAATTGGCTCTGTCCTGGAGATCACAAGTTTAACATGGGCTTATATAGTGACTGTAATTTAAAAAAGTAATCAAGGGAAATAACTCTTATACAAGATAAAGTTTGTTACTATTTACCTCCCTTGATTATCAAACTACACTTATACATTATTAGAGTTTGGTATTCAAGTTTTTTTGAGAGGAAATGTTCTGTTTTAAGGGAGAGTGATTTATTTTGATGCTAATGGTTATGCTCACATGAATGGAATGTTTAATTTAAAGTAAGGTATCTATCACTCAAATTTTTTCAGAAGTTTACCTTTCATGCTAATGAATAAACCTGCTTGTATTCACTGACATTGTCTTTGCATTTAAAAAGATATGACTTTTTGTTTGGCAGGCGGGTTGGAGGTTATGTTTTCAAAGTAAGTTTATTACCATACAGACTTTTTACGCTGTATGTCTCTGTCAATGCCAATTAAGCTCATGATACGGTAATTTTAGTCTTTCAGAAATGACAATTTTTTTTTACTGTACCAAGTTTAAAGCCATTGCAAAAAGACAAATTGAATGTAGCTTAAATGACTATTTCTGTCTTTGATAGGTTAGGAAACGTAGTGGGAAAAGGAGAAGAT
Source organism: Hippopus hippopus (assembly GCA_946811185.2). Classification (NCBI taxonomy): domain Eukaryota; kingdom Metazoa; phylum Mollusca; class Bivalvia; order Cardiida; family Cardiidae; genus Hippopus; species Hippopus hippopus. The sequence continues at coordinate 38,020,854 of OX328097.1, forward strand.
ACTGGCTGACAACATGTTGTCCTTTTCTCATGATTTTTTTGAAAGCCTTCTCTTTCAGGGTCATTAACACTTCGATTTGTGTGGTAAAGGGTTAAAAAGCCAGTGGAGTGATACAGGACCATCATGGCCCTCTTGTTACCCTATCAAATATGAATTCCATTATTTGAGCCTCATTTCTGCAAAGGATTTGAATTTTGACAAGGGTAAAATTTTATCTATTAACTGTGGAAGAATTAAATCTTACCAAATAACGTAAATTTAGACCAATCCATGTTGAAAGTATTTGCAGGTCTACAACAATTTTGATGTTTAGGTTAAACATATTTCTTTCATCAAGAATTTTGATGTGACTGAAAGATTCGAATTTGTCTTGGAAAAAAAACATTGTGGAAATAGGAGAAAAGACTGGTTACCATTTCTTCTGTTCAGACAATATTTCAAAAGCTTTCCCTGTCAAGGTGGTTCACATTCAGGATTACATGGTGCAGAGTTAACCCTTTAACAACCCAGAGAAAGAAGCCATTTGAAAAATAGATGTTATGGGAAAAGGAGTAAATGCCAGTAAGCAGCATTTTCTCCTTTTCCCACAATGTTTTCTACTTGATCCAAGATAAATTCCATTGTTTAAGCTACATTGTCTTCTGTAAGTGCTTTAAACATTTGGACAAGTCTACATTTTTGTCCAACTAAGGATTAACCCTTTACCAAACAGTCCCGGATTTTCATGACCCTGTAGAAGAGGCCTTTTGAAAACATTGTGGGAAAAGGAGAAAATGCTGGTAACCAGCATTTTCTCCTTTTCTCACAATGTTTTTTACCCTATCAAAGCAAGATTGCACCATTTGAACCATGTTGAAATTGTTGTTTGCAAGTGCTTTGAATTCGGACAAGGCTAAAATTTTGTCGTCTGGTAAAGGGTTAAAGGCTTATTGTTTGTATATCAGCTGTACTTAATCTTGCACAAATTACTTATATGCATAATTATAGATTATTACATATTCTATATAGATAATGTGCTATCTCTGGCCTACAATTTCTTTTGCCCATGAAGATGTAACCTTCTTTATTGTTTTTCACATAAAGGCTATATTTATATGGAAAAGAATCACAACAGTTACTGTCAAAATGGAAAATAATTTTTTTACACATTATGTATAGTTTTTAGCTCCACTGGCTGAAGGCCAGCGGGCTTATGTCATGGCCTGTTGTCCGTCGTGCGTCCGTCTGTCCGTCCGTCCGTCCGTGCGTCCGTGCGTTAACTTTTTTTAAAACGTCTTCTTCTCTGAAACTACCCATCCAATTTTGATGAAACTTCACAGAAATGATCCTGCTATGGTCCTCTTCAGAATTTCTTGAAAGAATTTAATTCCTTCAAAAACTCTGGTTGCCATGGCAACAAAACTGAAAAATTTTGAAAATCTTTGAAAATCTTCTTGTCTGAAACCGTAAGGCCAAGGGCTACCAAATTTGGCATGTAGCTTTATCTAGTGGACCTCTACCAAGTTTCTTCAATTTATAGCCCTGGGGTCAAAATTGGCCCCGCCCCGGGGGTTACAAGTTATACATGGGCTTATTTAGGGAGAACTTTAAAATTCCTCTTCTACCTAGCCATAGGGCCTAGAGCTACCAAATTTGGCATGTAGCTTTATCTAGTGGACCTCTGCCAAGATTGTTCAAATTATAGCCATGGGGTCAAATTAGGCCCTGCCCGGGGGTAACAAGTTTTACATGGGCTTATATAACAAGTTTTACATGGGCTTATATAGGGAGAACTTTAAAATTCTTCTTTGACTTAGCCATGGGGCCTAGGGCGACCAAATTTGGCATGTAGCTTTATCTAGTGGACCTGTACCAAGGGTATCCAAATTATAGCCGAGGGTCAAATTTGACTTCGCTCCGGGGGGTAACATGTTTTACATGGGCGGGCTTATATAGGAAAATCTTTCGCATCTAGCTATAAGGGCTAGGGCTATCAAATTTTGCATTTAGCTTTATCTAGGGGGTCTCTATCAAGGGTGCCCAAATTATAGCCCAGGGGGTCAAATGTAGCCCCACCCCAGGGGGTCACAAGTTCTACATGGTCTTATATAAGGAAACTTTAATAATCTACTTGTACATAGCCATATTTAGGCCTAGGGCTACCAAATTTTGCATGTAACTTTATATAATGGGCCTCTACCAAGAGGGCCCAAATTTTAACTTTGGGGGTCAAGTTTGACTTCACACCAGGGGTCACAAGTTTTACATTGGCTTTTATAGTGAAAACTTGATAAACCTGTGTCATGGATCACATATTGTACAGGGCCTTTTATTCAGCAAACTTGTTTTACATGACTTTTTATTGGGCAAGATTAAAAAATCTTTTTGTTTATAACCACACATTCTAGTTTCATATTGTAGGTCTGGGGTCAAAATTGCCTTCATTCCAGGGATCACAAGTTTAACATGGGCTTCAAAATATTGTCACTTCAATTTAAACACTAATCAAGGGAAATAACTCTTTTTATGAAAGATAAAGTTCGTTACTATTTACCTCCCTTGATTATCAAGCTGCAGTGATACATGATTGGTGCTAGACAAGTTTTTTAACTCCACTGGCCGAAGGCCAGCAGGCTTATGTTATGGCCCGTTGTCCGTTGTGCGTCCATCCGTATGTTAACTTTTTAGCTCATTTGAGCACAACGAGCTCAAGGGGAGCTTTTAGCATTTGTTTCAACTCAATAAAAGAATTTTCAATCATACACCAAAACAAAAAATTATCCTCCACATATCTGACTGTGTTTACAAACTATGAAGTGTTCATATTAATACACCATGTCTACTGTTTGATGATGACTAGCTTAGAAAAAGTATTAATAAAATAAGTTTGAAAAAAAATCTTAGTGATTTATTATGACAATTGTTAGCACACATGTAACTCATTACCAAATGATAATATTTTAGGCTTGTCTAAATCGAAAGCACTTGCAGACGACAAAATAAAAGTGATTGAAAATTTGAAATTTGTTTTGTGAACAGTAGAAAACATTGTAAGAAAAGGAGAAAATGCTTTTCTAAAGCCTTCTTTCTCAGGGTCATCAAAAGTAGGGATTGTCTGGTAATAGGTTAAAAAGATATATTTCAAACTGAGATTGATGTATATACTTGTTTTTTACTGGCACTGAAGGTCCGTCCGTCCATCTGTCCATGCGTGCATTAACTTTTATTTCAAACATCTCTGAAACTACTTATCCAATTTTGATGAAACTTCAAAGAAATGATCCTGCCATGGTCTTCTTCAGAATCCCATGACAGAATTTTATTCCTTCAAAAACTCTGGTTGCCATGGCAACAAAACTGAAAAATATAGAAAATTTTCAAAAATCTTCTTCTCTGAAACTGTAAGGCCTAGGGCTACCAAATTTGGCATGTAGCTGTATCTAGTGGGCCTCTACCAAGTTCCTTCAAATAATAGCCATGGGGTCTACCAAATTTTGCATGTAGCTTTATCTAGTGGGCCTCTACAAGGAGGGCCCAAATTATAGTCCTTGACCCAAGTTTGTCCCCACACCACGGAACACAAGGTCACCAGTTTTACATGGGCTTTTGTAATGAAAACTATCTTAAGTCATCATGTTACTAACCATTATAAAGACTAAGGCTATTAGATTTAGCCCTGTCTCATGGGTTTCATGTTTTACAGGGCTTTTCATTGAGAAAAATTTGAAAATCTTCTTGTTTATAACATTCAAGAACTGAATTATTTGGTATGGAGCTTTATATTGTGGACCTCCACCAGGATTCAAATAATTATAGCTTTGCGATCAAAATTGGCTTTGCCCATGGATCACAACTTTCTCGTAGGATTAGATAGAAAAATGTTTGCATGTCCTCGTGTTTGAAATCAATTTGCTGAATATTGTAATGTTTGGCTTGTAGTGTTTTTACTTAATAGCCAGTGGAGCGATACAGGGCCATCATGGCCCTCTTGTTTTAACAAAATAGTTATGACTGCTTTTCCCATGATGTTTTTGAAAGCTGTTAACCTAGCCAGGTAGTTCAGTCAGCTATTTACAGCTGGGCCAATTTCCCTCTCTTCAGGATTCATTCTTCTCCCGACAGCTGCTGTCTGATGGCTATGTGGGAAAGCAGTCAGTGGCTTGGGGAGAAAACTGTGGAAATTAATGGTAAAATGAAACTGAAAGAAAGCATAGGTGAAGTGACCGCTGCAATATACATGAAATTGAGAAATGTTGAAAATGGCATTAAATACCTTACAATCATTCATTTCCAAATCTGTCAACTGTAGATACATGAAGTGCTGTGTTTATACTGACATGGGATCTATAGCACACTTCACAACATAAAAAACATTTGACCGACCTAAGTATGATTATGTAATGGAAAATATTGCACCAAATAAAAAGAAGAAAAAGAATTGAATATAATTTATACCAACTAAGGAAAATTTCTTCATTTTACCACAATGTTTTCAAATGTGCCAAGCCCAGGTAGCTCAGTCAGTAGCATGCAGGACTTGGGGGTCGTGGGTTCGATCCCTGGCTCGGCCAATTTCTTTCTGAGGATTTATGATAGTCATTGCGACAGGATTCATTCCTCTCCCACCACTGACCATTGTCTCGACGATGGTTATGTGGGAAAGCAGCCAGTGGCTTGGAAAGAAAATTGTGCGGAGTACTGGTAAAAGAGACTCAGGAAAGCATGGATTGGTGCACTGGCCACCGCGATATAACTGATATAATGTTAAAAATGGCATTTAACACCACACAATCAATCAATCAATCAAATGTACTGTGCTGCAAAACAAAAACAAAGTCATCTTCAAGAGGAAACAAGTTAATTTTAATAAAAAAAACTTTTTATATGCCATTTTTATCAATACAGCAACAGCATTTTTGTGGTATTTGTCGAAGACAATACCACTATGTGTTCAATATTGAATTTTGAAGACCATGTATTGTATTTTGTGCAAAGCTGAAGGAAATAAACCGAATTAAACTCAAATTTTCTCAGACAAATGAATTTTTCGGTAGCACTCAGATATATAATTGGAAATGGCATGTTAAAATACACTGGGTGAGGTCACCGATCGTGCAAATACTAATTCTTGATTGAAAATAGCTTCACTCTCTCATAGCCTTCTGTTGGCGCAATGATCTCTACAAAATTTGTCTACTGATCTTTTGGTCCTGGGCTTTTTCGTTCCAAAACCAGTTCGTCCCATGGCTTGTTCGTCCTATGATTGCGCGCTACTCCATTTGATTCGGCATGAATATTTATAGATCGAAATAACTGATTGTAATGTTGGGAATTAAATGTTAACGGCCAAATATATTTCAAAATCATAGTTTTCAGGTACAAACTTAATTTTATTCGATATATTCTCATGGTTTCTCTCTCTATCCATCGTGCAACCTACTGTCAAGGGACGTTACTCCTCCAAAGGATCGAAGGGAGACCACCAATACACAAATAATCCTAACTTTGTTTTGAGTACTCTCCCTTCAATGGAAAAAAGTATTCATTTGACTTCCAAGCCAATATTTGAATGATATTACTCATTTTCTTTCAAATTGTTAATTCCATACAATGGCTTTCTTAACAAATACCACTTCAGCATTCTCAACGCTTTGATTTATTTCAGGGAATGGATGCGTCATTCATATAGAACAGCTATTTAAAGAAATCGAAGACGCTGAAAAGAATGGGCTGAAGAACTGGGAAAACAGACTGTTGATTTCAAACAGAGCACATATTGGTACTGAGTGTAAATATGTCTTCAACATGGCCTGCAACATGCGAAAGGTGGTCCTGGAAGGGTCGTTTTCGGCCTACTGCTTTATTCTTTTAGCCCCCTTTTTTATATTATACACTTTTAAACTGTGGAGTGTTGCCGTCTGATTAATAGAAAAATAACATAATTGTCTCCAAAATTTATAGAAAACCAATAGCTGCTCGCCACATGGCTTTATGCCGCATGGCGAGGGTAAACAAGATCAACGATGATGATGACACGCGAAAAAAGGTATTCAGACATTAGCATAAAGAGGAGTCTTGGTTTAGGCTGCGCAGTCCGCGCACGCTAAACCAAGGGTTCACTTTACGTTCTTTTAAAGTATTCTGTTTCGCGCAAGTCTACTGTAGGACAAAATCGAATGTGGTTGAAAAGAGTCATCTTGGATCAGCTTGGGCGGACTGCGCAGGCTGATCCGAGACGACACTTTACGCAAATGTCCGAATGCCCCTTCTCTCGTGTTGCAGGCCACTTATGTATATATCCGACACACCATATTCACTATTTCACCACCCAAACTTCTGAAAGTTTATTAACCCTAATAATGTCTTTTATTCTTATAATTGCCTTTGCAGCCAGTGAAGATCAAGATCAGACTGCACATAATGTGCAGTCTGATCTATGATCCACTGTCAGCTTTGCTGAAACACTTCAGAACAAAAGCAACTATAAATTGCATTTATTTGGGTATATGTGGAAGAAAGCCAACTGTTATGTATGAGCAATGCGCCTTTTTACAGCTAATCTGTATCAGACTAAATGGAATAGATCTTTTTCACTTGAAATAATGCACATCTTTTTCACAATGTTAAAAGCTAAGTATCATACATACATAGTGTTGTCTTATATAAAAAATATATATAACTCAGTTGTGAGAATTAATTATTTCACCAAGGCTTGCCAGTTGTCAATTCTCACAAGTAAGTTACATTTTTTAGACGGCTTTCAAAAACTTGCAGGGAAATTAAATCATGCTTGTAATGAGCATTTTCCATTTCACCCATAATGTTTTCCACACTTCCAGAGATAAACACCACATCAAATTTTGCAGTCTGCAACTGCTTTCAATGTGGCAAATTATCAATTGTCCCAACCTCGTTAGATATTTTTGATATACGACAATACTATGTACATATTCCTTATTTATTTAGATAAAAGTTCAGAATGTTTTCAGACATCTTAATCAGTTGACCAAACCACAAATATCTAGACTGGTCCAAATTGAAAACGTCTACAGATGGCAGATTAAATGTGGCTGAAATGATGGAATTTGTATTTGATAGGGTTGCAGATGTTGTGGGAAAAGGAGAAAATGCTGGTTACAAACATTTTTTCCTTTCCCCACAATGTTTCCAAAAGCTTTAATTCTCAGGGCTGTTAAAACATGGGATTGTTTTGTAAAGGGTTATCTGGAAAAAGGCTTTTGAAAACATTTTCTTCCTTTTTCATTGTGTTTTCTATGCCTTCCAAGAACATATGTTATCATTTGAGCCACATCAAACTTGCCGTGTGCATTACTTTCATCATAAAAATTCAGTCCTGCAAGCCACTTTCTCTTTGTTGCAGTAGTATACCATTTTTGATAACATTGCAGCTAAAAGGAAACTTTCTTGTGTCATTTAACCACAGTGTTTTTAGAATGTACTAGCATGTATGTACAAGACCTGAGCTTAAGATGATAATCAATATTTTACAAGTTCATGTACTTTTTCAGAGTTGTTTACAGTTTTAAGAAGTTGTCTGCTGTAACAATCCAATGCTTTCATTAACCTCAGGAACAGGGCTTTTGAAAACTTTGTGGAAAAAGGAGAAAATGATGATCTCAAGCATTTTCTCCTTTCCCTACGATGTTTTGTACTTGATCAAAGACAAATCTCATCACATGAGTACATACAAGTTGTCTTCTGCAAATTTCGGTAAGTCCAAACTTTTGTCCTGTAATAAAGATTTTAATGAAGTGAAATCTGGTTTTCTTTCCAGTGTTTGATCTTCATCAGATGGTTGATGGTCTACAGGAATCAGGGAGAGGGAAGAACTTGTAAGCTTATGTTGTCAATCAACCTTATTCCGAAAAATTCCTTATTTAAAAAAACCCAGAGGAAAAAGACCTTAGAAAACACTGTTGTAAAAGGAGCAATTGTATTCATTCCTTTGAAAGACCAATGCCATCACTGGAGCAAAATTCAATTTGTAAAAAGAAAAGGCCTTTTGAACACAGAGTGGAAAAATGAGAAAATGCTGGTTACCAGCATTTTCTCCTTTTCCCACTTTTTTCTACCCTTCTCAAAACAAATTTCAATTTCTGAGTCACATTTATTATGCTCCCCGAAGGGGGGAGCATATAGTTGCCGCTTGATCCGTCCGTCCATCCGGATGTCCGTCCATCCGAAGCCATTTCTCCACAACCCCTGGACCAAATTGGATGAAACTTCATGTATGAACTCTTTAGGATATACCGCTGATGTCTTTTTCTCGGTTTTCCAATTTGACGCTGTGTCATGGAAAAAGGGGGTTTCTTGTAAAATTCCAATTTTTACTAATATCTCCTTCAGTTTTCGTCAAAATTTCATGAAACTTTACATTTATATTGTTTATTAAAAGTTTCACCATGTGCCCTTTTTTTTATCTATGCAAAACCATGTTACGGGAAAAGGGTGCTTAATGGCTTATAAGTTATTGCCCTTGGTAAATTTTAACTGTTTTTTTTTGTCCAGGGCATAACTTAGAAAGTATAGAAGGTAGTAACTTCAAACTTCACACACAGATAGATTACATAATGGAGAAGTGCAGTGTACAAGAACCATAACTCTTTCCCATTTATTTTTGGGGTTATTGCCCTTTTTAAATTCTAACTTCAAATTTTTGTCCAGCAAAAACTTCCAAAGTAAAAAAGCTAGTAACTTCAAACTTCGTATACAAACAGGCCACATCAAGGAGAGGTCCGTCCGAAGCCATTTCTCCACAGCCCCAAGAAAAAATTGGATGAAACTTCATATATGAACTCTTTAGGATATTGCGCTGATGTCTTTTTCTCGGTTTTCCAATTTGATGCTGTGTCATGGAAAAGGGGGGTTTCTTGTAAAATTCCAATTTTTACTAATATCTCCTTCAGTTTTCGTCAAAATTTCATGAAACTTTACATTTATATTGTTTATTAAAAGTTTCACCATGTGCCCTTTTTTTTTTATCTATGCAAAACCATGTTATGGGAAAAGGGTGCTTAATGTCTTATAAGTTATTGCCCTTGGTAAATTTTAACTTTGTTTTTTTTTGTCCAGGGCTTAACTTAGAAAGTATAGAAGGTAGTAACTTCAAACTTCACACACAGATAGATTACATAATGGAGAAGTGCAGTGTACAAGAACGATAACTCTTTCCCATTTTTTGGGGGGGTTATTGCCCTTTTTAAATTTTAACTTCAAATTTTTGTCCAGCGAAAACTTCCAAAGTAAAAAAGCTAGTAACCTCAAACTTCATATACAAACAGGCCACATCAAGGAGAGGTGCAGTGTACAAGAACCATAACTCTTTTCCCATTTTTAGCTCACCTGAGCACGAAGTGCTCAAGGTGAGCTTTTGTGATCGCCCAATGTCCGTCGTCCGTCGTCCACAATTTCTTTAAACATCTTCTCCTCCTACACCACTGGGCCAATCTTGATGAAACTTGGCAGGGATGTTCCTTGGGTGAAGCTCTGCCAAAGTTGTTCTAGAGATTGAATTCCACCCATAACTCTGGTTGCCATGGCAACCAAAAGGAAAAAAAACAGCAAAATCTTTGAAAATCTCCTCCTCTGAAACTAGAAGGCGTAGAGCTTTGATATTTGGTATGTAGCATCTCCTATTGGACCTCTACCAAGTTAGTTCATATGATGCCCCTGGGGTCAAAACTGGCCCCGCCCCAGGGGTCACAAGTTTGAACATAGGAACAAAGAAGGAAACTTTAAAATTCTTCTTCTCTGAAACTGGAAGGCATAGGGCTTTGATATTTGGTATGTAGCATCTCCTAGTGGACCTCTACCAAGTTTGTTCATATGATGCCCCTGGGGTCAAAACTGGCCCCGCCCCAGGGGTCACAAGTTCGAACATAGGAACAAAGAAGGAAAACTTTAAAATTCTTCTTCTCTGAAACTGGTAGGCATAGAGCTTTGATATTTGGTATGTAGCATCTCCTGGTGGACCTCTACCAAGTTTGTTCATACGCTGCCCCTGGGGTCAAAACTGGCCCCGCCCCGGGGGTCACAAGTTAGAACAAAGGAACAAAGAAGGAAAATTTTGAAATTCTTCTTCTCTAAAACTGGAAGGTGTAGAGCTTTGATATTTGGTATGTAGCATTTCCTGGTGGACCTCTACCAAGTTTGTTCATATGATGTCCCTGGGGTCAAAACTGGCACCTCCCCAGGGGTCACAAGTTTGAACATAAGAACAAAAAAGGGAAAACTTTTAAATTCTTCTTCTCTGAAACTGGAAGGCTTGGAGCTTTGATATTTGGTATGTAGTGAACCTGTTCTAAGTTTGTTAGCCCACCTGAGCACAACATGTTCAGTGAGTTCAAAATTGGTTCACCTGGGTTCATAAACTAGGTCACTAGGTCAAATTAAAGAAATACCTTGTGGGCACTCTAGAGGTTACATTTATTGCTCAAATGACCTAAAATTTGATCAGAATGTTTGTCTTGATGAAATCTCGGATGAGTTTGGATTTGGGTCACCTGGGATCATAAACTAGGTCACTAGGTCAAATTAAAGAAATACCTTTAGGGCAATCTAGAGGCCACATATTTTGCTCAATCGACTTGAAAATTGGTCAGAATGTTTGTCTTGATTAAATCTCACATGAGTCTGAATTTGGGTCAACTGGGCTCATAAACTAGGTCACTAGGTCAAATTGAAGAAATACATCTAGGGCACTGTAGAGGCCACATTTATTGTTCAATTGATTTGAAAATTGGTTAAAATGTTTGTCTTGATGAAAGCTAAGATGAGTTCAAAATTGGGTCACCTGGGGTCATAATCTAGGTCACTAGGTCAAATTAAATACCTTTAGGGCACTCTAGAGGCCACATTTATTGCCCAATTGTCTTGAAAATTGGTCAGAATGTTTGTCTCGATGAAATCTCGGATGAATTTGAATTTGGGTCATCAGGGATCATAAACTAGGTCACTTTGTCAAATTAAAGAAATACCTTTAGGGCACTCTAGAGGCCACATATTTTGCTCAATTGACTTGAAAATTGGTCAGAAAGTTTGTCGTGATAAAATCTCACATGAATCTGAGTTTGGGTCAACTCGAGTCATAAACTAGGTCACTAGGTCAAATTAAAGAAATACCTTTAGGGCACTCTAGAGGCCACATTTTTGGTTCAATTGACTTGAAAATTGGTCAGAATATTTGTCTTGATCAAATCTTATATTAGTCTGAATTTGGGTTGACTCGGGTCTTAAACTAGGTCACTAGGTCAAATTAAAGAAATACCTTCAGGGCACTGTAGAGGCCACATTTATTGTTCATTTGAAAATTGGTTAAAATGTTTCTCTTGATGAAATCTAAGATGAGTTCAAAATTGGGTCACCTGGGGTCATAATCTAGGTCACTAGGTCAAATTAAAGAAATACCTTTAGGGCACTCTAGAGGCCACATTTCTTGCTCAATCGACTTGAAAATTGGTCAGAATGTTTGTCTTTATGAAATATTGGATGAGTTTGAAATTTGGTCACCTGGGATCATAAACTAGGTCACTAGGTCAAATTGAAGAAATACCTATAGGTCACTCTAGAGGCCACATTTATTTCTCAATTAACTTGAAAACTGTTCAGAATGTTTGTCTTGATAAACATTTTGATGAGTTCTAAATTTGGTCACGTATGGTGATAAAGTAGGTCACTAGGTCAACTTACGGAAATTTCTTGTGGATGCTCTAGATGCCACATTTTAAGCTCAATTGACCTGACAATTGGTCAGAAATGGAATTTTGCATGTGGAGTGAAATTTTGCCTATTGACTCAGGTGAGCGATCCAGGGCCATCATGGCCCTCTTGTTTTTTTTAGAGTTATTGCCTTTTGTAAATTTTAACTTCAGATTTTTTGTCTGGGGCATAACTTCAAAAGTATAGAAGTTAGTAACTTCAAACTTCACACACAGATAATGGAGAAGTGCAGTGTACAAGAACCATAACTATATCCCAACTAATTTTGGAGTTATTGCCCTTTGTAAATTTTAACTTTAAATTTTTTTGCGGGGCATAACTTCCAAAGTAAAAAAGCTAGTAATTTCAAACTTCATATACAGATAGGCCACATTCAGAAGAAGTGCAGTGTAGAAGAACCATAACTCTATTCCCACTATATTTAGAGTTATTGCCCTTTGTAAGTTTTAACTTTGCTTTTTTTTGTCCAGGGCATAACTTTTGGAGTTATTAACCTTTGTAAATTTTAACTTAAAATTTTTGTCTGGGGCATAACTTCCAAAGTAAAAAAGCTAGTAACTTCATGTACAGATAGCCCATTAAGGAGAAGTGCACTGAACAAGAACCATAACCCTATCCCAACTATTTTTTGGGGTTATTGCCCTTTGTAAATCTAACTTTAAATTTTTGTCAGGGGCATAACTTCCCAAGTATAAAAATTAGTAACTTCAAATTTTATATATATATAGACCACATTAACGAGAAGTGCAATTTAAAAAAAACATAACTCTATTCCCACTATTTTTAGAGTTATTGCCCTTTGTAGATTTTAACTTTAGATTTTTTTTTTGTGGCATAACTTCCAAAGTATAAAACCTAGTGACTTCAAACTTCATATACAGATAGACCACATTAAAGAGAAGTGCAGTGTACAAGAAACATAACTCTATTCCCACTAGTTTTAGAGTTATTTCACTTTGTAAATTTTAAATTTTGTTTTTGGTCTGGAGCATAACAGTTACATATAAAATGACACCTGTTCTGTGAGAAGGCTCTTTGTGGGGGTATGCGGCACTTTTATGACAGTTGTAGTTTCATTCTTTCCTATTTATACTAAGCTGTGTTATAGAAAAAGAGGGCCTAATGACAAACTCAAACACGAAGTTTATAAATGTTTAATCTGATTTTGACAATTTTGCCATTACTATAATAGTAATGTTTGATTTACAGATTGTTCACATTGACAGGAAGTTTTACTCCACTGTTCCAAGAGTTATGCCCCTTCTTTATTTAATTATTTAAACATTGGCAAATGCAGTTTGGCAGATGGGACCAAACAAAAGTAGCCTGTTTCACCCCCACCCTCCTCTCCCATGACCAACCATTTACCGACAGCCTTCACTTTCCTAAACAGAGACCTGTTCGAGGAGCATAATCCCTCTATGACGGCTCTTGTTTTGTCATCTGCAAATGCTTTGAATTTGGACTCGTCTAAAATTTTGTTGTTTGGTAAAGAGTTAAGATGAGATTTGAAAATATTGTTGATGAAGGAGACTTTGCACCTAATAAGCAACTTCCCCTATGTGTTAACATGCCCCGCTTATTTCTGAATGTCCCCAATTTTTACGGGCTGATGGTAAAATTGACCCCTCTCTTAACCCTTTCCCAAACGACAAATTTTAGACTCTTCCAAACTGAGAGCATCCACAGACGATGAATTCAGAATTGGTAGAAATGAGCTTTACTTCTCTGATAGGGTAGAAAACATTGTGGGAAAAGGAGAAAATGCTGGTTACCAGCATTTTCTCCTTTTCCCTCTATGTTTTCAAAAGCCTTCTTTCCCAGGGTCGTGAAAACCAGGGATTGTTTGGTAAAGGGTTAAAAGTTCCTAGCAGAATTTTCTGTAGAATTCCCCTTTTACTAGGCAATGCAGAACCCTAGCATAGTTCTCATGAGACCTAGGAAAGATATGGAAAGGTAATCTGTTGCAGCCATAGGACTGAAATAGTGTTGAAAGCAGTGCAAAACACCATTCAATCAATATTGCAACTCTTTATTTGCTGTACATGTATGTACAATTGTCTCTTCCTTTTCCCTCTACGCTTTTACTTCCTTGATACTTTTACCCTTTGCCAAACAATCCTGCATTTAAAACCCAAGAGGAAGGACCCTTTTAAAAACATGGTTGGAAATGGAGAAAATGCTGGTAACTTGCATTTTCTCCTTTGCCCACCATGTTTTCCTTCTGTTGAATAACTTCCAATCCTTTGTAACATTTTTAATTTTTCCTGTGCAAATGCTTTGAATTTTGACAAGTCTGGAACTCATTTAGGATAGGATGATATGAATGTACATAGACTGGATTTCTGCTTTTCCAACAGGAAATCATACAGTCTAATACATTCTCTTTATATTAAAAATTGAGTCTCAAACATTCTCTTTATATTCAGAATTGGGACAACAAAGAAGGGTATTGGCCCAGCCTACTCATCAAAGGTATCTATGTCTCAGTTTTGTTTACCTGCTGATGAACAGATAGAACAGGGTCCGTATTCACCAACCATTCTTAAGAAAATTCTTAGTCTTATTCTCCAAGATTTTCTAAATTTGACTGTAACACAACTTCTGATTGGCTAAACCAAAACCAAATGGTTTAGCCAATCAGAATTTGCGTTACTTTCAAATTTAGAAAATTCTTCAAGAATAAGTCTCAGAACGTTCTTAAGAATAGTTGGTGAATACGGGCCCAGGGCTTGAAACCAGGGGGTTGCCAGTTCATATCCCAAGCGAGGTCAATTTCTTTTTGAGCACTGATGAAAGTCATTGTGACAGTATTCATTCCTGTCTTACCCCTGATCATTGTTTCAGTGATGGTTTTGGGGTAAAGCAGCCAGTAGCTTGAGAAGAATATTGGTAAAAATACTGGTAATGAAACTCCAAGAAAGCATTGATAGGTGCACTAGTGGCTGTGATATAACTGAAATAATTTTAAAAACGGCACAAATGCAACCATTTTTAGATGCCCAGATATGCTGAGAATAAATCTTATCCTGTTCTGTTTTGGTAATCACTACTTTGGCTTTTAAATTTTTATACATGTCTACAGTGTTTTGGACTTGTCTGTGTTTGCGCATTAACTCTTTACCAAACGACAAAATTTTGGACTAGTCCAAATTGAAAGCATTTGCAGACGACAAAATAAATGTGAATCAAAAATTGAAATTTGATTTGGAAAGGGTAGGAAACATTGTGGGAAAAGGAGAAAATGCTGGTTACCAGCATTTTCTCCTTTTCCCACAATGTTTTCAAAGGCTTTCTTTCTCAGGGTCGTTAAAAGTCGGGATTGTGTGGTAAAGAGTTAAATGTGGCTCATGTTATGTGACTTGTCTTTAATGAGGTGGAAAACTGTGAGAAATAGAGGATCTTACATGAGTGTTTATGTATTACCATTTTTATCAAATGAGTTGACTAAGATTAAATGACGTCAGCCTTGGCAAGTGTCATGTACATTTTAGTCGACAAGTTAGATAAGAATGATAATACATGAAAATGAATGCAAGATCCTATTTATCATATAAAACAAATGACAGACAAATTAGTGTCTTGCATCACCACCTTC
Organism: Hippopus hippopus; assembly: GCA_946811185.2. Classification (NCBI taxonomy): domain Eukaryota; kingdom Metazoa; phylum Mollusca; class Bivalvia; order Cardiida; family Cardiidae; genus Hippopus; species Hippopus hippopus. The sequence continues at coordinate 38,036,170 of OX328097.1, forward strand.
AGTATATATGCCATTCACAGGCCCATGTTTACAGATGTAGTTCTATTTAAAATATGTACATTACAAGAATATAGCTCTGTGACATGGACATAAAAAGTAGAATGAAACAGTTTATAGAGGGAGTAAATGAAAATATTTCCACATTTTTGTTGACTTGAAATAGCATATACTGCATTTCTTGTTCTTATTAAGCATGAAAACCATTAGCAACAAAGACGTAATTTCCCCATGAAATAATGCAAATTTCCACACATGCTGTGGTTGGTTTAACATACTCATAACTACAAAAATAACCAGAACTGGGGCCCAAAAAATGAAAATACCCTAGTGTAATATCAGAAATTAGTCACAGGTTTAATACACTTCTGGAGGAGATTTTATGTGATAAAAAGAGAACATGCTTATTACCAGTATTTTCTTCCATACCAACAGATTATGAGGGGAAAAAAGGTGTGTCAGTATTTAGGACAGAAATGTATTTTGATAAAAAGTACATTTGGTATGCCTTGCTGCTTGTATGTCAGTTTATTTGAAAAGCTTATTTGACTTTCTTGTCAGTAGCGTACTGGACCTTAAACCAGGTGGTCACTGGTCAGAATCCCCAACTTGGCCTATTTCTTTCTGAGGATTGTTGATATTTAATGCAATAGTATTCATTCCTGTCTCACAACTGATCATTGTTGAGATAGTTATGTGGGAAAGCAGCAAGTGGCTTGGGAAGAATTTTGTGTGCAGTCCTGGTAAAAGAAACACCAGGAAAGCATGGATATGTGCACCAGCCGCTGTGATATAACTGAAATAATGTTGAAAACAGTGCTAAACACCAAACATTCAAACTTTCCCATGATAGTCAAAACTGAGGGTTGTTTGTTTAAGGGTTAGAAGCCCCTCTTAAACCCAGGAAAGCCATACATAAGTCTGCTGGTACAATGATATGGCCTGCAACACACAAAAGGGGGCATTCGGACATTTGCGTAAAGTGTCGTCTCGGAGCAGCCTGCGCAGTCCACACAGGCTAATCCGAAACGAAACTTTCCGTTTTTCTATTTTGCACAAGTCTACTGTAGCACAAAATCTAATGTCGTAAAGTGCCATCTCCGATTGGCCTGCGCGGACTGCGCAGGCTGATCTGAGAGGACACTTTACGCAAATGTCCAAATGCCCCTTTTCGCCTGTTGCAAGCCATATTACTGAAATATTATTGAATGTGGCATAAAACAGCAGTAAAACAAACAAAAACCTGAAAAATTGAGGTGCTGTGACATTTCCATTAGTCTTTATCATAATTTTTATGTAAAGTACAATAATTTTCATGGTTATGTTGGTTTATTGCAGGCAACTAGGAATGGTTTGAGGATGGGAGACTTGCTTGGTGATTTCACAGTATTTGAGAACAGGTATAAACAAAATTTGCCCTGTACATTACAAAAATGAATGCTCACATACCTACACTTGAAAACTTCGGTAAATGTAGATAAAGGAGCAGTTGCTTAGGGAATGCAACACTTGCTACTCCTCCCACAATGCTGTTTGAATTGCCAAAAGATGGTTATTCCATTTCCTTCATATGTTTTTGTGTTGAGTCATTTGATAGAGTAACCGGTAGTTTAAAAGATAATTCTTATAGTGATTTCTTTAAATGTAAGTGGACGTTGGGTAGTTGGACGTCAAGTACACAGAGTGTGAAAGTCGGTTATGGGCGATAAAGGCGGCTGTTGTGTACGTGTCATAAACAGTTAATTCATGCCAATTAAACCGACCGCTGGCTTCATTTCACAGATTGGTGTTGTGCACATGGTAATTAAAGAAGAAATATGCACGGAGGGAACCTGTGTTGGCTGCTGCACACAGATTGGCTGCTGTTCATGTGTGGCTGCTTGCACAGATTTGACTGTACCCCTTGTAGATGATAATGCATTTTTTTTTCTTGTAGACCAAAATAGTGTTATGGATATAGATCAAATATTTTTTAAAATGACACTTTGTTAAAGGGTATGCACATGTATATGAGCCACACTCTGGCAAAAGGGGGTTTAATGCATCTTGGTAATGCATTATACCCAGCAAATCAGCACATAATTTGGGATCCAAAAGAATCCATTGTGCTAACAATCAACCGAATCATGAGGTAGACTTGTCCTTTGACATGCAGGAAACTGACCAATAGCAAAAAGTTTCAACCCAGGTCAGCCTGCACAAACTGCAGGCTGACCTGCTTCAACTCTTTTTGTTAATGCATTAAACCCCCTTTTCACAGAGCATGTATGATGAAGGGTTAAAATTGAAAAGATGTATGTGTACAGCGGTGTTGTGCCAAAGGGGAGAATCTAGGACATTGTCCCACTGAATTCTTAAAATGTTCCACCAGATGGGACTATTCCTTTCAAATTTACATGTATTTGACAATTAGTCTGGAGAGCATTCTTTTTCACTTGTTTTGAAAATGTTGCCTGTTTTCTGCCCCCTCTCTGAGTATTCAATAATGCTTGGAAGAACACATTGCATGCTTTATCCAGCAAAATTTCAAAAATAGATGCAAGAAAAGGAGATGAAAGGTACAAGAAATCTTGTTGTTTATTTCAGATTTAAAAGTTTGGTTCATTATTTCCAGCAGAGATATGAGGACTTGAGTATAAATGTTGACCAGCAACTTCAAACATACAAGGTAAAGTCAAAATACGAGCTTCTAAAACAACACTGTGTTATAAAGTTAAACTTTTTACCAAACAACAAAAATTTGACTGGACCAAATTGGAAGCATCTGCAGACAATATATTGAATGTTGCCATGATGATATCAGTCTTTGTGGTTACCAGCAGTTTCTTCTTTTTCTGTAATGTTTTCAAAAGACTTCATCCTCAGGCTTGTTAAAACTTCGGATTGGGTATTAACCCTTTACCAAACGACAAAATTTTAGGTTTGTCCAAATCGAAAGCATTTGCATACGACAAAATAAAAGTGACTGAAAATTTGAAATTTGTTTTGTGAAGGGTAGAAAACATTGTGGGAAAAGGAGAAAATGCTGGTTACCAGCATTTTCTCCTTTTCCCACAATGTTTTCTAAAGGCTTCTTTCTCAGGATCGTCAAAAGTAGGGATTGTGTGGTAATGGGTTAAGGGTTACCCAAAATTGTTGTAAAAACTGATAAGCTGTACTTACCTGCAAAAATACACCTAGGACCTAGATAAACCAGTGTCAATGCTGAAGAGGGCTACTTAGAATTTTATAATTTTACAAAAGTTAAAAGCGATTCATCATTGAATTAAGTAAGGAAATAGCTGGCAAAAGATCAGTATAGAAAGACAACTGTAAGAGAAACACAGTTTAAGTGGTATTTCCTTAATGGACTATATAGTTGCTTAGAATATTAAAGAGTTCATGCCAGTATTTAGCAAAGGTATGTGGGAATATCACGAGATCAATAACACCTGTCAATTTGTCAAATAAGTATGATGATGTCATATTTGATCTAATGAAAAGAGATGGGGTACCAATTGTAAAGTGACCGACTTGTTCTTTGAAAATGACCAGTCTCTTTACTTTCGCAGGGAAAAATAGATTTTGTAGTTTTTATCAGTGATTAATTTTATAGAAAATTTTAATTCCCATCATGTGAAAAATCTAAAGGCCGTATTAGAATGGTTTATAAATGAATTTTCAAAAAAACACAATAACAACTTTACATTCTTATAATACAGACTTCTTTAAGCTATCCCACTAACTAGTACAAGTGACAAGGCAGGGATTTTAACCCTTTCCTAAGCAATTGCTAAAGAAAAAGGATTTTAAAAAAGATAGTAAGAAAATGCTGGTAACCAGCATTTTCTTCTTTTCTCCACAACATTTTCTACTCTATAAAACACAAATTTCATTATTTGAGACATATGCTGTCATCTTCAAATGCTTTTAATTTAGACAAGTCTGAAGGGCTTTGAAAACAATGTGCAGAGAAGAAAAGGCTGGTTACCAGCATTTTCTCCTTTTCTCCACTATGTTTTCAAAGGTATAAAAGACAAAGTCCATCATTTCAGACACATTTCATTGGTTTTCTGCAAATGATTTTGAATAAGATAAGTCATAAATTATTTTGTTTTTTGTTAAAAGCTTAAAGAAAAGGAAAATGACCAATTAGAATCAATTTGGAAGCATACTTTTTCGCACTGTGCTTTCAAAAGATGTCTCATATGAGAACATTCGGGAAAGGAAGAAAAGACCAGTTAACTTGATCATTAGTTAATCCTTTGAGGGTCAAATAAATCCAATGGACATTTTCAGTCTGGAAATAAGATCAAGATTATAGTAGTATTAAGACTGCTTTTGTCCAAAATAGCTGTCAAAGCAGAGTGGACATTGTAGATCAAAGATCAGACTGCATGTTCAATGCAGTCTGATTTTGATCTACACAGGCAGCAAAATTGTTAAAGGCAAAAGAATTTGAATACAAGAATATGATATATATCTTACCAAAGCAGACAGTGAGGATCAAGCTTGATGGACAGCGGCAGCAAAGATCATTATTTTGTGCAATGAGCTTGATGGACAGCGGTAGCAAGGGAAACTAAAGTTGTGAAAAACACTTAATAGGATTAAAAGAATATTAAAAGTAAATTACAAAGGTTTATTTACCATTTTCCAGGTTTTAGCAGAGAAACTACGTCCACTTGTAAAGGACACAATACCATATCTCAATAAAGCCATTAAGGAAGGCAAAGTAGTGCTTGTTGAAGGAGCCCAATCAAACGTCCTGGATATTGACTTTGGTGAGAAAATGTTGTAAATCAGAACAAGTCGTAACCCTGTAGTGTCAGTTATTGATATTTTACACCAATATTGCAACATGATCAATTTATGTCAGATCTATCCTGTCACATTTCACTATATACCTAAGTGTCCAACATATAAATAGAACAGACAAACCATTTACCCAACTTTTAACCCTTTCCCAAACAAAGACATACTAGTCTTACAGAAACCCAAAGCACTCGCAGACAATAACTTAAGTGTAGCTCAAATTAGAGAACTTGCCTTTCATAGCAGAGAAAACATTGTAGGGAAAGGAGAAAATGCTGGTTACCAGCATTTTTTCCTTTTCCCACAATGTTTTCAAAAGGTCTCTTCCTCGGGGTCTTTAAAATTTGGGATTGTGTGGTAAAGGGTTATATACAATTTCTTCGTAATGGCTATTTCCTGTATTGTATCAGCTGCACATACCACTGTATTAGCTACGTTTTAAAGCTTATGCTTGACTGGATATTAGAATTTTTTTGAAAGGAGTTTGGCATGACTTGGAACTGATCTTCATCTTAATCTACGTAACAGCTCACTTTTATGGGTGCTGTCTGTGTTTACCAGGCTTGAACCCTGCTGTTCTTAGCCAGAGGACAATAGTAGATGACCAGCTTCACAGAGCCCTTTGTTTTAAGAAAGAGTGGTACACAGTGGACTCAAAAATAATTCATTATGGTGTTACTCAAAATTTTAATGCATGCATATGCTTTCAAAGTATTCATATGATAGAACTTAAGATCAGAAAATGATATAGCAAAAGAACAGTGGCATTCAGAACTTATTTCATGCTGTTTTCCATGGGAGGAAAACAATCATAGATATATTTTATATTTTAAGTTGAACTGAAAACCCCATATAAGTTATTGCAGTCATTCTTTAAGGCATTTGGAAAAATGCTCTTGAAGTTTAACTTTTATAATTATGATATCAGTCTTTATTTTATCAGTTGAATAGTCTAAACACTAATCAGTGTTTTTCTTTGTTTCCAGGTTTATATCCATATGTGACTTCATCAAACTGCAGTGTGGGTGGGGTATGTACAGGATTAGGCATACCCCCACAGCTGATAGGGCATGTTTATGGGGTTGTTAAGGCCTACCTCACACGTGTTGGCTCAGGGGGATTTCCAACAGAGTTATTCTGTGTAAGTAGTATTTAAAATTGATTTATGCGTAGACAAAGGACCATATATTAGACTTCCCCATATTAAATTCAATTACTGATGACATTAAATACTGGCTCAAATGATGAAATTTGTCTTTGAAATAGTGAAAAAAAAAGTTTACTGGAAAAAGAGAAAATGCTGGTTTCTAATTCTCATGATGTTTTCAGAGGTCTGGTTCCTCAGGGTCTTTAAAACATGGGATTGTTTTGGAAAGGGCTAATCCGAGGTATTGGATGGCATGGTGGTGATTTTGAGAAAAGGAAAGCAGCACTTTTAATTCTTCATGCATCAGTTGTTTTCATTGAAAGAAATACACATTTTTCTCATGATTGTTGACAAGATTGCTCAGAAAAGTGTACAAGAAGAAATTTTTAGGGACCTAGAATTGGTTTTAGTAAATGTCACTAGTTTTACTAAGATTTTTTTATGAAGTGACTTGAAACAAATGTGTACTTCAAAAGGATGAATGCCAGTATTTGTATGTAGTTGTTACATTTAACTCGTACAAATCTTTTTTCCTACCTATACAAAGTAGTGCAGCAACACATTTTTTTTTTTTACTTGCATGCGGTAAACTGACTGCTGCTGCACTTTTTCTCTAATTACTTATACATATTAGCCAGTGCTTAGAATTAAGTATTTGAGTCATCAAAAGATTTTTCTGCAACAGGTCTCCCGAAATGTTGGAAATATCTGTATAATTAACTTGAACTAATGTTCAGTGTACAAATTAATGCTCATTTTGAGCAAATTCACCTTTGCCACAATATTTTCAAAGAGGCCTACCACAAGACAAAATTTTCATTTGCAAGAGATTCATGTGACTTGTTAATAGTGATTCCATCTGCTTGTCTGTGGTACAGGATCTTGGTACAAAGCTGGTTGATCGTGGTCATGAATATGGTGTTACAACTGGGAGGAGACGTCGTGTTGGTTGGTTAGATATGGTGATGTTGAGATACTCACAGATGATTAATGGGTTTGCAGCGTAAGTTCAAAAACTTATTTGCAATTATTTACAGTATTGCAGTTTAAGTTCAGGAGACAGCTTTCAAAAACAGATGGGAAACGAGAAGTTGCTTGTTACAAATAAGGGATCATTTTCTGTCCATTTTGTACTTCGTGTTACTAAATCCTCATTCAAACAAAATTTTAGACACATTCAAGTTGAGAGGATTTCTAGACAACAAATAAAATGCAGCTCAAATGATGGAGTTTGGTTTTGAAAGAGTAGAAAAAATTGTTTGAAAAGATGAAAATGCTGGTTACCAGCATTTTCTCCTTTCTATACAATGTTTTGAAAAGTCTTGTACTTTTGGGTTGTTAAAACATGAGATTGCTTGGAATAGGGTTACATAGTAAACCTGTACCAGATGCCAAAGTTCTAGATTGATCAAATAGGAAGCATTGCAGATATCAAATGTAGCTCATGTGATGGGATGTGTGAAAGGGTAGAAAACATATGGGACAACATAGTACTCTTTGCCCCCAATGTTTATAAAAGCCTTTCATTTTAAGGCAGTTCAATTACAGGATTGTTTGGGAAGGGATATATCAGTGAAAGTAACATATAAGCAGCACTATCTACCAAAAGAGTAAATAAAACATTATTGAATGAAACAATCTTAAAAATAAAACATTACTTTTTGCCCAAGACAGGATTGCCATCACAAAACTGGACATATTGGATGAGTTCGAAGAGATAAAGATTGGTGTTGCATATAAAATTGATGGAGAAAAAGTAGAGGACAGTTTCCCAGGTAAAACGTTTATTTACAGGGCTCTGACCTTTTTTTTTCCGTATTATTTTGTTTTCAAATGGTAGCTTGGATGGTTGATTGATTGAATGGTGTTTGATGCTGTCTCCAACATGATTTCATTTATATTGCTGTAGCCAGTGCACCTATCTATGCTTTTGTGCAGTGTCTTTCACCAGTACAATGCACAGTATTTGAAACCATCGAACCCCTGTTCTCAAGCCCTGTATGCTACCAAAATCGTAGCTTAGACAGATTCTGGTCTTTGAAGGTAGATCTGTTGTCAAGTTAGTATCTTGTAATTTCATGCTCTTGTTTATTTTCAAAGTAGCCACAGTGTTTTCCTTTAGCTCTTTACCACACGACTAAATTCTTGACTTGTCCAAATTGAAAGCATTTGCAGACACCAAAATCAAATATGACTGAAAAATTGAAATTTATTTTGGAAAAGGCAACAAATATTGTTGGAAAAGGAGAAAATGCTGGTTACCAGCATTTTCTCCTTTTCCCACAATGTTTCAAAAGCCTTTTTTCTCAGGGTTGTTAAAAGTTGGGATTGTGTGGTAAAGGTTTAAACTTGTCTTGCTGACTAAAATCAGTTCTGTGATAGGAATGCTTGTCATTTGTGAAGGTTTTTGGCAGCGGGTTTACCCCGCTGTCATAGTTCCCACATCACATGTGCATGCATATACTGATTTTTGAAGCCTACTATCTTTATCTAGGTCAGATTTTTGCTTCCGGCAGGTTTTGCCTGGATATGGGTGTAAACAAAACCACTTTCGTACACTAACACAATAGTTCTGCCAATGATATTCAAACAAAGCAGTTCAAGTTCATACTGTATGTTCTCTGAAAAAAATTAAAACATCATGTTTCACTAGTCTTTTTAATTTAAGGTAACAAAACAAAAACCGTGCCAGGTTTAACTCCTCTCCACCATCTAGCACATTTATACAATAACATACTTTGTTACTGGAGAACTCGGACCCTGGTGAACTCATACCCTAATCTCAAGGGTAAGCGTTCTCTGGAGAACTTTCCGTTTTCATTTATAATAGTTGACGAGGAAAAAAATCATAGAACACACCAATTGGTAGCATGTATTCGGAGCCAGAAAAGAAATCCGCTGCCTTCATTGCATTAGAGCTTTGATTTGACATAGATAATGTTCTTTTCTGAATCAGCTACAGATGAAATGCTTCAGAAGGTCGAAGTGGAGTATTTGTCCTTACCAGGCTGGAAATCCAACACAGAGGATGTCAGATCCTTTAGAGATCTCCCTAAAAATGCTCAAAACTACGTAATGAAAATCCAGGAACTTATGGGAGTACCAGGTATTGTTTATGGTTTTCTTGAGCCATAATTAGCTACTTTTCAAATTCGTACTAATTTGTATTTCACATGGATAAACATGTGATGCGAAAAGTATACTTTTTTCCAAGCGTAGACAAAAGAATGTTGGAAAAGGAGCAATTGCTCCTTGCAAGCAATTTCTCCTTTTCTAGTGATGTTTTCCAAAACAATGTATTACAGGGGCAGAGAGAGTTGTATTTGTTCAGTGCCACTTTATGTGTTTTTGTGTACAGTGAAGATCAAATCACAGAACAGTTCAAATTCCAAGACAGACATCTGAATGGCTGTGACAGAACATCTCAATTAGGTGTTCTAAGTAGCACTGTAGCTAAGACCTTAGAATGTGATTACAACTATTTCAACCCTATGAAAGAACTTACGTTGATCAGTATCAGTTTGCCCAATTTTTCGATTATAGAGGTTTTCAGTTTGGAAAGGTGTAAAGTTTGTCAATAGGGAAATAGTTGAGACAAAATCTATGATGTAAAGATGGCAACAAATAATTTTACTCAGTAGTGCTTGGGCTAATTTTAAGCCTGCCAAAAACTGCCACACCAGGATAAATCGATGAAGAGAAAAGCATTTTTTTCCAGCAGTAGAGATATTTTGTTGGAAAAGGAGTTATTGTTTGTTACAAGCTAATGTTTCTATCTATCTGTATTTGCCAAAGCTGTGCACTGCTGGGGCAGAAAGAGTTGTATTTATAAGTAGTGGATGTAATGTTCCGCATTTGTGATTTTTTTTTACATTGCTTTGCCCAAATAACTTCCCTCATTGCTGCACTAGATTATCCCTTCTGCCCTTCCATAGAAGACAGTGCTAGAAAACAGTTTAATTTTTTTTTTTCAAAAAAAGGACATGTTCTCCTCTTACAAATGTATCCATTGGTCTGATGTAACTTAGTGTTTAAGGTGTTGGATTTGCAGCATGGAGGCTGCAGGTTCAATCCTCATGCAAGGCTATGGTTTTTCATGGGATTGTCTTTGGGCAAGATGCTTCAGATCCCAAGCCTTGTGTTGGTGAATAAGTAAGCCATTTGTAGTGTTATGACTTGAAGAATGATGCATGTGACATAACACACTATTTGATTAAATGTTCAGTCTATGTATCACTCTTACCAGTGTGCCCCGCCCGGGTGGCTCAGTGGTGAGCATGTTGGACTCATGACCTGGTGGTTGTGAGTTCGATACCCGGTTGAGGCGAACTTTCTTTCCGACGTATTTTTGCCTCTCACCTCTGCTGAAGCATGTGAGAAAAGTAGTCGGTGGCTTTGGAAAGAAAGTTGTGTTAGTACTGGTGTGAGAAAGCCAGGAAACACATGTGCGTCACCGACCGCCATGATATGACCTTAGTTGTTAAAGTGGCGTTAAACCCCAATACAACCAACCAATCTTACCAGTGTGTGGTGTATCTAGAGATCCTCTGTATTCTATGATGGATGACTGTATATTCTCATTCTGATGAAGATAGCAATAATGCATGGGTTAGACTTTGGCAAAAGGGGTTTTAATACATCTCTCTAAATCATTATACCAAGCAAGTCATCACATTTATGGATCCATAAAATCTATTTTGTCAAACAACTTACTGAAACTGAATGTATAATGGTCCTTTGACATGCAGAAAATTTAATAATAGAAAAAAGTATGAACCCAGGTCAGCCAGGGCAGAATGCATAGGCTGACTTGGGTCCATATCTTTGCAGATCATGAAACCCCCTTTTCACAGAGTATGGCTTTAATGGTTGAGGTTTTTTTTTTTTTTCTTTTTCAGTAAAATGGGTCGGGGTTGGTCAAGCCAGAGCTTCTATCATAGAACTTCAAATTTGCTGATCATTTTGGAGATGGAAACCCTTTTCTTTTAGTTTTTGTAAAAGTTTTGGAAGCCCCTTTACATTATTGATCATGTGCAAATTTATAACTTCTCACATTTGTATAATCTAAACCTATCACAAAAGATCTGTTTTAATGGCAAGCATGTAGAATTCTTTACTCACACAGCATATAAATTCATAAATAGTTTACATTATGATACCTTTTTTTGTTTAAATATATATTTCACTGCGAATATATTCTGTCTTATTTTTTTGGAAATTGGGAGAACCCTTTTATTTTTCACTGTGGTCAAGGTGTATTGTTTGTATAATATTGGTGTAGTTTTGTTTAATCTTTAACCAGAGTGCAAAATTTTAGACTTGTCCAAATGGAAAGCATTTGCAGACAAATTGATTATGGCTCCAATGATGGAAATTTGCTATTCAAAATGTTAGAAAACAATGTGAGACAAGGGGAAATACTGGTAGCCACTGTAGTCCCTTCAAGAGTTATTGTGGGTTCTTAGTTATTGTGGTGTTTACAATTTCCGAAACTGAGGCTTAAATTTGCCACCTAGTGGATGTCCTCATTTGAGCATTATGTAGGTCAGGTACTGTCTACACACTTTGCAACATTACCTTGACAATTTTGACCTCTTTTTTTTTCTTCTCCATTTTTACAGATGCCTGAAGTAAATCTTTGCATACAAAAGGACAGGGAAGATTTATTGATTTATATCTATCTGGTGTTTTTTTTTATACGCCCATCGAAGACGGGACGTATTACGGGATCACCCATGGGGTACGGGCGGGCAGGCGGCGTCCAGTTCTTGTCCGGAGCATAACTTTGTCATCTCCAGTCTGATTGACTTGAAACTTGGCATGTGTGTTTGTTGCAATTATACGGAGTGCAGTGTGAAAGAACCATAACTCTACCTGGTGCTGTCTTTGAGTTATTTCCCTTTGATCGTCATTTTTACAGCATTTTCTGCTTGTCCGGAGCATAACTTTGTCATCTCTGGTCTGATTGACTTGAAACTTGGCATGTGTGTTTGTCGCAATAATATGCAGTGCAGTGCGAAAGAACCATAACTCTACCTGGTGCTGTCTGAGTTATTTCCCTTTGATCATCATTTTTACAGCATTTTCTGCTTGTCCGGAGCATAACTCTGTCATCTCCAGTCCGATTGACTTGAAACTTGGCATTTGTGTTTGTTGCAATAATACGGAGTGCAGTGCGAAAGAACCATAACTCTACCTGGTGCTGTCTTTGAGTTATTTCTATTTGTTCGTCATTTTTACAGCATTTCTTGCTTGTCCGGAATATAACTTTGTCATCTCTAGTCTGAACATCTTCAAATTTGGTATGCATGATTGTTGAAAATTTACAGAGTGCAGTGCACAAGAATCATAACTCTTCCTAGTACGAATTTTGAGTTATTTCCCTTTGATCGTCATTTTTACAGCATTTAGTGCTTGTCAGGGATATAACTTTGTCATCTCAAGTCAGAGTGACTTCAAACTTGGTATGCATGTTTGTTGCAATATTACGGAGTACAGTGCGCAAGAACAATAACTCTACCTAGTGCGGATTTTGAGTAATTCCACTTTGATCTTCATTTTTACAGTATTTCTTGCTTGTCTGGAACGGAACTTTGTCACCTCAAGTCAAATTGACTTGAGACTTTGGTAAACATGTTTGTTGCATTATCTGCCCTTTACGATTATTATACCCCCTCGACAACTGGTGGTGGGACGGGCGTATCTTGCGACAATTTGCCGCTCTTGTTTTTTCTAATTCTTGATAGAAAGCAACTTAACACCTTGAAAATAACGTAATTTACCAAAGTTTGAATATGATGAGCAGGTAGATCTTCAGGGGCCGCTTCTCAAACCATGGTAATTCTGAAAGTAACCTTTTTGGAATATAGGTCAATGTTGTACCCTACTTTGCCTTGAATAAGAATAGTTAAGTGACAAACAGAAAATATGTTATTGTAGAAATATACATGAGATGTCATTGTATGTTTATGCAAAAAAAGATATCGGGCAAGACATTAATTTTTGTACAAGCAGAGAAACTGTTAGTACCACGATAATGGGAATTCAGTCCTATAAACTTCTCCAAAGTTTTAATGACCCGTAGGAGGGCTTCTGAAAACATTGTAGGAAAAGGAGAAAATGCAAAAAGCCAGCATTTTCTCCCTTGCCCACAATGTTTTCTTCCCTTTCAATAGGAAATCCCATCATTTGAGCTGCATCTGAATTGCCTTCTGCCACTGCTTTGAATTTGGACACAAAGAGTTAAACAAATACTTATACAAAAGATTTTACAATTAATGCAGGGAGTATACTTTATTGGTTATTGATTGTTTATGAAACAAAATAATTTTAGCCAGTATATCGGACATTGTCGGAGCATCTCACAAAATTACAGTGTGGATTAAAGATCAGATGGCTTATCCTAGGCAGTCTGATTTTTATCTACACGCTCTGCAAAAGCCCTTATAGCTATGCTTTGCTATTCTAAATCTCATGTAATCATGTGGGAAGAGATTTTTTTTCCCCCCAAATTATAGTATACCGTCTTCTTTTGGAGACTCTGCATCTCTTTTATGATAAACCCTTCACAATTACGATAGTTTCAGGCATAATAGCAATAATCTCATGTAGATATACATGTGTGAGCCATGCTCTGTGAAAAGGGGGCTTAATGCATCTGCAAAAAGTATCAATCCAAGTCAGCCTGCACAGTCCCCGCAGGCTGCGGGACTGTGCAGGCTGACCTGGGCTGAAACTTAGTTGCTATCGGTCAAATTTCTGAATGCCAAAGGACCAGTCTACCTCATGATTCAGTGGTTTTTAGACAAAGATTTTATGGATCCCTAATTATGTGATGTCTTGCTTTGTACAATGCATGACGGAGATGCATTAAGCCCCCTATTGTCAGAGCATGGCTCATGTTTGTTGACTTGGTTGATCGGATTGTGAATCTCAGTTTGATATTATAGATTGTAGAGCATAAATACTAAATTGACTACCACATAGAGTGTATTTTAGACTTCACAAAGGACCTTGAATGACAAGGAAAAGAATTCTCTAAGGTATTGAAAAAATGTTGGAAAGGATAAATTGCCTGTAGCAAGCCATTTTTAATTTTTTTTTTGCAGCTAGCAGTTTGTCTTTTCTTAGCATTTTTCGAAAGCTGAATTTTACAGTGTTTTTAACCTTCCCATGCTTTTATTAGTTTATACACATACATGTAATATGTATGAGACATGCTATGGCAAAAGGGTGTTTACTTCATCTCTGATGCATAATAGCAAGCAAGCCATCACTTAATAATGGATCCGTAAAATCCCATTTTGTCTAAGAACCTAATGACGTGAGATGGAGTGGTCCTTTGACATGCAGAAAATCTACCAAAAGCAAAAAGTTTTGACTCACGCAGGCAGACCTAGGTCAATGGTTTTTGCAGATGCATTTAACTCCATTTTTTAGAGAGCATGGCTCATACAGATCTATGTTTTATATCTTCAAGTTTAAAAATGGATGAATTGGATCTCTTGTTATATTGAAGAATTTAGTCTGAAATTATTACCTTACTGTTTTATCAATTTTAAGTTTCTTTCTACTAAGGATCACCATAAATGTTCATCTTTATATGTTAACAGTAACCTTTCATTTGTTTTCCTTACTAGTTCAGCTTTTTTCCAAGAAAAGGCATAGGTATAGTCATAGCCTGGGCTTGTCTGCGTCATTGTGGAAAAACTGAGGCATTTTATATGTCTCTGTCATTACTAAAGATTTTTTCTTGAAACTTGGAGTAGTTGTTAAAGATACATCCTTACAGTTAGAGAGGGGAAAAAAAATGTTGTAAAAACTTGAAACTATGTAGAATGACATAGCTGTGTAAACACAGATGAATTACCAATGTATATGGTGTAAGGGATTAAAAAACACAAGGAATTTATCCTCATTTTAATCTGGAAATGGTGACAGTGATGGATTGGATAGTCTCCAAAACATGAAATGCATTTTCTTTGTCGTAATCTGTGCAATCTTGCAGCCATTAGGGGCAACATTTGACATGAAGATACAAGAATGATTATAGTTTCATAAAACAAGGATGAAATAGGTTAAAAACTGGCTGAAAACTGCCTTAAAACGAGTGTGGATGTATCTTAAACTATCAAAAGGGAAACCTGTACAACAGGAGAAGGTAACCATCAAAATATTTTGATTATTATACCCCTTTTTTGACACAGAATTTTTACTAAAACCAACTACCACTGAGCTTTGGCATTCACATGCAATGCTCTAGTTTTTAGCACGGTAAATGGTAAATGAAATGGAAATTTCTTAACAATTGTAAAAATCCTATTAATGCAATTTTAGCTCTTCAAAGTGGAATAATCTCCCCACATCAGACAGTGTAGATCCAAGATCAGACTGCTTGCTCTGTGCAGTCCACAAAAGCACACTGCATTGTGCTTAGCAGCCTAAGTATTTATAAATGTGGAACTTGGTGTCATAGTGTTAATATTTTACAGAGGTTTCATATATTGTGTGTGTTCAGAAGAAAACTTTTATCCTGATTTTTTCATCACAGTAGGTTCAATTGAGGAATTAAATCGAGTTAATTGTAAAGCATTTTCTTTTTAGCTCAGCTGAGCACAACATGCTCAAGGGGAGCTTTTAGGATCACCAGGTGTCCGTCGTCCGTTGTCAACAATTCTTTAAACATCAACTCCTCCTAAACCGCTGGGCCAATTTGGACCAAACTTGGCTGGAATGTTCCTTGGGAGGTCCTCCTTAAAAGCTGTTCACAGAATTTGATTCCATCAAAAACTCTGGTTGCCATGGCAACCAAATGGAATTTTCTAAGAAATTCTTTAAAAATCTTCTCCTCTGAAACCTCTGGTCAGATTTTGAAATAATTTCACAAAGATGTTCCTTGGGTGACCCTTTTCAAAAACTGTCCGCAAAAACTTGATCCGTCAAGAAACATGGCTCTGGTGAATGGGGGCTTCTTGCACTATACAGAAATGAAGAAATTCTTAAAAATTCTTCTTCTCTGAAACGGCTGGTCAGATTTTGAAATAATTTCACAGAGATGTTCCTTGGGTGACCCTTTTCAAAAACTGTTCGCGAAATTTTGATCTGTCAAGAAATATGGCTCTGGTGAATGGGGGCTACTTGCACTATACAGAAATGAAGAAATTCTTAAAAATTATTCTTCTCTGAATCGGCTGGTCAGATTTTAAAATAATTTCACAGAGATGTTCATTGGGTGACCCTTTTCAAAAACTGTTCGCGAAATTTTGATCTGTCAAGAAACATGGCTCTGGTGAATGGGGGCTACTTGCACTACAAGGAAATGAAGAAATTCTTAAAAATAATTCTTCTCTGAAACCACTGGTCAGATTTTGAAATAATTTCACAGAGGTGTTCCTTTGGTGACCCTTTTCAAAAACTGTTCGCGAAATTTTGATCCCTCTAGAAACATGGCTCTGGTGAATGGGGGCTACTTGCACTATACGGAAATGAAGAAATTCTTAAAAATTCTTCTTCTCTGAAACCGCTGGTCAGATTTTGAAATAATTTCACAGAAATGTTCCTTGGATGACCCTTTTCAAAACTTGTTTGTGAAATTTTGATCCGTCAAGATACATGGCTCTGGTAAATGGGGGCTACTTGCACTATATGGCCATGAAGAAATTCTTAAAAATTCTTCTTCTCTGAAACGGCTGGTCAGATTTTGAAATAATTTCACAGAAATCTTTGGTGACCCTTTTCAAAAATTGTTCGCAAAATGCTGATTCGTCAAGAAACATGGCTCTGATGGGGGGGGGGCCCAATTGCACTATGTGGACATTAAGAAATTCTTAAAAATTCTTCCCTAAAACAGCTGGTCAGATTTTGAAATAATTTCACAGAAATGTTTCTTGGGTGACCCTTTTCAAAAAGTGTTCGAGAAATTTTGATCCATCAAGAAACATGGCTCTGATGGCTGTGGGCTATTTACACTATACAGACATGAAGAAATTCTTAAAAATTATTCTTCTCTGAAACCACTGGTCAGATTTTGAAATCATTTCACAGAAATGTTCCTTGGGTGACTCTTTTCAAAAATTGTTCACAAAATTGTGATCTGTCAAGAAACATGGCTCTGATGGTGGGGGCTATTTGCACTACAGGGACATGAAGAGGAATTTCTTAATTCTTTGTCTCTGGAACAGCTGGTCAGATTTTGAAATAATTTCACAGAAATGTTCCTAGGGTGACCCTTTTCAAAAATTGTTTGGGAAACTTTATCCGTCGAAAAACAACAGCCAATTGTTGGCACCTGCATGTGGTGCTCTTGTTCGACTTATGTTTTTAGTCACTATCGAGAATGTGCTCTTCTTCAAGAAATTGTCCTTCGGTGATCTATCCAAAAATTTATTTGCAGAATTCTGATTCATCAAAATCATTGCTGTGGTGATGATTGTAGAGGTGGTGACAGAGTTTGAAATGACTTTTACAGGTGACCTTTTCAAAATTGCTTGGCAAAATACTGATTTTGTTTTGAAAGTTTCAATACCTCAAAAAAAATTGGCTATGATCCTCTCAAAAATTCAGGTGAGCAATCCAGGGCCATCTTGGCCCTCTTGTTTGTTACTTGTTTTTTCTGTTGGGGGTTTTCATTTCCCTTTTAAACTGCTGTCAGATTATTTTACATGTATGAGGTGGAATAAAACTATATGGTTATTGTATGACTTGTGCTTTGTTGTTATCCTTATTATACCAGGTTCATTTATAGTTTAAACATATTTATTTTACATCGATTGAGACACAAGTTCTTACAACTTATACTAATCTCTCTCATTCTGCTTCCTGGGAACCACTCACGCCGAATGTATGGGCCAGTGAAAAATCCCAAAGTTGACACTTGCTCCCTGGTCTCGAATTTGGGACCTTTTGATTATGAGGCCGATGCTCTACCTCACAATCACGGACACAACACATTAGAAAATCATTCAACTAGAACCAAATTATAATAAGCACATTTTTGCTCCGTATTGAAATTCCCCATGAAGTTTGATTGAAATAAATTCTGTAGTTACTGAGAAATAGCTCAGACTGACCTACAAACAGACACAGCGACTCGCATAAAACCCCCAAACAAATTATGGGGGGGTATAAAAATGTTGTAAAAAGTATATTGGTAAAGAGAAACTCTACAAAAGCATGGCTAGGTATGCTGACAGCTAAAGTATGTCTAAAAGTTTGTTGAAAATTGCCTGAACACCAAACAAACAAAACATACAATAAATCCCTTACAAAAAATACTGAGTTTTCATGACCCTGAGGAATAAGTCTTTTCAACATTGTTGGAAAAGAACAAATTGGTAACCAGATTTTCTCGTTTTCCTATACTATTTTCTACCTCTTCAAAGACAAATCCAATCTTTTAAGGTGTACTCAATTTGTCGTCTGCAAGTGTTTCCATACTGACCAGTCTAAAACTTTGTCTTTTGATAACATGAATTGAAAAGGGGTTTCGACATTTTTTTGTGCAAGCACATGTATAAAATTCTTGGTTTTAAGGGGCAAGTTCAAAAATGTTTCATCACTGACTTAAATAAAGCAATAGCTTGAACCCTCAGTGAAAAAAGACAAATTTATGAAAAAATATTTTTCTTTGCTATTTCTCTAATGGGCTACAAAGCCTCTTGTGGTATTTTCAAATTTCGGGCAAGAATTTCACAAAGGTTTGTGGGAATGTCACATTCAGTAATGGCTTTCATGAGTTTTAACAGTACAAGATATGGGCTAGACAGTGCCTTGTTCAAAGACACTACATCATAATCAGTGCTACAATCAGGATTCAAGACTAAATGGAATGCCATAACTGCTCAGCAGTGGAAAACCCAGCACTAAAAAGTATTACTGGTATACAAGGTATTAATGAACCTATTGACTTCATATTTCTTATACATATAGAGCACATTGAGGACAAATGCAGTGCACAAGATCTGTTACTCTGTCTTGATTATTTTTAGCTCCACTGGCCAAAGGCCAGTGGGCTTATGTCATGGCCCGGTGTCCGTCCGTCCATGCTTCTGACTGTCCGTCCGTGCGTGCGTTAACTTTTTGTTTAAACTTCTCTGAAACTACCCATCCAAATTTGATGAAACTTCACAGAAATGATTCTGCCATAGTCCTCTTTAGAATTTCTTGAAAGAATTTGATTCCTTCAAAAACTCTGGTTGCCATGGCAACAAAACTGAAAAAAATTGAATATCTTTGAAAATCTTCTTTTAAAATTCTTCTCCTCTGAAACTGGAAGGCATACAGCTTTGATATTTGGTATGTAGCATCTCCTAGTGGACCTCTACCAAGTTTGTTCATACGATGCCCTTAGGGTCAAAACTGGCCCCGCCCCGGGGGTCACAAGATTGAACATAGGAACAAAGAAGGAAAACTTTGAAACTCTTCTTCTCTAAAACTGGAAGGCGTAGAGCTTTGATATTTGGTATGTAGTATCTCTTAATGGACCTCTACAAAGTTTGTTCATATGATGCCCCTGGGGTCAAAACTGGCCCAGCCCTTGGGGTCACAAGTTCGAACATAGGAACAAAGAAGGAAAACTTCTTCTCTAAAACTGGAAGACATAGTGCTTTGATATTTGGTACGTAGTGAACCTGTTCTAAGTTTGTTAGCCCACCTGAGCACAACGTGTTCAGTCAGTTCAAGATTGGGTCACCTGGGGTCATAAACTAGGTCACTAGGTCAAAGTAATACCTTGTGGGCACTCTAGAGGCCACATTTATTGCTCAAATGATTTGAGAATTATTCAGAATGTTTGTCTTGATAAAATCTCACATGAGTTTGGATTTGGGTCACCAGGGATCATAAACTAAGTCACTAGGTCAAATTAAAGTAATACCTTGTGGGCACTCTAGAGGCCACATTTTTTGCTCAATTGACTTGCAAATTGGTCAGGATGTTTGTTTTGATAAAATCTCACATGAGTCTGTCATGTTGGGTCTTAAATTAGGTCACTAGGTCAAATTAAAGAAATACCTTGTGGGCACTCTAGAGGCCACATTTATTGTTCAATTAATTTGAAAATTGGTTAAAATGTTTGTCTTGTAAAATTTAGGATGAATTCAAAATTGGGTCACCTGGTGTCATAATGTAGGTCACTAGGTCGAATCAAAGAAATACCTTTAGGGCACTCTAGAGGTGACATTTATTCAATTGATTTGAAAATTGGTTAAAATGTTTGTCTTGATGAAATCTAGGATGAGTTAAAAATTGGGTCACGTGGGGTCATAATCTAGGTCACTAGGTCAAATAAAGGTAATACTTTTAGGGCACTCTAGAGGCCATTTCTTGCTCTGTTGACTTGAAAACTGGTCATAATGTTTGTCTTGATGAAATCTAGGATGAATTTTAAAATTGGATCACCTGGGGTCATATACTAGGTCACTAGGTCAAATTACATACCTTGTGGGCACTAGAGGCTACATTTCTTGCTCAATTGACTTGAAAATTGGTCAGAATGTTTGTCTTGATGAAATCTCGGATGAATTTTAAAATTGGATCACCTGGGGTCATAAACTAGGTCACTAGGTCAAATTAAAGAAATACATTATAGGCACTCTAGAGGTCACATTTATTGTTCAATTGATTTGAAAATTGGTAAAAATGTTTGTCTTGATGAAATCTAGGATGAGTTTAAAATTGGGTCACATGGGGTCATAATCTAGGTCACTAGGTCAAATAAAAGTAATACTTTTAGGGCACTCTAGAGGCCATTTCTTGCTCAGTTGACTTGAAAACTGGTCAGAATGTTTGTCTTGATGAAATCTAGGATGAGTTAAAAATTGGGTCACGTGGGGTCATAATCTAGGTCATTAGGTCAAATAAAAGTAATACCTTTAGGGCACTCTAGAGGTCACATTTATTGCTCAATTGACTTGAAAATTGGTCAGAATGTTTGTCTTGATGAAATATTGGATGAGTTTGAAATTGGGTCACCTGGGGTCATAATCTAGGTCACTAGGTCAAATTAAAGAAATACCTTGTGGACACTCTAGAGGCCACATTTCTTGCTCAATTGACTTGAAAATTGGTCAGGATGTTTGTCTTGATGAAATCTCAGATGAGTTTAAAATTGGGTCACCAGGGATCATAAACTAGGTCACTAGGTCAAATTAAAGAAATATCTTGTGGGCACTCTAGAGGCAACACTTTTTGCTCAATTGATTTGAAAATTGGTCAGAATGTTTGTCTTGATAAAATCTCATATGATTCTAAAATTGGATCACCTGGGGTCATTAACTAGGTCACTAGGTCAAATTAAAGAAATACCTTGTGGGCACTCTAGATGTCACATTTATTGTTCAATTCATTTGAAAGTTGGTTAAAATGTTTGTCTTGATGAAATCTAGGATGAGTTTAAAATTGGGTCACATGGGGTCATAATCTAGGTCACTAGGTCAAATAAAACAAACACCTTTAGGGCACTCTAGAGGTCACATTTCTTGCTGAATTGACTTGAAAATTGGTCAGAATGTTTGTCTTGATGAAATATCGGATGCATTTGAAATTGGGTCACCTGGGGTCATAAACTATGTCACTTGGTCATATTAAAGAAATACCTTGTGGGCACTCTAGAGGCCACATTTATTGCTCAAATGATTTGAGAATTATTCAGAGTGTTAGTCTTAATAAACTTTCAGATAAGTTCTAAATGGGGTAAACTGGGGTCATAAACTAGGTCACTAGGTCAAATTAAAGAAATACCTTTTGGGCACTCTAAAGGCAACATTTGCTTAATTGAATTGAAAATTGGCCAGTGTTTGTTTTGATAAATTTTCAGATGAGTTCTAAATTGGGTCATGTGGAGTCATAAACTAGGTCACTAGGTCAAATAAAAAAAATACCTTTTGGGCACTCTATAGGCCACATTTATTGTTCAATTGATTTGAAAATTGGTTAAAATGTTTGTCTTGATGAAATCTAGGATGAGTTCAAAATTGGGTCACCTGGGGTCATAATCTAGGTCACAAGGTCAAATTAAAGAAATACCTTTAGGGCACTCTATAGGTCACATTTCTTGCTCAATTGACTTGAAAAATGGTTATAATGTTTGTCTTGATGAAATATTGGATGAGTTTGAAATTGGGTCACCTGGGGTCATAAACTAGGTCACTTGGTCAAATTAAAGAAATACCTTGTGGGCACTCTAGAGATCACATTTCTTGCTGAATTGACTTGAAAATTGGTCAGAATGGTTGTCTTGATGAAATATTGGATGCATTTGAAATTGGGTCACCTGGGGTCATAAACTAGGTCACTTGGTCAAATTAAAGAAATACTTTGTGGGCACTCTAGAGGCCACATTTATTGCTCAAATGATTTGAGAATTATTCAGAATGTTAGTCTTAATAAACTTTCAGATAAGTTCTAAATGGGGTAAACTGGGGTCATAAACTAGGTCACTTTGTCATATTAAAGAAATACCTTGTGGGCACTCTAGAGGCCACATTTATTGCTCAGTTAACGTGAAAACTGTCCAGAATGTTTGTCTTGATAAACTTTTTGATGAGTTCTAAATTGGGTCACGTGGGGTGATAAATTAGGTCACTAGGTCAACTTACGGAAATCCCTTGTGGATGCCTCTAGAGGCCACATTTTAAGCTCAGTTGACCTGACAATGTCAGAAATTGAATTATGCATGTGGAGTGAATTTCACCTATAGACTCAGGTGAGCGATCCAGGGCCATCATGGCCCTCTTGTTGGAGTTTTTGCCCTCATTTATTTTACTTCTTGGGTTTTTGTCCAGAGCTTAATTGCCAAAGTATAGAAGCTATTGCCTTCAAATTTTATGAAGAGATAGATCACATTGAGGACATATGCATCGCGTAAGATCCATTATTGTGTCTTCATTATTAGTTTTGCAATTTTTAACCTTAGTTATTATCCCCGCCGAATTGTTTGGGGAAATATAGTTTTTGTGTTGTCCCTCCATATGTATGTCAGTCCTTCTGTCCGTTTTTCCGGATGGTATCTTCAAAAGAACTTGATGAAAACTGATGAAACTTTATACATGTGTTCCTTATGATAGTCCGCCAATAAACTTTTTGGTTTTTATGCCTGTGAAAAAATTTTTCGCAGGCATATAGTTTTTTAGTTCAGTCCATCTGCCTGTCTTTCTGTTGGTTTAATGTCTGGGCCATAGCTTTTTTCTCTATGACTCAATTTCAAATAAATTAGCACAAATATTGACCAGATCAAGACAATGTTTCATTTGCAAGAGTCATGTCTGCAAGTTAAATGTCAAGGTCACAGCAAGTTCAAATGTGTGTGTGTCGGGGGGGGGGGTAGTATTTGTGTCCGGCCTGTAACTTTTTTAATTCTGAATGAATTTCAGTATAACTTTGCACAAAGACAATGTGTCGCATGCAAGAACCATGTCAGACGGTCAAAGGTCAAAGTCACAGAGAGGTCAAATATGTTTAAAAAGAAATTTTGGATGGTTATGTTCATGTTTGACTTGTAACTTATTATAATTTTAAATGAATTGCAATTCAATTGTCAACCATGTTAAGACAATGTGTCTTGTGTAGGTTTCATGTCCGTAGGTCAAAGGTCAAGGTTGAAGCAAGGTCACATGTCTGTTTTTGTGTCCCAGCCGTAACTTTTTTCCCTATCACTTAATTTTATAGTAACTTTGCACAAATGCTAATCACATCAAGATGATGTATCAAGCACAAGAGTCATGTTTGTAGGTTAAAGGTCAAGGTCACAGCAAGGTCAAATGTGTTTTTCTGGGTAGTGTGTGTGTGTGTCTGGCCTGTAACTTTTTAATTATGAATGAATTTCAATGTAACTTTGTAGAATTGTCAACCCAACCACATAAAAACAGTAAGCAACATCCAAGGACCAATTCAGTAGGTCAGGGTCACAGCAAGTTCAAATAGCATTGAGAAGAGAATTTTTTTTGGGGGGGAGGGGGGAAGAGAGAGAGAGAGAGAGAGAGAAAGAGAATGTTCGTATCTGAGCTGTTAATTTTTCAAGAATCATGTCCAAGGTCAAGGTCATGCCAAGTTCAACTGTCTTTTGTTGTGTCTGGGCCATAACTCTTTTTCCCTTTGACCTAATATCAAAATAACTTGGCACAATGTTAACCCAGCAAGAGGATGTTTATCATGCACAATTCATGTCCATAGGTTAAAGGTCAAGGTAACAACATGTTCAAATATGTTTTTCGGTGGTAGTGTTTGTGTCCAGAAGTGTAAAGTGTTGTATCCACAGTCAATGTTCATCTGCACAGCTTATCGGAAAAGGTTACTATTTTCAGGGGCATCAGTCACTTCTCGTGACACATTTTATTAAACGCCGTGTCATGGAAGAAGCGTGCTTAATGTGTATTTCCATTATGTACAATTATCTCTTCAACTACTGGACAAAAGTGTCCTATTTTTGAAGTTATTGCCATTTGTTATTTTACATTTTGAGATTTTTGTCTACAGCTTAACTTCCAAAGCATAAAAGCTATTGACTTCATACTTCAGACACAGATAGATCACATTTAGAAGTTTAATGGATAAAATCCATAACTCTGTCATCATTATTCTTGAAATTATTGTCCTTAACACTTTACCATACAATCCCGGGTTTTCACGACCCTGTAGAAAAGGCCTTTTAAAAACATTGTGGGAAAAGGAGAAAATGCTGGTAACCAGCATTTTCTCCTTTTTCCACAATGTTTTCTACCCTATCAAAGCAAGATTGCACCATTTGAACCACATTAAAATTGTTGTCTGCAAATGCTTTCAATTTGGACGAGGCTAACATTTTGTCATCTGGTAAAGGGTTAATTATTTTTTGTCTGGAGCCCAGTCAGGCATTGTAAAATAGAAATCAGCCTATAACATAGGTAAAATGTTGTCTTTGGTGAGAAGATATACAGAACTCATATCTCAGTTATGCTAGTTAAATGGTCATAATTTGAACCTTGGACTTTTTGTTAAGCCTGGAAGGATATTCATTTAACTCTGGTCACATATTGACCTAAGTAAAAAAAAAATGTGCAGAACACATACCCATGGCCATTTACATGACATTTTCTTTTATGCAAATATATATAGAGTTCACTTCATTTTCTTACATTCCCTCTCAAAAACTAAAGATATGGATGGATCGATGGATGGCTTGGTGTTCCATGTCCATCAACAGTATTTCATTCACGATATGATGATGGAAGGGTGATCATAAAAGGCTCAGTGCAATGAAGTGCTGGGGGAATCAAACCTGGCACTCCATGATCCAAAGTTGGTAGCACTAATTGGTCACCTGGTTGCCTCTACAACTGAAGGTCCCACCACTCTGACTGTCATTCTGCAGTGGGGGATATAGCTGTCCTTCAGACTGCCTTCTTGTTTTTGTTATTAAATTTTGTCTGGAGCATAACTTACAAATTAAAAAAGTTATTGACTACAAACTTCAAAACAGATTGATCACATTGAGAACAAGATTAGTACAGTGCACAAGATCTTTAACTACAGTATTTTTTCAGTGATTGTCCTTTGTTATTTTACATTTTGGGTTTGGAAAGTAGCAGTCATTCAGTGACAAGGCAGTAGGTGGAAGTAATTGTCTGCCTGCAACAGCTCTAGTTTTCGCTGATATATGCCCGTATAAATCAGAATTAAAAGGTACTTGGGTGAAGGTGGGTAGCCTCAATTGTAAATCAAAACATGGTATTGGTTATTGCATATAAGGACTGGCATTTAACTAGACCACTTAGTCAGTTAACTTTGGTATTCAGAAAGGCTTTTAACCCTTTATTAAACAATCCCTAGTTTTAGTGTACCCTCCGGGAAATGGTTTTTGAAAATTTGAGCGAAATGTATCCAGCATTTTCACAATTTTCCTCAAATGATTCCTACTCATCTACAGACAAATCATATTATTTGAGACTTAACTAATTTCTCATCTGCAAATCCTTTCAGAGTGAACTAGTCTCAAAAGGTTGCCATTTGGTAAAGAGTTGAGAAATTGACATTTCAATATCATATATTATTTCTCTAGTTTCCCAACATTTTGTCATTTGAATTTTTGAAACGGCTTAAACAGAAATATTTGGTTATTGATACACTCATTTTTTGTGTGTGTTTGCTGGTTTGGGATCTAAGGCATGCTTTTAACAAAAATATTTATGACTCAGTAAATCCTAATAATGTCGTCGGTGCACGATATTTCTAGTTATTTTCAAAGTGAAAGAGATGGTCTTAACCAGTCGGACAGGCTGATAGTTAGACTGGAAATGATAGAAAATTGTTTGAAAGACATGCAAACAAACATCAAGGAAATACATTCTGAGTGCATCAGCCGTATAGAGGCAGTGGAAGAAACTGTAATGGGTAATGGTGGTGTAGACACTAGAAAAAACACTTTTTTAAAGTATCTGAGGAGATTTGCTTATTCCAGTACTATGCATGGTGTACCAAATATTGCATCAGCTAGTCAGATGTGGGTGAGGGTATTCTGGTCTATTGTGCTGACAGGTAAGTTGAGCAGTTGGGTTCTATTCTATCTACACTCAGATTTTAAAATGTGTTTATATATGCTGAAGTAGCCCTTTTACAGAGCAAATAATAAGAAAATAAACCAAGTTTCAGCATCTCTTGGGTTAACATCAATTAAATATCAACAGAACAAAAAACCTCTGTAATTCATTAAAAAGAGTGATTTACAGGCGCTGAATTGCTCTATTGGCAGGTATTTGCTCATCTTCTAGCATGCATCATGAATTCATGATTTAAATTGAAAAAAAGACAAACACATAATCATAGGAAACAAGAGGGTCATTGGCCCTAAAGCGCTCACCACGTGTGAAGTCATCTATACTTAATAAAGCTGAAGAGATCCTGGTTTTAATCATGTAAAATACATGCATGTAAGTGACCTACTTTTTGACCAACTTGACATACTTTCGAGTTGGTCAGAGATGTCATCCAGACAAATATTCTGATAATGTTTCACGAGTATCAGACTGAAAATGTGGTCTCTAAACTGCACACAAGTTTTTTCTAAGATTTGGTCCAGTGACCTCCTTTTGACCAAATCTATCCGAATTTCCAAATTGTCCGAGATATCAACAAGACAAACATTCTGACAAAGTTTCATGACTTTCAGACTGAAAATGTGGCCCCTAGACTACACACAAGATTTTTCTAAAATTTGGTCCAGTGACCTATTTTTTGACTCAAAATGACCCAATTTCAAGCTTGTTCAAGATATCGATTTAACATTCTGACCTAGTTTCATGAGTATCAGGCTGAAAATTTCAACCTCTAAAGTGCACACAGGGTTTTTTTTTTTTTTGAAGATTTGGCCCAGTGACCTTTTTGACTGGAAATGACCCAATTTCAAACCTATCCAATACATCATCAGCCCAGTAAACTACTTTTTTGCTGGACATAACCCAGTTTTCGAACTTGTCTGAGATATCATCAAGACAAATATTCTGACCAAGTTTCAATAATATCCTGCTGAAAATATGGCCTGTAGAGTGCACAAGGTTTTTCACCCAACATGACCCAATTTCCATGACAATTATTCTGACTAAGTTTCAAGAATATCAGGCTGAAAATGTGGCTTCAAGAAAGCACGCAAGCTTTTTCTAGGACTTGACCCTGTGACCAATTTTTCACTGGACATAACCCAGTTTTGAACTTGTCAGAGATATCATCAAGACAAATATTCTGACTCGTGACCTGGAGATTGGGGGTTCAATACCTGGTTGCGGCGAACTTTCTTTCCGGCGATTTTTCACCCCTCACCTCTGGTGCATGTGAGAAAAGTAGTCAGTGACTTTGGAAAGAAAATTGTATCACAACTGGTGTAAGAAAGCCAGGAAACACATTGGTGC
This sequence comes from Hippopus hippopus, assembly GCA_946811185.2. Classification (NCBI taxonomy): domain Eukaryota; kingdom Metazoa; phylum Mollusca; class Bivalvia; order Cardiida; family Cardiidae; genus Hippopus; species Hippopus hippopus. The sequence goes on from OX328097.1 coordinate 38,063,983, forward strand.
GTCACTGACTACCATGATATGACCTAAGCTGTTAAAATGGCTTTAAACTCCATACAAACCCGAACCCAAACATTCTGACCAAATTTCAATAGTTTCCTGCTGAAAATGTGGCCTGTAGAGTGCACATAAGGTTTTTCTAAGATTTGGCCCAGTGACCAACTTTTTGGCCTGACATGACCAAAATTAATACATGTCTGAGAAATCATCAAGTTAATCACTCTTACCTATTTCTTATGATTATATGGCTGGAAACATGGCCTCTAGAGTGCACAAAAAGGTTTTTCTAAGATTTGGCCCTTTGACATACTTTTTGACCCAATATGTCCCAATTTTGTACTTGTCCAAGACATCATCAAGACAAACATTCTGACCAAGTTTCAAGAGTTTCAGGCTGAAAATGTGGCCTTTAAAGTACACACAAGGTTTCTCTATGGTTTAGTCTAGTGAACTATGTTGACCTGACATGACCCAATTTGAATGTGTCCAAGATATCATCAACACAAACATCTGACCAAGTTTAATGACTTTCAGGCTGAAAAATGTGGCCTCTAGAGTGCACACAAGGTTTTTTCTAAGATTTAGCCCAGTGATCTACTTTTTGATCCCACATGACACATTTAAGAACTTGTCTGATATATTATCAAGACAAAAATTCTGACCAAGTTTCAAGAGTATCAGGCTAAAAATGTGGCCACTAGAGTGCACACAGGGTTTTTCTAAGATTTGGCCCTGTGACCTACTTTTTGACCTGAAGAGACCCAATTTTACCTATTTCCAAGATATTATCAAGATTCTGACCAAGTTTCATACCTAACTTGATTAAAATGTGTCCTCTAGGGTGCACACAAGGTTTTTCTAAGATTTGGCCAAGTAACCTACTTTTTGTCCCGACATGACCCAAGTTCGAACATGTCCAAGATTTTATCAAGACAATCATTCTGACTGAGTTTCATGAGTTTCTGACTGAATTTGTGGCCTCTAGGGCACACACAAGGTTTTTCTAAGATTTGGCCCAGTGACCTACTTTTTGACCTCACATGAGCCAATTTCATACATGTCTGAGAAATCAAGACAAACACTCTGACCTAATTTCATGAGTATCAGACTGAAAATGTGGCCTGTAGAGTGCACACAAGGTTTCTCCATGATTTAGTCTCGTGAGCTACATTGACCTGACATGACCTGATTTCAAACTTATCAGAGAAATCATCAGGACAAACATTCTAAGCATGTTTCATGAGTATCAGACCTAAAATGTGGCCTCTAGAGTGCACACAAGGTTTTTCTAAATTTGCTTTGTTGACCTACTTTTTAACCGGACATGACCCAATTTCAGTCTTGTACAAGATATTATCAAGATAAATATTCTGTAACAGTTTCAAGAGTATCTGGCTGAAAATGTGGCCTCTTAGAATGCACACAACGTTTTTTCTTAGATTTCGCGCAGCGACCTTCTTTTTGACCCCAAATAACCCAATTTTGAAATTGTCTGAGATTTTATCAAGATAAACATGCTGACCAAGTTTCATGAGTATCTGACTGAAAATGTGGCCTCTAGAATGCACCCAAGGTAAATGTTGACAACCCCATAATGCAAGACGGACAATCAACGACAGACACAGTTCGATCACAAAAGCACACCTTGAGCACTTTGAGCTCAGGTGAGCTAAAAAGGGAGGGTGTGGGGGAGGTGTTGCAACTGGGCTTGAATCCTCTAAGACAGCATTGTAAGTAGACATGGTGAATTGAACAAATAGTGAAATAATTAATATAAAATTTCTCAAAACCAATTCTTTGGAATCCAGCCATATTTGATAGGAGTTTAGTACTTATTGTATTACACAATCCCTGCAAGTTTTATAGAAGTTGGACCAGTAATGTGGACTTTGTTGAGTAAACATGACCAAGTCATCAAATTGCTGCTTTTCCTAAACAGATCGCTGGATTTTCCTCATTTTCAATAGGGTTCAACCCCTTTATAATAAAAATAACTTGTGTAAGTTTTAAAAGAACTGGATAAAAAATGTGATCTTTATTTTATAAATAAGAAATGTAAATTTTCGACTTGAAATGGCTATTTTTCTCTTATGAATTGCTTTCTTTTTTGCAAAATCAATATGGTTCAAGCATTGATAATATAAAGAAACTGTGGAAGTTTCACAAAAATCCAACCACAAATGTGGACTTAATTGTCTAAACAAGAAGTGTAAAAATGTTTACCTTTCCCTTACTAGTTATCAGATTTTTTTTCAAAATTGATGGTGTTAAGCTACTGATGATATAGAGAATCTGTAAGTTTCACAAAAATCTGACCAAAAAATTTAGACTTTATCACGTAAACAAGAAAAAGACGGATGGACAAACAACAGAAACCACACCATGACATACGCTCTTGGTGGCCTTTGGCCAGTTGACCTAAAAAACCAATTCAAATAAGATCTATTATTTTATTCATTACAGGAGCCGTTGGACTTCTATCATGGCAGTTTGTCGGACTCTTTATGGAATTCTACCAATATCCGGTGATAACAGAGGTTACCATCCACAACGGTGTGCCGCCATTGCCCCAAGTTGTTGTCTGCAATATCAATGCATACAGCAGAACTAAAGTTTTAAATCATCCCAGCCTCAGCAACCATTCGTTTCTGACACTAGCAAGGAATGATTTCCAGTATAATGCCCTCTACTTTGACTTTTTGCGTAAACTATATGCTTTACTAGAAGAACAGTTAATAAAGCTAAGCCATGGGAAAAACTTGGTAAAATTTCTTGGAAAATGTGAGTTGACACTACCCTTTTATATTTGAAAATCTGTTAATCAGAGAATATCTACCATGGTGTCATGTAAAAAGACCTGACAAAATATTCAAAATATCTCCCCAGGTTTTACTGAATTTTTTCAAGCATAATAATGTGGATAGGTCTTATATATCACAGAAAAAAGCTTAGGTGTAAGTTTTATCTAAATATAAAAGTATAAATCATATAAAAGAATCTCTGATGAATCACTTCAGTTCTATTTTGAAAGCCAAATTCTGCTGCTAAAACAGTAATGTAAAAAGATGATGCCCAAATAATGAAGAAATTAGGAAACTTTCTAATATAAAAGTTACTAAAGGCTTGTTGAACTATTTGAAGAGATCTAACCTGTTATAAAATAAGGGTCTGGAGACTTATAATTGCATGTTATATCGGTCCTTTTCACTCACTGTTTTTTGTATCATTACAACAATCAACAATGTTTCTTGTGCCTGTTACTTTCTTTTTGTTGTTGGTGTAACAGATAACGTTGCGAGTTCTCTACTTATGTCACAGCCAACTGTTACTGCCGGAACCATTTAACACCATTTGTATATGTTCTAAAGTCACATTCCGTTTCAACCAATCAGGTGGCCAGTCTCATTTAAACTGGTACACGAATACTGTCGCCAGTCATGAACATTTCTTCATTAGGCCATGCGAACCAACTGCCTCCCATAACTATGCATCGAGTACTGTGGCAATTCACCTTAAAGACGCAGGAATTATCCCGACAGTTTGTGTATCTCAGTAAGCTAGTTATTACAGCAACTCCACATAGATCTATATCATAAATAGAATAAAAGATTTTTTTTTAATCGTTTTATTATGCAGACTTCCAATTGATTGTTAAGTCATCACTTTCATTGGTTGAGATAGTAAATTTAATAGGTTATAAATATAGTAATAATAAATTAAAAAATTCACAATTATCGACAAGTTTCATCTAATTATAAACTAAATCTAAAAGCTGCAGACCACATGTATTTATTTAAGAAAAACTGCATAACACGAAAGTCCTTTTTGATGTGTCTATTATAGGGATTATTATTTTCTCTTCTTTTCCAGACAAACAGTATCAGCTTTCAGACAAAGATGTATTTTTTACTCGACAAACTGGAAATTGTTATCGGTTAGAAATGCGACCTGAAGAAAATTTTGTACAAATTCTAGTAAATGTTAGTGTGGATGATTATATATTTAAAGGCCATATAATGGGAGCAAACATTTCTATCTCTGACCGTGATACATACCCATTCTTACATGAGGAAAATGTTCTCAAGTTTGAGCCTGGAAGGAATGTAGTAATAGATTTGAATTTGGAGATCATAAACAGGTTGAATGGAAGCTACAACCGTTGTCAGAATAATGTGGAAGAGTTTAGAAAGCGAACAGGACTGAACTATGAACAACACCTTTGCATGGAGGAGTGTAGAATCAAGAACACAGTTGACCACTGTGGCTGCTTCCTTCACAATCTTGAAAAATTCTCCTCTATTTATAACATTTCATACTTATATAGACACAAAACATGCAATAATCGCACAGAATATACTTGTGTGAACAATGAATACCTTTTAAATGCTTCAGGTTCTACATGCGAATGTAATGTGGAATGTCACACTAAAATATTCCAAGCAAAAAAGGACAGCTTTCCATCCACAAAATTGACAGATATGATTTATTGCCAGTTGTTCAACATGAACTGTACCCCAACAAATTTGGATTGGACAAGGAAGAATATTGCAGCCTCATTTATCAGATTCAGCAGTTCACGCTACAAAGAATACACACAAAAGCCCTTGTACTCCTTCAGCCGTTTCATTTCCGATCTGGGTGGTACCCTCGGGCTTTTTACTGGAGCATCCCTCTTTACAGTGACGGAAATAGTGCAGCTCATGATTGGGATTCTCTTGTTTCTATTCTAACCAAACTTTAGACTACTACTGAATAACTGAGAGTAAAAATTATTTTCAGTAAAAAGAAAGAGGACCCTATGGATCCTAAATCCCTCATCTGGGGATATCAGATTAAAGTGCACATTTGGCTAATGTTTATTGCTGCAAAAGATCCTATTTGTTCCAAGGATTCAAGGTAATGTCTAACTTAATCATTATAAAGATTAACAATATATTGAAAAAAGGTAATTTTCGTCATTAGAAATTATACACAAGGGTTTTCTCAGAAAGTGACTAACTTGACCCATAATAATCCATGTCTATCCTCAGTTTTATCAGTATTGATACAATAATGTCACTTCTACTGTAGCCATACGGTTTTTCAAAAATTAGACCCACTGATGAAGCTTTTCATTAAAATGTGATCAATACAAACATTTTGACAAAGTTTCATAAAAACTGGGACCTAAGAGGCTACCTACAGAACTAAGACAAGGGGGCCATTGGCCATAAAGCGCTCACCTGAGTAAAAGCATCTACGGTTGATAAAGTTGAAGAAATCCTGGTTTTAATGATGTAAAATGCATGAGTGTAAGTAACCTAGTTTTTGACCGACTTGACCTACTTTTGAACTTCTCAGAGATATCATCAAGACAAACATTCTAATGACGTTTCAGACTGAATATGTGGCCTCTTGACTGCATTAAGTGCTCAACTGAGGAAAGTCATCAATGGTTGATAAAGCAGCAGAGATCCGGATCATGATGTGAAACATGAAATTAAATGACCTACTTTTTGACGACATTACCCAACTTCGAACTTGTCCAAGATACCAACAATACAAACATTCTGACTAAGTTTCAAGAGTATCTGACTGAAATTGTAGCCTCTAGACTGCACACTAAGTTTTTCTAAGATTTGGCCCAGTGACCTACTTTTTGATCCAACATGACCCAATTGCAACCCTATCTGAGATATCAACAAGACAAACATTTTGACCTAGTTTCATGAGTACAAGGCTGAAAATAAGTTTGACCCAGTGACTTACTTTTTGACCTGACTTGACCCAATTTCAAAATGTCTGAGATCTCATCAAGACAAATACTCTGACCTAGTTTCATGAGTATAAAAGTGTAAATAAGACCTCTAGAGAGCACATAAGTTTTTTTTCTAAGATATGGCCCAGTGACCCACTTTTTGACCTGACATTATCAAATTTCGAGCTTGTCTGAGATATTATCAGGACAAATATTCTGATCAAGTTTCATGAGTTTATTACCTTGTGTGGCCTCTATAGTCCATACAAGGTAAATGTTGACGACCACATGATAGACGATGCACGAGAGACGATGGACACAGCATGATCACAAAAGCTCACCTTCAGCACTTTGTGCTCAGGTGAGCTAAAAAAAACACTTTGACCTGAAATTTAGAATAATATATGTACTATGTGAAATGATATTATGAATATACATTCGAACTTAATGAGTCATGCTCTGTCCAAAGGGGAGGGGGGGATGAGGGGTTTAGTGCATCTGCAAAAAGTATTAATTTATGTCAGCCTTGACAGACTGACATGGGTCTAAACTTTCTGTTATTTGTAAATTTTCTGTATGTTCAAGGACAGTTTTTCCTCATTATTCAGTCAGCTGATAGACAAAACTGATTTTATGGATCCATCATTATGTGATAAATTGAATCGTACAATTCATCACGGAGATGCATTAAACCTCCTTTTACCCCTTTTGTGTGGCTCAAAATAATCAGATCATTGTGTCAACAAGATACAGAGGATAATCAGCTAGTTGTGTGTGATATTGAAAATCTGTTACAAGACTGGGGTGTGATGCAGCTCAAAAAAGAAGTCAGAAGGACAAGTTTTTCAACTGCTTAAAACCCCATTCGAGTGACAGATTTTTAATATCACACAAGCAGTTGATTATCCTATTTATTATATTCCTAATTCACCTTTTTTTTATTCCAATAATTATCAAGAATGGCACAATATGAGCAATATAGGAAAAATAGTTCTAGCAAACATTCCAAACCTATATCGTCACTAGTGATGATACCTTATTTATTATCACTAGTGGTCTTACTCAATGTGAAATCCCAGTAGTTCACTGATAAGAATATAATAAAAGGGCAAAACTGCAGAGCAGCTGCAAAGAACTATATTAACTCTTCACCAAATAACAAAATTTAAAAATTGTCCAAATCGAAAGCATTTGCATGTGACAAATTTGATACTGTTCAAATAGATTGTCATTGAAAGGATAGGAGAGGAAACATTGTGGAAATGGAGAAAATGCTGCTTACCAGCATTTTCTCCTTTTCCCACAATGCTTTCAGTATCCATCTTTCTTAGGGTTAAAACTCTAGATTGTTTTGTAAAGGCTCATTTGGTCTATTAACCATTTTCCAAATTAAGATTTTCTGATAGGGTAGAAAACAATACAGGAAAGGCTTCCTGTTTGGACATGTTAACCCTTTACCTGACAACAACATTTTAGCTATGTCCAAATTGAAAGCATTTGCAGACGACAATTTAAATGTAGCTCAAATGGCGCAATCTTTTTTTGATAGGGAAGAAAATACTGTGGGAAAAGGAGAAAATGCTGGTTACCCGCATTTTCTCCTTTTCCCACAATGTTTTCTAAAGGCTTCTTTCCCAGGGTTGTTAAAAGTCGGCATTGCGCGGGAAATGGTTAAGCCTTACAGTAAGTAGTGAATAAATGAAATGGACCTTCTCAGTCAGTATTCCAAATACAATTATTGAGATTTAAAAGCTGCTCTTGGCACAATATCAAGTTAAGAGGTTGACAGTGTACATCAAAGATCAGATTGCATGTTCTATGCAGTCTCAACTTGATCTGCAATTTTGACATCCAGATTCAGTGCTACAACAGTTATAACTTAAACGGTTACACTAATACTTAATTGAAGTTATCAAGACAAAAGCTCCCACTAATTTTTGCATATTTTTGGTGAAAAATAGACCCACAGAGTGATAATAATGTTTTTTGTACCATATCAATTGGCCTTGTACTTGATCCAGTAAGGCTCATTTTTTCCCCCCGAGATATTTCCAAGAAAAAATCACAAGCAAGTTTCATACACAATGGCCAACGTATGATTTTTCTAAGATTTGACTCTGTCAACAAGAAAAAATACTGACCAAATCATCCCTATGGGACCAAAAATGTGCCCACTTGGATGATCTCAATGTTATTGTATACTGACGTCCATTAAAAACGCCTCATCGAAAAAGTGCGATAGCTTTGTACATACCTAGAATATATATGTCACTTTTTGCCTACCATAGAATTTTCACATCTCTAATCTACTGAAGCATGAAAATTCGTGCCAGTCTATTATCTTTGCTTCAACCATGACTCATGGCACCGTTTTGCCCTACGCCCCATGCATTTTCCCCATGTGGTTATGTCGGTCAAACCTACGTATGTGTAAACAGTAATTGATTTAAGTAGTCCAAGCAATATTTTGAAAACATCAATTTCGAAAATGTCAAGACAAAATAATGAATAAAGAGCACGCATTTTGGGCATGCTTGAAAGCGGTCTTTCTCAAAGTGACGTTGCAAGACGTTTTAACGTTGCAAGATCAACAATAGTGTGTCTTGTTCGACGGGTAAACGAAACAGGGAGCTTGTATGATAGACCCCGACCTGGTGCTCCGCGTGTGATGTACGACAAGACAATTTCATCTGTCAACGTCACTTGCGAAATCATTTTGTCACAGCCCAATCCTCAACGTCGATGGTTATAGGGAATCTCGGATGACATGATGACACGTCTTCGGGAGCGTGGAATATTGTGCAGGCGGCCGTACCGCGGTGATGTGCTAACTGACCACCACCGTCGGGAACGTCGGCAGTGGGCTCAAAACAACATCGGAAGACGTTGGCGTGATGTGGCCTTCAGTGACGAATCCTGTTTTAACCTCTCTTGTGCCGACGGACGAGTCCGCGTTTACCGTCGACGTAATGAACGGTACACCCAAAGTTTTGTTCTGGAACACAGCCGTTTTGGTTGTGGTGGTATAATGGTTTAGGCAGCAATAAACCACACATTTAGAACTGACCTAGCGGTTATTAATGGTAATTTAAATGCCAGACCGTATGTAAACCAAGTTCTGCGTCCTGTGGTTGTTCCCATGTTTCAGCAACGCCGTAGCCTTACATTTCAACATGACAATGCGTGCCCCCACCTGATCGAACACATGTGGGACATCATCGGACGTCGTTTACGTTGACGTAACCCACAGCCGCAAAACTTCCAAGAATTGACAAATGCTCTTCGTGAAGAGTGGGCTCGCATTCCACGCTATCTCCTGCATAATCTGTGTGAGTCCATGGGTCGGCGACTGCCGGCACTGATAGCAAGTCAAGGAGGCCATACACGGTATTGATGAATTTTAGGGGGTGAGTTTGTTGAAATGGCTGTTAAATTTGTGTAATGTTTAGCTAAACGTTTGTGTCATGTAAGTCCACTTCTAAAATACAAAACCATGCATTCGATATTAAATTCATGAAATATGACGCGACAGAGGGAGATGAGGCATTTCTAATGGACGTCAGTATATGACTCCATGTGGCAACTGAGATGTTTACACAGACTGATAAATATACACTTGTTTTAAACAAGCCATACTCTGTGAAAAGAGGGCTTAATGCATCTGCACAAAGTATCGGTCCAGGACAGCCTGTGCAGTCTGTGCAGACTGACCATGGCCGAAACTTTTTGCTATTGGTCAGGTTTCTGCATGTCAAAGGACCAGTCTACCTCAGAATTCTCAGCTGGTTGTTTGACTATCTGGATATCATGGATCTTATAATCATGTGATGACTTGCTTGTTATCATGCACCACACAGATGTATTAAGCCCCCTTTTATCAGAGCATGGCTCAAACACTTTTAGGGCCAATACTGATGGGATTTCATCACAATAAGGATAAAAGTTGGGCCTTTAGAATTAACCCTTTACCACACCATTCAAGGTTTTGACAACCCTGAAGAAGTAGCCTTTTGAAAACCTTGTGGGAAAAGGAGAAAATGCTGGTAACCAGCATTTTCTCCTTTTCCCACAAGGTCCTCTTCACTTTCACAGAAAATGACCATCAGATCAGCGACATTCAATTTCTCGTCTACAAATGCTTTGAATTTGGACAAAGCTAAAATTTGTGTTGTGGTAAAGAGTTAACTTGCAGGTTTTAAAAGATTAACCTAGTTACCTTGATTTTGACCACGGAATTTGAAAATCATTCAAATCTGCTCAAAAGTATGTCCTTTGCAGCAAAACTTTAAAACCAAGACAAAAATGTTTGTTTGTTGTTTTATTGTATGTAAGAATAATAATGATTTTTATTGTGCTTTCTTTTCCCAATAAATGAATTAATAATAGATAATCAATAACAGTTTTACAAAGAGATACTCCAAAGCTTTCTGCCCACTACAGTACATACTGGCACACAACTTTTTCATACCCCTGCAGTTGAAAATTTTTTCAAAACATTGTCAGAAAAAGAGCAATTGCTTGTAGGTAACAATAACTTTTGTTCCTTTGTTTTCCCAAAAGTTTTCTGTACTGTTAAAAAGTAAGCTGCTAAGCAAGATTCAGTGTGCCTTTGAGACAGTTTAGATCAAGATCAGACTGCACAAAGTGTGAAGTCACATCTTTACTCTACACTGACCTATACAATGAGATATTTCTGTCGAAAAAAATTTTGCAATCAGGATATTTTGGTTTTTACAATCATCCCACTTTTTTATTTAAGTTTATTCAACAGCTTCATTGTTAAATAACAATTAAGCCATGCTCTGACAAAAGAGGGCTTAATGCATCTCCTTGATGCATTGTACCAAGCAAGAGATCTCATATTAAGAGATCCATAAATCCAATGTCTAACAACTGACTGAATCATGAGGTAGCATTATCCTTTGACATGCAGAAAATTCAAAGATTGCCAAAGGTTTCAGCCCATGTCAGCCTGTATGGACTGCCCAGGCTGACATGGGTCAATAATTTTCACAAATGCCTTAAGCCCCCTTCTCACAGAGCATGGCTCAATTCCTTTCAACCAAGAGTTTGCTGTTCATGAGATTTATACGTCCTGTGAAATATTAGGCTAAATCATACCAGTCAAATATATGTACATGTAATGAAAAGTTGTCTTCATGACTGTATATTAAGAGATTGAGGGTCTGTTCACAAGAATTGATCAAGTTTTCGATTATGATGTACTCCGTCTCACCTTCACACTGCTTAGCATTTTAACTCTTTACCAAAACTTTAAACTTGAAAGCACTTGCAGACGACAAATTCAGTGTGGCTAAATGATGGTTTTGTGTTTGTATGGATAGAAAACATTGTGGGGAAAAGGAGAAAATACTGGTTACCAACATTTTCTCCTTTTCCCACAATGTTTTCAAAAGGCTTCTTTCATAGTGTTGTTAAGTCGGGATCTGTGTCAAATCTGTGTATATTCACATAACTGATCTGTATCACTTTCGGCGCCAAATCTAAACTTGACCTCTTTCACAAGCTGAAAATACCACCCAATGAAACTCAGAAATACATGTACTTTGCATCATGTAGGCTTGACTACATGTGCAGAGAATATAGACATTTTTGTGCAGTCTGATCTTGACCTATTCTATCGGCAAAAGCCTGTTTTCTCTTTTGGCACTGAAAGAAATGAACTTTGCTGCACAATTCCAAATCTAAATGACCCTGACAGAGACAGCTTTTGAAAACAATGTGGGGATGGATAAAATACTGGAAACCAACATTTTCACCTTTTTTTCTAAACTGTTTTTCTTCTCTTTCATAGAACAAGAGGGCCATGATGGATCTGATATTGCTCACCAGAGCCTTTTGACCAAATATTACCCATATTCAATCTCTTGAAAATGTGGCCTCTATAGTATACACAAGCTTTTTCTAGAATTTTCTCAGTGACCTATGTTTTTAGCCCACCATGGCCCATTTTAAAACTTGTAGATATTATCAAGAGAAGTACTCTGACCATCTTTCATGAGTATAGGACAGAAAATGTGGCCTCTACAGTGTACACAAGGTTTTTTGGAGATTTGACCAAACCTGACCCATTTTCAATCTCCTCGTAGATATCATTAAGACAAACATTCTGATCAACTTTCATGAGTACTGGACAGAAAAAGTGAAGAGTCAAATATGGTCCTATATAATAATATGCCTACTTTGATTTCCAGATTAAATATGAAAAGAAATGAGATCATTCAAAAGGACAAACATGCTGTTGACCAGCATTTTCTCATTTTCCTACAATGTTTTCTAACCTTTTAAAGAAAAATCAAATCATCTGGCTGACTCTGTATACATGTATATAGTTTGCAAATGCTCTCAATTGTGCAAGTCTAAAATTTCAATGTGTGGTGAAGAGTTAATGGAGCAGTAATATGCAGTGAACAAAAACTAAGAATTGAAAAATAAAATGTAATATCTATAGTCATTCAACATTCAGTGTCAGTAATGAACACATTGATAAAAGTCATATTTGAAATTTCTACCAGATTGTTCAATTTTTTAATGACCCAGAGGAAACAGGCTTTCCAAGAATATAGTGGAAAGCAGAGAAAATGCTGGGGTCTAACATTTTCTCTGCTTTCCATTTTGTTTTCTTTCTCTTCAAAGGCAAATCCAACCATTTGAGTCCCACTTAACTCTTTACCAAACAATCCCGACTTTTAATGACCCTGAGAAAGAAGCCTATAGAAAACATTGTGGGAAAAGGAGAAAATGCTGGTAACCAGCATTTTCTCCTTTTCCCACAATATTTTCTACCCTATCAAAGTCAGATATCATCATATTATCACGATTTGATTTGTTGTCTGCAGATGTTTTGAATTTGGTCCAGTTCAAAAATTTGTCGTTTGGTAAAGAGTTAACTCTTTACCAAACAACAAAATTCTGGCCTAGACCAAATTAAAAGCTTTTGCAAACCACAAATTAAACTTTGCTAAAATGATGAATTCTGTATTTGATAGGGTAGGAAACATTGTGGGAAAATGAGAAAATGCTGGTTACCAGCATTTTCTCCTTTTCCCACAAGGTTTTCAAAGGCCTCTCCTTCAGGGTCCCTAAAAGTCAGATTTGTTTGGTAAAGGGTTAATTAGTTATCTGCAAATTCTATCAATATAGACAAGTCCAAAATTCTGCCTTCTGATATAAAGTTCAAGAGTACAGCAAGAGTATAAGCCTGCTTTTTAATAAAAAAGGAGTGGGCATGGGAACAAACACTTCTATCACAATCATTGCCCCTCCCCTTCAGTCAAATAAATCAACAGATATCCATCTGGTAAAATATATTTCCATCTGTTTAGTAAGGAATATAACCCTTACTCTCCTTGATTCTCTGGACCAGCTGTATTGTTTAAATCCAGCCTGACAGATGACAAGGTCATTTTGACCCCATAATGCCCTGCCCAAAACCGAGTATCTTTTCCTCCATGGAAATACCGAATATATCTCACTCCTGGTTTGTATCCACTAAACGTATATTGCACCTGAAATCAAAGTCGAAGCAGAGTTATTTATTCCTTTTTATTAATCTGGCATGTTTAGTTTGTAGATCTACAGGTAAAAAACCCCTAGATTTTCCCAGATCCCTCTTTTCTTTCAAAATTGAACCATTACTTTTCAAAATGTCCTAAAAATTTTAAAAAAATTATATGTTTGCCTTCTTCCATTTAGTCAAAAGGCATATAAATGTCTTTCATATGAAAAGGTTAAGGAAACTCCTAAAATAGACTAGATTCTGCAATATCGAGGCTGAATAGCAAGAATCATAAACAGCAAAGTTGAGACAGAGATCATAATGCATATTTTACTGCAGCCTTGTACTTAGCTGAAAAAACTGCTACAGTTATGAGGGGCACTTTATTGATTCATCTGTACAAGGCATGTCCGTAAAGTTCGTGGATATTTGCTAAAAAGTTATCAAATTTACAAGTTAGGCGCAGAAACTTATATAATCATAAAGAGCAAACTTTTCTCAGCTGACATGTGAAAAAAAACATGCCGCTACTATTAATAGCTTTTCATTCATTGGTCCTAGCCTGCATATACCGGTAAGAACCCGGGCAGGTGTTGACGTCGTTGTGACGTCACGACATCGTGTTTAGACATTGTATTGATAAGGTGTCAGGAGTTTCCGTGGAATCAATATTTGTGAGATAATCGAACACAATTCAGAACTTCTAGAATTATTGACCTTTCGCTACAACAAATTTTTTCGTCCGACAGTTCCCGAACCCTGACCCTACAATCCTGTTCAATCGTCGTATTCACCGAATCCTCCATTATATGCTAATGATTCCTGGCTGCCCGTATCTTTCGTCGTCGCCGGCTGAATTTCGGCTGTCCGGAAATCTCCTGTGCCACTTGTAAACCAGTGAGCGACATACAGCTGACATTCTTGTAGCTTGAGACAGTGTTTTCTAGACTGGCGCAAAATTTTACGATCTTCCGTTGTTACGAGACGTTAAATTCCGCCATTTCTAACAAAAACATCTTCGCAGTGTTTCAGAACTTGTGTGCGAAAAATTTAATTGGCTTCGATGTCGTCATCAATGTTTTCTGGAAATGATGTCAACGTCATCCTTAATTACAGGGTAAAATTTGAAAAGGATCAGTTTATTTTTCGTCAGGTTATAGACTGCACATGACATTTTTTAAGTATGTTACTTTTTTATATACTGCCATTGTCCACGAACTTTACGGACATACCTCGTACCTTGACTTTATCTATCTCTGCGTTCTTGGAGACACTGTCACGAGAGCTTTGCACAACATTCTTTCCAAGATACTGGTATTTCCAAAACAATCTCCAGTGTTGATAGAGGAGTGAATCCTATCACAAAAACTATCATTAATCCTAGAAAAACAAGAGGTTCACCACCCCTTGATTACTAGTCCTGTATGTTATCAACAGATAGACTTGGCTCAACTTTTGCATTATGGGAAAATATAAAATATGTTTATTAAAGCATCATGAGGATTAATTAACACATTTATCAGAGTGGAAGTTTGCACAATATATGCCATACACATAACTATGTATTGTCCGTCTCATTGAAAATATGAGTACAGCATGCAGGTGCTAGTGCTAGTGCTCAGCTGCAGCTACCTTTTCAGTGAAAGTTCCAGATTGAAAAAGGGGCATAACTTTGTCAAAATTGTATTGAGAATTACCTGCCCTTTTTATGGTAAACAACCAGCCCATGTTCGAGTGTATATCTTCAGTAATAAAATAGATATGAGATGCAGACAAAAGGGCTCTGACAATAATGTGACATTTCGACACATGAAGCTAAAAAATGAAGCAGAAATTCTGATGGGCAGTAAGAGCTGATGCAATTAGTTTGAAAGGATGTGTCCAGTTGAAGCAAATGCTTCAAATAAACTGACATGTACCAGCTATCGTATGTTTGAATAGGATTTCATTGTGTACCTACATTAAACCAATCTCTCCCTGCTGGTTTGACATCTTCAAACTTGTATTCATGTAAAGGTACCTTATCTTTCTTGTCCTTCAACAACTGCACATGAAGCATGTATTCTATGCCGCAGTCAAACCTTGCTGCATACCTAAAATAATTACGAGCAATTTAAATTACATGTATTGCTGGCCCAACTTTGTAATGAAATCATTTGCTAGACTGTTATATTTTCTTTCACCATAAAAAAGTGATACATTGTAGCTTTTTGGACATGCCTTCTAATAACAGGTTTTAAAAACTCTGAGAGAAGTGGGGCACTATTTGTACCCAGCAATTGCTCTATTTTCATTTATAATTCCTAAACAATGCAAGAAAAGTACATGAGATTTCCTTTCTTGCAAATGTTTCTCTTTTGTGTCACTTGTTGCTTTGGGTGGGTCTAAAATTAGTCAATACCATAATGGGTTACATTTTAATGTCTTTAATGTGAAAGTAGCAAACAACGGCTTAGCCCTTTACTACACTATCCCGAGTCTAACTGACCCTGAAAGGTTTTAAAAACACTGGGCAAGGAGAAAAGCTTGTAACCAGCATTTTCTCCGTTTTCCACGATGTTTTTCTACTCTTTCACAGCCAAATCTCAAATTCCAGCCACATTTCAATTGGCATCTGCAAAATGCTTTCAATTCGGACAACTCCAAGTTTTTATCATACAGAGTTGAGGTGTTTCAAGCTGGATCTACTGAATGATGAGTAAATTAAGCTAGGTGGAGAAGAATCACATGTTTTTTTTTTCTTTTGATACTCTGCACAGAATAAATGGTGGAGTTTTGACAAAGAGCTAATGTAAATGGCTTCTCTCTTCTGTGTTTCATTGCATTGATCAACTTATGTACCATAGTCTAGGAAACTTGTGTCTTGATTTAATGATACCATTACGGTGTCATAACATTTCAAACTCTTGGCAAACACCGACATGAAAATTTTCAGCAATAAGTATTGAAAGTTTCAGTTCTGATACTCAACGCTTAAAAATTTTGTAACATGTTATTTACAAAGACTACAAATTTTCATTACACAATTTTGGAATCACTAGATCCCTTCAGTGACCATTCTGCAATTTGTAACAGGTCAGTAATATCAAAAGATCACTCACCAGTCCGAGATGACGATGTTTGGTCGAACATGATCTAATACCTTCTCACTACAACCGAGTTCTATTAGATCAAGCACCTGCTTTTTGTAACAATCCATGTAAGAGGTGGCCCAACATCTTATTTCCTTCCCTATATTGCAAGAAAAATATATGTAAACCTTTACCGCACAATCCTGAGTATTAATGACACTGAGCAATAAGGCTTTTGATAACATTGTGGGAAAAGGATAATTTTACAACCAATTCAAAGGTATATTCCATCAAATGAGCCATGTCAAATATGTATAACTATATTATTGTTTGCTAAATCTTAGCAAGCTCTTCAATGGCGTTACATGTATTAGTAGCTACTGCAGGCAATGTCCATCAAAGATCAGCCCTCACAGAAAGGCAGTTTGTTCTTAGATCTACACCAACAGATCTTTTTCGGCAGATGTTTTGGTCAAACCAGCCTTTGGAAATGCAACCATTTGGGGTAATGTGAAAATGTCCATCTCATATGTCAACCCTTAAAGTGTATCTATCTATTATTTGGGGCTTTAAGGGCTTATTGGCCTAAGTATGAAGGTGATTTACCTATCAGTAGTTAAAGACCTTTTTGTCTCGCAGTTGGTTGTTTTTAGAAACACTATGGCAAAGCGAGAAAGTGATCAAAGATTTTATATCGAAATTATCAGCATATTTATTTTGCTTATAATAGTGTATCTGGAGTATTGAAGAATTGACAGAGTAGAATTTTGCTCTAAATGGAAAAGTGCACATATTCACTAGACAATCAGTGAAGTTGAGCCAATCATTAATTTTCATGTAACAAGCACATACTAGAATAATCTATGGTATATTTGTGGTAAAATACGCAAAAAGAAAAGTTAGAAAATTTTTCAAATTTGTGAAATCGCAAAAATTTTCATGTTGCAAGAATTTCCACTTATACAGTACTAACTTGTAGCAGACATTTTTAAAAGTATCCTTTTTTACAATGTGGGTAACCTGCATAAAGTTAAATACACATGAAGACATTGTGGAAAAAGGAAAAGTTGCTTGTTACAAGTAGATTGTTATGCGCTGATTGGTACACATGTATTTGCATTATCATATGTGTACAGTAATTATTAATTTTACCTTTGAATTCAGAACCTGTATAGTTAGTAACTGGAAAACATCCGACTGGCTTGCGTTCCAATGTAAATCCATCCCCGCCATTGCTTTTGATAACCCAATGATTGAACCCTGCCCAGGAAAAATAAAACACAATGCTGATTACAATACAGCTGTAAAATACATTTAACCCTTTACTAAAAAATCAAATGTTTTAATGACCATAAAGAAGAAAGCTTTTGAAAACATTGTGGGAGAAGAAGAAAATGCTGGTAACCAGCATTTTCTTCTTTTCCCACAATGATTTCAAACATATTAAAAAACAAACCCCATCATTTGAGCCATATTTCTGTAAATGCTGTCAACTTTGAGTACCGGTAGTCTAAATCTTTGTTGTAATACTTGTCTATGTATCCCTTTACCTCACCGTAACATCTCTTTTAGACACTAAGGATGAAGGCTTTGAAAAACAAGAGGGCCTGATGCCTGATGGCCCTGGATCGCTCACCTGAGTCAATAGGCAAAATTTCACTCCAGGGTCATGATTGAAACTCTGACCAATTGTCAGGTCAATTGAGCTTAAAATGTGGCCTCTAAAGCACCCTCAAGGAATTTCCATAAGTTGACCTAGTGACCTAGGTTATGACCCCATGTGACCCAATTTTGATCTCATCCAAGATTTTATCAAGACAAACATGCTGACCAATTTTCAGGTCAATTGAGCAAGATTTTTTGCCTCTAGAGCCCATACGGAATTTCTGTAAGTTGACCTAGTGACCTAGTTTATGACTCTAGGTAACCCAATTTTGAACTCATCCTAGATTTTATCAAGACAAACATTCTCAGCAATTTTCAAGTCAATTGAGCAATAAATGTGGCCGCCAGAGTGCTCACAAGATTTTTCTTTAATTTGACTAAGTGACCTAGTTTATGAACCCACATGACCCAATTTAGAACTCATCATAAAGTCTATCAAGACAAACATTCTGAAAAATTGAGCAATAGATGTGGCCTCTAGAGTGCCCAAATAAATTTAATTTGACCTACTGACCTAGTTTATAACTCAATTTCAACCTCATTCGATATTTCATCAAGACAAACATTCTGACCAATTTTCATGTCAACTGAGCATGAAATGTGGCCTCCAGCGTGCCCGCAGGGTATTTCTTTAATTTGACCTTGTGACCTAGTTTATGACCCAAGGTGACCTAAGTTCAGACTCATGTGAAATTTTATCAGGACAAACATTCTGAATAACTTTAAAGTCAATCGAGCAACGAATGTGGCCTCTAGAGTGCCAACAATGTATTTCCTTAACATGACCTAGTGACCTAGTTTATGACTCCAGGTGACCAAAATTCAAACTCATCCAAGATTTCATCGAGACAAACATTCTGACCAATTTTCAAGTCAATTGAGTTGAAAAATATGGCCTCTAGAGTGCCCACAAGGTATTTCTTTAATTTGACCTAGTGACCTTGATTAAGACCCAAAGTGACCCAAATTCAAAGTCATCACAGATTTCATCAAGAAAAACATTCTGACCACATTTCAGGTCAAATTAGCATGAAATGTGGCCTCTAGAATGCCCACAAGGTATTTCTTTAATTTGATCTAGTGACCTAGTTTATGACCACAGATGACCCATTTTCGTAACTCATTGAACATGTTGTGCTCCGGTGGGCTAACAAACTTAGTACAGGTCCACTAGGAGATAATACATACCAAATATCAAAGCTCTACACCTTCCAGTTTTAAAGAAGAAGAATTTTAAATTTTTCCTTCTTTGTTCCTATGTTCGAAATTGTGACCCCCCGGGGCAGGGCCAGTTTTCACCCCAGCGGGTTTATTTGAACAAACTTGGTAGAAGTCTACTAGGAGATACTACATGCCAAATATCAAAGCTCTACACCTTCCAGTTTCAGAGAAGAAGAATTTTAAAGTTTTCCTACTTTGTTTCTGTGTTCGAACTTGTGACCCCCGAGGCGGGGCCAGTTTTGTTTCCAGGGGCATCATATGAACAAACTTGGTAGATGTCCATTAGGAGATACTACATACCAAATATCAAAGCTCTACGCCTTCCAGTTTCAGAGAAGAAGAATTTTAAAGTTTTCTGTCTTTGTTCCTATGTTTGAACTTGTGACCCCCAGGGTGGGGCTAGTTTTGACCCCATGGGCATCATATGAACAAACTTGATAAAGGTCCATGAGGAGATACTACATACCAAATATCAAAGCTCTATGCCTTCCAGTTTAAGAGAAGAAGAATTTTAAAGTTTTCCGTTTTTGTTCCTATGTTCGAACTTGTGACCCCCGGGGTGGGGCTAGTTTTGACCCCAGGGGCATCATATGAACAAACTTGGTAGAGGTCCATGTGGAGATACTACATACCAAATATCAAAGGTCTACGCCTTCCATTTTCAGACAAGAAGAATTTTAAAGTTTCCTTCTTTGCTCCTATGTTCGAACTTGTGACCCCCGGGGCGGGGCCAGTTTTCACCCCAGCGGGTTTATTTGAACAAACTTGGTAGAGGTCCACTAGGAGATGCTACATACCAAATATCAAAGCTCTACACCTTCCAGTTTCAGAGAAGAAGAATTTTAAAGTTTTCCTTCTTTGTTCCTATGTTTGAACTTGTGACCCCCAGGTCGGTGCTAGTTTTCACCCCAGGGGTATCATATGAACAAACTTGGTAAAGGTCTATGAGGAGATACTACATACCAAATATCAGAGATCTACGCCTTCCAGTTTCAGAGAAGAAGAATTTTAAAGTTTTCCTTCTTTGCTCCTATGTTCGAACTTGTGACCCCAGGGGTGAGGCTAGTTTTGACCCCAGGGGCATCATATGAACAAACTTAGTAGAGGTCCATGAGGAGATACTACATACCACATATCAAAGCTCTACGCCTTCTAGTTTCAGAGGAGAAGATTTTCAAATATTTTGCATTTTTTTCCTTTTTGTTGCCATGGCAACCAGAGTTAAGGGTGGAATTCAATTCTTTGAACAACTTTGGTAGAACTTCACCCAAGGAACATCCCTGCCAAGTTTCATCAAGATTGGCCCAGTGGTTTAGGAGAAAAAAATGTTTAAAGAAATTGTTGACGGACGACGGACATAGGGCGATCACAATAGCTCACCTTGAGCACGTTGTGCTCAGGTGAGCTAAAAATGGTGCAAAATAAATACACTACCGACCTTTTACCAAACAACCGCAGGCTTTAACCAACCTGAAGAAGAATGCCTTTAGCAACAATGTGCAAGGAGAATATACTGGCATTTTCTCTTTTTCCCACAATGTTTTCCACCCTTTTTAAGGCATATTTAGCCATATAAGACATATCAAGCCCCCTTTTGCCAGAGCATGGCTTATATCTAATCAACCTTGGGGAAAAAGGGTTTTATTGTATCTTCATCCTGCATTATAAAAAGCAAGTTGTCACATAATATAGATTTATTTTGTGCCAAAACTGGCTGAATCATGAGATAGAATGGTTTTTTGATATGCAGAAAATTTACCCATAGATAGCAAAAAATTTTGATTCAGGTCAACCTGTGTAGAATGCGCAACCTGACATGAGTTGATACTTTTTGCAAAAGCATTAAACCACAGAGCATGACTTATCTACTTTTCTGTATTCATTCCAGTTCCTCTTCCGCTTCTAAAGTGATCCTTTTGTTGTCATGGGTTATATGGCTTGAACCACGCGAAAAGGGACATTCGGACATTTGCGTAAAGTGTCCTCTCAGATAAGCCTGCCCAGTCCACATCAGGCTAATCCGAGACAGCACTTTACGACTACATTAGATTTTGTGCTATAGTAGACTTGCGCAAAACAGAAAATTACATAAAAACGGAAAGTGTTGTTTCGGATTAGCCTGCGCGGACTGCGCAGGCTGATCCGAGACAACACTTTACGAAAATGTCCGAATGCCCCTTTTCCTGTGTTGCAGGCCATATGTGATACAATCTTAGAGCCCAAACAACTTAAAAAGATGACATTTTTATGTCTTGGCGCAGACAGTTCGGGAAAACATTGTGAACACGTCTAAAAAAGATTAATTGCTTGAAACAAGCAATTGCTCCTTTTCCAGCTACATTTTCCATACTGTTGGTCCTTTGTGTACTTTGTTATTGTTTATGGTAAATCTAGAATCTTCACCAAACAGCAAAATTTTAGTCTTGTCCAAAGTGAGAGCAATTGCAGACAACATATAAAATGTAAGTCACATGATGAAGTGTCCTGGAAAGGTTAGAAACATTGTGGGAAAAGGAGAAAACCCTGGTTACCGGTATTTTCTCCTTTTCCCTCAAAACCTTTCTTTCTTAGGGTTGTCAATATACCAAATTGTTTGGTAATGAGTCAAAAGAGCATAGCAGTTAAAGTATTTGTTAGAACTGAAGTAAAGTAGGAATTACCATCTGAGGCATCTGGATTTCGTATAAGATTTTCTATATATGGGTTTTTGAAATAAATCTTTTTAAAGTCTGCATCTGGCACACTGGATAAAGTTGCTAGTACTTCAGAGGAAAAGTGATAATCTCGAATACACTTGTCTTTCCACAATTTCTGAGTTTTCAACACAAGGTACCATCTATTGCACACACAAGAACATTTTTGGGCAAGATCTTTTCCAGGGACGTGGATAAATATCTCTGCTAAAAGATCGTCTGGCAAGTCTTGAATTGGAAATAGTGTGGAGGCATCCATCATATTGTGAGATTTAGACTTGGAGTTGTGTTTTCCCATACAACTATTCTATATTGAAGTCACGTATCTGGGGATGTCACTTCTATGAAATCTTATTTCTCTGCACCTGAGTAGAGTAAAGAGGCATTAACACTTTACAAGACAACACATTTTGACATGTCCATTTTGAATGCATTTGCAGATGACAAATATGCCTCAAATGTCAGATGAGATTCACCTTTGAAAGAGTAGGAACCATTGTGGGAAAAGGAGAAAATGCTGGTTATCAATATTCTCTCCTTTACTTACAATTCTTTCAAGAGGAATCTTCCTCAAGGTATTATCCTGTGGTAAAAGGTTAAATGTGGTAAAATCATCATTCTAACATGACACATGAATTAGGCTCTATAAACACAGTACAACGAAAGCGTTGTAAAATCTGCGCCATTCTATATAGAGTGACGTCATTCTGTATAAAGTAAGTAAGTTATTCAATAGAATATTATCTGCATCCACATTTTTACTCTAAGTATGACCTTGTTTTCCTTTCATTAAGAGTTGGTCATGTTAGAATTGAAATAATCTTCTTTCTATCGTGGTTTATCGTTCAATAAACTATGTTGTGAGTTATGAGGCACAATGAATAAATGACTCGGGCTATTGCCCTCGTGAATTATTTATTGTGCCTCATAACTCACAACTGAGGTTTATTGAACGATAAACGATGATAGAAAGAAGATTATTTCTTAATTGACCCTTTACCAGATGATAAATTATAGACTTGTCAGCATTGAAAGTATTTGCAGACAACAAAATAAATCTGGTTAAAATGATAGAATTTGCCTTTGGAAGGGTAGAAAACATGGTGGGAAAAGGAGAAAATGCCAGTTATCATCATTTTTTCCTTAACTCATAAAGTCTTCAAAAGCATGATTCTTCCACAAGGTCATAATTATAACTTACAGATTTATGTGGTAAATGGTTAAATGTAGGAAGAATCATAGATACTATTAAATGCTATGTGTACAAAGAACCAATGATTGTTTCCAGAAGCACATTAAACCCATGACTTATTTTGTGTCCTGTTTCTGGTTAATGTGATGTTATGAGCATGTGAAGCCGTCAAAACCAACCACAGCACATGCTGGAATTTGTAATACTTTGCCATTTTGCGGGAAAATGATGTAATTTTTGGTAAGACATATACACATGGAAAGTTTTATCATTTTCATGTTTGATAACAGTAAGAAATGCTGAGAGAGGTATTTAAAATAAACAAGAGTGGCAAATTGTCGCAAGATACGCCCGTCCCACCGCCAGTTGTCGAGGGGGGATAATAATCGTAAAGGGCAGGTAGAGGAAAATAGTAGTGCAGCAGAAATCATGTAAGTGATTGAAATAGGCATGAATGTCTCCTCTAATACTAAGGAAACATGCATATAAAGTTTCAGGTCATTCCAACATGAAAAGACAAAGTTATATTGTAGAGAAGCATGAAAAGCTGTAAAAAAAAAAAAATAATGAGTAGGGAATAATTCCAAAAGGGCATTTGGTAAGGTTACGGCTCTAGTGCATTGCACTTTTCGTAACTGCAACAAACATGTTTACCAAGTCTCGAGTCAATTTAACTTGAGGTGACAAAGTTCCGTTCCGGACAAGCAAGAAATACTGTAAAAACAAAGATCAAAGTGGAATTACTCAAGCTAGGTAGAGTTATTGTTCTTGCGCACTGTACTCCGTAATATTGCAACAAACATGCATACCAAGTTTGAAGTCGTTCTGACTTGAGATTACAAAGTTATATTCCGGACAAGCACTAGATGCTGTAAAAATGACAAAGGGAAATAACTCAGACAGCACAAGGTAGAGTTAAAATTCTTACGCACTGCACTTCCAAATATTGCAACAAATAAGCGTAATATATTTCAAGTCATTCCTACTTAAGATGACAAAGTTATGCTCCGGACAAGCAAGAAATGCTATAAAAATGAAGATCAAAGGGGGAATAACTCAAAATTCGTGCTAGGAAGAGTTATGGTTCTTGTGCACTGCACTCCGTAATTTTTCAACAATCATGCATACCAAATTTGAAGATGTTCAGACTAGAAATGACAAAGTTATATTCCGGACAAGCAGAAAATGCTGTAAAAATGATAATCAAAGGATAATAACTCAAAGACAGCATGAGGTAGAGTTATGGTTCTCTCACGCTGCACTCCGTATTATTGCAACAAACACAAATGCCAAGTTTCAAGTCAATCAGACTGGAGATGACAAAGTTATGCTCCGGACAAAGAACTGGACGCCGCCCACCCGCCTGTACGCCATGGGTGATCCCATAATACGTCCCGTCTTTGACGGGCGTATAAAAATTGTGGAAACCTTACCATTTACTTGCTCTATGATAAAAAAATGTTTCATGCTACTTTCAATGTAACTGTCAATGAGCTATCTTCTTGTGTATGTACGTATTTCAAACAGAAAATCAACTGTAAACATGGACCTGTGAACAGTATACAGGTTACAGGTGCATGATGTTAGAGGACACTTGTTTGTCCATTATTTGTTTTATGCCATCAATAGAATCTCTTATTTCATGCTTTCGGGTAGTTTATCGTGAAATAACGGTGAAATATTTTTTGATGTTTCATGGTTATAACCAGTGAAAAATACTGATTAAATTTTCTAACTCTTCAATTGAAGACAGAAACAGCAGCTCCCGTGCTCTAGTTACCTAGGTAAAATGCGCATGCCACTCGACCAGATGGAAATATGACGTAATTTAATCTGCATTTCTCGCGCCTTACGTAATATTGTAATGCAATGCTATGCAAGGGAGTACACCACGGAGAATAACCAAAAAGAACTGTACTGGATTTTGATGTAAGTCCCCCCCCCCCCAAAAAAAAGGGTTAGAAGCATGAAATAAATAGAATATTTGGGGGGGGTTTTTTGGTGAAAGATCAATATGTATTTCATCTTGTGAACATCATCGGTAATATTTTCACTCATGGCTGCACCACTTGTGAAAATATTACCGATGATGTTCACTCGATCAGGGATCGTATATACAATCCCTGACTCCATGAAATAAATTTCAATCTTTAACCGTAAAAAAAATATTGTCCTCTACAGTATATATTTGTGTATATATATTATCATTTTAATCAAACTTGTTCACTAAAATCTATTTGATGCTTGTCAAGGCTAGCATCATACAATTTTTGTCAACTTGTATAATAAAAATGATAAACTCTCATGTTAAATCCTCTTCTTACTAAATAATCCCAAATTTCAATGACTCCCAAAAAAGGCTTCTGAAAACAATGTGGAAAGAGGAGGAAATGCTGGTGCCCAGCTTTCCAAAATCAAGTTTTAACAGATCTATCAAAAGGACAGAGAACAACAGCCGAGTCAACCGAAATCAGGAAGTTGTTGTTGAACTTAAGTTCAAGCATTTACCAACACAGATCCATATCTTCACGGTAAATGATCGTTATTTCACATATAAATTTCTCAATCACTCTCAGCAAGTAAATTCTTGCCACCGAACTTTTTCTGTATGGACATCTATCGACGTTCTGTCATCTCTAAATATAGAGCGTGTTTTCAAAATGTATTTGTCGGGAAAACCCTTTGCGGACAGTTTGGGATCTAAAGAAATGCGAAGAAATCTCGTACAATGTCTTTCACCAAAGCTTTACCTAGAATAAATTGAAGTTTTAGTTTGTTGAGACTTTTCTACCATTTTCTCACTAGTTTCGTTAATATTTACAAAACGAAAGTATCACTATCTTGCTCAATACCATCACTGGACGAAAAGTGAAACTGGAATACTTATTATACTTGCCACTAAACGACCGAAAAGTTGCGATTTTTTTCGACACCCTCGATTTGTCGTTCACCCCAAGACACCCCATCACACTCCAAAACACCCCACGAGACCCCATAACTTCCCAAAACACCTCACGGCGCCAATTATACATGTATATTTACACTGAAAAATAGTAATTAAGAGCTAAAGTGATTTTTATTCTCATTATTTCATACATTATTATCCATTTTTATAAGGTTATCCACAATAGTAAATGAGTCACTTAATACAGAAAATAGGGTGACATTGATTATTGTGATCTGTCCTCATAATTTGACTTATCAATCCTTCAGGACCCATAAACTGTTGCTACAGAGCAGATTGCAGGTATGTACATCAATGCTTATCTGTCAATGGTGCCTACACATGCACTACTCCATCTTCGCAAGCCAACGGGTGACAATCACTCCATGATTTTACGATATGATCGACGTAGTGATTGTCACCCTTGGCCTGCGAAGATAGCTCAACTGAAGCATCGATTAATAGTTTAGCAGAAGAGAAATATGGTCTTTTGTACTTTAGGAAAAAAAAAAACATATTCACTGATCTGAAGTGAAGAACAAAAGAATGGTTTACTGAAGGAAAGAAAGAAACTTAGATGTTTTAAATTTTCTCGGTTATAACAGGCCTACTTACATTAATCCAGCAAACCTAATTCCAGTGTAACAATGAACCTCTTCCCAATTTTGCTGAACAACTGAAGGTTATCCCTCAATTTCTTAATCTAATCACCTTACATCGTCTTTGAAATACCTGCACATTTTGAGGTTAACCCTTAAAGTGAATGATTTGGCCCTTTCTGATCAAGATAAACAGCTCGAAATATTGCTATTTGATGGTTGTTTCAATTAGAAAGTGTAACATAGTAGCAGACAGTGTGGATCAAGATCAGACTGCAAGTTTTGTGCTGTCTGATCTTGATCTACACTGTCTGCAAAAACAACTTAAGTTGGTTCCAGGGCTTCACATGTGGTATTTGCCTTTTTGTCAACTTCAAAGGATAATGGTAAATTTGTTGATGAAAACTAGTTTGTTTTTGTTGCTTATTGAAGTTTTCCTCCTAAAAATGCAACTTCTGACACCATGTCACATAACGTTATATAGTGCATAGGTATATTAAGGTAAGTTGACTTTATTTTGAGTAGTAAATAGAAAAAAAAAAACCTTTGTATTTTTATATGCATAAAAATAAATTGTTTGAAAAGAAAAGAAATTACTTAAATAATGAAAATAATAAATAAATAAATAAATAAATAAATAGAAAAAAATAGTGCCATGGATAGAACACCCCCCCCCCCCCTCCGCGTGACCTGGATGCAAGTGGATTAATGTAAGGATCAATTGAAACATTTCTGTTTAATTTTTTAATTATGATTTTCTTGTGATCCATTGGTAACTGAACACTCAACTAGCGCAGCCCAAGTATACACGTATATGAATAACATCTGTTGGCAATGCATGTGGACGTTATTCTGTGTAAAGGGTCTCGCAATAATATATTGATATAGACTATAGAAAACAACTTACGTATTAGTGACTATTGTGTATAAACACGTTCTATGCCTTATTATGGCACATATTTATCAATATTTCAGTGTTTTTGGGTGTCTTTGGGTCCCGTGGAGTGAACACACCGATTCATCCCGTACTAATATATGGAAAGGAAGATTTTTAGAGCAAAGGGCGGAAAGGAAACCGTTTCGTTCCATTTAACCGATTGCTGCATATAATTTTCAGAAATATTGATAAACGATATTGAAAAAAGAAAAAAACAATAATAAAAAGCTTAAAGTTTTTTTTTCAAGTTTTCATTACTATCCTTTATGATATACTTTTGAATATTAAAAAAAAAAAATGTTTAATATCTCTAGAAAACATTATGAGAAAATAAGCACCTAGTGCTAGAAACGAGCTTATATAATTTGCTTTTTTTGTCATTATGTAAAAGGTACATGTTAAAATGATCAATGGTTAAATCTACTTTAGACGGCGGCGTTCAATACTATTGAAACAAGCAAGGAGAACTGAAGATTGATGCTTTCAATGCAGGTAATCTGTATAATTTTTTTGGACTTTGCACA
Organism: Hippopus hippopus; assembly: GCA_946811185.2. Lineage (NCBI taxonomy): Eukaryota > Metazoa > Mollusca > Bivalvia > Cardiida > Cardiidae > Hippopus > Hippopus hippopus. The sequence goes on from OX328097.1 coordinate 38,092,082, forward strand.
TGCATATTAGCCATGCTCTATGAAAAGGGGGCTTAATGCATCTGCGAAGTGTCGACCCAGGTCACCCTGCAGTCCACGCAGGCTGACCTGGGCCGGAACTTTCCGCTGTTGGTCAATTTTCTGTATGTCAAAGGACCAGTGTACCTCATGATTAAGTTGGTTGTTCAAAGAAGTGGCTATTATGAATCCATACTTATTATGATGGTTTGTTTGGTATCATGCATCAGATTCATTTAGCCCCCTTTTACCAGAGCAATGCTCATGTTTTTGAGAAATGGCACATTTTTGGAAGTTGAAAATATATCTAAGTCTACATCAGTCTTTAGAAGCTGATTCCCGTAGATATATATCCATGTACACTTTGCAGTAGCAGGGGAGGTAACCAATCTGCTTAAAGGCTGACCTGGGTCAATTTTTTTTTTCATTGGTGAATTTTCTGAGTGTCAAATGACCATTCTATCAATTATTTAGCCGGCTTTTAGACAAAATTGATCCATATTAGGGGACATCTTGCTCGTTGTAATGCATTACGGAGATTCACTAGATCTATACCCCCCCTTTTTATTTTTCCAGAGTATCACTTATTTCTTTTATCATCTTCTGGAATATTCTGAATAGTTTTCTAGGACATGAGCACTTTATCATGCCAAACCTCCCTGCAAAACACAAGAGCAAAGCTGTTTTCATCAAAACATTTGTTGAAAACAATTATGCTGTCTTGTACTCTAAAATCATTTCCTATGTACAAGGTTATACATTCACCTACTGCTCATTTCGTATCTGATCCAAAAGATCTATAACGAAACTATACGCAAAATCACCATGCAGAAAAAAGGGAAGGGGTGAAATAGTCAAGTTTATCACATTATAAAATAATGTTACCCCCATTAAACCTTAAACTGCTAAAAAAAATCAACTGAAAATCTCCAGCCGAGAGTAAACAGCCAAATTTTGCGATTTTGTCAACATTCTTTTCACTTTAAAATCTTACTGCAAAGGACTCTGCACCTTCTTCATTTGAAGTCTGGAAAAACACACTGAGTTATGCTTGGTAGCATGAGAGTTAACTAAATAGCAGTCTCGGTTCAGAGTGCGTAATGAACCTAAAACCCTGGTTACACCTCTGCTTCAGAGGCCTAAGTAAGAAGACAAATACTTTGAAATTGTATTCAAATGATTTTTCAGATACTTTTGAAGACATTTCAACAAAAAATTCCACACACTCCTATTACAAGTTTCATTATGACATTATCCGTAAGCTCGGTACTTAAGTGTATATGGTAGTAGCACTGAAGTAAAGGGGTAATAACACAAAAATATCTATCCGTCTGTCTGCCCGTCTGTCTGTCCTTCCATGCATCAATTATTTATTTGTTCATCTTTTTCCATATTCTACAGGTCATCGCTTTTCGTTCTGCTCTACACAGTTTCTTTTCTTTTTTTTTTTATCTTAAAACAAGAAATGTCTTTAAAAAAAGACAGACGGCGTAAGAGGCACTAAATGTGAATATTGAAAATCTTGGTCAGTATGAAGACAAATAAATGAAAAGTAACCGCGCCAGAAACTACTTTTTTTTCAGCATGGTTTTGCATATCATTGAGAAAAAAAAACTTTTAAATACCTTCCACACAGTTATTGTTATGTCTGTCAACTAACCATACAGGTAAACAGCTTTCCCTCTAGAGGCAAAGAAAGCCCCTACCACACTATTCCAACTTTTAACAACACTGAGAAAAAAAAAAGCATTGTGGGGAAAGGAGCAAAATGCTGGTAACCAGCATTTCCTACTTTTCCCACAGTGTTTTCCAAACAAATTTCCCAAACAAATTTCAGATGTAAGTCACATTTATTTTGTCGGCTGCACACATTTTCCATTTTGACTAGTCTGAAATTTCGTCGTGAATGATGCGTACTCTTGTTTACCTATTTGAAAATGTTTTACACTGCTTCAAACAGTATTTCAAACAAGTTAACCCTTTTCAAGATGATCCCGAATTTTAACGGCCCCGAGTTATGATGTTTTGGAAAACATGGCTACCAGCATCTTCTCCTTTCTCTACAATGTTTTCTATCCTAATTACCAATATTAATCTTTTGAGTCACATTAAATTGTTGTCTGCAAATGCTTTAAATTGGAACAAGTCTACAATTTGTCAAGAGGTAAAAATTTAAAGCAGCAGCTCCATTATTCATATGTTTCCAGCGTTTCAACTACACTTGGCAATCCAATATGACTTGCATTACCAGCAGTGTTCCAACCACATATAGCCATTGATTCACTCTGGACCCTAGTATGGTCTGCTGTATCATAAGGGCAGGGCTACAGAATAGGGAGTCTGCTGGATTATAAAGCTCTTCAAAAAAATCAAGGTCGTTTGAACCCTTATTTAATAATTCAATTAATGACTATCTACAATACGAATTTTGGTATACTTATAGAGATGTGGATAAACTGATTTTAAAATTTAAAAATCTCCATTTACTGGGTATAGTACATGTATAGAAGAAAATTAGTCAAAGAAAACAGGCGTACATGTATTTAATAAAAATGTCAACTTTATTTTTTACGTTGTAATTTACATCAAAAGAGCTGTTCCTTTACTTCGTTCTATAGGTCCAAAAGCCACCAAATGTAAACAATTCTGTGTGTAAATTTTGTACATAGAACCATTTACATTTGGTCACTATTGGGCTTTTATCTTAATTTAACTTTTTTCAATTACATTAAATTAACATTATTCAAAAGTTGTACAGTAAATATGCAAAAGACCCAACCCTTCCTTTAAACGAAGCTATCTTACTACTTATCCCCTCAAATTTACAGCTAATGACAAGGAAACATCATTGCATGATACAGATAATCAATATACAAATAAAAGGATTTGCATTTGAAAATAATTTTGACTTGAAAAAGACATTATGACAAATTGTGAAACTGCTTAAAGTTCCCCATCTACTCATTTTAGTCAAATGTAGAAATGTGCTTAAATCAATAAATTAGCAATATCTATGGCCCCAAAGAATGAAAAAAAGTTTCAGATTTGTGATTGAAAATGAATCTTGGTCGGGAGAAAATTACACCAGGTCAAAACTGTAAACAATGGGGGAGTGTATCACTAGTGTCATTTGCACATCCCCCATCTGAAAATAGAAAGGCAGACTACTTGTTGTTTCAATACGGGAAATGGGGCACTTGTCTATTTCTAGGATCATGTCTTTTTCCTTTCTTTCAGCAATCCAAAAATGCTAATTACTAATGTGTATATACAAAATTTACAGTTCTTCTGTCTTTAAAATCATTCCACCGCACTCTCAGTATAAAATTCCGACATTCTCGAGTAAATTGTTGTTGGATTCTTGTGACATAGATTCTTGCAACAGTATCTGTGTGGTGTATCTCGACTCCACTTTCTTGTCAGCTACATGAATACCCAAGGCGAAGGTCGTAAACAGTCACGTGACAAGCATCAAGTGGTATCCTCGATTGAACAAGTGGATAGGAGCCAAGTCCAAACTTACATTTTCTATCCGTCATAATCTTTGCAATCTAACAACCGCCAGGTGTAATATTTGTCATGAAGCCACACGTTTGACTTTAGTTTGATAAAATATCAACGAAATTGGTTATATTTGGCTTAAAATGAGTAAATGTGTATCTTTAAGATTAATAGTTTTTACTTTATTTTTATCTTGTTTTCAAAACCTCTGCCACAGAATTGAAAAATTTTCTTCACATCAATTTCTACTAGAAATATAATTCTCAAGTGTAATAAGTTATTGTTATTGTATGGTGTTTCATGCCCTTTTCAACAATATTTCAGTTATATGGAGGCAGCCAGTGCACCTATCTATGCTTTCCTGGAGTTTCTTTTACCATTACTACTCACAATATTCTTTCCAAGCCACCGGCTGCTTTCCTACATAACTTTTGTCCAAAGAATGGTCAGCGATGAGAGAGGAACTAACCCTGTCACAATGAATATCATCAATCCTTCAAAAGAAATTGGCCAACCCAAAGATCAAACCAGTGACCCCATTTTTTCAAGTCCTGTATGCTATCGACTTAGCTACATGGGCTCAACCCGGTGTAATAAGTGCTGTTCAACTGCACACACATTAAAGATGTACTAACTAGAGCTATCACTAAACTTGATCATACCCCCCCACCAGCTCCTTGTCACAAAACAGGTCTTTGTCACAGAATGCAGGTTTAGTACAAAAGAAAGAGCTGAAAAATGTTCAAGGGGAGATAATTCCGCAACATCACAGCAGGGTCATGGAAATTGCACATGCACAACTTCATATATATAGGAACACTGTGTGTAAATTTGAGTTCAGCACCTGAAAAAGTGTGGGAGTATTTTGCCGGACAAATTTGTGTCTACGGACAGACGGATGGATGGACAGGTGTTATAACATTTCGGGTTTATGTGGCTTCTCTTTTGATCTTTATGTGGAATTTTTCCACATAAAACAGCCCGGTTTATGTGGTTTTGTTCTATATTTCATATAAATTATGGATGGATTGAAGCTCATAAACACCAGGACGTTGGCCCGGACAGAAGGACAGACAGCCATGGTGATTCCAGTATGCCTTCCTCCACTTCGTTGTGGGGGGTATAAAAAGTTTACAAAAAAAAAAATAATAATAATCTTTCAAAGTAAAAAAATTGTCTTGTTGAGAACCAGATTTTGTTTTAAAGAGATATCTCTAAGGTTTCTTTTTCTTAATGTTCTTTCCATTTGATTTAGCAAACAAAGAAGGATCAATTTTATCAGGGTCAAGTCCTTTCACATAAAACAATCTTTCTGCACGTTGTTCAAGTGTTCCACCACATTTTAATCCTCGTCGCATGAGCTCTGCCTTTAACACCTCCATCCCAAAGGATTGCACATCTGCGACACTTTTCATATCATCCAAACAGAATTCTTTTTCCTGCAAAATAAGAAAAATAAGTTGTATCTTGTATTCCAGTTAAAACTTAAGCTGTTTGGAGGTAATATTAGCTTTACTGTTGTGACAAAAATATGACTTTTTTTTCTTCAAAAAATAATTCAACCAATTACATTACTACAGTTGTGGTATAACAAAATGCACAAATAGAACAGGAAGTTGTTAAATTTCAGAATGTTCACTTTACGTGACTTACTAATTGTTGTTTCGATAAGAAAGTTTGCCCATTTTCCCTTTACCAAACAAACCCGAGTTTAAACCACCCTACAGAAGATGTTTATTGACTGCATTCACATCCCAGCACTGGATGTGGGACAGTGGTATGGGGGGTTCCAACTCCATCTCATCTATCAGAAGTTCTTGGTTTGAATTGAGTGAAGGGGGTGGATTACATATATAATTAGCATAACTATAAGGGTTGCCCTTGTAAACTGTAGACTTTGCTTATAATTTCTTTATCTGATGTTGAATCATCATAATATTCTGCAAATGATTTCAGCCTTTCAATTTTAATAAAACTGGTGCATAAGCACTAAAATAAAATATGTTATTCTTGAATATGCCTGATTAATAGATCTAGAATCAGTGTACCCAGCAAAGCTTCGAAAATACATTAGTACCAGAAACCATTATTTGCATGTTCAATAATTTTTCTTTTTCATGCTACATTAAACTGAGTGCCTGAAAATATCACCTGCTTACAGTTACATCATTATGAGGGTATCACAGAAAATTTTGAAAGCCAAACATTATTTATAAAATCCCGGACCCACACATTTGAATACGGTTTGTTAGAATTTTCAACATTAAAATTAGCCTATTTGAGGCGGAGAAAGTGCACAGAACGTCAAACCTGCTTAATGCCAACAGACACATTTAAGAAACACAAAAAGAATAGAGAGGTAAAGTTGTCTTTCCAGAAGTCTTGTGTTCAAATGACATAGCAGGTTTATTAATGGATGGGGGAATAGTGTACAGGATGGACAACCACCCATCAACAACATGAGTAACGCCAATGATGACTACAGACACAGTGCAATAAGAGAAACTGCCGAATGTACTGTGATCAGTCAACTGACTGTCCTTCACATATGAAAATACTATGTCGAAGAAAAACATCCTGGGCTGTAATGTTAAAAGTGGCTGCATCTTTCTGTCTAGTATTTTTAGCACACATGACACAAGGGCCCATTAGTTTGAGCCAGAAGATAGGAGGATGTCTGTAATTTGGAAATCTCCCAAACCCTCCCCAACCCCACCAAAGAAGGCAGCGTCACAAGTGTATTGCACACAACAGCTGAGTACTAAAAGAGAAGTGAACATTTCAGGGTATGACATGAACAACTATGCCTCATTAATGTAGGAGTATATGCCAGGTAAGCATATCCTGTAGTTTCATATTGTGTACAGAGATGTTATTCCTTGATTTCTTTTACTGTGATTTTGTGTTTACACTCAGAATATATGAATATAATAAACATGAAAATCCAAAGCTTGTATGGTTGGAACTTTTTTTTCTGTAAGCCCAGTCCACGATTTACTAGAACAACCCTTGAACAAGCTTTTCAAGTGTTTGACAAAAAGATTACCTTAAATTAGAGTACTGAATAAAGTGAAAAGTTAAATGTAAAAATGTCTATTTTGATCATATACTACTGACAGACCAGATACACAGGTTATTTATCTAATTTAAAAAGAAGCTGCAGCAGATGTCTTTGCAAGCATCCTAGTGAAAAATGGATAGTCAACATCAATCAATATATAAAAAGATATGAGAACATCATAGCAAAAAGAGATATAGCTTGAAACAAAAACAATTTCTCCTTTTTCCATAACTCTCTTAAAATTGGCCTACTGCAAGAAAAAAGAATTAGTCTGCAGCAGGTAACATCATAACTTTTTAACCAGGTGACAAATTTTTAGTCTTGTCCAAATTGAAAGTGTTCGCAGACAACAAGTATAATGCTACATAAATGGTGGGGTTGAGTTTTAAAAGTAAGGAAACAGTGTGGAAAAAGGACAAAATGCTGGTTACCAGCATTTTCTTCTTTTCCCACAATACTTTCAAAAGCTTTTTCCTCAGAACCGTTAAAGCGCAGGATTGTTTGGTAAAGGGTTGAAAGTGGTAGTACAAGTAAAAGATGGCAACATGGAAATACGTTCACCTGTGGTACTTCACCACTGATAGGTGCTGCAGTTTCTGTTAGACATTTGGTTGTCGCCTCCTCTTCAACAGAGATCCCCATAGCATTTTGATTCTCCTCTTTATTCTTCTCCATTTTTTTTTCAGGGAGAAAACTTTTAGGGTCACTGAATTTGTCTTCAATATTATTCCCATCAACATTTGACTTTGAAGGTCCCTTTTCCAAGTCTCGAGAAGTATTAACGTTAGTAGTACTCTGACTCTCTGTATGCTTGAGTTCACTTGCACTCTTTATATCTGAAGAACCAGACACCCCACTTGTTCCTGGCATGTCTGACATTGACAGCTCTGGGTTTATAGAAATGCTGGGTTCTGGTGAATCAAAAGATTCATTTTGCTCTTCTTCGGCCTCACTGTCAAGATCACTAACGTCCATATCAATACCAAGCCTTAATAGAAAACAAGATTTTACTAGAAACAGATAATCATTTGTCAATACCAGTGTCCCTATTCAACAACTACATGTGTTCTGAATTTGTTTCTCATTCTCAAATACTAACCTTGCCATGTGATTGGCTATGTTCTGTCTTAGCCATTCAGATGGCTAGTCTTAGAATTAAGAATTAAAATGGAAGTTACAGGGGTACATGAACATGCTCCCAAGATAGCCTACTACTGGTAACAAGCGTTAGGATGAAATATTTCAACAACATTTTTCTTGTACACAGATATTCCTTTAAGTAGAACAATGACGATGTTGTGGGCATTCATTGGAATTTAATTTCAGTGAGTATCCGTAACGTATGTTTCTGAAAAGATTTAGTAAATTTAAAATCGAATACCCTCTTTCTTTGTTCCTACTGCAACATTCAATTCTTTGCTAAATGATTGTGTGTCTTAATTAGCCTGGGAAACGGCTTTTAAAAATGAATTGGGCTAAAAGATAAAATGCTGGTAACTAGCACTGCCTCCTTTCTCTACAATGTTTTCTACCTTTTGAAAGGCAAGTCCCAGTATTGAACCACATTTTATATGACAAACCCCACCATTTGAGTCATAGTTTGTATAACATCTACAAGTTCTTTTTCTTCTGTAGCTAGACTTATGTTATCTTAATGCTTTACCATACAATCCCAAGTTTTAACGACCCTGAAGAATAGAACTTTAGAAAACAATGTTCTAAGCATTTTCTCCTTTCCCCCAATGTTTTCTACTCTTTAAAACACAAAGTGCATCATTTGAGTCACATTTAAACTATTCTTTGCAAATGCTTTCTATTTTGATCAGTCCAAAATTGTGTCGTTTGGTAAAGAGTTAAACAACTAATTATTTAAAAAATCTTCATGGTAAATGCATCAAAATTGGTCTGCTGAAAATAACATCAACTTGTACCATATATAGTTTGAAATACATACCACTCAGTACCCTTTTTCTTTTTTGACACAGTTGATGACGTAACAGTTTCAGCCTTTCTTTTTCCTGACGAGGGATCAGTTGAGGTGATAGCACCTGTTGCTACTTTCTGTAAACCTGTTCAGACAGGAATAAAAGATATCAATTACTATGTGATTAGGCATACATGCAAACTGATTTAGAATATTATTGCATGCAGACCCCTTTTTTTTTTCATTGTGTAGCAGTCATCTGTTGTAAAACAATCCAAAACAAGAAAACAAGATGTCTGTTTGTAAAACAGTCATGCCCCCCTACTGCCACATTGATACAGGAAGTGGCACAGTTCATAAACTGATATCAAAAAAATTGATTGGGAAATATCGATGTCATCTTTTTGATTTATAGCCCACTTCAATTGTCAAACGTGATAATCTGTCAACAGTTCGCATAATTATACACACCGCCGTGTGTATACATACAAGATTGTAAACAGTCGCCGATACACAGACTGGGTTATCGATTTTCTTTTCGGCACGCGCGTTCGACTTCCGCTTTTTTCCAGTCAACTTCGATGCTTACTACGTCCCCGACAATACGCGAATAAAATGTTGGAGCCACAAGTTGAGCCACATATGATGATTTTTGAGACACTTTAATTTCTTTTTAGCAAATGGCTCAAGTGGCGAATGGCAGCGTGGGCCCTGAATCATCTGGTGGTCACTGTGGCCTTGACCTTTCACGGATTAACCTTAAAATCGATAGGGATCATTTACACTCCAAGATGAATATCTGTACAGAATTTGAAGGACCTCGGTCAATTCTGTGTCTAGTTATCATCTGGACAAGGTTAGGTCTAAATATCATTAAGTTGAAGGCCACTGTGACCTTGACCTTTGATGGATTAATCTCAAAATCGACGGATCATCTGCACTCTGAGACGAATGTCTGTGCCAAATTTGACGAACCTAGGTCAATTCTGTGTCTAGTTATCATCCGGACAAGGTTTGGTCTATATATCAACATGTTGATGGTCACTGTGACCTTGACCTTTGACTTATTGACCTCAAAATCAATAGGGATCATCTGCACGCTGAGACGCATGTCTGTGCCAAATTTGACGAACCTAGGTCAATTCTGTGTCTAGTTATCATCCGGACAAGGTTTGGTCTATATATCAACATGTTGACGGTCACTGTGACCTTGACCTTTGACCGATTGACCTCAAAATCGATAGGGATCATCTACACTCTGAGATGCATGTCTGTGTCAAATTTGACGAACCTAGGTCAATTTTGTATCTAGTTATCATCCGGACAAGGTTTGGTCTGTATATCAACATGTTGACAGTCACTGTGACCTTGACCTTTGACTGATTGACCTCAAAATCAATAGGGATCATCTACACTCCGAGACGCACGTCTGTGCCAGATTTGATGAACCTAGGTCAATTCTGTGTCTAGTTATCATCCGGACAAGGTAAGGTCTACCGACCGACGGACCGACCAATGGACTGACATTAGCAAAGCAATATACCCCCACTTCGTTGAAGGGGGGCATAATTAAACTTGCTCCTTAGCAAAAATAAGACCTACACGTTCTAATTTGTAAGCATTAGCTGATGATAATTTATATGCATTTCAATACTACAGCACTTTGTTGCTTTCAAACATTGGTTTCAAAAGCCTTCTTCCACAGGGTTGTTTACACTCTGAATTGTTTTGTAAAGGGTGAAACACATCGTTTCCATTTCAATTATTGTACACTTAAATGGCAATACTGTGTCAGTTCTATGTGCACAAACAATCCAAAATAACTTAGAATAGCTATTATGTTTTGGGGAATTATTGTATATGTCTATTTACGATTGTAGTTTATCATTAATAAGATTTCTTTCAGTTTTATTTTGTATATTTCTACCAAAAAACTATTTGTTTTAACCCTTACCAAGTGACACAGTATTGCCATTAAAACTGTATCTGCAATTTGTTCTTAAAAACAGGTGGTCCATTATTGTTGAAATATAACTTTTAACAGTCCTGCTTAAAACTACTTTTTGAGATCATTGTGGATAAGAAACAATTTCTTATAACAAGTCACTGTTCCCTCTTTAACATTTTTCTCCACATCATTAAAGAAATACATTTATTTCTTTTTACATACCTTAAAAAACTTCTCTTTTTCACTCTTAACAGTTCTGACATGTCTAAAATAAGTCTGCAAAGCTGCAGATTTAAACTCATACCTTTCTGTAACGCATCATCCTGATTCTCGGACAAGAGTTCTCTCTGTTTTTCATAGACTGGATCATCGAATTTGTGGTTAGGCATGGCACGTCTTTTTGCCATTCTCTCTTGGCGTCTTTGCTCCTTTTCTCTATCTCTCTCCACTTTTTTGGCCAACCATTCTTTCAGACTGAAAGGTTGTCAAGTAGATGAAATTTAAGAATTTTCACTTCAACCCCTTTCAAAACAATCCCAGATTTTTACAACCAACAGGAAAAAGAAGGCTTTTGAAAACATTGTGGAAAAAAAGCATTGGTGACCACCATTTTCTCTTTTTCCTAGGATGAGATTTACCTTTCTAACGACAAATCTCATCATCAGAGCCCAACAAATAATCTGTTGTCTGTGTTTGCCTTAACCCTTTACCACGCAATGCTGAGTTTTGATGACCCTGAGGTGGGCTTTTGAAAACATTGTGGGAAAAGGAGAAAATTTGGTAACAAGCATTTTCTCCTCTTTCCACAACGTTTTCTACCATATCAAAGACAAATTCCATAATTTAGGCCACATTTAAAATGTCATCTGCAAATGCTTTAATTAAGTAAGACAAGTCTATTTTTTTCACGTGTGGTAAAAGGTTAAATATTGACAACTCTAAAATTTCCTCGTCTGGTAAAGGGTTGAAAGGTACAAAGACCTTATCATTACAAAAATTGTTTTTTACAAAGAGTATTTCAAAAACTATCGGATATATTAGATTCTGCTCTTCACTTATTGTACACAATAAGTATATAAAATATGCATTTAGACGCAGCTTTATTGGATTAAAAAGAGAAATACACAGCGCTGTGCTCATTTATTAAATAAAACACTGAAACAATTTTTCATTCTCATTTCTAGTTTGTAAATCCTTTTTTGGGAGGGGGAAAAAATGAGCAAAAATTGTAGCCACACATTGATTTTCTTGAATGATAAATTAGACGTCTTTCAACAGGAATAGTTATACCATGGACATAACTCAGCGCTTTGTCAGCATGCCCATTCACACAAACTCTTACATGAATCATGGTAAAAAAATCATACATGCATGCAAAAAAAAATTGAATGGTCTGGTACATTCATGCAACCAAAACATGGAAAACAAAGGTAAGAAAATCCAATGTAAGACTTTACAAAGTGTCAGATGTACTTGTTTTCTCACATTCTGGTGACCCAACTATTTGTTTTACTTCATAAAGTTTGTGTCCCCATTGAAGCCTCAGAGTAGTTATTCGTTATTTGAGTTTTGTAAGCTAAGTCTGATCGCCTGACTCATCTCCAAAAGACCCCTTTTTACATTTTTTAAACTAAAAAGCGGTAGCTGTGGCTCAAAGAACACTCCACATGACATGTTCAGTAAGGAGTAGTTGAACTTGGAATCACTAGATTACAAATCCAATATGCTATTCATTAAGCCATGAAAGACCTCTGTACTACTTCAATTATCTTCGAAGAAAATGAACCATAAAAGACCTCTAAAATTGAGAAAGAAAATCCTCCAAAGATAATTTTTTGTACACAGCTTTTGCATATTTTTCCTTCAAAATCTTTAAAGTTTACTACTTAATATTTTTTCACTGTTATATAATGTAGGATAATAGATAAATGATCTATCAGACTAAAATACTGTTTAAGGAAAGTTAAACATCACAAGCGGGAGACAGTGGAATAGAGGAAGAGTGTCGGCCTCTCACATCGTAAGTTCTGGGTTTGAATCCCGAGATGAGCAGGGTCAACCTTTGAAACTACATGTATCCACATACAGCGTACATACTGATAGAGGTTTCTAGGAAGCAATCATCGAGAGTGATTCATATAAGTTGTAAGAACTTGTTCCACAACCTTTGTAAAATAAATGAGCCATGCTCTGTGAAAAGGGAGCCTAATGCATCTGCAAAAATTATCTACACAGATCAGCCTGTGCAGTCCGTACAGGCTGACCTTAATAGGAACTTTTTACTATTGGTCAATTTTCTGTATGTCAGTGTACCTCCAGATTCAGCCGGCTGTTATTCAAAATGGATTTTACGGATTCATAATTATATGATGACTTGCTTGTTATAATGCATCATGGAGATACATTAAGCCCCCTTTTGCCACAGCATGGTTAAAATAGGTTTAAACTACCCAGTAAACATCAACAAGTTTGATTTACTCTTTTTCATAGTTAACATCTCTCATTCTTCTCCCACTCAGATCTCTGCAAGCTTCATGATTTGTTGTCTTTTCAATCTGAGCACCAATGGCCCGCAGCATGGATCCAAAACCTGAAAAATTGGTATATAATCTTATAAAAAAAAAAAACTGTTTTATTTCCTCTAAAACTCTGAATTACGTGGGCCACAGTCTTCAGATAATAACTGATACACGGGTAGGAAACTTCATATTCAGAGCCATTGGCTCTGACAATAAAAATGTTGTGTTGATCTTCCGTTTCTGAAAATATCGGCGCAAAAACAAATGAAAAACAGGCAAGCTCGTCATTCTTTGTACCAATGTGTTCTTATATCTTTGAATTTTGAAAAAAAGGAGAATGTCATGCAATGCTGTCATCTTTCAATGTGTTTTCTACACCATGGAAAGTTGTAGAATGTGTAAAGTGTTGTCTGAATCATTTATGCCGTGGGTTGACCGTAGCCGAAATAATATGTCAAGGACCTAATTTCAGACTAATATTGCCATTAAATTAGCAAATAAGAGAGAGTTTTGCCATCCAAAAGTGTGAATTATTGTCTTGAGCTCTTCTGTTTGCTGCTGACAAAGAAATGATAAGAATTAATACAAAATGGACATCAATAAACAAAGGCTCCGAATATGTGGGTCGGCTCTGAAAAAGTGGAATGGCTCTGAATATCTTGATCGGCACCGATTAAGATATGTATACGCTCTGTATTCCTGTTAATATCCTTCACTCCAAAAGTTAAAGTATATATTTGTTTGATGAAACGTGATCAAATTTCTGAAAATACAAACGACTGATATTATCACAAAAGATGCTGTCTAACATTAGTCTATCCAAATTTTGAAAATATTGTTGTGTAGCTTTTGATTAGCCGAACAGTCTACATGTTAAAATTTGTCATGCTTACATTATGCTTACATCATAAGTGCAGTCCACATATAAACACATATAACGAAAAACAGTGACATCTTCAGAACGCTATTTGGTCTTAAAATAGTCATTCCTGCTAAATGGCAAATGTACCCATCGTTGCAGCAATATCAAATAAAGAATGGAGTCAACATGGAAAATTTTACTTTTTGCAAGACAAAATTTTACCCAACTACACATGCATATTACAGACCTTAATTACCGTGGGAATGAATACTGTTCTTTGACAAGTAAGAGAAGAGAGGAAAATGATACACAAAACACGTTTGAATGTTCTACATACACGAGCATATGTGTTATGCAATTATTATGCATTCATCAACAAAATTGTTTACACTTGAAAATATAAATGAAAGGAGAGGATGCATAACAATATATATCAAACTTAATTTAGCACCATTCATTCATTCAAGCATTCATTCGGTCACTGGTTCATTATCCATCTGTATATTTTTTTTTCTCTAGCTCTCTTCCCTTGAGTGAGTGAGAGAGTGGGTCGGTGTGTGGGTGCTGGCATGGGTGGGAGTATTTGAGTGAGTGATCAGCTCTTATGTAAGGGAAACAGGCTGATATGACAAAAAGGAAACGTAATGTTAGGTCATGTAGGCAACAGTTTTATTTTTAGGCATAAATTACAACAACAATAACAAATACACACAATTTTTATGCTTCATTGTCTTCTTCACGATCTCTGGGACGGGCGGTGAGTTTGCCATTTGGACCTCAAATCAATCAATATTAGTTGGCCAAATGTCATACCAAGAATGGTAAGTGTTAAGAAGGGTTGCGATTTTGAGGTCAATATTACAAATTCACCACTCGTAACAGAGATCGTGAAGAACACATTGAAGCATTAAAATTGTGTGTGTGTGTGTGTGTGTGTATGTTTTTTTCCTCTCTTTTTGTGGTATTTTTTTTGCCTAAACATAAAACTGCTACCTAAAATGTTGATAGGCCGGATGTTGTTTTAGTTTTAAGTCACTCAGTTACCCCCACCCAAGCCAGCACCCACTCACCCATCCACCCACTCACCCAAGAGAAGAGAGCTAGAGAACAAAAAATATATAAATGAACAATGAACTAATGACTGAATGAATGCTTGAACGCTTGAATGGATGAATGAATGAATGAATGGTGTTAACTTGGGTTTGATATATATTGTTATACATACTCTCCTTTCATGTTATATTATCAAGTGTAAACAATTATGTTGATGAATGCATAATAAATTGCATAACATATATACAGAGTGTATACATATCTTAAATAAGTAACCGACAACTAAAATTTTGAAAGGAAGCCCTAATCAATCGGTGCCGATCAAGATATTCAGAGCCATTCCACTTTTTCAGAGCCGGCCCACATAGTCGGAGCCTTTGTTTATTGATGTCAAATTTCTGTTATTTCTTATCAATTCTTTGTCAGCAGCAAACAGAAAAGCTCAAGACAATAATTCACGCTTTTGGATGGCAAAACTCTCTCTTATTTGCTAATTTAATGGCAATATTAGTCTGAAATTAGGTCCTTGAAGTATTATTTTGGCTACGGTCAACCCACAGCACAAATGATTCAGACAACACTTTACACATTCTACAACTTTCCATGGTGTAGAAAACACATTGAAAGACGAGCAGGGTTGGGGTAATAGTAATCAGTAATCATAATTGATTGTAATCAATTACAATTTCTCCAGTAATTGCCAGTAATCAGTAATCGAAGGCATTTTCGATTACATGTAATCGTAATATAATCGATTACAGGCCTAGAAATTGATGTAATTATAGATAACATTTTCGATTACTTGCAGAAAAATTGTTATGAATCAAATTTAAATATAATGAAGAAAAAAATTAAAATTTTTTAAAGTATTTAGAAACGTTTAGAAATACCACCACCTCACTTTCAGAAATATTATAACTGGTATTTATCAATTGAAATACACTATGTAAAAGTTAAAATGTTAAGACATCAGTAACTCAATTAAAGTTCTTTCATCAGTTATAGTTGCAATAGTCTGCAAAACATATTAAATATGTAAAAATTTTGTACTGCTAATAATAAGTAATATGTGTTATAATCTGCTTGGTTGGGGTTGCAAAACAATGCATTTTACACCTTTTTCATCTAAAGTACAGTAATGATTGATTAATAATTGCCCTATTGTGAAAACTTAACAAAAGGTGTTTCACTTGTTGATCCCCTAGGGCTTATATGGGTGTTATACAACAAAAATGTGCACAACATATTTATTAACAGACTTAAATAAACTTTATAAAAGTATATGATATACTTACTAACTTAAGTTAAACTGTAAAGCTGTTCTTTGACAACACTGTATTATCATTTTGCAACCTTGAATGTTATTTCCTGAATAGATTTTGCAGTGTGATACAAGTTTCGATTTTATTTAAGCAAGTAATCGAATGTAATCATCCTGTAATCATGATTACTTTAGTCAAAGTAATCGAATGTATTCAATTGCATGTGAAAATTAGAGTAATCGATTATTAATCGATTACATGACATTACCCAATGTAATCGATTAATAATCGATTACAGGTGACAGTAATCAAACCCCCGCCCTCAAGACGAGAGCACTGCATGACATTCTCCTTTTTTCAAAACTCAATGACATAAAGAACACATTAATACAAAGAATGAAAAGCTTGCCTGTTTTTCATTTGTTTTTGAGCCGATATTTTCAGAAACGGAAGACCAACGCAACATTTTATCGTCAGAGCCATTGGCTCTGAAACTGAAGTTTCCTACCCGTGGATAGGTAAATCAAACATTCTTTTGCTTTCTTTACCCTGTACACTGAAGAGTTTTATTTTGAATATCTCAATACATTTAAAGGCAATTTTAACACTATCTTAATACATTCAAAGGCAATTTTAACACTATGTTAGTTCAATAATTCTGTATTGAAAAGTTTTGTTTTCTTACATGACAAAGAAACACCTAAGATCATTCACCATTTCACTCAGTGGTAGCAGGTATACAAACATAATTCATTATGACCATTAGCTACCGGTATAACTTGTATTCAATTCTACTGCAATTGTATGAAAGATTAGTGTGCTTAAAATACTTTCAAACAAAAGTTTGAACAGGCTCCTCACTATTTAAAATATGTGGAACCTACCAGTAAGTGTGAGATTTTACATTAATTTCATTACAGGAGCAAAAATTAATGTAGATTACCTCCAGATAAAAAGAAACTACTTCAAAAATGCTCTAAATGAAAACAGGGAAAAAAATACAAATATACAAACAAGAGGGCCATGATGGCCCTGAAGTCGCTCACCTGAGCCTTTTGATCAAACATGACCCATTTCCAATCTCATCAGAGATATTAAGACAAACACTCTGACAAACACTCATTAGTATTGGGCTTACAAATATGGCCTCTAGAGTGCACACAAGCTTTTTCTAGAATTTGTCTCAGCGGCCTACTTGACATGTAGAAATTATCAAGACATACATTCCGACAAACTTTCATGAGTATTTGAGAGAAAATGTGGCCTGTAGGGGGTACAAAAGGTTTTTCCAAGATTTGACCTAGTGACCTAGTTTTTCATCCAACATGACCCTTATTCATACTAGTCTAAGATATTATCAAGACAAACATTCAAAGCAAATTTCAAGATTACTGGACTGAAAATGTGGCATTTAGAGCAAACACACGGTTTTTCAAGGATGAAGCTTGGTGACCTAGTTTTTATTCCACGTGACCCATTTTCGAACTCATGCAAGATATCAACACAAACATTCTAACAAAAGTTTTAAAGAATATTGGACTGTAATTATAGTACAAAAAAAAAAGGTTTTTCCTAGATGTGACCTTGTGACATAGTTTTTTATCCAACATGACCCATTTTCATACTAGTCTAAGAAATTATCAAGACAAACATTCTGACCGAATTTCAAGATTATTGGACTGAAAATGTGGCCTCTAGAGCTTACACAAGGTTTTTCTAAGATTTGACCTGGTGACCTAGTTTTTAACCTGACATGACCCATTTTCAATCTCATCCAAGCTATCATCATGACAAACATTCTGACCAACTTTAAACAGCATTGGACTGAAAATGTGGCTTCTGGAGCGTACACAAGGTTTTTCAAAGATTTGACCTGGTGACCTAGTTTTTGACCCCACATGGCCCACTTTCGAACTTGTCTGCGATATAATCAAGACGAACATTCTGACCAAATTTCAAGAGTATTGGACAGAAAATGTGGCTTCTGGAGCATACACAAGGTTTTTTTAAGATTTGACCTAGTGACCTAGTTTTTGACCTGACATGGCCCACTTTCAAACTCGTCCGAGATATAATCAAGACAAACAAACTGACCATCTTTCAGGAGTATTGGACTGAAAATATGGCCTCTAGAGCGTACACAAGGTTTTTCTAAGATATGACCTGGTGACCTAGTTTTTGACCTGACATGGCCCATTTTCAAACTCGTCCAAGATATCATCAAGGCAAACATTCTGACCAAGTATCACGAGTATCGGACTGAAAATGTGGCCTCTAGAGCGTACACAAGGTAAAAAGTTGACGACGGACGACGGACACCGGACACAGCACGATCACAATAGCTCACCATGAGCACTTTGTGCTCAGGTGAGCTAAAAAGTTGACCTGTCATTTAAAATCAATGACTTAAATGGTTTTTTCATCATTATTGTAATCATATCCGAGAAGTAGAAAATATTTCAGCTCATCAATTTACCTCCCTTTCCACCAAGTATTTTAAGGTATGTATGATAAACAACATTTTCTTGTACTGGGTCATCGTCATCAACTAAAGATCCATTACAAATCAGAAAGCAAGAATCAACAGGGATATTCTGAAAATATACAAACAAACTTGTAGCTTTTTAACTTTAAAAGGAAGTTTCTCTTTCTACCATTATTCTCAGTGACAAACCAGTTAACCCATGGCCACACAATTTAAAAGTTTTAATGACCCCAAGAAAGAAAGCTCTTGAATACAATGTGGGAAAAGAAGAAAATGCTGGTAACCTTTTCCCACATTATTTTCTACCCTACCCAAATAAAGTTCCAATTTTGAAGTCACATTTATTTTGTCATCTGCAATACGCTTTCAAGTTGGACAAGTCTACCATTTTGTCATTGGTAAAGAATCAAAACAAAACATCTTTAGAGCAGAAATCTGGAACACAGATGCATTATTAACAAACATCCTGTTTTAGCCCTTTTCCCCGTCCTAATTTTCATTGTCAATCTTTCTCTATTTGAAATTAAATTTACACAGTGAGAATATTGCCTCACATATACCATTACAAGTTTGTTTCCGAAGCAGGGCTTTTTTTCCAACAATTGGGAAGGGGCCTTAGCCTTTCATTTTGGGAAAAATTCAAGCGCAATTTTGGCCAAATTGGGAAAAAGCAGACTGACTTTCAAGGTACATCAATAAAACAAATTAATGGCAGTGTACATACATACAGTAAATAGAAAGTTGCAACAATTTAATAATAAATGAAACAAATTCAACAGTTACACTATACATGTAACTGCTTAAACCATGGCCAAATATCTCACAGTATTTACACATAAAAGCATATAGCCCTTTTTAACACTACTGTGGTACACCCATGGGTGCCGGAGTTAATACTTAAGCAGAACTGCTTTCCAGCCATCATATGATACAAGGGAATTATTATATGTGGAAGTTACAAGGCTAGGCTTGAATACTATGTCTGGAGATGTAGAGTTTGCATCATGTGCAGTGATAACAAGCAATTTCGTTGAAGTGATATCCCCCGCCGAAAAATTTACTTGACCGCGTAACTTAAAATCGCTCCCAGTCGGCCATTTTTCATCGAATCAAAAAAAAAAAATTGTCTCTGCAGAATGGGTTATTGTAAACATGTATAAAGTTTCACGAAATTCCGTCCAATGGTATTGGAGATATTCTCCCGGACGGACGGACAACGCTAAAACTATATCCCCCTGCCTTCGGCGGGGGATAATAATTGTCTAGTCTTCAGACAAAGGAGATCGGCGATGTCCGATAGACCCAGCACTTCAGATTGAGAATCGGTATGTGGAGATTTGATTACCTGCAGATTGATCTGCAAAGAATTTGAACGTTTTATGCCGAAAGTAAAATGGCTGCGCTGGCCTTTATCGTCTGCAGCCCATTTAACGAACTTTTTGTAATGTTTCCCGGTTCTTGACATGTTTTACTTGGATACAGCGTGTTTGGTTTTCTTTCAAATATGTTTACTGCAACCGAGTAAGAATGTGTTCCACAGTGTTAAATTAAGACAACTGCTTTTGTCAGATGTAAGTTTTTACGAAAGACAAAAAAGGATTTAATATTGAATGATAGGGAAATGACAACCGCGTCAAGTCTACGTGCGGTGTTATAATGCACAAAAAATAACTCGGTTTGGTTAAGGTTGCCTCCATAAAACGAACCAAATGGCGCCAAGAAACCGCAACATTTCGGCCATACTGCAGCGCGGTCAGCCGAGTCATTTCGGTACAAATCAATAAAAAAGCCTGCTTTCGGTTCCAAACACTGCTAAATAACGAAAGTTTTATGTCTGATCATGTGAAATAGCTTGCGAGATACTGGCATTTTAACTTACTGGGAATTTCAGCATCGTATTATGAGAAATTCTTTTAGCAAAATTGGGAAATTAGTTCACCAAAATTGGGAAAAAAAAGATGCTTTTTGCAATTGGGAAGTCACAGAGTATCAGCCTCAATTATAGAAGGAAAAAAAAGCCCTGCGAAGTGGACACACACTCAGTATGATTTATATCCACTATATTTCGGTAAATGGCAAGTTCAGCCAAAAGGAACTTTTAGAGTACACTGACTGGAGGTTTCACTGAAAATTTAAACATACCTATAATTTATTTTTTAGTAAGAATGTTTCACAGATTCTTCTTAAACTTTTTCCAAGTCATTTTTTGGCAATGTTTTATTCTGTTGGATGGAATCAGGTTTCAAACATAATCAAAGACAAGTAAAGGTGAGATAAATGTTGCAGTGTATAACCACAGGAATTTGACATTCTATAATGAAAAAATATGATTAAATAAGAAAAAAATATTCCCCTGTATATAAAGAAACACAAGGAATGCAACGCCTCGATTACCGGCGACAACACAAAAATGCCCAACCCACCCAAAAGCACCAACAAAACGAAGAGTGATCACAATTTCCTTTACCCTAGTAACAGATAACACCAAAATGTACCTATGACATCCAGCGATCCTTAAGTAGACACCTTTTCACCGCAGATATCCGTCATTTTTTACTGCTTTTTTGACAATTACAAGCCACCGAGGAAGCCATTCGCTGACGTCACTACATTATGCCCGCAGTAAATGTTGTGGCTGAGGGGTATATGTATTCTCCGGCCCCACTCAAAAAATGAGCCAGAACTTTCCCGGCCCCTACGCCCCCGTGATAGAGTAGAAAAGACTTTGAGGAAAAGCATAAAATGCTGGTAACCATCAGTTTTTCTTTTCCCACTATGTTTTCTAAAGGCTTCTTCCTCATGGTCATGAAAACCATGGATTGTTTGTTAATTTGTTGATATTTTCATTTCCGTGCTTCACGAAAATGATCAGTCGAATAAGGCTAATGTCAAAAGAGTTACGTCCCCTGATGGGTTTTTCCCTATTCATACAAGTGAAATATCCTTCTTTAAAAAAAGAATACTGACAAATATTTTTGCTAGTTACCTCAAGAAAAATATGTAGTATCATGCAATGCACATAAATATATTTTAAAATGAAAATAAATATGAAAACAACAGTAATACTATCTGCGGGCCTTAAAAAATAGTGACGTCAGCAAATGGCTTCCTCGATGGCTTGTAATTGTCAAAAAAGCTGTAAAAAATGACGGATATCTCCCGTGAAAAGGTGTCTACTTAAGGATCGCTGGATGTCATAGGTACATTTTGGTGTTATCTGTTACTAGGGTAAAGGAAATTGTGATCACTCTTCGTTTCGTTGGTGCTTTTGGGTGGGTAGGGCATTTTTGTGTTGTCACCGGTAATCGAGGCGTTGCATTCCTTGTGTTTCTTTATATATAGGGAAATATTTCTTTCTTATTTAATCATATTTTTTCATTATAGAATGTCAAATTCCTGTGGTATAACCTATTTCAAATTATCATTTTAATGAAAGCTCCAATCAGCTGAATCTGTAAATCTTCTTCACCAAATTTGTCTTTATAAAAACCTGTCAACAATTACTCTCAGTATAAGAAACTGGACATTTTGACCCATAACACTTTTGACCCATAACACTTTCGGCCCATACAATTTCTGCCCATAATGGGTATACCATAAATAGTTCAAACCTGACAAATCTTTTCACAAATTGTTTGGTGCATAAAAGGATATTGTTGACTTTTTTCTTTTGCCATCTTGAATATTTTTGTGTTTGATACATCAATCGACATAGTGGATGTTTGTGTAAGGTCCTGCTTAGACATAGCAAAAGAGTGTTTACAATATGAGCAATGGGAATCCAAAATAAGCATACGACAGACATTAAAGGCTTGGTAGTGGCCAAAATTAAACAAAGTGGATGTCAAAATGAATCTGAATTTAAACCATACCATTTAAAAGTATGAAAATTAATGCGAAGATGACAATCTGTTAATCGCGAAAACTAATGATTTATCTCTGAAAGTGAAAGAAATACAGTATCAAGTAAACCTCACAAACAGGCATCAATACCTTCGTTTCGTTTAGATAAATCTTGAGTTCTCGTATGGTTTCGTAGTCCCTGTGATCCAAACAAAGAACGTGACGAGAGGAGAAACTGTGGATGAACAAAGTCATTTTCAACCCTCTTTCTACCGGAAAGAAGTTGTTGTCAAACGTATTTGTTGTTGTTGTTGCTCAGACTGGTTTACTGACATCCCCCACCCCCAAGTTCAATGCAAAAAACAACCATACCATTCCATCAGATATCATGGCGCGAAAAGTTAAAATGTGTGAATTTGTTAGAACCACGTTAAAGATCATATTGTTCCTTAATCACTCGCCGAGTGGGTTTTGTTCTACAAGAAAGAATGACATTCAGAACTTCACTGCGAAAAGCTGGCTTGCACATTACGTCAGAGCAGACGCAATACTTGAACACAAGAGTCATTCCTTACCCCTGTATGATGGTAGGTTGGAAGTTCGCTCGCAGGATATTAACTTTGAAATGACATTGCACAAGTCAAATGTAGAAAACGATATTTTGCTGATCGTGGACGGAAATGTTACTCACCAAGTCACTTCTAAGTTTGGGCTGTACGATGGATTCGTCAGCGAACCGTGCTGCGACCTCAAGGCCATTGTTAAGTTAACCCCCGAGGGCGTAGCCGCTTTTATACACACTAGAAATGAAACGTTCATCGTAGAGCCTTTGTCACAATTTGAAGATGACCAGATTTTGACCAAGAATGCCAAGGAGGAAAACCAAACTCGGTCTGAGCCTCCACTACATCGACAACATTACGAGTGCATCTTGTATCGATCTGAAGATGTTGTTAAGGGCAAGACGAAAGCTGCTGCAGCTGTGGTTGAAGATGTTCAGTATAAAAGTTTGAACGCAAATCTGAATTCAAGGTTTCGAAGAAGTTTTGGTATAACAGAGTGTGCTATTCATATAGTTGCTGATGATACATTTTACAGGATGGTGGGGCATTCCAATGTTAAAACAACTCTGTCAGAAATGATGTTCTTAGTAAAGGAGTCTGACCTTATATTTCGGGGGACAGACTTCGATGGTGACGGACCAGGAGACAACATCGGGTTTTACGTTACCCAGGTCTCAATTTTCACAACCGCTTCTGAACATATTATGGCGGAAACTGCGACTGTCTCGGAGTATTTATACGCATTCTCAAAGTATAATTTCGACAACTTTTGTCTCGCCACAGCTTTCACCAGCAGGGACTTTGCAAATGGTGTTATCGGCTTAGCATGGGTAGCAAGTTCAAATATTTATGGACCTCCGGGTGGTATATGTCAAAGGAGAATTTCGTTACAGTCTGAAGAGTACAATTTCAACACAGCGTTAGTGACAACACATAATGAAGGTCAAAGAATGCCTGTTTTTAAGTCGGTAATAACTCTAACGCATGAGTTTGGACATAATTTTGGAAGCCCCCATGATGAAACAAGTGATATATCATGCACCCCTGGTGGTGATTACGGTAACTTTATCATGTACCCGTATGCCACAGAGGGTACCAGGCCAAACAACAAAATGTTTTCTCCGTGTAGTATTGGATACATGTTTCCGGTTTTAAGAAATAAAGCAACTTGTTTTAAATACGGTGGTAGAAAAAGATCCGTTTGTGGGAACGGAATCACCGAAGAAGGGGAAGATTGTGACTGTGGGGCTTCCGAGACTTGTGAATATATTGATCCTTGCTGTACCCCGAGCGATGCTGACTTGACATCAACAGATGTACCATGTAAATTACGAACATATCATGGCAGCCAGTGTTCACCTCGCTCATCCATTTGCTGTACTAGCCAGTGTAAGATAATGACACAGAATCAGTCAAAATGCAGAGTAGAGAGAGACTGCACCGAAGCTGCGTTCTGTGATGGTGTTTCGGCGGAATGTCCCGATATTGTTGTAAAACCGAATGGCACGGAGTGTGACGGAGGGAGGAAAACTTGTAAGGCTGGGTCTTGTACTGGAAGCCTGTGCTCTTTGTACGGACGGAAACCCTGTCTATGTTCTAGTTATAATGACTGCTTTCTATGTTGTCGGTCAAATAATGGATCCGTATGCTTACCCGCTGTCAACCATGCAGGTCACCTAGTCCATAGACATCTGGGTCAGTCCTGTCATGACAGACAAGGGTATTGTGATGGCCACGGAAAGTGTATTTTACAGGACCCCGGAAATGCACTAGATAGAATTCATGAAGTTTTTACCAAAGACTCCATCGAGAACTTTAAAGATTGGATGAAAGAGTACTGGTATTATATCGTGATTGCTGTTGGAGCTCTAGCTTTTATGATAGCTGTGTTTGTTTTCACATGTCGGGGAGAAGAGAATGTGCACACGAGCGCATACATGCATGGGCAATTTGGACGTGTACAGATGGAGGCAGAGCTTCAAAAGCACTATTTGGAACGCAGAAAAAGGGAAACAAAGGAATATTATGGTGAAAAGATCAGAAGTGTTGACAATACTGGTCAAATGTGCTTGGCCAAAGCACTCACTCGAATGATAACGTTTTTCCCGACGGCATCGAAAGACGCAATAATGCAATCATTAAAAACAAGTGCAACAGAGGAAGCAGCTGTTAGGTTGATGCTCCTTCGAAATTACCCGTTTAGAAGCATATGTACTCCACAAGAGATGAAAGGTCCAATAAGTGATATTGATGGGAACTAGACGATCTTTGTTGAGGTATAAAGAAAAATCAATGAACATTTTTTAAGCAAGAATCGAAAACAAACAGACAAAATTATTCCAGCGAAGAAGATAGTTGTTTGACGCTCTGGGAAAAGGGAGTTTAATGCATTTCTGTGATGAATCAATTCATCACATAATTATTAATAATTATGGATCCTTAAACTCCATTTTTTAAAAACAGCAGACTGAATCATGAGGTAGAATGGTCCTTAGACATACAGAAAATTTACAATAGCTAAAGGTTTTGACCCATGTCAGCCTGCACGGACTGCGCAGGCTGACGTGGGTCGGTACTTTTTTGCCAATGCATTAAACCCATTTTTTCACAGAGCATGACTTTTTATTTCACATAGAAGATTTGTGGACTGTATATTGTGGTTGCTTAATGTAGGTAGCTGCTTAATACATATGACTATCAACACAGGTTAGACCCTACTTGTTATACGCTTTCGTTGGTGGCAAAAAAAAATGATACCTGTTTGACGGTGAGTTAGGCGATGACAAACAATACTTATTGTATTTCTTTCAAATAAAACTATATCAAGATAATAACTCATTGACAGGCACCTTCAAAATCATACTTGTAGCAAGCCACCTTGACAGCATCCATGCCAAAACTACGGTTAACAAACTAAGGTTTGATATATGAGTACACGCGGAATTTTGTTGACAAATATATGAGCCATGCTCTGTGAAAAGGGGGCTTAATGCATTTGCGAAAAGGATCGACCCAGGTCAGCCTGCGCAGTCCGCGCAGGCTGACCGTGGCCGAAACTTTTCGCTATTGGTCAATTTTCTGCATGTCAAAGGACCAGTGTACCTCATGATTCAGTAGGTTGTCACACAAAACGGATTTTCGGGACGTAGAATAGTGTGATGACTTGTTTGGTAGGCCTATCATGCATCACAGAGATGCACTAAGCCCCCTTTTGCCAGAGCATGGCTCATGCATTTACCCCATTATGTTCATAAGTGGTCTGCGGTAAAACGAAAAAAGATAAAATCAGCAGGTGCTATGTGTTTATTCAGATTAAATGGTGCCCTTGACCTGATTGTGCGGAAATGTCCATGGGCGAGACACTGCCCAATCCGAGTCTCGTTCTGATGAAACCTTGGCACAGCACAAGTGAGCGAGCTCTCGCAGTGACATAACTTAAATAATGTTGAAAGCGGCGTAAAACAGCATTCAATCAGATCAATCAATCAAGTGATCAATCTGAATTTTATTTGGATATACTGAATTGAGCCACATAATTGGCTTGCAACACGCGAAAAGGGGCATTCGGACATTTGCGTAAAGTGTCGTCTCGGATCAGCCTGCTCAGTCCGCGCAGGCTGATCCGAGACGGCACTTTACGATTACATTGGATTTTTTTCTTCAGTACACTTGCACAAAACAGAAAATTACATAAAAACGGGAAGTGTCGTTTCAGATTTGCCTGCGCGGACTGCGCAAGCTGATCCGAGACGTCACTTTACGCAAATGTCCGAATGCCCCTTTTCGCGTGTTGCAAGCCATTTAGACTTTTTCGTCATCTGCAGTTGCTATCGATTTGGACAAGTTTAAAATGTTGCCTTCTGGTAAAGAGTTGGAAAAAAATTTTCAGTCTTTAAACTTGTTCAGGCTGATCATCGATGTTTTGATAATTATGGATGATCAATATGAACATGGTTAAATAAACACATATTTTTACCACTATGCAATTTACAAGGTGAAAAATCACGATAACATGTTTTACAGGTGTTACGAGTTCTTAGCTTGTCTGTTGAAACAATCATTTTTTTTTTACACTGCCTTGTACATGGTCAAGAGTCAGAGTAACGTTTTTACTACAAACCTTTGAAGCTCCATTGGTCTATTACGTAACACTTTTTTCCCGGTCGTTCATCGAACACTGTACAGTTATTTAAAGTAGCACATTTGCGCATCGCCTCTGCATCGTATACTGTATTTATTATTATATACGATATAGAGGCGATACACCAATGTGCTATTTTCAGTAACAGTATTCGATGATTGAGCAATGAAAAGTTCGGCATTCCGTGCCGGATAGACCAATGGAGTTTCAGTAGCCTATGGTTTTGCTCACGTTACACGCTCACTCTCTTGAGTCACTTTTTTTTTTAGATAATGCCTTTTTTCATGGTAACGAGTCAGCGTCAGAAGTTAAAGAAGCTACAATCATGAGTTAAACAGTTAAATGACATGAAACCAGATGGTTTCAACAGCTTTTTGATAAATGCTGGCTAATTACCCTTTTCTCTAAGAGCCATACCTTATACTTTCCTCACCAGTTCGTTCCTTTTAAGTCATTAATCTGGTTAAATAACCAGGTTGTCTACATTAGCCATCCAAGATTCCGACTGTTACTTAGACAATCGTTTTCATAATCAATAAAAAAAAAATCTAAAATCTTCATGTTCTATTATTATCAGTTACATATACATATGGATGTATCTCAATGAAACTATACTCGTACACCTAGGTAAACCGATAATGTTCTTATGAAACGAAAATGGACCATGGACAAGTTTAATTACAAAGATTCAGCTTTGAAGATTTTTTTTTTACACGTGAGAAACTGGTCTTTTTTTTTTGCAATTTTTCCACATTTCGCAGTGAGTGTTTTCAAGAGAGCTATAACCACTGCAGTGGCATCACAACAATAACGGAAAGGGTTTGGCCCATGGTAACGACACCTTTAGCGACCTTTCTTTAGACAAGTATTTTCATTATGGTTTTACAGTTAATTAACCCTTTACCATACGATCCATACTTTTGACGACCCTGGGAAAGAAAGCTTTTCAAAACATTGTGGGAAAAGCAGAAAATGCTGATAAACTGCATTTTCTGCTTTTTCCAGCAAAGTTTTCTAACCTGTCAGAGACAAAACCAATCATTTGATCAACATCTAATTTGTCGTCTAAAAATGTCTTCAGTTTTGGCTAGTCTGAAACTTTGCCGTGTGGCAAAGAATTTATTTCTTCTAATTAAATCAATTAGACTGAACCGCCATTTCATCTTTCCAGAGTAAAACTTCACGTCTAGATAACCTTTACCTCAGAAGTATGTCAAAGTGTTCCTTCTCTCTCTCTCTCTCAACTATTTTAGAAATGAGCAAATACCAAAAATTTTATAAATAACCGACCTTTCAAAATTATTGTGATCCTTATTTAAAATGTGATTAATATGTGTTAGTGGATGTTAGAACCAAGACAAGACTGCTCGATCTGTGCGCCAAACCCTCCTCGACAGCAATATAATTTGTACTTGAGACATTCAAGATTGAGAATCACCCATCAGTTAAAGACTTTTTTAAAAGGTCTTACATTCTTTTTTTGAAGCCGTAGTTGTTGCTTTTATCTATTTGCTTAGAAGACAAAGAGTAACTTTTGGCACAATTCAGCCGCTCTCAAAATCATTTTTCCCCGTACACATTCATTTACGGCCCTTACATAGGTTCATTTATCTCCAACCTCCCACGCACATCATTTATCCCTCACACTCTCATAGATCCCCACACCCAATATCATTTCTTTCTCCCAAACATAGTCATTTATCCCACAGACACATTCATAATATATCAGCCCCACACATGATAATTTACCCCAACACACATTAATTTATTACTCTCACACATTGGTGTATTGCCTCACATTCTTTTTTATCACATAAACCCCCCCCCCCCCCCGCTTGTTTTTTAGGATAAGAACTGCGCTTCAAAAAGTCGGTAAACACTGCTTGCGCCGGCAATGGCTTACGATTTTTTTTTTTTTCTAAAACTTTATATATCTGGGTTGTGATTTCCAGTAAACAAGCGGACTATACATCTCATTCGTTTACTCATCTTTTTATCATAATAACCACTTCTGTTTTTTCTGTTCTACCAAATTCAATTTAGACAGTTTTGATGGATCCCCAAACAACGTAGCAAACAGCCAAGAGCTGCTGTATGATGTAATCAAACACATCTCTGAGTGAGCAGACAGTCAATCTCGACGATAAAGTACATTATAACAGGTCCCAGAGGATATCAGGCTTTTGTTCAATTTGAGCACTCGATTCATTATTTCATAAATTGTGGATAAAATCCTTAACCAAACGATCCCTAGTTTTAATGACCCCTAGGAAAGAGGCTTTAAAACATTGTGGGAAAAGAAGAAAATGCTGGTAACCAGCATTTTCTTCTTTTTCCATTATGTTTTCCTGTTCAAAGACCATTATCATCATTTGACCGCCATATTATTTCTCATCTGCAATTGTTTTCAATTTGGGATAGGCTAAAAGTTTGTCGATTTGTAAAGGGATAAAGCCCGTTTCGATAGAGATATTTTTTTGTTTAAAAGAACTGAAAAGGCAATGCTTTGAAATTCAAAACTTCGTTATTGTGATCGTCTTATAAATTTCATGCGTAGTTCCATGTTATTGAATTATAATACACATTTGAGCTGTGCTCTGTGACAAGAGCGTTTAATACATCACACTGATGCATTATATCAAGCAAGTAATCACATAGTTATGGTTTATAAAAAAAATCCATTTTGTCCAAAAAGTCGTCTGGATCTGGAGGTGCAATGGTCCTTTGAGATGCAGAAAATTTACAAATGGCAAAAAAAATCGACCCGTGTCAGCCTACACAGGCTGACTTCGGTCTGTATTTTTTTGCATATGAATTTAGCCCCCCTTTCACAGAACATAACTCATTTACTTTTAACCCTTAGGCTGCTAAGTACTGACCTTTTGCGGGCAGTGTAGATCAAGATTAGACTGCACAGAACGTGCAGTCTGATCTTGAATCTACACTGTCCGATAATGAGATACTTTTCACCCAAAAAATTAATTTGGAATACCATCAATCGAGTTTTTGATACCGATTTGTTTCAATTTGTTTATGTAGCAGGATTAGGGATGACCTTTTTCCGAATGACTCTTATCATTTCACGATCCTTCAGATGAAGACGTTTGAAAACACTGCTAAAAAAACAACAACAGAAGATGCTATGTTATCTAGCCATTCAGAGAAAATTCCTATAATTTGATTTCAGCTTCATTACAACATACATGTAGTTTGACAAGGGTATCCTTTAACAACAACCCTCCCTGCGTGGATGAATTTTTGAAAACACTGAAAATATTGTGGCAAAATGATAAATAACGCGCCACGAACAGTTTAACCATTTGCCATAACCTTTTCTTTCTTAAGTATGAATTTATTTATCAAGGCTTGATTATCCTTACTTTTCTCCGATGTCTTTGAACAAACAAGTGTTCTAGGAGGATTATGATGGATAGCCCACTGCCTCATACGAAATATTTGGACCTAGCTACTTAACCCTTTGGCTGCTAAGCGCGACTCACTGACCTTTTGCGGGCAGTGTAGATCAAGATCAGACTGCACAGAACGTGCAGTCTGATCTTGGATCTACGCTGTCCGATAAGAAGATATTATTCACCAAAACATAACTTTGAAATAGCAACATTTGGGTTTTTAATATCGAATTAAAAATTTCACTTTAGATATTTATCAGGATAAGTGTTAAAAGCTTAGTATGAAACACAGTCTAATTTCATACAGGGAAAAGATTGATGCTGTTATACTGAAGAAAACATCGTGAAAAATGAAGAAACCGTTCATTTGAGCATTTTTCTCTCTTTTTTTTTAGTCACAATGTTTTCAATTGAACCGACGTGAAGAATGCATCACTAGGTGGGAAAGCGTTAACTCTTTAATCAAGCGACACAACTTTAGACATGTCCAAAGTGAAAGCATTTCTAGAGGACAAATGCGTGTCAATGATTTAGGTTTGACATATAAAATATAGAAATCGTTGTTGAAGAAGGAGAAAATGTTGGTGAACTAACATTTTCTCCATTTCTCGCTGTGTTTTCGAATGCCTTCCTCCTCAGGGTCATAATTTTGGGTTTGTTTGGTTATGGGTTACTCCATCAAATGACTGCTTCTGAAATAATGGCCGTACCCGCAGTCTGTGTTATTGAGGCTAATTTTCTAATAATTATAACATTTCATCTCTTTGAACAGACGACAAAACTTTTCCAAGTCGAAAGCTTTACAGTCGATGAATTAAATTGGGCCCAAATAATGAAGTATATCTTTGAAAGGGTGAGAATGGACAAGATGCAAGTTACCAGCATTTTTTTCCTTTTCCCTCGATGTTTTTGAACATAAAATTCGTTTTAGGAGGGGGTAAATGAGTTAAAATTTCGTAATGTACGAGAATGAGACCATGCTTGTGATGACTTCTATGACAGATACTTACTTCAAATCTTCAAACAACGTTAAAGGGGAATTCAACTAGATTTCGATTGGGGGGAGGGGGGGGGGGGAAAGGAGAGAAAGTTGATATTTCGTAAGGTAAAAAAAATATTGTTGGCCCTTAGTTTGGAAAAAATGTTAGGGTAGTAAGATGCTTTGAAAAAATGTGTCCGGTAGTACTCGAATCTACAACCTTCAACGCCATGGTCGGAGTTTCGAGCTATAAGGTCAAACGATCTCCGGCCGTGTTGAAAATAAATGAGCCATGCTCTGGCAATAGGGGACTTAATGCATCTCAATGATGCATTATACCAGGGATCGTATATACACATACATGTATATATAGGACCCCTGATTATACCAAGCATGTCATCACATTATTATGGGTCCATAAATCAATTTAGTCTAACAGTCGACTGAATCTGGAAGTAGAATTGTCCTTTGACGCGGAGAAATTTTACAATTAGCAAAAAGTTTCCAAGCATGTCAGCCTGCGCGGATCGTGCGGGCTGACATGGGTCAAAACTTTTTGCAGATGCATTAAGCCCCCTTTTCACAGAGCATGGTTCATTAATCTATCCCTTGTTATGCAATAACGACTTTACCATTGACTAACGGAATATGAAAATTTGCAATAAAAATACATGAAACTCGGCAATTCTTCGTGTTTTGTAATTTCTACATGTATTTCCATCTACAGCTTAATTTTAAAGCCATCTTCACACAAGAATGAAAATTAACAGTCTTTGTCAAGAAGTTTCTAAAATACTTACCGATTGAAATCTGGCTCAATGTCCCTTTAAATGCTCCTTTAACTCTTACCCTGCTAAACAAGTTAAATAAAACTTTCAAGTCGATAGTAAAAACCCGAATAATGTTATTACTGACTTATTTTTTGCAAAAAAATATCTCCTTATCGGACAGTATAGATCTAAGATCAGACTGCACGTTCTGTGCAGTCTGATCTTGGATCTACACTGTCCGCAAAAAGGTCAGTGAGCCGAGTTTAGCAGCTTAAGAGTTCAACAATAGATTTCTCCGACATTCTGAGAAAACTGCAAATATTTGCCGAATTACATTTACACCTGTAAAACAGTTGTAAGATAAAGACAGACAGACTGATAAGACACCGTATTTTCCCACGGTTGTTATACAAGCCTGGATCATTTGTAAACAATCTTGGGTAGAATTTAACCCTTATCCTGCTAAATAACTAATATGAAACTTTTAAGTCGATAGTAAAAACCCAAATGTTACTATTTCAAAATTATTTTTTGGGGGGAAAGTATGTCCTTATTGGACAGTGTAGAACTGAAATCAGACTTCATGTTATGTGCAGTCTGATCTTGATTCACACTGTCCGCAAAAAGGTTAGTGAGTCACGCTTAGCAGCTTAAAGGTTAAATATGAATTCCAAAAACAGCTATCTGATTGTTCTATCTCAACCAAGCAGATGGCTCGTCTTAGACCTTAGTACTAGTGTTCGAACTGGATACCTAGTTAGTGAATACGGCTCTTTGGCCGCAGTTCTTCACTGCATTAATCTAACAGTGGAAAAGATTTTTTTTAAAAAAAAGGCTGAAATAAAAAGGCACTAAAATGGCTGGAAAGGAAAGAATTGTTATCGGGTGGTTAAGACTGCTTCGAGAAAAAGGGAAGGATTGAATCTGAGAATTTGATAATTTTCCCGTGGTTTTATTTGCCTGCAGTATAAATTCAGCGTGCCTATCCCTCTCGTCATATCAAATAGGCCTACATGCATAGTCATCATGTCAATGTTAGGGGGTGGGAATCTCTTTTCTTTGGACAGACGGACGGACGGACGGACGGACAGACAGACAGACAGTAATTACGTATAATGACTTGCACTAAAACCCTTTCAAGGACATTACCAAAACGACTAAGATTTGTTGTGTGTAAAATTGTCATATCGGAGAAAGAAAAGAAATGTCGCTTCTTTCTATTTATTCTTTTTTTTCCCCAAGTTTAAACAATAACTTCGTGGATAAAGAACAATGCTAAAGTAGAGCCTTTAGCCCTAAAACAACATAATAATAACCCTTAAAACGCCTTTCACGACTATAATTGCCTTTGCGGCCAGTGTAGACAGACATCAGGCTGCACAGAACGTGCAGCCCGATCTTTTATCTACACTATCCGTTTTGCTGAAACACTTTAGACAAAAGTAACCATGACTAGCAGTTATTTGGGTCCTATTTCTAGGATAAACATGTCTGTTGGTCTTACTCGGCGCTCAAAGGTTTAACGGAATTCAGATTTTAATCTAGTTATAAAAAGGGACAAAAGGTACCAAAATAGCAATTTGACAATCGTTTTTGTCAAAATATTTCGGAAAATTACTGTAAGTGTAGCTAAAAGGTCAGACTGTACGTTCTGTTCTGTCTGATCTTGATCTACGCCCCTCCGCATAGTAATAATAATAATAATAAAAAATGAGCTCGCATTCCATGGGTAGAATGTGAGACTTCCATGTAATCCGGATGAGCTCAAATGAACGAGCCAATATCAGTCTCTTTATGAGTAAAAAGCGCTCTGAATTCTGGAGGTCTCCAGGAACGTAATTTTGTAGACATGCGCAGTACTAACAGACTGAAAATTGACATAACGTACAAGGTTTGTTTGAGGGAAACTATTTTTGTGTTAATTATCTAGTCAGAAATTGAGGAATATATCCTTTCACGGAACAAATCTTTGTACATGGATTTTTTTAATCAATAAGTGGTAAATTTAATGAGTTTTTTTTTTTTTTTAATTGCCGTATTTAACAAAAGTTAGACGTTGGTGATAATGATACAATTTGAAAAAAAAAATAAATAAACCGGAGATTTCATAACTTTTCGGAGGAAGCATAGTCTGTAAATGAATGTGATATAAAGGTATGCAAAACAATGCCAGTCTGAATTTATCACAGAAGATATAACACACGATAACTTTCCTCTAACCTATATATTTTCTACAATGCCGCGAGGGGAATAGGAATTTCCGAAAGAACGTTTCAAATATCCAGATGTACGTCTTCTAAAGAAAGCGGACAGGAGTGAAAGGAATTAGTTTCTAGGCTTAATTTTAAACAGGAGCTTTCAAAGCCAATTCCTGCAGTTTTATAATATTTTTGAATGTTTGCAGATAGTCTGTGTTAGTCGTATATAACAAAAAAATCTGGAAAAATAAAAAAAACAATGTTTTGATAATAGTAGTAGTAGTAATAATAATAATAATAATAACTATTATTATTATTATTGCTCAGGTACTCAAATCATTACCAAAAGATATAAGTACAGTTCGCAAATTTACATCGATTTTTACTCAACGGTACTTTATAGATCTACAATACACTGTAAATAAACAGTTTGCGAGAGTAATATTACAGAATGAAATCCATTTTCATCAAATAGATCTATACCAACAATAAAATTTCCCATAAAGGTATTTGACTTCGAAATATTCTAAGATGGTAATATACCTGAATTAAAACTACTGTCTTCTATTCCATTTTTATGTAAACCTCAAAGGTCTCGTTCACAAATGAGTCATGCTACGGAAAAAGAGGGTTTAATGTATATGGAAAAAAAAATGTAATAATAATATCGACTGACATGAGTCGATGCAATTTAAGAAACTACTTAAGAAGAAGACAACGGTTGCTGAATACGGACCCAGGTGTCTTTTGCATCCCAGCGCGAAACGAAGCAGAATCTAAGCCTAAATGAAATACGTGTAGATGTATATACACAAGGCAAAAATGCCAGCCCTTGTTAATGAATAGTGAAATAACGAAGGGAGTTGGTCAACAATCAGACAATATAATTTGCAGTCTAACGTTACATATTCTTCAAAGGTAACGAGTGTTTTCAGCTTTTAAAGCTTTTTTCTGCGTGTTAAAGTTGCTTTTAACATTATTCTTTTTGCATTTGCGGCATACTAGTATTGTTTGGGGTGCATAAATTTTTCAAAACTTTCCTTGTTTATCAGTGTGCCGACACGAACCCACATTTTTACACTTTTTGTCTGACTGCAAACAAACCACACAAGTTAGGCATAGCTTAAAGGTGTTTCCATTTAAATGATCAGATTTCATAAATGGATTGAACGACCGTTACAATAATGTTTGGTACAGCTTGGTCGAGTGCTACTACAGAACCATGATTATCTGGGGCATTTTGATTGTGACCTTACTGCAACATTGTAAGTGCTCCGGATATTTTGAAATTCAAATACTTTCCATGGCCAACACACATGGCGAGGTGTCGGACGGAACTTGTTGTGGAACTCGCGATGACATCACAAACAGGTGTGTAGGGGAATGTGACACATTTTTTCACGTCTGTTTAAAGCAGTACCAAAATCTAGTAACTCTGACAGGGCAATGTACATTCGGAAATCACTCAACACCAACACTTGGAGGAAATTCCTTTGATTATGCAACAAACACCAACTCGTCCACCATTTTGTTACCCTTCCGATTTTCATGGACGGTATGTATCTGTATTTCTTCACGTGTATATATAACTGAATCGTGCACTGTGAAAAGGAGGCTTATTGCATCTGCAAAAACAATTGACCCATGTCACCCTGCGCAGTTGGCGCAGGCTGACATCAATCGATACTTTTTGCTGTTAGTAATTTTCTACACGTCAAAAGGCCATCATAATTCATTTTTCAGCCGGTTTTTAGACGAAGTGGATCTACATTTTGCGAAAACTTGCTGAATATAATGTATTTCGAAAATACTTTAAACCCCTTTTTCCCAGGGAGCCACTCAAATGTAAATGTATTATCTTTAGCAAAAGGCTGAAGGTGAAAACGGTGTAGAAAGAGACAAATTACAGATTTTGTGAAATGAACTCCCACGGCTTTCGGGTGACTGAATCTCACCCGACCAAAAGAATGGCCTTTACATCTTACTGCTAAATTTAGTTTCCCGCGCTGTCTACACAACGAAATACTAGTGTGCGACCGTCTCCAAACTCATGAACAGGAAATGTAGGAATCAATCTTAATACAGAGATCTTGTTGTCTTGTTTGGCCGCTATTCTATTGAGCCTTTAGGTAAAAGCGTAAACTTATTCAAATCGTCTCTCCAAGAATTCACTTACTTTTAAAAGATAACAGCCCTATGAAGCGCTAAATGATTTTTTCGGATAATGAAACATAACACATGTTCCAAAATCAACCAATAAATCTGAATTAAAATATGGAATTTATTGTAAACAATTATAATGTGAAAAAAGGATCAGTTGGTTGTTGTAAGTACTTGCACATTTACCCACATTTTTTCGAAAAGCTGCCAACTGTAGGAATACATAGAATATGGACGAAACTAGGTTACCTCATTTACCACACGACAAAGTTTTTAGACCTGTCCAAGTTGAAAATAGATAAAGTAATGGGATTCGTCTTTGCAAGGGTGAAAAACATTGGCTATCGGCATTTTCTTCTTTGTCCACGGTTACCAAAAGCCTCTCTTAGTGTCATTAGATTACTGGATTGTTTTGTATAGAGTTAAAATTCCGTATCGAAACCTACAGCCGAACTTCCATATTTCTACCCCGGGTACCTATCGGACGTCGGTTTTCGTAACAGGGTCCTATTGATTAATATTCAGCGTATAATGTGTAAATATAATCATTAATGAATAATTAATGACATTAATGTATTATGTGTGCAGGGAGAAAAAAAATGATATAAATACAACATCTGTCTGTCTGTCTGTCTGTCTGTCTGCATGCCTGCCTGCCTGCCTGCTTGCCTGCCTGCTTGCCTACTTGTCCGTCCGTCCGTAGGTCCGTCTGACCATCCTCATCGATCCATATACATATTTGTTTTCAACCGACTTCATACGGCACTTAACAACTCTGCTTTCAGAGAGAGAGAGAGAGAGTTTCATTGTATACATCTTATTGTGATGATGTAACAAGTAGTTGCAAATCCTACAAGAACATAGTCCATAAGGCTATAGTCCATTTGGTGTCTATAAAAACTAACATTTTGATCAAATGCATTCAAATGGAACAACTTCTCCAATATTTCTTTGTTACAGTGTTAGTTACTTACAAAAACTCTACAGAAATTAAATTTTCCACACCTTTTCATTTTCAGTTTCATGCTCTTTACTATTTAATCAATTATTAATATTTTAGCATCTTTTGTTCTTAGTCACAGAGGAGTGGGGTACAGTTGGAGAACAGCCATACACAATGACAAATCATAGTAAAACCATGTGTTTTTGTCGTAATTTCATTCATATTTAGATTTAGTAGTCAATTTATTTACAAAACTAGCATAACAATAGAAACAAACATGTTAATTTCATGCTCTACAATGATCACTCTTTAGGCCATTAAAATTGAATTATTTGAGTATGTATATTATACATTTATAAATGCATTTATCGTTAAACAGATAACAACTTTAGCAATCTTCCTAGCCGCAAAGATGTGATACAATATCGATGATAAAGAGAATCGATAATATCATTCCCAAAAGAAATGAAAGAATGTATTCCTCTTGAGGTCAATTTCTCTTTTTCCAGGAATGTTTCTTGAAAGTGGCTGTATTCAAACAATTGAAAATGTGACTGTATAGGGAAAACGTATTTTGAACGTAGTTTTTCAAAATGCTTGACCTCATATGTAAATACTTTCAAATTGACTATGGGATAGTGTGCTGTTCTATTTGTTGTACTCTCTCCGCCTTTTTCAGGAGTCAAAATTAACACTGAATGTAATGGACAAAATCATTAGAATAAAGTTTTAAATTCTGCAAGTATATTTTCTCTCGTGGTTTTTGTAAAAAAAAATCAGATAGAAGCAAAAAGAAAATCCTCCCAAAAAAATTTAGATAGATGATTTTGAGCCAAATATTATTTTTCATACCAACCACGTGGACTATTTTTTATATCTAAGTGTTTACTGTATCTAAGTGTTAATTGCCTCTTAATTCATTTCGGGCGTCAGGAATTGTTTTTGCTGTTGTTGTCGTCGTCGTTGTTACTTCTAACTCTACTACAGATAGAGTAAAATTTGTCGAGCACCATCGTTTAAAATATTCTTTTTTATTTTATTTATCTTGACGATGATATTATTTCTTGTAAATTAAAAAAAAAAAAAATTATCAACTTATGAACCCAAATGTCCTACAAATTCATTTTGAATTTGAACCGCAAACCTCGTACTGACTTCGTTCGAAAAAAAAAAAAAATAGAAAAATGGAAAAATTGCATTGAAATGTTTCTTTCTATACAAGCCAGTTAAGTTGATTACCATAATCAGTATTTTTTCATTTTTTTGCAATTGTGTTATGCCTAGGATCAGAGCAATTTTGTCAACAGGTGTACATTCTTTTGAACGAAAGGAAATTTACGTGTTTCAGTCAGTCTCCTAGTGAAAACTTTGTGATTGTGATGACTCTGTCTAATTAAGGTAATTTATAATTGGCTCGCAACACGCGAAAAGGGGCATTCGGACATTTGCGTAAAGTGTCGTCTCGGATCAGCCTGGGCAGTCCGCGCAGGCTAATCCGAGACGGCACTTTACGACTACATTAGATTTTGTGTTACAGTAGACTTGCGCAAAACAGAAAATTACATAAAAACGGAAAGTGTCGTTTCGGATTAGCCTGCGCGGACTGCGCAGGTTGATCCGAGACGACACTTTACGCAAATGTCCGAATGCCCCTTTTCGCGTGTTGCAGGCGCTTTGGGACAAGGGAGTGTAATGCATCTCCATGATCCATTATGCTATTCTCAAATATGGGTTCATAAACTCAATTTTGTCTAGCAAGCGACTGAATCATGAGGTAAAGCGGTCATTTGACATGGAGAAAATTTACTTATAGCAAAAAGTTTCCACCCAGGTCAGCCTGCGCGCACTGGGAAGGCTGACCTGGGTCGATACGTTTTGCAGATGCATTAAATCACCTTTTCATAGAGCATGGCTCGTACGTATTTTTTAACATTTTTCGATGTCGTGTACATGTAGTGAAATTTACAAGGTTGCGGGGGGTGTTGAAAGGTTGGAACTGCCTAGAGTCTATTTTCAAGCATGAAAAGGGACATTATTTAGGTTGGAAGAAATGAAGAAAACTGGGAAAAAAAAATACTTTGTATTTTTTCTTCTGAGAGAGAGAGAGCATAGTTGTTTTTAGCCACTCTTACCGAAATTATCAGGGAGCCTTGCCGCTGCTGAACCCCTCGCCCGATTTTACGCTCATGTTACATTAAAAAAATCGACAGGATTCAAAGTTTGTTATTGCTAAAATGGGTTTGGAGTGAAATTGACCGTGAAAACAATCATATTTCTAAAAAGCCTGAACTAATTCGTTTCATAAAGAAAGCCACGATCCTTTATACACTGCATAGGTCTATTGACGCATCTTTCATCGTCTTTTGTTGAAGACATTGAAAAACATTGCGACAAAGAGCGAAATTGCTCGTTTCCAACCATTTCTCCATTCGTCTCAATGTTTCCAAATGGTATGTGCATTCCAGTTTTATTTCAACAAAATTGGTCTGCTTTTCTTTTTAATTAGAGGCATCCGAAATACTGTACAACTACGGGTAGTGGGTAAAACCACCAAGATTCCTGTCACAGACGTCAGTCGCGCGTGAGAGCCGGATCGATGCAACTTTGTTTACTTAGGGAGTAGAGGGTTCGAGATAGTGGATTGTTTAATTTCCGATAACTCGAAGGTTAATTGACTGTCCTCATAACTCATCTTCCTGTCTTTAACCCTTTCAGCCCCAAACGAAAAAACAAGGGCTTTTGCGGACGATATAGATCCAAGATCAGACTGCACAAAACGTGCAGTCTGATCTTGGATCTATAATGTCCGCTTGTTAAGTCAAGCCTGCAAGACATAAAAAAATCTGAGATTCAGGTGATTGTATTTTCAGGTTCGAAGGAGGTCGACTTTAGTTATTTGGCGCTGAAAAAGTTAAGCACACAAAGCCCATTCATTATATCATGTAAAACATGTAAACGCATATCAACAAACGTATATTGGCTAGTACACAAGCCGTATGTTTTGATGCTATAATTCTAAAAAATAGACATTTTCTCGTTTACATCGATGATATCTCGGTGGATTAGGTTTTAAATAGCGAGTCAGTTTATAAATATACGATCACGTTCCTCACTACTTGTCCTTTCCCAGGATGTATTCTTGCCATAAGAGCCAAAAAAAAGTCAAATTCTGCCATGGATGTACGGAAAGCAGTCATTGTCATGGAAAGAATACGCAACGGGTACAGAGACTGTACATAGAAACGCGTGGAAAGTATTACACCGTAATTCATGTCCAGTTTTATCCATTTTATACAGTTTTTTTTTTTTTCAAAACTGTCTGCTGCGCAAGTAGATCTATATATATATGCAGTATCTCCATGTCATAGTTAAGATTCTCGGTTTAAAGAAAAAAAAAAAACTTTCTGTACTCTGTACTTTGATCGTTTCAAGTGATTCGGGAAAATTCAGAAATTTGTGTAAAATTGCAGTAACGACGAACAGACGATGTTCTGCGAGTATGTGTCTGTTCCTAACGTACATCTATCTATACTATGTGACTGATCCTACAGTCAGTCCGTTATGTTTGTCTTTGTGTCCCCAGAATAAAGAACAAGTTTTTGATAGCAGACATGTCTCAAGTATTTGCTGTTACTCTGATCCATATGAATGTCAAATATTTATGTTTGATCCCAGTCATTTCCAGGAATGTGTTAACCATATACCGCACAATGCCGACTTTTAACGACCCTCGGAAAGAAGCCTTTTGAAAACATTGCGGGAAAAGGAAAAATGCTTGTAACCAGCATTTTCTCCTTTTCCCACAATGTTTTCTACCCTATCAAAGAAATATTCCACCATTTGAGCCACAATGAAATTGTCGGCTGCAAATGCTCTTAATTTGGGCAAGGCTAAAATTTTGTCGTTTGGTAAAGAGTTTACTATATACCAAACAATCCCGTAATTAAACAACCTTGAAGAAGGGGTATGAAACATTTTTGGAAAAGGAGACTACAGAACATGCGTAATAATCTTGGATCTACTCTGTCTGCGACGTTGAGATTTTTTCTTTTTTTTTTTGGGGGGGGGGGGGGGGGGGGGGAGGGGAAAGAATTCTAACATCTTAAGTACTTATCATAAATTTTCATTTAATTTTTTTCGTAGTGTTTAGGGATAAAAGTCCCGTTGAAGTACATTACATAACGTTCAGGCCGATTTTGGATCTACATCGTCGGCGTTCAGTCTAAAGTTCGGACACAATGACGTTATATGGTAGTAGTATCTTTATTGCAGTTAGAACAAAACATTCACATTTACTTGTTACGCTATGTGAAACGGGGTTTAACGCATCTGCAGTCGAAAGTTTTTGCTATCGGACAATTTTCTGCATGCCAAAGGACCAGTCTACCTCGTGATATAGTTTGTTGTTGGACAATGGATTTTATGGATGCATACCTACGTAATGATTTGCTTTGTATAGTGCAACACGGAGATGCATTAAACCCCCTTTTGCTAGAGCTTGGTTCATTTACTTGTATTTATATGATATAGATTCAAGATTCAAGAT
Source organism: Hippopus hippopus (assembly GCA_946811185.2). Lineage (NCBI taxonomy): Eukaryota > Metazoa > Mollusca > Bivalvia > Cardiida > Cardiidae > Hippopus > Hippopus hippopus. The sequence goes on from OX328097.1 coordinate 38,134,247, forward strand.
ATAAAGTCTATATAAAATGAACGTTCTCGGAAACTGACAAGATTTAACCTATTGGTATGAAGATTCAAAGAGTAGCCTATACTTGTTTTCTCGACTTTTGCACTACTTGCCAGTCTTCTTGTATTCAGTTTGATAATTCTCTCAAGTTTGATTGATATATCGTACAAAAACACATCAAGCATTTAATACATTAAAAAAAAAAAAAACCCACAGGAACTAGAATATCTGTTTCTGAACTTTAAAAATCAAAATCCACAGAAAGTTTTTTTTTTTTTTCAGTTTTGTTCCCCGAGCTCTTATTTCAAATGAATTGAATTAATTAGCGCAATGCTCATTTTGAGACAACGGCCTTCCTCAGATTTGATTGCAATGAAATGAATCTCTTATTTGTATTTTTCTTGTTGCCCATAAAATGTTCATGACACGAGTTTTATGTCGGCCTGATAGCGCCAATTAATCAGGTTTTATGGTATTTACTGCGGAGCTGTTCATGTTGTCACGTGATTTCTCATTCGTCTTTTCATTGGTTCAATACAATTGAGTTGCGTAATTTTATTTCAATTAATTTTCAGGCTTCCATCAGACTCTGGCATTAACAGATTCCCGTAAAATGGGTTTTCTTCGTTCTTTGAGCCAATTTATCACAAGAAAACAAGGAGGAAATGAGCCTCTTTGTCAGTTTAATATTGGTAGTTAGTAATTGCATTTCGAAGATGGCTTTCACGCCTGTTTCTTGATATAGTCACGATGTCTTAAGCTTGCGCCAGAACAGAGACTCTATAAAAGCTCGTTAAACTCGTCTGAAAGCAGTTTCTTCTTTTTCCTCGATGTTTCTATTCTTTCAAGGATAAATTGTATTATTTAAGCCACATTTGAGTTGCCGCTGCAAATGCTTCTGAAATGCACAAAAAACATAAGGTCGTAAGGTTATGCGCGAAAAAAGAGATAGTTTAACCTATTATAACTTGATATACTTTTGTATTAGATAACGTCTCAGCCAATCGGATGACCAGTCTTAAAAATTTCAATAAGAAAAAAAAAAAAATAGTAAAATCAAAGTGTTTATCTATTGTGGTGTCACTCATTCTGTAATATATCTAACTTACAACACATTTTTCTGGCACATTTACTTCCCGTATCCGAACTTTTTTGTGGCAGAGCATCAGGTAGTTAGGCATTTGGTAGCTGCTATTAAATAGGTGGTGGCTTACCAATCAGCCATGTAAGAACGAACCGCTGTACCACGGGGTTTTAATCAGTCCCGAATAGTTCCAGTGGTAGAGCGTGAGACCTGCAAACCACAAGTCTCGGGCCACTTGAAGATGAGGGTTCCATTTCCACAGTCGGCCAACTAGAATTACGAATAGTCTTTAGGACAAGGCTTTAAATCTAGGTCCCGTGTGACGGTGCTATACATCGAGCATATTAAAGAAACAGTTGTAACTTTAAGATGGGTTTCGCCTTGTTGTTATTATTTATTGCACGATCCCCGTAACATATCAAACAATCTTATAGGGGCGTCGCCCATATAGGCAACCCGAAAATCAATAAAAACGGGCAATCAACCTTCGACCTCCCGCTCTAAAAACAGATGCTTTAGCCACAAAGCTATAATATTTACGAGGAAAAGGCTCCAGCACAGAACAGTCCAAAAGACTCGATTCAGGACGTGACAACAGAAACCCCTTATTACGTGGCACGAGAGGTGTCGTTTGCTGCAAAAAGAAAACATTAATCCATCTTGTCAGGACAGGGATGATTATCTATTTTAATCAGCGCCATTCCAATTTTATTAATTGGTTACCGTAATTCTTGGGGTTGTTATCATGCAGACATTAATGTTTTCTCAGAAAAAACAGAACCTTTCACATTCCTTCATTTTATAACAACAAATGCTTTCATCTGTAGAACTGTAAAATACCGGTATTAGTTAAATTACCCTCAACCACATAATCGCGGCTTTAAACGACCATGAGGACCCCCCCCCCCTGAAAACATTGTGGGAAAAGGAGAAAATGCTGATAAGCAGCATTTTCTCCTTTTTCCCACAATGTTTCCAAACCTTCCCTAGACAAATGTAATAATTTGAGCCATATTTAATTTGTCGTCTGCAAATGCTTTCGACTTGGACAAGTCTAAAACTTTGTCGTCTAGAACAGAAATAGATGAATCACTTTTTTTTTTCTGATTGTAATAGACTTATTTCCTTTTTGAGTACGTCAAAATTATATTTGAAATCTTAATGTTCAATAGTTCTCTCTTCTTTCGGTTTTTTTTTTTTCCTAGTTGGCGACTTTCTCCATTGTTTTATCTAAAAAAAAAAAAAAACATTACATCGTGGCTTAGTATTTTAGAGTATATGAAAAAATTCTTGGGAAAAAGGGAATAAGAAAACTGTGGTTCAGATTCTTAATAGGGGAAATACGTTACAATCACCATCTACAAACGCTTTGCCTTATTCGTCAAAAACGTTTCCAAAAGAACATCTGCTCAGGCTCGTCTTATTACACCTTAATGAGAGAAAGCGTTAACTCTATATCAAAACGGCAAAATTTTACTGTCTTCCATATTGAAAATGTTTGCAGACGACAAATTAAATGTTGCTTCATAGACTGGATTTGGTATTCCATGGTAAAAACATTGTTGGAAAAGGAGAAAATGCTGGTTACCAGCATTTTCTCCTTTTCTAACAATGTTTTCAAAAGCCTTTTTCCAAAACAGGCGCGTAAAAGTATTGGATTTTGTTGCAAAGCGTTAATTCAGTCCATATCATCTTATGCAGCAGGTGAAACAAAAGAGATTAGGGCTTCTGTATGATAACAAACGGATCGATATATTTCCTCCATAGCCTCTTATACCATATCGTAAAAGACGGGGATAGATTTTGATGCAAATATCATCACTTCTCGATAATGATTATACTCTTGCATTCATCTACATACATTCGGAAGAGGACCGTGGATGGGTGCTAATTCCACAGGGCGAAACCTTACTCATAGCTCCATGAAATAAACCAGTTGGAGACGACATATGTCAAACCATAGGCCTCTGAAACTCCATTGGTCTATCAAGGGGTAACGAAATTTTCATTATCGGACACTGTTACTATAAATAGCACATTGGGGATTCCCTCTGTATCGTATATAGTAAGACTATATACGATGTAGAGGGAGTCACCAATGTACTATTTATAGAAACAGTGTTGATGAAAATTTGAATATAGATTCCGTGATATACAGGCGATGCACCAATGTGCTAAGTGTTCGATGATCGACCAAGGACAATTTTAGTGTTCCGTGATAGACCAATAGAGCTTCAAAGGCCTGTGGTCAAACTGGTCTGCAATCCGTAGAACAGCTGCTTCTTTGTGTCTCTACTCAGGCGTGTTATTGCAGCTGACATTATACATACGAGCCATACTTTATGAAAAGGTGGTTTAATGCATCTGCAAAAAGTATCGACCTAGGTCAGCCTACGCAGTCCATGCAGGCTGACCTGGATCAAAATTTCTTGCTGTTGGTCGATTTTTTGCATGTACAACGACCAGTCTACCTTATGGTTTAGTCGGTTGTTAAACAAAATGAAATCTGTGGATCCATATTTATGCTATGACTTGCTTGGTATAATGTATTACGGAGATTCATTAAACTCCTTTTGCCAGAGCGTGGTTCAAATGTATACATGATTAGTGTCCTCACTTTGCACAATCAGTCATTCCTTCTTTCCCCCTCTTCCCCCCCTCTCCCCCCCCCCCCCTCGTCACTAAGTGACAGTTGTGAAGCTTGAATATATTTTCTCAGTAATTGTTGTAGCACATGACTGCTTAGGCAGGGGAACCATATATGTAAATATTCACATTTCCGTTCAGATCCTTTTCTGCAATTCTTTTGCTTTCCTATACATGTGCTTATAGTACAATACAAATACATCAAATCATATCAAATAAAAGTATGTGCAAGGTAAACTGGTCTGCTGCAATACAAATAGAGGTGTCTGCAAGAGGTTATGATTTAACCTTTAGCCTGCTACATAACTAAAATTAAATTTTCATTTCGATAGTAAAAACCCACATATTGTTATTTCAAAGTTATGCTTTGGGGAATAATATCTCTTTATCGGGCAGTGTAGATCCAAGATCAGACTGCACGTTCTGTGCAGTCTGATCTTGATCTACACTGTCTGCAAAATGTCAGTTAGTCGCGCTTAGCAGTCTAAGGGTTAACAAATGAGCTAAGACCGAACACCAAACAATTATGATGAAGGACTCTACATAAAATTTACAGCGAAAGAAATCCTATTGCTTTTCATGACAAAGGCGTTGACTTTGTCAAAGATAATACTTTTTTTTTTCAGCGTTATCATACAGCATAAGTATCAGCCTTTGCTTTATTCATGCCATTGTACTTGTCTACTTTATTATGGTTTCATAAAGGTACTTCAAAGGATTTACACGGTTACATTTTTATTCTGTTTCATCTATTTTCTCACAATTTTGACTCTTTTTGAACAATTGGACACGAACAATAAAATGAATAGGGGAAACTGAACCCGATTCTTTTTCTATAGTGTCGGGTTTACGAACATAGCTTTAATGTTTCCAAACACAAAAGAGTTCATTATTGTATTTTGGAATTGTTGAGGAATGCCTTTGGGCCATTAATTACTTAAATCAAACCGGAACTCTGTAAAACTTTCTGAAAGATTCATTTTGAGGTTGCAGGTGCCTGCACACTAATCGATTGACACTTCATCGAACAATTTCGTATTCGTAAGACGCTTACGGGGGGACGCTTTAGAAAAAAAAGTGGATAAAAAGAGAAAAATGCTGAAAATCAGCATTTTCTGTCTTTCCTACAACGTTTTCTACATTTTCAAAGAAAACTCTCTTATTAAGTATCATGTAATTTGCCGTTTGCAAATACTTTTGATAGGATAACCTTAAAATTGTGTTTGGTAGAGAGTTAATAGTTGTTAACCGATTCACGCTTGTGAGTTATCGGAAAAGTAAACAGAAAATTTATACCTCATTAAAACAGGAGGAAGAATAAGACTGATTTATCACTCAATCCTCTTTCTCAGATCTTCTCAGATCGAAGATTTTTTTTTCACGAACAAAACAACGTGATCAGTTTTGATAGAATTGAAGACTTTGTGTATCAGATGCTAAGACAGTTTAGATTGAATTAAAGTTGTAAAACTGGTGAGAAAAAAGCTTCAGTGTTGGTATTTGGCATGTAGCACTGTCTTTGCAGACCTTCATAAAGTTGGATCACATCAACGCACTAGGCTTTAACATGGTCCTTCATAGCTCTAAATATACTAAATTATAGACGTGGAGTATCATTTGCAATGCAATGAGCGAATTCGGGACATTATATAGTCTCATATCTTTTTCTGCACCAAGCCATCATATTTGCAGATATACATGATCAAGCTTCTGATCAAAGTGACCGAGACCTATCCTGTCTTCAAAATTATTTACTGTCGGCTATAGCTCGGAATTAAAGTACCTCTAAGGTCGCAGTAATATCATTTTGTTGAAATTACACTATCTATGTTCTTTCCTAACTGCTACAATTCCATCCACCTGCTTATTGGAAGCCGCTAGAAAGCGGCTTCCAGTAGGAATGTACCTAAACTATTTACCATATAGATGATCAGTAATTATTCGATTGGTTACTATTTTTTGAAGTTTTCTAATAATATCGTGTTAGTGTTACAAAATTACTCCACATGGCTTTTTCTTAAATATTCAATCAGACCTACATGAACATCAAGTCTGGTTTTCTTGCAATATAAGTTCATTCCCAAATAACAACGAAAATACAGAAAAATAAATTTCCTTTTATTGGCTAGTCCCCTGAACTTTTCCAACTTAAAGGATTCCTTCCTAGTTCCCAGACGAAATTGTAATGCTTTCCGTCTATCACAGGCTTTCCCACCTCTAAACGGTTTCGCATTTGTCTACTTTTATACAAGACAAAATAATGATAATTATGAGATAGAGAGCATCTTAGAATATGACAATCAGAAGCTGTTTTATGTACAAGTGTTTCGTCCAGTTTTAATCTGTAAAGGTAATAGGGCGGTTAACCTTTGATCAAGTTATAGACTGGTTACCTCCCTACACAGTTAATCGTATTACAAAGAGCAGTCTACATCAGCTATTTGTAGAAAGCTTGTGAGAAGATAACCGTTTTTTCTTCCCTTCGTCGACACTTTAGCCGAATGGAGTTACATGGACGATACCTTATGAGCCCTGTAAAATTTAGCATTTAATGTATTGTGTGTCGAAGCTGTTATGACCAGACTGTAAGTTCTGTAGAGTATGGTCCTGATCTACTATACCCGTGAAAAATGTATGGATCGTAAAGTAAGTTGTCCACAAAAATTACCAAAGTGGTGCATAGTGGTCAGAGTTGAAACTGTGCGAAAATGACAGAAATAGATCAAGATCAGACAATACATAGCCTGTGTAATATTTTTTAATATTTTATATTGTAAACGTAAAAATTTCTTGTTTCTTTTTCCTTACTCAGTATATTGATTTCATTCGGTGTAGTTGAAAGGATAAAGTTATTACCGAACCTATCACTGTACATATACAACTTTTTACGACGCTGCTGGTCAAGGGTTTGAATGGCTCTTGAAGTTTACATTAGAAGTTTTATAGGTTTGTACAAGGCCTATGCAAAAAATGGTTCAAACTAATTTTTATTAAATGATATACGAGTATATAAAGTAAAAGTTACCATGTTGTTGTTGAATAGATTCAGATCCTTAAAGACTTAAAAAAATAATTTTGTTTTTTTTCAGTGGTTCGCGCCAACTATGAAGGCTATGATCAGTAGAATTTTGGAGATATTATGCAAAAGTCTCTAATTCTGGAGTAGAAATGTAAAATTTCACTTTGTTACAAGCAGGCTAAGATACTTTTTAACAAGCAAAAAGAAAATGTTTTAGAAGAAAGTTGTTGAATATTTTTTTTCTTTTTGTAAAAAATAAAACACAAAGAAAATATCACCGAAAAATTGTAAATACATGTAGATCTACGTGAATAACGATCTAAATATCACTTTAAATAATTACTAACTGACGTAATTCCTCAGTGTCGCCTTTGATGCCGCTACAGAAGTTTGCTTTTTAAAATCATTTAATAATGAAAAATGCTGTACTTAAATGCGCAATTTCTCTATTTTCAAACATTGAGTAGAAATTTGATAGTTCCAATGTTTTTACATGTTTTCTCACATAAGCATTATCACTTCAAATGACAATGATGATTATGGTGATAATAATGGTACAAGATAATTTATGATTCCTCTCTTAACTCCTGCCTTTTTTTTCCCTGCATTTTATTATCATTTGTCATTATCTTCCGTTTGTGCTGGGAAAAACAGATACAAAAATGTCATCACATATTTTCTATAAAGTCACTATTTCTGAAATTGTCCACCAAAGGAATGCGGCTTCTATGATGCCATGCATCATAAATTTGTCTTGTTTCTTTCTGACATTTTAAAGGTTATCAGGTGAACCATCAGCCTTGCTTCATCCCCTGTACTAAAGCCTACATAATCACGTAAACGCATTTATTAGAATAAGCTGAGTGACAACATTCTACCATTAACCAAACAATCCTTAGGAAGAGGGCTTTTAAAAACATTTGTAGGAAAAGGAGATTTTGCTGGTAACCAGCATTTTCTCCCCCCCCCCCCCCCCCCCCCAATGTTTTACACCCTTTCAAATACAAATCTCTTTGTTTGAGCCACACTTAATTTGTCGCCTGCAAATGTCTAAATTTGGACTAGTCTGAAAGTTCGTCATTTAGTACAGAATTTAGAAAAACAAAAAGTTTTTTTCCTCGAATAAAAATGCAGATTTTTACTCAGATCTACCAGAATTTTAATCAGTGTTATCTTAGACTGCAACTCTTCATATGTAAGACATGGCTAATCAAATGGATATACCTGCCTACCGCACCCTATCTTAGTATCAGTTGCCTAGGGTCGCCAGGCGTTCTTGCAATGAAAAACCTGCATTTTTTTTTTACCGGAAATAGCTCTGTTTGTTTCCTATGTTACATTTGTCCGCAGCGAGTTGCGTGTCACAGAATGACGTGATTGAACATTTCCGCACGTTTGTCAGTATAAATATGTCTTGCTTTCTCGCTCTTCCATTGTTATGCATTATTCAGTGATTTTTTATTCCTGAAACTCGCTCATTGTTCGATTGCCACGGACTACAAGAAATCATTAATCAAGCGCAGTAAATGAGTTTTGGACATGCGCATCGTACTTGGCTTTAATTTCATTACGTTCCTTTGCCGAACGGAATAATGTTCGATCGACAGGACAGTCTTTCTGATGATTAATTTCATTATGAAACTTAATTGATTATTAATTCCAATTGGAACAGTGCGGCATGCAGGTGAACTTACAAGACGACAGAAAATCAATCAGAAGGGTCCGTCGATAAACTAACGTATCAGTACTTAACCCTTCACCGAATAATACTGAACTGTAACGACCCTAAGAAAGAAGGCTTTTGCAAATATTGTGGGAACAGGAGAAAATGCTAGTGACCAGCATTTACTTCTTTTTCAACAATGTTTTCTACACATTAAAAGACAAATACTATCGTTTAGAAAACATTTAAATTGTCATATGTGAATTCCTGCAATATGGACGAGTGTAAAATTTTGTTGTGTGGTAAAGCGTTAGAACCTTTCGCTTTGTGGTAAATTCTGTACTACTTTTACTCTTCACTAGACGACAAAATTTCAGACTTGTCCAAGCTGAAATTGTTCGCAGATGACAAATTGAATCTTTCCCAAATCATGGGAGTTGCTTTTGGAAAGGTAGAACACATTGTGTGACACGAGAAATAATGGTCAACAGCATTGTCGCTTTTCTTAAAAAGTGTTTTTTTCAAAAGTCCCCAGGACCTTGACAACATCGGATTGTTTGGTGAAGGGTTGTATCTGACATTTTTTTCTGTACCAATACTTATTTAATCTAATTCATGATTATATGATTTTTCTGCTTTAACTTCAAGATGCAGAGAGCAACAACAAATACGGTAGCAGACAGTGTAGATCTAAACCAGTCTGAACAGTCAAATATGAATCTATTCAATTCTATTCAGTATTTCTAATTTAAAAAACTGTCATACTTTTAACTATCTAAGATAAAAAAAAAAAAATTGTAGGCTTGTCCATTTCGAAGCAATATGAAAACGGCATGTTTATATGGCTGAAATGATACATAGAATTTGGCATCGAGTAGGGAGAAATCATTGTGTACAGAGGAGAAAATATACGTCAAGAGAAATTTCTGATTTTCCCACAGTTTTTTAAAGCCTTCTTCTTCAAGTTCGTTAAAACATTGAGTTGTTTGGTAATCTACATAATAATTTTAACAGTGTACATGTACTTGCAAATGATGACTAGTTTTATAGACGATAAAATCATTCAAAGATCTATCTCAGCAAAAATTCTACCCTTTTTTTTTTTTTCGAGAATCAATAAGGCCTAGGAAGGTAGCCTAGAAACGAAGAAGAAAATTTGTGAAACATCGAATTATTGATGTCTCTATCTCCTGATAATCTATATGCAAAATATTCAACAGCAGAAACGGATTTAAAAGAAATTCTATTCTTTGAGCGGAAGGTCAATTCTGTAACCATGCAGAAGACCGAAAGCTATGTCACATGACCTGGTCACATGATTTTGTTCCATAAATAACCGGAAGTGAGGTGTTAATGAGGTTGATATTTGAGTACAGATGGTCTCTTACTCCAAACCTAATCATCGCCGTTATTTTCACGCTGCAAACACACGTCGTAAATATTTAATAATGTCAGCACCTTCTTTAACATCCCACTACTGGAATACCGTGCGGAAATTACTAAACTCATGAAAACCCAGATCCATAAATGAGCGGCACTCTGCGAAAAGGGGTTTTAACATATCTCCGCAATACATTATACCAAGCAATTCGTCGTATAATTATTGTTTAAAAACCCTACTGACCCACGAAGTAAAATTGTCCTTTGATATGAAGAGAAATTACCTGTATCAAAAAGTTTCGATTCTGGTCAGCCTGCGTGGATTGTGCAGGCTGACCTGAGTCGATACAGTTTGCAGATGCGTTAAACCACCTTTATAGTAGCATGACTCATTTTTTTTTCCAGTAAATGATACACTATTTATGCAGTATGCTAAAATTGTCACTTTTATTTATTCTGTTGCCATATTCAAAAAGACTGGTAATTACTGCTAATACATGCACAAACGAGGAAAATGTTCTTGTTTTTAAAACTTATTGAAAGCAGTCTTAGCGGCCTGTGACTGAAGGTTGTCATCAACTGTTATTTCAGTCTTAAGTTGTGTTGAGTCATATCAGTGCGATAGTTGATTTATCTATGTCAATTTTGGGCTTTAACAGTGCTAGGCTGGAGTTCTGCAAAGCCTTGCCACAGGGACTCCTTCGTGAGTTCCAGAAATCGAGCCAAGATTTCCTGACCACATATCCTTCGGCTTCACCGTTGAACCTCGGGTAACCCCTAAAACATTGTTGGAAAGGGGATAATTACGTTTACGATATAGTATTAAAGATGTGAATTTATGAGGTTTTCTATGGTCGGAACTTTTTTGATGAAACGAGAATTCAGTTATCGGATTTCTTTAATTCGATTGAAAATTAATTTGCCTCCCTATCAACTTTAGATCAAATTAACTTTGTCCTTTTAACCCTTTACCACACATTTCCGAATTTAACGATCTTAACGAAGAGGCCTTTTGAAAACATTCTGGAAACAGGTAGAATATATTGTGGGAAAAGGAGAAAATGCTGGTAGCCAGCATTTTCTTCTTTTCCCACAATGTATTCTACCCGTCAAGAGACATTTTTTTATCAGTTGAGTTAATTTTGTGTTCTCAAATGCTTTGAATTTTGACAAGTGCATTTTTTTTTTTTCTTTTGACAAAGAGTTAACCACTAATCCTTCATAGCGTGCTACCTTAGATGTCTGTAGCTAACGGTGTAGACCAAGATCGGTTTGTGTATCCGTAGTTATGTATCTATGATGGCAAGTTTTCACGTTTTCTATTGAGTCGGAACTTTTGATGAAATGAGAATTAAATTATCCGATTTATTTAACTTGATTAAAGATTAATCTGCTTCCCTATCAGCCTAAGATCAAATTAATCTTTCCTCTTTAACTCATATCCTTTACATACCGCAACCTCAGATGTCTTGTACGATGAGTAAATACCAAGACCAAACCACACGTTTGCGCAGGCTTATCTTGGTCAACACGCTTCGACATTTTATTTATTGTTTTGGGCTTTAACAATACCCATTTAGAGTCAATTCGTAGAGTTTTAACAATGGAAGAATCCGGTGGTTATTTCGGTTCAACAGGGTAAAAGATAGCAACAATCTTGGCATGAAAATTAAATGCTGATAGAAAATTGGTAATAACTGATTGAGTGGTTGGCCTACAGTGAGAAAACTATGCGCGAGAAAAAGCGAATATTGTTTATGATATCTGAAGTACATCTTCTGTTAAAGTACTTCTATAGTAAATTCTCAATTATTCGAATATGCGATTACTCGAGTGATATTTGTGCAGAAGTATTGCTGGCAATCACAAAATGGTGTAGCAGCACTGCTGATTGCTCAAACGAGAAACCACTGGTGTTCCACTTATTTTTTTCAGCATAGTCATATATACTTTTTTAAAATGTATCTTCATGGACATTTTTTAGTAATTTCAAATGTTTTTGATCACAAAAATATTCGATTAGTTTAAAGTTTGCTTGTTTGCTTGTTTCTTTTTTTAATTCGTATGTTGAATGATTTATGTTTTGCCTATTTTGTTGATTTGTAATTACAATACTCTTTTGACAGAATGTAGCGAAAATCTAAGATCAGTCTGCACTTTATTCACAGTCTAATCTCGATCTTTTATGTCCTGCCAAACTTACACAGAATGCCTTGGAGTCAGGCGTTTCAAGCTGCCATATTAGTATCACATTTCTGTAACAAAATCTAGGTTTACATGTAGCAGTCGCTGCTTTTGTTGAAAGTGTAAATGAATAAAAGGCTGCGCCAACACCGCGTTAAGTCCGATCTTGATCTATTCTGTCGGCAAAACCAACCCAAGTTCCCTGTGGTGCTGTTAGCGGACAAATATATGAGTCATGCTCTGGCAAAAGGGGGCTTAATGCATCTCCGTAATCCATCACACCGAGCAAACCATTACATACAAAAACAGCCACCTTTTTTCATAATCGATTAATCATGAGGTACACTGGTCCTTAGACATACAGAAAATTGATCAAAGCGAAAAGTGTCGGCCCAGGTCAGCCTGCGCGGAGTGCGCAGGCTGACCTGGGTCTATACTTTTCGCAGATGCATTAAGCCCCCTTTTCACAGAGCACGGCTCAATTATAAACTCGTTTTTTTCGACTTCTGAAAATACAATCCACTGAACCTAAGAAAGACTTTTATGTTATAGTCTTGCCCAAACAAGCAGAGAGTTAGATCCAAGATCAGACTGCTCGTTCTGTGCAGTCTGATCTTGAACTATGCCACCCGTAGCTCTGAAAGTGCGAAAGGTACCTGGTATTCGACCATGACCTTCGCTCGACAAAGCAGCTATAACTTCTTATCAGTCAATTAATCTTTTGTTTTCACCTAGAGGGAAAATGATTAATTTTCTTCGTTTTCACCAGTCTCCTCCCAAATGTTTTAGGTTGTCGTTGCTAAAATTACAGTAAGAGAATAAGAAAGGAGAAAATAGAACAAAAGTAATTGTACAAAAAGTAGACAATGCACAGGTTCGGTACTGTATATTTGACACAATATTTTAATAGTGTGCTATTTGTTCTTCTTTCCGGACAGTGGCAAAGTCTCATTCAAGATAACATGAAAGAGGACACATCGTCTTTAACCATGAAAAGGTTTACATACGTGTAGTGTAATAATATTGTTTTTCAGATAATGTCAAAAGACATATATATGTGCATGTACATTGATGGCAAAAGCACATTCAAATGTCATGTACACGTAGTTCTAATTTTGTCGTAGAACTGACAATTCATAGTTTATATGTAAAGCGGAAATTGAAATTATTGGAGAAGGGCGGGGAAGGATGAAGACGTTGATTGACGGGGGAAGATGTTTGTTACAAATCAATCGGAATCCCTCACTAATTATCCTTTAATTAAATTCAAGGCACTGATGGTGTTAGGCTGATAACGGGTCCAAATGAAACTGCGGTTACATGCCGCTCATGTCATGAAATTAGGAGAAAATATCGAATGAGTTGTTTGTAGCTGTGCAGCGCTAACCCTTTCGTTTCAAAGAACGCAGGGTGCCCTGCGTGGCTCAGTGGTAAAGTGTAGGACTCGTAATCTGGTCCCGGGTTCGAGCTACACCGGAAGCACTGGGTTTTTTTTGTGGGAGTGTCCTTCGGCAAGACACATTTTAGAGCCCCCAGCCTAGCACTGGTGAAACCCAGGACATACAAAAATGAATATGTGAGCTGTGATATAACTGAAATAATGTTGATAGTGGCGTAAAACACAATTCAGTTAATCAAAATCACATAGAGGGACTTTGATGCAACTTTAGTACAGCGATTTTAAAGATCAGACTGATCTTTTTTTTTCCGTTTTTGTTGTTTTGTTTGTCTTAAATGTCTTAAATAAGAGTTAATGTAGATTTAATCTCAAGAATTTCTTGATATTTTGTAATTCTTCAAAGCTATGAAAATTAAGTTTAAAACAAAGGCATCACGAACTAACGTTTTTTTTTTTTTTACGTGATTTTCGAGTAGCTCTTTAAGTACGCTTTACATTTTGGACATACTTTGACAAATCTGGTACAAAATACTTCTAAAAGCAGTGTCGCTATATACCCATAAAGACCTTTACATGTTATGACAAAATTTTAATTTTCTCATCTTACAGGCTTGAATGAAAAAAAGGACGGCGTAGATTAAGATCAGACTGCACGTTCTGTGCAGTCTGATCTTAATCTATGCCGTCCCAAACGCTTGTTCTTCCTTCAATGGCACAGAAGGGGTAATGTTATGTTTTATTTTCTTTCAGAGATCCTACACAATCATAGTTACAGCATGGGACAGGAGGTCAAGCGGACGTAAGTCAAACCTTATTTTCTTAACCTTTTAACCTTTTCACGACAAATGTATAATCTCGATTCGATGCAATCTACTGAAATTCAGAAATATTTTTATTTTTATTCGCTTGACTGAAAGAGCGGACGGTAAAGATAAAATATTAGACAGCATTATTTTTTTGCTTTTGCCTTTTCGACTATGATACAAAAAGAGTAAACTACTTAGAAACTAAATGAAAATTAACACTAATGAAAAAGCAAAATATTGCGATTTCATTTTTTTTTTTTACTGGAAAAAAATCTCACCGGATCGGAAAGTATAGATCTAAGATAAGACTGTATATTCTGTGTAGTCTTGTCTTGATCTATACTATCTGCAAAAGAGGACTATGTGGCGTTCAGCCGATTTAGATATAACATTTATAGTTATGACCATTTTTATTTTCCTCGTCACCAATATCATCATAGTTATTGTTATCATTTACATCATTATTTTCGTTTATAAGGAATTAATTCTTCATCACTGAAGAAAGCGGCGACTTCCTGAATGGTACAATTAAGACAATCGACTCAAATTACAGTTGAACATTTGGTTCTATATGAAAACATTGTGACAAAAGGAAAATTTCCCGTCACCAGCATTTTTCCTTTTGCCTAGATGTTTTCGAAAAGCAGTCTGCTGCAAGAATCACGCTGTCTTCTGTAGTAAGTTATGTATTAAGAAGGTAGAAAATCTAATGTCGATAGGAAAGTATTTGCATCTGAAAACTTGCCAAATGAATTTTACATTTGCTGGAAACACGGAAAGAAAAGGAAAGAAATGAAACTGACCCTAACGACAATGATAGGAAACATAAAATTGTCTATTTTCTACTATGTTTAATAAAGATAATCGTTTATTGTACAATGGTGATGACCGAGAGAAAAATGATAATATCAAGAATATCATGTTTTTGTTTGTTTCTGGTTATGGTTGCACACAGCCAAACGTTACAATGCATCAAAGAGGAAGTGATTTATGTGATAATCAATGAGGTAAGCGATGTGCATTGTCGGAAATAGCTGTCCCCTGCCGCTTGTAACAAGTAAAATAACGTTAATAATTACTAAATCGATGAGTAACTCGTATTCCCAATAGAAAACCTTTCAGAACCTTCTGGAAAAGATGAAACACACACAGACAAAGCAAACATTTGGTCATTCTTACACAGATCAAAGTTTAATTCGTTTAGAAAGGGAGATGTTAACCCTTAGGCTGCTAAGCGCGACTCACCGACCTTTTGCGGACAGTGTAGATCAAGATCAGACTGCACAGAACGTGCAGTCTGATCTTGGATCTACACTGTCCCATAAGGAGATATTATTCCCCCAAACATAACTTTGAAATAGCAGTATGTAGGTTTTTACTATCGGAATGAAAATTCCATTTTATTTATTTATCAGGACAAGGGTTAATGACTGCCTCTTACTAAAACGGGTTACATTGTACACACATTACTAAATCTTTTACCACACGATTCAAAGTTGCAAGGACCCAGAGAAAGGAAAGCTTTCCGAAACATTGCGAGAAAAGAAGAAAATGCTGCTAAATGAGCATTTTCTTCTTCTTATAATTGTCTTCTGAAAATGGTCTCATTTTCCGCAAGTCAAAAGTTTTGTCGTTTGTTAAAGAATTAACATTTCGCTACATTAGTGCATTAAATTATACAAGGTATTTTACTCTCTATTACATAATGCCGAGTTTTAAAGACCCGAATTGTAAGGGCTTTTTAAAACATTGTGGGAATTTGATAAAATGCTTATAAACAACATTTTCTCCTTGTTTCCACAATACTTTTACCCTTTCATAAACAGAAACTTTCATCTGAGTAACATTTAATTTGTTGTCTGCATATGCTTTGAATTTGGACCAGTCTAAAATTTTGCCATGTGGTAAAGAGTTGAAGTCATTGACTCCTGAAACACATTTGTAGCAGACAACTTGGCAAACAGCGTTGTTGAATATGGATGATAAATCTAAATTAAGCTTTAATAAGTCTTTACCAAACGACAAAATTTAAAACAAGCCTAAATTGAAAGCATCTGCAGACGACAAAATAAAGTTGACTCAAGAACTGAAATTTGTTTACGGAAGGGTAGAAAACATGGTGGGAAAAGGAGAAAATGCTGGTATCCAGCATTTTCTCCTTTTCCCACAATGTTTTCCAACGTTTTTTTTTTTTTTTTATGGGTCTTTAAAAGTCGGGAATGTGTGGTAAAGAATTAAATACTTGAAAAGTAACGAGCAATTTCTCTGACATGTACTTGTGCATTTGGTACAAATGGGAATGCATTCAAATTAATTTTGAATATGGAAAACATTTTTGTTACTAGCCACAGTTCCTTCTTCCAAAATATTTTCGGTGCAGTTCTCATCTGTATTTTCGAAGGCTGAAAATAAAACCGACTGACACTCAGAATGATTTCTTTTGTAGGACGTAAACGGTGTAGAGCAAAGGTCAGATTAATCCTTGTTTAATTGTGGTCTGATCGTAATCTATGCCGTCCGCGAGAGCCCCCGTTTTTGTTTATGGCGCTGAAAGGGTCAAAAGTCATATTCATACTGCATAAATTGTCCAAGGACATTGGTTATAGGTCTATTTCTTTTACGTACAAAACTCAGATGAACATGAAATTTGAAAGACATAGGTCTATTAACTCTTAGACTGCTAAGCGCGACTGACTGACCTTTTGCTGACAGTGTAGATCAAGATCAGACTGCGCAAAACGTGCAGTCTGATCTTGGATCTACACTATCCGATAAGGAGATAACTTTTTTCCTCCAAAAAATAAGTTTGAAGTAGGATTCGGATTTTACCATCGGCTTGAAAGTTTCATTTAAGTTTTTTAGCAGGATAAAGATAATTTAATACAACTCTGAGAGTAAATTGTTATCTTACAGAGCCTGTCATTCTTTTTCGTTTTTGCTGGTAAAGTTAAAATCAAATTTTCTTTCAAACTTAACAATAAATGAAGTGTGAATTTTAAGCACAAACTCAGTTGAGCACGAATTCAAGCTTTATAGGTATCGGACCAAGAATGTTTCTAGAGAGAAGGATGTCTCATTGATCCGGAAGTTACCGGGGTATTTATTTCATCGTAACACGACTGTGACATATTGTAGCTTGTTAGTGGCAGTGACGAGTTCCGGTTTGTAGCATGTAAACTACAGGAATTTCTTTTAACGAATTAATAACTTGCATTTTTTAAGAGCTCACACCAATTTTGAAATTAAACTTGACAGCAGACTGAATATGTTACTACATATCTGTGTTGCTATCCCGCTATGTTCCCTTATCCGAACAAAGATGGCTTTTTACCGTCCCTACAGAAGACAACTTTTTTTTAAAAAATTTGGGGCACACGAAGCTATTTTCTCTCATCGTTTTTTTTTTTTGAATTAGGTAACGTATTTTCCCTCCATCTTAAATGAGACTTCTAGTGTCACGTCTTTACAGCCTTACTGTAATGGGTGAACAACTTAATTTTACCAAATCAGAGGTTGTGGGCCACATGAAGCTCTATTCCCCGCGCCTATTAGTGTATGAATTTAATGGAAGTTCCAGTCGTTTTTGTTATTATGATACCACATTTCCTGCTGTAATATCAAGTTGCGTGATGTATTGACTGCGCATGCTCTTTATATTTGGTACTTTTTTATCTGTGAATCAGTAGTTGTAACTTGTACAAGATACGTATGCTGATTGAAATAATAGAATACATGTACTGTGTTATGATCTTTTCCCAAACCATTTTGTATAATCTTAAGTGCACTTGATTGTTATGTGAATTACAGAGACAGTGCAATATGAAGGCAGAAGTGGGATTCATGGTCAGATGCAAATAGTAGCGATGTTTATCTATTAGATACTACGGGTTTAAAAAAGTGCTTATAGAATACATTATTGTTTTCTGTTTATCAACATGTAACTTCCAGGGGACAACTTCTTGCGTTTTAGCAAACTCCTTTGATGATATGATATGAACAGCAGTTTGTCCTTTGCTACAATGTATCACTCGTATTCATTCATGTATAAAACCTTAACCTTTCACCATACAACAAAACTTTAGACTTTTCTTTATTGAAAGCATCCGCTGACGACAAACTGAATGTGACTCAGTCTATTAGATTTGTGTCTAAATGAGTAGAAAACAACCTCCAAATAAGGAGAAAATGCTGGTTACTTGTAATTTCTCCTTTTCCAACGATGTTTTCAAAAGCTTTCTCCATCAGGGTCGTTAAACGCAGAGTTGAGTTTTAAAAGGTTGATATATGTTGGCTACACAAGGATTACTGAATTTTTATTTTAATTTATTTTATGGGGACAATGAATGAATTGATGCCGTTATAGATGTAGCATCTTGTCACAAAACGATGTCTCAACTCAGCTAAATCTTATTCTGCATAACTCATTGCTGATATCATGTAGGAGGTAGATCTAATAATAGTTTGAAAGAAACTTTGAACGAATTTGCTATCTGTTTTATCTAAAATATTTTGCATGTACCATCCCTGTTAAGGTAACTTGATGGAGAGACCGGATGTACAGCCTTTAATCGATCATCTTTGAACAAAAAGCACAACTTCCGGTCTTTGAAAAAAAACCCTACAACATTCCATTACGCGTCTTACTAAAGTGGATCACATTCATAATGACTTCAATCTCAAACTCAAGCGAAAGACAACCTCTTTTTAGCCCAAGCCCCTGCCTCTAAATAAATGCATTATAAAGTCTATTTAGATTGTTTGATTCTTTTGTACATTTCCTTTGGCATTTATTCTAAGTGTTTCATTCCTTGCTCCAATTTTAAAGAACATCTTTCTTCATTTTTCGTTCATATAATGTTAAACCAGGGTCTGTATTCACCAACCATTTAGTAACACAATCTCTGATTAACTAAACCAAATAACTAAGCCAATCAGAAATCGTGTTACTTTGAGATCTAAAGAACTCTTTAATAATTAGACTAAGAATACAATTAAGGATGGCTGGGCCTAGTGGTCCTATAGTAGTATTACTCATATTTGTTTGCAGTGTCGTGACAATTAACTTCCTCAATGTCACTCCAAGTAGAATGTTCTGTTCGTTTAAAAATGACAGGCACACTGAAAAAAATAAAATGCTCGTATTCATTGGATGATTTGAATCTAATACAAAGTCCCTCGTCTCGATAAAGGGATAACTGTGCGGGCAAACATAATGTAACCGTGTGTCTGAAGCATTTTAACTCTTTACTAGACGACAAAATGTTTGACTTTCCAAATATTGAAAGCATTCGCAAGCAACAAATTACGTAACTCAAATGATGGAAAATGTTTTCGAAACGGTCGAAAACATTGTGGGAAAAGAAGAAAATGCTGGTTACCAGAATTTTCCTTTTTTTCCAACACTGTTTTCAAAAGCACTCTTCATCAAAGTGTAAATGCCAAAGGGTTGAAATTCTCGTTAATGGTTGATATCATTACGTAAATCATCGAATTATCTTTATTTGATAGAGAGCAGTCCCCAGGCGATCGAAATATTAAATTTTGTACTTAAAATTATGGGAGCATATCTTTGAATTCAGAGTCTAAAACTACCGAGAAAAAAGTACGTCTCTGTTTGCCTGAGTTTCATTGTTTTCTGACTATTTGTTCTGTCTCAGCTTTCATAACGTTGCGGGATTAATGCAGAAATAGGATATTACGCGTTCATGTATTTTATCTGACTCTTTACCAGACGACAAAATTTTAGACTTGTCCAAACTGAAAGCAATTGCAGACGATAAATTGAATATTGCTAAAACGATGAAATTTGTCTGTAAAGACTAGAACACGTTGTGGGAAAAGAATAAAATGTTATTTACCGCCATTTTCTACTATTCTCAAAATGTTTTCAAAAGCTCTATTCCTCAGGGTCCTTGAATTTCGGGATCTTTTAGTAAGGGGTTAAAGTCATAAGATACAGACGCGAAATGCTGCCTCCAACCCAATCCCCACTGCAGGTCGACATAGAAAATCTCTGTAAAATTAAGGAGCACAAGCATTTCTTGTTGAACGAATGTCACCCTTTTTTTTCAGGGTAAGAATACAGTCAGTACAGTATAGAAATGTATATGAGCCATGCTCTGGCAAAAGGGGGCTTAATGCATCACCGTGATATATGATACCGGCCAAAGTTATTACATAATTATGGATCCATAATAGCCACTTTTTAAAATAACCGACTTAATCATAAGGTAGACAGGTAGACAGGTCCTTTGACAAATAGAAAATTGACCAACATCGAAAAGTTTCGGCCCAGGTCAGCCTGCGCGGACTGCGCAGGCTGACCTGGGTCGATACTTTTCGCAAGTGCATTAAGCCCCCTTTTCACAGAGCGCGGCTCATATAAATTTGTCACTTCTTTGAATAGATAGCTGTAGATTTGTCTTATCCCCACCCTTTTCCTACCTGGACCTTTTCCGGACAGCGTAGATTAAGATCAGACTTTGAAATAGCAACATTCAGGTTTACGAGTATACTATCGGATTGAAAATTGCATTTACTTGAAGCTTGTTTTGCAAGTTAAAGAGTGATAGTTATCAATGACATTTTCCAATCTTTCTCTCGTTATGGGACTATATAGCCGACATGCAAATAACCGTTTATTAGGAAATTGGATAAGAACTCTTCAAGCTAAGCATTCGTTCCAATCAGTTTCTTCAGTATTATCTCTGTTAAAAGACAGTGTTGCTTTGTTATGTATATTTTGCACTGATGATAAAAAAATGTTTAAATTAGTTAAATTTATTCCCATCAAGCAATTCAAAGAAAGCATCTAGAATCAGACCCCCCCTAAGAGCTAGATATAACTGAACTAGGGATGTTTTGTCTGTGAATCTTACACAGATACGTAGGGCCTTACCCGCCTATAGTAATTTTAAGGGTATTTGTCTGAATATTTTATACATGATCGTAATTTGTCAAAAATCTTGTATTTCTTTCGAATTTCCAAGCCGAAATGATTGGCTGAGATGTCTTTTTTTCCTCCTTCAGAGCAAGAAGATCGAGTGATAGAAAGATCGGCACATTCCGGCATCATACTTCCGGGACAATCCTGGCACACCCTGACACACAACGGCCCAACAGCAAGTCTAGTTTATAGGTAAAAATAAATCAACGCATTTGACGCATTACTAGTGAAACTATAAAGCAAATTTCCGATTATATTCACAGGCACAAATTCGACAACATCCTTCACTCATTAACAGATGACAAAATTACAGACTTGTCCAAATCAGCAGCATTTGAAGACTATACGAAATTTGACTAAAACGACTTTATAAATCGGCGGAAAACAATTGGGAAGGGGGGGGGGAAAGATCGAGAAAATACTGGTTGTAGCAATTTCTCCTTTCTCTGACAAGTTTGTCAAAAGCCTACTTTCTCTGGCTCGTAAAGTATGGGATAGATGGTGAAGGGATAACCATTTACGTAAAGAAAAATACTGTGGGGAATGGAGACATTTTATGTATAGGGCAAATCCTCCTTTTCAAACAAACACCACAAAAACGAAGACAATATTGGCATCCCTCATCAGCCCTCAGGTTTTAGATAAAAATGATATGGCTGGCTGGTTGGTAAGTGTCATGATAAAGCACTGGTTTGAAATAGTGAATGACTTGCGGGAAAACGTTTGAACAAATCCTTGTAAAATGATATAATGCAGGCAAATTATGTTTAAATGCATTGGAATATATGCAAACAAAATCGCTTCGATCGAATTTCGCTATACGCCGATATTTTAAACGCAAAACAGCCACACATTTGCTGTTGTTGTGGTGGTGGTTGTGTTGCTGTTGTTGTTGTTGTTTGCGACCTGCAAACTACTTTAAACAGAGTTTCGAATATTACAGAATCCGAGTTATGTGTGATGCTCATTACTATAATACAACCTGCTCAAAGTTTTGTCGTCCACGTAATGACAGACTTGGACATTATACCTGCAACACAAACGGGGACAAGGTCTGCATGGACGGCTGGCTCGGTGCCGAATGCGACATAGGTATATCGAGAGAATTTTCATTTATACGTTTCCTTTCTGTTTTGTAGAAGTTTAATTACTCAACCAATTAAATTCTTTTGGAGAAAAAAAGTTTACCCGAATTTTTTTTTACTCTTTGTAGCTACACGTAAACCATATTGAAAGTCAACTAATAGACGCGGCAACATAATGTTCTATATATCCACTAGTACAAAACTTAAGAGCAAGTACTTGTATTGACAAAAACGGGAAATCTTTCCAGAAAGGGAATGTAATTGTAACAGGCATACTTTCTTTAAAAGGCATTATTTAACCGGACTTTGACGCAACATTTTTTAAGAGTTAAAGTTGATATTTCGTAAGCGAAAATCATAGGACGTGACTGTTTACCCTTTGGGGGAACCAAAATATGCAAGACACAAATGCCTCCGATGGGACTCGAGCCAACAACCTCCAAAACCACAATCGAGCACTCTATCGACTGAGCCATCAGGAAAAAAAAATCTAGGACATTCCTGGTTGTTTTCTACATATATTTCTATCTTAATTTAAAGCCATTTGCACGCGATTGAAACGGACATTCACTGTTGGGATTTTCATGAAAAAAAAAAATCCGTGCGAAACAAAATCGGGCTTAATGCTTTTTTCCAAAGAAAACCTTTTACAAAATACCGCTGTCAAACTAAATTATTATTTATTCCCATTGCAACCAAAAGTAATAGATACGTCTATGAATCATTAGGAAACGTAGGATTAAAAATTTATTAGCCTTTGGTATTTCAGGTCGCTATCTTCAGTCACGAACTTAACTTCTTAACTTTACGATGGTAACGAAATTTTGATTTTACCTTATATTACTTTTGCTTTACAGCTATATGTAAAACAGGCTGTCATGCCCTCCATGGATCATGTGATGAGCCGGGAGAATGTCGGTAAGAGGCACATTAAATGTTACTCGAACGATGGGATTTATTGTAAAGAATAGAAAATGTTTTGGGAAAAGGAGAAAATGTCCGTTACCAGCTTTTTCTTCCTTTCCCATACTGTTTTAAAAAGCCTTCTTCAGAGTCGAATAAATACGTGGTTGTAAACTGAAATGAAGCGCAAAATTTGGTTACTGAGGATACAAAAGCACAAAAAGTGCTTCGAGTTATTGACTGCAGCTTTGGCTGATAAATATGTCGGTCACGTGAGTTATGATGGTCACGTGAGTTAGGATTGTCTCAACATTTCCAAAGCAAAGTGTTGGAAAAAAGAGATGTGATTTATTTTCGAAGGTAGAACATATTCTATAACATTATTTAAATGGATTGAACGCGGAATTGAGATCGTACTCTGGGTATTTAGTATTCCTTTGGCTCTTGCAATCTTTCACTCCCAGCACAGCACAGTATACTATTTGTGTTTATCTCGGAGACTAGTACAGCTTTCAATGCGCTCTGGAGTTTCATTGACTAATGCTACGAAACTAGCTATTTCCTAGCCACCTGCTGCTGTCCCAAATAAACAGACCGACAAGATGTTCAGTGGTCACAGAAGAGTGGCTCATGTCGCAATGACTAATCAGTCATGGGTAAGAGTTTGTCCAAGAAGAAATTTCAACTTATAAATCCTTGATTTATATCCCTGTATGTTACCATTCAGAGACCGGAACTTCACGGCGATACATACACAGTATATTGGCTTGCAACACGCGAAAAGGGGCATTCGGACATTTGCGTAAAGTTTCGTCTCGGATCAGCCTGCGCAGTCCGCGCAGGCTAATCCGAGACGACACTTTACGCCTACATTAGATTTTGTGCTACAGTAGATT
This sequence comes from Hippopus hippopus, assembly GCA_946811185.2. NCBI lineage: Eukaryota > Metazoa > Mollusca > Bivalvia > Cardiida > Cardiidae > Hippopus > Hippopus hippopus. The sequence goes on from OX328097.1 coordinate 38,158,255, forward strand.
TCCGCAAAACAGAAAATTACATAAAAACGGAAAGTGTCGTTTCGGATTAGCCTGCGCGGATTGCGCAGGCTGATCCGAAACGATACTTTACGCAGATGTCCGACTGTCCCTTTTCGTGTGTTGCAGGCCATATATGATGATTTGGTTTTAACCCTTATCCTGCTAAATAATTAAAGTGGAATTTTCAATTCGATAGCAAACACCAAAATATTATTATTTCAAATGTATGTTTTGGGGAATGATATCTCCTTATCGGACCGTGTAGATCCAAGATCAGACTGCACGTTCTGTGCAGTCTGATCTTGATCTACACTGTCCACTAAAGGTCAGTGAGTCGCGCTTAGCAGCCCACAGGTTAATATAGAGTCTAGCATCAGAAGCTCTATAAATTTGATACCCCCGTTTTCATAAACTCTTTATCAGAGTACAAAATTTTAGACTTAGATTGGTTACCAGCATTTTCTTCTTTTTTCACAATTTTTTTTCAAAAGGCCTCTTTCTAGGTCCCGTTAATACTTGGGATTGTTTGGTCAAGGACATATATGTATTTACATGTATTTTGTTTGTCTGTTTAGGTGTTCGTTTGGCTGGCAAGGTCCATTATGTGACCAGTGTATTCCATATCCTGGCTGTGAACACGGTTCTTGTAACAATTCCCCATGGACCTGTAACTGCGACCTAAACTGGGGTCACATACTCTGTGATAAAGGTGTGATAAATATTGTTCTAAAATAATTTTATTTGAAATAGCGTTGAAAAAAAAAAATTGTTTCCAATACAGAATGGCATTAGAACTGTTGATTGATACCACGAAACCAAAAGATCACTGTGTACTATGAGAGCTTACCCATAAAATCGAGCGGCGCTCTGAGGGTTTGATGTATCTTCATAATGCATTATATCAAGCAACTCCGTATGGATCTATTTCGTCTAAAAAACAGGCTGAATCATGTGGTAGACCGGTCATGTAACATGTAAATTTACCAATAGGAAGAAGTTGCAATCCAGGTCAGCCCGCTCGAACTGCGAAGACTGACATGGTTTGATACTTTTTGCATATGCCATATACAACCTTTTCACAGAGCATGACTCAATTAGTAAGGAAGTTAGTAGGTTCTAGATATGCTGTACAGATTTGATCAGGTATCCAGAGCTGCAGACAGAGGGAGTTGTTTATATTTCAAAATTGAAAATATTAACTATTCTCTATTAAACCCTATGTTATGGGTACTCATTAGAATCGTCTCTTCGAGACGATTCTAATGAGTACCTACAACATAGGGTTTGGAAGAGAAGTAATGGATTTAGAAATCCATCACTCCCTCTTATCTGGAGCTCTGGGTATCACTTGTGAAAATATCTTGAAAGATTGAGAAAGTATATCTCATTTTTAACGTAACCATTATCTTTGCTGTAACAAATACTATTACGAGGTGCAGTCGAAAAATTCCAGGATTGCTCTTGTTATGTCGGCATGTCCCGAGGCAGAATACTTTAATATAATACTCTGATAGGAAAAATCATTTTCCTACACTTAAATATATAACATAAGGGTGTTTGTAAAATTGTTACCGATATTTAGCGTTTCAAATTATTACAACCTTATACTACACGGAGCACTTTGACGTCAGAAATCTTCTTACGAGGTGCAGTCGTATATTTTTTCCCAGATCTGAACACCTGTCGCCACAAACCTTGTCGTAACCATGGGCTTTGTATTAATAGTGCACCGAACAACTACACATGTGAATGTCCGAAAGGGTACTCTGGCGTCAACTGTGAAATAGGTAATGTATTTAGACCCTTTACTCCCCTTCCTCCCTCCCCCCTCTCTCTCTCTCTCTCTCTCTCTCTCTCTCTCTCTCCTTCACTCACTCCATCCTAGCTGAGGCAACAACAGCTGTATTTCATTTCTGTTATAGGTTTATTTCACATTATTATACTGCAAAGAATTTTCTCGCGATCTGATTGGATAATATGCCTACTACATACAGTCATGTATACTGGCAAAATCCGCGTAAAAGTAGTTTCTCTTTTGGGAGCCCCGTATACATGACTACACTTTCAACACAATATCCAAAATGGCGGCGTCGACCGATACGAGACGCCCACAAGGCAAACACACTCAATAGCCTGCACCATATTATTTCTAGTTTCCCTTGATGGTTGTCATTAATGCGGAAAGAATGGATTATTTTTGAAAATAAATAAATATAGTAACATATATTATCGTTTGTTGTCATTCTAAAACAAATACACGGTGTTAAAACGAGCCATCCCTTCGCCAGGTAAGCAAATTGTGAAGTGTCGAAAGTAATTCGTTGTAACGTTAAAAGGATAACCAAATGGTCGTTTGTGCTATTAATGGACTTTTACTTTTTGACACAAATCATTAAAATGCATAGTTACTTACCTTGAAGTTGTTTAAATCCATATTTAAATAAAAATTGACATATGTCTATCGCAGTGACATCACCAGGTTCATCCACCAAACTGCACGTTTTACCAAGGTTTCAGTGACGTCATTGCTCAGGACGTCAGTTTTAACTGAATTGGGGCACTCAGAAGGGAAATTCTATGTCTTCAGCGTACTCAGTTCGTGCGAACATGAAAGGGGAAATTTCGCTGAATACACATTGGAATGGTAACACTTTGCAGTATAATAAAATTGTTGTACGGTCAGGCGGCAGGGGACTTGGAAACTTGTTCACGGCTGTGCCAAATCATGTCGCCAGAGCCTTTGGTTGGCTCCGGGCGACATGATTCGCCACAGTGTGAACAAGTTTCCAAGTCCCCTGCCACCTGACCGCACCACTAATAATGTCTACGGCTCCTAGCTCAGTTCGTATTACATTTACAATTACCATCGACAGTACAATATAATGAATCTTTTATGATTTGTTTCCATTATTTCAGAGGAAGACCCATGTTCGAGCAGCCCATGTCACCATGGAGGCACGTGCGTAGATACAAATCCAGGATTCGTCTGTAACTGTTTTCCAGGTTGGACAGGAACAAACTGCTCTATTGGTATAAACGGATTACTGTTATACTCATATGTCTATATCGATACGTTCTTGAAAATCCCTAAAAGTCTGCTGGTAAATCAGTTACTTTAAATTTTTAAGATGCATTTCATAACTCTCCTAAACTTTAGGATAACTAGACTTCAACGTATGGGTAAGGTGAGTACCAATGGTTATCATTATTCAGTGGCTGAATAAAAAGAACATGACCACCTCCTAATTTAGTATCCATTTTACATTTCCTTGTACATTTTTCAATACCAAGCCAACTGCCATCTTCTATGGGAAGATAGTTATAACTTCACATACTGAAGTAGTCGTCCCTCCAAAATGTTATAGAATCCTTCAAATTAATGTTCAAACTCGTGCATTCTAAATGTGATACATATGTAGAATTTATCGGGTCTTTTGATAACTGCGACGACTGTACAAAAGATGGTGGAAAAATCAAACGCCATTTCAATGATGCTTAAAATCCCATTATGATTATTAAAGTATATATACTGTCTTCTCTTTTAATTCAGATATAAACGAGTGCGATTCGTATCCATGTTTAAACCATGGTACATGCACAGACAAGATAAATGGCTATGAATGTCTGTGCCCGCAAGGATGGCAGGGCCCGCATTGTCAACTTGACGCTGATGAATGTGAAGGACGACCTTGTTTGAACGCTTTCACGTGCCGGGATCTCGTTGGGGATTATCAGTGCGAATGCCAACCCGGATGGCAAGGCAAAAACTGTGACCTCAGTAAGTAACCAAACGTTTTCAGTGTTGAATAAATGCAATTTAGTCCTATCTGTCAAAGTCCTCTCATTAACCCTGGCACATCTACAAACTCAGATTGGTTGCTTATATAATGCACAATGTCAACATTTTAACCGTGAATAATTTTCATGTACATACTTGGTTCTACGGGCAGACTGATGCATCTTTAAATGATATACACACAAGTTCAAAATACATGCTAATTTGAAAATGATCCTTGTTTACATTCCAGATGTTGACGACTGTAAAATGGTCACATGCAAAAATGGCGGACGTTGTGTGGTAAGTATTTACCACCTACAGACAGCATATTCTTAACATACTAATTAAAACATTTTTAAAAGGTCACTTGACACATGTGAGCGATGCTCTGTGAAAAGGGGGTTAAATGCAGTTGTGAAAAAAGTATCTACTCATGTCAGCCTGCACAATCTGCACAGGCTGACATGAGTGGAAACTTTTTGCTATTCGTAAATTTTCTGCATTTCCAAGGACCATCCTATCCCATGATTCAGTCAGTTATTTGACAAAATGGATTTTAAGGATCCATAATTATGTGATAGCTTACAAGGTATGATGCATCACGGAGATGCATTGAACACCCTTTTCCAGAGCATTACACATGTATTTCGTATATCATCAGAAAAGACATGAATAACACCTCATTACTATATCATCTGATTTCGTGAAGTTTAACGATATTGAAGACTTACTGACGACGGAGCAAGTAACATAGGAACCGAATCAAGATTGGTAGACCCTAATACCGTTTGAACATTCTCACTTTGAATATTGACAGGCCTCCCTAGTCTAAAATTTGTTCACCAATCGACTTTTCTATAAGTCACTAAGTCACTTTTCTTCCTTCTGTCTTTCACATCCTTTATAAGTTTGAAGGATCGTAAAACACGATCATTAAGCCTCCAGTACTCAATAATATGGATAGCTTTATCGGCATCTTTTCATTATTTTACCTCAAGATTTTGTACCTTCCCCGTTTGCCTTGAAAAACAACTTTACATATGCACAATTTTTAATTATTTTCAGGATCTGATTGATGACTACTACTGTATTTGTTTGCCTGGATATGAAGGGAAGGATTGTCACCAAGAGAAACATGAATGCGACAGTAACCCGTGTTTGAACGGCGCCACCTGCGTGAATCTCATCCCGGGTTATTCTTGTTTGTGTGCGGAAGGATACAGCGGTTACAATTGCCAGGTTTAAACTTTCAATTCTCTGACCTTAAAATATATAGAGTTTATTGATAATAAAGAACTTAGTAGGTAGAATAGGGGTATTTCTCCGTTCTCGAAGCAGACTGCGAAGTTTAAAAAATTATTTAACGAAGGGTGAAGAGAGAGAGAGAGAGAGAGAGAGAGAGAGAGCTCTATCTAATGTTATCTAAACTATCTATTTTAGATTGACGTAGATCCGTGCAGCCCAAATCCCTGTCAGCACGAGTCCACGTGTTACATTTTGGAAGAAGATTACTTCTGCTTTTGTTCGGATGTATATATGGGTAAAAACTGTGAGCATCCGAAAACTGTGACTGTTGACAGTAAGTATTTGATGATAAAGCATATATAGCCTTATTCTCGACGAAACTATATCGTAGTGTGTAAAACAAAAAAAAATGTACGGCGTTGGTGCTAAATATGGTATGGCTCGACAGTGAACGGAGCAGTGCAGAAATTCACTTAGCGAAAGTTCAGCGTAAGGTGAGGGATTTACTCTTTGATTCAAACTTTATGCATATGAACCTGACGTCTTCTTCTATCTTTTATTGAATGGAAGGATTAGATTGACATCTTTTTGCCCTTGTGTATAAACTATAACAAACTCGACATGGTGTTTTATTATTCCAGATGTGGACAGTTGTACAATATCCATTCCGAGTAATACAAGTGTAGGTGGAGTACAGTTGATATCCTCCGAGATTTGTGGTAAACATGGACTATGTATCAGCAAACCAGGTGGAGGTTTTGAATGTTCATGTAGTCCAGGATTTATAGGAGACTTTTGTCACAAAAGTTAGTAGATCTAATATATTTTTTTTATCGGTTTTATTAGCATTGGTAAAAATAGAAACAACTGAAAATGCTTTTCTGTCACACTTGTCCCAGTTTTAGTTTCCTTGGCAGGTCAAGTACTATATGGGTTGCAACACGCGAAAAGGGACATTCGGACATTTGCGTAAAGTGTCGTCTCGGATCAGCCTGCGCAGTCCGTGCAGACTAATCCGAGACGGCACTTTACGACTTCATTAGATTTTGTGCTACAGTAGACTTGCGCAATACTAAAAATTACATAAAAACGGATAGTGTCGTTTCGGATAAGCCTGCGCGGACTGCGCAGGCTGATCCGAGACGACACTTTACGCAAATGTCCGAATGTCCCTTTTCGCGTGTTGCAGGCCAATTATCGAAAAGAGAAATTCTATGACAACCTTTACATAATTTTCAACCTGATTGGATGCTAAGGCACAAATAGAAAATATGTGTAACTTACATAAGAACATTTCAACGAAGATGAAAATCGTTTGCTTTGAATGATACTTCTGCTGATATCCAAGCTAAACTTTTTACCTAATCATAGACTTTTCATGCCCTTTCTAAAAATGCGGTTTAAGATATAAAATTGATCTAACATTTAAACTTGATCTTACTTTTTTTTAAATCTACCTAACCAGATAAAGACGACTGCTCCAGTTCTCCCTGCCAAAACTCGGGCACCTGTGTGGACCTTATTAATTCTTTCCAGTGTATTTGTAGCGAGGGCTGGGAAGGAGCCCTTTGTAACATCAGTAAGTTATTCATTGAATGTTAAATCTACGTATTTGTCTTATCCAAATTTATGGACAGATATTGAGCAATTTTACTTGTTTTTGCCATATCGATTCCAACTTAAACTCAGCAAAACAGGCAAATGATGAACTTTGCTTTACTCGAAGTTTATACCATGCCTTTGCATGAACAATTGAAGTAATTTCGCAATGCACTAAGAAATCTTCTTTCTTTTTATTTTATTCTCCCACTACTACCAACAAATGTAAGTTTGTTCAAGCGTGCTGATACTTGACAGCATATTGTTACAAATGAGCATAAGTTTACGTTTCGACATATCTCAATACCCCTTCATGAAAGAACACAAACACGAGAGACATCGGTTTGATTAATTCCAGATAAAAACGAGTGTGATCCAAACCCATGCCGCAACGATGGAAACTGCATTGACTCTGTGGCTGGCTATGTATGTCAGTGCGTGGATGGATGGAAAGGAAAGACGTGTACATTACGTGAGTATTGCGTTACTTGATACACTTTATATTAGGTTTTTGCTGTGTTTTTATATTCAGTTAGTGATTTAGTGTATCTTGAAGGATTGTCTAGAACTCTGATGCAACAAACTTGAAATGAAATAGCTGCAGTAAACTCACTAGATAAGAATGATCCAGAACAACAGCGACAGAATCTTATAACATTTGAGCCATGATCTGTGAAAAGCGGGTTTATTACATCTGCAAAATGTATCGACCCAATTAAGCCTGCGCAGTCCACGAAGGCTGACCTGGGTTGAGACCGTTTGCTATCGGTCAATTTTCTACATGCCTAAGGACTAGTATACTTCATGATTCTTTGACTTGTTCAACAAAATGGATTTTATCGATCCATTATTATGTGATAGCTTGCTTGGTATAATGCATTAATTCCCTTTTTTGCCAAAGCATGGCTCATTTAAATTGCAACATAGTATTGGTTTCTAAATGCTGACATTTCTAAATGCTGACACCCAGATAATGCAAACTATACAGTTACTAAATACTGACTTGTCATTCATGCTTTTATATTTTGAAATATTTGTGTTTTAAATCATTAACCTGTTGTACTCCACAGATTTCCGTCCACAAGTGCATAGATTTAGATACTTTCTGTTCACTGTGATCTAGATCAACAATTCCAACAAAACTATCTGAAATTATCCGTAGCATTCTTGAAAGCTAACTGTTTTTCAATCGTTCATAGGGGTTCCCCGTGACATTATATGGTACCTTTGATTTAAAGGTAATGATTGTAGACTGTATGGGAGGCATGGATAAACGTACTGTCGTCCACGATTAGACATGAATATATTTGATGTCGTCATATAGAAGATTAACATATCAATCGTTCATTTAAGGAAAAAGTTGTTTTCTTTCATATTTAGGGGACAGCCATTGTGACCTGTTTACATGTGCTAATGGAGGTACTTGCGTAGATCTGGCGGATGCTTTTGCGTGCAGGTGTCCGTCTCCCTGGGAAGGAATAACATGCCATACTCGTAAGCATAACATGCTGAGCGCTCTTTAGATACTTTTGTGATAAATGTGAAACAAAGTGCACAGAACTTTAGTTCTTTTATGAGATACCTGTAATACCTATAACGATTTTGCATTTTGAACACATTGGTTTTCTACTGACCTGGAAAAAATTCATTAAAGTCCCCCATGTGCTGGAATAGGTCAAATCTGTCTTTAACCTCCTCGCTGTATGGCATAGATATAGCAATAAAAAGGAGCATTGAAAATGGCACGAGAGGAAACTTTTGAAAAAGAAAAAAACATTCTTAACTGATATGTGAAGGGTAAATATAGTGGAAAAGGAGCAAGTTCCTGTAACAAGAATTGCCATTTAACCTGCAATACATGTATTTTAAAAAGTTGCCAAAAACAGTGGCATAGATACTAGCAGTGAACCTGTTTCATCGCTACCGATTTATTAAATGACCTATTCAATTAAAAAAAATGATGTCAATACGTTTTGAGAATTGATAACTTTAATGACTGCTATACTGGTTTGATTTAATTTTGATGTATTTCATCGAAATGTGTATAAGTTGTTTTATTTCCCTATAGCTAAGGTTAAGAGTTGTGACTCTGACCCGTGCGAGAATAATGGTACTTGTGTAAACAGTGGAGACAGTTTTACTTGTATATGTAAGGAAGGGTTTGAAGGGAGGACCTGTGGAGTAAATGTCAATGACTGTAACCCATTTCCTTGGTAGGTGTTATTTTGATTGATTGACTGATTGATTGATTGATTGGTCGGTTGGTTGGTTGAGTGAGTGAGTGAGTGAGTGAGTGTGTGAGTGAGTGTGTGATTGATTGATCTCGTAATGCACGTTGGAATAAAGGAAATGTTTACTGTTACGTATGTACGCAGTCGTGTTATCATGTGCTGACGGGTAAATTACTTAAGGTGTTCTTAACTGTATTTTTAGATGTTTTAGATAAATTGACAAACCATCGTTCTTCAAGCTTGTTTTTTGACCAGTATTTCCGAAGCATCGCATATACCTCCGATCAAGTGAGATTATAGATCAACAATCCGATAAATAAACAATAATATTTTGAATGAAAGTGATCTATCATTTGAGTACATGAGCATCTATTGGATACATACATTTCGTAAAATGCTACTGGTACAAAATTTGATCTTGCATAATGTCTTATATTTACATAACTGTTTTATTACTAGTTACAATGGTGGTCGATGTATTGACGGTATAAACCGGTACACGTGTGAATGTGATAGCGGATTTACTGGGACAGACTGCAGAGTTAGTGAGTATAATTAGCATATATTTTAATGTATTCTGTATTTAAAGTCACGCATGATCTTGTTTTTGTCAATTTCTATGGATGTATTTTTCCGCAAAGTTAATTTAATGATTACTTTTAATTTCAAGTGATAAAACTTTAACTGTAAATAAAATGTTCATTGTCCACCAGCGAAAAAGAAAATGCACAGCTTTTGTAAATGAGAAGGTAAGCAGACTGTGAAGTGTCGAAACTCATACATTGTAACATTAAAAAGATAAACCAGTGGTCGTTTGAGGTAACTAATGATCGTTTACTTTTGCCAACAAATCATTAAAATGCATTGTTACTTACCTTGAAGGTTTTTTTTAAATCCATGTCGAATGTCAAGTTCATGCACCAAACAGCACGTTTCACCAAGGTTTCAGTGACGTCAGTTCGCAGTGACGTCAGTTTTCATTCAATTAGGGCACCCAGAAGGGAAGTTCTATTTCGTCAGCGTACTCGATTCGTGAGACCTTTGAGCAGGGAAATTTCGCTGAATACACGTTCGAATGGTAAAACTTTGCAGTATAGGTAAAGTGATCAAAGATCTTTCGAGCAACTTGTGGATTAATATTCGTAGGATACTTGATGCACCAAAACAATAAGGGCCTGAGTCCATCGACTATTGCAGATTCATAGTCTTATTCTGGGTTTAAGAAAGTAGATCTAGATCTTACTGAATTTCTGATTGGCTGAACCATTTGTTTTAGACAATCAGAAATTGTACTAGATCTACTTTGAAATTTAAAAAAAGTTTTTGTTTATTAAACTAAGAATGATTTTAAGAGTGTTTGGTGAATACGGCCCCGGACAGTCGTTTCATAATGGTCCAGTGCCTCCACTCGTACCCTGCTTCCAAGTAGAAATTAAGGATGGATTAAGTGACATTCTTCTATGAATCTCCTTTACAGATATTAACGAATGTCTATCCAGCCCTTGCACATATGGAAGCACGTGTATCGACGGGATCGGGGAGTATCGCTGTATCTGCCCCGTAGGAAGGTCCGGTGACCGCTGTCAGAGGGTTGAAGGTCGTATAGCGTCAGTCCAATCCTGTGAGTTTCACAGGCGGAAGTTTGCCCACAACGCATCATGGGAACACGAATGTAGCGTGTGTAAATGTAATGATGGAAAAGTCACGTGCAGCGAGGTATGTGTTATGTTAGCGGGCAAAGCATAACTATTCAGTTGTTCTTGTGGACTGTTTCAAACTGTACAATCGTGGGTCTACGATGTCCGCTTGATCAAAAATTCTAGTTGCGGAAAACATCCATTTTATATATTTAGAGTTTCACATAATTGCTGCTCACATGTAGTTCTAAATACATACATAATTCATGTACCATCTTGACAACTATTTTGTTTTTAAACTTATTTTTCCTGCTTCTTATGGATACCGTTAAAGCTCATAGATATATTCAGATGATTCTTAAATGAGCTCCGCTCTGGCAAAAGGATATGAGCCACGCTCTGTGAAAAGGGGGCTTAATGCATCTGCGAAAAGCATCGACCCAGGCCAGCCTGCGCAGTCCGCGCAGGCTGACCTGGGCCGAAACTTTTCGATATTGGTCAATTTTCTGTATGTACGAGGATTCAGTCATTAGTTAGAGAAAATGGATATAATGGCTCCAAAATCATGTGATAACCTGCATGGTATGATGCTTCACGGAGATCCATTAAGCCCCCTTTGCCAGAGCGTGGCTCATATTTACGGGATCATCGTGATGCGTTATAGCAAGCAAGCCATCACATAAATATGGATCCTTATAGTCCATTTTGTCTAACAGCCAACCCTTTTTCTCAATGGTCCTCGGACAGGCAGAAAATTGACCAAAAGTAAAAAATTGCGAGGCAGGTCAGTCTGCGCGGATAATGCAGGCTGACCTGGTCGATACTTTTTGCAGATGCATTAAATCCCGCTTTCACAGAGCATGACTCAAATACTTTGTTTGCAGTATTAAATGATCGACATTGGCATAAAGTCAATAACACTTTACTTCATTCTTTATATTTTGTATTAAATCCAGTTCAAAATTGACTTCTTACAATCATTGAACACATTGCGGTAACAAAACATCTCGATCCGTCAAAAGGCTAGCTACGGAAACGATTAGGTCATAGATGTTACTTTAAAGGAATCAGCTGCTGTATCATAACAGTTTATTGACCTAACAAACTTTATATATTACCTTCACACCCTATAGAGTCTGGAGAGAATATGCGGACCTGGTAACTGTGCAGCACCCGCCAACTCTTCTATCCGGCTGATCAAGTGTTCAGAGTTCGAGACATGCGTAGTAAAAACGGATGTGACGTGTTTCACACCGCCTTGTATACCACTTGGAAACTGTCGACCAAAAACAGAAGTGACCGCATCTTCTGCTCCACAAGAGCAATTGCTTTGTTACCATGGCGACGATCTCTTGAGCAGTAATTGTGCCAGAATAACTTTGGTATTCGATAAATCCAAAATGCCAATCGTAAGTAACTCTACAAGTTTTGCTAGTTATCCACCTAAATCAATTTCAGCACCACTTGTTTTTTCTTGAAGTTAAAAAATGAAACTTAACAAAATTTTTTTTTTTTGTCAACTTTAATAGCCTGGGTTCTAGCCTGATCGTTTTTTTTTTTTTATATACTCGAAACTTATTTCGACAAGAAAACGGACTGTAATTATTACAGAAATGATTAATAGTTTTGCCACAGATCTGTGGCGAACGTGAAAGGATCACCGCGATAAGAAGAGGTTGAGATATTATTACCGCCTGAATCCTGGCTAGTCAACTTGGATCCTGACCAAAACTTGTAGAAAACGCGATGGATAATCGCTTGTGATTATATTTTTGTCCAAAACCTATGTTCAAAATGATTCTGTAAAAGTAATTTGGATAAGATAACCTCTTTGCGTTTTTATAGTTTTAACCAAGATTTTTTTTTTTTTGTGTGTTAAGGAAAAAGAAACTTTGAAAAAAAAAATCCGAGTTGATGAAAGTAGGAATCCGAAGCAATCAAACATGATTAAATATTTCTTATCTTTGTAAAAATATTTAAACCATATTTTCCATGATAGAAGCCTGTATGTTGCTGTATTGGAGGTGTTTACAAATAGTAGAAAAGTCACTTGAACACTTGAAAGCGTTTTGCCTTTCATAATGGTTGTTATTATTGTCAGGTGACAATGGCTGTGTAACTCAACAAGCTTCCTTATCAAAAATAGATAGCTTAATCTTTAACCCTTTACCATACAATCCTGACTTTTAACGAACTTGAGGATGAAAACTTTTGAAAATATTGTGGGAAAACGAAAGAATGCTAGTAATCAGCATTTTGTCCTCTTCCCACATCGTTGTCTATCATTTCAAACACAGAAATCATCTGTTAAGCAACATTGAATTTGTCTTCTACACATACTTTCAATCTGGACAAGTCTGAAATTTAGTTGTGTCGTAAAGAGTTAATTTTCAGACTGTTAAATAAATAAAAGAGTTTCCTATAACATTCTAAAAAATACATTTATGTTTCATTTCAGGGTATTTCAGTAGAAGGTATCTGTACGTTCCTTCACGAGACAGCAAATAAAGATTTCAACAAGAAATATTCGTACGTTGAAATAGCCTGTAATGTTTTAAAGACGAACTCAGATGCTATACAGATACTGATGGTACGTGAAGAGATAAAGTTAGACGGAGCCATGCCCTGCCTTTGTCGTCTCTAACCCTTATCCTGATAAATAAGTGAAATGAAACTTTCAAACCGATAGTAAAAACTCAAATTTTGCTATTTCATAGGTATTTTTAGAAAAAGATATCTCTTTATCGGACAGTGTAGATCCAAGATCAGACTGCACGTTCTGTGCAGTCTGATCTTGATCTACACTGTCTGTAAAAGGTCAGTGAGTCGCGCTCAGCAGCCTAGGAGCTAATATTCTTTTCGGAGAGAGCATGCAAAGATCAGAAGGCACAAATGTCCTGTCTGATCTTTACCTGCTCTCTTCGATACCAAGTAATTTCTTTAACCCTGTACCACAAAACCCAGAGTTTAAGCGACCTTTGGGAATAAGACTTGAAATTATTGTGGTAAAAGAAGAATATGCTGGTATCTAAAATTTTCTCCTTTTCTCACAATGACATCTAACTTTTCGAAGACAAGTTCTCTCATTTGGGACATATTAGATTTATCATCTACAAACACTTTCAAATTGGACAAGTCTCAAGATTTTGTCGTCTGATAAACAGTTATTTGTTTTCTCACAAAACTTTGTACCAGTATTCTAATTGTTTGTGTGAATGTTCCGAAGTAATTTAATATTTTTCCCTCAAGTAAAGCTCAAATTTTTCTGATCTTTTTACTAGCTCTACCAAAGATCGACTAGGTCATAACTCATGTGAGTGAAGATGGGTTAGTTTATATGTGCTATATATCCTTAATTTCTCTAGCGAAAAAAAAAAACATGCAAAATTAATGAAGTATACACGTACCTTGTATTTTTGTAATGTTTGAGACATCTTCAATACATTTTTTTTCATCGATAATAAGACTTAAGTCGTTTTTGTTCTTTTATATCTTGCAGACAGTAATAAGCACAACACGTACACAACCGACATATTCCGAACTGAAAGACGTTGTCGATCACGTGACGTATCTAATCAGCAGGAAACAGACGAGCAGTCTCGCACTTGCTGCCGTCGTGGGAGTTACTGTGGAAACTGCGGAGGCGGAGGATGAATCTGAAAGAGGTTTGCCTAACCTTTGATAGCCTTGCAGTTTTTTAGCCGAATACTATGTCGCTACATGTATTTCAAGCCAAAAGGCTTAATTACTGCTGAATTAAAATAACCAACAGAACAATCCATATGGTCGTTACGGGTTGGACCGACGATGTCTAATATGTTGTTACATATTCTAGCCAAAACGGACCAAAAAATAATATTTGAGTTCCTTTTGTTTATTTAATATTTGAATCAATGACTTTCCTCTCTTTCTTGCTTTAAAACCTCACTCAAATTTAGACGAGCTGATAGCTACTTCCTGTGGCCTAATTGTTTATTTAACTCATAAACTCCTCAAAAAGACTGTTTGAATCTTGTCGTAGACAGACTCTCGTAATGAGGAATATCTCATTTCACTACAGCAGTGTTTAGCCTGGGTTCCAGTCCGTTCATTTTTTTCCCTTTTCTATCATTCGGACGTTACATTGTCAAAAAAGACGGCCTGGGGACATTCGAAAACCGATCGCTGCGACATCTACTTTATTCCATCTCTCGGTGGGGTAAAGTAGATGTCGATGCAATCGGTTTTCGAACGTAAATTACTAAAAATAGATACAATCAAAGCGTTGAGAACGCTGAAGTGGTATTTGTCAAGGAAGCCACTGTGTGGAATTAATAATATGAAAGAAAAAGAGAAATATTATTCAAATATTAGCTTGAAAGTCAACCTACTGAGCAATTGAATACTTTTTTTCGTTGAAGGGAGAGTACTCATGACAAAGTTAGGATTATTTGTGTATTGGTGGTCTCCCTTTGATCATTTGGAGGAGTCAGGAGTAACGTCCCTTGACAGTAGGATGCATGATGGATAGAGAGAGAAACCATGTGAATATATCAAATAAAATTAAGTTTGTACCTGAAAACTATGATTTTAAAATATCTTTGGCCGTTAACATTTAATTCCCAACATTACAATCAATTATTTCGATCTATAAATATTCATGCCCAATCAAATGGAGTAGCGCGCAATCATTGGATGAACAAGCCATGGGACAAACTGATTTTGGAATGAAAAAGCCCAGGACCAAGTGATCGGTAGACAAATTTTGTATCATTGCGCCAATAGAAGGCTATGAGCGAGTGAAGCTATTTTCAATCAAAAATTAGTATTTCCACGATCGATGGCCTCACCAAGTGTATTTTAACATGCCATTTCCAATTACATATCTGAGTGCTACCGAAAAACTCATTTGCCTGAGAAAAATTGAGTTTAATTGGGTTTATTTCCTTTGGCTTTGCACAAAATACGATACATGGTCTTCAAAATTCAATATTGAACTCATAGTGGTATTGTCTTCGACAAATACCACAAAAATTCCAATAACCTCAGTTTGATCACTGCCTGTTTGTGAGCCATCTTTTGAAATATTGACAACAAAATTTCAAACGGGTTGTTCATAATGACGTTGGAGGATAGTTTAACAATAACAAGGGTTGTTGAAGGTCGCGATGTATTTTTGATGGCACCGACCGGTTCCAGAAAGTCCCTTGTATATGAAATCAGCCCGTTGTTTTTGAATTGGTCTAAAAATGCGCGAATCCGTCGTTTTCAACATTGTGACGTCACGCAAAAAACAAGTCTGTTATTAGATTATCTGCACAATTTATAGTCATGGGGAGACCCTCGAATGTCCCCAGGCGGTAATAATAACGGAAGCGATAAACAGACAGCTGCCAAAGATCTTTAGCAGAACACGATTCGAGAGCGTGTTACGCAGTAATTAAGAAATTATTACCGCCTGGACCTAGGCTAAGCAGTGTTATATAAATTCATGTATTGAATCTTTAAGGCCCAATAGCGGCTAAAGCATAATGCAGGTGATAAAATGCATTTAAACTTAAATTATACCATTTAAAAGTATGTAAAACATTGCGAAAATGACAATCTGTTAATTGTGTGGTCGGTCCAAGTATTAGTCGACAGCAAAGAAATGAATTTTACAATCAGGCAAAAAAAAAGTGAGTGACCAGGCAACTTTTAACGTAGTTTTGAAATTAATTTCTCTGCGAGCGACCAACACTTCGACCGACCCTACAGTGACAGATTGTGATCTTCACAATAACTTCCATACTTTTAAATGGTATGATTTACATTTAAATGCATTTTAACACCGGCTTTGTTTACTTTTAGCAGCTCTTGTTACTTTAATTTGAGCTGATCATTCTTATTTCATTTTATTCATCTGCTGCAAATTTGTTTCAGGAGGTAACGAAAAGATTTTCTTTAATAGTTTGCACGTCACCTAACTGTGTTGGCCGCTCGATGTTTAATTACAAAAAAAATGAGATAATGTTATTGCAAAATGTTTCGTCCATTTTCTTTACAGATCCTGCCTATTTGATACCACTTATCTGTTCACTTTTTGGTCTTGTCGCTGGAATTGCTCTAGTCCTTATCGTTATGTGGCATCGTAAACGTCAAGATATCATAGACCAATGGAAGAGAGCAGCTGAGTTCACCAATGAAAAGGCCAACAATGACAATATAGAGAATTTCCAGAATTTGAGACGCTATAGGAATCCGTTATATGAAAAAGACAAAGGTCCAGGTACAAGTAACATCCGGCCAATAGAGATTTTAGATCCCGATAAATATCACGAGCTCGATTCGGATTGTCGCGATCGTAGTCCAACCAGATTACTGTGGCAGGAAGACTTAATGGACGCCGGAAATGACTGGCTCCCAAATGTGCCAGAAAAGACTAAGATAAAAGACATTAACATAGAACTTAATAAATCTCGAATGAGACCACACAGGCGAGACTTTGTACAAATAGTTCCCGACCTTGATCTTGACGAAACGGAAGTGATTGTCTAGTGAGCTTACTATATATCTAAAACAATAAGCATGTAAATCGCATTTTTGCACGATATAACCTAACATTTATTTGGTTGTGGCAGCAAATATGGACAAAACTAATTTTGAATTAGTTTAAGTATTGATCAGAAGCTCCTAGAGTTAAACCTGACACTTTATGGTTACAAAAGACTTCACTCTTATAGTGCTGCATGAATGAAACGTTTTCCCAGCCAGTAAAAGTGGTGGAGATATTGCAATTTAAGACTGTTTTTTGTCAGACTATCTGGCGCGGACAGTGTGGACCCTAAATCAGACCTCATGTGCTGTGCAGTCTGACTGTCATCCTCAGTGTCCGAAAAGGTAACTGCAGTCGGGTTCAGAGTTCAAGGCTAAATGCTATTACATTGTATCGTTTTGTGTTGTACAGCTCGTTTGCAGTTTTAGGATATACGTATATTTTGCAACCGAAGATACTGCACACCATTTATTTAAATAGAATTTATGCCAAAATAAGCGCCATATTCATTTTAAGTACAGTCTGTTTAGAAATGAATTGGTACAGCTTTGTTTTATTATCTTAATTGTATTTTTTTTTCTTTTTTTCAATAAGTAAGGCAGCAGTCATTTCATTGGTGTTAATTAATATCAATTGTAAATTCAATTGTTATCTTTTTGTTATTATTTTTTAGTGGGGAAGTATTAGGAAGTTGCAGTTATTGTGCTTGATAAGAATCTATCTTAACATGAGAGCCCGGCCCTGGAGAATGGGGGTTTAATGCATCTCTGTTAAAGGAATTATACCAAGCTAGTCATCACATAATCGTGGATCCGTTTCTTAGAGTTCATTTTGAAGGTCTATAGCCAAATGATTTGCAACCTTCAGAAAACTTTATGCAAAAATGTTCGAGGATTTTTCTTGCTGTACTAGTGATAAATATTCAGGCTTTGTCAACACGAAATTCTTCAAATTTTCATGTATTAAGATTTTAAAGCGTCCTCAAATTTCATAATTATAAATCATTAGATCTAAATATTATAGAATGTTTTCGTTAATAGCCGTGTTGCCAAGAAAAAAAACATTGAAATCGCGTTTTCTAAAACACGCAGTTGTTAGTAGGTGAGAAAATGTTCCTTCTAAGACTTTTTTGACTAAGACATTCCTTGATGGAGGATTTTTGAGGAGTAATTGATAACTTTTCCCTTGTTTTAGAAGGGGAAGAATTGACCAGTAACACCGTTTTTCAATAATTCCTTGAAGGAGGGATTGAAGCAGTGAATTATTGAATTATTGAATGGGTGAATTAGTGAA
The DNA here is from genome assembly GCA_946811185.2 of Hippopus hippopus. Classification (NCBI taxonomy): domain Eukaryota; kingdom Metazoa; phylum Mollusca; class Bivalvia; order Cardiida; family Cardiidae; genus Hippopus; species Hippopus hippopus. Next base: position 38,176,552 of record OX328097.1, read on the forward strand.
TGGATGAAGCATATATATTGACATATAATATATAAATGGTTGATATATATATATTATATGTATAAGAAGGGTGATTAGAGGGTGATTAGGTTAATTCAAAAATTACTGTCTACATATAGGGCATAACTGTATGTTTCCTATTTTATAACATTCACCACACATACATTTATGCCCACAACCAAATGCTATTTTAGATTTACGGAGGTAACATATACAACATTCATCCTCTAAAAAAATTTTTATTTGTTTTATTTCTCTTGGTTCTAATTCTTGAAGTTCTCCTATTTGTGTATAACCTAATGTTGAATTATTTACTGTTGTAAGAATTTCAAATCCAACCCAATTATAACTATAACAATCTATATAACCCTTGCTTCTACCTTCTTTATTATATAACTTTCTATCATCTACAAAAATATCTTCATATCCAGGAGGTGAAATATCATTTCTAAATGTTGTCATAGGATATATTACATAATTAGTTGGAACCGGTTCTCTATCTTCATCTTCCACTATTTCCAACAAAGCATCTTTATAATCACCAATAAAATTATTACTTCTACAAAATGGTATTTCAATGATAGTATACATATTTTTACCTTTTTGACGATTAGGGTTTTCATTAAAAAGGCATTGGTCTGGCCAAACCATAAAAATAGTTGTGGTAAAATCAGATTCAACCAACTTTTGTTTACTATGTAAGTAATAATTGTATGGTATTAATTTCTTTAATATAACAATTGGGTCAGACATTTGTGACTTTAGTAAATTACCATTTAAAGTTATATATAATTTTTTACTTTTTACATACAATTTCTTTAAATAATGTTTATTTTCAAGAGTTGTTGTTAGGTTTTGTATAATTTTATAATCTTTAAATCTATCTAGCACACTCATCTTGAAATATTTATTAAGAAATCTACATAAAAAAATCAAAAAATTTTATCCATTTCCTATATCACAATAAAGCAACATAGGAAATGTTAATTATCTAACATTTTTTTAAATAAAAGATGAGCAAGGCAAAATGGATTGAATACAGAACAACAACTTAACTTATTAATATTATCGCGTAATGTTAAACCCTTCTTATTTTTTAATAGGGGTTAGCAATTTCGTAATTTATTTCATAAAATTTTTTTATGAAATATTTAAAATGAAGTTTCTAAAGTTATTTTCAAAGAAAAAAGATAAACCTATTAATAATGATATTATTAAAAAGCAAATTATTAAACTAGATAGACGTATACAAGAATTAGAATTAATTATTGATGGATTAATGGATATTTTAAGTGATATGAAGAAGTCTAAATAAATATATAATATATTTTTTTATAATATATTATATATATTCATGCTAGTTTTACCATCACTTTACAAGTCTAATTCTATCAAAATAGATATGTAAGCGTGTGTTACATTAAGACTATCTGTTCTCGAGATAAAGTTTACGATGTCACATTGTTTTACCTCCAACGCCCTCGGAAAAACTACACAACTACAAGTTTCATCCGTTTTTTTAATAATAGAGTAATCAACCTGCTCATTTCCGTTTATCGATATATTAACTATTATCTCTTCTCCCTGTGCATTAGGATTATCTTTAACAACCGTTAAACTTCCTCTTATAATTCTACCTGGAGCACTCATACAATAACCCCCTAAACCATGCTTTTTACCTGAATTACCATTACCGAATGAAAACTCATAATTACCAACCCCTAATGGCCCGTTTTCTTCAGCCCACACGGTTATAATAGGTTTAGGACCTATGAGAGAAGGAAGGGATACTTTTCTATCCACGTAGGATTTTGTCGCTAAATCTCTCTCTTCTACCGGGGTTGCCGCGTTTTTTATAGAAAAACCTCAAAGGTCTATGTCAGTCACCGCCATGAAACTCCCATTCGGATTTTTTATAATGGCTCCCCCATTATCGGCATAATTTTTATTGACAGCAGAGTCACGGGATACTGGATTAGGCAAACCAGTAATCGGGTTATTATTCATATCTATTTCACCATCCATTGAATAGGACCCATCTTGTTTTTTTGTTAAAGCTTTTTCACCCGCGGTAACCGCCTCAATAGCGGTATCCACGTAAAACTTATTAGAGGCTTGGTCGTGTCTCGTGGGGATTCCGAGATTGTTAATTACTCGCCCTCCCATTGAGATTGCATCATCTGCCTCATACCACCTTCCATCTTTATAAACAAAGGCTCTATCAACATTATCCACATAATTTTTAGTAGCAGCTTCACCCGGTTCTTTTGGGTCCTTAACATTTCTTATCGGATTAAAACCCATATTTAAATAACCAGTAACATGGTATCCTCCGTTTTCATCCAACAACCCTGAGTTAGCGTCAACATAAGCCTTAGTTGCAACATCATGAGAATTTACTGGATTACTAACCCTCGTTAATGTATTACCATTCATGTCTATGGCACCGGTAAAAACAGTTGTTCCATCTTTACGTAAAAAATTATTAATTATGTAAGCGAGTGACACACCATCACCGCTTGTTTCACCATCATCTTTCATTCTTCCAAATTTGTCAACAGGCATTTTTTTATATAGTACTAAAAAAGTTTATTTAAAACATTTTGAAACTGGTTACCTCTAGATAACTCTTTTAGAATGTACAAACATAAATGACCGCAAAATACTTGCCCAGCTTGTTGTAATTGGTCAGTATTGTACTGTATTGGGCTTTTTAAATAATCTCGAATTTCAATAGGTGGTTGTATGCCATAACTATCAAAATAAATTTTAGTTTTACCATTTTTATACCAAGCGACCCAATGTGTACCAGGCCCATCACTTTTATCAAAGTTCACTATACCACATTCTTTTTTACTCGGTTTTCTCGGTAACGTATCTAGTAAAAAAACTCCTCTGAAATAAGGAATCTTTAATCTTTTTACGGCACCCTCTAATTCGAAATTGTTCAATGGTTTATTTGGTAAAATTACGTTTTCAATCGAAATATTTGACATTTTTTTTTATAGTTAAATATTTCTAATATCTTTATTGTCAACCCATGAATTAAATTCATCAGGATAACCTTTCCACTTTACAAGAGATTTCTTTTTTCCTTTTTTAATAACCTTTTCTATCCTATACAGCTCTTGACTGGTTTTCTGCAGTTCAGGTTCATAAAAGGTACCTTGTATTTCTTCTCCATTAAAATCTTTAATTTTATATGTTATAGGCGATGTAAGTTTTACTTCAGAAACTATAAAAACCTCCTCAGTCCATCTTGTTGTATAACCTTTTTCAAAAGTCTTTTTCTTTTTAGTTATCCTTACTTTATCTCCAACGGAAAACTTAGGATTAAAGTCTTTTATTTCTAAATGATTGGGGTAAAGATTTCTCCAAACTCTCGTTTCATTTTCTTTTTTACTAGCGTCTACCGGAGTCATCTTAATAGATGAATGCCTTGTGTTATTATATTTTTTAACTAAATCCGGTAGCACATTGATGTAAACGTTTGTAGAGTTAGCGGAAAAATACTTCCACATTTTTTCTTTCATTGTTCTAATCCATCTCTCAACCACACTAGATTTTTCCTCATTTTCGGTAGAATATAATTCAACCAAGTCTTTTACATCTTTGTTATAAAACTCTTTACCCTTATCCACCCACATTTTTTCGGGTTTTCTCTCCTTAAAAATACTTTTTAATGCTATAGCAACAGATTTCCCTGTTTTATCTTTTAATGGCACCAGATATCCATATTTAGAAAAGATATCAATGACAGCGAGAAGGTATTTAACACCACGATTAAACTTAGAAAATGCTTGCATGTCTACTAAATCCACAGCCCATATCCTATCTATACCGTTTACTCTAACTCTCCTTTTTTTAAAATTTCTTTTTACAGGTTTATGTAATTCTTCCGCTAAAGTGTCGAAATTTTTTTTTTTACTCCCATTCCAAATTTCATCTTCGTTCCAATGAGTCTACTTACCAAACCTCTTTCCATTTTTTCTCTAATACTAGGATTGTAAATCCCTTCTAACTCTGTTAACATATTCTTATCACACACTGCGTTTCTTGTAGCAGTATCATCATGCTTAAGATAGCAAACATCATGATGATAAGCAGCTTTATCAACGCGGTTTATAGGTTTACTCCATTCCTTCGGTGTTAAATCTGGATTGAGTCTTTTATTTAGTTTGGTACCTGGCCCCGTAAAGTTGTGCCCTGGTAGATGCATTTCAACAGGTAAATTATTTATAAATTTGTTTAAGATGCTACCCCCATTTTGTAGTTTTTTTTTTTCTCCTTTTATAAATTGTGATTTAGTTATTCCACAAATAACACATTTCCCCTGCATCATATTTCTTCCATTTTTCGAAATGGTATATTTTATATCACTCGTATCAGTATGTTTTTTACATTTAACGCAATACATTTTATTTTATATATAAAAAATAAAATTATTTAAATAAAAATGGATATTATAAACTTATCATGGAATGAAGTAGTATCAAAGAGATTTAATCACTCCCTTTTACCAAAAAGTATTAGGGGTTTAATTATAGGAAAATCAGGATGTGGTAAAACTACTTTATTGTTAAACCTTTTACTCAGACCAGATTGGCTTGACTACAACGATTTAAGTGTTTTTGGAAAAAGCCTTTTTCAACCAGAATACCGAATACTAAAAAAGGCTTTTGAAGAAAAACTACCAAAAGAATGTATCTTAAGATTGTTTAACATGCGTGATGACATACAAGAAACAAACATTCCACCAACAGCTTTAGTTGAAGAATGGGTTAAAACAATTAAAAACAAATCGGATATAAATTGCAACTTCTTTGAAAATGCTAGTGATGTACCTGACCCGAGAGAGTTAAACTCAGGAAATAAAAATTTAATGATTTTCGATGATTTACTTTTAGAAAAGCAAAATAAATGTGAGTGTTACTACATTCGAGGAAGGCATAGTAATGTTGACTGCTTTTACCTCGCACAAAATTATTTCAGACTACCTAGACAAACTATTAGAGAAAACGCTAATTTTATTTGTCTTTTCCGACAAGACCTAACAAACATTAATCATATTTATAACGACCATGTAGGTGAAGATATGCTTAAGGTTGAGTTTAGAAAGTTTTGTCAAAAGGTATGGGAAAGACCACATGGTTTCGTTATTATTGACTTAACCAGTAAAAAACATGATGGGAAGTATAGAGACGGTTTTGACAATTTTTACATACCTGAATCAGTATAAAAAATATTTAAATATTATAAAATGGAAAAACTTTTAGAACAAATTGTAAAAAATACAAACCATAAAACATCATTTCAAATCATAGTAAGCGACAACAAAACACGTTTTAGAACAAGGTTTAATCCTCCAATTCAACTGGAAAAGGATAAAGTATATGAAATAGCTCTGGTAAACCTTGAAACTTACTACTCTTTTCCAAACATTGATGAAACAAACAACACATTCGTTTATTCTCCAGACAATGGCACCACATGGATTAAAATAAAAATACCTGAAGGAAGTTATGACCTCGTTGACATTAATGATACGATTCGTCAGGAAATGAGAAAAAATGGTCATTACGATAGAGTTAATGAAGAGTATTATATTAACATTTCTGCAAACACCAATACCCTAAAGTCTGTTCTTACTATTGACGATGGTTATCAAGTAGATTTTAATCAACCAGGTTCCATCGCTAAAGTATTAGGATTTACTCGAGCTAAATATACGCAAGGATTTCATGAGTCAGAGAATGTAGTGAACATTCTTAGCATAAATAGTTTGCTCGTTAACATAGATATTATTTCAGGAAGTTACGTTAATGGTTCAACAAAAAATACTATTTACTCTTTTTTCCCAGATGTTGCACCTGGATATAAGATAATTGAGTCACCAGTTAATTTAGTATACTTACCAATAACGTTAGATGAAATACATAACCTAAATGTAAATATTACGGACCAAGATGGTAATTTACTAAATCTCAGAGGTGAAAATTTAACGATTAGGTTTCATATTAGAGAAGCGAGATGAGCTAAATAAAAAAATATTTGTATATAAAATGACAAGTTACACTAATGTTAAAGTAAATATATCTGAAGGACAAAAAGAAAAACTTCAACATGCTGTTAAAGCTGGTTGCCCAGTAAGTATTCGTTTAGGTCATGAAGATTTACATGGTAATGATGTTTTAGCAATTACCAATTCACAAGCAAAGAAAATGGCTAAAGCTTATGAGGATGGTAAAGGTATAACTATTAGAATGACTGTAAAACAACTTAGATATAACATGAAAATAGAGGGAGGTTTCCTCGGAATGTTGGCTGGGTTAGCTGCTAGAGCTTTACCAATGCTTGCAAAAACTGTTTTACCAGCTTTAGGTGTTGGTGCTCTTTCTGGATTAGCTCAAACAGGTGTTCAAAAAGCTATGGGGTCAGGTCTTTACCTTAAAAAAGGAGGATGTGTTTGTCAAGTTGAAACTGATGGAAGTGGATTATACTTAAAACCATACAAAGGTAAAGGATTAGAGTCTGTTGGTGATGGGTTGTATTTAAAGCAAGGAGGAAAAATGTATGATGGAAAAGGACTTTTACTTGGACCTAATAGTCCATTTGCTAATATCCCTATCCTAGGAGCTATATTATAAATATTATTTACAATAAATAAAAATGGATATACATAAATTTGGTATAAAACCTAATATTACTACCCAACATAAAACTATATTTTGGAAACCTCATTTACATAGAGTAAGATATCCTCCCTTAAAGCAAGATTCTCTAAAATGGAAAATATACTCACAAGTAACTATCAAGATTCCTCCTAATGATAGTATGAGACTTTCGCTAGGATTTGGTTATATAACTACACGAGGAGTTATAGTGATATCTATTAGTAATAAATGGAAAGATAGTTTAACCATTTTTAATAATACACATCTTGATAATGACGTTAATGATATCTTAGTCTACATTTATAATTTCTCACAAAAACCAACCGAAATACCTGAGGGAGAGTTATTCTGCTATCTAAAATATTTAGCATAAAAAAAATTATTACATTAATAAAATGTTAGATACAAATCAGGAACACCCTAATAAAATATATCCTATATTACCTAAAGAACCAGGTACCGCAAGCGCACCACCTATTACAACGGAAGCAATTGAAATGATAGCAATGGATAATGGTCATTCTTATAGGCTTCAAAAAATATCGGAAGTACAAAATTTTCTCAAGAAGGAAATAAATGAAAGGGAAAGATTGAATAAAAAATGCTAGAATGGCTAAAGTAGTTGATAATGTTGAAGGAGGATTGGTTATTGTTTCATTAGCATTGGGAGGAGCAGGTGTTATTTTGCTTTCAACTGTTGCAGCGGCACCCGTTGCTGTAGGTTTGGAAGCTGCTGCTGGTGTAATCGGTCTTTCTTCATTGGTTAGTAAAATATTTGTTAGAAAAACTACTAATAAAGCTGAAAAACATTTGAAAATTCAAACTCTTGCTGCTGCTAAGCTTAATACTATTGATAATCATGTATCAAAGGCTTTGATGGATAATCATGTATCTGATGATGAATTTAAGTTGATAATGGATGAAATGAATAAGTATGAAGATATGAAGAGTGAAATAAGAACTAAGTTTAAGAAGAAGGTAACCACTGAAGAAAAGGAAAGTTTGATTGAGAAAGGGAGGCAAGAAGCACATGATTCCTTTCGTAGGCTTGTCGAGAACAAACATGGTGGAAAGCTTACCTTTTAAGTTACCTAATTTACCAAGTTTTAGATGTAAATGTCAATGTGAAATAGGGGATAATGATGATTAATAAATATATAAAAGCATTATATATGCTCTTATATATTAAAATCTATGATAAAATCTACGTTAAAAAAATATGTTGCTAATTAAAAATGTCATTTCTAAAAATAACTGACCCTGCAAAAAGAGACTTAATTGTAAAAGAGTATCTCGAAAGGAAAAAGAGGATTCGGGATAATCTACTAGCAGAGAGAACAGGAGAACAACAACTTCAAACCGACCTGTCAAAGTTTTTTAGACCTATTACAGAAACACAAAAAGCTACAACAAAAGAGATTACAGAGGGACTTAAACCTATTAAAGAGGGTGTAGAAAAATTACCACAAGCTATTACTTTTCCAGCATTTCCATCTATCACAGCTTATGAAAAATCAGAAGAAATGACAGATGAAGAATTTGATGAGTTAATACGACTTCTTGAAGAATCAGAACGAGAGGAAGAACCCATTCCATCTTTTATTGGACCAATTGCGGAAAAGTACCTAAGAAAGTTTACTACTAAGTCTGAAGCTGATAGAACGTATGGGTTATATGACAAAAAAAATATATTTTATATTGGCAACACACCAGTTAGAATTTCAGAGAATAATATTATAGTTGGTGATAAGTTTTATGATGGTACCCCTGGTTTATGGGAATTAATCGTGTCTAAAATACCAGACGAAAATATTTATAATGATGAGGATTTTAAAGATTACAAGGAGATAATGATAAACAGCAATACCCTCTATAAAAATAATAACCCACCATCTAAATATCCAAAAAGTGGTAAATCATATAAATGGAAAAACATTCTTTCCAACTTTTGGAATGATATGAGATTATCCGGAAAAGGAATTGTTATCCCATCTGACCCTAACGCATTACTAGAAAGACTAGACCTGTTGATGGCAAGTAAAGAAGCAGGTAATACAGGTGTAAGAAATGAGGTAGTAAGCATTTGTGATGAATTAAAAAGACAAGGTGTTTTAAATTCAAACGCTTATAAAAATTTAATGTCTATACTATAAAAAATGATAATCACTAAGAAACATGGATTTAAAAAAAGGTATTCATACGGTGGTGCCGGAATCTTTGATAGTATTGCTAACTTTTTAGCGAGGCTTTTTACTAGTAGTGCAGCTAAACAAATTGCGTCTTCTGCCCTTGATGTAGGAAAGAGTGTAGCTAAGGAAGGAGCAAAGAAAGCTTTAGAGGTTGGAAAAAGTGCAGCTGTAGAAGCGGGGAAGAAATTAGTTACGAAAGCTTTAACACCAAAATCGAAGCAAATTTTACAAAAATATAACACAACACCAAAACCCAATGATACTCCTAAAACGCAAAACATTAGCACATTAATAGATGGAAGTGCCATTGCTATTCAAGACTTAGTTAAAAGATTAAACAGTGGAGCGGGTATTAAAACAGTATGAATAAGTTAAGAAAATTATATTCATTATATAAAAAAAAGAATGTCTATATTAAATTTTAATCGTGTAGATTATAAAAAATATAATACTGCTACTATTAATATAGTAGGCGCTTCTTTAAACATAGAAGATTGTGAAATCCTCGAAATTAATAAAACGAAATATGATTATAAAAAAGCTGTTGTGAAGTTATCTCCTGAAAAGGTAATCAAGATGAAAGAGATTGAGGAAAAGGTGAATGAATTTTTACAAAAGTGTGGTATACCTAAAATAACACTTGTATACGGGAATAGAGTTTATCCTAAAACTAATCTGGATACTGCAAAAAGCATTAAACTTCGAGGTGTGTTTGTTAATGATAATAATAAGTCTTTTCCCCAGCTTTGGTTTGAACAATTATAATTTTTATTTCATTTAAAAATTATAATCACTATTATAAAATGGATATTTTAAAAATCACCGAACCAATCTTAAAAGATGATAGTATTGTTGAGTATGAACACCATGAGTATGAACCAATCACTGGTACCAATCTCAACAGCTCAGGAGTAGACATTAGGATTAACATTGAGACTCAAGATATTTTTACTCATCCTAGTGAAAGTTATTTACTTATTGTAGGCGAATTAGTAAGAAGTGATAATGGAGCAGTTTATGATGCTAACACTAATATTTCTTTAACAAACAATGGTCTCATGTATCTTTTTAAAAATATTAAGTATCAACTTTCGGGTATGGAGATTGAATCTGTATTGAATCCTGGTCAGGCTACTACAATGCTTGGTTTGTTAAAATATCCGGATGATTTCTCTAAATCACAAGGGTTAAATCAATTGTGGTATAAAGATACAGCAGCTAACGCGGGTGCCGGAAACACTGGTTTTATTGTAAGAAGAAATTATATTATTAATGACCCTCTTCCAAGAGGTACCTTTAGCTTCAGAGTTCCATTAAAACATATATTTGGTTTTTGTGATGATTATGATAAGATATTGTATGGAATGAAGCAAACTCTCACATTAACGAGAAATGATGATAATGATGCCGTCTTTCGAGATGGTGTTGCTCCTGCTGATGGTAGAATTAATTTACTTAGAGTATCTTGGTTTATACCTCATGTGTTACCCGCAGATGAAGAGAAAATGCAACTTTATAAAATTATTGAGAAAAAAGAAAAAATACCGGTTGGATATAGAATGAGGCAGTGCGACTCTATTGCGGTTCCCGAGTCAACATCATTTACCTGGAGACTTGCTGTCAAATCATCACCTGAAGTGCCACGTTTTATCATTGTTGGTTTTCAAACTGGTAAAAGCGGTGACCAACAACAAAATCCAGCCATATTTGACCATAGAAACGTTAAAAACATTTATGTTACGTTAAATTCTACTAGATATCCCGCTGTTGATTATAATCTCAGTTTTACCGCAAACCAATTTAGTAGAGTGTATGGGGACGCTTCTCTATTTAGGTCTAAGTTTTATAACATGAATGAAATGGTGTCAAACCCTAACATTACTCCCTCAGATTATAAAACCCTTTATCCTTTGTTTTTGTTTGACGTTTCCAAACAGAGTGAGAGATTGAAATACTCTGTCACTGATATCCAAATTAAAACACATTTTACTGAAAATGTGCTTGCAAATACAGAGGCATATGCTGTTATTATTAGTTATAGGTTAATTAACTTCCAGTCTGATGGAAATAAAATGAGTGTAGTGTATTAAGATTTTTTCTTTTCTATATAAAAATGATAAAGGTTACAGATTTAAAAAAAATTCTTAAAGAAAATAATATAAATTTTTACTCATACTGGGATAAAAAACGTTTAGTTGAATTGGTGAAAGAACATGGATTGTTTCCGAGTGAATCACCTAAAAAAGAAAAAAGCAAAGACCCTAAGTTTGATAGATTACATACTATTATGAAAAATCCTAAGAAAGTTAGTTTAGAGGATGTTGAAATTGGAGAAATAAAAACCTTTCCATCAATTTATAAGGCAGGTCAATTTATAGACCGCAGTCCACAAACGATTGAGAATTGGAATGGAAGGGTTTGGAAAGATAAATATAGGATTAACATTCAGTAATTTTATTATATTTATATGCAGATATAATAAAATTTTTGATAAATGTTGTTATTGGCCATTCACTATCTATTAATTTTCCAAAGTTGCCATTGCCATTTTCTTATTGTTTTTTTATTTAAATCTGGTTTGATACCACTGCGAACAAGTCTTTCAACTATCTCATATTTAGGTATAGTTTTTACACATCTTTCACCATATCTTCTGGTTACCTTGGTTTCACATAATTTTATTAATTCAACTTTAGTATATCTTTTCATAAATTCTATTTTATCATTCATTTTATATATATATTAATAAGATTAATATATATATAATTTCACTAAAACTTTTTTGATAATAGGTTAAGAAAATTATATTTACTTTATAAAATGAGTTGGTTTAACAGAATTTCTAATATAACTAGACGAGCTGCATCAAATGTTGGGAGGGCCGTAACGAATGTTATACCTCAATCAATCCAACGTAGAATCAATAATTTTACTAATTGGTTAACTGGTAATGTTGAAGAAGACCAATTACCACAAGTTTTCAATGAAATTGTTCAAAATGTTAGAGAAAATTACCCACCAAGACCGCAAAGACAACCTGAAGTTAGAGAGGGTGTATCAACAGTTAGAGACTTTAGTAGAACATATACTATAGATGGTATTGAAGGTTATTCACCACATAGATTCTTTGCTGATAGTTGGACGCGTTTAATAGATACTTTAAAAAATAATTTAGGAAAAAAAATAAAATTTGTATTTAAAATTAAATTTTACTTAACTACAAACCCTGATAGAGTGGTTGAATTTGCTTTTCATAGTAGTCATTTCTTAAACTTAAATGAGGGAGAAATAGAGGAATCATTAAATTATATGATAGATGAAGTTTTAGAAAAAATAGCTGCTTTTCAAAGTATGGGTAGCGGGTGGGCATTAAAAGAAATTGTACAATTAGAATTACATACAGCCACCTTTGACCCAATAAGAGCTAATGGTTGGTTATCCTTACCAAAATGGATTGCTAACAAAAAAACAGTTATTAATATAAAAAATAAAGATAATAAATGTTTTTTATGGTGTGTTTTAAGAGAGTTTAATCCAACACCCATTCACCCAGAAAGAGTTGATAATGCTTTGAAAGAAAAAGAAAGCAGTTTAAATATGGATGGAATCGTTTACCCTGTTTCAGATATTGATATTAAAAAGTTTGAAATGCGAAATCCTGGAATTAGTGTAAATGTATATTATTATAATGAAAACAAAAAAATTTTACCTCATAGAATCACTAATGAAAAAAAAGATAAACATGTTAACCTTCTTTTAATTAAAGATGGTGAAAATACACATTATGCTTTAATAAAAAACTTAAATAGATTAGTAAGAAGTCAAGTAACTACTAATCATAAACATATAGAAATTTGCGAACGTTGTTTGAATCATTTTGGTAGTAAAGAACTTTTAGAAAAACATAAAAGATATTGCAATAATAATGAAGCTGTTTATGTAAATATGCCAAAACCAAATACTTGGTTATCTTTTAAAAATTATGATAAAAAAATTGAGGTTCCTTTTGTTGTATATGCTGATTTCGAAAGTGTTTTAGAATCTAAAAAAGAAAGTTATACTATACGGCATCAACAACATATACCTTGTAGCTTTTACTATATTATAAAATGTTTTGATGATAATGTTATGCCACCTATAATAAGAAGTTATGTTGGAGAAAAAGCTGATGAAAAATTTATAGATTATTTAGAAGATGATATACGAGAAATTCATCAACGGTATCACCAAAACCTAAAACCTATTGAAATTACGAGAGAGGAAGAAATAAAACATAAACAACAAACACACTGTTGGATTTGTGGTGGAAAGTTTAATCATGCTAATTATAGAGTAAGAGACCATTGTCATTTTACGGGTAAATATAGAGGTGCCGCACATAGTAAATGTAATATAAACGCAAGGATACCCAAATTCACCCCAATATACCTACATAATCTTAGTGGATATGACTCCCATCTTTTTATTAAATATTTAGGTCAAACTGAAGGAAAGATTGATTGTATCGCAAATACTGAAGAAAAATATATTACTTTTAGTAAAAATATTTGTGTTGGGAGCTATACTAAAGAAGAAAAAGTTAAACCTATATATCATAAAATAAGGTTTGTTGATAGTTTTAAATTTATGAGTTCTAGTTTGGATAAACTTTCGAGTAATTTAGAAGAAAACCAATTAAAAATTTTATCGAAATATTTTAATGCTAATCAACTACCATTAGTTAGAAGAAAAGGAGTTTTTCCTTATGAGTACCTAGATTCATTTGATAAACTAAAAGATAAAGAATTACCACCTAAAGAAGCATTTTACTCTAGTTTAAATAAAGAAGGAATTAGTGATGAAGATTATGCTCATGCTCAAAAGGTTTGGAAAGCTTTTAATATGGAAACATTTGAAGATTATTTAAAACTTTACAATAAAAAAGATGTATTACTTTTAGCAGATATCTTTGAAAACTTTAGAGATGTTTGTCGTAAAAATTATAATTTAGACCCTAGTTGGTATCTTACCTCTCCAGGTTTAGCTTGGGACGCAGCATTAAAAATTACTGAAATAAAACTTGAACTTTTATCTGATATTGATATGCTTTTAATGGTTGAAGAGGGTATCAGAGGAGGTGTTAGTATGTGTAGTAAAAGATATGTAGAAGCAAATAATAAATATATGGGTGATTTATATGATTCTGGTAAACCTTCAAAATATTTATTATATATAGATGCAAATAGCCTTTATGCTTGGGCTATGAGTCAACCACTTCCTACTCATGATTTTAAATGGATGACAGATAAAGAATTAAACAATTGGCAAAAAATCCCATGTATATTAGAAGTAGATTTAGAATATCCAAAAGAGTTACATGATTCACATAGTGACTTTCCTTTAGCACCTGAACGTTTAAAAATAGAAAAAGTAGAAAAACTTATACCAAATTTAAATAATAAAAAGAATTATATTATCCATCATGAAGCTCTAAAAACATGTGATGATTTAGGTTTAAAGATTACCAAAATACATCAAGGTATCAAGTTTAAGGAAAGCACATGGTTAAAATCATATATCGATACAAATATTAAATTAAGAAAAGCAGCAAAAAATAATTTCGAAAAAGATTTTTTTAAATTAATGAATAATTCAGTTTTTGGTAAAACCATGGAAAATGTAAGGAAAAGGAGAACCATTGAATTAGTTAATAATGTAGAACGTTTAGGAAAGTTAGTAGCAAAACCAAATTATACCCATCAAACAAGGTTTCATGAAAACCTTGTAGCGGTACATATGAAAAAAACAGAAATAAAATATGATAAACCTGTTTACTCAGGATTAAGTATTTTAGATATTAGTAAAACACATATGCAAAGAACTTATTATAATTACTTTAAAGCTAAATATGGTGAAAAGGTTAGGATGTGCTATACTGATACAGATAGTTTTATCCTTGAAGTAGAAACTGAGGATTTATATAAGGATATTGAAAAAGATGTATCAGATATGTTTGATACAAGCAATTACTCTGGCAATCATTTCTTAAAAAATACTTGTAATGCTGGTGTAGTTGGTAAGTTTAAAGATGAGTTAGGTGGTAAAATTATGACTGGGTTTGTTGGTTTAGGTGCAAAACAATACGCTTATAAAACCTTAGATGGTAAGGAAGATAAAAGATGTAAAGGGGTTAAAAGAGTGGTTGTTAAAAAAGAATTACATTTTGATGATTATAAAGAATGTTTGCTTACAAAAAATGACCAATATAGAAAGATGGTTGTTTTAAGAAGTAAGGAACATAATATGTATACAGAGGAGTTAAATAAAAAAGCATTAGGTTCAAGTGATGATAAGAGATTTGTTTTAGAGGATAATATTGATACTTTAGCATTGGGCCATTATAAAATATAATTTAATTTTATAGATTAAATTATATTTAGAAAATGGATAAAATTTTTTGATTTTTTTATGTAGATTTCTTAATAAATATTTCAAGATGGATATGTTAAAAGAGTTTATAAAAGAAATAAAGTTAGATAACAATAAAACTTTAATGAGTGCAATAGATAATATGAAAGATAATTTAATATATATGGATATAGTTAAAGATAAGATTAAATTTTTAATTTTAGATAAAAAAATTTTAGCAAAATTTGCAATGCTTTTATCTAATTACGTAAAAACTATTTTAGATTTTATAAACCCTGAACTTAACCAAAATAAAAGTATTAAAGCTTATTTTTTTGTTGAAATTTATCGAAAAAGAGACGTTTCAAAAAAAAATTTAAGAATTTCTTATATAGCAAATTATGGATATAAAATGGATAAGAAATTAAGTAAAAACCAATTAATATATAAATTTATAACAACTAAACAAAATGATTATAAAAAATCTTTAAAATATCCACATAATATTAAAGAAATACTAAAAAATAAAATGGTGTCTTCTGAAGATATATTTATACCAAATCAAACAGATATACTTAGCAAACTTGAATTTTTGAATTAACCTAATCACCCTCTAATCACCCTTCTTATACATATAATATATATATATCAACCATTTATATATTATATGTCAATATATATGCTTCATCCATTCACTAATTCACCCATTCAATAATTCAATAATTCACTGCTTCAATCCCTCCTTCAAGGAATTATTGAAAAACGGTGTTACTGGTCAATTCTTCCCCTTCTAAAACAAGGGAAAAGTTATCAATTACTCCTCAAAAATCCTCCATCAAGGAATGTCTTAGTCAAAAAAGTCTTAGAAGGAACATTTTCTCACCTACTGTTGTTCGAATAAGGCGCTAAATCAGAGATATTAACCTTCATAGAGGTGTTTTATCTATCCATGTTTTGCTTTTATTGAATTTAAACTTTTTACTTTCAAAGCCGCCCATCAAAGCACTTTGCAGGGGTACTATACACGTTTTGTAACTGTTCTAGCTGAGGTAAGGCACGAGTCATGGAGATTGTCTATGTCTGTAATACTGGCATCCTCAAAAACATGATGTTCTTGAAATTTGAAACAATCTACATAACTTCCGGCGAGCCTCACTTTTAGTTTTTTTTTTCCGATTTTGTATCGTTAAAGACAAATAAAGCGCCCTTCTTTCATTACAAGGTACTAGTAGTTAGAAATTGATTTTCTTTCCAAGAAATACACAGAAGAATTATTTTATTCACGAATTTAAAGAAATTATGTTTCGTTAAAGATAATCAAAAGTGAATTTGCTCTTTTTCTGTTTGGTTAATTCCTAAAATATATGAGTCATGCTCTGTGAAAAGGGGTCCAGATGTTCTCGAAGTCCATGTAGGCTGACATTGGTCGAAACTTTTTGCTCTTGGTCAATTTTTTGCATGTCCATTGACCATTCTACCCTAAGATTCATTCAGACAAAATGGACACAGTTTTATGGATCAATAATTATGTGATGACTTGACATCACTTAGATGCAGTGAAACCCATTTAGCATGGCTCATTTTTTCCCCCAGAAGTGATCGAGAAATATTATCGATGCCTTACCTTAAGTTTCTGAGATTTTTTTTCGATTGTTAATAGATACTGATAAATCATTGTCATGTATACTTTCTCCATCTTGGATTTGCATGTTGCAGATTTCACATTATCTTACCAAAATCAGTGGTAATTGTTACGCATCCTGGAGCCATATACTTAGAACGGTCCTAGTCCCAGCCAATCAGACCTGTGCCTAGTCTTAGAATTTAGAATAAAAACAATATTTAGAATACCGGTAGTTAGTTAACATATGGCCTGCAACACGCGAAAAGTGGCATTCGGACATTTGCGTAAAGTGTCGCCTCGGATCAGCCTGCGCAGTCCGCGCAGGCTGATCCGAGACGACACTTTCCGATCGTATGTGATTTTCTTTTTCATGCAAGTCTACTGTAGGACAAAATATAATATTGACGTAAAGTGCCGTCTCGGATTAGCCTGCGCGGACTGCGCAGGCTTATCCGAGACGACACTTTACGCAAATGTCCGAATGCCCCTTTTCGCGTGTTGCAAGCCAATTATATGAGTAGCGCTCTGGGGAACTGAAGAGTTTAGTGCACCTTCGAAATACACTATCACAAGCAAGCCATCTTATAATGATGGATACATAAAATCCATTTTGTCTAACAGTCGATTGAATCTTGAGGTGGACTGGTCCTTTGATATGCAGAAAAATGACTGTAAGCAAAAAGATTCGATCTAGATCAGCCTGCGCAGCTCGCGCAGGCTGACCCGAGTCAAATATTTTTGCAAATATATTAAACCCTTTTTCATGGAGCATTACTCATATCCTGTTAGTTATCGTCTCGTATACTGATAGTTACGGACCATAATTTTAAAGAAGGGTGGGGGGTGGGGGCTTGTCCTAATGTAGATTACCGTTGCAAAAAACCTATTCATGCATCTTTTAGTAGGAATGTGTCGGGATTTCAGCTTTATTTATTGTGCTGTTCTTCTTACTTCCCGAAAAAAATTTGCAGCAGACAACTTTGAAAACATCGATGATACATTATGGATCATAAGACAGCATAAATGTTTACCACATGAATCCATGTGCGAAAAAAAATTGTGGCAAATTGAAAAATCACTCGTTACGAACATTTCTTCTTTCGCCATTGTATTTTTTACAAAGCTGTCATCTGCCAGGCGAAAAAGTCGCCTGCCAAGTGAAACAATAAAGAGAATGTTACAGGCGAAAAAGTCGCCTGCCGAGTGAAACAATGAAGAGAACGTTACAGGCAAAAAGTCGCCTATCGAGTGAAACAATAAAGAGTACGTTACAGACGAAAACGTCGCCTGCCGAGTGAAACAATAAAGAGAATGTTACAGGCGAAAAAGTTGCCTGCCGAGTGAAACAAGAAAAAGAACAGATAACTTAGCTAAAACCGAATCGTCAAACCCGTGGGCCACAAGATATCATGTCATACTGTTATTTATTTATTTCATGTGACGTGTTATGTATAAGTGTCATCCATTAAGAACGTTTACTAATGTACAAGTAAACTTTGACTATGTAACTTTGTTTTCAAATTCTACCATAAGTAATGTAATGCTTTGTGACATTGTATTGGAATTTTATAAATTCAGCACAGATAGGCTGGTGTCTCCTGACAATAAATATTGATTCTTTTGTAGATTATTTCTTTTCTTATGTATACGCTCTTCCTCTTATGGGACGACTTATGGGATCTCTTGGAGTGTAGGCGTCGACCTCTACTTTCGTGGTGTGACGTGTGCAGTCGGTGTCCAATAAAATCTTGTCCGCACTTGTCCTCTGATACCTATGATCTAATTTCGATGAATTCATACAAGATTTATAATGATAATATATAGTTCAAGCCAAAGCTAGGAAATCCTTTTGCAATGAGTAATTCTAGAGTTATTCCCATGTACGTACTTGTAGAACGTTTGCCCGCGGTTGTTAGTTTGTTGGGTGTTAAATGTCAGTAAAAGCAACAACATTCATTCATTCATTCATTCATTCATTCATTCATTCATTCATTCATTCCTATATGCATAATTTGACTTGGATTTTACCATTTGAGGAGTATATTTTGTGGCAAATCGTACTGATTTTGGACACAGGTATTTCATTCCTACATACAGTCATGCTCTTTCACATGTCGATAACAGTTTACGGTGAATAACTCTGACAGTAGAATTCGACTGAAAATGGACAGATTTTATAGAGATCATTTTTTGTCCTTTACCTTGCGATAAAATTCTAGATGTGGTCAAACTGAAATCATTTGCAGCCGACAAATTTGATATGGCTTAAATGATGGAATTCGTCGTATCTTCTGAGAAGAGGTAATGATTCCATAAATACTCTGAATAAGACAAAAACACTTAAACCAGCATGACTTAATCCATAATCTGCTAAATCACCTTTACAACCATTTTTCCTCTATATGTAAGAACTCGGATACTATAATTCAAAATTGTGTTCGCCGGAATCATACCATAACCGACAATGTAGATCCAAGATCGGACTACACGTTCAGAGCAGTCAGATCTTGATCTACACTATGTGCAAAAGTGGATTGAGTTGGGAAAAGCTGCCTAAGGATTACGCCTACAGATGACACTAGAGTATTTGACGTAGAAACCACATCCTACACTAGGGCTCGGCGCTGATCATTGTTTTTATCTCTGTATCCCGGCTTTAAGTTCCGCGTTATCACAGGTAACCAGCCACGGGAGGGTGAGTTGTCTAGTGACAAACGAAGGCCACAGTCGATATAGAACACAGCGGATCAAATCGTATCGTCAAAGCACACCCTGAGAGAAACATGGTTCGAGAACTCGAAAACCCGGTTAGTTTGAATATTTTATATTTCTCCATTGCTAGAAATAGTTGTTAATGTGGTTGTTTTTTAAATTCATACTTTAACTTTTTAACTATAAGAATTCAAGACTTTTCTGGTTAGAATCAGACTGTGCAGATCTTAGATCTTTTGCAATCCCGCTAAGTCTGATCCTGATATGCACTGTTTGATAGAGATCATAACGTTGTTCCGAAAGCCATATGACAACCATTATTTTCAACAGGTAGATATGCATATATTATATTAATCATCACCACGTGTAAGTGCACTTAAAGATTAACATTGTTATTTTATGAGCGAAACCATTTATAGCTCTTTGTTCGTTGTCTAGGCTGGATGACCCTTTACCGTACGATAAACGACAAAATTTTCGATTTGGCCAAGTAAGAAGTATTTTCAAGATAAAATATAAATCTGGCTCTTGAAAATCGAGGAACTGGTACTTGACTGAGTAAAACATTGTGTAGAAAAGGGAGAAAATGCCAAAAATTACTTTCTTCTCTTTTCACAATGATTTTTTTTAAACACGGAAGTATTTGGTACAGGGTTATTTAATTGAGGAAAAAAATCCAAGCTAAAAGAAGGCAAATAAAAAAAAAACACGTTTGAAACGTGATTCATTTCACTTATTGAAATAATCCTTTGAACGAGTGAATGAGAAGTTCTTGAAAAAATCACGTGTCGTTTGATCCAACGAGTACAAACTAGAATAAAGACATCAACAAATGCATCATGATGTCTTAATCTATCTATAACATCTAAAATTTCATTAAAGGTCGATCTGCAGTGATGAAAGAAAACTCCATTTTCTGCTGAAAATGATGAGGATTATTAACCCTTATACCGCTAAATAAAATAAATAAAAATTTCAAGGCGACAGTAAAAACCCCAAAAAATGGTAGTTTTTAAACTTAAACTTGTATTTTGAAGAAAAATATCTCCTTATCGGACAGTGTAGATCCAAGATCAGACTGCACGATCTGTGCAGTCTGATCTTGATTTACATTGTTCGCAAAAGGTCAGTGAGTCGCGCTTAGCAGCTCAAGGGTTAAGCAAAATTCTGTTTGCTTTGCATTAACGACTATTACAAAACAAAGATCAAGATCAGACCACAGTTACTAGTCCAACCTAATAAAACTGAGCCATGCTCTTTGACAAGGGGCTTAATACATCTCCAAAAAGTATCGACCTAGGTTAGCCTGCGCAGTCCGCGCAGGCTAACCTGTGTCGAAACTTTCTGCTTTTGGTAAATTTTCTGCATGTCCAAGGACCATTCTACATGTCAATTCAGTTGGTTGTCAGACAAAATGGAGTTTAAGGAGTTTAGAGTTTAAGGATCCATATGTGATGACTTGCTTGGTTTAATGCATCAAAGAGATGTTTCAAACCTCTTTTGCCAGAGCATGGCTCAACTTAATGATAGGCCTATAAGATCCCAAGGGTCATCAAATATAGTATGCATGGGGGAAATGGTTAAGCTGAGGAGTCATTGTCATTTCCTTATTTGTATTGTCATTTATCATGTGAGTTAAACAATTTGTTTCCGTTCTTACTCGGGGAAACTGTGACCGCCTCTTCAAAAAAATCAAAACAATCATTCGAATAGTGTAGAGAAGCTTTTTTTTTCAACCATGCAAAAATAACCCCCGAAAAACAGACTCAAAGTAAAATATAAAGGAAGTCAATATATCTTTTACAAAAATACAATCTGATCCTGATCTGGAATGTCCGAATGATTGTTGAAATCACTTGTAAAACAGTCTCGAGATTGAGACAGTTCGGCCTTATTACCAATTGCATATGAGGGTCGGTGGAAGAAAATCGCTTCTGCTCGGGGCGACATGATTCACCACAGCCGTGAACAAGTTTCCAAGTCCCCTGCCACCTGATCGTACAACTAATAATGTTACCCTTTTGAGAGCAAAATCAGTAATTAAGAGTTAGAGTTAGTAAAACAGTTCTAACAAACGCTTCTAATTTTTTCTTTGTCTGAGTATCCTGAACAGTATTGGGCAGTGTAGATTTAACCATTTACCAAATACCCCGTTGTTTTGACAACCTTGAGGAAAACTCCTTTTGAAAACATTGTTGGAAAAGGAGAAAATGCGGGTTACCAGCATTTTTTCCTTTTCCCACAGCATTTTCTATGCTATCAAAGACATATCTCACCACTTGAGCAATATTGTTGTCTGCAGATTCTTTCAATATAGACAAGTCTAAACTTTTGTTGTTTGGTAAAGGATTAAGATACTGGTATGACCGAACGTCCCTATCAATCTTGACACTGTCCGCAAAAACACTGTAACTTTTCTCTGCGTCGAAAGGGGTAATCTTACGTACACATACGACTTATAGTAATACGGTATCGTCTATTGTGGAGCCAGACCAGGGATCGTATATATATATAATATACGACCTCTGGTCAGACCGAGGCTGACCAGCCTGCATAGCTCAGTTGGTAGAGCGTAGGACTCGTGATCATGAGGGTGTGGGTTCGATCCCCACGGCTGGCCATCTAAAATTACTAATAGTCTTTCGGATGAGACGTTAAACCGAGATCCCGTGTGACGGTGCTATACACCGAGCACGTTAAAGAACCAGGCGAAACTTAGGATGGGTTTCGTCCTGTATCTGCACTATCCCCCGTAACAATACTAACAGCCTTCAGGGGGCGTCGCCCATATGGGAAACCGGTGGCGACGATAATTAAATGCAAATTCAATCAAACCAGACCGAGGCATTTGTGGTTTCTTTTAATAGATCTAGTTGCAAGTTATTACGAGAGGAGGTGGGACAGATGCGTTACTAGTATTTGGCACTATCACTTTCTTGCAGGCCCACATAAAAGACATTATTACGAATATAATTTCTGTCCCACATGACTTAAGTTGACTATAGTCGTGGCGCCATTACCACACGGTGGGTAAAATTGGCGGGCAAGCTATCTTGCAACAGCCCGCATTTTAGGATAGTAGCCCAGAGCTAATCTTATGAATGGAATTTGAATATGTAGGTCGTTCGTTATCAGTTTGTGGTGTCTTAGTTTTGGGTATTGATACACCCACTGTGACCCTTATCCCGCCATATATGTCTTTATCTACTCTCGCGTGATTACTGTTAAAAGAGAAATAGAGATGGTTAGTGCCTGACAATGAATGTAAATCTAGTTGCTGTGAAAATGTGAAGGTGGTCAGGAATATTTTGAATTTCAATCGCTGAAACTTCATTCATACCAGCCCTTGGGAAAAGTCCATGAAATGGCTGGGTGGGGTGTAGTCAGACACTTTAGTTGACGCAAGCATTACATTTCACAAATACTTTTCCAATAGCATTGAACCTTAGATGAAACCACGACATTAGTCCTTGGTGTCTCGCTTAGCTCCTCTGTAAGATGTCAAACGATGATGCGTGAGACCTCATTCTTAGGAAAGTAGCTAAGTTAAACACTCATGGAAATGCAGATGCAACCGTTTTCTCATAATTATACAACCTATGTAAGATTAAATTCTACGATAATAGCACGGCAATACACGTAAATATTTTCGAACTGAGGCTATAGAAGAAACAAGGCAGATACACATTTACTCAAAGTTATAGACTGAATAGGGTACCTGAGTGCTTTGTGCAAATTGATACAAACATCGCCTAGCTTTTGTACACCAGTCTGTACCGTAGGTAGATGTATAAAAACTTGCTTTCCAGTGTTATATACGCGTTTTCGCAACTAGTATCATTTATTTGTTTACGCTCAGTGTTGTACAAACTCTCAACCAATGGCTATGCGAAAGAGATGTATATAGCACTGGTAAATAAAACCTTGATACAACTCACTGGTTAATTTCGCGAAATAACTTATATAGTGTTGAAAACAGATTTACCGAAACACCCGTAACTATTCAAGGCGTAACTGATTTTTACTTGGTTGCTGTTTGGTGAATTCTTTCCAGAAATTTTTAATTTCGAGCGATTTAAACAATAGTTTCAATCGAACTTTAAAAAAAAAAGCATTCCTCACGTTTGAAATTCTATTACAAGTTGTTGTTTTCATTTCTATTTCCACCGAAATTGGTGGATTATCATGGTTTAATTACTCACTATTCTTACATCAGAATTACACTAAACACATTATCAAAATGTCTAGTTGCTTCGAAGGGCGCGTCTCGATCAAACTTAAAAAGTACTTGTAGATTTCCAATTCTTTTACCAGACGACAGTATTTCAGACTCATCCATATTGAAAGTATATGCAGACGATAAACTGAATGTTGCTGAAATTGTCATTGTATTAAATGGTAGAAACATGTACTGGTTATCACAACCCTTTACCACACAATCTGGTATTAAAGACTCCAAGGCGGGAATAAGGCTTTGTAAAACATCGTTGGAAAAGATTGAAATGCTGGTAACGAGCTTTTCCTCCTTTTTCCACAATGTTTTCTACCCTATCAGAGGCAAATCTCAACATATCCACGTCCAATTTGTCGTCTGCAAAGGCTTTCAATTTGTACAAGTCTAAAAGTTTGGTAAACGGTTAAGGGTTAACCAAATAAAGAAAGTTCAAGACTCGATCAATTTGTCAAGGTCAAGTATTGGACGCTAGCCACAGCGTTATCAATGTCCGGCGTGGTCCGAACAAACTTATTATAACAAGACCATCCACCCTTATCAGCATGATATTTACTGGCCGCTCTAAACCTGTCAACAGACTTTTGTTTGATTCAACCATGGTAAATAATGTCAATCGTATAAATACGTGATTATAGGGATTTACATCGAGATGAAAATCGAACAGTTTTAGAAGGTCTTTTTAAATGTAAAGTATCATTTGCTGAAATGGTATCTTGAGATAGCAGTTGTAACCGGGTTCATGTTTGGACATTAAGTTGCCGTCTTCCTGATGAACACTGAATTTATAGTCTATCAGCACTTATTAGCCCCATTGCGTTCTTTTTTCCGTCTGGTATAACGAAAAGGTGATAGAGTTTTACCGAGTCTGTAAAATGAATCATGCAAAACTTTTCATAATGGTACTCCATGTACTTTACGTAAATAATCCGATTTTGTACCGCAGAATATACAAAGGATTATAGAAATCTCTTATCTCGACAAAACAGCAAAACAAGATCCGAGTTATCACATTCGTTTGAAGTTATCTATCAAAGTGACTATCATATTTTATCGCTGCCAAATGGATGGATTAGCCCTTTTTTTTTTCGAAGGTCACAAATACATTTCAACTGCAAAAATAGAAACTTTTCATTCAAAGTTAGGCCATAAATCAAGTAACGGGTATTATTGATGTAAGATCAGACTTCACATTCTGTACAGTCTGATCTTGAATAACTCGACCTTTCAAGGCTAATAGCAGCCTCGTCCATTAGAGAGAAAGGGTTAAATAATTCTAAAAACTTCCGTTCCCTTTGGCGCCAAATCTCATATAGTGCTTTTGACACTGATATGGTGCTTCGAGAAAGACCATGATGCATTCAATGACAACGAGTGCTTTTAGTCCATCCCACAACTGGTTCGGATAGCTCTTTTTTTCTCCCACACAACAGCTGAATTTGTTATTGTAAAGTGAAGGTTATAGACATAAAGACATTTTAACCCATTAAACCATGTATACAGTTTTTTACCGTAACTCTTAAACATCAAATGAATTAAGTGAACATTTCAAGCCAGATAAAGGCCTAAACAGCGAGTAATTGCGATTTCCACGTGTTTTTTCCCCTCATTTTAATCTCAGGATATCAGATATAAGGCCTATAGATCTCTGAATCAAGTGCATTGAGTCGGGCAATGCAATCCTTGGATTAAAAGCATACCACCTTTGAAAACAAAAGGCAAGTCATACCTAAATACATGTTGATTATCCTAACACATGTATATATACAGAATGTTTTCAAAATACGTAATCAAATGCAAATTTGTTTCGGGACTACATAAATCAAATCAATATAGTCAAGTTCATCCTATTAATTGGTACATATAAAGAAACCGGATTTATATTCTTCTTGGGTATTAATATTAATGATAAAGAATTTATATTCCAATTGGAGTTTTAATCTTCTTCACGCAAGTTTCAATTTTTATTTGAAAAAAAAAACAGGGGGCAGTATTGGCCATAACGCAATTCTTATTAATCGTTTAAAGATACATTTATACTCGTTTCTAGCCAGCTTTTACCCCATTTCGTCCTTATTTAATGAAACTATAATCATTCTTGTATCTTCATGCCAAATTTTGCCCCTGATGGTGTAAGTTTGCACAGATTACGACGAATAGAAAATGCATGTCATGTTTTGGAGGCCTTCAAAGCAATCGCTGTTGTCGTTTCCGGTTTTAAATGAGGGCAGATTTCTTGAGTTTTTCTATCCTTTATACCATATACATTGGTAATTTATCTATATTTACACAGCTGAGCCATTCTAAACAAGACAAGTTTTAACATTTTTGTTCTCTCTAGCTGTAAGAGAGAGAGAGAGAGAGAGAGACATAATGCATCTCAAAATGGGATCTGCCGGTAGTTTGGATGGGTAAAAAGATACAACTCTGTAAGCTTTATTGACTCATGAACCAATAATCCGGACCTACCCAAATAGCCCTGTCGTAAAGTTGTGACCCAGTAACTATCAGGTACTGTCAATAAACTCTTAACCCTTTTCCAGACGACAAAATTTTAACCTTGTCCAAATTGAAAGCATTTGCAGACGACAATTTCAATGTGGCTCAAATGGTGCATTTTTTTCTTTGATATGGTAGAAAACATTGTGGGGAAAATGAGAAAATGTTGTTTACCAGCATTTTCTCCTTTTTTCACAATATGTTCAAAAGGCTTCTTTCCCAGGGTCGTTAAAAGTCGGAATTTTGCGGTAAAGGGTTAACCAAACAAAAAATTTCAAACCAGTCCCGCGTGAAAACAATTGCAGAAGATAATTGAAATATGGCTCAATAATGGTGGAATGTGTCCAAGAAGCGGTAAAAACATTGTGGGAAAAGGAGAAAATGCTGGTTACCAACATTTTCTCCTTTTCCCGCAATGTTTTCAAAATTCTGCCTCCTCATGGTCGTTTAAACACGGGACTGTTTAGTAAAGGGACAACCGGGGTGCGACAAGTCCCGGCCTTCGTTCTTGTTTACCAATCAGTCTTACGTACCAGACAGTTTGTGCGCGGTTGTAAATATTTGACCTAGCATATTAGATCCTCCTAACCTTTTGGCTGCTAAGCGCGACTCACTGACCTTTTGCGGACAGCGTAGATCCAGATCAGACTGCACGTTCTGTGCAGTCTGGTCTTGGATCTACACTGTCCGATAAGGAGGTAACTTTCCTCCAAAAATACCTTTCAAACAGCAATATTTGGGTTTTGACTATCGGTTTGAAAGTTTCATTCCTTTTATTTAGCAGGATAAGGGTTTACTTTTATCAGTGGAGAGAATGTTAATCCTGTCAAAATTAAAGGTATTTGCAGACGATAAAGTGAATTAGAATCAATTTATGGGGTGTGTCTATGAAAGATAAGAAAACCTATTGGGAAAAGGAGAAAATGCTGCTTATCAGCATTTGCTTCTTTTTCCAACAATGTTTTCAAAAGCCTTTGCTCTCAGGGTCGTCATCTCGAGATGATTGGGTAAAGGGTTAAAATATTTATAGGATCTCAATGGAAAGTTACTGGAATGTTATCTTGACATAGTCACGTGACTTTTAGCTATCCAATGATATCTAAAGTTTTTGAAATTATGCCAAGAGTGTCCACAGTAAATCTTTAAAGATTTTTTGCCGTCTTATTTTATTTTGTTCCAGCAAGGCTTTTAAAAAAATCATATGCGTTTGAAGCTGTTTGTCAAAGTCTGAATCGGTGGGAAATAAAATCAGAATTAAGTATCATAACTGAACTCAAACCTTCGAAGATGTTATAGCTTAGAGAAGATTAACCGCCCACAACAAAACTTATCGAAATTCATTACCTTATCGCAAACCTGTCCACATATTTGTCGTTTACGTAGCACCACTTCCCAAAACCTTGTTGCTAAATTCCTCAAAAGTACTGGTTTCTCCACTTTCCAATGTGTTTCATTAATGGGGGGGGGGGAAAGGAGGGATATGCTGAACTATGTGTTAAGCTTTCTTGACCATGCATTTCGCTCTTTACTGTGCATTTCATCTGTACGGACCAATAAAGGTGATTAGTATTGGGTTTATTTGAATTTGCTAGGTGATACCGAAGTGTGAACGTCAACAAAATGGCTGTTATCTATCCTATCAATTTGAAATACTCCCAAAATTCAAGGTCGAAAGTGTATCAGTAGATTATGATAATCTCATTCAACCGATCAACAGTATTCAGCATTTTTAATGGGGTAGGTGCCTGCCATAAAAAGTTGGTACAATCTATCAGCCAAAAAAAACCCAAAAACAAAACACCTTAGCACAAATCCGTGTTTAATAGATGCTGGGGGGAAGGGTTATAAATATCATCGTTTAAGCAAAGTTTAATTGTCGTATGCAAATGTCTTCAAGTTGGAAGAGTCTGATATTTGTCATTTGGTAAAGGGTTTAACATGGTTGTAGGCCGAACAGCTAGAGCACCTGGCTTTGTCCTCCATGCTCAGGGTTCAAGGGGTACCAGCCAGGGCCTGGTAAACTACACATTTAGAATTGTGTTAGGCCTACCAGTTGTCGGGGGATACCATAGCACGTGGTCTCTCACCCTTAAAACAAACTTTGCGGTCTTTATAGCACTCCCTTCTAATCTGTCTAAATAACAGGAAATGAAAAAATAAAGTCATTAGAATGAATTCATACGTCTTTTCTTTCGTTGTCTTATTCGTTATGCTATTCGTACTCTTTATTCTACCTGATTAAGAAGAAATACTTAGGTAGTTTTTATAGCAAGGTCCATGTTATGAGCCCAGTGTGGGTGTGGGGAATTAATGAAACGGAATTAGCAGAACGAGCTGTGTGCTGGAAGTGCCTGAAAAACTAGAGCAATGTTGATAATTTTCCCTTTAATATACCATGTTGGTGTGCCTCTTTCAACTTATGTGCAACATTGATATCTATTTCTTACATTCCGTCACTCTAGAAATAAGAGAAAAACCTGACTGGAACCATCATAGAACCATTTTGTTCACCCACTGTCGGACTTAATTGCACAGCTGCGTCGTAGGCCTTTAGTGATTTTAATATCTTGCATGACAGGCCATTTTAAGTTGTTTGATAAAACACTTCAGGGATATTTACAATTCATATCCGTTTCAAGAACATATGTGTTTTTTTGTAGAAAAAAAAGTATAAGCTTTACTGTAAGCATTTTAAGTAAGCTTTAAACTTTGTAAAAACTGATGAACGGTCTATTGAGAATCAACCTGTAGTTACGCACTATTTTCTAAATTGAATTTTATCGGAAAGTCATTGGGAGGTTACGTACCGTATTCCTTCAGGGCTCCTCTAAATACTTCCAGAGCTGTTAAAGGATGATAGCCTTTATTCATGTGGACTTCAAGATAGAAAAAAAAAAGCTGGAAAATTGCAAGTCACAGTTATGGCACTTTCGTAACCCGTTGTACAGTTGTACATGAAATATCAATCAGATGATCCAATATGAAGGGTGTACTGGTCGACGATTTAAAACACAATCCAAGTTGTAACTAGATCTACTTCTAAAACTACTGCTGGTTATTTATTTGTTTATTTATCTAATTTGCTTGTTTATTACAGGAAGTACCTTTTGTCTGTTTTATGGACACAGACTGGATTCAGAAAATAACGATCAAAGGAAGAGCGCCAGAGGGAGCTTCCAGGTAAAGCCATATATATATCGTTGGCTTACGCCATTTCCTGCAAGTCGCGGCAGAATAATAAAGAAACATCCGAGCGAAATAGACAGAGTCGATATTAGTTAACGTTTTGATAGCTGAAAATAAGTAACAAAAATGTGACAAAATGATGAATTTCTCATTTACGAGACATTATTGTTTTGTCACCATATTTTTCGAAAGTGGTCTTCTGTGAAGTCATCTGCAAAAGGTATCAATAAAGTAAATAAAGATTTCTTTTTTCTGTGAAAGATTGAAATTTATTTCATCGAGTGAACATCATCGTTAATATTCTATTCATTTAATGCTTCTAACCCCTTATTGGGGAAGGCTTACGTCAAAATCCAGTACAGTTGTTTTCGGTAATTTCCCGTGGCGTACCCCCCCTCCGCATAAGAACGCATTAAAATATTGCGTAAAGCGCGAGAAATGTAGGGTAAATTATGTCATATTTCCATCTGGTTGAGTGGCATGCGCTGTTTACCTAGATAACTAGGGCGTGAGAAGCTACTGATTCCGCCTTCAATTGAAGAGTTAAAAAATAAAATCGGTATGTTTCACTGGTCGTAACCATGAAATATCGAACAATAGTCACCGTTATTTCTCGATAAACTACCGAAAAGCATGAAATAAGGACTATTACGACGCCAAGCTCATTCGAAGTTTCTTTTAGCAGACAATCTAATCCAATCTCCGAGCAGAGTTGTCGTTCGTTACTCTCACCATACATCTCTGAAACGGGCTAAATGACAAGAATCTTGTCAAACCGAGGAAAACATGTTTTGTTACTGTTTAACTGTTTCATGTGTAACATAATAAAGTAGACAAATGAATGATGACAACAGTTTCGACACACCGATGGATCTAAGTTTGTAAGATTAAAAAACAAGTTATCGTCCTTTAAAAGACATTTAAGCTTTTCAGAAAATCCCTCTTTTTCACATTTCCTACCACTAAGTCTTATTGGCCGTATGCTGTTTGAACAGCACACAAAACAATCGATTGGTCTTTCTTTCACCGGCGTTTGTGTCGCCATTTTGAGTTATGGTCATGTGACGAAAATATCACGTGATGACGCACTACTTTCTGAGCCAACTACAGAGGTGAATGGGAATGATCCGTAGTGCAAGAGAGTGAATCTAATCGTAACTTATGCCTTTGAGGTTAAAGTCTCAACAGGAAATCCGACTGGTCAAGGCATTTGATTTGTAAATAGCAAGTCAAGTTAAAACATTTTTATTCATCAGTAGAGAATCTAATTTTCACAAGAAAATACAACATGATTTAGAAAAGACAATACAATCGTTTAACGATTTTCCTGAAGAAATGGACGAGAACGAAAGTTGTAGCTTATAGAGTTCGTCTCCGAATTCCGGACAACGGTTATTACATCATAATATTGATACTAGTATTTACAAAGTAAAGAATAATGTTAGAGAGGATAAAGGAGAAAATACAAATAAAATAAATATTTTTGGCAAAGATTTCAACAGACGACTCTATATAAGGGCCGTTGTAAATTTCGCTACTGACAAAAGAGGTGATTGCTAACACAAAATACGATAATTAATGAAAATAGTAAAATATGAGGTTTGATATGACATATGAGTCATGTTCTATGAAAAGTGGGTTTAATGCATCTGCAAAAGCTATCGACCCAGGTCAGCCTGCGCAAATGCTGGTCGATCTTGGTCGAAACTATTTGCTATCTGTCAATTTTCACTATGTCAAAGGACCAGTCTACCTCATAATTCAATCGGTTGTTAAATAAAATAAAATTTATGGATCAATAATAATGTGATTACTTGCATGGTACAATGCATCACGGCGAAGCATGAAACACCCTTTTGCCAGAGTGTGGCTCAAATAGCTTACGCTAAGGCAAAAACATGGTTTCGAATTTAAAACAAGTCAAGTTTCTGTTCTAAGTCGTTGCACAAGTTACGTGAGAATATACTTGAGCAACAGACTACAAGCCCCAGCCTAGTGCTGGTACCCGTAAAATCCGGGAAAGAAAAAAAGATGATCTATAACGATGACTTCTACAGTGAAATGTTGTTGAAAGCAGCATAAAAAAACTCAATTCAAACTGAACAAATCAGTTTTGTCTGACAGTCTTTTTTACCCTTTGACCGTGTGCGACCCAAGGTTTTTAATGTGACTGCACAGAACGTGCCGTCTGATCCTCAGTATACACTGTCCGATACGTGAGATTTTTCCGACGAAAATAATCGTAATACTTTGATATTATCTTATCGGAGAGTGTGGATCAAAGATTAGACTGTACAATTGTGCATTCTGATCTTTATCTACTGTTTCAACAAAAGCACACTTAGCGAAGCGTTAATCCCAAAACAGACAGGATCAGTATTCTCTTGGGCCTTAAAAACGCCTATTTTGCCTTCAGATTCACCATATATCTCCAGACGGGAGCCGAGTCCGAGCCGGACGAGGTGGCGTTTGTACTGGACGCTCGTTTTAACTACGGTGAATCACAGCGGAAGATCGTAACCAATCACAAGAAGGAAGGTGCTTGGGGAATCGAAGAGGACGGAGATTGCGAATTCGTATTTAACGAAGAGGAAAACTTCAAGATTAAAATTATTGTGGAAGATGATTCCTTTAAGGTAAATTTATAAAGGGGTTATCTCATACCCACTCACCGGTAAATTAAACCTTTTAGCACCGAACGTGCAGTCAGTACAATGTCTTGAATCTATACCGTCTGCTCATTTAGTCGATCCTATAAAATCAAACCTGTCTGGGTTCCAGCGGATTGTATTATTGTATTTTTTTAGTCGTCGACAGAGGCCGAGTTGACGTATTTGGCGCTAAAACAGTAAACAGAATTAACTAATATGCTATGCTCTATGAAAAGGGGACTTAACGCATTTGCAAAAAGTATCGACCCAGGTCAGCCTGCGCAGTCCGCGCAGGCTGACCTGGGCCGAAACTTTTTCCTATGTGTCAATTTTCTACATGTCAAAGGACTAGTCTATCTCCAGATCCAGTCGGTTGTTAGACTAAATGGATATTATATAGATCCATAATGATAGGCCTATGATGGCTTGCTTAGTACGATGGATTACGGAGAAGCTTAAAGCCCCCTTTTGCTGGAACATGGCTCAGTTTTGTTTAATCGTTAGTACATGAAGAGCCATAATTATATGATGACTTGCTTGGTATGATGGATTACGGAGATGCTTCAAGCCCGCTTTTACTGAAACATGTCGCCGAGCCTCGGTAGCTCAGTCGGTAGCGTGCAGGACTTGAAAACAGGGGGTCGTGGGTTCGATCCCTGGCTCGGCCAATTTCTTTCCGAGGATTGATGATAGTCATTGCGACAGGATTCATTCCTCTCCCACCGCTGATCATTGTTTCGACGATGGTTATGTGGGAAAGCAGCCAAAGCTTGGAAAGAAAATTTTGCGGAGTACTGGTAAAAGAGACTCCAGGAAAGCATGGATAGGTGCACTGGCCGCCGCGATATAACTGAAACAATGCTGAAAACGGCGTTAAACACTATACGATCAATCAATCAATCAATACCGAAGCATGTCTCACTTGTTTAGCCAGGGCAGGGGTACGTGTTAAGACTTTAGTTCTGTGTTTTACACAATCATGTACTTATATCACGCAAACCAATGCACCACTACATGCACAGTTGATGTTTCTGGGCACATTAGTATTTGTCGCCAGTGATAAAGACTAAAATATTACCAAGACAAGACTATCGACGATCTCACAAAAATCGAATGATATCAGCCCAAGATCAAAGATCAGATTAAACCTTAAAGGCACTATTTTGATTTTTTATTGATTACAGAATCTGCAAAAACATCTGAAGTAACAATTTACTTCTTAACCCTTTACCACACAATCCCGAATTTTAACGACCCTGAGGATGGAGCCTTTAGAAAACATTGTGGGAAAAGGAGAAAATGCTGGTAACCAGCATTTTCTCCTTTTCCCACAATGTTTTTTCCCCTATCAAATGCAGAAATCGCCATTTAAGCAACATTCAATTTGCCATCTGCAAATGCTTTCAATTTGGTCTAGTCCAAAAATTTGTTGTTTGGTAAAGGGTAAAGGTTTAGTTCCTTACCAAACGATGGCGTTCATTGCGACCTCAGAGACAGTCTTTAAAATAGTGTGGGAAACAGAGATATTAGCGGTTACCCGCATTGTCTCCCTTTCTTTTTCTTCAACATTTTTCTCACCTTCTAAAGCCAGATCCCTTGATTTGAACCACGCTCGATTTCTCTCTTCAAATTTATTAAATTTTAATTTCGGCTTGTCTAGTAAAGCGTAATGGAAATGAAACCTTTCGAGATCGAAAGAACAAAACAAACCATGTAAGATCTGCACTATTTCTTCACAAATGACAGGAAACAGACAAGGTACGAGGTCGCCAGTTCAAAATCATTTTGCAATGCAGATGTGATACCTTATCAATATTTGCACGATGTGAAAGCAACAAATCAAAACACTTGAAGTGTTCATGTAATTCAAATACGTGATCATCCGCACGGTGGCATGTTTTAATAGATCTACAAAACTAACGGGGGAGGGGGGATAGGCTATTCATTAGGATTTAAGATTGGTACAGTCGAACCAGTTATGAAAAACACCTATTTTAAGCAATTTACCACTTTAACTCTTTACCAAATGGCAAAATATTGGACCTTTCTGAACACAACGTATTTGCAGACGACAAAATCAAACACAAGTCAAATGGTAGGAATTGTTTTGGAAGGGTTAAAAAATATTATTAATAGAATTTTTCCCAAAAATATTAGACAATGAAGTTTCTAGACGAATGCATTTTCTGTGAAAATTGAGAAAGTCTGAAAAAGGCGATAATTAAGTTACGGCATTATTTGATTGGTCAGTCTCTTAGCTTGTTCGACAGCGGCGATTGGTCGAATTAGGGATGTTTAATGACATTATGTTTTTACATACAGGTCAAGGTCAACAACGAGAGCTTCCTAGAATATGAACAAAAACTCTCCATGAAGACGATCAACTGTATCCGCATACAAAATGACATCATCATTGACAAAATCAAGCTGGTGTAAACTTGGATAAACTTAGAAACACTCCGAAGATTTCGGAACTTTTTACTCTTCAGAACAACAATGAAACTTATGTTTATGCATCTCGTCAATTGACCAACTAAAATTCTGTTTTCTTTTCTTGTTGTTTTGATTATAGTCACCTTTTTCCACAGAATGCGGCCTGGCGTGATTAAATGAAGTACATCATGTGGACAGGCTATATGATCGACAATAATGTCTAGCGAATTTATGTTTGCTTCATATTTTCCAATAAAAATTAATCGAAAAAAAAAATCTCATGTTGATTATGATTTGTTGTTATCTAATCCTTATCCTGCTTAATAAAAGAAATAAAACTTTCAACCCGATAGTATAGACCCAAGTTTTTCTATTTCAAAAGCATTTTTGTATGAGAGATATCTCTTATCGGACAGTGTAGATCCAAGATCAGACTGCACGTTCTGTGCAGTCTGATCTTGATCTACGCTGTCCGCAAAAGGTCAGTGAGTCGCGCTTAGCAGCCTAAGGGTTAAATGGTGTTAAATGCCGCATTGAACAGGATTCCAGCTATGCCAGGGCCACAACTCACTTTTTCTACGACAGTACTAGTGCGCACAGCATTCTTTCTACTTCACTGTTTGCTCTCCCACACATTTTGAGAATTTTAATCTTGTTCAAAACTGTCCGAAAATACATTTATGACATGCTCTGTGAAAGGGGGTTTACTAGTACTACATCAGCAAAAACTATCGATTCAGGTCAGCCTGCTCAATCTGCGCAGGCTGACCTGAGTTGAATTTTTTCGCTATTGGACAGTTTTCTGCAAGTCAATGGACAAGTCTACCTCATGATTCAGTCGGTCAATAGACAAAATGGATTTTATGTATCCATAATAATATGATGACATGTTTGGTACAACGCATCAGGGAGACGCATGAAACCCACTTTTACCACAGCAAAGCCCATTTCCAGTTACCAATCACCTTCATTCCTGACTCGTGTACTTCAGTCAGGTCAAGTTGCCATCTAAACATGCTAAGGATGGAATTCCTTCAGCACCAAATGTATCAACTTCACCTCTTTTGACTGCTTTAACTACAATCCACTGAAACTCAAAAAGATTCTTACCTTTTTGGGTTAATTTAACAAGCGTGACGGTATAGATCAAAGATCAGACTGCACTTTCTGTGCAGTCTGATCTTAATCTATATTGTCCACAAGAGCCCCTGTTTTCCCTTATATCTATGAATGAGCTCAAATGTTGATACAAAACACAACGGAAAACAAGTTGTGATAACACTAAGTCTTTATTGCACATAAACAAATATCACAAAGAATGTACCATCCTCACTTTTAACCTATAACCTACAATCTTTTTTCAGACATACACCTATCTAGTTCATCTCTCATATAAAACCTTCCCATACAATCATATAGTTAAAGGACCTTCAAAAAAAGAACTAACAAAAACGTTCTGAGAAAAGGAGAGAACGCCGGTGACCATCATTTTCTCCTTTTCCCACTCATTTTTTACCATTTCATAGAAAAATCCTTGCATTTGGGTCCAATTTGGTGGTCTGCAAATACTTTCAATTTGGAGGCATCTTAAATTTTGTCATTTTGTAAAATTAAAGAAGAAATATCAAAAGGAAAGGAATTTTGTTTTGAAAGATGTTGAAAAAATATGTAGGTTAAAAGAGCAATTTCTTGTCACAAGAAACTGCTCCTTTTCCAACAAGATTTTCAAAAGCTGTCTGCTGAAGTGGCCAAAGTAGTATCTAGGCAACTGCTAGTCATAAGCATTTGCTGCTTTTTCAAGAATAATTTCAAAGACTGCAATATAAATATATGAGCCATGCTCTGTCAAAAGGGGATTTAAAGCATCTCTGTGGTGCATTTTACCAGGCCAGCCATTACATAATTGATCACTGACTGTGCATGCTGAGCTGGGTCATACGTTTTGCAAATACATTTAACCCTATACCATACAACGAAATTTTGGATCGGACCAGACTGAAAGCATTTCAAATCAACAATTTAAATGTAGCTCAAATAATGATTTCTGTCTTTGATAAGGTAGAAAACATTGTGGGAAAAGGAGAAAATGCTGGTTACCAGCATTTTCTCCTTTTCCCACAATGTTTTCAAAAGCCTTCATTCCCAGAGTCGCGAAAACCAGGGATTGTTTGGGAAAAGGTTAACCCCCTTTTCACAGAGCATGGCTCAGATATTTTTCTAGCAACAGATTAACTCTGTACCAGATTACAAGAATTTTGGACTTGTCCAAAATAAAAGCACTTGAACACCACATATCAAATATAGCGAAACTGATGATTTCTGTCTGTGAAAAAAAAATAGTAAACATTGTGGACATGGAAAAAAAGCTTGATATCAGCATTTTCTCCTTTCTCCTCAATGTTTTCAAAAGCCTTTTTCCTCAAGGTGGTTAAAATTCAGGATTGTTTGGGTAAGGGTTACTTTTACACTGTTTAACATAACTGCTATCTGCCAAAAACTTATTTCCTTTCTGATATGATCAATGAAGAAGATGGCGTGGCTAATCTTTACCAAGTGACAAAATTTTAGACTGGTCCTTACTGACAGCTCATTCTGACCAGAAATAAATTTTTTTCTCAAATGGGTTCTTTCTTCAGATGAGTAGAAAACATTGTGGTAAGAGGATAAATTGCTGGTTACCAGCACAATGTTTTGAAAAGCCTTTTCCTTCAGGGTTGTTAAACCACGGGATTGTTTGGTAAAGAGTAAAATACTAGTAAAACAGTAGCCTGGGTCCGGGCGGTAATAATTATTAATAACTTCGTATCACACTGTCCTAATCTCGGTCTGCTGTCGATCTTTGGCAGCTATCCATTATTATTCGCGTGTTTTTCGTCCAATTCATCGCGACCTTCAAAAACACTTGTAACAACATCCTTTTAAAGCTTTCAGAGCCAAACAGCCGAAGCGATTAGCAGCTATTGTTATTCTATCCACTACTAAATTCAATGCGAGTAACCTTTTTTTGAAATTTTGTCTTAAATATTTTCAAAAATGGCACACAAAAAGGAAGCGATCAAACCGAGGCTATTGGAATTTCGGTACCTATTTTAGGCATTTACATTGGAAAACCAATTGCAGCGACATCTACTTTACCCCACTGTGAGATTGGGTAAAATAGATGTTGCTGTGATCGGTTTACGAATGTCCCCAGGCCGTCAATTTTGATAAAGTAACGTCCAAATGATAGAAAAGAAAAAAAATGAACGGACTGGAACCCAGGCTAGTAAAAGAGGGGTATTCTCTCACAACCTGTCATGAGGTTATCTTGACAATACAAAATCATGTGCAATCATATTTCTTTTTTTAAATAAAGATTTATTCTTTAACCCAAATAATAGCCTGTTGTCGATAAGATTGAAACTCCTAACAATTTAACGATAAATTGTAAATTGAGAAATGAGAAAATCTAAACCAAAAGAACATAATACCGGTAACTCTTTTACCTCATGAAAGGAAGTTGCAGCAGATGACATTGTAACACCTTTTTGAAACAGGGATAATCAATTTTTTCATGACCCTAATAGAGAAGGCTTTTGAAAACATTTTGGGAAAAGGAGAAAATGCTGGTTACCAGCATTTTCTCTTTTTCCCATAATGTTTTCTACCCTTTCATAGAAAAGTCCCATCAGTTGATCCACACATACTGTATCACTTGCAAATGCTTTCAATTTGGACAAATCTAAAAGTTAAATATATAATTAATAAATGAATATATATGAAACTATTGTGAAAAAAAAGAAATATAACTTGTTGTAATCCATTACTCCTTTTTGTAAAATGTTTTTAAGACTAGTCTGCTGCAAGACAAAAAAGTTGTCTGCAGGCGATAGTGTGTTATCAAAATAATTGTGCCAAAACTAACCATGGCACAGAGGCAATTTAATACATTACTGTTAATCATAGAAATGCCCATATAAAATACAAATTAACCCTTTACCACACAATTCAGAGTTTTAACAGGCCTGAAAAAGAAGCTTTGTTGAAAACTTAAGGGAAAAGAAGAAAATGCTGGTGACCAGCATTTTCTCCTTTTCTCACAATATTTTCTAACCTTCACAGAAAACTCTCTTCATTTCAGTCACAGTAAATATGTTGTCTGCAAATAATTTGATTTGGACAAGGGTAAAATTTTGTCGTCTGGTAAAGAGTTTAAAAAACAGCACTGCATGCAGGTGCCATGGCACAGTTACAGTTGCCTTTTCAGTGAAAATTCTAAGTTGGAAAGGGGCATAACTGTATCCAAAATATTTTGAGGCTTAACCCTTTACCAGACGACAAAATTTTAGTCTTGTCCAAATTGAAAGCATTTGTAGACGACAATTTCAATGTGGTTAAAATGATGCAATTTTTCTTTGTTAGGGTAGAAAACATTGTGGAAAAAGGAGAAAATGCTGGTAACCAGCATTTTCTCCTTTTCCCACAATGTTTTCAAAAGGCTTCTTTTCCATGGTTGTTGAAAGTCAGCTTTGAGCGGTAAAGGGTTAAATACCCTTCTGGTATGGATTCCACTTTTGACAGTTAACAGCTTGAGTTTGAAATTAATAATTCAAAAAGTAACTGGGATATCTGAGAAATGTCTCACTTTTTGCCATGCAATAATGAACACACAGATGGCCACAGTTATGACAATACTTTGATGTTTTCTTAAAAAATTGACAAGCTAAAAATGATACAGTAACAAAAATAACAAACAAATACTGTATAATCATATTCTCTAGATACAAAAACATACAAACAGTGAGTCAGTTCTTTCCTTTTTATGCTTGACTTTGCTCAAAGTAAAAAAAACTTGTCTGACAAAAGATCATCAGCGACAATGGGATAGAGCCCATAATACACAATATGCAAGTGTGTAATGTAAAAAGGGGAAGATGAAGTGTTTTGTCACTTTAGAATAATGTCATTCACATTGATAATTCTTCTGGCAACAATCTCATCTTTAACAATCTTGGGAAAAGGAATCTTTGAAAATATTATTGGGAAAGGAGGAAAAGCTGGTAACCAGCATTTTCTCCTTTTCCCACATATTTTTCATCTTTTCAAAGACAAGTATCATTATTTCAGCTACATTCAATTTGTCCTCGCAGATGCATTCAATATCGACATAACTATAATTTTGTTAAATAGAAGTATGAATTTGGAGTGCACAATAATGCTATAAACTTATTCATGCCCCGAATAAAACCTTATATTTTACAACTGTAAGTTTCATGAATTTCATAAATCTCATCAAGAGCATCACATGCTGTTTCCCGCCCTTGGTTAAAAGTTCCTTTATAAGTGAAAATTCTACTTTGAAAAAGAGGCATAACTATGTGAAAAATATTTCAGAATTACCTACCTTTGTTGAATGGATTCCCCTTTTAATAATGAACAACTGGTGCAAGTTTGAAATAGGTATCTTCCGTAATAAGAGACATAGGGGGAATTATTCAAGTGTTCAGACCATGACAACAACAATGCTGACGACAGCAAGGTTATCACTTGATCTTGGGGTTCTTTTTGAAAACAGCCTAGTAGAAAATTGCATGTTCTTGGTAACTATGCCACATTTTCCAACAAATTAAGTATTCGTAAAAAAACAAATATAGCATGATCTACAACATTTACAGTGTGCAAGTAATATAAATGTAAAATATTTTTGTGGGAAAGAAAAATCTAAACTCTTTACTGTTATGAAA
The DNA here is from genome assembly GCA_946811185.2 of Hippopus hippopus. Lineage (NCBI taxonomy): Eukaryota > Metazoa > Mollusca > Bivalvia > Cardiida > Cardiidae > Hippopus > Hippopus hippopus. The sequence goes on from OX328097.1 coordinate 38,216,861, forward strand.
CAAACAAAACATAATTATGACAAGGAGCCAATCTCCCTTTTTCAAGAATGATTTCAAAGATGCTGCAGCAAGGGTATTAAAAAAAAACAAAACATTATTTCACTATGGCTTAACTCTTTACCACACTATCCTTTGTTTTAACGACAGTGAAGATGAAGGCTTTTGTAAACATCGTGGGAAAACGAGAAAATGCTGGTTACCAGCATTTTCTCTTTTTTCCATTGTTTTCTACCCTATCAAGGACAAATCTCATCATTTAAGCCACCGATAATTTGTTATTTGTAAATGTTCTCAATTTGGACTAGTCTAAAATTTGGTTGTGTGGTAAAGTTAAATACATGAACCATCTATATTTATACCTTGATTGTATTCGTATGAAGGTCTGACTATCTATTTCAAGACTAAGGGTTACAAGTATACTATTACCTAACCATATCATCACCAATGACAAGAGGGCCATGATGGCCCTGTATCCCTCCACTGGCTTTTTAACCCTTTACCACACAAATCAAAGCGTTGATGACCTTTAAAGAGAAAGCTTTTGAAAACATTGTGGGAAAAGGACAACATGTTGTCAGCCAGTATTTTCTCCTTTTCCAACAATGTTTCCTACCCTATCAAAGACAGAAATAATCATTTAAGCTACATTCAATTTGTCTTTTGCAATGGCTATAAACTTGGTCCAGTCAAAAATTTGGCCTTTCTTAAAAAGTAAAATTAACGTATCATGCATTTAAATGGCAATGCAGAGATATACAGCATAAAAAGTCTGTATGGTAGTAAACTTACTTGGAAAACATAACTTCCCCTATGCCCAACAAAAAAAAAGTCATATCTTCCTAAGTGCAAAGATTATGTCAGTCAATACAAGCAGGTTTATTCATTGGCATGAAAGATAACGTTTTGGAAAGAAAACTGAATGACAGAAACCTTACTTTAAGTTTAATATTCCACTGATGTGAGCATAACTACTAGCATCAAAATAAATCACTCTCCCTGACAACAGAACATGTCCTATCCCAAAAACTTGAATATCAACATCAATCATGTATCATTGTAGTTTGATAATCAAGGGAGGTAAATAGTAACAAACTTTATCTCTTATAACAGGAGTTATTTCTCTTGATTACTATTTAAATTAAAGTCACTATATATAAGCCCATGCTAACTTGTGATCCCTGGCACGGGGCAAATTTTGACCACAGGGCTATAATATGAAGAAACTTTTTAGAGGTCCATTAGATAAAGCTACATGCCAAATTTGCTAGCCCTGGGCCTTATGGTTTCAGACAAGAAGATTTTCAAAGATTTTCAATATTTTTCTCTTTTGTTGCCATGGCAACCAGAGTTTTTGAAGGAATCAAATTCTTTCAAGAAATTCTGAAGAGGACCATGGCAGGATCATTTCTGTGAAGTTTCATCAAATTTGGATGTTTAGTTTCAGGGAAGAAGGTGTTTGAAATAAAAGTTAATGCACGCATGCACACATGCACGCACGACGGACACTGGGCCATGACATAAGCCTGCTGGCCTTTGGCCAGTGGAGCTAAAGACCATTGAAATAAAAAAAAAGTTAGCTCATTACCTCCTAAAGCAAATTTGCAGCAAATGACTTCCACCCTCTACCAAACTGAACAATCTCATATCTTTATGATCCTGTGGGGAAAAGCATTTTCTCATAATGTTTTGCAGCCTTCCAAAGCCAAATCCCATCATTTGAGACACATTCAAAATGTTGTCTATAAATGCTTTCATCTCGGACAAAATGAAAATTTTGTTGTGCGGTATAGAGTAAAAGATCCATACAGAATAAGGATAATCAACATGAATTCAGGTTTATCACATAAATGTTTGGCAACAGAATTACATGTTCATTAGGAGCTATGTCTCCTTTCACTACAATCTTTCCAAAAGTGGTCTGCTGCGCAACTGAGAAAGTTGTCTGCATGAGGTAATAAGCAATGTAGATATGAGCCATTCTCTGGCAAAAGGGGACTTAATGCATCTCCTTAATGCATTGTAACAATCAAGTCATCATATTATTATGGATTCACAAATTCCATTCTGTCTGAGAACTGCATGAATTCTGATCCCTGGACATGCAGAAAGTTTACAAAGAGCAAAGTTTTCAAAAGGGTTAATACTGTTTGCAGATGCATGAAACCCCCTTTTAACCCTTTACCACACAATCCCAAGTTTTAACGACCCTGAGAAAGAAGGCTTTTGAAACCATTGTGGGAAAAGAAGAAAATGCTGGTAACCAGCATTTTCTCCTTTTCCCACAATGGTTTCTTCCTATTTAAGGACAAAATACTATCATTTGAAAAATATGTGAATTTTGGTCTGTAAATTTCTTCCACTCAGGTTAGTTGAAAATTTTGCAGTGTGGTAAAGAGTTAAGAGAGCATGACTCATGTATAACTACATCATAGAGTTTTTGGGTTTTTTTTTTTCAGATAAAGAAACAGTGAAAGCTGAGCATATAAACTTTTGTGATATGTAAAAACAATGGCACCAAAATTAGCCTTTTTATAAGTTCCACTATATGAATAAAAAATTAACAAGATACACCTAAAGTAGTAATAAAATCTTGGTGTTCATCTTCAGTGCCAGTCTGAGTACAATTAGTACAGATAGCTAATAAATGAATGGAATATCAACATTGTCGAGCATTATCCTTGATTTTTTTCTGTTGGCAAAAATACAAACCTTGACTACATATTATCATAATCTCTCATAACTGCCATTGTTTTATATATTGTCTGTATAACTCAACTGGATCTGTCTAGAGGAAAAAACTACCCGATATACATATCTGTAACCAGTTATTTATTATTTTAATCACACACTGAAATTTTGACATTTCAATCATTTGATTATTACTATAATTCAAATTAAATATCTCCTTATCTCATATTACAGATTTAAGTTTTAGACAGCTGACTCCTCTTTGATTTCATAAACCTCTATGATTGAAGACATCCTGGTGGAGTTTTACTGTAAGACATTTTTGTATTTTCTTTTATTTCATCTGATCCCTGAAATCCCAAAAGCCACCATGTAGCACTAGATTAACATAAAAGCCTGATCAGCCCATTATCTGCACCAAGCAGTAAGGTTCGATTCAGAGGTAGAATGGCCATGCTGGTCAAAACACCTTTAAAAACTTCTGACCGCAACTTTGTAGATGAGAAATTCGCCTGTAATTAAAGAGAAAAACTAAGTTTACAAAATAATCAATTTCATCCGAATCTTCACTTGTTCATTTTTAAATCTACAAAAACTAATAAATGACACAAAGAAAGTATATGAATGAAAGAATACTTTCTTGAATAATGTGTAAATAAAACGGGAAATAAGATACTTGCTTAATATATATGAAATATCACAACAGTCTGCATTTCTGCATGGTCAGACTATGTCTCCTTGAATGGGTACAGAGGTGTGTATTGGATGAGACCTTCAGTTTCATCTGATGCACACCTCTTTACACATGCAACAAGACATGATCCAATCATGCAGAAAAGCAGATTGTTGTAATGATCCTTTTATTTTATACATTCCCATTATAACAGAAAAGAAACATCCCAAAATCAATCATAGATAACCAAAATATCAGAGAACTACATTTTATGGTACATACATGTACAACTTTTATGAATGGCAGATGATTACGTATATAACAGTTTATTATACTGCAAAGAAATTTCTCGTAATCTGATTGGATAATATGCCCCGAACATATATATCATGTACACTGGCAAAACCAACGTAAAAGCAGTTTCCCTTTCGAGAGCCCCGTATACATGACTGCACTATCAACACAACATCCAAAATGGCGGTGTCGACCAAGATTAACATCAAGATTATGCGCAAAACTGCACGTTTTAGCACGTTTTACCAAGGTTTCAGTGACGTCAGTTCCCAGTGAAGTCAGTTCCCAGTGACGTCGGTTTTCATTGAATTGGGGCACTCAGAAGGGAAATTCTACTTCGTCAGCGTACTCAATTTTTGAAACAAAAAAAAAAACAGGTAAAATTCGCTTAACACACGTTGGAATGGTAAAACTTTGCAGTATAATAAAATCGTTGTACGGTAAGGTGGCAGGGGACTTGGAAACTTGTTCACGGCTGTGGTGAATAATGTCGCCCCGAGCCTTCCTCGCCTTCGGCTTGGGGCAACATTATTCACCACAGCCGTCAACAAGTTTCAAAGTCCCCTGCCACCTGACCGTACAACTAATAAAGTCTGTGTGTTTACAAATGGCTGTTTCTTGTCCTAGACTCGTAACAAAAAACATGAACTGAGACTTAGAAATTATTTCTGAAACAAAGAAAAGGCAGTCAGTGATTATTCTTAACTGTTACTGTCATGAAAAGTATGAATTCTTTTCGTTTTAAGGCTGGAGGCTTGTGATTACCTATCGCAGAGCTGCACTTAACGAGTGTAGCATTTGGAATGTTGATACACAAAATAAGTCTGTGAATACTAAACTTCAACATGAAAAGATACTTGATTTACATATGTTTACTGGTAATATTTCATATAGTTCTATGGTTGTCATTTCTATCAAAAACAGTTAATACCAGTAAATCCTTGAGGTTTTCCTTCCTGCTTGGTAGAGTAGCAGAAAATGATGATTTGTTTATGTCAAGTGACTTTCACTGATAAAATATCCAAGGGCGGAGACATGGAACAGCCATCGGCTACTTTCTTTACATAGGATGACGTCACCTTATATAGAATGACGTCAATTTTACCATGCTTTCATCGTACTGTGTTTAAAGAGCTGAATTATAGGTATATAATAAAATGCAAAAGACTAAGATGTTTAAAGTTAAAAGCTGCTGGTTAAGCAAGAAATACCTCAGCATAGCAGAACATGTGGGTCCAAGTTCACACATATTTGTAGCAATCTGATCTTGATCTACAATGGCCACAAAAATTACTACAGAAGGCACTACAAGAGGTTAAGAAGATAAAAACAATACAGTGATAGACCTGACCTGACTGTCCACTGATGTATGCACACCTATCTTGTTGTTAGTTGTTGCACTGACAATTTGATTCTTGTAAAAGTTTACACAATGCACTGGCTCTGTATGACCTGAAACCAGAAGTTACACTAAATATGGTTAAACAATCCTCCCACTGGACAGTACCCTCTGAGAAAACATTGCTAAATGGCAACAGATTAGACATCAGCTTCTGCCACAACAATATTTCTTTTATGCTTTTCAGTAGTTTATAGAATTCTAACAGTGAGCTGTATCCTTATAATTCACTGGTGAAAGTTACAATTCACCAGTGAATGTTATAACTTTTATTTTTGACATACCATAGATGTTTCTAGAACATAAACGAATTTTTAGCCGCTTAACGTCACGTTTTATGACGAAGTCATCATCACTCCAATGTCATTATTACAGCTAGTCCATATCCATCTAGACTGAATGGATATTTTTCACAATGAGCAAAAAATTAGATGTGAAAAGAACGGTTAAAAAGAAGAGCATAAAAGAAATAGAGTAACTGTTCCTTTCAGTGTAAGAATGAAATTTCTTTCATTAAGTGAAAAGCAAAGGCAATATTTTCACTCGTGGCTTTGCCACCCATGAAAATATAGCCTTTGCTTTTCACTCAATGAAAGAAATTTCGATCATACACCAAAAGAGACAATTATCCTCTACGTCATTGAGTGTTCCATTATGAATTATGTATCTTTAAAAAGGAATTCAGCCCTCAATCAAACTGATTTGTGAAAATCTGAAAGAGCTATACTGATAAACTGTATGCCAAGGTCACATAACATGTTTCTGTTTAGTGCCTTTAGACATCAATTTCATGTTACTCCAATAAAAAACTGTTATGCTTAGATTTATACAATAATGTACAAGACAGTATGGATCAAGATCAGACTGCATGTTTTGTGCAATCTGATCCCTGGTCTACAAGGTTTCCAATGGTACATTCAGCTGTTTTCAGCTTTCTAACAGTCACAGAAAGGAAAAAAAAAGCTACCCCTATGCAAAAAAGCAATGACAAACATTAGGAGCCAGTGAAAAGTTCAAGAGCATGTACGTAAAATGATGTACAGTATTGGGATAACCCTTACCACACAACTCTGTGTGTTGACAACACTTAAAGAGAAGGCTTTACAAAATATTGTCAGAGAGGAGAAAATGCTGGTAGCCAGTATTTCTCGTTTTCCTAAAATGTTTTTTATTAGAGCAAATGTGTTCAATTCAGGTGGTTCTAAAAGTTTTTCTTGTGGTAAAGAGTTGAGAATAAGCATTTTACCTTTAAAAGAACAAATTTCTTTTCCATCTATGTTCCACAATTTCACTGACATATCAAATGAGGTAGACAGGAATGAAATCTTGCTGTAGGCCTTTAACTGGAAATATAAAAGAAAAGATATCAGATAATCCACACCGTTTACATTCAGTAATAATTTCACAAGTTTAAAATCCAATTAAATAGTGCAAAATGCTTTTTTTGCAAGTGTGTTTCTGCTATAGGCCTTCAATAGAAAAAACTATTGATAAAAATATCAAAGTTGAATCATTAGATTTTCAATTAGCATTGTGGTTTATCCTTAATTCAATCCTTCTCTGAACACATGATTTTCTGTACCCCTGCATTTTGACTGCTTTGAAAGAAAAAAAGCAACTATTTACAGCCATCAATTGCTTCCTTTCTAATTTTTTTTTTTCATACTGCTGAGAAATTATATTTTTCTTCCATCAAAAGTCTGTGTTTGATTGGATGAAAAAGAACCTCTACAGTAATTAGTAAAGCATTTTACGTCAATCATGTGGTCCAATTGTTTTTATACTACAACTTTTATTCAACAGAGCAAAAGGTAAAAAATTTATTCCTATATGAAATGTTCAGGTCCTAAACATGAAAAATAAGGTTATATATGAAATCATTACATAAACATTAACAACAGCGAGTGACGGCTGAAACAGCCAAAACTGAATGTCAAGGAAAACTTCACAAGGTCAAAAATACTGCAGTTTTAAACCCATTTGTATTGATATCTCACTTAAATCGAGACCTAAAACTAAATCATTGACAACCAGAAATACTTCTTACCTGTAGTATTTCTCCTTCATGGGCTTTCCAGGACCCTAGTAACATGCCTGTATTCAAGTCTAATACGGTAACAATTCCTGTAGAAAATCCCACCACTACCCATGATCCATCTGGACTAGGGGACACTGCACGAATCAAACCTGTTAATGTGGTAATCTAAGTTTTTGAACATGTTTCAATTACTATCGACAAACTTTTAAATTTGTTACCCCCCAAATCTCTTGTACCAAAGAAATCTATTCGTAATTTTTTTTTTCCTCCATTTTTTTTCCTTTTTTTTTTTTTTTTTCTGGGAAACAGAATATTTAGAACTGTAACAGACCAATTAAACTTTTACTGATCATACTATAGTTTTGGAGACCCATGGGAAGGTAGTTTTTGATAAAAATTTGGGCAAAGGAGAATACACTGATAACCAGCATTTCCTCCTTTTTCCCCACAATGTTTTATGTGCTTTCCAAGGTAATAATTCACAATTTTATTAGCATCTGGAAATACTTTCAACATCCACAAGTCTATATTTTTTGTCTGTAAAGAGCTCAGACATGATGTGCATTTTACCTTTGAATGACAAGAACACAATTGAGAAATGTATCAGCAATTACAAATAAGCCATTATCTGGCAAAAAGGGGTTTGATGCATTATACCATGCAAGTCATCTTAACTCTTTACCAAACGACATAGCTTTAGACTAGTCCATATTTGAAGCATTTGCAGACGACAAAATTAATGTGACTCAAAAATTGAAATTTGTTCTGGGAACAGAAGAAAACATTGTGGGAAAAGGAGAAAATGCTGGTTACCAGCATTTTCTTCTCTTCCCACAATGTTTTCAGAAGGCTTCTTTCTCAGGGTCGTGAAAACCAGGGATTGTTTGGGAAAGGGTTAATCATAATTATGGGTCCCTAAAATCCCTTTTCTCTCACAACTGACTGAATAATGAGGTAGAGTTGCCCTTTGACATACAGAAAATTGACCAACAGCAAAAAGATTCAACCTAATTCAGCCTGCACAGATTGCGAAGTCTGACCTCAGTCAATGCTTTTTGCAAATGCATTAAATTGCCTTTTCTCAGGGCAAGGCTCAAATATTTTTTTATAAATTGTGACTTTCTTTCCTACCAATAAAAAGACAGTTTAAGTATACCTGCCGAACTGGTAGTACATTTATATTCATGAGCATATCTTTGTTTTCTTACATCCAAAAACCTGAAATATAGAGTAAATATCTTTCGCAAAATTATTACTTTAAAAACAAGACAATAGTACATAAAGTAAGGGCTAACATCCGTGGAAAGGAAAAAGTGTTTTTGATAATGTAATTACACTTTGCATATCATTATCAATATTTTCAGCAGAAAATGCTAGTTTGTTAAACAGGCTGGCTACCATTTTAATTTTTAAAATGTTTTTCTACCCTTTCAGCGGCATTATTTTCCTTTCAAGTAACTTATTTTTTCTGCAAACAAGAGTTCAGTCTGATCAAGTCTCAAAAAAATTTATTTAGTAAAGAATAAACTCTTTATCAAATGCTACAGTTTTGGACTTGTCCATTTTGAAAGCATTTCTAGAAGACAAAATCAGTGCAGCTCAGTTAATAGAAGTTGTCTTTTGAAGCATAGAAAGCATTGTGGGAAAGGGAGAAAATGGTGGTTACCAGCATATTCTCCTTTTCCCACAATATTTTCAATAGCTTTCTTTTTCAGGGTTGTTAAAACTCCGGGTCATATGGTAAAGAATTAAAGATATAACATACCTGAGAGTTGAGTCGGTGGTTGCTGTTATAACAACTGAACTGGGACAAGGTAATGGAGATAAAACTATCACTGGACTATGAACAGAGGAATCTAGCTTTCTTAACACTTCTCCAGTAAAGGGATCCCAGATCTGAAACAATGTAAGTAAATAAGTATGTCTGTAATGGTTTTCCTAGAGTGTAACAAATATAACTACCTATCTAGGCACTCATACAACAGAAAAAAAAATGGTTATCCTCTACTTGCTGAACTTGTTTTCCATTAAAGCTTCTTTCTTAAGGTCTTTAAAACTTGGGATTGCACATTAAAGAGTAAAAAAGCTATACTCATATCACTTTACATTAACAGTTTTATGAGACAGGAATTTTAATATTTCATATGAACTGTTTCACAAAACAATACTCATGGTAACTTGCATGGACTGTCTTTTAGAACTACTCATAACTTAAACATAGTTTTTTCCAGACAATACTAAAGAGTAACTTTTTTTACACAACAATATTCATATAAATTCATGAACTGTTTTACTTGATAATGCCCACAAAAACTTACATGAAATGTTTTAAAACCCAGTACTGAAAATAATTTTCATGATCTGTTTCACATAACAATTTTAACTTACATGAACTGTACTATCACTTGAAGCCACTTTTCTCAGGTTCTCGAGATATGCCACTGAAAACACTGATTTCTTGTGGTTATCATATGACCACTGGTGGCGACACCTACAAAACGATCATGTAATGGTAATGTACATGCTCAGTTGTGGTGACCACTTGAACCTGTTTTACAGTTTTAATGTATCCGTCTAGAATTACGTCAAATTTTTACCACACTGAACTCTTCTGCCCACAAAAAAATTTTATTCATTTATTTTCAAGGCCTAAAGTAGGCTTACTTTACAAATGAAACAATACTTTGATCATAGCTCATAGGAAGCAGATGGAGTAGATCAAATACCTGACTGCACATTCTGTGCAGTCTGATCTTCATTGAAGCCATCCACAGAAGCTGATTCAATTACCTATGGCAGTAAACTGGTAAATCTAAAATGAATCTACATATTTTCTGGTTCTAATTCCAAAAGCAAAGTTTCTTAGGAAAAAGACACTTGAGAGATAGTGTAGATCCAAGATCAGACTACATGTTCTGTTCATCAGTTCTTGAATCTACTCAAACCTCAAATGCCTCTTAAGTCACACCTATAGCATTAAGAAATCTAAAAACTTTCCCATTCCATCTTCAATGTCACTTTTTTTGTTATGCTTCACAAACAAAAAAAAAAACGATGATTTATATCCAAAATTAGACTGTCTGTTCTGTGCAGTCTGATCTTGACCTATCAGCAAGGGCTACTGAATGTTAGTGTTTAACACAAAATAAAATCTACAAACTTTCCAGTTCCATCTCCGAAGCTAGCAAGAGACCACAGTTTGACAGTTTTATCCTTGCTTGCACTCACGAAAGAGTTTTCATTGTCCAGGCAAGTTATGGAACGTATACTGTTGGAGTGACCTGTAACAGAAATATTGTCATTCATGTCAACTATCTTTATTTTCTATCCTTTTCATTTCCAAATGTGTTCCTTTGGTGCAGGCTTTTCCCTTGACTTTCTCTTACTATCATTTTCCACCACTTCAAATAAAACAAGAGGGCCATGATGGCCCTGTATCGCTCCACTGGCTTATTTAACCTTTTACCACACAGATTGAAGTGTTAATGACCCTGAAAGAGAAGGCTTTCAAATACATTGTGGGAAAAGAAGAACATGTTATCAACCAGTATTTTCTCCATTTCTCACAATGTTTCCTACCCTATCAAAGACAGAAAAATTCATTTAAGCTACATTCAATTTGGCTTTTGCAATGGCTTTTAATTTGGTCCATTAAAAAATTTGTCGTTCTTAAAGAGTAAAATAAACGTATTATGCACTAAATTGGCATTGACGAAGATGTACAGCATAAAGTCTGTATGGTAAACATTACCTCCCCCCTGCCCAACAAAAATAAAGTCATATCTTTTTAAATGCGAAGATAATGTCAGTGAATACAAGCTGGTTTATTTATTGGCATGAAAGGTGAAGTTCTGAAAAAAAAAATGAATGATAGAAACCTTACTTTAAATTAAATATTCCACTCATGTGAGCATAATTATAAGTATCAAAATAAATCACTCTCCCTAAAAACAGAACACTTTCTATCCAAAAAACTTGAAAACCTAACACCAATCATGTATTACTGTAGTCTGATAATCAAGGGAGGTAAATAGTAACAAACTTTATCTCTCATTACGAGTTATTTCCCTTGATTACCGTTTAAAATTGAAGTCACTTTTCAAGCCCATGTTAAACTTGTGAACCCCAGGATTGGGCCATTTTGACCCCTGGGCTATAATTTTAAGAAACTTGGAAGAGGTCCATTAGATAAAGCTACATTCCAAATTTGGCAGCTCTGGGCCTTATGGTTTCAGACAAGAACATTTTCAAAGATTTTCAATATTTTTCAGTTTTGTTGCCATGGCAACCAGAGTTTTTGAAGGAATCAAATTCTTTCAAGGAATTCTGAAGAGGACCATGGCAGAACCATTTCTGTGAAGTTTCATCAAAATTGGATGGGTAGTTTCAGAGATGTTTGAAATAAAAGTTAACGTAGGTACGGATGGACGAACAGACGCACGACTGACACCGGGCTATGACATAAGCCCACTTGCCTTCAGCCAGTGGAGCTAAAAAGGAGGCAAAAAATCCAATTTTTTGGGGACATTCAGAAAATCTGGGGGTCTAAATTTAAAGAAACTTGGGATCAGAGAAAGCCTTTTTCAACACCATTTCAAACAGTATTTTGAAAATGTCATGGCAGCAAAAGCAATTATCCATGCCTTCCTAGAGTTTCTTAAACCATCACCTCTTTTCCTAGCCACTTGCTGCTTTCCAACAAAAATGAAGTCAAAACTGTGTTCAGTAGTGAAATAGGAATGTTACTGAAAGCTCAATGCCCTCTTCATTTTTTTTTTCTTTTTTTTCCCCCCTATTTTCTTAGAGAGAGTAAAAACTCATCAAAATTAGGTGACAAAAATCAAATAAATCGTTCAAAGCTCAAACTGATAAGGCTCATGTTTGGTGAGATTCCTTCCTAAAAAAAGCCCACATAAAAAAAACAGAAGAGAGGGTGGAGAGATGTGTGCACAAAGTAGGAATTACAAAAAGCTTCAGTATGACAGATAGTTTTGACAAGTGGCATAAAACAAAGCAGTGGAGATACTGTCAAGTAAATATATGTTCTGCTAGTAATTTTTTTTATCTAAGACATCTCTGCAGTATGGAAATTACCTCACACCTAATTACCACATTTCGGGTCTTGCCTTGAAATATGCATACAGGGGGTTTCCGTATTATCCTATAAATTAAAGTTTCAGCGTAAGTAGACAAAGTTATGTTATCTTTTCTGAAAGTATTGTCCATCTATTTAACGGCTTACTTTAATTTCTGTGCCCAATTTTTTTCATCAAAGAGGGAATGAGGGCTTTAATTTTCATCATTCCACATAAAGGTTTTTTGCAACCATGTATTAATATGAACTGGTCTACTACATGTCAAAAATAGTGATAATTTGCTATAGCCATCTCATCACTCTTACCAAAATGTAAAACTCAAAAATGTGTCATACTAATTTAACCCTTTACCATGTCAACAATTTTAGACTGGTCCAAATTGAAAGCAATTGCACACAACAAATTAAAGAAGACCCACATGACAAATTTGTCCTTGATAGGGCAGAAAACATTGTGGTAAGAGGAGAAGATGCTGGTTACCACCATTTTGTCCTTTTCCCACAATATTTTCAAAAGTCTTCTCTTTCAGGATCATTAAAAGTTGGGAATGTGTGGTAAAGGGTTAAAAATAAAGAAATTAAGAACATGTAAAATCAAAAATCACTAACCTTGGAATGTGTGCAGTTTAATCTGCTTAAAGTTGAATAAGGTATCACGCTCATTCAGACCTGAAATAGGACATATATATTTTCATTACCTCTTAACAGACTACAACATTATAGACAGGTCCAAATTGAAAGCATCTGCAGATGACAAATCAAATGTGGCAGAACTGCTGAAGTACGTATCAGAGAGAAGAGAAAACATTGTGGGAAAAGGAGAAAATGCTGGTTAGCAGCATTTTCTCCTTTTCTGACAATGTTTTCAAAAGCCATCTTTATAAGAATAATTAAAACTTATGATTGTTTGGTAATCATAGAACTTCATACACAAAATCAATACAGAAACCTATTCTAGTCCTTTTCTTTTTCATACAACAACGATCCTCAGTGTCTAAGTTATTATGGCTTTGGATTTTCAATAAGGAAATCCCAATTCAATTCTAATTGCACGACTGTTCACATGGCAGTACCCTTCAGCAAGGCATTCTACAGTTTCAATCTAGCACTCATGAAACCCAAGAAAGACATAAAAAAGTAAAATGTTGACATAATACACCTGAAGGGCTGTTGAATATGGCTCGATACAAAAGGCAAACTGCTACCAAGAGCAATCAACTTCCACCTAGCTAAGAGCAACAGTATACTGTCGGAGAATAGTTAATATCTAGATCGGATTGCAAAACAGGAAATACCTATGAGAGTATTTATTGGTATAGCAGTATATAATAAAATATGAAAATGGATAATGAAGAATTAATGTGCATGGTACAAAATCTCCTTGAATCAAATTCTTCACACAGAGAATCTCTTATCTTCAGCGAACCATAATTTACCAAGTTCATGCTCCCAGTATGCCAGCCAGTTTCCCTTCAAATGTCTGTGCTGATTATGATCCACATCTTTACTGTAAATGAAATTAATATTTTCTGCATCTACCCCTCCCTAAACGACAAATTCTCTGAGCAGGTAAAAAACACTGTGGGAAAAGAGAAAATGTTGCGTAACAGCAATGCTTTCAAAAGCTGTCTTTCTCAAGATACTAAAATGAAGCGATACTGGTAGTTTATTTTTTTTTTAAACCCTTGTCTTCTTTACCTTTTCTAATTACAGGAAAATATAATTTCCTGCGTTTGAGGAACGAATTAGAAGGAAATTATTTTCCCTTTTTCGATGACGCTTCGATAAGTACCTGTAAGGTATGAAGCACGGGATTTATGATAAGCATGTTGTACATGTAGTTGGTACAAGGTTCAATCAGCTTTGTGAGGGCAACGCGTACAGACGTTTTTTTCTTTTGTGAAAGTAAGTGTGCGCACCCATGGTTTAGCACTATAGCTCTGAAGCACTGTCGCTAATTCCTTGTAAGAATACCATCGATACAGTAGTACCATTCCCAAAAGAAGTCATTTTATTTCCACGGGTGTTGTTATTGCCATACACAATTCATTTGTTTTCGGTAGCTCAAAATCAAATTCATTGAATGAGGCCCAACATTCCATGGCACTAGACGTTGACAAATGGGCACAGGTTTCCAGAGTTTTTTCTACATGTAGTTTTTATCTCTGGTTTTTCCTGGGCGAGTCGGCCATAGAATAATTGATAAATGCAATGAACGATGGTCATATGCTCAAAAATAGTGTTGAAAGAGACAGAAATCGCCATTTCATTACTAATGCATATGGTATTACATATAGTCATGTATTGTACATACTGAATGGAACAGTAAATTGAAAAATGTCAATGTGTCATATGTATTCATATATTTGTGTCGCTGCTCATACCAGCATTTGTTTGCTCAACAAAGGTTTTTGTTGGTTGTTGTTGTTGTAGACAAAGCATCTAGGAGAAGAGGTGTAGTTCAAGTTCGGTCAAGCTAAACAAGAGTTGGTGTATTACTACATATGTTTGTTTATGGTTAGTTGGTGATAAATGTAATGTATTTGAAGACCTGTATATACGCTTGCTCTCTCAAGTGCTTACGTACCACGTTACCATTTGAAATAAATATAAACTATATTTATGTTGACTTAGTGTTGTACGATGAGAAAGTCTAAGGGTTAAGGGAAAAGGTAATTCATTCAGCTTTACATTGAAATTACATATGCTATCAGCCGCAAGCAACAATTTTGGTCTTGCAACAAAATACTTTTGAAAACATTGCTGTGAAGGCAGAAATCACTTGTAAAGCCCAATCAGAACATTTAACAAAAAATGTTCACGTACAATCATGGATTGAACCTTAACTTGATTGGTTAGCACTATCTTACAAAAATTTTCACTCTGTCTTCTGCTACAAGTTTGTGAAATTGATAGACTTTTTTTTAAAATCTTTAACAGGAAAATTAATTAATATTCTTCCTCCCATCATTTAGGTCAACACTCAAAACAACTTAGAAAAAAGAAATTTCTTAAATCAATCAACACAGGCAAGTGTCTAGTTTGTAGGAAAAAGAACTTCATTTTGGTTAACAATCCTTTTATGGTCAATCAACAAGTAAAATTTTAAATGGTTGAGAAAAAAAATCCTTTCACAGCCCCTTCCTTTTCTTGACTATTCCAAACAATTAATGTGAAAAAGCAAACAGACAGTAGACAGGACTCCTACCATTTTGTTTCATCAGGATCTATTCTCAGAATTCCTTTGTGCTGAAAATGCTTCTTTAATGAATTAGTTTCTGGGCTGATTCCTAAGTCTCCATCATTCTGAATAAATATACGGTTCCCAACAATGGCTACATTACTGCCTATTTCTCCTTGTTCTTCATTCGGTGAGACAGGGCTATCCTCTGTTAATTATAAAAATATAATACATATAAATTTTTTGGTGAATATATCTTTATTTTGAAAACTATCACTTGATTAATTTTATGTTCACTGTAACAAAATAAGGTTATACACAGTTTGAACATAAGCTTTTAGAATAAAATAACATGTGTTATGAATATAAGTAAAATTTACAGAGAACATTTTGGAACAAGAGCGGCAAATTGTCGCAAGATACGCCCATCCCACCGCCAGTTGTCGAGGGGGGGATAATAATCGTAAAGGGCAGGTAGAGGAAAATAGTAGTGCAGCAGAAATCATTCAAGTGATTGAAATAGGCATGAATATCTCCTCTAATGTTAAGAAAACATGCATATAAAGTTTCAGGTCATTCCAACATGAAAAGACAAAGTTATATTGTAGAGAAGCATGAAAAGCCATTAAAAAAAATAATGAATAGGGAATAATTCCAAAAGGGCATTAGGTAAGGTTACGGCTCCAGAGCACTGCACTTTTCATAACTGCAACAAACATGTTTACCAAGTCTCAAGTCAATTTGACTTGAGGTGACAAAGTTCCGTTTTGGACAAGCAAGAAATACTGTAAAAATGAAGATCGAAGTGGAATTACTCAAAATCCGCGCTAGATAGAGTTATTGTTCTTGCGCACTGCACTTCGTAATATTGCAAAAAACATGCATACCACGTTTGAAGTCGTTCTGACTTGAGATGACAAAGTTATAGTCCGGACAAGCACTAAATGCTGTAAAAATGACGATCAAAGGGAAATAACTCAAAAACATCATGAGGTAGAGTTATGGTTCTTTCGCACATCACTCCGTATTATTGCAACAAACACAAATGCCAAGTTTCAAGTCAATCGGACTGGAGATGACAAAGTTATGCTCCGGACAAGCAGAAAATGCTGTAAAATTGACGATCAAAGGGAAATAACTTAAAGACAGCATGAGGTAGAGTTATGATTTTTTCGCACTGCACTCCATATTATTGCAACAAACACAAATGCCATGTTTCAAGTCAATTGGACTGGAGATGACAAATTTATGCTCCGGACAAGCAGACAATGCTGTAAAAATGACGATCAAAGCGAAATAACTCAAAGACAGCATGAGGTAGAGTTATGGTTCTTTCGCACTGCACTCTGTATTATTGCAACAAATACA
Source organism: Hippopus hippopus (assembly GCA_946811185.2). NCBI lineage: Eukaryota > Metazoa > Mollusca > Bivalvia > Cardiida > Cardiidae > Hippopus > Hippopus hippopus. Next base: position 38,233,597 of record OX328097.1, read on the forward strand.
AACGCCAAGTTTCAAGTCAATCGGACTAGAGATGACAAAGTTATGCTCCGGACAAAGAACTGGACGCCGCCCACCCACCTGCCCCCCGCCTGTCCGCCCGCCTGCCCTGGGTGATCCCATAATACGTCCCATCTTCGACGGGCGTATAAAAAAGAAGCATTTGCTTGCAACTAGGGATTGTTCCTTTTCACTAAATGTTTTCAAAACAAACCCTCTACTGAAGAATACAACAAGAGAACCTCATGCAGGTGCCAATGGTGAGCTACAGGTGCTTTTGCAGAGAAAATTCTACATAAAAAAGGGAGCATAACCATGTCAAAAATGTAATGAGTTACTGCCCTTCTTGTATGGCTTCCCCTTTTCATAGTAACAACTAGCCCATGTTAAAGTAAATGTCTTTAGTAATAACAGAGATAGGAATAAATATCAGATTTTTCACCTAACACAAGATAATACTGACAGTGCAGATAACAACATGGCAATAACTCGGCATTTTTTTCAACAATGGCTGAGCTAAAAATGTATTCATTGAGTAACCAACTTGCTCCTTAACCTGTTACCAATTAATCCCTATATTTGATGACCCCAAGATAGTCGGCTTTGCAGCCATTGTTGGAAAAAGAGAAAATGGTAACCAGCATTTCTTCCTATCCCACAATGTTTTTTACCTTATCAACAACAAATCCATCATTTGACCCACCATTAATTTGTTGCCTGCATTTGGCAAAGACTCAATATCTTGAAGCTTGGCTAAACACTGAAGGGTATACACACCTGATTCTGTACTTTTATTTTCACTGTAAAGGGCTTTGTCATATTGTGAACACAGTTTACGTATAAGATCATCACTTGCAAGGTATTCCTCCATATGGTGACTGAAACAGAACACAAATATCCACAAAGTTCCTTATTTTGGTGGTATTCTTGTTTTCAAAGCTGATTCTTTATCTTTTTATCAAACCTATACCGTTGGTACTCATTAGATTTGTCTCTGCAAGTCTAACAAGTGCCAACAGTATAGATTTTGGTAAAAAAAATCATAATTTTGATACAGAAATACCCATGTTATCTGTAGACAGGAATGAAAACAATGCTATCCACCCTTAAAACTGCTAGAGTCATAAAGCGAAAAATCAAAGGAAATAGAAAAACATCCAAATATTGGAATTTCATAAGTCTTTTTGCCATGGAACCACACATCCGAAAGTATAGATCTTGACAAGACACTTCAAAGCCCAACCTACAACTGATGACACCTAGAACAGACATGTTTAAATGAGCTGTCACTGTAATAATGTACCCTCTGCCACACAATCCTGAGTTTTAATGACCCTGAAGGATAGAGCTTTTACAAACATCGTGGGAAAAGGAGAAAATGCTAGCATTTTCTCCTTTTCACACAATGTTTTAAACCCTTTCAGAGGTATATTACCATTATTTGAGACACTTTCTATTTGTCTCCTGCAAATGCTTTCAATTTAGATGAGCCTAACATTTTGTTTTGTGGTAAAGAGTTAAAACAAATCCAAAGGTAAGTTCTACATCTATCATAAATCTCTTTTTGCGACCAACTAGTTTCAGGTATCTCATCATGACATATACCCTACCTTCCAAACACAGAAGTGAGAGGAATGTATGCAGCAAGTGCTAGATCTGGGCTGAAGGTGGCTCTCAATTCTGATTGGAGGATTTCACCTGTCTTCCCTTTACCATCAGTTAGGTCATCTGCATGGTATAAAAAAAGAGTCAGAAAATTCAATCAAATGGAAAAAAAAAACCAGCAGTGAAAACTAAAGCTATCACTAAATGTGATCAATACCCCCCACCAGCTCCTTGTCACAAAACAGGTCTTTGTCACAGAAAGTAGAATGGTTTAATACAAAAGTAAGAGTTGAAAAAAGTTCAAGGGGAGATAATTCTGCAACAAATCGCACCACAGTCATGAAAATTGCACATGCACAACTTCATATATATAAGAACACTGTGTGCAAATTTGAGTTCAGTACCTGAAAAACTGTCAGAGTATTTCGCCGGACAAATTTGTGTCTACGGACGGACGGACGGACAGACAGACGGACAGACAGCCATGGCGATTCCAGTATACCCCCCTCCACTTCGTTGTGGGGGGTATAATAAAATGAAAATGAATGAATACAAGGTTTAATATTAATGATTAAAATACATACATGTATATGAAGATGCTGTGAGATGCTGAGGTAATTTTGCATGCAATGTAGATCAGGCTTTGCACAGGTCATGCATTCTGATCATAGATCCACACTTTCATATACATGTATTTTGAATGATATTCTGGTTAACATTTCTTAAAATATCATTACCTGGTTTAATATTCACACACCATCCTCTTTCTAAATATTGTTCTTATTCTGCAAGTATAGTCATCTGATTGGCTAAGACAAAATGTCTTTGTGTGGTGTCCGTGGTTGTGAGGTAGAGCATCGGCCTCGTAACCCTAAGGTCCCGAGTTTGATACCCGGGAGTGGGTGTCAACTTTGAGATTTTTCATTGGCCTACACATTCGGCACGAGTACTGGTGTAGTTCCCAAGAAGCAGAATCGAGAGAGATTAGTATAAGTTGAAGAACTTGTTTCTCAATCAATGTAAAATAAAAATGTTTAAACTAAGACAAAATGTCAAAGATACCTGATTGGCTGAGACAAAATGTTTAAGATATCTGATTGGCTGAGACAATCAGGTATCCTAACCCTTGGAATTCAAGAGTATGAACTGAATTTATAGTGGTTGGTGGGAAAATTTCCATTTCACATGGCTGTCAAAGGCCAAAATTTCAGTCAAAGACTAGTTGGTTCTGATTGAACTGTGTTATGTGCAATTCTTAATAGCATTTCAGTCATATCAGACTAACAGTTTCATATGTAACTTTTTTGGGTTTGGGTTTTACCGGCACTAGATTGGGATCTTGTACCTGGCTCTATAGAACTCTACCTGGCTCTACAGGACTCTGCTATGCCTTACCCAAGGACACTTCAACTTGACATGGAATTCCCAAAATTCAATCCAACAGTTTTGCATCTTGAGAAAGGCAAACTCAATATAAAAAGTAAATACATACACCTTAAATGTAATACAATGTACATACCTCTGTCATCACCATGATGGTTATCAGATAAACTATAGTTGGCTTTCACTAGCTTGGATCTTCTGCATGGCTCTACAGGGCTCTGATTCTGCATATTTAGTGTTATAGGGGAACCAATAGTGTACTGATTTGTATCCTTGTCTATCTTTATATTGAGATAGGCCTCATCCATAGATGATGTGTCTGAAAGAGCATAACTTAATTCTATCAAATTATCTTCTAATTTCTATCAAATCATCTTCTTTGGACCCTAAGAAGAAAGCTTTCAAATTCCAAGCTCCAACAACCCCAAGGAAGAAGCCTTTTGAAAACAGTGAGTGAAAGGAGAAAATACTGGAAACTAGCATTTCCTCCTTTTCCCACAATGTTTTCTACCCAATCAAAGACAAGTTCCATCATTTGAGACACATTTAAATTGTTGTCTTAAATTGCTTTTAATTTGGACAAGCCGACATTTTTGTTGTTTGGTAAAGGGTTATAACGATGTTAACTCTTTACCAAACAATCCCTTGTTTTAACCACCCTGAAGGAGAAAGCTTTTGAAAACATCATGGGAAAAGGAGAAAATGCTAATAACCAGCATTTTCTCCTTTTCCCACAATGTTTTCTACCCTATCAAGTACAGAAATCATCATTTTAGCAATATTTAATTTGTCATCTACAAATGCTTTCAATTTGGTCCAGTCAAAATTCTGTCGTTTGCTAAAGAGTTAAGAAAAGGAGAAAAGACAAGTTTCATCATCTGAGACACACTTAAATTATTGTCTAAAAAATGCTTTTAATTTGGACGAGTCGACATTTTTGTCGTTTGGTAAAGGGTTATAACCATCTTAAGAAAAGGAGAAAAGCTGGTACCTATCATTTTCTCCTTTTTCCACCATGTTTTCTACCTTTTTCAAAGTGGAATGCCATCACTTGTCTGCATTCAGTCTAATGTGTCCTTTTCAGATGTCTTTCAAAATGTTAAACACTTTCAAGCACATCTAACATGTAAAGATAGATAGATTCCAAGGGAAAAAAAATGAACCTACCTTTAACATTAGACTGCAGATGTTGCAGATCAGATGCACTATTAACTGGAGTCATATGGGTCACATCTCCGTTGGAGTAAATGTGCTCAAATGGTTTGAAAAAGGTCTGCATAACATCTGTCATGTACTGCCTTGTCATTTCAAACCCAAGTCTGAGCCCCAGTATATAGATAACATCAATCATTTTGTACAGGATGAGTCTGCGCATTTCTGTGCCACTTGGAAAAGCAGTTGAGGTTGAAATCACCAATCTTAACAATGGTTTGACAGCATCTTTTAAAATGGAATCCTGAAAAGGGGAAGGACAGAAAATGATCTTTATGTATCATTTGAACTGGCATTATCTTTTCCCAATGATGTTTCTTTTTTTAACCTTCATTTGACACCCTTTTCTACCCCTTAACCCTTTACCAAACATTCCTGTGTTTTACTGAACCCTAGAAAAAGGGTTATCAAACAAATTGTGGGAAAAGAAGAAAAACCAGCATTTTCCTTTTCGACGAAGTTTTCTGCACTTTCAAGCACAAATTCCATCATTTGAGTTGCACGTTTTTATTGTCTGCAAACACATGTACTTTCAATTTAGACAAGTCTAAAATTCTGTCATCCGCTGAAGAGTTTAAGTTCAAACCATAACATGTTTTTAAGGTTCAGTACACAGTATGTATAGTCTGATTCTAAATCTTTAATCTACACTATTTTTCAGGTATCTCTAATAATATAATTATGCTAAGATTGCTATGAGTGTAAGACCATATCAGAAAAAATTCTAGAAATTTCTCTAAATATCACAGACCTTCTTTGATAAATTTAAAAAAACATCTACAATTTTGCCCTTTAATCTGCATAGTTTGATGTAACCAATTTGTCTTGTCTTACTTGCAGACTAAAGATGTTTATTTCATTCTTGAGCAAACTATGGATAAACTGATTACACCCAATTAAATAATATTTTAACAGTACAACTTACAGAGGTAAAAAAGGAGAAAGGAAAGGTACATTATTCATGATAATGAAAAAATTGTGAGGCAAGGAGTAATTGTATCCTAAAACTATGAAACTATGAGATGATCTTTTAAAAACTTTAAATCTGAAGGAAAAAACAGAAAAAAAAAAATGTGAATTACTCATAAATGTGTACCTGCAAGTTCTCAAGGAATGTTTTGTCTGATAGAAGTGGAATGACTTTTCTTAACAAGACTACAGCAGCAACAAGCCCAGCTTCAGCACGTACAGTTGTACGCCTCTTGGCAACATGGATCTTTAGAAAAATAACAGATACACGATCTTTTTAAAATCTGTATGACACTATGACACTAAATTATTCAACAATTAACATACTTTTTCGAACGATTGAATTATTATATTATTATAATAAGAGGCAACAGTTTGTAAGTGTAAGTATTCATTACTGTATACAGTATCAAACTATGTACTTTCAATTCTTTAACCCTTTACTAAAGGGTCCTCAGTTTTAACGATCCTAAAACATTGTGGGAAAAGGAGCAAATACTGCTGTCCAACATGTTTAAAATTCTGTGGTTTGAAAAAGAGTTAAAGATTGTTTTCAATACTACATTGTGAACACTCAAAAATGAGAAAATTAAGCTTTAGGATCTTTGTTCTTGCACTATTATCTTGGATAGTTTGTTACATCATCAACATAGCTGTGATGTTGAAAAATATGGTTTCTGCCTACTCAATGAAACTATATGTTTCCCTTATTTACCAGTTTATGGTAAAAACATGGTGAAAGTTTTCTATATACTAATAATACTTCAAAATCAATATGAAAATAAAACCAATAACTAATTTCATTACAAACTGGGAACATAAACAGGAAACACATACAAGGTCTACAACACATGGAATGTACTGCAACAAAACAACTTGTTCTCCATACAGTGAGGATACATAGGTCAAACATTCCAGGATTTTCTGGGCATTTCTGTCCCCTTGTACAAGACGCGTGGTCTTTGGTAACTTCTCCTCTGTAAAATAAAATCACAAAACAAGTGAAAATAAATCAATAGACTGCTTTACAAAACATTAAATGTGGATTTGCAAAGACAGTAGATTAAAGTCAGATATTCTGCTAAATATTCTAGGCAAAACAGCCACAACTACATGTATGTAATATTGTTTGTTCTCTCTTCAAATGTCAATTTTATTCACATACTGTTCAAATGATTAAGAGAATAGTGAAAAATATCATCAAAATTTACAAAGTTCATTTGCTACGAAAGGAAAATTGGTAAAGACATGAAATTCAGTCACTCAGCTAGTCAACTTTTGTTTTATCAATACATGTGTATTTAAAAGTTCTAAAACAAGAGCACTACATGCAGGTGCCAACATTCCACTGCAATTGCTTGATTTTCAGTGAAAATTCTGAGTTGAAAAAGGGGCATAACTGTGTCAAAATATGTCTATATTTTTGATAGTTAACTGGTACTCGAAGTTTGAAGTAAATGTTTTCGGTAAAAACAGAGATATAGTGAAATGTCAAAGTTTTTGCACTATGAGGACACAGAGGACAACGATGACAGGGATACAACTATACCTTGATATTTTCTTGGAAAATAGCCAAGCTAACAAAGATGCAATTTAACTCTTTACCAAGCAACAAAATTTTTGACTCATCCAATTTGAAAGTATTTGCAGATGAAAAGTAAACTGTGGTTGAAATGACAAATATTGTCTTTGAAAATACAGAAAACATTGTCGGAGTAGGAAAAATATGCTGTTACCAGCATTTTCTCTATTTCCCAAAAGGTTTCTTTGTCAGGGTCAATGAAACTTGGTAAAAGGTTAAGGAATTTTGAAAAAATAAAACAATGGAACTTTTTTACCTGCGTCTTGTATGAGCATTATCTGTTCCTCACCAAGGTAACACAGGGCTAACATTCTAACTAGATTCTTTGATAGATACTTTGCTGTTAAAAGAGGTCCTAAACGGTGGGACAGCCATTTTATACTTTCAGCAGCTACATCGCATATATTTATAGTATGACTGTAATGTATTTGTCTGAATTCATCGGTCTCACTCCGAATCATTTGAGTGCTTGTTTTAACATCTGAGTCTGTAGACTGGTCATCTGTACACTGAATCTCCCTAGACTGGTCAATTGAATACCCAATTTTGTTTGAAAAACTCTGACTTGCAACATCTGGATCAAAATGCACTGTTTGTTTTAGTTTGTCCTTATTATCTCCATCTAATGAATCTGTTTCCATGGTAACATTTTTTTTGTCCATTGAAATGTCAATGATATGTGAGATACTATGTATAGAAGCACTGTCCCCACTGCCAGGGTCCATTTTGGCTGATTCATCATCCTGCAGACTGTCACACTCTATACTTCTACAAGATGTCTGTCAAACATACAAAATAATTGCCAATTCACATAGTAATTATCTGATCCAAATTATGTATAAGTAATGTTTCTATCAATACACAAGTACAACATTTCAATTCAAAAGAAATGAGCCATGTTCTGGCAAAAGGGACTTTAATGCGTCTCTGTAATGTATTATACCAAGCAAGTCATTACATAATTAAGGATCTTGATATCCATTTTGTCTAAAAACTAACTGAATTATGAGGTAGACTGGTCTTTTACAAGCAGAAAATTGTCCATTAGTAAAAGGTTTTGGCCCAGGTCAGCCTGTGAGGACTGCTCAGGCTGACCTGGGTCGAAACTTTTTGCAGATGTATTAAACCCCCTTTTCAATTCATTGAGCATGGCTCAAATACAGAACAAGTTTTACAAGTAGCTGAGACATAAAATCCTTTCATCCATCATTTCTCCATTATTTTTCCCGTACATGTTTTTTTTCCCTACATTAATAAAAATTTTGTTTTGGGTGTTTTATCTCTTTTTAATAAAGTTGACTTCCTGTTTCCAAAGTTCAAACTAGGTGGAAGAAAAAATGAGTATAAATAGCTTGCAACTGGTATTCATTTAATGCTTTATTGCATGATCCCATCTTTACACAACCCCAAGAAGTAAAGCTTTTGAAAACATTGTGGGAAAAGGAGATAATGCTAGTAACCAGCACTTTCTCTTTTCCCACAATGTTTTCTACCCTTTCAAGAACAAATCCCATCATTGAAACTACATTTAATTTGCTGTCTGCAAATGCTTTCAGATTGGATGAGACAAAAATTTTGTTGCTTGGTAAAGAGTTAAATTGCATCTTTGTTAGCTTGGCTATTTTCCAAGAAAATATCAAGGTATAGTTGTATCCCTGTCATCGTTGTCCTCTGTGTCCTTATACACAAGGATGTAGAACTCCATTCTAATTCTAAAATTCAAGAATCAGTCAAGTTAGATTGCTCAATATTTAGAATTAGTGGAGAATACAAAATTAAGTTCAAAATTAGGCTCTTGACTTCTTTACCAGACCACAAAATTTTTCAAATTTTTCAAATTGAGGGAATTTGCAGATGATAAATGTGTCTAAAATGAAGGGATTTGACTAAAATGAAGGGATTTGACTTTAAAATTTTGTAAAATATCTAAGGAAATGGATAAAATGTTGTATACCCAAATTTTCTCCTTTACACCTTAGGGCTTTTTTAAAAAGCCATTTTCTACAGTGTCGTTATAAAACTGTCACAGAAAAGCTAAAAGAGTCTTAGTGTGAATGAAAAGTCACATTTACTTGACCAATTTGGTTATAACAATACAAGTTTCCAAAAATTTTGATGTAAATAAACAAAATCTTTCACTCAACCCAAAGATCAAACAACAAAGCTTTCATTCTCAGGAGCGAAATTGTATAATAAATAGAACAACATAATTTTTGCATTAGAGAAATGGATTAAACCAAAGAAAGTTGAAGATTACTTACTTGATCTGTACTAATCGATTCTCCAGATTTAGAGGTGGTCTCAACTGACAAACTTGGAAACTCATCGTCAAGAATGTCATCATCTGTTCCATCAAAATTGTCATCTGCTTCATTGTTATAATCAAAGTCATCAGTCTGATCAGGCCTGATGTCATCATTATCTATGCGTAAAAATAAAGTATTGAAATAATGTGTATCTTGGTACAATTAAACATTTTAGTTTAACTCTTTTATCACACAACAAAAATGTAGACTTGTTGAAATTAAAACCAATAGCAGATGACAATATAAATGTGGTTCAAATGACAGAATTTGTCTTTGATAAAATTGAAAGCATTGTGGGAACAGGGGAAACTGCTGTTTACCACCTTTTTCTCCTTTTCTAACAATATTTTCAAAGAGCCTCTTCCACAGGGCCATCAAAACTGGATTGTTTGGTAAACAGTTAACTCTAACATCATTTTATTCTATTCAAACAATGTTTTTAAAAAGCCTTCTTTCTCAGGGTCGATAAAACTCATGATTGTTTGGTAAAGGGTTAAACAATTCATTCTACATCCATTGTAAAACTGTTTGAACTTTAATCAGTTACTTTCAATGGCTGCTCTGTGGAAACCTAACCAGAACTCAAACCCTGTAATTCAAAGATTGAACCCACTCATCATGGGATTCCAATCCAGAAACTCATTTATGTGACAGGATGACATTTTATGCCTACACCACTGACTCTCCAACTATAAATAACACATGTATACAGTAATAAAGCCAAATTCAAGAATCAAAGGAAAGGATTCTGGGCTAATAGGTTACGACTTGTCACAATCATTAGAAAATAATATTATCATGCTAACCTAGTCTCACATCACAAAATGTCAAAAACTAAACATTAAAATGATCACAGGATAAAGGCTGGTGTAATGAATTAAAATGACATTCTGCTTAAAAAAAAAAAAACTCATAAAACAGATACATGTACTTTAGTGTAATCTACCTTCTGTCTGCTCATATTCAGATTCATGTGATTCCATTTGATCCTCGATCTCTGTGTCATTGCCTAGCAACACACTATCTTCAAGCTCATCCTCAATATCATCCTGTGTATTATCTGTTTCTTCATCAACAACAAAATTTTTATAACCTGCAACAGCTTCAACAAGTAGTGTACAAAAACTGGTTAGAAAAGTTTCCAAGCCTAAATATAGGAGCAGTTGTACAAGAAATGATCGATGATACAGTTTCATGTGTTTTGGTGTTGTCTCCTCACCATTAAAGAGCTTTGACAGATATGGCAACATAGTCTGCTTCAACATGGTTGGTCCCACATCCTTGCCAACCAGTCCAACCAGAGACCAAGCAGCTTGAACTGTTGTTATAGGGTCACTGAATAATTCCTTAATATATGGTAAAATCAATTCATAGCCTTCTGCAGACAAACTACCATTTTGCTTTCGTAAAAAGTTTTCTATCAAGTCAACCTTTTTCCTTGAAAGAACTTTTTCAATTTGACGTTTTTCTGCCTTAGATTTTGAGGTGTTCCATTGTTCAGTTTCTATTTCTTTGTCCACATTTTTCAGTTTATCTAAAACAGAATACAACTCCGCAAAGTAGTCTGGGAAAGGCAATATATGACTGTAATACTGTAGTAAAAGTACAGGACTGGGAGAAGGAAGACCGGTGGCATCAACAACAGGATACTCAAACAATAATTCATCATCATCGGTGTCATCATCATCAGTGTCACGAAGCTTCTCATCATTGCTTTTCTTAATCTCTTGAAAGTTTTCTAGCCTTAGGAGATACTCAGCTGCCACTTGAATAAATCTGGAAAATAATGATTTGGTCTAAAAAAAAAATTCTTACACAGTTACACACCTATTAAAAAATATAACTGTATCTTGTTGAGTTACATTATGTTAAAAGCTTCTATATGTTTAGCAAACAATCCTGTGCTCTAATGGCCCAAAGAAAGAGGCTTTTGAAAGCAATGTAGGAGAGTAAAAAAATGCTGGTTACCACAATTTTTTCTGTCCTTTCAAAGGCAAATCCCAACCTTTGAATCATATTTAAGTTTTTGTCCGCAAATGTTTTCAATTTTCAAACATTTTCTCAATTGATTAAAAGTTGAGCCTTTACTGAACAATCCAGAGTTTTAGAGACCCTGCAAAAGAAGGCTCTTGAAAATGTTGTGGAAAAACAAGAAAATGCTGGTAACTGTTGTCTGCTAATGCTTTAAATATGGAAGTGTCTAAAACTTTGCTGTCTTGTAAAGAGTTAACTCTTTACCAAGTAACAAAATTTTACACTGGTCCAAATTGAAAGCATTTGCAGACAACATATTTAATTTTGCTGAACTAATGGTAATTGTCTGCGAAAGTATAGAAAAACTTGTGGGAAAAGGAGAAAATGCTGGTTACCAGCATTTTCTCCTTTTCCTTCAAGGTTTTCAAAAGGCTATTTCCTTAGGGTCATTAAAACTTTGGATTGTGTGGTAAAGGGTTAAACCAGTTTTCTGTTTAAAATTTAAGTTCTGAAAGAATGGTTGCAAAAATAAAACATAGCTTAAGAAATTCATTGGGCAAAATACATTGCAGGAGCAGTGAATACACTCCACAGGCTGAAACATCAAACATTTCTATAAAAATGCTTCAAACCCAGCTTATATCTACATCTAGATACTAAAACAGTATGTTATAACAGTTGATCCCAATTTTTTTTTTAACACCAAACTCCTGTCATTTGTAAACTATACAGCTGATCATCAAAAAGAGGATCAGGAGTGGAACAATGCAAGAAATAAGCACAGTGGTACATAACAGGTGATCATTCTCTACAGGTTTTATATCTGTTGCATGCAAATGCCTTCCATCTGGACAAGCATAAAAATTGTTTGGTAAAGGATTAAATTACCTTGGAAGACAGTATTTGTCCATGGAATGAATTTGACCAATCAGATTGTATCTTTTAACAAGACTGCTATCACATCTCTGTGTTTGGATTCTATTGGCCAGGAAAAGTTCACACATCAAACAACCAAAGTGCTGCATGTCTGTCCACACACTTTTCAGGGTGCTGTTTATGTCAGTTAGTTTGAAGTTTTGATCCTTAGTAAAAGTAAAATAGGCAAATGGTTATATTATCCCATAACAACCTGCAGATAATTCTTTGTCAGCTGAAGATGTTTGAAAACATTTAAGCAAAGAGAGGCTAGTGATGAGTAATTTCTCCTTTTGTCACAGTATTTTGTTATAGGATACAATCTATGTGTACATGTATGTTCAACATTGTCTGCTGCTAAAAATAAGTTTCAGAAAGTACTAGTAATTGTTTATTAAAAGTACCTTAACCCTATACCACACAATCCTAAGTTTTAACAACCCTTAAGCTGAAGACTTTTAAGAACATTGTGGGAAATGGAGAAAATGCTGGTAACCACTTTTTTCTTTCCTTTTCCCACAATGTTTTCCATCCTTTCAAAGACAAAACACATAATTTGAGCCACATTCAATTTGTCCTTAGTGGATATGAACAAGTCTAAAATTTTGTTATGAGGTTAAGAATAAAAAGATGATTATTGATGTCAAATACATGTACTTAATTTTTCACCAGACAACATAATTTCAGACTTGTCCAAATCCAAAGAATTTACAAAGCAGAAATTAAATGTGGTTCAAACGAAAGGGATTTGTTCCTGATAATTAAAAAATGATGTGGGAAAAGGAGAAAATGCTGGTTATCAGTATTTTCTCCTTTGCCCACAATGTTTCTAAAAGCAGTATTCCCATAATTGATTATCAAGGTTGAATAAGCTTGTGAGAACACCAAATTTGTGTTCAATCAGAAAAATCACGTCCCGATCTTACACTCTAAAAAAGTCAATAATTCCCTATGTCAAATAAAGTAATTAGTCATAGGTCCTTTCTTCTCAATATTTTGGCACCCATTCATGTCTGGAGTATTTCCAACCATATGTATTTCTTTCTAGATTTTTTTCATGTGGAACCAAGTTTGCCTTATAAATCAGTCCAACTACTAGCAATAGCCTCAAAACATGACAGGTGCTATTCATATCAAGTGCCTTTTCAAATAGAAAGCACTTCTACAATATTTGTTAAATAAAGAACCACAACCTTTTGCTTAGTACAGGAAGGCGGTGGGGACTCCATAGCTTTACTTGTGAAACAATATAAAGCCTCAAACTGATCTAATGGTGCTGTTGCATTAAAGTCATCTGGCAGCTTAATGCTCGCAGCTTCTGGACGAGTTGCCTCCCTTCAAAAACAAAAGTTTCAAAATTTTTACCTCAGAGTTCACAAACAACAATCAAGCATTTCTTTAACACTTACACAGGAGAATAATAAAGAAAATGTTATCAGCAGAACTGCCTTAAATAGTTTTAGCCAAACTAAGAAAGTTCTATTTAAAATAACAAATAAATGAAATATCTTATGAAAGACGTCTCTTTTAACTCTTTACCACACAATCCTGAGTTTTGACAACCTTAAAAGAGTTTGCTTTTGAAAACATTATGGGGAAAGAAGAAAATGCTGGTAACCAGTAATTTTCTCCTTTTCCAATAATCTTTTCAAACTTTCCCTAAACAAATTTCAATTTTTGAATCACTTTAATTTTGTTGACTGCAAATGCGTTCAATTTGGCAAGTCTACAATTTTGTCGTTTGGTAAAAAGCTAACAGTATGACAAACAAGTGCAGATAGGAATAATTGCTAGTTAAAGTTTCCCCTTTTTCCATAATGTTAAAAAAGAAATATTTAAAAACAAAAAAAAGGTAATCCTTGGCATAGGCATGAAAACTCACAATTATGAAGTAAATGGTAAGGCCTAATATTCTACTCTTGAGACATATTCCCCAGGCAGGTAATCTAAAATTGTAAATACAAGGGTTAACTTTACCTGTCCATGGAAAGTTCGTTACTGGATGCAATCATCATCTAAAATCATAAAGGAAATCACTTGGAGATAAAGTTCACTGAGGAGTTAACAACAGCAGAATGAGTTTTTATGTAGCTCTCAACGGCATTTCAGTTACATCATATATGCAGTCTTTCCAAAGTTTCACAAGTACTAAGCTGGGACTGTGCAGTGCCTTGCCCAAGGATATTCACAATGACAAGCACCAACAGCAGCAACAGAAACAGAATATTTTAATTACAAAAAAAAAGCGAAAGAATTTTGATTCAACAGCATCACTTATGCATATTTATCCTATCAATGTACTGCCTACTTCAGACCTATATATCACAATTTAAAACTCAACAATGGACAAAAATTTAAAACAAACAAAAACAAGTATGATTTTTGCAAGACTTTTGAAAACAATTAGGGCAAAGGAACAAAATGTTGGTTACAAGTCAAGAAAAGTATAAAACTTAAAGTGATGAATGAAAATAACTGTAATTCATCTTGTTCTATGTAAGTTATTGTGGTAGAAATTAATAATACGACTTTTTTGGAAGAATGGGTTAGAGAAAACAATTAACCCTTTACCACACAATCCAGACTTTCAATGACCCTGAAATAATAGGCTTATAAAAACATTTTGGGAAAAAATAGAAAACACTGATAACAGTGTTATCTACCCTATCAAGGACAAATTTTGTTATTTGAGCAACTTTAAATTGTTGTCTGCAAATGCTTTCAATCTGGACTGGTTTAAAATTTCATTATGTGGTAAAGAGTAAAGGGATCATATAAGGTATAAAATCAAAACATCTAACCTCTTTTTTCTTCACCCTTGGAGCCAGAATGGTAGATGTTTGATCATTGGATATCCGTTCTGGGTGTGGTTGGTTGAATAGCTGTACAACACCGTGGTTCATCAGGTTTTTATGCTGGTCAACAAGATGGAGGTATACGTTTTTGGCATGTACTGCAGAGGAACCTGACAGCTGTAGAAATGTAGAAATTAAATAACTTCAACAACTAACAGAACAAATACAACTTTATATGCCTCTACAATCAACAGCGTTTGTACATGGAGCAACTATATGTGTCAAGAAATTTTTCTTTTTTCCCCACAATCTTTTCCAACTATTGAGCAAGCAGGCCATGATGGCCCTGAATCTCTCACCTGAGCTTTTTTGACACAACACAACCCATTTCTAATCTTGTCGGAGATATCCAGACAAACATTCCATGAATATCATAAAGACAAACATTTTGATCTACATGTACATATATGTATTCTTATGAATAATGGGCTGAAAATATGGTCTCTAGAGTGTACATAAGCTTTTTCTAGGCTTGAGCCTATTAACCTACTTTTTGACCCAAATATTATCATGACAAACATTCCTTGAACTGAAAATGTGGCACTAGTGTATACTTTTACTTTCTTTTTTTTTTGTAGGATTTGACCTGTTGACCTAGTTTTTGATCTTACATGATCCGTTTTCTAACCCATCTGAGATATTATCTAGAAAAGCATTCTGACCAACTTTCATGTGTTTTGGAGTGAAAATGTGGCCTCTAGAGTATACATAAGCTGTTTCAAAGATTTAACTTGATGACAGTTTTTGGCCTGACCTGGTGGCCAAGTTTCTGACCTGACATCAACCATTTACAGAGCTGTCTCAGATATCATCAGGAAAAACATTCTGAATAACTTTCATGTGAATTGGAATGAAAACATGGCCCTAGAGTGTGCGCAAGCATTTTCAAAGATCGGAGCCCATGACCTAGTTTTTGACCCCACATGATCCATTTTCCAAGTAGTCCAAAACCTTACAAAGACAAACATTCTAACCAACCTTTCATGAGTATTGGACAGAAAATGTAGCCTCTAGAGTTTACACAAGGTTTTTTAAGATCTGACTTGGTGACCTAATTTTTGACAGAATGTTTTCAATCTCATCTGAGATATTATCAAGACAAAAAATTTTGATTAACCTTTACAAGTAGATGTATTTCACTGAAAATGTGTCCTCCAGAGTGTACACAGGGTTTATCAAAATTTGACCAGGTGACCCAGTTGTTGATCTGACATTACCCATTGCTAAGTCATCCGAGATATTATCAAGGCAAGTTTCATGAGTATTGGACCGAAAATGAAGTCTCTATACCATGCAAAAGGTAAAAGTTGACGACACACAACAGATGGTGCACAAAGGACACAGCAAGATCACAAAAGCTCACCTTCATGCTCAAGTGAGCTAAAAACGGTTATTTCCACATGATGATTGACCTGTGTAAATCTTTTAAAGTTGGGTAGATGCTACAGCAGCCAAAGCATTATTTGGTAAATTTATTCAACAAATTTATATTCATATGTACATGTACACACTTTGAAACTGTCTAAAGGTACATTTATCTGGTATAACTATTCTTTGGTAAACAAGAGTTTGCAAATAACATGTATTTGAGCCATGCTCTGACAAAAGGGGGCTTAATGCATCTCCATGATCCATGATACCAAGCAAGCAATCACATACTTATGGATCCATAATATCCACTTTTTTTAACAACCAACTTAATCATGAGATAGACTGGTCATGGGCATACAGAAAATTGGCCAACAGCGAAAAGTTTCGGCCCAGGTCAGCCTGTGCTGACCTAGGTCGATACTTTTCGCAGATGCATTAAGCCCCCTTTTCATAGAGCACGGCTCATTTGTATTGCTGTTCCTTTTAAAACAATTCAACCTACCAGGAACTAGTTAGTTACAAAACCATCTTGTAAATTAATAAACATTTAGAACAATGAACAACTAAAGAATTCAGAAAAGAACATAGCAGAAAGCTTGCAAGATTCAAAACTGCTATCAGTCATAAATAGATGAGCATAATCCAATGATAAAAAGGATTTAATTTTTAAATGAAACCTAATAAAAAAAGAAGATTTTGATATGAATCATAGTAAAGTAAATCTTACCATGAATTTACCCTTGACCAAACAATCCTATTTTAAAATTGTTGAGTAAGACACCTTTCAAAAATACAGTTGGAAAAGGTAGAAATGCTGGCAACCAGCATTTTTCCTTTTTTGTTACTGTTTTTCACCCTTTCCTAACAGAATTACATCATGACAGCCAGGTTTCAACTATAACTCTGCAAATACTTTCAGTTTGGATATGTCTAAAATTTTGTAATCTGATAAACTGTTTAGTACGACTATAAATCATGAACCAACCATAATTACCTTACAACCAAATGTTAGATCAATCCAATGATGCAACTTTCTGGAAACTTGTTCACTTTCTAACACAGCCATGTGACGTTCTATGAATTCTGCAGCAGATGAACACCAAGTAGGAAGTTCAAGATCAGGTAAATCTTCATGGATGGAGGTAAAGATAGATGGATCTGTGAAGAATTCTGGGATACATTCATCAGGGGTCCAATGATACATCCTTTCTATACTCATAGGGTATTCATTTGGAACCCATTTAGTTCTTACAAATGTACACAGTATATGTTTGGGTGTTCTCCTAGCTTTGTAGACATAGTAAGTTATATCTGATAATACATCAGATACATGGTGAGGGATATGTTCGGAATTCCCTACTGAATCTCCCATGGACTTATATGTAAAATCTAACTGACTGTCCCCTTTGTTTATCCTATATTTTGACATTGAAAGATCCCTGTATCCCTTATTAAAGCTACTAAAGTTCATGACCCAAGGTAAAACAGGGTGGTGATTGGGATCATCCATTCTACGTCCAGCTAAGTAATTGAGTATCATCAAATATCTAAAATTGCTAATTCGATGTTGAATCCATTCCTCTGTTAACTTGGCCAAGTCTGGCATTTCAAAGCCTAGAGTTCTTAATTCCTCAACAATTTTCACACCTTCAATAACAAAACTTTCACACTCACTCATCCTTTCAGAACTCTGCCTTGTCCTATTCTCCAGTGATATATCAGTCCCAGAGCTTACTTTTGACTCAGATGGCATATGTTTAATTTTATCACAGTTACTGTCTAAATTTACAACAGAAGTTGATTCGGCTCTCTCTGAACTCCTAATCAGGGTTTTGATATTTGGAACTGGCAACTGTACCCACAATTTATCATCTATCCTAATGTTATGCATATGTAAACTACCACAAGTCAGCCCTGTCTGATGTAAATGAAGAATTGCTTGCAGTATCTGATACAGTACAAATAAAGGTTTTGCATGAGATGTGTTAAATATAGCAGGACTGTATGAGACTAAGTCCTTAATGGAACTACAAATAAATGGTTGAACAAGAAAAAATGTTGAGTTGGTCTCTATCACAGCATAAGTAGGAATGATGTTGTTTCCATGGCTTTGGTTGTCATGGAGATTGGTGTAGCGCCTAGGGGAGGCTTGGCTCTCAGTAGAACTGTCTGGAATCTTTATATATACAGCTGGGCTCAGTCTTTGAAAATAGCTCTGGAGAACATTGGTCAACTGAATAAAACAATGGAAACTTGTTCATATGATGCTATTAACCCTTTACCAACTGAAAAAATTTAAGACCTCAAAAATTGAAAGCAAACTTTGCAGTTGAAAAATTAAATGTGACACATAAACTGACATTTGCCTTTGGAAGGGTAGAAAATATTGCAGGAAGAGGAGAAAATACTGGTTACCAGCATTTCCTCCCTTATTCCACAGTATTTACAAGTCTTCTTCTTCTTCTTCGGGCTCATTAAAATTTGGTAAAGGGTTAAATACTGAAGACATGCATGCAAACTGATTTACAACTTACATCTCTGTTCAATACAAAAAGCTCAGCCTGCTATAAGCTATGGTAATCATTTGCTAAAAACCTTAAAAAAGTAGGATTCTGGTATCTGTCTTCACCCTTTACCAGACAACAAAATTTTAGCCTTATCCAAATTGAAAGCATTTGCAGACTACAATTTCAATGTGGCTCAAAGGGTGCAATTTTTCTTTGATAGGGCAGAAAACATTGTGGGAAAAGGAGAAAATGCTGGTTACCAGCATTTTCTCCTTTTCCCACAATGTTTTCAAAAGGCTTCTTTATCAGGATTGTTAAAAGTCGGGATTGTGTGGTAAAGGGTTCATACTGTTCTGATACTCCTTCATAATTCAATTATTTCGGTAAAACTTGGCAGCTCTGAGACCCTACCATCAGATATGATGATCAAGAGGAAACAAAAACAGCAACTTAACTTTACCAAACCCCTCTTTCAAAGCTTACCCTAAGTTTTGAATCCACACAGATCTTTTTTAAAGCATGTTTGTGTTTGATATTGAAAACTAAACAACAGCATCACATACATGTGCCAATGCTTGGCTGCAGTTGCTTATAGAAATAGATTGATTTTCAGTCAAATGGGGGCAGAACTGTCAAAAATATTTTGGTGGTTAGCTGCCCCTACTGTATGGGTTCCCCTTTTGATAGTTAACATCTAGAACGAATCTGAAGTAAAATCTTCAGTAATACAACAGAGATATTATAAAATGTCTCAGTTTTTGCATGACAGCGACACAGTTAACAACGACAACAACAGGGCTTTGACAATACCTCTATATTTTCTTCAAAAACAGTTAAGCTAAAAACTTGCTTGAAAAGAAATAATCAGTATCTGACAGCACTTTAATCATAATTTTCACCTGATCCTCAGCTTTTTGGAATGTTTCCATTTTTTCTAGAGAATATTGCACATGTGCCATGGCCCACAAATTTCTGAAGTTTTCTCTTGCACTCTGTACCAGATGTTCCATGCAGGATGAAGCAGGCTGGGTACTGTATAGAGGACCATCATGAAGTCTGTATGATATAGTATAAGTATACATCCATTAAGCACCAAGTAAGTGGAGCTGGCATTTAAAGTTGATTAAAAAAAGAAAAAGGGTCATGTTAGTCAACCATACAAATTTCATCGCAATAAAGACAATGGTTAAGACGAGAATTTGAATACAAGCAACTTTCAGACTGAACCAGCTGTATAAAAATAAGTGTAACTTATCCAGCTCATTTGTTGTAGTGAAGAATTTTTTCGCACGACAAGTAGCAAACGACAACACAATCAATGATATCAAAAATAGGTTAATGTAAATGGAAACTTCTTCAATGAAGGATAAAGTAATGCGATGTTGACCTTGGTCAATACTTTTGGTAGATGCATATAACCTCTAAAAATCTACTGTTTCCTTAAAGGCCCAATAATGGCCAAAAGTGAACAATTGGTGTGCTGGAATGCCTTTAAATTTTAATCATACCACTTGAATATACACATATACAAATTATTTTAAATACGAAAATGTGATATTGTATGGTCCGTCCAAATGTTAGTCACTGGCAGAAAAATAGAAAAATGAATTATAAAACTAGGTCAAAAGATGCCAGGTTGCTCTATCTCTTGTTTACTTTTAACCTGATTTTGAAATTCATTTTACTGCCAGCAACAAGCAATTTGACCAATCGTATAATAATAGATTGTCAGCTTCACAATAATTTCCTTACTTTTAAATGGTATGAATTAAATTTAGAAACATTTTAACATCCCCATTGTTTACTCTTTGATGTTCTTGTGACTTTAAGGAAGGCAGTTGGGCAGGCATTCAAAAGCATTATGAAAAAGGGAGATTATGCTGGTAACCAAAATTTTCTGCCTTTTCCCTCAATGTTTTCTTCCCTTCAAAAGACAAATCATATCATTTGAGTCACATTTTATAAACCCAACATTTTCTACGAATGCATACACATGTACATTACTTACCTTGGGACAAGATTATCACTTTTCCTTATCACTTTGATACTAACACGAGACCAATTCCGAGGTAAAGTTTTATTAGAAGCAGCTAGGAAGAGAGATGCATCTGCCTTGCTCAGGTTTTTGGTCTTTGTCAAGTCCTTTATTGTTTTCTGCCTGAGCCCTGACAACCATTCTTCATGTACCTGTAATATAAGAAAAAATGCAGGTAAAAAGCATTTGCTCCTTTTTCCTAAATATTTTCAATACATTTCAAGAATAACACTTTCCTCTCCTATGCTAAACCTTTACATAGTAACAAATTTTTTTCATTTGTCCAAATTCAGAGCATTTGTAGATGAAAAATTAAACATGGTTCAATTAATAGAAATTATCTTTAATAGGATAGAAAACAGTGTGGGCAAAGGAGAAGATGCTGTTTACCAGCATTTTCTCCTGTTCCAACACTGTTTTCAAAAGTCTTCTTCCTAAAGGTTGTTAAAACTTGAGACTTAAAAGCAACAGCTACTGAAAATATAATTTTGCTCAAATTATGTGGTTTGCCTTTAGAACTGAAGGGTTGAAAACCTAGCTAAAAAAGGCTTCAAAGCCTTTCATTTCACTCATACAGCATACGTGTATTCAGTGCCTCAGATAGTTTTTCATGCTTTCGGTACAATACTTAGCAAAATAAGGATACAAACTTCTGTAAGCATATTACAACCAGTACCAAATCCTAGAGAGAAAAATTCAGTGGCTTTAGTGAATAAATTATATGAAGCAATGTCCCAACCTCTTACATTTTGTCATTAGGAACATAGCCTCTTCCTGTAAACTAGTGTTGGTCAGTCTGTTTAAAATCACAATCGATTATCACTTTAAAAATCAGAAGAGCAAACCAACTAGGTATCGGTTGTACAATCAGCTTCTCCGTTTAATTAACTGAGAATGCCTTTTTGCTTTAAATACTGTGACAATTTGTCTACATGATATTAAGTTTATAAAGATGGTATGTTTTGTACTTTAAAAAATAAAAGGAAATACATTACCATTAAATTCTCTACTTCATTTAATACAATTTATTTTGATCCTTAAATCTAAATTTCCAAACCAGTTTAAAAAAAAAAAATTAAACATATTTCAAGCATTTGCATACGACAACCCCCCCCCCACCCCGTCTATTACACTAGATAAGAGGATTAACACCTTTATTTACGTTTTCATAAATGACTCACCAGCTTGATTACCTGTGATAAACAGAGCCGCGCGTGTCCTTTGCATTTCATACTGATCATGTTTATTAAAACCCATATTTCTGCCGGATGCAGGCGAGCTAGGTTATGTGAAGCTTAAGAAGATAATTTCATGCGTCAGATTGACGTTTAGGCAGATATTTTTGAGCGTCAGAGACGGGTCATTTCAAATTTCCAAGCATGAAAACCCGGGGGTCAGGGGTCAAGTGAGAAGCTTGCCGAGTTGTCACGTTTTGTTAAGACAACCATGGACAATAATTTCTTGCTCATTTTTCCGGCCAATTTTCGTGTTTGTTATCCAACATGTTGAATCCAACAGTGTGATTAATATTAGTCGCAAAACCAAGCCCTAAAAACCAGTATTCAGGTTTCGGAACAAAGCGACTTCCGGTACCAACAACAATCGATTCCAGGATTTCTCAATCGATTATCACAAACAGAAGCCAAAACCAACTGACTTTTGACTATAGTCAATCATCAGCCCACCACTACTGTAAACCATATATAGGCAGCCCCGCCCCCCAGGTGCAAGTTTCATATCAATTAGATCTCAGAAACACCTGTATGTTTACAATGTATGGAAGTGAGCCATCTCCTATCTTTGACAGATTCATTCCAAGCATTTCACATACCAGTAGAAAGTCACATATCTGGTATTGACTTTACTTTGACGGTAAAAATAGGCAGATACATCTTAACACTGAGAACCAAGATAGACCAAGGTATTGTTTTCGTGATAAAGATCTTTCAATATTCGAGGTGGCATATTTTAGATTTTAAATTTTACTAACCAGACATACGACCCGATCCACAGATAAATTTTGCTGGTGATGCCTTGGAATGCAAAGATGCTCGTGCACTAAAGGAGCTGAAGACATGTTATCATCGGTTTGGTAAACGCATTCTTTGATCTATAATAGAAAGTGGCAAAAAATGTGAGAGAACGCAGCACTTGGTGGGAGGAAATTTATTATTATTTTTGGAGGTTGAAGAACTTCTAAGGGGGAATAACCGTCAATAATTTGAACATAGCAAGGGAGGGAACTGATAAAAAGAAGTGGATGTCAGAAGATTCGGACCCAAGAAGATTCGGTTAATCGCGGACCAGCGATTTTCGAGAAGATCCGGCCCAAGAGTTGAGAAGATTTGGCCCCGAGGTTAAGGAGATTAGGCCCAAGTTATTTTATCATACTTTTAGCGAATTATCTAAACGAATAGAATTAGTTCTTAAAATATCATGGTAGATCTATCTTTATAGATCTTTCATACAAGTTTTACAGCACATAATGATCATAATTAGCGTGTCATATTATCGCCATTTATTATCGGCTCATTAAAGTTGTGCTACTTTTGCCCCACTTTTGAGAAGATCTGACCCGAATATTGAATGAATCGGGGGTTACATTTACTTTTAATACTTCATTTTTTTTTAATTATTTCAATTTACATGTTCCAATTTTTATAAACTTTTTAAGTAGAATAAACATCGATAAGGTTGTCATTTACTGTGTTTTACTCTGATAGATAGAGACAGATGTTGGCTTCGGAAGCCAGGTATAGCTGTGATAATCACCCTTCTGCAGGATAGTCATCCATCATCTTTTACACTTAACCTCGTATCAATTTACCCTACACACCCTTCAACCCCTTACCAGACTAGAAAAGTTTAGACCTGTCAACCTTGAAAGCATCTGCAGACGACAAATAAACTGTTGTTCAAATGATGTAATTTGTTTCTAAAAGTTTAGAATGAAAACTCTTTCCCCAGGTTGTTTTAATTTGGGATTGTCCGGTAAAGGGTACTGTAATCCCTGTAATCCCTTGACATGAACGTTAGCTGCAGTTCTGATGAATAACTCATTTTGACATTGCATAAAATGCACAACACCTATTTTGTATATTTCAAAAGAAATCGCTTCATAAATAGTCAACCCAGATAAATAATCCACTGATTATCACAATATCTAAAAGAAAATAAGAAAAAGAATGTCTTACATTTGGCAATAAATTTAAAAAACCAAAGCAAACAGAAAAAAAATATATATATTCAAATGTGCAAGATCAATTGAACCACAAAATTAATCAAAAACAAGTCTTTAATGACCAGGTGTGCATAAATTGCCCGCAAACTATGAAAAAAGCAGTGTCACTCATTAATGTTAAAGTTCTTTGACAGTGAATCTGCAGTTGTTACGTAACAATAAGTGACAACAACAATATCATCAAAATGGACATAATCTAAACTTTGGGACGAATCTTCTTCTTAATTGGGCCGAATCTTCTCCTATATCGGCCGAATCTTCTTGGGTCCGAATCTTCTCCACTTTTTTCACTTGGCAGAATCTTCTTGGGTCCGAATCTTCTTCCACCAAGAGAAAAAAGAAAACGATCAATCTGTCGATCATTCAACATGCTAGAAAAGCCGACTAGTCAACAAGTGAAAGACGCTGTGATTTGTCCCGGTTAGATGTAGGTACAATCGGCCAAGTTGTGACGAGTGTCACTCTCGATGATTATTCTCACTCCCTCGTATACCTCCCCATCCGAAAAATAAATTAGACAATATACAGAGATATCTGTGGAAACAGTATTTCCATGGATCAACCTATTAACCGCCTTTCTTGTTTGTAGAACTGTATGAACTGTATATGTTCATGTAAATTATGGCAATAAAATATGTTTTAACGTTTAAACTGAAATGTATTTCCACTAAAAAGTAACTGAGATTTCATTTTTTAACGTTAGCACGTCTATTTTATCTTCGTAAACATGCGGAATCATTAATGCTATAGTCTTGAATAAGTATTTGGGCACCGCCCGATGTTCAAAGTCCGTTTTAAAAAATCGACTCAAATCTTTTGAAATTGGACAGCACCATTCCGACAGCAGTTTCAATCGCACTGTGCTAGCTGAAAATTTAGTCGATTGACGGTGCCCGTCGAAGATTTAGATACTTCTTACAAGATTATGGTGACCACACCACTCTTTTTTTTTCCGCACATGGAAAAGAAAAAAATAAGGAAGTTCAGCGGCGCCTGATTCCGAAGATCGCCGATATCTAAGTACTGTTCGTAAAAATCGTACGGCGCCCTTTTTATTTGTTGGCCAAGGCATTTTTTTGAGACATCGTTGATCTGAGTGCAATCTTCAGTCTTTTCAGGGCATTGAATGGTCGTTAACTAAGCCTCTCCTTCCCCAATCCTCCCCTGTTTCTACGGCCCTGTCTCTCGCCTCCTCTAGATGTCATTATGTCATCGTATTCAAAAGCTGGTAAACGGTTTTTAGAATCAGGCCTCCTCCTTCCCAGTGTCCCATGTTACAAAATACATGTATATCAAGCATTTCAACACACAAGTAAAATGAGCAAAACTAAGAACCCTCCTCTCTCTCCTATCCGAACATGGGGTCGTGGGTTCGATCCCTGGCTCGGCCAATTTCTTTCCGAGGATTGATGATAGTCATTGCGACAGGATTCATTCCTCTCCCGCCGCTGATCTTTGTTTCGACGATGGTTATGTGGGAAAGCAGCCAGTGGCTTGGAAAGAAAATTGTGCGGAGTACAGATGAAAGAAACTCCAGGAAAGTATGGATGGGTGCACTGGCCGCCGCGATATAACTGAAATAATGTTGAAAACGGCGTTAAACACCATACAATCAATCAATCTCTCCTATCCCCTTTCAAACCAGACTTTTTCGTTTCTGGCTTGGTCTTTTAGACTACAAACATAGGGTGTTTCATTTTCTGCATACAGCTATACAAAAACACGAGGCTTCAATTAAATTAGCACTACAGTTATTTAGATGAATCACACTTTGCTTTTGGTATGTTTGTATTCACAATGTACAAAGGAACATATACTCCAGCTAGGGCTCGCCATTAAAACCATTCAAAGAGCTCCAAAACCCGAAAATTCCGACGAGAGAAGACGACCAAACACACACCCACAGCGGTGCCTTTGGAAAAATGAGTCCAACTCTGGACAAGAGTTTGGCTGAGCTAGGATTCGAACCCTCAGTTTCCGGTTTACTACCCCAGTGCGTTACCGATTGAGCCACCATGCATTACATAGTCATCTTAGTCCTCACTACGAAAAATTCTCTTGTATAGATCAACCGAAAATAAACTGGACTACTGGTTAAAAGTCTTTGAAAGACGGCAAATTTTTTGTACCGTCCATATTGAAAGCCTTTGCAGACGAAAAACAATCTGGCTTAAATGACGGCATTTGCCTTTGATCGGATGGAAAACATTGTGGAAAAAGGAGAAAATGCTGGTTAAAGCACTTTCTGTTTAGGTATTTAAACCTAGGCTTTGACACCGAAAGAGTCAATGCTGAACTTCGTCGTCAACATCTCACTGAATACCAGGGTGCTTACAGCACTTTGATTATTTTGAACGTATTGTTGCCGTTTTCGCGTTGTCTGCGCATGTCATATTCTTCGAAGATTCGACCTGTCTGCTATGACGCATCACCCATCCCCGGATACTTGGGAAAAGTAGGGCTTATACCGCAGCTATACCCAAGCCTGTAGGGCCTGTTTTAATAGATGGCCGGTGCATAGGTTACCTGCTAGCTGAACATAGCTGAATGAATCGCACCAGGTAGCGTTTTATTAAGTAAACGTTTATTTTATTTTGAAATTCAAAGTAACAGTTGTTGTTTTGAAAATTTAGTCCGCTTCTGTACCCAGCATGTCCAACTTAGATAGATGTGTATTTGTAGAATTCCATCTAGCGGAAGATAATGGCCGTTTTCGCCCCCAATTTCGCCCCACTGTTTCAACACGAGACTGTTTCGAGGTTGTACTAATTTGCAATGTTCATTCTATTTATTACCAATTTATCTTTATTAATAAGTAGGGCGAATAAAATGTGGAAGTGGTTTTGTAATATCCAGATATAATAATCATCAAGAAAACAAGAAATTGTTCGCTATATATCGAGTGAAATCCTCTTTTGCACCGTTGTCTGCGCATGTCATATTCTTCGAAGATTCGACCTGTCTGCTATGACGCTTCACCCGTCCACTGGGAAAAGTAGGGCTTATACCGAAGTTATTAGTCTATTACATGTAGCGGCTGTTTTAATAAATGACCGGTGCATACGTTACATGCTAGCCGATCATAGCTGATTGAACCGCACCAGGTAGCGTTTTATTGAGTAAACGTTTATTTCATTTTGAAATTCAAAGAAACGGTTGTTGTTTTGAAAAGTAGTCCGGTTCTTTACCCAGAATGCCCAAATAGATGTGTATTTGTAGAATGCCATCTAGCGGGATATAATGCTTTCGCACTTTACGACGTTCTCCTTTTTAGAGAGCAATACAGCTTCCCGATCTCTATTTGCGTGAGAATCAAAGCAGGGTCCAGTATTTAGAAAAATTCCTTCCGCGGACCCACAAAAATGTGTAGCTAACATTTATTCTGCAAGCATGTAAAGCTGTACAATGACATCGCATTATTGGAGAGGTCATCAGACCTCTCCAACAGTGGTGAGTTTAAAAGGCAGACTGTCGCAGAATTTGCTGTCTAAATCCATTTTTCTTGCAAAATTGTTCTGATACGCAGTCTGTTTCGTCATGGTTTTGTAAATAAAGCGAAATCAAAATACCGAAACAGGAAATAGACGTGGTTTATTTTTATATGACGAATTTCAGAAAAGATGTGTTATATTAACTTGCGATGGCTGCAAATGACCTCTCAAATAATTGTAATTTTTCATTAAGCAAATGAATCTAAGCAGAAGAAAAAATAAGAAGAATTTCGTTAAAAAGAGAAAGAAGACCGTTGGACAAGATCATGTGACTTGAAAGCGCGGCAAGAAGGTCAAATGACCATCATGTAAAGCATATGCGGTTTCTACGCGGCGGCTTTTTTACTCGTTTGTTTACATGTTCCAAAATATATTGAAATTAAAAGCCAATAAACTATTTGAAAACATTGATGCTGACCTCTCCTTATTGTGTTTCTCCTCCACAAGAAACAATGGCATGTATACGTGAATTGTACTAGTAACTAAAATTAAACACAAATTATTTCTATAGATCTAGCTTCTGTACAAAATTAGATTGCATTGCACTTAGATTACAGGAATACTATCATCGAACAACAACAACAACATCAAGAAACTAACTGGTAATGTTTTCGTAATGATGATTATGAAGAAGAGGAGAAGGAAGAGGATGGATTATGGGTGGGTGGATGAATGGACCGGCTGGCCGGCCAGCCGACCGGCCTTCCGAGTTACCAATCGGCCGATCGACCGACCGACCGAATAACTGACTGATGTTGAGGATTTCGTACTACTGATATTAAAATGATAATAAGGGTCGTAGGATTGATTACGGTATTAATGATCATACGATGATTTTAAGTATGGTGCGGGGAAAAAATCGTTTTAAATTTTCAGTGTTAACAAGAATTTGTCGCTATTTTTTCTTTTCTTTTTTTCTTTCATTCATTTGATGAGGATAACTGAAGCCCGGCATCAACAGCAAAGCTAGGCCAGCGTCAGACTGCACATATGTGAAGGTTTATTGTGGTCTAGCCTCTCCGCAAAATACAACCATGGTTGAGTTTTGCAGGATAAAATGCACAGAGAAAATATGTTGGATAAATATCTTTTGCATAATTTTATTTTCTTTTGCTTGATATGGAAAACATATTTGATGAATGAAGGAAAGTATTACAAATACATGACATCAAATGATGGTTTCTTAAATGTATAATGAGAGTTAGAATTTTGGTTTGGTTTTTTAGCGCCGTTTCAATAGTATCCATTGCATTACGACAGCCTGTGCGTCCATCCAGGCGTTCATCATGATTTTCACTCTTTCCGGGTCACTACGTGCTTACTAATATACATGTAAACAGTCACGAAGTACTGTTTATGCCACAGTAACTTGATTTAAAGAAAAACGTTGAATACAGCAGTCCTGATTGCAATTTTTACATATAGGTACAATTGCTACCAGTGTTATTTTAAGACACCATAGACTTCAAATTTTGAGAGAGGGCGGTTTCTGGGAACCCCCCTACCCACCAACAGGCTATCCAACTACTCTTACACCCTAGCCAACCCCCATTCAGTGCTTGTAAAAGTCGACCCCCGGTCAAATTCGCTCTGACGCCCTTACACGTTTGTCAAATGTTAACGGTCTCTCTGCCTAAATATGTTGCATGCAATTGCCATTGAAGTTTTATGTTTATATCACAACGCATTGAATACATACAACTTTGAAAAACATCCTTGTAAATTGTGGATAATAGCAGGTATAAGAGTTTTATACACAAATGAATATGTGGCAAAATGGGAGATTGCTTTTTGCAACATTGTTTTCTACTTTAAGACAACAAAGAGTTGTTTGCGACAGGAAATGAATGTGATTGATAATAAGAAGACGGTATAAACGACAAGTATACGATACATCAATGATGCAGGTGATTTATCACCATTCTTTAGGAAGTGAATTGCGAAAAAATGCAGTCAATAATCATCGATCGTGATTTGCCACGGTATGAGTTATTCAATGAAAACAGTAGGTCATAGGCCGAATTGTATGGATACTGAAATACACAAATAAATGATCCCTGCCCTGTGAAAAAGGGGCTTAATGCATCTGCGAAAACTGTCGACTCAGATCAGCCTGCGCAGTCCGCGCAGGCAGACCTGAGCCGAAACTTTTCGCTATTGGTCATTTTTTTTTTCCCTATATGTTAAAGGACCAGTCTATCTTATGATTAACTTCGTTGTTAAAAAAAGTGGTTAGTATGCATTCTTAATTATCTGATGTCATGATTGGTAAAATACATCACGGAGACGCATTAAGCCCGCTTTTGTTAGAGCGCCGCTCATTAATGAATGACTTCAGAAGATAAAAAAAAATACGTGTATATATCGATACCAATTCCATACCAACGCTGCCACCAAAATGTAACGTGCATTATCGGGAAAAGTGAGATTCCCTGGGACTAAAATTCCCAGAGGTAGTTGGATATAATCTCGGGGTTGAAAGCGTTAAAAAGGAAAAGTATCATCATGTTACGTCGTGTAGTAAAAATTACGTAAAGACAGCTTTGCCATATCGACGTGGCTTGGTGCTTCGAAATTTTGTTGAAGCAAAGCACCGTACATTGTACTTAATCGCAACAGTGGACCAGAATTCCGTCACAGATGGTCTCGGATTCGAGACTCCTGGAAGAAGAAAGTCGTGTCGAGGGGTGTCGTTCGGTATTGAACTTGTACTAAAAACTAGCTGTGCTAAACGGCTATTTTTCGTTCAGCCGGGCTCCAGTAGCGCAACCGGTAGCGTACAGGACTTGAGAACGTATGGTCGCTGGTTCGAATCCCCAGCTGGGCCGATTTCTTTCCAATGATAGGTGATAGTTATTTCGAAAAGATTCATTCCTCTTTCACCCCCGAACATAGTTTCGATGATGATTATCTGGGAAAGCAACCACTGGCTTGGGAAGAATATTGTGCAAATTACTGGTACCGTGCAAAGATTGAGTACTGGTAAAAGAAACTCCAGGAAAGCATGGAGCATCTATAGATGTACTGATCGCCACGATATCTGATATAATGTTGAATATGGTGTCAATCAATCAATCAATCAATCAAATTTCGTTAAAAATTTCCCAACGATATATTTTTTCTCAATGTACTATACCTTTGTAAATGCATGCATCTAGTGTCACATGTTCAGAAAGGGGAAAAAAGATGTCCTCATCTGGAATGTGACAGTAAAATACTGTCATCAAACTGTCAGAAAGAACTCCATCAACTTGCGTCCTAAAATATGCATATCGACCTTATCTTATACATCCTTTACCCTCGAGCAGCGCCATAGGCGAAAACAGGCGCTTTTGCGGACGGCATAGATCAAGATCAGACTGCACAGAACGTGCAGTCTGATCTTTGATCTATACCATCCGCCTGTTTAGACATGCCTACCTGATGTAAATCTCTCTAAGTTTCATAGGGTTGTATTATGAACTGTCAAAAGAGGTTGAGTTTATATATTTGGCGCTGAAAGAGTTCGGTTTGGTTCCCTACTTACCGACAAACGCGCCTGATGCAGAAAAGTGATCGCATTACCGACAATATATCATGCATGCAGTGAGAAATTAGTCCTAACATGAATGAGACTTATAAGTGTAATGGCAGACGACCTCATGACAATTCTGATATTTTCTCAGTTTTAGGTGTTTTTGCCACAGAAATTTCTTGTTCGCTCGCTCTCTCTCTCTCTCTCTCTCTCTCTCTCTCTCTCTCTCTCTCTCGTGGAACTATTGCAAATAAAAAAAAAAAAATGAAAAGTACTAGAGATATTCTTTTCTTAAGATGCCTTCAATTAGGACTGGAATATTTCAATGCGATGGAGACAGTAGATCTTGTCGATTCTGTTGTTACTGCAAAGTTACCTTTGCCTTGGAAAGAGTGTTGTTTATTTTGGTTAAAGCCCAGTCCTCCTCATTTTTGTGGTATTTGTCGAAGACAATACCACTATGAGTTCAATATTGAATTTTGAAGACCATGTATCGTATTTTGTGCAAAGCCGAAGGAAATAAACCCAATTAAACTCAATATTTCTCAGGCAAATGAGTTTTTCGGTAGCACTCAGATATGTAATTGGAAATGGCATGTTAAAATACACTGGGTGAGGCCATCTGTCACGGAAATACTAATTTTTGACTGAAAATAGCTTCACTCGCTCATAGCCTTCTACTGGCACAATGATACAAAATTTGTCTACCGATCACTTGGTCCTGGGCTTTTTCGTTCCAAAACCAGTTCGTCCCATGGCTTGTTCATCCAATGATTGCGTGCTACTCCATTTGATTGGGCATGAATATTTATAGATCGAAATAATTGATTGTAATGTTGGGAATTAAGTGTTAACGGCCAAAGATATTTCAAAATCATAGTTTTCAGGTACAAACTTAATTTTATTCGATATATTCACATGGTTTCTCTCTCTATCCATCATGCATCCTACTGTCAAGGGACGTTACTCCTGACTCTTAATGATCAAAGGGAGACCACCAATACACAAATAATCCTAACTTTTGTCATGAGTACTCTCCCTTCAACCAAAAAAGGTATTCATTTGCTTAGTAGGTTGACTTTCAAGGCAATATTTGAATAACATTTTACTTTTTCTTTCAAATTATTAATTCCACACAATGGCTTCCTTGACAAATACCACTTCAGGGTTCTCAATGCTTTGATTTTTTTCTTTCCTATTTTTCTGAAGAAGGTAAAAAATCATCATTATTAACTTTTAAAGTGAAAAAAAAAATCATAAAATTTGGTATTAACAAACTGATAAAGCGCATTTTTGTTTACGGGGTTTCTGCCGTAATAAACGCTCACGCCAAAAATAGAAAAGGAGGTGGAGAGATGCGTGCAGATATTGCGAAGTAAACAAAGTCTAAAAGATGGTGTTTATAAGCAGAATCGAACCGAGCAATGCATATACTTCCAGTGGATATATTTACGTTATTCGTGCAGTTTTGGAGACATCCCTGAACTTGTGAAGTATGCAAATTACCTCACACCTCATTACCATATTTCGGGTCTTGCCTTGAAATATGCATAGAGGGGGTTTCCGTAATTTTCCTATTAATTAAATCTCTAGTGAAGTGAGCAACTTTCTGCGATCTTTTCTGAAACTATTGTGTACCTACTCATTGGCTTACTTTAACGACGTATGTCACAAATTTTTCTAACTGACAGATTTTTTTAAAACTTTGACCATTGAGTTAAAAAGGGAGATAATTTGACCGAATTAAAGGTTAGTCTTTAATAAATACATACTTTCTAACGGACAGATTTTTCTTAAAATTTCCACACTTAAGGTGTTTATAAATCTAAGCAATAGAAAAAAATAAAAATGGCACCTATCCGTGCTTGTTTCGTCAGAAAACAGTGATGAAGGTCACTGTGGAAGTTAATTTTTTCAAGGAAAAAATGGGATAAAAACTCAGCGGACAAAATGGGAAAAGGAGAAATTGATCATTTAGAACAGTTTCTCCTTTTTCCACTATAATTTTCAAAGTGGAAACAGCTATACTTCCACAGCTTTAAATTTACTGCTTTTGTTTGCTTGTTTGGTGTGTAACGCCGTGTCAAGAGTATTCTAATTATTTCAAGATGACAGTTCACAGATCCATCTTTTTTCTCTTTAGTAATACTACCAGAAGAAAGTGCTACTTGTTTCAGTGCTGCAATAGTATTACCATATGTGCGAAAAAAACATTGGTGCACTTTTGATTCACTGTCCATGACAAAACCACATGCGCAGTAGGATGCGCGCGAACATTTGTAATATACGTCGTTAATTGCTTTTCCGTAGTTTTTCACCAAAGAGGTCATGGGCCTTTAAAGTGAAAACATGAAGAATGCAGGAATAGGTGCACTGGTGATGTAACTTAAAAAAGATACTGAAAACAATTTTTAAAAAAGCAAACTAAGGTGTAATGCTTAACGTGGACACATTCGCAGTGCGTGCCGCTGTTGGTAACATTTACCTTTTCCCATTCCGCCACCTGTGCTTTCTACAAATACCTTGAATTCAGACAAGGCCAAAATTTTGTCGCCTGTTAAAGGGTTAAAGGTTAACACACACAAAATTTCACTCGTGCCATTTCGGCCGATTCCGTAGTAAAACGACTTGATTAAAAAATCACCCAAGGTCTTCCGAATTGCTAAATTTGGTAGGCGGTAATGGTACAAGTCCATTTTGTGTTCTTTCAACAAAACTGCAGAAGAAGTGACAGCAAGTTACAAACTTGCCCTAACCCTTTGACTGCTTAATTATGCTGAGCAAGCCATCACATAAAATTTCATGAATCCATAAGATCAAATTTGTCTTACAACCGTCTGAATCATGAGGATGGTCCTCGGACATGCAGAAAATTTACCAAAAGCAAAAAGGTTCCACGCAGGTCAGTCTGTACAATTGAAGACATGCTGGCTCGTTTAGAGCAAAATCTCCTCTTGCTTAGATGTTGTAAAAAAGGGGTCCGTGAAAGATTCGTGTATTTGTCAATAGTTTGTATAGTGTTAAACGCCTTTTAAATTATTACATGTATTTCAGTTACCGTTATATCGCGACGTCCAGTACACGTATCCATGCTTTCCTGGAGTTTCTTTTACCAGTAATTATTCTCACACTGTCCTTTTCAAGCCACTGGCTGCTCTCCCACATAACCATTGTCGAAACGAGTTTTCGTAGAATGAGGAATTGATCCTATCAATGGCTATTATCAGTTCCTGAAAAGAAATTTGCCTAGCTTTGGATTTGAACCGTATCTTGGTTTCAGGCACTGTATGTTACCGACTGAGCTACCGAGCTCGGCCCTAACAACAGAAATAGTCTTCAGACGGGAAAATGATGATCCGAATTCTAGGTCACTTTCCATGTCAAACTGTAAATAACTGTCAATGTCGCACAGATCATTCCTGTCTCACAGCAATCCTACAAACAATATAAATCAACGCCGCCCATAACATTTTGCCAGACGAGTTTCCGATCTCAATACTAATTTTACTTTTTACGTCCAAATTACAGTGAACCGCTTTTGAAAATTTTGTGGGAAGCAATTGCTCCTTTTCCCAAAACGTATTTCCATGTCATTCAGAGAAAATACATTTGCCGTTCCATCGAAAACATTTGTACTGATATTTTATCCATGTTTTGTACTGATATTTTGTCCATGCGCCGTGTCACTTGCGCTCGTTAGTGGCATTTCTGAAATGGTATGCATGACAATGGGTCAATACTATTCTTCGTTACTTATATTTGGTCTCCTCCACATTATGGCTGATACTGAAAAAATATGAATGATAAAATATGGAAACAAAGTAAATTGAACCATTGTTTATGAAAAAGTCGTTCGTTCTGAGAAGTATTTTTCACTTGCAACGATGAAGTCACGAGCCATCTGTACAAAACATGCCAAAACAATTTGATTGTATTGGACACAAGAAATTAAAAGTTGCGATAGTTAAGGTCTACGGCCCCTAACTCTCATATTAAATGACGGAAGCTGCCGAGATTAGCCGAATAGTCTTTACGAAAACGTCGATGTTACACGATATTTACAGATTAGTTAGTGAGTCTACGGCCCCTAACTCTCATGTTAAAAGACGGAAGCTGCCGAATAGCCTTTACGAAAACGTCGAAGTTTATCGATGAGTTAGGGGCTGTAGACCTTAAGTCATTAAGGATGGCTGTCATTTCGCTTTAGTGGCCTAGTGGCAAAGTTTAGGACTCTTTTCCTGGAGACCCAGGGTTAGGGCCTCAGTGCGATTGGTATTTTCATCTGGTAATTCTTTCAATTTGGGCAAGTACATGTATAAAATTTTGCAGCTTGGTAAGACGCTATTTCCCCACCAAACAACAATATTTCAAACTCTTTCATTTTGAAAACATCTCTAGTTGGCAAACTGAATGTGGCTCAAATTATGTTAAATGTCATTGAAAGGGTAGAAAACATTGAGGGCAAATGAGAAAATACTGGTGTATCCAGCATTTTCTCATTTTCCTTCAGTATTTTCAAAAACCGTCTTCACCAGGATCGTTAAACGCGGGATTGTTTAGTAAAGGGTCATTTTGTCTCAGTGTATCAATGTGGTGTATTTGGCCTTATAATGCATCGATGAGAGGGGTGGTTATTTCGATAGAGCTATTGTAATGATCATTCATGATACTTTTCCTGACATTATCTGTCGATGTACAGCGCTACCTTTGATGGAGTGGCCTTTCTTGTAAAAGTGACGTCATAAAGATGTATTACCGCTTCTGGTCACTGATCATGTGACATTCGTGACCTTTCGTGACCTCTCTTGACTTCCCATCGCCCCCTTAAATGAACTAGGAATATTCTTCAATGCTACCTATATTTCTATGACAAATAGCACATTAACTTTTACAGAAAGCTATTTCCGTCTTGCACCTTTGATTGGTTGATTGAATGATGTTTAACCACCGTTTTAAACATTATTTCAGTCATACCACGTCAACAGCTCGCTTATTCATGTATGTCCAGGGTTTCACAAGTCCTTGGCTAGGACTCTGAAGTGTTATGCCCAGGGACACTCCAACGAAACGCCCAGTGCTTCAAGCGAGGCTCGAAGCCGAGGCCTCTTGGTTACGAGTGCTTCACTTTACCTCTGTGCCACGCAGGACCCCACAGGCCACTTGTTAAACAGATTGTGGTAAAAAGAGAAACTGTCCGTCACTTGCAGTTTTTTGCTGTAATGTTTTCATTTCTATTCATGTATTTAGCCAGAATTTTTGTTAAAAATCGATATTTTACAAGGATTTTTTCAAAGTGTTTTAAGCACTGGAAATGTCTTAAATTGCTTTTGCAGACAGTGTAGATCAAGGTCAGACTTCACATTCTGTGCAGTCTGATCTTGGATCTACACTGTCCGCTACTTTAAATATATTCTGGCAAAAACAACATTGAAATGACAATATTTTGGATGTTTATCCGAATTGAAAAGGCCTGGGTCCGTATTCACCAGCAGTTCTCAAGATTTTCTGACTGTGAAAATAACAAAACTTCTGATTGGCTAAACCAAATGGTTTAGCCAATCAGAAGTTCTGTTACTTTCACATTGATGAAATTTTGAAGAATAAGACTAAGAATGTCCTTGAGAATGGTTGGTAAATATGGACCCTGTTCATTTATTCGGCTCTCTAAGAGTTACGAGTTAATGCAAAAGTTAATGTATTTCAAAGAGTAATGAGCGAATAACGCATAATTATCTTCATATACTTCAAAACAGAGGGGTGGATGAAATGTATATGTGCCATGCTCTGTGGAAAGGAGGTTTAATGCATCTGCAAAAAGTATGAACCCAGGTGGGCCTGCGCAGTCGAAACTTTTTTTTACTATTTGTTAAATTTTCTGCATGTCCAAGGACCATTCTACCCTATACTTTATTACGTTGTTAGACGAAATGGGTGTTATGGAGCCATAATTATGTGATGACTGGCTTGGTATAAAGCATCAAGGAGATGCATTAAACCCCCTTGTGCAAGAGCGTGGCTCATATTTGTAAACCTGAATGAACAAATACTCCTTTTCCTGTAAAATATGTGTATAATTCGAGTTCGAGAAAGACAACAAAATTACTTGCATTCAGTCTATATAAAACTGCATTCGAAAGTTAATCAGTCTCTCAATCGCAAAAGGCGAAAACAGGGGCTTTTTGAGTATGGCATAGGTCAAGATCAGACTGCACAGAGCGTTAAGCCTATATGATAGAACTCTTTCCCAGTTTCAGAGGACTGTAAGAGGTTCGTTTGTTTAAAAATACATGATAGTCACTTCTGATATTGCAACTTTTACTTGACAAAAGAAATTATAAGATTTTGTGTAAATGGAGTGTGACTCATTTTCAGTTCATTCCTTCAAATATGAACCACGCTCTGGCATCTCCGTTATGCATGATACCAGGCAAGATGCCACATAATTATGGATTGTCAAAGTCCATTTTGGTTATTAACCAATGAATCATGAAGTACACTGGTCCATTGACATGTAGAAAATTTACCAATAGCAAAAAGTTTCAACCCAGGTCAGCCCGCGCGGACTGCGTTGGTACTTTTTGCAGATGCATTAAGCTCCCTTGTCATAGACCATGCCTCATATAGAATTACAGTCTGGAGTTTTTCTCCAAATCATGGTTGTAATAGATGCAAACATCAAGGTTGTTAGTTTTGTTACGGGGGATAGTGCAGGATACAGGAGGAAACGCATCCTTATGTTATAGGGGAAAGTCCAAGATACAGAACGAAACCCATCGTAAGTTACGCCTCGTATAGCACCGTCACACGGGACCTCAGTTTCACGTCTTATCCAAAAGACTATTAGTAATTTTAGATGGCCAGCCGTAGGGCTCGAACCCACACCTTCAAGTGACCCAAGATTTGACGTTTACTAGTCCTACGCTCTACCGCTTGAGCTATGTGCGCTGGACAAATTTATATTTTAATTTCAGCATCTCTAAATAAATGAGACTTCAGCGCACTTACAAAAAGTGTAAAGAAAGAGAAAGCTACTTTGGGGTGACTTTAGTGACATTCTATGACGGAAATAGGGAAAATGGACCAAAAAAAACTCACATTAAAAAAGCATTTTACATTTGTCTTAAGTAAAACCTTTTTTTTTTTTATCACTTTTTCTCTGTAAAATAAACACACTTTATTTTTTTCGAGAGTAAATAATAGGATTACATTTTCACGATCAAAGAGTCTTTTTTCGGCACTGTTTCGAATGACTAAGGGTATGGTGTTGATCAAGATCAGTTTGCACGTTCCGTGCAAACTGATCTTGATCTACGCCATACGCCAAAGCTTAATTAGGTCGCTCATGGTAGTGAAAATATTAGAAGAGTACTTTGGTGGGTGTTGACCATTAACTTCATAGAAATATCTTAGAACTTCGACTTTAGACGATTTCTGAAAACTTTGAGACAAATCAAGAAATAACTTACATAGGAAAAGTCTCGATTCGCCGCTTTATTAAAACACGTAGACCAAGTTTCACATTTTTTCCTTCATTCCGCTAACATTTTATCACACGGCAAAATTTTAGACCAGTCTTATTTGAAAGCCTATGCAGATGACAAATTAAACGTAGCTGAAATTATGGTATTTGTCTCTGAAAGGGTATCAAAAAATATTGTTGGAAAAAGGAGAAGGTGCTGGTTATCAGCATTTCCTCCTTTTCTGACGATACTTTCAAAAGCTATATTATATTTCATGTGTCTGTTTTTAGAAATATTATGGGTAAAGAAATGTCGTAATTTAAGCTGGGGGGAATTATTTCCCCGTCACAGTGAATATTTTCCTCCTGCCGAAAATCTGGAACTACTTTTTTAAGTTTTTTAAGTTTTAAAAGTGGCATTCGTTGACAAAATAATCAGAGGAAATATAATATATAATTAATTTCATCAGCTTGTGGTTAATATGGGGAAATATTTGCCTCAAAGGGGAAAGGTCCGCTAAAAAATAACTCGTGCCTTACGGCACTCGTTATTTTCGCATACCTTTCCCTTTTTCGGTAAATATTTCCCCATATTAACCACAAGCTGATGAAATAAACTCTATTTCCTCCTTTTCTAACGATACTTTCAAAATCTTTATTGCTAGAGTCTTTGAAACAAGGGATCGGGCGGTAAATAGTTTAATGATAACCTATTTGCATATGTGACAGTGGAATTGATGGAATGAACTCATAACATCCAACCCCCGAAACCCCCCCCCCCCACACACACACACACTAAAATAAAATTTGATTAAACCCTTTAGCGACCCTAGAGAAGAAGACTTGAAAACATTATGGAAAATGGATAAAATACTAATAATA
The DNA here is from genome assembly GCA_946811185.2 of Hippopus hippopus. Taxonomy (NCBI): domain Eukaryota; kingdom Metazoa; phylum Mollusca; class Bivalvia; order Cardiida; family Cardiidae; genus Hippopus; species Hippopus hippopus. Next base: position 38,272,895 of record OX328097.1, read on the forward strand.
AGCATTTTCTCATTTTCTTTTTCCCTGCAGTGTTTCTATCCTTTCACGGGCATTTTGCTTAGGTACTAGTAATTTGAGTCACATGTATTTTGTCGTCTGCAAATGCTTTCAATTTAGAAAAGCCTAAAATTTTGTCGTTTGGTAGAAATATAAAGTAGTGATGAAAAACACCTATGTGTGTGTGTGAATGTCTGATAGACGAACTCGAACAGTTTGTTAGAAAAAAAGGATGAATTATTCGTCTCAAGTATTTTTTTCCTTTAGCAAAACCGTTTTTAAACATTTGTTTATAGTCGTCTGCTGCTTAACTCACAAAGTCGTCTGTCGGTGGTCGTCGCCCATACAACGTTCATTCGGTACAATGTCTCGAGTATTGTTACAGCTCATCTGTCATCGAGACATCTCCATCTGCCACCTTGGTTATTTAGGCCTACATTACAGCTTTGTTTACCTTGTTAGAGTGGGTGCATGTACTACAGTCATTTTCAAAATATAAACATACCACCAATGGACAATACAATAAAGGTCAAAATCTAACAAAGAACTATTTACATGCGAGTATTTAACTTATGTAAGTCACACTTACATGTATACATGCGCGCGCACACACACACACACCTCGCACAAGCGCAAAAGGTATGTTATGATGAAGGGTTGTTTACTACTATTATTACCGTTATTGTTGTTGTTTGTTGTTATCATTATTATTATCAACCTTATTTTCTTAAGTGAAACATATAGACAAATGAGCCACGCTCTGTGAAAAGGGGGCTTAATGCATATGCGAAAATTATCGACCCAGGTCAGCCTGCACAGTCCGCGCAGGCTAACCTGGGCCGAAACTTTTCGCTATTGGTCAGTTTTCTGTATGTCCAAGGACCATTCTACCTCATGATGTAGTCGGTTGTAAGACTAAATTGATTTTATGGAACCATAATTATGTGATGACTTGCTTGGTATGATGCATCTCGGAGATGCATTAAGCCCCCTTTTGCCAGAGCAAGGCTCAAATTTTTTTAGCATCAATAAATCTGAAACAAACATTTCTTCTTTTACAATGTTCATGGCAACAAGCATTTTATCCTTTTCCCACAATGGTGTCTATTCTTTCGAAAACAAATCCCATCATTTTAGGCACATAATGATCTGTCGCTTATAAAATACATGTACTTTCAATTTGGATAAAGCTAACGTTTTGTCGTCTGTTGAATAGTAATGCTATGCAGGACGCGAGGAAAGCACATTGTAAAGTGTTTTAAGACGTACGTGTATATCAAAGCTTGACAGAAGACGTCTATAACCAACGTAAAAATAAAAATCTTTCCGACTTTTATATTTTAGCAACTGGTGATGCGCGCAATTTGTCGTGTAAATAGTATGTAGATCTAGTACCAGTTAAGAGATAGAAACAAAGCTTTTTTATCTTAACCCATAGGTTGCTAAGCGCAACTCACTGACCTTTTCCGGACAGTGTAGATCAAGATCAGACTGCACAGAACGTGCAGTCTGATCTTGGATCTAAACTGTCCGATAAGGAGACACTATTCCCAAAAACATTACTTTGAAATAGCAATGTTTGAGTTTTTAACTATCGAAATGAAAATTTCATTTTAGTTATTTAGCAGGATATGGGTTAATATTCAAGTAGTTTAATGTACCATATAAATGCCATATAAATTACTCGTAATAGTTCATTCTTGACCAGATAAGCTCTTTTTACGACCCTGAGAGAAAAAACAAGTTGAAAACATTGCGGCAATATAAACAAGCGATCTTTTAGAAAAAAAAAGGCGGCGTAGGAGGTAGGCGAACTGGTATATGAGTATTGTTGTTTGTGGTTCATTATCAAGTTGCCTTTTTTCCTCAGTGTTTTGCATATCATTGAACAGTGGTTTTTTATTTAAGACTAGAACTTAATCCAACTTAAACAGAATCCGCATAATATCCATATCTACATTTTTTACCAATTGTCATTAGGCTACTATTTATTCGTTCAAGAGTAACGTTAATACCGAAAAGCAGGTCAAAAACCAGCTTACCCTAACTAGAAGTGAGCTGGTAAGAAACCCAGACGAAGCCTGGCGTATAGAGATACTCAACACCTGGTAAGACAAAATCGGGTGGTTGTGTTCGAAAGGGAGCTAGGACAATGTTCCCGTATTTCCTTTTAAATATGAGATTCTCTGTCTCTATAGGTCCGACAAGCTCGAGCAGCTCACGTGGTAGAGCGTAGAATTTATCAAGTCTCGGGCCACTTGAGAGTGTGGGTTCGAGCCAAATGGCTGGCCATCTAAAATCATTAATAGTATTAATCAATAAACCAGGCCTTGTGTGACGGTACTATACACCGAACACATTATAGAACCAGGCGTAACTTAGGATAGGTTTCGTCCTGTATCTTGCACTATCTTCCGTAATATCATGAACTACAAGCCTTCTAGGGGCGTCGCCCATATTGGCAACCGGTGGAGATAATAAACAAACGGAAAACAAAAGGAAAATCATTCAATCTATAGTGCCATACTAAATATGTCTAGAGCTAAGAAGGACCTTAATCCCTGGAAACCATTACGACCACGTAGGTCAAGGTCCATATTTAACCCTTTACCAGACGCCAAAACTTTAGATTTGTCCGAACTTAAAGCATTTGCAGATGACAAATTAGATGTGACACATATGATACGGACTTGGATTTTACAGTGTAGAAAACATTTTGGGAAAAGGAGAAAATGTTGGATACCAACGTTTTCTCCTTTTCCCACAATGTTTTCAAAAGCTTCTTCCTTCAGGGTTATTAAAAAACACGGGATCGTTTTGTAAAGGGTTGACAATTTGCTGGAAGACACCAAAACAAAAATACATGCAAATCATTTGTGATGCTATAGTATAACGGCGTTATTGTGTCACTTGGTAATGGTTAACCCAAACGGCACAAATATTTGAGCCATGCTCCGACAAAAGGGGGCTTAATGTATCTCCGTGATGAATAATTCCAAGCAAGTCATCACATGATTATGGCCCCCATAAAGTCCATTTTGTCTAAAAACCGACCAAATCATACGGTAAACTGATTCTTGGACATGCAGAAAATTGACCAACAGCAAAAAGCTCCTGCCCTTGGTCGATACTTTTTGCAGATGCAGACGGCTCAGTTATGAGATACAACTTAAAATAATCTTTTGAACGATAAACTACATTCCTTAATATGTATATATATATGAGCCATGCTCTGTGAAAAGGGGGCTGAATGCATTTCCAAAAAGTATCGACCCAAGTCAGCCTGCGCAGTCCACTCAGGCTGACCGGTGTCGAAACTTGTTGCTTTTAGTAAGTTTTCTGCGTGTTAAAGGAACAATTTACCCCACGATTCAGTCACTTGTTATATAAAACGAATTTTATTCAACTATAATGCTGTGATGACTTGCTTGATATGATGCATAACGGAGATGTATTGAGCCCCCGTTTTCACAGAGCATGGCTTAATAATACAATAATGCAAAAACTCGTAATGCCTGTTATGTGTTTTGGATTTCTTGTGTGTATAAGTGACACCATACCAACGTTACAGTATATCAGCTAGGAGATATATATATAAGATGTACAGGGCTATTTGTTTTGCCTGTCAAGTCCCTGTCACTTGTGAGGCTGACGTTCGTCTAACGTAAATTATGTGTTCCATTAACACAAAAACACTGTACTTAACGTGCACTTAACGTATCCTTTTACCAAACAATACCGAGTTCATAACGACCGTGACACAGAAACACGCTTTTGAAAACATTGCTGGAAATGGAGAAATGCTGGTGACAATCATTTTATCATTTTCTAACAGTGTTTTCTACCATATTTCACACAAATACCACCCTTCTAGTCATGTCTATTTTATCCTCTGTGAAGGCTTTTAATTTGGACTGACCTGATATTTGACGTCTGGTAAAGGATTAAATCGTTCAGTATATACTTGGCGAAAACGGACAAAGATTAATGATCATGCAGGGCATTCGTAATCTTCACGGCCTGCACTTGTTTAGTGTGGACTCGAGAGTGACGAATTAAAAAATGCAAAAAGTTGGCAACTTTTGTTCTAGTTCTTGCAAGCGACTGAAACTTTGACAGATTATACAGTAATTCATTGTCAGACTCATACTTCTAAATAGTGTACGTTGAAGACATTAAATTGGTCTGCATTTTGACTCCTCATTTGCAAGACGGCGATTTGAATATGGCTAAAACGATGGAATTTGTCTTTGATAGGATAGAAAACATTGTTGGAAAAGGAGAAAATGCTGGTAACCAGCATTTTCTCCTTTTCCCACAATGCTTTCAAAAGGCTTTTTTGTAAGGGGCGTTAAAACTCGACACTGTATAGTAAAGGGTTGAGTGATACTGTACATTTGGCCATAAGGAAGGAAGATTAATGACCATTTAGGCACTAATTTGCATTACCTGCACATGTTCATGATTAAACCTTTAGAATATTATGCAACCTGAGATAGTTTTGTTTCTCGTCTTGATCAAAGTCAAACTGTACAGAGACTACAGTCTGATCTTGTATTTCCATAGTCCACTTCCTCATAAAAAAGTGCAGCAAATCAAGCCCAGAAAATTAAACATTTGGGTACATGTATTTTGTACCAGTTAAAATATTCGTTTCATTTATTTAGCATTGAAAATGTGAAAATTTTAACCGCATTGTAGCCCCAAATTCTTAACATACCATGAAAATAGGTTAGACAAAACTCTTTTTTGTAAAATTTTCGAAATTGAAGAAATACGGAATCTTTTTGTCGCCATCGACTTTATAACGTTACGATTCCGTAGACAATGACCGTATTTCATATCACGTGATCTATACTTATTTTGGCTGAGGACAGCTATTAAATGATTATTTTCAACTCTAATTTAAATAAGGATATGTTTTAGCTGTACAGACTAATTTCTGAAACACCTATCGAGTACATTTTCTAGACGACAAAGAAACAGTATGTGGACAGGACAAACTGCTTATTACAAGCATTTACTATTTTTGGCATCACCAAGGTAAAAGGATGACTGCATACATGAGAATACTCCAGGCATCCTAGATTCCAAAAATACAATGTTAATGAGTCATGCTCTGTGAAAAAGGAGTTCAGTGCATCTGCAAAAAGTCAATATTGATCCATATCAGCCTGTGCAGTCCGCACAAGATGACATGGGTCGAACTTTTTTGCTATCTGTTAATTTTCAATATATCCAAGGACCATTCTACCTAATAGTTCAGTCGGTTGTTAGACAAATGGATTTTATGGATCCGTTATTACGTGATTAATTGCTTAGTACTAGTGTAATGCATCACAGGGATGCGATAAACCCCTTTTTCCCAGAGCGCCACTCAAATCCTGACGACCTTTACGGGCTGAACTGTTGGTTTTTTTTTTCTTAAATATACATGTAATGAAGCTATAAGCATACAAACGGAATGAGTCAGGCTTGGCTAAATCAAGAGTATTGACCATAAATGGAGGATGGGGTTTCAATTTTTGTTGGGGGTGCCTTTCCTCAAGATAGTTTTTGAAAGAAATTTCTAGAATGCTGAGGGTGTGCTCTGAGAGGTAATTTATACAAAAATATATTCATGGACAATAGCACTTTCGATTGACCTTTTTTTTTTTTTCAAACGAACAGTATACATTTGCGTATTTGAATATGACTAGGCACACCCCTGCCTCACTGCCTCAATGCTAATTGAATGAACCACTAGTTGCTTTATTAAGCGTCGATTGTATATACTCGTAAAGTACGTCATTTTCAAAAGTGAAATCTGTTACGGGTATATCGAAGCGAAAATGTCCTTATCCACGAATCCTTGTTTATCTACAACTGCCAACTCTTTAGTGCAGGTGCCGTTAAGTTCTATTTTTTTCCGCTCAATTACTTTACTTTTTTATATAGACTTCAGCCATGCATTATAAATGTGATACAAAAATACGACCTATCTCGTGAGTGTTTGGGAAAAAAAAGTAGTCTAATTAAATTTGCTAAACAATGTATTTACATACTAAGTCCATATATAAATATCATCTTTGGCTGTCAATTTTTATTGCTTCAAACATGAGTTTGTAAAGCGCATTTTTTTATTGATGAAAGCAGTAAAGTTTAATCTTTCAACTACTGTCCCAGAATTTTAAATCAATTTTGTTCTGGGAAATCATCTAAAGTTGTCTACTTCATATACAGTTACTTCTTTTTATTGAGAGGGCGGCAGTCCAGCTCAGCGTATACTAATAAGCTTTGCATTTGCTATTCAGGAGTTCTGGGTTCGGTTCCCGTCGGTAGCGCTGGTCGTACATGGTGCCCTCGGGCAAGACATGACTGGCAAGCATTTGTAGTACTAACGTTATTGAAGCCAAGAAAACACATGAAGAGATGAAGAGAGCTGCCGTTGTGAGTAATGGAATGTTTATCCCCCCGTACCCTGTGTCGATGCAGATTGTATAGCAGCCTAAATCTACCCATTAAACAACCATTTTAGCGATGTATCTGTTCGCCACGTTGTGTCAAGAGTCAATCATTGAATCCACGACGAAAGAACAACGTTTTTAATTAGCTTGCAACACGCGAAAAGGAGCATTCGGACATTTGCGTAAAGTGTCGTCTCGGATCAGCCTGCGCAGTCCGCGCAGGCTAATCCGAGACGGCACTTTACGACTACATTAGATTTTGTGCTGCAGTAGACTTGTGCAAAACAGAAAATTACATAGAAACGGAAAGTGTCGTTTCGGATTAGCCTTCGCGGACTGCGCAGGCTGAACCGAGACTACACTTTACGCAAATATCTGAATGCCCCTTTTTGCGTGTTGCAGGCCAATTAGCAAACGTGTTTTGTTCATACATAAAAAAAAAAGCGGCACATGGCAAGTCTCGACCTGTCATTCACTGTCAATAATGTGTGTCAATTTCCGTGGTTGAAGAATTATTTTCAATTTTTTATTGATTATATTAAGTTCGAGGACCATCCAAAAATGTGGGGGAAGTTTAAATGAAATATAATTGAGTGGCGCTCTTGTAACAGGGATGTAATGCATGTCCATGTTGCATTATACAAAGCAAGTCACTACATTACTATGGATCCAAGAAATTCATTTTGTCTAATAACCGACTGAATCATGAGGTAAAATGGTCCTTTGGCACGCAAAAAAAATACCAGTAGCAATAAGTTTCGACCTAGGTCAGCCTGCGCGGACTGCACAAGCTTACCCGGATCGATATTTATTGCAGATGCATTAAACCTCCTATTCACAGAGCATTGTTTATTTATTACGTGTTTTGTAAGTACAAAAACAGTCCTCATACGACTAGTCTCGACCTATCATTCACTGTCAACAGTGTGTGCCTATTGGTTGAAGAAATATTTTGTTGTATACATGCTTATGTCTCATAACTGTAGCTATGTTTTTTACTGACCACAATGTTGTTGACAGTCATCCATTGCATACTACTGATCACGCGAAAAGAGGGCTTAACCCTGTACAGGATGACAACATTTCAGACTCATCCAAATTCAAAACGTTTGCAGAATGGCAAATCAAATGTGGATCAGATACTGAGATTTGTCTTTGAAATGTAAGAGAACATTATGGGAAAAGGAGAAAATGCTGGTCACCAGCATTTTCCCCTTTTTCCATAATGTTTTCAAAAGCCTTCCTTCTCAGGGTGGTTATAACTTGGGATTGTTTTGTAAAGGGTTAAATGAACAAATTACTGTTCTAATGCAACTTAATGAGAGCCATTCTTCAGTTATTTCCCTTTATTCCTCTCCAGCACTACATTGTTCCTGATAAAGGGATTACTTGGTTTTTATCCTTGATTTTCTTGCACTACACAGCTAGGTTCTTGAGATATTTCAACAAAATCTTGTAAGATTGTTTTACAAATCGATATATACATAGTTTCTGATGATTGAGAACAAAATTTGATTCGAAGAACATGGGGAACTTACATATATATCGTCTGCGCATGTCATATTCTTCGAAGATTCAACCTGTCTGCTATGACGCATCACCCATCCCCGTATACCTGAGAAAAGTAGAGCTTATAGCGAAGCTATTAGCCAATTACCCAAGCATGTAGGGGCTGTTTTAATAAATGGCCGATGCATAGGTTACATGCTAGCTGATAATAGCTGAATAAATCGCACCAGGTAGCGTTTTATTGAGTAAACATTTATTTCATTTTGAAATTCAAAGTAAAGGTTGTTGTTTTGAAAAGTAGTCCGGTTCTGTACCCAGATTGCCCAAATTAGATAGATGTGTAGAATGCCATCTAGCGGAAGATAATGACATATATATATATACTGAACCAAAAAAGAAACTTCCCCTGTTTTTAAGTGTAGATATACACAAATATGAAAATCAGGATTAAACTAGATTTATATGCATTGAAAGAGTATTTTATTGCGACTTTGTGTGAAAAAAATTATTGATGAGGGTTTATCCAAAAGTAGTGAAATGGTAGTTAAAATGCGGAAGGGGTCGCTCACCAAAATCACAAATTAATACCGGGTATGACCACCTTCAGCATGAAGGACTGCCTGGCATCGTTGGCGCATAGAACAGATAAGTGTATTGATTTCGGCTTGTGGAATGTTGTTCCATTCCTGAATTAAGGCTTGTCTTAGCTGAATGACGTTTGACGGTGGAATAGGGCGACGTCTAACACGCTGGTCCAAATTATCCCAAAGGTGTTCAATGGGATTCAGATCAGGGCTTTTGGCAGGCCAGTCATTAATAAATGCAATGTTATTCGCCCTGAGGAAATTCACATTGTCCCTAGCTGCATGTTTTATTTTACTTTGGATACATTTATTTTCACCGTAAAGAGCGCAAGGTCTACTACCCCGGAGCAAACTGTGAAATTACTGTTGTCATGATTTTAAAAACGACCATAATGCAAAATTGTCAGATTCAAATCTCCTGAATATAATAAATGGCGCCATTTGACGTTCTGTGCGAAATTTCTGATCTCACTTCTGAAAAACAAAGTCAGGACGATAGTTTTTGTGAGACCAATCGAAGGAAAAACAAGGTAAAAAGAGGTGGTTTTGGAAGTGACGGAAACTCGTGCAGCGTTAAAATTCTGTGTAAACTTAGGGCACAGTCTGTCTGAAACGTTTAATTTACTAAAAGAAGGCTGGGGTAAAGCTACCATTTAAAAAGTCTGAAGCGTTCAAGTGGCATGCGCGGTTGAAAAAGGGACGAAAGAGTATTGAAGATGACCCACGGAGTGGACGTGCGAAGATAATTAGTAACGCCGTAGTCAAATGACGTTAACGTCACGGCGTGCTCCGGGAAGCCGTTATGATCGTTGTACAAAGAGTCCTAGCAACTATGTTTTGAGATCAAATTGTCTGAAACTTTCCAATTTTATCCGTTATACATGGATCTTAAACGTATAAAAATTTAAGTGTAATAGCAGTAGTATACTGTTTTAATTAACGAATTCCACGAAATTTTTGCTCAGCCCTCGTATTGGTGCTTCCTTAACCCTTTATCAGACGACAAAATTTTAGATTAGTCCAAATGAAAAGCATTTGCGGACAACAAAATAATTGTGACCCACAAACAGAAATTTGTTCTGGGAAGGGTAGAAAACATTGTTGAAAAAAGAAAAAAATGTTGGTTTCCAACTCCTTCTCCCACAATGCTTTCAAAAGGTTCCTTCCTCAGGGCCGTTAAAAGTCGGCATTGTGTGATAAAGGGTTTCACTCTTTACTAAACAGTCATGCGTCTTGACGATCTTGAGAAACAGGGGACTTTTGTAAAACATTAAGGAAAAAGACTAAATGCTTGTTACCAGCATTTTCCCCTTTTTCTGCAATGTTTATACCTTTCGAAAAAAAAAAAAAAAAAAAAAAATCACGTCATTTTAATCACAAATGAGTTGTCGTCTGCAAAAGATTTCAATTTTGACAAGTCGAAAATTTTGTCGCCTGGAAGAGTTAAACAACAAAAGAGTGTCGATTGAGCAAACTGCTCTTCTTTATAAACGCAGTTCCAGCTTCTTTTCGAGCATTGACCACCCGCATAGCTCAGTTGGAAGAGTGTAGGACTCGTTAACGTGATGTTTCGGGTCATTTGAGGGTGTGGGTTCGATTCCCACCGCTGGCCATCTAAAAAATTACCAATACAAGTAGTCTTTCGGGAGAGACGTTAAACTGAGGTCCCGTGTGACGATGCTATACACCGAGCATGTTAAAGAACCAGGCGTAACTATAGATGGGTTTTGTCCTGCATCTGCACTTTCCACCGTAACAATACTACAACAACCTCCAGGGGGCGTCGCCCATATGGGCAACCGGTGGCGACGATAAATAAACGCAAATTCAATCAATCTTTCCGAGCATAAGAAACTAATGTCACAGAACAGTGCCTCCGTCGTCCATGTCATCTTTCATTGTAAAATCGGAAAAAGAAATCATTACAGCATATTGATAGATAATACATCTAAATATGACGATCAATTAGAGGATTACCATCCACATAAGACAGTTTAACCCTTTACCGCACAATATCCGTGTTTTCACAACCCCAGAGAAGAAGACTTATGAAAACATTGTGGGAAAAGGAGAAAATGCTGGTAACCAGCATTTTCTCCTTCTCTCACAATGTTTTCTACCAATTCGAAACAAATCTCATCATTTTGGCCACATGTTATTTATTGTCTGCAATTGCTTTCACTTTCGAAAAGGCCAAGATTTTGTTGTCTGGTAAAGAAATAACCCTTATGCTGCTATGTGCGGCTCAATGGCCTTTTGCGGACAATGTAGATCCAAGATCAGACTGCACATAACGTGGCGTCTGATCTTGATTCTACACTGTCTGATAAGGGGGATATTTTTACCCAAAAAAATAACTTTGAAATAGTCATATTCAGGATTTTATCGTCGGCTTATAAGTTTCATTTAAGTTGTATAGCAGGATATAAGAATTAATCTATATGGCATTTCACTACAACGTACTATTATTACTGGAGCACAACAAAACTTTACACAATTGGCACTTCGTGCTTGTTTTTCTTTGGTATCTAATACATAACGTTACTGTTGAAAAATCCAATACTTATTTAACATTTTCAGTTTCTCCTCACTCATCCAGTAAATTATGGGCTTTAAACCAAGGGATGGAGTCGCTAGTTCAAGTCCCCAGTTCGGCCAATTTCTTTCCGACGACTGATGATAGTCATTGTGACAGGATCTATTCCTCGCCCACCGCTGATCGTTGTTTCATTTGGTAGATGAGAAAGGTGTAAGAATGCTGTGCGAAGTACAGGTGCAACAAACTCCAGGAAAGCATAGATAAAAGCACTGGCTGACGCGCCATAACTGAAATAATGTTTAAAACGGCATGAAACTCTATACATACCGGTATTATATACAAACTTCTCCAAGCTCATCCATACAGACACACATGAGAGTGACGTAAATGCTAATGTAATAAATTACGGATAAAAACTTATGAAAGTGTGAATACAGTGGTGCTAATTCAGCTGAAAAGTATGAAATGTGGAACTAAATGATATTGGGTCCAATTTACTTTCCTCAAGTTGAATGAATAAAATGTTCATCTGTCTTTGCTTGTCCTTCTCAGTCAAAATTTTGCAATCTCCAAGCCCTTATTATCAGGCATCACAGTTGATTCCGTTGCCGGAAGAGTTTGTAATTCGCGCCAAATGTCGTTATTTGGGGGAATGCCCATGAATGTATCTGAATTTGCTTTCCCATTACTCACTTCCGACGTTATTGAGTTCTTTCTAAGTTGAAGTATGTCAGATTTCATACTTTCGTTTTGCGGTTCATTTTCCGGCTTGCCTTTGCGACAGTAAATTATGCACATTATCAAAATAAATAGAATTAAAGCTGCTGATATTGTACTCACAACAACCACAAGTTTATCCATAGAAATCACTTCCACATTACTTAAATTTTCAGTTGACAAAGTCTTTCCTTTGTCTCTTGTTGAATCTTTCAACGTCCTTAAACTGCTCAATATCGTAGCCAGTTCTCCAGTCGATATTTTATCCCAATCAAATCCTTCTAACTGACTGCTATCAAAAAGGTTAGAGTCGTTTATTGTCTTGATAACTTTTAGAAGCCTTGTCCTTCGTCGCGATTCCAATTCTTTTTTCTCCTCTGTTGAATCACCACCTTTCTTGATGTTATTGGTAGTTGTGTTACTCACAAGTACAACTGGTTCTGTAGATTCTGCTTGATCGTTTATCAGGGTAGTGTTTATCATCGTGTCGTTTGATGTTTGCATGCTACCATTCTGTTCATCGGTTTTGAGGTCCCGCAAAGTTGCTTCATTGTATGTTCGATTAATTGTAACCCTATTGGTTGTTGTACGAGGATTTACTATCTCTGTTGGAAATCTGTTGGTTTCTGGACCGTGGGTCAAACCTGTCTTTGTATTTAAAGCCTTCCTATGAAATGTATTTGGTTCTGTTGTTTGGTGTGTTGACAGATCGTCTATCTTGGTTTTATTACCAGCAAGGGTAGTTTCATCAACCGTTTTAGGAAAATAAGTACTTCTTCTTTTGACTGCATCATTATTACTGAACAATAGTTCTCCAATCGTTGTCTTTATTTGACCAATTTTAGGACTTACCGTTGTTTTCTTGAATGGTTCTGTTTTGGGTATCCGTTCAACCTGATTTGTAAAAGTAGCCTTCATGTCAGTAAACCAAGATGTGAATTCTTCCGGACTCATTTCATTATATGGTTTATTACTTCGGTCGTTTCCAGCATTATCAATGGCGGCACTTGTATTATATGTGGTCTGTAGGCCAGCTGGAGAAACAGTGTAAGGATGGTCTGTGTGTCCAGTTTGAGATGTAACTGTAGAATGGGTGATGTGTTGGTGTGCATTGGTCTTCGTAGAGTTTGTAACAGTCTCAACTACACACTGAGGAATGACAACAATGAGCTGAAACAAAACAATGAAAATCCATGAATTCCTGATATTTGTTTAAGTATAAATCCAACGTTGCAAAGAGGTTTTCTTTGATATGCTTGTAGTATTAAGATGTACGAGTATATATGTATCTACAATAAGGAATACGTATATCTTCTCTGTGATGCCTTAATTCCTTACCAAACGAAAAAAGTTTGTCCAAAGTGAAACCATTTGCATACCAAAAATTAAATGGGGCTCATGTATTATTATTCCACATTGTGAGGGTAGAAAACAACTGCTGGTTATCAGCAACTTCTCCTTTACCAACGAAGTTTTAAAATGCTTTTTTCAGGGTCGTAAGAAACACGAGATTGTTAAATATTGAGTATTGAATTAGAGAAAACTTTTGAACAAATGTTGAAAACGGACACATTTGATCATTTTGTGAAAATTTTAGATATTGGTCGTTTTAAGAAAATTGTTCAACGGTAACAGACATCTAAAAGAATCCTTCCTTCAGTAATTCTAAAAGTAAGTGATTGGTCTAAAATGGCATGTATGGTAACGGGTGCATGCTCCTCTACCTTCTTCCAGGTTGTCTAGCCCCGGTAGCTCAGTTTGTAGCATGCAGGTCTTGAGAACAGGAGGTTGCTGGTTCGATCCCTGGCTCAACCAATTTCTTCCCAAGGACTCATGATAGACATTGCGACAGGATTCATTCCTCTCTCACCACTGACCATTGTTACGACAGTGGTTATGTGGAAAAGCAGCCAGTGACTTGAAAAGAATACTGTATGAAGTACTGGTAAAAGAAACTCCAGGAAAGCATGGAGACGTGCACTGGTCGCCGCGATATAACTGAAATAATGTTGTTCAAACGCCGTAAAACACTAAACAATCGATCAATTCAGATTATTTCGATTTTTATTTTTTGATATAAAGAAAATTAACCAACTTAGCACCACAGTTCTATAGGATTTGGCTGGTTAGAGTTCTAAGGGAAAAGAAGAACACCAATACTGAGAACAACGAGACAAAGAAGAAGAAGAAGAAGGAGGAGAATAAAAAGAAGATGATGATGAGGAGGAGGTCTGAGGAGACGAGGAGGAGGATATGGTTAAAAAAAAATGTAATACATATCCGCGCATTTATTTATTCATCCAAATCACTGTTATCATCACATTTAGGATTTGATATTATAAAGAAAAGCTGCAATGTGCCGTTTCATTAAAAGAAACCCTAGCCACTTGAAAAAAGACGGTAACAAATTTAAGAAGAAAAGGAGGAGGGATACTTACAATAAAAAATAGTATATGGTCCATTTAAGGCTGAAATAATACACAACTAATGTTTAACAAAAAAAGAATTAGATAGTTTATGTATCCAATGAAGTCCAATTTTCGTGACTCAAAATCGAACACAAACCATTTTTGCGACTAATTTCCCTTTAATAAACTATTCCGTGTTTTTTTAACCTGTAACTACGATCTAATAATAAACGTTAGAATTCCCGTATTAACAAATGAGATCATATTCCGTGGGATTTTATTAAGACAGTACTTCGAACGGGTTAATGGGTTTCCACGTTATGACGTCATACGTCCTATCCAATCAAAATTTTCATAACCGTGTCATCTACAATAACATATGACTGTCAATCAGTCAGCCAACACTTTTACCTTTGTGGTTTTTGTGGTACATTTTTTACTTGGGACACGCAAAGACTATCACGGAATATCAAGTAACTCATCATCTAATTCAACCAAATTTTAACATTACGACTTTTAATTCAAAATCCAATGAAACCCTAGAACAGCCTTTCAATGCTGAACTGAACGTTTACTTTATGTCGCCACTGTAGAAGGTGCAGAATGCAGTCTGATCGTGAATCTGACCGCTATAATGAGATGCCATAGTCAAAAACAGTCTCGACATTACTGAATATGTGTTTTGTATTCGTACTGGGAAGGGGGTATGTCTGAAAAACAGTTAAGTTTTTTTACATTTATTTGGCACTATAAGGATTTAGCACATAGATCCAGTTTTGACCACTGATATTGCAGACTGATGGTCAAAAAGAGCTCTTGACCTGTAACCCTTCGCCCAGAAGAGTAGGTCTATATAACAAAAGGGTGAAGCATAAATTGCGTGATTCATTTCACTTTATTGCAGAAAGCGACATTGCCGAAGTTTGGCGTACATTTTTTACTCCAAAAGGGCCTTTTTACTGTGCCGTTGTGGCGCTAAAATACATGATTTTCTTTCACTGCTCTATTTGCTTGAATGTTTTACATCGCTTTTTACAGCATGTTATAGCATGGCATCAGTGTAAGGCCTTGGCTCTATGCAGCACCTTGCCCAAGGACACATACACGCGACTAGTGTCTTCATCGGGAATCGATCTCCGGATTTCCTGATTATAAATTCAACAACTTATCTACTTTGCGAAAGAGGTTCCCTTATTTCACATTAGTTAACCCTTAACACACCATTCACAGCTATAAATGGCATTGCGGCCAATGTAGACCAAAGTCAGACTGTGTTGTGCAGGTGATCTACTCTCTCCGCTTTGCTGAGACGTGATTACAACGGCAACCTCGAAATTGCAATTACACGGGTCTTATTCGTGGACTTAAACTATCTACACTGTCCGGTCAGGAGATATTTCTCTCCAAAATATAATTTTGAAATAGCAACATTGGGATTTTTTCCATCGGCTTGAAAGGTTCAGTTTATTTCTTTAGCAAGATAAGGATCAAATCACTGTGGCAAAATGAGTGATAGATTGATACTGGCAATTTCTCCTTTTTGCCATATTTTCCAAAGAAAGAGAGAGAGAGAGCGGTCTGCCGCGTGGCCAAGCTGTTGTCTACAAGAGGTCATTAATTAACTCTTTACCAAACAATTCTGTCTTTACCGATCCTAGAGAAGACTTTTGAAAACATTTTTAGAAAAGGAACAAATGATGGTAGTCAATATTTCCTCCTTTTTTCCCAGATAATTTTCTACCCTATCAATGACAAAGAAAAAATATTCATGAGAGAATGAGGTGGGGGAAAAAAAAAGAGAAAGAGGAGAGAAATAGAGGGACTGTTCTACTTTCTAAATTTATTCGCACTTTTATGGTGTATCTTTTAACCCCTAAACTACTAAATAAATCATACAGATTTCGAAACAGCCAAAACATGACAGTTTTACAGTTCCTTTAACCAGAAAGCCGCGGGAGCAACTCGCAATACTTGCATGCGTGGATCAAAAACCGGACTACGTCGTCTGTGTAGTATGATCTTGATCTACTTTGTCTGCACAAATGCATTTGGTAACGCATAAGGGCCAAATAGTTAATAATATGATCGCCTGTTTGTAGAGTTCTTTTATGGTCTAATATTTGCAGTTTATTTTTATCAAGACTGGTAACCACCCAAAATCGAAGACACGAATCATTCTTTCTGCCCATCCGTCTGCGTCTCTGTCTATCTGTCAAATTAACGGAATTCTACCACATTGTTGCAGTGAGTACTGTTGCCAAAATTGGTTGAATCTCGCAACCCAAAGATACAATGGTTATTGAGTAAGTGATGCTTCGTGTTCGGCGGTCTCTGAGTTCAAAGGGAAATGACTCTTTAGGTCTTGGTATTTAACGCTGCATCACTCGAGTAAGGTATGCGGATTTATCTAACCTGAAACCGAAATATTTAGCCTTGCGATCAAAGTTGAAAAATGTAAACAAGACGCTCTATTATCCGTTACTGCCCATGGTATGACACAGTATGAAACTGTTTTTCACATTCTTCAGTCTAGAAAGGTATTTGATTATCAGCAGTGCATGCTGTATAGTCTTGCCAGCTACGTACAAACACACAGGCCTGTATGGTTTTAACAGATATACTCCATTACTTGCCCACTATCATGTCGCTGGTAGAATACATAGTTATACATGGCCATATTCATTTAACATTTTACCCATGCAAGCAATGTTTTAGCTAACCCGGGGAATAAAGGTCTAAAAAACTTTGTGGGAAAAGCAGAAAATGCTAGTCAGCTTCGAACCCGAAGGACACCTATCACAGCTGATTATTTACCGACAATGCAGATAAAGATCAGATTTCACATTTCATGCAATCTGTCTTAGTTCCACGCTGGCTGGTATGTTGAGGGAAAAAAAGGCACAGAGTACGCAATACTTGACGTTAGTCTGTGCGGCTTGCTGAAGATGTCCGATTTCAGATTTTTAAAATTCCCAAGTTCTTAGTAGGCGACTATGTTCTAGACTCTTCCACAATAAAAGAATTTGCAGACGACAAGTAAAATGTAGATAAAATAAATCACATAACTGGAAAGCGAAACCGAAACCAAGCAGGTAGTGGAATATGCAATGTTCGGGGCAGTTTTGTAAATAATAAGTTTTCAATATTCTATTTTTCAATAAAGCGCCTGTCGAAATTTTGTTGCAGGAGCCGATAAGTTTATCTGGCGTACATTGCTGACCGGCCAATCCATTTCAAAGTTATTTGACCGAGTCGAGTATTCTTTACATTATCTGTTGTACTATTAACTATAAGTAGTTGATATTCATTTTGTACTTATACATAGAAACGGGACAACAAGACAAACCCCTCACGCACATTTAAAACGTGACTCTTTTTTTCAGATTTAGTTCAGCTTCTGACTCTAAAAGTTCCACTTTCCTAGTAACTTTGTTCTGTTAAGAAATAAGAAAAGTGAATTGAAAATGATGCATGGTATAAATATAAAAAAAAAAAAAAACAGATAACAAGCAACTGTTTTTTATACATTTTAATCCAATGACGGGCAAGGTTACATGGATATATAGACTCTATTTCGTATTTTCTATGGAACTCAGCCAAATATCAAAGAATGCCTTGCCAAGGTACTTCGTCAGGAAAAGGGGGCGTGGCATAATTTAAAATTAACCACTGATAACATTGTTCTATCTGTTTTAGTCACATTTCACGACTGAAAACGGTAGATTTCCTTAAAATACTATGAGTTTCATTCATAACTTAAGAATTTTTTGCGTAGTTTCATAATAAACTAGTCTTGAACAGGGCAGAGGGTCTGTCAGAATCGGTGCTGTCAAAAAATAAGTCTCGCTCCAGACGAGATATTGCGATACCCCACGAGATCTGGGTGCAGTAAAACATGGCAATGAACTACGACGGTATGAATGGAACTGATATGGACACTTCTGAGTCTAGAAAAAGACCTTTGGATACAGAATCTGAAAATGGGGTCACTAAGCGATCTAACCAAGGCGCAGGTTAGACCATATCATGAAAAATTGGTTTGCTTGCAAGGGGTAATTTTGCAATGACGTTTCCTGTTTTTCAATATGGCGACCAGATTTGCAACCGGTGTTTCTCTCGGTATAGTAAATAAAAAAATTGGAATATGATTAGTTTTAAAGTTTTGTGATGCAATTTGGCTGGAAAGTGATCACAGACAGCTCGATTTCCCGGATTGTCATAGGTTTGACTTTTTTCTTTAACTTTTCGCGTTTAAATTGAGGTTGATCTGGTGACGTGTATTCCGTTTCCCTCGGCATCGATTTTCGTGTGGAGGCATGCAAACGTGAACATGTGCCAACATAGCTGAACTACCACCTATCGGGCAGATTGTTCCAATAGCGCTAATGCACACCTTTAGTCTGGAGTAACACTTGGTTGAGAACAGCTAGGTGTCTGCCTCTGTACACAGAGATAACGAGGGTTCATTGAAGGGGTCTTCTAACCTCAGTCGTAACTTTGACAGCAGGAGTGCAAGATGACACTAATTGACCTACATTCATGTTTTGCTAATGTTCAGGGAAATATGGTTGAATCACAAGATTACAGCAATTTTAGCATATGGAGAGGTATTTTTGGTTTTCTATACACATAATTCTTCTTTCTTTAGCTGTATCATGGATTTTAACAGTTCTCTGAATTGTTTCACAATTTAGCTTTAACTTTGACATTTTGTCATTGCTATGAATACACCCACATTGACATATCTCACATGACATCTGGAATATTTTCCCAAAGCATTTCATTTTAGCTAAAGCCACCAGGAATACATTTCTTTCAATATTCAACAAACTTTCATGATTTTTTGCCAGTGTGGAATCAAGGTTGCTAAGATATTCTTGATATGTCTAACATATGGATCTATTAAGACAGGTCATGTGATTCAGAGTGTACATGTACGTACAAATATGGCAGTACGCCTGTTGAAATAAAATTGCTGAGTGGATCATTTTTAAGTTCATCGGAGGATAAATTAATACTTAGAGAGGAAATGATTTTCATAGGTGATTTATGTTGTTATTAACTTATCCAGTCAATTAATAGATTGAAATAATTTAAACTTTGACACAGTCTCTGTTTTGTAGTACTGTTTGGCTGGTTTGATCCTAGCAACCTATATTCAATCACATGGAAAATTTTCAAAAAGACTTTTAGTCATCATTGCAAGTTCTTTAAATGGTAGAGTTGACTATAGGTTAATTCTCGGATTAGTTTCTCTTTGCCCTTCATAAGGTATGTTTGACCTTTTGGTTTTCAATTGTATATTGCTGTGGTGGGGTAAGATTTCTGAAATTCAGTGAAAACTTTACATGTCATATTGCATCACATCATTACATTTGTGGATATTGAAGTGTATTTGGTAACTGTTCATCCGAACTCGAAGAACACAACATGACCGTTCATTAGACATCATTGATTTTTTGTTGTCATTATTGAAAAACATGGATACCAGCTGACAAGATGGAGCAGCCTACATAATGGGATTACCTTTCACTCATCACAGGATGTCCATGCTCTCCTTAATTACCCCTTATATATTTATTCGCATTTTCATCATTATTTATTTTCTAGCTGAATCATGCATGATAAGATCTCATTACCTTCATGATTGTCATTTAAATCTTTACTTTTCATTTTTTCTCTGCTTAACCCCTCCTCTCTCTAGCAGTTGGAATATGTCCTCATAGAGATATATGATTATCACATTTATGTTTTTAAATCATAGTCACACTGGTTAGTCCCAAACAGTGTTTCAGGTACAAAATTTGTGAAGACTACTTGAGTACAATAATTTGATATGATCAATACTTGCACAGAAAAGCTGAATGTTTTAATTGTACAGAATATCTGGAGCTGAGAGGGTTAATCAGGATTTTCATAGATAAACCAGCAGTAGTTCTCATTCAGTGCCAGGATAAGGTTTGCTATGTTACTTGTTACGACAAAAAAAGTCACCTAAAGTTATGAATGAGAGTGTGTGCTAATAACTGAGAAAAACTGTAGTTTAACTTAATATTTAATGGAGGGGTATCGTTTCTTTGAAAGAGAACTATAGGGAAGGGTTGCCTCAACATTTTCAACTCAATCCATGTATTTTCTATGTATGTCAGTAGTGTGTTGAGCACAGGCTGATATAATGAATGGGCTAGAATACATGAACAAGAAACTAGCTGTGAAAATGCATATCTAAAGGCCCTTATTTACGCCCCCCCCACTCTAATTAACGTTCTCCCAGCTTTTTTAACTAAATATAGCCCAACCAGTCTAGTTTAAACATATTTACTTTACATCGATTGAGAAGAAAGTTCTTGAAACTTATACTACTCTCTCTCGATTCTGGTTCCTGGGAACTACACCAGTACTTGTGTCGAATGTGTGGGCCAATGAGCAATCCCAAAGATGACACCCGCTCCAGGATATCAAACTCTGGACCTTAGGGTTACGGGGCTAACGGTCTACCTAACAACCACAGACATCACACAAAAAGCCCAACCAGTCAATAAACTTGCAATAAATCTGCTGGAATGAACTTATGGCATCGTCATAATCCTACTTTCTCAAAAAGTTAATGTCATTAACGTCTTACTATCAGAATATACTTAAATTTCTGATAACATTATCAACTTACAGAAACATAAAATTTGTCAACTAACATAGAAAAACTTTATGCTTAAAGTGAACAATGGTATATGAGTGTCCCATCATGACACTCATCTCTATTCCATTTTCAGTTAAATATTCACTTTCAAAAGTGACAGGGCAAGGTGTTTAAATTTTCTCCGATTTCATTGCACATCTGAAGCTCTTATACATGGTATAGAGGGGATGACTCAATGTGCTATCTTTAGTAACAGGGTTTGATAATTGACCTATGAAAATTTCAGTGTTTCATGATAGACCAATTGAGCTTTAAAAGCCTGTGGTTTTAACAACCCAAAGGAAAATTGCTTTTGAAATCATTGTTGAAAAAGAAAGAAATGCTGGAAACCAGCATTATCTCTCCTGCAATGTTTTCTCCCATTTTACAGACAAATCCTATCATTCGAGTCATTTATATTTTTATCTGCAGCTGCTTAAATTCTAATATAAATTGTAAAGTCTATAATTTTGTAGCGTAGTAAAATGTTCAACTTCAAAACAAATTGAATGAATATTTCCATCTAGTACGAGCAAGAATTGAGATGTTGCAGTTCCAAAGCTTTGTTTGCTAAAAAGAATGTTACCATAACAGACATTTTAGATCAAAGATGAGACTGCACTTTCTATGAAGTGTGATCTTAATTCATGTTGTCACTAAAGCAAACTGAGTCAAACTGAGCAGCGAAAAGGTTAATGGTTTTGTCTGTCAGCAAAGGTGGGGTCCAGGCTACATGGTTTATTTCTGGATTGTTTGTAGTGTTGCTTCTGGCAGTATAGAGAGGTCTGTTGTGTTCATCTTGACTTTGTACATAAATATATACCTTACATTTCTTATTGTGTACAGGGTTGAAGGCTGCAATTATATGTAGCTTTTTGTCAAACCTCAAATTTTAGACTTGTCTAAATCTTAAACATCTGCAGACAACAAATTTGAAACTGGTACAAATGAGCATAAGTCTCTAATAGGATTGAAAATATTGTAAGAAAAGGAAACAATGCAAGTAAACAGCATTTTCCCCTTTTTCCAGAATGCTTTCCAAAGCAACCTCCCTGAGGTTCATTAGAGCCAAGAATTGTGTTTTGAAGGGTTGATTCAATGTGGCCTGAAAGGCTGTAAAAACATGATAGTTAGTATAGTAGATCGACCGAGTACTTTCAGTGTAAGAAAGACCTGGGCCAGAGCTTCATGAAACACTGAGAACTCGACATGCTCTAGGTTTTTTTGTAAAGCTCATGCCCAGGTTAAACACCAAAATGTCCATACAATCAATCGATCTGTGATACTGTAGAAAACATTGGTGGAAAAGTAGAAAATGCATTCTCTCTTTTTCCATCAATGTTTTCATAAGCTTTCATGCAGAATTATTATAAGTCGGAATTCTTAGGTTAAGGCTTAATTCCTTATTTGTCACACCAGATCCCAGTTGTGACTTTTAATGATCCCGAAGAAGAGGGCTCTGGAAAACATTGTGGAATAAGCTACCAGCATCTTCTCCTTTTCTCCTGTCGTTTTCTACACTTTCAATTTCATCAAATGAGCTTTTAATCTTTGGCTCTAACTGCTTTCTAAGATTTTATCATGTGGTGAAGAATACATTAATCTGAAAATCAATAGTTTAACAAAAACAAGCTGCAAATTTGTTCCATTGGTATAAAAATAAACTTTGTAAGTGTTTAAGCTTCTTCCAGTAAGGTAGCAGTCTTTGGCGTATTAGATTTATCTAATAGTGCACACCCTTGTCAAGAGTAATGGGTGAGAAATGTGAAAATGGCCAGGTATATGATGTGTATTGGATGATGATAGCATAACTGAACATACTGTGTAGGCTTAATCATTTGCCAAACAATCTAGCATTGTAAAGACCTTGAAGGAGAAGGCATATCAAAATAATGTGGGAAAAGGAGAAAATGCTGGTAACCATTTTCTCATTTTTATCACATTCTTTTCTTCCTTGTAAAAAACAAATTTAGTAATTGTAGCTACATTTAGTTTGTCATCTGCAAATCATGTTAACTTTTTACCAAACCATAAAGTTTTGGACAAGAACTTATTGAAAGCATTTGCAGATGGCAATGTAAATGTGGCTCAAATCACAGTTTCTGTCTTTGGTAAGGTGGGAAACATTGTGGAAAATGAGGAAAAAATGCTGGTAACCAGCATTTTTTTCATTTCCCAAAGGGGTTTTTAAAAAGCCTTCTTTTTCAGGGTGATTATGACTCGGGGTCATGTGGTTAACCCTTTACCACACAATCCCAAGTTTTAACAACCCTGAGAAAGAAGCCTTCTGAAAACATTGTTGGAAAAGGAGAAAATGCTGGTAACCAGCATTTTCTCCTTTTCCCACACTGTTTTCTACCCTTCCCAAAATAAACTTCAATATTGCATTCAAAATTATTTTCTTGTCTGCGAACGCTTTCAGTTTGGACTGTCATCATATTATTTCGTAAGGTAAAGAGTTAATATAGACAAGTCTAACACTTTTTTTTTTGTTCAGGTAGTTTAATGTTTACCTTTTGCTGTAGACTCCTTGTTGTCACACAAAAAGGAGACCCATTACACGAGATTGTTTTGTGCAAAAAAAATAGCAGACATAAAAGCAGTTGCATAATACAACCAATTGCTCCTGTTCCCAGAGTGTTTATAGAAATACTTCATGCCAGGGGTCTGAAATATCATAGTTGTGGATGAAGTGGATAAATTTTCCAGAACAGAGCAACTCAAAGGGATAAAAAAATATCCAGACACAAGTTTGGGTATGGTTGAAGGGTCCCTGGTTCATGAAAAGCTCCCCCCCCACCTTCAAAAAGAGGGGAATCCTTACTTAGAATGTCTGTTTTTCTTCAGCTTCATCCATATGCCATTCCAAACAGAATGTCTTACTAATAATTGTGATCTGAATACATGTACATGGATAAGTTAGACATAGTGACAGACAAATTAAGCAACAGGGCAAATGAAGAATATGCCTTTTATTTTATGATCTCAAAATCTGTTTACATGGAATTGTCAAAATGTGTTTGAATGGACCATGTTGTCAAGTATTGTCATGAAAGTGCAAATGTCCATTGGTTTTGTGAATGATGTGGATCAAGATCTGAGTGAGCAGAATGTGCAGTTTGGTATTGGAACTTATTCTTTCCTATAATGCTTTGAAAAGCCTTTTATCCCCAGGGTCATTTACCCTTTAACACATTATCCCAAGTTTTACCAACCCTGAGAAACAAAGCTTTGAAAACAGTGAGGGAAAAGGAGACCATGCTGGTAACCAGCATTTTCTCTTGTTCTCAGAATGTTTTTTACCCTTCCAAAAGCCCAAAGGCAAATTCCATCATTTGACTCATACCAAGTTTTTTGTCTGAAAAATTCTTTCAGTTTGGATTATTGTAAATCTTAATTGTTTGGTAAAGAATTTGAAAAACGAGATTGTTCGGTAAACAGTTAAGGGTTAATAATAGGAACTCCTCCTACATGGATGGCTCTTGAAGAGCACACAGCACACACATAATGTTCATAAACTGTGTATTTGATGATAAGCTGATGGCTGAATCTAAATGAACTCGGTCTGGTATGAGATGATGACAAGATAATACACAGGTAGACTTAGATGAGTACCATCTTGTGGACTGGCTAGTAAAACTCTGGCTGATATCACAGTAATGATCCCTTCATTGCCTGATTTGGAAATTTCTTTCATGTACTATCGTTTTCCTTCTTGTGGCCTAAGCTCCTTAACAAAATTTCAGACTTGTGTAAGTTGAAAACAGGTTGTGTTAGCTCAGTTTGTAGCCAACAGGGCTTGTAGCCCAAGGGTAATGAGTCGAGTTCCCAGCTTGGCCAAACTCTTATTATGATGATCATTGGAAACAGATTTGTTTCTCTCTCACAACTGAACATTGTTTCACCAATATATATGTGGGAAAGCAGCGAGTGGCTTTAATATAATATGGTGTTTGTAGTTGTGAGGTAGAGTGTCAGCTTCGTAACCAGAAGGTCCGGAGTTCTATACCCCAGAGCGGGTCTCAACTTTGGGATTGTTGTAAGAACTTGTTTCTCAATGCATGTTAAATAAATATTTTTAAACTTAACTCATATAATATGCAAATTACTGGTACAAGAAACTCAAGTATGATGGGAGGTGCAGTGATTGCTGCCACTTGACAGAAATAGTGTTACAAAAAGTATTACCGGTAAAAACGAAATGAATACCTTTGCTTGATATCAGCATTTTATTTATAGTGAGTTTATACTTTCTTAATGACAGGCCTTTTTGTTTTCTTTGTGTTCTTTGTATGTCTGAAAATACACCATGGGTTTTATTGGCAGCCTCATTAACCTTACCAGGACACACTTATCCATTATATCATTGATAGTTTACATACATGTACATCGTAAAACAATGGTCATTATCATTCAGTCAGCTGATGCTCATTTACGGACCTGTAGGGTTACTTGAAACTAAGGTTGTAATTCTTACAATTATTATCTGGTCACATGGTCAGTATCTGGCCAATTGAATCTCTTGCTGTTAACATTTGTTATTGGAGAATCCTGGTCTTAGTTTGACTTGCTGAATTAGTTCCTGGTATCTTTACTTTCTACCTCTGTAAAACAAGTCTGTTACAGGAAACCTCCTTGTACAATATGTATCACGAATATGAAGAAGATTTAGCACGTAACTGTTTATGGAAGTATGAATGTAATAATTATTTTCTAAGGTACTTCAAGTACGTAATCCCTAACCACACAATCTTGCATTTTCTTTTTTTTTTCCACAATGTTTTGTACCCTTTCCATGAAAGTTTCCTAATTTGGGTTACAGTGAGTTTGTTGTCTACAGTTGCTTTCAATTTGGACTAGTGTAAAATTTTGTTGTTTGGTAGGGAGTTAAACTTGCTTACGTGGTAACCATGGTTAAAAAAACATGATTGTTGTTTGCACTGAAAAAACACAAGGAAAGCATAGATAGAAGCACTTGTTGGTACTCCGTGTGTCAGAAATACTGCTGAAAGTGGCGTTAAACAGCAAAACTTAATCAATTGTCTGGGGGTAAAATCTGCTGTAAGTTAAGTTCCCTACATCATAACCAAATAAAAAATGGTAAATTGCCATAAACTTAATTATCCATGAAATAAATAAGTCATTGTAATAAACTTACGTTCAAAAACAGGGCTTACCTTTTCAGTGACATGTTACCCCGGCTGCATTTGTAAGCACTGCAGATTAAGATCAGACTGCAGAATTTGCAGTCTTATCCCAGATCCCCTCTCCGGGATTGGTGCGTGATGTTCTGAGCAAAGCAGGTTCTAAATTGGAATACTTCAGTCTTATGACTGCTTGAAACTATTCTTTCATTTTTGAAGCATTTGAAGGGTTAATTAGATTTTAATTATGCGTTGAGCTGGTTTGATATGAGCTGTTTTTAGCTTTCTCTTCCACAAATAAAGGAAAGCAATGTTTGAAAGAATAATTTAAGATGTTACCTGATACAGGTGCAAGATTGTTTGAAGATTTAACTCTTCAACCACATATGGATATTTTAAGTTGTTTGAACTAGTGTTGTAAATAAGACCAAAGTTTTGGCCCGCCAGGATAGCTCAGTGGTTTGTGTATCTAACTTGTGACCTGGTTGTTTTGAGTTCAATACCTGGTTGGGGCAAACTTTTTTTTTGGCAATTTTTTGCCTCCTGTCTCGGATGCATGTGAGAAAAACAGTCATTGACTTAGAAAGAAAGTTGTGTTAGAACTGGTGTGAGAAAGCCAGGAAACACATGCATAGGTGATGTGACTGCCTTGACTGACCTATGCTGTTTAAATGCCCTTAAACTCCAATACCAATCACAAAAAACTAAAATTCTTAGAATGTGCAATCTGATTTTGAATCTACACTATGCTGATTTATTTTAAACCATGGCCAAACAGTCTATTCTATTGGCTGTGATGCTTTGTACCAAAAAATTGAAATAAGATGGGTGTATTTTTTGGAGGAACAGATTGAAAAAGAAATTTAAACATTTCATAGATTTATTGTTAATCAGTACCATAGATGCAGGTATGGCGATTTCAAAGCTGGTTTTGTGAGAAACCTGGTAAACAGGCAGACAGTATAGAAAGATCATATTGCACATTCTGTGCAGTCTGATCTTTATCTACATTGTCTGCACAAGCATTTACATCCAGATTCAATGCTACATTAAGCATCCAGCGTCAATTCTATATTAATGCTTAACTTCTTGTCAAATTTGTACTGTACCGTACAGATATGTCTTTTCATGCTTTTATTACAGCCATTGTATAGACGGCTTAAACATGTCCTTGTAAGAGTCTAAGAGATGTGCGCATACAATGACTGCCTACAGGGGATAAATAGACAATACTATCTGCCTACATACATGTACATCTGTATTGAAATGCAATTCTGAGTCATACTTAGTCACAGATGTGAGGAGAGTGGTTCTCCTAACTTACATACTGCATAAAGTCTACTGTGTAATTCCAGTATGAAGATCATCACAAGCACACATGAACATATTGATGAAAGTTTTATTACTGGAGACTAGATTGCAATAGCAATATTGGGATACACTGTATAACCCCTCTAAAAATGTATGACATAAAGGATTGTGATGTTTAGTCTATGATTATTATATGTATTTCCAACTCTATACTAGACAATAAAGTTTTAGTCCTATCCAAATTTAATGCCTTTAGCAGACAACAACATTAATGAGATGTGTCTGAAATGGACAAATTGATTTTTGAATGAGTAGAATCATTGAGTGTAACAGCATTTTCTCTTTGTCCCATAGTGTTTCTGAAAGCATTTTTCTGCTAGGTTGTCAAAACACATGATTGTTTAGTAAAATTGTCAATGATCTCATGGTTTTGTGAAAGTGTAGTAACATCTTGGCACCTAAATTCTATAAAATTACACTGTTGCATATATTGGCCATGTTTCTCTGATCCAATCTCTTTTAGTATAGCTTCTAGAACAATTGCGAATACTTCATGAAATTGCAAAATTCTATAGGCTCTACCTCAGTTCTTTTTGCCGAAAGTAGAAGAAAAGTATTTCTTTTCTTCAAGTGTTTGATTTGTCTAAAAATAATCTATACAGTTACTGGTTTAGCAATATATCGCATTGCCAAGTTGACTGACATGATAACCGTGAAAACGCCTTTCATGACTATATCTGCCTTTGCGGACAGTGTAGATCAAGATCAGACTGCACAAAACGTTCAGTCTGGTCTTTGATCTACACTGTCTGCTTTGCTGAGAAATTCCAGACAAGAGTAGCCTTAAAATTGCTTCTAGACTGAAAAAGTTTGGTTTATTTGGCAATCTAGGGGTTAAGAAAGAGACAGTAGCTATGTAAGAAGAGTTTTGAGTATTTCAGAATGTAACATGTGCATTTCTCAAGGCTTCAGCGGGCTCATTATGATCATGTGACTTAGACATGGTTGTTACAATCAGATACATTAAGTGCTTTATTATCTTAAATATTAGAATGGTAGTAGACTAGACATAGATGATATAGTATTTGAACTCACTTAAAACAGACATTTGACTATAACTGCCATATATGGTAAAACTGACAAGTGATACACTGTGACTTCATGAGGTGAAAGAAAACTTAATTCCAGATACTTTAGTATTTAGAATAAACAAAATTGCCACATCTTACTAGTAATGCATACACTTGATGTTCAACTTCAATCAGTTCATAATTACAGTATGCATCTACTATGGTTTACCCTTCACTTTCTATGCTGTCTTACCTTGAGCAACGCCATCTGTAAATGCATAACTTTATGTTGTCTTCTGTGTTGAAAAGATTGAACCATTCTAACTTTTTAAGACTTCTCAGTATGACTAGTTTATATATTTATCAAAGTGAATTTATAGTTACTGACCAGGGAGCACAAAATGTTCCATGCAGTGCAATTGCGATACCCATGTCCATCCTGGGTTTTCATGGTGTCATCTAAAATTTTCTGTTCATAATTTATGGGGCCCTGTGTTGCTCAGTAGGAAAGTGTAGGACTTGTAACTTGAAGGTCCTGGGTTCAAGTCTTACTGAGAGCATTGGGTTTTTCATGGGACCAGGGAGTGTTCTTGGATTAGACACTTCAGAGCCCCTACCTATTACTGGTGAAGCCAAGTACTTGTGTGTATGTGAATATGCGAGGCTGAGCTATTGCAATGATACAACTGGAATAATGTTGAAAGTGGTTTAAAACACCATTCTATCAATCCATTCTGTTCACCCAAGCAGTAAGCTTTTTGTCCCAATATGTATGAATCTTGGTCCAGATAATTGTTTTGATGATTATTTATAAGAGTCAGGAGTTAGATTATTGTTCACTTTAAGGCTAGACTTCGGCGTTCAGTCAAAATGGCAGAATTTATGTTAGCCAAACATGTATTGAATATTGTTCAGGATGATTGTTTTAAGATCTCTTGCACATTCTTGAAAGGAGGTGAAGATTGGTAAAATCTCAAGGTCACTTGATTTATTCTTGGAAAATCATTGTATCCAGTGTTGGGACTAAAGTGATTCAACTTACAATGTTTGTTATACCCTAGCAATAATACAGAAGAGAGGCAATACTGGCTTCCTTTATTCCTTTCCCAAACAGCGAGTTTTAGATCATCTGCAAATGACATATTTAAGATTGGTTCAAATGAGCTTAAGCTCTCTTACAGGGTAGACAACATTATGGGAACCTTCAGGGTTGTCAGGATTTGGGATTGTATGGTAAAGATAGGTGTTTGTGTCTATCCTATGAGCCTGACATGCATGAATCAGACTTCAAAAAAGATTTAGCACAAATAATTATTATCATGGATAGATGATGTGTCATGTGTATGTTTAAAAAGTAAAGTGTAAGTTAAAATGATAAAGGTCATGTTCAGACTAAGTCAATACTAAGCTTCTTTTATATTTATGAATTTTGCTGCATTTGGATTACTTCTTCAAATGACTTTGTGTTTATCGAGTTTAAGGTCGATGGCCCCTAACTCTCATAATTATTGAAAGATGGAAGCTGCCAAGATTGGCAGAATAGCTTTTACAAAAACGTCAGTGTTACACGATATTTACTGATGAGTTAGTGAGTCTACAGCCCCAAACTCTCATATTAAAACACTACCTAGAATGGCCAAATAGCCTTTACGAAAACTTTGTGTTTGCAACCGATGAGTTGGGCCATAGGCCTTAAAAGCTATACCATAACTGTGACTTTTGTAATTTAGCAGGGGCATCCATGTCTTTGACTCATTTTTTGTCTTCATAATATCTAGACTGAGCATTTATCAATCTGAGAATAAAATTAGGCAACTGAGTCAAATAAGAAAAATCTAGATAAATAATCTGTTTAATACAGTAGCTTTCCTTGTTTGAAGTTGCAATGAAACTAATTCAGTCGTTTCTTTAGTTGATTGAAAGCATCTAAATGAATACTAAGGATAAGTGTATAGAGTGACTTGGAAGGGGGGGGGAACCTAGGTCACTGGGTTAGATTTTGAACATTTCTGCAAATCTTATTTATCGTGTGCAGATTTCTCTGACACAAGCATCAAATGTCAGGTGAACTTTGCAGGACTCCCAAGGTCCTCTTGTGTTGCATACAAAAATGTTTTGTGGGTAAAGTATATCCTGGCACTACTCACAGGAAATCAGCACCACAAATTCTATTTGTGCACTCTTGTTTAAACAGAAGAAACAATAATTAACAATCAAATAATAAATATACAGCAGTAGTTTGTATTCAGAAATAGTATTAATATAAATTTTTCCACACAATTTGACTTTGTCAACTCATCCTAGATCTTATCCTGGTTTGAGAACTACTGTTTAGGTTACTGTAAAAGATTATCCATACCTCCTTGCTGTATTTGCCTGATTTAACTTCTTGATTGCAAAAGAAATGATGTCTGACTTTTTCGGGTAATTAGAAACACACAAGTTTTGTAATCTTATGGGTTGCTTGGGCTATATTGATGTGAAAAATTATGGATAGTTTAGATCCAAGGTTTGCCTGCATGTTCTGTTCAGCCTGACCTGGATTTATGATATCCCCAAAGTGTTGGACATCATGTTGCATGCTTTAAGTTGATTCAGGGGCTGAGCTGTTTTCTGTAAGAGGTGAAACACCATCATAGCTCATTTATTAGCTTTTCTTCATCTATCATATTGTGCAAACATGTTATTTTGAAAATTTGTGTCTTAGAGATGATTAAGGAATTTATCAAGCAGTTTGAAATTTATCAGGTTAGGCTTTTAAATTGAAGGGGGGTTATAAAAATTGTTTAACAAAGGTCAAGACAAGGGAGAGATTGAACATAAGGGCAAGAGTTCAGATACTGGTATGCAAGTATGTGTACTTACATGATACAACTGGTACTCAACATGGAGGAATACAGAAATGGCTGGTAATCTTGGATCAAAACACCTTGATGATTCTTATTTGCATTGAAAAAGCATTCAAGGACCAGAATGAAAGGATTCACTGTATCAACTTTGAATGCACTTTGTTACTTTGATCTGGAAACTTAGATCTTGATAAGTTACAGGTGAATTTTTCATACACTAGTTGCTTAAAGCTACCTAGTTTTATGTTACAAGGTACATTGCAGTAATTTTCTCAGGATCGTCAGTGGTAAGACCACTGACATGAGATAGGAAGTTTTACATAATTTCCAGTAAGAAAAAAGTTACAGTAGAACTAAAAGTATTTCTGGAATTTCTGATAGGGAATGTTCAGAATTTTTTTAAGCCAAGTTATACTTATCAAAGGTGGGGTTCAGCTTTATTTTTCTTATTGCTTCATTATAATTCCATATCAATCATCCAGTATGTCATGAATACCAGCCATTATACTCATAACTATGCATTCATAGTAACCCTTTTCCTGACAGTTTTTATCTGGACTGATGTGAACTATCTTGTGTTGTTCTTTGAGAATGGTGTAAATGAAGACAATACTGCACATTCTGTCTGATCTTATATTTACACTGTCCAAAGGTTGTGAGATATTCTGTTCAAGTAGTCTAAAAATTGCATCAAGTCAAAGGCTTTTCTTTCATTTAAACCCTTAAATTTTTGTTCAGGATGAAAACAGCAAAATATTTGTAAGTTGAAATTAGACAGACTATCTCAGCATAGTGGACAGTGTAGATCCAAGACCAGGCTGCATATTGTTTGCTGTCTGATCTTTGTCTACACTAGCTGGAAAAGCAAGTTTAGTTGTAATAGGCTCTGTTTGGTTTAATAATGTTTTGCAGTTTTTGGTAGCTAAGTTATCAGTCTTTCTATCAGGAAAAGGGAAAAATAGCCTTGCATACCTATCAATGTATTCCCACCCCCATCTCTTTGAATTATCAGATTCCATATAACCCCCATTACAAAGTCCTACTTCACTCTTTGGGCTATACCTGCGCCTAGGTAAAAAAAAA
The DNA here is from genome assembly GCA_946811185.2 of Hippopus hippopus. NCBI lineage: Eukaryota > Metazoa > Mollusca > Bivalvia > Cardiida > Cardiidae > Hippopus > Hippopus hippopus. Next base: position 38,305,228 of record OX328097.1, read on the forward strand.
TGTACAGTGAGAAAATGGGGGAAAATAACAGATTTAAATATTTTACAGTTTATAGTTATAGACTGAAATTTTTGTGTGATGAGTTTTTCATGAGAACATAATGGGTCCTGTAGAAAGATAAAGGTCATTTAGTCTCATAACTCTTTACCAGATGATAAAGATTTTGACTTGTTGAAATTGAAAGCATTTGCAGTTGACAAATATGGCTCAAGTTATGGGATTTGTCTTCAAAAAGTTAGAAAACCTTGTGGGAAAGGAAGAAAGTGCTGGTAACCAGCATTTTCTCTTTTTCCCCCTCAATGTTTTAAAAACCTTCCTTCATGATAGTCATTTAAGTTGGAATATTATTTGACAAAGGGTTAATCCCCTAATATAGAATTATAAATTGCTGAGATTACTGTTAGAATAACTTGTATTTTATCATTAGCATAAATTGTTTTTAGATTACTAGCTTTGGTCTCTTTTTTAGTTTGTTTTTTTTAAATTAGCCAATTAATGAGTGAAACTGTTCAGAGAGGTTCAAAAAAGTAACAGATGTTGTAATTCAAGGCTGTTTTAATCAGAACATCTGACAAAGTAACAAACAGTTACATATCAAAGATTAGACTGCACATTTTTGGCCTGCAGGCTAATTTTGTTCAACACTCCTCAAAGCAACTTAACTCTTTACCACACAATCCCAAGTTTTAACAACCCAGAGGAAGTTCGCCTCTGGAAACCAGGATTTTCTCCTTTTTTCACAATGTTTTCTACCGTTTCAATGACAGAAATAATCTTTTTCTACATTGACTTTGCCGTCTTCAAATGCTTTGAACTAGGACAAATCCAAAATTTTGTCGTCTGGTAATGGTTTGTGCTTTGAAAAGCATTTTAAGGATATAATGCCTTTAGGTTACTCTTTTTAGCTTTATCACAGTAATGATTTTGTGTTAACATTGTGAGAAAATGAGAAGTTTTTCCTTTTACCAAAATGTTGTCAAATGTAGTGTGCTGCCAGGAAAAAAGTCTGTATGAGGTACTGTTTAATACTTTACCAAACAACAAAATTTAGTCCAAATTGAAAAGCTTTGCGGACATCAAAATAATTGTGAGTCAACAATTAAAATTATATTTTGGTAGAAAATAGCATTGTGGGAAAAGGAGAAAATGCTGGTTACCAGCATTTTCTCCTTTTCCAACATTGTTTTTAGAATCCTTCTCTCTCAGGGTCGTTAAAGTTGGTGTAAAAGGGTTAACACTGTACCAAACAGCCCATGCTTTCAGGACCTTGTTAAATAATGGTTTTGAGAATATTGTGGGAAAATTAGGAAATGCGTGTAAAATGTTTTTCTTCCCTTTCTAGAACAATTCCTATTATTTAAGCTACATCTAATTTATGGTCTGCAAATGCTTCCAATTTTGATACAAGTCTAAAATTCTGTTGTCTGGTAAAAGGGTAATGCTCCAAAATATAGCTGTTAGTTATGAACAGGAAAGGGTGGAGTATGTCAGAAGTTGTAAGAACTAGTATTTATTAAAAAATCGAGCACTTGAAATAATTGTGAAAGAAAACTTTGCCTTAAAAGGTTCCTTCCACAGTGTGCTTGCTTTCAGTGTTTTGAGAAAGTGAATGCTAAGTTTTGAGAAATAGCTCTACTGTTGAATTACTTGATGCAATTGTCAGTAGTTGCATAACAAAAAAGCAGACAGTGTAGGACAAAGGTCAGGCTGCTCCTTCTGTGCTGTCTGATCTTGATCAACATTGTCTTTTAAAGCATCATAAGTTGTGCCTGGTGTTCCAGGCATTAAGTCGCTGCTGATGGCTTTTGGAAACATTGTTTGGAAAGGCATAACTGCTTGAGACAAGCTATTTTTGCCTTTTAGCTGCACTGGCCAAAGGTCAGGGAGTTTATGTCATGACTCCATGTTCGTTATTCATCTATGTGTGTGTTTGTGTCAGTCCACATGTCAACTTTTGTTTCAGACGTCGACAAAACTTCCCATCCAATTTTGATGAAACTTCAGAAATGATCTTGCCTTGACTCCTTTTGAACTTTTTTAGAGAATTTGATTCCAGTTAAAACAAATTGGTTGCCATGGCAACAAAACTTTAAAGTATTGAAAGTCTTTAAAACTTGTCTGAAATCACAAAGCCTAGGGCAACCCAATATGCTATGCGCTTTATCATAATAGACCTCTACCAAAAGACTTCAAAAGCCCAGGGGTCAGTATTGGCCCTGCCTTGAGGTCACATGTTTGAACTCTTTACCACACAATCCCGAGTTTTAGCGACCCTTAGGAAGGAGGCATTTGAAAGCATTGTGAGAAAAGGAAAAAATGCTGGTAACCAGCATTTTTTCCTTTTCCCACAATGTTTTCTGCTCTTTCAGTTGAGCTACGTTTAAATTAATGCATGCATATTCATTCATTTTGGACTAGTCTAAATTTTTGCTGTGTTGTAAAGGGTAAAATAGGCTTATGTGTGGAAATCTTAAAAAATCCTCTTGTTCCTGACCGTAGGCCTAGGGCTATTAAATCTTGCATGTAGCTTTATCTAATAGACCTCTACCGAGATTGTTTCAATCATGGCCCTGGAATCAAAAATGGCCCTGCTGGGAGTGGGGGTGGTGCTGGTTAGGGGTGTCACAAGTTTCACATGTACTTTTAGGTTGAAAACTTAATGAATCTTGTTCCTAACAGTATGGTCTAGGTTTACTAAAATTTGCATGTAGCTTTATCTAGTGGACCTCTAGCAAGAGTGTTAAAACTGTATCACTTGGGTCAGCCCTGGGTATAACATGCTTTACAAAGGCTTATATTGAAAATTTTAAAAATCTTATTGTAGTATGTGAAGTCAATATGACTAAATTTTTATATGCTTTTCAAGGGAAATAACTAGTTTACTCAAGAGAAATATTTAGTTTTTTACCGTTTACCTCTCACGATTATCAGACTGCACTATTACGTGATTAGTGTTGGGTATTCAAGTTTTTTTGGACCAAATTGGATGTCAAGTTTTCAGTGAGAGTGATTTATTTGGATGTTAATTAATATTTTTAGATGGATATATGGTAAAGTTTGTATTATTCAATTTTTTTGTTCGAGAAAAAAATGTTTTCTGCTTCTGAACTGGTGGAAAACTTGTTAAAGCCTCTGTGTTCGAGTGCATTGATACTGGGTTTGATTGATTCTTAAGTAGACTTTGTTGTATTTGTTAACATCATCTCTGTATTTGAAAAACATTTGGGGGGGGGTGGCTTTGGCTATTATCTCTATGGAAGTTTATTGCTGTACAGATTTGATGGTGATTTATGTCACTGTCAATGCCAATTAATCACATTATACCTTTATTCAAAAGGCAGTGGAGCGGTATAGGGCCATCATTATCCTCTTGTCCAAAATGTTTTATAAATCATAAATGAAATATTCCACCCTTGTGTCTCTTGTTATAATCAGTTGTAGGTCTTATTTAATTTTCTACTGGTGGAACTCGGGAAATTACATGAATATGTGAGCTGTCGCCGTGATAAGACTGACATTATGCTGACAGTGATGTAAAACACCAATTAAATAATGAATCCATAATCTTTTTTTATTTTCAGCCTACATTGTATTATGCTAATTAAAATTAATTTTCTTTTTCCTTTACAGTTTTAAGTTTGCAGAATTAATGATCATAGGTTAAATGATGCAAGAAAAGTAACCTTGATGAAACCTGTTACATTTATTTTGGTCACCGAATTATAAATTATAGTTATACAAAAAAAACCTTAGGGCTAAGGGACACTAAATAAGAGCCTAGACCTTACATGAATATGTAAACTGTTGCTGTGATAAGACTGAAATAATGTCTGTCAATCGATCAATCAATCAATCATTCAACCAAGCAACCAACCAACCAACTTACTGAGGAACCAATCCAACCAATCTAAATAACCAACAGTCAGTCTATTAATTTTACCTGTTTTTATTAGTATGCTGCTTGAAGCTGAAAAAAGTTGCCTACATGTGGTGAAAAAGCTTATGTTCAGTTAGGAAAAAGGACTGGTATGTTACATTTTCAAGGAAGAATTGGCTTTTTTAGTATCTTTTAGAATAATTGACAGTGTATATCCAAGATCAGACAGTACCAACTCAGTTGTCTGGACTGTCTACACATGGTACTGTTAAGCTTCATTTAGTTTTGAAAAGAATGATCTAAAAGGAAGTGCCAGTACAGTCAATATGAGCAGTGCTCTAGGAACAGCAAGGTTAATGCATGTTGATAATGCATTTTACGAAACAAGTTGTTGTACCAGATGAGATAGATCCACTTTGTCTAAAAAACTGCTGAATCATGAGGTTTACCAATTGTAAAGTTTCAATTCAGGTCAGCCTGTGCAGACTGAGCTGGCTGACATGGTCGGTACTTTCTGCAGATGCATAAACCTCATTTTACAGAGTGTGTCTTTGATATTAAACTCTATGATAACTTGCGCTTTTTGAGCTTAATCAAATGTTTAAGATGTGTTAGCTTTAATAGCTTTGCAAATGAAATGTAAAATTTTGAAGACTGAGAGACTATTCAAGTTTCCAAAATATTTGCTCTGGCAATTCTCTAATTTCAGGGGAAGGGATTAAATAAAGTAACAGTGCCTCAATTCCCAGGCTGTTGCAAACAAATGCAGACATAATCAATGCAGGTCAACCTTAGAAGATTGAATTGTGAAATTTATTGCACGCTGTCTGTAAATTGCTGCCATCTTTTCAAATTAAAAGTGAAAGAAAAGCAAAATTTGAATGTAGGTACTCTGGTTATTGTTTAGTTTTGATCTTTAGCTCTGCAGCATCAGAAAGTAGCTGGGTGTGCAAAAGAATGATAACAATGGTAAAGTATTTGAGTGCCTTAGGATTCTTTAATTGACCTGTGCCATATTCAAAATTATGTTTGTAGAGCTGAATTTATTGTGGTGAAGAAAGTATCAGTAGATTGCTTTAAACTCTTACAGTGCTAAAAAAGTTACACAGGTGTTCTGAATTAGAAAAAAAAAAAAGACCTAAAAAGTGCAGTTTGTCTGAATATATCAGAAAATAGCAGACAGTGTAGATTCAAGAGCAGACTGATTTTGATCTACTTTTCAAAATTTACCGACAATGAAACTGGAGGGATACCTTACCTTTAATAAACTGTGACTATTTTCAGCTGACCCATGTGATCTATGTTCGGACAGATACCATATTTGACCCATTACCTAGAAAAATAATACCCTGCAGTATACAACTATAAAAGCTGTAAGGAAAAAGAGCAATTCCATTTTGCAAGCCAGCATTTACTATAAAAAGCTCTGTAAAATGCTATTACTATGAGTCTGATGTTGTATTACATTCCAGTTTTACAGTACTTTTTTCTGCCAGCAACTGGAAGTCTGAAACTTTGACACCCTGGGAATGAAGCCTTTTGAAAACATTGTGGGAAAAGTAGAAAATGCTGGTAACCAGCATTTTCTCCTTTTCCCACAATGTTTTATACCCCATCAAAGAACAATTGCACCATTTGAGCCACAATGAAATTGTTGTCTGCAAATGCTTTTAATTTGGACAAGTCTACATTTTTCTTGTGTGGTAAAGAGTTAACACATTACTGGACTCATAGTAATATCCATATTTTAACCCTTATCATTCTAAATAACTAACATGAAACTTTCAAGTCGATGGTAAAAACCCAAATGTTGCTATTTCCAAGTAATTTTTGGTGGAAAAATATGGCCTTATCAGACTGTGTAGATCAAAGATCAAAGATCAGACTGCACATTCTGTGAAGTCTGATCTTGATCTACATTGTCTGCAAAAGATCAGTGAGTCACGTTTTGCAGCCTAAGAGTTAAATGGTTTGAATTAGATTTGCAATTTGACTTGTTTAATTTTGGCCACTATTGGGGCTCTTTTTACTCTTTATCACACTACAAAATTTTAGACTGGTCCTGATTGAAAGCATCTGCAGATGACAAAATGTGGCTTAAAAGCTGAAATTTGCCTTTGGGAGGATATAAAACACTGTGGGGAAAAAAAAAAAGAAAATACTGGTTACCAGCATTTTCTAATTTTCCTACAATGTTTTCAAAAGGCTACTTAATCAGGGTTGTTTAACCCTTTACCACACAATCCCGACTTTTAACGACTCTGAGAAAGAGTGTTTTTGAAAACATTGTGGGAAACCAGCAGCATTTTCCCCTTTTGCCACAATGTTTTCAAAAGATTTCTTTTCAGGGTCGTTAAAACTCAGGATTGTGTGGTAAAGGGTTAAACAATACATACAGTAATCATGTATTTTCTTTTTTGACAGAATGAATTGTGCTCCTCTGATTTTTCATAGGTCTAAAAATAACCAGTATGGTTATGGGTTGAGTAGGAATAGGGCTCTTTTTCCTGGAGCTGCCTCATATACATTACTTTAAGTGATATGCTAATAGTCTCTTGGTTATTAGTTTTGCAGGACATCCGGAGCAGCATATGACATGCATTTATTAACTGTTACTTGGCATCTGGCTGATGGGTAGATTTTCCCATATTCTACATCTTTGGTTGGCAAGGGTACACCATACTCTTATTCACCCATTGCTGATCGAGTTAGTTATTGTAACTTCAGCATTACACATTTTCCTTGGATGAAGTCGGTTCTAATTTTACTAATCAAAATTGCAAGCTATGATAGTTATCAAATGAAAAAGATATTGATACGAACAGTCTCATGGCATCTATTGATCCATACATCCTCTACAATGGGTAGTCAGTGTCAAAAGAAAACAAGGGAGAAGAATAGTTCCATCAATTTTCATTGTGAAGGATCAATTGAGGGAAGTTTAACGCACAATCCCATGTTAAAATGAACTGAAGGAAAAAAGACTTGAAAAATTGTGGAAAAGGAAGAAAATGTTGGTAACCAGCAATTTTAGCTTGGCTGTTTTCGAAGAAAACTGAGCTATTGTCTAGCCCTGTTGTCCTTGTGGTCTGCCTTATCATTGTGGAAAAACTTTGGCATTTTGTAATACCTCACTCATTACCAAAGATACTAACTTAAAACTTGTACTAGTTGTTCACTATTAGAAGGGGAACCCATATAACAGGGGCAGGTAACTGTTTAAAATATTTTTGACACAGTTATGCCCTTTTTTAACTTAAGAATTTTTACTAAACGCAACTGTAGCTGAATGTTGGCACCCACAGGTAGTACTCTTGTCCTCTTTTCCACAGTTTTGTTTCACATCAATTGAGCTTCTGGTACATTTAATTTATTCTCTGCAAATGCTTTCGATATTGACAAGTTTTTAAGTTTCTTGTCTGGTAAAGAATTGAGCAAATGATTTGCATAATAATTTTGAATGATTTTGTCAAGTTGTAATTCAGAGAGCAACAACCACCAAGAGGAATTACATATATAAACTTGATCAGCAAAGGGTGATCAGAGAAACATAGGCTTCCCACTTACTGCTAAAGGTGTTTATGCTATAAAAAGATCCGTGTTTTGACTTTTCTGCTCTATTTGCAGCCAACTGCCATGAATACCCAGATGGGGAAGAAATGGCCACCCAACAGACAACAGTTATGACAGAATTAGGTAGGTGTTGCTGTTTTTATCATCAATTGATGTTCAGGTCTTTACCAAACAATCCCTTGTGAAAACATCTTCAGAAAAGGAGAAATAAACTGAAGTTGCTTGAGTGAAAAAGAGAAAATACAGGTCACCAGCATATTCTTATTCCATCGGTGAAAGTTTTCCATATTATTATGAAAATCCTTATTTTCAGGGTTCAACTAGGTCATTTTTCCAAATCTTCTAAATCTGGGGAGAAAATTTTATTCTTGACATATTGCGAGTCAGTTGATCTCCGTGTGGTGTATTTATCAAGTTTTTTTGCCTTGTGCATTTGCTATGTTCCAGGCTATCCCTGGTTATTTATGGTTCTCGTTGAGGATTTGTTAACAGATTCCGATACAGAATCAGCTGAATTTAGTGGCCGAGTATACTTGGAATACTTATTGGAGCTTTTCTGGTTGCTTATTTGAAAAACCTCTTTTGACTGGACCAAATATATCAGTCAACTGATAGGTACTTATTTAATAAAGAAAGTTTGTCGTGCATCATAACATGCCTATCAAATTGAAATAAATGAAGATCCTCACTTATGGCACAGGATTAAACTTTTGATGGGATTGTCCTTTACTAAGACCTTGCATAGCCCTGGCCCAGTGTTAGTATACCCAGGACACATGCATGAATAAGTGAGTTGCCATGATTAGACGAAACTAATGTTGACAATACCTTAAAACACTATTCAGTTGTCCATTTAATGACACCAGTGTCTTAAGGTCTTAGACCCCGAACGCTTCTAGTGCAACATGGAATAAAATTTCTCGTTAGTTGATAAATAAGGATTTATACTGATATAATACTTTTGCACATTTCTAAGAAGGAAAAAAAGGAAAAAGTGGCTTGGTTAAAGTAGTACAATAATACTCATTTTTAATCACTGCAAATTTTGTACTATAATATTATAGTGGAAATAGCTGTTTTCCTTTAGGGGTCTAAGACCTTAAGTCTACCATGTAGACGTTGCAGACTTATTATAGCTTATATGGAAGTTGTTCTGTCTCCAGGAAACAATCCTATAAAGATCTATTTTCACTAATTACTTGTTGTTTGCTTAAGTTTTACTGTCTTTCTTTAAACCCTTTAAAGTGCCTTTCACAACAATACATACAGTCTGATAATGGATCTACACTATCCACGATGCAGTCATTCTGGCTATTTGCAGCCTTGAAAAAGCAATTACAATTGAACCTGCACCGACAGCCACCTACATTAAACGACCCCCTGCTGTAAACGACCACGTGAAATTCCTCCTTACGAAATTTCCTCTGTAAATGACCAGTAATAAGCAACTCCCTGGTATCTCTGACCAGCGACCATGCAAGTTACAACTTTTTTGGCCATAATACCCAATAAGCTACCATTGAATTTCATACAAACCTTACAAAAAATCAGTGGTCTCTTAAAACAGGTTCGACTGTACATGTATTGGGTGTTTTTTTTTTTGAGTATTTTGAAAATTAAAAGTGCCTTTCAGAACAGTTACTGATGCTTTTGTGGCCAGTGTAGATCAAGCAGTGTTTCTGCCAGAGCGCATTTCTTGCATTTTTGAAAGAAGGATTTCTTTACTTATGCACTAAAATTTGCTGTGTTTGTTTTTTCTGAAGCAACTAAAAAATATCAGTTCAATCCGAATAATACTTAATAATGCACACCACAACTTTGAGCCAATAAACTCCAAATAATGAAATCAGGGTAAAAAAAATTGTGTGAAAAAGAGAAAAATGAAAATGCTGGTTAGCAGCATTTTCTCCATTCCCCAAAACATTTTTAAAAGGCTTCACCATTAGGCTTACTAAAATACAGGATGGTTTGATAAAGGGTTAAAGCGATGCTTGGCTTTTATAGTGTCTAAACAGGTTTAATGACTGCTGTTTGGTTGACTTTACCTCATTGCATAGGCTATGGGCTAAGATATGTCATGCTACTGTTTTATTATAGGCATTGATTCCATTGGAGAATTATTAGACTTAATTACCGGTAACTACTTCTTAGGATGCTAGAGGTAATTATTAGCACTGTTGTCAACCATACATCCAAGATTAGGCTGCGTAGCAGTGAAGTCTGATCTTGGATTTGTACTGTCCAATAAATTAAGGCATTCTTGCTACAGGTAGCTTTTTGAATTGCAGTATTTTGACTTTGGTTTTTCACTGAGTGTTAATTAATATTTCCTTTATGCAGCATACCAAGAGTTGATATTAGGGCTTTTCCATACAATTCTGTGTTTTTATGACCCTGAGGAATACAGCTTTTGAAATTATTGTGGTAACCAGCATTTTCTCCTTTTCCAACAATCTTTTATATTCTATCAGTGCCAACTCTTATCATTTGCACCACATTTAATTTGTTGTCTGCAGGGGTGTAAAATTTTTTCTTTGTCTACTTGTCCTGTAGGACGAGTGGGTAGAAAAAGTTACTCGTCCTTATGACACTATCACTTGTCCCAACTTGCGGACTTGAATGACCATTTCTACTGCATATACTACGGTGTCGATATAAACAAAATAGACGGTGTTTAATACTTACTTTTTTCCGGTGGCTTGACTGGTAAACCTGTCCCGATCTAACAATATAGGAATTGTAGCATAGATCGTACAGGTATACTAGTCTAAGCGACACCGTGAACAGAAAACCACACTCGTCACAACTCGGCCGATTCCGTACCTACATCTAACTACATCACCCGAGGTATGCCGAATGCAGAAAACCCGTCAAGCACTTTACAGATGCGCATGCGTAATAAACATAAACATCCTGTATCGTGATTGAAGAGACGCTCTTGAATTTCAGTTTTACTTTCGTTTTGTGTTCGCCGTGAAATAACCTGTTAATTTGAATTTTACTTGACAAATTTAGAATTCAATAGTTTTAAAATGTACTCGTCCGACAGGACGAGCTTGGCATCTTTTCTACTTGCCCAAAGCCAAATGTTACTCGTCAATACGAGCGGACGAGTTGAATTTTACACCCCAGTATATGCTTTAACTTTGGACCAGTCCAACATTTTGTTGTCTGGTAAAGAGTTAAGTGCTTGACTGCATACATTACCATCATCAGAAGAGGATTCTAAATAATGAAATGCAAGATCTTCAATAGATCGTTTAACTTTTTACTAAACGACAAATTTTGGACACGCTCAAATTGAAAGCATTTGCAGACGATATATTAAAGGTGGCTCAAATGACTATAGTAGTCCTTGATAGGGTAGAAAACATTGTGTGACAAGGAGAAAATGCTGGTTACCATCATTTTCTCCTTTTCCAACAATGTTTTCAAAAGCCTTCTACCTCAGGGTCGTTAAAGTTGTGATTGTTTGGTAAGGGGTTAAAGACTGAACATGCTTAGACTTGCCATGAAGTTGATAAATTTGCATTTAACACTTTACAAAAACCAACCTGTGTTTTGATGACACTGAGGAAGTATACTTTATAATACTATGTTGGAAAGGAAGAAAATGCTGGTAACCAGCATTTTCACCTTTTCTTTAAATGTTTTCTTGCCATTCAAAGACAAATTCAGTCTTTTTAGGTACTTTTGATTTGTGAAGTGTCAATTCTTCCAATTTTGACTATTCTTAAATTGTGTCCTCTGGTTTTTAAAGAGTTAAACCGAAAAAGCTTGACCAACCAGTTTACTTTAAAAAGGTCTTGACAAGATAGTTTTATTAAATGTATTGCAGACAACTCTGATAGATGGAATTTTGATTTTTAAGTTTCTCTACTTACCATCTGAATGCTTTAGACATGTTTAACTCTTTACCAAACGACAAAATCCTAGAGTTGCCCAAATTGAAAGCATTTGCAGACGACAAAGGTGACTTAAATGAAAAAATTGCCCTCGATATGTTAAAAAACAATGGGGGGAAAAGGAGAAAATGCTGTTTACCAGCATTTTCTCCTTTTCCTACAATTGTTTTCAAAAGCCTTCTTCCTCAGGGTCGTTAAAAGTCGGGATTGTGTGGTAAAGAGTTAAAGTGTAGTTCCCTAAAAAAATGAAAATGCTGTTCTCCTCCTTTGACACAAATGGGACTTTTTATGGCATTGCAGTAAGCCTATTTAAAATGCATAGTGACAAAAAGAGCAGGTGCTTGCTTAACCAGAATTGCTCCTGCTTTCAGGGGTCCTGTGTGGCTCAGTGGTAAAGTGTAGGACTCGTGACCAGAAGGCTCTGAGTTCGAGCCTTAGTGGCTCCTCTGGGTTTTTCACAGGAGTGTCCTTGGGCAAGGCACTTCAGAGCCCTAGCCCAGTACTGGTGAAACCCAGGAAATACATGAATATGTGAGCTGTCGCTGTGATATGACTGAAATAATGTTGAAAGCAATGTAAAACACCATTCAAACAAACTACTGCTTTCGTGATGTTTTCCATATGGGATCTGATACTTTGTCTCTTGTAAATGTTTGTCCTTACTGTGACCAGTATACTTTCTAGTTTCATTAACCCTTTACCCAAGATTTAACCACCCAGAGAAAAGAGATTTTGAAAACATGGTGGGAAAAGGAAATTTTCCTACTTTTTGCACAATGTTTTCTATTTGTGTAGAGCCAAATCTTTTGATTCAGCCACATTTTAAATGTTGTCTGCAAATACTTTCTATTTGGACTCAGCTCTAAACTTTTGTCATTTGGTAAAGAGTTAAAAATGTTATTGACTTCAAAGCAATGGTACTGCTGGCTTTTCAAGGGTGATACAGCACAGTTCCTTGGTGATCAAAAGTGTGGCTGTGACATAAGTAACTGAATAGAAAGAGACTATTTGGTATATGCTTGTAACAGATCCCATGAACAAGAAAATGAAATGAGAGTCTTTATATAAAAATGTGATATTTGTCCCTTTGGACCAGGAAGTGAACATATGAATTTTTTTAAACATATGTATCTGTAAGGGTATTTGCTGTCTTGCTTTTATTGGTAATCATTTGTTTCTCTCAACATTGTATATGTGTATAATATGGGACAATAAAGACTTGATAGTCTGTATTCATCATACATGTTCATGTGTATGTACATTACTTTCTCCAAGCCTTCGCAACTTGTAACAATGTTTCATTGACAGTGTTTCCTCAGTGTTTTTTCACGTTTTTTTTTTCTTCATTTTGGTGAATTTCTTACCATGCGTCACTTGCAACAGATAGCAGAATGCTTTAACCCTGTCAGGCTAAATAAATAAAATAAACCTTTTTAATCAGTACAAAGATAATGTAATTTAAGGACTGCATTTTTTTGTCAAAAATTTGGTAGAACTAATTATACTTGAGTAGAGATACAAGATCAGACTGCAAATTCTTTGCATTCTTATATTAATCTATATTGTCTGTAGAACAGAATAAAACCTAGATAAACAGTTTACAGATAAGCATGTACAGTAATAGGCTTACTTGAGAACATATGGGAATAAAAGCCTTCACTCTAGTTAGATGCCAAGCCCTGTTGTTTGCTACCTAGTATACTGTATCTAGGTTGGCGTTACCGATCGCCAAAATCGCCATTGGCGATTAAATTTTACTGCTGGTGACTACAAACACCAAAACAACTGATATTGGCGATTATTAAAAATGTGATGAGATAAATTGCCGACCGTGAACATCTGATCAGTTTTGTATATTGAACACTTCCTAAACTGTGAAATTGGCGCGCATCAACTTGATTATCATATATACCGGGTATCCTAAGCTGATAACCCTTGTATCTCCCTTTACTATCCGATAGACGAAGATCCGATTGCCCATTGCCAGTTATCGGGTAGTCTTGTTCTATAAATAGATTACATGAACAATCGCAACTTTTTGGATGCAATAGGGCTGAACGAATTAATGGAGTCGTTTGCCAAGTAAATTTGACAACATCGTCGTCGATCATAGTTTTTTTTTTCCTGAAATACTTGACCTTTTAAGCTTTATGTGACTTTATTAGATTCTTTCCAGTGAAACTTTTTTTTTTTTTCATAAAAACTAATGGATGCAAGATCCATATTTCGCCAAATGAGAAATGTTGTCGCCAGATATTTTTTGGCGATCGGCAGTTTCAAGAAAGACTAAGTGGAACGATATTTCTTGAATCATTTGAAAGACAAAACAGATACTGTCAGTACATGTATTTTGCGATGAATTTTAAAAATTGGATCATACATATCTCTTGTAGTGCATGAAATTAATGGTTGGTCTGAAGAAAATCAAATACAAGTAGCTGTTTAGCAGACGGCATATATTTAGACTTGTCCAGATTGAAAGAATTTGCAGACGACAATTAAATGTAGCTCATGAGGTATTTGAATTATGCATTTGCTATGGTAGAAAACATTGTGGGAAAAGGAGAAAATGCTAGTTACCACCATTTTCACCTTTTCCTAGCATTTGCAATAGCCTTCTTTCTCAAGGTCGTTCAAGCTGGGGATTAAGTGGTGAAGGGTTAGGCCTGATTCAAATACACATAGATCTATTGTTGAATTTGTGAAACTTTTAATCATTCAACAGCCTACAAGCACGGGAATTTGTGGCCGACTTTTGACGTTTCAATACTGGGCTCTATTGTATATAATGGTAGTCTACCATTAGAAATATTTAAAAGAACTGAAAGATTTTTAGATCTACAAATTATATCAGTGATGCAAAGCTGTAGATCTTGCTTTAGATTAATCATACATGACTTAATGTTATGAAATACTATACTAAGAAAATGACACAAAGACTGAGACAAAGTGATAAGGTACATTGACTGAAGCCGGGTTTTGACCAGCAAAAATTTTGGCTACTAAAAATTTTTGGCTGGCGCCAACCTAGTATATGGATCAAAAAAATATAAAATTTGATATACAAAAAGACATTTTTTCTGAATCATGGAAATCGACCAGCCTGAATAGCTCAAGTAGTAGAGCTTAAGACCCTTGAACATTAAGTCTTGGGCCACTTGAGGGTGTGGGTTTGAGCCCCAGAGCTGGACACCCAAAATTTGTAATAGTCTTCTTGATGAGATTTTAAACCGAGGTTCCTTGTGATGGTGTTATACACCGGGCACATAAAAGAACCAGGCGTAACTTAGGATGGGTTTTGTTTTGTATCTGCAACCTGTGCAGTCTGATCCTGATCTGACATCGGCTTAAGCCTCCATTTTTGCCTGGGGTGCTGAAAGTGTTAATACTCAAATTAAAGTCTCATTGATTCAAAGGCTTTAGGGGGCCATCATAGGCTCAGTGGTTAATGTACTGGACTTGTAATGTAGAAGTCTTGAGATCAATTCCTGCTGGTGGCGCTGATACCAAGGGAGTGTCCTATGACAATTTTAATGCACTGGTGAGCCCCAGGCTAGGACTGGAAGTCAAGGGAAGACATGCAAGACTGAATTTTTGCCTTGATATGACTGAAATTGTGTTTGAAGTGGCACAAGACATTCAAGTCAAACAATCAAACAAAAAATGCTTAAAGCATTTTAAGGGCAATATTAATTCTTGGTGACATGACCAAATTTTAATCTTGTCCAAACTGAAAGCATTTTCAGACAACATGCTATTTGCTGTTTAAAATTTTTGTAAAATTGTTAAATTATTGATTGTATTTGAATTTAAAAGGTTAAAAAACATTGTGGGAAAAGGAGAAAATGCTGTTTACCAGCATTTTCTCCTTTTCCCACAATGGTTTCAAAAGGGTTCATCCTTAGGATTGTGCAAGCATGAGATTGTTTGGTGAAGGGCCCTGCTGCACCTGAGCAAGAATTTCAGTCAGTACTGCACGGCATGAAACCAGTAGGTTACTGGTTTGAATCCCCAGCTTGGTCAATTTCAGTATGAGGATTGACAGTAGTCATTGCAACATGACTCATTCCTCTCTCAATGCTTGTCATTGTTTCGAAGATGGTTATGTGGGAAACAGCAATCAATTATTGTGTCCCACTGCTGATCACTGTTTTGTCAGTGGTTATGTTGGAAAGAATATTGTGCTAAGGACAGGTAAAAGAAACTTCATGAAAGGATGGATTAGTTACAAAGGCGGCTGCAATACACATGTAGCTAAAATAATGTTGAAAACATCAAACTTACAACCATATCAAGAATGTTTGTAATTACAAATTTGTTGTGAAAGTCACAACAGCTGTGCAATCATACAATATATCATGTACATCAAAATGAGTCACATTCTATGGTGTCAGATGATGTTGTAGGTATATTATTAGATGGACAGAATGTGTCATAAACTAAATAGTAATTACTTCATTTTTTTTTAAGTAAGATCATGCTACCTTATGGCCAGAAAACTGGCAATAAGTGGGCCTCTGGAGATCTGGATTTTTATACGCCCGTCGAAGACGGGACGTATTATGGGATCACCCATGGCGTGCGGGCGGGCGGGCGGCGTCCAGTTCTTTGCCCGGAGCATAACTTTGTCATCTCCAGTCCGATTGACTTGAAACTTGGCATTTGTGTTTGTTGCAATAATACGGAGTGCAGTGCGAAAGAACCATAACTCTACCTCATGCTGTCTTTGAGTTATTTCCCTTTGATCGTCATTTTTACAGCATTTTCTGCTTGTCCGGAGCATAACTTTGTCATCTCCAGTCTGATTGACTTGAAACTTGGTATTTGTGTTTGTTGCAATAATGCGGAGTGCACTGCGAAAGAACCATAACTCTACCTCATGCTGTCTTCGAGTTATTTCCCTTTGATCGTCATTTTTACATTTTCTGCTTGTCCGGAATATAACTTTGTCATCTCTAGTCTGAACATTTTCAAATTTGGTATGCATGATTGTTGAAAATTTACGGAGTGCAGTACACAAGAACCATAACTCTTCCTAGCATGAATTTTGAGTTATTTCCCTTTGATCGTCATTTTTACAGCATTTAGTGCTTGTCCGGAATATAACTTTGTCATCTCAAGTCAGAGTGACTTCAAACTTGGTATGCATGTTTGTTGCAATATTACGGAGTACAGTGCGCAAGAACAATAACTCTACCAAGTGCAGATTTTGAGTAATTCCACTTTGATCTTCATTTTTACAGTATTTCTTGCTTGTCTGGAACGGAATTTTGTCACCCCAAGTCAAATTGACTTGAGACTTTGGTAAACATGCTTGTTGCATTACCTGCCCTTTACGATTATTATACCCCCTCGACAACTGGTGGTGGGACGGGTGTATCTTGCGACAATTTGCCGCTCTTGTTTATTTTCTTTTCTATTTGGCATTTTTTTTTCTTACCACACAGTAATATTTCAGACTGGTCCAAATTCAAAGCATCTGCAGACGACAAATAAAATGTGGCTCATATGATTGAATTTATTTTTGAAATGTTAGAAAACATTGTGGGAAAAGGAGAAAATGCTGGTTACCAGCATTTTCTCCTTTTCCCACAATGTTTTCAAAACTCTACTTTTCCAGACTCGTTAAAAGTCGGCATTGTATGGTAATGGGTGAAGGATTAAATCTTTGGAAAGCATTGTAGGAAAACGAGAAAATGGTGTAAACAGCATCTCCTTTTCACACACTGTTTTCTACATTTTCAAAGGTGAGCCGAGCCCCGGTAGCTCAGTCGGTAGCGTGCAGGACTTGAGAACACGGGGTCCAGGGTTCGATCCCTGGCTACGACCCCTGGCTCGGCCAATTTCTTTCCGAGGATTGATGATAGTCACTGCGACAGGATTCATTCCTCTCCCACCGCTGACCATTGTCTCGACGATGATCATGTGGGAAAGCAGCCAGTGGCTTGGCAAGAAAAATTGTGCTGAGTACTGGTAAAAGAGACTCCAGGAAAGCATGGATAGGTGCACTGAGCGCCGCGATATAACTGAAATAATGTTGAAAACGGCGTTAAACACCATACAGTCAATCAATCAATTTCAAAGGTGAATTTCCTTTTAATCCAATGTTTACTTTTTTTCAAACAATCCCTGGTGTTATTGACCTTTGGAAATAAAGCTTTTGAAAATACCATGGGTAAAGACAATAATGCTGGTAACCAGCATTTTCTCCTTTTTCTGCAATGTTTTCTACCTGTCTGAGGTCAAATCCATACATTTCAGCCAGACACCATCCTTTTTGTCTGCATATGCTTTCATAATTGATGAGCCTAAAGTTTCCTCATGTGGTAAGGGTTACATGACTGTGTTGTCTGCAAAATGCTTTAAAATTGGACCAGTCTAAAATTTTGTCCTCTGGAAAAGAGTTTAGTTAACTCTTTACTGCACAACATAATACTAGACTGGACCAAACTGAAAACATTTTCAGAAGAAAAAATAAATATTCCACAACTTATGAAATCTGTCTTTGAAAGGGAAGAAAACGTTATGGAATTAGGAGAAAATGCTGGTCAGCAGCATTTTCCCTTTTCCCACAAAGTTTTCAAAAGTCCTTTTCCTTATGGTTGTAAAAATTCAGAATTGTGTGATAAAGGGTTAAAATTGTTGTTGAACCTGATTGCAAAAAGTTGGTTTTCATAAGTTACTGCTTTATGGAAATTGATTGATCAAAGCTATGAAAAAATATTGTCATTTGAATTGATTGCTGATGTTGAATCACTTTAATAAATGATAACATGTACAGAGAAAATATTAACCCTTCACCACACAATCTGGACTTTTAACGAAAGAAGCCTTTTGAAAACACTGTGGGAAAAGAAGAAAATGCTGGTAACCAGCATTTGCTCCTTTTCCCACAATGTTTTCTATCCTTCCCACAACAAGTTTAATTTTTCAGTCACATTTATTTTGTCGTCTGCAAATGCTTTCATTGTAGACTAGCCTGAAATTTTCTTGTTTGGTAAAAAGTTAACCTGATGAGGAAAAAGGCTTAACTTTTTACCAGAAGACAAAAATTTGGACTTGGCCAATATGAAAGTATTTGCAGACGACAAATTAAATGTGGGTCAAATAATGAGATTTATTCTTTAACGGGTAGAAATCATTGTTTAGAAAGAGAAAATGCTTGATACCAGCATTTTATGATTTTCCCTAAAATGTTTTCAAAAGCCTTCCTCCCTGAGGTTAAAACTTAATTAACCCATTACCACACTTTTAACGCCCTTGGGAAAGAAGCCTTTTCTCCTTTTCCCACAATGTTTTCTACCCCATCAAAGGAAACTTGCACCATTTGAGCCACACTGTAATTGTCGTCTGCAAATACATCCAATTTGGACAAGGCTAAAATTGTGTTATCTGGTAAAGGGGTTAATTGTTGGATAAAGGGTTAAGGAGATAGATAAAAGTTGAAGAAGTACAAAGTAGGGACGGATAAGTGTATATAAAATGAGTGAGGGGAGTGTTCACATTTTAGACTGGATAGAAAATTTATATTTGTAAATCGAGGACAGGTTTGTCAAGTTATGTTAAACGTTTTATAAAATTTTAAACGGGAATAGAAAAAGGCCATAGTGAAAGTGAATACAGAAAATATTGATGACTTGGCAAAATCCAACTGTTGGTCTGTATGACTGGGCGGAAACACCTAATGGTGAGTGTGACAAACATTATTGATTTGTATTCGACTATTTACGAAGCAACAAAATTTTCAACTGGTCCATATTGAAGAAGTTTGCATAACATTACAACAAACGAAATCTGAATGAATTGATTGGATCTGTCCATGAAAGGTAAGAAAAAATTGTGGGAAAGGAGAAAATGCCAGCATTTTCTCCTTTTCCCACAATCTTTTCAAAAGCTATTTTCACCAAGACTGTTATACACAGGATAATGCTTTGTCAAGAATTAAATGGATTAATTCATTCAAGACAGGAAAACAGCTGAATATGGCACAGTTTTTGCAGTTTAGTAGGTTGCTCTGGACGGGATGTTTCACAAAAATGTCTGACTGTGTAAGATTCGACTTTTCACAGCTTGTCATCTGATTTGTGAGTTAGAACTTCAGACTGAACTGAATGTCATCTCTGCCTCTGGGTCGGATTACATCACCACAAAAGGTAGAAAACAGTGTCGGAAAAGGAAAAAGTGTTTGTAACCAGTATTTTCTTTTTTTTCTACAATCATTATCAAAAGCCTTATTTATGGTTGATATAATATTACCACATTAACCTTCATTTTAGAGCTATTTTTCCTTTTGCTACTATGTTCGCAGCAGTGGTCAGTGCTCTGAACCACAAAAAAGGTGTTAGCAGGGGGCAGAAATGAATCATAGCCTAAAACAGAAATGAAAACTGTCATTGTGTGTGATGGTCTCCACCATATGGCCTTGAGACTATCTCCTTAACACTTTACCACACAGTCCTGACTTTTAATGACCCTGAGAAAGAAAGCTTTTGAAAACATTGTGGAAAAGGAGAAAAATGCTGGTTACCAGCATTTTCTCTCTTTCCACAATGTTTTCTTTACATCCAAAAACAAATGTCGATTTTTGAGTTATATCCAATTTGTTGTCTGCAAATGCTTGGGATTTCGTCAAGTCTAAAATTTGTCTTTTCATAAAGGGTTAAGTGATGACATAGACATGTGAGAACTGTCTCACCACAAACTCTTAGCATTTTTATTACCTTTTGCTTAGCCATCATATATGATGGAAGTGTTTGCCTTGTGGAAACTGAAATTTGCCAGTATGATTATCGATTTTTGGAATTTTTTTTTGTTCCCATCTGATGGCCTTGGGACTCCGGTACATGTGAGCACTGTCTTTTTACAAAGACACAGACCTTTTACCTTTCCTGTGAGAGACATGCACTATGACAGTTTCTTACTGTATTGCTGTTATTATGAAGTTACATGAATTTTGGGATTATTTTTCTCCCCACATTTTTGTGGTCTAAATGTTATCCTGGAGAGGCCTTTAAGAAGCAATTTCGTATCATGTCATATTTATACCCCCACAAAACGAATGTTTTCGGGGGTATACTGGAATCAGCCTGTCCGTCTGTTTGTCCGTCCGTGTGTCCGTCCGTGTGTCCGTCTGTGTACAAATAATTGCCTGTTTCTGTCAAAGCGCTGGCGGTGGTATTAAGTCACATTCAGTGACAGCTCTAGTTTCACATGTTTTTTGTGTGTGTGTCTAAAAGTAATAAGAATGGGCTGCTTACCAGCTTTTTCCGCCGTTTTCACAATGTTTTCAAAGCTTTTATTTCTTGGGAGTAGTTAATGGGACTGTATGGTACTGGGTGAACTTTTATGGCAATCTAAGGGTGAAAGCCACTGTAGGCCACTATAGATGGTGTCCCATCTTTATTGCCATATTTATGTATACCATCAGGAAAAGATCAACCATCTTTAAAAATATAACATACTGAGCAATGAAGGGGGTTTAACGCATCTGCAAAAGGTATCGACACAGGTCAGCCTGCTCAGTCTGGGCAGGCTGACCTGGGTTGAAACTTTTTGCTATTTGTCAATTTTCTGTATCTCAAAGGACCAATCTACTTCATGATATGGTCAGTTGTTGGACAAAATGGATTTTATAGATCCATAATTATTGTGATGACTTGCATCACAGAGTTTCCTTAAACCACCTTTTGCCAGAGCACGGCTCCAACATATTTTAGCATAATAGATTATCATTGAGAAATTACCCTTACACTCTATATGACCATTATAGTAAACCTTGAAAAAGAAATTATAGCATACTGTACATTATTCATTGATAAGAATTTGCATCAAAATGGCCTTTAGGACAAAGTATGTAAAAGAGAGAAGTACTGATGATGTTAATGTTTACAGTGTTTATTGAAATTGAAATTGAAAAAGAAACTTTTATCCAATAGAATCCTGTTCTTCCTATTTTCAAGGCCATATAATTAAAAATTAGCATCTGGTGTAGATGCTAGATAGATATCAGACCTGCTTAGACTGTGCAATTTAATCATGACCTATACTGTCTACACAAGTGTTTTAAGTTGTCTGAACCATAAGGACTGATCTTTCACAAAGCAACCCTGAGTTTCAATGACCCTGAAAAAATAGCTGTTAACCCTTTACCAGACGACAAAATTTTAGCCTTGTCCAAATTGAAGGCATTTACAGACGACAATTTCAGGGTGGCTCAAATGGTGCAAGTTTTCTCTGATAGGGTAGAAAACATTGTGGGAAAAGGAGAAAATGCTGGTTACCAGCATTTTCTCCTTTTCCCACAATGTTTTCAAAAGGCTTCTTTCCCAGGGTCGTTAAAAGTCGGCAATGTGTGGTAAAGGGTTAAAAACATGTTTGAAAAAAAAGAAAATGCTGATAAACAACATTTTCTTCTTTTCCCACAATGATTTCCAACCATTCCAAAAGAAATCCAGACATTTGAACCACATTTAATTTGTTGTCTGCAAATGTCTTTCTAATTGGACAAATCCAAAATTTTGTCATCTATTAGAGTAAAACTATTCAATCTACACATTATCTTGGTTAAAGGTGCTTGACCTGTTGTGATGGTATCTCATTACCAGGTAATTATGCAAATTCAAAACTCCTTTAACTTGAGAAATTTCACAATTATACAGTATTGTGACTATTTAGAGTTGAAACTAAATTTATTCTGAGAGAATTTTCCTCTTGTTTAAAATTCTTAGGGCAGAAACAATAAGGTAGTGTGTGTTACTAAACATTTGATTGTTTTTAACCCATAGAACGCAAAATAAAAAAAAAAAACAGATATTTTCACTGAAGAAAAAAAGAAACCCAAGTGATTGCAATTTGAAGTTGTCTTTGTCCAGAATGTGTCCGCAAAGCAGACAGTGTAGATAAGATAAGTCTGCAGATTTCAAGTAGTCTGATCTCAATCTACACAAACTGCAAAGGCAATTTAAGTTGTAAAGAAGCTGCAAGGGTTAAAAACTACATCAGTATCTGTCAGTTTTTCAAAATAATGTGTGGCTCATTGTAAAGTAAAGATCTCACAACCTGGATGCCATGGATGTTTAATCCTCTCTGAAGCACTGGGTTTTTCATTTGAATGTCCTTAGGCAAGGCACATCTAAGCCTAAGCCTGGTACTGGTGAAACCCAAGACAAACATGAATATGTGAGCTGTCACTGTGAAATGACTGAAATAATGTTGTAAGCTGCATAAAATACTGTTCAACTAGTCCTTCAATCAATCAAAGTAATCTGATTTGTAAATCAAAAGATGAGAATGTCTGTTTTAACTCTTTACCAAACGACAAAATTTTAGGTTTGTCCAAATCGAAAGCATTTGCAGATGACAAAATAAAAGTGACTGAAAATTTGAAATTTTTTTGTGAAGGGTAGAAAACATTGTGGGAAAAGGAGACAATGCTCGTTACCAGCATTTTCTCCTTTTCCCACTATGTTTTCTAAAGACTTCTTTCTCACGGCCGTCAAAAGTAGGGATTGTGTGGTAATGGGTTAAATGTTGGTATTTGGAGCTAATTATAACATTGGTGTTAAGGTCTAGGTGTTCTTTCTACAGTATTTCAAAAGCTTTATTGCTCAAATAAATGACTGGAGAATGGATTTCTTGTAACAAATTATTTCTAAGTTATTGGAATTCCTATACATGTAATTGGATGAGATACAAACAATTGACTGGGATCCCTGCTTGTTACAACTGCGTAGAAAAGTTGCATCAGCACAAATAATAACCTCTTGTCTAATAACCTTTTGTCGTCTGAAGATAGGATTTAGGTAATCCTTGTATCACATTGACTCATCCCTCCTTGCCTCCCAAAATGAGTTGCCGCAGGTGAATTTGAAAACAAGAACTATGGATAATCAAAGTACAGAAAGGCTTAATAATGTAGATTGATATGAACAAATTGTTGCTAAGGAAGAAAACTCCTTTACCACATAGTTTGGAATTTAAAGACCTTGAGGAAGTCAGCTTTTAATAATATTGTTGGAAATGGAGAAAATTCTGGTAAACAGCATATTCTCCTTCTCCCACATACTTTTTTTACCTTTTCAAAACTGTGTTCAAACAAATTCAACAATTTTAGCCACATCTAACTCTTTTATCACATTTTGAGTTTTAACGACCCTGAGGTGATGGCCTTTTGAAAACAAGCCTTTTGAAAACCTTGTGGAAAAAGAAGAAAATGCTGGGAACCAGCATTTTTTTCTTTTCCCACGATGTTTTCTTGCCTATCAAATAGAGAAATCGTCATTTTAGCAACATTAAATTTGTCGTCTGCACATGCTTTCAATTTGGACTAGTCTAGAATTTTGTCTTTTGGTAAAGAGTTAATTTGTTGTCTATTTAGTCCAAAATTTTGTCATGTGGTAAAGGCTTGTCCCATTCTTCCCAAGCTTTGGACCTGTATGCTGCATGTCTGATCTTGTTTTACAAGCTACAAAAGGACCTCAAGCATTGTTAGCATCTTCAAAATAACCTGTATCTGAGTTTGTTAATTATGATCTATGAATGATAATGTTGTTCTGTAAAACGTAAAAATGACTGTGCTGTCACCAGTGATAGTTTGAATGATATATGTTTTGATTTATAACATAAGATCCAGATAAATTAATGAAGGCAGTGAATGTTTTAACACTTTACCACACAATCCTTGAGTTTAATGACCCTAATGCTACTCTCTCACTATTGCGTATGAGCGGCATATGCAACAAAATTTCTTTACGCGGGTCAATCGCCAAGAACTGAGGCGTATTTTGTTCAAAATTAAAGGCACGGCGTATGTTCGACGTTTCTGTGGCGTGTCTGTGTTCGTATGGATTTCAAGGGATGTGGAGTACGGCGTACTGAGGCGTAAGCGTGGCATAAACACTTCATTAGCACGACGTTCCTTTCTTATGTGCAGCCTTGACATTGTGTAAATACGGCGGTCACCGACGGAAAACGGCTCTGCTCACTTCGTTGCTGTCGTTCGTTCAAAAGAAGTCAAACCTTTCATCTTAACCAATACGTTCGCGTGACGTAATAAGTGTTCGAGCTACGTTCCTGCGGCGTCACTGCTGCGTTGTTTTCGCTTTTACGGCGTATGTGTGACGTAAGCATGGTGTATCGGAGCTGCTACGTTTGTGCTACGTATTTTTAAGTGCGGACTTAAAAAAAACGTCGCACCTCCGCGTACAAGGAGATCGTGCTACGTACCATAGAGTATTACCTACGTAAGTTGACGTTACTGCAGCGTTGTTGCGGCGTTCCTTTCTTATCGCGATACGCCGTACATACGCAAGCCGATACACAATAGTGAGAGAGCGTCTTAAGGAAGATTTAGCCTTTGGAAAATATTCTAGGAAAATTACCAGCATTTGCTCCTTTTCCCACATTGTTTTCTGGGGTCCTACGTGGCTCGGTGGTGAAGTGTGGGACTCGTAACCTTGAGGCCCCTGGTTCAAGCCACACTGAATCCACTGGGTTTATCGTGGGAGTGTCCTTGGGCAAGACACTTCAGAGCCCTAGCCTAGTACTGGTAAAACCCAGGAAATACATGAATACGTGAGCTGTCGCCATGATATGACTGAATAATGTTGAAAGCGGCTTAAAATACCATTCAAGCAATCAAACCACATTGTTTTCTACCCTCCTAAAAGCAACTTCCTGTTTTTGAGTCACCATTATTGTTTTGTCTGCAAAAGCTTTCAATTTGGGCAAGTCTAAAATTTTGTGGTTTGGTAAAGGGTAAACTCATAGATATTAACCCTTTCCCAAATGACAAATTTTGGACCAGACCAAATTGAAAGCATTTTGCAGATGACAAATTAACAGTTGCTTAAAAGATGATTTTTCTATATGATAGGGTAGAAAACTGTGGGAAAAGGAGAAAATGCTGGTTACCAGCATTTTCTCCTTTTCCCACGTTTTCAAAAGGCTTCTATTCCTGACCTGTAAAAACCAGGGATTGTTTGGGAAAGGGTTAACTGTCACTCACACTAGTTTGCTTTTGAAAACATTGTGACATGTGACAAAGAAATTCTACAAATGAGCATTTTCTTAATTTCCCTCAATGTTTAATTGATGTGCAAAATATATTGATTCCTTTTCTCTGTATTTTCCCAACTTCTATCCAACATGGTGTTTCATAGATCTAGTTAACATAGATCTCTGAGCGCCAAATAAATCCAACAGACGTTTTCATTGGAAAAATAAGACCCAAATAATTGCAATTTCATGGTTAGTTTTGTTTATAAAGATTTGGCAAAGTGGACAGTATAGTTCAAAGATCAGACTCTTATGTTTTGTGCAGTCTGATCTTGATCTACACTGGCTACAAAGGTAACTTTAGTCATGAAAGGTATTTCAAGGGTCAATTTGATAAGATTTACCTTATTTCTCCTAATAAAAGCCGCCTCCCTAATAGTAGCTCCCTCACCAGAAAAAGCCTTAAATCATGATAACCTAATGTACATTAGTTAATTAAAATGACAATATTTGAAGAATTTGATGAATATTTCCTCTAATTTGATTAATATTTCCTCTTAACAATCACTAAAACACAAAGAAATACAAAATTGGACAGACTTTTTGCTTTGCAAATTAGGTACAAAATAAAGGCTCCCTATCTATGTTTTGCATAGCTCCAGGGAGCCTTTATTAGGAGTAATACGGTAACTCTTTACCACATAAGAAAAGTTTCGCTTGTTCACATTGTCGGCATTTGCACAGGACAAATTGAATGTGACTTGAGTGATTGGTTTTATCTTTGAAAGGGTTGAAAATATGATTGAAAAAGGATGAAATGCTGGTTACCAGTCTTCTTTCTCACCATTGTTACAGCCCAGGATTGTGTGTTACCAGTATTTTCTCCTTTTCCCACAATATTTTTAGGCTTTTTGTAAGAGTCACGAAAACTCTGGATTGTCTGGTTTGTTACTGCATTCAGAAATCTCAAAGCGGTCATAGAAAATAATCCTGTTGGTAGACACTTGATGGTCCGACGTAAGATTACAATTTGAAAGTGATGAAGTAGAGATGTTTTGTATCCTGATGAGCACTAGCTCCTTTTGTCACAATATTTTCAACATATGCTTGCAAAGGATGCATCTAAATCCATCCTGTGTTGTATTAGAAAACTAGTTGACTCAAACATTGGGCTCTTTAAGATTGACTTTTGCTAAATCAGCATTTTTATTGAAGTCATGAAATAGATGGTCATTGCAGACACTTTATCTTCAATTTTGTACACTCTTTGAACTTAGTCTGACCCTTGCAAACTTGCCTCTTTAGTTGAAATGGACAAAATCTTCTTAGATCCTAGATTTCTTATGTTGTTTAACCCTGAACTAAACAATCCTGAGTATTAACGACCCTGAAAAGAACAGCTTTTTAAAGCATTGTTGGAAAAGAAGAAAATGCTGGTAACCACAATGTTTTCTTCCCTATCAAAGATAGAAATCATCATTTAACCCTTTACCACACAATCCCGAGTTTTAACGACCCTGAGAGAGAAGGCTTTTTGAAAACATTGTGGGAAAAGGAGAAAATGCTGGTAACCAGCATTTTCTTCTCTTCCCACAACATTTTTTATATCTTTTACAGACAAATCCCATTGCTTGTGCCACATTTACTGTGTGCTTTGGAAATACTTCCAATTTGGATTTGTCTAAAGTTTTGTCATGTGGTAAAGAGTTAAGCTCTATTTGATTTGTCGTCTGCAAATGCTTTGAATTTGGTTGAGTCCAAAAAGCCTCAAAAATGTTGAAAGCATTTGCAGACAACAAATTTAATGTTGAAAGTGATGATTGCTTCCTTTGATAGGATTAAACATAGTAGGAAAAGAAGCTGTGAAAGAAAAATGATTTTATACTCTATCACTCAGATAACGATATCGTAATTACTGTTGTAATTTATACTTTTGACATTTGAAATGTAGAAATTAATTTGTAAGGTATTACCAGCAATTGTAACAGTTGGAAAAACAATCTTTAACCCTTTAGAAGGTAAAATGAGTAATAAAAAAGATATTTAATGTAGGTATAATGGAGGTATCTGTGTTGAGTTCATTTTATCAAGGGAAATCTCAATATATATCTAAAAATGAAGGCCCAAGATCACTCAGCACATTGTGTGTTGTCTACTCTTGATCCATGCTATCAAGAAAATTACCTTTACTTGCTTAGTTTGACCTAGAATTTTATGGGGTAAGGTTTGCATACCTTATTCACCAATTGTAAATAGTCGTAATTTAAATAATTCACACAGTCTGAAGAATACACCATATATAATTTAAAGGTTCAATAAGCAAGCAAGCTATTGTACTTTCTACAACCTTTTTAATCCTCATGTAGACAGTTTAAACCATTAGAGTGGCAAATCAATGAAAAAAAATTCATCATTTTCAGGAAAGAAGTAGCGCATTTTTCCTTTTTGTTCAGAATATCACACTAATATGTTTTGCAGTCTGATCTTGATCCACACTATCAGCTAAAGCTACTAAATATCATGATTAGAGCTAAAAGAGTGGAAGACAGCTGCATTACGACGTTTAACTGGTTTTACATTTTGACAGGCAGAAATGTCCACTATGACTCAAAGGTTAAGACTTAATATTTGTTAACGGGAAATTCTGGTTTAATTCCCACTAGCAGTGGTGTTCATGTAGAGGCCAGGCACCTTAGAGTCCCAGACATACTCGTGAAAGCCAATGCATGAAGTGAAATCTCTTACTGATGAAAGTAAAATACTGCTCAACTCCTGATCAGACTACAGGATTTTAGACTTTACAGAATTGAAAGGCATGCATATAAAAATGTAGATGAGGCACATATAATGAGATTTTTATTTGAAAGAGTAATTGTTCAAAGTGGAGAAAATGCTGGTTGCTGTAAACAACATTGTTGCTGGTTATGAGCAATTTCCCTTTTTGCAAGAATGGTTTCAAAAGTGGTCTCTCAAGATGAAATAACTTCAAAGAAGTCATCTTGAGAAGTAAATCAGCAAATGCCTGAAAAAAAAATTATCAGGACTTTCTGGAAAAAAAGGTGACACTGGTATAGGTAGGTTTGCAAAAATGAGCAGAGAAAGGGGGGAGGATTCATCTATGTAAAAGAACACATTGAGTAGGAAAATGAACAATAATTTAAAGATTTGTAGTAGGAGGGATAGCCTTTGCCGCTACCAAAAATTGTTGCTGAAATACTGCTAAGAGAACCACAATGCACTATTCAAACAAAACAAACTCAATGTTGGTGGTTTCAAGCCATACTAGCAATTATGCATTTACCTAGACTTATAGAATCTTTCTCAGGGAACCTCATGAAAATGAAAAAAAAAAAAACTAGTTTAAATTTTAAAGACCATTATGTGAAGAAAGAATGAAGTCAGATCAGATTATAAGAACCAACACCAGCAATAATACTTGGTGTTTTATGTTTTGATGAAGATTTCTAATCAATAGACGATGAGACTGTGTTGCTTCTTTTAGCAGTGTTGTGTGGAAAATTGAGTGACAAGCTGTAGACTTGTGTCTGTGACCTCTTTGAGTGAGGATCAATATTGGAGAAAATATTCCCCTGACCACTCCTGCTACTGTGAACAACTGACAGAGGTGCTTTATCCTATGGAGTGCCAAATGAAATTAAATAGTTATAAAAGACCCTGATATTTGCAATATCTGCTGTTACGGTCAAAATTTATCGCAAAATATTCAAGAGTGTGGATGGAAGAAGATCAGACTGCATATTGTTACTAATATAAAGCAACTAAAATTGTGTTTGAAAGCCTTGCGGTTAACAGATAGGAAAGTATAGACTGGTGTGGATGGGCTGAATGTTTCATTTAATATCCTGTCATGTTCAGATAAATGTCAGCCAACTTTCTTTTACTTAATGCTTTAACTGAAGGCAATTCCTTTTACATTGCAAAAAAGTCAAATCTATTACAAAAAAAACCTCAAAACCATTTACTCGTACCATGATTACGGTACTTTTTTGGTTATCATTTTTAGCTTCCACTTGCCAAAGGCCAGAGAGCTTATGTCGTGGCTTTGTGTCTGTTGTGCATCTGTGGGTGTGTTCATGCATGTGTGCGTTAACTTCTATGTCAAACATCTCCTCTGAAACTAACCATCCGATTTTGACCAAACTAATTGAACAGGTAGTGTTATGCTTCTGGTAATTGATGCCGTAGTATTATTGCCCATAGTCTCCTTCAACTACTGGAACATCGTGTCATTAACCAGCTAAATCTTACAGAGATGAGAACATTAATTTCAGAGACAAACTGTATCTAGCTGTGTCCACTATATAAAACATTTCTGTATTGATTATGTCAAGTTATTGATGATTCTGATGATAGGAATAATCAGCTTCCCTGTGCAGCTGGTTATCAATGTCCAAGCAGACTCAACGTAAAACACAGTGGCATTTCAAATTTGCAGTATGCTTTTACATAGCACTTATGACATTAAAAGCACTTTTTAGGCTAAACTCATTTGAGGATCTTTTTTAGGCTCCAGTTTTACACTGGTTCTTCAATCAGTAAGTCTTAGTTGTTCAGTTTACCACAATTTTGTCTGCCCTAATTATGCCGAGTTTGGTGATACAAGGCACAGGCAAGAACTTATTGCCATGGCCTGTTGACTAAATGCTCCCAAGTGCAATGCTAAAACTTTGAATTGGAGCATGTCAGTAGTCACTGAAATAATCCCACTTATGGAAAACAGTCTCATTAGTTTTATTAGGTCAGATGGTAAGATGAGGGCAGTTGAATGATTCGCTGGTGACAAGTTCAATTTAGTACATTAATCAGGGCTATTTTGAAATGCAGAGTTTGGTTATGGAGCCAATTAAACACATGAATGTATATCAGAATTTTTTGCAGCTTCCCAAATCTGCCATCCATAAATTGTTTAAGTTAGTAGACCCCTAATGCATCTAGTGCAACATGGAATAAAATTTCTTGTTAGTTGATAAATAAGGATTTATACCGATATAATACTTTTGCACATTTTTAACCGACCAGAAATTCCTTTGATGTCTATCTTGAAATTGTTTGTTGATACTTTTGTTAGTTTCCTGAAAAGGGAGATAATTATTATCTCCCTTTGTAATGAGAATATAGTGGTTTTAGATTTATAAATGATAATTCTAATAAGGAAAAAAAGGCTCAGTTAAAGTAGTACAATAATACTCATTTTTAATCATATCAAATTTTGTAGGATAATATTACAGTGGAAATAGCTGTTTTCAATTAAGTGTCTACTACCTTAATGCATATGGGATTTCTATTTTTAGTACTTTGGCTACTTCAATACACCTTGCTAATGTATAACCTTGTTTGACCTTTATTAGATTTGGCAGCTCTTCAGAGAAAAGGTTAGGATTTCCACCCTTGCCTTTGTGATGATTTTCCTTGATAATCTATATTTTTTCAGATAATGTACAACCTTGAGCGTCTAGATAATGAATATTAAGGGATTTAATAGTTATTTATCTTGGATATATTTTACACTGGATAATTATATTACGCTAGAAAGATCAATGTTCTGAATCTTAATTATATAATGAGCTAAGCACACCGAAGTGCTGTAGCTGAGGATTGATCCCTGTATATTAAGTGTTTTACACTGAAACATAGGAATTTTTGCTGATGTGTCCATGTTAACCCCTGTTGTATCGAACATGGATTAATTGCTTTCAAAGATAGTGTGGATCAAGATCAACTGCACAGAAGGTGTGGTCTTATCTACTTTGTCTGCTACTGAACCAGATATTCTGACTAAAACACCCTTAATTTCTGCATCTTTAGTAAGGACTGAGAATGTCCATATTCATTTAGTTAGTACTGTAAGGGTTAACAAGGTAACAGGTATTCCCCCTTCAGATCAGGAATGTCTTGGAATTTTAGTTAGTTTGCTGTGATACATATATGGATGAACATGAAACCATGGATCAGCTGACTGGTTTGTGGATCTTTTGTTGTCTTTTTTCTGGCAGAGCTACAGATAAGGGTGTAAATTGCAACAGCAATTATTTTGTAAAGTCTTTCTTTAAACCTTTGTTATGGATACTCATGAGTGTTTCCTGAATAAGAAATTCTAATGTTCCCACAACATTGGTTTTAGACAAGATACAATTGATTTATTGACAGATTTGGTACCCTTGCCATCTAGTACAGATAACTGTCCCAATAGGCGATGTTACTTTTTGACTGGTCGCCTCTGGGTACAGAGACGATCAAGACAAAATCAGTTGAAAGCTCTGCACAGATTTTGTGCGCAAGTTTGAACTCTCATAATTCCGCAAATACAGCACTAAAGTAGGATTTAAACATACCTGTTGCTTGCGTATTTAATAACCCTTCGTTTGAAATACAAATATTTTCAATTTAAACGCTGAACATAGAGAAAACCGTGCATTTCATCTGTTACTCGAGTTGTTTACGTTCCCGAAAACAGACAAAATGGCCGCCACACATGATAAATTTCGCCAGTGTTTTTTCCGAGATTTACATGTTATAAACGACTTTTACAAGCTCTTTATGTAATGGAAGGTTTATTAATTTGTCTTTGGTCATGTTTGTTACTAAAAGTCAGTTGCATTTCGCTGCAATACAGATTAAACTGACGAAACAGAAAGTCAGTATAGCGCTCTATCTTTGCTACCGGAAAATTTACGGTGGACTTGAGACGGTACGGTGCACAATAAATGTCCAAATATGAAAAATATCATCGTAGCATCTCATTATTGAGACTACCTTGCCATCTAGAACTGCAATTTTAAAACCATAATACTTCTGAAGAAGCAAGTACAGTTAAATATGTGTACAGCAGCCACTGAAGGGAAGTTCTAAAAGTAGCTGTTGTTAACAGATTGGCAGTTGTCCACAGTATGCACTTCTTGCACTATATTGTGTAGCGAACATGATAGTTTCAATAGGTAAAAGATTGTTTGCAATGAACTTTCAATCTATTTCTTTTTAAAAAACAAAAACTAAAACACAGAAATAAAACATGAATTTTAAACATTTACAATCAAATCTGTGCAAGCAGCCTCACATGAACAGCATTCAATCTGTGAACGAAGAAGTTATCAATTTTTTCAAGTAAACACGATGTAATAGATGGTTGCATGTGGTAAAAGGCGGCTGTTGTGTAGGTGTCATAAACAGTAAAATCATACCAATTAAGGTGACCACTGTCTGCATTTGGCAGATTAATGCTATGCACAAGGCAATTAAAGAAGAAATATGCACAGGCCGTGAGGCGGACTTGTGTTGGCTGCTGTTCACAGATTGGCTGCTGTTCATGTGTAGCTGCTTGCGCAGATTTGACTCTATTTAGAAAAAAGCCTTACAAGATTCAAACTTTGTCTGTCTTGGCTTTAAAACCTAGTGATGCTACTTGGTTAAGATTCAGTAATCAATTACTTAGACAATTTCACAGTATGAATATGGAAGAAAAAAGAAAAAAAATACACAATCATGCTTATCATACTGGTCTGGAAGCTCAAAATTTCAGTTGCTCAGTCAACATTTATTTGCAGTGGTGATGTTTGTTGGCTGTTGGAATGTTTTGATGCAGATGAATTATTTAGATGGAAGTGTCACCCTTGCAAAACATTTCATCACATGTAAACATGTGACTAGAACATGTGACTTATACATACAGAGTTATTTAACCCTTTACCACATGGTCCCAAGTAACAACCTAATGACCTTGAGGAAGACAACATTTGAAAACATTGTTGGAAAAGGAGAAAATGCTTGTAATCAGCATTTTCACCTTTTCACACAATGTTTTCTATGCTTTCACTAACAAATCCCACCATTTGAGCAATAATTTACTTCTCGTCTGCAAATGTTTTTGGATTTGTTCAAAATTTTGTCTTGGTAAAGAGTTAAGGCAAGTTTTACTGATTTTCCTTGATTATGTCAACATTGGGCTGTTTTCCCTCATTATACAGGCAGTCATGATGTAGTTTGTTTTTCCAACTTTGATCAGTGTTTGAAAAGTACTTTTGAATGTGTATATTTAACCCTATACCAGTCAACATGACATAAAACATTAAACTTGCCCAAAAATGAAAGCAGTTGCAGACGATAAATTGAATGGGTGGCTTTAGTGATAGAACTTGTTTTTGAAAGGGTAGACAACATTGTGAGAAAAGAAGAAATTGCTTGCCAGTATTTTCTCCTTTTTAGTCCCCTACCAGCGAAGCCAAAGGGGACTTAAGGTTTGCACTCCGTCTGTCTGTCTGTCCGTCAGTCCGCACGCAAATCAGTTTTCCGGACTTTTTTTCTAAACACTGGCAGATATTGAGCTGATTTTTGGTGTGTAAGTCAACCAACATGAGTTACAGATCAAGTTCGAGTTTCGTTCTGGTCCACTGATTTTTTTACGAAATTACGGGCCTTGGACTTAGAAAATTTCACCAAAAAAACAGTTTTCCGGACTTTTTTTCTAAATGCTGGCATATATTGAGCTGATTTGTGGTGTGCAAGTCAACCACTATGAGTTACAAATCAAGTTCGAGTTTTGTTCCAGTCCACTGATTTTTGACGAAATTACGGGCCTTAGACTTAGAAAATTTCACTGAAAAAACATTTTTCCCGACTTTTTTACTTATATTTGCTCATGTTTGGTACGTAGGTACCTGTCATTGATACCGATCTTCTGTAGGTTATATGTCCAAGGTCAAGGTAAAAAATTTTAACCCTTTTTATGAAAACTTATCCTCAAAACTTTTCATTGTCATTTCTCTGTATATTCAAAGTATTTAAGTTGTAACACTTATACTTGGTAAGCTGGAACCTCTCATTGGTTCACACCTGCTGATGATAAGGTCAAGGTCATCTCGCAAGGTAAAGGTCATATTTCCGAAAATTTGCTTTTACGGGGGCATTTGTGTTTCACAAAGACATCTTGTCTTAGTAAAACTTCTTCAATGAACTTACATTAACAAGGAAAATGTTTATATATCTGGCTTTCATTAAAGCATTGCATACAAAGACAGACATGGTGCTAATGATTCTGAAAGGGGTCAAATACGTTCTTTCTCCCCCACAGAGTTTCACAAACTATACCTGCCAGCGATATGTACGGCCGATAGGGTACTCGGTATTGCTATGCAATACCATCAGAATGCTTGTTCCACAATAATTTTCAAATGTTGCCTTCCTCAAAGTTTGTCCATTATAGATCATACATGTAATAAAACATGGGAATGTTTGATACAGGGTTAAATACCATATCAGACTGGATGGTTCAACCTATTAAGGCTTTAGTCCACAACTACACAATGCTGATTTTAGAAGGGTCCTGTGTGGCTCTGTTATGAAGGTGTAGGATTTCCAGTCCGCAGGTCCAAAGTTTTTATCTCATCTGGGTCTTTGGTGGGAATGTCCTTGGGCAAGACACTTCAGGGCCTCAGCCCAGTAGAGATGAAACCCAGGTTACCCATGAATTAGCTGTCACCGTGATATGACTAAGAAAGTATTGAAAGCTGAGTAAAACACCATATTAATCTTTTACCGCACAAACCTGACTTTTAATGACCCTGAGAAAGATGCCTTTGAAAACAATGTGGGAAAAGGAGAAAATGCATGGAACCCAAAGACAATTGCATCGTTTGAGCCTCATTTGAATTGTCGTCTGCAAATGCTTTCAAGCTGAGCAGGTCTGCTTTTTTGTCGTTTGGTAAGGGCTAAATAAAGACTTAAGACTTGTCCATCAAGCTTCTGTTGATTAGGTCTAAAAAAAATATCTGTGTTTAGGGTTTCGGTCGTCTGCGAAAGCTTTAAATTTGGAAGAGTCTATAATTTGTCCTCTGGTAAAGAGTTAACTCTTTACAAAATGACAAAATTCTAGACTGGTCCAGATTCAAAGCATTTGCAGACAACAAATCCAAAGTGGATTAAATGATGAAATTGTCCTTAAAGGAGTAGAAAACATTGTGGGAAAAGGAGAAAATGCTGGTAACCAGCATTTTCTCCTATTCCCAAGACGTTTTCAAAAGTCCTTTCCTTCGGGGTTGTTAAAATTTTAGACTTGTCCAAGTAGAAATCATTAAATGTCAACAAATTGAATGTGGCGGAAATGATGGAACTTGTCCTTGAAAGGGTGGAAAACATTGATTGGGAGGAGGAGAAACTGCTGGATAGCTGCATTTTCTCCTTTTTGAGCTCTGTTTTCAAAAGTCCTATTTTCAGAGTCATTGAAACCAATTTTTTGGGAAAAAGGGTTTTTGATAAAAGAATAAAGAGAAAGTAGTGAAGTAATAGATTGGAAGGGGTAGTTGGCAAAGATTCAGGGCTATTCTATGATCTTGTCATACAAAACCTTGGAAAACCTAGACTTTGTTAGGGATGAATTGCAGTGTTTTGACATTTAAATGTAAAATGTCATCTTCATTGTCTGTAGTAATTTTTTTATAATTTTTGCCATCTTAAATATGGCTGTTTATGAAAACAACCACTGATTAGGACAAGAACTGAGGATTCTTTGTCTTGCGGCTCCAAATTGCTGACAAGGTACAGAACAAGGAAAGAGTTTACCCTTTACAAGAAAAATTCTGAGTTATAACAACCCGGAGGTTGAAGGCTTTTGAAAACATTGTGAGAAAGTGAGACCAGCATTTTCTCATTTTCCCACAATGTTTTCTTCCCTTTCGAAGACAAATCCCAATGCTTGAGTTACATTTAAATCTTTACTAAACAAAGCGTTTGTAGAAGAAAACTTGAACATTGTTTATGCATTGGGATTTGTCTCAAAGGCAAAAAAACTTGATAAAAGGAGAAATGCTGCTTACCAGTATTTTCACCTCTTCCTACAATGTTCTCAGAAACTATCCTCAGTGTCATTAAAACTTGGTTGTGTGTTAAAGGATTAACCCTTTACCACACAGTCCCGAGTTTTTACAACCCTGAAATAAAAGGCTTTTGAAAACATTTTTGGAAAAGGAGAAAATGCTTGTAACTAGCATTTTCTCATTTTCCT
The DNA here is from genome assembly GCA_946811185.2 of Hippopus hippopus. NCBI lineage: Eukaryota > Metazoa > Mollusca > Bivalvia > Cardiida > Cardiidae > Hippopus > Hippopus hippopus. The sequence goes on from OX328097.1 coordinate 38,341,592, forward strand.
ACAATGTTTTCTACATATTCAAGAATAAATACTATAATCTGAAAAACACTTGTCTTGTTGTCTGTAAATTCCTTCAGTATAGATGAGTCGTAAATTTTGCCATGTGGTAAAGGGTTATTTTGTCGTCTGCATAATGCTTTGAATTTAGGTAAGTATAAAAACTTTGTTATTTGGTAAAGAGTTAACCCTTTACCACCCAATCCGGAGTTTTAACGATCCTGAGAAAGGAGGGCATTTGAAAACATTGTGGGAAAAGGAGAAAATGCTGGTTACCAGCATTTTCTCCTTTTCCCACAATGTTTTCTACACTTTCAATGACACCTTTAATAATTTGAGCAATATCTAAATTGTGATCTGCAAATACTTTCAATTTGGACAATTCTAAAATTTTGTTGTGTGGTAAAGAGTTAATAAATATCAGGCTGTGCATTTTTTGCACTCAGTGGTATGTTCATGTGGCTACTATTAATCAGAGAAGGGTTTTCATGAATTTCAAATAAAGGTGTGTTCTGTGTGGTATTATAAAGGTATGTTTAACCCTTTACCACACCATACAGTGTTGTAACAACTAAATAAGAAAGGTATTTGAAAACATTATGGGAAAAGAAGAAAATTTTCTCCTTTTCCCACAATGTTTTCCAATCTTTAACAAATTCTACCATGGGCACCAAAGCTGATTGATTGTCTGCATATGCTCTGAATTTGGATCAGCCTAATACTTAAATTTTGGTGTAGAGTTAATTCTTAGTATACTAGAAGCAACTCTTGATGCCCTTTGATGGCATTGTAGACACGCAAGATTAGACCACTATAGTATAGTACAGTCTGGTGTAGCATGTACACTTTCGGATATCATGTCCAGATTTCTGGTCAGATTAATTCAACCTTTAATCTTTGACTCTTTGGAAATCTCATGGGAAATAGATAAACCTCTTTTGAGGGCTGAAATTAGAATCTACAGAAACAGATTTATATACTTGACTAAATAAGTGAATGGCAGAGATCAAAGAACAGACTGCATGTTTTATATGTAGTGTTTAAGGCTGTTTTTGACATAATTCCAGTTATATTGCGGCTGCTAGTTCACCTTCCATACTCTCCAAGAAAGTCTGTTACTAGTATATCACTCAATATTTTTTCCAAGCCACTGCCTGCTTTCTTACATAACCATCATTGAAACCATGATCAGCGGGGAGAGGTAAATGAATACTATTGCAATTTGTGCAGTCTGATCATGATCTATGCCAACCCCAAAATCCAGTTTTTGCTCTTGTTGCTTAAGGGGGTTCCATAGTTTTTCGGTAGGTCAGTTCTGAAGGATGAAAACGCTTTTTTCATTTATTTTAGAGTCTAAGGGTAATACAGGTAATACACAAGCATGCAGAAGACATGCTGGAGTTCATGTATTCTGGAAGGTATTTGTGTTAGAAATCAGCTGTTTCTTAGGTTATATATATAAGTCTTATATTTAGAACAGATTTAGAACACATAAACCATAAACATTTTTTTGTGGGGTTGCCTTATTTTGAAAGCTCACCTGAGCTTAGTTAACTAGCATGCCAGGAGATCCAGATACATGTACAATGTTGCATCTGGAATTTTCATTGATAGGGACCAATGTGACCCATCCTAAAATTTTTTGAGGGAAACAAAAGAGTAACAAACAATCATGTGTTTAACTCTTTATCACACAATCCCGTGTTTTAACAACCCTGAGAAAGAAACCTTTTAAAAACATTGTGGGAAAAGAAGAAAATGCTGGTAACCAGGATTTTCTTCTTTTTCCACAATGTTTTCTATCCTTCTAAAGACAGAAATCATCATTTGAGTCATGTTTAATTTATCGTCTGCAAATGGTTTCAATTTGATTGAGTCTAAAATTCTGTCGTTTAGTAAAGGGTTAAAGGGTCCTAAGGAAGACCGCTTTTGAAAACAATGTGGGAAGAAGAAAATGCTGGTGACCAGTACTTCCTTCTTTTCCCTCTATGTTTTCGGCCTTTCATAGAAATATGCAATCAGTTGAGCCATATTTGTCTTTTGCTTATGCTTTTAATTTGTACATAAGATTTTTTGTTTGGAGAAGAGTCTTACAATAGATTGAAAATTACATAGCTATGCAGGGTCCAAAAAATTCACTCGTCCGCTCGTATTTACGAGTACGAAATGGATGAGGACGAGTGAAATGTCACTCATACTCGCCCGGCATGACGAGTTAAGAATAGGAGATAGCAAAACAAGTTTTTCAGATGAATATTTAACTTACACGAGACAAAACGGCCATTCAGTTATTGAATAAGCGAATTTAGGGTATTCAGGAAATCAAATTTTGAAACAGAACATAAAACGTGCTGGTCCCCGCCCCAAATAAAGACTGGTTTCAAGTCAGCCTAATGATATAACCCGGGACCTTTCATTGCAAACAAAAATCTCATATGCTTGGGGTGTACCTAATTCAATCTGGCCGACTTTGCTAATTATTAAAACGAACGATATTAACATTAACGCAAATACTTTCCCGAAACCAGTTTGAAAAACAGTGTTGTTTTGGCTTTATTAATTTCTGTAAATTGACCGGATAACTGGTACCGGTTTTTAAAACCCGGTATTCAAGGTTCGTTGTAAAGTTTCCGTTTCGTCTGAAAAAAAAAAAAAACCGTCAGAGTCCAATATTGGAAGGGTTTTTCTCGGCAGACGAGTGAGGATCAAAGCAGGGCAAGTGTTTTTTCAAAGTCACTTGTCCTACAGGACGAGTGCCATTTCTGGAAATTTTTGGACCCTGCTATGATGTTTATAAAATAGCAGAAGTGTTAAACCATTACCACATGGTCTCATATTTCTTATTACTCTTTAACCCTTTACCACACGGCAAAATTTAAGACCTATCCAAATTGAAAGCATTTGCAGACGACAATTTCATAGTGGCTCAAATGACGCAACTTTTCTTTGATAGGGTAGAAAACTTTGTGGGAAAAGGAGAAAATGCTGGTTACCAGCATTTTCTCCTTTTCCCACAATGTTTTCAAAAGGCCTCTTCTTCAGGGGGCGTAAAAAGGCGTCATTGTGTGTTAAAGGGTTAAATGAAGTTTTAAAAATCTGTGTTGAAAAAGAAGAACATGCTGGTAACCAGCTTTCATGTGTACTACCATTCAAAGGCAGACCCTATCATTTGGGCCCTTTTTGTTTGTCTTCTGCAACAGTTTTCGATCCAGTACTCATGAAAATTGGTCAAAATGCTTGTCTTTATGTAGCCAAGTCTGAAACTTTGTTATCTGGTAAGGAGTGAAAATGGATGATACACAATTCTCTGCGGCTCAGTGGTAGAGGTTTTGGACTCATAAAAAGGACATCATAGTTTGAGAAAATTCCTGAGGATGTCACTAGAAATGAAGGAATGCACTTGAACAAGGCATTAGAGGACCACAGCCATTGAAATGGTTGCAAAATCTGGGAAAGACATAAGCAACAATTGTGAGTTGTTACTATTACGTAACTGGATACTGTTGAAAAGGGGATAGAATACCATAATGTTGTGCTCTTTGCTCATTTCTTGTACTGGATTGAAACAACATTTAGTTAACCCTTTACAACACAATACTCAGTTTTAATGACCCTGAGAAGGAAGTCTTTTGAAAGCATTGTGGGAAAAGGAGAGAAATGCTGGTAACCAGTATTTTTTCCTTTTCCCACTATGTTTTTCATTCAATTTAAGGCAAGTTTCATCATCAAAACCACTTTTGATTTGTCTGCTGCAGATGCTTTAAATTTGGACAAGTCCAAAATTTTGTCCTGTGTTAAAGAGTTAAAGGGCTCTGCAATCTCAAAAAAGTTTTAATAAACAACTTATGGCCAATCCTCAATGAACTTTTCCAAGAATTTACCATAAATAACATTTCTTGTTACCTAAAATAGATCACCTATAATACATATATATTTTTTTCATTGAGTTTCCTGTACCTTCTCATTGTGCTGTGAAATTAGTTAGAAAGGATTCATCAAAGGCCCGCTGATAAGTTGGAGAGTCATTAAATTCTCAAGATATTCTTCATCAAAACCTGTGTTGTTTGTAGCTGAGCCCCAGTGGCTCAGTTGGTAGCGCACAGGACTTAAGAACAGGGGTTCGCTGGTTTGATCTCCGCCTTGGCCAATTTCTTTTTGAGGATTGATGATGGTCATTGGGACAGAATTCATTCCTCTCTCACTGCTAATTATGTGGGAAAGCAGCTAGTGGCTTGGAAAGAATATTGTGCGGAGCACTGGTAAAAGAAACTCCAGGAAAGCATGGATAGGTGCTCTGGCTGCTGTAATATAACTGAAATAATATTGAAAACAGCGATAAACGCCATACAACCAATTAATCAGTGTTGTTGGCACTTATTAGAATTATCTCATTGTCTCATTGAGACAAGCCTGACAGGTTCCTATAAAATTTGTTTTGTTGAATATGTTATTTAATGCCAAGCTTTAGCTTTATTTTGTAGAACAAAGGTTAAGGTTATACCATCATGGCTATTCTATCCAATGGAAAAATCTGTAGATAGCATTGACTTGTTTAACATTTTATCTCTTACAGAATAAATTGGACTTTCTTAGTTGGGGGAAAAAAGATTAAAGCATTGCAGTTACAAGGGGTTTTTTTTTGCCAGAATACTTCACTGGGTATTCACAGGACTTCACAGGACTGTAGAGATCCAAAATCAGACTGCAAGGAACTTGCGGCCTGATTCTAAACTACACTGTCTGCCGAAGGCTGTCTGATTAAGACTGACATTATCTACAACTACCAGTAAACAAGTTTAAAGATACATCTATACTCGTTTTCAGCCAGTTTTTAACCCATTTCATCCTTAATTTATTTTTACTATAATCATTCTTGTATCTTCATGCCAAATGTTGCTCCTGACGGCTGCATGGTTGCACAGATTACGAGTAAGAAAATGCATTTAATGTTTTTGAGGCCTTCAAAGCAATGGCTGTTGATGTTTTCTGGTTTAAAATGTGGACAAAGCCTTGGAGTTTTTCTTTCCCTTACACCATATATATTGGTATTTTTATCTTTTTTATACAGCTGAGCAATTCTACTCACTTTCAAGTTCATAAGCGTTTTTTCTCTCAGATTGTGAGGATGGATCTTTAACAAAGTTGTCTGGATAGAGGTGAAATTGTTGTTTGAGTTACTAACAGCTTGAAATGGTTAGATAAATGGGGCAGACAGGCAAGCAAAAAGGTTTCAAGACGTCTTGAGCAGTTTACAACCAAAAAAAACTGAATAAGACAGTGTAGATTCATAATAACACTGTTTCTTTTGTTGAGTTTGATCTAGTTTTGCGGCTGAAGTGATGCCTAGTAAACTGCAATTTTTGTTACTTTTATCTGTGGAGACATTAGATATTACTTTATAATATGTTCCTAGAAATAGAACCTTTGTAGATGTTAACTCTTTCACTACTGAATAAATAAATTGCAATTTTTTCAAAGGCTAAAAAAAATACATTTCCTCTGCAAGATCAATAAACATTTCAGACATTATCTATAATTTAGCAGTGGACAGTGTAGATCAGAGATCAGATTGCACGTTCTGTGCAGTCTGATCTTGATCTACACTGTCCACAAAAGCTTCTGGTGTCGTCTTTGGTATGGAAAGAGTTAAGGGCTTATTTCAAAATTTAGATTTATCCTATCAGAATGGATTTTACTTGTTTGAATGCTCTCAGAAGTGATTGGCTTATGTACTACTTTCTTGTATTGCTTGAATGTTTGATATCAGAATTAAATTTGTAGTTTTATGGTGAGGGCAACAACTTATTCCTAGCTGTGTAGCTGTCTAGGGGTATCTGTACTTATAAATATGTATCCTAGAGGAACGAGTTATTCACTTATATTCTATTTCTTTTATGTGTTTAGCAGAACTCTTACTATGTCTTAGCATATCACTCCATTTTTCCCAGTAACCTTCTTTTTGAATAGCATGGTATGCCATACATGGGAGAATCAGTTGAGCTGCCAATCAAGGAGAAGTTGAAAGGCTGGCAGACAGTTGATCAGCGCCATTTTTATTGCATACCAATATCTGAAAAGGTTATTTTCAAACAAATAGTGGAAAGAAAGGAAAGATATCTTTTCAGTTGTACAGAAATAACTGATGTTAAGGAGCAAGAGATTGTTACAAGTAAGGGCTCCTTTTCCTAAAATGGTTCTTAAAAGTTGTCAATTGCTGGGGAGATAAAAAGTTGTACATGTATTTGTACCCATGGTTGCCATTAATTTGACAAATTATGTTTTATATTTCAGGTGGGGATAATGTTCACCTCAAAATTTTGGTTCCCAGCATTGCTGCTGGAGCAATTATCGGTAAAGGAGGGGAAACAATCGCACATGTACAAAAAGAGGCTGGTGCCCGGGTGAAGATGTCAAAAGCAAATGACTTTTATCCTGGTAAGTTCTGTCATTAAATATGCCTGGTGTTATACAATAATTGCCTTTACTTTCCTGAAGTACTTAAAATAAGGTAGGCCCCACCCGGGTGGCTCAGTGGTGAGCGTGTCGGACTCATGACCTGGTGGTTGTGAGTTCGATACCCAGTTGAGGCGAACCTTCTTTCCGGCGTATTTTCGCCTCTCACCTCTGCTGAAGCATGTGAGAAAAGTAGTCGGTGGCTTTGGAAAGGAAGTTGTGTTAGTACTGGTGTGGGAAAGCCAGGAAACACATGTGCGTCACCGACCGCCATGATATGACCTTAGATGTTAAAGTGGCGTTAAACCCCAATACAACCAACCAATACAACCAATACAACTAAAATAAGGTATTGTCTAAATTAATACTGAACTCTTGCAGCTTGAACAAACCAATTTAAGGCACCCCTGTCCTCCTTCCCTCCGAAAAACCCCAAAGTAAATTGATAAATATCATCATGCATCACAGATAGGATAGATATGATGATCAATTACAGCTAGTTTCACTGAACATAATGATGATTATAAAAAATATTTGTCTTTGTAACATGCAACTTGTTTCAGTTGTCATCCACGTACTTTTACACAAACTTTACCAGTTAAAGGATAGAGCATCCCTTTTCATGCATCAACCTGTTTAGGATTTATTGCTTGTATTAATGACATTCTCACAAAGATTAATGGACTTTGTATGCAAATAAGATGCATAGTTGTGTGTTGCACCGGTAAAACATGTGACCTTTCAAGGTGATGTAAAGAATTACCTTGACAGAGCACCACTCATTTAGATTTAGATAATTATACCCCCTCAAAATGAATGTTTTCGGGGGTATACTGGGATCAGCCTGTCTGTCCGTCCGTCTGTGTGTCCGTCTGTGTACAAAATACTAGTAATTTTGTGTCACGAACTCCTCGTACAGTTTTGCTGCTATTGTATTGAAAGTTTGTTGATACATTGATTGTATACTGAAGTTGTGCAAGACGCAGTTTTCAATCATCTACTCCCTATGATTCAAGGGTAATTTCCCCTTGAACTTAGAAAATTTTTTGTTAAATTGCCTGTTTCTGTCAAAGCGCTGGCGGGGGTATTAAGTCACATTCAGTGACAGTTCTAGTTTGTTCATGTTACCTCATTAAACAGCCTTTTGATTTCCCAGAGTTGCAAAGTTATCTTACTTGGTGCCCTTTGTATTTGTTTCTAATTGCAATGATTTTAATATCATCTTACAATTTGATTCAGAGGCCACAACATCATTTCCCTTTGTTGTGTTGCTATGTGTTACCTCTAAATAGCAGCTACTATTTTACTACATTATCTTGGCCAATGTTACCACTGTGTAGCTACCACCACTTTTCATCACTATTTTGTCTCTTTATGGGACAACAAAATTTTAGACTTGTACAAATCAAAAGCATCTACAACATTTTTAGCTCCACTGGCCGAAGGCCAGTGGGCTTATGTCATGGCCAGGTGTCCGTCGTGCGTCCGTCCGTGCGTCTGTCCGTCTGTCTGTGCGTGCGTTAACTTTTTTTTCAAACTTCTTCTTCTCTGAAACTACCCATCCAAATTTGATGAAACTTCACAGAAATGATCCTGCCATGGTCCTCTTTAGAATTTTTTGAAAGAATTTGATTCCTTCAAAAACTCTGGTTGCCATGGCAACAAAACTGAAAAATATTGAACATCTTTGAAAATCTTCTTGTCTGAAACCATAAGGCCCAGGGCTACCAAATTTGGCATGTAGCTTTATCTAATGGACCTCTATCAAATTCCTTCATGTTATAGCCCTGGGGTCAAAATTGGCTCAGCCCCGGAGATCACAAGTTTAACATGGGCATATAGTGACTGTAATTTAAAATAGTAATCAAGGGAAATAACTCCTGTTATACAAGATAATGTTTGTTACTATTTACCTCCCTTGATTATCAAACTGCAGTTATATATTATTGGAGTTTGGTATTCAAGTTTTTTGGAGAGGAAATGTTCTGTTTTAAGGGAGAGTGATTTATTTTGATGTTTATGGTTATGCTCACATGTATGGAATGATTAATTTAAAGTAAGGTATCTATCACTCAAATTTTTTCAGAACTTTACCTTTCATGCTAATGAATAAACCTGCTTGTATTCACTGACATTATCTTTGCATTTAAAAAGATATGACTGTTTTTGTTTGGCGGGTGGGGTGGAGGTTATGTTTTCAAAGTAAGTTTATTACCATACAGACTTTTTATGCTGTATGTCTCTGTCAGTGCAAATTAAGTGCATGATACGTCAATTTTACTCTTTGAAAATGACAAATTTTTTTTACTGTACCAAGTTTAAAGCCATTGCAAAAAGACGAATGTAGCTTGACTATTTCTGTCTTTGATAGGTTAGGAAACGTTGTGGGAAAAGGAGACAACATGTCCTTTTCTCACGATGTTATTGAAAGCCTTCTCTTTCAGGGTCATTAAACTTCGATTTGTGTGGTTAAGGGTTAAAAAGCCAGTGGAGCGATACAGGGCCATCATGGCCCTCTTGTTAGCTCACCTGAGCACGAAGTGCTCAAGGTGAGCTTATGTGATCGCCCAATATCCGTCGTGCATCGTCCACAATTTCTTTAAACATCTCCTCCTCCTAAACCACTGAGCCAATCTTGATGAAACTTGGCAGGGATGTTCCTTGGGTGAAGCTCTACCAAAGTTGTTAAAGAGATTGAATTCCACCCATAACTGTGGTTGCCATGGCAACCAAAGGGGAAAAAATAGCAAAATCTTTGAAAATCTTCTTCTCTGAAACTAGAGGGCATAGAGCTTTGATATTTGGTATGTAGTATCTCCTCATGGACCTTTACCAAGTTTGTTCATATGATGTCCCTGGGCTCAAACTAGCCCCGCCCCGGGGGTCACAAGTTCAAACATAGGAACAAAGACGGAAAACTTTAAAATTCTTCTTCTCTGAAACTGGAAGGTGTAGAGCTTTGAAATTTGTTATGTAGTATCTCCTAATGGACCTCTACCAAGTTTGTTCATATGATGCCCCTGGAAACAAAACTGGCCCCGCCTCGGTGGTCACAAGTTCGAACACAGGAACAAAGAAGGAAAACTTTATAATTCTTCTTCTCTGAAACTGGAAGGTGTAGAGCTTTAATATTTGGCATGTTGTATCTCCTAGTAGACTTCTACCAAGTCTGTTCAAATAAACTCGCTGGGGTGAAAACTGGCCCTGCCCCGGGGGTCACAATTTCGAACATAGAAACAAAGAAGGAAAACTTTAAAATTCTTCTTCTTTAAAACTGGAAGGCGTAGAGCTTCTTTTATTTGGTATATATTATCTCCTAGTGGACCTGTACTAAGTTTGTTAGCCCACCGGAGCACAACATGTTCAATGAGTTTCGAAAATGGGTCACCTGTGGTCATAAACTAGGTCACTAGATCAAATTAAAGAAATACCTTGTGGGCACTCTAGAGGCCACATTTCTTGCTCATTTGACCTGAAATGTGGTCAGAATGTTTTTCTTGATGAAATCTGTGATGACTTTGAATTTGGGTCACTTTGGGTCTTAATCAAGGTCACTAGGTCAAATTAAAGAAATACCTTGTGGGCACTCTAGAGGCCATATTTTTCAACTCAATTGACTTGAAAATTGGTCAGAATGTTTGTCTCGATGAAATCTTGGATAAGTTTGAATTTGGGTCACCTGGGGTCATAAACTAGGTCACTAGGTCATGTTAAGGAAATATATTGTTGGCACTCTAGAGGCCACATTCGTTGCTCAATTGACTTTAAAGTTATTCAGAATGTTTGTCCTGATAAAATCTCACATGAGTCTGAACTTAGGTCACCTTGGGTCATAAACTAGGTCACAAGGTCAAATTAAAGAAATACTGTGTGGGCACTTTAGAGGCCACATTTATTGCTCAATTGGTTTGAACATTGGTTGAAATGTTTGTCTTGATGAAATCTAGGATGAGTTTAGAATTTGGTCACCTGGAGTCATAATATAGTTCACAAGGTCAAATTAAAGAAATACCTTGCGGGCACTCTGGAGGCCACATTTCATGCTCAGTTGACATGAAAATTGGTCAGAATGTTTGTCTTGATGAAATATCGAATGAGGTTGAAATTGAGTTATAAACTAGGTCAGTAGGTCAAATTAAAGAAATTTATTTGGGCACTCTAGAGGCCACACCTATTGCTCAATTGTTCAGAATGTTTGTCTTGATAGACTTTATGATGAGTTCTAAATTGGGTCATGTGGGTTCATAAACTAGGTCACTTGGTCAAATTAAAGAAAAATCTTGTGAGCACTCTGGAGGCCACATTTATTGCTCAATTGACTTGAAAATTGCTGATAATGTTTGTCTTGATAAAATCTAGGATGAGTTCAAAATTGGGTTACCTAGAGTCATAAACTAGGTCACTAGGTCAACATACAGAAATTCCGTATGAGCCCTAGGGGCAAAAAATCTTGCTCAGTTTAACTGAAAATTGGTCAGCATGTTTGTCTTCATAAAATCTTGGACGAGATGAAAATTGGGTCACATGGGGTCATAAACTAGGTCAACTTATGGAAATTCCTTGAGGGCGCTTTAGAGGCCACATTTTAAGCTCAACTGACCTGACAATTGGTCAGAGTTTCAATCATGACCCTGGGGTGAAATTTTGCCTATTGACTCAGGTGAGCGATCCAAGGCCATCAGGCCCTCTTTAGTTTTCCCTTGTCATTTTGACATAGTAAATGTAAATGGAAAAAGATGACCAGACTTGAACCCAGCTTAAGCTCAAATATGGTCTTTCGTTGAGTAAATGCTGTTTTATATCTGTCAGAGCCTTTTAACATAAAAAACTTTTTGTATTGCTTTCCTTATGACATTTCAGTCATTATGAGTTATTCATTTGCATCAGAATTCTTTTCCAACATCGTTTAGATTGCCTGGCTGAAGGACAGTGTGCTTATGTTGTGGGCCTTATTTAGATTGCCTGGCTGAAGGACAGTGTGCTTATGTTGTGGGCCTGTGTTTGTCAGGCTTGTGTGTGTGTTTGTGTGCACGTCCCTCCGTGTGTTACCTTTAAACGTCTCTGAAACTGCCCATCCAGTTCTTGTCAAACTTCACAGAAATGTTTCTGCCCTAGCTTTCTTCAGATTCCTTCAAAGAATTTGATTCCAGTGAAAACTCTGGTTACCATGACAACAAAACTGAAAAATATTTAATTAGACTTAGGTTGCTAATATTTTGTTCTTTTAATATGCCACCAAAAGGCATTAGGATGTTGGTTTGGTGTTGTTGGTCCATCCATTTGTCTGTCGGTCCTGTCCTTCCATCTGAGGCCTTGCTGGCTAGCTCAGTGGTTAGCATATCTGACGTGTGACATGATGGTTGCAGGTTTGATATTCATTTGGGGCAAACTGTCCATCGGGCAATTTTTTTGCCTCTCACCTCTGATGCATGTGAGGAAAGGAGTCGGTGGCTTCTAAAGAAAATTGTGTCAGTGCTGGTATTAGCAAGCTAGACAACACAATGCATAGGTGCACTTGCCACCATGATAACTATGACCTAAGCTGTCAAAACAGTGTTAAACTCCAGTTCAAACTAAAAACTTTCCATCCACTGCTGTAGGCTGTATCAATTCAACACAGTCATTCAATTTTAGTTGCTTTTGTTAAAAGGATCCCTACTTTCATATAATGAAGAACTGGGTTAAAGCCATAGATATTAGGTAAAAATGATCTAAAAATAGGGATGGAGAAGCCATAGTTTGACAGTCATTTGAAGGAAAGCTGACATAGATCTATGTAGTTGCTTAATAGCTAGGTGAAAAACTTGCTTGGGTTTGAAACTGAGATATATGTGATAATATATTCTGTCCTATATTTTGCCACATATACATATTGTACCAGTAGACAACCCTTTTAACTCTAAGACTTCTAAGTAATAAGGGACAAATTCAGTGTAGGTAGGGACTAGGGTTCCAAGGTTTTTTTGGCTAGAATATTTTTTGGGAAATCAGACTGTTTATCAAAGATATCGTTGCAGTCTGGTCTTAGGTCTGTATCCTCTGCAAAAACATGATATTTCCCATAGCATACAATCATAGAGTTAACCCTTTACCACATGACAAAATTTTAGACCCATCCAAATTGAAAGCATTTGCAAACTGCAATTTCATTGTGGCTCAAAATTAATGATGAGATTTTTCTTTGATAGGGTAGAAAACACTGTTGGAAAAGGAGAAAATGCTGGTTACCAGCATTTTCTCCTTTTCCAACAATGTTTTCAAAAGGCTTCTTCCATAGTGTCGTTAAAAGTTGGCTTAGTGTGGTAAACAGTTTAGTATTGTTATAAATGTAGTATATAGCTATTATGTTCTTTTCTTCACAATACTGTATATTCCTCTTGGGATTTGCATTTCAACATTCCTTGATTTTCTGGGTAATTACAGGGCAATGTATTGGCATAAATATGTTTAAATAAGTCGCTGAGCAAGCGAGTTGCTTGACGGCTGCGTGTAGGGAACTTTTCTTGTAATATGTAGCATGACTCTTGACATGCCATAGAAAACGTTGTGTGGTTTTGCAGTGTAGATCAAGATCAGAGGACTGTACAGTGGGTGTACTTTGATCTTTGATCTACTCTGATCAATATGTTGCGAGAATTTCTTATGCAAATAACAATATATGAGTTGAGTTTACTGATATTTAATTTATTGCTCTCACTCACAGGGTTAGGTTAAAAACATGAACAGACAAGATTTCAAGAAACAGATTTTTTTTTTGTGCACCAATCATTCTAAATATTGTTTTATTTCTAAATTCCAAGACTATGCATCTAATTGTGTGGAACATTCTATCTCGGCTACTTAGGTGGCAAGTAATGAAATCTAGAAAAAGAATTACATCAATTTAGAATGCTAGGTAAAGATGGCTCCAGGATTTGGCAATTGTTTCTGGAAAACTTTGTTTTATATGGGGAACTAGCTTGAGCCAAGACTAAAGACTGTTGATGGTTCAATTATTAATGATTAGATACAAAAAAGTAACAGTAGACAAACTAGAGCTGTCACTGAACGTGACTTAATACTCCCGTCAGCACTTTGACAGAAACAGGCAATTATTTGTACACAGACGGACACACAGACGGACATACGGACGGACAGGCTGATTCCAGTATACCCCCGAAAACATTTGTTTTGCGGGGGTATAACTAGAGCTGTCACTGAATGTGACTTAATGCCCCCGCCAGTGCTTTGACAGAAACAGGCAATTAGTAGTATTTTGTACACAGACGGACACACGGACAGACAGGCTGATTCCAGTATACCCCCGAAAACATTCGTTTTGCGGGGGTATAACTAGAGCTGTCACTGAATGTGACTTAATACCCCTGCCAGCGCTTTGACAGAAACAGGCAATTATTTGTACACAGACGGACAAACGGACGGACACATGGACAGACAGGCTGATTCCAGTATACCCCCGAAAACATTCGTTTTGCGGGGGTATAACAAAGATTTTGTGTTGCCTGTCTGCTAGACACAAAGAGCTATTCACTTCACTGGAGTTATTGCAAGAAAAACAATGAAGATGCTAATAGGTTGCTTCCTCATTTTAGATCCTGCAAATTAAACCCAGTAATATTCTAGATATATGAGTAACTTGAACAAATCACACAGAGTAGAAAGATTTTATGGAAAGGTGAAATTTAAAAAAAAAAACAGGGGAGGGGCCCTCACCTTAGTACCTATACTTACGTGAGTTAACACTCACCATCTGTCCATCCACCCAAAGATCTTCTCATCAGAAACAATAGGCTTATATTTTGTATGCTTTCATGAACATTTGGTTGATTTAACCTCTCATTTGATGACAAAACTGTAGACTTGATCATGTTGTAAGCCTTTTTGGAAACCAGCTAAAATGTGGCTAAAATAATAGGATGTGTCCTAGAAAGGGTTAAAAAGAAATTGTAGGGAGAAGAGAAAATGGTGGTCACCAGCAATTTCTGTTTTTCCAGACAATATTTCAAAAGCCTTTTTACTCAGGCTGTAAAAAGATAGGATTGTTTGGTACAGGCTTAATATAGGCCATCCTCTGGGGTCATTTGTTAGAGCTGGATGAACCTTTCTGAGAACTTGTTGAATACTTTATCACACAATCTTGAGTTTTAACAACCTTGAGGAAAAAAGCCTTTGGAAACATTGTGTGAAAAGAAAAAATGATGGCAACTGCATTTTCTCCTTTCCACACAATCTTTTCTACCTTTCCAAAGGCTAATTTTAGTATTTGAGTCATGTTTCATTTTCTGTCTGCAAAGCCTTTCAATTTGGAACAGACATTCTTGAAACCATATCAGTTCATGCTAAAAGACATCCATTCAAAATTGGTACGAATGAGCTTAAGGTCTGTGACAAGGAAGAAAACACGATGGGAAAAGGAGAAAATGCTGGTTACCAGCATTTTCTCCTCTTCTCACAATGTTTTCAAAAGCCTCCTTTCCAAGGATCTCGAAAACCGAGAATTGTTTGGTAAAGGGTTTAGTCTAAATGTCTTAAAATCAGATTGTTTTTGACAAAACAATGTACGTGTATACTACAAGCTTTATGTGGTCTGAAATATTCCTGTCAGTTACGAGGCTATTCAGAAATATGTATTGATCTGCAAATTGTCAACCAAAAATGGACTTGTAATAAATGTTGGTTTTAATTTTGCATTTTTGCGCCAGACCAGTGAGCATCTGAAATTTTTGTACACTTTTTTAACATTTTAGGCACAACAGAACGAGTATGCCTCATTATGGGTGCCGCCGATGCCGTCAGAAAAGTTCACAATTTCATCATGGAAAAAATCAGAGAAAAGCCTGACCCCAATCCAAAGCCAGAAGTCTCCAAAACAAATTTCGAGAGACATAGACAGGTAACTGTCATCAATGTAAGTTCATCATTTTCTTCATTATTTCATCAAATTTTGAGGTTTTGAACATGGGCTGTAATTGCTATATTGTAAGCAGCATAACATGACTCCAAGTGGTTCAATGACTCCGGAAGAGAACATAGAGCAGGTTACTCAAAAACATCCTTGTGAAATAGGGACAGTCAGCACGAATAAAGATTTAACTCTTTACCAAATGACAAAATTTTGGACTTGAGCAAATTCAAAGTATGTGCAGATGTCAGAGTAAATGTAGCTCAAATCATGAGTCAAATGATGATTTCTGTCTTGAATAGGATAGAAAACATTGTGGGAAAAGAATTGTGAAAAAGCCCATCTACTCTGTTATGTAAGAAGTGTGTGAAAAGCCCATTTCAAAACCTCTAAATTTTATTTGATAAACCCTAGTTATTTGCTACCATATTTGATAAGATTTTGAGTAGAAGGGGGGGGGGCAAAAAAAATCTTTTAAGATGTCTTTCTTCCTCAGAGGTCATGGGTCTATCTGGCTCGGTCATTGGGTTGATAGAATTGTAATCCATAGGTCCAGGTTCATTTTTTTACCAGAGTTGCTAGTTTTTTGTGAGTGTGTCCTATGGCAGGGCATTGTGTAGCTCCAGCTTAGTACTGGTTAAACCCAGGAAACACCTGAGCAAGTGAGCTGTGGCTGTTATATGACTGAAACACTGTCAAAAGCAACATAGAATACCATTCAATCAACCTCAGAGCAATATGGCCAAGCCCCGGTAGCTCAGTCGGTAGCTTGTAGGACCTGAGAACACGGGGTCCAGGGTTCGATCCCTGGCTACGACCCCTGGCTCGGCCAATTTCCTTCCGAGGATTGATGATAGTCACTGAGACAGGATTCATTCCTCTCTCACTGCTGACCATTGTTTCGACGATGATTATGTGGGAAAGCAGCCAGTGGCTTGGAAAGGAAATTGTGCGGAGTACTGGTAAAAGATACTCCAGGAATGCATGGATAGGTGCACTAGCCGCCGCGATATAACTGAAATAATGTTGAAAATGGCTTTAAACGCCATACAATCAATCAATCATTAGAGTAATATGATGTAGGGGAAAGCATTCTTCCAACTAGACCTCAAGAATCAAGTTAGTATATGTTCAAAACAGTTGAGGTAAAATGAATATATGAGAGATGTTTTTTCTTGGCCAGAGTGATAGCTAGTCATTAAATTTAGAATTAAAAAATCACTTTTAATTGTTGATGAATACAGTCCTTGATATTCTCTGAGCTGACATAGTATGGAAGTACCCATAGGTAGCCAGGAAACAGAAAAAGACCTTTTTATTTGGATTACCAAATAAACAAAATGGCAATTCATATCGCAATATTTACAAATTTTACTTAAAAGCCAAAAATGTCCATTTTATGCTTTTTTAACCTCAATGTCTTTACATAGCATAGAGTGTAGATCAGATTACATGTTTTGAGCAGTCTAATCTTGGATCTACACTGTCCTCAAAAGCAGCTAAATTGTGATGGTGGATTAAGGTGAAACATAATGCATCTATTGAAACAGATAAGGTGACATTTTATTTTTTGTGTGGGTGTCTCTCCAGATAGTGCTTTACAACATTTTGCACAATGAAGTGATATTTAGAGCAAATAGCCTGGGTTCATCACATACCACTGTACATGTCATTGATTATTATTTGCACCTAACTTACACACTTTGAGTGTTCTGCAGAGGAGTTGTTCAGGGATAAGACAAATGTCTTATAGACTTGCAGAAATTGAGAACACTTTCAAAATTGTGAGACAAATGCACGCAAGACTAATTATCCTATTAATTTGATAGGGATAATATGCCACCTGTGTGCCTAATGAGACACTTTTCTTATTCAATGGGACAATATCCCAGAATCTCCCTTTTGGCAGAACACTGCAATTTGCTTTTATGAAACACCTGCTTCTTCAGTCCTATGTCTAATACCATAAAACGGTATCAGATTAGTGCCCTCATTTATCAGATAAAGGACCATTGCCATAACCAGTTCTTCAGCACAAGTGAGGTACTCACCTAGTGCATAAGGCATTTATAAGTTACTGTAATGAACTTATGCAGATGGTGAAGATCAAGATCAGAACCAATGAATTCTTCTCATTAATCAGTGCTGCCTGATACATCTGACCTTAATAGCCTAAAAATTACAATAGTGGAGTTTTCTTCTAAATTACACAAAAAATGTTTCAAAGTAAAATGGTGAATATTGTACATGGATTGAAATAATATAATTGAAATTAATAAGTAATATACATGTAGATGAGAAAACCAGACTCCAGGGAAGGCAGTATTAGATGCAGGACTGATGGCTAAAACTCAGGGTGCCCACATATCTAAGACTAATACAGCATTTTTCATTGTTTGTCAAGGTTATTCACATAAGTTATACATTGTTGCCAAGTTCATTCACTGATGTCAGACATAGTCGGATCTTTTCTGAATGTTAAATTGTACTTGAAATCATATGACAAGGACTTCAAATTGCAAAAATACATTTCATCAAGTTATCTTCCATGCTTTATAGAAAAATATAACTACTGCTCAGCCAATTGAATGGTCTTGGAATTTGTATTAGAGTTTATCTCCGAATGACTTGTACTTCAGGCTGAAAAGTTCATGTATCTTACATAGAAAGATATAATGGTGCCCCTTCATGACTACTCATGCAGTTGATTGTTTTGAAGAACATTTTGAAAAATTTGGGAAACTGCTGGGTGACCAGTAGCTCTATTTTCCACAACGTTTTTAAAATTGTGGCCATACTGTTGTGACCGGTGTAAGCGTAGCTGAAGATATCCAGATGCTCTTTTCATAAATGCTTCTAAATGAATGTTTCAACTTTAAATTCCAAGACACGCTATTAGATTGGCTGAGTCTTTTGTGCCATCCAATCAAATAGTCTTGGAATTTGTATTCTAATTCATTTTTGACTGATTGTGCTTTAGGCTGCAACGGTCTTATACTTATATCATAACTTCCCTGTCTCCCTGTGAGATACAAGAACTTTTGCTGAAAGGATAAATACCTGCAAATACATAAAAGGTTAAAAGCCTAATAATGCTTACATGACTCTACTTCTTTCAAATTTGATGTCTTGGCTAATGTCTTCTGTTACTTAGTAACGTCTGTGACATGGTGAATGATCTATCGTCTGGAATGTGGGAACCCTGAAAATTCAAATTATGCTTGAATTATTATATTGACCTAATGCATAATTATTATTATTTATTTGTAACCTGGCGCTCTTTCCTTTAATAACTTATTCAGCTTAAAAAAGAAACCTCTCATCAATATTTAGGGGAAAGAAGCTTTTGCAGGGACAGGCTTTTGTTTTATTAACTCTTTCCTACACCACAAAATTTTGAACTTGTGCAAATTGAAAGCATTTGCAGATGACAACTTAAATAAAATAGCTGAAGTAATGGAATCCTTTCATAAAATGGTAAAAAACATTTTGGGAGAAAGAGAAAATGCTGTTTACCACAGTATCTCCTTTTTTCCCCAATGTTTTCAAAAGGCTTTCTTGAAATTTTGTAGTTAAGGGTTAACAAGTTAAGTTGTAAACCCATTAAATTGAAGTCCATAAATGCAGGCCGCTACCCTGAACCAATGACACAATGGAGATACCTTTGTAGGAAAAGAAAAAAGCTGTTAATTTGTACAGATATTACCTAGAGAAAAGGAGCAAATGCTAGTTACGAGCAATTTCTCCTTTTTTTCTAGATTTTTTCTTTGTCCATTGATATCACAAAGGTAAAAAGGTACAATAATTTTTTTGTTGAAATGAGTCGGTTGAAGTGGTTGGTACTCACAAGAGGTACCCTGCTTGGAGAAGCAATACCAGTGTAATGAGTGCAACATTTTGCATAGTTTAACCCTGTACCAAACAATCATGTGTGTAACTGACCTTCAAGGAGAAGGCTTTGAAGACATTGTGGGAAAAGGAGAAAATGCTTGTTGCCAGCATTTTCTCTTATTCACACTCTGATTTCTACCCTAGCAGAGATCTTTGGCTAATTTGTGCCAGTTTTGAATTTGTCATCTTCAGATACTCTGACTTTGACAGAATGAAGCAAGTTGTTGGTTGCTAAAGGATTAATTTTGATCTAAGCTGTCCTCAAAAGCTGTTGATCGCAATTGGTTATGGAAGTAAAGGGAATAATAAATTCAGTGTATTTCACCACACATCTAGCTCTGAATATACCTTCCTTGTTTTGTTCCCAAAAAACAAAGAGTTTGCCTATATCATCCGTTATACTGCCACACAGTCACATCTCAAGTCGGCTATTTTGTCATGAAATAACTAAAAAAATCCTTACTGTATCTTCATAATTATAACTTCTTGCTTGGAAATGTTTAAAAAAAACAGTTCCTACATATGAGTCATGCTCTGTGAAAAGGGGGCTTAATGCATCTGCGAAAAGTTTCGACCCAGGTCAGCCTGCGCAATCCGCGCAGGCTGACCTGGGCCGAAACTTTTCGCTATAGGTCAATTTTCTGTTTGTCGAAGGGCCAGTCTACCTCATGATTAAGTCGGTTACTTAAAAAAGTTGTTATTGTGTATCCATAATTATTGATGACTTGGGCTGGTATCATGTATCACGGTGATGCATTAAGCCCCCTTTTGCCAGAGCCTGGCTCATATGTATTCACTGGCTCTCTTGTTCCTCCTCCATACCTTATACACATTTAGTCATGTCTGATCTGAATCTATAGTGCTTACCATTGTTTACATCATCAACAACAGGATTGATGGATGATTGCTGGAACTGTTGTGCAAGTGGACATTTTTTGGAGAATAAAAATCAGTTTATGCAGATTTAGAAGATGTCCGCAATGAATTGTAAAGTCTTTAACTGTATAGATCTTAGATTAGACTCCAGATCACGTTATCTGATCTTAGTCCAAAGTTTATGAAAACATGGTGGGACAAGGAGAAAATGCTGGTATACAGCATTTTCTCCTTTTTATACGCCCGTCGAAGACGGGACGTATTATGGGATCACCCGTGGCAGGCGGACGGGAGGGCGGCGTCCCCATTCTTTGTCCGGAGCATATCTCCAAAACTATACTAGCTACGGTTATGAAATTTCATGGGTGGATAGATCTCATCAAGGCGGAGTGCAGTGCACAGGAATCATAACTCTTGCTTGCTTAATTTTTGAGTTATTGCCCTTTGTTGTTTTTCATACTTGAATTTTGTCCGGAGCATATCTCCAAAACTATACTAGCTACGGTTATGAAACTTCATGGGTGGATAGATCACATCAAGAGGGAGTGCAGTGCACAGGAATCATAACTCTTGCTTCTTTAATTTTTGAGTTATTGCCCTTTGTTGTTTTTCATACTTGAATTTTGTCCGGAGCATATCTCCAAGACTATACTAGCTAAGGTTATGAAACTTCATGGGTGGATAGATCTTATCAAGGGGGAGTGCAGTGCACAGGAATAATAACTCTTGCTTACTTAATTTTTGAGTTATTTCCCTTTGTTTATATTCATACTTGAATTTTGTCCAAAGCATATCTCCAAAACTATGCTAGCTACGGTTATGAAACTTCATGGGTGGATAGATCTCATTAAGGGAGAGTGCAGTGCGAAAGAACCATAACTCTACCTTGTGCTGTCTTTGAGTTATTTCCCTTTGATCGTCATTTTTACAGCATTTTCTGCTTGTCCGGAGCATAACTTTGTCATCTCCAGTCCGATTGACTTGAAACTTGGCATGTGTGTTTGTTGCAATAATAGGGAGTGCAGTGTGAAAGAACCATAACTCTACCTCGTGCTGTCTTTGAGTTATTTCCCTTTGATCGTCATTTTTACAGCATTTTCTGCTTGTCTGGAGCCTAACTTTGTCATCTCCAGTCCGACTGACTTGAAACTTGGCATGTGTGTTTGTTGCAATAATACGGAGTGCAGTGCAAAAGAACCATAACTCTACCTCGTGCTGTCTTTGAGTTATTACCCTTTGATCGTCGCCCCGCCCTGGTGGCTCAGTGGTGAGCGTCACCAACCGCCATGATATGACCTTAGCTGTTAAAGTGGCGGTAAACCCCAATACAACCAACCAACCAACATTTGATCGTCATTTTTACAGCATTTTCTGCTTGTCTGGAGCATAATTTTGTCATCTCCAGTCCGATTGACTTGAAACTTGGTATGCATGTTTGTTGCAATATTACGGAGTACAGTGCGCAAGAACAATAACTCTACCTAGTGCGGATTTAGAGTAATTCCACTTTGATCTTCATTTTTACAGTATTTCTTGCTTGTCTGGAACGGAACTTTGTCACCTCAAGTCAAATTGACTTGAGACTTGGTAAACATGTTTGTTGCATTACCTGCCCTTTACGATTATTATACCCCCTTGACAACTGGCGGTGGGACGGGCGTATCTTGCGACAATTTGCCGCTCTTGTTTAAAATTGTTTTCTACTTGTTGAAATACAAATTTCATGTTTTGAAAAATACTTTATTTGTTGTCTGGAAATGCTTTCAATTTGAACAAAGCTATATTTTTTTTGTCTGGAAAAGAGTCAAAGGTTGATTGGATAGAATTGTGGCATATATAATGCTGACTGTATAGGTAGTTTTGCCAAAGTCTTTAGCATGTTAAAGGCAATGTGAGATACTTTTGCAGATAGTATTGATCAAGATCAGACTGCAGTTTGATGATTGGTCTGCTCTTTATGAAATTCTATTCTGCCCTTGTATTTTTCCACTGTCTGAGAAAATGTTTCATTTACTCTGCAGTCTAAGAAAATGTGCATTATAGATTAACAGTGCTGCAAATTTCAAGGAAATTATCAAACGCTATGGGCAAACATCGTGGAAAGAGGAGCAATTACTTGTAACAAGCAATGACCCCTTTTTCCACAATGTTTTAAAAAATCCTGTCAATTCAAGTTATAAAAATGATGTAATGGATAAAACACTATTCTGAAATAGATGGGCTGATTAAATTTATTTTTCAAAGGCTAGGAAATGATGTGGGGAAAGGAGAAAATACTGGTTACCATAATTTCTTCTTTACCTCCAGTGTTTACCAAAGCCTTCTTCTCTAGGGTTGTAAAAACAGATATATAAATTGTTTTATTGTCCAAGGTATTAGATTTGTGAAATGGAAGTCCTGGTTTGATCCTTCTTTGCAGCACTAGTTTTGTTGGAGTGTCCTTGGGCAAGGCAAAGCAGTTGACCCCCTGCCTATTCATTGTGAAATTTATAGTCATGACAAGCAAGCTGTCATGTGATATGATTGAAATACTTTTAAAAATGGTATAAAACACTGCAAGGAAACAAAAAAAGTAGGAGAAAGGAAATAATATTTCTTAAATGGAAATAATAAAAAGATAATACTTTTTAGATTTTTTGTCTAAGTTGAAAAAATGTCAGGAAATGTGAAGTTAATTTATATAAATGATTTGTCTCAGTGTAATGATTGAAATATTCTTTAAATCAGCATAAAACACTATAAAAACAAAACTAGGAGACATACAGTAATTTTGGATTATTTGCCAAGCTGAAAAATGACGTGAAATATGAAGGGTAAATATAAGTGCTTGGTCAGCATTTTTTATTGCATTGACATTTCTGATTATTGTCTTGTGGTATTGACTTTTTTCTCCATTACTGAGCTAACAAAAATTAGTTTACCCTTTGTCTAGATTAAATGAAAGGAAAGTATGATAAAATGAAATATAGGGCAACTAATCCATTACTTTACCCGAGTAGACTATGTGACAATTAGTCACTTGTATTTCCAGCAGGTGACAGTTCTTGAAAATAAATTGGGGAAAAAAAGTAAATATGCTGTTGTACCTGCCACAATTTAACCACAAATACTAGTACTTGGAAATAGAAAAAAATGAAAGTATTTGCATACAACAAATTAATTGTTGGCCACATGTTGGAATTTGTCTTTGAAAGAGTTGAAAACAATGTGGGAAAGGGAGGAAATGCTGGTTACCAGCATTTTCTCCATTTCCCACAATGTTTTCTAAAGCCCCCATCTCCAGGTTGTTAAAACTCAAGATTGTTTGTTAAAGGATTAATTCAGTGCAATTCAAGATTGATAATTTTCTTCCTCTTTGATCTTCTTCCTTTTTTCCCTATGGTAACAATAGCCTCTTTTATGAAAAGAGGAGTAAGTTAGCTTAGTTTGTAATGTACAGACTTTGAAACCAGGATGTTGCTGGTTCAATTCCCCAGCTTGGCCATTTTTTTTGAGGGTTGATGATAGTCATTTGGACAGGATTCATCCCTCTCTCACTGCTGACAATTGTTTCATTGATGTTCAACGTGGGAAAGCAGCCAGTGGCTTGGAAAGAATATTACAAGTACATGAAAATGTGTTTTTGAATAACAGATGTAGAATAATGATTTGAGAATGGCTTTTAGTTCCTTGCGAGACCAAGAATTTAGACGCTTCCAGAGTGAGAGCTTTTGTAGACAACAAATTAAATGTGATTCATATTATGAAGTTTGTCTCTGAAAGGCTAGCAAACATTTTAGGAAAAGGAGAAACCAGCACTGAATGTGTTCAAAAGCCTGTTTGTTCAAAGTCATTAAAATGCAGGATTGTTCTGTAAAGGGTTAAAGATCAGTTTTCATTCACCACTTCAGAACTCCATATCAATGGGGAAAGAATAGAAAATAAGGTATATCGATCAATACTGTATTCTGTATTTGTTATGTATATATTTAACCTTGTCTTCAAGGGCATCCTTCATGTTGGTTTTATGAAACGAAATGTTTGGGTGGAAAGGAACCTAGAACATTTCCAAAAGTGTTGCAGTTCTGGAAGTAGTGGAAAGATGAGATTATTGTGGAACCTGTATAGAATATTGACCAGTTAGGTTTCTGATAACTTCTGAAAGGAAAAATGAGGATTGTTGGTTA
Organism: Hippopus hippopus; assembly: GCA_946811185.2. Lineage (NCBI taxonomy): Eukaryota > Metazoa > Mollusca > Bivalvia > Cardiida > Cardiidae > Hippopus > Hippopus hippopus. Next base: position 38,365,877 of record OX328097.1, read on the forward strand.
CTGTGTTTCATTTTATAGCCACTTTGGTCCTAATTTCAAAGACTGTGTACATTTAACCTTTGTTTAACCCTTTACCACACAATCCCGAGTATTAACGACCCATACAAAGAAAACATTTGAAAACATTGTGGAAGAAGGAGAAAATGCTGGTTTCCAGCATTTTTGCTTTTTTTCCCACAATGTTTTCTTTTACAGACCAAACCCGTTACTTGTGCCACATTTACTATGTCCTTTGGAAAAGCTTCCAGTTTGGATCTGTCTAAAATTTTGTCGTGTGGTAAAGAGTTGAAGGACACTGAAGAAGAAGACTTTTGAAGAAAACTGTTGAAAAAGGAATGAATGTTGGCTACATTTAACTACCTTTTCGGAAAATCTCATCATTCAAGACACATTTAATCTGTCATCTGCAGCTGCTTTGAATATGGGCAGGTCTAAAATTTTGTTATCTGGTAAAGAGTTATATATGAGACAGCTATACTTGTATAAATGGACCATTTACAAGCCGTAGACAAAACACACCTATCAAAACGAATTCTCTCAATAACCCTTTAACAAACAGTCCAGTCAATGACTATGAAGAAGAAAGCCTTTAAAAACACTGGGAAAAGGAGAAAATGCTGGTAACCAGCATTTTCTCTTTTCCCCACAATGTTTTCTACTCTTTCAAAGATAGAATGAGCCACTGCTTATTTGTTGTCTGCTAATGCTTTTAATTTGTTACAAATCTAAAACTTTGTACTTTCATAAAGTGTTATTACAAGTGTTAGACTATTTGATCAGTAATGGGACTTACTTTCTGTGCTATATGATCTTGATAGCCCCATATCTTCGCAATCCCATGTCTAAACAACCTTGAGAAAAATGGCATTTGAAAACATTGTGGCACAAGGAAAAAGAAAAAAAAAAAAATGCTTGTAACCTGCACAGGTTTAAAGTTAATAAAATGTAACTTTAATTTTATCTATTGTATAATAGTTGCAAGGATAGATTCTAGGTGCATTGCTTTTGTTTCTGTAGAAATTTGATGATTTATTTGTGACAGTTGAAGATAAAAGTTGTCATATTATTCTGTATCAAATGGTTTTATCAAATGATGTCAGAAAACTTATAAGAAAAAAACCCTAAAAGCACTAAACACTCTATTGCTTTTGCGGACAGAATAGATCAAGAAAAAGCTATAACTTGGCTCTACACCAACTGCAATTTTGTGCCATATACTTGTGCCTTGAGAAGGCTGTATTTGGGTCTTTTCCCTTTTATGGAAATTTCCATTTTCATTATTTAGCAGACTCAGAGTTATTGACCATTAAAGAGCTGAATGAATGATATAAACCATTTCAGTTAGGAAAAACAGCCAAACTTTTGCTATTTTAAGGTTGATTTGGCAAGAATATGTAACAAAGTAGCAGGCAGTGCAGATTTAAGATCAGACTGCATATTTTGTTCAGTTTGATTTGATCTACCTGAGTACAAAAGCAACCTAAGCTGGGCCCAGTTCTTCAAGGGTTGAATTGTATTTTGTATATCTATTTAGGTTTATAAATGCATAGTGTTAGCATTTACCAAACAATCCTAAGTTTTAACGACCCTGAAGGAAAAAGCCTCGTGAAAACATTATGGGAAAAGGAGAACATGCTGGCAACCAGCATTTTCTCCTTTTCCCACAATGTTTTCTATCATTTCAAAGACAAGTTTCATCATGTGAGTAAAAGTGAAATTGTTGTCTGCAAATGCTTTGAATTTGGACAAGTCTAACAATTTGTTGTTTGGTAAAAAGTCAAGCCTTGTAGAAAAAGCACTTTATATATAGATAGAGCAGCAGAAGAGCTGTTTGTGTTTTTATCACAAGAATATTAAAAAGACTAACTGTTCAAAATCTTTGTATTCTTTCTTTTTTCAGGTAAAGATACTAGTACCCAACAGTACTGCAGGCATGGTCATTGGTAAAGCTGGTAACTACATCAAACAGATTAAAGAAGAAAGTGGTGCCTATGTTCAAATTTCTCAAAAGTCAAAAGAAACAAATTTACCTGAAAGATGTATAACAGTAGCAGGTACTTTGACTTGCTTTAAAATTTTCATTCTTTTTTGACATATTGTGAAAAGCAGCCTGACTTTCGATGGTGTCAAAATTTCAGCATTTTATCTACATTTAATCTTTTACCAGACAGCAAACTTGAGACTTGTTCATATGGAAAGCAAAAGCAGATAAAAAAAATATAATGTGGATCAAATAAAGAGATTTCTCTTTGAAAGGGTAGTAACATTGAGGGAAAAGGCATGTTCTCCTTTTCCCACATTGTTTTAAAAGCCTTTTCTGTCAAGGTTGTTAAAATCCATGATTGGTGTATTGTGTAGAGAACCTCTTTCATCCTGTAGCAGACCTTTTTTGTGTAAACATTGTGGAAAAAGGAGAATTTACTAGTTTCAAGGTTTTAAAAAATCAGTCTTTTGCAGGGGCAAAAGTATTGTTTTGTATGAGGCATTCGGTTAAACCTGTATATTCTTATATTGTTGGACCAAACTTAGAAAGTGTAAGATTATATCATAATGTGATATTTACTTGCAATATTTGTTTCCTAAAGTAGATTAAGATGAATTTAAAAAGAAAATATATTATTTAATTTTGTCTATAAAACTCGAGCAAACAATCTCAGAGGAAATTAGCTTTTGAACACATTGTGGGAAAAGGAGCATTTTTTTTCATTTTCCACTACATTTTCTATCCCTTCAAAGACAAATCACATAATCTGAGTTCCAAGTTCATTTAGTTTTCTACATATGCTTTCAAAAAAGTTGAACCTTAGATAGTGTTGTTGTGGAAAGATTTAACTTCCTACCAAATGACAAAATTTTGGATTTGTCCAAATTCAAGGCATCTGCAGACTACAAATTGAAAGTGGCTTAAATGGTGGAAATTGTATGTGCCAGGACCGAAACCATTTTTGGAAAAGGAGTATGCTGTTTGCCAGCATTTTCTTCTTTTCCCAGAATGTTTTCAAAAGCTTTATTTCTCAGGGTTGTTAAAACTTGGGATTGTGTGGTGTGGTATGTTTTTTTTTTAAAAGTACAATGAGATCAGGAAACAAGCGTGAATTACCTGGTCAAAACTTGGATTTACTTGAATAGGATAAACACAGAAAATTAACATGTCTAAACCTTTAATACATGTATTAATGTTCTTTGGTACATGTGCAGTAGCTACATTATTTACAAAGGCATCTGTAAGATATCAATTTTTGCATATTTTTCTCTTTACCACCCAACAAAATTTTGGACTTGTCCAAATCAAATGCATTTGCAGAATGATAAATTCAGTGTGGATCACATGATTGGATTTGTCTTTGAAAGGGTAGAAAGCATTGTGAGAAAGGGTTACCAGCATTTTCTCTTTTTCCCCAAAGTATTCAAAAGCTTTCTTTCACGGGGTCATTGAAACTCTTGATTGTGTGTTAAAGGGAAAAAAACTCCAAATCCTTCTTTTTTCCATGAGGAATTTGAAAACAACTGGTAAAAATTGGGCTAATTTTAGTTAATTCAGGTTTTTTTTGTAAATGGAATAAGAAAGTTCTTTCCAAAAAAGATAGATGGTGTAAGAGGGCTGCTGTAAAATGAAAACGGGTTTTCAGCAGGCTGTATAGATACTGAAAGTTTCGCTGAAAGACAAAGAGCTACGTCGGGTATTATCGTCACTCTAACAAATCAGAAAGAATCACGTTGATGACAGCTGCTACAAATAGGAATAAAAGTTATTAGTGGTTTATTTTGCTGATACATGTACTTTATTGATCAAAGGGTATAGGGTTAAGGTGCCAAATTGTGTATGGTAGAAAATTACGCCAGTATTACAAAAGTGATTTTGGGGTGTTATTGACAGGATTCACCAGTTCTCGACACTACGTTCAATTTTCATAAAATAAAAATCAAAATCCTCATCATTATGGTTTTATTCCATTCCCCTATTAGTGAGCTAATACATTTGGATAAAGTACAGGCATAATATAAGTTATCAACTAAGGACAGAGAGAGGACTTTGTATCATGGACCCCAAGTATGATAAGTTTTTTGCTGAAACCTTGAATTTATGCACAGTTTATGCCATGGAAAGGATAGTTTTAGCTCCACTGGCCAAAGGCCAGTATGTCATGGCCACGTATCCGTGCGACTGTCCATGAGTCCGTCTCAGACATCTTCGAAACTGCCCATCCAATTTTGACCAAACCTCACAGAAATGATCCTGGCATGGTTTTGCTCATTTCTTCAAAGAACTTGATCCCCGTTAAATTTTCCTGTCAGAAACCATAAGGCATATAGATGGCTTCCAAATTTGGCATTTAGCATCATCTAATAGACCTCTACCAAGAATCTTCAAATTATAGCTCTAGGGTCAAAATTGGCCCGGCCCCGCGGGTCACAAGTTTTACATGGGCTTATTTAGTAAAAACTTTATAAATCATCTCGTTCCTAACCATAAGGCCTTGGCCTACCTCATGGCCCTCTTGTTTACTTATACAATAGTGATGTCATATACATTTGTATTACATCATAAGTATGGAATTTGCTCATCTGTCATGGATTTTAAGGAGTTAACTTTTTAACAAGCAACAAAATTATAGACTGGTCCAAATTGAAAGCATTTGCAGACAACAAAATAAATGTGATGGTCCAAATTGAAAGCATTTGCAGACAACAAAATAAATGTGACTGAAAAATTGAAATTTGGTTTTGGAAGGATAGAAAACATTGTGGTAAAAGAAGAAAATGCTGGTTACCAACACTTTCTCCTTTTCCCACGATGTTTTCAAAAGGCTTTTTTCTCAGGGTGGTTAAAAGTTGGGATTGGGTTGTTAAAGAGTTAAAAGATAATTTATCAGAAAATAGTCAACAGTAGATAATACCAAGAGTTGCTGTAGTAAGAATTATTACGAAAAGAAAATGTGAAAATTGTCAAACATTAATTCCTTGTTCTTTTTCTCCCTTTCTTACAGGTGATTTAGATGCCAATAAAAAAGCTGTAGATATGATTCTTCAGAAAATAGTTGAAGACCCACAGAGTGGAAGTTGTCCAAATATAAGCTATGCAGATTACACAGGGCCTGTTGCGAGTGCCAACCCTACAGGCTCTCCATTTGCCAACACTAACTTTATGCAGAATCAAACCCAAGAAATACAAGGTGTTAATAATAATAATTTTGCTGGTGGTGCTACGTTTGGATTTGGACTTAATACATTTGGGAATATAGGAGGAGGCATTGCTAATTTAAACCTGAACAGTATGTTAACAGGTGGTCCGCCTGGAGCTATGAGTGCTGCAGCGTTAGATAACCTACGTATGACTTTAAGAAATAGTGGATATACTGAACAAGCAACCGAGGAAATTAGTAATGCTATGAACACTTTGGCCAATTATGGTATATTGGGGGTGGGAATCACTGGTCAGAATGTACAGGGAAATGTCCAACAAGCACCTCAGATGGGCCTCAGCATTGGAACCCCACAGGCCCAGGGGTTAAGTCAGCCCAGCACTCCATCACAGAATCCCCAACAGGGATACATCATGAGTACACCAACCACCTCTGGAAACCTGTTTGGACCTGTTGGAAGTGGCTCTTCAGGACTAGGGAGTTCTGGGTCGACAGGAGCCAATTCTAGTCTGTTTGGCAGTTCATCTCCAGGCATGCAGCAGGAGAGGTATGGAGGAAGCCCAATGTTGAATGAATCCTACACAGCAGCCCAGGCTTACCCAGGAACACCTGTGGGATTTGCAGGTGAAAGACCACCTAGTATTAATGTTAACCAGAATTCATTTGGACTTGGTACAGGCATGTATAGCCCTACAGAAGATAAGTCAGCCACAACAAAAGCAGACCTTGAGGTTTCAGAAACCATTGTGGGGGCCATTTTGGGCCCAGGTGGAAAAGGGATTGTGGAGTTACAACAGTACACTCAGACGAACATACAGATCTCAAAGAAGGGTGTATATGTGCCTGGAACTAGAAACAGAATTGTGACCATTACTGGAACCCCAAATAATATAACAAAAGCACAGTATCTTATACAGCAACGTATACAGCAAGAGGAGATTAAACGTGCTCGGCAAGCCTCAGCCCGTTAGGATTTTATAATTAACCATTAGGCTTTAAGAATAAACTGATTTACTCTAATTGACTAACATTATTCATGTTTATTGTTATTATTATTATTATTTTTGTTTTTGTGAATAGTCAAGTTTATCATGGCGATGGATTCGTCGTGGACTGAGTGTAACTATTTATATATAGTCATGAGTTATAACTTTTTTTCCTGGACTTTTTGAGATCACTTCTGCATGGCGTACATAGTCTGGCGTTGACACCATTTTGTTAACCCTTTACCAAACATTTCTATGTTTAAACAACCCTTAGAAAAAAAGTTTTTGAAAACATTGTGGGAAAAAGGAGAAAATACCGATAGCCAGCATTTTCTGTTTTTCCCGCTATGTTTCTTACCCTTTCAATGATAAATTCTATCACTTGTGCCAAATCTAACTTGTGTTCTGCTCATGCTTTCAATTTTGACGAGTCTAATATTTTATTGTTTGGTAAAGAGATAACTCACTTCACCGTGCATGCTTTTGGTGTTATAGCAAATTTCATTAGTAATCGTTTAAATTCTTGTTCCTGGTATACAAGACGAAGGGATAGAAAGATACCCGTGAAGCAGAGACATAAAGAAGAAGTTAATTTTTGCACTTACAAATAGAAGTATACCAATAAGACATTTCATGCTTCTGCTTTTGTGAAGTTCAAGAAAATATTTTGCGAAAGGAGCAACTGCTTGTTACATGTATTATCTCCCTTTCCCATAATAATTTCTATATGATTAAAATGTACAGATTGTAGGCACAAGCCTTTCTAAGATTGTTGAAACTTCAGTTACTGATTTCATTACAGCCATCTGATTGGCTGAGAGGTTGTGTGTCTGCCCATCTGAAGGCTAGTCTTGATTAAGAGCAGGATTGAGATTGATTGATGAAATCTGTGTATTTATTTCAGATAGATATGATTGCCATTTTTGACCTCGTCATGTATACCAGGGAGGGAGGCAGATAAGCGGGGATAATCAAATTGTAGAAAAACATTTCTCCAGAAAAATTATGTTGTGGGTCCTCATTTGAATTGTCTCTATGACATAATTCTGACCCCACATATGTTTTTAACTCTTTACCAGATCAAAATTTAGACTGTCTAAGGTGAAAGCATTTGCAGATGTGTAATGAAATGTGGCTCAAATGATGGGATTTGTCTTTTACAGGTAGCAACCATTGTGGAGAAAGCAGAAAATGCTGTTTGCCATCAGTTTTTCATTTTTCCACAATAGTTTCAAAAGTGTCCTTCCTCAGGGTCGTTAAAACTTGGGATAGTTTGGTAAACGGTTAAAGTCCCCCCCAAATCTGTACTTGTGTAGATAGATCATGCGCACATCAGATAAAACATTACAGATTGTCATTGTGTCATCACAGATGTTACATGTATTGTTTCATGGATTGTTCTTCTCTTGTTTTATTTTTTTAAAGACATTAATCAGACAGAGAGCAGTTTTATCAATACATTTAGGTTATAGCAGGTTTTATCACATAGCTAAATGGAAGTCTGGTAGTTATGGAACCGTTTTGGGTCTTTAACTCTTTACCACACGACATAAATATAGTCTTGTCGGACTTGAAAGTATTTGCAAATGACCATGTAAATGTGGCTCAAAAAATGGAATCAGTCTTTGATAGGAAAGACAACATTGTTGGAAAAGCATTTTCTCCTTTTCCCACAATGTTTTCAAAAGCCATCTCTTTCAGGGTCGTTAAAAGTCATGGTTGTGTGGTAAAGGGTTAAATACTAAATGAATCAATCAAAATCAGGAAAATAGAGCTAAGCATTTAATTTTGAAGATTGTACAAGAATATCCCATTAAATACTGGGAAGTATAGATCTAAGATTAAACTGCATGTTCTATACAGCTTGATCTTGATCTGTGCACAGTCATTTCACTTAGCCTTTTAAAGATTACCATGGCCCAAAAAGACAAACAACATGTTATATTGTTACATTCTTGTTGATCTGTTTTTAATCACTTTTAGCACTGATTTATCTTTTTTATTGCCAAGTGGGTCTTTTTAGGAAAAAAAAATACCTATTTGCAAGGGTCAGCAAAAAATGTTCTTGAAATTAATTGAAAATCTTTTATCAAGTACTACACAGACTATTTTAACCTTGTACCAAACAATCCAAAGTTTTGAAGTCTCTGAGGAAAGAGGCATTTGAAAAAATTGTTTGAAAGAGAGAGAATGCTGGTAGACAGCATTTCTTCCTTTCTCCACAATGTTTGCTACCATTTCACAGATAAATCCTGTTGTTTGGACAGTACTTAATCTGTATCAAATGATAGGATTTTTCTGTGAAAGAGTAGAAAACATTGTGGGGAAAAGGAGAAAATACTGGTCACCAGCATTTTCTCCTTTTCCTACAATGTTTTCATTAGTCCTCTTCCTAGGATTCATGATAAGCTTGGATTATTTGGTAAAGGCCCAAACTACCACAGATTTTGGTCTATAACTATTAATCATGCATAATTTTTGTTAAATATTGTTGGTGACTGCCTCATGTAGAAGTTTTTGTCCTTCATTGTAGTGTTTAATCATAGATATTGTAGCATACACACATATATATATAATTTGAGAATCTATATAATATGAACTAGATGTACCAGTAAATGGGATTTATACTTGTTAATATATAAAAATTTAGTCAAATTGTTAAAATCTTATTTAAGGATTTTCTGTTTGTTTGTTATTGAAGCTGATGTAAAACATATTCACATTTTCTGGTGTGTGTGTGCATGTGTGGTAAATTATATATATACATCTATATATATTTATTATAATTAATATTATCACAAAAGCCAGTGTGAGGCTGTAGGTGGAGTTATCTTCTGTTAAACAAAAGGTAATGGATGTGATTTCATCAACCATATGGCTTTTTGGTGTGAAGATTAAAGTGAACTGAATAATGTTGGTATAGAAACAAGTAAAAATTACAGTTTGAATTAAACCGTTCTCCTCGGACATGATAAGAATCTTTCAGATGTGAACATGAAAAAGGAATAAATGATACAGTTAGTTTTATTAGTTTTATAAAAAGAAAAATTGGCAGTCCCATTTTTGCACTATTCCGAGGAAAGAATAAGAACAATTTTTTATACTGATTGTTACTTTTGAAAGACATTTAACATGAAACAATTCAACCTTTTTACAACAGTTAACTCAGCTAGTTACATTGTTTTTAACCCTTAGACATCGTTTTGTTTTATAAAACATTACATGTATACAACAGAATTAATTATTTCACACACCAGACTGCTTTTTACCTTTTTGTGGACAATAATTGGTAGGTACAGTGTTAAACCTTAGAGCGCTGAATTAATGAATTGGTGATTCTTAGTCTTTATTGGAAAAAAAAAAGGGACCTTTCACTTATCAGCAATTGAAAATGAATATATTTTTAATGTTGAATTTCTGTTCTATCCAACAGAATGGTTGAGACATACTGTCCCAACCAACCAGTTGGATGGTTAGAATTTAGAATATGAAATGAATTTATATTGATTGTTGTGATTGTGGCCTCTGATATTGCAATTTCAGTTATTCTGGTTGGCAATTTTTACAAAATACTAGTGAATATCAAAGAGTAGACTGCCTATTCAATGCAGTCTGATCTTGTTCACACTATCTACAAAAGCAACAAAAATTGTGATTGGCTTCTCAACATTAATCCTAAAACAAGCAACTTCTATGTATCATGGCAGGTTTTGTTTTCAAGGAAATGTGAGATTTACAGTAGTGAACAGAACTGTAGATAACAAGTACAGGGAAAATATGATTGTGATATTACAGACAGATGACTCCACATTTTGTTTTCAGTTTTGGTCGTGTAGATGACTTGTTATTGGGTTTTTATTTTTTCTGCAGAATGTTAACGGGTAGATTTGTTTGTTTGTTTACCTCTGTGTGTGCTTGCTTATCTTGTACTCTTCTTTGTGAAACTTTACACCATTCATACTATACTGTAAAGCATAGGTAACACACCACCAAATTAAATAGAACAGTTTTGTGTCAGTCCCTTTTTGTTATTGAATTTTAAGCTAAATGATAGACTCCAACTATGATAAAGACTTTGGAGGTAATGAGTGGACTGATAAGGTCGATAAGCATTGTGAATGAAAGACTGTTAGCCCAATCTTCTATTCTGATGTTGCTATTTCAATTCAGCTTTTGGCAAAAAACATGTGAGAAAATGTGATTTTTTTTCAGTGTTATCATTCCTACCAATTATAGTTTGTTTTTTTTTACAACAAGGCATTGTTAAAATCCATTGCTATGTTGATCTTTAACATCTGCAAAAAAGGGAGCAAGCAAAACACACACATTAAAATATATTAGTTTACTTACAAGATTTTATCCATAATGATTACAGTAAGTTTCCAGAAAGCAAATGGTTATGAAATCTTCCAAGTTTTTTGGAGATAACATGTAAAGGGTGACATGGATATATTTTAGAAAGGATTTAGTTGTGAAATGGTACAGTATTTCATTTCCGTTCTATCCTAAATAAGGAGTTCATAGATGTGTTTGTTGGTTTAGTGAAAACTTTTATAGCATGATTTTTCTTTTATTTCTTAACCTGGAAAGCACAGGATTAGGTTTTTTTTCCCTTTAATATTCGTCTGTTAACCATTGATGTGCTTTTAAAATACACAATGACATGTTGTGAAAGATGCATTATCCTTCACTTTGGTATTACATTAGTATCTATTAGGAACAGATAATTGACTTGCTCACATTGAACACTTATGAAGAAGAACAGCAATACCCTTTGGCAAACAATCCCAGGATTTCACAGCCCAGAGGAAAAGACTTGAACACATTATGGGAAAAGGAGAAAATGCTTGTTACCATGTTACCAGCCCTTGTCCTTTTCCTATGTTTTCTACTTTTCAAAGGCACACCTCATCATTTGAGCTGCAATCAGTTTATCATCTGCAACTGTTCTTAATTTTTGACTAGTCTGAAACCTGTTGTTACTTGATAAAGATTAAATAATGTTGATAGTCTGATGAAATGGTGACAACAAAAAAGCTTCTCTACATGAGCATTCTAGATGCTGCTAGTCCTTATTAAAGCATATACCAGCATATGTTTCATATAAAACATTTTACCGGTTTTTGAAAACCATTATTTCTTTTAGCATGATAATGTATGTACTTTAGAAGCAGATCTTGGTTTTGTATTGCTATATTGTTGAATGAAGTATTTGGGATTTTGAAAAATCCCACTCTTTGTTTCACTAAATTTGTTATAGAATATAGAATCTTCTACACAAAGCTGCTTGAAGCACAGCTGTAAGTCTAGATTGGCGGTACATCACAATGTTCTTGCCAAATCTTGATCTTAAAAGACATGCATGCCCCTTGATTGCCTACAACTCATCCATTCAGCCAATGCAATCAAAGTTTTCAAATATGATTGGACTTCAGAGTGGTTGGAATATTTGATTGGCTAATAAGCTTTTGGAGATATTTCTATTGATATTGAAAACATCAAGCTCTTACATTGTATGTTAGTCATAGAATACTATTATTTGTTGCAAATTGTGCCATTTGTAGCTTTGTGTACTGGATTTTATTGTAATCTAATCATGATTCAGCCCATGTGTTATGTAACATCCTATCTATCTCTTATAAATATTCAATATCATCTATATATATACCATTTACTCAGTGCTTTGTGACAGTGTTAAAGTCGCCTGTGTACATCACAAAAAATGCCACTTATACAATTTGTGTATTTCACTTGTGTGACATGTTGCTCTCCAGCTCCAGGAAACCTGCACATATTCAAGGTCTGATTAGAGTTTCCTGTTTTTGTATTGGTGATTTTTTTGGCATGCTTAGATCTATTTTTGAAGCTTCAGATCTAAGATTTTCTGAAATCTCTTGTATGTAACCCTTGGAGCAAGAGCATTACTTGAACATTTTTAGAAAGTGTGGAAGGTCTGTGTATTGCACTATCAAAGCTGTTTTTGGCAGAGGTCGTAGATCAGACTGCATGTTTTGAAGACAGAAAAAGAATGGAGAAATTTTACTGAATCTGGACATAGGGGTGAAATAAGAGGAATCGCTCATATGTAGTAGTGTTTTTCGAAAACTCTTTCTTTTACTGCAAATATGACAGGTTGTGTCTTCATGTGGAATAGGTGTAACAAGATGCTTTATGAGTATATAATGTCCTGGCTGGGTACTGGAGGTAGAATTGTGATGTACATAGTCATGTTTGTAGTCCTATTTCATCCAGCTACGAGGTCTTTCAGAGAACTGCGATGTCAGACTGTAAATAAGACTTGTTAAGTACATTACCTCCTACAGACAACTTTATTTTCTCTCTTGCAGCAGATGACTTTATAAATAGTTTGGTAAAAGAAGAAATGACCCATAATTTGACATTTGTTCATTTCTCCATTTGGCCACAATGGTTTTGCATGTATTCATGAGTTAGATCTTGATTTAGGTTGATTTTTTTTCTGAATTGTGTATTCGTCTGCTGCAAATTTATTTCAGGAGGCAATGGGTTAAGTTATAAAAAGCCATTGTCCTTTAAATGGGGTGGTAAGGACTGTATTAAATGTCTCATCTTTTACCAAACAATCCAGAGTTTTGATGAACCAGAAGGAGTAGACTTTTGAAAACATTGTGGGAAAAGGAGAAAATGCTGGCTACCAGCATTTCCTCCTTTTCTCACAATGTTCTCTGCCATTTCCTGGACAAATCCCATCATTTTAGTCAAATGTAAGAAAGCTAAGCAAATAAAACAGCATTTAATGCCCATGAATTCTAGGAGGTAAAAAAAAGCTGAAGTATTGCCCTTTCTTGTGAGCTTTCAGGGTGGGATATGTCACAAAATATCTGACATTGTAGATCCAAGATCAGACTGCATGATCTGCTTTTCAATCTTGATTTTTACTGTTCACTTAAGTAAAAGTAGGGTTGGTACATGCTTTAAGGGTGAAGTAAAACTTCCATTTCACCCAGAATTTTGCAGAAAACACTTGTTCTAGTTTTGTCTAAATCTGATTTATACAGGAATTATAGTATCCTGAATACCATTAAGATTGTGTGTTATGGCTTTGACTGATTATTGAAAATTCAAGGCATACTACAGAGAGAGGTTTTATACCCATTTTTGCCAAGTTATTCTAAAGGAAAAAAAAAGAAAGAAAAACTAGCGTGGCTTGATTGTGTAATTTTGCATTTTTCTGTTACGCTGCATTTTATAGTTGGAAGAAAAGAAAGGATAATTAAGGAAAAAAGTTAATGGATGCTCATTATGAAACCATATTTAGGTCATTCACTTTCTTATTGGTGCAAAGCTGTCTTCAAGACAATTTTTTATTTCGTAAGGCCAGAACATTAGGCATAGCTGTGATATATCAATAAACCAGTCATGTTTTTTCACCTCCTGAAAATGGCTGCAGAACCAGTCTAGGAAATTATGTCAGTTGGTAACCATTTTCATGAAGACCATGATTTTGTAACTAGCCGCAATGTTTTTTTTAACCCTTTACCAAACAACCATGTTTTAATAACCCTAAGGATGAAGGCTTTTCTCACAAAGCTGCCTACTCAATCAGAGAACTTCAGTTAGTTTGTATCAATTTGGAATATGTCATCTGCAGATGCTTTCAATTTGGAAGATACTAAAATTTGTCATTTGGGAAAGGATTAATTGAAACATATAGCATTATCCAGCATTATAACCAGTTCACTTCCTCTTCTATTTTACCCAGTTTTTAGAATTTGGACAACATTTTATATAGCAGAATGTTTTAAGTATGTCATTAGCCATCTATGTATATAATACACCTGTCACACTCATCACAGATTTAAACAGCATGTAAATCCTTCCCCCCAAAGAGATATTCAAGGGCAAAAAGATGCAGGAAAAGAGTGAGACAAATGGCAAGTTTCATTTGTGTGAGGGTCTGAGGCTTTTTTCGGATATGCAACATTTGCATGTCAAAGGCAGTTGTTGTTTGCCATGATATCAGATCTATTCAAACTCTTTACAATATGACAAATCTTAGACTCGTCCAGATTTAAAGCATTTGCAGACAACAATTTGAATATGGCTCAAATGACGGGATTTGTCACTGAAATTGTTGTAAATATTGTAGGAAAAGAAGAAAATGCTAGTAACCAGTATTTTCTCCTTTTCCTGCAGTTTTGTAAAAAACTTGTCCTTAAGGTCATAAAAAGATGAAGTTGATTGGTGAAGGGTTGATTAAATGGATGTTAGAGGCAGTATTTCTATATAGGAGAGGATTGTACAACACACACAAACACACACATTGATAGTCCATGTAATGGTACCACATTGCCCATGTTAGTGTTGTGACTAAATTTGAATTTTCAAAACCTTTTACCAAACAATCCAGGGTTTTCACAGCCCTGAGATTGAGGGCTTTTGAAAACTTCGCAGGAAAAGGAAAAAATGCTAGTAACCAGCATTTTATCCTTTTCCCACAAAGTTTTTGAGCCTTTTAAAGGCAAATTCCAATTTTTTAGTCACATTTAATCTGTTGTCTGCAATGGCTTTGTATTTGAAGAAGTCTTACATTTTGTTGTGTAGTAAAGGGTTATTGACCTTTTTAATGATGATCAGATGTCGCAAAACATTTCTAGACCTGTTTTGATATAACATATGATAGTGATAGAATCTTGTTTAGAAAAGACAAGAAGCTTCATTGGTCAAACAATGCAGTTAATCAAATATGAAGTCCATACATAAATAACCTTTCTATTCCTTTAACTCTTTTCCACATGATCCCGAGTTTTAACGACCGTGACGAAAAAGGCTTTTGAAAACATTGAGGGAAAAGGAGAAAATGCTGGTAACCAGCATTTTCTCCTTTTCCCACAATGTTTTCTTCCCTTCCCAAAACAAATTTCAATTTTTTAGTTACAGTAATTTTGTCGTCTGCAAATGCTTCCAATTTAGACTAGTCTAAAATTCTGTCGTTTGGTAAAGAGTTAAAGTGGATACATTATGTTTCATCTGTCAGGATGTCATAAATGCAGCTAGATTTTGGCAGGTACCACTCACAACCATAGACAGCAGTTTTAAATGACTCGGACTAGGGACTGTATTAACCATCTATTCTTTTTCTTAATTCCAAGACTATCCATCTGATTGGCCGATATATTTTGTCTTGGCCATTCAATTGGCTTGTCTTGAATTTTAGAAATAGAATTGAAATTTGAATTTCCTTGGAAATAAGAAGTCAAGTTTAGAAAGTTGCAATGAGTTTTTTTGTAGTGCATTCTAGTGAAAAAAAGTTATAAAATCAGATTTTTTTTAAAGGATATTTATTGAATATAAGAGGAAATGAGAGCGCAGAAAATAAAGGAAAGTTACATTGTGTTTTTGATCTAGTTAAATCTATGATCAGTAGATTGTATTTTGTGACTTACATAGAACTACAGGTTTTATGGTTGCCCTAGGATACCTCATTCTCTCAGCTTTGTTAATTGCTATGCAACGCCAGTTTGTTCTTTTTTTCACTCCATCAGATATATATTTAAGTAGATCTCTGGAGTTTTTCACATCTATCTAGAACTTTAACTTTGATATCTGCTGCATTATTTCTTCACACCGCTCCATTTAATGGACAGGGGAGATAACCAAGACTTGTGATGAGATGTTAATATTTTTGAAGGTCAAAAAGGGTACATAGTTGATTCATTTCTGTTACAGGGATCCTTCCATGTATTTCCATTTTTTTTTAAAAACAGATGTGTATAGTTTTTGCTATATGATATTGTTTTTCCTACCTGAGTTAAATTCAAAACTATTATGTATGAATTGATTTAAATTCCCTACATGCAGTGAAATGTTCAGTTAACATTGTGACTCCCAATGAATTGCTTAACTCTTTACCAAACAACAAAATTGTAGACAAGCCCAAATTGAAAGCATTTGCAGATGACAAAATAAAATATGGCTCAAAAACTGAAAATTGTTTTAGAAGGATAGAAAACATTGTGGGAAAAGGAGAATATGCTGGTTACCAGCATTTTCTCATTTTCCTACAATGTTTTCAAAAGGATTCTTTCTCAGGCTTGTTATAAGTCAGGATTGTATGGTAAAGAGTTAATTCTTAAATTGACGAGTACAGGAAGTAGATATTTTGATAGAAATTGCAAATTGAGGGCTGTACTGGTCAGTGAAAATACAGGACACTTTAGATTCAGCAACAAACTGTTTATTTTGGGCAGATGATCTTAATCTAGATCTACTCTGCCAAAACAGTTCAAGTTTGGCCTTGCATCATAAGCCTAAAGAGTGGTTAACCCTTTACCAAACAATCCTGTGTTTTTATGACTCTGAAGAAAATGGCTTTTGAAAACATAGAGGAAAAAAGAGACAATGCTAGTAGCCAGCATTTTCTCCTTTTCCCAAAGTGTTTTCTATCCAATCAGAGTGTTTAGCTCATTTGTTAAATGAATGTACGGTATGCATTATGTCTTCATTTCAAAGGGTTAGAACTTTAAACATCAGTAAACAACTTGATGCATGATACATGTACTTGCATATGTTTTCACATTTGACAGTTTAAAGTTTTCTTATGTTTCTGAGGTAGTCAGAATTATTATCTTGGTTTTTTTTTTGCAAATATAGGTAGCTTTCTTTGATTTGTCATATAATTGAGGATGCTTAAAAAGCAGTGTATCCTTATGTTTGCTTACCAAGAAAGATGTCAATAATGTCAGACTTTGATACAGTCCGTATTTTGCAGTAGCAGTAGGCTAAAGCAAACTCAAAGAAAACTTTGGAAATAGCTTAAGATACAATGTATTGCAAAACCATGTATTCAGAATCACTTAACAAATTTCTATTGAGCATTTTCAGTGATCCACATTAGTAATACTCTTTTTTTAAAATCTATCAGAAAATTCATTGAAGATTAACTTAACAGGCAGCTAAGTCCAAGTTCAAACCATCACATAGCCAACAAATCACAACATAGCCTCAACCTGTAGACTTTTAAATGAAAGGCAGTTTTGGTCTGTGAATAAGGATCAAGATGTTTCTCTTTCAGAATTCAGAGTTGGAATTACTTTCGAAAATTTTGACAGTGTAATCCAAGATCAGACTGTCTACTGTGCAGCCTTATCTTTACCTACACCATAGCTCCAAACATTGTAGGGGTTATTTGTATTCATTGGGAAGGCTTATTCAAATTTTTGAGCTAACTTTATTTTTTTATCAGTACTTTGTTATCTTAATTGTTCAGTTACCAATTTAATTCTTATGTAGCTTCATTCTTGTATTCTTTTTTGTTTTTAAACTGTCAAGCTATAGAAAAAGAAAAAAAAACAGAAGCTAGATATAATTTTACTTTTATCTAATCAAGTGGTTTTGTAATAGAGAAAGTCTTTTAACCCTTTACCACACAATGCCGACTTTCAACAACCCTGAGGATGATAGCTTTTAAAAACATGGTGTGAAAAGGAGAAAATGCTGGTAACCAGCATTTTCTCCTTTTCACACCATGTTTTCTACCCTATAATGGACATATTTTGTCATTTCGGTCACTTTTCATTTGTCATCTGCAAATGCTTTCAATTTGGATAGGGCTAAAATCTTGTCGTGTGGTAAAGGGTTAACCGAGTAATGTTGGAACATTTCCTGCTAACAGTTAATGAACATTTATGTACTTCTAATTTTTGACAGATCTATTATTACAGTGCAACTAGTCTTCACATGTTTGGACAACCTGCTGTTTTATGGCTTTTCCTCATGGGGTCGCCTTTTACCATTGGAAACTTTGAAGAAAATAGCAGTGCTTGAGGTATTGGCTGTAGATATGTAATCCCTTAAACTGTCAAAATGCATTATAATTATCCATGCAACACTTCCCATCCAAATTTTGTTTGTACCTATTTGTAATAACCTTTCCTCGAGAAGCTTGTATACTGCAGTATACCAAATGTACATGAACTGAGGAATTTATGTGTAAACAGTGTTAAGCAAATAAGTTTGCATCTGCTTTCAAATTTTTCAAAATTAAAAGTTGTTAATACAAAGAATGAAAAATATATAGATCAAGAATGTGTGGAATGGTTGTTGCATTTTGCACCAAATCATTGTTGAAAGATTTTATTTCAACTACGGTAGTTAAAGTGACCAAGGGGATGCTGTGTAGAGATCAACATGGGTAGGCTAGTTTTGCTGTCACATTGTTTTTCATGGTATGTGTGAAGGCTGGGTGAGATCAACAAGCATATGTGGTATTTGCATTTATATCTCCATGACTTTTTGTGTTTGTTGTATTGATGTAGATCTGAGGATCACAGAACTTTTCGGCTTAACTCTGAACTTCAATTAGACATATTTCGACACATCTAACACAGATGGTTTATGAACACAATGTGGCAAAGAGAAACAATGCTCGTACATGAAAATTTTTCCATCTATCAGAGTGTTCTAGACACACCCATACATCAAGATCATAGTAATCTTAACATTACAACTACAGCCTATGAAGGAAAAGTTCAAATGGCCTACAAAACGGGAAAAGGGGCATTCAGACATTGGCGTAAAGTGTCATTTCGAATCAGCCTTTGCAGTCTGCGCAGGCTAATCCGAAATGACACTGTCCGTTTTTATGTAATTTTCTGTTTTGCGCCAGTCTACTGTAGCACAAAATCTAATGTAGTTGTAAAGTGCCGTCACGGATTAGCCTGCATGGACTGTGCAGGCTGATCCGAGACGACACTTTAAGCAAATGTCCGAATGCCCCTTTTCGCTTGTTGCAAGCCAAGTATGAATCTGGTTTCAGATATGTAAACCTTTTTTTAAAACCCTTTGAATGTCAATGAAATGGCAAGTTTCAGATTGTAAAAAAGACATTCCAATTCATAAGCTTTTTTATCACTGTGTATCCATGAATCCACCAAATGTTGAACAGTGTACATCAAAGATCAGACTGGGTATGAGTCATGCTCTTATGAAAGTGGGTTTAGTGCATCTCTGTGATGCATTATACCAAGCTATATTTTCTACATAATTATGGATTCTTAATTCTTTACCAAATGACAAAATTTTAGATCCGTCCAAATTGAAACACTTGCAGACGACAAAAAAAATGTGACTAAAAAATCGAAATTTGTTTTGGGAAGGGTAGAAAACATTTTGGGAAAAGGAGAAAATGCTGGTTACCAGCATTTTCTCTTTTTCTAAGAATGTTTTCAAAAGGCTTCTCTCTCAAGGTTGTTAAAAGTCGGGATTGTGTGGTGAAGAGTTAAAGTTCATTTTTTCTAACAACCATCATGAGGTAGAATGGTCCCTGGACATGCAGTGAATTTACAAATAGCAAAAAATGTCAACTGATGTCAGCCTGCATGGACTGCGAGCTGACCCATCCATACTTTTTGCAGATGCATTAGTCCCCCTTTTCAGAAAGCTTGGCTCATATTTATTTGCAGAAGTTGTGCTTGATAGGATGCAAAATGTTATTTATTGAATGGAAATACGTGCCATTAACAAAATTGATTTTACACCGGATTACAATGAAGTGAATTTTAAAATTTTAGCGCAGATGTTAAAGTAACCATTTCCATGACAATGGCTGCTTTTCTCACAACATTTTTTGTATTGTTGTTTAGTTTAACTAGTGTTAAGCAGGTGTAACCCTAATCTATGTAGAAAAGGTAATTTTGGTGTGACAAAAAATTGTCAAGTGATACTTGAGTAAAAAAAAAATCAGCATTTTGTACAGGAAAGAAACAGTTTTCATTCATTACCTCTTGAAACATATGCAACAGATGATCTTGAACTTATCTGTGTAAAAATTTGGATTAACAAGATGATTCAAAAACATTGTGGGTAAAGGAGAAAGAGCATGTAATTCCTTTACCAGACAAATAGTACTTTTAATTACCTGAAGGAAGAAGGCTTTTGAAAACATTTTGGGAAAAGGAGAAAATGCTGGTAACCAGCATTTTCTCCTTTTCCCTAAATGTTTTCTAACCTGTTATAGACACAAATCAATAAGAAAGGAACCTTTGATACGTTGTCTGCAAATGCTTTTATTTTGAATTGGTCTAAATTTTTTGCTGTGTGGTAAAGAATTAACTCTTTACCAAACGACAACGTTTTAGACTGGTCCAAATTGAAAGTATTTGCAGACGACATTTAAATCTGAATGAAAAATTGAAATTTACTTCGGGAAGGGCAGAAAACATGGTGGGAAAAGGAGTAAATGCTGGCTACCAGCATTTTCTCCTTTCCCGCCATGTTTTCAAAAGGCTTTTTTCTCAGGGTCGTTAAAAGTCGGGATTGTGTGGTAAAGAGTTAAGAGTGTTTGGGTGAAAGCCACAGACAGTCTGCTTGAGTAATGGGATGATCGTTGTAACTTGTAAAATGTTGCAAATATGATGACGCATTGTGAACTTCCAAGCTTTCAAATATGTTGTTTCTGTTGGTAAGATTTTAAGATCTGAAACCAATTATGAGGCAGGTAGCCATTGTAAAGTTACAGTTATTTACATGAGGGTCTCTATTCATAAACCATAAAAATAAATTTTTCCCTCTCTTTCCATGAACTGTCTTCTGATTGGCTCGGACAAAATTGTCTCGGACAATCCAGAGACTATACAGGGAATTATTTCCAAATTGAACTGAACTCAGAATGGTTTGTGAGTAGGGTACTTAGATTTTTCAGGCAAGACAGCCTGACAAGAATAAAACTCACGTGAAGATAACTCTTTTTCACAAAAATTTAGACTTTTCCAAATTGAAAGAAGCAGCAGACAAGAAATTAAATATGACTCGAAGAAAATGAGTTGTCTTTGAAAGGGTAGAAAAAAATGTAGGACAAGAAGAAAATGCTGGTAACCAGCTTTTCTTTTTTTCCAACAATGTTTTTTAAAGCCTTCCTCTGACGAGTCCGCAAAACACTGGATTGTATGTTGAAGGGTCGATTGTGTTTATTCTAGTTTCATTTTGTGGAATTATCTCCCTTTTTATGAATATATCTCTGGCGCAGTCATTGATTGTTCAAGTGAAACATCAATACTGCCATGCTTATTTTCAAGGACTGACCTTTTGAGAGCATTGACTTCACAAAAGCTGATGTCCTTGAAGTTTTTTTTTCCCCGTTTCGAAATGGATTACCTCTAAGGTATTTAACAAATGTGATTGGTTTTGACAAATGTAATTATTACTGTAATTCATTTGAACATAAGTAGTACAAATGTCACCATGTAGTGTTGCATGTGCATAAAGTGTCAATGGAATACAGCTTTTTGACTTCATCCAGTCCAATGAGAAAAGGGATACAGAATTATTTATTTGAAAGATTTTCACTCTGTACCACACAGCAAAGTCTTAGACTTGTCCAAATTGAAAGCGTTTGTAGACCACAAAATAAATCTGACTAAAACATTAATACTTGTATTGAGAAGGGTAGAAAAGATTGTGGGAAAAGGAGAAAATGCTGTTTACTAGCATTTTCTCCTATAACACAATGTTTTCAAAAGCTTTCTTTCTCATGGTTGTTAAAAGTCTGGATTGTGTGGTATAGGGTTAAAGAGGTAGAGCCAATGTGTTAACCTTAAGTTAATGTTCTTTTATGTAATTGGTTTCTGTACTCTGAAGTAAATAAGTCTTTTTGACATGTGGGCGAGCATCTCTTTAACCCTTTGCAAAATAGTCCTAAACTTAAACAACCCAGAAGATAATTGTGGGAAACAGAACAAAAATGCTGGTAACCAGCATTTTTCTCCTTTTCCGGCAGTGTTTTGAAAGAAGTATCAAATCATTTGAGCAACATGTAATTCATCATCTGAAACAATGCCTTCAATTTGGAAAAACATAAAATTCCCCTAGGTTGCTGTTTAGTAAAGATAAAAATGTTTCAGTCTGTGCAACTAGGTTCTGAATTAGTAACTAGACAAGACTCATAGGAAAGAATTTTAAGTTGGCTATAATCCTTGCAGATGGTTAGGCTGTATTACATGGGGATGGCTAAGCTGTATTCCATGGGGGTGGCTAGGCTGTATTTCATGGATATTGCTAGGCTGTATTTCATGGGGATGGCTGGGCTGTATTCTATGGACATGGCTAGGCTTTATTTCATGGGTATGGCTAGGCTGTATTCCATGTGGATGGCTAGGCTGTATTCCATTGTGAAGATTAATATGTGTAATTGAACATGGGTGACTTTCTCCCTCCTTCATTAACAGTACCGTGGGTTTGTGCCAAATTACATTCCTCATTCATGTCACAGAGAAACACAGAAAGCTACATTCAGGGCAGAGAGCTTGGCTTGAGTGCTTATTGTGCAGGTGAATACCCAGATTCATAAGAATGACAGAAAAAATAAACTGAAGGCTTAATGCATATGTACAAATACATGAACAATTGTAAGATAAAATTCTGAAAGATACTTAATCTCTAACTTACCAAGTTTTTGACACATTAACTTTTAGAATGCTAAGGGAAATCTGTGGACAATCTAGATCATGATGAGACTGCAGTTCTATTTTGATAGGATATGCCAGCAGAATCTTAAACAGTGTAGAATTGGTTTTTCATTTATTGTTTTTTTTTTTTTAGGGTTAATCCTTACAAAGCTCAAAAATTGAAACGGACATTTTCAATAATAAGTAAGAGCAAAATATTTCAATTTTAGTCTGTCAGTGTATATCTGACAGGTCTCCTGGATCAGAGATTGTATATTCTGTACTGTTCGATCTTATATACTGTCTGATCTTGAATCAATCTGCAAATGCAGCTTAAACCTTAATAATACATTCTACCTTGGTGCAGCACATTGAAACTTTCGTAAGTGATTTTGGAAAGAATTTCATCTTTTTTTTCCCTCTTTTTAATCTCTCTGTGTTGTAAATAATGTCACAGAATTCATTTGTTTTTACACCACAGCTTACCTTTTATTGTGGACTGGGTTTTATTTACCATGCCTGTAATGCATTTTGCCAGTTCTTTGACCCATACAGTGGCTTTGGTAGTTTTAACTTAGCAAATCATGGGAATTTTTTTCACATTTGTTATTATCTATTTATTTATTTATTTAAGAGACTGTGATACAACACTTAAAACTTTTTTGCATAGAAAAACAAATCATTTCCAACCAATCACTCTTGGCCCTTTCATGATCAAGGTCACTCCAAGGGCTGCTCCATCTTGATGTAGTTAGTACTTCACACATCTATCCTTCATGTCTGCCTGGACAGAAATAACCATTTTCTTTTTCACACGAAACAAGTTTACAGAGTCTTTCAATGATGTGCTACGTTTGTTGTTAATCATAGGTTTCACATTTGTTAATACATACTATTTTCTCAGATTTGTTGCAAAATTTTAGAGAAAGTAAATTGTATTGCCTTGGTAACAGATGATCTAATTATTTATTTCATGTAGTTGTTATATTTATTGTCATAGGAAACTTGGGTAGTTTAGTGAAGAACAAGGCAATTATCTCTCTCTTATTTTGCAGCATTTCAAGCTTTCCATTCAAGTGGAAGAAAATCTATTTGTCATCATTAAGAAATCATTCATTTTCGATGGTATAATATTTGGTTGCTATAGCAACTGTTATACCTGGTTGTCATGGAAATGTGGTTGTGCAGATATTACTGCAAATACCAATAATCTGCTCACCTCACACTGATAAAGGGAATAAAACTTGGGCTGAAAAAATTGTTTTGTGTCTTTATTTTACCTCCAGAAAACTAGTTTTGTATTGTTAATCTTGGACTGCTAAATAATGGATCTTAATTATTCTTATGGAAAAATTGAAAGTATTTGCAGATGAATTAAATGTAACTCAAATGATGAAATTGGGCTTTCAAGAGTACAAAACTTTGTGGGAAAAAAAAAGAAAATGCTTTTTACCAGCATTTTCACCTTTTCCTTCAATGTTTTAAAAAGCTTTCTTCCTTGGGGGTCACTGAAGTATGGGATTGTTTGGTAAAGAAAGGGGGATTCCATCAGAATGTAAAGTACTTACCATTATTTCACACCTACAATTTAACATCCAATGAAATTGTTTTAATACTATCATGTGAGTACAGAATATCTCAGTCCATATTGGACGCTGTAGAGTCCAATATGGATTTTTCAGAACGAGGCAAGAGTCCAATATGGATTTTTCAAAACGAGGCTAGAGTCCCGAACATCGATATTTGACCGGAAGAGTAGTCTACCGAAGTCTGTTGTCAAAAAAAAAAAAAAACAATTTCAAACCCTCTTTTGATATGGTTTGATTTTTTTTTCTATTATTTAAATTGAAATGGCCCTATACTTGTCGTTTACTTTAAAGTCAATACGGAAGTATGAAATAAAGAGGTCATTTAACATGCTTGGGTACAATACTGAATTCTATTGGATTCGTACACTGCAGAACCAGTCTATATTTTGGACTTGGCTGTCGCCTCATCCAGAATATAGACTGGTTCTGCAGTGTACTCATCCAATAGAATTCAGTATTGTACCCAAGCATGTTAAATAACCTCATGTTACATTCTGTTCTTTTCATGCTATTGCACCAGCAGATACATCTGCCATGCTAGATGAGTTTTTTAACCCTTTACTACAAAATGCCGACCCTGAGAAAGAAGCCTTTTGAAAACAATGTGGGAAAAGGAGAAAATGCTGGTAACCAGCATCTTCTCCTTTTTCCACAATGTTTTCTACCCTATCAAAGAAAAATTGCACCATTTGAGGCACACTGAAATTGTCGTCTGCAAATGCTTTCAATTAGGACAAAGTGAAAATGTTGTCATCTGGTAAAGAGTTAATGGATCTTGGCCCATAGTCACGAACCATTCTAAATTACATTCTTAATCTTGCCATGTAGTCTGGCTTTAGACAGTAACACAATTTCTGATAGGCTAAAACAAATGGCCATATGGTTTAGCTAATGAAAGTTAAGACTAGAAATGTGTCACTGACATGACCGAGGTCACAATCGTGGTATAGCTCCTAACTCAACCAAGGACCTATAGTCATCCATATTCATTGACAAAAACATTATATGTATACATGCAAAATTTTCGCCAAGCACTGTGACCTTGACCTTTAAGCTGGCAACATGGTTTTGCTTGCGACATGTCTGTTCATGGTAATCATTTTCACCAAGTTATTCTGAAATCCAACAATGCACATCCATGATAATCATTTCAGCCGAATTATTTTAAAATCAGACTATGCACTTGGAAGATATTGGCTGGACACAAAAACTGATTTTCACTGAACACACATACCCATATACAAACACAGATAGGTAACACTCTATATGCCTGTCGCCATTTTATGGCACGGCTTAAAAATTGATGAGAAATAAGACTTAAGAATGCTATTAAGAATGGTTAGTGAACCGTTTCCAGGGCAAGATGTTTTAGAACATCTCCCTTACAACCTAGAACTTTCTTCTATGATAGCTTTTTTAATGTAGGGAAATGCTAGCAGGATGCTGGTTTGACCCTTGTAGCTGTATAGACACTGGCCTTTCAATGTCTTCAACTTTTCCTCAAGAGGTGTACCATGCAGCCCTCAGGAAGTAAGTAGATTGATGTAAAGTATGCCTGGAGACAGACGGGTAATATTTGTAAGGACTCGGGCAACTTCTAGTATTTAAAATCATACAGGGAAAACTGCTTTTCTATGAATTTTCTACTGAACGATTTTTTTTCAGACTTGTCCAAATTGAAGCATTTGCAGACCATTAAGTGAATGTGATTTAAATGATGGGATTCATCTTTGAAAGAGTAGAAGGTATTGTGGCAAAAGAAGGAAAAGCTGGTTACCACAATATTATTTGAAGGCATTTTTCTTAATACACAGTTGGATGTGAATACATGCAATTTTTCTTTTTGCCACAATGCTTTCTAAAGTGGAATATACATACACCAGAATTAGTCTGAAGGTGGTAATGATGTTAGTCCTATGACAGCAAAGATAACCCTTCACCAGTTGACAAAATTTTAGACTCGACCAAATTTTAAGCATTTCTAAATCTAAAATGCGGCTCAAATGTTTTGGATTTGTCTTTTTCAGGGTCAACAGTATTTTCTTACTTTACAACAATTATTTAAATAGCCTTCACCCCAAGGGTGTTAAAGGGTTGATGAAAATCAGTTACAATCAGTAAGGGAGGTGTTTGTTTTGAAGAAATATCTTACAGAATATCGTTATTTGTACATGTGTGCAATATGACCTAACCTGTTGATGATGGGCCATGAAACACTACACATTTAATCATTCTTACATAATATTAAATGTTGATCCAAGATAAGACTAAAATGTTCTCTCGTCGGATTTTGATCTACTCTTTGGCAAATGCTTGACCAGCTTGAAGCTGACAACACTTGCCAGTAATCAAATACAGCAAAAACAAATGAGTACCACTCTGTGAAAAGGGGTCTTAATGCATCTGCGAAAAGTATCCACCAAGGCCAGCCTGTGCAGTCCGCGCAGGCTGACCTGGGCTGAAACTTTTTGCTAATGGTCAATTTTCTGTATGTCCAAGGACCATTCTACCTTGGGATTTAGTCATTTGTTAGAGAAAATGGATAGAATGGCTCCATATTTATATAATTACCTGCATGGTATAATGCATCACAGAGGCATTAAGGCCCCTTTTGTCAGAGCATGGCTAAAACATGTATGTAATCATATATAGCCTTGTGTCTGTGAAGGTAAAGACACTTGTAAATACATGTAAATAAACTCCAATATTCGAGGTTGTAGTTCTCTCAAATTTTGAAAAAGTACTATATTCATTACAGAGTCCAATAGCTCAGTTGGTAATATACAGAGCTTAAAAATCAGAAGTCACTGGTTTGAGTCCAAGCTTTGCCAAATTCTGAGGACTTAAGGTCATTAAGGCAAAATTCTTTCCTCACACCACTGAACATTGTTTTTATGGTGCTCATGTGGAAAGACAGCCTATAGCATGGAATGTTGCGTAAACTATTGGTAAAATAAACTCCAATATAACTGAAAACTGAAAAGGGCATAAACCCTTTGACACAGAATCTAGACTTTTAATGGCCCTGAGAAAGGAAGGCATTTGAAAATATTGTGGGAAAAGAAGAAAATGGTGGCTTTCCTACAATGTTCCTTGCTCTTTCACAAAAAATACAATCATATGAGCCACATTTAAATGATTGTCTGCAAATGCTTTCAATTTTGACCAGTCTACATTTTTGCCATCTGGTAAAGGGTAAAACACCAATAAAACTATATTTATGACAAAGACAAAAATTTAACACTAATATATTTACACATTTTTGTATTTTACTTTCAATTTTAATGTAAGTTATCCAAAAACAACATGTAATCATCTTAGCACTATTGTTGCAGCCATTCAAACCTATTTTAACCCTTTACCGAACAACAAAATTTTAGACTAAACTGAAAGCATTCCCAGACAACTATTGTCACTCAAAAATTGAAATTTGTGTTGGGAAGGGTAGAAAACAATGTGTGAAAAGGAGAAAATGCTGGTCATCAGCATTTTCCCCGTTTCCCACAATGTTTTCAAAAGCTTTCTTTGGTAGGACCGTTAAAACTCAGGACTGAGTGGTGAAGGGTTAACATGTAACCTCCTACAGAAAACTTTTTGTTGTCTTGCATCAGAGCACTTCTGACAGGCAGAAGGAAAAACTGCTTGTGATGAGAAATTTTTCTTTTTGCCACAGTGTTCTTTTCATTTACTTTATGACTTTCATGTTAATTTCCCTATTTGCAAAATCGTCTGCTGAGAATTTAT
This sequence comes from Hippopus hippopus, assembly GCA_946811185.2. Classification (NCBI taxonomy): domain Eukaryota; kingdom Metazoa; phylum Mollusca; class Bivalvia; order Cardiida; family Cardiidae; genus Hippopus; species Hippopus hippopus. The sequence goes on from OX328097.1 coordinate 38,393,761, forward strand.
TTCCAAGAGGCAATATTTTAAATTCTTAACCAAACCACAATATTTTAAACATGTTAAAACTGAAAACAATTTGCAGACGACAAAATAATGTGTGGCTTAAAGAATGAAATTTGACTTTGAAAAGGTAGAAAACCTTGTGGATAAAGGCGACAATGCTAAGATTTTCTCTTATCCTAACAATATTTTCTAGAGACTTTTTTCCTCAGGAAGCCAAAACATGGGATTGTGTGGTAAAGAGAGTAACTTGGGTCTCCCATTGTAACATAAGTATTTTGCAGCTATACATTGTAACATTATAGCAATATGCTCCATAAATTGTTTTCAGAGATGACGTTCTGCTTAACCCTTTACCAAACAATCACAACTTTTAACAACCTTGAGGATCAAGGATCTTGAAAACACTGGGAAAAGAAGAAACCAGCATTTTCTCCTTTTCCCACCATGTTTTCTACTCTTCCACAGCCACATCTCAAAATTTCTGCAGTATTTTAATTGTCCTCTGCAAATGCTTTCAATTTCTTGTCGTTTGGCACAGGGTTAACCACTAGCAATTTCATCATTGGTACTGTATATGTGGATATTAACGCGTGTTGAAAAATTTTCGAGTTAGCCATTACGAACATTCTGCTTACAAAAATTTTTTGCGAATTCAAGTCACTACCTATTTGTTGGTATACTTGTGGTAATTTTTCAAATTCAAGAGATCGCAAAAATTTCCATGTCGCAAAAATTTCCATGTATACAGTATTTCCTCCCTCAACAACTCTTGTATATAAATAAACTCTGTGCTTGGATCATTATAGGAGTTTAGAATTCAACAGCATTTTTAGGCTTAACCCTTTACCACACAATCCTAAGTTTTAATGACCCTAAGGCTGAAGCCTCTTGAAAAAATTATGGGAAAAGGAGGAAATGCTGGTAGCCAGCATTTCTTCCCCCCTTATTTTCTTCCCTTTGAAAGACCCTTTTAAATCCTGTTCATTAGAGTTGTATTAAATTTGTCTAACTAAATCTGTTATCCCTTTACCACACAATCCCGACTTTTAAAAAGCTTTTGAAAACATTGAAACATTGAAAAAACATTGTGGGAAAAGGAGAAAATGCTGGAAACCAGCATTTTCTTCTTTTTCCACAATTTTTTTTTTTAACACTATCAAGGACAAATCTCATCGTTTGTGTCATCTTCAATTTATTGTCTGCAAATTCTTTCAATTTGGACCACTCAGAAATTTTGCCATTTGGTAAAGAGTTACAAAACATCCTTGTTCAAGTTTTTGAATAACAGTCTGTGTAGGAAATAAAGATAATGTCTAATGATGATGAGCTATCAGTCTTTTTCTGCAATGGCCACCAAATGAACATCAATATCTTCCTCTGACAATGTCCTGAAATGAGAGAACATGTAATTATCATCACATCCCTGTCCTGTTTCATCAATTAAGTATTTAATGCCACTTTAAACAGTATGTTATTTATGTCAAAGAGATAACTAGTAACACTTTCCTGGTATTTCTTTATTAGCTTTAAAAGGAACAATTCTCTCCAAGTAACTGGGCTGATCTTTCTCCAGGAATGATTAGCAGCAAGCAACTTTGAACATGTCCTTGTAAAAAACTGATAATCAGTAGGAATTAGGGTTATCCCTTTACCACACTATCCTGAGTATCAACAGCCCTGACTTTTGAAAACAATGTTGGAAAAGGAGAAAATGCTGGTAAGCAGCATTTCCTCCTTTCCCCACAATGTTTTCTACCTTATCAAAGACAATAATCATTATTAGAGCTACATTTAAATTGTTGTCTACAAATGCTTTCAATTTTGTCCAGTCCCAAATGTCATCGTTAGGTAAAGAGTTAATACATAGATAAACACAATGTGAATAGTTATGTCAATAGCATAAATTTCTCCTTTTGCCACTATGTTTTCAATAAAAGAAATCTTCTGCAGGAAGTTATCAATAAACCTAATTAAGACTTGTCTGTGAGAGCAGAATTATTTCTGTCACAATGATTTTCACTAAACTTAACTTTTAACCATTCCAAACTGAAAGCATTTGCAGAGGACAAAGGACATCTGGCTCATAAATTAAAATTTGTTTATGGAAAGGTAGAAAACATTGTTTGGAAAAGGAGAAAATGCTGGTGACCAGCATTTTCTCCTTTCTCCAGCATGTTTTCAAGTCATTTTCTTCAGGATTATTAAAACACAGGATTGCTGTCTAAAAGGTTTAGACAGGTAGTTAAATCAAGATTTGAATTTGACATTTGATCCTGCCAACCCTGTGGAAACATGCAAAGGAAATAAAAATACTCTACCTTTCTTAGCTTGTTTGAAAAACAATGTGGGTAAAGAAGCAATTGCTTGTAACAAACAATTTCTCCTTTTCCCACAAGTTTTTAAAGGTTGTCTTCAAACAAGAAGTTGTATGTAAGCAATGATTTTGTAATTAATGTTTAACCAATTAACACACAATCCCAAGTTTAAACCACCACGCGGAAAAAACCTTTTGAAAACATTGTGGGAAAAAGAGCAAATGCCAGTAACCTATCAAAGACAAGTTCCATAATATGAGCCACATTTGTCTTCTGCAAATACTTTGGGTTTGGACGAGACTAAAATATTCTTGTGTTGGAAAGGGTTTAAAATCTTTCTTTCTGATAGTTGCTGACAAATAGCTCTGAAATAAAATTGTGAATGCATGGACTGAACAATGGATAAAAGGATGGACATATGCATAGATAGACATGGTGACTAAGACTGTATGCATCCAAAATATTAATTTGGGGGAGCATAAAAAATAATGAATTTGAATAAAAGTATACACAAAAAATATTTTGAGAGGTATAACTCACCTGAATTGAGGCTTATCTGCTGTGACCACACCCACCTCTATCTCTGAAGATTTAAAATCGGCAGAAAGCACTGTGGATAGGCAGGTTATAGCAATCTGAAAGACAATTACACATAGAAATTAACATATTTATATTTAGAAATTAGCAAATTCCAGTGGGATAATAATTTTCATTTTTCCTGTCATGGCCAAGCAAAACCATACAATATCACACAAGCAGTGAATTCATAACCAGCTTATTTTAAATGTGGAATTATAACTACTGCAGTGGGATCTTACAGTCTATAATACACTGAAAATATCTATAATCCTCCTTATGGCATGAAAGAATGTGAAATAATATCATTACACAGAAGACAAACTGCGCATTCAAAATAAAACAAACAAACTTACTTCTACAGCTTCGTTAAACGTGAAGTCCTGTTTACGTTTGACCTTCTTCTCAAGAAAACTATTTGCCTCCAGCTGTTTTACACCTGCAGATGTAGCTTTAAAACCACAGTAATAACCAGCTGGGTCAGTTTTAAACACCTGAGGTCCATTCTCCTCATCATAGGCTATCAGTATCATACCTATCAGAAATAAAACAAAATTAGCCCCATCACCACACCATCCCATGCTTTCATGATCTTGATGAACAGAAACTCTTGAAAGCAGTTTGTGAAAAGTGGGAAATACTACCCAAACCTTTCAAATACAAATCTTATCAATTGAACCATACTTATGTTATTGTATGCATATTATTGCTTTCAACACAGTCAAGTCTAAAATTTTGTCATATGGTGGAGTTAAACCATGATATACAGTATTCTTTTTCGAAAAACATTAGCCCTTCACCAAACCAATGCATTTTTTTGGCAGGTTTAACAAATATGTCAGGGTTCGAAATTCCCATGTATTTACTCGCAAAATGCGAGCCAGAATTGGAAAATGCGAGCTAAAATTTCAAGCACTCGAAAAAAATTGCGAGTGCAAATTATTGAAGGTCAATTACCAAATGTAGATCTACTTCATTTTACATATGAATACAAATAAGGTAATTCTTTTTCATCTGGATTAACATCGGTCATGTCGCACTGAGAATACCTTTGACGGCTTTTAATAATTACATGTCGCCACTGAAGCCTCCGAGTTGTTCATTATCCGAGTTTCGTCAGCCAAGTGCGCTCGTCTGCACTCATGGCCAATACCACGATTTGCGTTTTTTTAATACGAAAAAATGGTAAGCGAATTCAGTGTCTGATTATAAAACAGAAATGTTTGCCAATCTTTCCTGACAAGATAATTATCATGCACAAATAACAACGAGAACCAAGTCAGAAAAGGTGGACTCGCTATACCAGTTATCGGACACTCAGATATTCGGATGTGAAACGTCCGTAATTCATTAACAAAATCATCCACTGTTGTAAATAGAAATTTAACTTGGTTTGAGAACTGATATTAAACTGCAATTGAATTGATAGTTAAATCATGGTTTTAATATCAATTAACGTTCTTCTTATATTGTTTGGTTGTTGTCTAGTCGACGGGTCAAGTAATAGAATAGAATTGAACAGTTTGTACTGGCACTCTGTTCTCAACATTTGGTAGGTATGCTGGGCTTCAAAAAAACAAAAAAAGATGCGAGTCTAATTTTAATTTTGCGAGTGGAAAAATAAACCACTTGCTAAAATTTGCCAGTGGTTAAAAAAAAGAAATTCGAACCCTGTATGTGTTTTCCTCTTTGAAGAAGAAATATAAAAAATGAAACTTAGAAAAATTGTGATTCCAAGTGCATGAAGATGTTGAAATAAATTGATTCTTTCAGTACAAGATTACAAGTACAGATATCTAGTACTTAAAAATTTAGGATAAAAACCAAAGGGAAGCAACTCTATACCAGATCCCCCCCACCCCCCTGGAAAAATGCTTATGGAGAAGATGACCCGTAAGTCTTTAAAAGAAAAAGTAAAAGTCTTAAGATCTTACAACAAAAAGTCTTAAGTTCAATGCCACTAAAATGTTGTATATTTTGAGCCCATGACAGGATTAATTCCTTACCAAACAGCAAAATTTCAGGCTTGTTCTGTTCAAATCCAAAGCATTTGCAGGTAACTTATTAAATGTGGCATTTGCCTTTGAAAGGATAGAAAAAATTGTGGGAAAAGGAGAAAATGCTGGTTACCAACATTTTATCCTTTCACCACTACTTTTTCAAAAGCCTTCTTCCTCATAGGTCATTAAAACTCAGAGCTTTGTGGTAAGAGTTAAAATAAAACCAAACATATGATACCCAAGAAACCTCTGGAAAAACTTATGCAAGGCAAAGTGTGTGGCATTGTAGTGCTAAAGAAATGAAATAGACATTTTTCATCCAGAATTACAGATGGATATAATGTATCACATTCTTAACTCTTTACCAAACGACAAAATTTTAGACTGGTCCAAATTGAAAGCACTTGCAGACGACAAAATGAGAGTAACTCAAAAATTGAAATTAGTTTCCAGCAGGGTAGAAAACATTGTGGTAAAAGGAGAAAATACTGGTTACCAGCATTTTCTCCTTTTCCCACAATGTTTTCAAAAGGCTTCTTTCTCAGGGACGTAAAAACCAGGGATTGTTTGGTAATGGGTTAAGGGTATTTCTTTTCAGAATATCTGGCATAAAAGTGGACATTAAGATCAGACTGCACATTCTATGTAGTCAGATCTTGATTTACACTATCAGCATATGTAACTAAATCTGGGTTCAGTACTACAATGGTTAAATTATATCACTTACTACATCCTAGTGGCCTCATTTCAGCACTTTGTGTGTAGACCTGAGAGATGTCAGCCATACGTTTACACAGCATGTCTACAGGTATCTCATAACCATATGTATATTTCCACTCCGCTGCTTCATATCTCGCTCTCTGAACCTGAGATCTGCTATCAGCTATCAAACAAAGAAAAATTCAATTATTACACATGTATATATCATGGCAACGATTGCGGGAAAAGGCTTTTAATATGCACTTGCTTTTCTGCATCGTGTCTTCCATACAACTAGAAAAAAAAGCCAACTGAAAATGTCTCAGAGACCACCTGTATTAACTCTTTACCACACAATCTCATGTCTTAATATCCTGAAAATGATTGATTGAATGGTGTTTTATGCCAATTTCAACCTCATTTCGGTCATAATGCGACAACAGCCCACATATTCATTACTTCCTGGGTTACACCAGCACTAGGCTAAATACAGGGACCGTCTTTGTCTAAAAAGGTAATAGTTTTCAACAATTTGAACCAAATTATACCGTTACTGTTCACTTCCACAGGTTCAATATATTTACCGAGACATTTTTTTTTACCAGGATTACATATGTAATTTTATACAACAGGGCCAACTAATTAGATATACGTTAAATCTTCATTTAAAGATTTAACTCGACATTTACTGGTATAAAGAAGTCATAACTGTATTGATCCACAGAGATTTGTGTTCATAATCCAAATGGATGTTTTAAGTCATTTGCTGCAAATCGTAAGGTAGTGAGTAAATCAACCCTTCACCAGAAGACAAAATTTTTAACCCTCCCATATTGACAGCATTTGCAGACGACAAGTTAAACATGGCTCAAACAATAAGAATTATTATCTTGGAAAGGTAACAAAACATTGTGTGAAAAGGAGATAATGCTGGTGACCAGCATTTCATTCTTTCAAGAGCCTTGTACCATAACGTCATTCACTCTTTACCAAACAATAAAATTTTAGACTGGTCTAAATTGAAAGCATTTGCAGACAACAAATGAAAGGTAGCTCAAATGAAGAAATATGTCATTGATAGGTTGGAAAACATTGTCGGAAAAGGAGAAAATGCTGGAACAAGCATTTTTTCCTTTTTCCACAGTGTTATCAAATCTCTTCTTTCTTTGGCCAATATGGTGGTTAAAAGTCAGGATTGTGTGGTAGAGGGTTAAAACATGGGATTGTTTTGGTAAAAAAGGGATCATGAATTGTAATGTACTCACCAATCATGCCTGTCATCACACATCCTATATTCTCTGTTAACTGAAACAAGTGGCTGACTGTGTTTGAATCTAGAAGCTTGTCCTGGAAATGAAAATTCATTAGCTTCCTTTGTATGATGTAACCATTTAGCTCTTCAACACAGGGGAAAAAAGTAACTTGTTTCAAGTGAAAGCATTTGCTGACATCAATTAAATATCATTTTAATAAGAATCTGTCTTTCAAAATGAAGAAATCACTGGGAAAAGGAGAAATTGCTGGTTACCAGCATTTTCTCCTTTTTCCCACAATTTTTTTTCAAAATCTTTCTTCCTCGTGATTTTTAAGTCTTGGGTTACTTTAAAACTACCTTTTTATGACCTCCCACTGCTTTAGTACACAGCAGTTGTAAGTTGAAAACATTATAGGACATTGCAAGCGATTGTGGAATATAGTAGTGACTACTTGCAAAAAAGTAACTGCTCTTAATCCAAAAATATTTTCAAATCCTGACATTACATGTAAGCGTTAAACAGTCATATTTGCATTGCATTAGAATAAACAGGGCAACTACTTTACCTGCAAAATCAACAGAAGATATATGTACAGCTCAAGTTTATCATAGAGTGGTTGTATATCATCACACAATTTTATCAGTCTTAACCCTTTACCACACAATGACGCCTTTTGACACCCCTGATAGAGAAGGCTTTTGAAAACATTGTGGGAAAAGGAGAAAATGCTGGTAACCAGCATTTTCTCCTTTTCCCACAATGTTTTCTACCCTATCAAAGAAAAATCATTTAATATAATCCACATTGAAACTGTCCTCTGCAAATGCTTTCAATTCGGACAGGTCTAAAATTGGTCGTGTGGTAAAGGGTTAACTTGTTACCAAACGACAAAATTTTGGACTTGTCCAAATTGAAAGCAATTGCAGATGACAAATTAAAGATGGCAAAAATGACACAATTTTTCCTTGATAGAGCATAAAACATTCTGGGAAAAGGAGAAAATGCTGGTCACCAGCATTTTCTCCTTTTCTCACAATGTTTTCAAAAGGTTTCTTCCTCAGGGTCGTTAAAAGTTGGGACTGTGTGGTAAAAAGTTAATCCTAGAGGGCCAACACTAACACAGTCTCCAGACAAGTATAAAAAATATATCTTCCATCTTATAAAATTGTTCAAATGATCTATTTATTTTAAAGCTACGTACAGTGTGGGTCAAGATCAAAATATCTACATTCAGCTTATGCTCTTAATTCTAAAAGTTAGGATGCTCTTACGGGCACTTTTTTCTGTGTGACAACTACAGCACTGTCCTTTCCTCTAACTGCAACTGAAGTAAGACCTCCTTGATTGATAGCCTTGAACGCATATTCTAGAAAGAAAAAAGCAAGAAATAATGTGTAATTACTTAGAACAATCTGGTTATCAGACTTCTTTTTCTTTCAACAAAGACGTTGCCAATTACCACATAAAAAGGTAAGCTTTTAAAAAGGATTGAGGAGCCTAGCTAATGGTTGAACTTTATGGTGCTATTGATTTATGATTTATTTGTGAGTTTACTTGAAATAACAAACAAGAGCGGCAAATTGTCGCAAGATACGCCCGTCACACCGCCAGTTGTCGAGGGGGTATAATAATCATAAAGGGCAGGTAATGCAACAAACATGTTTACCAAGTCTCAAGTCAATTTGACTTGAGGTGACAAAGTTCCGTTCCGGACAAGCAAGAAATACTGTAAAAATGATCAAAGTGGAATTACTCAAAATCCGCGCTAGGTAGAGTTATTGTTCTTGCGCACTGTACTCCGTAATATTGCAACAAACATGCATACCATGTTTGAAGTCGTTCTGACTTGAGATGACAAAGTTATATTCCAGACAAGCACTAAATGCTGTAGAAATGACGATCAAAGGGAAATAACTCAAAGACAGCACGAGGTAGAGTTACAATTCTTGTGCACTGGACTTACAAATATTGCAACAAGTAAGCATACCATATTTCAAGTCATTCCTACTTAACATGACAAAGTTTTGCTCTGGACAAGCAAGAAATGCTATAAAAATGAAGATCAAAGAGGGAATAACTCAAAATTCGTGCTAGGAAGAGTTATGGTTCTTGTGCACTGCACTCCATAATTTTTCAACAATCATGCATACCAAATTTGAAGATGTTCAGACTAGAGATGACAAAGTTATATTCTGGACAAGCAGAAAATGCTGTAAAAATGATGATCAAAGGGAAATAACTCAGACAGCAGGAGGTAGAGTTATGGTTCTTTCGCACTGCACTCCGTATTATTGCAACAAACACAAATGCCAAGTTTCAAGTCAATCGGACTGGAGATGATAAAGTTATGCTCTGGACAAAGAACTGGATGCAGACTGCCCGCCCGTATGACTTGGGTGATCCCATAATACGTCCTGTCTTTGACAGGCGTATAAAAAGAGCTTCTAGAATTGCCATGTTACATGGCTTGGTTTAAAAGATAACCAAATCAAATTCACCAACTTAAAATAAAATCTGACCTAACTTTATTTAGGCAGCCATGGCAATTGGGTATCACATATTTCATTTAGAGATACACAGTTGATTCTCAAGTTACTGGTACATGCACAAAAATTAGTCAAACATTGGACCACTTTTGAAAACATTGATGCAAACTTAGAAACTGCTTCTACATGTACTATGATTAGCAATTTTTCTTCAAACCTTAGTTATCCATAATTCAAGGGATTTCTGCAGAGCATGATTTATGCATTTTTGACCTGTTTTTTACTCGCTTGTCCCGCTTTAGTTGCATCTTTTTTTAATCAAAATCTATTTTCGACTATCAGGTTGAAAAATACTGTTGATGAATCTGAATAACAAAATTTTACTGGTCCTTGAATGCAATCTCAAACATGTACCACTGCAAAAGCGAGGACCCTATATGAAAAAATATTATAACAGGCTATAAACTGCAAACTGAATTGGTCCTATTTCAACCGTTCGAGAAACCTTGACTATTTCTTTGAGTAAAATGTTGTCTGCACCAAAGAAACAGCAACTTTTGACATCGATTTTAGCACTGGAAAGCAAAAAAGCTTATCTCTATTGTAAATCTATCAAAACTCGTATCAGTATCCCAAGAACTGAAATATGACTTTTTTATGACATAAAGTTCCTCAACCCTTAACACTAAGATAACTTTTGACATTTCTTATGAAGTCAATTTCCACATTGTTTGTGTAACTGAAAAAATTGATATTTGGTGATGTCAATAAAACACAAACAAAAGATTGTTGGAGATTTGTTTGTTAATTGTTTATTTGAAAGTATCATAAAGAAATCTGACCCCCTGATTTCTGGATAGAGGACCAAAAATGACCTCCAAAATTTTACGTCTGGAGAAAACACTGTAATTTATGTGGAAGACTTCAAAGCAGTCAGCTAAAGAAACTGTTCCTGTAGTGTCTGTGATAATTGGTAGCGTGGATATCAAGCCATCTGGGTAGCTCACTTGTACATTAGAACCCTGTAAGTGTGAGTCCCAGGTTTGAATCTTATTATGTACTTATTTTCCTTGTTATTTATTTTGCTGGTGTCAGAAGTGGTTGCAACTAAAAAAAAAAGAGGCAAGGGAGTGTAGTGGTGTAGTGATAAACAGTAGGCCGTAGCATGGATATACAGCTGTCCAGGTAGCTAAGTTATTAAAGCACTAGACCTGTAAGCAAGGTGTCTTAGATTTGAATCCCATACCGGCTGCACTCTTCCGCTTAGAGGTTTGTTGTTTTTTTCTTCAGGCAATTTCCCATAATGGTACTGTGGCACTCCTTCTTGAAGAATGATCTTCTCATGATTGAGATATCTTGAGATATTTCTGTACAGGGTTTGTCAATTATTTAACAATTTGTTTCAACTGTCAAACTTTGGTTTTCATAATATATGTACACATGCTTGTTATGATATATACACACATCTGACAAGTGCAGGTTAAGGTAGAGAGAAAGAGTTGGACACAGGGAAATCAAAGGAGCTCTTCTTCAAATAGATTCCCTTGGTTCTTTTACATGCTAGGTGTAAAACATTGATAAATGCAAGGCTACCTCTGGGTTTCTAACCAGTTCATCTCTTCTTGGGTTGGAAACAGAAAGTTTCTCTCATTGTTCTCACTAGGATTTTGGAAGTTGGATTCCAGGAATCCAACTCAGGAAAAAATTGGATTCCAAAATGAAAAGTTGGATTCCAGCCTGAAGAAGCTGGATTCCCATACAGTCAGAATGAATTTTCATATGCAAGAAATAAACATCTAAAAACTGTTTATTTAGTTTTACAAATTGAAATGTGTATCACTGCATCAAGTACATGTACATATACCTCTCACTTGGCCCTAAAAATCCAATTTCTAGATCAAAGAAAAAGTCTTGTCCCAATTTGAAAACCACCTGTCTCTAGCTTTATGTTCTTTCTTTTACTTTCACAATAGTTTCATCACTAGACTGATCTGCAGCCTTCCTTTCAATGCCCAGAAATTTCTCCATTTTGAAATTTGTTCATCGATAATATTAAGCACATGTACAATGTATAAGAGGTAATCCAATAATGGTTAAGTGATATTTTTTTTCTTGCAACATTGTTCTTAATTGTTTTTAATCGAAAGTTTGAAAGTTGAAAGAAATCGGGGACAATACTCAATTATCTCAATCGTCACAACTCCGCCAATTCCGTAGCTATATCTGATCAACATATCACCCGAGATGCCCAATGTCAGTTATCTAATATCATTGCTTTCTCTTGAGCGCATCACTATATCTTCACTGCCTTTCTTTTTAATCTAGTATATAGATCAGTTATCCGCCACAATTAATCTGTAACAGGGTTTTCCATGACGCACAAATCCTGCGTCATTGACGCGATTTTAACTCAAATGATCCCCAAAATAAATAACAGTGCATCATCCGTGATGCAACTTTCCAAAATCTAAAACATCTAGTAAATAGAACAAAGCGTCATAAATCCAAGTCTGTTCTTGCTTCAATATCGGATGACCACCGTTCTTTTTTTTAACTACAGGGTTTATTTTAGATAAAAGTGGTTTTCCGGTAATTCATTTATAGAGTAAGACTGGTTTACCCATTATTACCGTAACGTACATCAGACGGGCCCAGTCAAAGTCTTGGTTGGGTTCTCTGTATTTCAAAGCTTACTTCACGCGTCTTCCGGTAGATAAAAGGCATGTTAAGCAGCGATTTGGACAAGAATTTTTCGTCTGTCAAAAATTGAAATCAAGCATTCTGTCAGAAATGACTCACAGACTTTTACTTTTTTGGAGTTTAAAGGTGAAATTCATTGTAATCCGTGCTTGAAGACGAAGAGACCCATTTAGTTTGACCCCCTAAATTTTAGAAATGACCCTCAACTAATGAGGCAAGGGGTCACAATGACCCCCAATTTTTATAGCTGAGGGAAAACCCTGCTGTAATCTATTGATTGATTCATACTTTGCAAATGCCAAACAATATATGGGAGGCTATAGGGTATTGGCTACTTGTTATCCACAGTTTACCGGATACTGGGCAAGTGATAAAGAATGATTCATTCCAATTAGTTATTAGTCTAGAAAGCCACGCCTACCTCTTCAACAACAACCGACTTTAGTGATTACCTATTGATTGGATTTTTCCGCTCGATAAACATCTAATATACATTCACTTGATAAACTAATCAAGCTGAGCAGGTGATTAGGGATGCATGCCCTGGAAAACTTGTCATCCGGTGGAATCCTTTGTTAGGATTTTTTGTCATCCGCCAGGAAAAGTTGATATCTCAGATGACAGTACTGGCATTTTGGAGAACTGTCTCTGATAAACATCCTCCCAGACCAAGGATTGAACCTGGACCTTTGGCTTTGCACTGGCAGCGTGGTAACCACTACGACGCCTATCCAACCAATTTACTTTATTTCGATAGATGACAACAACTCACAACTCAACTGGTGGTATGTCAATGTAGATTGGATGATCAAGTGATCAAGATAAGCTATGTCCCATACCCACTTTCCTTGCCCCCCCCCCCCCCCTTCTTCTTTTCCAACAACCCTTGGATATAGATGCGTTTTGGAGTCATAATTACTTACCAACTTGATAAAGTCTGCCTTCCGGCGAAAAAATTGTTATGTGTCGATCGAATCCTGCGCTGCTACCGCGAGACATTTCCCTCTTTAATGAAAGATTACTTTACAGGACAAATGCAACCGGTAAATGCTGGTGAATTAGCTGTTTTGATTGAAACGGAAGTGAATGCAAGATATTGGACTGGTCCCCAAGAATGGGAATGTAAATACATGAACAGATCTGCAGTATCGTTCAACCCGTCAAGAAAACTTTTTATAGGATAGCAACCGACTGAATCCGAAGTCACCGGAAGTTTATAATCGCCACGAGTCCATTAATTTACATTGGACGTCAAAGATACATCTGTGCCTGTCAAACTCGCAGCGAGGTAACTGTCATGTTTTGTACTCATTCATGCATTTAGTAATTAACCAATTACAATAGACAAGGTATTGTTTTAATTAATGATGTCACTTCTGTTTGTTATCGATGCTAAAAATGAAGACAAGTCATCGCAAGTTAGTATTTATTTTCGTACTTGGCTTCATTCGATCCTGCATTCGTTTCTTATAGTTTGTGCCAGTTAAATTTTAGATAACATGAACATTATTTGCTTCCTTTTTGCTTTTGAGATTTAATTGTTGGACAACAAAGAATTTAAACCATGCTTCTTAACATATGTTTTGATACAGAATATCCTTAAATGTTACAAAAATTTTTGATAAAAAATTGTTTATAGTTAGATTTTTATCAGGAAGATTCAAGATACAGTTGCACACATAATGCCATATCTCCAGCCTGGTCCTTGTTCACACCCCGCTTTAAGTATCTATTGTTGCACATTTAATGTAAGAAACTAGAAGGGGGTGTGGAAATCCCATGTCTGACTCATGAGATTTGGGAAAATCGGCTTTAGACTGGTGACTCTTTCCAAACTAGTTGTCTGCGGACAAAGAGAAAAGAAGGGTAAAATTTTGAAACAAAGATCTGTTGTATACATTATGCAGTGAAATACAATTGTTCACCTTTCTTACAAAATGACATTTCAAATGATAAACAGCAGCTTGAGATGATCCCTGATTTCTGTAAACCCAAAATAAACATTTGGTCCATCTCCGTGTTCACCGCATACGACAGGGTTTGTATAATATGCGGCTGATTTTGCATTTTGATTTTTTTGCTTTGGAAAATGTCTGAATAATTTAGAAATCATCTTAATGGATTAAAATATTATTGTTATTGTCATTTTAGCACTGATTCAAAGATCTTTTATGACAGTGTTGCACATGTGAATATTTTAGCTTAGCTTTAATCTGATGGTGCAGCGTCGGTGCTAATGGATTGTGGTTTAGCCATTATCTCCTCTGCAGGAAACCATCATAAACCAAAGCAATTTAGCAATCAATCGATACGTAAAATCTGAGATAGTGAATCTTTTTTTATTAAATCTTTGAAGTAAACAGAATGTGAGAAGTCCGAGACCTCGAAAGCAATCGGTGGCTCCAAACATAAATATAAAACTGACTGCGACAATGGATATAATAGAAAAGACAGTGTGTTTTTAATGAGACATGGTTGAAAGATTCCCGTGGTTGAATGCCATTTAAAACTTGTTTTGTTTTGGACAAGTAAGCAGCATTGGCAGACAAGTGGATTTTTTAATTTACTTGTCAGTGGACAATTAGAAATTTCTAAGATTTCCACATCCCTCATAAGCAAGGTTTTCCCTTGACATTTTCTCAAGGGGGATCATTGTATATCCCTTATCCTGTTATTTGGGGATTGTTTTTCACAGACAGCAGTGGGTCACATTTTAGATATTCATGAACCAACTGAAAGTATATGGACACAGTATGTAGCTGATGTGCTCTGGTATAGTTACGCCCGTGAAATGAGATGACTTGATTTCCTTTTTAGTTTGGGTCCCAAGGACACAGTAGATGAATTTTAGCAGGTCATTAAGGTAAAAAATGCATCAAAACATACAAATTTAGGTGTGAGGGAAAATAAGCATTTCAGAAAGTCTGCATTTTTGTGTTTTTGAAGCAGAAAATGAAAGGCAGAGACAACAAAATGAATACACCACGTCTTCCAGGACACAACATAAAACAGAACTGAAAAGTAACATAAAAGATTGATTCAATTAATATATCTTACAAAATTGTCAAGTTTATAACTGCAGAATCATACTGAATCCACTTTCTACCACTGAATTATGTTTTGGGTCAAAAACGAGACATTATTCTTTGTGACATCACTGTCATCTAGCCTATATTACTGTATGGAATCCATACTTTAAACTTTTTGTCCATGTTTTGGACCCTGCTCTGCCATGGTCATTGACTTGCTGGAGTAATCATGATGACAGACTACACAGTTTCTACAAGGTCATTGTCTTTAGCATTTAATACCACAATGTCGTATAAAACTTTTTAATAGCATAATGCAGCATTGTCAAAGAGGAACAACATGTGAAAAAGAATTAAAAGGTTAAAGACCTTGACCCTTAGAATTTCTGAATGGACCCCAAAATTTAAATCAGGGAGGCACAGATGACCCCCAAAATTCATGAGCTAGCAGAAGTGCTGGATAACCCTGTTTTAAAATGCTGAAGGGAAGTTCTTAAGCATAAACTAAACTCTTTACCAAACAACAAAATGTTAGATTTGTCCAAATTGAAAGACTTTTTTTATTTAGATTTGGTATTAATTTTAATATGTCCATGGGATGCATATTTCTGAAAAATGTATGTTCAGTCTTTAAAATTATGTGTACTGTATACTGTAATGTCCCTTATAGACGCTCTCTCTCTAAAGACTAATGCTTCGCAGCTTTTTTCTTACTGAAAATGGGCTTACCAGGGGGCCAATCCATTGATAAAGTTGAAATAAATCAGCTTGAATACTCTTATGGCATGAACATAGTCCTAATTACTTCACAAATGGATGTCACTAACACCTGACTATCTGAATATATATACAAGACCAATTGATACATTTTTAACTTCCAGTAACCCAAAGTTTGTCAACTAATTTAGAAAAACTTACAGAAAAAATGAAGTATTGAAAGACCAGTATCACATATTAATTATGAATGCAGTGTAATTTCCAAATGAATAATGATTAGTTGCAAAATCGATATTCTGCATTAAAGACAGCGAGTTTCTCTAATGGCGACCGCTTCACTAAAACCGAGACAGTTACCATTGCCCTTGGAAAATTTTATGTTGTTTTACCTCTGTTTATCGCCCCCACCCCCCTTTCCTGTTCGGAAATTGTAAGGCCCCTAGGGGTGTTACAAAGAGACAACATGGACATGGAAATCTGCATCCTGTAAAACCCTGTGGTCAGTTAATATTGCAAGGATGATTTACAGTAGTTTTGGTAACAGACAAGTTTGGTAAATTGGACTTGTATAGTAAATGGATTGGAGGTTTTGGTAACAAGGTAATTATAAAGCGTTATTTTTACCCTGACATTTATCACACGAAATAATGGCTTTGCTTTGTTCATCTTGTATCTCTATAAATGTCTGAGAAAAAAAAAAAAGTGTAAGTAATACATGTTTCCCCCCCACCACCTTTGAAAAAAGGGGTCGGAATTTAAAAACCAGTAAGTATTTATACCATTTGTTTTCAATTGATTAGATATAAAATACCCTTATGTTTTTGTGACAGATCTGATACATGGTGTCTATAAAAACTGAAGCTTACTGAAATACTTATGGCCACTGACTGTAGCTTGTCTACTAGAACCAGTTTAAAGATAGTTTAATGCATCTGTGAAATATATTGACCCATGTCAGCCTGTGCAATATGGGCAGGCTGAAATGGTTCAAAAGTTTTTGTTATGGTAAATTTTTCTGCTTGTCAATTCTACCTCATGATTTGGATGTTTTTCAGAAACAAGATGGCCACCAGCCTTAACGCCCTCATCTGAGTAAAGTCATCTGGGATTGATAAAGTTGATCAGATCCTGGTTGTGATGATGTTAAACACATATTTTTTTCCTTATTTAATGCTATAATTTAAGAAAAAAGGCAGACACCTTTGAAAACATGTTTTGCAAAATTTGAATGTTGAAAATGAAAGTTAAAGAGTTAAAAAGCTAGGTGTTCTTGCAAGGATATATGTACACATTCATGCTGTAGGACAAAGATCATGTAACTTAAATTTTCATCATGCTGAGAACAACTAATTTTGTAGACTATGTGTCATGATATCTCGGACAACTTGAAATTGGATCACATCGGGTCAAAAAGTAGGTCACTGAGATGAATCTTTATTTTCATAGAAAACTGATTAACTATAGTGTGCATTCCAGAGGCCACATTTTCAGGACTCATGAATCTTGGTCAGAATGTTTGTCTTGATATTTTGGACAAGAATTACTATGAAATAGGGTCAAATGATGTTAAGAAATAGGTCATTGGGACAATCTTAGAAAAACCTTGAGTGCACTCTAGAGGTCTTATTTTCAGCCCAATACTCATAAAAATTGGTCAGAATGTTTGTCTTGATGATATATCAGACAAGTTCAACATTTGGTCATGTACGGTCAAAAAGTACTGCTCACTGGAACAAAACTAAGAAAAATCTAGTGTGCATTCTAAAGGCCACAATTTCAGTCTGATACTCACAAAACATGATCAGAGTGTGTGAATTGATGATATCTTCGATAAGTTCAAAAATAGGTCACATCAGTCATAAAGTAGGTTACTTAGACACACTTACACTCATGTGTTTTTGCATCATCACAACCAGGATCTCTTCAGTTTTATCAATCTTAGATGACTTTACTCAGGTGAGCGCTTTAGGGCCAATAGGTGATTAGTTGCAATAATAAAGTTGAAATGCCTTTTCCATTTTTATTTCATTTGTCAACTTTTTACCTTCTACAGACGCTGTTTTTTTGCCAGATCAGTTTTGTAAACAAAAAACAATTAGTTTTTTTTTGACACAATGTGCTGTCATGTAACATAAGAAATCTAATTCAAAAAAATTGTCCATGTTGTACAAGGATATGCACAAAGTTGTTAGCTGCAACTCTGTTTCAAGTGGCTAAGGATTAACCCTTTATCCAACAGTCATGAGTTTTAGCTACCCTGAAAAAAAAAAGCTTTTGAAAACATTGCATTGGTTACCAGTAATTTCTCCCTTTCTCACAACGTTTTCTGACTCTTTCAAAAACACATTTTATCATCTGAGCTATGTTTCTGGTATTTTTGGCAACTATCAAAAGTTTCAAGATGGATGAGTCCAAAATTTTGTTGTTTGGTAAAGAGTTAATGCAAATTCTGTTTATTTTCAGCGCCTTGTTGAGGTCTGGGTGTTGCTGTGTGGTGATCATCATTTTAAATCTGCTTGCCCCCGAGTTGCTGGGTAAAGAATCTACAATGGAGGGCGCGGCTGAATCTTACATGGACTTCTGGGTAGTTCGGCTGGCAGTCAACATCCTTGGTTATGCCACTATCTTTGTGCCTGGGTTCTTGCTAATAAGATATCTTCGTAAAGTTAGATATGATGAAACTGCGGGTGAGAATTCCAAATGTAAATAAGTATCTATTTTTTTCATAAGTTGCTTTGCAAAGATTCTGCTTTCGCCGTAATGCAGAATTGGACACTGTTTGTAGAAACATGGCATAATGATTAACACTTTGAACAAAAGAGCATACAGAGGTAACAAGCCCTTGATTATAGTTCAGTAGATTAACACTTTGAACAAAAGAGCATACACAGGTAACAAGCCCTTGATTATAGTTCAGTGCAGTCTAAATAGATACTACTTCATTGCACAGGTCACATAGGAGGAGTAGAAATTTTTAGCAGTCTGTTTTGTATGCTATTAGGGGATATTTGCAAACGTTTTGAATTATTTTGGCACAAAAGTTTTGATACAGGTATATGAAAAAAATTAAGATTTCCTCAAGTAAACTAATTTGATTAATGTTTTGTAATGAATTGGATAGGGGAAAAGTAAAACTTTAAAATCTTTCAATTATGAGACTGCTGGATAAAGCAAATGAAAATTTTTTTAGTCAGTAGGAAGGTTCAAGAAACCCAAATACTTGTATTTGAAATTTAAAGCTATTTTGGCCAGAACTTACCATAAAAATCAAACTCTATAGATCCTAGATCAGTCAGCATTTTGTCTGATCTTGACAATCACTGTCAAGAAAAGCACATAGAAGTCGTTCTGGCCATGCTTTGGGTTACTTGCAATACATTCCACCGAAGCTATTTCCCTACAACTTTTGGACAGACTTTGGTTTTGGATTTATCCTTTTTAGCTCACCTGAGCACGAAGTGCTCAAGGTGAGCTTTTGTGATCGTGCTGTGTCCGTCATCAGTTGTGCATCGTGCGTCATCAACTTTTACCTTGTGTACGCTCTAGAGGTCACATTTTCAGTGCAATACTCATGAAACTTGGTCAGAATGTTTGTCTTGATGATATCTCGGACGAGTTCGAAAATGGGTCATGTCGGGTCAAAAGCTAGGTCACTAGGTCATATCTTAGAAAAAACTTGTGTACGCTCTAGAGGCCACTTTTTCGGTCCAAACTCTTGAAAGTTGATCAGAATGTTTGTCTTGATGCTATCTTGGGTGGGTTTGAAAATGGTTCATGTCGGGTCAAATACTAGGTCACCAGGTCAGATCTTAGAAAAACCTTGTGTACGCTCTAGAGGCTACATTTTCAGTCCAAAACTCTTGAAAGTTGGTCAGAATGTTTGTCTTGATGATATCTCAGACAAGTTACAAAATGGGTCATATCAGGTCAAAAACTAGTTCACTAGGTCATACCTTTGAAAAACCTTGTGTACACTCTAGAGGTCACATTTTCGGTCCAGAACTCTTGAAAGTAGGTCAGAATGTTTGTTTATATGATATCTCGGACAAGTTCGAAAATGGGTCATGTCAGATCAAAAACTATGTCACGAGGTCTAATCTTTGAAAAACCTTGTGCCTAGAGGCCACTTTTTTGGTCCAAACTCTTGAAAGTTGGTCAGAATGT
The DNA here is from genome assembly GCA_946811185.2 of Hippopus hippopus. NCBI lineage: Eukaryota > Metazoa > Mollusca > Bivalvia > Cardiida > Cardiidae > Hippopus > Hippopus hippopus. The sequence continues at coordinate 38,413,700 of OX328097.1, forward strand.
TTGTCTTGATGCTATCTTGTGTGGGTTTGAAAATGGTTCATGTCGGGTCAAAAACTAGGTCACTAGGTCAAATCTTTGAAAAACCTTGTGTATGCTCTAGAGGCCACATTTTTGGTCCAAAACACTTGAAAGTTGGTCAGAATGTTTGTCTTGATGATATCTCATACAACTTAAAAAATGGGTCATGTTTGGTCAAAAACTAGGTCAAATCTGAAAGAACCATGTGAATGCTGTAGAGGCCATATTTTCAGTTCAATACTTATGAAACTTGGTCAGAATAAGTGTCTTGATGATTTCTTGGGACTAGTTTGCAAATGGGTCATGCTGGGTCAAAATCTAGGTCACTGTTCAAATTATACAAAAACCTTGTGTACCCTCTAGAGGCCACATTTTCTGTCAAATACTCATGAAAGTTGGTCAGAATGTTTTTCATAATGATATCTTGAATGAGTTTAAAAATGGTCACCAGGTCAAATCTTTAAAATAGCTTGTGTAGCTTTAGAGTCATCATTTTCTGTCCAGTACTTATGAAAATTAGTCAGAATGTTTGTCTTGATGATCAATATGATGAAATTGAAAATGGGTTGCATTGGGTAAAAAACTAGGTCCCCATGTCAAATCTTGGAAAAACCTTGTGTACACTCTAGAGGCCACATTTTCTGTCCGATACTTATGAAAGGTGGTCAGAATCTTTGTTTTGATAATATCTACAATGGGAAAATGGACTATGTTTGGCTAAAAAGTAGGTCACTGAGAGAAATTCTAGATAAAGCTTGTGTACAAGCTAGAGGCCATATTTTCAGTCCAATAATTATGAAAGCTTGATAGAATGTTTGTCATAATATCTCGAAAGAGATTGAAAATGGGTCATGTTTGGTCAAAAGACTCAGGTGAGCGACTTCAAGCTATCATGGCCCTCTTGTTTGTTTTTTTCGCTGAAAATACGGATCAGCATTCCTTTGTACTGAACCAGCACAAACTATACAGACTTTCAGCATGTTGTTGACTGTGATAGTTGAAAAAAATAATTAGATCTATTTAAAATTATTTTTGAACACATATACTGATGTTTATCACATAAAACCCCTCTTGCTGTGTATTAGCCCATGACATATCTTTGATAATACACTAGTGTATTATCGTTTTTGGGTTATGGTTCTGCTCAATCTGGTGTCATGACCGCCTGAAGTCAGTGAAACCAAGGACAGGACATGCCTCCTTGCCATTTCATGGGAAAGTGACGTCATTGTTGCTAGGATGTATATGCGTAGAAAGTTTTGTGATTTTCATATTCAATAACAACACGAAATGCAGCGAAAGTTATTTAAAATTGACAAACTTGTAGAGATATTTCAATTTACTCCATCTATAAATTGTTTTATTTTGATGTTAATGTCACTGAGCTATCTTCTTGTGTATGTACACAATTCAAACTGGGCTTCACATGTAAGTATGGGTCCATGGACAGTATAAAGGCTAAAGTTGATGATGTAGGATACTTATTTGTCTGTCCTATGTTTTATGTGATAAAGAGAAGCTCACATTTGTATTCATGTATTTCATTATTATCAAACTCGTTGACTAAAATGTATATGACGCTCACCAGGGCTCACGTCACACAATTTTAGTCAATTTGTTTGATATAAATGATAATACATCAACACTCATGTAAAATACTCCATAGAAATAAATATGAGCCTTGCTCTCTGAAAAGGGGGTTGAATGCATCTGCAAAAAGTATCTATGCGGGTCAGCCTGTCAAGGCTGACCTTGGTCAGAAGTTTTTGCTTTTTTTGTCAACCAGCTTCAGTTATTTGTGAGTCAAAATGGATTATATGGACCCATAACTATGTGATGACTTGACAGAGATGCATTAAATCCTCATATGTCAGAGCACTGCTTATATTTTAATCTGAGGTAATTCCCTGTATAATTGAAAGTTGATCCATATCTTGTTTTGAAAGTAGATATGGGAAAGCAATAGTATATGAATCTTTCAGTTTTTAATCATCTTTTTTCAAAGAATTCAGTTCTATTGAGAACTCTGGTTGCCTTTGCAACAGAACAAAAAAAGTAACAAAACTACATGTATTTTTTGCAAAGACACTCAAGTTTGTTGGGTTTTGTTTTCCATTTGGTATAGATGATCTGTGAGTGGACTTCTTTAGGATTGGACAGTATTTTGAATGATGAACATTGCTGGCCAGAGGGGGACTTACATTTCCTACAGCTATTTGTTCAGTCTTGTGATATGATGTGGTTATAAACCATCAAATCAATCATGTTTTGCATGAATAATCCTTAACTGTTTGTCACACAATACCAACTTTTAACAACTCAGAGAAAGGAGTCCTCAAGTTTGAAAACATTGTGTTGAATAAGAGAAATTGCTGGTAACCAGTGTTTCCTTCGTTTCCCACTATATTTCCTAATCTGTCATAGACAAATTCTACCATAAATGTCACATTTGATTTAATGTCTGCAAATGCCTTCAGTATGGACTAGTCTAATATTTTTTCATTTGGTAAAGAGTTAAATAGTCATCTGGTGGTATTGCTTGATAGAATCTTTTGAAAAAATCATCTTGTGTTTTAACAACCCCAGGAAAGTGGGTCAAGCCCCCATAGATCAGTCAGTAGCGTGCAGGACTTGAGAACAGGGTTGCTGGTTCTATTCCCGGCTAAGCCAATTTCTTTCCGAGGATTGATGATAATCATTGGGACAAGAGTGATTCCTCTCTCACCACTGAACATTGTTTTGATGATGATTATGTGGGAAAGCAGCCAGTGCCAGGCTTGGAAAGAATATTGTGTGAAGTACTGGTAAAAGAAAATCCAGGAAAGCATGGATAGGAGCACTGGCTGCTGCGATATAACTGAATTAATGTTGAAAATGGCTTTAACCACCATACAATCAATCAATTACCCAGGAAAGGGGGTTTTTAGCTCACCTGAGCATGAAGTGCTCAAGGTGAGCTTTTGTGATCAAGCTGTGTCCGTCGTGCATTGTCAACTTTTACCTTGTGTACGCTCTAGAGGCCACATTTTCAGTCCAATACTCATGAAACTTGGTCAGAATGTTTGTCTTGATAATATCTCAGACAAGTTCAAAAATGGGTCATGTCGGGTCAAAAACAAGGTCACTAGGTCAAATCTTAGAAAAACTTTGTGTATGCTCTAGAGGCCACATTTTCAGTCCAATACTCGTAAAACTTGGTCAGAATGTTTGTCTTGAAGATATCTCAGACGAGTTCCAAAATGGGTCATGTCGGGTCAAAAACTAGGTCATGAGGTCAAATCTTAGAAAAACCTTATGTACACTCTAGAGGCCACATTTTCAGTCCGATAGTCATGAAACTTGGTCAGAATCTTTGTCTTGATAATATCACAGACGTGTTTAAAAATGGGTCATGTCGGGTCAAAAACTAGGTCACTAGGTCAAATCTTAGAAAAACCTTGTGTACGCTCTAGAGGCCACATTTTCAGTCCGATAGTCATGAAACTTGGTCAGAAGGTTTGTCTTGATGATATCTCAAACGAGTTTGAAAATGGGTCATGTCAGGTCAAAAACTAGGTCACCAGGTCAAATCTTAGAAAAACCTTGTGTATGCTCTAGAGGCCACATTTTCAGTGCAATACTCTTGAAAGTTGGTCAGAATGTTTGTCAAATCTTAGAAAAACCTTGTGTATGCTCTAGAGGCCACATTTTCAGTGCAATACTCATGAAAGTTGGTCAGAATGTTTGTCTTGATGACATCTCAGATGTGTTCGAAAATGGGTCAAGCCGGGTAAAAAACTAGGTCACTAGGTCAAATCGTAGAAAAACCTTGTGTACGCTTTAGAGGCTACATTTTCAGTCCAATACTCTTGAAAGTTGATCAGAATGTTTGTCTTGATGATATCTCGGACGATTATAAAAATGGGTTATGTTGGGTCAAAAACTAGGTAATTAGGTCAAATCTTAGAAAAACCTTGTGTATGCTCTACGGGCTATATTTTCAGTCCAAAACTTTTGAAAGTTGGTCAGAATGTTTGTCTTGATGATACCTCTGACGAGTTTGAAAATGGGTCATGTTGGGTCAAAAACTAGGTCACTAGGTCAAATCTTAGAAAAACCTTGTGTATGCTCTAGAGGCCATAATTATTTTCATTCCAAAACTCTTGAAGGTTGGTCAGAATGTTTGTCTTGATAAAATTTCGAACAAATCCAAAAATGGGTCATATCGGGTCAAAAACTAGGTCAGTAGGGCAAATCTTAAAAAAACCTTGTGTACCTTGAAAGTTGGTTAGAATGTTTGTCTTGAAGATATCTCAGACGAGTTTGAAAATGGGTTATGTCAGGTCAAAAACTAGGTCACAAGGTCAAATCTTAGAAAAACCTAGTGTATGCTGTAGAGGCCATATTTTCTGTCCAAAACTCTTGAAAGTTGGTCTGAATGTTTGTCTTGATGATACCTCGGACGAGTTTGAAAATGGTTCATGTCAGGTCAAAAACTAGGTCACTAGGTCAAATCTTAGAAAAACCTTGTGTATGCTCTAGAGGCCATATTTTCTGTCCAAAACTCTTGAAAATTTGTCAGAATGTTTGTCTTGATGATATCTCAGACGAGTTTGAAAATGGGTCATGTCAGGTCAAAAACTAGGTCACAAGGTCAAATCTTAGAAAAACCTTGTGTACGCTCTAGAGGTCACATTTTTAGTCCAATATTCTTGAAAATTGGTCAGAATGTTTGTCTTGATGATATCTCAGAAGAGTTCGAAAATGGATAATGTTGGGTCAAAAAGTAGGTCACTAGGCCAAATCTTCAAAAAACCTTGTAGTTGCTCTAGAGGCCACATTTTTAGTCCAATACTCTTGAAAATTGGTCAGAATGTTTGTCTTGATGATATCTTGATGAGTTTGAAAATTGGTCATGTTGGGTTGAAAACTAGGTCACTAGGTCAAATCTTCGAAAAACCTTGTGTATACTTTTGAAATAGATTTAAAATTGATCATGTTTGGTCAAAAGGCTCAGGTGAGCGATTTCAGGGCCATCATGGCCCTCTTGTTTGAAAACGCTGTGGGAAAAGTAGAAAATGCTGATATCCAGCATTTTCTACTTATCCCACAGTTTTCTACCATGTTAGAAACAAGTCTCATAATTTTGAGCCATGCATATATATTATTTCTTGTCTGCAGATGGTATTACTATGGACAAGTGTATCATGTTGTTGTCTGGTAAAGATTTAAAATGTCAAAAAATACGGTAAAGCTTTGTGGTAAAGTTTGGAGGCATTATCCAGAAGTAGTAAGTTTGATTTCCAGCTTTGCCAGACCTCTATCTTTGGATTGACGAAAACCATCTAGACAGGATTCATTCTTCTTTTTGCCACTTAAAAATCAAAGCCCCTTTCATAACTTTCGTTGCCCTGCGGCTAGTGTAGATCAAGATCAGACTGCATGAGGCGATCTTTGATGTACATTGTCTGTTTTTACATGAGACATTTCAGACAAGAGCAACCTTGAAGTTGCAATTATTTTGGTCTTGTCTGTTAGCTTTATCTGGCACTCTAGGGTTAACAGTGTTTTAACTCTTTATACCAAACGACAAAATTTTGGACTTAAACAAATTGAAAGCATTTGCAGACGAAAAATTAAATATTGCTAAAATGATGACTCCTGCCTTTGATATGGTAGAAAACATTGTGTGAAAAGGAGAAAATGCTGGTTACCAGCATTTTCTCCATTTCCCACAATGTTTTCAAAAGCCTTCTCTTATAGGGTCGTTAAAACTCAGGATTATGTGGTAAAAAGTTAAAGCATGGACAAGTGAACTGACCACTGACTTTATATACTGTTACGAAGATTGTCTATCTACAAAAAAAAAAGTGGCTGTCATGTTGATGGCTTTTCTTGTTTTTTAAGTATGATGGAAAGTGTTGGTCAGATATTAACCCTTGCCATACAGTCACCACTTTTAACAACCCTGAGGAAGAAGGCATTTGAAAACATTGTTGGAAAAGGAGAAAATGCTGGTTACAATGCTGGTAACCAGCATTTTTCTTCTCTTCCCACAATATTTTGTACCCTATCAAAGACTACTTTCATCATTTGAGCCACCTGTAATTTGTCATCTGCAAATGTTTCCAGTTTGGACATGTCTAAAGTTTTGTCATTTGGTAAAGAGTTGAAGAAGGCATTTCTGATTTTCCTAATCTCACCAAACTTCAAAAAAATTTCCTCGCTGAATTAAGTAAGGCAATAGCAGGCAAACCATCAGTAAAGAAGAATGACAAAATGTAAGAAAGTTATATTTTTTAGTGGTATTTCCTTAATGAGCTATGAAGCTTCTGAAGGTATTTTTAGATTTTGCACCAGAATTTCCAATAGCTTTGTAGGAATGTCACACGATCAATAACAAATTTGAATTCTGTTTGATGGTTTCCAGATAAGTACGATGAAGTCTTATTTGATCTCATGAAAAATAGAATGGAGTTTCTGATTGCAAAGTGAACAACCTGTTATACGAATGTTAAATTACATTTAACAAACCAGTTTCTTAACATTTGCAAAGAAAAGTATATTTTTTGGTTTTGATTCACAATAAAAAAAAAAAAGTAAAAAAAGGGCCACTGGAAAAGGTTGTCAGCTGCCTCTGGAATACCTACACCAATTTGTTTCCCATCAGTAGATGATCAGTGTTGTACAGATGTTGCCTTGTACAGGCTGCTTGGGGGATAAATTAAAACACTATTAATGTAGGCATGTGTTTTAGAACCCTGAGCTTTTTACCACACAATCCCAAGTTTAATAGCCCTAACAGAGATAGCTTTTGAAAACACTGTGGGAAAAGGAGAAAATGCTGGTATACAGTATTTTCTCCTTTTCCCTCAATGTTTTCCACCTTCTATAGACAAAATACCATCATTTTAGACACATTTGTCTTCTACCATTGCTTTCCTGTAGGAGATGTATGAAATTTTGTTGTTTGCTGAAGCTAAACCTTTACCTAATAATCCTGCGTTTTTATAAACCTGAGAAAGAGGAGGGGTCACGCATGGTTCTCTGGTAGAAGGAAGGACTTGTAAGCTGGAGGCCACAGGTTAAATCCTGCACTGGGTTTTTGGCACTTCAGAGCCTTACCCTTGCACTGGTGAAACCCAGGACATTCATGAATATGTTAGATGTGAGATGTTATATGACTGAAATAAAGATGAAAATGGTATAAAACACAATACAGTCAAAACCTCATCTGTATGTCTTGGGGTTTGCCAGTACCAGGCAATGGCTCTTAGGTGTCTTGCCCTAGGACAACTCCAACAAAAAAACCAAGTGGCTTGAGTGAGACCGGGACCGGGGCCTCTGGGTTGTGAATGGTACATCACCACCACTGATCCTTAAGGCAGGCTAATATAAATGGGCCGTGCTCTGGCAAAAGGGGGCTTAATGCATCTCTGTGATGCATGATACCAAGCAAGTCGTCACATAATAATGATACCATGAAATCCATTTTGTGTAGCAACCAACTGAATCATAAGGTACATTGATCTTTTGACATGCAGAAAATTTACCCGTAGGCCATAGTAATACTTTTTTGGACTCAAATCTTTAGTTTCTATCAAGTTTTTTCTGAAAATTTGTCAAAATGAAACGTTTTAGCACTTTGAATAATGTAAATTATGGCAATTAGACACTATTTTTACTATCTATATATCATTGTAGCAGTTTCGCAGCTTGTTGTAGGAAGCAGTTGTCCTGGTACATAGTACTTACATGCTTAACTCTCTGTCTTTTAAAGACCCTGAGGCAATGGATTTTGAAATTGTTGGGAGTAGGAGAAATTACTGGTAACCAGCATTTTCTCCTTTTCCAAAAATGTTTTCTATTCTTTCAAGGACATGCAGTTTTTCTAGATAATTGAATTGCCATCTGAAAGTTTTTCAAATTTGGACAAGTTTGACATTTCTCTGTCAGGCAAAGATTTATGATTAGATCAATGCTGTATTAAGCAAGCACTATGAAGACTCAAAATGTGCTTGCTAAAGACAGATGCTTGCTGAATACAAGTACATTTCAGCATATTCGTCTCCTTTTGGAAGTAAATAGTGTACTTGCCTAATACTTGCTTACTGAATAGAGGTGGCACTAAGCAGGTTTTATTGGAAGCCGCTCGAAAGCGGCTTCCACTAGGAATGTACCTAAACTATTTACCATGTCGATGATCAGTAATTATTCGATTGCTCATTATTTTTGGAAAATTTCTAATAATGTCGTGTTGTTGTGACAGAATTACTCCACATGACTCTTTCTTAAATATTCCAACAGACCTAAATGAAAATCAAGCCTGGTTTTCTTGCAATATATAGTTCATTCCCAAATAATAATAAATAATACAGAAAAATAAACCTCCTTCAATTGGCTAGTCCCCCATAGTTTTCAAACATATAGGATTCCTTCTACTTTCCCAAACGAAGTTGTTATGCTTTCCGTTTATCACAAGCCTTCCCACATCCCAATGGTTTTCGCATTTGTGTACTTTTTTACAAAACAAAATAATGATAATTATGTTATAGAGAGCATCTTAGAATATTATAATCAGAAGCAATTTTATGTACAAGTTTTTCGCCCATTCTCAATCAGTTTAGATAATAGGGCGGTAAACCATTGATCAAAATATAGACTGGTTACCTCGCTACACAGTTAATCGAAGAACAAAGAGGAGTCTACGACAGCTATTATAGAATACTTGCGAAAAGATAACCCTTTTTTCTTCCCTTTGACAACACTTTAGCCGAATGGATTTTTGTTACACGGAACATCTACCTTATGATACCTGTAAAATTTAGCATTCACTGTGTTGTGTGTGGAAGCTGTTATGATCAGACTGTATGTGCTGTACACTATGGTCCCGATCTACAAACCCCGTGAAAAATGTATCCATCGTGATGTACATTGACTACAGAAATTATCACGGTGGTGCCTGGTGCTCTAAGGGTTAAAGCTGGTCGAAAATGACAGAAAAAGATGAAGATCAGACAGCACATAGCCCGTGTAATATTTTTTTAAAATTCTATAAGATATTGTAAACATAAAAAAAAAAAAATTGTTTGTTTTCCTTACTCAGTGTATTAATTTCGTTGTGCAGTCGAAGGGTGAAAGTTATTACAGAACCTATTACTGTGCTAACACAACTTTTTACGTCGCCGCTGGTCAAAGGTTTAGAATAGCTCTTGAAATTTACATTAGACATTTTACACTAGGTTTGTACAAGGCCTATGCAGAAAATTGTTCAAACTACTGATTATTAAACGAAATATGTATAGTAATAGTTATTGTGTTGTGGTTGATTATACCCAGGTCTTTAAAAACTTAAAAAATGGGGTTTTTTTGTGTGTGTGTGACTGCCATTCCAGGAATAAAAGAAACGTGGTTTATGCCTTCTGTGCAGGCTATGATCAGAATAACTTTTTTTGTTTCTGGAGTAGAAATGTAAAGATTCACTGTGTTACAAGCATGCTAAGATACTTTTTGACAAGCAGGACGATTGTGTTTTAGAAAAAATTAGTTGCATTTTTTTTTGTAAAAAAAAAATGAAACGCAAAGAAGAGATCACTGATAAAAATTGTAAATACATGTAAACATCATTATGTGAATAACTATCTTAATATCACTTTGAATAATTAGTGATTTAAATAATTCCGTAGTATTGCTTTGATGCCGCTACAGAAGCTTCCTTTCTAAAATCATTTTAATGAATGGAAAATGCTGTTCTTGAATGCGCAATTTCTCCATTTTCAAATTTCGAGTAGAAATTTAAAAAGTCTGATGCTTTTACGCGTGTGTGTGTGTGTGTGTGTGTGTGTGTGTGTGTGTGTGTGTGTGGTTTTTTTTTTTCCACATAAACATTATCACTTTATAATAATAGTAATAATAATATAATAACAAGATTATTATTAACAAGACTCTCTAAACTTCTGTCTTATTCTTTAGAATTAGAATACATCTACTGCATTTTAGTACAATTCGTCATGATTTTCCGTTGGTGGGGAGTGTGGGTAAAACAGATACAAAAAGTGTAATCACAGTTTCTCAAGAGAGTCAATATTTCTGAAATTGTCCACCAAAAGATTGCAGCTTCTATGATGCTATGCATCATAAATTTGTCTTGTTGTACAATAGATTATATGGATGTCTGAACACGCTACATACAGAGGTAATGATTTTAAAACTCTCCATACTAAAATCTGGTTGCCCTTCAGCCCTTTACCACACAATCAGTGTTTCATTCATCTTGAAGAACATTCAGAAAACATTGTGGGAAAAGGGGGAAAATGATGGTAAACAGGATTTTCTGTTTCTCAAACTGTTTTGTACCCTATATAAGACAGAAAACATCATTTGAGCTACATTTTTATACCCCCGCAAAACGAATGTTTTCGGGGGTATACTGGAATCAGCCTGTCTGTCCGTCCGTGTGTCTGTCTGTGTACAAAGTACTAGTAATTTTGTGTCGCGAACTCCTCCAACAGTTTTGCTGCTGTTGTATTGAAAGTTTGTTGATACATTGATCGTATACTGAAGTTGTGCAAGACACAGTTTTCAATCATCTACTCCCTATGATTCAAGGGTAATCTCCCCTTGAACTTAGAAAATTTTTTGTTAAATTGCCTGTTTCTGTCAAAGCGCTGGCGGGGGTATTAACTCTTTACCAAACAACAAAATTTTAGACTGGTCCAAATTGAAAGCATTTGCAGAAGACAAAATAAATGTGACTTAAAAAATTAAAAGTAGGTTTGGGAAGGGTAGAAAACATTATAGGAAAAGTAGAAAATGCTGGTTACCAGCATTTTCTCCTTTTCCCACAATGTTTTCAAAAGGCTTCTTTCTCATGGTCGTTAAAAGTCGGAATTGTGTGGTAAAGAGTTAAGTCGCATTCAGTGACAGCTCTAGTTTTTTTTGTTGTTTGCAAATGCTTTCAATTTGGCCTTGCCAAACTTTGTTGATTGATAAAGAGTGAAGGGAAAGCATTTTGTATTTAGATTAGCGTGTTCCTTGAGACATACTGATTTTGTTCTATCTTTGATCTTTCCCAGGTCCTGGATTTTTTCAACAGCTTGCTAAGCTTTGTGTGTTTGGTAAAGAAAATGAGGCATTGCCACATACAGTCCAAAATACGGGGAGCACCAAACAGGAGTCCAACATGTCCCAGAGTGCTGTAATCTTGATTTTCTGTTTCCTTGGGCTGCAAATGTCTTACTTAACATGGGGAATTCTACAGGAAAGAATTATGACATTTGAATATGGAAAAACAGACAGTGCACCCGGCGAGTTCTTCAAAAATTCTCAGTTCTTGGTCTTTATTAACAGAATTTTAGCATTTATCATTGGTATAACAGTATTATTTGTGAAAAAGCAGCCTCCTCATACAGCCCCTCTCTATAAATACTCCTACAGTTCATTTTCCAATATAATGAGTAGCTGGTTCCAGTATGAGGCCCTAAAATTTGTCAGCTTTCCTACACAGGTACTGGCTAAAGCATCAAAGGTTATCCCTGTCATGCTGATGGGCAAGGTTGTTTCCCAAAAGACCTACGAGTATCATGAATACTTCACAGCAGGACTGATATCTGTAGGAGTGGGACTTTTCCTCCTCACCAGTGGTGATGCAACCAGAAACCATGAAAGGACAACTACAGTATCAGGCATTATTTTATTGGCAGGATACATGTGCTTTGACAGCTTTACATCCAACTGGCAGGGAGAGCTGTTTCGCCAATACAAGATGTCCTCTATCCAAATGATGGCTGGGGTGAACATGTTTTCTTGTCTTCTCACAAGTGTGTCTCTGATTGAACAAGGAGGTTTTGTTGAATGTATTGTATTTATGTTAAATCACCCAACCTTCATTATCCACGCAGTCACACTCAGTTTGTGCTCTGCTTGTGGTCAATTGTTTATATTTTACACTATTGAAAAATTTGGTCCTGTGACCTTCACCATTATCATGACCTTGAGACAAGGTTTTGCTATCATGTTGTCTTGCGTAATTTATGGGCACCCTGTCACTGTTTTAGGTGGATTTGGTGTTCTGGTTGTATTTATTGCCTTATTTTTGCGAATTTATGCAAATCAGAGAGCGAAAGCTTTAAGATTGGCAAGGGAAGCTGCAGAAAAGAATTCTCAGAATATCTAAAACAGAGGTTACTGTTTGTGAAAATATCAATGAGAGATTATTCTATGAGACAAATAATTGTATTCTGTTGTGTTACTCTTGTACATTTTGGATGTAAATGAAATTTTATGCTTACATTATATTAGTATTTAAATTATCTCTAACCAGTCCATTATAACATACATTACTTTTAGACTTACTGAACAAAAGAAAGGATATTTTATTGATAGGAAAATCATTGTGAGATATATAGGATATATATAGCAATTTCTTCGATTCCACAATGTTTTCAAATGATGCATACTGTAGAGGTATAAAAAATACATGTAGGCCCATTTCAAAAAGGCAATGGGTCATGTGTAACATGAATACATGTATGTAATAATGTACCTGTAGAAAATTGTGGTAGATGACTATTTTTGCACTGCACAAAGCCTTAGAAATTTACTTTTGTTACAACATAGAAAGATGTTGGAGAAAATTTTGCTTTGAAATTACTGCATTTGTTCAGACTGTTAAACCTTAAAGAGCCTTTCACTACTATAGTTGCCTGTGCAGCCAGTGTAGATCAAGATCAGACTGCACAAAACATGCAGTCTGATCTTTGATCTACTCTGTCTGCTTAGACGAAACTCTACAGACGAAAGCAACCTTTAAAATGGAATTAATTGAGTCTTATTCCTAGTCCAAATATGTCTTTTTTTTTTTTTCAGCACTCTAAGGCTTAATACACGTACTTTGATATGAAAAATTGTTATTACTGGTGCAGCAATATATAGTGATGGTACAGATAACAAAAGCAAAGAAAATTGATGTAGAAATAGGAAAGATAAACATAGTTACAGATGGATTATTCCTATTTATAAAATTTACAACAGTCTTCAGCTACTTCTTTACAAAGTGGGTTTTTTCACTCAGTGTTGTATTGCCCAGATATATTTTGTACTCAGCTTCTGTATAGTTTTGTTCATCATTTTTTTTTTAATCTCTTGCATCTCAAATAAGATGCATACTGCCCCTACGGCTGATAGCTTTGGAGAACATTGTGGGAAAAGGAAAAGTTGCTTGTAACAAGCAATTGTTCCTTTTCCTACAATGTTTTCCACTGTTCAAAAATGGTATTTTCCTTTCTTTCAAATGATTGTTAGTGTATTTAAGCTTGGCAGTTTTTCAAGAAAATGCCAAGGTGTTATCATAGCCCTGTTGTTGTCTAACTTCCGATCAAAAACACTTTTATTATTTCCTTTCATTGCTTAAGAAATTTACTTCAAACTTTGCATAGCTGTTAACTTTCAAAAGAGGAACCCATACATGAAAGGTTGGTAGTTCTTGAAATATTTTTGATACAGTTTTTCCCCTTATTCGACTTAAATTTTTCAATGAAAAAGCAACAAATGTTTCAATGAAAAAGCAACAGTTGAACTACAGCAAGGCTTGGGCCCCTACATGTGGTGCTTAATTTTTGTTTTGGATAGGTTTTAACCCTGTACCAAATGATCTGGAGTTCTTATGATCCCAAGGAAAAAGACTTGAAAAGAATTATGAGAAAAGGAGAAAATATTGGTAACCAGCATTTTCTCCTTTTCCCATAATGTTTTCTACCCTTTCTAAGAAAAATTTAATAATTTGTGCAACATTTAGTTTGTCAACTGCAAATGCTTTCAATTTGGACCAGTCTAGAATTTGGTCGCTTTGTAAAGGGTTAAATACTGTTAGTCTATTAAGTTTTGGGTTGAGTATTTTATTGCCTTTGTATAGTATGAATAATTTGGGATACTAACTTATAGGTTTTATGTAAATCAATACATGTATTATGAACATATGTTAAATCTATGGTTATATAGCAGATTTTGTAAACCTGCGTATAAAAGGTGTAATTTGTTTTGCTTTAACCCTTCACTACACCGTCCAGAGTTTTAACGACCCTGAGGTAGATGGCATTTGAAAGCCTTGTAGGAAAAGGAGAAATTGCTGGTGATCGCCTTTTCTCCTTTTCCCACATTTTTTTCTATCCTGTGAAATACAAATACCTTCATGTTAGCCACTTGTGCTTTGTCATCTGCAAATGCTTTCAATTTAGACAAGTCTAAAATTTTGTTGTTTGGTGAAAAGTTTTAAAACCAAAATATCCTATGTTTTGAAGACCCTGAGGAAGAACTCTTTTAACTGTTTACCAAACGGCAAAATTTTAGACTTGTCCAAATTCAAAGCATTTGCAGACGACAAAATAAACGTCACTCAAAAATTGAAACTTAACTTTAGAAGAGTAAAAAACATTGTGGGAAAAGGAGAAAATGCTGGTTACCAGCATTTTCTCCTTTTCCTGCAATGTTTTCAGAAAGCTTCTGCTTCTGGGTCGTAAAAACCAGGGATTGTTTGGTAAAGGGTTAACTCTTTACCACATGTCAAAAATGTTGACTTGTTCGAATGGAAAGCACTTGTAGACGACAAATTAAACATAGCTCAGATGATGGAATTTTTTTTTGTGAGGGTTGAAAACTTTGTGGGAAAAGGAGAAAATGCTGGTTACTAGCTTTTTCTCCTTTTCCCACTATGTTTTCAAAAGGCTTCTTCCTTGGGATCCTTAAAAAATCGGGACTGTGTGGTAAAGAGTTAAAAACATAGTTGGAAGAGGAATGTTCTCTGCTCTTTTACAGCTAAATTCAGCAATTTGATCCACATTTACTGTTTGGGGTCCTTTATAGCTCAGTCATGAATTGAAAGGCTGGTTACTGGAAGCCCAAGGTTCGAGCCTCACTGGAAGCACTGGGTTTTTGTGGGAATTTCCTTGGGTAAGACTCCTCAGAGCCCTAGCCTTGAACTGGTGAAAGCCAGGACATACACGAATATCCGAGCTGTTGACATATCACTGAAATGATGTTGAAAGTGGCGTTAAACACCATTCAATCAATCAATCAATCAATCAGTCAACCACATTAAATTTTGTCATCTTCAAATGTGTACCATTTTGACCAGTCTAAAATGTAGACAACTGGTAAATAGCTAATGCCTTTGAGAACATATTGTACTTAAGGTTGGTCAGATAGATAGAGTGTTTAAGAATAGAATCTTACTCTATTACTTTTGAATGATGACTTGAATAATTTTTGTGGACTGTGCAGATCAAGATCAGAGTGCACAAAATGTGCAGTCTAATCTTAGATCAACGTTGTCTATTACCTTGTGATAAACCATGACAAGTATTACATTAAACTACAGTGGAAATTCATTTTCAGACCTCGGCCATGCCGACTTCATTTAGTTAGCAGCAAATCTAATCTGCAGAAATGTGTAGATCAAGATCAGACTACAGAGAACATGCCATATGATCTTTGATATATTCTGTCTAGACTCATTTTCAGAAAATAGTGCTGACTGAAATAGCTTTGAAAATGCAATATATGCGTGTTTATTTTTTTTGAATGCTGATCCTGTTGATCTCTTTTGTTTGTCACTATAGGTTCCATTAACCCTTTACCAGACAAGAAAATTTTAGCCTTGACGAAACTGAAAGCATTTGCAGACGACAATTTCAGTGTTGCTTAAATGGTGCAATTCTTCTCTGATAGGGTAGGAAACTTTGCGGCAAAAGGAGAAAATGCTGGTTACCAGCATTTTCTCCTTTTTCCACAATGTTTTCAAAGGGCTTCTTTCCCAGGGTCGTTAAAAGTCAGCATTGTTCAGTAAATTTGTTTCAGAAGGTCGATGAGACATGAAGCAGGCTAATTTTTGTCTTGCCAAAGTTTATAGAACCACATGTACAGCATTTTCTCCTTTTGCCACAAGTTTTTCTACCTTTTTTAAAGGAAATCTCTTCATTTTAGACATTTTGCATTTGTTGTCTGCAAAATTAATGCTTTCAGTTTTGACACATCTAAAATTATGTCACCTGGTAAAAAAAAAATAACCTTTTTATATCTTTCTTATTGCATAATAGAAGTGTGCTTCTGAATGTAACAAACAGTTTTCCATTTTTACCTTTTCCCAAATTTTTTTTGTGTTAGCTTTAAATAGGTGTGTTTTAAATATTTTACTTTTATTTGAGCTATAAAAACCATGTGAACTTTGCAGATCTTGCTTGTATGTATTTTATGTCGAGCCTTTCCAGAATGACATGTATTTATGACCCTAAGGAAATAGCCTTTAAAACCATTATATGGAAAGGAATATGCTGATAACCAGCATTTTCTCCTTTCACACAATATTTTTGATCTTTTCAAAGTCTTATCTCATCCTTTGAGCCATAATTAATTTATTGTCAGCACATGCTGATGGTATTGATGTGTGCAATATACCTGTATTGTTATTTAGTAAAATGTGAACTTTTATCAAACAGTCCCCAACCCAAGGACCCTGAGTAAGAGGACTTTTTAAAACATTGTGTGAAAAGAAGAAAATGATGGTAACCAGCATTTTCTCCTTTTCCTGCAGTGTTTTCTACCCTTCAAAGACAAACTCGTTTTCTGGATTCTGAGGTAATTTGCCTTCAAATGCTTTAAATTTGGGCAAGTTTGAAGGTTTGTTGTTTGTTAAAAAGATAACTTTATAGCAGAACACTTACAGGAAAGAATGAATCTCATTTTATCGTAAAAATGACTTGTTGCTGCTTTTGTTGTTGCAATTGTGATAAATATTTCATCACAAGGACATTACATTTGAGTCATGCTCTGTGAAATTAGGGTGTAATTCATGTGCAAAAGTGTCAAACCGCCTTTATGGTGGGAGCATCATATCTAATGAATATAGGACTTCTTTAATGGGAGTGTTTTGATCCCATTGCAGGCTCCTCATTTTCTTGAATTTTAAGTTTTCATTTCATTATAGCTACTCTACCCAATCTTAACCTTTTCATTTAAAGCTATTTACTAGATAGGGATTGTACTATTACCATTTTGTTCAAATCTTCTTTTGCACTTACATCATCTTATTATACATACATGCACCCACAAACTCATTAACTTTTTACCAAACATGAAGACTTTAGACTTTACCAAGTTCAAAGCATTTGCAGATGACAAATTGAATGTGATTCTAATTGTGGGATTCGTTCCTTAAAGGGTAAAAAACATTGTGGGATTTGGAGAAAATGCCAGTAAACAGCATTTTCTCATTTTGCTAGTCTTCTCTACGTACTCAAAGACAAGTGTCAGTATGTAAGCCACATTTGTGGTCTATAAGCACTCCCAATTTGAACTGCCAGTAGTCTACAGTAGTGTTGGAAAGAATGAATCACAGTAGCTTTTGTATTTTCACTCAGAAACATAGAAATGAGTCATGCTGTAACAAAAGGGGGCTTAATGCATCTGCAAAAAGTATCGAGCCAGGTCAGCCTGCATAGACCACGCAGGCTGACCTTGTTCGATATGTTAGCTTTTAGTAAATTTTTGGGATGTCAAAGGACCAGTCTACCTCATGATTGAGTTGGTTTTTATACAAAAATGGATTTTATGGATTAAAAAAAATATGATGACTTGCTTTGTATCATGCATTGTGGAGATGTATTGGAACCCCTTTTGCCAGAGTATGTCTAAAATATATTTGCAATTTAAAAACATTTTTAGACCAGAATATTTAACAGTGTAGGCCCATGATTAGAATGTGTGCTCCTTGCAATCTATCCTTTATTTAGTTTATTTACAAAAGCTTATTAAATTTTGCAAGGTGCTGTAGTGTTATTAAATTTTTTTAAACAGCTTTGGTGTTTTTTTAAACAGCTTTGGTGAGTGTTGGTAACTTGCAGTACCAAGACATTTGGTATCAAATCTAAATGATGTTTCTTACTCTTAACTTCAGTGAAGTTTTTGATGTATTTATTGCAGATATTTCTTCCAAACATTTTAGTAAATTAACCCTTTACCAAACAATCTTGACATTTGATGACCCTGGGGAAGAAAGCTTTTGAAAATGTGGTGGGATAATGATAATCAGCATTTTCTCCTTTTCCCACCGTTTGTTCTAACCTTTCAAAGACAAATCCAAGCAATTCAGCCACACGTAATTTGTCATTTGCAAATGCCTTCATATGGGATATGTGTAAATTTTTCTCATTTGGTGACGAGTCAATCAGTTGTTCAGCTTGAGTGCGGTGAAAGTAATACAAGTATTTTATGATTTCCTAAACAGGATGATAGCTAATTATTTTTTCCTTTTGTCAATCCTCTGAAAAAAAAAAAAGAAAAAAAATGTACTTGTGTGGTTTTGGGTGTAAAAATTGACCAGTTATTTCAGAAATTGTGATAGTATTGTTTATTAAAACATATGGGTTGTATTTTACTCTGTTTGCTATATGACAGTTGTTTAAACCCTTTTCCACATGTCAAAATCTTTTACTTTTCCAAACTGTCAGTGTGACTTGAATTGTAAAATTTGATTGTGAAAAAGTAGAAAACATTATGGGAAAAAGAGAAACTGGTGGTGACCACTATTTCCCCCCCCCCCCTCCACCCCCATGATGTTTTCTAAACCCGTCTTCTTCATGGGCTTTAAAACACTGGATTGCATGACATACGCTTAAATCTTGAGTAGCATGTGTAAACATTATGTTCATTGGAGAAATTGCTGGTAACAAGCAAATCCTTCTATTCCAACAATTTTTTAAAATTGAGGAAATTAGTTTTCCCTCTGGAGATATTAAATAAAGCTACCGCAAGACTGTTTTCCCCTTATACTTCATGTCTTATACATTCTATTTACTTCTTTGTTAATTTACCCTTTATTAAAGAATCCAGTGTTTTACCAACCCTAAGGAAGAAGGTGTATTTGAAAACATGATGGTGGGAAAAGGAGAAAATTCTTACAACCAGCATTTCTCCTTTTCCTGCAATATTTAGACTTTCCAAGGTATTTCTCATTATTTAAGCAAATGCTATCAGTTTAACTTTAGGCTAGTCTAAAATTTTGTCAGCTTGTTAAGTGTTAAGTCATTTAACTCCCTACCAGACAACAAAACTTTATTTCATACTTTCCGGTAGCTCAGATGATTGGATTTGTTTCTGAAGGGTAAGAAAACATTGTGGGAAAAAGAGAAAATGCTGGTTACCAGCATTTTCTCCTTTTCCCACCATGTTTTCAAAAGTCTAATTTCCAAGGGATGGTAGAACTCAGGATTGTGTGGTAATGAGTTAATTGCAATTTCAAACTTGCTGTTCTCCACTATGTCTTAGCAAAGCAGACAGTGTAGATTAAAGATAATGCTACTTATTTTTCAAGGGTAAATTGGAACTCTGTATCAGATGTTTGAGGTTGCTTGCCTGACCTATAGCACATTAAGAGAGATATAAAGTGATTTTATTCAACATCAAAGCTGTTATATCTGATAAAATACTAATAGCTTAGATCCAAGTTTAGCATGGTCTCTGCAGTCTGATCTTGACCTGCACTTCCAACAAGAGAAGAACAGTTATGCTGGTCTCTCAAAGGGGTTAACCAGGTTATAGTGTGATGTAACATTTGTAGAGTGGGTTTAATATAGTATGTTAGACATATTTTGCAAAATAAATTTATTTTTGAAATTACATTGTATATCTTTTCTTTGGATCTTGTATGTGTTCCTTACCCATTTCCAAACAAACCCTGAGGAAGACAGATTTCGATAACATTATGGGTAAAGGAGAAAATGCTGGTTACCAGTATTTTCTACCCTTTCAAGGACTAACTTCATTTCAGCACATTAATTTTGTTGTCTGCAACTACTTTGAATTTAGAGTTTAAATTTTGTTGTCTGGTAAAAGAGTTCAAATTCTTTTTTTCAAAAACAGTTTACCACACAACCCTGAGTTTTGATAGTTATCAGCATTTTCTCCTTTTCCCACAATGTTTTCTGCCCTCTCAAAAATAAATTCTGTCATGGGAGACACAATGCAGTTGTCTCTGGGGACGCTTTCAATTTCTACCTGTCTAACATTTTTTTGTCTAATAAAGAGTTTATTTTTACAATCTCAGATTAAAGAAAATTTAATGAATGAAAGAATGACTTTACTGACAAAAACATATTGTCCATAGTTACAATAAAGAATTTCAATATGTCCAACATGATACAACTCTCCCTCTCTTTGTCTATCTCAGTGAATTACAATACTTGTATGCTTATCTCACTCATTCTCTCTATCTCTGTCTCTGAATTACAATTTATATGAGAAATACATGTACATATGTTTCTAAATACAATACTTTCCCTTTCTCTCGCTCTCACACACACAGACACACACCATCTCTCCCCCCCTCTCTCTCATGTGTAGCAAAATTTACTTCTCTCTCTGTCTTTCTCTCTTTATGTAACAATATAAAATTCTTTTTCTCTCCCTCCTGTTCTTGCAATCAATGATGCACAGATGGACGATTTAATTATTCATTTTATTTGTTGCATACAAATACAGCTGTTTAAAATACTGTGATACATTGAAGCTTTGTTTATCTTTTTACCAAACAATCCTGTGTTTTTACAGTCTTGAGAAAGATGATAGTAAAAAACATTGTGAGTAAAAGAAATTGCTGGTAACCAGGATTATCTCTTTTTCCCCCATTGTTTTCCAAATTTCCAAAGACAAATTTTCATAATTTGAGCAACATTTAATTTGAGCCATGCTCTGTGAAAAGGGGGCTTAATGCATCTGTGAAAAGTATCGACCCAGGTCAGCCTGCGCAGTCCGCACAGGCTGACCTGGGCCGAAACTTTTCGCTATTGGTCAATTTTCTGTATGTCAAATGACCAGTGTACCTTATGGTACAGTTGGTTGTTTGACATAGATTGGTTTTATGGATCCCTTATTATGTGATGTCTTGCCTGGTACGATACATTACGAAGATGCATTAAGCCCCCTTTTGCCAGAGCATGGTTCATATGTAAAATGCAAAAGAGCCAAGCTCTGTTAAAAGGGGCTTTAATGCATCTGCAAAAAGTAAAACCACAGTAAGCCTGCACTGTCCACACAGGCTGACTTGGGTCAAACCTTTTCACATTGGTCAATTTTTTTGCATATCAAGAGACCATTCAATCTCATAATTCAGTCCCTTCTAAGACTAGATGGATTTTACTGATCCATAATTGTGTGAGGAGTTGCTTTATACAATGAATTACACAGATGCATTAAACCCCCTTTTAAATGTTTTCAATTTGGAAAAGTCTAGAATTTTTTCTTCACATAAATATTTGACATGGGAGATGATTATTTACCTTGCAGCCGACCTTATTTGAAAATATTACAACAAAAGAAGAAATAAATTGCACGCATTTAGTATGAATATGTTTTCAAAATATATACCCTTTCATCGGAGTTGATAAAACATAGCATTGTTTTGTAAAGAGTTAGAAAACTAAAGATTAAAACCAAATAAAAAAAAAAAATGAATCCGTTCCATTAAGAATAAAGCTCCCCCCTCCCTTTTTCACACTGCTGGCCAGCTGACCATTGTTTTGACAATGGTTATGTGGGAAAGTGGCGAGTGGCTTTGAATGAATATTGTGCAGAGTACAAGAAAGAAAATCCAGGAAAGCATGGATAGGTGCATTGGTTGCCACGGTGTAACTGTAATAATGTTCAATCAACCTCCCTTTTTCACCATTGCAACGCTATTTTGGCAATTATATTTTTGAGAAAAAAAATGGATCACGTAAGTTTAAGACCAGACTGCATGATCTGTTGTCTGATCTACAATGTTTGGAAAAGTTTTTTTAGTTTGGATGAAGTTTCACACTGCCTTCAAAAAGTATTTCAGTCATGTCAAGACAACTAGCTAGTTTATGCCCTTCCTCAAATTCACAAGTACCAGACTGGGGTTTTGCAAAGCCTTGCCCAAGGGACACTTGCATTGGCATCATCAGAAAGGACCAATCCAGAATTTCCTGATTACAAATCCAGTGCCTAAACCACTGAGATGAGGGTGATGAAATGTTACTCCAATTGTGCCAACCACCCTTTTGCTAACTTCTTCACCATGTTTTCCCTCATTAACCCTTTACCACACAGTCCCGTCTTTTAACGACCCTGAGGAAGAAGCCTTTTGAAAACATTATGGGAAAAGGAGAAAATGCTGGTAACCAGCATTTTCTCCTTTTCCCACAATCTTTTCTAGCCTATCAAAGGCAAATATCCTCATTTGAGTCAGATTCAAATTGTCGAGTGTAAATGCTTTCAATGTGGACAAGTCCACATTTTTCTCGTGTGGTAAAGAGTTAAATCAACTTCTTCACTTTGTATTTTGACTGATTGTTCATGAACATCTTGGTATACATGGAGCTTGGTTGCCAATTTTTCATCTTCTGTATGCACAGGAATTTGTCCCTGTCTAGATGGGAAAGGGATACTTGATGTTCTGACAAGCCATCTGGTCTATGATAAGGCACATGCCATGTATTATCAGTTTCCTGGGTCACACTTTCAAATGGAAAAGGCATCGACAAAGATATTTCAGTTGGTGAATCTGTTCTCTGTAGAAACAATAAAAAAGCCATTGAAAGCATAAGAAACTGCAACAAATCCACCATAAATTCACAGGCCTTCGAAGCTTCATTGGTCTATCACAGAACACTGAAATTTTCATTGGTCAATCATTGAACACCTTTACTAAATATAGCACATTGGTTCATCCCCCTCTGTTGTT
Source organism: Hippopus hippopus (assembly GCA_946811185.2). Classification (NCBI taxonomy): domain Eukaryota; kingdom Metazoa; phylum Mollusca; class Bivalvia; order Cardiida; family Cardiidae; genus Hippopus; species Hippopus hippopus. The sequence goes on from OX328097.1 coordinate 38,436,450, forward strand.
ATAAACAATACAAAGGCAATGTGCCAATGAGCTATTTTTAGTAACAATGTCAGAACATCAAACAATGAAAATTTTGATATTCCGTGATTGACTGATGGAGTTTCAGTGGCTTATGCATTATTCAAACATGCAAAGGGTGAATATACTTCTGAAACTGTCTTAACTCTCTATCAGATGACAAAGTTTTACAGCCGTGAAAATCAAAAGTAAATGCAGACAACGAATTCACTGTGACAGTGATATAGATTGTCTTTGAATGGGTAGAAAATACTGTGGAAAAAGGAAAAATGTTGGTCACCAGCATTTCCTACAATATTTTAAAAACTCTTTTTCCTACCAGTTGATTGTGTGTCATAGGATTAACCCTTTCTAAACAATCCTGAGTTTGGACATCCTTGAAAAAAAGTAAAAATTTCGAAACAATATCAGTATTTTCTCCTTTTTCCACCATATTTTGTGTTCTTTCACGCCAAGCCCCCGTAGCTCAGTAGATAGCATACAAGACGAGAACAGGTCACCTGATTCATTACACACCAGACAGTGTGAATCTCCCAACAATGCATGATCTGTACAGTCTGATTTTAGTCTTATTCACCCAAAGTGTTACCTAGCATTCTACCTGGTTCTGAAGAGATTAAACTCTTTTCAATAATTATCTAAAGTTTTGATAAATACTCACAAGTCTATTTGTAAAAGTTATTTTCCGAGCTTGTTTCCACTGCATGAGAGCAAAGAATGTTTCTGGGTCAGCATTCTGTAAGTGGTCTGAGTATAAGTCATTACTAATGAAGTATGTGTCTGGACCTGACTTCAGAGTGGCCAGCATCACCAACAAGTCATCATTACTCCTACATTTGTGAAATATACAACTGATAAGAGCTCTGGAAAAAGGGTATTTAACTCTTTACCAAACGACAAAGTTTTAGACTGGTCCAAATTGAAAGCACTTGCAGACGACAAAATAAACAAAACTCAAAAATTGAAATTTGTTTTCAGCAGGGTAGAAAACATTGTCGGAAAAGGAGAAAATGCTGGTTACCAGTATTTTCTCCTTTTCCCACAATGTTTTCAAAAGGCTTCCATCTCAGGCTCGTAAAAACCTGGGATTGTTTGGTAAAGGGTTAATGCATCTCCATGATGTATTATGCCAAGAAAGTTGTCACATGATTATGGGTCCATAAAAAATGTGTCTAACAACTGCCTGAATTATGAGACAGAATTGTCCTTGGAAATGCAGAAAATTTCAACTCATGTTAGCCTGTGCAGGCTGACATGGGTCGATAATTTTTACAGACGTGTTAACCCCTTTTCACAGAGCATGACTCAATTATTTGGGACTTGATTCTATGCATACATGAAACATTCAGTACATTTGTGCAAAAGGTATCAACAAGAGAGAAAGGATGGCCCGGTATCGCTCCACCTCCAGTGCCCTTTAAATGAATGTACTATAAAATCAACTGACATGAACAGAGACATTGACTTTTAACCAAATAGCAAAATTGTTGATTTCTCTGATAGAGACAGGCATATGTTCATTTATAAGAAGGTAGATTTCTTCAGAGTTTGACCTTGGACATTGGGTAACAGAATTCATTTTAACTGTAGTAAAAAAAAATTAATAAAAGTAAGAAAATTACTTGTGGCCTCAAAGGCGGGGCCATCTTCAACTCCTGAGGCATCATTTTAACTTGGTAAAGGTCTGTTATATGATTCTAGTAGCTACATACCAAATATTATAGCTCAAAGCAGGTTAACAGTCAACACACAATAGGTGATCAGAAAAGTTTACCATGAGCACTTTGTGTCCCTGTGAGCTAAAATTTGTGGATGAAAAATTTTTTTCAAGCTTCTAGTTTTTTTTTCTTCAAACAATGATTTTGAAGGCCTTTTTCCTCAAAGTTTTAGACCAAAGAATGGTTTCTCAAAGGTTTTATTAAGTAACTATTGCATACCCTTTTATTTGTAAAGTGTACTGATAACAATCTTTTGGCTGATCTCTCCATGATCCCCGATGCCTCAACTTGGAAATGAATAAGATTTTTGGTCGAAGTCTCCTCAAATCTCTTTCCACAAACTGATACAGAAATAGAAAACAAGAGGGCCATTCGGCCTAACGCACTCACCTGAGTAAAGTCATCTAGGATTGATAAAGTTGAACACACCCTAGTTGTAATAACATAGACACAATCATGAGTATTCGTGACCTAATTTTGATCCAGTGAGACTAAATTTAAAAATTCTTCCAGGTATTATCAAGACAAACATTAAGATCAAATTACATGAGTCTTATACTGAAAATATGGTCTCTAGAGGGCACAAACCTTTTTTCTAGATTTGTCCAAGTGACCTACTTTTTTGACCTGACGTGAGCCAATACTGAACTTATCCGAGATATCATCAGGACAACCATTCTGACTGACTTTAATGAGTACCAGACTGAAAATGTGGCTTCTAGAGTACACACAGCGTTTTTCTAAGATTTGTCACAGTAACCTCCTTTTTGACCTGACATGACCTGATTTCGAGCTTGTCCAGAAATATAATCAAGACAAATATACTGTTTTTTTTTTTTTAATTTGTCCTGGTGACCTACTTTTGAACCAAATGTGGCCAAATTTTGAACTTGTGCTAGATATCAAGACAAACATTCTGCCAAAATTTCATAGGTACCAGACTGAAAATGTGGCATCTACAATACAAGATTTTTCTTAGATTTGTCCCAGTGACCTACTTTTTGACCAACATAATATTTTCATAATTGTCCGAGGTATCATCAAGACATACATTCTGACCATGCTTCATGAGTATCAAACTGAAAATGTGGCTTATAGATTGTACTCAAAGTTTTTCTTAGATCTGTCCAAGTGACCTACTTTTTGACCTAATTTCAAACTTGTCCAAGATATCAACATAAATATTCTGACCAAGTTTCATAAGTATCAGACTTAAAATCTAGCCTCTTGAGCCTCTAGAACGCGAGATGGTATCAAGAGAAACATTCTGAGTAAGTTTCCTGGGTATTGGACTGAAAATGTGGCCTCCAGAGTGCACACAAGGACTTTTTAAGACTTATCCCAGTGACCTCTTTTTTGACCAGACATGACCCAACTTAGAACTTGTCCGAGATATTAACACTAGAAACATTCTGACCAATTTCAATTTTTATGAGTACCAGGCAGAGAATGTAGCCTCAAGGGAGTACACAACGTAATTGTTGAAGACCACAGGACACACAACGAACCATCCATGACAGACACAGCACAATCACCATGAGCACTGCATGCTCAGGTGAGCTAAAAATGTAACAAATGAGCCTGTGACTTCAAAAAAAAGTAATATATTCATCCAGTAGATAAGACTCACATGATGTTAACCTTTAAGTGATCAACTTATTGAAGCCACTATAGTAACGGAGTGGATCATTTATGATCCCACTTAGTGGAGTGGGGTCATTTATGGGGTCATCTATTAATACTTTATATCAATGATTTTTAGGGGTTCTTCATAGTCATTTACTTTCTAATTATCTATTAACCATTGTCTAAATAATAAGGTATAATAAGAATTTGATATAATAAAACAAGAGGGCCATGGTGGCCCTAAATTGCTCGCCTGAGCCTATGTTCCTTTCAGAACATAATAGGAAGTATAGTCAACCTTTTTCTCTAATATGATCTAATGACCTAGTTTTTCACTAGGCTGACCCATTTCCAAAATTGTCTATGATATCAGGGAAAATGTTCTGACCCAGTTTGTTAAGTATCAAACAGAAAGTATGGTCGCTAGAAATTCAATTCAACAAAACTCATCTGAAATATCATCAAGACACATACTTTGTCCAACTTTCATGCAGACTGAAATGAAAATGTGGCTTCTAGAGTGTACACACAGTTTTTCAAAGATTTTACCTGGTGATCTACCTTTTGGCCTGATACGACCCATTTTCAAAAATTTGATAATCCAACAAAATTTGGAACTCATCTGAAATACATGTATTATCAAGACAAACACTGACCAGCAATTATGAGGACCGGACTGAAAATATGGCCTCTTGTGTATACAAAAGTCTTTTCAAATATTTGATTTGGTGACCTACTTTAAGATCCAAGATTTCAAACAGGCCAGAGATTTCATCAAGACAAATATTCTGTCCAACTTTCATGAGTACTGGCCTGTAGAGCGTACTCAAGGTTTTTCAAAGATTTGACCCAGAGACCTACCTTTTGATCCAAGTTGACATACGAGGGCTGTTTGATATGTAATGTGTATTGTACCACAGCGCGATAACGCTTTGCACGATTTTGTGGATGATGATACGCTTGAATAGCTCTATTCAATACCTTTCCAAAGGTATAAACACGAGCCTTCAGCTCCACATAGTTTTAAACTTATAGTCATTTCAATAGAGCTAGTCGTTGACCACTGTTGTAAAAATGGTTGGGAAACGGATTAAGAATACTGAAGAAATTAGAGCTTATATAAAAGTTTGCACAAAACTCGGTCATTCGGTAATGCAGATTTTTACTGAATTGGGTGAAGTTTATGGGTCTGATAAGGTATCTTATGAGACAGTTCGTAGTTGGAGAAAGAAATTTCTGACTGGCACAGAGTCCGTCAAAGATGCAGCAAAATCTGGCCGACCTGTGACTTTAACAGGCAAGGCAAATGTCTCAAAAGTAAGGGAAATAATTGAAAGTGATGGCAGATACACGATTCGTGATATTGCCAACGCTGTTGGCATATCGCTATTGCGGGTGCATTTCATTTTGAAGCGTATTTTGAAAGCATGAAAGATTTCTGCCAGATGGATACCGCATATATTGACAGATGACCAAAAACGGGTACGAGTACAAACCGCTAAGCAATTGCTCAAAATGTTTCCCAAATTCAATCAAAGACAATTTGCAAACATTGTTACTGGTGACAAAACATGGGTTCACTATTTCGAACCAGTAAGAAAAATTGGAAACAAAATATGGCTAACTAAACACGGAAGAAGGCCTGTAGTTGCCGAAAGAAGCACAAGCACAAAGAAGGTTCGTTATTGCATATTCTTTTCATGTGATGGTATAGCTGTACAAATTCCGGTGCCGAAGGGCAAAAGTGTTACAGGTCGGTATTACCGAGATGTTATACTAAAAAAGGTCAAGAAATATTATCTTAAACGACACCCTGTGTCAGGATTTAGGCATGTTCGTCTACTTCATGATAATGCTCCATCACATACATCTGAGCTTGTGAAGCAATTTTTGAAGTCGGAGAAGGTTACCGTATTGCCACACCCACCATACTCTCCAGATCTAGCCCCATGCGACTTTTTCCTTTTTCCAAAACTTAAAAAGTTCTTATCTGGTTGTCGTTACAAGTCCCGACAAGCCCTTGGCTCAGCCAACAGTCAGTGCCTCAGAGGTCTACCTAAATCAGCGTACCATGACGCATTTCAGAAACGGATTCTGAGATTGAAATTATGTATTTCAAACCGCGGAGAATACTTCGAAGGGATGTTATGTTCATTTCACTATTTGAGTCGAATGCTTTTGAGATATCGTACAATACACATTACATATATATCAAACAACCCTCGTAATTCTGAAGTGATCTGGCATATTATCAAGACAAATGGTCTGTCGAACTTTAATTAGTATTGGATTGAAATTGTGGCCTCTTGAGTGTACACAAGGTTTTTTTGAAAAAAAAAAAATGGGATGGTGATCTAGATTTGACCAAACATGACCCATTTTTAACTCATCAAATATATAATCAAACAAACATTCTGACCAACTTTCATGTGTATTAGACTGAAAATGTGGTCTTCAGCGTGTACACATGGTTTTTCAGTTTGGTCCTGGTGACCTAGTTTTTGATCCGATGAGACCCATTTTTTCACTCATCTGAGACGTAATCAAGACAAACAATCTGACCAACTTTCATCAGGTGAACATTTTTGACGAGACTTGACCCATTTTCAAACTTTTCTGAGATATCATCAAGACAAACATTCTGACCAATTTCATAAGTATTGGACAAAAATGTGGCCTCTAGAGTGTACACAGGGTTGACCTATTGGTCTAGTCTTTGAACCGACATGAACCATTTTTTAACTGTTCTAGATATCATCAAGACAAACACTCTGACCAACTGTCATGAGTATTGGACTTAAAAGTGGCCTCTAGGGTGTACACAAAGTTTTTCTAAGATTTTATCTGGTGACCTAGTTTTGTACCAGACCCCTCCCATTTTCAAACGTGTTTGAGATATCATCAAGACAAACGTTCTGACAAACTTTCATGTGTATTAGACTGAAAATGTGGCCTCTAAAGTCTACACAAGTTTTTTCAAAGATCTGACCTGGTGATCTAGTTTTTTAACAGTTTTAGATCTTGTATGAAATATCATCAAGACAAACATCTTGATTAAAGTTTCGTGTGTATCAGACTGCTATAGTTTCCTTTAGAGCATACACAAAGTAAAAGTTGACAACAGACAACAGACACAGCTCAACCACAAAAGCTCACCTTGAGCACTTCATGCTCAGGTGAGCTTAAAATACCTTCAGAGGCTATGTGGGCCATGAGAGGAATACCATTAAAAAGATTTTTTTTCTTATACTTTTCATTTTTATCTATTGGTGGTTTGCTAGCTATTATCTTTACTTAATTCATTGATAAAACATTTAAGAAGTTTTGTATGATTATCAAAGTCTGAATAGCACCCATTAAGACATGTTCTTGCTTTATACCGGTACACTGGAACAAAAATGCCCTCTCTTAAACTATATATATGCTTGCTTTACTCTTTACCAAACAATAAAATTGTACACTGGTCCTAATCAAAAGCATTTGCAGACAACAATTTAAAGTAACAATAGCTGCCAAGTGTAAACAAAGCTGGTGATAAAATGCATTTAGGAGAAATTTTCAAAACTAGGTTAAAACCTGTCAAGTCACTCTATGGTTTGTTTACTTTTTGCCTGATTTTAAAATTCAATTTTCTACCAGTGACTTGGATCTACAATACATTCTAATACAAGATTGCCATCTTCCCAATATTTTCCATACTTTTAAATGGTTTAATTCAAATTTAAATGCATTTTAACACCTGCATTGATGTTTTGGACACTATTGACCCTTTAAGTGTGAGTCAAATGATGGAACTCGTCTTTGATAGGGTAGAAAACATGAGAAAAGGAGAAATTGCTTGTTATCAGGTTACAGTTTAAGTGTGATTCAAATGATTGCACTTGTCTTTGATAGTGTAGAAAACATTGTGAGAAAAGGATAAAATACTGGTAATGACCCCAAGGTTTTCGAAAACATTGTGAGAAAGGGAGAAAATGCTGATAACTAGTATGTTTTCTACCCTTTCAAAGACAAATCTCACAGCTTGAGTCATAATTTGATGTTTGCAATCAATTTGGACAAGCCTAAAATTTTCCTGTTTGGTAAAAAATTAAGAGAAGGACGAAAGATTATTTATGTACTTTCTGTATCTGTTCCATCAAGTCATTTAAATGTGCTGGCTTCCCATCTGTCAAATTCAGTGTGTCAACAACAACATCAAAAGGCCCATATCTGTGCAAATACATCTCCAAATCAGAAAGCTCTCTCTCCATTTTCCATGAACCCCTACTTGACATCAGTATTGTTTGAGCAACTCTTTCTCCAAGACTTTTCATGTCTTCTGTTGTAAAATGTACACGCTGAAGTTCTTCTCCACATGCTGGGCATCTACTGCTACAATGGCAATTCATTCTACTGTTTTAACCCTTTACCAAACAATCCCAAGTTCTAACAACTCTAAGAAAGAAAACTTTTGAAAGCATAGAGGAAAAAGGAGAAATTGCTGGTTACCAGCACTTTCTTTTTTCCCCACAATGTTTTCTACATCTTCAAACATGGAAATAATCTTTTGAGGTACACTGAATTTGTTGTCTGCAAATGCTTTCAATTAAGTTAAGTCTAAAATTCTGTCTTGTGGAAAATAGTTAACTCTTTACCACACAATGCCGACTTTTAACGACCCTGGGAAAGAAGCCTTTGGAAAACATTGTGGAAAAATGAGAAAATGCTGGTACCCAGCATTTTCTCCTTTTCCCACAATGTTTTCTACCCTATCAAAGAAAAATTGCACCATTTAAGCCACCCTGAAATTGTCGTCTGCAAATGCTTTCAATTTGAATGAGGCTAAAAGTTTGTTGGCTGGTTGTCTAGGGTTAAGCAGCTCACAGTTATTTCAAGAGCTGACAGCTAAATTTCATTATTCAATCAAATTCATTCAACAAATCAAACATATTAAAATTTTCATTTTGTGGTAAGATGTGAAAGATTTGTCTGCCTCTACAGTTTCTGCCTTTATAATTCCCTGCATATTTATCCATTTGCTCCATTTCACCAGATCAAAGATAAATTACAGCAAAACATAATGAAAGCAATGGCTTCCATTCCAATACAGAAATATATGATAGAATACTAACAAATGACTGGAAGACATGTTTGTACCGAGGTAAACCAGTTGTCTTTCTTACTTTTTCACAATCTTGATAATGCCACTGCCTCTTCAAAGTCAAACAATGCTGATTGCCCACCCTCAATTTAAATGCTCTCCTCTTGAAAAAGTCTGTGAAGCATTTAGGTGGCATAATCCCATGGGTGTTCTGAATTCAGGAAGTTACTACAGCTTGAACAGGACCTTGCTTAATGAGTTTCATCACCCATACACGTGTGTTGCAATTACACCAGAGGCATTCCACAATAGCATTTATCCCCCTAGGTCAAATGACATCTCAGTTTCTTATATTCATACGGGTACTTCTGTAGCTATATTTGTGCATTACTATTTTTAGCAAAGAAGGTATTGTTATCCAAGAAAATTTAAACTTGCGAGACTGGAGGTGCAGACGGCGAATTTTTCCCCTTGATGCAACACTGCTACAGTGCCTCTAACATTTGTCCAAGTGACCTACTTTTCAAGCCTTATGCCTATGTGGCCATTTTCATATTTGTCCACGATATTACCGAAACAAACAAACTGATCAACAGCCATGAAAATTGGACAGAAAATGAGGCACCTCAAGTGTGCATGTGTTTCTTTTTTTTTAAAGAATTATCCCAGTACATTAAATTTGAACAAAATTTGACCCATGTTCGCAATCAGTCTCCTTTGCAGTATCATCATATCAAGACAAACAGTTTGACCACTTTCTTCTGGGTCTAACTGAAAATGTGGCCTACAGAGCACACACAATGTTTTTTTAAGATTTGTCTCTGTGACCTACTTTTTCATTCAAGATGAACCATTTTTGAGCTTGTTTGAATATCATCAAGACAAATATTCTGACAAAACTTTCTGAGTAAATGAACCTCTAGAGAACACACAATGGTATTCAAAGATTAGTCCCAATGACCTACTTTTTGACTCCATGTTACCCATTTCAATGTCACAAAGGCAAGCATTTTGATGAACTTTCATAAGTTTTGGACTGATAATGTGGCCTCTAGAGCACACAAAGGTTTTTTTGACCCATTTTGACCCAGAAAGATCCATTTTCACACTTAACCAAGAAATCTTCTAGGCAAAAATTCCTACTAACTTTCATGAGAATCACACTGAAAATATTGCTTCTATAGTGAACACAAGGTTTTTATAAGATTTTTCCAAGTGACCTAACTCGTCAAAGATATAATTAAGTGAAAAACTCTGACCAACTTTCATGAGTATTTGACTGAAAATGTTGCCTTTAATGTGCACACAAGGTATCTCTGACATTTCACACAGTGACACACTCTTTAACCCAATGGGACAAAAGTTCAATCTAGTCAAAGATAATTATTATAAAGACAAACATTCTGAACTATTTTCATTGAGTATTGGACTGAAAATGTGGCCTCTAGATTGCATACAAGGTTTTTCCAAGATTTGTCCCAGTGACTGACTCTTTGACCCAATGTGACCCAGCTTTAATTTGTTTGAAGAACTATAAAGACAAGCATTCTGACCAACTTTCATGAGTATCTAACTGAACATGTGGCCTGTGGAGTGCACACAAGGTAATTGTTGATGACTGCACGACAGACATGGCATGATGGACAGAGCATGATCACAATAGCTTACCTGTGCAGATAGGGCTTAGTTTGTATGGCAAAAACTGTTTCAAAGAATAATTGCAAGTCAATGCAAGTGAATTTTGACCCTTTTTTTTCCCCCTCCACCTGGGAAGGCATTAGTGGCTTTGGAGCAGTTTTGGAGGCTGTTCCAGTATAAAAGCCAGAAATACGCCGAAAGGTGCAATTGTAGTTGTGATATACCTGAAATACTGTTGAAAACAACTTGGAATAGCAAAAAAACAAATGTTTTCACAGACATACGGAAATACATTACCTTTTATTTGATAGCTGTACATACTCCATACAGACACTATCACCCCAGTATCTGTAAATCAGGAGAAACTACAATTAGCACTTCACAGGAGATAAGTCAAATGTGTCTCAAATGACAAAATTTTTCTCAGAATGGGTAGAAAAAATTGTGGGAAAAGGAGAAAATGCTGTCTACCAGTATTTTCTCCTTTTCCCACAATGTGTTCTGAAGCATTCTTCTTCAAGGTCCTTAAAACTCAACATTGTGTGGTAAAGGGTTAATGACCCTGAAGAAAAAGCCTTTTATACAGATTCTGGGAAATGGGAAAATCCTGGTAACCACTATTTTCTCCTTTTCCAAGTGATTCTACCTGTTCAGAGACAAGTTTCATCAGTTTACTTGCAACTAATTTGTTGTCTGTAAAATTAATGCTTTTGGACATATATAAAATTTTGTTGTCTGCTAAAGAGTTACAGGAATCAAGCAGGAGTATTCAGATAAATGATAATCACTGAAAACCGAACATTTTCGTTCTAAATACTTAACACAATACCAATCATGTTACAGAGCAATTTGATAATCAAGGGAGATAAAAGCAACAAACCACAATGTACCGTCCTTAACCCTTTACCACACAATGACGACTTTTAACGACCCTGGGAAAGAAGCCTTTTGAAAACATTGTGGGAAAAGGAGAAAATGCTGGTAACCAGCATTTTCTCCTTTTCCCACAAAGTTTTCTACCCTATCAAAGAAAAATTGCGTCATTTGAGCCACTATGAAATTGTCGTCTGCAACTGCTTTCAATTTGGATAGGTCTAAAATGTTGCCGTGTAGTAAAAAGCTAATGAATAGAGAATTCAAACCTCCCATTTCAGAGAAGATTTTTTTTATATAGATTTTCAATATTTTTCAGTGATGCTATTGCAACCTTAGTTTTCAAGAGAATCAAATTGTTTGAAAGAACTCTGAAGAGCAATAGAGTAGGATCATTTCTTTGAAGCTTGGTCAAAATTGGACAAGTAGTTTCAGAGATGATGTTTGAAACAAAAAGTATGCACCGACAGAGTGCCATGACATAATCTTATTAGCCTTTGGCCAGTGGAGCTAAAGACTATAATGGTTTGAAAGTTAAACCCCAAGTGGCAGGGGTGGGGGGTGGGAGAGAGAGGGTGAGAGAGAAACAGAGAGAGAGACAGAAGAGTGAGGGGGAAAGAGAGAGAGAGACGGGAGAGAAAGGGGGGAAGAGAGCAAGAGGAGAGAGAGAGAGAGAGGAGAGCAGAGAGAGAGAGAGAGAGAGAGAGAGAGACAGACAGAGAGACAGAGACAGAGAGAGAGAGAGAGTGACAGAGAGACAGAGACAGAGAGAGACAGAGACAGAGACAGAGAGAGACAGAGACAGAGAGAGACAGAGACAGAGAGAGAGAGACAGACAGAGACAGAGAGAGAGTTAGTCTGTTTGTATTGGAGTTTAACGCCATTTTAACAGCTTAGGTCATACCACAGTGATCAGTAACCTGGGAAAGTATTTCCTGGAATACAAATTTCTTTCAAAGCCACTGACAAATTTTCTTGCATGTATCAGAGGTGAGAGGCAAAGAATTGCAGGAAAGAAAGTCTGCCTCAACAAGGTATTGAACACCAGGTTTAGAGTCAGATATAATAATCACTGAGCTACCTGGTCAGGCAGAAGTAGAGAGGGTGTGGGTAGCAGGGAGAGAGATGTTACCAGAATCTACTTGCTTGTCAAATTCTTTCACCACCACCTTCAGCTGAGGTAGACTAGGACCACAGAAGAAGTGCTTTAAAACTTCAAGGAATACATCCGGAGGTAAGACTCCATTTCTTAATAATTCTAAACAATGTTCATAGAAAGGTTGTGTGATTTTTAAAAAGTACATGTTATACTTCTTGGTGAGATTAGAAAACACATCTGTATCCTGATGTAAGACTGCACACAGCAAGGCTTTCCAAAGCAAACCAAGCGCATCACTTTGTTGAAGAAGAGACTGACCATGACATTGTTCAACCATTTTCTTTTGTATATGTTCTATCGCCAACTTATAGTCCTTGGTATACAAAAGAGCTGAGATAACTCTTTTTGTAACAACTCTTGTCTGATGCTCGAATGGTACCTTTTGCAGAAACTCATTAATCCAAGACAGCCCAATATCAGGATGCAAATGAGTAACACCATCAATTGCTCGAAGGAGAGAAAACGGAGAAATATCCCCTTTTCTTCTGATGAAGTCAATATAATCTAAAACCATCTGAGGCTTTCCATATCTAACCATGAGATTGATAATTTGAAAATCTGTGGCCGATTTGTTTGTCTCATATTCGTTTAGCACCTCTTCTAATTTTACAAATTCCTTTTCTCTATCAAAATTATTTTCATCCAATTTGTCCAGAAACTCATTGAAAACTTGGTTTGAGTATTCCTCCCACCTATGAACAGCAGATCCTCTTATTTGACGTGATGAGTAGAGTCTCATAGTAACTGGGATTTGCCATGAATTTGAATAAAGCTCTTTATATCTTACTACTGTACATTTGGCAGGCCGTAGATATGATAAATTTTGTAACAAAAACATGCATCCTTTGACTTTTGTAGTTAACACTCTGTATACCTGTACCATTTTGGCTGATTTTCAACACGTTCTTGAAACTATTGGCCCATCTTATACTGAAAGCAAGATAGAAACAAGATACATGTACAGTGCTCCAGATAAGTGGGAATGATGGTATTCTAAAGTCATTGTTTCTCTTCCAAACCCTATGTTGTGGGTACTCATTAGAATCGTCTCGATGAGACGATTCTAATGAGTACCCACAACATAAGGTTTAGTGGATAATAATTAATATTTTCAATTTTGAAATCAAAATCACTCCCTCTATCTGGAGCTCTGCATGTATCAAGTCTGCCATTAATCCTTTACCAAATGATAAAACTTTGGACTTGTCCAACTTGAAAGCATTTGCAGGTGACAAATTAAATGTAGCTCAAAAGGTAAAAGTATCAGAAAGGATGGAAAACATTATGAGAAATGGAGAAAATGCTGGTTATCAGCATTTTCTTCTTTTCCCACAATGTTTTGAAAAGCCTTCTTTCTCAAGGTTGTTAAAACTCAGGATTATGTGGCAAAGGGTTAACCCTTCATTATACATGTATCACAAAATACTGGACCCATCCATACTGAAAGCATTTTGCAGGTGATAAAGTCAATGAGGCTGAAATGATGGAATTTGTTTATAAATGCTGGTTACCAGTAGTTTCCCCTTTTCCCAATGTTTTCAAAAGGTCTCTTCCTCAAATGTGTTAAAACATGGCATTGTTTGGTAGATTAATTGAAGAATGAATTGTGTTTTGTGCCACTTTAAACATTGTTTCAGTTACTGATATATCACGGCAACAGCTCACATCATTCATGTACGTCCTGGTTATCACAAGTACTAGGCTGGGGCTCTGAAGTGTCTAGCCCAAGGACACCCCTACAAAAACCCAGTGCCTCCAGTGAGGCTCGAACCTGAGGCCTCCACGTCACTAGCCCTACACTTTACCGCTGAGTCATGCAGGATCCCTGTTTAGAAGAGAGTTCATTCATTGATTACCTGGAGTCCTAGGTAGCTCAATGGTAAAGCGTAGAACTCCTAACCTGGAGGCCCAAGGTTCAAGTCTCACTGGAAGCACTGGATTTTCATGGGAGTCTCCTTTGGTAAGATGCTTCAGAGTCCTAGCATTCTACCTCTAAGACCCATGACATACATGAATATGTGAGCTGTCACCATGATATGGCTGAAACAATGGACACAGGACCATGACATAAGCTCACTGGCCTTTGGCCACTGCAGCTAGAAATCACTGTGAAGTTCTTGTTTTGCTGCCCATGTACAAAATCAACCTAGATGTAAAACAAAATGACAGCTGATCAACGGCATTCTGTCACTTATGCCAGTCTCTTATCAAAATTTCAAATAATAAAGGAACTTTGTGGGTTGCAGTAGATTGGAGCAGATAAATAGATTATGTTGATACTGATTTCAGTACTGGACTTTTTTTTTTTTTCATTTGATCTTGCATTAACCTTTAATTTATTAACCACACAATCCAGAGTTTTAATGTCATAAAATGGCATAATATCGGCAATTGCCCCTCCATTATATACAGCCCTATGCATACATGTGGTATTGTTTTACAAATTAAAAGATAAATTAATGAAATTCTGTGCGTTATTCCGTAGACCAATATTGTATTTGATGTATACGGAATGAATCCATAAGAAATCAAAATTCTTTTGACACACGATTTCGATTTTCATGGGTTTTCGCGATATAGTGGAGGGGCTTTTTCCGGTATTATGCCAATGAATGTTGTCTTGAATGAATGAATAACTTGAATATACAATACCGGCCAATATACAGTCTTGGATAACTTGAGAGGAGACGACTTTACTGTGGACGTTTTCACCACGGGCCGAACGTAAATGCTGTTGATCAAAACAATTCGCAGCTAAAATCGGTCAGTTTATTCCTTTATATGTTCGAATCATTATGAGAATACTTCATACTGTACAAAAGTACAATGTAGCGCTGGTTTGTAAAGGCTAAGGCTGACACAATTTAGCCCGTAAGACGTCCCATGCACGAACTCACGTCGGTGAATGGCATTTACCTAAATACACCCAAATACATCCAAATAGATTCGTGAAAACTGAAAGACACCAAAAAACAATTATCAGAGGAAATTGAATTGATTATCTTGTATTTCCTTATATTTCCTGACTAAAATAACGATGAAATTTTCAATTTGAGAGTAAAAACCCAAATATTGCTATTTCAAAGTTATTTTTTGGGTGAATACTATCTCATCATGATTATCGGACAGTGTTGATACAAGATCAGACAGCACGTTCTGTGCAGTCTGATCTTAATCTACACTGTCCACAAAAGGTCAGTAGTCGCTTAGCAGCCTAAGGGTTAACAGTGGGTCAAGGTGCTGTTGATTCTGCAATATTAGACTGGTACAAGCAATAGCTCATTTTTGCTTATTGTTCCCAAAATCAGTTTTTGTAATGGATGAATAATTTCGTCAAGCTCAAGTTATTAACTAGACATATCTCCTTATTCAAAAAAGTAGCATTTATTCGACCCTTTTTCCCAATAACCCCATGTTTTGTCAACAGTGATGAAGTGGACCTTTGAAAAAATTGTGGAAAGGGAAAAATTGCTGGTAGCCAGCATTATCAATTATTCAATCCATTATTTAATAGAGCAGTTTGGATTTTTTTTGCCCAGTAAAGAGTTTTGATTTGGACATTAAGGTAAGGAAAGTTGGTTTACATGAAGGCAGCTAAAATTCTGTGGCAAATGGGGGTGGGGGAAATGAGGAAATTATCCTCTTGCCAAAATGTTTTCATAATGTTTTACAGCCATATACTTTAGGGCTTTGTAAATCAAGAAAATCACTATATGCACTGGAAATAAAAGATATAGAGGATATTTGGTTCTTGCGGTTAAAGATCGAAATTTATTTCATCGATTGCACATCATCGGTAATATTTTCACGAACTTTCACCTAAAAAAAAAACAGATATTCTTTTTATTTCATGCTTCTAACCCTTATTTGGGGGGACTTACATCAAAATCCAGTACAAATCTTTTCAGTGATTCCCCATGGCGTACGCCCTCCGCATTAAAAGCACTTACAATATTACGTAACGCGCGAGAGAAAGTTGGTTAAATTACGTCAGATTTCCAACTGGTTAAGTGGCAAACGCATTTTACCCTGGTAACTAGTGCGCGGGAACTACTGTTTCCGCCTTCAATTAACGACGTTTCGTCGGGTTGTCAGTGCGCAACATTTTTGCGCATGTCTCTTCGCTTCTCTGTTTTCTAGCGCGTAACTTTGTCTGGTTGTAGTACAATTATTGGACTACCTATTTTTGCTGCAAGACGTGGAGAAAGTAGTGGTAGATACATCAGTTTATGAAGGTGTAAATCATTCCTAAACAGCGAAAACGGAACATGTACATTTGTCGGACATTACTTATCCGGATAGTAAGTTTAGTGTGGTAAAAAGAGAAAATTACAAGTATTTTCTCCTTTTCAACGTTTTCTAACGCTCTTTCCTGGGTATTGATAGAAATCAGGATCGTTTGATTCATTTTGCTATAAGGTTCGTAAGTAATCTATGCCTTTGAGTAATTCTGGACAGTTCTACTTGTATTGTTCTTCCATTCTCCCATCTGTTAAAATATACCACATGTATTTGGTATTAACCCTTTCCTAAATGAATTAAATTGGAACTTCAAAATTGAAAGAAGCTGCAGACGACAAATTAAACAAGGTTTAAATGAGATTAACAGAACCGTTTGTGCAGAAAAGATTGTGGGGAAAGGAACAATTGCTTGTAATGAACAATTACCCCTTTTACCAAAATGTTTTCCAAAGCCGTCCCATACCAATGTTAAATCGAGACTATATCAAGGAAAGGGTTGACAGAATACAATCTTTATTGTGAAAAAAACATGATTTAGTGCTAGAAATAATACATCTTACTAAGTAATTTGAAATCTTGGGTGTTTTGTGTCACTTTCTTTGTTCCAAGGGAGGTAATTGAGTTCGAATATTGGGAAAAGTAGCTAGGCAACCTATCTTTTTTTTTTTGCATTTTTTGGTAAAGGATATAATCATGTATATTTCTGAGAAAAATGAGAAAAATCTTTGCGCTAGATTTTTTTGAGGGTCAAATAATGTCCTGATTTTCTGTGACAAAATTAGCAATTTTGTGGGCTAAGGGTTTTATTGAAACATAGATAGCGTATCATTAATTTGAAATATCTGTTAATTTCTCATCAAAGTCAGAGGATCCATTGTTTCACTATGAATTTAAAACACACAGAACATGATTTGACTGAAATTACAGATTTTAATCACAAAATTCTGACGTATGCTGCAATAATTGGGTTTTTGTGTAATTTGAAAAAAGGGTTTGTTCTTCGTGGGCTCAGAACTTTTTGGTTCATCAGGCAACGTCTGATTATCTCTTCGCATATTGAAAGAACATACTTTGAAGTGTTTCTGTGTCAATTTTCACGAAATTCTCTGCGCTAGAAATAACTCGCTGAAACGCCTTTAAAGAGTTAGAAAATAAAATCGGTATTTTTCACTGGTCGTAACCATGAAATACCGAAAAATAGTTCACCGTTATTTCTTGATAAATTACCGGAAAGCATGAAATAAAGTATTTTCTTAAAGTGTGTGGGGGAAAAAATTGATTCGTTTGTAAATTCCTATTTAGTCGTAAGTGTTATCCCTTTAATATTTCTTTAAATAGCAACATAGCAACATCAAAATTCCTGCCTGTTATTAAAGGGGCGTATTTATTTATTTAATGGGTTTTCTTCCCTTTAAAACAGCTACATTACAACTAGATCTAGATGTTAATTTCTGTGCACCTGTAAAGAAGCTGTATACTTATAAACAATTCAGTAAAAGGTGCACTAAATAATGGAATGGTTGTTTTGCAATTAGTAAGCATACATCCATCTATTTTTATGAGATCGCATATGACATTTATGTATTGAGTTGAATACCAATCCAAATAGTTTAGTCAGTGCATATTATTGCTCATGAGACATTCCAACAAGTGTTTGCAAAACTCTGGCATGAAATCCAAGAATACCTTAAAAGACTATATAATATAGCCCATTAAGGAAATTCCACTGGAAAATATTTTTTTCTAATTTTTGTCTCTCTTTGTAATTGATAGGTTGCCAATCATTTTAATTGCCTTACTTAATTCAGTAAAGAATCATTTTTGAGGTTTGGTGAAATTATAAAAATCTAAATACCCCTCTTAACCTTTTACCAGACGACAAAAATTTAGCCTTGTCCAAATTGAGAGCATTTGCAGACTATAATTTCAATGTGGCTCAAATGGTGGAATATTTGAATATTTTCTTGATAGGGCAGAAAACATCATGGGAAAAGGAGAAAATGCTGGTTACCAGCATTTTCTCCTTTTCTCACAATGTTTTCTATAGCCTTCTTTTTCAGGATCGTTAAAACTCGGGATTGTTTGGTAAAGAGGATGTTGTCCTGTAATTTTACCCTTAACCACACAATCTCGAGTTTTAATGACTCAAAGTAAGAAGACTGATGACAACATTGTAGGAAAAGTGCTGATTACCAGAACTTTTTTCCAATTCGTATGGTATCTTATACCCTTTGAATGACAAATTTATCTAATCATTTGAGCAACATTTTTAAAACACGCTAGTGCTTTCAATATGGACAAGTGTAAAATTCTAATTCAGTAATACGTGAGGCAAAAAGGTGTTTAATGCATCTCCATGATGCAGCATATCAAGCAAGTCGTTCCATAATTATGGATCCATAAAAATCCGTTAGTCTAATAACCATCGGACTCGTGAAAAAGACTTGTCCTTTGACATGCAGAAAATTGACTAATAGCAAGAAGATATGACCCAGATCAACCTGCGCGGACCTGGGTCGATACATTTTGCAAATGTCTTAAACCCGTTTTTTTTTTCACAGAGCATGGCTCAAATGTTAGGAGGCGAGTTCAGTGTATATATTTGGGTGCATTTGAGTATATTAAGTCAATCCGGTATTCTTAGCCCGGTCCCCTCAGTCCCACACTGTGGATAAGTTTGAAGATTTCCGAATATTCCTAATCGCAATATCTGGGGGAAAAAAAGTAAGATTCTGTTTACTTCCGGGATATCAATATGCAAGTCTGCAAATTTATGTGCATATTGGATTCTGTACTCAAATTTCAAGAACGGTTGCTCTCGCAATGACCTGATTGAGTATAAAAAAAGAACAACTACTTCTACCAAGTTATGTTGGATTGGGTGAACATTAAATTTAATAAACTAATATCGAGAAATTGAGATGCCGAAATAGAAAGACTCTTAAAAACCCTGCTAGATCTAGTACGGATCATCACTATCGATATATTGCATGTGCTGTAGAATGAATTTTATCACTTGTGAATTGACCATTGGCATTGGAGTGCCAAATAAAGCCTGCGGACATTTCCAGCTTAGAAGTAAGACTCGAATAAATAGTTTTAAGACCAGGTCCTACTTTCCTAGAATATCTCGAAAAATTGGACAGTGTAGATCAAAGATCAGACTGTATGTTTTTTGCAGTCTGATCGTGATCTACGCTGGCCACAAAGGTAACTATGGTTGTGAAAGACATGTTAGGGTTAAATTATATATCAGTGTATGTGTACATGTGCCATTGCTTTTGTCTGCTTCTGAGAAATGCTTGATAAAGTGCATAATGTAGAATTCACTTTGAGTGTTGCACATATTTTGGCTCAAGGGAAATCTCTCACCATGAGCAATTCCTTTATTTACTACAATGTTTCTTGAAAGTTTGCCAAAATGAAAAGCAAGTAGAATATCAACCAATGAAATTTGGGGTAGAGATTGTCAGTGACCTCATTGTAGCTGAGTTTAACTTATTATCTCCAGCAGATTGCTGTATTTGTCTTGCAGGAGATCACTCATAACCCTTTACAATGCAATCCAGACTTAATATGAACCTGAGGAAGAGCGCTTTCTGAAAACATCATGAAAAAAAATGCTAGTAACCAGCATTTTCTCTTTTCCCCAAAATGTTTCTACCTTCGCTAAAACAAATTTCATCACTTTAGCCATCTTAGACTTTTGATTTGGACAAGTCCAAAAATGTGTTTGGTATAAAGTAGACCCTTTACCTAACAGTCACCAGATACCAGCATTTTCTCCTTTTCCCGCTGTGTTTTTAAATTTTCTTCCTCAGTGTTGTTAAAACTCGGCATTGTGTGACAAAGGTCTAGAAATGCAAGGGGTGTTTTCTAAGTTGTTTGCTGCAGATTGTTTTGGGAGGAAATGGGTTTAATATGAAAATCTTGAAAGATTCTGTAGAAATGCCAATTAAGTTATTGGTAATGGGATATGAATAACTACTTAACTCTTTACCGAACAATTACATGTACTTGTTTTCACGGCCCTGCTGTGGAAAGTGATTGAAAACATTGTGGAAAAGGGAGAAAATGCTGATTTACCAGCATTCTCTCTTTTTCCCTTAATGCTTTCACCATTCAGAAAGACCAATCCCATTTTTAGGCCACAAACAACTTAACTGTCAGTAAAAAATATGCTGCAATTTAGAAAAGTACAAACATTTTTTGTTGACTAGTAGAGTCAGTTAACAATAAATTTTAGACCATGCAGTCCAAATTGAGGGCATTTGCAGACAACAAATCGAATGCTGCTCAAATGATGGGATTTGTTTTTGACAGGGTAAAACATTGTGGGAAAAGGAGAAAATGCTGGTTACCAGCATTTTCTGTCTTTCCCACAAGGTTTTTTAAAAAGCCTTCTTTCTCAGGATTGTAAAAAATTGGATTTGTTTGGTAAAAGATTAAGTTCTTTACTTACAGAGGTCCATAATTAAAAAGAGATGACCCACTACATGAAAGCAGAGAAAAAACAGTTCTTAAAGAGCACACAGGAGTACATAATAAAACCACTCCTCAGGCAGAGAGAAACAGGCGAACTGTGTGATGTAGAACTGCATTTAAATGGACGCAAGTTTTTTGCTCATCGGGCAATATTAGCTCTGTGGAGTCCTTATTTCTTTTCAATGTTCACTTGTGATATGAGAGAAAAATTTACACATGTTATAGATCTATCAGAGTCACTTGTTATTGAAAATGATGATGTGTTCGAAGGCATTCTCAATTACATGTACACTGGGGTACTGTCCTTGTCTTCGTCAAGTGTAGAAGATGTTGTTAGAATTTCGGACTTTTTCTTGATGGATGATGTCAAAGAGTATTGCTGTCAGTTCTACCTTGAGTTAGGTAACCTTGATTTGACAAATTGTTTACGCTTAAAATATCTGTCAGAAAATCATAATCTCTTATCTGTGGCCAGTGCGTGTCAGCTGATGATTGAATCACGTTTTCATGATCACTTGGTGTTTCATGATGAAATTTTGGAGTTACCAGGCAATTATTTATTTCGACTGCTTGAGAATCCAAGAGTGGTGCAACACACAAGTTACACAGAATTGAAGAAACTGATTCATCGATGGATTGATGTTGATAAAGATAGCAGAAGTTCATACAAGGATGATCTTTATGATTGTATTAAACTCTGGGTTTGTGAACACTTCAATGATGCAGCGTGTGGAAACAGTGAATCAACTTCAAAATGCACAACAAGTGTCATAATGCAACCAACATCACAAATGGTAAGAGCACACAGTGACTGCATGTCAGCAAGCATATCTTTGTTGGAACACTATGATGGAAGCCAGAAGAAATTGTTTCATTCAAGATTTTCATCTAAATCTCCAGTCTTGTTTGCAGTAGTATGTAACCCAGGCATGAAATTTATTAAAATTTTGGTATATAATATACTTAATCAAACATGGTTGCACTTCCCTCTGACAAGTGATAGAATATTACAAATAATTCCATCTCGACAGACTATAGGTAACATGATCTCTCACAAGAATTACCTTTATATGTATTTATGTTCATCATTTCCTTATCCAACAGACATGATGAAAATAAATGTGATTTTTGTAGATCTTGTAAAGGTTCATGTGTCATTGTTTAGTTTTAGAACGATGGACTTCTATAACCCCTGTTACAGAACCACACTCACAAATATTCGCACTGTGCCACCTGCCATGGTGTACTGTAACCAGAATCTCTTCATAGTTGGAAACAAGGAGGGGACAGGGCACTTGTTTCTGTGTAATCTTCATACACAGCAGTACACATGCTATCAGATTCCAGGTACAAGATTCATAAGTCTGGCTCGTGCAGTTGTCAAAGATGACAGATTCATTTTCTTGTGGTTTCGATTTAGGACTGGACCTTCAGAGGAATTCTGTATCAAAAAATCTGTAGGCTTTGCAATGTTTGATGTGAAATCCAAGATATTTAATACATGGGATATTGTACCTCCAGAAATATCCTATGATGATTTTGCAAGCCCCTACACCCTTTGCTGCAGGGATGATACAATTCTCATTTACTACCCAGGCAAACCAACGTTAGTTCTTGATGAAGTTAGGTATAAGTGGATCACGTCCATGAGAAGAATGTCAGCACCTTGTCATATGCGGAAAGTTGACTCTGAATCTTTGGAAACTGATCTGTCTAGATATCAACTTCAGGCAGCTACTGATCACAGCATTTTCATATTAAGTAATGATGCACCTTACACAACATCTATGTATGAACTCAATGAATGTTTCCCTCAAGCAGCCAGCCATACGCCTCCACCTATAGACAATCTCTCTATGGTTACCAGTGGTTACATGCAGTCTGGAGCGTTGCAGGAGTTTCAGTTGTTCGACAGATATGACGATGTTTATACCAATGCTCTGCATGTTGTGATGCGGGTTTCGGACCCAGATACAGAGGACAGCGGAGGAACTTCGAACTCTGAGGAGAGAGATTCAGACAACGATTACGAGTATGATGAGGACATATATGATTATGACTATGATCTTGAGGCAGAGTTCTCTTTTTAAACTTGTAGTATGCATGTTTGTTTACAATACTAGTCCTTTCTTTTACAACACAAATCCTCTTCTTTTATCTCTTTTATACCAGCAGATGACAGCATAAAGGTGACTCGAAAAACTGAAATTTGTTTTTGAGTGGTAGAAAACATTGTAGGAAAAGTAGAATATTCTGGTTACCATTTTTTTGGCACAAAGTGGCATATTTGACACAATTGCAACTCTGAATATTTTTTAAATCTACCTATACATTTATTTTTTAAATCTACCTATACCTAGTGCAATAATAAAGGGAAGATATATTTCAAGGAAACAGCGCTTTTTTAAGCTAAGGACTCATAGAGAGTCTACAGCAGGGAAACCCAAATCAGTTTATATAAAGACCAATTAACCCTTAGAGCACCAGACAAACCAAAGACTTACAAATCAGAAGTAAGACCCAAATACTCATGATTTTAAGGTTGTTTTTGTCAGTCGTGCAGTATGATCTTGACCTACTCTGGCCTCAATGGCAATTTAAGTTGTGTAAGGCACTTTAGGGGTTAAAATGGTATTGGAGATGCTGATATTGGTTTACTTACAATCTAGTCAATTTGTTATGTAGTAATTATTATTTTTGTCTAACCCTTTATCAAACAGCCCAAAGTATCAATGACCCAGAAAGTGAGAAAGCATCATGTGAAAAGGAGAAAGTGCTTTTAACCAACATTTTCAGCTTCTTTCATAATGTTTTCTACTATATCAGAGAACTTTAACTCATTTCTACCAATTTCAAATTAGTTGTATGTAAATATTTTGAATGAGTCTAAAATTTTTCGTTGGGGAAAAGGCTAAGTTTATACATTCTGATGTGTGATATGAGGCAATAAATGGCAATTTACATGTATTAGGATAATTTATAGAGGTTATTTTATAGTTCATCTAGACTGCTAAATAAGCATAATTATTCAATCAGCACAGCCATGTACTATACAACTTCTCCCTGTAACACACCATCCCGAGGAGGATGCCTTTTGAAAACATTGTGGGAAAAGGAGAAAATGCTGGTAACCAGCATTTTCTCCTTTTCCCACAATGTTTCCTACCCTCTCAAAGTCAAATTCATTTTAGCCACATATAAATTGTCTTCTGCAAATGCATTTTATTTGGACAAACCTTCATTTTTGTTGTGTGTGGGAGAGTGAATGTGAAAATCAAAGAAATCTGCAAAAAAGTAAGCTTTATCCCTCTTCATTTAGACGACATTGAAGACTTGTTTATATTGAAAGCATTTGCAGATGAAAAACTAAACTAACATCAAATACTAGGATTGGTCTTTGAAAGGGTAGAAACCATTGTGGGAAAAGGAGAAAATGATGGTTACCAGCATTTTCTCCTTTCCCCACAATGTTTGTCAGAACCCTTCTTTACCAGGGTAGTTAAATCATGGGATTTTTTTGGTAAAGAGTTACTTTCCCTTCTCCAGTGTGTTTCAGATTGATTGACTGTTGCTGAACTTTGTTTTCAACATTATTTCAGTTACTTCATGGCAGCCAGTGCACCTATCCATGTGTTCCTAGGTTTTCATTTACCAGTTCTCCACACAATATTCTTTGCAAGCCACTGGCTGCTTTCCAACATAACCTTTGTTGAAACAATAGTCAGCGGTGAGAGAGGAATGAATCCTGTTGCAATGACTATCATCAATCCTTGGAAAGAAATTGGGTGAGCTGGGATCGAACCAGAGACACTGTTTTTGAGTCCTGTACGCTACTGACTGCGCTATCAGGGCTCGACCCAGAGTTTTTCAGATTTGTTTGATTTTACAGGTATTCAACATTATTTCAGTCAACTTACGGCAACCATTGCACCTATTCATGCTCTCCTGTAGTACCTTTAACCAGTACATCTGCTATACACAACGCCACTTCGTAAAATGCACTAGACGTAATGGGCAGTTATAAATAAATTCAACAAAGATAAAAACCATTTACTTAAATAGTATATTTATTGGGAGTATTTGGCTAAATAATATTGGACATAAATAGTCCCTGTACAAAAACACAACATATCACAATAACCATGGTTACAAAACATCACCTTGGCAACTCATTATTGCTGTAATTCCTAAAATTATTTTCTATGAAACAAACTATTGTAAAAACAGGCTAAACCCAACTATCTCACATAAAGTTTCTACAGCTTCCTTTCATATTTCAACCATTTACCAAAAAATTTCGAGTTTAATTGACTCTTGTGAAAAAGGCTATAGAAAACAATGTGGGAAAAGGAGAAAATGCTGGTAACCACGAAACATACTTGCATTGAGAAATGTCTCCTTTATCCACATAGTTTTAATATATTATTATGTTTATGTATTAGTCTTGGTTTATGTGTAATACATGCTTGAATCAAGCACTTATCTTTTTTCCCACAATGTTTTCACATATGTTCATTTACAATTAATCTTGCAAGTCTTAACCAAATGACAAAATTGTAGACATGTCCCAATTGAAGACTTGCAGACGACTTATTACATATGACTCATATAGTTGAATTCATCTTTAAAACAGTAGAAAACATTGTGTGAAAAGAAGAAAATGCTGGTTACTGGTATTTTCTGCTTTTTCTGATAATGTTTTCAATAGCCTTCTTCCTCAGAGTTGTTTAACCCTTTACCAAAGGACAAAAATTTAGTCTTGTCCAAACTGAAAGCATTTGCAGATGACATTTTTAATGTGGCTAAAATGGTACAATCTTTCTTTTATAAGGTAGAAAACATTGTGGGAATAGGAGGAAATGCTGGTTACCAGCATTTTCTCCTTTTCCCACAATGTTTTCAAAAGGCTTCTTTTCCAGGGTCGTTGAAAGTCGGCATTGTGCGGTAAAGGGTTAAACAAGGGACTGTATGATAAAAGGTTAATTCATGCAAATTATCCCTCTACAAACAATCCCGAGTCTTAACCCCGATGAAGAAGGCTCTTGAAAACATTGGGGAAAAAGGAGAAAATGCTCTTAACCAGCATCTTCTGCTTTTCACACATTTTCCACTCTGTGGCAGACCAAGTTCATGCTGTAGGTAACATTTGTCATTTGCATATGCTTTCAATTTGAACATGTCAAAATTTTGTTAACTAGGAAAGAGTCAACCACGAATAATAAGATTGCTTATTGCATATGCTTTCAACTTGAACATGTCAAAATTCTGTTAACTAGGAAAGAGTCAACCACGAATAATAAGACTGTTTATTGCATATGCTTTCAACTTGAACATGTCAAAATTTTGTTAACTACGAAAAATAAGATGGCTTACAAAATCATCAGCATCAAATATGTCTCAGGAGTCAACCCTTTACCAAACAACCCCTGGTTTTAACGACCCTTGGAAAGAAGACTTTCAAAAACATTGTGGAAAAAGGAGAAAATGCTGGTAACCAGCATTTTCTCCTTTTCCCACAATATTTTCTACTCTATGAAGGACAAATTCCAACTTTTGAGCCATCTTTAATTTGTTGTCTGCAAATGCTTTCAATTTGAAGGAGTCTAAAATTTTGTTGTTTGGTAAAGAGTTAAACTGTACTGTACGACAAAATTTTAGAATCCTCCAAACTGAAAGCACTTGCAGACAACAGATTAAAGGTTGCATGAAGGATAGAATTTGTCTTTGATAGAGTAGAAAACATTGTTGGAAAAGGAAAAAAAAAATGCTCATTACCAGCATTTGCTCCTTATCAAACAATTCCCATATTTTCAAAAGTGTTCTTTTACAGGATCATGAAAATACAGGAATGTGTGATAAAAGGGTAAGTTACTAGAACTACAATGTTTGGAATGATGTTTTCCAAATACAAATCAGAAGTTTGTCTCAGTGTTTTGCTGTCCTAATTCAAAACCCTTTTCAATTTACCAGTAGAGTCATATTTAATAACCACTAAAAAGTTAGTACAAATAGCGCAAAGAACATTATATTTTACTGAAGAGGGTAAAAAGATTTCAATCATTTGTCAAAAAATCTGTAAAAAGATTCAATTGCCTTAAATCCAACAAAAAAAAACCTGCTCCTTTTCAGACAACGATATACATAATGCAAAAGTTTTGTAGTACAAGGATGTTATTGGATTGAGCTCTGCAGAGGGTTCAGGGGGCCCAATGTACATCCGAAGAAAGCTATTAAGAGCATGTCACCTTTGCTGGTTACCAGCATTTTCTACTTTTCCCACAGTGTTTTCAAAAGGCTTCTTTCTGAGGGTCGTTAAAAGTCGGGATTGTGTGGTAAAGGGTTAAGCAGTACTAAAATATGACTTTACAGGCAATATTGATGGTTGATCATATAACGTCCTACAGTGCCTTTTTATTTCACCTTACCACAGGCAAATTTTGAAAATGTAGCAAAGGGAAAAAATTGCTTTTAATAAGCAATTTCACTGTTGAAACGATTTTTTCAAAAGCATTAATCTGTATTTGGAGTTTAAGTGCCATTTTCAACAGTACTACAAACAGTCTTTGCAAACCAGAAGCATAAACAAAACAACAGAGAGGATGCAGTTTTCAGTTGTGACCTGAGTGAAATCTATCACAAAGACTTATATCAATCAAACATTATTTCTATACCAAACAAAATTTTAGACATCGAGATTAAAAGCATTTGCAAAAGAATACATTTGGCTCAAAAACTGAAATTTATTCTGGGATGGGAAGAAAACACTGTGGGAAAAGGAGAAAATGCTGGTAACTAGCATCTTCTCCTTTTCCCACACTGTTTTCAAAAGGCTTCTTCCTCAGGGTCGTTAAAACTCAGGATTGTGTGATAAAGGGTTAAAGAAGTTTGGCCAAACCAGGATTATCACAACCTCTGGATTACACGCCCTGTGCAATACATGTATCACTGACCTACATTCCAAAAACCTTGTACAAATGATTATACTAATAAACTTGGTACATTTGATAACCCTTTACTAATCAATCAAGTGTAACAACCTTTTGGAAGAAAACTGGGAAACGGACAACAAATTGGTAACCAGCATTTCCTCCTTTTCCCACAATGTTTTCAAGTCTTTTAATGACAAATCATATCATTTGAGCCATTCCTAATTTGTCATCTGTAAGTGCTCTCAAATTGGATGCATAAAAATTTTTGTCATTTGGTAAAGCGTTAATAATTTCTACTCTCTTCCAGACTACTAGGTTTGATTTCCAAGCAATTGTTATTTTGGAAAAATACCGAGCTGTTCTTTACAAAATATAGTACAAAATAATGTATGCTGTTATTGTTAGATCTGTTGTTTCAACATTTTAAGAATTATGGAGGTTTCAAATCCTTTTGAAATTTGCTTAAAACAAGAAGCACAAAAACAGTTAAAATTTACTAGCAGTAAGGATGGTTAATTCCAGCAATTGTTATTTCTTATGTACAAGCCATAAAATTTCCTTTTCACAAAACACACACAAAATATATATATGTATCACTATAGATAAATGTTTCCTTCTCTCTCTGTGTAATATAATTATACTGTATAAATATTGCACCAAAGGCTAGAATGAAAATATATGCAAATGAGATGAATAACATTTGTTCATTACCACTGACCTCTGACACTTGATGAGGTAATATTTCATGTTCCCGAAGCCCCTAATCAGGGCTGTTCAATAAACACCGTTACTGAAAGTTGTACTTTTAAGAACAATAAGTGCTACCTTGAGTGCTTTAGCAGACAATGTGTAGGTTAAGATCAGCCAGCCTAACTGTGCTATTTAATCTTGAATTTAGACTGAAATTTTGTTCAGACAGTAATTAGAGTGCCACTTACACTAAAATGTTCCGTATAGTTATCATGTATTCTATGGATTCGATAGGCTTTCCACCTAAAACATTCATACCCCATTTCAAATCATTTATTCATTATCAAATATATATTGTACATTTTTAGACTATTCCTAATTTAAGGTCTCTTGAGAACAGTTTGTACAATTAATCTTCTACAGTATGATAACGAGGGAATAATGTGACAAAAATGGAAAAGTTGCTCAGTTCAAACTTCTCTCCATTTAACTCTCTAGCAAACAACAAAATTTCTGATGTCCAAATTGAAAGCATATGCTGACAAAAAATGATTTGTCTGTGGATAGGTAGAAAATGTGGGAAAAGGAGAAAGTGCTGCCTACAAGCATTTTTTCCTTTTTCCACACTGTTTTCAAAAGCTTTCTTTGTCAGGGTAATTAAAATTCAAGATTGTGTAGTAAAAGATTAATAATAATAAACCTGTGAGACTCACTCATCATCAGTCTTTATCAATCTTTCCTAACTTGTCTTCCAAGGAGAAATACCTGCTTGAATTTTGCTTGCAAACAGTGTAAACCTTACTTGAATTATACTTTCTGACATGGTTAGCTTAGTTCATCTACAAAAGACACCACAAATTTAAAGACAAGAGGGTAAAATTTGATTCTAACATGAAACATATACCTCTTTGAATCTTTATTTTAAACCTTTGTAGTGGGCACTTGTTAACTTTTTGCCAAAAGAAGGTTTTTGAAAACTATATGGGAGAAAATTCTAGTCTACCAGAGAACTACAGCTCATTTGCACCTATTTTGAATATGTCATCTTTCAGTTTGGAAGAGTCAACAATTTGTTGTTTGGGAAAGTGTAAAAGATGCCTCAATGAAACGATTGTAGAAAGTAATTCCAACAACTGTTCCACCCTATAGGTAATCCTGTGCTAAAGAAAGAGGGCTTTTAAAGTAGCAATAGCCCTAGTAATCTAGATCGTTGCGGATTGGTGCAGATATAAATGGGCTAGCCCATTAGTCAAATACAATTTTTGTATATATTATAGTACACATTTAACTCTTTACGACACAATCCTGAGTTTTAATGACCCTGAAAAAAAAGGCTGTTGAAAACATTTTGGAAAAGGAGCTGGTAACAATGTTTTCTACCTTATTAAAGACAAAATTTCTACCGTATTAAAGACAAAAATCAACATTTGAGTTACATATAATTTGTTGTCTGCAAACGCTTTTAATTTGGCCTAGGACAAAATCCTGTCACTTAAGGGTTAAGTAAAACATAGTGGGGAAAAAGGGCAATTGCAAAAAAATATCTGTTGCTCTTTATCAATCTATGTTTTCCATTTGCTTTCCTTTTTACTAGAGTCACCGATCCTAGTAACAGATTTGCTAAAACAGTGACCTAAGCTGTATTAGTTGAAATTACATATATTAAAGCTATCCTGTTTTACCCTGTGTTTACAATTTAACCCTTTACCAAACAATCCCATGTTTTAACAACCCTGAGAAAAAAGCCTTATGAAAAAATTGTGGGAAAAGGAGAAAATGCTGGTAACCAGCATTTTCTCCTTTTCCCACAATGTTTTCTACCCTTTCAGAGACGAATTTCAACAAATGACTTGCAATTAATTTGTCATCTGCTAAAGCTTTGAATTTGGATGAGTCTAAAATTTTGTCGTTCGGTAAAGAGTAAACTTTACAATCATAATCCTTAAACCTAACAACATAACTTTTGTTGCTTTTGTGGCTTGTTTAACCATTTACCACATGATAAAACTTTAGACTTGCCTAAATTGAAACCTTATGCAGGTGACAAAAAAACAGACTCAATAATACAAATTCCCCTTTGGAAGGGTACTAACATTGTGGGAAATGGAGAAAATATTGGTTACCAGCATTTTCTCCTTTTCCCACAATGTTTTCAAAAAGCTTTTCCGTCAGGATCATTAAAACTCGGGATAGTGTGGTAAAGAGTTAAAGTAAGTTCAACTTAATCATGAAAAGATCATCGTGTAACCATTAATTTTTTTCCATTTTCTGAGACAGAAAAAAGGAAGACTGTATTGTGTTAAAAAATATATATTTCAAGTAAAAAAGTTAGTTTTAGAAAATATATATATATATAAAATTCAACTGGCTATCATCTACATTTCACATGTGTATTTATACATTTTTTAACCCTCATAGGGCTGAGTACAACTTGCATCATTTTAGCAGATAGTGTAGACAAGATCAGACTGCATTGAACATTGATTCTGATCTTGGATCCACTGTGCTTCCTTTTAACTCTTTTACCTCTTTACCACACAATCCCGACTTTT
Organism: Hippopus hippopus; assembly: GCA_946811185.2. NCBI lineage: Eukaryota > Metazoa > Mollusca > Bivalvia > Cardiida > Cardiidae > Hippopus > Hippopus hippopus. The sequence goes on from OX328097.1 coordinate 38,467,463, forward strand.
AACGACCCTGAGAAAGAAGCCTTTTGAAAACATTGTGGAAAAAGGAGAAAATGCTGGTAACCAGCATTTTCTCCTTTTCCCACAATGTTTTCTACCCTTCCCAAACCAAATTTCATTTTTTCAGTCACATTTCTTTTGTTGTCTGCAAATGCTTTCAATTTGGACCAGTCTATAATTTTGTCGTTTGGTAAAGAGTTAATAGATGACAAAATTTTAGACTTGTCCAAATTAAAAGTATGATTTGCAGATGACATTAAATGTGACTTCATTGGTGAAACTGTTCTCATAACACTAAAAAACATTGTGGAGAAAGGAGAAAATGCTGGTTACCAACATTTTCCCCTTAACCTCCAATGTTTTCAAAAGCGTTCTTCCCCAGGGTCATTAAAACTCAGGATTGTTTGGTAAACAAAGAAAAGAGAAAAAATTCAAGCTGGCAATATTTTCACTGTTTATCCTTATTCAAATTGAAATGAACTCGGCCCCTATGAGTCTTAACAGTACATGTGGTGTACTGTCCAGTTTATGGTATCCCAACCAATAAAAGGTTATCTATTCTAACTATCTTCTTTAAGATATCACCCCCTCAACAACCTGGCAGCAGATGAGTTCTAAAATATCTTTGTACAATATCAAACAGCAACATGAATAAATGTTTGATACACAAGCATGTCAAAATATGTAGGCAAAAGGAAAAAAAAAAGCCAGTAACAAGTTACTTATCCTCTTGCCACGTTTTTTCAAAAGTGGTCTGGTGCAGGAAAAAGAGTTGTCTGCCAACATTAATATGGCAAAGAATCAATAAAGGAGAGTTAATCACTGTTAATGACAGGAAAGCAACTTGCACATCTGCAACATTAAACTTTATTAACTCTTCATTACATTGACGACAAAATTTTGGACCAGTCCATATTGAAAGAATTTGCACACACGAATCAGATGTGACTAAAATAATGGGGTTTGTATTTGAAAGGTAGAGAACACTTCTAGAAAAGGAGAAAGTTCTGGTTACCAGCATTTTTTCCTTTACCAAAATGTTTTCCAAAGACTTCTTTGAAAGGCTGAGAAAATACAGAATTGTTTGGTAAAGGGTTTAGGTACAATCATATATACATTTTCTTTTAGGTATCAACCATTTAACAAAATAACTATATTCTGCATAGTATGTCTTACAATCTGTAACAATTACTTTAAAATTCTGCATCTATACTACATAAAAATCTGTGAAATTCTACATATAGGTCTAAAATAATGTACAAATACATTACTGGCTTTGCAGATGATAAATAAGGCCAAAATAACAAAATATGTCTTTTGAAAGGGTAGAGAAAACATTGTTTGAAAAAGGAAAAAATGTTGGTAACCAACATTTTCTCCATTTCTAATGTTGTCAATAATCTCCCTCTTCAGGTTCTGTAAAACGCAGGATTGTTTGGTAAGGGATCAATGCATAAACTACTCAACTCTTAACCAATTAAATACAATGCTTTTGTCCGCAACGCACAAATTTTCTAGTTTTTCAGTTGTATCCTGAGGACAGCTCATTTATTCACGTTCCTCCTTGATTTCATCCTCACCGGGCTGGGACTCTGCAGTGTCTTCCACAGGAACAGACTCACATACCTAGAACTACCAACATGGATGACACAAGGATTTTCTGGAAATCTAACATCCTCTGGGCCAGGTGTGCACCTGACACAAGAGAGAAGTACATTGTATTTGAATGAAAGATAAGTTATATGTAAAACATAGTGCGAAAAGCAGCAGCAATTGCTTGAATAAGTAATTTTTTCCTTTTCCCGTAAGTTTTTTTTTAAAAGCTGTAGTCTAAAGATGCATAAAAAGACATACATTTGTGTTTATACATACTGGCGTAAATGATCTTTCTAACCGTTTTGAATGTCATGCAATGTGAAAAAGTACTTGCGAGCTATGTACTACTACAGGTTAATGTTTTCTCAACATACAGACAAAGAGGTACAGATAGGAGATGCATTACAGGAATCAAAATCTAATATACCAAACTTCCAATGCAATACAAAAATTACATGACATTTTTTCAAATGTAATTTCTAGGGCTTAAACATTTCACAACCAATTCCTCCAGCATATCTGAAATTCCCCATTACTATTTTATTGACTTTCTATCACAGTTGACTGAACAAATGAAAAAACATGTGTTTAGCCCCAAGTGAATTTCACCTGCACCACGTGACTATCTGCAGATAATCACGTGCTGCACATGGAACTCACTTGGCGCCAAACACGTTTTGTCATTTGTTCAGTCAACTGTGACAGAACAATCAATAGAAGAGCACCGCATGCAGCCATCGCTCGGCTGTGATTGTTTGATTTTCAGAAAAAGGGGCATAATTGTGTCAAATATACTTTTGTAGTTAACCCGACCTTGTCGTATAGGTTTCCCTTTTGATAGTTAACAACTTGTCCAAGCTTGTTGTAAATATCTTCAATAATAAAAGAGATATTTTTAAATGTCAAAGTTTTGGCATGACGCAGACAACTAGGACAAAGCTGACACCAAGGCTATAACAAAACTTCAACATTTTCTACGAAAACAGTTGAACTAAAAATGTACATGGTGAATTTCACATATCCTGGAGGAATCAGTTGTGAAATATTTTTGTCCTAGAAATTATATTTGAAAAAAAAAAAAAAAACCATGTCATTTTGGTGTTGCATTGGAAGCGTGGTATAGTATACATTACTTACTTCACTTTGCCCTTTACCACACGAGAAAAATTTAGACTTGTCCAAATTGAAAGCATTTGCAGACGACAATTTGGATTTGGCTCATATGATGGAATTTTTCTTTGATAGGGTAGAAAACATTGTGGGAAAAGGAGAAAATGCTGGTAACCAGCATTATCTCCTTTTCCCACAATGTTTTCAAAAGGCTTCTTTCTTGGGGTTGTTAAAAGTCGGGATTGTGTGGTAAAGGGTTAAACCTTTTACAAACAATCCTTTGTTTTAACAACCCCATGAAAGAAAGCTTTTGTAATTATTGTGGGAAAGGAGAAAATGCTTGTAACCAGCATTTTCTCCTTTTCCACAATGATTCTTAAATTCCAACTTATCAGAATTACTTGGCTAATCTGTGACAAATCTGAATTTGTCATCTACAGATGGTTTGAAAAAGTTAAACCTATGGTATTTGTACCCCTTACAATTGTCTCATTAACATTTTAATGAGTAACCACTACATGGGTTTTAATAAAGAAATCAATTTTTTTAAATTTTTATTTGATACCCTCCTATCTGAACCTCACACAGACTATTGGAACTGTTCGGAGAAAACCAGATATACACATTTACAGGTTCCAATTTTTTTTTCTCAAATAAATACCTCTATTCCTTATATGAGTCCATAGAAAACCTGTAAAATATACGAAAAAACACATGATGAAATTCGATTTCGTGGTTTTGTCTATTTGATGGAATGAGAGAGTGTTAAAAAAATACATTTAAAACTAACGGTAAACCGTCTTCATGAAAAAATTCATGTAGTGCATAAACTCTCTATAAAACATCAAGTTCAACATGTCAGGAAAAAGAAATAAAAAATGGAAAGAAAATAATATCAACAGGAAAAGAAAAAATGTGAAAACTGGTGATTTTGATTCAAAATATCTTGACTAAGGCATAAACAGCAGCTGTTAAAGATGAAAAAAGTGTGTAAGTATGCAAACTAAAACTTGACTTCTCTTAGTCTAAAACAATGTGAATGTTACACATAAGGAGTAGTGAAAGATAAGCATAAAGCTCTTGTTGACAGACCTAATCGAAAAACTGTCATGTGTGCTGTTAAATAGATAAAGCTATTTGAAATTTCTTAATCCTTTACCAGACATTCTTTTGTTTTAATGACCCTCTTGAAAAATGCTTATGAAAACATAGTGGGAAAAGGAGAAAATGCTTGTCACTGGTCAGTATTTTCTTTTTCCACACTGTTTTACCCATTCAAAGACAAATTCTATCATTTGAGCAACATTTCGTTGGTTGTCTGCAAATGCTTTCAACCAAGACAAGTCTAAAATTCTGCTGTCTGCTAAAGAGTTAAATGTGCAAATAACAATCACATTGATTCTTTTTCCATGTAAAATGAGGCACTATGGAAACATGTACTTTCTTTATTCCTGGAAGACTTACAGAGGTGATTTTTGTAACAGTATATCTCTTTATAACACAATATGATCCTTTGTTTATCTTTTCTTTTTTTCTCTATATCAACAATTATGAACTTATGTGCTGCAAGTAAACATTTGTCTACAAACAGACAATGCTAGTATAGGATGCAAAAGTCACAAACTGAGATGACTTGTAAACAAACAGAACTTGCTTCAGATTTCTTAATTGAACCAAATTCAAAATGGTCAATACTATTCTTTCTCTTCTTAACTACAAGATATCAATGCATTCTCTACTTTTGTGAAAATCTGTCTGCAAAATGTTCTGTATATGTGAATCCATCTCCTCTTTTAGCAGAATAGAAAGTGTTTAAACATAAATTTACTTTTTATAAAAATTTTGACTTGTGTCAGATGGCTAGATATAAGTATACTGGCTTTTTGTTGTCTTACACTCAACATTAAATATAAATTCAACATTAAATATAAATTCAACATTAAAACTAACTGCTCAAATGTTGCAATGATTACGTCTCTATAGTCTTTGAAAATTCCTGATTACACAAGGTGTCATCCCATTAGCCTATACTAGAACTTGAAGCCATATAACTAACATGACACATACTTGTAATATCTTAAAGACAGGGAAATTAATGATTTTTTAAAAAAAATTTGTGGAAAACATTCTGATGAATGGAGAGATTGCTTGCTGAAAAACATATCTCCTTTTCCATTTTCAAAAGCTGTCACCTGTAGGGTGAAGTAAGTCTTATTTGTACTGTATTGGGTTGAACATAAAATTTGTACATTATTCTAAGCCTATTTGGCTATCATGCAATACCAATATTTTCCTTCATTAAAGATTTATGTCTAATATTGCTGTCATTTGTGTTATGGCCACCACTCGACAACTTTGGAGGAATCATTAGCTGTGAGGCTATCAACTCCGGTGAGTACCTTTCTATACCTGCCTGGCCAGGTATAGCATAGGAGATTGCATTTGTCCAAACAGCTGTTGTTGTAAAGTTACTTAAACTCTGTGGTACACTTCTGTAATTATCTGACAGAGGAATATTGGTAGCTCCATTTAAGTTAGCTAATTGTGCATCCAAATCAAAACTTTCACTATGCCAACTAAATGGTCTGTTAGAAGATGATGAATTCACTAGTGTCCCATTGCTGCTGCTGGGATAATTTACAGACAATCTCCGAGAATCTGTTTCATGGGAGATTCGAGAAATACGAGAATCAGTAGATCTGATTGAAGACATGTCATAAGATCCTGCTATACTTCCAGAGCGACTATGTAATGGTAACAATGTTTTATCATTACACAGAGCAGTTATAAATGGTAGAGAAAATGCATGAGACTGTCCTCTAATTTCCTCTATCTCTGGGTGTAAAACCTCCTTCTGATTATTCACTGTTATATGTGTGGGTGTTCCTTTACTCTTTGATGAGGATGCAGAGGCACCAAGGTTATCCTCACTTTGTTCTGTGTCTGTGCCACTGCCATCTTGTAGGTCTAAACTTGCATCTAACATCTGCAAGGCCTGAAGGAAAATTGGAATTTTTTAATGATATGGAAAAGCATGTTGATTTGATTAGTTAAAAACTTCAATTAAGACTCACCATAAATTTAAAAACCAAGAGGGCCATGATGGCCCTGAAGTTGCTCACCTGAGTCTTTTGACCAAACAAGACCCATTTTCAATATCTTTCGAGATATTATGACAAACATTATACCAAGCTTTCATAATTATTGGACTAAAAATTTGACCTCTAGCCTATACACAAACTTTTTCTAGAATTTCTCTCAGTGACCTACTTTTTAGCCAAACATAGCCCATTTTCTCATTGTAGATATTATCAAAAAAAAGATTCTGACCACCTTTCATAAGTATTGGACAGAAAATGTGGCCTCTAGAGTGTACACAAGGTTTTTTTTTAAGATTTGACATGTCAACCTCGTTTTTTACCGTATGTGACCCATTTTCAATTTCATCATATTGATCATCAAGACAAACATTCTGAATAATTTTCATAAGTATTGGACAGAAAATGAGCTATTTTAAAGATTTTACCTGGTGACCTAGTTTTTGACCTGATGTGACCCATTTTCAAACTCATTCAAGATATCATCAAGACAAACATTCTGACCAAGTTTCATCAGTATTGCACTGAAAATGTAGCCTCTAGAGGGTACACAAGGTTTAACTAAGATTTAATCTAGTGACCTAGTTTTTGACCCGACATGACCCTTTTTCGAACTTGTCCGAGATATCATTAAGACAAACATTCCAACAAACTTTCAAGAGTTTTGGCCTGAAAATGTGGCCTCTAGAGCGTACACAAGGTTTTTTAGAAGATTTGACCTAGTGACCTAGTTTTTGACCCGACATGACCCATTTTCGAACTCATCCGAGATATCATCAAGACAAACATTCTGACCAATTTTCGAGAGTTTTGGACTGAAAATGTGGCCTACAGAGTGTACACAAGGTTTTTCTAAGATTTGACCTAGTGATCTAGTTTTTGACCCGACATGACCCATTTTCGAACTCGTCTTAGATCTCATCAAGACAGAAATTCTGACCAAGTTTCATGAGTATCGGACTGAAAATGTGGCCTCTAGAGCGTACATTAGGTAAAAGCTGACGATGGACGACGCACGCCGGACACAGCAAGATCACAAAAGCTCACCCTGAGCACTTTGTGCTCAGGTGAGCTAACAATGGACATAAACATGGTTTATCTATAAAGGATGTTGGAATCCATCAAAGGAGTCAAAAAATTTAAATTATGAATGTAAGTTCCTTAGGATTCTATTCCGGTGATTATCCATTACACATGCTACCAAAAGACTGTGATGATCTTAGTGTCAGGCATTTCATTTGAGTTACATGTTGGTAATTTAGAGATACAGACATAGCTATGGAGCAACAGACATTGAACACAGAAATGACTCTTTCCAGTCTGCCAATACAGCATAACCTGTGAGATGGTGAATTATAAGACAAGAAAAAGTTAGATGAATTAAGTAAATAAATGAATAATACACATATAATAACAAACAAAATTCCTGTCTTTAAAGTTTTACCAAACGACAAAATTTTGGACTGGGCCAAAATTAACGCAGACGAAAAATTAAATGTTGCTAAAATGATGATTTCTGTCTTTGATAGGGTAGAAAATGCTGTGGGAAAAGGAGAAAATGCTGGTTATCAACATTTCCCCTTCTCAACAGCTTTCTCTTTCAGGGTCGTTAAAAGTTTGTATTGTGTGGTAAAGGGTTTAACTGATGGACACTGTTCTAAACATGTATCCTTTATGTTTTAAACACTTTACCAGAAGAAAAAATGTTTAGTCTTGTTCCACTTGAAGGCCTTTGCAGATGACATACAAAATGTGGCTTAACTCTTTACCAAACGACAAAATTCTAGACTCGTCCAAACTGAAAAATTACAGGTGCCTAAAATGACAAAATTTGTTCCTTATAGGATAGAAAACATTGCGAGAATAGTAGAAAGTTCTGGATACCAGCATTTTCTCATTTTCCCACAACGTTTTCAAAAATATTCTTCCTCAGGATCGTCAAAAGCCAGTTTTGTGTGGTAAAGGGTTAAATGATGAAATATATCTTCATCAGGTAAAAACATTGTGGAAAAAAAAAGAAAATGATTGATTGATAACTATTTTTCTTAAGCCTTCTTCTTTTGCGTTAATTATACATGGAATTATTTGGCAAAGGGTTTAATCAGTTTTTGACAAAGAGAGAAAAGGCAGCAAAATGTGAATTTATACTCATACATGCTTTAACAGAAAAAAACAAGAGGACTGTGATGGTCCTATACCGCTCACCTGAGTACTAAGCAGTAAAGGTCTAAAATGAAGATAAATACCAAATATTGAGGTTCAAGGCCAAATGATAATGAAACAAGAATGGCAAATTGTCGCAAGATATGCCTGTCCCACCGCCAGTTGTCAAGGAGGTGTAATAATTGCAAAGGGCAGGTAACGCAACAAACATGTTTACCAAGTCTCAAGTCAATTTGACTTGAGACTTCAAAGTTCCGTTCCGGACAAGCAAGAAATACTGTAAAAATGAAGATCAAAGTGGAATTACTCAAAATCCGCGCTAGGTAGAGTTATTGTTCTTGCACACTGTACTTGGTAATATTGCAACAAACATGCATACCAAGTTTAAAGTCATTCTGACTTGAGATGACAAAGTTATATTCCGGACAAGCACTAAATGCTGTAAAAATGATGATCAAAGGGAAATAACTCAAAGACAGCATGAGGTAGAGTTACAATTCTTGTGCACTGCACTTCCAAATATTGCAACAAGTAAGCATACCAAGTTTCAAGTCATTCCTACTCAAGATGAAAAAGTTTTGCTCCGGACAAGCAAGGAATGCTATAAAAATGAAGGTCAAAGTGGGCATAACTCAAAATTCATGCTAGAAAGAGTTATGGTTCTTGTGCACTGCACTCCGTAATTTTTCAACAATCATGCATACCAAATTCGAAGATGTTCAGGCTAGAGATGACAAAGTTATATTCCAGACAAGCAGAAAATGCTGTAAAAATGACGATCAAAGGGAAATAACTCATAGACAGTACGAGGTAGAGTTATGGTTCTTTCACACTGCACTCCGTATTATTGCAACAAACACAAATGCCAAGTTTCAAGTCAATCGGACTGCAGATGATGAAGTTATGCTCCGGACAAAGAACTATTCTAAAGAACTTTTGAATTCAAGGGCAAATAACTCCAGTTGTTCTGGTCCGATTAGACCCATAATCGAACTCATCCGAGATCTTATAATCATATATATTTTGACCAAGTTTGGTGCTGATTGGTTGATATTTGAAGATGCTAGAGTGTAAACAAAGTCAAATATAGCAATTTTTCTAATTCAAGGGCAAATAACTCCAGTCATTCTGGTCCGATTAGACCCATAATCGAGCTCATCTGAGATCTTATGGTCATATATATTTTGACCAAGTTTGGTGCTGATTGGTTGATATTTGTAGATGCTAGAGTGTAAACAAAGTCAAACATAGCAATTTTTCTAATTCAAGGGCAAATAACTCCAGTCGTTCTGGTCCGATTAGACTCATAATCCAACTCATCTGAGATCTTATGGTCATATATATTTTGACCAAGTTTGGTGCTGATTGGTTAATATTTGTAGGTGCTAGAGTGTAAACAAAGAAATGTGAACAGATGGACGGACGCCGGACGCCGACGGACGGCGAGTGATCACAATAGCTCATCCTGAGCACTTCGTGCTCAGGTGAGCTAAAAAACTACAATGTAATGATACTAGAGGCGCTTGAGCGCCTGTATCGCTCCACAGGCCTGATATTTCTATAACGGCGAAAGGAAGTTTTTAACAATTATCATTCAATCCTGCATTTTAGTTCACTGAAGAAACAATTTGGTAGACAACCACCATAGGAACTTACCTGCAAAACAACAATGAAATCCAATGAATAGTTTTAGAGAAGAAATTTTTCAAAGATTTTACTTTATACCATAAAAGGAAAATGAGTCTCCCATAAAAGCCATGTTTTTTGACAGATCTTTTTTTTTTAAAGGAATTCTGTAAACCTGTATCTAAGGAACATTCCTGCAAAATAATAATGCTATCCAAATAGCGGTTTGGGAGGAGAAGATTTTTAAAGGTTTTTTACTTTGGTTGCCATGGCAACCAGAATTCTTCATGGAACACAATTATTTGAAGGAATTTGAAAGAGGACCACCAAAGGAACATTCGTGTGAAATTTGGTAAAAATCCAGTCAATAGTTTCTGAGGAGAAGTTTTTTAAAGAAAAAGTTTACGGACGCACGCACGCACGGACGGACGGACGGACGGACGGACGCACGACGGACACAACGCCATGACAATAGCTCTCTGGCCTTCGGCCAGTGGAGCTAAAAATCAAAGACATATAAACTTACATCTTCAACAGTACCAAACTCTGGCTCTTCATTATGAATATCAGCTGTCACAAGTTCAGACTCAGTTGGACTTGGTACTAAAATTTGTTCACTGGCAACATCAAAGATTACTCTATCATCAGCAAACAAGGGTGGGGGCAACAAGTGTTCTTCTGCTTCATACAACCTTGCGTCACTACTCCCAAAACTGGCCGCAGATCCATGAGAATTTGACGGTCGACTACGAGGGTCACCTAGAGATGTAACAGTACTGATACTAGCCATTATAGAGGAATGATTGGATAAGTCACTTCCATAAGATCGATTTGTTCTGTGATCTGAAGAGCCTGACTGAGAAACAGGTCTGTTTATAAAGTCTAAATCCTCCATGTGAAAGGAGGGTACATGTTTTAACTGTGGAGTTTGAACTAAATGGGGTTGAGGTGGGGGCAAAACTTCTGGGTTTGTTCTGTGGGCTTGAAGCTGTGCCATAATTTCTTTAAAACTGTCTTTTCTACTTGCACTTCGACTAACAGGTCTTGAAGTCTTCTCACGAACTCCATCTGCGTAAACTGGTACTCCAGGGCTGTACATGCCACTCTGAGCTTGTTGCTGCTTTAATCTTTTTCTATAACTTCCACTGCTACCACTGCCAACAGATAGCACTTCTGACTGTCCGCTACCACTTCTATCTGATTGGACACTTCCAGAACTTATATTATTTTGATTGGTTAAATGAAACGGTGATAAAGGAATAGCGGTTCTATTTGATGGGAAAGTATATGCGTTGAATTGTTCTTGATGGTCTAACACAGGGCTGCGATTGGCTCCTGGAACAGGTGAGGGCTTGTAACCTGTACACATTAAAAACAACACTTTATAAATCATCTGTGACATATTTACTTTTTTATGGACTAAACAAAATGAGAAATCAATCTTGGCATATTTTGGACACACATAATTTAGATTGACAAGTTGGAAAAATATCTTTTTAAGATAAAAAACTGGATTACTTGCTCTTACGTCAACTTTCGGCAACCATTGACTGCAGTCATAGCAAGAATCCATTCTATCCCATAAACATCAGTTGATTTTAAAAAACTATCAAAATTATTAGTAGTTTAGGGAAAAGCTGATGGAGAGGTTACACAGAAAACCTCCGTTCTGAGTATTAATTGTCCTTTCTGTTTGCAGTAAGCACAATTATAACCGTATAAATTCTTCTTTCCATACAATTTCTTTAGAAGTCACAAGCAATATTTGGAGTTTTTGTTGACATTCTGGTACCAGATCAGATTACAAAGATCATGCATACTGATCATGGATCATTGTCCAATATCTAAAACTTTCATGACTTGAAATTGTAATAAACAAACCTATCCTACCATCAGAATGAATATATCTATTTCATCTATCTAGCCAGAGATAAAGGTCAGGTGAAGATTTCAGTAAATTTACTAGTTCTTTCCTTCAATCTGTGTTATGGGTACTCACTGAAATTGTCTCATCAAGACCATTCTGTCTACCCAAAATACAGGTTTTGATGAAGAGGGTTATGATAAATTTTTTATTTCATAAAATTTGTTTGCCATTCATCTCTGTGGACCTCAGATTCAGCAGCCATAGGGTTAAGATAGGTTGAGTAAAAATCCTTCATTAAGACCACCTGTGGTACTTTTCAAAACTGGGCTTATTGGCAGTGTAGTCTGATTACCAAGTTTCTGTGAACTGATTTGGAAACAAATTCTTATTTTGTGTAGACTTACCTCTTTAAAAAAATTGATAAAATGTACTGTAAATTCTATTAATCAAGGGAATCCTATGCTTGCACATAAAATGGCAAAAGGAGAATTTCACATGGACAATTTATATTTTTTGTTTGAATTAATAACCAACTATGTGTTAATTAATAATTGTCTAAACACACATTGCAACACGTGCATATATATATAAAAAAAAAAAAAAAGTAGTACACACAGTTTATGTTCTTTCCCATTTCAAACAAAATCTTCAAATTAGCACTAATCATCAGCCCTTTACCAAACCATCCCGACTTTAAATGACCCTTGGAAAGCAGCTCTTTGAAAGCAATCTTGGAAAAGCAGAAAATGCTGGTAACTGTATTTTCTCCTTTTCCAACAATGCTTTCTACCCTTCTCAAAACAAGAGTCAATTTTTCATTCACATTCATTTTGTGGTCTGCAGATGTTTTGAATTTGGACCAGTCTAAAATTTTATCATTTGGTAAAGAGTTGAATAGTCCGACATATACAATTAATCTTTTTTTATTTACGTTTTTGACCTGAGTTGAACGATCGAAATGTGCTCATAATCATTGACCTCCGTTATATTTAGCATCTTGTCCTCTTATTTACAAACTGCCAATCATTAGTGGTATCTCCCTGACTTGAATGTGTCACAAACTTATCACAAAAAAAGCCCCGTCTCAACCACAGATCAATCCATGACTTGATGTACAAGTTTTCCACAGCAGTATTTACATGGTAATAATTTTCTATCTAAACACTTTTTACCCTAGTCAGCAATGTGTGATAAACCGCTAATTACCATTAAAAAGCTGACTGAATTCCTCACAATCTCAATTTACAGGTCATTTGTGATCATTATATAACATCCTGATTAATTAACACAATAGTGTCAGTTCATTTAGACCCAAGATTAATCATACATTTGGTACATTGATAGTCCGATTACTGAAGTGTGAAAATCAGGTGTTTGTAAAAAAGTTATGAAAATTAAGTGGTTGTTTCATGGTCTTAAATTAAAAGAAAAATTTGTTTAGGTTCTGAAAATTGCAGTCGTAATTTTGTGATGGCCAGGTGCCCATATTTCTGGGTTTAGTAATCATTTAAATAAAGGAGGAAAAATTCTTAAAATTGTTCCTAGCGACAGGGTGCTGGTATTCTCGGGGTGGTCATAAGTGAGGTTTTACTGTACTTCTTCACTAACACATGTGTTGTTGGTACTCAATATAATTTTGTCACCAAGACCATTCTAAATTGATACTGATTTTGAATTTTTTCAACCTCTTGATTAAGCATCAAAAATGTGCTTTGTTAATGCCTACTTTTAGCTTAAAGGGTTAAGCTAAAGGTAGGCATTAATACAGCATGTTTCATAAACAACAAACCTGGTAGTGTGGATACAATTTTGGACCTTGTCTGACTAGGAGTATGAAGCAGCATGTTTGTTAAGGGTGGGGCATCAATCATTATTTCCCTGTTCACATCTGAAATGCAAAACACTAAATGTTACATTTTAGTCATACCATGATTGTAACTTCTTTGGCTTCTTCTCTCTATTTTACATATACATAGAGCTGTGAACAATTTATATTCAATCACCTTCATAACTACATAAAAAAGTTTTTTCTCTGCTTCATTTTTTTCTTTTTCCCCAGATCACATTTCTTCTTTTACTTCTTCTTCTTCTCTTGTGTGAAATTCTGTAATATCCATTATATCTTGCTTCCTTTGCAAGACTGTAAGCAGCTTCATAGCCAGCTATTCCAACATGTGATGGAGTCTATTGTAGTACCACATTGGAGTTCAGATATTGTGGCAATGAGATCCAGAAGTTGCTTGGTAAGAGTATCAAAAAAATTTCTAAATATCTGTCATTAACAAAGAAATCAACAGCCTTTCTGTCTCTGAATCTTTTGCAAACTAGGAATTCAATTTATCACACCAACATAACTGACAAATGTTCCAGTGTAAAGCAAAGGCAACAAATGTAGTAATATGTCCACTTTACACAATAGATGTTTGTCAGATTAGACATCGCTTTTGTCTTGGAAGACAGAAAAATAAAAAAAAATGTTCTTATGTATGTAAGGGAGCTTATCTAAACTTATTCCTTCCTGAAATAAATTAGAATTTCTTTTCATAAATGATTACTTTTATAAAAGCAATCCACAGTAAGATGAAGAGTAACATACAGGAATTAAAAAATATATTTACCATCATTTTCTTCAAAGCTGACAGTCATCTTGTCACTGGCTATTCCAGATGTAGTGTTTGAACTTGCATCACTCACTACAGAGAATCTGTTAGCAATTGATGTTTTTGCTTTGGGCGATCTGTAACTTCCTCCATTATTTATCAAATCTCTTGAGTCACTATATATATAGGATTCACGAAATCTTCGCTTGTCTGGAATATTAAATTATTTCCTTTTTGGTGGAATATGTAAAATCAAACCTACTTCAAATGAATTTTAACATTTATCATATTAAGAAGTCTGGAATATTAAACTGCATTTATTTTGGTGTAACATGTTAGTAATCCTACTTTAAGTGATTTTTAAACCTAAATCACATTAAAAAATGCTGTAAACTCTAACCAGTGCAACATTCGGAAATGGGAATCTAAATAACCATGATCACATAGCAAGGCAGCCAATATAAGCTTTAGCTTTGAAAAAATTAGAATCAACTGTGCATAAACAATCTCTGAAGAAGTCCGCATCATAATAAAACATGTTAACGACGTATATCACAAATGTTCGCGCTCATCCTACTGCGCATGGGTTTTTGTCACGGATAGTGAATCAAAAGCGCACCTATGCAGTTTTTGCACATATGGTAACACTATTAGTGCACTAAAACAAGTAGCACTTACTTCAGGTAGTATTGAGTACAGACAAAAAAATTGATCTGTGAACTGTGACCGTGAAATAATTAAAATACTGTTGACATGGCGTTACACACCAAACAAGCAAACATAGGCTGGAAATTTAAAGCTGTGGAAGTATAAATGTTTCCACTTTGAAAACTATTGTTGGAACAGGAGAAATCGCTCCTAATAGCAATTTCTCCTTTTCCCACCATATCTGCTGAGCTTTAATCCTTTTTTTTTCCTTGAAAAAAATAACTTCCACAGTGACCTTCATCCTTGTTTTCTGACGAAATAAGCAAGGATAGGTGCCATTTTTATTTTTTCTTATTGTTTACAATCATACATACAACAAGTGTAAAAATTTTAAGCAGAATCTGTCCGTTAGAAAGTATGTATTTATTAAAGATTAACCCTTTATTCAGTCAAATTAGCTCCCTTCTCAACTCAATAGTCCATATATGACATGCATATTTGTACATTTACCATGCCCAAGACCAGGCTTTTATTTATTTTTTGTGCAAAACTAAATGAATTTTCATTAAAATGATGTATATTCTTTCGGTAATTTTCCTGTTTAACAAACTGTTAAAGAAAGGTGTGTTAAATCCGATATAAGCTGAATGTTGGAATTGTATATACCTTTTTCAAAGGCAAATTTCTCAGAAATGAGCACGGTTACCCATATTTTATTTTACTATTATCTTCTAGAGACATGTTGAGCTTTGTGTGTGCAAAGTTTTAAAAATATCTGTCCGTTAGAAAAATGTGTGATATACGTCGTTAAAAAACAGTTGAATCACAGATGTTTTAACAGATTTCATAAACAGATAGAAGATGTCATGAATCACTTCCAGTACAGCATGTAAACCATGAAAACTCATATCAAAGATGTAAACTTATTTTCATCGTCAATACAGGGATATGATGAATAATCTATATGATTCAGTAGTTGCATCTACAAAGAGTGTCGACTCAGGCCTGTGCAGTCCTCTCAGGCTGACCTAGGCTGAAACTTTTTGCTATTGGTAAATGTTCTGCATGTCAAAGGACAGTTCTATATTATGCTTCAGCTGGGTTTTAGACAAAACAAGAACTGTCACAGGCCAACCAATAACCCACTTCTGCTGCCTTGTCACTGAATGACTGCCACTTTCCAAACCCAAAATATAAAATAACAAAGGACAATCACACCAAAAAATACAAAAAACAGTAACCAATGTTGTGAACTGCACTTATCCTCAATCTGATCTATCTGTAATTGCTACAGACAAAGTAATTAATCTTGTGCACTGCACTTGTCCTCAATGTGATCCATTTTGAAGTTTGAAGTCAATAATAATATGGAAGTTATATTTTGGACACCAGATAATGAAATATGTAACTAAGGGCAATAACTCCAAAAATATTAAGACAGAGTTACAGATCTTGTGCACTGCACTTGTCCCCATAATGATCTATCTGGATATAAAGTTTGAAGCGAATATCTTTTATGCATTTGTAGTTATGCTCCACACAAAAACCCAATATGTAAACTAAGGGCAATAACTCCAAAAGTGATGAAGACAAAGTTACAGATCTTGTGCACTGCATTTTGTCCTTAATGTGATCTGTCTATATAATTATGTATGAAGTTTGTATGTATCATGTATGAAGTTTAAAGGCAATAGCTTCTATACTGTAAAGCTCTGGACGAAAATCCAGTCTGTTAAATCAATAAAGGCAATAAATCCAAAATAACTGAAGAAAGAGTTACCAATCTTGTGCAATGCACTTGTCCTCAGTGTGATCTATCTGTTTATATATATGAAGATTGAAGGCAATAGCCTCTATACTTTGTAAGTAATGCTCTTCATAAAAATCATGTATGTGTAAGTAAATAAGGACAATAACTCCAAACAATAATGAAGACAGAGTTATTGGTCTTGTGCACTGCCCTTATCCTAAATGTGTTCTATGAAGTTTGAAGTCAATAGCCTTTATATTTGGAAGTTATGCTCAGGACAAAAACCCAATATGTGAAATAACTAAGAGCAAAAATTCATCGTAATTTATTGGAAAATCATTGAACCAAAACCAATTATACTATGCTCATCTTTGCTTTGAAATGAAACTCCCTAAGAAGTTTGTTGTTGAAATCTGTCCAGTAGTTATTGATAAATATGTCTGACAAAAAAGCTACAGACTGACTGACAGAGTGACTCCTATTTACCCCACAAAGTTTGTGGGGGTATAACGAATCCTTATTATGAAATGACGCACTCTGTATAATGCAGTACTAAAATGCAATGAACCACTGTTCCCTGAGCTCCGCTCTTTACCCTATGACAAAATTTTAGACCTTCTTAAATTGAAAGTATTTGCAGAAAACAAAACTAAATGGGAACCAAAGTTGAAATTTGTCTTGGATTGGGTATAAAACATTACTGAAAAAGGACAAAATGCTGGTAACCAGCATTTTCTCCTTTTCCAAACATGTTTCAGAAGAAATTTTTCCACAGAGATTTTGTGTTTAAGGTTTCACCGTAACATTCCCAGAAAAGGTCTGCTTAAAAACAAAATAAGCTATGTGCAGGAGGTAGAAACAATTTCAGTAATAGTGTGTGTACCTTCTTCCTCTAAATGCCTGATTTCCATTAACTTTGGTTGAATGGCCATCTGGAACATGTGTGTATTTCTAGACAATGTCAATAAATATTTTGATTTAACATCACAGTCTGTGTAGTAAGTAAACTTTCTTCCTGCTGGTGTACCCACTGAACGTATTTCAAATTTCTTTTTCTGAAACAGAATCATAGGAATAACAGTTAGCTAATGTACTAAAATAATTAATCAGTTACGCCTAGATATTACAGAAAAATACCAGCAATTACAACCTATTTGATAATAGCAAGTAGAACAAGAGCTGTCACTACATGTGACTTTATTATCCTTGTACAGTGCTTTACAACAGAAGACAGTAGAAATAAACATGCAAACATTCAGTATAAAAATTTGAGCAGTGCTATGTGAAAGAGGGTTTCATGCATCTGCAAAAAGTAATGACCCATGTCGGCCTGTGGTGGACTGATATGAGCCGAAACTTTATTTTGTAAGTTTTCTGCATGTCAAAAGACCATTTTCCCTCATGACTTGGCAAGTTTTAAGAAAAAAATAGAACCATATTCTGTGAAAACTGGTAAAATGCACGCAAAGATACAGTTAACCCCCTTTTCCCACTGCACCGCTCAGTTCCCTTGGTATGGGGAAGATAATTTTTCAAGACGTCCACACAACAGCATAGACATCTGAAAAAGTAGCAATTTTATATGACAAGCTGTACAGATTTCAACATAATGACAGTTAAAGTGAGACTGGTGTTTGTATAATAAAATTACCAATTAGCAAGTCCAAAGACAGACAGGCTGATTCCAGTATTACCCCCCCCCCCAAAAAAAAAAAACCTCCCGCTCGAAAAAGAAAGAAAAAAAAGTAAAAAAAGAGAGGAAAAAACAAGAACAAAAAGAAAAGAAAAAATAAATTAGAAATGTGTCATCGTTGTGACCTTTGAGCTGGTGACATGGTTGTTGACACAATTGTCTATCAACAGTGATCATTTGTGCCAAACTCTTTTAGAATCAGACTGTGCATAACAAAACATATCTTTTATATGAGTAGGAATACATATGTATACACAATGAGTTTAATATACTGAAATGTCTTTGAAATACCCTTTTCTTTCAATATATGAAAAACTTACATCAAAAGTTAACTTTCCAATGTCTGGCCACAAAAAAGTTGATATCAAATCTTTAAAGCCATCCTCCATATCCTGCAATTCATACAGATCTGATTTCTCATTTCATCAAGATTAACAGACTAAGTAATTGCAGACAAATTTACCACATATCTTCGATATGAAAAGATTTTGTGAAAAATTGTGTTAAAATTTGTCTTGTGGAATCAACAGAGAAGAAGAACATGACCTACCAATTAAACTTTAATGGGTGTAAGAGAAAAGTAGCCTGGGTAACATGCTACACCCTTAACCTGAACCTTTATCTATGTGACAGTGAAGGAAGGGTGTGTGTGAGTGAGATGTTTTCACCTCTAGCATGGCAAAACAAACTCAATTTACACATTTATTTCTCATCACTTCTATGTCAGACCTCGGAAGAGAAAGTTCTTTATCTCTGTCATTTTGTAAAGTTCTTGATCCTGGTAGGTAATCTTAGCAACTGACTATTTTAAGTTATTGATTAGATATATGTGTTTCTTATATTTAGATAAGAACTGTGTCTTTTTAAACATTCATTTCCATTTTTTTGTTTTTTTGTCATTGTACATATCAATGTTCAACCATCCAGTAAATTTAGAAGGAAACTGTATTTAGCCTGTTTCATCCTTATTACAGAAACTTAAAGACAATTACTGTGGTAATGAAAACAGACCATAGCAAGACTTCAAAGATTTGCAAGCTGATCATGGTCTTCTTTTTTAACCCTTTAAAAATGACAAAATGTTGAGCTTGTCCATATTGAAAGTGTTTGCTTTTGATAAATCAACTGTTTTTCAAATAATGTCTTTGATGGGGTTGAAAACCTTGTGAGAAGAGGAAATGCTGGCTACCAGCATTTTTTCCATTAGGTTTTTAAAAAGCCTTCTTCCTTGAGGTCGTAAAAACTAAATATGGGCCTAAACATCAACATACCAAGCAAATGGATTAATTAATGTTATTATGAACTTACCAAACAATCCCAAGTTAAATGACCCTGAGGAACAGAGCTTTTGAAAACATGGTGGAAAAAGGACAACAAATCCCTTCATTTGAGCCACATTTAATTTGATGTTTATGAATGTTTTTAAATTGAGCATGTCCAATATAAATTTGTCTTTATCTTAGTATATCTTTGTGAAGAGTTCATGAAAGAAAGCAAGTGCTTTCTCAGTCTTACCTCATAAATTTCAATTCCTTTGGCACAAATACCTAACCATGCATTCCATGTTTTATCTGTTTTCTTTTTTCTCAATCTATAAAAATGGAGATTATGAGCAGCAGGGGATACAGATGTCTCTTTGATAAACCTCCATTCAGCCTCACTGCGAGGAAGATTGTGTAGATCTCTATGCACCACAGGCGTATTCTCTTTCAGATAGGCTGGGCCATGCTTCTCCAACATCTAAATATAAATAGTCTTCAGCTATCAAGTGTAAAAAACAAGAGGGCCATGATGGCCCTATATTGTTCCGCTGGCTAAAGTACAAACCATACATACCACACATTACAATTCTAGGCCAAATGGTTTCAAACAAGGAGACTTAAAAAGTTTTCTCTGCAAAAGCCCATGTGAAAATTGTGACCCCCAGGGCAAAGCCATTTTTGACCACAGAGCTGTAATTACTTGAATCCTGGTAGAGGTCTACAAGATAAAGCCTAGGTGGTTATACACAAGGTCAGGAATACAAAAATCTTCTATGTTTTCACTATATAAGCCTATGTAAAAGTTTGTGACATCTGGGATGGGACCAATTTTGACCCAAGGGCTATAATTTGAACAATCTTAGTAGAGTTCCATTAGATAAATATACATGCAAAATTTGGTGGCCCTAGGTCTTATGATTAGGAATGAGAAGATTTTAAAAATTTTCACTATGTAGACCCATTTAAATGTTGTGATTGCCAGGGTGGGGTCCATTTTGACACCAAGACTATAATATGAATACTCTTGGTAGAGATCCATTGAATGAATACACATGCAAAATTTTGTTGCCCAAGGCCTTATGGTTACGAATGGGATTTTCTTTTTTAAGCTTTCACTACAAAAGCCCATGTAAAACTTGTGACTACTATGTCTGGGCCAAATTTGACCACTGGGCTATAATTTGGGCTTTCTTGGTAGAAGCCTTCTAGATAAAGCTAAATGAAAAATTTGGTAGCCCTGGGCCTTATGGTTACAAACAGAAAATCTTTACAATTTTCAAATATAGAAGCAAATGTTATTTTGGGGCCTGGCCAATTTTGACCCCAGGGCTATATTTTCACAAATCTTAGTAGAGGTCAATTAGATGAAGCTATATGCCAAATCTGGGAGCCCCATGCCTTATGGTTTAGAACCAGAAGATTTTTTTTAAGTTTTCAATATAAAAGCCTAGGTAAAACTTGTGTCCTCGGGGTGGGGCAAATTTTGACCCTAGGGCTTTACTATGAAGAGACTTGCTAGAGGTCCATTAGATGAAGCTACATGCCAAACTTGGTAGCTGTAGGCCTTATGGTTTTGGACAAGAAGATTTTCAGTAGTTTCCAGTTTGTTTGGTCAAAATTGGATGGATAGTTCCAGGGAAGATGTTTGAAATAAAAGTTAAGACACGCATGACAGACAGAGCTATGACATTTTTTGCAGGCTTTTGGCCAGTGGAGCTACAAATCGCAAATGCTGTATCATTGCTTATGGTATCTCCCCTTATGACATTTGAAATTTAAATTTTTAAAGGTTTTATACTATCTAGTAATTCTTAAAAAATTAAAAAATACAACCACTCTCTACTCGAAATGACTGTGTCTTTTACGTCATCAAATCTGGAAATTCAGTGGCAAAAGGAGACATTTCTTATTATGTGCAAGTCATCCTTTTGCCTTAATGTTTTTACACGTATTCAACCAATCCTTTACAAGATAAATCCTGTTTTTTGAGCAAAATTTAATTTTTTATCGCAAATGCTTTTAATTTGGACAAGTATGAAATTTTGTCATATAATAAAATGTTCATATAAATCTACATTATTTGGCCTCTGAATGAAATTCAAGACTGATGCTATCTTAATCTGTCAATATAGTATATAATGCAGTTCATCCAAGTTTTATGTATCTTTAGGAAGTAAACAATTTTTGTTTACGTATACAATTTTTTTTTTTACAAACACTTATGTATTACAGAGTCAAACTGGATGCAACTTTACAGTTACTAATCATTAAAATTTGGTTCAGTATATTTTTCATACCCAAGCAGGAAAGTATTCTCGTGGATCGAAGTACTCGACATGGTCAGCGACAGACAAGTAGTTGCCATAGTCTGCTTGTAGAGCATATGCAGCAATGAGAAAACACTTCTCCTCTAGACAACCATGACTGTAGTTCAATACATTGTGTTTCAGCTGTAAGTAATACTGGTGTCTTGTCACTTTCTCTCTAAAAATCAAAATCAAGCATCAATGTTTGATATTATGGTAATTCTTTAACCCTTTACAATGCAACCCTGACTTTTCACAACCCTTAAGGCTTGGTCAGACAGGCTAACGGGTATATAACAGGGGAAAACGGACAATAACATGCAGAATTTGGTTATCCGGTGACAAAATTCATCTCCTCTGCCGCTCAAGACTCACTCGATTGATGTGTGGAGCGAAGAAGCCACACAATGACCGCACGAGTACCGCACATGTAACGGAAAAAAACGCACGTTTACCGGATATGTACCGGATAATAAACGGTCTATTAACGGATATCAACGTACCAGTAAGGGACTTGTACCAGATAAAACAGAAGTACAACGCATGAGAACTGGACAAAACGTTCTTCCAACGTACGATGAACGGAAATGTACCGAACACCAACGTACGAGGAACGTACTGGTCACGTGACATGCCGAGGGTATAAATTGTCAGATGCATCCAAAGTCTATCATTTACATGTCTCTGTCCGTTTTGTACGGTGGAAATTTTTGAACATGCTCAAAACTTCCCACCGGACAGAACGGACATTGCCTGACAAGTAGCGGATTCACCGGATAAGAAACGGACATAAAACGGATACGAACGGACACGAACGGATAAAATGATTTTTAATCTGTTACTCGTCCATTAGCTCGGTGTGACGAAGGCTTTAGGAAATAGGCTTTTGAAAATGTTTTGAGTGCACCTATGTGTTTCCTGGCTTTCTCAAACTAGTACTGACACAACTTTTTTTCCAAGTCACCGACTACTTTTCTCAAATGCATCAGAGGTGAGAGGCAAAAATTTGCAGGAAAGAAAGTTTTCCAGAACCGGGTACCAAACCCGCAACAACCAGGACATGAGTCAGATACACTTACCACTGAGCTACCTGTGAAAGGGGCATAACTGTGTCAAAAATATTTTGATGGTTACCTGCCCCTGTTGTATGTACCCTTTTGATAGTAAATAACTAGTCCAAAATTGAAGTAAATATCTTCATCAATGACAGAAATGTTATAAAATGTCAAAGTTGTTTGCACAATGTAGCTGAAGATGTAGGCGATGACACAAGGGCTATGGCAATACCTTGATGTTTACTTTGAAAACAGCTGAGCTAAAAAATAATGGTGGCCAGCATTTTCTTCTTTTCCAACAATGTTTTCCACCCCATGATCTTTAAATTTCATGTTTTGAATTACATCTCATTTCTAAAACATTGCAGACCGTGATTCCTGTGTGAAGTTGACTATCAAAACTGATTATCATGACAAAGCTGCACATTTTAGTATCTTTAGATATAAAACAAAACTGTTATATGCAAGTTTCTTTAGAACTTTTTTGTCTGTGATGTACAAACCTGTCAAAGACACAAAACAGGCTTTATAAAGGTAGGCCTATGTTTTAATATGTCATAAACTATAAATCTTGAGAAACAGTTACATGATAAAAAGAAACTGACATTCCTTGGCTTTTGAGGTAAAATTTTATTAAACTTGTCAAAAAAATGTTATTAAGCTCACCAAAGGTACGCTTAATAACATTTTTTGCAGACTTGCTTAATAAAATTTTATCTCAAACACCACCTCATGCCAGTTCCTATATTTCCACAATATGTGTATGTTATCCATGGGAGAAAGAGTAGCTTCATAAGCTAATAGATTCAATCCAAAATAAAGCAAAGGAAAATTGGAAAAATAAGAAAATGGATCAATTATTCTACTGTAATACATGACACATTTACTATAAAAAACCCTAATATGGCATGCCATTTTTGTCTATCTTCTTGCTTGATAATATGATGAATATTTCTGACATCATCAACAGAAAAAGAGTGAAAATATTTGTAATTTCATACCTTAGAAGTACAACCTGATCTACATAAAACTGAACACGAAAATATAACACAAGTAGAGGTCTCCCATGGCCATCAAAACCCTGAAATATCAGAAATAGTTTCATTTAACTCTTTACCTGAAGACAAAATTTTTAGACTTATCCAAAATGAAAGATTGACTGTCTTGGAGTTTAACGCCATTTTAACAGCTTAGGTCATATCACGGTGGCTAGCGCATCTACGCATGTGTTTTCTGGCTTTCTCACACCAGTACTGACACAACACCTGGTCACATGTCAGATATGCCAACCACTGCAGCTGTCTGGCCGGCTTGTACAAAATGGAAAGAATTTGCAGATAACTAAAAAAATGTAACCCAAACAATGTGATTTCACCCTAAAACGGCAGGAGAAAATGTAGCAAAAGAAGAAAATACTGGTAACCAGCATTATCTCCTTTTCCCACACAACTTCAAACACAATTTTCACGAGGTCATTAAAACATGGGACTAAATGGTAAAGGGTTAATTGTTTTCATAAAATCTCTTTTATATTCTCTAACTAATAAATAAATTAATATCCCAATTTTTACAGCAAAAAGAATTTTTGGTCACTGTGTAGATCAAAGA
This sequence comes from Hippopus hippopus, assembly GCA_946811185.2. Taxonomy (NCBI): domain Eukaryota; kingdom Metazoa; phylum Mollusca; class Bivalvia; order Cardiida; family Cardiidae; genus Hippopus; species Hippopus hippopus. The sequence continues at coordinate 38,491,842 of OX328097.1, forward strand.
TTAGATTACATATGCTGTAAAGTTGGCTTCTAATCTACACCTTTTGCAAAGCTTCGATGCCACTAATGACATCGAAAGAGACAACATGTTACAAACAATTGTTCCCTTAGTTGATGTTCAAAACACAGACATGCTTAAAACATGAATACATGTAATTAAAATAAAATTTCAAAGTTCAAAACATGCATATAAGTAAAAATGTAACGGGTTGAATAGGAGATATATTTCCTGTAATCAGCAATTTTCCGTTTTGTCACAAAATTTCAAACAGGGTATTCTGAAAGTTATAAAGAACAGATAGTTTGCAGGTTTTGCTAAACTTAACTGATTTAGTTCAAAAAGTAATCTTGTACAGAAACACATTTGGTGTGATTATGTTGTTTTAAATTCTCAGCTATCTGCAGTGAACTGTACTCAACTCTTCATCAAATAACAAAATTTTAGGCTGGTCCAAAGTGAAAGCATTTGCATACGACAAATTAAAATGTAGCACAAATAATTGGATTTGTTTCAGAATGGATCGTAAAATTTGTGAGAGAGGAAGAAAATTCTGGTCACTACCATTTTTCCCTTTCTCAACCGAATTTTCAAACTCCTTCCTCTATGCTGTGGTTAAATCACAGGAGCCTTTGGTTAAGGGCTTTGCAGTAACCTAGGCATGTCATGAATAAACTTCTAAGAGACAGAAAGAAAAAAGATTGATTGTCGAGAGTAAAAATACTCTCTTTGGAGAAAGAGAACAAATTTCAATTCACACAGAAAACTTCTAAAAATTATCTCTATAGTTACATGTATTTATAACTTCAACATAGAAAATATAATTAACTCTAAAAACTTACATCCCCGGGACCAGTTTTCCATTGCTTGGCTGCATGTTTGTAGATTTTCTCATCATTTGATATAAATTGATATTCGCCATCTGTAGGGGGAACAAAGAGGAAACTACAACATAGCAGCTGTCTTATCATATTACATTCTCTTCATTTATCATTACTTTACAGATGACTTTTGTTTTGTCTGGGTTGCAGATCATATATACATTGTTGCAAAAGAAGAGTTTGCTCTGATAAGCAATTTCTTATTATGACACTGTACTGTCACAAGTATTCATATATTAAACCTTAATGTTTCAGTTACAATATTAGTCTGAGTATTAATTGACATAGATGTTCTCACAGTTGCCCACTCCAGCAGGTAATAACTTGAACCTAAAATGCTACTCAAATCTAGAAACTTAAAATGCATATGCAGACAGTATGTGTAAGGGTCACACTGCGATCATGTCATTAGTTGCTGCACAGAACTTTCAATTTGATCTTTGATCTACACTTTCAGATATTTTATATCATTATTTATTCTGAACAGACCAGTAATGAAATTTCAACAATCTGCAAATGTCCATTGATTACAGAGGATCATATTATGAGTTACATAAGGCATTACTGGGGTTTTCCCACTGAATTCTTCAAAATATTTTGACTCACTAAATTTTGAATCATGACCTTTGGATTCATTTCACAACTGTCATAGCATCAATAATAGGTTTTCACCAATCAATTACTTCTTAGTTTTATACACAGACCAAGAAAAACTTTTCAGGTGTCCAAATTTTTCATTAACTTTTTACTGAACAACAAAATTTCGAACTAGACCAAATGAAAGCATTTCCAGACGACAAATTAAATGTACCTCAAATTATGATCTCTATCTTTGATTGGGGAAAAATACATTGTGGGAAAAGGAGTCAATACTGGTTATTAGCATATCTTGACCTATATGACGGAAATATTCTGTATTTGGATGGTCGTGTAGGTAATATTTTCAGTAGCACTCAAATAACAGTTGCTAATTTGAAGAGAAATATCTCTTCTTGAAGATAAATGACAAAATCTTTATGATTTGCGTAGTCACTAGCGCAAACACATTATGAACAGTCTGACATTGTTTTTAAGGTTTGTATGAAATTCAATGGTTGCTTATAGGTGTAAAATGGTCCAAAAAGTTGTAATTTGCACGGTCGCTGGTCTGAGACACCAGAGGGTGGCTTATTACAGGTCATTTACATAGAAAATTCTGTCGGTAGGAATTTCAGGTGATCATTTACAACAGGGGCCGCTCAATGCAGGTGGTCACCAGGGCAGGTTCAACTGTATTTTATTTGTGATTCTAATTTGCTTAAGAAAAGCAACCACTTTTTTTTGTTAAGTTGTATGATATTATTGCTGAAAGTAAAGGTATGTTTCAGAATGGTTAAAGGTTTAACCCTTTACAAAACAATCCTGAGTTTAAACAGCCCTGAGGCCTTTGAAAACACTGTGAGGAAAAGAGAAAATGCTGGCAACCAGCATCTCTACTTTTCTCACAATGTTTTCTACACTTTTTTTAGAAAACTTTCATCATTTGATCCACATTTAATTTGTTGTCAGCAAATTGAGCAAATGCTTTCTATTTGGTTAAGTATACAATTTTCTCATCAGGTAGGTAAAGAGTTAAATCGCTCCCTTACAAATGGCCAAATTCAACCGTGCATCAGCTTACCTTTTATCTGAGCCAATCCAAAATACTCAGTTTCTCTTAAAGCAAGATAATTTGCCACTTGATTGAAGACATCTTGAATTTTTGACTTGACCTGTTGAATATATGAAATTGGATTTCAGAAGTCCAATTGATACTTCTTTAGGTTGATGCAAAAAAGAATAATTGTTGCAAAATAACTGAATAATTATCTTACAAGGAGATCACTCTTTCTCCTTACACAGTTATCTATGAAAACATGTTGGTTGGTTGGTTGGTTGGTTGTATTGGGGTTTAACGCCACTTTAACAGCTAAGGTCATATCATGGCGGTCGGTGACGCACATGTGTTTCCTGGCTTTCTCACACCAGTACTAACACAACTTTCTTTCCAAAGCCACCGACTACTTTTCTCACATGCTTCAGCAGAGGTGAGAGGCGAAAATACGCCGGAAAGAAAGTTCGCCTTAACCGGGTATCGAACTCACAACCACCAGGTCATGAGTCCGACACGCTCACCACTAAGCCACCCGGGCGGGCCTATGAAAACATATGCAACGCCTTGAAATATTAAAGTAAGTTGGTTACATGCTTAAAGCTGGCTGGAGTATTATAAATTATAGACATTATGTAGCTGGAAACTCTTTGCATGGCACAAGGCAGTAATAAAATGGCTCTAAAAACCAAATATTTTAAAAACGCTAGTCTTTCAACCCTTTACCAAACAATCCCATGGCTTATGAAAAAGTTGAAAATTGAGAACATGCTGGAGACAAGCATTTTCTCCTTTCAACACAATGTTTTCTACTCTACCGTAGACAAAACCTTGACTTGAGCCACATTTGATACATTGTCTGCAAATGCTTTCCATTTGCACACATCTAAAATTTTGTCATTCGGTAAAAAAGTTAAAACTGTCAGCAACTATGACAGAAATTGAAAAGCTGCAGAATGGACAATCAAGGTCAAAAAGACTATAGTTTAAACAGTACAGCTACTGAAACAGGTTATTCAATGAACCAACATTCCATATTAAAGCGGCCAAACAGACTGACAGACAGCTTGCTATGACAGACAATGCCAAAACATTATATTTCCACCCTCTGCCCAGTGCAAAGAAATGCTTTAAAACATTCATAATTTATAAAAAGATGTCTGACATACACCTTTCATGTTAACTAGGCAGATCAATAAGTAAAAGTCACTTACATCTACATAACAAATATATTCCTTATTATTCAGAAGACTGACACACACTGCTTTTCTCTTCTTTCCTGATGCTTGTGAGCTTGACAGCGAGGTCATAGTTTATCCATTGCAATACACATATCCTTCCATTAAAACTGCACCTGAAAATAATCTTGTGATTAGACCGACCTACAGTAAAATACTTTTATCAAACTAAATAGACTTCTTAGTTTTGTTAAGCTGCGACTTTTAGTAGAATTTGTGTCCTTTTCAATGATATTTAGAGGTCCAGATAGCCAGATAAGAGACACACATGCCCTGTAGCTGATTTACCAAAAAAAGATCATGCCATTCTTACAAAACAGTGAGGATCAGTACTCCTTTATTCTGTAATGTATCAATCACAACAAGAAAAGAAAATAGCAGTAAAGGTCAAGTATGGGTGATTTTGTCATTATTTGCCAATAAAAAAAAAAAACATGCAAATTAGCCATTTGTAAACATTTATCATTGGATGACAGATGTTTTGGTAACAGACAAGTTTGATAAATTGGAATAAATATACATATTAAACCAATCGAAGATTTCGGTCATATGATATTATTTAATATAATCCCCTACGAGAGTTTTTAAAACAAATTCCTGGCTTTGATTTATTGCTCATGAATAAAACCCAGTATTGAAAGGTAGAGATCAGTTTTACCAGGCATTGTAGATACACTGTGTATATAAGATTCCTGGTTTTACTTATGCTATTTTTAATGCTCAGGAATGAAAGAGCTCAATAAGGAACAATATCAAAGCCAGGTACTTGATGTAAAAAAAATCATACTGCAGGTAATACTGTAAGTACAATTACAATAACCATGTTAACAAGCATTCTGATAGTATTGCATAGCAATACCCAGTCCCCTACCGGCCGTATACATATCGCTGGCATGTATAGTTTGTAAATTTCTGTAGAGGAGAAAGAACACATGTGACCCACTTCCAGAATTATAAGCATTGTGTCTGTCTTTGTATGCAATGCTTTAATGAAAGCCAGATAATATAAACATTTTTCCTTGTTAATGTAAGTTCACTGAAGAAGTTTTTTCAGTGAAATTTTCAAAGTCTAAGGCCCATAATTTCATAAAAAATCAGTGGACCTGAACGAAACTCGAACTGGATCTGTAACTCATGGTGGTTGACATACACACCGAAAATCAGCTCAATATCTGCCAGCGTTTAGAAAAAAAGTCCGGAAAACTGTTTTTTCGGTGAAAATTTCCAAGTCAAAGGCCCGTAATTTTGTCAAAAATCGCTCGACCGGAACAAAACTCAAACTTGATCTGTAACCCATGGTGGTTGACTTGCACGCCAAAAATCAGCTCAATAGCTGCCAGCTTTTAGAAAAAAAAGTCTGGAAAACTGTTTTTTCAGTGAAAATTTCCAAGTCCAAGGCCTATAATTTTGTCAAAAACCAGTGGACCAGAAAGAAACTCAAACTTGATCTGTAACTCATAGTGGTTGACTTACACACTGAAAATCAGCTCAATATCTGCCAGTGTTTAGGAAAAAAAGTCCGGAAAACTCTTTTTTCAGTGAAAATTTTTAAGTCCAAGGCCCGTAATTTCGTAAAAAATTAGTGGACTGGAACAAAACTCAAACTTGATCTGTAACTCATGGTAGTTGACTTGCACACCAAAAATCAGCTCAATATCTGCCAGCGTTTTTGAAAAAAAAGTCTGGAAAACTGTTTTTTCTGTGAAAATTTCGAAGTCCAAGGCCCGTAATTTCGTCAAAAATCAGTGGACCGGAACGAAACTCAAACTTGATCTGTAACTCATGATGGTTGACTTACACACCAAAAATCAGCTCAATATCTGCCAGCGTTTAAAAGTCCGGAAAACTGATGGACTGACGGACAGACAGAGTGCAAACCCAAAGTCCCCTTCGGCTTGGCCGGTAGGGGACTAATTATTAATGAAACATTCAATTGATCTACTATATACTGGTAATCTGGGTATGCATTCTCCTTAACAACTCACAAGTCACTTACTACGATAAAGCTAAATTTAACAGTATGAGTTTTGGTATGACAACTGAGAAAGATCATTTTTTTATCCCAAAATATTGCTAACCCCCCCCCCCCCAAAAAAAAAAACCAAAAAACTTTGGTCATAGTGCCTGCTACCTTAGGGTAACCTCCCCTCAAAGATTCAGTCCACATTTTTTTTTTTTAAATAATGTTTCTAAGACATGATCATCAGTGTAGATAGATGCATATTTTTTAAGTACTGAAAAGATTAAACCCAATCCATTTACTATATCAAAAGAATAAATAAATGTCCACAGTAAAATATAGGTAAATCAAAAGTATTTTCAGCATGACCACTATAAACTAACCCCTAGTTACTTATTTTTGTCAAAATCAACTTTTCTTTCAATTTTCTTTAAACATCTTTTATTATCATTTCCCATTGCCGCATCCTAAATTTGATTGGTTGTATTGATTGTATGGTGTTTCACACCATTTTCAACATTATTTCAGCTTTATCGCGGTGGCCAATGCACCTATCCCTGCTTTCCTGAAGTTTCTTTTACCAGTACTCTGCACAATACTCTTCAAGTCACTGGCTGCTTTCCAACCTTACTTTTGTCAAAACAATGGTCAGCGGTGAGAGAGGAATTAATCCTGTCTCAATGACTTACATCAACCCTCACAAAAAAATTGGCCAAGCTGGGATGGAACCCCTGTTCTCAAGTCCTGTAAGCTACCAGAGGTTTGGTTTTTTAATTTGAAATCAGATTTTTGAAATGACATTTGATCTACACATGCAATAGCAAACATGTAGAGAAGCGGAGGCAATATCAAATGACAACCTGCAGTACCAAGAGACATAAGTCTCTTTTACCTATCTAGAATGTATAGAAACCAGTGCAAACTTTATCATCAGCCTAATATTTCAATTAGACTTTTTATTTTATTTGGAAATTGATGTGACAGGTGGTTCCTTCTGCATCAGACTGAAAAATTTTGCATTTCCCTGGTCCACCCTGTGCTGGTATATCTTGTGTCAAATTTGTTTCAGTGGAAAACACGGCCCAAGAACGCTGGATATATGAATCTACTTTGTGGATTGAATGCATGGTCTATATCTTTTGAACATAGTGTATCAAGAATTTACATGTATAAGACAAATAAAGACTGAAATAAATAAAACTCTTCACATGACATTAGTGCATAAAGTTGTAAACTTTTGTAGCCTAATGCATTTTCTTTCCAAGAATATAACTTTATAAACTTTTTACAGAGATGGGCACCAGTCTCAGTTCTGTCCGGGAGCTTAAGAAAGTTTTCAGATTGGAATAAAAACAGGAGAGAAACAGAATTATTTATTACATCTGCATTTGGGCTACAAGAATTTAGAAAACGTGCCCTGTTTTGACCCCGTGGGCCGTCTTCTTCACTGCACCTTAGACACCTGTGGAATTCGGACTCATTGATGTCGAAGATCATCATAATCTCCACTTACCTTCACTGCTTTTGGTGACAAATAGTCTATATTATCTGTTCATATTTTTAAACGTTTCATTTGTTCAGCGTTGGCAGTGAAAAACAGAGAAATACCAGACATTCTTGCAATCTTTTGTAGTAGTTTTGCTTGCTGTATTCATTCAGCCTCGATTTCGAACTTACTATAGTCTTTAAAATTGCTTAAGAATTTTTATTTGAAAAATGATTCAGAAGAAGACCTATTTAAAAATGAAAAGGAAACAAAAATTGATATAATATTCTTTAAAATTAGGCAAATTTGCAAGCTGTGTCTTCAGACAAATTCATTTTGACATATTCCCCGATCCCCCTGTTTAGAGATTATGATGAGAAATTGTCGCGAAAACATATCAATAAACTGAAATGACCAATCTTACAGTTCTTGCAACCAAAACTTGATTCAGTTAGGTTCATGCTTATGACCAAACTTAACATTTTACGTGTTTCCCAAAAAGGGAAAGCATAATATGCCAGTAGCTGGTTGCATACCCCGTTCGTAGATGTTGTGCGAATTACAGACAACTCGCCCCAAAGACAAGTCGCCCAATATTTAGAAGACAAGTCGCCCCAATCTGTTGACAACTCGCCGCACACCGAAGACAACTCGCCCTAAATTTACTTGATTTAGTCTGATCTTGAAACCTAGTAGTACATCCAAGTACACTTTTGCTGACATTGTAGATGTAAATATTGGCTGCCATCTGAAATTGCATTACTGCCCACCTTTGAGCCATTTAAAAGGGCAGTGTGCACGATCAGCCACCCACTGACCAGCCCACATAGCTCAATAGGTAGAGTGTAGGACTCGTGAACGTAATGTTTCGAGTCACATGAGGGTGTGGGTTCCATCCCCACGGCTGGCCATCTAAAGATACTAATAGTCTTACGGATGAGACGTTAAACCGAGGTCCCGTGTGACGGTGCTATACACCAAGCACATAAAAGAATCAGGCGTAACTTAAGATGGGTTTCATCCTGTATCTGCACTATCCCCCGTAACAATACTAACAGCCTTCAGGGGGCGTCGCCCATATGGGCAACCGGTGGCGATGATAAATAAACGCAAATTCAATCAATCAGCCACCCAGTGCCATAAATGCCAGTGCACAGTTTTTATCTTTTAACTTTCACTGTTGGTCTGTTTTCTGACTTTTATCATCTTTAATTCACTCTCACAGTTCTTGCGGAAACTTTTTATTTTTATAACCCTTCCACTAACACCGCACTGACGCACACCTGCACATAATCCCAGCAAGGGGCTGATGCAGTACCTATAGATAGATAGATAGATGTATAACGGGCTGCATAAAACAAGCAGCCTGATCTTGGACCTAATGATTCTGTGCGTCAAAATTTCTTTTGGTTAAATTAATCCTTGATTTTGCAAAAATCAACAGATTGCTGAATTCAGTAGCAAATTTGGCGTTTTGGAGTACTGGTTTAACCCTTTACCATACACTCGAGTTATAACGGCCCTGAAAGAAAAGGCCTTAAACATTAAGGGATAAGGAGAAAATGTTGGTAACCAGCAATTTCTCTTTTTTCCCACAATGTTTTCTATCCATATATGGGCAGAAATGATCATTTGAATAACATTTAATTTGGTGTCGAGTGCTTTCAAATTGGCTGAGTACAAAGTACAGTTATACCATTGACGGGAAATTGGATTTATATGGCAGTCACACACCTTAGCAAATAATCCCATGGTTTTACCATCCTGAGGAAGAAGACTTTTGAAAACTCACGGAAAGGACAAAAATATTTCTGATCGGCAATTTCTTATTTTCTCACAGATATCCACCCTTAAAAAAACAAGTTTCATCATGAGTCACATTTATCGTCTGCAAATGCTTAAACATGGAAAAACAGAGAATTTTCTCATGTAGTAAATACTAAATAGTAAATGGGTATATCTTGATGGGGTAATTAGGTTAGAGTTTCAAAATTCTCAGTAATGATCCCTGATAAAAATCATAACAATGCATTGTACACCTCTTTTTTATCTACCTACACAGTGACTGGGAAAGGCTTGCGCCATGCGCCAGTCACATTAAAATCCAAAATGTCACATCGTTTTTGCCAATGAGTGAGCCCTTGTCCCATTCAATTTTTGACGTCGTAAAAGTACAAAATTTAGTCAGACGAATCTCCTTTGATCGGCGCCTATTAGACGCTCTATAACATGAGTAGCTATGTGCGTGTGACGTCATGTTTTCAATCATAAAATGCTTATTGAATATTGAACCTATTTTGTCGTCTTGATGAAACTGCCCTGATTTTGCCGTAAAATTAAAATTCAACAACTACCTAAGCATTAGAATATACCACCAAAAATTTAAAATTGCATGAAGGTCAGGGCTCCATGAGTAATTTCTTTCCCACAATGATCGTTTATTAACAGACTCGTACAAACGATCCTAGCGAGAATCAGAGCAACTCTCAGATCACATCTCTCTCCGAGCCTATCCCAAGCATATCCATGGACATGCAGCAAACGTTTATCAGTGTATATCATGCTGATTGAGAAGGCCACTTTTTTTTTCATCATGAATTAGATAGGTAACATTCTCAATCAGCTTATGGTCTAATAGTATTTATGTTCCCTGCTACCCCAATTGATAAGTTCATTTCAATCATCATGCTATAATACTGCTAAAAGAAATGAAAAGATATGAAAGTAGATCGCTGAAAAAAAACAAACGCGAAAACCCATGACACAACAACGGTCAATTTGACACCGTCCGATCAGAGTTGTCTCAAATTGTTTCTTCATCATTTATAATGAATTTAAACAGTGAATTTACATAATTATATGTAAAGAATGATAATGAGAAAAAAAGTTCTTGTTTTTTTTTCTTTAATGAAATGAAAATAACAATGAAAGGGGGTGAAGGTCAGACCTTCGTCTTATGGAACAATGAAAGGGGGGTGAAGGTTAGGCCTTTGTCTTTTGGTGTCATCCTTATATTTCCATAACAACCAAGTAATTCTGACCCTTGATCATTTCTCTTTGACGCTTGGAAATTTCATTTTGACTCTTGAAAATTTCAGCCCAAGATTCAGTGACTCTTGGGATTCAGGACCTAATGAGAACCCAGATGACTATGTTTGATTCCAAGCATTAAATATAGAACCAGCATAAGCATTTAGCTACATTTTGACTTGCACTGGGATAGTACTATTTTAAAAAAATAAATGAAAGCAATTAAAAGATTTTGTGTTTTTTTCTTAAATTGTCACATTGGTTTTCAAAATGTCACATTGATTTTCCTGGAGGAAGGGACATTGTCCCATTGAAAATAATTCTTTCCCAATCATTGTCTACACTTGATTGTAAGAAAAGTGGGGCGAGTTGTCTCAGAATTTGGGGAGAGTTGTCTTCTGAAGGTGGGGCGAATTGTCTTAGGGCGAGTTTTTGAGAAATTATCCCTATATTCAAAATTCATATATACATTGTTGTGTTGCTGTAAAAGATGTCTTTGAAAAAAAGTTTTTTTTTGTTGACTAAGTATTTACTTAAGTGTTTACTACTAATCGAGAATCTCTTCAAAGTCAAGTTGATAATATAATCAGGTATTCAAACCAATGGAGCTTAAAAATTAATGTATTGAAAACTAAAGCATGTGTTTTTCGAAAAAAGAAAGAACCAATATCGGATCATATCACTATTAATGGTGAATCTATTGGAAATGTTGACAATTTTATCTATCTATCTAGGCGTTAATTTTACTAGTGATGGAACTTTGACCTCAGCAGTAAAACAACTTAATGACCAAGCACTAAAGGCATATCATAGTTTACTTGGAGTCTTCGATAGAGTTGCATTAGATATTCAAACTAAATTATCACTTTCTGATTCACTGATTGTTCCAATCATATTATATGGATCTGAGGTCTGGGGTATCTATAATTACAAAATTGTTGATAAAATTCATTTACGTTTCTGTCGCTATTTATTAGGAGTAAGCCAACAAACCCCGAACTACGCTGTTTATGGCGAACTTGGTCGCTTTCCGCTTAATATCTTAGCCTAAGAGAGATCAATTAATTTTTTTCTTAAAATGAAGCAAAATCCCCAAAGTATCACGCATAGTGCATTTTTAGGTCAACTTACGGACAATAGAAGTAACTTCTGGCCATCAAAAATGAAGAAAGTTATTGACTATTTAGGTTTTGGTTTCCTGACAAATATTGCTCCAATGAATCTATATATACCACCTTTCCAGAGTTTGAAAAATCGCATTAGGGATCAGTTTATACAAGATTGGCATAGCTATATAAATAGAACTCCAAAACTTATGTACTACTGCAATTTTTAAACTGATTTTAAGTTTGAAAAATACCTTCATATAATTAAAAATGATCAACTATGAATTCACCTCACTCGAATCAGATTAAGTTCTCACGCGTTAGAAATTGAAACTGGTAGGAGAAATGGTATTGATAGAAATAATCACCTTTGAAAATTATGTAATATGAAAGTCATTGAGTCTGAATAACATTTCATTTTAAGTTGCCCGAAATATTACAATCTGCGCCAACAATACACTGGAATAATTGCATGGCCCTCTTTACAGAAATTTAATCAACTCGTGTCTCAAACAGATGATATAACATTGTACAAATTGTCCAAATACATTAAGGAAGTAATGACTTTAAGGAAAAATTATCTTGATGGTATTTTAGCATAGAGGATCCAATTAATTATGTTTGTATGGTATCTTTTTTTTTCTCAACAGTAGCTTCATTTCCCTTGATACTTTATAGTACTGTAATATATTACAAAGTGAATTACTTATTATAATAACTTAAAGAAAGACGTATATGTCGAACCGGTGCTCTGTAATGTCCGGTTTATCCTGTGTTATTTTCGCTTTTTTTTGTCTGCTTTTTTTGTCATACTTGAGCTTTGTTTATTCTGTCTGTCATTGTTGAATTTGTTGTAAATAGCCAAAGACATGTTTTGTCGTTTGCTGAATAAAAATGTATGTTAATGTTTTCTTGATTCAAGAGCTATTTGATTTACCTGTCATTGTTTATACAGCAAATTTCACACTAACAGATTGTTGTTCTCACCTATCATAAATAGCTTACACCTATAAATTTTTTTCATTTTTTTTCTGTTTGTTTGATTTTAAACCAATTATAAAATTTCAGTAGTCATTCAGTCATTTATAGTGATTTTAATACTATGATAATGAATCTCCCCCCCCCCCCCTCTCTCTCTTTCGGCATAGGTTCTTTTTTGCATGTATGGTGGATTGTCGTCCGTTGATCTCTCTCTCTCTTGATTGAATCACTCGGCAAGGGAAATTGATTTTTATGTTTATTTGATTTTATTGACCATGTTAAAAAGTTTCATCCTCTCACTGAAAAACTAACTACTTATATAGCTATTTGCCAGTTAATTAAAGGCTTTTTGCAGGTCTATAAATTACATGTATATTAATGTTGCTAAAATGAAAAAGTATCACCTTATAAACAGTACAAAACATGTTGGGAAAGAAGAAAGCCCTGGTTAAGTGTATTTCCTCCTTTTCAGTAACATTTCCTTTATTTCCAGAAAAGATTTTTGGGAAATTCAAGGTAACAAGGACAGAAAAAGTTGCGGTGTAGGCTGCATTTAAATAAGTCTTTCAGTCAATAATTTCTGCAAAGTGATGTCATCTGCCACAGGATCCACAAAGACATTTGAACAACAAGCAGTTTATTACTCCTGCCACTATTTTATCACATGTTTTCCAAGTCTGCGGCAAATTGAGGTCCTGCATGGCTCAGTGGTCAACATTAAAGTGCAGGACTCATCATTCGGAGGCCTAGGGTCAAGCCTTACTGGAAGCACTGGGTTTTCGTGGGATTGTCCTTGGGTAAGACACTTCAGGGCCCTAGCCTAGTATTGGTGAAACCCAGGATATTTACGAATATGTGGGCTGTTCAAGTGTTGCCGTTATATGAATGAAATAATGTTGAAAGTGACATAAAACACCATTCAATCAATCTGCTTCAAATTTATTTTACATGATAATGAGTAAACCAATGCAGTGCTAAGTCAGTATAATAAACATACTCATTCAGGGACAAATGTAAATGAAAAAGACCAGAAATTTGCAGGTCTGAACTGTATTTAGTCTAGAATGTCATTTTGGACAGTCAGTATTCAAGTTCAGAGTGCACTTTCTCTCTGCAGTCTGATCTAATCTGTTAACAATTTTAAGTTGTACTGAGTTTTGGTGATTTATTGAATTATTCCTCTTTTCAACTAGATTAAAAGGGGTCAATGCTGCACAATGGATGTTGCTACAGCTTTGTTTGACACAGATCCAGAAATTCTACTTGATGTCCAAAACCTAAGGTAGATCTAGATCTAAATGCTTTACATTAACTTTTTATCCTTTACCAAAAATAATGACAAAATTTAGACAGATCCAAACTGTAAGCATTTGCAGATGACAATGTGCCTGAAAATCTAAAATTTGCCCACAGAATGGTAGAAAACATTGATGGAAAAGGTGAAAATGATGGATACCAGCATTATTTCCACTTCCCACAATGTTTTCAAAAGCTTCCTGAAGGTTGTTCAAACACAGCATTGTGTGGCAGGGTTAAATGACAAAATTTAAGATTTGTCAATATTCAAAGTATTTGCAGATGACAAAATGAAATGTGACTCAAATGGTGGAAATTGTCCCTGAAGAAAACGTTGTGGGAAAAAGGGAAAAAAAAGCTGGTTCTCCTTTTCACACAATGTTTTCAAAAAAAGCCTCCTTTCGTAGCTCTTTACTGAACAACAAAATTGAAGACTTGTCAGAATGGAAAGAAAAATTGCAGGCCACATATTATATGTGGCTAAAATGCTTGGTATTGTCTTTTAAAGAGTAAAAAACATTGTTGGAAATGGAAAAAATGCTGGTTACCAGCATTTTTTTCCTTTCCCGCAGAGTTTTCTAAAGGCTTCATCATGTAGGTCATTAAAACTTGGGGTTGTGTGGTAACAGGTTAAGGTTGTTGAAACTTAGGATTGTGTGGTAAAATAGAACCCGTTCTTTCCCAAAGACTATTAATCATAATCTGAAAAATATACGAAAAGGTTTTGATCCAAGATCAGACTGCACACTCTATGCAGACTGAACTTGATCTTCAGTGTACAAATGCAGATGAAATTGTGATTGGCACCCTAATGCTTGAAAGATCATTTTCTGTTTTCATAGGTCAGACTGATTCATTTTGGATCCATGGGTCCATGATTTGCATTTTTATACAAACGCAGGGCAGAGTAGTGTACGGGTAGAGATCTGGCCTCTTGCATGAAAGGTTCTTGGTTCTTAACCAAGCAGGGTCAACCTTTGGAACACATAATGGCACAAGTACTGGATAGGCTTACAGGAAGCAGTCATCAAGAATGATTTTTTAACACTTGTTTCATGATGGATGAAAAAATGAATAACTCCATACAAATAAGTAATCTAAAAGAAAGCTGGCCTGGAGCTGACCTTTACTGGTAACTAGTGCCATATGATAAAATATCTGGACGTGTCCAAATTGAAAGCATTTTCAGATGAAAAGCCAAATGTGGCTCAAATGACAGACCTTATCTTAGAAAGGGTAAAAAACATTCTGGAAAAATGTGAAAATACTGGTTAATTGCATTTCATCCTTTTCCAAGAATGTTTCAAAAGCTCTCCGCCTCAGACTCATTAAAAATCATGATTGCGCAGTAAAGAGTTAAAAAAGTAATTATGAGAAAGTTCTGATAGCAATGCTTTTCTGTTGGAAATTAAAAGGAATGAATTGTAACAGCAGTATTTTCCATTACAGCCAAAATGATCCACATAAAATTTTACGACGCCTTGACATGCTCCGTCGCCAGCAGCATTTCAGCAGAATTACCAACCTTAAAGAAGATGATATAAAGCGATTTCTTTCTACCCTGGTTGAGAGCTACCTGAAATGTTCAGAATCCATAAAAATTTCACGAGCAGTTGAAAAAGTATCTATGTATTTTCACGTTTTCACTGATATTTGTTTTCCTAGGTCAGGGACCCTGTTAACTAGCCATTCTAATTCTAAATTTTAAGACTATCAATTTCATTGTCAGAAAGTCTCAGTAAATCAGATAGCTTGTCATAGAGTTTAGACTTAAAACAAATTTAAGAATGGTTGGTAAATGCAGCCTTTATATTTCTTTGATATTTCCTGCTTTTTTTTTTTTTTCTTTTTACTATTTTTTTAATAGTAAGTCTATTAATTGATGAAGTTCAGGGATGGTAAGAGTATTTTTCTACTACTGTATCACTATTATTTGCATATTAAGTCAAGGGTATGAGCAAAATGGAAACAACAAAATGTTAGATTTGTTCAAATTGAAAGCATTTGTAAACCACATATCAAATGAGGCTTAAAGGCCCAATAGTGGCCAGACAATCAAAGCAGGTGTTAAAATTCATTTAAATTCAAATCATACTATTTAAAAGTATGGAAAATATTGTGAAGATGATAATCTGTTATTGGATGGTGAGTCCAAGTGTTAGTCGCTGGCAGAAAAATGAATTTTAAAATTAGGCAAAAAGTAAACAAAAAATAGAGTAACCTGGCAATTGTTAACCTAGTTTTGAAATTTACTTTCCTGCCAGCGACTAACCCTTGGACCAACCTTACAATAACAGATTGTTATCTTCACAATAATTTCCATACTGTTGAATGGTATGATTGAAATCTAAATGCATTTTAACACACGCTTTGTTTACCTTTGGGCGCTATTGTTACTTTAAATGAAGCTTCTTGTTTTTGAAAGAGTAGAACACACCATAGAAAAAGTAGAAAATGCTGCTTTACAGCATTTTGAATTCGGCTGTTTTCGAAGAAAACATTGAGGTATTTTCATAGCCCTGGCGTCATCATCGTCGTCCGCGTTATGGTACAAAAACTTTGACACTTTTTAATATCTCTATTATTACTGAAGATTTTTACTTTAAACGTGGACAAATTGTTAACTTTCAAAAGGGAACCAATAAAACAGGTGCAGGTAACCATCAAAACATTTTGACTCAGATATGCCCTTTTTTTTTTTTTTTTTTGACTTAAAAATCTTTTACATTTTGTAATAACTCTATTATTACTGAAGACGTTTACTTCAAACTTAGACTAGGTGTTAAGTATCAAAAGGGGAACCTATACAACAGGGACAGGTAAACATCTTAATATTATTGACACTGTTATGCCCTTTTTTTGACTTCAAATTTTCACTGAAAATCAAGCATGTGCAGCCGAGTGTTGACACCTGCGCGCAACATGGGATTGTTTGATAAAGGGTTCAATCAAGAGTTTTGGAGAACAAAATGAATTTTTTTCCTTGCTATGGAATTTACCACTGATATATCGTTCTTACATTTTGAAGGAGTTATACAATATATATTATATGTTTTATAGCTATGGCAACCATTCACACCAGATTATGGATCTTTCATAGAAACATGCTTTGAAGGTTACATTATGAAGGTCATGTCGGAAAAATTAGAGAATTTGCAACATGTGTCAAGATGTAAGTAAAGTTACAGCAGTATAAAGGTCGTATTCTGTTATACCTCTATATTTAATTTCAACTGGTTTCTATAACTGATATAAATGAAAGATTTTGATTAACCCTTTACCACACAATCACAACTTTAACAACCTTGAGAAAGAAGACTTATGAAAACATTATGGGAAAAGGAGAAAATGCTGGTAAACAGCATTTTCTCCTTTTTCCACAATGTTTTCTATCCTTTCCAATACAACTTTCAATTTCTGAGTCATTAGCTCTACTGGCTGAAAGCCAGCAGAGCTTATGTCATGGTATGGTTTCCGTTGTCTGACCGTCCGTCTGTCCGTCCGTCCGTCCATTAGTCTTTTTCTTGTTTACGTGATAAAGTCTGCATTTGTTGTCAGATTTTTTTTAAAACTTGCACAGTTCGTTTATCTCATCAATAGCTTGAACCCTATTGATTTTGAGAAAAATCCAATAAACAGTAAGGGAAAAGTAGCCATTTGAAGTTGAAAATTTCCATTTCTTGTTTACGCGATAAAGTCTGCATTTGTGGTCAGATTTAAGTGAAACTTGCACAGTATGTTTATCTCATCAATAGCTTGAACCCTATTGATTTTGAAAAAAAATCCAACAAACAGTATGGGAAAAGTAGCCATTTGAAAATTTCCATTTCTTGTTTAGGCAATGAAGTCCACAGTTTTGATCCAATTCTTTTGAAATTTTCAAAGATTGTTTGGTTCATCAAGGAATTGAACTCTATTAAAAGTGAAGAAAATCTAGTAATCTGTTCAGAAAAAGCAGCCAAGTAATAACTTGGTATTGTTTACTCAACAAAGTCCACATTATTTGTCACATTTCTTTGAAATTTGCTAGGATTGTTTAATACAAGGCGTACTGACACCCTATCAAATTTAGTTGGATTCCAAACAATTTCCAGATATTGCACTTCATTTTTTTTCCACTATTTGTTCATTTCACCATGCCTACTTATGCTGTCTTAGTGGATTCAAGCCCAGTTGTAAGAACATCCCCCCCCTCTTTTTTTGTGTTTTTTCTCTTTGGATCATGAATTCATTATGTATGCTAGCAAAAAAGCAAAATCACTGCCAGTAGAGCAATTTCAGGCCCTCAGGGGCCTCTAGTTTTATCTTATTGTCTGCAGATGGTTTCAATTTGGACTTGTCTAAAATTTCCTTATTTGGTAAAGGGTTAAGGATCTAAATTGACACATCATTATTTAACTATATACTGGACAAGAAAATCTAAACTCACCCATATTAAAAGTATTTGCAGATGATAGTTCAAATATGGCTCAATCTGCTGGACTTGTCTTTGATATGTGAGAAAACAGAGTTGCAATAGGAGAAAATACTGATTACCAGCATTTTCTCCTTTTTTTTTCCTGCAATGTTTTTAAAAGTCTGCTTCTTTAGGGTTGTCAAACCTTGGGATAAGGTGATAAAGGACTAACCGTATCTGTGAAGCTGTAGTGCAAATTGCAGTATGAGGAAAATAGAAAAAGATTCCCCTTATAAAACATCACCACCAGCGAGGAGTTTGTTTCATATTGCAGTAGACCACTTCAAACATGTTGTGGCAAAAGGAGAAGTTGAAAAGTTTTTTCTTTTTTGCTACAATGTTATTCCATCATTTTCTTGATTGATGGTTTTTTTTCTTTTTTCATATCCATGTTTTCACCTTTGCAATTTTGTCTCTGAAAAAATAAGTCAACTGAATCAAGCAATATTTTCACAACTTTTTCATCATAGACCAAAGTCACAATTTTAGAATGAAACTGGAAAGCAAAAAAGACTGTTGCAGATGATTTTTCCTTTGACTTTAAGCCCTTGCTTAAAATTCTATATTCAGTGATGGTTTTAAACTGTTACTGCACAGGCTTTTTGGAGACTTAAAGGACAAAAAGGTCAATAAATGAACAGGAAAGAAAACATTAACTCTCAATCAAATGACAAAACTAGACTTATCCAATTTGAGAACATATTGAGACAACAATTTAAATGTCTAAAATGATGGGATTTGCTGTAAAAAGGGTAGAAAAAGGAGAAATATTACTTGCCAACATTTTCTTGTTTTTCCACAATATTTTTAAAGGCTGTCTTTAAAAGTGTGCTGCCTGGGCATGAGAATTTTTATTTATGAAATAAAGAGTAAAATGAATCTCCATAATAGCTATTTTAAAATCATTTCTGTACACATATAATGCATTTGATGTAAAGAGTTAATACTCTGCTAAACATTCCTTGTTTAAACTCAGGAGAAAAATGTTTTCCCTTTTCCCACAGTGTTTTCCAAAGGCTTCTTCCTCAGGGTCATATAAAGTCGGAATTGTGTGTAAAGGGTAAAGACGCTGTGGAAAGTGTGTTTTGAAAACATTGTTTGAACAGAGTAAAATGCTAGTATCCAGTAGTTTCTGCTTTTCCACACTTTTTTGGATACAAATCCTATCATTTGGGCTATATTTGATGTATCTTCTGCAAATGCTTTCATTTTGGAAAAGGCCTTGATTTTGTGTTCTGGTAAAGAGACAGAATAATTTTCTATATCAAATGTTTTCAAGGGAAGTGTTATTGTGATAGAGAAGATTACGCCACTAAATGTTTTCTTTTTTTCCAGTTTTAGTTCTTCTTGAACAGAATAAGATGGTTCAACAAATTGTAAAAAGAAATCTATCGGATGTTGTGTATTGGTTATCCCAAGAGTTACCTCCCATATTGTTAGAAGCACCAGAGGCACTGTCTGTATCACAGTGTCAGTTTATCTATGCTCTTGTTAAGGTAAGATAAATACAGTTAGTGGCCATAAATATTTCATCAAATTACGAATTCACATTGACTTACATGTACTTTTCAGTGTATTAGAAAATTGATTATGCTGCCTCTGATCGATCATTCAACTGTAAGAAAAATGTACTGGTAGAAAGGTTACTAGGGCTGTTTACACTAACATGCTATATTTTCGTCGTCTTACATTAAAGTTATAGCTCTCTAAACCCAGAGGTATCATTTTTCCGGTAGATTTTGGTGACATTGCCATTGACGTCAATAAAACACTTTTGAAAATACTGATCACTTTTCAAGCGGGTGCATTTTTATCATAGATGAGAATAAATGTAAGGCAATGGGGATTCAGACTTAGAACTTGAAAGCATTTGCAGACAACTTCAACATGACTGAGATGATGGGATTTTTTTCTCTAAAAGAGAAGAAACCATGGTTACAAGTAATTTGTCCTTTTCCCACCATATTTCAAAAATTTTCTGTTTAGGTATGTTAAAACTGGGGATTGTGTCATACAGGGTTAAGGGCAGGTCATTATTAACTGATCATACAAATTTTGCTCATGCATTGATACATGCATGTATTTTCTTTCTATTGCAGATTATACTACAGCTTTTTCAAGTGTGTCCAGCTGAAATGGGAGATTTTATATGGGAAGATACCAGGCTGTCTTGTGCAGTAACAGAAAAGTTCGCAAATGCTGTCAGAGTGATTTGCAGTAATCTTCTATACATTTTATGTCAAGTGGTAACATTCCTTTTTTGTAAATTTATGGGTAACATTTTATTACTATTCAAGACAGTTAAATATGAGTCATGCTCTGTGAAAAGGGGGCTTAATGCATCTGCAAAAAGTATCGACCCAGGTCAGCCTGCTCAGCCTGCCCTGGCTGACCTGGGCCAAAACTTTTTAGGAAATGTAAAATTATAGCAAATTCAAGTCCTTCTTAGAAAAATTGAAACTTGCAAATTCAAGTCCTTTAAAATAAAATTGTAATTATCTCAAGCCCTTTCTAGGCAAAGTAAAATTGTCGCAAATTCAAGCCCTTTCTAGAAAAAGTAAAAGTATTGCTATTTCAAGCCTTTTTTAGAAAAGTTTAAATTATTGCAATTTCATGCCCTTTTTGGAAAGAGTAAAGTTATTGTAATTTCAAAAGATAAAAGTAATGCAATTTCAAGCCCTTTGTTGAAAAAAGCAAAATTATTGCAATTTCGTGCATTTTTAGAAAAGTAAGGTTATTGTTATTTCATGCTGTTTGTAGCAAAAAATAAGACTGTTGCAATTTCATGCCCTTTGTAAAAAAAAATTATAAGATTATTGCAATATCAAGGCCTTGTTAACCAGAATTCCTCTTCAAATATTGGACCTATGATTAGACTACAACAATTGGTTCTTTTTCTTTCAATGATTTCTCCTTTTCTCGTTTTTCTTTCACTTGTATTGGTTTTCATTAATGCTGAAAAAAAAAAAAAAACCTGTTTGTCAGTGGGTTACATCAGTGTTTCAGTGTTGTCAAAGATTGTTCTACCTAAATAGGTTTAACTCTTTCGTTTCCAAAGGGAGAAGGCTTTCAAAACATTCTGGGAAAAGGAGAAAATGCCGCTTGTCAGCATTTTCTCATTTTCCACAATGTACTTACCCTATCAGAGATCTTTTGCTAATTAGTACTAATTTTGAATATGTCGTGTGCAGATGCTCTCAATGTAGAAGAGTAAAAATATTGTCGTTTGGTAAACGGTTTATTGTTCAGTGTGTGAGCTCATCTTCCGTTTTAGGGGTATCAGACAGATTGTGTGTTACTGGCTGGAACAGCTGCTTCATTAATTTTGAATACATCAAGAACAGCTTTGTCGGCTGAAAAGGCTTTGTTCAATATACTACAGGCTACACTTGATAAGGGTAAATATGATACAACTTACATTTCCTTCACCCATTAAGCCACTCATATTGAATATTGTGTTGTAGTAACTTTCCTTGGCTTTTATTTGCTTCGTGCTGTTTGAGTAAATTCTATTTCTCACAGTCGAATATCTCCTTAGGGCTCAGAATTTACTTTCAATGGGAAAGCAGATACAAGTCCCAGGAAAGTTACTACAACATAATATGTATTCTTTTTACTATATTTTTACATATTCTAACAACAAAATAATGCAGTTATGGACAATTTCATTTGAAAATGGTAAGACATCGAAAACAATTATGGGTTTGCAGGGTTTTCCTTCATTGAAAGCGGGTCAAAAGACATTCAGGAAATTATGTAGCTTGAGCTATCAGAACAGTTGCTAGATTGTTTCTCTCAAGACAGTTCTTCTCCACTAAGAATTGAGAATTAAAACTTTACCAAACAATCCTGTGTTTAATCACCCTAAGAAAGAATAATGTAACCAGCATTTTTTTTTTTTTTTTTCATTTTTCTACAATATTTTCTATGATTTCTAAGACGGATCCCTTCATTTGAGCCACATGTACATAATTTGCTTTCAAATTGGCGAAGTCTAAAGTTTTCCTGTCTTGTCAAGTTAACCATTTTGTTTTTAAATAACTGCATGTTTGAATGGCAGAGATTTCACTGTATTTTCAGATTGTGAGTGTGATTGTGATAAGCTTCTAAATGTGAATGGATATACATCCAGGGCTATGGACCAAGACAGATTTTCTTACCTAACAGAGAATGACATGGGAACTGTAGCATTTATTCGAGGTGTTATAGCCTGTGGCAGCAATGAAATCCTGTTTCACAACATAAGCATGTCAGCGTTTGATCAATCTGATCCACCATTGTGTATTACCCTGTTCAACTACATTACCTCAATATGTCAAGGGAACATAACTCTTCACTATCATTCTTTTCAAATTTTGTTGTTATGGTATATACGGATGTCAAAAATATCATTGGTGCCAGAAAATGTCTGGTTGACTGATCAAATTTGTTCTATTATTCATCAGACTTATGAACTATTGATACTAAATTGGGACAGTCCAGTAGAAGATGTAGCTGAAGCTGTGGTAGATATTTTTGATGTCATGATGTCGCTATGGTTGAGGGTCAAAGTTCAGATGCCAGATTTTCCACAGAATGTCATGGAGAACCTACTGTCAGCAGCTTGGTTTGTGAAAGGAAAATACAGAGTTTTTGCTGTTGTGCTAAAATATCTAGATCATGAAAAGGTATTTATGAAATATTTTGCATGTTAGTATTTCTCTTTTAAACGGAGAGAAAAAAATTATGAGTTCCTTGTAACTTACTATTACCCTTTTTCTTTTCCTAGAAATTTTTGAAGAGCTGTCAACTGTGTGCATAAAAAAGCCATCTTTTTCAGATAATGAATTGAAAGGATAGGATTTGTTCTACATCAAAGCTTTGTTGTGAATATTTATGAAATATTTTGCAAGTTGGTACTTCTCAATTTGAAGAAGGAAAAAATGTTATGATTTCCTTGTAACTTATTACCCATTTTTTTTCCTGGAAGTTTTTGAAGAGCTGTCAGCTGTGTGCATAAAAAAGCCATCTTTGTCAGAATGATTCGAAAGGATAGGATTTGTTCTACATCAAAGCTTTTTTTGTGATACTAACCTACTTTATTTCCAGAGCTTTCAGACAACAGCAGTTCACAAATTGCATATAGAGTAATGGCTTCCCCCTTTTGTAAACAATCTGTGTTGTTAAGTCTCTTAAGAAGACGGATATTGAAACCATTATAGGAAAAAGAGAAAAAGCTGGCAATGAGCATTTCCCCTTTTCCGCACATTGTTTTTAACCGTCACAAAGACAAACCAAATTATTTGACACACATTAAATATGTCATCTGCGAATGCTTTCAATTTAAACAAGTTTAGGATTTTGTCATCTGGCTAACCCTTTATCACACAATCCAGAGTTTTAACGACCCTGAGGAAGAAGGCTTTTGAAAACATTTTGGGAAAAGGAAAAAATGCTGGTAATTTTCTCCTCTTCCCAAAATGTTTTCTAATCTTACAAGCACACCTCCTAAAATTCAATCCACAGTTAAATTGTGTTCTGTATTTGCTTTCGAAATTTACCAGTGTGAAACTTTTTCATGTGGGAAAGGGTTAAAGGGTAAATGGATCCAGGAAACACAAAAGGTAAAGTGTCAAAACTAAAGGACTTGAATCATTTTTGCGCTGCATGAAAGTCCTACCTAACGTGCAGTTTGTTCTCATATTTTTCAGATACTGGAGAAGTTTCTCCCTGACATTCAGTCACAGTTATTGAAGTGTTTGACAACCAACCACCTCGCGTCTGCAGCCACCTCTCTTTACAAAGGATTTCTTACACAGTTGCAGTAAGTAATGTTGGTGTGACAATGTGACTGGGAAGATTATATATTTCTCTTGTTTGGTAACACATTATCTACTGCAGATGCTGTTCAGTAGACTGCTTTTTAAAACATAATGGCAAAAGGAGAAATTGCTCATGATAGGCACTATCTGTCTTTGTCACAGTGTTTTCAAATGTATTTACTGACTTAACCAAACAACAAAATGTTACACCAGTCCAAATTAAAAGCATTTGCAGAGGACAAAATAAATGTGACTCATAAATTTAAATTGGTTTTTGGTAGTGTAGAAAACATTGTTGGAAAAGGAGAAAATGCTGCTAGCAATGTTTTCCAAAGCTTCCTTTCGCAGAGTTGTTAAAAGTTGGGATTGTGTAGTAAAGGATTAACTCAGAAAATAACTTTTCTGTGTGGGTATGATGATGTCAAAGTAGTCAGTTTTGTTTCAGGAGGTATTGAGTTAACATTTAACCCTTTAGCAAATAATCCTATGTTTGAAAGACCCTAAAGAAAAAGGTTTTTGAAAATACTATGGGGAAAGGAGAAAATGCTGGTACTCGGCATTTTCTCTTTTTCCCATATTGTTTTCATCCTTATCAAAGATTAGTCAGTTGATTTATGCTATTTTCAATACTTGGTCTGCCAGTACTTCCAATTTGGATCAGTCGGATTTTTTGTCATCGGGTAAAGATTAGACTGTTTAGAAATATAGATGGGACAATATGATCATTTGTACTGAAAAAAGTTCAAATGTTGCAATTACAAAGCTCTTTGGGCTAGAATTTATCACATACATTATTAGTGTGCTGTACAGTTGCAGCCTAATTATACCCTCAACCTACGAAGTAGAGGGAGGTATACTGGTTTCACCATGTCTGTCTCTCTGTCTGTCAATCCATCCGTTTTTGTTTCCGTGCTCTAACTCAAAAACTGTTTGACCTAGGACTCTGAAACTTTGTTAAAGTGTTCCTCATGACCCAAGGAGGTGACCTTTTGTTTTTGGGTCACATGGGTCAAAGGTCCAGGTCATTGGTGATCTTTGTTTGAAAATCATTTCTATTCTCTGATTGTGCAGCTTCAGTGTCAAGGTACTGGTGGGGGGTATTTGTCTGCTTTGCGACAGTTCTAGTCTTGGTCTAAACTGTCTACAAAAGGGCTTTAAGTTGTTATTAGGATCTGAAGGATAAGCACGTGAACATGAGAAGTGCTTTTGGCCTGTAAATAAGTTGTGACGATTTTTAACACTTTTCTAGCTATAAATATTGGTTTGACCCAAGGCCAAGTTATTTATACAACAGAATGTATTAGTAGCAATGACTTCCATGCATAATTTTCATGTACATTGTATTTTGTATTTTCACTCTACTGCCAACATCAAGTCATAACTAAATTCTTGTTAACAAAAAGTAGAAGTTTTCTCTAACCTTAGTTTTCATTTAACCCTATACCACACAATTTGGAATTTAAAGGACCCTGAAAAATAAAACTTTTGAAAACATTGTGGGAAAAGAAGAAAATGCTACAAACCAGCATTTTCTTCTTTACCCACAATGTTTTCTAACTGTTAAGAGAGAAGTTCAATCATTTGAGATACATTTTATTTGTCTTCTGCAAATGCTGTCTATTTAGACAAGTCTAAAATGTCATTGTTTGGTAAAGAATTAAAAGGGAAGTTTCTCATGTAAGGGACAGTATTCAACAAGTATGTGTACTTTAACTCTTTACCAGATGAGGTAATTTTGGTCTGCTGAAATTGAAAGAATTTGCAGACGTCAAATTTAGAGTGGCCAAAAAGGTGGTATTTATACCCCCGCAAAACGAATGTTTTCGGGGGTATACTGGAATCAGCCTGTCTGTCCGTGTGTCCGTCCGTTTGTCCGTCCGTGTGTCTGTCTGTGTACAAATGATTGCCTGTTTCAGTCAAAGCGCTGGCGGGGGTATTAAGTCACATTCATTGACAGCTCTAGTTTTATCTGTAAGGGAAGAAAACACTGTGGAAAATGGAGAAAATGCTCGTTATGAGCATTTTCTCCTTTTTCCACTGTGACAGTGTTTTCAAACGCCTTCAACCTCAGAGCCATAAAAACCAGGGCTTATCTGGGAAAGGGTTAAAGTTAATTTCAAGTTTAAACATTAGCTAGAATCTTGGGCCTCAGATTCACAGAAGTTTTTCTTCTGTTGGTATAGCCCAGCCTTGTAGCTCAGTCTGTATTGTACAGGGCTTGAAACTCTGGGGTCCCTGCTATGATGTCTTGGCTTTACCAAATTCCTTTTGAAGTTTCATTACAATTATTTGCACAGGATTCATTCCTCTCTCATTACTGTACATTGTTTCAACAGTGTTTATTTGGGAAAGCAAGTAGCAGCTTGGAAAAAATATTGTGCCTAGTACTGGTAAAAGAAACTCCAGGAATAGATGGTACAGTGACCCTTGACATAATTATAGATGAAAAAATGTTGATGACATTAAACACCAAGCAAACAGATCTTTCGAATTTCTTGATATTTCTAATAGGAAACTACCAAAGAAAAGCCAGAGTGAAAAGTGGCAATCCTTGTGGATGGATACAGTTCTACAGGGTCTCACCAGTGAAAACAGGTAGGCACTAGAAAACTTATTATAGTTTGCATTTCAGCATGCTTATGGACAATCTGAAGTGCTTTTACTAATAGTGTAGATAAAGATCACATTCTGTGCTGTCTGTTAATTGATCTAGACTGTCCATTCTAAGTAAGACATTTTTTTCAGTACATCAATTGTAAGTTTTAACCTAGTCCTAGTTCAAAGTTTTTGCAGAAGACAAATTAACTGTCGCTCAGTTGTTGACATTTGTCTCTTAAGGGATAGAAAACATTATGGGAAAAGGAGAAGATGCTGGTAACCAGTATTTTTTTTTTCCACAATGTTTTCATAAGGCCTTATGAAAACATTGTGGAAAAAAAAAAATCCCTGCTATGATGTCTTGGCTTTACCAAATTCCTTTTGAAGTTTCATTACAATTATTTACACAGGATTCATTCCTCTCTCATTACTGTACATTGTTTCAACAGGGTTGTTAAAACACTGTATTGTTTGGTAAAGGATTAACCCTTTACCACACAATGACGCCTTTTAACGACCCTGAAGAAGAGGCCTTTTGAAAACATTGTGGGAAAAGGAGAAAATGCTGGTAACCAGCATTTTCTCCTTTTCCCACAAAGTTTTCTACCCTATCAAAGAAAAGTTGCGTCATTTGAGCCACTATGAAAGTGTCGTTTGCAAATGCTTTTAGTTTGGATAGGTCTTAAATTTTGCCGTGTGGTAAAGGGTTAAACTAATATACACCTGAAATCTTGGAACTTATCCTTGCAAAACAGGAATAATTGACATGAATTAGGGTTAACAAATAAATGCAAATGTATTACGTGAATTTCTTCTTTGGACACAATGCATACAATAGTGGTATCCTTTGATAGTTTAACCCTTTACCACACACCCAACTTTCAAACGACCCCTAGAAAGAAATTTCTGAAAACATTATGGGAAAAGGAGAAAATGCTGGTAACCAGCATTTTCTCCTTTTCCCACAATGTTTTCTACCCGTCCCAAAATGAATTTCAATATTTGAGTTGCGTTTATTTTGTCATCTGCAAGTGCTTTCAGTTTGGACTGGTCTAAAATTTTGGTGTGTGGTAAAGAATGAAAGGGGCATATCTAGATCTTACGCTGTAAATCAAAATTCCATAAAAATTACAGATAGATACACCCAGATATATTCTTCCTTGCAATCCTAGAGAATCCTATGGATGTGTAAATAACAAGGTGGTCTTTTGTCTATTTCTGTTACATCAGATATGGCATCAGTGTACTGCTTTGAATGCAGATCCTGATAATCGACGCATGTTATTGGATATTTCAACGTATTTGAGAAACTCTTGCACAAAATCTAAAATATGTTAGAGGCCATGTAGCCTATCAAGGAAATACCACTTAAAAATATTTTTCCTTACTTCGTCTTTTTTCTTTACTGGTGATTTGCCAGGAACCGCCTTACTTAATTCAGTGATAAATCAGTTTTGAAGGTTGGTGAGATGATGAAAATATGAATAGCTCCC
The DNA here is from genome assembly GCA_946811185.2 of Hippopus hippopus. Classification (NCBI taxonomy): domain Eukaryota; kingdom Metazoa; phylum Mollusca; class Bivalvia; order Cardiida; family Cardiidae; genus Hippopus; species Hippopus hippopus. The sequence goes on from OX328097.1 coordinate 38,519,795, forward strand.
TTAAAAGCCATCTGAAGAAGGAAATGAGTTAAGATTTAATAACTCTTAAGTGACAACTAGATGCTTTAGCAGACAGTGTAGACAGTGTAGATCAATATCAGACCATATTGACTACACTGTTGTACTTGCATTTTATAAGTGATTGTTACAAAAATTAGATATTATTTTGGTCATAGGGTATGAAATATTATGCTTTTTCTAAAAAATATGAATGAAAATTGCTTCTAATTAGAAAATATCATGATCAGCATTTTTCTGTATTTCAGTTTACTCAGATATAATACCTGTTTACACTGGGTACCAGTTACCCTGAAAATTGTTCCTGAGTCAGGAGACATGCTGCAAGAAAAGCTTACCACTATGATTGGAGAAAAAGATTTAAGAATTTGTTACACCAGACTTCTTCATGCATGGATAGTGGTCAGTAAAACTGTGAGAGCGGTCACTGGATCTGTTGATTTGGTAGGTAGAATTGTTACATTTGGTCACCTTTAAGTTTTGATAGTGGAACTGTTTTTGAAGTATGGATTTAAGATATCTTTACTCAGTCTCTCAAGAACTTTTAAGCCCTATGGATTGAAATGCAGAATACTTGTACATTACAAAGTTTTATTTGGTGAAAACATTTACTCTGGTATCTTTAACCCATTACCGAACAAACACAAGCTTTAGGGAACTTCAGAAGAGAGACTAGTGAAAATATTCCAAGAAAAGTCTGGTAACTCTTTCATAGACACATTCCGTCATTTGAGCCACGTTAAAGTTGTCTTTTGCAAATTCTTTCAATTTTGATAAGTCTGAAATTTTATCATCTGGTAAAATTAAGCCTACAACCTTGCTGGATTTTGCAGTAATTTCTTATTGTGTTTTTCAAGAATCGATAAAAAATTTTGTAAGAGTAGGATTTATTAGTCATGATGAGATGTAATAGACTTTCAATGAAGAAGTATTTAAAATATAAATGGACTCATTATTAACTTTACAACATTTTTTCTTTGTAAAGTTGTATGCCCCAACCTTTACCATAGAACAAAGTTTTAGACTTGCCCAAATTAAAGTATTTGCAAATAACTAATTAAATGTTGCCTAAATTATAGGATTTGCTCTCCAAAAGGGGGAGAAAACATAGTGGGAATAGGAGAAAATACTGGTTTCCAGCATTTACGCCATTTCCAAAAACGATTTCAAAAGCATGTTTCATAAGGATTGTTAAAATTTGGAATTGTGTGGTAAAGGGACACCTTCAAACACTGGTATGTTGAGAAAATTTGAAAAAAGGGGAAATGTTGGGTTGACAAAAGCTATGTTACAAATTTCAGGGCAATATTTATGTGAGGGAAGCCCTTCACTGCCTGGATGAGGATGTGAGATCTGAAGCTATTTCTATGATTTGTACAACTCTTAAAAAAGCAGGTATGCTTACTATCACAGTGCCAAACAAATAAAATGTTTTTTTTTCTTATTATTAAAGAGGACTCAAACACTGCAAGTTAAAGGCTTTTAATTTGAATGTCTCACAAAAATTTTGACATTGTAGATCTAAGATTAGAGAGTTATTTACATTCTGATTATTCTTTGGTGTTTATCACCATCTTCAACATTATTTCAGTTATATTGTGGTAGCCAGTGCACCTATCCATGCTTTCCTGGGGTTTTCTTTTACCAGTACTTCACACAGAATTCTTCCTATGCCACTTGATGCTTTCCCACATAACCATTGTTGAAACAATGATCAGTGGTTAGAGAGGAATGAAACCTGTCAGAATGACTATCGTCAGTCCTAGGAAAGAACTTTTGCTGAGCTGGGGAATTGAAACAGTGACCATAATCTCACATCCTTTACACCTCTGACTGCCTTATATCAGCAGTGTAAAGTTGTAATCTTTTATTCTTGGTACATGTACTACTTTCCAAAAGGACTTTTTTCTTCTGTTTTTGACAGATGTTTCTTACCTTTCTTTAAGTCTGTGAAAGAAGATCAATGCAATTATATTTTTTTTTCATGTAGATTTTGATTAAGCATGAATCACAACTTTGTTGTAAATAATTATAACATGGCAACTATGACTGGTTGTCCCAGAAAATCATTTTGTCAAAAATATTGCTGGATCAAAATTTGAAAACAAAACTGATGGATAATTTAACAGCCACTGGTATATTTCAGTCCTCTGAAGCACAATTTGCATGAAAAGGACTGTCCCTCTCTGTTTCAATTACTAGAATTTCTTGCTTTTTTCTCATCATATTACTTATGGTTTATTCATACTGTATACATGTGTTTCTGAAGTTAGTGAATGAGTAACCCTTTTAGTACTGCCATTGACAGAGAATGATAGCTTTTTTTCGTTGTTTACTCTTTACCAGCTGACAATATTGTAAATTCATCCAAATTGAAAGCATTTACAGACAAGTTGAATTTTATTTCAAGGATATGATTGTAAGGGAAGAAAATATTGTGAAAAAGGAGGAAATGCTGTTTACCAGCATTTTCTTCTTTTACGACTATGTTTTCGAAAGCTGTGTTTATCAGGATTGTTAAAACTTTAGATTGTATGATGAAGGGTTAAAGAGATTTAAATTTGAGAACCACAACTTTGTTACGCTTGTTGATTTTGAATTTATGCAGTGAATTTGAAACCTTCTGCTAAGAAAATATTTTGTTTGGGTTTGAGGAATTAAAATTGTGAATCATGAAACAATATTGAAATAATGGTTGAATACCTTACAATTTTATTTTTTTGCAGTTACTGTTAAAAAGAAAATTCTGTCCTGAAAATGATTGTTTAGCCTTTTGGCTGAGTCTAATACTGTGTTCAGCAATGGTCTTAGTCAGTTTCTATGTTATTTTGACATACATGTATACATTGTTGTTTCAGAGCCAATATCGATCACAGAAATCAGTTTAATGAAAGAGGCACTGACCCATAACATCAAAATTGATTCTGCACCATTTCGTCAACATCTTGGATCAGATTTACGAAAACTTCTTACTCGTCTTAGAGACAGCTGTATCACATTGCTAAAATCTCCAGATAAGAATTTAGAGGTACTAGGTAGGTATATCATACTTCAGGTATCATCTACCGCAAGTGAGTTTTATGTGTTGCAGTAGATTTTTTTTGAAAACTTTGTGGCATGCAGTTATCATGAGTAATTTTTGCTTCTGTCACAATATTTCCACATGTATCCACTCTGTTGTATGTTGATTATCCATATTTTACACCGATGTTTTCAAAGTGGTCTACTGTAAAATCAATAAATCAAAAAGCAGTATATTGAGTTGTTTCAAGAATATTCATAAACACAGCTTTTAGCTTACCGGTTCTTTAATTTCTTGTCAGCCAATACCAGTATTTTCAACATGAATTATTCTAAAATTTTGCTGTGTGGAAAAAGCACAGTATATACACAGTATACCAAATATATGACTGTCTTACTATATTTTCTCTGTTACAGAAAGTTCACTAGACTTTGTGGACTGGTTACATGGACTGTGTGTGGATTATGTACTACCAGGATCATGTTACCAGCGTCGTAAAGGCAGTCTAAATCTTCTGCATGTGATTTATGAATGTCTGATCTATAGGCCTGATGACAAACAGAGAAAAGGTTTTACTCCAGGTTTGTCCTTATTTCATAAATTGATACTGCAATTAACCCTTTACCAAACAATTCCATGGTTTAAGCCCTTAATCTTGCTAAAGAAGTTTAATAAAACTTACAAGCTGAATAGTGCTATTTTAAACTTATTCTTCGGAGAAAAATATTTTCTTGTCAGACAGTGAAGATCAAAGATCAGACTGCACGTTCTGCAGTCTGATCTTGATCTTCACTGTCCGCAAAAGGTCAGTGAATCACACTTAACAGCCTATGGGTTAATGAGCTTGAGAAAGACAGCCTTTGGAAACACTGAGAAAAAAGGAAAAATGGTAGTCATTACCATTTTGCTCCTATTTTGCACAATGTTTTGTACCCTTTTAGGAACAAATCATCATTTGAGCCACTTTTATTTTGCCGGCTGCAAAAGTGTTCATTTTGGACAAGTGTTTAATTTTTTCGTCTGGCAAAGGGTAAAGAGATACCATTTTTCTTGATTGAGTTTACTTGCTGCACTGGTGGTTGCCATGTAATTGATACTCCATACTACTGTATTGGAAACTAATTGGGTCACCTATTCAAAAATTAGACACATAGCACTTAGACTTTTTGCACAGAGAATAGTAACAATAGCAACTCTTTAGCAAACGAAAAAAAACTTGTACTCACAGAAAACACTAGTTATCAGCAAACTCTCCTTTGCCCACAATGTTCTCAAAAGCATTCTTCCTCAAGGTCGCTAAAACTCGTGATTGTGAGATAAAGGGCAAAACCCTTTATAGAATACATCTGTTTGTGACATGAAGATTTATCTTTATTTTCAATTCCTTCTTTATTACAGATACAGCTAAAGACTTGGTAAACTTTGCTCTACAGAAGGGAAAATGGGACTTTTTCAATATAGAAAACCTTCATGCTTTGATAGTGTGTATTCTGGACGGTGCAAATGAGGTAAGGTTGTCTTTGTTACTGTTTGTATATTGCTTAACTCTTTACCAAATGACAAAATTTTAGACTAGTCCAAGTTGAAAGCATTTGTAGACGACAAATTGAAGGTCACACAAATGACAAAATTTGGTTTTGATAGGGTAGAAAACATTGTGGGAAAAGGAGAAAATGCTGGTTACCAGCATTTTCACCTTTTCCCACAATGTTTTCCAAAGTCTTTTTTCTCAGGGTCATTAAAAGTGGGGATTGTGCTATAAAGAGTTAATACATTATCAAACAACAAAATTTTAACCCTTATCCTGCTAAATAAATTAAATGAAACTTTTAAGCTGATAGTAAAACACCAGAATAATGCTATTTCAATCTTATTTTTTGAAGAAAAGCAGCTCCTTATCAGACACTGTAGATCCAAGATCCGACTGCATGCTCTGTGTAGTCTGATCTTGATCAGCACTGTCCCCAAAAGGTCAGTGAGTCACGCTTAGCAGCCCAAGGGTTATTACTGTTCCATATTGATAGCATTATGCAGACAGCAATTAAATGTTGCTGAAATTATGATTTTTTTTTCTTGAAAAAAAGAAAGAAAACATTGTTGGAAAAGGGGAAAATGCTGGTACAGGTACTGGTTAGGTTCTAGTAAGCAATTTGAAAGAATAATTGAGAAAACCTACAGAAGTTGATCCACAGTTGATGAAAAAAGAATTAGGTTTAGACTTACCCTTTACTAAGCAATCCAAAGTTTTAAAGACCCTGAGAAAGAAGGTTTCTGAAAACACAGTGGGAAAAGGAGACAATGCTGGTAACTGCATTGCCTCCATAGACCACAATGTTTGCTACCTTTTCAAAGAAAATTTTCATTATTGTAGCCACATATGAATTTTTGTCTCCAAATAATCTCGATTAGGACATGTCTAAAGTCTTTTCATGTGGTAAAGAGTTAACAAACAATGTGTCTGTTATTTCAGATCCAATCTTCTGCCTTTAGTCTTTTGACAAAGTACTATTCATTTCCCGATGATGTTACTGTGGAAAATTCGAACAGCTTGTGCTGCCATCTGATCAGAGAGTTCCTAAGACTTTGTAACAGTCCCAAAGGCCATGAGAGTGAAAGTGGATCTGTGTTGTGTAAACTAGTTTTTCAAAAGTAAGACCGGTTTAGCCCTTTACCAAGCAGTTAGTTCCATGTTTTAATGACCCATAAGTAAAAGGTTTTTGAAAAAATGGAAAAACAAAAAGGTTTCTGAAAACATTTTGGAAAAAGGAAAAAATGCTGGTAACCAGCATTTTCTCCTTTTCCCAAATTGTTTTCTACCTTGTCAAGGATAAAAATTTGATGTAAGCCACATTTCATGTGTCATAATGCTGGTAACCAGCATTTTCTCCTTTTCCCAAATTGTTTTCTACCTTGTCAAGGATAAAAATTCGATGTAAGCCACATTTCATGTGTCATCTGCAAATGCTTTTAAGTTTGACAAGTCTAAAGTTTTCTTTTCTGGTAAAGTGTGAGCCTATCAAAATACACAAACAAGTTTATCATACATGCATCCAGTGGACAGCTGGTAATGTTTTTCCATAGCACTGAAAAACTATGATTTTTCTTTTTTATATATGAGCCATGCTCTGGCAAAAGGGGGCTTAATGCATATCCATGAGGAAAGATACAAAGCAAGTCATCACAGTATTATACACCCCTAAACTTAGTTTTGTAAAACTATCTGTGGAATCATGAGATACAGCAGTCCTTTGACATGCAGAAAATTGTCAAAAAAAACAAAAACTTACAGCCCAGCGCAGCCTGATATGGGTTGATGCTTTTGGCAAATGCATTATTTTACAGAGCATGGCCCATATATGTTTGTCCTGCATATATGTTTGAGTTTTTATACACTATGTGGCTGAAAAAGTAGTAAAAGATGAAGCCCCATCCAGTGAATTTTTTTCATTTTCTTGTAAACAAAATGACGTAAAAGTAGTACTTTTTTCTGAGATTTTGACACTGTATTCTGAAGAGATCAATTTAAATGGAAAATATGGTTTTTGTTGTTCAGATTTCAGATTCATGTTTTTTTTTTGTTTTTTTTTTACTAAACAAGTTGTCGGGAGGTTGTAAATTAATGTATAAATGTGAAGGGAATACTGTAAACAAATGTATCAATGTAAATGTGAACTGATTTTGGTATATAAGTGTGTTAACCCTTTACCACATAACCCAAAGTTTCAATGACCTTGAAGAAGAAAAGCTTTTGAAAACATTGTGGGAAAAGAAGAAAATGCTGGTAACCAGCATTTTCTTCTTTTCCCACAATGTTTTCTAACCTTTCAAAGACAAGTACAATCATTTTAGCCACTTTCAATATGTTGTCTGCAAATGCTTTCAATTTTCACAAGTCCAAAATTTTGTTGTTTGTTTAAGAGTTAACTCTTACCAGGCAGCAAAATTTTAAACCTCTCTACATTGAAAGCATTCACAGACATCAAATTAGATACAGTTGAATTGAGGAAATTTGTCTCTTAGAAGCTAGCAAGCCTTTTAGGCAGAGGCAAAAATGCTGGATACCATCATTTTGCCTTTGTCCTACAGTGTTTAGGCAGAGGCAGAAATGCTGGATACCATCATTTTGCCTTTGTCCTACAGTGTTTTGGCAGAGGCAAAAATGCTGGATACCATCATTTTGCCTTTGTCCTACAGTGTTTTCAAGTCAACTTTCATGAGGTTGTTGAAACAGTATCATTTGGTAAAAGATTAACTCCAATTTTTTGTTTGCAGATATATTATTTCCCAATCTGTGTCATGTTCATTCACCTATAATGAAGACAGCAGCAATCACAATGTGGTTTGTTACAGAAATGAACAGAGGAACAAACTTGACTTTGTACAATACATGATAGAGGAGATAAGAAGGCAGCTTGAGTTAGCAAATAAAAACTTGGTAAAAGCATCAAAGCAGTACCCAATTCATGGTTTGTTTAAAAAATTAAGTTTCTTAACCCTTTACCACACGACAAAATTTTAGACCTGTCCAAATTGAAAGCATTTGTAGATGACAGTTTTAACGTGGCTCATATGAAATGATTTTTCTTTGATAGGGTAGAAAACATTGTGGGAAAAGGAGAAAATGCTGGTAACCAGCATTTTCTCCTTTTCCCACAATGTTTTCAAAAGCCTTCTCTTTCAGGGGCGTCAAAAGTCGTCATTGTGTGGTAAAGGGTTAAAGGGAGATACGATAAAACGATTTACAGTGCAATTTTTATTAAGCAAGCTCTTAAGAGACAAGGGAAATTTGCATGCTTAACCCTTCACAAAATGAGTAAATTTTAGTCTCTTCCAAATTCATACTCACTGGCTCCACTGGGTTTTTCACAGGAGTGTCCTTGGGCAAGACACTAGCCCAGTACTGGTGAAACCCAGGAAAATATGAATATGTGAGCTGTCACCGTGATATGACAGAAATAATGTTGAAAGCGGCATAAAACACCATTCAAACAAACAATCCATACTCATGGTATTTGCAGAAGGTAGGTTAGATACAACTAAAAATGATAGGCTTTGTCTTTGAAAGGATAAAAACATTGTTAACAAAGGAGAAAATGCACATGACCAACATTTTCTCCTTTTCCAACAATATTTTCAAAAGCCATCTTTATTAAGGTCATTAAACTCAGATTGTATTGTAAAGAAAAAGATGGGTACTTGCTTAATACAGGTACATTTTAACATATTTAGCTGCTATGTGAATACAATTAATGCTTGGTAAATACAGGGTACTTGCTTAATAGAGATGGCCATTTACACATGCTTTACTGTGCATGTATCTGTAGCCGATCAATAAAGCTTGCCTTTTTAAGTTCTGCAGTGGATTCCTGGTTTTCACAGTGTCATTTCATTTCTGTACTTTAGGCTTTACCACTAGGTTTTAACTCTTTTTTTGCCTGTAAGCAAATTGCTTTTCATTAGGAGCAATTTCATCTTATTACACAATGTTTTTGTCAAATTTATATTTGTGGATTAATTTATGATTCATTTTGATTGTCTACGTTTTACTGTTTCTTGGTCTCCTGCTACAAGTCTCTTCCAGAAGGTAAAAAGTTAATTGCATTTTGTTTTGATTAAACAGGGCTTATTCTGGCAGTCACAAGATGTCTGACAGAGACACCAGACCTGCTTGACTCAGTTGATCATGCTAAATCAGTCTCTACTATAACTACTATAACAGAACTGATAGAAGTTTGTGAGGATATCATACAGAAGATGCTCAATGTAATGGCAAGAGTAGCTGGACAAGGTTAGTTTTCATGAACAAGATCAATGATGTTTGTTTGAGTCTGACCCTGCTTGTAGTAACTCAGTGTAATGGCAAGAGTAGCTAGACAGGGTTAGGTCCAATCATTAGCTTGTCCTCTGAAGGTTATCAGCTATTACTTTTTTTTTATGTGAGCCTTACCTGTTTTGCACAGGCATAATGTGATTACAATATTGTTGTTGTATGACAAGGTTAGCTTTCATCAACTGAATGCCTTATTTGAATCTGACACTAATTGTCCCAGTTGATTTAAATTCTTAAAATTCTGAACATAACCCATAGGATCTTTTGCCAATTGTGTAAGTCAAGATCAAACTGCACATCTCAAAAGTCATGTTTTCATTTTATAATAATTTTTTGTTGTACATCTTCAGAAGCCTGTCCATCTTTTGCTGAGATAGGGGTTGCCTTGGAAACACTTTTACAAGAGAGCCAATCTGATTATACTGAATCTACCTCTCAGTCTCCAGAGTTCCAGTATATGTTGTCATGGTGCTGGAATAATATCAATGTGCGTGGTATCTTTGACATATAATGGGAGAATTAACACTTTGCAAGATGACAAAGTTTTTAAACACTTCCTAATTGAAAGCATTTGCAGACAACAAATTGAATGTTGCTCAAATGATTGGATTTTTCTTTGAAAGGGTAGTAAGCATTTTAGGAATAGAAGAAAATGCTGTTAGCTAGCATTAGCTCCTTTTCTAGCCATGTTTTCAAAGCTTTCTCCTTTGGGGTCATTAAAACATAGGATTATTTGGTAAAGAGTTAAGTTACTGTTGCATCTGATATGATGAACCATTTATGTTCCCATATTTGAAAAGTTCATTTCATTGATAAAGAATCCTAAAAGTTAACTTTGGTGTTCACTCAATGAAATAATATGTCCATCTTAGAACAAAGTAAATCTATGCATCACTTGATATTTTATCATCATCTTCTCAGTTTTTTGCTGCTTTTGTTCATTTTTAATTTCTAGTTTGACTGTTTTTAAAGAAAATGTTGAGGTATTGTCATAGCCCTCTTGTTGTGCGTCGTGGTCATCTTCGTTGACAGCATAAGCATTATGCAGAAACTTTGACATTTAATAATAATTCTGTTGTTACTGAAGATGTTTATTTTAAGCTTGGGCTAGCTGTTAAGTATTAAAAGAGGAACCCTTGCAACATGGGCAGGTAATCATTTAAACACACATTGACACAGTTGTGCCCCTTGTTTTACCTAGTATTTTTACTGAAAATCAGTCTATTTCTAAAAGCAACTTCAGCCGTGCATTTGCATGTGGTGCTCTTTTTTCTATACAAGATTACAAGTGACCACTGGGTTTATTTTTCCTATTTATGTAAGACTGAAAGGTCATTTAATTTTTATATTCTTTATTTTTTTTCATGATTTTTTTCTTTTTTTCTTGTTTCCAGGAGAGTTGTTCCTGCCTAGGAGATTTAACAGAGGCTGTTGTACAAAATGGGCTACCTGTAACTTACACTGTGATAGAAAAAATCAGTTCTACATTTATTACTGTGCTTACAAAGTGTAGACATAAGGTATATAACAGAACTGACATAATTGTATGTGCTTTAATCCTTTACCACACAATCACAACTTTTAACAAGCCTGACAAAGGGAGCTTTAGAAAACATTTTGGGAAAAGGAGAAAATGCTGGTAACCAGCATTTTCTCCTTTTCCCACAACGTTTTCTATCCTTTCAAAGACAAATTTTGTCATATGGGCAACCTCCAATTTGTGGTCTGTGAATTGTTTCAGTTTGGACCAGTCTGAAATTGTGTTCTTGGTAAAAGATTAAGCCAAAGCTTGAAATGTATGACTAAGGTGCTTTTGTGAATATTGCAGATTGGAATTGGACTGCATTGTCAAAACATTTTTACAAGAAAACTAGGGCTTGTACAGTATTTGATTCTTGCAATGAATAAAAAACGTAAACAAATGTCATCATTTCTAAACTAAATCACACTGTGCAAGATTTCTGTCACCAGAACATTTAACACTACCATGTTTCCTTCTATTAACTCTTTTCAATATGACAAATTTTAGATTCTTTGGAATCAAAAGAATTTTCTTTCTCATTAAAAATGATTGAGATGATGAGATATGGCTTCAAAATGGTAGAAAGCCCTGTTGAAAGAAGAAGGAGAAATGTTTGTTAGGATGTCATATATTTTTTCCCTTTCCCAAAGATGTTTTCGACAACCGTCCTCCTCAGGGGTGTAAAAAGCAGTTAGTAAGATGTTATGCATTTTTTTCTACTATTTCAGGGTGTAATAGAAGGATGTAGGACTGCATTTGTAAAGTTTTCTTCAGCTTTGTTTTCCAGTGATAAGGAAGAATTTTATAAGCTGCCTGCCAAGATTTTGTCCCAGGTATTTTGTAGAGTAGTTCTCATTCCTTCATATATATCAGAAATCTTTACTCATTACCAGGGTTCCTCCTAGTATGAAGGAGTTTGATTCATATTCATAAAACCCAGAGATAGATTCCCACTTGAGGCATTGCTCAAGTGGGAATGCCCATGGGGTAGACATTGTAGGGCTAAAGCCTGGTAATGGTGAAATCAAGAAAAGGGAGCTGTTGGCATGATATGGCTGAAGTACTATTGAAAGTGGTGTAAAACCATTCAAACAAACAATTTTTCTTATTATCATGCAGACTCACACATCAGGCTATCCTTAGACTCACATACATGTAACTAGTTCTTATGACACATGGAGGAAATATTTGAAGGAAATAAAAATATCTTTTTGGAGTGATATTTGATACCTCACAGGAAGAGGCATTTAAAATACGAGATAACATGGATTTTTTTTTTTTTAATGAACAGGTACTTACTAGTTTAAAAAACAATGTGATGTCAAGCTCTGTTACCAGAAGGTCAGCTGGACTTCCCATCATTGTGCAAGCGGTTCTTGTCAGCGAGAAAAAAATTAAAAAAGTAAGAAATTTGCAGAATAGAACCCTTCACATTAGTTTTCAGGATATGCCAAGTCTGCCAAAAAGTATATCTCAGCTTGGCTGTTTTTCAAAGAAAACTCAAGGTGCTGTCGTATTTTTGTTGTCTTCTGCATCTTTGTTTGTGTCTTTTCTTACACAGCCTTTGATATTTTCTCATATCTGGGTCATTACCAGAGATATCTGTGTCAAACAGAGGCTGATTTTTTTCTATCAAAAGGAGAACCCACACAACAAAAGCAGGCAACCCTGAAATATTCTTGACACAAATATTTTCACTCAAAAAGCAACTACAGCCAAGTGTTGGCATTCACATGGTGTGCTCTTGCTGTCATATTGGTTTTAATAAGAGTAATAAAATCATTGAGGTTTGCATTGTTTGCTTAACTCTTTCTGGAGGCTTTCTTTTTTATTTGTTTAGACTTGCTTTAATTGAAAGCATTTGCAGACAACAATTGGAATTCGACTTAAACAATAGGAAATGTGATGGAAAGGATAGAAAACATTGTGAGGAAAGAGGAAAACTGTTTACAAGCATTTTCTCCTCTCCAAATAATGTTTTGAAAAGCCTTTTTCATCAGGGTCTTTAGAACTTGGAATTGAGTGGTAAAGGGTTAAGCAGACCAGTTTTTTTAACATAACAGTTTTTGTTGAGCCCGATTGCAGTGAGGGAGACATAGTTGTCACAACGTCCATCCAGTGTATGTGTGTGTATAAGTGTGTGCGTCCATCCAGATTTATCAGGACCAGAATTTCTACATTTATTGATGGATTTCAAAATAATTTAGTACCAATTGTATACCTTCATGAATAGAAGTGCCATGTGAAACATTTCTCATAAATGGAGCTTCTCCAAGCCATAACTTGTATATTTATGGATGCATTTAAAGATACTTTGGCACAATTGTTCTCCTTTACCAGTAGAAGTGCTGTTTGTATAATATGTTCAGGTAGATCTGAGGCCAAGGTCACAGTTAATGGTCAAATGATAAAATTGTGATACATAGAGCTTGTCAGAGCTACAACTTCTACATTTATTAATGAATTTAAGATTTATTTTACACAGATGTTTTCCTTTACACGTAGAAGTGCCATTTGAAACATTTGTTCATTTATGTCTAAAGTCAAGGTCACACTTAAATGTCAAATGATAAAATTGTCATATATAGAACATGTCAGAACCATATATTCTACATTTTTGATGAATTTTAAAACAAGTTGGCACAATTATTCTCGTTCATAGGTAGACATGCCATTTAAAATATTTGATCATATAGGTTCAAGATCACACTTTAAGGTCAAATGATAAAATTATCATAACTAAGTCTCGTCCAAGCCATAACTTCTACACATATGGATGGATTTCAAAATAAATTTACCCAATTGTTCTCATTTAAGAGTAGATACATGTACCATTCCAAAAATTTGTTCAAGTAGGTCCAAAGTCAAGCTCACCAAAAAAATTGGCAACTTTCCTAATTAATGAGTAGTAAGTGTCTCTCTGAATTATTCACTTCAGTAGTTTCAAGATCAAGGTGATACTTGAAGGTCATAAAGTAAGCTTCTGCTTGTTCATAATTAGGAAATACCCCTATCCTCATGCAAATGTGAAAACAAAGGGATCTGAAATAAGATAGATGTGCACTAAGTGATTGGTTATGTTTTTTCCAAGTGCAGCTTATGAGGTTCTTTACTATCTCTCCCATGGGAGCTTGACATTTTGCCCTTTGGCAATCTTCTAGTTTCATTTTACCACTATTTTTTAACTTGTATTCATGTTTCATACCTTAATTCATATAGATCATCCATCTATTATTACATAAATGTCTTCAAGTTGTTTTTTGCGTTAGGTAATGAGATTAGTTCATTCATGTATAAAACAGTAACTTCATGTTACAGGAAAAAATTAACTTGTTGCCATTTAATATGTGAAAATCTGTTTATGGAACATTTCGACTTTCAAGAATAGACAATTGATGAGAGGATATGGAAACTGTAACTCTTTACCAATGTAACTCTTTACCAATACAAAACTTCGGACTCAAGCAAATTGAAAGCATGTGTAATGTGTAGATGAACAAAATAAATATAGCTCAAATGATGATTTCTGCCTTTGATGAGGTTGAAAACATTGTTGGAAAAGGAGACAATGCTGGTTACCAGCATTTTCTCCTTTTCCCACAATGTTTTCAAAAGCTGCCTTTCTTCAGGAATTCATGTAAGCAAAAAAATCAAAGATCAATACCATCTGTATATACCAGAATTTGTTTGTCTGAAATTTTTAGTCTTCAAAAGTTCTCTCCTATTTTTCAGTATCTGGAATGTAGTGCCAGTGTTCAGGTACTTTTAACATGTTTACCTTTTTTCCAGACTGTTTTGTTGAAGAGTTCTATTCTTGCATTGCTTGAAATAGCCCAGCTACCACTTGAAGTAGACTTGGGTCAAACAGATCTTCCTCAGGTCCACAGTCTGAACATCCTTAACACCATCTTTAGTGATGCCAGCCTCTCAGGAAGCCTGACAGGGCATATCAGTCAGGCAGTCATGTTAGTAATATCAGAGTTTGGCTCTCCTTCCTGGGCAGTGAGAAATGCAGCTACAAGATTTTTTAGTGAGTCTATTTTCAGTTTAGTTTTTGCATTGAAACACAGCTGTGTGTACTCAATAAAGAATTATAATTTGCAAACTAATACCAGAAGGGGAAGTAACCCTCAACAAAATTTTGAAATGGTTATGCCCCTTTACAACTTTTCTCCAAAAGAGCAACTTCAGCCAATCATTGTTCATTTGCATGTGGTACTCTTGTTGTTTACATAAATATTCTGTCCTTGGTTTGTACCTTTAATTGTTTACTGAACAACAAAAGTACAGACTTGTCCTTATTAAGACTTACAGTGCTGAATTAATATAATGGACCATTTCAATTATGAACAGAATCAGCAGTACCAAATTTTCATTGTTGTTATGGCCAGAATATGTAACAAAGTAGCGGACAGTGCAGATCCAAGATCAGACTGCACGTTCTGTGCAGTCTGATCTTGATCTACACTGTCCGCAAAAACAACTTAACTTGGTTCCAGCGCTTTATGGGTTAAAAGCCTCTGAAGTTTACAAATTAACTCTTTATCAAACAATAAATTTTTGGACTGGACCAAATTCAGTGCATTTACAGACCTCAGATTAGATACTAATTACACGATGATTTTTGTCTTTGACAGGGTAGCACACATTGTGGGAAAAGGAGAAATACTGTTATCAGTATTTATACCCCCGCAAAACGAATGTTTTCGGGGGTATACTTGAATCAGCCTGTCTGTACGTTTGTCCGTCCGTTTGTCCGTGCGTGTGTCCGTCTTAGTGTCCGTCCGTGTGTCCGTCTGTATACAAATAATTGCCTGTTTCTGTCAAAGCGCTGGCAGGGGTATTAAGTCACATTCAGTGACAGCTCTAGTTTCTCCTTTTCCCCAATGTTTTCAAAAGCCTTCTCTTTCAAGGTCATTTAAAGTCAGGATTGTCTTGGAAAGATAACATCATGAGATAAGGAGAACCAACATTTTCTCTTTTTTCCCCACAGTGTTTTAAAAGACGTTCAACAGAACCCTTAAAACAGGTAATTGGGTGATTTAACCCTTTACCACACGACAAATTTAAGACTTGTCCGAATTGAAAGCATTTGCAGATGACAGTTTCAATGTGAATCATATGAAATGATTTTTCTTTGATAGGGTAGAAAACATTGTGGGAAAAGGAGAAAATGCTGGTAACCAGCATTTTATCCTTTTCCCACAATGTTTTCAAAAGCTTTCTCTATCAGGGGTGTTAAAAGTCGTCATTGTGTGGTAAAGAGTTAAGGGTTAAAGATTTTAGTCAAAAGCCATCATTCTCAGAATTTGATCAAGGGATTGTTTGGTAAAGGGTTAACAGATTACTGTATAGGTTAACTTTAGAACTTCAGTCTCAGAAATGACTATTACAAATTACACAAAGGACAGAAATTGAAAAGAAAAAAAAGGATGATTTTTCTCTTAACAAAGTGCAAAATATGGGTAAAGAAGCAAGTGCTTATAACATGTGGATGATCCTTTTATACATGTCATGTTTTCTAGAACTAACATCTGCAGGGATAAGAAAAGTTTTCTTTTGACAGAATGGTTGAAAGATATTTTAACATTTCTTTTGGCCATGTAAGTAATAGACTCTCGATGGACAAACTGTTGATACATGTACATGATGATAGTAGATACTTAACGATAAGATCAAAAAATGTTTTTCTGGCATTAGAAATACATGCTATGTTCGGATGTGTCCTTGATTTGGCATTTTTATTCAAAACCATTTACTTTTTACACACTAGATGGGATGTATTATGTTACTTCGCTGGTTGACTGTCAGTCCATCTGTTCCCAAGTTATGGTCCACTCTTTATCTCATGAACCCTTTGTCTGATTTTAAAAAATCATGTTACACATGTGTATGCATATTGATGAGATGACATGAAGAGCAGAAGTTTCAGATGTCAGGCTCCAAGGTCAAGATCACGGTGGGTGGGGGTGGGTGTCAAAGGTGAAATGCCCGTGATAGCTTACTTTTGGTGTTTATTGCCCCACTTTGTAGAGGTCTTTTACACCTATTGTTGGTTTAAGTAGAATTCAACAAATTTATATTTCAAGGTACCCTGGTAACAAGAATATTTGGACAGAGAAAATCATCGGATACCTCATTCTGCAACACAGTCACTTTCCAGGAGTTCTCGTCTTACTATCCTGAGTTACCTCCCTTCCTCTTAACATTACTAAGTGAGGCATCTGAGAGGAAACATTCTGATATAAGTCAGATCCATCCAAGTCTGTTCCCAGTGTTGACCCTCCTTTCATGTCTAAGTCCTTCAGACACAATGGTAGAAACTCTGAGAAGGTAACAATTCATTTTTTTTTTTTTTTTTTGCTGGATTTGTTAATGGTTATGCCTTAGGGTAAAAAAGATATTTTGCATTGAACCATAATCTCCTAAAGGTTTCTTTCACATTCAGTGGACCACTTCTGAAAAAAAAGTGGTATATGGAGCAGTTGCTCATAATCACTGGCAGTAATTAATCTACTTTGCACAGCAAATGTCAAATTTTATGTTACATAAATAGGTTCAAGCTTGGCAGAGCTGTCTTTTGTGTGCAGTGATTTATTGTTTTCTGAGCTGAAAGATATTTTATTGTCAAACTTGAGAACAGAAAGCTACCGAATTAATGAACTTTGACATATTTTATGTATCAGAGAGGTATATGAACATTTATGTAGTTCTTTCAAAATGAAATTGCAAAACACTATTTATTCATCCATAAGATGATAGCTCAGAGTGCTAGCAGTTATTCTGCATTTGTTTTAAAGGTAGTATAGAGGAAGTGCAGACTTGATTCTTTTCTAAATGACAAAATTTTAGACTTGTCCAAATTGAAAGCATTTGCAGATGAAAAAATAAATGGGATTCAAGAATTTTAAATGTGTTTTTGGGAAGGGTAGAAAACAATGTGGAAAAAAGAGAAAATGCTAGTTACCAGCATATACTCCTTTTCCCACAATATTTTTCATTGGCATGTTAAAACTCGGAATTGTGTGATAGAGGGTTAATAAAGCTTGCAATTTTATCTTGGATCTATCTACAAACTCTTCTATAATTAGATATTCAGGTGGCTTTGAATATGCCACAACTCTATGTACAAACCATTCTAAATTCATACCTAATTCTAATTTTAAAGAGCAGCCTTCTGATTTGCTGAGACTGGACATAGGAGCCAATTATTTGGCTAGTTTTGGAATTTTGATTTTGAAACATGTGTTTAGAACTGTTGTTGAGTACAAAAAGATAGCATACTCCTTACTGTGTGAAAATGTCTAAAGGGGTAATGATCTTAAATACCAGATTTTTTTAAGCCATGCATTTATAAAGACTGATTCCATTTTTAGAGATTTTGAAAAGTTTAGACAGAAAACACTACCATTCCTTGCAAGTCCAGTCTATCAGTTACGCCACCTGGTTGCCTCAGCTCTTGTTTCCATGGTTACCATGTCCAACATGATGATGTATGCAGAAGAAGTACTAGAACAGTGTCTGGCTGTAAAGATGTGCAACCAGTTACATGGAAATCTCCTGTTCATTTTACAACTGACAAACCATATTTTAAGGTTTGCAATTCATGGCTTTCTCTTTTTCTGAATCTTTGTTTTGTTTTAAACCGTAGTATAAAGTCTTAGTCTACTTAGTGCAACTCACTTACCTTTTGCCAACAATGTAGATCAAGATCAGACTGCACAGAAGAAGGAGTCTGATCTTGGATCTACATTGTTCGATATTGAGATATTTTTCTGAAAAAAAGAATTTGAAATAGCAAAATTCGAGTTTTTACTATCGGTTTGAAAATTTCATTTAACTTAATTCTCAGGTTAAGGGTTAAATGATTTAGAAAGAATATGGATAGATTTCATGCTATTTTTTGCAAGATGATACAATCTTTTATTCTTTACAATAAAATTAACTCTTGTCACTGACTTCTTTGGAGACTTCTGGTATGCTGTTGTTGCATGAGGAGAATCTGCTTGTGATAAGTAGTTTCTCATTTTGCCACAATGTCTTCACATGTTTTCATTTGTTAAACCATAAATCTTGTTGAATAGCTGTGGTTTAGGATGATGTGTTCAGCCATCTGCAACAAGTTTTTATCTGGACACAGATGTCAAAAAATCCACGACTTTCTACAGTTAAAGTTTACTTCTGATTGTATTGACTTTACCTACCTTATAGCTGATTTGAGGGAACTCTGTTGTTTCGGAAAGCCCTTGGGGTGTTGTTCATATTGTTGTTTAAAGCTACACCAGGTATGCATAGTTTGATGGAGCAAGCTTTTGTGAAATAACTGAACTACCATTGAAATTTACATATAACACCATGAAAATATCATATTTTTAAAGTGACTCCATGCATTTTGTGCTTTAGTCCGCTTTACTAGGTTTCTTCTTTTGTTTTAACAGGGCAAAAGATGTAGACAGACTGTGGTGTCACTTGATGAAGTTACAGGGTATTCTTGACTGTAATCCTATGGTTTCTTCAATATATATTGAACTGTTAACCTGTCTTATTCAGAAACATACCTACTTGTCATTGCCAGAGGAAATACTCTTAAAAGTAGAAAAATGTTGCTGTGCTAATGCAGAGTTAAGAGTAGTAAGTATAGTGAGTTTGAACTAAGCTGAGAAAAAATCTTTTCCTCATCTGTCTCTTCCACACAATTCCTTGTTTAAATAATAAAGAGGGCTTTTGATAACGATGAAGAGAGTAGAAAATGCTGGTAATTAAGATCATGGAGCTCCCGTATTCTGGTTAGAATTTGATCTTATTCTTTGTAATATTATGATCCTTTGTACATGCAACTTGATATCACTATGTATGATATTTTCATGGACCTTTTACCAATTCTATCCTGTACTTCAATGACCTTAGATAAGAGGGCTTTTGAAAACATTGTGAGAAAAGGAGAAGAATGCTGGTAGCCAGCATTTTCTCTTTTTCTTCAATCTTTCTATCTGTTGAAAGACAAATCCTATCATTTGAGCTAAACTTATCATCTGCAATTGCTTTTAATTTGGACAAATCCTAAGATATGGTAAAGTGCTAAAGCTTTTATTAACTCTTTAATGGACGACAAAACTTTAGACCCGTCCAGACTGAATTTGACTTATATGAATGGATTTGTCTTTGAAAGGGTAGAAAGAATTGTAGAGGGTAGAAAGAATTGTAGGAGAAGGAGAAAATGCTGATCTTAAGCATTTTTTTTTTCTCATTCGGGGATGTTTTTAAAAGCCTACTTTCTCAGGTCATATTAATAAGGGATTGTTTGGCAAAGGGTTTTCAATATTTTTTTTCTTAATGCAAGCACTTTCTGG
The DNA here is from genome assembly GCA_946811185.2 of Hippopus hippopus. Lineage (NCBI taxonomy): Eukaryota > Metazoa > Mollusca > Bivalvia > Cardiida > Cardiidae > Hippopus > Hippopus hippopus. The sequence goes on from OX328097.1 coordinate 38,539,537, forward strand.
CTCCTGATCAGTACATGTATATGTCTTTTGAAAACAGTTAGAGAGGTGAAGAAATCCAATTGTTCCAGCCTGTCAGATGGCTAGTCTTAAATGTGAAATTTGAATATAGAATGGTTTGCAAATGCAGCCCCTGTAGTATTCTTAAACTTTTTTTTTAGGAGGTTGGAGAAGGTATTTTTGTGGAAAAGTCTGTGAATCTGCTGTTCTTATGTAACCGGTCAGCAACCAGTGATGTAAAGTGTAGACTGGTCAAGACGTTGCTATCCTCAACTAGTCAAGATAAAAGAAAGGCTTGCCTTGAGTATTTCATTCTTAAAGGTTCTAGGGATTCAAGATCATGGAACTGTCATGTTTTGGTTGGTATTTGAAATAACGCTACATCATGACTTTTGTACATTGAATTCGATATCACCACAGTTTTGTATTCCTATTCCTATTGTAGAAATAAATAATTAAGTGAAAAACAAAGCATGCAGAAGTTCTTGTTCAAAAGTTTTTATCATATTTCACTTTTATGCAATCTCGCGTTCTATCAATCAATTATGCCTTTGTTGCAGACAATTTTGTTGGAGAAGGATTAAGTAACTGCTGTTTTTATTCCACAATGTTCCGATCCATTTCTATCGACTTACTTTGGTATCTCATTAACCTGAGCAAAAATTTTCCAGGACTATATGAGATTTTGTCGTAGAATACAAATAATTAAAATATATAAAGGTTTGAAATAGGAAAACATGGAAAAACACTGTGGCCCTTACTGTAATGTACACATTTACTTTCATGTATCTCAAACCAGGTGATCATTGTTTTGACAGTAATTATGTGGGAAAGCAGCCAGTGGCTTGGATAGAAAATTGTGAAAAGTAGTGGTATGGAAGAGTACTCTTGAAAACATTGTCGGTAAGGAGATAATGCTGATAATTGGTATTCTCTATTGTCCTCAGAGTTTACTATCCTTTGAAAGACAGATTTCATCATTTTGGCCTTATTTCAGTTGTCATTCCTGAATTATTTCAATAAGGACACAAGTCTAAAATTTTGTTCTCTGCTGAAAGGTTTTAAATATCTATCTTCTCATTGTGTTATTTCAGAAGATACTGTGTCACAGTTTGAAAAAAGAGACTCATATACCAAACCTCTGCACAATATTTCAACTTATAACTAGTTTACACTTAAACAAAAGATTAGTGGACTCTGATAGTATCTGTGAAATACAAGACTGGTTCAACAGCAATTCTAAACTGATCAGTCAGTATGTATCACTGAATGCAGCTATGTTACCAGTCTGGGGGATTGTTGTACAACATAGAATTGGTAATACAGATATGCTGTAAGTAAAATTGTGTTTTGTGTTCTTTTTCTTTTCTCTCGGCAGAAGATATAGAGGATATTTGTTTATTTCATGCTTTCCGGTCGGTTATCGAGATATATCGGTGAAATATTTTTTGATATTTCATGGTTACTACCAGTGAAAAATACTGATTTTTATATTCTTACTCTTCAATTGAAGGCGGAAACAGTTGTTCCCTCGCACTAGTTACTTAGGTAAAATGCATGTGCCTCTCAATCAGATGGAAATATGACATAATTTACCCTACATTTCTTGCCCTTGACGTAATATTGTAATGCATTGCTATGTGGAGGGGGTACGCCACGGGGAATAACCGAAAAGAACTGCTCTGGATTTTGATGTAAGTTCCTCCGAAAAAGGGTTAAAAGCATGAAATAAATAGAATATTTGGGGTTTTTTTGGTGAAAGATCGAAATTTATTTCATATCATGAACATCATCAGTAATATTTTCACTTGTGGCTGTGCCACTCATGAAAATATTACCGATGATGTTCACTTGATGAAATAACTTTCGATCTTTCAACAAAAAAAACAAATATCGTCTATGTATATCATCAACTTCACAGAAGACAATGATGTATATTGTCAACCACATTTATCATGTCGTTGTGGTAACTTATCTCTCTTTCTTCAAACCTTATTTCTTTACCAATGAATCCAAAGTTTTAACAACAGAAGAAGGCTTTTGAAAACATTTTTGGAAAAAGAGAAAATGCTGGTAATTACTGTTTTCTCCCTTTCCCACAGTATTTTCTTACCTTTAATTCTGATTGTTTAGGTAAACTTTATTTCTAGCTATATTTCAGTTGAATTTAAAGCATTTCACACTGGGTGACAAAAAAGAATATCCTGTGTTTATTTTTTTAGAGAGAATATGGACGTTGTAAAAAGTTGGTGTCAGTGTTTATTGGAGAACACAACTGTGACCAATGAAACACAGAGGTTTTCTGTGACACAGGCTTTACTAACAGCAGGTCAGGCTGTTCTGGATTGGACCTTATCGACACAGTGTGACGATTTGTCATCTGCCACTGTTGGGTAAGAAACCAATTTTTTGTTACAATGTTTAATCACTCTGAAAATGAATATTTTTGGGTGCAGACTGTCGGGCTGTCTGTGGGGATGCAAAATGTGTTGCAAACTCCTCCCTTAATTCTCTTACGTTATTAGTTTTAAAACTTGATACAAGTATTAACTAAAGGTGCTCAAGACACAGTTCTCTGATTTCTGCTAAGTTTTTATGAGTTATCTCTTTATTATAAAAATTTCTGTACATAATGTGAGTTAGGTTTGAACATCTGTCTTCTTGATCAAAGCACTTTGTTGAGGTATTCTGTCATTCTTGTGACAGTTGTAGCTTCACATGTACATTATTTTTGCATATTAAGTCTTTACTACACAACAAAATTTCAGACTAATCCAAACTAAAAGCATTTGCAGATGACAAATTAAGAGTGGCTCAAATGACAGGATTTCCTTTGAAAGGGTAATAAATTCTATGGAAAAAGACAATGCTGGTTAAGAGCATATTTCTCTTTATCAGAGGTAGAAAACAGTGTGGGAAAAGATGAAAATGCAAGCATGTTGTCCTTTTCCCACAATGTTTTCAGAAAGCTTTTAACTGGTGGTCATTAAAATTTGGGATTGTGTGCAAAAGGGTTAGAGACTTTTTCAAATTGTCTAATACAAGTTAGTGTCATGAGGCAGGTAACCTTTGGAAGGCCATATATATCTGACAGTGTAGATCCAGATCAAAATTTGTATTATTTGCAGTCTAATTGTCATCTACACTGTCTCCAAAAGTAGCTGAGGATGTGCAATGATGGAGTGTATCTTTTGACAGATAGTAGATGATATTTTAGTGAATTTGCATTGCAAAGTGGCTTAATACTGTGATTGGTCTGACCTCTACTTCTTCTACTTTCAGTTTTAGCTAGTACACCCCAACCTTGCCTCTGTCACTACTGTATATACAGACCTACAGAGGTATACAGTTCTAAATCTTATACCAGCAGAAAATTGCGTTGGAATGATGGATCAAATTACCGGTACTACTCCATAATAAGTAATAAAATGACTGTTACTGTGTGGCCCTCTTGGCAGAACAACATCAACTTTCTTTTCCCTTACAGAGTCCACTTATTAATTACCTATACATGTACATGTATGTAAAAATTTGTGATGGAAATTTTATTTTTCATTACACCATATTATAGCTTCATAGTGTATGCACAAATCCTGTGATTTTTTTTGCAGTCTGCTACATTGCTGTTTGATTTTGGTACAAGATGAAGACACAGAGATAAGACAAGAAGCTTGTAAATTTGTATCTAATCTCAAATTTGAAACAGATATCACTTTGTTTAAGATACAGGTACTATACATTTATGTAATAAGTGTTCAAACTATTTATGGTCAATTCAGTTTTTTGTCTCACAAAATGGTTTCTTTGTACTTTGTTATGTAAATTATTGCAAAAAAAAATGTGTGAATTTGAAATTTTGCCAGTAAAATAAACATACCTGTATATAAGAAAACTTGCTATGATTAACACCTTTTATACATTCTTTCTTTCTTTCATTCTTTCAGGTAAACAGACATATGTACCTTAACTTAATATGATTTAACTCATTTTTAAATTCCCCTTTTTTGAAGTCAATTAACCTCTGGAGAACTCTTTGAAAATCTTCTTCTCAAAAGCCATAAGCCGTAGGGCTACAGAATTTGGTATCAAGCTTCATCTAATGGACTGCTGCCAAAATTTTTCAAATTATAGCCCTGGGGTAAAACATTAGCATCTAGTGCAGTTTGATCTCAGTGTGCACTGTGTTTAAAAAACCCTGTCTTTAGCAGGGCGAGGTTCTAATTGCATATTTTTGTTCTTCTTTCCAACAGTATGATAGTCTTCACAGCAACATATGCTATGAGGTAAATAAATTACTTGTTTTTCCAAGCATATATAAAGTATTCAGTACTTTCAGTTATGTGATTTAAACCAAATCCTGTTGAGAAGTTGACAATGAAAAAGTCTCCTTCTTTTGCTGCTGCTTCTTATTGTTATCTAGTTATATAGTTTTTGCATTGTCCATCTGTCTGTCCATTTGTTTGTCTGTCTGTCTGGACAGATATCTTCTAAAATCCTAGACGAAAAGTTATGAAACTTAATACATGTATTCTTATGATAGTCCCCCCTACATACCTTTTTTTGTATTTTTATTTAATGCCATGTCATGGGGAAAAAGGGGGCTTGATGTATATTTCCATTATGGACCAATATCTCTTTGAATTCTCAACAAAATTTTATGAAACTTCATATTTATATCGTTTATCATAAGCCACAGACAATCGCTAATTGTTCTTATTGAATGAATGCCATGTCATAGAAAAAGGGGGCTTAATGTATGATTTGATTATGGACCAATAACAGAAAGACCAGGTGTAGTTTAGTTTAAACATATTTATTTTACATCAATTGAGAAACAAGTTTTAGAACTTACAATAATCTCTCTTGATTGTGCCTCGTGGAAACTACACCACTACTTGCGCTGAGTTTGTGGGCCAATGAAAAGTCCCAAAGTTGACATCGGCCCCCGGGAATCGAACTCAGGACCTTGTGGTTACGAGGCCAACGCTCTACCTCACAACCATGGACACCACACTGGTGTCAGGTGTACATACAAAACACAATATCTTTTATATGTTCTGTCAAAAAAGTTTTTTTTTCGGCAGGCGAAAATGAAATAACTTATTAAATTTATTATTTTCAAAATTTCATTTTTTGTCCAGTACTCCTGATATCACCAAAACAGTATTTATAGGTCAAAAGACAGCCTGCTTAATTTGTATTTGTCTTGTCATATTAGTAAAAATACCTTGGCTCAAAATCAGATGAAACCGTCTAGAATTTTTTCAGAATAAGATCTAGTGACGATTGAAATTATAATTGTATTTATTGTATGATTCAGAGTTCAACCCTAAAATGTGCGCTTAAAATGTGCTCATTTAACTCTTTACCAAACTACAAAATTTTTGACTCATCCAAATGCAAACCATTTGCAGACAACTATTTCATTGTTGCTCAACATGTTGGATTTGTCTTTCAGAGGGTAGAAACATTGTGGGAAAAGGAGAAAATGCTAGTTCTCTCCTTTTATCACCATGTTTTCAAAACACATATGGTGTTTTTTGAAACTCAAGATTGTGTGGTACAGGGTTAGGAGATGTGCTTGCTTATGAGAGGTAAAATTTGACATAATTATTTTGAGTACTTAAGAACTCAATATGTGCTTGCTTAATACAGTTTGCTTGCTTAACTCTTTACCAGACAACAAAATGTTAGACTGCTCCAAATTGAAAACATCTGCAGACGACAAAAGTGTCTTGATTTATGAAATTTGTCTCTGAAAGGTGGAAAACCTTGTGGGAAAAGGAGAAAATGCTGGTTACCAGCATTTTCTCCTTTTCCCACAAGGTTTTCAAAAGCTTTCCTATCCATGGTTGTGAAAACCAGGGCTTGTTTGGTAAAAAGTTAATAGAAGCAACCACTAAGACAGGTCTAACTGTATTCCTCTGGCGATGACAAATTTGAAAGTCTTTGAAAACAGTCACAAAAATTAATGACAATGCATTGTAGCCATGCTCTGTGAAAAGGGGGCTTAATGCATCTGCAAAAAGTATCAACCCAAGTCAGCCTATGCTGATTTCTGCAGCTCAAAGGACCAGTGTACCTCATAATTCAGTTGGTTGTTATACAAATTGGATTTTATGGATCCATAATACTGTGATGACTTGCTTGGTATCATGCATCACTGTGATGCATTACTGTGATGCATTAACTTCCCTTTTGCCAGAGCATGGCTCATTTACTTGATCTTAAAATGGTTCATCATCTCCTCTTTCTTTTTCTCAAAACAGCTGTTACTAGAGTATACTGTGAAGCAGTTCCATTTTTCTTCTGATTGTATGGCTCTACTGATTGCTCAACTATATTCACAAGGTCAGATAGTCAAGGTTATAGATGAAAAGAAAACAACCAGGTAGTATCAACCCTTTACCATACGACAAAATTTTACAGTAGTCCGAATTGAAAGCATTTGCAGACGACAATATAAATGTGACTGAAAATTTGAAATTTGTGTTTGGAAGGGTAGAAAACATCATGGCAAAAGGAGAAAATGCTGGAGCATTTTCTCCTTTTCCCACAATGTTTTCAGAAGGCTTCTTTCCCAGGGTCATTAAAACTCGGGATTGTTTGGTAAAGGGTTAACATCCCTTGTCATATTGATGTCATAATACTGGTACATGTATTACTATGTGCATGTTTTGACTGACAATCATTTCATGAAAAGATACATTTGACTTTTTATCAGATGACAAAATTTTAGACTTATTAATATTTCAAGCATTTGCAGGCAACAATTTAAAGGTGACTCAAAGTACGAGTTTTGTTTCTGAAAAGGTAGAAAACATTATGGTTAAAAATAAAGACAGAGAACTAGTTGCCAGAATTTTATCTGTTTCCCTCAATTTTTTTAGCTCACCTGAGCACAAAGTGGTGAGCTTTTGTGATCGTGCTGTGATCGTGCTGTGTCCGTTGTCCGTCGTGTGTCATGCGTCATCAACTTTTACCTTATGTACGGTTTAGAGGCCACATTTTTTGTCCGATACTTATGAAACGTGGTCAGATTGTTTGTCTTGAAGATATCTCAGAGGAGTTCGAAAATGGGTCATGTCGGGTCAAAAATTAGGTCACTAGGCCAAACCTTGTGTACGCTTTAGAAACCACATTTTCAGTCCAAAACTCTTGAAAGTAGGTCAGAATGTTTGTCTTGATAATATCTCTGACGCGTTCAAGATAATATCTCGGACGAGTTCAAAATTGGGTCATGTTGGGACAAAAACTAGGACACTAGGACAAAACTTAGAAAAACCTTGTGTATGCTCTAGAGGCCACATTTTCAGTCCAAAACTCTTGAAAGTTGGTCAGAATATTTGCCTTGATGATATCTTGAATGAGTTTGAAAATGGGTCATATTGGGTCAAAAACTAGGTCACTAGGTCAAAACTTAGAAAAACCTTGTGTATGTGCTAGAGGCCACATCTTCAGTCCAATAGTCATGAAACATGGTCAGAATGTTTGTCTTGATGATTTCTTGCACTAGTTTGAAAATGGGCCTTGTCAGGTCATAAACTAGGTCACTGGGTCAAATCTTACTAAAACCTTGTGTACCCTCTAGAGGCCACATTTTCAGTCAAATACTCGTAAAAATTGGTCAGAATGTTTGTCTTAATGATATCTTGAATGAGTATGAAAATGGGTCGCATCAGTTCAAAAGCTAGGTCACCAGGTCAAATCTTTAAAATAGCTTGTGTAGCTCTCGAGTCACCATTTTCTGCCCAATACTTATGAAAATTAGTCAGAATGTTTTTCTTAATGATCAATATGATGAAACCAAAAAGGGTTCACTTTGGGTAAAAAACTATGTCACCATGTCAAATCTTGGAAATTTGGAGGCCACAATTTCTGTCCAATATTTATGAAAGGTGGTCAGAATCTTTGTTTTGATAATATCTACAATGGGAAAATGGGCTATGTTTGGCTAAAAAGTAGGTCACTGAGAGAAATTCTAGAAAAAGCTTGTGTACAAGCTAGAGGCCAAATTTTCAGTCCAATAATTATGAAAGCTTGGTAGAATGTATAATATCTCAAAAGAGATTGAAAATGGGTCATGTTTGGTCAAAAGACTCAGGTGAGCGACTTCAGGGCCATCGTGGCCCTCTTGTTTCAAAATCTTCTCTTTCAGGGTTTTTCAAAGCAGTATGAAATTATATTGACATTAAAATTTTTGTTTTTGTGTTTATTTCCTTAAAAATCTCCTACAAGACAATCTTTTGGAAATAATCAAAACCAGAAAATAGAACAAATGACCTCTGTGATCCTCTTACATATAAGCACCTGTATTTGAGACACGATCAAGCTAGCCTTCATCACATTTGTCACATACGGTAATCCTACAGTTTGTCCTTTGTGTAATTTGTAATATTTTGGTTGGTCCAAACTAGGCAATAAAATAATGGGTTATAATGTTTGTGTATTACATCTAGGTTTCAACAGTTATTTGACCAAGAAGACAACAGTTTCTTTGCAGAGAAGATATATAATGGATTCTCGTTATACAGATCTTTAAAGGTAAAGTGATAGGAATTTTTAGGTTTCTCTGTTATTTGTCTCCTTATTACCTCTGCTGCTTTTGAAGAAAATCTGAGGTACATGTATTGTCATGGCCCTGTCTTCTTCTGCACCTGCCTTGTCAGGTTAAAACATTTGAGCCATACTCTAGCCAAAGGGGTTTTAACTCTTTACCACATGACAAAATTTTAGACCCGTCCAAAGTGAAAGCATTTTCAGACGACAAAGTTTTTGTTACTCAAAAGATGAAATTCGTTCTTAACAGGGTAGAAAACATTGTGGGAAAAGGAGAAAATGCTGGTTACCAGCATTTTCTTCTTTTCCCACAATGATTTCAAAAGGCTTCTACCTCAGGGTCGTTAAAAGTCGGGATTGTGTGGTAAAGGGTTAATGCATCTCTGAAATGCATTGTACCAATCAAGTCATCATATAATTATGGATCCATAAATCTATTTTGTCTAAGAACTGATTGAATCATGAGATACACTGGTCATTTGACACACAGAAAATTTACAAATAGCAGAAAGTTTCGTCCCAGTCAGTGTGTGCAGGCTGACCTGGGTCAGTACTTTTTGCAGATGCATTAACTCCCTTTTCACAGAGCATGGATCATTTACATGTTATAATATCTCTTTCATTACTGAAATTTACTTCAATCTTGGGCTAGGAACTGTTTTAAACTACTAGAGAAGTAACCCAAAGAACAGGGGTATGTAAGTCTGTAATAATTTTGTACAAACTTATGCATCTTTTTCAATTTTGAATTTTCACTGAATAAGCTACTCAAGTCACCAACATGCGTTACTCTTGTTTTTGAAATTGCCTTCATGCAACACATTACCTCTAACAGATCTTATTTCTAGTGATCTTCACTAGACAACGATATTTCTGACAAGATTAAAAGCATTGCACGTGGCAAATAAACTGTAGATCAAATGAAGGGATTTGTCTGTAAAAGAGCAGAGAATACCTGGATACCAGCATTTTCTGCTTTTCCTATACAATGTTCAAAAGCCTTTGCAGTTAGGCTCGGGATTGTGTGATAATGGGTAAAACACATTCATTTAGATGACCTTTTGTTTCATTACAAAACTCATGAATACACTGGAACAAAACCAGAAATAACAGTTTTTCCTATTGCCATATATTTTCACATGTGTTCAACTTGAATCTTATTATGTTGATGATTCATTTTTTACAAGGATATGTTTACTCTTTACCAAACAAACTTGATTTTTAACGACCCTTAAGAAGAAGGCTCTAGAAACGATGGCTGGAAAAGGAGTAAATGTTGGTAACCAGCATTTTCTCACAGTGTTTTCTACTCTTTCAAAGACACATTTCATCATTTGAGCCACATTTGTCATCTGTAAATACTCGCAAATCGGACTAGTTTAAAATTATGTTGTTTGGTAAGGAGTTAAATAGCATCCACTGCAAATTACTTTCAGGGGATAATGACAAAATTAAAGAAAGACTTCTGTAAGAATTCAGTGCTTACTTTTAAATATTTTTCTCTTATACATTCTTGCCTATGTAGAAAAAATTAGTAGCTTGCATTTAATTCCTGGAGAAATAATTTCAAGGTAGGGCTTTGCCACTTATTCAGCCACAACCCAAATTTCAAGGTTTTTTTCCCCATTGCCATGTGTTAGTATCTGTATGAGGTAAAGTATGCACAATGTTCCTTTATGGTTGTATGTTTCACTGATGAAAAGTTATTGTATATCGTAATTTTCTTACTTCCAAACTACCAGCGACATCTATTTTTAGAATGGTATGACACAGTTTCCTGACTCTGTGATCAAGCCTTGTATAGAGGAATACAGTCAATCTGTCAGTTGTGATATGGACATGGTCATGAACATCCTTCACACATGTGATAAAGGTAGATGCCATACTGATATTTGTTAGTCCTATAACAGACAAAAACATTTCAGACTTTTCCCAAGTTGAAAGTATTTGCAGATGACTAATTAAATGAAATCAAAGTTGTTTTGCCTAACTGAATGGATGTGTCAGTAAGGCCTAGTTAGTGCAAGTTGTTTTGGCATAGGCCTTTTAGCCTAAATGTGGTCTAAACTACATCCAAACTTGTCCAGATTGACCCTGTCCTGAAACACCTCAGCTGATATGACTCGAGGCTGATACAACCAGGAAGCCAAAATGACCTAACTCTTCACCAAACGTTGAAATTTTGGACCCAACCAAATTGAAAGCATTTGCAGACACCAAATCATTTCTTGTTAAAATGATTATTTCTGTCTTTAATAGGATTGAAAACACTGTTAGGAAAGAAGAAAATGCTGGTTACTGGCATTTTCTCCTTTTCCCACGATGTTTTCAAAAGCCTTCCTCTTCAGGGTCATTAAAAATCGTGATTGTGTGGTAAAGGCCAAAACAACCAGAGACCTTTAAAAGGGAATAAGATATTGTGGAAAAAGAAGAAAATTCTGGTTACCAAGTTGTTTCAGCTTGCTCGTCTTGGTCATTTCAGCCTCTTTACAGGGGTTGGTCAAATTGGCTTTTATCATTCTATGCTGAATTTTCTTTTAAAACTTGCCTATTAAGGAGAGTAAAAACGAAAAAAGCAAGGAACAATTGAAAAACTTTAATGAACAGTTTGCCAATATACTTGTTTATAGATGAAAAGAAGACACTGCCAGAAACAATTGAATCTTTCATGTTCCCTTTTCCAGATTCCTTGATCAATATATGTTGTGATAGCACAGTTTTGGCAAGCATGTGTTCTATACTGTTAATGTGTGATCTCATTGATTCTATGGTTTTGAGAGAAAAACTATCAGCTGTGCTACAGGTAAGGTGAAATTTAGTCAGTTGTCTCCCTTGATTCTTCTCTCCAATATTAAATTGGCCCTTATGATAGAACTTCTTGGTTTTCATCTTTTTTGATCATCAGTAATTATTTCCACATGATTTGGTAAGCTTGTCAGCCCATTCCATTTTTGCGTCTTTCTAGAAGTTATGAATCAAGTGATCTTTAGAATAATATGACATACAAATACACCATTTTCCCCTAGAGCACTGAATAAGCCCAATAGACATTAGAAACTAGAAATAAGATCCAAATTAATGCCATATCAGAGTCAACTTTGTCTTGAATATCTGAGCAAAGCAGTATTTGTAGAGCAAAGATCAGACTGGACAATTCGTGTACTGACCTTGACCTAATTTGCCCACTGAAGCAACTACATATGTGAAAGGCATGTTACGATTAAACTCTGTAAGAAAAGAATATTTTTGACTTCTCCAATTTGAAGGCAGTTGCAGACCATGAACTAAGTGTAACTAAAACTAGAACGTTGTCTATCAAAGGATAAAAAACAATCTTTTAAAAAGGCTTCTTCAGGGTTGTTATAAATTTTGAATGTATGGTAAAGGGTTATTCTATGCAAGAATTTCAGTGTTTTTACGATGTTTACTCTGCAACATACGGTATTGAGACAAAAACGTTAGTATCATCTGTAGTTCTTTTTCATTGCAGATGGACGGATTGCCGAAGAATTTACGAAGAACGTTCACATACTTAGTGGACCAGAATTTTAGTGATACAAATGTATAACAAGTAATAAACAAATCTGAACAGAACTGTTTTGGATCTTTACCTGTTATAACCACATAGGTACATACCATTTCATGCTTTTGCATCAATCTTTGTGTACTTCAGACTACAGAACTTAAAGTTTTGCCCTCCAACTCTACTCTATCAAACTACAAACAAGAGGGCCATGATGGCCCTAAGTTGCTCACCTGAGTCTTTTGACCTAACATGACCCATTTTCAATCTCTTTGGATATTATGACAAACATTCTACCAAGCTTCATAATTGACCTTTCTGCCGATTTTGATTGACAGGTCTTATTGGCCAATTAAAATTCAGCGCTGGGCGTCATGTAAACAAAAATGTAAGACACAATTTGTTATAAGCATGAGATAATTTGATCATATCTATTTAATTATCAAAACAGACATTGTGTTATCGATCAATTAAAATCTGTGAAATGGTGAAAAGGTGTACTTACGGATTGTGTAACACTGATAATTGCTATCCAGTTAGACTGCAGGAGGGAGTTAAATTCGTCCCATTTCCAAAGCCGAAAACACATCTCGAAAAATGTCTTTGGTGGATAAAACTATGTGAACAGCTTAATCCATTATGGATCAATAAGAATCGTAATGTATGCACAAAGGTATGTATTAATGTCATTTTAGGAAGTTTTTGCAAAAAAAATAGGCATAGAAAAAAAAACATCTAAGAGAAGAAAATTGCTGTTTCAATTGCCAACAAGGTCTTTTGGATAACTACCTTCCAATTTTATTTTGCTTAAACCTTTCATACAGACCCTCAGGAGAAATGCTTTAGAAAACATTATGGGAAAAGGAGAAAATACTGGTAACCAGAATACATGGATCCGTAGTGATAACATAAACCTACTTCCTCGTTAACTTTAGAGATGCTTCAACTAATTTACACACAAATAAGTCCAAAAAGTCCGAATTTTGGGGGCTAAGGACAGTGCAATAGATTCACATGTTTTATCAAAGTTTTGAACTTCAATGAGAAAGAATGAGACACCTGTACAAACCTCAGTTTTGCCAAAGAATAATGGAATTACAGATGCTTATAGTTTATGTGAGGCTAGTTATGTCGTCTCAACATCATATTCAATAATAAATTACACTGAATTACATGCATTTTGAATATTCATTGATTGTCTGATTCAACAGAAAAGTTTCAATTTTGGGTTAAGGGAAACCAGTTGTTTGATGATTTTAAAATATATTAAGTGTGCTGTCAGTTAACAAACTTGTTAATATGGTTGACGGCAGTCTGTTGTATTTAATGATATACTGAGACAATGGGTAGTAAAGTGGATTAGAGCTGCAATTTTGGTTTGCAATCAAACACACATACTATCAAATTAACAGTTTACCGACAAACCCTTTGAAATTGCAGATGTGCTAATCCACTTAAATATGGCTAAATCAAAAGTTGATTTAATTCATATGTGGCATTTCAGACTTTCGTTGACTTCTGTGATACTTTCCACTAACAGATATCGTATTCTTGTCCATTCATATAACTTAAATATCAAAAAAATATCCTTCGCAAAATAATTTATTGTAACAGTTCTGACTCGGTCCTTGCTGCTTCGACTTTAGCGAAATATTCCTGTCTGGATGATACGTTAAAGAGAAATCTGACAACGCAACGCAAATTGACATTCGTTCCTCCCTTGATTGACACCATTTTGGAATGGGCTTGTCGGGCATGGCAACCAAAATCTCGCATTGCCATGGGGGGGGGGGGGCCAAACTCGCATTTGCAGAAAGGTCAATTATTGGACTGAAAATTTGGCCATTTCTAGAACTTCTCTCAGTGACCTACTTTTTAGCCAAACATAGCCCATTTTTCCATTGTAGATATTATCAAAACAAAGATTCTGACGACCTTTTGTAAGTATTGGACAGAGAATGTGGCCTCTAGGGTTTTTCCCAAGATTTATCCCAGATTTGACATGGCGACCTAATTTTTTAGTCGGAGTGTTTTTCTTGCTGGTAACATTGTGTAAAACACAATGTTACCAACAAGAAAAACACTGCGACTAATTTTCGTAAGTATTGGACAGAAAATGATGACTCTAGAGCTACACAAGCTATTTTAAAGATTTGACTTTGTGACCTAGTTTTTTCCCCTACATGACCCAATTTCAAACTCAGTCAAGATATCATTATGACAAACATTCTGACCAACTACCATGAGTATTTGACCAAAAATGTGGCCACTAGAGGGTACACAAGGTATTTGTAAGAAATGACCCGGTGAACTAGTTTATGACCAGACATGACCCATTTCAAACTCGTCCTAGAAATCATCAAGACAAACATCCTGACCAAATTTCATGAGTATTGCACTAAAAAAGTGGCCTCAAGGTGTGCACAAAGCATACACAAGGTTTTTCCAAGATTTGACCTGGTGACCTAGTTTTGCCCAAATATGATCCGTTTTCAAACTCGTCGAAGATATCATCAAGGCAAACAAAAAAATTTGGACCAACTTTCAAGAATTTTGGACTGAAAATGTGGCCTCTAGAGCATACACAGGGTTTTTCTAAGATTTGACCTAGTGACCTAGTTTTTGACCAGACATGACCCATTTTAATCTTCATACAAGATATCACCAAGGCAAACATTCTGACCAATTTTCAAGAATTTTGGACTGAAAGTGTGGCCTCTAGAGCGTACACAAGGTTTTTCTAAGATTTGACAGTGACCTAGTTTTTGACCCGACATGATGCGTTTTCGAACTTGTCAGATATATCATCAAGACGATTATTCTGACCAATTTTTAAGAGTTTTGGACCAAAAATGTGGCCTCTAGAGCCTACACAGGGTTTTTCTAAGATTTGACCTAGTTTTTGACCCGACGTGATCCATTTTCAAACTCATCCAAGATATCATCAAGGCAAACATTCTGACCAAGTTTCATGAGTATCGGACTGAAAATGTGGCCTCTAGAGCGTACACTAGGTAAAAGTTTATGCTGGACACAGCACGATCACAAAAGCTCACCTTGAGCACTTTGTGCTCAGGTGAGCTAAAAAGTAGACTTGACCAAACTGAAAGCATTGCAGACAACAGTTTAATGGTGACTCAACTGATGGACTTGTCTTTAACAGGGTAAAAATATTGTATTTATCCATTTTCCACGTTCTCAAAGGCTTCTACTGCAGGTTTGGGAAAACTTGGGACTCATCTCGTGATGACTCTTTAAGGCGGGACTATTGACCTACTCCACTGGCAGTTGTATCTTGCTAAACAAGTTAAATGAAACATGAAAGCCATTAGTAAAAATTAGGGATGGGAACGAGTACTCGATTAATCGAGTACTCGATCAAACGTCCGATTACCGATCAGCAATTTCAGTAATCGAATACTCGGAAAAAAAATGATAAAATCGGTCTTTTTTTATCGAAAAATTGTTGCCTTCTCGATATCTGCATTCTTACATTTTTACGTTTAAAATTTAGAGGTCGATAAAGGTGACTGAAGAAATGTGAAGGGTCACTTATCTGTGACATATTACCATCTGACGACAATTAATCAGCCATAAATTGGTAGTCTGTGTGCAATCACAGCATGTGATTTCCTAAATTTGCAATTTGGTGACAAACCGTGATTGTGACCCCTGCACCGTTCATTAGTTTGTTTATCAAAGCATTTTAATTGGACGTCCGTAAGATTTACACGCTTACGGATTGGTTAATCCGTCAACTAACTGACAGACAATAAAAAATGTGAGATAATCCATCACTCTTTTCTGATCACTACATGAGCCAACTACAATCGAATTCCAACGTTATATTCAGTATTCTTGAAAGAACGACAATGCCGCCTTCTAAATCCGTTGTCTGGAAATACTTTAAACGTGCAGCTGATGACAAGACAGTGAAGTGTTCGCTATGCAGTGCAGAACTTACGAAGAAACCAAAGAATGTGATCCCTTTAAAATGGTGGAAAGAGAATGCCCAGAAATATCCACGACTCTCTTTAGTTGCCAAAAAGATACTAGCTATACCTGCTACATCTGTACCCTCGGAGCGTGTTTTCTCTACAGCCGGTATTTTAGTCAGCAAACTTCGAAACAGACTCTCTCCAGTTTTAGTTGACAATATCATTTTTTTGAATAAGAATACTTTTCCTTTAAGCGCCAGTGACTAATGTGTAATGAATTTGTCGTGTGCTTTAAAATTAGACGAATCTAAAAACCTTGTACGGATTATTGAATGCAGCCTGTTTGTATTTAACAGAGCGTGTAAATATTACGGACACCTGTTGCCATGGTAAAAATAACAAAGACGTATGCAGAGAACCATAGTTAATCAGTTTATTAAATGTAACAACTTTTCATTGTTTTATTATTATTATTATTATTATTTCAAAATATATTTTAATATCCACTATTAAATAACCCCTCTCCATGTTTGGTATCCAGATTGTCGAGATGCATGAATGTAAAAGCTTACTTTGAACAACGATGATTTTCATTTGAAAACAATCCGCCCACAGTCAACAAATTCTTTCGAGTACTCGAGTACTCGATCGAAAAGGTGACCGAGTAATCGATTACTAAAATGAGTTTCAGATCCCATCCCTAGTAAAAATCCAAATTGTCCTACTTCATATTGATTTTTTGGAGAAAAAAAATCTCCTTATTGGACAGTGTAGATTCAAGTTTTGTGCAGTCTGATCTTGATCTACACTGTCTGTAAAAGGTCAGTGAGTCATGCTTAGCACCTAAAGGGTTAACCCTTTACCAAACAACCCAGTTTGAACGACCCTAAAGAAGAAAGCTTTTGAAAACATTGCATGAAAAGGAGAAATTGATGGTAACTGGCATTTTCTCCTTTCATCACACTGTAATCCCCCTTTTCAAAGACAGAAATCATCTTTTGAGCTACTCTTTATTTCTTGTCTACAAATATTTGATAGAGTCTAAATTGTCTAAATTGAAAGCATTTGCCGACCACAAAATCTAAAAACTTGAAATTAGTTTCGTGAAGGGTAGAAAATATTGTGGGAAAAGGAGAAAATGCTGGTTACCAGCATTTTCTCTTTTCCCACACTGTTTTCAAAAGGCTTCTTTCTCATGGTTGTTAAAAGTTGGATTGTGTAGTAAAGGGTTAACCTCTAGTGTAATAGGATGGTGACCTGTGTGAGGAAACTTTCTTTGTAAAGATTTTATGTGAACAGTATTTAAGGCATGGGATTCGCATATTCTAACATTTTTAGCCTTTTTAAAAATGCTGATAATCCAAAAATATTTTGTGAAAAAGGAGCCATTTGAAGTGATTTTTCTAGCACAAGATTGTACTAGATCTAGTATATTGTACAAGCTGCAGTCATAGGTACTAATCTGACAAGAGGCAAAGCATCCTATGTCCAAGTTTTAAAATCTACCTGCCCTCTAACCTAGCTTCCTCAGTTTTCATCATGTTTCATGTGGTTGGGTTGGTTGTTTGTTAACTATTAACTCTTTACAACACAGTCACAAGTTTTAACGGCCCTGACAAAAAAAAAAGCCTTTTGAAAACATTGTGGGAAAAGGAGAAAATGCTGGAAACCAGCATTTTCTCCTTTTCCCACAATGTTTTCTATCCTATCAAAGAGAGAATAAATCATTTTAGCAGCACTGAATTTGTTGTCTGCAAGTGGTTTTAATTTGGTCCAGTCTAAACTTATGTTGTTTGGTAAAGATGAACTCTACCACATAATAAAAATACAGACTTGACCACACTGAAAGCATTTGCAGAAGCCAATTTAATTGCGGCTTAAATGATGGAATTTGTCTTTCATAGATAGAAATCATTGTGGGTAAAGGAGAAAATGCTGGTAACCTTTTCCCATGATTTTTTCAAATGGCTTCTTTTTCAGGGTCGTTAAGACTGGGGATTGTGTAGTGAGGGGCTAAATGGTATTCTATTGCACTTTTGAAATTATTTGTCACATCAAGGCAACAGCTTGCTTATTCATGTGTGTTCTGGGTATCACCAGTAATAGACCCTGACATGTCTTGTCTAAGGACGTTTCCACAACAATGTCAGAAGGGATGATTCCAAAACCTCCAGGTGTTAATTGCTAAACCTTTACCATGTAAGACCCCTCCATATTATAAAAAAGGCAAAACCGCAGTATTTTCATTGGTTCATGGCCAGATATGTATTTTGGCCCTCATGATAATTTAATGCTTTGGAAAATTTCAGACCTGGTCCAAAGTGAATGCATTTGCAGGCAAATGAAATGCGACTCAATTTTTCAGATGTTTAGGAAAGGGTAGAAAACACTAGGAAAGGAGAAAATGCAGGTTGCCAGCACTATCTCCTTTTTATATGCCCGTCGAAGACGGGACGTATTATGGGATCACCCATGGCGTATGGGTGGCGTCCAGGTCTTTGTTCGGAGCATAACTTTGTCGTCTCCAGTCCGATTGACTTGAAACTTGGCATTTGTGTTTGTTGCAATAATACGGAGTGCAGTGCAAAAGAACCATAACTCTACCTCGTGCTGTCTGAGTTATTTCCCTTTGATCGTCATTTTTTACAGCATTTTCTGTTTGTACGGAGCATAACTTTGTCATTTTTAGTCTGAACATCTTCAAATTTGGTATGTATGATTGTTGAAAAATTATGGAGTGCAGTGCACAAGAACCATAACTCTTCCTAGCACGAATTTTGAGTTATTCCCCCTTTGATCTTCATTTTTATAGCATTTCTTGCTTGTCCGGAGCATAACTTTGTCATCTTAAGTAGGAATGACTTGAAATATGGTATGCTTATTTGTTGCAATATTTGGAAGTGCAGTGCACAAGAATTGTAACTCTACCTCTTGCTGTCTTTGAATTATTTCCCTTTGATCGTCATTTTTACAGCATTTAGTGCTTGTCTGGAATATAACTTTGTCATCTCAAGTCGGAATGACTTCAAACTTGGTAAGCATGTTTGTTGCAATATTACGGAGTACAGTACGCAAGAACAATAACTAGCGCGGATTCCGAGTAATTCCACTTTGATCTTCATTTTTACAGTATTTCTTGCTTTTCTGGAATAGAACTTTGTCACCTCAAGTCAAATTGACTTGGTAAACATGTTTGTTGCAGTTACGAAAAGTGCAATGCACTGGAGCGGCAACCTTACCCAATGCCCTTTTGGAATTATTCCCTATTCATTATTTTTTTTTCCCCAGCTTTTCATGCTTCTCTACAATATAACTTTTCATGTTGGAATGACGTGAAACTTTACATGCATGTTTCCTTAACATTAGAGGAGACATTCATGCCTATCTCAATCACTTACATGATTTCTGCTGCACTACTATTTTCCTCTACCTGCTCTTTACGATTATTATCCCCCCTCGACAACTGGCCGTGGGACTGGCGTATCTTGTGACAATTTGCCGCTCTTGTTCTACAATATTTTCCAAGTCTGCATTCTTAGCGTTTTTCACATAGCATTTTGTGGTAATGGGTGAGAAGACCTTAGGAATGAGCTTAACTTTTTATTGGTATTAGAAATGCCACACGTACCAGCAGTGGCTTACAGAAACTGTTTTCGGCTAGAATAGGGCACATACAGACGACCAACGTGTGATATGATCCTTCCCAGGTGTTCTTGATCCTTTTGATTCGCATGTATCTATACAGGAAAAAGTGGATACAAATACTGGCACATCGGTATCTCTGAAAAAAGCTGGGCTTATCTATGGTCACAAATTTATTAATTTTCAAACCTGCAATAAATACCTCTTCTACACATTATGGGAAAAGAATGCATAACTTATCATAAAGTTTCTCCTTTTCCAGAATGTTTTGATCACTGTGTAAATGCCTTGAAACTTCCTTCAGTGGAACATGTAATTGTGGATGGACTACCCAAACAGATTTTTCAGGTAAAATCAGCATGGGGGGGGGCTTAGTTGAAAAACAGTATGTTCGCAGTACATCACGATCGATGCAAAGGCGGACGGCGGCAACAAAAAAAGTTAATTGTTAGATCGGTTTAAACGCATGAGCAGTGAACGCATTTCTATTTCAACGGTTTTAATTCGCCAAACTTTTAGTGATTGAAGTTAAACTGAATGACAAATACGAGACAAGACGCAAACTACGCAGATTACAAATATTAACTACAACATCCAGTTCCAAAGTCTATTTACAATTTTTTAATTTTTGTTTTTCATTGTTTTGTAAAAGGATGAACATGATTTTGAACTAAAATGGTAATGCTTATGTATGATACAGCAGGTAAGTCTCTTCACATAGAAGGAAACATTATTTTTCTAAAATTCTAGTTCAGGTAAAAAGTCTCAAATAAATTCATCAAGGCTCACCCTGCCATAATTAGCCATTTGCTGGGGGGAAAAAAATGGGTACAAAGCTTGCCTTACCAAAACTAAAATCATTGAAAGTTTCGCTGCAAATTTTCTGTATGGCTTCATTTTTTCCCGATGTTTGTTTACATTCATGATATTTGGCATAATACATTTTCAATATTCTCTTGGCAACTACAGAATCATCCCGGGTGAGCCTTGATTTACAATTCATCACTTCTTAACACTTGGTGGGTCTAATAAATGGACATTTTTAGTCAGTACAAGAGGCTGAATTGCAAACAGCCTAGATCTAAAATGAGACTGCATACAAGTAATTCCTGAAGTCTGATCCTGATCAACACTGTTTGCAAAAATATCAGAAAATGCCTTTATGCTTGGCATTGAAAGATTTATTATGCATTAAAACTTGAAAGTCAGTCTTTAACCCTTTTTCAAACAATCGTGAGTTTTAACTACCCTCAGAAGAAAGCTTTTGAAAACATTGGAAAAAGAGAAAAAGTAACCACTATTTTCTCCTTTGCCCAGTGTTTTCTATTCCAACGAAGACAATTCTCTCAATTAAGCCAAATTCAAGTTGTCAACTGCCAACGTTTTGAATTTGTACAAGTCTAAAATTTTGTCATTTGCTTAACCCTTTACCACACAATGACGACTTTTGACACCCCTGATAGAGAAGGCTTTTGAAAACATTGTGGGAAAAGGAGAAAATGCTGGTAACCAGCATTTTCTCCTTTTCCCACAACGTTTTCTACCCTATCAAAGAAAATTCATTTCATATGATCCACATTGAAACTGTCCTCTGCAAATGCTTTCAATTCGGACAGGTCTAAAATTGGTCGTGTGGTTAAGGGTTAAAGTATGCGATTATAACTTGTGATATTTTTTCCAAAACTATTTCATATACACATCTTTTTTAAATTCTGTACATTTCTGTTTGACAGCACACTAAAAGATTAAAATGGGCCTACTTTTAGGTTAGATAATATCAAAATCTTTCTTCAAAACAATGATTCCAGAGCTCTCGGCTTACAAATCAAACTTGCCAAATTGTTTTTGTGCAAGCTCTTGATTGTTCATTTTTAATTTTTTATTGCTCAATAAACCCTTTTGCCATTTGAATTCTTTGGATTGGCAATGCTTATCATTTGATAGCACATGAGAAATTTTCCTCATCTAAACATTTACATGTATTTCTATTCTTTTCGGAAAGAACAAACTCAACAAATTAAATTGTCCAGCATGGATGTCATTATTTTTCTAACTTTTTATAAACATATTAAATATAAGAACTAAGAAGCACCTGTGATTACATATTCATTGAATGGAGTTTTCACCAAATTCCAACCGTATTCCAGTCACATAATGGCAAAAGATACGAGACACTGTTATTCCTGGGTTCACAAATACTGAACAAAGGCTTTGCAATGCCTTGTCCAAGAGCACTCCAACAAATAACCAGCTCAGCCACTGAGGTTTGAAACAAAGACCTCCTGGTTCTAAATCCCCACCGCTAACCACCAAGCCATGCAATCCAAGTTACAATTTGAAACATGCAAATCTTCCGATGTACAATATCATTGAATGACAAACTAACCACTTTGAGCGCCATAAAACTTAATATTTTCAGATAAAAAGGTTCACATAAAGCAACTGTTTTGCCAGAACAAAGACCAAAATCTTGGACTAGCTAGATTCAAGATGCCTCACAAAATTTTGGAAAGGGCAGATACAGGATCAGACTGCACGTTCTTAGGCAGATTTTGATCAAAGCTGTCCTCATGAGCAGACACTACTTTGCACTCTAAGGGTCAATTACCTCGTACATTATGGTCACTTACAATAACTTTCCTGTAAGTTAACTCTTCATCATTTGACAAAATTTCATACTGGTACATTTTGACAACATCTGCAGACAACAATCAATTGTGGCAGAAAGGATGGGGTTTGACTGTGATAGGATAGGTAACCATCGTTTTCTCCTGTTCTCATAATGTTTTCAAAAGCTTTCTTTTTCAGGGTCGTTAACACATACAGGTTTGTTTGGTAAAGAGTAAACTAATTAATATTTGATCAATTCTTTCTGCAAATGCATACTACAATAAACACACACACTATGAGAGTACTCACAACATGACAGCTATGTATACCCTATAGTAATACATTCAATACAAGTGACAAAAAAGGGCGCGCACTAACTTTCAAATTCAATTTCATTGCAAAATCCAGGTATTCTTTCACCTACCATTCTAAAATATAATTGGATTTAATTCTAAAACTTGCTTCCTTCTTGGCTGAATTTTTTTGATTTGACAAATATAATTCAAGTTGTGGGAAATTGAAAAAGGCACAGTATTTAACCCTTTACCAAACAACAAAATTTTCGAATTGTCCAAACTGAAAACATTTGCAGACGACAAAATAAATGTGGCTCAAAAATTGAAACTTGACTTTAGCAGAGTAGAAAACATTGTGGGAAAAGGAGAAAATGCTGGTTAGCAGCATTTTCTCTTTTTCCCACAATGTTTTCAGAAGGCTTTTTCCTCTGGGTTGTACAAACCAGGGATTATTTGCTAAAGGGTTAACCTGGGTGGTGACTTGGTTACTGAGAAGAGGACCTTTATCAGACGACTAAATTGTAGACTGGTCCAAATTGAAAGCATTTGCAGAGGACAAACTAAGTATCCTCAAATGACTGGATTTGTATGTAAAAGGGTAAAATCTAAAAAAATCTTTGTGGGAAAGGGAGAAAATGCTGGTTACCAGCATTTTCCTCCTTTCTCACAATGTTTGCAAAAGCCTTGTTTCTTAGGGTCATTAAAAGATGGGATTGTTTGTTTAAGGGTAAAATACGTTTGCAGAATCAGGGATTCTGCATCATGAATAGGACACAAGGATGCAAAATTTGACAAGAGCACAATGACAGGGGAAAATGAAGCAATTTCAATGTTGTTTCCAGAATGTTACAAAATTAAAGAAAGTGTAGGTCCATGATCAGGCTGCATAGAATGTACAGTTTGATCTTGAAACATTTTGGCTGCACAAGCAACTTAAGGTGTGCTTTGACCATTAAAGAATAACATGGCATCAACAATTTAATCTTTAACACATTCTGAAAAAAAATTATAATAAAACTTGAAAGGACAAATAATCCTCATCGATTAGGGGGGTAAAAATGTTTATAATAAAACAATTTTGTTTCTCAAGTATTAAAACGATTCAAAGGTTTTTCTTTGGCCTTCCATGTCATTGACTGTTATTTGTATTGCCAAAAATGAACATGTACCTATTGCTCTAACATTGTTGTTCATGTTCATGCCATTACTTTCCACAATCAAACTGTAAGTTTTATGTCAAGAGATGTTCATTCAGACTCACACATTGACAAAATCTGTGTTTTCTTTGAACAACCAAGGGGTTTTTTTTGGCTACTATCTACGATGGTACACATACACACAAAAATGTAGAGTCCTAGGAGAAAATAAAATTTAATCCTATATCAAACAATCCTGTATTTTAATGACCTTGACAGAGAAAACTTTAAAGAAGGCTTTTAACATTAAATTGGTGCCATATTTTCCACTGGGCTTTTAGAATACAATCAATCCATTACAGGACAGCCTTAACTGAAAATTTGTACAAAAACATAGGAGGGGAAGAAACTATCTGGGACTGTGTGTGAAACACTGATGTAAAGGTGCATTCATATGTAAAATGTAACTGCTCCTTTACTATCAATGTTTACAAAAAGCTGTCTACATTTGTGGCTTAAATAGCATTACTTATGGAATAATGGCTTAAATGCAGTGAAATGAATATCCCTTGCTACTGATAAATTGTATACAATGATCCATGTATGTTCAGCAATGGTTATATATACAGAAATATTATCATGGTTGAAAAAATGTAGGGTAAACCACTGAACTTTGACCTGATTGAAAGTAAACATGTACATACTTCTAACTCCCTCCCAATGGCATTTAAAAATACAGATTTAGTAACTAAAACTGTTCTAAGCATTGGTTTTCCACTTTCTTGACCAATGACGTCTATGATAAGACATTTTATTTAACATGTTATTCGCCAGAATAATAGCATATGGGACCGCTTGTTTTCCAACAGTGAGTCTCGGGCTTTTTCCACATGTTTTACAATCAAAGTTGATTTATGAGATGCACATATCACTAACAGGTAAAAGAGACTCACATGAAGTACAGGTAAGAGTAATTTCTGAACAGTATGAAAAAAAAAAAGTTTGAAAAAATATGGCCGATAACAAACAATTGCTTCTTTTGACCTATTTTTTTTTAAAAATGTCTTCTGCATAATAGTTAATAGTTGTATTTGTTTGTTAATAGTGAATTTATCTGTCAAATCTGCACTTGTCAATTATACATTCTTTCTTGATATTTCTATTATGATAGAACACAGGGAACAATTATCCCTAGTCTCGCTAAAGCCTTTCATTTGCTAACACAAACATTAAAGTACACTCATTGCAAGGGTCCAAGTAAGTAAAAGACCCTTGATATGCTTTTTTCTCAATAATTTCCACAAAAAAATAAAAGATCATCTCGCTAACACAGGGGTGTAAAGGGACTTGAAAAGTCCTTGAGCTGGTACAACCACTCCACTGTATTACAAAAGATGATGTCCTAATTTTGTACACAATGAGATTTAAACCTAGTGATTAAAAATATATTGGACCAGTTTGTAATTTAGCCTGCTGATCAGCCTGTTGATTTCCAGGCCCTGATGGATTCGGGGCCCCTTGACGTGCTCCTTGGGCCATTCTGCCAGGTGCTGGTGCCATCCCTGGTCTTGCTGCGGCTTGCATGGCGGGAGCCCTGTCACCATTTGCTGGTGGTTTACTGTAGAACCTGTCATAGTAACTTGAGTATGAACTACTGTAGCTATCCCCTCCACCTGGTCTGGGTTCAGGCCTGCGCTCATCAAAACCATTGGCTGCATCACGACCTCGACCGGCAGGTCCTGGTGGGCCTGCAGCATCATCATGCAGGGGTGGGCGCCTGCAAGAAAAAAAAACACTGTGATTGGAATGTAGAATTAACGTTAAATCTGTTGTAAAATGATCCAACATTTCTACAACCCTGAGAAAGACTACTTCTGAAAACAATGCAGAGGAAAGGAGGAATTATTGGTTACCATGGTAACTTTTTCTTATGTTTTCTACCTTTTCAAAGACAAATCTTATTAGTTGAGCTAATTTGTATTTTACAAAATGCTTTCATTCTAAACAAGTCTAAAATTTTGTTGTTTGGGAAACAGACAGAGTTCATGGAGGCTGTTTTATGACAAACTATGTAAATGTTCTCGTATATAAGACTCAAAATAGAACCACTTGAAGGAGTCCTTTCTTGAAAAACATAGTAGTAAAAGAAGTAACTGCCCATAACATTTGCTCTTTTTACCAACTGATTAAGACAATTGTCTTCTGAAGATGTATGACAAGTTGGTTGAGATCTAAATCAATTTAAAAAGGTATTTTTATCAAGCCATCATAAGAACTGTGACATTTTTTAGACTTATGAAAAAAAGAAACCCCGGATAAGTACATAAATCAGATTTCACCTCTGCAAGGCCAATTAACTCTTCAACACATGACAATGATGTAGACATGTCAAATCTGAAAGCATGTGCAGACACCAGCTTATAGTTGACTAAAATGATGGAAATTGTCGAAGAAAGGGTAGAAAACATTGTGGAAAAACAAGAAAATACCTGTTACCAGCTTTTTCTCCTTTTCCAGCACTGTTTTCAAAAGTCATCTCTCAGGGACATTGCAAGTTGGGGTTACAAAATTTTGCTATAATGAAGGGTTAACTATTAACGATTTACCAGACAACAAAATTTAGAATCTGTAAAAGTTGAAAGCATTTGCTGCCAACAAATTGCAAGTGGCTCAACTGTTAGGATTACCAGCATTTACTCCTTTTTTCACAATGTTTTCAAAATGCTTCTTTCTCCAGAATGTTAAAAATGGGGATTGTTAAGCAAAGAGTTAACACACAACACACAACTAACAGAATTGAAAGTAAAATTTCTGTACAGAAAGAAATGAATAGACCAAAAAAAAAAAAAAAAAAAAACCAGTCAAGCTGCTGTACTAAATTATAGCAAAGGAATAAATTATATACATGAATAAGAATTTACAAATATATATGAACCATGCTCTGGCAACAGGGGGCTTAATGCATTTATGTAATGCATGATACCAAGCAAGCCATCACCTAGTATTACATCCCTTACATCCGTTTTGTATAACAACCTGAATCATGAGGTATACTGGTCCTTTGACGTGCAGAAAATGGACCAAAAGCAAAAAGTCAGCTCAGGTCAGCCTGCGCTGACTGCACAGGCTGACCTGGGTCAACGCTTTTTGTAGATGCATTAAGCTCCCATTTCACAGAGCATGGCTCATATATATATTAAAAAATATATATACAACATTGTTGTCGACTCTTTACAGAATGATGAAAATCTTTAACTTGTCAAAATGAAAGCATTTTCTGACTAATAAACTGTAGCTGAAATGATGGAAGTTGTCTCTGAAAAAATAAAAAAAATTGGGAAAAGAAGAAAGTGCTAGTCATTAGAATTGACTTCTTTTCCCACAATCTTTCTAAAAGCTTTTTTCCTCAGCGTTGTTACATCAAAGATTTTATTTGGTAAAGGATTAAAGCCCGTTAAGGGCAAGCAATGATTTATGTGTCATTTTTTCACACGCATTTCTTTCCACTCAATGTCAATGGCACTGATAAATTTCTAATTAGCTGTGCAAGTGTTGTTTCAATTAATCAATTAGAAAGTCAATGTTGATGCTGTCAAATTTAAAATAATAGAACTAAGTTCCAGCACTCTAATGTTACTTAAAATTTATTATAAAATGAGTAAGAACAAAATATAGGTAAAAACACACACACAAATACACTGTATAAGAAAACAAAAGAAGACTTCTCACCCCACTGGATCATCATACCCGTCATACGCTCTGAAACATATAGGGGACATCATATATCATTAAATTATATGACAATCCCCATATATATGTGTTCACTCACACAATCTCGCACCTTTTCTTTGCAAGTTTTACTTTCTTCAACTTAACTCATCACAACACAAATGAAGGTTCTTCTACACCACTCCCTGTGATGGAAAACATCAAGGGTACAGGAGCAATTGCCTGTAAGCCAGTGCTCATCTACACTTGAGGTTTTTCAGATAATTCTCTTTTGCATCATTTGTATCAAATGTTATGGCAGACATCAACCTGTGTGGTAAAAAGTAGACTTCTGACATATAACTAGTATCTACACCAATATCAATTGTACATTTCAATGACTAAACAATGAAACTGACAGTTTATCCTTCCTTTTGGGGTCCCAGGTTTTACCCATTTTCATACAAATGCTACTTTTACTGCACCTGCAATAGGTGCTTTTAAGTCATTGTGGAAAAATAAGCAGTGGGTTGTCAGAAACATTTACTTCTATTACTGCAATTTCTTACATACTGATTTCATTTAAAACAAAGTATGTTTGAATACTGTCTGTAAAGTAGTTGATCACTGATCATTGTTATGAAAGGGGACCAAATATCCCAACTGAGTTGTTTGATAGACAGCCTAATACGTATTTATGCAGGAAATTGTCTGAGTTAATGGGAGATAATTCTTTAACTTGACTCCAGACATCCAAAAATTGCATCATGATGTACATCTGCAATTTCATTTCTAACTCCTAAAGTACCTTTAACAACTATAGTTGCCTTGTCAGCTAGTGAAATCAAGATCAGAATATACAAAACCTGCTGCTTGTTCTTTAATCTACACTCTCCACTTTACTGAAACACTATATATCGAAACAATTTTGAAATTACACTTAATTCTCATTTCTAAACTGAAAATGTAAGCTGGGTTTATTTCCCTAATGATCTAATTTTGTATAATGTAACAGTGAAAACATTAAAAATAACATTTTAACTCCACTGGTCTTTTGCTTATAAATGGCAAAAAGGAAAATTCATGCATCTCTATGATGCATTATACCAAGCATGTCTTCAAATAACTATGGATCCCTAAATGCCATTTTGTCTAACAACTGCCTGAATCCTGAGGTAGAGCCACCCTTGGACATGCAGAAATTTTACCAATAGCTAAAGTTTCAACCCAGGTCAACCTGCACAGACCGTGTAAGCTTACATGGTGGACTTTAGCAGATGCACTAAGCCCCCTTTTAACAGAGCATGGCCCAAATCAGTTGTGAACAATACCATTAACACTTCTGACAATGAAAAATATTTAAGAACCGTTGTATACTAAGACCATTTTGACCTACATTTCTACATTCAACTAATGTTTCATCCAAAAAGATTGCTGGTCTTAAGATTAAGGGCAACTTTTAATCCTTTACAAAGCAGTCCTGTCTTTACGATGAGGAAGATGGCTTTTCAAAACACTGTGACAAAAGGAGAAAGTGCTAATAGCCAGTTTTTTCTCCTTTTTTCAGTTATTCCTATCCTTTCAAAGACAAAGCCTTTCAAATGAGCCTCATTTAATCTGTCGTCTTAAAATAGTTTCAAAATCAGCATGTCTAAAAATGTTGTCATCTAGTAAAAGTGTTGAGTAACTTAGTGGATACAAACCTTGAAAATGTGAGTTAATATCCTCACCCTTTACCAGACAACATTGTTTATGGACTTGTCTCAAGTTGGGAGCATTTGCAGACCACTTATTCACTGTGGCTCAAATAATGAGATTTATGTTTGAAAATTTAGAAAACTTTTTTGGAACAGGAGAAAATGCTAAGTTTGGCTCATTGAAACCCAGGCTTGTA
Source organism: Hippopus hippopus (assembly GCA_946811185.2). Lineage (NCBI taxonomy): Eukaryota > Metazoa > Mollusca > Bivalvia > Cardiida > Cardiidae > Hippopus > Hippopus hippopus. The sequence goes on from OX328097.1 coordinate 38,568,840, forward strand.
TGGTAATGGGTCAATCCCTCTTCTCAAATTATTGGCTCTGAACATAGGTGCTAGCATACAACTACCATTAAATGCCATGAAGCTGACTTACATTATTTCAATGCTTAATTGGCAAGTAACCTGACTTAAGAACCTTGATTTGAAATTTGACAACAGAAACCAAAAACTGAAAACAATAACTGAACATTTTCAACACACATGTAATACATACTTATGTTGTGGTTTCCTATGAAATCAAGATCCAGTTTTGTAAATTTTAATATCAAAGAAAAAAAATAGAAACATTTATTTTACATTCACAACAGAGATATCTTCACTTAAACATGCACTGAGAAATAAAATGTAATTCCCAGAGTAACTATTACCCACTATCGGACAACAAAATTTAAGAATCCTCCACACTGAAAGGAACTGCAAACGGTGAATGAAATCTGCTTCCAATGATTGGATTTACCATTGAAAGAGTAGAAAATGTTTACCGATTACCAGCTTTTCTGTCAATGCTTTGACAAGAATTCTTCTTTTAGGTTTAAAAAACAAAGAATCACTAGGAAACCGCTTAATTCTTAACAATATTCTTCGTCTAATTCTCAAAAATTTTCTAAATTAATAAGGAACACAATTTCTAATTGACTACAACATTCGGTAAATGTTTTTTTCCTATCAGAAACTGTATTACTTTCTTAATCTAGAATTTAATTCAAAGAGCAATTTAAAAACAGCCTGTGAATAAAGGCCCTGCTCTGGCTCCTTATCACCAACCATTCTAAATTGCTGTCTTATTTTAGACTGAAAATTAGTGCAATTTCTGACTGGCTTCACCAATTTTGTTCAGCTAATCAGAAATTGTCTCACTGTGAAATTAAGAAAACTCTGCAAGATTAGACTACACTAATTTCTAAGAATGACATAGAGCCCTAATTGCTAATACGCCCACCTTTCTTCTATCAAAAATACCTTCTACAAGATTTTATGCTTACTAAATTACCCAATAAATACAATACAAAAACTAATCATTAGCAACAATAAAGAATAATTTTCAATTACTTTTAAAACGATGAAGAATACTTCATCTTCACATGTTTGACTTGTCAACACTTAACAGCATTTCTTCTTATGAAAAGGTTTGGCTGACTATGGAAACCCATACCTGTCTTTAACCTCTGGCAGATAAAGCTGTTTAACAGCTTCTAGGAAGATGGCTTTTGAAAACTTTGTGGGAAAACGACTTAATCTTCACAAGAGAACCTGACTCTCCATATAGTATCCACTGTTATCCCAACAGAAATACATTCCCTACTTTTTCACCCTTGACCAACAATCCGAAATTTTGATGACCCGGAAGGAGGAGTCTTTTGAAAATGTAAAAAACAAAAAGAGGAGAAAATGATGGTAACCAGCAATTCCTATTTTAATTACAATGTTTTCTATGTGTTCAAAGTCACTAGCATCATTTAAGGCACATTAAAGTCTACATTTCTGAGGTCTTAAATTTGGTCTTTGTATGAAGAATAAAGCCCCTGCCTTTTGAAAAGAGTGGGAAAAAGGCAGCTTCCATGTTACATGGAATTGCTGGTACTCTTTTTCAACTGCAATAATGTATCAGTTTTACAAATGTTTACAGTTCCTTCACATTTTTCTTGAAACCAAATAAACCCGTTAGCTTTTCAACAAAAACCAACTGCAGAATAATTTTTTGTCCTGCATTGTCACATAATACGACTTTCTTATGCCATTACATTTTCACATTTTTTTATTGAATTAAACCTTATGTTTTACATCTTTATCACAAGTTATCTACTGCAAATTCACAGCAGGAGAGAGTAAATTAAAAACGTTCATTCCCTGTAGTACGACATTGACTTTAGTATTCATTCTATTGTGAATGTTGTGTAATTTTTGTATGTATTTCAGACTTTGTTAGTTATGTTCTTTAAAAATGACTGTTTTAGAGTTTTACGCTCATGACAAAATCTTAGACTTGCCAAAATTGAAAGCATTTGTAGACAAACAAAATAAGTATGACTCAGTAATTTCAATTAGTTTTGGTCACCAGCATTTTCTCCTTTTCCCAGAATATCTTCAAAAGTTGTAGAAATACAATAAGGCTACCAAATGCCTTCATCAGTGGCTGCATCTGCTATCACAATATTGATCCTTAACCTTTCAAAACTATGGTTGCTTTAGTGGTTATTGCAGGTCAAGAACAGAATGCACAATTCTGATCTTGAATTTCCACTGCCTGCTTTGTTGAGATATTCTGACCTGTAACAACTTTGAAAAACACCAAAAATATTTGGGTGCCGTAAGGGATAGTTCCTTGGAGCTATTATGTAACTCTTTAAAAGATGAAAAGTTCTTAGACTTGTCCAAATTCACAGCATTTGCAGACAAGAAATTGAAAGTGACTGAAAAAGACTTTTGTTCTCGACAGGGTAGGAAACACTGTGCAGGGTCCAAAAATTTCCAGAAAAGGCACTCGTCCTGTAGGACAAGTGCGTTTAAAAAAACACTTGCCCTGCTTTGATCCTCACTCGTCCGACGAGGAAATACCCTTCTAATATTGGAATCTGACTTTTTTTTCAGACGAAACGGAAACGCTAATTAAATTGTCTCCCTTAGCAACGAGCCTTAAATACCGGGCCTCAATAACCGGTACCATTTATCCGGTCAAGTTATAGAAATTAATAAAGCCAAAACAACGCTTTTTCAAGCTGGTTTCAGGAAAGTATTTGCGTTAATGTTAATATCGTTCGTTATAATACTAGCAAAGTCGCTCGTATTCCATTAGATCTACCCGAAGCACATTAAAACATTCTTGTTTGCAGTGAAAGGTCCCGCGTTATATCATTAGGCTGACTTGAAACCGGTCTTTATTTGGAGCGGGAACCAGCACATTTTATGTCCTGTTTCAGTATTTGATTTCCAGAATACCCTTAATTCGCTTATTCAATAATGGAATGGCCGTTTTTGTCTCCTGTAAATTAACTATTCATCTGAAAAACTTATTTGTTTACTATTTCCTATTCACCACTCATCCTGCCGGACGACCATGACTGATATTTCACTCGTCCTCATCCATTTCTTACTCGTAAATACCAGCGGACGAGTGGATTCTTCGGACCCTGCTATGGGTCAAGGAGAAAATGTGGGTTACCAGTATTTTTTTCTTTTCCTACAAGTTTTCAGTAGCCTTTTTTCCCTGGGTCATTAAAACTCAAGATTGGCTTGAAAAAACTAAAGACACATTACTCTTTAAATTCATACCGAATTTCAGATGTCCTTCCCAGTTCACCATTTAAATTTACAGTGTCTAAATAGGAAATTTTGAAATTTCCAATAAACCGAGTTGCCATTCTGCCATTGATTATCTACATTTTTTGAAGGATATTTTCAAAGTCACATGTGGCATTTTCTTTTTTTTTTGTGGGAAAATGACTGACAAAATTCAGTAGATAGAATATCAAAACTAAAAATTATAGTTAAAGAATGAAGAAAGCTCCAGTTACCTGTACCTATAATAATCTGGTGGAGGTCTGTCATATGGATCAGCTGGTCTGGGAGGCAGTCTATCATATGGGTATCTGTCTGGAGGGGGGTAGCGTGGGGGTGGGTATCTGTCATAGGGGTCTCTGGGAGGGGGCAATCTGTCTTCTCTGTCATATGGTCGAAGATCATCATATGGAGGAGGTATCCTTGGCGGAACTCTGTCACGTGGATATTGTCTATCATAATAGTCATATGGATCTCTATCATACATTCGTCCTCTTGGTGGGGGATACGGTTCATAGTCCCTACCATATGGGGCCCCTCGCCCCCAACCACCTCCTCCTCTGCCTCGTCCACCTCTACTGAAAAGTATCATTGATTTGGTCATTAATTGTTAAATTCTTTACCAAACGATTTTAGACTAGTCAAAAGCACTTGTACACAACAAACTAAATTTGGCTCAAATAATGTTATATAATAATGCTGGTTATCAGCATTTTCTCCTTTTCCAATAATGTTTTCAAAAACATTTGTTCTCAAGGTCATTAAAACTCAGTAAAAGGTAAACAGCTGATTTCATATTTTAAAGGACAAATACTAGCTACATAGGAGAGTTGAGGCGTAACTTTCAGAACACTGGATATTGATTTTTCTTCATGCATTTTACATGATTGAGTTAGGAGCAAAACTTGAAGGAAGATCTGTGATCGATAACTGAAAGGGGAATAATAAAACAGGATCTCACCCTTGACATTTTTTTTTTCAGCCAACAACACTAAATCACAGCCATACTATGCATACATCAATGAAATCAAACAAGTTCAAATAGAAGTTGTAGAAATTGGTTTGGAACAAAATTTAAAAGAAAAAAAAAAAAAAAAAAAAAAACCATAACTTTCTATATGCTTTTCTTATAACCTAAAAATACAATGGATGGAATTTAAATTTCAATATGTACAGTCGAGCCGCGTTAATCCGGGCTCCAAACTTCCGGAAATTTCAAGATCCGGAAAAAAACATCAGGGAACGAATATTTTCTGTACAAATTTTACTTTTTATTCCGGAAATCCGCGTTCCGGAACCGGAACGGAAAAATCGGGAACGAAGGGTTAAAAAACAATGTAACTCTTTATCAGATAAACCGGACGTGGCCTGACTGTGTATCACACAATTTCCCCGGTACGTGATTTTGAACTGGTCCATAGTATGCATTTGTAACACGAGTATCAGTCTAGTATCAATTTATTTCAGATGGTTTTCACACATTTGAAAACAAACGTCTTAATTAGATGTTGTTTGGGAAAAGTGTTAATAGACATACACGTGCCATCGTTAAGTGTCAGTTTGACAGATTATCAATAGCTTTTCAGATCAAAGATCAGACCAAATATTCTGTCTACAGACTGATCTTGATCTACACAGGCCGCATATAAGCAACTTATGTTTTGAAAGGTTCTTGAAGGGCTTAATCTTTTCTGGCTCTTTGATGCTATACAAGCAATTTCTTCCTTTTTTCGTAATGTTTTCAAAGGTCACCTTCTGCAGAAGTGTGAAACTGTGAGGGAAATGGCTTAAGTCGTAACTGTGTTCTCCCTCTTAGAAAAATAGATCTAAAATAAAAATAAAAAAATACGCAACCTCGTATTCCTTTTCTTTATTTATCAGTAATTCATTTATATTTAAGACCAAAGCATTAATTATCGTATGCATTTTTTTTTTGTTTTGTCTGCGAGCGATTTTTATATGAAAACAGCCAAACTTTTTTTTCTGCCGACTACACAAAACACGTGACATGACAGCCCAGGTGTTCAAGTAACAACCTTTACTAGATGCAAAAAAACATTAGCAGCTAATGTAAAGCAGGCATGATATTAGCTTATTGTGTGGTCTTTTGTATTGACTGGCAGTCTGCTTGTAGCAGGGTGTAATTTTCTTGGAGCAAAACAGTTGTAAATATGTACAACAAACGCTTGCACTACAACCCTCTCTCTTCGAATAATTTGCACATTACATCAGACCCATGATGTTAATTTTAACTCTTCACCACATGACAATAAGAGAAATGACTGGTCTAAATGTAAAGTATTTGCAGAAGACAATTTAAATGTAGTTAAAATGACATAATTTGTCTTTAACTGCGTAGAAAACATTATTGAAAAAGGAGAAAATGCTGGTTACCATCACTTTCTCCTTTTCCATCAATGTTTTTGGAAGGCCTTTTCCTCAGGGTCTTTAAAGCTCGACATTGTGTGGTAAAGGGTTAACACTTGTGTACCCGCAACAGGCTTGAAATCGTTGACAGATGGCTTGTTTTACATTTTTTGTTATTCAAAATTACTCTGCCGATTGCAAAATGGCGGACGGTGTGGATAGACATCAGACTAAACAGAACGCGCTGTCTGATCTTGGATCTACACCATCCACAGCTCTAACTATGACTTAACTCGTATCGGAAAGCAACTTCTTGTGGGCCAAAAGTGGTAAGAAAATACTTAAAACGTGTAGATTATTTCAAAACTGAAAACACGCCGAATCTGTTGATCAGCTACAGTTATGATCCCGTCACCGGTTGTAAAAATAGAACAAAATTTTGTCGGATATTACCCTTATTATTTCGGACACACATTCCATACAAGTCTCTCGAAATTGAAAAATCAACAGTAATACTGTAATAAAAAAAAAACCAATTGTACTTGTGTTTCGCCCCCCTTTTTCGTGGCGTTTTTAAAAGTCATAATGTGCCGAGCTTTACAAGCTCAGCCGTTTGCACAAAGTTGTACATGTGTATGCAATAAGGTATAAAGGGAAATTCGTGTACAAAAACACATTAAAAAAAATAGCAAAATGCACATTTATGACATTTTATTCTATTATATATCTGAACAATCGTAGGAAAAATACAGAGAAGTGCTTGTGTAAATCATACGCTATTGTAATTCCTACGACGCACAGTGTCCCTTATCAACATGGAAGTTGTGGGATCCCAGTTCACTAGTCCGGAAATACGGCTTATCCGGAAACATTCGTAGGCAACAGGAGCGTCCGGATAAACGAGGTTCGACTGTATATGTAAAGGGGAAAATACAAATTACCTTCCCATTTTTCCTCCTCCTCCCCTTCCACCTTTGGAACTGCCTGTAGATTTCTGTTAACAACAGGATAAAAACAAAGTTTATTTTTGTTACTGGTGTTACTGTCAAAAGCATTTTCAGCTATGTCAGTGTGGCCAGCTTATCTATCTTTGTCTTTGGACTATTTTGACCAGTACTGTACATAAGACTTTTTCAAAGCCACTAGCTGCTTACCCAAAAAGACAAAGTCAAACCTAAGGTGAGGATGACAGAGAAAAGGATCCTACTATGCATACTTTCTTCCATCTGAGAGGGTTTTTGTCAAGCAGATTTAAATTCACTACAGCTTGGGTCTCAAGTTGGGTCAATTTCATTGATTGATTGTATGGTGTTTAACACTGTTTTCAACATTATTTCAGTTATATCGCCGCGGCTAGTGCACCTATCCATGCTTTTCTGGAGTTTCTTTTTACCAGTACTCTGCACAATATTCTTTCCAAGCCACTGGCTACTTTCCCACATAACTTTCATCAATCCTTGGAAAGAAATTGGCCGAGCCGGGGATTGAACCAGCGACTCCCTGTTCTTGAGTCCTGCATTCTACTGACTGCGCTACCAGGCTCAGTGGGTCAATTTCAAATGATTTAAATTTACTTTGTTGAAGCACACCTCCAAACTATGCATGACTTGAAACTTACAAGTACTTACTTCTCTTGCAACTCAAACTCAAAATTACATGTAAAAGTAATCTGAGTAACTTTGATTGTTTTCGAAACACAGCAACAGCTTCTTTAAACCACCTTTGGGTTTTGCAATTCACAAATCTAATACACACAGAGCTTAGTTCTAATGGGTCTATAGGTTCTTTGTTTAACCTTATAGCAATTAGCATAGCTTAAGGTGCTGCAGCAGGTAATGTTGATTTAGATCAGACTGCATGTAGGTATAGTAGGTTGTCATGCATTCATGCCACAACCAGTATGAAATACAATTTTTTTCCCAGTTCAAGATGTCTGCTTCCAAGTTTAACCCTCAGGGTTCATTCTAGAAATCAAATTTATGGGGCCAACCGGCCCCCTCATCAGAAAAAATAGGGGTCGTTAGAGAAATTTATGGGGCCAAGAGAAAACTACCTTAATCAATAGATTTTGACTTTATCCTTGCAACCAAAAGTTAGTATTTCTTCCATTACTGCCCTAATGACCTTTTCCCTCTAAAATGCCTCACACATGTGCATGTGAGAAATTAGGTAAGCTTCAGTCTGCATATCTATCTTTTGTGCTTAGAGCGCAAAATACTGTATATTTTGTGTTCAGTTACAAATAACCATTTGAAAATAATGACAACAACAAAATAATCTCTAGTATACTGGCTGAATTATAGATAAATTTCTACCTGTCACTGGTTTTGCTCCCAGCAACGTCTTGCTTATAACTAGAAGAATTTGGTTGTCAGTGTTATCTTCACATTATTTCTTTGGTTATTTGGGCCCAAACATGCAAAAAATATCGGCTGAGACTCAGCTGTATGATGGAAGCAACATGGAGTTTTATTTGGTTTTCAAGAACGGTATGCTTTTTTGATTGGATGATACAGGTGACACACCCACAGAAATAACCAATAAGAGCCCTCGTAACAATTCACCAGGCATATGTTGGCTGCACTCGATTCTTCAATTAGTGTGAACTTGAGAACAAATTCTCATTATTAAATTAACACCTTACGTAAAACGTGTGCCGTGTCAGCCCCGAGGTAAGATTTTTCATGTGTCAAAGATGAAAAATATGCGCCAATGGCGCAAGGGCGCGCTCTAGAATGAACCTTGAACCCTAAGTGGGTTAATTCAACTTGATACATGGTCAATATCAATGAAACAGAAAGAAGTCTTGAACATTTACCTCTACCTGTGTTTCCACCAACCTGAGGAAAAAACTTAAAAAAAAAAAAAAAAAATGTGGGAAAAATAGAAAATGCTAGTTACCAAACATTTCTCCCTTTCCCACAATGTTTTCAACCCTTTCCAAGATGAACCTCAGCATGGGTCATATTTAATTTGTCATCTGCAAATGATTTCAATATTGGACAGGTTGTAAACTTTGTCTTCTGGTGAAGACTTAATTCCTGTACTTTGATTCAAATAAGCATACAACTATCTTATACATGTATCTGCTACAATAACCTGCATTCTTATTTATTCACCTTTTCCATGAAAGTTGAACTATCTGTATGTAAAAGCTTAATAAATTTACTAAAAATTGTTATTAAGTTGATCTGTCTTACCTCTACATTTATTCTTTGGCCCCTGACTACAGTCCCTGCTAATTCATTTATTGCTCTTTCTGCTTCATCTTCATTTTGCATGTGCTTGTAAAAGAAGAATTCATGACAATCAAGACAATCTCAAAGGTGACTCTGCCAAATGATTCAATTATTTTATAAGCCTTTTGAAAACAATGGGGTGAGAGGAAAATGCTGGTATCCAGTATTTTCTCTACTTCTCAAAATATTCCTTCTACTGTAACATAATGTTGTAACCTTTCCTAGACAAGATTATTATTTAGAAGAATGATGTTGAACTTGTTAATACACATTGATCCACTAGATTAGCAGGTCTTTGTTTGAAATTTTTCCAAATTTTACAGGCTTTCAGTGCATATTATACATCAGAAAATGCACTTACCAGGTCGGGTCAGGTATTTTTTGTAATCGCCAGAAGTCAAAGATCACTTGACAATGCGAGCAGGCTAGTGGAATTTTACACCCCTGCCAGTTTTTTGTTTACATTTACACAGGGAAATGCATTCCTTTCTTTAAATGATAACACCTACTGCAGTGTGAATAGATAAAAAAATAATTTATACCCTTGCCAATCCATCAATAAAGTTGAAATATATCAGATGAAATAAACTTAAGGCATTGACACTATTTACTTCACTAATCAATGTCATTAACACCAGACTATCCAAATATACATACACTTCCGACAACATTTAAACATCCTGCAGCCGGCTACACACACATTACTTGTCAAGTAACTTGGAAAGATTTTGTGAAAGTGCAAGAATCAAAGACTAGTGTCCAATACTAATCATTTCTGCTATTTAATGTCAAAATGAATCATGATCAGCATTAAAATTTAATGAATGAATGAATGTTGTTTTATGGCTCATTAAAACTGATATTCTGCCTTAACTCTTTACCACCTGACAAAAATGTAGACCTGGCCAAATTGAAAGCATTTGCAGACAACAATTTAAAAGTGGCTCAAGTGATTTAATTTGTATTTATTAGGGTAGAAAACATTGTGGGAAAAAGAAAATGCTAGTTAACAGCATTTTCTCCTTTTCCTACAATGTTTTCAAAAGGCTCTTTTCTACGGGTCGTTAAAACTTGGGATTGTGTAGTAAAGAGTTAAATACAGTGGGTTTATCTCTGGAAGGAACTAAACCACATATAAACATAGTTCATTACCAATAACGTAGTTTTGTCTAGGCTATCAATCTTAAAAGATATTGTTATAAATATTGAAAAGTGTTCCCACTAGCTTTTTACTTCAAGGGTCAGTGTTCTGCCACGGATTTTAAAAAGTAGAGACAAATGTTTCACTCATCCAGAAAAGTTTGAGACATTTTTAAAAAATTGGGGACAAAATTTAATATGCATTGAAATGCTTTAAAAATAAGAAATTGAAATTAGTTCCCCAATACCCATACTTGTTCATTGCTATGTTCTCTTTCACAAGCCAAAATGTGGATTTAAATGCAACTAACACGGCTGGTTATTTCTCACTGAGACTTTCCCTACCGTACAGTTTTCTTTAAATCCCCCCGAAAAGACTCAGTGATGACGGCTGAATTACGATAGACGTTCTCTGCACGTGGTACATAAGAGTAATAGTTCTGAAGTTATTTTTTTTTTTCAGTAAATGCATACTTTTTGGGTTTTTTTTAAACACATTTTACAACCCATAAAGTTGCGGTCGCGATCATATTCCAATGAAGACTTTTCTTTTAAATACTAAGAACTGTCTTACAAGTATTTCTTACTATCTTCCAACGATGTTGATTGAGTGGGAGGGGTACTGGGCATCAGAACATTATCGGACTTTAAGCTCTGATTGTCGGTATGCTTTGGCTGACCATAAAAGCTTAGTATAATACCTGGCTTTTTCGCCGTGGCGACGAAACCATTTTCCGACTGAGATTGCAGAAGATACTACGTCACGACAGTAAAGTACACGATCAATACTTGGTTGATGTTTTTGGTCTGCGTCCAATCAAATTTCATTTTGCATATACGCACCTTCGGCGCCCATGAAAAACACTAATTTGTAATAGTTATGCGGCTTATTCTGCGATTTTTGATATGCGACAGAAATCGCCCTTTACCAATTTTTTCTGCGACATTTTGAAATTTTTTGCGAGAAAATCGCAAATACGCGGCATCGGCAGTACACTGAAGGGTACACTTACCCCATGGGCTGAAAATCCGGGGGTAAGATTTCAAATTAGAGGGTATGACAAGTAACTTCAAAACTTACCATTTTACACTAGATAAGTGTAGATTGCAAAATGTTGATTTATTTCAGAAATTTTTTTCAGTAACAGACAAAAACAAGCGTCATCGCTGGATGCCCGGATGAAGAAAACAATAGTTCAATTCCCCCCCCTCCCCCATCTGCTTGTTAATGTTGCTATGTGCATTGCAAATGTTTAGATGGCGAAACTGCGTGTACGATAAGACGATTTAAAGGTATAGGTCTACGCCTATGTAGTTCAAAAAGATAAGTAAAGAGAATTCACAATTATGAATGGAAAGTCGGAAAGTGAATGAGGAAAATCTCAAAATGGTCTTTTTCGTATGTGAAATTTACTTGAGGTCTCATGTGTAACCAATATTTGTTGTGTGAATTTTAATATAATGTGACTTACGCAGGATTTTGTGTGAGGCCTATCAAAAAACTAGAGGCGCTTGAGCGCCTGTATCGCTCCACAGACCTGATATTTCTATAATGGCGAAAGGAAGTTTTTAACAATTATCATTCAATCCTGCATTTTAGCTCACTGAAGAAACAATTTGGTAGACAACCACCATAGGAACTTACCTGCAAAACAACAATGAAATCCAATGAATAGTTTTAGAGAAGAAATTTTTCAAAGATTTTACTTTATACCATAAAAGGAAAATGAGTCTCCCATAAAAGCCATGTTTTTTGACAGATCATTTTTTTTTAAGGAATCCTGTAAACCTGTATCTAAGGAACATTCCTGCAAAATAATAATGCTATCCAAATAGCGGTTTGGGAGGAGAAGATTTTTAAAGGTTTTTTACTTTGGTTGCCATGGCAACCAGAATTCTTCATGGAACACAATTATTTGAAGGAATTTGAAAGAGGACCACCAAAGGAACATTCCTGTGAAATTTGGTAAAAATCCAGTCAATAGTTTCTGAGGAGAAGTTTTTTAAAGAAAAAGTTTACGGACGCACGAACGGACGGACGGACGCACGACGGACACAACGCCATGACAATAGCTCGCTGGCCTTCGGCCAGTGGAGCTAAAAAATCTGTGTTTAGGGTTTCCGTAACCTACCTAGAAATTGCTGCGGACCCTAAACTTTTTACGCTACGATTGAAGAAAAAAAGAAAAAAAAAAAAAAAAAAAAAAAAACATCTGTCGAGTGTGGTTTTGGTACATGGTCCAGTAAAAAGTTTCTGGGAAAAAAAAAATCCCTACCTACCCAACCTTCGGCATCCCAGACTGAAACCCTAAACAGAGATATTTTTTTGTTAGGCCTGAGTACACTGGTTATGTATTGAAACTTGTCATCCATTATGCAAGGTTGGCCACTAAAGTTCTGTATGAAGAATTAAAAAAAAAAACATGTAGAAACTTACAACAAATCCAAAGTTCCTGAGCACATCACATTCTGTTACTTCCCCATAGTTTTCAAACAATGGTCTTAGGTCTTGATTAGTTGTGTCTGAGCTAAGGTTTCCAACAAAAATCTTCACAGGCATTTTAGCCTTCAGTAAATCTATATGAAATAAAAAAAAAATAAAAATTTTAACACATGATGTAATATAAATAAATATTCAAAACAAAACATGCTTATCGAACTTCAATGAGAACTGCACTATCGTTTTCAGCATGGTACAGCACAGAGGTTAAAAAAATGTTCCAATTCTCGAAGAACAAGAAAACACAGGTCCATGGAAAAACCATATTTCACCTATTACAGGATTTCACCTAAAACACAGTATTTCAACCCGAAATGACAAATTCTTCCGCTGTAGCAATAAATTTTGGTCTGAAACTAAAATATTTTTTGAAAAGCATAATTTCATGTTACTTTTAGTGAAAAAATTCTTTTTGCATTGGTAATTTTACAGGGTTTCTTTCATTAGAATCGTGTTTCACCTTATGTGACCCTGTAAGAGTTGCAAAACTGAAATTTACAAACCAAATTTCACTTGCTAGAAGTATACATGTTCGATTTTTTTTTACCTTTCACTCTTGAAATAAAGAAGCAGATCTGTATACATAATGATGAAATATTACAACTGGTAACAATTTTTGTCTTTTAAAAAAGAAGTTACATGATATTAGTTTTGTATAAAAAAAAAAAGGTGAAAAATGGAAAATACACCTCACAAGTGAAATTTGCTGGGTATATTTCACAGTATTGTAACTCTTACAGAGTCATCTTGAGTGAAATATAGAGTACATCGGCGTGACGTCACATTCCCTAGCAATGAGCGGCCGCCATTTTCGGAGGTGAAATTGATAACATAGCAACCATATATTTCAGTGCTGATCGCAATTTTTTTCGTTGAGAAAAACTACATTTTTTACGAATCAAAGCTATTGACAGTTAGGATAACTGTTAGAAATATACTTTAGAATACGTATGACGAGTTGTCAATTCTTCTTTTAGACGATTTTCATTAAATGGGCCTACCACAAATAGACCTACCATTTAAATATAAAGTGGGTCCAAACCCTTCAGACATGAAATGAATATTCAAGACTCAATCTATGTAGCTTTTTCTCTTTGTCTATTTCATGTCCGAGCGTAAAAAAGCGTAATCTACATTATGTTGTTCATCAGATTAAAAGAAAGGTCGGAGAAATCCATGCTTCCCGAGGATTTCTCTCTGTCTCTCTCTGACCAAAGCGATTTCCTGAATGTTCAAAGGCTGATAAGCTATTAAACCTCTCAAGAATCGTCATAAAAAATTACTTTACCTGTAAAATATCTATGTATTTGGTTGTGATCATTTTAATAGTCTAATATTTGAGCGAAAAAAAGAGTAGACTGATAAAACTTTTTAAACATTGCCCCGAGACAGACTTAATTAAATCTAACCCAGCACAAAAAAAAAAAAAAATCCAGGGTTTTTCCGACAATGAAGAGAAAGAATTTTAAAAATATTTCAGTGAAAGGAAAATACTAATCAGCATCCTTTTTTTCCCCCCCCACTTTCAAAGACAAACATTGCTTTGGTATGTCTCATTTGAAAATTCTCCCTAATTTTGATGAACATATTAGTTTGAAGAATGAACTTACCCTCTGTAACCTGCGAAAATTTCTAAATCCTAATCACAAATGATCATCTTAAGGATGAATTAAGATCAGTGACAGACAAAAACAGTCAGTCTAATGTGACACGTGTGCATTAATTTCTATTTCTACCAAGCAATTATGTCATGTACAGCTCTTTGGTCGTCCACCCTGCAGTGCGATACTGAGATCAAAGGAACATGGAGTTACACCCTTCACCCATTTTGTGAAAATTCATATGACACGTACAAAGTATTTCTTAAAAACTTTTGAAAACTTAAGCTGGAATATAAATATTTCGTGAAAGGGGATGGAAAATTAAATATTTAAACTGAAGCTATGTTTCTTATGTCATGAAATTGACTTTATTACATTTATTCGTCCTAAATAGGAAAATGACTAAGTTATGCGCAACATAAAGTTTGGTATTTTTTTTTAGATCGGGCTTTTCTTAATATTCAAAGTATGCTTGTCGTGCTGTATTTCAGTGAATGGACTGTCCCTGTTTCTTTGAAGGCACTGGGAAGCTTCTTAACCCTTTACCAAACAATACTGAGTTTTAACAACCCTGGGAACGAAGGTGCTTGAAAGGAGGAAATGCTTGGAACTTGCATTTGCTCCTTTTCCCACGATATTTTCTACTTTTTCGAAAACCATTTCAACAATTTGACCCAGCTTTTGCAGTTTACTAAAATTCTTAGTCAAATAAGCCATCACTCTTATTGTTCAAATCCTTTTATCAGTTTTAAAATACTGACTTTTAAACACGCTGAGGAAAATAGCCTTTGAAAACATTGTGGGAAAAGGAGAAAATTCTAGTTACAAACATTGTCTCCTTTTACAATGTCTTCTACCCTTTTTGAACAAAATTCCATTTTTGAGTTACACTTATTTTTGTTGTCCTCAAATGCTTTTAACTTGGACAGCTCAAAATTTTGTCGTTCTGTAAAGACTACATTTATAAAAACTGCCATAGATGGTCCGATTGTTCAACAGGTGCCGTTCAACATATGTCAGACATTGCCAAGTTGGTAAAGTACAGGGCTTGAAACCCGAGGATCTCTGGTTCGATTTATTTTAACTATTAACCTTTTACCACACAATTCCGAGTTTAAAAAGAAAGAAAGAAAAAGAAATCTTTTGCAAACATTGTGGGAAGAGTAGAAGGTGCTGGTAACCAGAATTTTCTGCTCTTCCCACGTTGTTTTTTATTCAGTTTCATTACTTGAGCCTTATGAAAGTG
The DNA here is from genome assembly GCA_946811185.2 of Hippopus hippopus. Classification (NCBI taxonomy): domain Eukaryota; kingdom Metazoa; phylum Mollusca; class Bivalvia; order Cardiida; family Cardiidae; genus Hippopus; species Hippopus hippopus. The sequence goes on from OX328097.1 coordinate 38,584,206, forward strand.
AAGTGTTCAAATGTTTTTAACTAGGAGAAGTCTTTTTTTTATTTTCATTTTATTTATTTTTTTTTGTAAAAGATTAGAGTGGTGATAAAATTTTGTAATAAGAAAAAAAGAGATTGATTGTGTGCAAAGAGACACCTACAGACCATTTCTTGAAAGCTGGAATACTATAAAGTTTGAGTTTCTAGAGCAAATTCTGACCGAAGAAGATATCAAGTCTTCTTAGTAGCATTTTTTTACATCCCTCTTAATCGATGACTATCGTAACGACGAAGGTCAGTTCAAATTTTAAACCTTCCTTTCCTTATAAAAATGGTAGTTCAAGTTTCATTTTTAGGAGAGAAATATGTGCTAAAACTGTTTTCATTATAAAAATGGTAAAGGGTTAGCCGGGTGTTCCTTTGATCTCGGTATATCACTGCCGTAGTAGGTGATACACAGTCTTTGCTAAACACAGACTAACATGTGTCATAAAAATATGTCTGCCCTGTTCAATTCTAAATTGATCATTTTGTTAATACAGTATATAGGATTTGGATTTATCAACTTTTTCACATAGGGTAAGTCCATTCTCATTTTTGAGTTCAAAAGATCCATAAACTTGTCTGTCCAAACACTTTTTTTGTTTTCAAATGCATTAAATGGAGCCTTGATTTAACTGCAGCTTGCAATTCATTAATTTTTTTTTTATTCTTGTCTTTTAAATCTAAGGCAGTTTGCTAGAAATTAATTATTTCTTTCTCGGGTGTTCATAATGTAGTCTGCATACGAAAGTTTTTATTAAAACCAAAAGGAGGCAGGGCTTGTGTTATAACTTTTTTCTGTAGGATACCGAAAAATTGATAAATTGACAGTTTGTACATCTTCGAAAGTGATAATTGATACAACTACCGACACAGCCGATTTTATGCATATTTATCGTTTTTACGGTGAATTCCATTTCTAAAATGTCACAAAATAACTATACGGGTATATTCAAGATAGCGTTTGTTTTCACCTTGGCCCTTGTTGTCATCACATGATCATCGAAAATGCCTGGATGTCCGACGTTATCTATGGTTCTAAATCAAAGAATTCCTGACAAGTTACAATTACAGAAAGATTTTTTAGAAAATAAGCATGAAATTGTTCTTTTCAAATATATATTATAATTTCTAGTCAAAAGTCATGACTCCAGCATTAGAATTTGTCAATTTGAAGTAAAATTCTGTCTGTTTCAGGAGAAATTCGATCATAAGTAAAATTCGGTTTTTCCATGGACCGCGAAAACACATGATTGTTTCAAACGAAGAACAAAATGCGACCCCGTTACTCTAGCTGTTGGTACAAAATGATTATCGTTTGAATTCACACATGTTCTCCACCATTTGGAATATGATCGCTACAGCCGAACGTTAATTATGAATACAATATAAGATACTGGAAAAGCATTGACAATGAAAGATAAGGTATCATCAATATCCGCTGATTATCATACTTGTTCGTAAGAGTATAAGAAGGAAATAAAGAATGGTAGATCTGCTCCTGCATGTATCAGGTATTTGCACAAGTGGTGGTCCTTTACATACCTATTTCAAGTACAAAAGTATGACTGAAACATAAATGTTTCGGTGTTCGGCGTGCTTCAAAATGGCGGCAGAAAAAAAATCGGAAGTAGATACCGACTAGTACAATAAAAGAGGAATTGTGATTGGATGCATCTTATGTATTCATCCAATCACATTATCCAGAACAAGAGCCATTCTAAGTTCGGTTCAGTAGAATTTACTCGAGTGCACGAACTGCCTCTTTTCAAAGTGCCATGAAGGAGTAACCCGATATAATTATAGGAGTAACCCGACATAATTAATCCATTATCCTATAAAATCTCTGCAATATTTAGCAATTGATGACAAGTGTTAATTAAGTGATTATTTGATTAATTCTTTACCAGATGACGAATTTTAGACTCCATCCAAACTAAGAACTTAAATTGCAGAAACACAAAGAACTTTAACTATAAAGGGGTCCATTTTGGTTTTGATGCTGTGACTTATAAAAATTTCTTGTAAAAATGCCGTTTTAAAAATACATCTAGATAAACCTTTCAGTGCAGTCATATAAACTATATGGCTATATTCAGCAAAAAGATTTTCAGTTTTCGACATTTGATTAACAGGAGGGTCGTTGCGTAAATACGGAATATTATGCTGTAGTGATTTTCCTGGTGCTTGTATTCACTTCGAGCAGCGTGAGAAAATTTGGTATCACGCGAGACCGGAGGTCGAGCGAGATGCCAAAATTTTCTTACGCAGCGAGAAGTAAATACAAGCACCGGGAAAATCGTTTATCCGCATACGACGCATGTTTTTGACCCGGAAAACTTACAGGTAGATCTATATAATAAATGGTAATTCCGTGTACATTGTATTTCTATTATATCAGATATGACGTCATCATACTAAATCGCCATAATATCGTTCGCGTTTTATTGATCATGTGACATTCCCACAAGTCTTTGTAAAACTCTTGTGCGAAATCTAAAAATACCGTAAGAAGCTACGTAGCCTATGTGTGTGTGTGTGTGTGTGTGTGTGTGTGTGTGTGTGTGTATATATTCATTAATTTCCGTGGAGCCTTTTTTTTTTCCCTTGTCTTTTTTCTTTATGAATGATTTACCTGTTATCATTTACTAAATCTTGACGGCAAATCATTTTTGAAGTTTTATGAGATTGTATTTTTGAAGTTTGGTGTCAGTTTATGAAAATCTGGAATGGCTCTTTTTAATGTAGCTCATAACTGGATTTGTCTTTGGATAGATAGAACAAATACATGGGAAAAAGAATAAAACAGTGGATATTAGCATTTTATGCCCCCCCCCCCCCAAATGGTTTTAAAGGCAAGTACCATAAGGACCTATAAACTAGGGATATTGTTTTGTAAAGGAATATGTTAGCATTTTTTACATCACCTTACATTCCGGGACCTCGAAAGGAAATTTCTGGTGTATTATAGGAATTTCATTCTATGAATATAATCATGAATTTTATTAAGTTAAATCAATTAATTTACTGTCTGCCTGATAACAGTTATACTTAATTTTTAGTTGATTCAAGCGACCATCTCATCCATTAGGTGTCCGTCTGACTTACTTGTAGGGGATGACAGATGTTTCGGTTATAAACGAGTTCGGTAAACTGGACTTATTGAGGAAATCAATCCAAGATGTTTTGGTAACAAGGCAACTGTACAGTGTTTATGTACTGTGATGTATCTCACACCGATTACATGACTATCCACAAGTCCTCAGGCATAATATTTTTGTTATGTTGTACCTTCTCTGCTGTACCTCTTTATCATTTTCTTAATTTCGATTTTCAAAGGTAGTAAATAATAACCAATCCTTCACTTGTATCCTTTGTATCTCCAGTAAATCAATCCTCAGGTTATATAAGAATGTTTTTTGAACGTTTTTATGTGGAATTATTTTCTTTCTGACCGCCTTTCAAACCAGCCATTAACACTTGGAGTGCCTTTCACTACTTTTATTAGCATTTGTGGCCAGTGCAGATCAAGATTGGACAGCATGAAACACGGAGTTTGGCCATTGGATTTATTCGATGCTCCACGAATCAAAATTATTGATAATACAGAAACACGTGTAATACAGGAGAAAATATTGTGGCAAATTAAGAGAGTTAGTGAGTGAGATAGATAGTGAAACCTGGACAAATAGTTTTTCAAACTGCATGAGCAGTGCATGATCTGAACAGGCCCTACCCCCTCAACTCGAACTGTGCGCAATCTGATCTGCGAATTTCTTCTCCTCTGTTAGTGTGTCAGGTTATGTAAAACCCATGTTAATCTTTAAGAATAAAGCTGTTTATGAGCTGCCCGATCTGAGCATGCCCTATCCCATCAACTTTTAGCTGTGTGCAGTCTGATCTGCAAATTTCTTCTCCTCTGTTACTATTTTATGTTATTTAATATCCACTTAATGTTTTAGAACCGAACCATGTACCTAAGAGATAAACCATTGTTTAGGGTAGGCTCTGATTGCTGATTCACCGAAGATTAACGGACGGGTGCGATAGTATAATGGACAAACATAGCCGTTCGATTTTGCACTGTTTCACCGTATAAAGCAAGATTCGAGAGGAATCCACTAAAATACTGTATAAGAACTTTGGATGGCTGTAAGATTAGCAATCGGAGCCTACCCCAAATAACAGTTTAGAGACATACTGTTACAGTGGGTTACAAGGCATAAGAAATGTGTGGATGCTGGTGGAGAGTAACGTTCCTTTGAGAAACTTTGACATTGCACTAAACTACGACGACGTCGTCAAACTGCTCCGTGTTATTATTGAATGTTCATATGCATGTAGCGGTTAGTTTGCTCGTCCGATTTTAATGAAATTTACAAAACATTTCATCAAATGTGGTTTTTATTACATCAAAACTCTGGATAAAATCAGACGTGTAGATTTCATTAATTAAAGCAGTCTCAAAACTTTAAGGACAATCCTAGTAATGTAATAAGAGAATCATAAAATGAATTGATTCTGTAACTAATGACGAAGAAGATAATCACGTTTTTGTTACCTACACATTAGCACTTTTAGACATGCTTGTAATATAACCATTTTACATAGCACATTGAAACATATTTTCATTTTGCACACGAATTTAAAAAAAAACCCGTACTTTTCTAGACCTTTGCTAATGAACGCATTTGCACGCGAAAAATGACATTTGATGAATAGGTAATAGGTAATAAAATATCGTGGAGAATGGGGGAGGAGCAATGTGTCGTTTTGCTACAATTCGTAGTCTTTGCGTTAAGAAAATCTGAATATTTCAGTGATAATTGTGAAAACTGTTACATGAAAAGTGTAAGCTTGTAAACATCAAGTCTTGGGTCACTTGAGATTGTGGGTTCGAGTCCCACGGCTGGCCATCAAAAATTACTAATAGTCCTTTGGATGAGACTTTAAACCGAGGTCCCGAATGACTGTACTATGCACCGAGCACGTAAAAGAACCAGGCGTAACTTAGGATGGGTTTTGTCCTGTATCTAGCACTATCCCCCGAAACAAAACTAACAGACTTCAGTTGGCGTCGCCCATATTGGCAACCGGTGGCTACGATAAATAAACGCAAACCCATTCATTCACACCAAAGTTGAGCGTAGGACTTGTAAAGGTCAAGTCTCGGGTCACTTGAGGGTGTGCGTTCGAACCCCACAGCTGGCCGTCTAAAATAACTAAAAGTCTTTCAGATGAGACGTAAAACCGAAGTCCCGTGTGACGGTGCTATACACTGAGCATGTTAAAGAACCAGGCGTAACTTAGAATGGGTTTCTTCCTGTATTTTGCTCTCTCCTCCGTAAAAAAACTAGCGGACTTCAGGGAAAGTAGTGCATATGGGCAACCGGTGGCGACGATCTAAATGAAACAAATTCAATCAACATCGTTACGCCTCATCTTCCGATGAGACGTAAAACCGAGGGCCCTTGTGACAGTGCTAAACACCAAGCACGTTAAAGAACCAGGCGTAACTTAGCATGGGTTTCGTCCTGTACCTTGCACTATCCCCAGTAACAAAACTAACAGACTTCAGGGAACGTCGCGCATATGGGCAACCGCTGGCGACGATAAATAAACGCAAATTCATTCAGTCACTCAGCATCTAGACCAGCCCGCATAGCTCAATGGTAGAGCGTAGGACTTGTAAACATATGAAGTCTTTGGTCACTTTAGGGTTTGGGTTCGAGCCCCACGACTGGCATTCTAAAATCACTAAAAGACTTTCGGATGAGACCTTAAACCGAGGTCTCGTGTGATGGTGCTATATACTTCGAGCATGTTAGAGAACCAGGCGTAATTGAGGATAGGTTTTGTCCTGCATCTTGCACCATCCCTCGTACCAAAACTAACAGTCTTCAGTGGCGTCGCCCATATGGGCAACCGGCAGCGACGATCGATAAATAAACGGAAAATCAATCAAAACACCCAAGTCTGACCAGTAGCGTACATTAAGAGGCAGAACGTTGGACTTGTAAAGGTTAAGTTTTGGGTCATTTGAGGGTGTTGCTTCGAGCCCCACTGCTGGCCATCTAAAATTACTCGTAGTCTTCCGGATGAGACGTTAATCGAGGTCCGTATGACGTTGCTCTTCACCGAGCACTTAAAAGAACCAGGCGTAACTTAGGATGGGTTTGTTCTGTATCTTGCACTATCCCCAGTAACAAAACTAACAGACTTCAGTTGGCGTCGCCCATATTGGCAACCGGTGGCGACGATAAATAAACGTAAAATTAATCTATCACATCCAGTCTATTTACTCTATAAGTCCAATTTCGTCTGTTACCGATACAGGTGTTCTCATACCTTCGATCCGAAGGGTAGCTCTGATTTTAATTTTTGTGATTGCTTCTCCTCTATGTACGGAGAAACAACCACAAAATAACATATGAGCTTCCCATCGGATCGGAGGTCGTGTACCCAGTAGAGCTTTATATGAGTCTTTGTCTTTAACATCCTTATTGCCTTTGATTTTAAACCCAGTGCGAGCGGTGCATGGAAATATCGTATTTTCAAGTCATTGCGGTCCGTTCCGGTCCATTCTTCCCGTTTCGGTCCAATCAGATCCATTCCGGTATTTCCATGCACCCGAGTGCGCACTCGACCGATTCCGTTCCTACATCACCCGAGGTTTGCCGAAGGCCGAGTGGGACCTATTTTTGAAGATACTGCAGTACACAATCGAAGTAACCCGAAGTAAACGGTACTATTCATGAAACATGGGAAGAAAACGTGGTAGCTTCAAAAGAAAACGGACAATTGATTTGAACTGTATGAGTAAGAAGCAGAGAAAATTATACAGAAAAGGAGAGAGGTCCAGATTCACTTTAACATCAGTCAATTTTTTAGTTTTATCTTTGTTGAAATCTAGTCTACACTGAAGTGCCTTTACTACAATTTCAGCTTCGGTGGCAGACGTTTCACTACTTAGACGTTTCCTACCAAGACGTTTCCTACCAAGACTTTTTACTACTCTTAGGTAGTGAAACGTCTTGTATAAATCAATATTATATATGCATATATTTGTTGATTTCTTCTGTATTTTTTCTATTATTTTATGAATATAAATATTAGTAATGAATAAATGGAAGAATTTGTCATATTGAAATACAAAAATCTGATTTTAAATTAATTTATTTCCACGTGTATGATTAAAGAAAGCTAAGGGTATCACACACTTTATTTGATCATTTATAATTTATATTTTGTTAAAATTAGTGTGACAAAGATAATTTTACATCATTGCAACTGACCATCTTAGAACACATCACACAGACCACTCAATAATTAATTACAGTTAAGATCATTTGATGTATATGATTTTCCACAAACTTATTACGTGTTGATTTTCTACAATTTGTTATCTAGAACATAACATAACAACATAACGTTATGTTATCTAGAAATGGGTTAAAGTTTTTCTGACAATCTATTTTATTTTGTTCAATTAGGTTTATCTAAATATAATTGTTGAAATAAATAAAATGGTTATTGTTGTATTAGTAATGCATCATAATTATGCCATTTATTATCTTTAACGTTGCTTAAGTTCTTTCAAAGAGTTTTCTTCAAGATCGTTTTGCATATCAGTGTATTTTGGTATTGAACTATACGTCTTTTCATTAATGCAGAATTTTATACCAAAACTCGAAAAATAACATCGACAAAAATACATGATAAGCTGGCATTCAAAATATAAGCAAACCCCCTTCCACCCTTATGAAAACCTTTTATAACTCTGAGAAAGATAGCTTAACCCTTTCCAAAAAAATCACAGGTTTTCAAGACCCTGAGATATTATACTGAGGAAAACATTGTGGGAAAAGAAGAAATTGCTTGTAACAAGCAATTTTTTCTTTTACAACAATATTTTCTATCAAAAGGGATACTTATTTTTCAAACTTAACTCACTTCGAATTGTCATCTGCAACCTCTTTTGATTTGGACCAATCTAAAATATTGTTGTTTGAGAATGGGTTAAGAAAACAATGTGTGAAAAGAAGAAAATACTTAGCACCAGCTTTTCTCCATAGTGGCTTAATATAATAACTCACTAAAAAAAAAGAAAAAATATATGGTCCACCCAATACCTCGGCCTATTCATCTACAGTGCTAGCTCTGGCCCAAGTAAAATAATGGCCAACAATTTTTTCTTGAAAAAAATAATAGACAAATTAAGCGCGCGAAGCTTGGTTTAAAAGAAAAGACATGCACATGTAGCATTAACTTTGTTTTTTACTCATAGTTTCAAACTTTCATTCACATAATCATTTCCATTACAATAATAATAATAATAAAAAATGGTCATATATATTTAATCTTACCTTGTAGAAAATATTGTGGGAAAGGAGAATTTGCTCTATACCATTTTCTGGGATAGTGCTCCCTCCCACAACAGTAACATAAAAGCATAAGGGCTTTTAGGTCCTAGTTTCTTTTGATGAATGGTTACTCCTTTACCAAAAGACATTTCATTTTAATCTTACATTGTAGAAAATATTGTAGGAAAAGGAAAATTTGTTCTACACCATTTCATAAGGATAGTTCTCCTTTTCCCTTATTATTTGTATAAAAGTATACAGACAATTAAGTCCTATTTTCTTTCGATGAACGGTTACTTCTTTACCAAACAACTTTTTTTTTTCTTTTTTATTGTAATAAATGATGTGCACAAGTAAAGGAGAAAATTTTCTATTCCATGATGAATTACCTCCCTTTATTATCTGTTGACCTTAATTATTTTCTAATAAGGTCAATGAGGAGGATAAAATGTCTTAAATAAAGTCATTTACTCGATAGTACCTAAACAGTGAAGTGGACGAGGTTATCAACCTAACCCTTTAAATTTAATTTGAATTTTCATACTGCTATTCACTGGTACCACTGCTAAATCCAATACCTTAAATGCAGTTAAATTTTCCTTAGTTTATCTTTTTTAATTGGCGATAGTTTTCGTTTAGGACGACCCATGTTGACGTATAAGTGAAGAATGATAAGATTTTAAGGGTTCAAGAACAAGATTTATTAGAATAATGTCAACATGTCAATTAAATTCAATTATGAATTATTGTTTTCTTTTTGTTCGCCGACATTTAAACAGCGCCGGTTTACGTTAGCAATGTAAACGAATTTATGATATCTAACTGTAGTCGCCATCGCCATTTCTGGCGGTAATGAAATCCAAGGCATTCTATCACTGCGTCGAGTAAAATAGTCAATCAAAATTTAACGTGAAATAAACACATAATTGCGTTCTTCAATTAACAGCTTAGATTAACAACCGATAACATGACACGCGTTGTGGAATATACAAGCCAACTGTGACCTGTCGATTACCTAAGGTTGCGTCCGCCGAGGTGTGAAACAAGCGATTACCACATTTCCGGTGCAAATTAGCGCGTGATCCAGGCAAGTAAGGGGAATTTTACCCGACTTTTTTTGGAATTAAATTAATCGACAATTTTTATCGACAATTGGAAGAATTAATCGACAGCTGAATTAATTAATCGACAATTGTCGATAATGTCGATAGGCAGCGCGAGCACTGCATCTACCTTCATCCCAATTTTGAATGACTACATACACATCAAATGCACATGAAACACCCAATAACAAAATTATCAAAATAGAAATAAATAAATAAATAAATATATAAGTTTTATAAATAAGCTGTTTTTATTATTAAAAATAGAAAAAAATTAAGTGGAAACACAATAAATTACCTGCATATAAAAAAGGCCGATGATATTTACCCGACAGTCGTGTACACACTGAAGAAATTTCATACTGCGAGTCCGACTGTCATGTACTCAATGAAGGAAAACTCGTTGGGTGCCCGACGGTCGGGCACCCAACGAGTTTTCCTTCATTGAGTACACGACAGTCGGGCACCCAAGAAGTTTTCCTTCATTGAGTACACGACAGTCGTACTCGCAATATGAATTTTCTTCAGTGCGTACACGACGGTTGGGTAAATAGTCACTTTCTATAAAAAAAAGGTAGTGAAAAGTCTTGGTAGGAAACGTCTAAATAGTGAAACGTCTTAAGTGTGAAACGTCTTAGTAGTGAAACATCTGACATTCATTCAGCTTCACTTCAGTAGAAACTAAACTGTGGTCACACCTTACCAGTGATCGTATATATAGCGTGTATATAAGATCCCTGCATCTTATGTAGTTGACCTTCATGGGGAATGACCGTAGTCGAACATATTAAATGTAGTTGGACGTAGATTACCGTAGTTAACGTAGTAATGAACGGAGTTTGAACTTATGATTTGCCCGTAGTAAGTACATAGTTTTTAAACAGGTTCTAAAATTGGTTACGGTTAATTACAATGTTGTGTTTCAACTGTGACCGCAGGTGACCTTAGTTAACTGTAATTAACCCTACTTAGCAATAGAGTGTACTGTAGTTGACCGTAGTTTTAGAACAACATCTTTTTTAGCAAGGCGGCATTGCAGAATAAGCGATCAGCAATTTCTGGCTCTTCAACTCTTAAAAACACAATGGCAGCTTACCCATACTGAGCAGGCTCAGCCACAACATTTTACCATAGATTAATGCAGTTGTCACTAACTAACCGAAGTTGCATGTACTTAGGACGTAGTTAATACATAGTGTAACATAGTTAGACATAGTGATACCCTATTTAACCCTAGCCACTATGCTCATAGTTGAATGTAGTTGATCATACTTACACGTTGTTCAACCTACTTAGTCCTTCCATGTTTCCCCTTTTTGCCAATTCTGAACCTACTTCGAACTTTCTTCAACCTAGTTGATTATAGTAACACTACGGCAGACTACGTTTGAAATGAACTACAGACAACTATGTGCATTACCATAAGTGTGACCATGGTTTTAAGCCATGATCACATTTACGGTCATGCACATAGGTGTTTTAAGCTATGGTCACATTTATTGTCATGCACATAGTTGTCCGTAGTTTATTTCAATCGTAGTCTGCCAAGCCATGGTCACATTTATCATCATGCACATAGTTGTCCTTAGTAAAACTAGTTCATTTCAAACATAGTCTGCCGTAGTGTTTCTTCTGTCAGCTAGGTTGATGTACATTTGAAGTAGGATCAAAATTGCCAAAAAGAGGAAGTAGAGAAAGTCTAGGTAGGTTGAACTATGTGTAAGTTTGGTCAACTACATTCACCTGTGAGCAAAGTGGCAAGGGTTAAATAGGGTATCACTAGGGTTAACTAGGGTTTCACTACGTCTAACTACAGTACCCTACCCTATGTATAAACTGTGTCTCCCAAGTGCGAGCAACTACAGTAAATAAGTGTCAACTTTATTAAGCTACGGGCTGAGCCCTGGTAGCTCAGTCAGTAGCATACAGGACTTGAGAACAGGAGGTCGAGGGTTCGATCCCCGGCTCAGCCAATTTCTTTCCGATGATTAGTCTAGTCATTGCGACAGGATTCATTCCTGTCCCACCGCTGATCATTGTTTCGATGACAGTTATGTGGGAAAGCAGCCAGTGGCTTGGAAAGAATATTGTGCGGAGTACTGGTAACAGAAATTCCAGGAAAGCATGGATAGGTGCACTGGCCGCTGCGATATAACTAAAATAATGTTGAAAAAGGTGTTAAACACTATACAAACAATCAATTAATCAAGCGTTCAGCTAAGATAAAACTTTATGGCTGAACCTGCCCAGTAAGGGTAAAATACAGTCATTGTGCTTTTGAAAGTTGACAAGCTGATATTCCTGATCGCTTATTCTGTCCTGCCACCCAGGAAGAAATGATGTTTGTCAAAAACTACGGTCAATAATGGTTAACTAAGGCCAACTATGTTCATACTGTAGTCACAGTAGGGTCACAACGTCGTAGTTAATAACCGTAACCAATTTTGGAACATGTTGAAAAATTATGTACTTACTACGGGCTAATCTTAAGTTCAAACTACATTCATTACTATGGTTATTTATGTGTAACTACGTTTCGATCATCTTTTGCTAACTATGGCCATTCCCCACTACAGTCAATTACACAAGATGTGACCGTGGTTTAATAATCAGTATTGACATCTCGGCATAATACCGGCAACTCCCCTCCACTTTATCGGGAAAATCCATGAAAATCAAAATTATGAGTAAAAGAATTGCAACTTTTACTGACTTAGCCCATACAAGAAATACACTATTGGTGAATGGAATGAAGGTGAAAGTTTCATTAATTTTTTACCTCTATACACATAAAACACTGCTACATATTTGCATAAGACTGTATAGTGGCGGGGGTTTGCTGGTAAATTGCTGACATCTCTCTCACTGGTCTAACTCTTTAAAGGTTTAGACTATTCCTTATTGACAAACTCACATTTGGCTCAAACAACAGGATTTGTCTTTGATAGACATTGAAATAGGAACAAAATGCAGGTAATCCATCTGAAAAGTTCCATTAATCACTGCACTGTATTCATAAGCATGCCATCATTTAATTGGGCACACTTCTTTACCTGTTTGTTATAGCATGTGTAGCTCAAATTGTTATTTCTAAATTATGATTCCAAACTGAGGAGGGGAAAATGACGCATAAATTGGAAGAAAACTAGATCTATTGATATTGACAAAGAAAACTAGGCCTTGATTTTCGGTGGTCATGAAAACTTACCTGTATTTTACTTTTGATGTACCGGTAGATCTAGCCTACTTATTTTTTTTATTGGCTTTGATAAATGGAAGGGGTTTAATCTTTTTGTTGAGAAAAATGATTTGATCAAATTGTTTACATGCATTGAACTAGACATATGATGATGTAAATAATTTTCATCGGCGGGGGGGGGGGGGGGGGGGTGTGTGTTACCTTTTCATAACAAGCATTTCATTCAAAGTTTTCGTGGTTTGTTAGTCTTTAACAATATATTTAGGTAGAAAAATATTTTTCCCCATAAATTACCCAAATTCAAAATGTTGTTAAGAATGTATACCCAGGCAACCAGTAATACTGTTTTGAAAACTGACAATATATACTTTATACACACATGTATATTTGACATTATTAACCCTTTACTAAACTACAAAATTTTAGACTTACCCAAGTTGAAAGCATTTGCAGACGACAAAATGAATGTGACTCAAAAATGTAATTTGTTTGAGGACAGGCAGAAAACATTGTTGGAAAAGGAGTATATGCTGTCACCAGCATTTTCTCCTGTTCTATGTTTTGAGAAAGCTTCTTTACCTCAGGATTGTGTGGTAAAGGGTTAAAGTTTTTTTTTTTTTCATATTTCTGGTATTCAGGCTTACAAAGAAAGACGAGTTGGAAAAAGAAGAGGAAGTAGAAAAAATTGTTGAGGAGGTTATTAATGTTTGGATATAGATGTAGGAATGTAGGAAATTACAATATAATGACTTTATTCAGAGAATTATGAATAGACTGAAAAACTAAGCCTTTAACCTTTAACATACAATCCTGTCTTTAACAGCCTTTAGGTAGAAGGCTTTAGGAAACACTGTCGGAAAAGGAGAAAATGCTGGTATCTAGCATTTTCTCCTTTTCCCACAATGTTATCTACCCTTCGCAAGATGAGTTCCATCAGTTGAGCCACATTAAATATGTCGTCTGCAAATACTTTCAAAACTGAAGAGTCTAAAATTTTGTAGTCTGGTAGAGTTAAACTGCCAAACTAGAAAGAAAATGTCAAGGTGATTTTCATCAGATAAAACAATAATGCACTATGTAGATCCAAGATCAGACAGCATATTTTGTGCAGTCTGATCTTGATTTCAAGGTCCTGCTTGGCTCAGTGGTAAAGTGTAGGACTGGTGACCTGGAGGCCCCAGGTTTGAGCTGCACTGGATTCATTGGGTTTTTCATGCGAGTGTTCTTTGGCAAGACTCTGCAGAGCTCCAGCCTAGTACTGGTGAAACCCAGGAAATACATGAATATGCGATCTCTCACCGTGATATGACCGAAATAATGTTGAAAGCGGAGTAAAACACCATTCAATCAATCAGTCTGATCTTGATTTACCTTGTCTGCAATAGTTCCAAACCTTGCTGGATACCAGCATTTTCTTCATTTCATTGTTTTTAAAATCCTTTTTTCTCATGGTCATCAGCACTCCGAATTGTTTGGTGAGGGGTTATCCTTACTGAAATGGCTATTTTAAGATCTGCCAAAAGCTATTTCAAATGTTAAAAAAAATCAAACATTTTGAAAGATTGGGAAAATAAAGGGGTTTCAACTGTGTAAAAACATTGATTAAAGTAATTTGTCCTTGTCCCTTGTTGTCATAACCCTTTACCACACAATCCCAAGTTTTAACAACCCTGGGGAAGAAGGCTTCTGAAAACATTGTGGGAAAAGGAGAAAATGCTGGTAACCAGCATTTTCTCCTGTTTCCACAATGTTTTTTACCCTATCAAATACAGAAATCACCACATTTAATCTGTCGTCTGCAAATGCTTTCAATTTGGTCCAGTCCAAAATTTTGTTGTTTGGCACAGAGTTAAGGATCATAAAATGTAATACTTATAAGAAAAACAATTCAGTCTCTTTCTATGACTATATACATAGAGGCATATTTGTTTTTTTCAGTGAAAGATCGAAATTTATTTCATCGAGTGAACACCATCGGTAATATTTTCACTCGTGGCACCGAAAAAAACAAATATTCTATTTATTTCATGCTTTTAACCCTTTCTGGGAGGAGCTTTATCAAAATCCAGTACTGTTCTTTTCCGTTATTCCCCGTGGCGTACCCCTCCCGCATAGAAACGCATTACAATATTACGTCAAGCACGAGAAATGTAAGGTAAATGACGTCATATTTCCATCTGGTTGTGAGGCACGCGCAATTTACCTAGGCAACAAGAACATGAAAATCGGTGTTTTCACTGGTCGTACCCGTGTAATATCAAAAAATATTTTCACTGCTATTTCTCGATATCCTACCGGAAAGCATGAAATAATAGATGATAAACTTTTATAAACATCCACATTGAAAGCATTAATTTTGCAGACAACAAGTTAGATGCAGCTCAGACAATAGGATTAATATTTTAAAGGGTAGAAAAGAATGTTTGAAAAAAAGTAAAAATATTTGCTGGTTACTACTGAATTTTTCTCCTTTTCCCAACATGTTTTTAAATGCATTATCCCTCCAGTTGTGAAGGTTTATTACTAATACTTTATATAGGAAGAAGATTTGTCCGATGAAGATGATGACAGCAATCCATATCAACAACTTGTTGCCTCATTCTCTACAAAACCAAGTGTTGCCTTAGGTAAATCTGTTTCATTGTGTCATTTTTATCAGTGTTAGTCCTCCGTATTTTTATCTCTTTGCCAAACTGCAAAATTTTAGACTTGTCCAACTTGAAAGCATTTGAAAACTACAAAATAAAAGTGACTCAAAATTTGAAATTTGTTTTTGGAAGGGCAGAAGACTGTGAGAAAAGAAAATGTTGGTCACTGTCATTTTCTTCTTTTTCCTCAATGTTTTTAACAGCCCTGTTCCTCATGTTTGTGAAAATACTTGATGTTTTGGTGAAGTGTTTCAGCATTTGTCTTTAACCCTTTACCAAACAATCCCTGCTTTTTACGACCCAGAGGAAGAGGCCTTCTGAAAACATTGTGGGAAAAGGAAAAAATGCTGGTAACCAGCATTTTCTCCTTTTCCCACAATGTTTTCTACCCTGTCATATAGAAAAATCATCTTTTTAGCAACTGTTAATTTGTCATCTGCAAAATGCTTTCAATTTGGTCTGGTCCAAAATTTGCCGTTTGGGAAAGGGTTAATAAGGTGCAACTGTATTTGAACAGATCTTTGTTCTAAGAAATTAGTATCAGAGTTCGTGGTTGTATAAGAGTTTTCAAGGAAAGATGTCATAACTCCCTACAACAGAGTAGATACCCTTTACCAAACGTCAGATTATGGACTCTTCGAAATGTATAACATCTGCAGATGACAATTTCAGAATTGGTACAAATGAGGTTAAGTTCTGTGGTTCTGTGGTAGAGTAGAAAACATTGTGGGAAAAGGAGAAAATGCTGGTTACCAGCATTTTCTCCTTTTCCCACAATGTTTTCAAGAGCTTGCTCCATCAACTTGGAATTGTGTGGTAAAGGGTTAATCAAGAAAATGAGGTTATTCCATAGAGTGCCAAATACATCTAATAGATCTTTTCAGTGTAGAAATAAAACACAGATGGTTCTCTTCACTCAGTATGTCTGAGTAAAGTGGACAGTATATGCCAAATTTCTTGATCTACACTGGCAGCAAAGGCTACTGAAGTAGTGAAAGGTGGTTTCATACATAACAAAATCTTGAACTACCCCTTAACCCTTTACCGCACAATCCAGAGTTTTAACGACCCTGAGAAAGAAAGCTTTTGAAAACATTGTGGAAAGAGGAGAAAATGCTGGTAACCAGCATTTTCTCCTTTGCCCGCAATGTTTTCTACCCTATAAAACAAAAATTGCATCATTTGAGTCACACTGAAATTTTCGTCTGCAAATGCTTTCAATTTGGATAGGTTTAAAATTTTGTTGTCTGGTAAAGGGTTAAAAGACAAAACCCATCTTTTGAGCCACACTGAATTTGTTGTCTGCAATTTGGTCATTTTGGGTCTTTTTTTTATCTAGTAAAGACGTAATTTGTCATCTGCATATCCTTTCAGTTTGGACAAATCTAAACTTTTATCATCTGGTAGTGCTAATGCTCTTTCAGATACAGATGATGAAGAAGGTGAAGATTCTGACGACAGTTTAAATGAAATAGAAGATGAAAACCAGGTATGTCTAACCTTTCCTAACCCTTTACAACACAATCCAGAGTTTGAGAAAGTGATGATACCCAGCATTTTCTCCTTTTGCCACAATGTTTTTTACCATTTTAAAGACAAATCCTACCCTTATAGCCACATTTGATTTGTCATGTGTAAAATGCCTTAAATTTGGACAAGTCTCAAATTTTGTAAAGAGTTAACATTTCATCAGACAACAAATTTTAGAATTCTCCATTTTGAAATAATTTATAGATGACAAAAGAACTGGTTCAGAAGGTGAGATGTTTTCGAAAAGTTAGAAATCATACATGTAGTTGGAAAATATGAAAATGCAGGTTACCAGCATTTTCTCCCTCACCAACAATGTTTTCACAGAATGTTTTGATAAAGGGATAACCTTCAGAAAGGTAAAAAACCTGCATGTAAGTAGAACGTTTTAGTTTCGAAAAAGAGATATGACTGTAACATTGGACAGAATATCAATGCATAGGGGACAGTGTAGATGCAAGAACAGATTGGATATATTGTTCTCTCGGAACTTGATCTACACTGGCCCCAAAAGCAGTTAAAGTTGTGACAGACACTCAAAAGATGTTTGTCTGCATTTTCAATTTCTGACAATGTTTTTGAGCCTTTCAAAGACAAATTCCACCACATTAAACCCTTTACTACACAGTGATGACTTTTAACGCGACCCTGAGTAAGAAGCCTTTTGAAAACATTGTGGTAAAAGGAGAAAATGCTGTAACCAGCATTTTCTCCTTTCCCACAAAGTGTACTACCCTATCAAAGAAAATTTGCTTCATTTCAGCCACTATGAAATTGTCATCTGCAAATGCTTTCAATTTGGATAGGTCTAAAATTTTGCTGTGTGGTAAAGGGGTAATTAACTCTACCACACAATCACGACTTTTAACGACCCTGAGAAAGAAACCTTTTGAAAACATTGTGGGAAAAGGAGAAAATGCTGGTAACCAGCATTTTCTCCTTTTCCCACTATGTTTTCTATTCTTTCCTGTACAACTTTCAATGTATGAGTCATATTCATTGTTGTCTATAAATGCTTTCAATTTGGACTTGTCTAAAATTTCCTCATTTGGTAAAGGGTTAATGCTGTCTGCTAATACTGTGGATTGGACCAGTAGGATTTTTTGTTGCCCAGTAAAGTGTTAACATCCCTAACTAAGGACTGATTGAACCCAGGAAAGACAAAATAAGGGAGCTTTCATCAAGATACGTCTGATATTTTGTTGAAAGTGGAGTAAAACATCATAACACATAAACCTGTTCTTCACTGCATTCAGCTGCCATTATTGATAGTAGATATAGCTATTTATGAAATTTAGATGCTTACAACCTTTCATCATTACAGATCAATGAGAAAATTAAACAATTGCAGAAGAAATTAGAAAAAGACCTTCAAGACAGTGACCTTGATAACCAGGAGGATGTCCTCGACAATGCACATGAAGATGATAGTGAAAGTGATGGCAGTGATGATAATGAGGGTGATGATGATGAAGAGAATATAAATGATGATGACGATGATGATGATGATGATGTAAAGGAGAAGAAGGATACAAACAGAAAACAAGAAACAAAAGACAAGGTGAAAGACATTCAAAATGAGTCTAGTGAAGATGAACTAGAAGTTTTAAATGAGGAAGAAGAAGAAGAACAGAATGATTACTCACTCACTCATGCTGGTAAAATATCTGAACTTAACCTTATCAAATGGCAATATGTAGACTTTTCCAAATTGAAAGCATTTGCAGGTGAAACATTAATTGCAGCTCAAATCAAGGTACTTGTCGTTGATAAGGTAGAAAACACTGTGGGAAAAGAAGAAAATGCTTTTTAGCAGCATTTTCTGCTTCTCCCACAATTTTTAAAAGCCTTTTTCCATAGGGTTACTGAAACATGTGATTGTCTGATAAGGGGTGATAATGTAAACTTAATATTGAATTGATTATGTGAACCTCAAGTTTATGGGAATTTGTTCACTTGATTACCTTAATGGCACTCCTTAACCCTGTACCAGACAGAAAAATTTTAACCTTTTCCAAATTGAAAGCATTTGCAGACGACAATTTCAAGGTGGCTAAAATGGTGCAATTTTCTTTTTTTGATAGGGTAGAAAGCATTGTGGGAAAAAGAAAAAATGCTGGTTACCAGCATTTTTTCATTTTTCCACAATGTTTTCTAAAGGCTTTTTTCCCAGGGTCATTTAAAGTCGGCATTGTGCGGTAAAGGGTTACATAAATTTGTGGCACTTAACGAAAATGTCCCTGTAAAATATATATACATGTACATGTTTGATCAATGAAGGTTTATTACATGAACACATGTGAAGAGATTTTGGAAAGAGAAGAAATTATGCATGATGTGCAATATTTCCTTTTGCTGCAATTTTAACAAGTGGACTGCTAACAAACTAGAAATGTTGTCTGTAGTTTATCATGTGTGTATCTTTTCCTCCTGCAAATGAATCTCAAATACCGGTACTTCCATAGAAAGAGAGTTGAAAGAGTATTCTATTCCTATAAAGGGCTCTACAATCCTACCTAAATCAGTTTAAACAGCCTTGAATATGATGGCTTTTTCAAACATTTAGGGAAATAGAAGAAATGCTGATGACCGGTGTTTTCTCCATTTCTTACATGTGTCAAACCTTCTAGAAAAAATCCACAATTTTAGCCACCTTTAATTTGTGGTCTGCCTACCCTTATGAATTAGACAGCCCAAATTGTTGTAGTCTAGTAAAGATTTATCTATGTCAGAAGACTGTTTATAATGATTACACACATTATGCCATGATTTTTCTTTAAATTGGTGTATATGTAGTATTTTTGCAGAGAAAATGTGTCAATTGCATTTATTGAGCAGTCTTAGAAAATGTGTGAATCTAGATAAGGAACTTTGAGCTTGCAAACAGCAACATACAATTATTTTCAGATTGGTTAGATCAAGATCAGACTAGAAAGACTGTACACTCTGTCAAATGTTTTGGTACATGTGCTCTAAGTGGGTATCATTTACCATCTGAAAATCTATATTCCATTTACTAAGTGTCCGTCAAGGGTTTATTTTTATGACAAATTTTGTAGGAAAGTTGTGGAAGAAATAAATGGTCGCCAGTTTTCTCTACCTCTTGCGTAGTTTTCATATGTTGTCAAGAGAGTTCAAACTTTTTTATGTTATTTTATTACTTACAGATCCTTTCATTGCTCATTTTGAGAGAGACTTGGATGAGAAGGATATTGATGAAATTAACTCCAATCCAACAGGCAAAAAGGAAGATGTTAAGGTAAAAAGTTTGTGATCCTCACAGGATTCTCGTAACAGATGTTGATCAAGCTTCTTTCTTACTTCACACGTGTTGTTTTTACAGAGATACATTATTTAACCCTTTACCAAACAAATCCATGTTTTTACTACCTAAAAAAGGAAGCTTTGGAGAACATTGGGGGAAAAAAGGAACATGTTTGTGACCAGCATTTTTCCTTTTCCCACATGATTCATACCCTTTTAAAGAGAAATCCCACCATTTTTAGACACAGTTAATTTTTCGTCTGCTAATCCTCCCAAAATGGACCAGTGCACACCTTTATTTTTTAGTAAAGAATTATGCTACGAAGAAAATAAAAGATATTTGGTAAACTGGCATGTGAAAAAGACACGAGAAGAAATATTGAGAAGATGAACTGTTTAGAAATGTCTTGAAAAGTGCTATAACCCTTCAAAGCTCTCTGGTTCAGATGGTTGAGATTTGTCTACAGAAAGAAAATATAAAACACTGATTTCATGATGCACATATTTTTTTTGATGTTTCTTTGGTCTCAAGTGATTATCTTTTTTTATCGCAAATGATTTAGGACAGACTGGGATCAAATTTTTCCTGTCCTTTTTCAAGCAGCTGTCACTGCATTTAGTACTAATATTTTTTTAAAATGAAATGAAACAATATTTTCTGTTAGATTGATTTAGAGATGAAGGAGAGAAATATTTTTGTTATTGTGTAAATCCATTGTTCATTCATTGCTATTTTTCCGTATCTGTACTGTGGTAATAAATGATACCAGCCGTGTAGGAAAATGTGTACATGTAATTGTATTGTAAAATACAGCATGAGATGAATTTTTCGATTCCAGGTATCAGTGATGCAATGTATTTGTGGTCATGTTTCAGGCTTATTAACACTTTACCAAATGATTCCATGTTATAGCGACCCTGAGGAAGAAGTTTTTTGAAAACATTGTGGGAAAGTGAGAAAATGCTGGTAACCAGCATTTTCTCATTTTCCCACAATGTTTTCTATCCTTCCGTAGACAAGTTTCATCATTTGAAACACATCTTAACTGTTGTCTGCATATGCTTTTAATTTGGGCAAGTCCAAAATCTTGTCATGTGGGAAAGGGTTAAACAGCTCTGTGATAGTTAATGACCCGAGGCATGTGGGAAAAACATATTATTGTAAAAATAAAGCAATACCGTAAATTTTCAGATTCCAGGTGTTGGTGACGCAAGGTATATATGGTCAAGTGATAGACTCAAGTCTAAAGTAACTCACAGAAAGGACAGAGATTTAGTGAAAATGCATGTATGTACATATCCTGTTCTCGTCCCACAGTCTATAAAAGTTGGAAAAATACGGAAGAAAGTCATGGAAAACTTACAGTCCTGTGAAAAAAAATCATTGCAGTGTTCAAGAGTGTACAACAGTATTCATTTCAATATTGTTAAGTTGATCTTGCTATGCAATTTAGCTTCTATCTGCAAGACTGGTTTTGACTTCTGCTACTTATTTAACCCTTTACTGCACAATCCCGATTTTTAACGACCCTGTGAAAGAGAGCCTTTGAAAACATTTTTTGAAAAGGAGAAAATGCTGGTAACAAGCATTTTCTCCTTTTCCCTAAATGTTTTCAACCCTATCAAGAGCAAATTTCGCCATTTGGACCACCTTTAAATTGTCATCTGCAGTACCTTTCAATTTGGACCAGTCTCCAATGTTGTTTTCTGGTAAATAGTTAAATCACTCCAGTCTGTGTGTTCACAGAGGAGAAACTTTTACCCTAGTTTTACCCTTCATTGAACCAAGTACATTGATTAGGGGAAGATGATTTTTATGATCAACAATTGGGAAAATACTTTTTTTGGTCTTTTTGTCCATTTGTCGGTGTATCTGTTTTTCATAGTTTGCATAACTTAATTTAAACAATTCTAATGTTTCTGGTCAGATTTTATTTTAAATTTCTGTATATGATGGAAATCCAGGCTGAGTTTGATTACAGTCAAAATCCAATGCCATTTGGAAGAGTTATAGGACTATGAAATCTTAAAAATTGAAAATTTTCTGGTTTTCATCAAATGATTTAAATTTGTATCATCAGATTTATTCTAATTTTTTTGTATGTGTTTGTATCAATGTGAATCAAGTTAAATTTGATTATAATCAAAATCTAATGTTGTTTGGAAGAGTTGTGAGACTTTAAAATCATAAAAAATGGAAATTTCAAGTTTAGATGCATTTCAGAGAAATACGTATATACATGTATTTGCTAATGTTGCTGTAAAATGCAGTATAAATGTCCTCAATTATTTACTCTTATATGGTTAGGACAATAATTTTTACTTCTAACTTCAGGTGAAGGAATCTCTTTGCAAAACACTTGCTTTGGTGACCAAAGATCAAAGTAAGGAAGATCAAGGTAAGAATATTGACAGATCACTGGAGGTCAAAGTACTCTTCATTCAACTCTTTACCGAACAACAGA
Organism: Hippopus hippopus; assembly: GCA_946811185.2. Classification (NCBI taxonomy): domain Eukaryota; kingdom Metazoa; phylum Mollusca; class Bivalvia; order Cardiida; family Cardiidae; genus Hippopus; species Hippopus hippopus. Next base: position 38,606,798 of record OX328097.1, read on the forward strand.
ATATTAGATATGGCCAAATTCAAAGCATTTGAAATGACAAATATGGTTCAAATGATGGGATTTGTTTCTGACAAGGTAGAAAAGATCATGGGAAAAGGAGATATACTGGTTACTAGCATTTTCTTCTTTTCCTACAATGTTTTCAAGAGATCTTCTTCAGGGTCATAGGAGCAAGGCATTGTTTCTTAAAGATTTAAATTCAATAGTAAACTTAGACTTTGTTTTGCTACTCTGTTGTATTGAAGCTACCCTCTTTAAGTTATTTCTGTACAAATTAATATGAGGTCTGGTCTCTGAAAGACCCAGCAGTTATTGCAAATTTTCACTTTAATCCTCAGAGTGACAGGTGAGATGGGTATTTTCAATCTCTGATGTTGGTTACTTTACAAAGATATTGTAGTTTAAAGGCAGTTTTGCTACTAGTTATATCATATAAAATAAGGGACAGTGAATGTCCGAATGTCCCAAGATCAGACTGTATGTTCTGTGCAGTTTAGTCATTATTTGCACTATCAATGAAAGTAAAATAAGCTGTAGCTGTCTAAAGTTTGAGTCTTTATCTTCTGCATTGGACAAATCATAGGAACAAATCTTTGTCTTAATAGGATTATGGTTAAGATATGCCATAGATATAGCCATAAACTCTCTTGTTTTTGACAAGCCATAGGAAGATTTCTCATTTGTTCACATGTTTTTTTCTTGTGTTTACCTTTAATTCATGTCAACTATCCAGATATTTACAATGGGGATCTGAAAGGAAAATTATTTTCTGCACTGAAATCAGTTCAAGTCTTGTTAGATGTCAAAAAAGGTATGACACCTTTTTCCAATACACTCATATGGGCCTTTATTTCAAATGAGCTTATAGAAATCCAAAAACTTTAATGGCCAGTGAGGTTTTTACTGAATTTTCATTTTCTTTCTCTAGATGGCCTTACCTCCTTCCAATTTGGGCTGTTCTCCGCCATGAACAACTACCAGGTATGAATAAGATCATTATACTAAAGCAAAGCTCATATTTATCAACCAGCTTTTTTAGGCACTTTCTGCTGAGGTCTGCTTATCAATTCTGTCAAAGAATTTATTTCTATGAAGAGCTGTGACTGCCATGATGTTGAAACAACCAAGAATGGAAAAGTACACATAGTAAAATATTGTTTTCTCAAAACTATCATGGATTAAGGGGTGGTTAGATGGAAAATTGTTACCTTAATTGATCCTTCACATTTCCTTTGTCATCTTGTGGATCTCTAAAATTTAAATGTATAATTATTTTGAAATTGGAAAGCTGGAATTATAAAAAAAGCCTGATTTTCATATTTCTTCTCGAGTATTTGATTACTGATATTGCTAATCAATAACCGGACGTTCTATCCAGTATTTGATTAGTTCCCATCCCTACCATAATCCTATAAAAGGTACTCTATATGCATTGTTTGTAAAGGAATATAGATCTAATATAAACATCCTCAAAAGCACATAAAATAGTCTTAATGCATTCCCCCAGATTATTTTCATTGCCCCCCAAATTTCAGTAACTATGGAGGGCATTTCCATCCCAATTGCCAATTTCTAGATGCATCCCTGCATACAACAGGGACAGGTAACTATCAAAATATTTTTGACAGTTATTCTCCTTTTTTGACTGAAATTTGGACTGATTTTTCACTGACAACCATATGCTGGTGCTCTTGTTTTACAAGTCACTGGAGAAATACAGGACCACAACCCTCCTGTATGCTATCAATGGTAACATTCTGTAATTTTTTAGGATATCCTGTACACTGAGAGAACAGCGGCTAATGGAGAAGAGATTAGAATGGTCTACTGTTTACATGCTCTGAACCATGCTCTGAAGTAAGTGGCTTCTGTTACAACCGCCAAGCCCCGGTAGCTCAGTCAGTAGCGTACAGGATTTGAGAATAGGGGGTCGCTGGTTTGATTCAGGCTTGGCCAATTTCTTTCCGAGGATTGATGATAGTCATAACGATAAGATTCATTCCGCTCTCACTGCAGAACATTGTTTCGACGATGGTTATGTGGAAAAGTAGTCAGTGGCTTGGAAAGAATATTGTATGGAGTACTGGTAAAAGAAACTCTAGAAAAGCTTGGATAGGTGCACTGGCCCCTGTGATATAATAATATTGCAAATGGTGTTAAACACCATACAATCAATCAATCAATCCTGTTACAACCCTAACGAAACTTTACATTGCTTTTACAACCATAGATAAGAAGGCTTTTGAAAGCATTGTGGGATAAGGAGAAAATGCTGATAACCAGCATTTTCTCCTTTTCTTGCAATGTTATCTACCCTTTCAATTTCTGGGTAGATGATTACCTTCAAAAGGGGAACCCATACCAAATGGGTAGGTAACCCTTAAAATATGTTTGACACAGGTATACCCCTATTTCCATTTAAGTACATGTAGTACAGTTGCTTAGAGTTAAACATTTATATACAGTCGACTCTCATTATGTCGAAATCGCTTATCTCAAAACTCCTGTTATGTCAAAGTCAAAGCTATGTCCGAACTTCGTGGCTATTTATTTTATGTTGATTTTTGTTTTTATCTCGAAACGACTGCATCCAAAAAACCATTATGTCGAAGTAATTTTGAGAGCAATTTCGTATTTCGGATCATATTTTCATCCATATATCCGCTATTGTTTGTAGATAATAGGGTGCCAATTCACACGTTACGATATTATCTTAGTTGATTCATTAGGTATCGGATCATAAAAGGTGTGAATAAGTTAGGGGTATGGTTTTGTAACATTCTAAACAGCAGTTCATGTAAGACTTACACACATCGTGAAAAATACAATTAACGATAAGGCTTGTTAGTTTGTCTCTCTTGCTAATTGCTCATCTTTTTGGAGTGAACACATTGTCAACATTGTCGTGTATTAAGTTGGTCTGCATGAATACAGCTAATACATTTCTTGAATGCTCACGATGTCATCAGAAATGCAACTTGATTGTGCTTTTGCTATGGCCGAGCAAACCAGCTAGGGACTGGTAATTTCCCGGGGATAACTGGTTTGGTCATTTAAAACAAAGGCACGATGCGTAAGCTTGATGTGAAGTCATACAGTAAAAAAAAAAAACATTTAGTGGTTGTTCCAGAAAGTTACGACAACAATTCATCCCCGTTCTTTTTTATGTTTACTCTTACTTCTGGTTTTCGGTAAGTCTGTCTTCGAAATCTTATATCGAAGTCCTGTTATGTCAAATTATTTTTGTTGTCCCCAGGGTTTCGAGGTAACGAGAGTCGACTGTATTTCTGAAAGCAACTGCAGCAGAATGTCACCAGCTTCATGCAGTACTCTTGTTTGACTCGTCTACATATTGGATTTATATACACACATGCTTGCTGAATGATCCTGTCTAGTTCACAGGTGCCAGTTATGTAGCACAGCTGAGTATCTTCTATTGGCATGCTATGTAAATTTGTTATTTTCTGTATGATAACAAAGCATTCGACATTAACATGAAATGTCAAACAAACTGTACAGTTGGTCAGCAGAGGTTACTTGATTGTGTCATACCATGGATACCTGTGGGTTATGCAAGCATCACAAAACATGAAGCCATGTATAGCGCATTGTTTGATGACCAATCATTCACCAACCATTCTAAACTACATTTTAGTCTAATACTAAGTTAAGAAATTAACACAATTTTTGATTTGCTAAACCAGATGTAATGGGCTTGACCATTTGGTTTTAAATTGAGAAGGTACTTGAGAATTTGAATAAGAATGTTATTGAGAATGGTTGGTGAATTTGGGCCCTGGTGATATTGTTCTTTGACGTTTTGATGAAATAAATAAAGACCAGTTAAAGAGCCTCCTCTTTCTTGATAAGTCATCCTGGTTCCTTTAAACACAATTTGTATATCTTTTCAATAGGACTAGAAGAAGAGTGATATTGAACAACACAAAAATAAAGAAGACAGAAAACAGCAACGAAGATATGTAAGTGAAGTTAAGAAAAAAAAAATTAGATTGACATAAATTGTAAAATTTTTATCACTAGAGTAGTGGAGTTCTTTTGTGTGTTTAACTTTTTACCACCTGATAAAAGTTCTTTCAAATAGCAATATTTGGACTTTTATTATCTGCTAGAAAGTTTCATGGAAGACCCAATGCTGAAAACATATTTTTCCTTTGGTCACAATGCTTTTACATGTGGTCATGTTTTGAACCATAACCCTTAATCAAACGATTCCAAGTTTTAACAACCCAATGAAGACAGGTTTTTGAAGCATTATGGGTAAAAGAGTAAATGAAGGTACCCAGCATTTCTTCTTTTCCCACTTTGTTTTCAAGACTTTTTCTTAAAGTTGCTGAAAATACAGAAAGACTTGTTTGTTAAAGAATTAAGTACTGTTTCATTTTATAAATATTATTGAAGATTAGAAAAATATGCCATTGTGTTCATATGATCTTTTCAAGATTGATGTTCATTGTTTTTAATATCTACTTTCAAGAGATTACAGAGACCAAGGTTTAACCCGTCCCAAAGTACTTATGGTACTTCCTTTTAGAGAGTCAGTCAAGAGAGTTGTGGAGATGTTGATCAAGCTACTAGGACATTCAGAGAAGGTAAGTAAGCGGCCATTGTATAATGCTTAACCCTTAAAGCTCCTTTCACAACTGTAGTTGCCTTTTCGGCCAGTGTAGATAAAGATCAGATTGCACAAAACATGCAGTCTCAAAGGCCTTCTTTCTCAGGGTTGTTTAAACTCAGAATGACTTGGAAAAGGGTTAATACAGGGGTAAAGGAATCAAGATTTTATAAACTGGAGGAAAAGTCTACCACATGTAATTAAATACATATTTAGTTTGAAATTCTTATTTCAGAGCCTTGTAGACAACAAGAAAAGATTTTTTGATGAGTATGGGCTGGACCCAGATGAAAAACCAAAACATAGTAAAAAACCAGGTAGGTGTTTTCTATATTTCTGGGACAGGTACTGGTTATTGGTTAACCCTTAGGCTGCTAAGCTTGACTCACTGACCTTTTGCAGACAGTGTAGATCAAGATCAGACTGCACAGAGCATGCAGTCTGATCTTTGATCTACACAGTCCAATAAGGGACATGTTGTCCACCAAAACATATCCTTGAAATAGCAAAATTTGGGTTTTTACTGTGCCTAAAAATTTCATTCCATTTATTTAGCTGGATAAGGGTTAAAAAATTATGTGTTTGATTATTAGCTCAATGTTCTGAAATGAATAGAGTAAGTCCATTACCAGTTGGATTTAAAACTACCGTTTTCAATCGCTGAATAATACAGTCCACTGAAACTCAGATTTTTATTGTATAGGTTTGACTGAGGATTGTATAGATCCAAGATCAGATTTAGGAACAAGGCAACAGGTAGGGGGTATTCATCAGCATCCAACAGCTCTAGTTTTGAGATTTTGCTATGTCTGTGATACTTCTTTGAAGAATGTAGTTTCTTTTTTTTTTTATATTTTTGGTAGAGGACTTTCAAGAGATGTTTGCAGGAAACTGTGATGACTATTTTAGAATTGGGATTGGCGTTGCCAAGAAGACATTGAAACTTTATACTCAGTTTTATAAGGCTGATCTCATTATTGCCTCACCTTTGGGACTGAGAACATTAATCAAAACAGATGGGTAAGTCACTTACCAGGTACTATGTATTTGTAGCACTTAATTAAGTTGCTTTTGCAGACAGTGTAAATAAAGATCTGACTGCACAAGAAATGCAGCCTGATCTGGGATCTACACTGTTATTTAGAGACATTCTGGTCAAAAGGGTCCTAGAAATTGCAATACATGTATTTGCAATATTTTTCTTGATTGAAAATATCCATCTTGTCAACTTTGTGCTCTAAGTATTTATTCATTGCAGCTAATTTTAAACAGAGAAAACTATGACAGGTAACTTTCAGGTGAAGCATGCCAGTTTCAGCAGTCAGAAAGTACATGTAATTAATGGTTGGAATTTTTGCAGTGGAACAAAATGTATAGAAATATGTTACTTAATGTTTTTTGACCTCTTCGATGCACAGGGCTGTATCCATCAATTATTATGAAAATATTATTGAACATAACTTGTTCTCATTTAAATTCCAGTTTAAGCCATCTGAATGACTGAGATTTTCCGTCTTAACTAATCCTATATATAGTCTTGGAATATAGATTTTTAATTTAAACCCTTAAAACACCTTTCACAACCCTGGTTGCCTTTGCAGCCTCTGTAGATCAAGATCAGACTGCACAAAACATACAATCAGATTGTTGATCTACATGTAGTGCTTTTCTGAGACATTCTAGACATAAGTAATCACACAGCTATTTTGGTCTTATTTCTAGACTGAAAATGTTTGTTGGGTTTATTTGGACTTCTTTAGGTTAATTTGAAATGCTTGGTGAATATTTGTCCTGGGTTCTTGTTGGGTGAATTAATTTTGTTATCTGTAATTTATTGTTATTTTTGTGTGATTCTAGCTCTTTTAGTAATATTCTAGTTTCAGAATTCAGATTAGTTTTTATAATTTTGTGTGTTCATGAACAGGGAAAAAGACCGTGACTATGATTTCCTGAATTCTATAGAGCTTCTCATTTTTGACCAGACAGATGTTTTGATGATGCAAAACTGGGAACATGTTTTGGTAGGTTTGATATAATAATTATGAATTATACATACTAAAATATCAAAATTCTTACTCTATTTATGCACACTTATAAAGGTTACCCCATGTTAAGCCTTTACCACTCAGTCCTGACTTTTAACGACCCTGAGGGAGAAACCTTTTGAAAACATTGTGGGAGAAGGAAAAAATTCTGGTAACCAGCATTTTCTCCATTTCCCACAATGCTTTATACCCTATCAAAGACAAATTCCATCATTTGAGCCAAAATTTAATTTTCATCTGCAAATGCTTTCAATTTGTACAAGTCACCATTTTTGTTGTATGGTAAAGAGTTAAAAGGGGCTATTTCATAATCAATCAAAACTTCAAAGTGAAATTAGGAGGCAACAGCTTGCAGACCTTAAATTAACTCTTTACCACACAACACAATTTTAGACTTGTCCATATTTAAAGCGTAAAGACAATAAGGTGTATGTGGCTCAAATGATGGGATTAGTCTTCAAAAGGGTACAAAATATTGTGGAAAAAGGAGAAAATGCTGGTTATAAGCATTTTCTCCTATTCCCACAATGTTTTCAAAAGGCTTCTTTCTTGGGGTCTTTAAAACACAAGATTGTTCGGTAAAGGGTTAATAAGGAAGAGAAGCGTAAGAAAAAAATATTGAAAGGTGTTTCCATTATGGGGTATGCAATCTCTGAAGGTATTATTAGATTTTTTGCTAGAATTTCGTACAATTTGTGTTGATTATGTGTGTTCATATTTCAAAAGGAGTGTTGTTCAAATGCCAAAATTTCACATTTTTACTGAATGTAATGGTCCATTTTCTTTATGCTTGCAGAGACAAATATATCTTGAATATTTACTAGGGATTTACAAAAAATTTTGATTTGCAGCAAGACAAATCTAGATATGCCACTTTAAATCATTATTTGAAGAAGATGACTTTGAAAACATTGTGAAATATGGGAAGTCTGCATGATCTAAGTTTTATTGTTTACCAGACAGTGACTTTGAAAATATTGTAAAATATGTGTAGTCTGCATGAACTAAGTTCTATTCTCTTCCAGACAACAAAATTTTGGAATTTCTGTAAATCTCTGTTTTTGCATGTAGAGGTATAGTTGTTAAAGTGTTGGATCTGTAATCCACGTTGTCTTGGTTTACTCCAAACTCTCAGTGTCATTTGCCTTGGAATGTTTTTGGGCATGGTACTGTAGAGCCCTAGCTTTGAACTAATGAAACTTAGTATACACACGAATAAATGAGCTGTTACCATGCTATTTCTGAAATACTGTTGAAAACAGCCCAACAACAGTCAAACAGATTTATGTTCTGAACTTTTTAGAGTTTTTTTTCTGTCATGAATGTCCTTTTCTTATCGCAGCATCTGATGAATCACTTGCATCTACAGCCAAAAGATTCTCATGGGGTTGATTTTTCCAGAGTTCGAATGTGGACTTTAAATGGATGGTATAGTATAACTTTATATTTTGATGGTTTATATCTCTTAAGTTACAAGAGAAACTACCAAGCCCTGGTAGCACAGTCGGTAGCATATAGAAGTTAAAAAAAGGGGGGTCTCTGGTTGGATTTTCCAGCTCAGCCTTTTTCTTTCGGAGGATTAATTATAGTCATTGTGACAGGATTCATGCTTCTTTCACTGCTGATTATTGATCAAACAAGGTTAGCTGTGAAAGCAGCCATCGGCTATGGAGGAATATTGCACAAAGTGATAGTAAAAAGAAAGCATGAATATGGTTGCCAGGATATAAATGAAATAATATTCAAAAAGGCCTCAAAGGTAATCTTCATTATAAAAACTTTTTTTTATCAAAATCGGATAAAACTATGCTGGAGTAAGTCAAGAAAAAAAAATCTTAGTTTTATGTGATGTGTATATTGCAAAAATAGAGGATTAAACTTTGGAGTTTCACCTGTCAGAAAATCAATAATCACAAAAGTCCTGTGTTCCAGTAAACTAGTTAGTCTACTGTGACTTCACAACTATGAGAAGATATGGCCACCATATGTGAAGAAGCATAGAAAACTCCAAAACTTGCATGAAATTTGTATAGATAATAATGGCTTCATCATGTTACAATCACATGTGTATTGCAATATGGTAACACCTCTCTCCTTTGCGTCTTATTATAATGACAGGAAAGAAATTGTGAGTGAATAAGCCTATGGAGTTTGCACTATTAAAAGGAATAAATATTCTGTTGAGGAAAAAAAGTATCTTGAAATTCATTTCTTGAAATTATTCCAGTTACCCCACAGATCATACTGAATACATAACTGATTATACCTCAATAACGAAATAAATAATCTTAAAAAAAAAAAGATGTAATCAATATAACTCAAGCTGGTTGAGACATGTAAATACTCTTTTCCACGAATTGCTGGATGGAACATTGCCTAATTAATGTGTAAGCTGAAATATCCAAGAACAGTTCTAAGGCTATTTCAATCAAATATGGGACACTGTTGATCAATGACCAGACTACACATCCTGTGCAGTCTGATCTTGATGTACACTGTCAACATAAGCATTTTATGTCTTCTTCAGCGTGGAAAGAGTTTAAAGCCTGCCTTAGAAATCTTATCCTCTCTTTTAACACTGGCATAATGACACAAACAATATTAAATTCAACACACATCCTTAATTTGCACTTAAAATCCATTATCTTCACTTGATCTTCACTTATTTTCTTCTGTGATGTTTTCACAGCATCAAATTTGTTACTTTCACCAAGAACAATGTTCAAAAATACCCCCTCCCTTCCTAGCCTCCATATCATGAAGTGAACTGTTTTTTAATCGTCTGAAAAATACAGAGTCAGTCCATTTCTTGAAAATAGAAACATGACAGACTTTAAATCTAGTAAGGAAATCTCAATCTGAACATAGTTATGAATTTTTTTCTCTCTCTATTTCTTGCTGTATTCTTGATCATGTATGAGGTACCATAACAGATGCTGACTATAAAAATGCAGCGATAGTTGAAATTTTATCACCTCCTCTCCAACTCTACACAAAAGTTTAATGCACCAACTTCATTTTGAGAAAAGAATTATGTGTCATATCAATTTCATATAAATGGGCAGAGAGTTAATTCAGCACCACTTTGATGTTGGTATAGCATGGTCGTTGTCTCACATACTCTTTTACCCATCTCCTGTTGCTGTACTGTATACAAATAATGATGTGCTACATGACAAAAGTCTTCTGCACTTGGTGATGAGTTGACATTTTTAACTCTGTACCAAATAATCCAGAGTTTGTACAACTCTAAATGAATGCTTTCAAAATCATTGTTGGAAAAGCAGACAATGCTGGTAACAAGCATTTTCTCCTTTTCCCACAACGATTTCTACCCTTCAACATACAAATTTTAATTTTTGAGTCACTTTGATTTTTTCGTACGCAAAAAGCAACAGTTTGGACAAGCCAAAAATTTGTTATTTGGTATAGAGTTAAATGATCAAGTTAACTCTTTACCAGACGACAAAATTTTAGCCTTGTCCAAATTGAAAGCATTTGCAGAAGACAATTTCAGTGTGGCTCAAATTGTGCAATTTTTCTTTGATAGGGTAGAAAACATTGTGGGAAAAGGAGAAAATGCTGGTTACCAGCATTTTCTCCTTTTCCCACAATGTTTTCAAAAGGCTTCTTTCCCAAGGTCGTAAAAAGTCGGCATTGTATTGTAAAGGGTTAATTTTTCAGGTATTGAATTGTTCCCATTTCGTTTTTATATCTTTTCAGGTCTAAATATTACAGACAGACTCTTTTGTTTAGTTCATACTCTATTCCAGAGATCAATGCTGTATTTAACAAACACTGTTATAGTATCCTTAACCCTCTCTCAACAAATCCTGTGGTTCTACAATCTGATGAAGAAAGCTTTTGAAATCATTCTGGGAAAAGGAGAAAATGCTGTTTACCTGTACTTTCTCCTTTGCCATGTTTTCTCCCACTTCAATGACAAACCCAATCATTGTAGCCACATTTAACTTGTCATTTGTAAATGCTGTAAATTTCACATCTGATAAATTTGAAAATATTCTCGTAAGATCGGTATTATAAGCATTAATTTTGGTCCAATATGTGTAACATTTATTGGCAAAAAAAAAGCAAAACCCACAGGCCCACACGGGTAGCTCAGTAGTTAGCGTACATGTATTTGGCTTGTGACCTAGCAGTCGGGGGTTTGATAGCAGGTTGAGACAAACTTTCTGTCTGGCAATTTTCCCATCTTACCTCTGATGCATGTGAGGAAAGTCACTTACTTTGAAAGAAAGTTTTGTCAATACTGTTGTGAGAAAGCCAGAAAACACATGCTTAGGTGCACTGACAGCAGTGATATGACCGTAGCTGCTAAACTCAAATACTAACAAAAAACCCCCCAAGCAATTATTTTTTTTATGGAAAAACTTTCATATGAAAAGAGAACTGCCAATTCTGTAATGGCATTAAATCCATTTACATTGTTACTGATCATTCCTTAGCTTTTAAATAGATTATGAAGGTAAATATATATGCACTAGAAAAGCTTCCACAGGCACAATATGTCAAGTTGCTGTGCAGGTTCCTCAGGTGAGTTATCATCAGCATACTTAAACCCTTTACTAAACAATCCTGCTGTTATTCAACCCATAGGAGAAAGGATTTTGAAAACATTGTGGGAAAAGGAGAAAATGCTGGTAACCAGCATTTTCTCCTTTTTCCACTACGTTTTTATACTTTTTCAAAGACAAATCCCATCATTTGAGCTGTGTATAATTTGTCATCTGCTAATGTTTTCAAACTACATTAAGATAAAATTTAAATGCCTGTTCAAGAGGTGGAAAAATTGAATCAATCTACCAATATCTAACCTATTTTCCTGGTATTCTAAAACCATTTATACATGTACATGTAATTCATAAATCCCAGACTGTTTGACACTTTAATTTTTTTACATCAATTGAGATACAAGTTCTACAACTAAATGGGCTTATAAATGCTTCCTTGATTGTAAATTTGCACCGTGATGTGGGTAGGTCTAAAGGTTGATCACATGATTATAACTTGGATCCATATTCACCAACCATTCTTAAGAATGTTCTAAGTCTTTATTCTATAAGGTTTTTCTATATTTAAGGAATGAAGAGAACTTTTTTTGTTTTCATGGAGGTATGAAAAAAGAACCTAATCACACTGTATGAAACCGCGAAGCGGTTTCATACAAAAGTGTGATTAGGTTTTTTTTTTCATACCTCCATGAAAACAAAAAAAAATTCTCTTCATTCTTATAATTCAATATCACAGACAACAAATATGCACTTAAATTTCACTCTTACTGCTTTTTTTTTTTTTGTAAATCCAACATTGCATATTTATTTAATGTCCATTTCATTGATAATTCATAGCGCGGTAAATCTGCTCTTCATGACGTAATAATGACATAAATTCATGACGTCATTATAGTATTGAACATTGGCACATTTATTAGATTTATTATTAGAAGTTCAATACGCTAGAAGTAAGTTGAAAATAAGTTTGTTAGGACCCAGCAAAGTGACAATGAGTTTAAGCTCTCTCTTTGAATGTACTGTTGGATATTTTTTTCAAAGTTCAGAGAAAATAAACTTTGGTAGCAAGTTGAAATACGGACTGGATATCAAATCAGACAGAAAAACATTATGGAATCTCGTATACATGTTTGTTTACATTAGTTTGACTACAAAAGTAGTTCCGGCACTGCTTAATTTTTTTTTTTTCATGGAGCTATGAAAAAAATTTTTCAGCCAATCAGAACTTGCCAATGCTCATGAAAAAAACTGATATTGAATTATTTGAAAGTAACACAACTTTTGATTGGCTAAACCATTTGGTTGGTGACTACAGACTCAGGATGTGAGAGGCCCATGCACTACCTTTTTGCAGAGCAAGGCTCATTTGTATGAGGAAATCTTGATTTAATTCCTGCTGGAAATCTTGGTTATATGGGATTGTCCTTGAGCAAGATACTAAAAATCTTGGCCTGATCCAGGACAGACCTTGAAAAGTCATGTATGATTGGGTTGTCGAAGAGATATGACTGTTGTATGTTTGAAATAATATTGAGAGCATTGCAAAACCCTTGTTAAACTACTGAATTCATATTTGTAGACAAGCAATCTTATTAGCTGAGACAGAGCATCTCAGCCAATCAGAGGGCTGGGCTTGGAGTTTAGAAACAGAACAATGTTAGTATATCGTTGAATATGAATCCTGGGCCCGTATTTACCAGTCATTCTTTATATTATTTTTCATGTGTCTATTTTTAGAAATGTTATGGGTAAAGAAATGTCGTAATTTAAGCTGGGGGGAATTATTTCCCCGTCACAGTGAATATTTTCCTCCTACCGAAAATCTGGAACTACTTTTTTAAGTTTTTTAAGTTTTTAAGTTTTAAAAGTGGCATTCGTTGACAAAATAATCAGAGGAAATATAATATATAATTTATTTCATCAGCTTGTAGTTAATATGGGGAAATATTTGCCTCAAAAGGGAAAGGTCCGCGAAAATAACTCGTGCCGTAAGCACGAGTTATTTTCTCGGACCTTTCCCTTTTGAGGCAAATATTTCCCCATATTAACCACAAGCTGATGAAATAAACTCTATATAACATTCTTGGTCTAATCTTCAAGAATTTTCTAAATTTCATAGCTGAACCAAGCATTTCAGCCAATTAGACATTGTGTTGCTTTGTAATACTAGAATAAGACAAAGAATGCAATTTAGAATGATTGAAGAATAAAGGCCTTGGTTTTCTGACCACATGTAAATGTCAAATCTTGGCTTCCAAGAATTGCTGAAAAAGACTTATGTGTTCATGTATCATTTTCTCAGGTATTTCATAGACTGGATTGCACTTCTTACAGTGCTGTGGCTGATGAAAGATTTAATTTCTTTGTCAAAAAGGTAAATGAATATCATATTTAGTTGATGTTCAGTTTAACTCTTGGGCAAGATACTTCAGAGCCCCTATCCTAGGACTGATGAAACCCAGGTCATACATGAATATGTGAGCTGTCACCTTGATATCACTGAAAGAAGATTGAATTGATTTGTCAGATTGAATGGTGTTTTGTTTCAACATAATTTCAGTTATATCACTGCAACAGCTCACATTTCCTTGGTTTTACCAGTACTAGGTACCAGTACCAGTACTAGGTATTTCCTTGGTTTTACCAGTACTAGGCTTGGGCTGTGAAGTTTCTTGCCCAAGGACACTCCTACGAAAAACCCAGTGGATCCAGTGTGGCTCAAACATGGGGCCTCAAGGTTACAAGTCCCACACTTCACCACTGAGCCACACAGGAGCCCTGAAAGAAGATTGAAAGTGTGTTGGCTTGATATGATAAAATTATGTTGAAAGTGGCCTCAAACACTGTTCAGCCAGTCATTCGATAAAAAGTTAGAAAATGCTGGTAAGAAGCATTGTCTCCTTTACCCTCATTGTTTCTACCCTTTCAAAGGCAAGTTCCATTTCTTGAGTCACTTAATTTGTTTTTTCATGCTTTCAAGGACAAGTCTTAAATCTGTTGCCCAGTAAAGTATTGATATTACTGCTTCAATATCCTATAGCTTGAAACGTGTTGGCGCACAGAATTTCAAGTGACCTTTTTCTTGTTAAATATGTACAATTAACTACATTGTACGGGTATTAATTTTACAATGTCCATCTTCCTATTTTCAAGTCCATATTTTAGTTAAGTCCAGCCAAGCTCTGGTGGTTTGGTGTTTATGCACATGACTAGTAATCCAGGGGTTTGTGTTCTAATCTTGGCTTACCTGAAGCTCTTTCTAATGATTGATGAAACTTATAAGGACAGGAACCAATATTCTCTCATGAATTTGTTTGTGCCTGAAAGCAGCCAGTGGGATGGAAAGAGTGCTGTACATATTACTTTTAAAGTAAACTCAAAAGAATGCACAGATACATTGGCTACAGTGATATAACTGAAATACTGTTGAAAAAAGCAATTAAACAACAAACAAGCAAACCACATTTTCAAAGCTCCATGAGTTTTAAGATAGTTATATTAGACTATTGTGAATATTTTGACTATTGGGCATAAACATTTTGTATCATTAGCATAGATAACCAGATTAACTCTGCTAAATCAAATAACTTTAAAAGTTAATGAGTAATATTTCATCGCAGTATCCATAAAGGGGCCTGTTTTAACCCTTACAGCCCTAAATAAACCCCATTTATGTAATCAGTCTAGAAATAAGACACATTTCATACAAGTTTAAAGATTGCTTTTGTCCAGAATGTCTCGGCAAAGCAGACAGTGTAGATCAAATATCAGACTGCAGTCTGATCTTGATCCACATTGGCTACAAAAGCAACTCTGTGAAAGGCGCTTAAAAGGTTAGTTTTCCTGTTACATATGTTTGTGAGATGCTAGTATAGATAATTTAACATTCTCCAATAACAGAAATCAATGTTGTATTTTTTATTGGCAGTAACATTGTGCATCGTTCAGTTGAAGCTTTACACAATTATGATATGTTTTGTAATTTATATTGCTTTACTCAGAAAAATTGTAGCATTTATTGTTTCTGTTATCATTTTTCCCAATCAGGTATTGCCCCAACACTTTGACCCTTTGATGGCACAGACTCTGATTTATATTCCATCATATTTCGACTTTGTACGACTACGCAATCATTTTACAAGAGAGGAGGTTAAATATTCATCTGTCAACGAGTAAGTGTCTGGATCTAGTTTAGCCTGTGGACCACTAGTTATAACAATATGTATTGACTGCAGTATTTTATGCAATTTTAATGGCAAATGCAGATTGACAATTAGACTAAACATTCTTTGCTGTCTTAACTAGACCGACACTTTCCAAATGTGGTAAAAAATATTGAATGTTCATATTCCTAAAAATTTTGAGCCTTTCTTTGCCAACAATCTGTAACATGGTTGTAATTATTTCTTGTTTTACTTATGTAACATACTTTATAACGAAAGGTAGAAATACAAGGCTTTTGTCTCTGTTATACATCATGTATTACAGTGTATCTACTCCTTAGTTGTGAAATTTGTTTTATTCTGATTTTCATACTTATGACATTGAAAATTATGAAGGTTCCCTAGTCCTAGTACAAATGGTTTTGAGCTTTTATCAATGTGATATTATAAACTGTGCATGAAAAAGCAGGGCTTACTTGCACATGAGCACCAGATAAAGACAGTTTAATCCTGTTTAATCGTTTGAGGATTTTTTATGAAGGTGTGCTACCACATAGCCTTATAAAGCCTTGTTTTCATGGTAATTTAGCCGTGACAAATTTTATGGACATACACACATTTGAGATTATTAGTATTATGAATATGAAATTACATCAGCATTGAATGACTTAATAGGATATAGCTGCCATAATTCAATGCAAAGCTAGCATTTGGTTTTTCAAGATCTAAAAATCAAATAGGTATATTTGGCTTCTTTTTTAACTGTTATTCAGTCTGACATACACTCCTGTTGAAAAGGTAAGTTGGTCCCATTCATGGAAATTTCCACACACAAATGAGGTGTTTTCATGTATGGAGTTACAATTCTTTAGATAGATGTACAATAAGTAGAATATGGTATTTACGTATTGTGATAACTGGAATCTGACATTTGTTAAATTTTGAGATAAACTTTTAGGAAACTTGGCTATACTAAATCTGTTAAATTAGGCTTATGCAAGAAAATATTTAATATTTTATAAACTTATTAAATAGAATTCACCTCTAAAGCCTGCAGTTACTTAAATCAGATCAGAATTTAATATTTATTGTGTTTATGTTTTGGTTTTTGGAACTTAGTGTAAATATATACTTTTTTAAAAGAATCTAACCTGTACTATTTTCCAGATATACACGAGATAAAGAAGTGAATACTTCCAGAAACTTATTTTTCCAAAAGTTGGTGCCCTTTATGTTGTTTACAGAGAGATTCCACTTTTTTAAAAGGTAAGACACTGATAAAATTTTAGCATAACTTGCTTGTTCATAAACGGAGTATGCAAGGGTAACACAGTTAACTGGTTAGATGCCTGTAATACACTGCAGAGGAAGTACTACTATTATATAAGCAAGAAGAACTCTAGCAAATAACATGTGTGCTCATTAGTTCTTTTCTTTTTGTCATAGTAATTTCAAAGCACCTTTTGAGAATAGTCAGAAACTGGTTTTCATCAACAGGAGTAATACTTCTTCATGTAATAGTTGTATACTTTAATTTTATATCACTGATTATATTCCATGTATTCATCTTAAGGACCTCAAGCAAACAAGCAATTGTTGCTTCAATTTATCCATTTCCAGGGCCAACTTAATGGGAATACGACATGTGATATTTTACGGACTTCCCCAGTACCCCCATTTCTACAGTGAGATGTGCAATATGATTGACACCAGCCATGGAAAGTCAAAGGCAGATAACCATACATGTACTGTTATATACACAAAATTTGAAGCCCAGCGATTGGCCGAGATTGTTGGTTCTGATAGAGCAGGGAAGATGTTGCATTCTGAGAAATCTGTGCACATGTTTGTTACCGGAGAAAACGATTGAGAATCATTGATTTCGTAAATATTCATTAAAAGTAATATATGGCAGCTATCATTTCTTTTGTCATTTTGAAAAAAGTGGTCAGAGTAAAAATCAGATGATCTTCCTTTTAGACATAAATGATTTTCATGTC
Organism: Hippopus hippopus; assembly: GCA_946811185.2. Lineage (NCBI taxonomy): Eukaryota > Metazoa > Mollusca > Bivalvia > Cardiida > Cardiidae > Hippopus > Hippopus hippopus. The sequence continues at coordinate 38,624,171 of OX328097.1, forward strand.
CTGTTGTTCAATAAACCTTGGTGATAATTGGGCATATTCTACATTTCCTACGAAAAGCCCAAGTTATTGTTTTCTTGATAGATATTTCCTTGCGAAAATTTTGATTGTTGATTAAAGGGAAAATTTTGATTGTTGATTAAAAGAGAAATAATCACTAGTATATTTGTATGTTTGATTCATGGCACCATAACAATAATAATACACTTTAAAATCATTACTATGTGCATACGATTATTTTGTGATACAAAAACCTTTTCACAGTCACAAGGATTCCACATGTGCTGTACTTGTAATTTGACTGTAATATGCACAGATTGGGATGTCCAAATCCGCCCATATAATTCAATAAGTGAAAAAATGTGGCAAAGCAGAAGTTTCTCATTTTGAGCGCTTTCTTCTTTTTGCCTCAGTGGTTTCAAGATTTATATCCAACATGCAGAAAGTCATCGGTGGTGGTAATGAATCGAAATGATGGAATTATTGATCTTTATCATGCTTCTCTTAATTCTTTCACTGAGAATGGCAAACAGCTATGCTGACAGCATAGGTAAATGATCGGTTAGCACAGGAAGTGCAGTCTGATCTTAGATACGATACCCCATTCCCACCTTGATACTAAATTGTGATCAAAATCTTTTTCAGATGCAGAGGAAATTTATTTTTAGACTCGGATAAAAAGTCGAATTATTTAGTTGTCAGCGAATGAGTTAAACTAACCAGTCGTTCGTTCAGAATCCACTAATTTGTAAGCTTTTAAAGAGTATAGAGAGCTTAAGGTATTAAAAAGACATTAACCCTTAGGCTGCTAAGTGCAACTCACTGACCTTTTGCGGACAGAGTAGATCAAGATCAGACTGCACAGAAGGTGCAGTCTGATCTTTGATCTACACTGTCCGATTAGGAAAATATTTTTCTCCAATAGATAAGTTTGAAATAGGGTTATTCAGGTTTATACTATCAGCTTGAAAATTTCATTTAACTAATTTAGCAGGATAAGGGTATATCCAGATTTTAACCTTTTTTTTTTTGTGGGACAAAGTTGGTATTGAAAGGAAAAATCACAGGGACGTGACTTTTTATCATTATTTGGGTAAAAACAAAACAAAAAAGTGAAAAAAAAAACACCTGCGGTGGGACTCCAATCCACAATCGTCAAAACCAGAGTCTGCGACTCTACAAACTGAGCTGTGGGACCAACCGATAGTTCCAAGTGTTGACAATGAGCCATGCTCTGGCAAAAGGGGGCTTAGTATATCACCGTCATGCATGCTACTAAGCAAGTCATCACTTATGAATCCCATGAAATCCATTTAGTTTAATAACTGAATCATGAGGTAGACTTGTCCTTTGACAGGTAGAAAATTTCGAGATGGCAAAAAGGTTCGGGCCATGTAGGCCTGCGTGCACTGCGCAGGATGACATGGGTCGATACTTTTTGCACATGCACTAAGCCCCCTTTTGACAGAGCTTTGCTAAAATCTTGTTTTGGAGTTATGACTATACAGTTTCTAACGGAAGAGAAATTTTTTATAGTGAGAATACCAACAAAATTCTGTAACTCCTCGTGTTACCTCTACATTTGAGACTTGCTCCGTGAAAAGGGGGCTTAAGGCATCTGCAAAAGGCATCAAATCGTGTCAGCCTGTGCGGGCTGCGCAGGCTGACACGGGTCAAAACTTTTCGGTATTTGTAAATTTTCTGCATGTCAAGGGACTAGTCTACCCTATCATCCAGCCGGTTTTAGGATAAAATTGTTTTTATGTTTGCATAATTATATGATGACTTGCTTGGTATAATGCGTCATGGAGATGCGTTAAGCCCTCTTTTCAGAGTGTGGTTCATTTATATCGCGTATCAATGTTTTATCGATAAAATCATCTTTGCACGTGAATGTGAATTAGCAGTCTTTGTAAACTTACGATTTTCTAAAAAGAGGTTGCGAAACAAAAACTAGTTTATTGTACCTTTGAAAGTGTTGATGTTACCCGAATTTTCTCCTTACCCACGATGTTTTCAAGACTTCTTTCTCATGGTCGTTAAAACACGATATTGTTTAGTAAATGGTAAACATTTCACCTTCCTCAACGATGTTTTAAAAAATCATCTTCCTCAGTTTCATGAAATACGTAATTACTTCGTTAAGGCTTAAAAAGAAAGGGCTGAGAAAATGATGACGTAAATTGAAGAGTCAAGGCTATTATTTCTGTCATGATAGAGGTAACCAAGTCAGGAAACAACTGCAACGTTGCATGCCGAAAATAGGTCTGCGTACAGAGACCGTAATGGGGGTAACGTAGCAGTTGTGGGCGGAATGAATTGTCCTTGATGTCGTAAAATGAGAGAATTGATAGGCCAAATTACGGCAATCACATTGAAAATGACAGTATAATAATGCCTTTCGTGTCTGCCATTTGGTATATGTCCTATTATATTAAGGCGTTGTTTTTAACCCTTTTACGTCTTATTTCATGGCGCTATGCGTTTACAAACCAGGGAAAGGTGATTGTGAGTTATTCAGTGCTGACAGAAGATACCTCTTGCAGCATTCAATTTTCTGCATGGGAGATGATAGATAATTACTTGTGATGAAGACACAGTTATCATAAAAAAAGCAAAAACACAACTAGCTGTAACGGTTTTTTAATTTTCATTGAGTCTGACAAGAAGTTTAAGCAAGAAGTATGAACTTCCGTGTTCAGCCATAAGGGCGGCATACAGTACTTGAAAATGGGGCAGCCCGTGGAAAAAATCTCAGACATGGCCTGGAAAATTGACTCGTTTTGAAAACCGACCTTCACATTGCAGTATGAGTAAGATACTGCATTCCGTCAATGGTGTACAAGAAAGCTTGGTTTGCACACTCCCTCAAAGAAGAAATGGTTGTCTCAGATAAGCTTGTTTACTTTGGAAAAATAGTTTAATTTGCAGATTTTTGCGATATGCGATTGGTCGCGTAGACACTTGCGTGCCATTGGTGTGTCTATTTTTTTATTGCTGAATTTTATTTCAACACGGAAACTTCCGGCTGTTTCTCGATTGAAAAAGACCAAAACATTTTTGTTTTTGTCGGGTAAAATTTATCATCGTTGAAGATAATGCACATCGCGATAACAAATTTTATAGCTAGATCTAAAATACTTTTTTATCAGAGATAAGTTGTGCACTTAAAATATGTTTAATTAACCTCTAATACAGTGTTTCCGAATATAGAATGCCAGAGATAAACGGCCCAAAAATCGGTCGAAAGCAGGCAGGAACGATTAACCTTTATTCTGCTAAATAAATCTTTCAAACCGATAGTAAAAACCCGAATAATCCTATTCCAAACTTATCTTTTTGAAGAAAAATATCTCCCTATCGGACAGTTTAGATCCAAGATCAGACTGCACGTTCTGTGCAGTCTGATCTTGATGTACACTGTCCGCAAAAGGTCAGTGAGTCGCGCTTAGCAGGTATTCACCAACCATCCTTAATTGCTTTTTTAGTCTAATTCTCGGTTTAGAAAGGAACGCAATTTTTGATTGGCCAAACCATTTGAGTTATGCTCTGTGAAAAAGGGTGTTTAATGCATCTGGGGAAAAAATATCGACGCAGGTCAGCCTGCGCCGGCGAACCTGGGTCGAAACTTTGTTTTGGTAAATTTTCTACATGTCCAAGGACCATTCTACCTCAAGATTTAGTCGATTTTAAGACAAAATGAATTTTATATATCAATAATTATGTGATGTCTTACTTTGTGTAATGTATCACAGAAATCCATTAAACCCCTTTACCACAGCATAATTCGTTTGTTTTAGCCAATCAGAATTTGCATTACTTTAAAATTTAGAAAAAATCTTGGGAATAAGTTCAACAATGATATGAACCGTTATCCTGCTAAATAAGTGAAATGAAACTTTCTAAGCCGAGAGTAAAAACTCATAATTTTGCTATATCTGAGGTATTCAATGGGCAAAGATATCTCCTTATCGGACAGTGTAGATTCAAGATCAGACTGCACGTTCTGTGCAGTCTGATCTTGATCTACACTGTCCGCAAAAGGTCCCTGAATCGCGCTTTACAGCCTAAGGGGTTAAGAGCGCTTGGTGAATACAGGTCCTTTTTATCAGACGACACATTTTACACTTATCTAAATAGAAAGCATTTACAGACGACGAATTTATGTGGCATAAAGGATTGGACTTGTCTTTGCATGAAGGGTAGAAATCAAAGTGGGGAAAGGAGGAAATACTGGTTACTACAAATGCTTTTCCTCTCAATGTTTTCAAGTCTTTCGTTTCAAAGACGAATTCCTTCGTAAAGCCAAACTTGATTTTTCTTCTGGAACTGCTTTCAATTTGGAAGAATGTAAAATTTTGTCGTCGGATATAGAGAGTTAAACTTAAATCATATTCGTCTGCTCCAAATGTGTTTTCGGGGATATTTGGTTTAATTGATTATTAAAGGAGAAAAAAAAAATGACATTAAAACCATTGTTGATCAGTTTCTCCTGGACTTTCAAACTTTCATTCTGAATATATAGACAAAAAGGATTAGAATTTTATTTTCCATTGTGAATGAGGTTCAGAAAGGTCACGTGATATCATCATCTACTGTACACCTGATTTCCACAGGACTCGCAGCAGTATTTTCCAAGTCTTGGCCGTTCACAAAGATACGGAGAGGCGTTGATAATGGCTCGACAATGGGTCGGGTTACCGTCACCAACAGGGCAGTTATCTGAAAGAAAGGTTTTACTTGTGTACAAATTGAAAGCCTTTGCGGACAGCAAATTTAATTTGGCTCCAATTACGAGATTTGCTTTCGAAAGGGTAAAAATCATAATGGAAAAAGGAGCAAATTGTGTTTAGCAGCATTTTTTCCCTGTTCAACAAAAGTTGTCTTTCTCAGGGTCGTCTGAACTCGGGAAACCTTTATAAAGGGTTATTCTGACAATTGGGCCTGTTTTTTATTGGGGGGGGGGGGGGGGGCTATACTGTAGCGCGGGGGTTTTAGGATGTCCCGGGTTGGAGCCAGGCTGTATTCATGCAAAAGTAGAAATTTATGACGTATTTTGCTGTAGATGGTATCTTTTTAGGATTTGCAATATTTCTCAAGGTCCAGATCAACAGCGCAATCACCTAGCATAACAACTGGTGCTTTTTCTGACATTGAAGATCAGGATTTGACTGCACAGAACATAAAATCCTCCATGGTCTCATGTTCATGTTACAGTGTCGTCATTCATTGTCTTGGGGGCTTTGATATTTGTTCGTTTTTAGCTCACACCTGAGCACGAAGTGATCAAGGTGAGCTTTTGTGAGAGTAGTGAGCGCTTTAGGGCCAATGGCCTTCTTGTTTTTAACTGTTTACTGCGCTGTATTTGCAGGCTTATCCACGTCAGTTTTTTTTTTTCGTCGGGATCGATAGCTGTTTTAAATAATAAAACACCAGGGTACGTTCAACAGAATACAATTTATGAAATTTAAACACGTACCATTTCTGATGCGAATTCGCGTATAAAACAACTGTTGTAAGTGGGATGCATATCGGTATGACGCCACACACTCACCCAGATGGCATTGCTGAAAGTGTACAACGTTCATACATGGCCTGCAACACGCGAAAAGAGGCATTCGGACATTTGCGTAAAGTGTTGTCTCGGATCAGCCTGCGCACTCCGCGCAGGCTGATCTGAGACGACACTTTCCGTTTTTATGTAATTTTCTCTTTTGCACAAGTCTACTGTTGGACAAAATCTAATGTAGTCGTAAAGTGCCGTCTCGGATTAGCCTGCGCGGACTGCGCAGGCTGATCCGAGACGACACTTTACGCAATTGTCCGAATGCCCCTTTTCGCGTGTTGCAGGCCACATGTAGTTTTCCTACTTAACACTAAACAGGAAGAGAAAGTTTTGTATTGTAAATATTATTAGGAGTAAAACTCAATTTCATTCAAGGTGACCTATCATAAAAACAAAACAACAACAAGCAACGTGTCGCCATGGAATTTGTAGTCAAACGATGTTATTTTGCCGTTAGCTGAGCAGGGTATGAACAGTCTCAAATCCTTTACAAATGTCCATAGCTTAGAAAGCGCATCTGTCCTCTATTTTGCGACAATAGTTTCAATAATTATTCCACTAACCAAGCACACAATTCTGTTAATAGTGACCCAGGTCCTCCGATTGTGAGTTCATGGAGTCTCATTGCACGAGTGCTTCCTTGTGAAGTATCGGTCTCGGAATGTGCAACATTCTGACATTTCTTACTGATTTACATTTACCTAGAATGATGTGGTAAGCTTAAAGCCACAGGACTTACCCTGCCATATCCACATGAAGTGCCTGGTAGCGCTATCAAACGATTATGACTTCGACACGTCATTGCGTCTTCTAGTGGACTTGTACACCAAAGCCGCCTGCAGACGGTTGATAAAGGGGCACCTCGCTAAAACGAGAAAGCAGTTTAATTGTGAAAATTCATTTATTCCAGTAACCAACGGCCGCACCAATAAATACCATTTAGGAACCATCAGTTACATATATTACATACTGACTGAAGATGTAAGAAATGCACCAACCACAACTTTATACATGTATTTAAATACTCTACCGTTTTGTAACGATTGGGCCCATTTTATCACGAAACCACGCTCACTCAGGTGATGGTATGTGCTCCTTAAAAGTGCAAAGCACTCATGTATACATCTAGCAAAAAAATACAATGTAAATAGTGCAAAGCTCTGCGTAGGGAAAGCAGAATACCAACAATAGAACAACGTTGCCACCATTTTCCTAGCTGACCAACGTTACACAACTGCAAAGGAGTTGAATTTATAATCCGAAAATCTTGATTTGATTCTCGCAGGCGGCGCTGGTAACGAGGGAGTGTCTTGCTGCATGCTGGTGGTTAGCTCCAGACCAGCACTTATGAAACACATGTAAGAAATTACTTTTTGACGATAAATACGCCATTCTGATATACAGTCTAAAGCAACGTAAACCTGTATCCAAACAACCAAGCTTACACAAAAAAGACCTAATTAAAGTGCTGATTTAAGCAAGAAAACTGAATGCAGAACATTTATTTTATGTAAATATTTGGAATTGTTTACATTAGAAAAAGATTCTTAAGGATGTACTCGTCCTTAAGAATCTTTTTCTAATGTAAACAATTCCTTTTACGACCAAAAAGTTGCATACTTCGCAAAATGTTGATTCTGGACCAAACGACAATTGGCATTGTTCGTCTGCATCGATCTTTTGTCCCGGCGGATCATGCTTCAAGCTGTATGACCATTGTGTTGAACGAGGAGTGTCGTATAAACATCTAGACTGACTGGACCTTCATAAGAAGATAAATTCCGAATTTGCTTCGAGTCTCCAGGACTTTTTATAAACACGAGTTGGTCAAAAGCAATGATTTAGAGGTAAGAACGCAGACATGTATCATTTAGTACCTTTAACTCCTTGAGCGCCAAATAAATTCGACGTCTCTCAAAGACTGAAAATACATTCCGCTAAAACTCGGACAGATTTTTATTGTATAGGCTTTACTAAACAAGTGGGCAGTATAGATCAAGATCAGATTGCACGTTCTGTGCAGTCTGATCTTGATCTATGCCGTCCACAAAAGTCCCATGGCGCTGAAAGGAATAAGTTTGGACTCCATTATTGATGTTGACAAAACAGCCCTGAAAACTCATAAGACTGCAAATTCAGGTTAGGACCAAATTTTACATGTTTCAGTAAAATTTATATATCTGTCAAATGAGGGAATATTCGTGTAACAGACTTATCCAATGGGTGCAAGTTGAATGTTCTATAAGGAATTAAAATTTCATTCACTGTTCAGAAAAAGCGTCAAAAATAAACACCCTTTTAAGAGTATGCGCAATACTTTCAGTATTCTTTCTGATGGTAAGACTTGAGATTAAGGTTAAATTATATAAAAACAAACTTAATTGAGTATTATATTTCCTTGTTGCTGAAATTTGAGTTATTTCTATCATTTAGACTGACGTTTCACTGCCATTTCGCCCTTTGAATGTTTTTGTGTTTGTTTTACTGATGTTTTAAGTACCCAGTTATTCGCAAAATTGATACTTTTTCTTGATCGTAACCTGCTTAAATGAATAGATTTAAGTCACAGAAAAACTTACTTAAGAAAATCTTTTATTTGCTTGACAGAACATTTGGAAAAATGGTACACATTAGAGGCCACATCTCCGTCACGTGACACTTGTGGAGCCATGACGTAATTCTTGGAACTCGGACAGTCTCGGTTTTCCTTATCGCCGTCATGTGTAGCGCCTAAACTATACAGATATATGATAACATAGGTTATTTGCTAATTTGCACACAAAAAGTGATTGAATGACCAAGTAAGGCAAAATCACTTCATTCCAGCCTTGCTAATAAATACAAAACAACCACATCTGAAAACATACACTTTTATAGGCTTCAGATGCTATCAAAAATCTGTATTTGCTCCTCCAGTGGTGTTAACGGACACTTTCTGCAAATGATTTTCAAAATACTACGATTAGCAATCGAAAAGTTAACAAATAATATTAGCAGCAAAGTTCTTATAATTTTTATCTAATTACTGTGGGCGTAAAAAGAAATGATGTAGGAAAACAGAAGCTATAATAGTCCATAAAACTGAAATGACAATATTTACTATCTTCCAATGACGTCAACATCACTTCATGCAGAGTCAAATCAAAGGTTGTCAATCAATTTTCTGTTGTTGACTTTGAGCCGATGGCTTTGATTGGATAATATCAGTTATGGAGATGGTGATTTACGGGTCCAATCAGGTAATATGATGCGAATCGCGACATTTAATAATGTCATCATCGTGTGAACATCCGGGGAATTAACAATGATTTGAACTTTTGAAACCTTTTCCCATGAAGAGGCAGGTAGGTTTTCCTCATTCTTAACAGCCAAGTGGTGGCCAAATGTAAACAATCCTGAATTCTAGTTTTACTATTTATTGTTCTGTCAGTGACTGGAACTTGGACCAACCTCACTTTAACAGACCCTCCGACTTACAATACTAGTAATCACCATACTTTTTATATGGTATGAATGAAATTTACATATATTCCATTCACAGTTCTGTTTACTTTTTGCCGCTATTGGGCCTAGAAATAGTAAAGAAATTGGGCGTTTACATTCAGCAAAATGGGGTAATTTTGGATCATTTACAGGGCTTATTTTGATTTTTCTAAGCTATAACGCATTTTCGTAATAGAACAAAGGGTCCGTTGCAACAATGGGAAGACATGAATGAGTGAGCTTTCGTCATGATATGACTGAAATACCGTTAAATGCAGCTTAAAACACCATTCAGTAAAAAAGAAAAAAAAAAAAAAAAAAAACAGAAAGAAAATAACAGTAAAAGTAAGGCAAAGAGTCTCTTCAAAAATCGTGATATACTACTCAGAGTTTGCTAAGCACAGAACATTATCACAGATGTGAATAATTTATGGACATGTTTCAGTGGTGTATTGATGTGGTCCCCAGTGTACACATAAGCTTTCATGACAGTCAAAATTTTCCTGTGAGTCACGGTGCTTTGGTGCGCTGCATACCGGTACCTAACATAACTAGGGTATTCAATCTTCACTTGAACTAGAAAGTCACAAAACTAAGTATACGGAATAAGTTATTGCTCATGCAAATTTAATTTAACGTAAGCACAAACGTAACCTGCAGTTTTGGATTATGGAGTGTATGGCTACCAGTTGTGATGTAGGCAAGGCCTTTGGTGTGCAACATACTTTTATTAGTAGGGCCCAGACGAGGTTTCAAAAGTATGGCACACCTGTCAGGTGTCAGGTGGCGTTGTGGTGGCAGAGAGGACACTTTTTGAAGCTGAAAACCGGTTATGATTTTCCACGCTGGCAAAAACAGCTTTGCAACAGCTTTGCCTTGCAACTTGACTATAAGAATGCATCTTGGTTCAGTGTATCAAAGCGAACCGTCTGCTCGAAGTTGCACGAAAGTGGCATTTGGTTGGAAGGACCAGGTATACGCATCTCGCTTTCTTTGAACCACTTTCGGCTTCTGTATGAGTGAACTGTGGACCATTTTGGTAGGACCGGAATGGACTTTCTACACATGAGTCCAGGTACTGCCAACTACACAGACAGACGTGGCAGGGTTTGGCGAGAGTCAGGGGAAAGATTCTATGCTGCAATATTGCTAAATATGACCGCTTTTAAGGCGGCTCTCCGGTCTAAACAGAATAAGCAAATGTAACATAAATAATAGTTACAAGTACTTATTTATTGTTGGTGCCTAGCAAACTTTGAGTAGTACATTATATTGTGGTTAGGCGGGTATTGCGCCAATGGTTGTCGATATATGATATCGGAATGATATCGGAACCCAAGTACTAAATATGGAAACAATTAAGTGGTTTAATCAATATAATTAAGATATTGCTGGACGACATTATGAAGATCGGCGGGAAAGCTGTATACGAATAGCTCACTTATCTTACACTTCTAGCCACATTAAGTTCTTCAATGTCAAATAATTTAACCAAAAATATTCGTAAGTCTGAGATTTTGATAAATTGGGGAAATTCCGTGTCTTCCAATATTATTGGATAAAGCCTTGATGTAGGTACATATTCGAACTGTGTCGGTGGTCGGGCCTTATGACTTTAAACTTTGTTTCAAAAACATCAGCCTGAAGTTCAGAATAGGTTAAAAATAGCTTGATCAGAATGAAAAGAGAGTCACTGGGTTTTGCCCGGATTTTCTTTTTTCATTTCGCATGGTAGATACCAATCGGTTACCATAGTTCATATGTCTTTTATTCTGAATAGAACTATTGAGAAACCATCTCCCCCACCTACACTAATAGTTGAAATACAGTTCTTATTGGATGTTCCTAGTAAAACATCTAACTGGCCTTCTAACCAAATGTCTATTTATAAAATATTGTCATGCAGAGATGAAGTCGGAATAATTAGTGAAAGCGGATTGTAGACCATGACAAAGCGAACGCCATGAATTCAGCATAAAAAAAAGGTACTTCAAGTCCTTCATTTAATTAAGCTGTTGGTTATTTCAGATTTGTAATATTGCCTAGTCATACTCTACATACCTGTGGCCCAATTCATGAGCAACTACAGCAGCTGACTGAAAATCCCCCTGATCTTGTACAATAGAGGTGGATTCCCCATATAGCACTTTACACATACTGCCAATATAGCCTAGCCCTGAAAGTTGATGAGTAAAATGAGCGATCCTCTGGGAAAAGGCTGTTTTATTTATCTTCTTGATGCATTATACCAATTAAGTTGTTGAAAAAAAAAAAAAACAGAAATCATGGAGTAAAATGGTCCTTGACATGCAGAAAACCAATAATAAAAAAAGATTCGAATCAGGTCAGCCGTCGAGGACTGCGCAGGCTGATCCGGATCGATGAATTTTTGCAGATGCATTAACCATTTTTTCACAGAGCATGCCTGAAATATTTTGAAACTGCTTTAACCCTTATTCTACTAAATAACTAAAATGAAATTTTCAATTCGGTAGTAAAACCCTAATATTGCTATTTCAAAAATATGATTTGGGGAATAATATCTCCTTCTCGGACAGTAAAGATCCAAGATCAGACTGCACGTTCTGTGCAGTCTGATCTTGATCTTCACTGTCCGCAAAAAGGTCAGTGAGTCACGCTTAGCAGCTAAAGGGTTAAAGAGGCATTCTTCGCAATTTGGAGAAGCGGTGTTACGGCACATTGGTGATTTCCTTAACGCTCTACTAGACGACAAAACTTTAGACCAATCCGAATTGGAAGCATTTGGAAGACGACAAACCAAATATGGCTAAACTGATGGGATTAGTCTTTAAGGGGTAGAAACATTGTCGGAAGAGGGGAAAATGGTGATTATCATTTTCTCCTTGTCCCACAATGATTTTAAAGGGTTTCCTGGTTAGGGTCGTTAAAACCCTAGATTGTGTGGTAAGGGGTTATCAGTTGTTTGTGTTGGGTGCAGCCTATATGTTTATGCGCAAAACCTACAAATTGCAATTGAACTGCTTCGTTCTTTAGATTAATTGCTAAGATTTGGAGAAAAAAGTTTTAACCCTTGAGCTGCCAAGCGCGACTTCCTGACCTTTTGCGAACAGTGTAGATCAAGATCAGGCTGCACAGAACGTGCAGTCTTATCTTTGATCTACACTGTCCGTTTCCCCCAAAATACCTTTGAAACAGCAAAATGTGGGTTTTCGCTATCGGCTTAACAGTTTCATCTCATTTATTTAGCAGGATAAGGGTTAATAGCTTGTATCCACAGTCCAATAAGTAGCGATTTCGGTACGCTTCCAAACTTTGGTTAACACGCCTTGAAAATCACACATCGCTCCGCGTCAACCTTGTTTAGGGTTATGTCATAGAGTGAAAAGTATATATATTAAAATTGCCATAAAATTTCCCAGTGTTGTTATCTTTTATTTTCAAACCCTTTTATTACAATGTTTACGATACTACTTTTGGCAAAGCTATTCCTTTAGGACTGTTCTACTGTTTGATTTACTCTCCGTGTTTACTAAAACTAACCACTCAGTTATCATAATCGATTGCACCTATCACGTCACCCGCCATTTTTTTTGTTTCTGCATGACATGTTGTCTATTTCAAGTCATCGTATTTGTACATCAATATAAATACAGAAAAAGATCATCATATTACATAGACGTAGCTAGGAACATTCTGTTGTCGTTGTTTATTACCCCTCTGCCAACTTATCGAACTGGCTGGCCGGCGACAGTGGCGCCCAACGTAAAAGGTACTAGCTCCGTCAGGGGGAATATGTCATAGAGTGAAAAGTATATATATTAAAATTGCCATAAAATTTCCCAGTGTTGTTATCTTTTATTTTCAAACCCTTTTATTACAATGATTACGTTACTACTTTTGGCAAAGCTACTCCTTTTGGACTGTTCTACTGTTTGATTTACTCTCCGTGTTTACTAAAACTAACCACTCAGTTATCATAATCGATTACACCTATCACGTCACCTGCCATTTTTTTGTTACTGCATGACATGTTGTCAATTTCAAGTCATCGTATTTGTACATCAATATAAATACAGAAAAAGATCATCATATTACATAGACGTAGCTAGGAACATTCTGTTGTCGTTGTTTGTTACCCCTCTGCCAACTTATCGAACTGGCTGGCCGGCGACAGTTACCTTGACGAAATATCTCTAGTAACAGTCGTTTACAGTCTGATTATATGAAACTTACAGAAAATGACGTCAACATCTTAATTGGTCAAACAGCCAAGTTTCGGTAGACGACATACGTCTTGGCGCCAAACTTTTGAAGGAAGAATCTTTAAACAATAGTCATATTACCTATTTTGTTGGACCTACCCCGGTAAGCCGCATACGTAGCATATGAAATGCCACCAAAGTAAAGTCCTATGGTGATAGAGACTCGATTTTGTGTCTAAACATTGGTAAATGATATTGTATTAGGATAATTGCAAGAAAAAGAAAAAAACTTAATATCGCTCATTTTGTACTTTTTTACACAAGTAGTTTACAAACTTTAAGCACATACTTTGTATGGATATTACAGAGTCTGTTAATGTGTAATCTGTCAAAGTTCGAGTCACAGGCAGAAAAATGAATAGTAAAACTAGAACAAAAGTTGGTAACTTTTGTTCTAGTTTTACGATTCATTTTTCTGCCAGTGACCGGAACTTTGGCAGGCTATAGTGAAATACACTGTCAGACTCATTGTGATACCCATACTTTTAAATGGCACGAATTAAATTTGTCTTTATCTTGACTCCCAAAATTGTTTATATTTGGCAGTAGGTGAGCCTTTAAGCGTCCATAAATAAGCATAATGAAACTTACCATCGACCTGTTTTCGTCTCTTATTTAATATGTAACTGCAAAATAATGATAGAGATATCAAAGGCTATATACTTTTCCTTCTGAAATGTCATTTTATGCCTCTGGCTCAATCAAAACATATACCTTGAAAATAAAATGTCAAACGAAATCCGCCATCTACTTTCTCTCGTGACAAGAAACATAATAATAACAAATTAAATTCTAATTCTGGATTCTAAGACAAACCATCCGATTGGCTGGAAAATTACGTCTTAACCCCTGATGGCTTGTCTTGAAATTAAGACTAAGAACGATCTTTAGATTCTTGGTGATTACCCGAACTACCACTTTCGGTGAAGTATAGTATCGTTAGATGTTTTCAAGGAGTGTAAATGACTGTCTAATAGCAGGCACCTTTGAAAAGCCAACGTTAACAAACGTGGCGCTTAAATGTAAAATGATAATGTTATGAAGCTTCACATACCATTCCTGAAGTATATATTGCACACACGTTCTCTGGGGTTCCATCGTTGCCAAATATAGTGCACATTTGTATAATATCATTGCTTAAAACATTAATCAGCCATATTCTGTGAAAAGGGGGTATGCAGAAAGTATAAACCCATATCAGCCTGTGCAGTTCGCACAGGTTGACATGAGTCGACACTTTTTGCTAGTTGTATATTTTCTGTATGTCAAAGGACGATTCTATCTCATGATCCATCGGTTGTTAGACAAAATGGATTTTATGGATCCATAATAATGTGATGACTTGCTGGGTATAATGCATCGCGGAGATACATTAAGCCCCTTCTTCACAGAGAATTGCTCATTTACTAAGTATATACGACTTTATGGAGAAACACGTTGCACACTCTTTTCTCAAGGGTACCCTTAATCTTTACTGTACAATATGAGTGCTTAAACATGTTGTACGACTTTTCTGATAAGAGCCAACGTTGACAAATATAGTGCTCTGTTCAATAACAATGCCTTCACATACCGACTTAAAGGAACTTGTTGCCTACAATTTGTCTTGGGTACTATCGTTGACGAACATGGTGCTCAAATATACAGTTACAATGTTGTAAGACTTTATAATTAATAATTAACCTTTACATACCGACTTTAAGAAATCTGTTGCACATTTATATATCTGGGGTACCAACGTTGATAAACATGGTGCTCAAATGTACAGTTATAATGTTGTAAAGTTTTACCCATCACTTTTGAGAAACCTTTTTCACACATTTTCTGTGTGGTACCATCACTGACAAACATATAAAGTTCACAAATATACAACAATGATGTAATAAATATTTAAACATGCACATGTTATCTTTACGGCCTCGGTGGTATAATGGTTAAGGAAGTTCCTTTTTGTTTACCATGACCTTTACAATTATGGCACTTCTTTTTCAACAGTCTTTTTTTTCGAAAGTAACAATATCCATGAAACATGGTGATAGCTACACGTATTATACGAGTAAGTCAGAATTACAAAAAATGGATAATTCAAATATTACCTGGTAAAAACAACTGCGTGATCGTACACTGGGAGTGACTTAGCTCTTCGTAGCCACTTTTGGAAGCGTCTGAGGGCCCGGCTTGCACTGACCACCCCATTAGATAGAAGTCTGGACCATTTGGACATATATTCAATCCACCCTGAATCCCGTCTAGTCTTCCGTCAATAAACAAACATAGAAACATGAATAATGCAGAACTAGAGTTTATGGTGTAATCTGATCCTTTTGTGAACGGCACTCCGCTCTAGATACCGTCTTTTAGTTATGCGCCAACCACCATTGCAGTTATTTATATGCATTCAAGGGGATTTTTACACCAACAATTGTAAATAATGCTCACTTTTAAATTCCATGGCCGGCATACTTATTTGCTCAGGTTTGAATCGCAGCCAATCAGAAGACTAGCCTTGGATTACGCTGATCATGGTTCTTGGAAAGTAGCCTGTCCCTTGGTAAGAATTTTGTGCGAAGCATTGGTAAATGAAACTCAAGGAAAGTATAGATATGTGCACTGTCCGCCGCGGTATAACCGCAATGATGTTGAAAATGGCATTTGACACCATACTTATAGACTTGGATTATAGTACTTTTTGTTAATATGGTCAGACCGTCGCTTTCTTTTGCAGCCACTACTTAGCTATTTATTACTCTCATTTAGAACAAAAATTATAAATCTGTCGTTAAGACTAGGCATGTTTTATGGTTAGAATTGAATTCAAAGTAAAGTTCTGTCATTGATCTCTACACGAAGATTCTATGCTGTAACAGCTAAATGAATATATGGTGTGTAACTCATTATTGAAACAACCGCCTTCGAAATTATGAAATCTGTTAAGTATAATGGATAATTTCAGTCGATAAAAATACCATGTAATTCTTATGCCTGTAGTATGTTTCATTTAGACTATATGTCCATATATTATTCAATGTAGATCCAGAATTATACTGTACGTTCTGTGTAGTCTAATCTTGAATCCAGATTGTTCGGAGAAGCAAAGATAATCGTCTCTTGTACCGGAAGGTTTAAACAAATATAAATGAGCGGCGCTTTGAGAAAAAAGGAGGGGTGTGTGTTATATTGCGTCTCTGTGATGTATTGCACCATGCAAGTCGTAGCATTGTATAGACCCATTTTATCCATTTTGTCTAACAACTATCTGGGTCATGAGGTAAACTGCTCCTTTGGTAAGCAGAAAATTTACAAAGAACAAAAAGTTTCGACCCATGTCAGCCTGCGCGGACTGCGCAGGCTGGCATGGGTCGATGCTTTTTGCAGATGCATTAAACCCTTTTTTCACAGAGCATGACTGAAATCTATATTTTAGATCTGGATACTCACCTCAGCAATTATAATATCACAGATATGAACTTTTATTGAAAATGATCGATCGGAAATGGTCTCGAACCTCTGACTGACCTGTAACCAAGACAGAATATAAGGGAATCAAAAGAATTGGAGTTTGTCGTTGTTTCGCAACATAAGTTTTTACCTTTATAACTTATACTTTTTTCCAATTAAAAAACTTCTTGAAAATTAGACAAGGAAACCTAGTTGTATAAATATTGAGAAAACAATATTTCTATAATTTCTATAATACCTATTAAATTTTGTTGCCCTCTTAGGAGCTTTGTCAATAAATACTTTTAAAGATGACGCAGACAAATGACCTCACCCTGACCTTGAACTTTGATCTTTTGACCTCAAATCCATAGGACTTATATACACTTAACGATTAATATCTGTACCAAGTGTGAAGAACCGAGGTCAAACTAGTGTCTACTAATTGTCCAGACCGTTAAGGTTTTGCATGTTGAAAGACAATGTGGCCTTGACATTTGACATAATGACCCTAAAAATCAAGAGGGGTCATCTATACTCTATACCAACTATCGCGACTAGTCAAGCCTATAATATAAAAAAAATCTTCCTGAGTTCTAGCCAATTGTACTTTCAAGCCTCGAAAGAGGTCGAGAACATAAATCAACCCTTAGGCTGCTAAGCGCGACTCAAGTACCTTTTGCGGACACTCTAGATCAAGATCAGACTGCACGGAACGTGCAGTCTGATCTTGAATCTATACTGTCCGATAAGGAGATACTTTTACCCCAAAATAACTTTGAAATAGCTATATTTGGGTTTTATTATCGACCTAAAAGGTTTAATTTTAGTTATATAACAGGTTAAGGGTTCAGCCTTAAGAGTTAAACTCGTAAACATTCACCACAGGCTTTTTCTATAGCATACCATTATTTCCGTTAACTCTTTACCGAACGAAAAAGTTTGAGACGTGTTACAAATTGAAATCATTTGAAGATAACAAATCAAATGTGATTCAAATTATGGCATTTGGCTTGTAAAGGATAGAAAACATTGTGGGAAATATTGCCATTTCCTGTTCACTGTATATTGCTCGCAGATAAAATACGATATATACAAATAGATTTCCAGCCATGGCACTTTTCTACAATGCACAGTTGCGTCGGAGAGCGGGAGATGAGCGTCGACATGCGTGTCGATTGAACCGATATATTTCACGTTACAGGATTAAGGTTGAACACATAAACTCAGAAGGAAAAAGTTATCAATGCATAAGCTCACTTTGGCGGCATCCGAATCATTCCTATCGCAAACTTTTCGAACCATTGCAAAAATATATTACTCAAAATTTGCTAGGGATCACCATGTTTTTTTCCCAAACTTTAAAAACAAAGAACTATTTGACATAAGACTCATTCAATTAAATGTAACGTATACATCAGATATTCCAATTTGCTATAAAGACACACAGATGAAATCAGCTACCTGTTGCACAGCAAGCTTTCGATGCATAACTGAGTTGGTGTAAAATATATTGAAATATCTAAATGATACCTATCAAATTTTGAGTAGTATAGTATATCGTCGTAAATGAGTATACTAATTCTATGAAAATAAACGCTTCTAAAAAGACTGTTAGCCTGATTATCATTTTTCTCAAACAAGAGCACCGCATGCCGGTGCCAACGCTTGGCTGCAGTTGCTTGATTTTTAGTGAAATTCAAAGTCGAAAAAGGAGTACAACTGTGTCAAAATACTTTCATGGTTTCCTGCCCTTGTTGTATGTGTTCCCCTTTTGATAGTTAACAAATTGTCCAAGTTTCAGGTAAATATCTTCCGTAATGACAGATTTTATAAAATGTCAAAGATTTTGCACGATGACGACGCAGACAATGACGCAGACGACGCCAGGGCTACAACACCTCGACGTTTTCTTCAAAAACAGCCGAGCTAAAAATGATCACAGTAAAAGATGTCAATGAAAAATTACAATACGGACTTCTTGATAATTTTGGTATAATATATTATGAATGTGTTGAGACAATCCCCGAGTTTTCTCTGCTTTCTGTTGTCCATCTCTGTATCCGTGTCCGCTCATAAATGCCTAATAGCTGTAAATCTATATAGAGTCGGAAAAAGTTTGACTTGTATAGTAAAGCGTTAAAAGAGTGTTTCTATTTTAATCACAAGACAAATTAATTCGAGGTAGCAATGGTAGACACTTGTGGAGAAGAGAGCTAGGATATCAAACAAGGAGCAATTATGAACATACTTGTAATAGGATTACGACAGAACAGTTATCTGATCAAATAAAACACTTGAAAGAACGATCGACGACAGAAACACAAATCTTTTCGCACACAAAGTCACGAGACATCATTGTTACTGTGGATCTATTTCACTATGTTTAATATGTCACATTACCCGTTACTAGACTGAAATCAAAGTACTAAAAGAGCAAGTTCTTGGTGATTTTTCTACTGTAGACGCCCGGCCGGATAGCTCAGTGGTTAGTGTTTCTGACTCGTGACCCGGTGGTTGTAGGTTCGATACCCGGTCGAGGTAAACCCTCTGTCCGGCGATTTTTCGACTCTCACATCTGATGCATGTGAGAAAAGTAGTCAGTGGCTTGGAAAGACAGTTGTGTCAGTTTTGGTGTGAGAAAGCCAGGAAACACCTGCGAGAAGCACCGACCGCCGTGATATGAGCTAAGATGTTAAAACGGCGTTAAACTGCAATGCAAACAATATATAAAGCAGATGATTTATTTTGCAACAGATGAATTTCACAAACATTGTGGCAAAATGAGAAATTTCGTATAACGACCATTTTGTCCTTTTGCCACATGTTTTCAAATGTAAACGTGTTTTAAACGTTGATTCTTGCAACTCATCTGTATAAATATTACCCCTGTACTAAACCGTGATATAACGATCCTGGACGAAGAGAGCGTCTTGAAAACAAGATAGGAAAAGGAGAAAATGCTGGTCACCAGTTTTTTTTTTTTTTTTTTTCCTCTCCTTGTTTTCTACCCCATACAAGAGAAATACTTTGATTTGAGCCACACTGAATTTATCGTCTGGAGCTGCTTCGAATTTGAACAAGTTTGAAATTTTGTCGTCTGGTAAGAGTTAAGAGAAACTTTTTCAAGGTGGATTGCCGCGAATTTCTTTCAGCTGATAATGTTTTACCGCATTAACCGAACAGCTCTTATCTTATTTTAATCGATAGTGAAAAATATCTTAAATTCAAAGAATGGCGTTTTAGATATTTACATTTAGGCGCAGCATTACATGTTTTACGGTGATTTGCCATTATGTTATTAGCTTTATGTTTCCGGTTACAAGCATCCGGGTACAAAACGAGAGCGTGTGTGTGTGTGTGTTTGAGAGAGAGAGAGAGAGAGAGAGAGAGAGAGAGGCAAAGACAGACAGAGAGAGAGGCAGAGAGAGGCTTTAAGATAATGAATCTCACTGGTTAAATAGCTGACTTGAAACTGCAAATTGTTGAATCCCGCGGATGGCTTTTAAAGAAGTACTTTTCATCGTTATGATACATATTTTAAGACGATTCGCCCTACATTTTCGGAAGAAATAGCAGATCAGAGCCTAAGTAAAAAGCGGGAGCAATTTGATGAGAGGTAGAGAGAAAACGAACTGCCTGTTGGTGACAGTAATTGAGAATAAATCAATGTGAACGCCCTCGAATGTCATAAAAATCTGTCTTATGAATGAAACAGATATTCCTCTGGAAAAAAAAAAGAGATTTTTGACATTCTAAATAAGAAACACATCGAAAATAAGGTGCATGTATTGAGAATATATCATAGGCATAGGGCCGTTTGCACAATTAGGGGAACAAAGTGTTGAGATTTTTTCTTCTCAAAAAACCGACAGCGGGAGGGATTCGACTCACTTTTTAAGTTGGTTTTTTCTTAAGTTATAGCCAGGTTTTTGACTCTAAGGCTTAAATTTAGCATGGTAATTGAGGTGTGTTGGAGATTTTGGTTCAGCTAAGTGATGCACTTAGAAGGCCTAGGCTCTTCCTTCAAAGTGTCAACTCAAAATCAGACTGTGTATTCCAGTGCACTTTATTCTTGGATTAAACTGTCCATAAAGCAACCTACGTATCCAATATCATAATAAATATCAAGCCTCAAGACTGTTCATTACTTTTCAGGATTTCCGGAGGGAGTTGGGATGTGCAAAACATTTATAGGTGTGTGGTACAGGTCTATCCATTTTCAACATAACGAATGCCAAGTACGTTAAACGGTTAGGTTTTCTAACCATATACTCAACTAGATCTACATAACAAATATAGATAATGTTGTTTATATCTAATGTCAAATTTTTAATATACAAAGAACATCTTTACGATGACTTTTACGTAGAAACAGACTTTCTTTGATAGTGAGAAAACTCTTTTATTCGAACTGCGAAGGAACGGATAAAGGGATTGTGCATTCGCACAAACATGCCTCAGTTTTTTTTTCCCCGAGACACTTTTTTGAACAAACTTAAAGTGCAGTCATATCAATTCTGACTCGCTTTATACATTGCTGACTACCGATGAAAATTGGTCAAATAACTTTCATGTCAAGAAAGCGAGGTGTTTAGTTATCGACTCTTATCCATACGTCACAATTAAAGTGAGCCATCCTCTGTGAAAAGGGGCCTTAAGGCATCTACAAAAAGTATCGACCTAGGTCAGCCTGTGCAGTTTGCACAAGCTAACCCGAGTCGAAACTTTTAACCACTGGTCAATTTTCTGCATGTCGAAGAACCAGTGTACCACATGATTCAGTGGGTAGTGGATTTCATGGATCCATAACGATGTGATGACATGCTTGGTACCATGCATCACGGAGATGAAAATATACACCCTTTTGCCACAGCATGACTCATATTTTGTTTTGCTGAGAACATAGACCAAGATCAGCCTGCACATATTAGCATTATGGTCTTAGTCTACCTCTACACTTACTGCCTCTCTTTTTCTACTCCCAGTCATAAAAGCCCCGTTAAATGCCATTATTAAACTTAATTCAATCTGCGGCTGTGACGGTAGACAATATAAATACGACATGAAATCAAGATCGTAACCTCGAACTATTTATTTTAACCCTTTTAATGCCATAGGAAATAACAGGGGCTTTTGCAGACGGCATGGATCAAGATCAGACTGCACAGAAAGTGAAGTCTTGTCTTTGATCTATACCGTTCGCCTTTTAAGCCAAGCCTGAACGATGAGGACTTTTTTGAGTTTCATTGGATTGTAAATTGTTGACCGTCGATAGAGCTCTGCTATATTGTATCGTATATTTGACGGTGAAAGACTTGAATTGAAAATCCACAGACAATGGACTTAGAATGGTAGCTGACTCCTATAAAAGCGGTTCGTCTTAGATAAACTGCACGTAGACCAGTTTTGATATATGATCATAGCCTGTTCCTCTTTTTTCAGTGACATTCAATGAGGAGAAAAAAACTCAAGAATATTGAACAAAGTACAGACTTATGACCACTCACACGCTTTACATTCTTGACTATCGATGGAAATTGGGAGATTGAATGCATACAAAGAGAATGCAAATTATCCGGAAATTAAAGATGCTGGCGTTTGGGTAGGGCTCGTATCAGATTTGAATGACAGTCATTTCGACACCCGGTCATTTCGACACCCAGTCATTTCGACACTTTTTGGTCAATTCGACCCCCGGGAGAAAATTTTTTGCAAAATTTGGTCATTTCGACACCCGATTTTTTTCCGAGCACTTTTTTAGACTCGAGTTTCTATAATTAGGTTGCTTTAATTTTTTAAGAAGCCATATTATCATAATTTTATGTTGGTGTGTGATCAAAATACGTTTTTGAATAGCTTTATTTAAAGCCAGCTACTTCGCCATTTCAAAAAGAAATTATGCAGTATAATGTTTATCACACCTTAACTTGTCTTTAACTGTGCTAGGCCGATGTTTTTCTCCACCAGAATAAATCATAATCAATAAAAAGCTTACAAATGTCAAAACTACCTAGAAAAAAGAAAAGTTAAGAAAATATATCCTTGACACAAGCAAGATAAAAAGGTATCTACATATTTCGATATCATTTGATATTTTGCAACCAAAAGCCGTCAAACTGTTCCATCAAATAAAGCTGAGTTATAGAAAATTATAGACATTTCACAAGGCCATTAAAGAAAATTATATACATTCTCACGGTGACCGAATGTACTCGTCAGTTACAGGCACAAACACTTCTATCAGTTACAAAAGAGCATTTATCCGTTAAAACATTCAATTGCAATTTTTATGCATGATAATTGTCATTTGACATAGACAAAAAGTGTCGGGGAACTGTCTCCAAAAGTGTCGGGGAACTGTCTCGAAAACGTCTGTCGGGGAACTGTTTTGTGAGGGAACTGTCTTGTTCCCTTAACAGAAACCCCTATAAATCCATCACAGCCGATTTTTCCCTGCGCAGCGGGGTAACCTTTGATAGCATTGTGTCAGTAAGAGTTTTTAATACTTGTAAGCAAACCGCGGTGTGGACTTGGTGAGCCATTTGAACCAAGTGACAAAGGATAGGTTGAAGAATGTTCGATTAATGGTTGGGTTCTTCTTAATTATATAGGATAATGACATTACTTGTATCAGTGTTCCCTTTCGCGCAAATTATTGCGTAAATCACGATATGGTATTGAAATTCACAAACTTTGGTTACACGCGAGACCTCGCGTAAGAAAATAAATAGGAAAAGAAAAAAAAAAGGACATTATCCACTTATCTTGTTTTACATGACAGGTTTTGAAGTTACTTATTACCCTTATTGACATTTTTTTGTCAAATCATGCAGAAATACCCATCCAGGAATAAACAGACATGAAAAATTGATCGGTGCAATAAAAGCGGAAACCCATGACACAACAAAATGTCTCTTTGACATTGTCCGATCAGAGTCTCTTCAGACCGTCTTTTCAGCTTTTTAATGACCTTAAGCAGTAAATTTACACAAATATCTTTATATAACAGACTTTTTTGTTGCAAATCATCAGTGTGGATTGCTTTAACTCTAGTTGGGAACCATTAATGTCATACCCTCTAATATGGAATCTTACCCCCAGATTTACAGCTTAGGAGGTAAATGTTCCCTTTAAATGAAAAGCTAGTGGGAACACTACATGGAGTAATTACGGCATTTAATGGACATATCAGATATGTCATTGTCTGCAAAGAATAAGTGGTAGCAAAAAATAATAGCGGGAGTACGCAGTTTTTTAACATGAAAGGCCTGCGTCGGCTCAGGGATCGTATGGTCGGCTGGAGAAGAAAATAAATTATGCATAGGGACTTATGGTCAAAATTTTTAGATTTCATTTTTTTTTTTTTTGCATTTTTCTAGATTCCCAAGTTGACTAGGCTACTATGAAAGGAAAGCGTTCTGAAATGAGGAATTTCAACCATTTCTGAGTTCTAAATATACCATGACACTGTGTTGGATTTACGGAAATCTCCTGAAGTAAATGACAGGTTGGTAAAATGACCTATATAGACACTCTTTTTTTACCACGAATATTTCAAAATTTTAATTCTTTACCTACTCCTTCTGCGGAGTTTTCATATCCGTAAGGCTGTCTATTCATTGTGTGTCTATTCCAGCGTAAGGTGTGAAAAACATTCCTGCATAATATCTTTTTAATTACCGTTTATAGAAACCTCAAATACCCTACAAGTATGTCCTATTTGCTGAACATAAGAAGCATACACATGTATATCATTAGTTTTCCATAGATATTTATAATAAAAATAATAATCATTTTGATTATACTTATATAGAAATAAGTATATGTTGATTCCTGTTGTTGTACATAATACCTATGTATAAATGTTCTTTGTAATGATGATGCACTTTGTACAAGTCAAACAAAAACTGTTCTGTTCTGTTCTGTTTATTGACATGAATAAATTTCCTAAAACAAAATTATTTCAACAAAGCCAGTGCACGTATTTTGATCACACACTAAAACAGAATTACGAGGATACGACAAAGTAAAAGTTTGAAGTAATTTAATGTTAGGCCTACATAAATCAAATTAAGGCAGATGATTCAAACAACCAATGATGGGGTAAAATTTGTGAAAAAAAAACCCACACACATACAATCGGATAAATTAAAACAAGTTTTACTTAATTAAATTATTACTGACACAAAAAACGTGGACGGTCTCCTGTATTTAGCAACCTCAGCATATAAATTTCCGCCGACGTAGCAATCAGCATAGTTGGCCATCTGCCAAAATAACCAAAGAAGTTAAACACAAAGATCGGCAAAGGCAAATTTCGTTATACTGCAAGAATACGTCTTTTATAGTATACTGCAAAACATACTGCACAACAAATGCCTTGTTTTTTCTCCGTTATTTGGCGGGTAAAAAATCAGCGGGTGTCGAATCGACCATTTTTTGCAAAAAAATTTTTTGGGGTGTCGAAATGACCAAAATAGGGGTCGAAATGACCAAAAAGTGTCGAAATGACCGGGTGTCGAAACGACTGGATACCTCAGATTTTAATTAAACAATAATTTGATTAAAAGTCCACTTTTAGGACCCAGCTTCTTGGTACACTGCTGCTACTATTTCTACTATTACCACTTCTACTACTGCTATAATTAATATGCTGTTGAGGAAAATCGAGACCGCCTCGTTTTACATAATCCTCGTTTCCTCCTGACCAGCGGGACATGTCAAAAAATGTAGATGTCCTTTTTTTCAACGAAACCATAGACGAGAGTACACATGACACTTCCTGTCCCTAACTAACCCAGTATATTTATAATCTTTATTCGTAGTCTTTGAGTCACTTGGTGAAAGTCAGAAAAAAAGCAACAGTTTTTGGATTTGTGAGGCTATGAGGGATGCAAGTCTATTTGAAGACGATGGTATATAAGCCGTTGGCATGCTTGAATAAGGGAGAACACAGACTGAAGTAACTAGATAGCTTAAAGTGTACCAAACCGTTTCAGCCATGCTCTGTGAAAAGTATCGACCCATGTCAGCCTGCGCGGACTGCGCAGGCTGACATTAGTCGAAACATTTTGATACTGTTAATTTTTGTGCACGACCACAGACCAGTCTACCTCATGATGCAGTCAGTTGTTAGGTAAAATTACTTTATGGATCCATAATGATGATTTGACCGATCAAAGAGATGCATTGGCCCGCGACGTCCTGCTATACGTCACGTGTTCAGGATACAAGACTCGGCAGATACTCTGTTTTCCGATGAGTCTCGTTTCCATTTGGACAGAGGTGATGGTTGACGTCGCATAGATCTATGGGCGACCCGATCGGCGGTATATAGACGCATGGCATCATTCAACGGTTGCCCTTGGCACAGGGAGGATGATGGTTTGGGGAGAAATGAAAGCAACTCTCAGAACCTTATTGCACATTGACCATGCCAGTCTCTGTTTGATAGTTCTCTCAAAATATTGTCATTTAATACATGAGAATCATTGGATCATTACCCAACAACCAAACGGCAGTGATTACAGAGAAAACAACAAAGAACTAGTATACGATTATACTGGCATTTTAAAGGCCAAGTAGTGGCCAAAAAGTAAACAATCCGGATGTTCAAATGCATTCAAACTTAAATCATACCATTTAAAAAGAGATTATTTTGAAGATAACAATCGTATACGGTCTGTCCAAGTGTTAGTAACTGGCAGAAAAATGAATTCCAAAATCAGGTAAAAAGTAAACAAACGATAGAGCAACTTGGCAACTTTTGACCTAGTTATGTTATTCATTTTTCTGCCAGCGACTAACGCTTGAACCTACCATACAATTACAGATTTTCATCTTCTCAGTAATTTCCATATTTTTGAATGGTATGATTTAAATCTCAATGCATTTTAAAATCGCATTGTTTACCTATGTCAGGTACTCGGTCTTTAACTATTTAACCATGGAATGATTTGAACACATAGATTCATTCGAAGTACTTACTGAAATGGACATATCTGTAGGGAAAAAAAAATAAAATATAGCACTCGGTTTGAGTTCATGCCCCCTTTTGCTAGAATGTTAATAGTGGAAAAAAGAAAAGACGTCTGCAAGAAATAAATAAATGAAATGTTGAAGGTGAGGTGGTAATTTTTTGGGAAAGCAGGAAGGTGGATAATATATGGACTCACCATTGCCAGCAATATGCTGTAATAATCAGTTATCTTCTTTCTAGCTACGTCTACCCTGTAATTAGCATCTTTAAGGTACTTCCGAAAAATGGAATTATCAACTACTAATAAAACTTCTATGTTAAAGTCTGTATGTTTTAGATACTGTCTTTTCTCAATAGCAGGCCTCCAATTACCTGAAAGTATATGATTATAATAAGTATATAGGCGTTCAGAATTACAGGACAATGACTTTGTGATCAGTACTGGAGTTCTTTCTGTTTAAGACTTTCATTACCATTCAGCAAAATTTTAGACTGCTTCAATCTAAAGGTGTTTGCAGGCTATAAATTAACGGTGGCTTTTTTAAAAAGCAGAAAAGATTGTGGGAAAAGGAGAAAATGCTGGTTACCAGCATTTTCTCCTTTTCCAACAATGTTTTCAAAAGCATTCTCTTTCAGGGACGTAAAAAAATCACCTTTGTGTCGTAGAGGGTTAAATAGCTTTTAATCCTTAGAGCTGCTAAATACAAGTAAATCAAACTAAAAGATTTCCAGTCAGTAGTGAAAAGCCATAGTTTACTATTTAAAAAGTTGCTGTTCCGAGAGATCTGGCCGTTTTGGACAGTGTAGACCCGGATCAGACCGTACGTAAAAGCTCACAAAGTCCCGTATAGCAGCCTAAGTGTTAAGGATGACGACGGTCAAGATCAAACTGCACAGAGTATACTGTTTCAGTCCATGTGATGGCAAACCTTGAAATCCACGGTCCGTATTCACCAACCGTTCTGAAATATCATTTAGAGTCTGATTCTCAAGAATTTTCTTTATTAAAAAGTAACGCAATTTCTGATTGGCTAAACCAAACGTTTTATCGAATCAGCGGTTGTGTTACTTTTTGTAATCTAAATAAAGAATAGGGTGCAATGGTTTGTGAATACGGAACCATATTTGCACCTTCAGTAAGAGTAGTAAACGCGGCCACCGATACGTCGACACCAATAGCGTTTTAGCTGATATCAAGTTTAGATTTGTGACTATTGTTAAGATTTGTTTAAAAAAAAAGATAGCTGCGGAGGAATTTTAGCTTTCATCTGTCAGATGGTATCTCAGCCAATCCGATCGTTAGTCTTGAAAGTCATACAGCATCAGTATCTCGCAAGCTACTTGTATTTAGTGGCTTGAGCGTTAGTGGAACGTGACTTCGTGATGCTTATTGCACGTGGTTGACAGAGAACCTTACCGAAAAAAAGTAGTGCAAAAGTAAATTGGAGCCTTTCCCAAGTGACTTGATAATCGTTTTGTAAAGTAGTATTTGTTCAATGTCTCTCAAGGGGAAAAAAGACACATCTAAAAAAAACCCATAAATTTCCTAAAGGAAGCCAAGAAAATGATAGCTTAGACGTAGCCATCTGCAAAATACGGTAAAGCTTTGTAGATTTTTGGCAAAGTTTCCCTATTTTTGCTTCAAGCTCTGGCGTCGTAGTTACCAACCATTCTTTCGAACATTCTTTGTCTTATACTCTGAAGTAATTTTTAACCTTGTAAATAATACATTTCCTAATTGGCTGGTTAAGCCAATCTGATATTGTGTTACTATCTAAATCCAGAATTATACTAATAATGCAATTTATTGTGGTTGATAAATACAGACCCTGATCACTTCTTCCTTTTAACTCTTTACCAAACGACAAAATTTTAGATACGTCCAAATTGAAAGCATTAGCAGACGACAAAATAAACGTGACTCAAAAATTGAAACTTGACTTTAGAAGAGTAGAAAACATTGCTGGTTACCAGCATTTTCTCCTTTTTCCGAAATGTTTTCAGAAGGTTTCTTCTTTTGGGTCGTAAAAACCAGGGATTGTTTGGTAAAGGGTTAAAGCAGGCGGAAACAGCTTTCTCAGATCAACTGCTTTAACTCAGACATTCTGTTTTAACTTTAAACTTTTAACCAAACGACAAATTTTATCCTTTTCTAAATTCAAAGTATTTGCAGAAGACAGATTGAAATTGTCTTTGAAATGAAAGAAAACATAGTGGGAAAAGGAGAAAATGCTGATAATCAGCATTTTCTCCTTTCCCCACATTCAAAAGGCTTTTTCCTCAATGTTGTTGAACACGAGCTTGTTTAACGACGGGGATACGAACTGCGGACAAATTAGGACTCCTATTCGGACAATATTCATCAAGATCGGATTGCACAGAACGTGCAGTCTGATTTTGATCTATACTATCATATATCTGGTGATATTTAGAGCCAACGCATCTTTAACCCTTAAAGGACCACAAAATATCAGACCTTCTCAATTTGAAAGCATTTGAAGACGAAAAATTAACCATGGCCAGATTCATTATTGACATGGCAGAAAACATTGTTTGAAAAAAATAAAGGAGAAAATGCTGGTTACCAACATTGTCCCGTCTTCCCTCAGTGTTTTCCAGAGCTTTTCCCTCATGGTCGCTAAAACACGGGACTATTAACTATAGGGTTAAAATGATGAAATCTTGCCCATTGTCAAATGAAAATGTTTCTTCCAGTTATATAGAACTCTGCTGATGAACAATGAGCAGTGACAGATATATGAAAATTGGTTGAAACTGTTACCATATAATTGCAGAAAATGTGAATGTAAAGGCGACAGTGAGGATATCACAGATACTGTATTTGGTGAAGTCTTGAAAACATCCCTGTCCGCTGAGGCAGTCTGAAATTAACAACAGGTGATGATTTCAACTAAAGGCCCAATAGCGATCAAAAGTAACCTGCGGGTGTTTAATTTCAATAATTCAAGTAATTTGAGTAATACCATGGAAATTATTCCGAAGATGACAATCTGTTAATGTTCAGTCGGCCCAAGTGTTAATCGCTGGCAGCAAAATTAATTTCAAAAGCAGGTAGAAAGTAAACAAAAGATATCGACCTGGCATTTTTTTTTTACCTAATTTTGAAATCCATTTTCTGCCAGCAACCAACATTTAGACCGACCGTACAATGACAGATTGTCTCCTTAACTATAATTTCGATACTTTTAAATGTAATGACTGAAATTTAAATGCATAATATCATCCACATTGTCTGCTTTTGGCCACTTCTGAGCCTTTAGGTCATTGTCCAAACAATCCCATATTTTCAACAACCCTGAGGGAGAAGGCCTTCGAAAAATTTGTGAAAAATGGAGAAAATGCTGGTCAACAGCTTTTCGCCTTTTCCCAAAATGTTTTCTATTAGCCTTCAGTAGTAATTCTCATCAAAAATAGTAACTCTCTATGTGCCTAGGACAACAGTGTAGATCGACTTTGTCACATTTAATTTGTCGTCTGCTATAGAGTTGACGCATTGGCCTCCAGCAACAAATTTGCAGCAGACTTCTTGAAAATTACTGATAACCCTTTACCACACAATCTCGGATTTTAACAACCCTGAGGAAGAAGTCTTTTGTAGAAGACATCGTAGAAAAGGGAGAAAAATGCTGGTTACCAGCATTTTCTCATTTCCGACAACGTGTTCTTCTCTTTCAGAGAACGTTGATGCATTTGTACCAGTTGCAAATTTTGTCATCTGCATCCATTTTTAACATTAAAAAGTCTAGAATCTGTCGTGTGGGAAAAGCGTATTTCATGAATACATGTGAATCTCACGCTGCTCGAACTTTAAAAATGCTCAGCAGAGTTTCTACGTCCAATCAGCGCCACATATATGCATGTACATGTCCTGAAATTTTAAAATGCTTTATACATGTAGTTTCTCAGTTCACATTAGTTGTACATTACACAAGGTCAGTTCTTGCCCTAAATTTATGCCCAATACTTTTCATGATACCCATTTACCTGTATTTTCATTCTTCCATGTAAATGTGAACAACTCATATATGTACAGGTAAGCCTAGCCCCATTCATACCTTTTCATTTAGCCCCATCCTACACTTTCATAATTTAAAAACTATCCCCATTGTTAAGCGACTAATCAAATACAAGCAGCAAGAAACCATCTACAACATAATATTCCGTATATATATAGGCATAGAAATAGCGCATGGTTATCTCCATTTTGTCTTATACTGTAAGTTACTTTTACGGTATCATTTGGTGAACACTTGCCAAACAGAAACCAATCCAATATATCTTCAACTTTTTGCATGACAAACTAAAGCGACAATGTATGTTATACCTCCTGCTTTAGTTTCCGTAAACTGATTTAAACGAGGTTCCAAAAATCGAGTTTCTT
The DNA here is from genome assembly GCA_946811185.2 of Hippopus hippopus. Classification (NCBI taxonomy): domain Eukaryota; kingdom Metazoa; phylum Mollusca; class Bivalvia; order Cardiida; family Cardiidae; genus Hippopus; species Hippopus hippopus. Next base: position 38,655,283 of record OX328097.1, read on the forward strand.
TGCATTATATGACTTGCCTCAGCAGGTTATCAACTGAAATAAACAATCTTATGTTAGAATTGACCTTAATGGCGTGCACTGATTGATTGGTTGATTGTATGGTGTTTTACGCCGTTTTCAACATTATTTGAGTTATATCACCACGGACAGTGCATCTGTCCATGCTTTCCTCGAGTTTCTTTTACAGTACTTCGCACAATATTCTTCCCAAGCCACTGGCTGCTCTCCCACATTACCATCGTCGAAATTATGATCAGCGGTGAGAGAGGAATGAATCCTGTCGGAATGACCATCACCAATTCTCGGAAAGGAATTGGTCAAGCTGGGGATTCGAACCAGCGACCTCCTTTCAAAAATCTTGTACGCTACCGGCTGTGCTTCTAGGACTCGGCCGGCGTGTGCTGATAAGCAACTGGATAGGACAATGAATGTCAAGAAAGTATAACGGAGTCATTGTCAGTAAAAAGGGGATATAATGCACCCGCAAAAAGTATCGACCTATATACAATTCTCTACCTGTTTTGTTTTCCATCGTGTACTGTTTAAATGCTGCAGCATCTCTTTCCAAAGTTTAGTTTTGCTGTACATATAGTTAGAGCTGTCTTCTTCTACTGAGTTTCTCGATTGCAAGTATTCTTCTAGGTGTCTCTGGAGTAATAGGTAATCTGAAATATACAGACAATATTGAATACTCGGGTCAACCTTATAGTATTTCGATAAGGCTGCATACTGGAGGCAATATCAATTCCTTGAAATGTCTACATTTGTCAATGTGATTTTGGTTTTTATTGGAGTTTAACGCCATTTTAACAGCTTAGGTCATATCATGGCGGTCAGTGACGCACCCGTGTGTTTCCTGGCTTTCTCACACCAGTACTGACACAACTTTCCTTCCAAAGCCACTGACTACTTTTCTCACATGCATCAGAGGTGAGAGGCGAAAAATCGCCGGAAAGAAAGTTCGCCGCAACCGGGTATCGAACCCACAACCTCCAGGTCACGAGTCAGATACGCAAACCACTGAGCCACCCGTTGTATTCTGCCAGAAGAAGAGGAGGGAAAACCTGCGTACTAATGCAGGTAGAAACAATACATTGCTAAAAGAGAATAGTCATCATGGCCCGCTTTCACCAACCATCATAGACTGCATTCTTAGACTACTTATTAATTTTGAAAGAAACGTGATTTCTGATTGGCTTAACCATTTGGTTTTGCCAACCAGAAACTCTTTAAAATTTAGAAAAAAATCTTGAAAATTAGACTAAGAATGCTATGTAGTGTGGTTGGTGAATACTGGCCCAGGAATTGAGCTAGATACTTTAATAAAATAAAGTCGCAAAATTACGAATGAAGTCTCCTGTTGTACTTTCATCTTTAATCGCACCAAAGGAGGCGTGCATTTAACATTAAAGACACAATTATCAGAATGTATTTATGTAGATCGGAAAATTATGACACAAACATATGGCTTTGAAGTCAGCAGGTGATAAATGGATTTCCCGCGAAAACGACTTCTATTTCAGGAACAAAGTTAACAACCCATTTCCGGTGTCAGCGCCAATTGATCTCACTTTCATAATTTTCATAACATCTCTGATTCAGCGTGGGACGTTACAAACCGACAACACGCGGACGCACGAGAATTTTTATCGTCGTGCATCAGACATCTTTTGAAAACATTGTTTCAACAGGAGAAAACGAGCAAATTCCCTGTTTGCTAAGAGAAGATATATGTATACAAGGTTTGAACATAAATTTATGTTGTTTATTCCGTTTTACAGACAGGTACAGAGTTTTCTACCTCAAATTGATTCCGGAGGAAATGAGTCTTTTACCCTTTGACACACAACCCCGTGTTTTAACGACTCCCAAGATAAACCTTTTGAAAACAAAGTGGGAAAAGGTGAAAATTGCTGGTAACAAGCATTTTCTCTTCTTGTCCACAGTATTTTCTATCTTTTCAAAGAGGATTCGTAGCATTTGAGCCACATTTAATTTGTCGTTAGTAAATGCTATCAATTTTTGACAGGCATAAAATTCTATCGTCTGGTAAAAAAATGATACGTATCTTCAATGATGGCCTCTGTCTCAAACAGACACCTTTGATATCAGATCTAAAGTACCCTGCGACTAAAAGATTATAGTTGGTGTGTTTAAGAGACCCGGCAAAAACAGAAATTATGAAAACTACTTTAATACCTATGACAAAATTTAGGTAGTTTTATGTAATGACTTTCGCTCTAAAGTCGCACGATATTGTTTCATGTGGCCGAACATAAATCAGTCCAAGTCGCGGGAAACTGTTTGCGTAACTGGACTAAAAAGAGTCTTAGTCGCAGGGTACTTTTGTCAAACTCAACCTTAACCAGTCTTAGTCGTAGGTACTGTTTGTGTTGCTCCTGTATCAGTCTTAGTCGCAGGGTACTGTTTGTCTAGCTGAACCTAAAACAGTGTAAGTCATGGGGTACTGTTTTTTTTTAAAACTTAATCTTAATCAGTCTTAGTCGCAAGGTACTGTTTGTGTAGCTAAACCTTAATCAGTCTAGATCGCAGGGTACTGCTTGTGTTACTAAACCTTAATCAGTCTAAGTCGCATGGTACTGTTTGTGTAGCTTAACGTAATTAAGTCTAGGTCGCAGTGTACCGTTTGTATAGCTAAACTTTTAATAAGTCTTATTTGCAGGTTATTTTTCACTTAACTTAATTCAGTCTAGAACGCAGGGCACTGTTTGTGTTAATCAGTCTAGGTCGCAGGGTACTGTTCGTGCAGCTAATCCTTAATCAGTTTAAGTCGCAGGGAACTGTTTATTTAGCTAAACCTTAATCAGTATAAGTCGCAGGGTACTGTTTGTGAAACTGAACTTTAATCGGTGTAGATCGAAAAGTATTGCTGTGTTGCTAAACCTTAATCAGTCTAAGTCGCAGGGTACTGTTTGTCTAGCTTAATTTATAATTGATTGTATGGTGTTTAACGCCGATTTCAATATTATTTAAGTTATATCGCGGTGGCCAGTGCACCTATCCCATAACCATCGTCGAAACAATTATCAGCGGTGAGAGAGAAATTAAACTTCTGACGCAATTAATGTTATCAATCCGCGGAAAGAAATTGCCGAGTCCGGGATCGAACCAAAGATCCCCTGTTTTTGAGTCCTTGAGTTCTTGGGTTAAGTGTGGAGTGTAGGGTACTGTTTGAATAGCTTAACTTTATTAAGTCTAGGTCACAGGGCACTGTTTGCGTAGCTAAACCTTTATAAGTATAAGTTGCAGGGTTTGCCTTTTTTAACCTTAACTTAATTCAGTCTAGAACGTAGGTTACTGTTTGTGTAGCTTAACTTAATTCAGCTTAGGCCGCAGGGTACTGTTCGTTAAGCTAAACCGTAATCAAAGTCGCAGGGTACTGTTTGTCTAGCTACACCTTAATCAGTCTAGATCGAAGGGCACTGTTCGTAAAGCTTAACCTAAATCAGTATAAGTCGCAGGGTACTGTTTGTGAAGCTAAACTTTAATCAGTCTAGATCGAAGGGTACTGCTTGTGTAATTAAACCTTACTTAATCTAAGTGGCAGTGTAATGTTTGTGTAGCTTTACTTACTTAAGTCTTGGTCCCAGCGTACTAATTTAAAGCTAAACCGTAATCAGTCTAAGTTGCAGGGTACTATTTATGTAGGTTAACTTAATTAAGTCTAAGTTGCAGGGTATTGTTTGTGCAGCTTAACTTATCAAGTCTAAATCGCAGGGTACTGTTTGTGTAGCTTGACCTTAATCAGTATAAGTCACAGGGTACTGTTTGTGAAGTTAAACTCTAATCGGTCTAGATCGAAGGATACTACTTGTGTAGCTAAACCTTAATCAGTCTAAGTCGCAGAGGACTGTTTGTGTAGCTAAATCTTACTTACTTACTAAGTCTTAGTTGCAATGTTATGTTTGTGTAGCTTAACTTACTTAAGTCTTGGTCACAGCGTACTGTTTTAAAGCTAAACCTTGATCAGTCTAAGTTGCAGGGTACTGTTCATGTAGGTTAACTTAATTAAGTCTGACTTGCAGGGTACTGTTTTTGTAGGTTAAGTTAATTAAGTCTAAGTTGCAGGGTACTGTTTCTGCAGCTTAACTTATCAAGCCTAAATCGCAGGGTACTGTTTGTGTAGCTTAACCTTAATCAGTATAAGTCACAGGGTACTGTTTGTGAAGCTAATCTTTAATTGGTCTAGATCGAAGGATACTACTTGTGTAGCTAAACCTTAATCGGTCTAAGTTGCAGAGTACTGTTTGTCTAGCTTAACCTTAACCAGTCTATGTCGCAGAGGAATGTTTGTGTAGCTAAACCTTACTTAGTTAATTAGTCTAAGTGGCAGTTTAATATTTGTGTAACTTTACTGACTTAAGTCTTGGTCGCAGGGTACTGTTTTAAAGCTAAACCTCAATCAGTCTAATGTGCAGGGTACTGTTTATGTAGGTTTTAACTTAACTTTGTCTAAGTCGCAGTGTAATGTTTGTGTAGCTTTACTTACTTAAGTCTTGGTCGCAGGGTACTGTTTTAAAGCTAAACCTTAATCAGTCTAAGTTGCAGGGTACTGTTTATGTAGGTTAACTTAATTTTGTTTAAGTTGCAGGGTATTGTTTGTGCAGCTTAACTTATCAAGTCTAAATCGCAGGGTACTGTTTGTGTAGCTTAACCTAAATCAGTATAAGTCGAAGGGTACTGTTTGTGAAGCTAAACCCTAATCGGTCTAGATCGAAGGATACTGCTTGTGTAGCTAAACCTTAATCAGTCTAAGTCGCAGGGGACTGTTTGCCTAGCTTTATTTACTTAAGTCTTGGTCGCAGGGTACTAATTTAAAGCTAAACCGTAATCAGTCTAAGTTGCAGGGTACTATTTATGTAGGTTAACTTAATTAAGTCTAAGTTGCAGGGTACTGTTTCTGCAGCTTAACTTATCAAGTCTAAATCGCAGGGTACTGTTTGTGTAGCTTAACCTTAATCAGTATAAGTCACAGGGTACTGTTTGTGAAGTTAATCTTTAATTGGTCTAGATCGAAGGATACTACTTGTGTAGCTAAACCTTAATCGGTCTAAGTTGCAGAGTACTGTTTGTCTAGCTGAACCTTAATCAGTCTATGTCGCAGAGGACTGTTTGTGTAGCTAAATCTTACTTACTTACTAAGTCTAAGTTGCAATGTTATGTTTGTGTAGCTTAACTTACTTAAGTCTTGGTCACAGCGTACTGTTTTAAAGCTAAACCTTAATCAGTCTAAGTTGCAGGGTATTGTTCATGTAGGTTAACTTAATTAAATCTGAGTTGCAGGGTACTATTTGTGTAGGTTAAGTTAATTAAGTCTAAGTTGCAGGGTACTGTTTCTGCAGCTTAACTTATCAAGCCTAAATCGCAGGGTACTGTTTGTGTAGCTTAACCTTAATCAGTATAAGTCACAGGGTACTGTTTGTGAAGCTAAACTCTAATCGGTCTAGATCGAAGGATACTGCTTGTGTAGCTAAACCTTAATCAGTCTAATCGCAGGGGACTGTTTGTCTAGCTAAACCTTAATCAGTCTAGGTCGCAGGGTACTGTTTGTGTAGCTTTATTTAATTAAGTCTATGAAGCAGGATACTCTTTGAGTACCTTTACCTAAATCAGTAAAAGTCGCACGGTTCGTTATGTGTAGCTACACCTTAATCATTCTAAGTCGCAGGGTATTTTTTGTCTAGCTGACCCTCTATTAGTCTTCGCGGCAGGGTACTGTTTGTGTAGGTTAACTTACATCAGTATATAAGTTTCAGAGTACTGTTTATCTAGCTAAATCCTAACCAGTCTGTGTCGCAGGGTACTGTTTGTGTAGCTCCCGAATCAGCCTTAGTAGCAGGTTACTGTTTGTCTAGCTGAACCTAAAACAGTCTAAGTGTGGGGGTACTGTTTTTTAAGCTAAACCTTACTGAGTCGAAGTCGCACATACTCTCTTTGTAGCTTAACTTAAATCAGTCTAAGTCGTGAGGTACTGTTCGTGTCGTTAAACTTAAATCAGTCTAAGTCGCAGGGTACGTTTTGTGTCGTTTAACCTCAATCAGTTTTTAACGTACAAAAAAAGGTACTGTGAATAAAAAAATATGTGACCGTTTTTTTTTCAATCTTGAATTAAAGACTTTATGTATTGAGGTTTAATTTTAACGGGACAGAAAATATTTAAATTTGTGCTTTGTTAGTTCTGTTTTCCGGATATTCATTGTTATCAATCCTAATTCTATGCACTAATAATTCGAGCTAGCTTTTTTCGTCCAACTCAGTTTTAGACTTCAAAACTGTCGAGACTGAAGAATTAGGGGTCACCGGCATTTTGTTTTATTCGTCACAATGTGTTGTTGACGTATTATGTTCCAAAAGGGAAAATGTATAGAAGTTTTTCTTTCAGCTTTATCAGCGGTTTCGTGGGAGAGTTGATGTAATCGTGTCATTCACAGATTATTATAAATTAATCCTTTTGGCGCTGAATTTATTTGTCTGGCATAGATGCGTTTACGAATTGCGGTTGCAGATCAAGATCAGAAAATATAACGCGCTGTTTGATCTTGTATTTAAACTGATCGATAATTTGACCAAAAAATGAACGTTCTTGTTAATATTTTTTTTTTTTTTTTTCTTCAATAGGTTATCCCTGATGTGCCCCCAACTCCCGGGGAAAAAAAAGCCCACCGTTTATTAGCGGAGAAAGAAAATACCTTGCAGAAGGACAAGCTCAAGATACTCCACTATCAGCTGGCATTTTGCAAAACATTGCAGGAAGACGGCTTTTGAAAATAATGTGGCAAAATGTTTTCTATCCTTTCAAAGACAAATCTCATCGTTTTGACCATATGTAATTTGTCATCTGCAAATACTTTCATATCGTACAAGTCTAAAATTTTGTCCTACGGTAAAGAGTCATAATGTCTAGAGATAATGGGGATTGAGCCCGGAAACAAGGATTACTTGTCGCTGGGTCAGAAGGGACCATTAATCCGAATTACACGTTGGCAAGTTGATTTTACGATATCCGGATTGTATTGATTTGTATATATTAAGATGACAGTTTACGATAAATGCCGAGAGTTTATCGGCCAAAATGGTGATAATACCATACCATGATATCATCTAAAGAATGAGAAAAAAGAAATGAATGATAGATCTAATAGAAAAGCATATAGATGTACGCACAAGAAACAAAAAAAAACAAAATAAATAAATAAATAAAATAAAATAGATAAATTAATAAATAAATAAAAAAATAAAGAATAATAATAATTATGATGATGATGATTTTGATAATAATAATAATAGTAATAATACAGCGATTTTCTGCTGCAAGCCAAAAATAATACGAGGGCCAAGATGACCCTGTATCGCTCCCTTCCTGATAGTCACCTGCTTGTTTACTGTGTAATACACGTAATTGCCATCGACATTGAATTAGTAGCTTGTACTGAATTAGAACTTCACACAGGAAATAAGATTGACACCCCTCCACACACACACAAAACACACGTTTTTCTTATACCAAGATGGTGTCAATGAACACAACCATATCTAATCAAGTACTGTTCAACATGTATTATCCATGTTAATTGTTTTAAGTTATTAAAGTTGTAAGCGACCTGCTGCTGACAATGTAAATGCTGAATAACGTTCATAGCGATCTTCTCAAAAGCATTTTATGACTGTAGCCCATTTTCTGATATGATTGGGAGGCGAAATAAAGTTCTAAAATGCTGAATGGTGTCTTACTTTAATTATCCAGTATTCCCCTACTGTAAAAAGAAAGGAGGAAACCCCTCGTAGTCACGTATATTATATTATATAATGGTCTATTATATTGCTCGCATATCTTTTACAGTAAAGATTAGAGCTCAATAAAGTACTTTGATTGATTGATTGATTGAATGAGCAAGCACATAAGCGAAACTCTAAATGTGCTTGTTTAAGAAGGGTGCTTACTTAATACAGGTACACTTCAACATACTTGTATTGGGAACTCAGTATATTCTTTCTTAATACTAGTTCATTGCTCAATAGAGGTAACCTCCAAGACAGGTATTACTGTGCATGTTTTATATATACCAAATTTTATTGACCTGTGACGAACAGTTACAGTAAGAGGAAAGATAATAATTGGCATTAAGACCATATGCCAAAGTTTCTTTTTTTTCCTTTGAACAGGTTTTTTTTTTTTTTTTTTTCAGATAAAAAGTACAGAAAATAGGCTTTAATTTCAAACCCAAAAAAGGTTCTTAAAAAGTAACAAATACTACTAAAATAAATGACTGTTCTTAGAAATGTGATGTTTACCAATTGTAAAAATTGTAATCGAAAGGATTAAGACACTAGACAGATCACTGTAGCAAATAGAAATGGTCAAACATGTCACCAAAGATTTATTTTCTGATCATTTTTCTGGGAAAAAAAAAATCAGCTGACAAATTCTTTTAAAATTTTGCACAGAAGTGGCACTTTCCCATGCCTTGTAAAAAAAATAATCAATATTTTCAAGCAGGGCATTTTTTAATAGATACAGTGCATTTTTAAGGGTTATTGACAAAATTGGTCATCTTCTTTTATAAACGTCTATTTTGGCGTGATTTGACATTCCGATCATTTATAAATCTCCCATTTACTTCCGCGTCTCTGATTTTTCACATTTTTTTTTTTAAGGGCTACCGACTTTTATAGATAAAAACACACTATCTCACTGTCATTGTTACCCAATGGAATATAATATAGTTACAAAAAGGAAACATGCCCCTACTGGGGAGAAGAGAAATCTGTGGCATATGTCCTTGATGGTAAAGTTTCGGGCATAAAAATGAAATGCCACAAACCATTCTTCATTTAAGTATTCGACACATCAGAGACTATCCATTGACATAAAAATAAATCGTCATTATTGAAAACTGAATACTTCCTATACAAATCAGTAGAATACACAGTACCAACCATGTTAAAATGTAGTATGACAATTACCGGAGAAATGGTAACATGCTATCATGAAAAAAAAACAGAAACTACATTGTAACATTATCTATTGCTTGTATTCACCAATAAATAGGCATAACTAAAAGCAGCCATGTTCTTTGCCGAATCAAAATTATATCAAGAAAGCTGAAAGAGGTCAACCAGATCTATAAATATCTTGGCTAAGGTGTGGAAAACTCCAAACAGTGGTTTTGGAGAAAAAGATTTTCGAATACAGTCAACATTTTTCATTTTTTGTTGCTATGGGCGACCAGGGTTTTAATTGGAATCCATTCTTTGGAATAATTCTAAAGAGGTCAATGGCATGTTCATTTCAGTAAAATTCGTAAAAAATTGATGGGTAGTTTCTGAGAAGAAGATGTTTCAAATTTAAATTTAATGCAAGCATGGTAACACGGACGGATATACGCACATATGGGCGAACGATAGACACGGTGCCATGAAATAACCTCGCTGGCCATAGGTGGAGCTAAATATCGTCAGCAGGTGGTGGTAAATTAATATATCTTTACAAGAAGATAAAATTTTAGACTTGTCTAAATCCAAATTAAATTCGGCTGAATTGTGAAAATTATCTTTGAAAGGGTTACAAAGAAAAGAAGGAGGAAAAAAAAGGCAGGTCCTTTTCGATCCTTTTCTAACAATGTTTCCAAAAGTACTGGTATAGTGTTTATAAAGTTAACATTTTTCTGTCTTCCATGTTAAAATAGCCGGAAAAAAAGACAAATCATCATAACAGTAAAAGTAGATTCGGCGTGAGTGTGGGCGTTCAGTTAGACAGCGTTTAACGGTCGGTCTGATTCATCGAACTATTGTATAATTTACGGTAACTACTCTTAATTGTATAACCTTATTATATTATATCTTGTCAGGTTTTTTTTTTTTTTTATGATAACATATGATGATGCCATCGGGGCTGCTAGAGTAAGATTTCTTTCCATTGATGTTTTGATATTTCAAACAGTTGTTTGTTTGGTTCGCTTATCATCCTTTACCCTGCCCCCCCCCCCCCAAAAAAAAAAAAAGAAAAGGGGGGCGGGGCTGTTGTCTACGATCGTACAGGAAATATCTTTATATCTTTTAAGACAGCGATTTAATGTCACATTTTTTTGTCATCTCAGAAACTTGGGCAACATATTGTCAAAAAAAAAACAACAAAAAAACTGAAACTAACACGATGCGAAATGTACATAAAATTGCCATAATTGATATTTATAAGATCAATCAGAACCATCGACTCGAAAGTTTTACTCCTACGGGAGAAAAATTGACCCCAACCATAGGTATAAGCATTAGTATACACGCGTCCTTGTTATCTTGTATGTATGTATGTATGTACGTACAAACATTAAGCAATATCTGATGGGGAAAAACCCGTACAGTTGCCAAAGAAATGATAGAAAATCCAAAATATGATTTTGGAGGAAACTAAAAGAAAATCAATATGTTGACATATAAAAAAATACAAAACATAATGGTTTAGGAAAACCTTATATAACTACAAAGGTTTGTACTGACGAAGCTAGTTCTAGATGGCATGGGTACCGAGGTCGGTTCACAGGTCGAACAATGCTGGAATAACAGTCAATCATACCACTTTTTTCATTAATATTTCGACCGACGGCCTATTTCTTGACAAGTGGCAATCCATCGCAATATTATAGAAAAACGATGGTTTGTTTTTTTGTGTTACATGTACAGGTATATTCCCTGTGGATTTTTTTTTTCAGCTTACATTATGGCATGATTTTTACCCCTGTTTGTGCATTTATGTCGCTATACATACGGAGTGCTCCCGGGTTGTAACTGTGAAAAGTGGGATACTTTATAAATAAATAGTTATGCAGCAATGTTCAGATCCTAAAGTGTTTAATATTGGTATATCTAATTGACGAAATTCTGCCATACATTCGATATCACTGTACTTGGGTTGTCTATAGGGGGAGAAATAAAGGGAAAAATGTCAATTAATTGAAAGCAGTCAAAAGTGAAACACCAGTACTAGGCTCGTTATCTTCCTTAAAGTCAAAATAATCATGAATGAACTTATCGGAGAGCCTCGTTTTGAACGTCGTGCGTGCTACATCGCAATTACATGTAATATGTCTGGGACCAAGTCGTTCGTTCAACAAATCCTATTTTATCCTCCCAAGTTGTCTATGAATGAAACGAAACCGAACAGACTCTTGCCTAAATAGATTGGGTTTAGATTAAATTGTATCAATTTCTATTCGTGCACTCTTTATTTCCGGTCAGTCGGAGACATTTGGTAATGTTCCGCCATCATCTAATACGGAAATTGATTGATTTTGCCTGCAAATCTGTTTTCAGTGTATTTTTACGAGTAAAGGGTACACGTTCCATTGACCACATCTAAAAATTTGTAATTCTACATTTCATAAAACCAACCCCCTTTTTTACAGGCTGTATTGTACGAAAACATTCCGATTTTTCTATATCTCAGTTCGTTTGTTCTGAGCATGTTTATTCTCTCTCTCTCTCTCTCTCTGTCTCTCTCTCTGTCTCTCTCTCAACACACACACACAGCAATATCTTTAAACACATTTTTTATGGAAGCCAGGTTTTTCGCTCTATCAAGTTGAGATAATTGAGCAACTTTCCTGTCATTAGACCTTTAAATTTGTACCAGACAACAAACTTTTAGGCTCCACCATGTTTAAAGCATTTGCAAATGACAATTCAAATATGGCTACGATGATGAGACATGTCTTGGAAAGGGTAGTAAACATAGTGGGAAATGGAGAAAATGCTGGCAACAGGCATTTTCTCCTTTTCCCACCATGTTTACAAAAGCCTTCTAGCCAGGGTCTTAAAATGCTTGAGTGATTGTTTGGTAAAAGGTGAAGCACCAAATAAATGCTCCATCTCTTGAATATAAGATGTTAAGGTTATAGCACTTCAGGATCTGTCGCTTACATGTAATGGTTAACCCTAGTCCTGCTAAATAAATTAAGCAAATTTTTTAAGCCGATAGTAAAAACTAAAATATTGTTACTTCAAAGATATTTTTGGGGGGATAAATATCTCCGTATTGGGCAGTGTAGATCCAAGATCAGACTGCATGTTCTTTGCAGTCTGATCTTGATCTACTCTTTCCCAAAATGTCCTTGAGTCGCACTTTGCAGCATACTTGCAGAGGTCCAATCAAATGTTACTAAAATGATGGCTTATTTCCGTGAAAGGATAGAAACAATGTAAGAACAGACGGAAGTGCTTGTTGCCAGTATTTTCTCTTTTTACCACAATGTTAACAAAAGCCTCTCACATAGGGTCATATAAACACGAGGCCGTTTGGTAAAGAGTGAGACGCTGAATTTTATTTAGGAAATCTCGGTTTGATCCCAACTGATGGTGCTGAACACGGCGGATTGTCCAGAACACAAAGTCCCTCGTCTTGTACAGACGCTGTTTTGGAAAGACACAAATAAGTGAGCCGTCTCCACAAAATACCTAAATTAAAGCTAAAAGCAGCTTAAAACCCCGTTCTAACAAATAGAGAAACAAACCTGGTAGTACTGCACTATTTAAACCTCTCAAGTTTTCAGACAAATAAAAGTCAGCGATAAAACGAGGAAATAGAAATTTTGTTTAAAAAATGAGACAAATATTTTTTGGCGCTCTGCATGCCAAAGGCAAAGTTTTCTTCAAAAGCTTCTTGTCTCTTGTGGTAATAGCGAACGAAAGAAGCTGCTTTTGATCACATGCTTTACCAGTGATGTTTAATTCTAGTATTAAGTACATAGAGTCACCGAACTTTTCAAGAGAAATTTCAGCAGAGGGAAACCGGAACGTTTCAACTTTTGACAAAACATCGTTGAATTGATTACCAAACAATTCCATAATAAAGCGACCCTGGGTTTTTTTTTTTTTTAGTTTTTTTGGAAACATTGTGGGAAAAGGAGAAAATGCTGGTAACCAGCATTTTCTCCTCTTCCCACACTTTTTTTTACCCTTTCAAAGACAAACTTCATCATTTGAGCAATAATCTATTTGTCGTCTCCAAAAGCTAGGTATAATCAATTCAGACAAGTCTTGAAATTTGACGTCTGGTAAAGAGTTAACTTTTAGAGTGCATAGGACAGAAGTGTTGATAAAGCACTTGTTCATCACGTGTTTAGGTTTAATACCAAAGTTCATCATTTGGAATAACCCACATCATGGCACATGCACGGTACTGGTTAGGTTTCCAACCGGCGCAATCAACCGAAAGTGACATAAAAAAGTCTGACGATCTATAACATGGGCATGAGCAAATTTTTTGTCACTGTCGGAACAATGAATATTAACAATTAGAGTTAAAGCTAGTACATTTGATTCTGGTTTAACTTTTTTTTGAGGGGGGGGGGGGGGAGGGGGGAGGGCTAGCGACTAGAATTTGCCTATGTTATGACCACTGAATCGTTTACTCTTGGCCGATAGTAGACCAGCAAAGAACACACACACATTTTTAAATATTTAACAGACACTTGTCGTAATTATGATCGTAATTATAGATGCTGCCGTTATCTTTTTTTTAAAGGAAAGGGTGATCAGTATGTTGTTTGAGTCATAAGATACCCATATATCTCTATCTACCACTTTTTATCTTGATAGTAGTTTGCTGCATGACTGAAGAGTTATTCATCCAGACCTTAAAGCTGACCGGTGTAGGGGAAATCCCTAATGTATGGGCAATAAAAACGGTGTAATCTGAGAGATTTCCTTTGAAAAGAGAATTGCATTTGAACAAGAACTAGTGGACAATGAAACCAATAAAGATATCATGTTAAACTGTACTGCATACAAATTTGCAGGGGAAAGAAAAGTTCCATTCTGAGAAGGTTTGGGTTGGAACATGACTAAATGTCTCAAAATGACCGGAAATAGAGAGTACACAAATAGAAATTGATTCTTTTAACCCCTCTTCTGCAGAAAAAAAAGGCTTTTATATCGAAAGCATTTGCAGTCATTATAGTAGATATGCCTCATATGATGGAATTTGGTCGTAAAAGAGAGGAAAAGTTGTTGGAAAAGGAGAAAATGCTGGTCACCAGCATTTTCTCCTTTCCCGACAATGTTTTTAGAAGACGTCTTTGTAGGGGCAGTAAAAAAATTCTGGATCGTTTTGTCAAGGATTAATCTTAACCAAATCTATTTAGCCTAGAGTCTGTTCGTTATCGTCTCATTTATATAAAATTGGGAAGGAGAAAATAAGATTCGCGACAGAACGACTCGGTTTCAGACATATTAATTGTAAAACAGCACGCACGATGTTTAAAACCAGGTCTCCCTCTGTGAATGAGCGGGAAATTTCCATTCATGATTATTTCTTTTTTGCCGCAATCAAAAAATAACATACAACCTTTAGCTTGTTTTTATGGTGTTTTTCGCCGTTTTCAATTTTATTTCAGTTATGTCACGGTGGCCGGTACACCTATCCATGCTTTTCTGGTGATTCTTTTGCCGGTACTGGCACAACATTGGCTGCTTTCCTACATAACAATTGTTGAAACAATGATCAACAGTGAGTGAGGGAGGTATCTTGTCGCAATGCCTATCATCTATCCTCAATGGTTACAAACTGAGCATTTGACTCGGTCTTGCAAGCTTTAGGCTGCTTAATAAATTCTACATCTTCTTTCGATGACCAAAGAAAGAAAATTCCAAGTTAGGGATGTTCACGGTTGTTTTGATGACAATATCTAACTTATCCGTTAGAGCACGTCCAAGGGCCGTATTCACCAACTATTTAAAACTGCTCTCTTATCCTAATTCTTTATTTAGAAAGTAACGCAATTTCTTGTCGGCTGAACAAATTGGGGTTTGGCCAATTAGAAATTCTGTTACTTTCAAACATGGAAAATTCTTGAAGACTACATTAAGAATATAATCGGGGATGATTAATAAATGCGAGCTCAGGTTTACTTTGCAGTTTTTGTGCGGTCCGATTTAAGGTGATGAAAGTCTGTCCATATCCCGTGTATGTCATCCAGAGATTGATATGGAGAAAGAAACCCTGAAAGTATATTTATTCACTCAAGACATTATCAAAGGGAATACAGAATTATATCAAATACCATTCAATATCTTTTTTAGGATCTTAACAATGTTTCAAAAGTGCAAGATATTAAATATTCAATTTGGCCTTATTTTTGATATCATCCACCATGAAAATTGCTGTGTTGTTACATCATAGAAGCAGAAGACATTCAAAAATTGATACCGGATATATATTTACATGCGCATGTACATGTAAACCAACCGCGCAATCCATGCATTCAGAATTGCCTTTGTGTGATGTACGAGTATATTTGCGCCCAGTTACCAATCGGGTATTTCTCGAAGTTATTTCATGTCAGTGTTGGTGTATGTCAAAATTTATTTCAGAGTCCTCCACCAAAATATTTTTTGGGACTTGCTTGCACCTCTTCGCAACTAAACGTCCATTATGATACAAGGATATACAATAATGCTAATAGATGGTTTCTCTTTCGTAGGAGTAAGCTTTCCCAGTAGGCAGTCTTTATGGTTTTGATTTATGGAAACATTATATCAATTATGCCAATTTCATGCAAATTTCATATCGTGTTACTTTTATTTTTATATGTTGTCCGAATTTCTGAGATGACAAATATTAGAAACATCAGATCTCCATTAGACAGGATATTCTATTTTTCGACGAAATGGTTTGCCCTGCTGCATGTGAATTGAGGTTTCACTCTTTGTTGTACGATCCCATGTATATATATGTAGCATTTCCTCTTTTCCTACGACGATTTCACTCTTAAGAAAGCTGTATGCCAAACATTGATTGGTTGATTGATTATATGGTGTTTAACGCCATTTTTAACATTACTTCAGTTACATCACGGCGTCCAGTGCACCTATCAATATTTCTAGGAAATTCTTTTACCAGTGCTCTGCACAATACTCTTTCCAAGCCACTGGCAGCTTTCCCATATAACTATTGTTTGAACAATGGTCAGCGGTGAGAGAGGAACGAATTCTGTTGCAATGACTATCATCAATCCTCGGAAAGAAATTGGCCGAGCCGGGGATCGAACCTGCGGAAGGCCAAACACAAACTATGATAAAGTCACCGAAAGGTTTAAGGGAAGCTAGTCGGGTTTTTTTTTTATAACTTCACCAAATTTCAAAAATGAATTATCACTGAATTAAGTAATACGATATCTGGCAAATCAAAATAAGAAGAAAGACGAAAGTAAGATTTTTTTTTTCAATGGTATTTCCTTAATGGCAACATAGCCTGTCAAGGTATTTTTAGATTTCGCCCAAGAGTTTCGCAAACTTTGTAGGGATGTCAAAAAATCGATAAACCCCGTCCATTACGAGGATTTGTATTCAGAACAGTAAGATGACGTCATATCTGATGCAATAAAGATAAACGTAGTAAACATGTAATAAGTAGACTCTGGAAATTTGACATTTTTAGAATGATCAATAATCATTTCTCTCTCATCGCTGACCATTGTTTTGACGATAATTATGTGGGAAAGCAGCCAGTGGCCTTGTAAAGAACCATGTGCGGAATCTGGCATGATAAACTCCTGAAAAGCAAGGACAGCTGCAGTAAGCTGCCACGATATCAATGAAATGACCAGACAGCTATGGTTGCCTACTTGGGACAAGTTTAACATCGGTTAGACCGGTCCTAAAAAGAATACGGTAATGCTTAGAACACTGCAAAGTCAATGATAAATTTGGGAAGGGAGTAAACCAAAAAAGTCGGAAAAGAATTGAACCATCACAACGCACCATTAAAAACTTTCATTTTATGATAACATATCCCCCCTGACAAACCAAAACATGATAAGATTATACAATTAAGAATAATTACCGTAAATGATACAATAGTTCGATGAATCAGAACGCTAAACGCTGTCTACCAGAAAACTGAACGCCCACGCTCATTCTGAAACCGTCTATTACTGTTATTACGATTCATCTTTTTGCCGCTATTTTAACATAGAAGACAGAAACATGGTACCTTAATGAACTCATTGCCTCCTGCATACGACTTTCTTTTTCTTTCGTCTTGCGGCAGAAGACCTTTAGAAACATCGGGGAAAAGGATAGATGACTAGAAAATACCAGTGCATTTTTTTTTTTTGGCAGTTTCTTTATATGTCCTTAACATATGTGCGTACATGAATTAGTACTTTTTCCCAAATTAAGATTACAAAAAAAGAGCAAATAAAGTTCTTTTCAAGCAAAAAGATAATTGATAACGTTATCGCAATTTTTGGGTTTTCAACTATTCGCTTGAAAACGTTTCTTTTATTTGAGAAACAGTTTATTGCTTGGGAACACCTTGACTATTTTCATCGATAGACATCGTCATACAGATATGATTTTCCTTTTTACTAACATGGAAGATAATTGTTTAAACATTGAAAGTTTAATTGTCTGCTGCCAGTTTAACTGTGGCATAAAAACTGTACTAGAGGTTTTTGCATAAAATGGTCTGACCTCTTTATTTCTGCAAATTTCCGCTTTTTTATTTTTTACTGTTCATTTTTTTGTGGGCTTCCGTCGTCTAGTTGTAAAGAGGTTGGAATTGTAACCAAGTGTCCAAGTGCGTCTGGGCACTTTTTGGTATTACATGTACAGAAATCAGCACTTCAAGTAAACCATTAACCGTTTCAGCGCCATATGCGAAAACAGGGGCTTCCGCATTCGGTATAGATCGAGATCAGACTGCACAGAATGTGCAGTCTAATCTTAGATCTATACCATCCACTAGTTTGTCCAAGCTTATAGGATAAAATCTATCAGTGGATTGTACTTGCAGCGGTCGAAAGAGGTCGAATACATTCGGCGGTGAAAAATTCAAACTGCCTTATAAGTTAAATAAAAGTTTTCAGTCAACAGTAAAAACCCAAAAAATGGCGATTTCAAGATTTATTTTGCCAGAAAATCTCACAGTATCGGACAGTGTAGATAAAAGATCAGACTGCACATTCTGTGCAGTCTGCTCTTGATCTACACTGCCCGCAAATGCCCATTTAGTCGTTAATAGCAGTGTTATGTTTCAACTCTCTCTCTCTCTCTCTCTCTCTCTCTCTCTCAGAGAACGATATTAAATATTGTTTACGATTCCTGCAGTGGAAAACTACTAATCTGACTCATTTGTGAAGAAAATATTTGTGAAGAAAAAGACTCCCGGGGTAGTTCATTAGTGACTACCAGGTCACAAAAATTGACGCTTACCGGCTGACACACACCTGGCCATCTCATTAAAAAAATGATGTAAAGTTCATTCTGTTGACATTTTATAAAAGCCTAGTAATTAATTGAAGTCGCAGAAGCAGTACTTTTTTACGTAAAATGATAAATTATGAATAATGATGATGGTGAAGAACTTTGGTGATGATTAGATTCTTAATTGTAATCATGGCGGTGGTTATGATGATTACATTAAGTGTCTTTTTAGGCATGAGTTATACCAAAATATTTAATGGAAAATAGTCAGACAGTGACCTTTCGAAGGGTCGATCAGTTTATTCCTATCCTCTAAATTTATTGATTCCAGTTTGCAACTTGGTGCTTAACCCTTTACCACACAATCCAGAGTTTTAACAACCCTAGGAAAGAAGCCTTTGAAAACATTGTGGGAAAAGGAGAAAATGCTGGTAACCAGCATTTTCTCCTTTTCCCAAAATGTTTTCTACCCTTCCACAAAAAAAAAATCGATTTTTGAGAAACATTTGTGTGTCGTCTGCAAATCCTTTCAATTTGAATAAGTCCCAAAATTTTGTCGTTTGGTAAAGAGTTAACTTTACCAAACGACAAAAAGTAAAGTCTTCCAAATTGAAATCAGATGAAGACGACAATTCAAATGTGGCTAAAAAGACGGAATTTGTCTTTGATATGGTAGAAAACATTGTGGGTAAATGAGGAAATGCTGGTTACCAGCATTTTCTCCTTTTTCCATTATGGTTTCAAAAGTTTTCCCCACAGGGTCATTAAAATTCGACATTGTGTGGTAATGGGATAACCCATAAAGCGTTGATTGATGGATTGATTGTATGGTGTTTAACGCCGTTTTCAACATTATTTCAGTTATATCGCGGCGGCCAGTGCATCTATCCATGCTTTCCTGGAGACTTTTACTAGTACTCCGCACAATATTCTTTCCAAGCCACTGGCTGCTTTCCCACATAATCATCGTCGAAACAATGGTCAGCGGTGGGAGAGGAACGAATCCTGTCGCAGTGACTATCATCAATCCTCGGAAAGAAATTGGCCGAGCCAGGGGTCGTAGCCAGGGATCGAACCCTGGACCCCGTGTTCTCAAGTCCTGCACGCTACCGACTGAGCTACCGGGGCACGGCATAAAGCGTTGAAGCCCGGCTTTAGTTGCGTTTGTGGACAGTGTAGATTGAAATCAAACTGCACAGAAGTGTGGCCAAATCAATCTTGAAATATTAATATTTCGACTGTTTCCCAAAATGACTTTTTTTTTGAGGGGGGATAACCCTGTACAACACGATACCAAGTTTTAACGTCCCTGAGGAAAACAGCTTTTGAAAACATGGAGGGTAAAGGTGAAAATGCTGGTAACCAGCATTTTCTCCTTTTCCGGCAATGTTTTCTACCCTTCTTGAGACAAACCCCAATATATGAGCTGTATCTAATTTGTCTTCAAATGCTTGCAATTACGACAAGTTTAAAATTCTGCTGTATGGCACAGGCCTAATGTTGTTCTCAACAGTGTTTTAGTTCTACTGTGATAACCAGTGCACCTACCCAGGCATACTTTTCTGGAGATTCTTTTACCGGTACTTAACACACTTTTTTTTCCAAACCATCGGCTGTTTTTAATCATAAACATCGACTGAGCTTTGGAGTTCGGCTTTCCTTAATTGTAGAGGCTCGTGTCATTCATCTAGCACTCCAAGGATGAAAGCTTGAAGTGGAAATTTTCAGTTAATGGAAATGATTTGAGCCATGCTCTCTGAAATGGGGCTTAATGCATCTCCGTGATGCAAATTTGCAAAAAGGCAAAAAGGTTCGACCCAGGTCAGCCTGTGCAGACTGCGAAGGCGAAGGCTAAGGCTGAACTGGGTCGATACTTTTCGTAAATGCATTAAGCCCCCATTTCACAGAGCATGGGTCATTTAGAATTTACAGTTCCAAGAGTGTTTTGTTTGATTGTTTTTCTTCAAAACATCTCATGAGATATCAAATACTGTAGATAGAAGATCAGACTGCACGATCTGCATGTACATTGTCTGCAAAAAACATCTAAAACAGTGATTATCCCAAATGGCATAAAACTTCTTGCATATTTCTATTTCCCATTGTCTTTTTTCTTTACAGGAGATTGTATACCAATAGATTTTATATTTATACCAAATCTCCACCACCCGTCAAAATAATGCCAAATATTTTATTTTCACTGTCAGTTAAACTGTACTTTGATCTAATCAGGAGCGAAAACCATTTAAAAAAAAATGATTAAAAAGATATTTCCATCACGATGTCTAAAGGCAAATGTATATTTTTCTTTAAACTTTGTCAAAACGACAACGGATTTGTTTTCTTCATATAAAGAAAAAGGCCTATGAACTTTCAAAATTAATTTTATTTGGTAGCATATTAATTTTTAGAGTAAGACTTCTCTTTTCAAAATAAGTATATAAAACTGAATAGATAATGTAAACAAATTAATTAATAAAATCAATAAAGTGAATTACTAAATAAATAAATAAATAAATATACTCTATATTTCAGCCTCCGTCAGGATTTGAACATTGGGAGACAGAAATGTTGTAACTAGTATCTGTCTACAAAGATAAGTATTTCAGAGTTTTTGGTGTAACATATACAAACAGAATACCAAACAAGACACGCAGGAAGAACAGTGAACTCGCATAAACATAATATTGGTCCTTTTCCCACATTTTTCACCGTTTAACGAGTAATGCAGTTGGATAACAAATCGCATTTGTGCGACAATGGGTTAAAAGGGGGCTTGGTGCATCTGCGAAAACTATCGACCCAGGTCAGCCTTCGCCGTCCGCGCAGGCTGACCTGGACCGAAACTTTTCGCTGTTTGTCAATTTTGTGTATGTCCAAGGACCAGTCTATCTCATGATTAGGCTGGTTGTTAAAAAACTTGGATATTATAGATCCATAAGCATGTGACACCTTGCTTGGTACCATGGATCACAGAGATGCATCAAACTCCTTTTTGCCGGACCATGGCTCATATAAAAAGTGTATTTGTTATACAAGTAATATTTCGATTTATTCTAAGTGAATGTCTGGAATACATGACAAATTACTACTTCTTGCGTGCCGTAATGCGACAAATGGCGGGTAAGTGGATAAGAAATTTCTGCAGCGCTGTGGGAAAAGAGGATTTAATGCATCTTCGTATTCATTTAAAGCACGTTGTCGTATAATATTAATCCATTCTGTCTTAATCCCAAATCATGAGTTAGAGTGGTCCTTAAATATGGACAAATTTTTTATTGCAAAAAGCTTTGACCCAGGTCAACCTGTGCGGACGGGGGAGGCTGACATGGGTTGATACTTTTGCAGATACATAAAAGCTCCTATTCCCAAAGCATGATCCACTTGCATGATATCAAACAGTAAAATGCTGAGGTATAAGACACTCAGCACGGTCTCTTTTTTTTTTAATATTTGATCTATCCCATTCAAAAGATTGCACCTAGCGATGGACTGTTTTTGAAAAAAATAAGAGACCTTCACGCGGAAATTGCTTGTAAAACACTATTTTCTTCTTTAACTATTATGTTTTCCATATAGAATGAACCGTAAGTCTAATATCACTAGACAGCCTCTGCAACACATTTGTGTCAGGCGTTTCCGAGATATGTTCTAGTCTGTCATCTCTAAAAGCACCAAATGGAATAAGTTTGATTAAAGAGGGACTTTCTGTTAGACTTCCGTGATCTGTTATATTTTTGTCTACAGAAAGACCGCCCATTGTCTTGGCGATGTTTTTATTTTTTTATTTATTTATTTTTTAATGAATGGAAGATGTAAACTTTTGAATTTTTTCTTTAATCTAAGCATCCACACTGATAAAGGTAAAAAAAAGATCATTCATGTGCGTCCTTGGTTTAACTGATACTTTTGCCCGAGGACAATTCCATGAAAAACCCAACGCCCTGAATAAGGAACGAACCCGGGGCATCCAGGTTTTGAATCCTTCACCTTCACCACTGAGCCACGCAGATCCCAAATACAGGTTAAAAAATGATGATTTTGCCACAAGAATTTCACATTTTTCCTGCAATGTTTTCGAACATTTCTTTCATTTAAAAACGGACTTGTGTGCTAAAAAATTAAATCAAACTGTGTATCAAGAGAGAGAGGTTTTTTTTTTCAAAGATAAAAAAAACCTAGGTGGTAGAAATTGAGAAAAACCCTTATCTCGATGGAGAAAAAAAGTCGGATAGATCAAACAGAGGTGGATCTATTTCCCTTACTCTTTTTAAAAATACGAATTGAAAATTTCTTATCAATGGTAAACTTCTATTTTTTGGGGGAAAAAAATGAATAAATAAACTCTTCATAAAGGACAGTGTAGATCTAAGATCAAGCTGCACTAAACTGTCAGCAAAAGTGCATTGAGTAGCGCCCTGCAGCCATGCTTGTTCAAGGTCTGGGTCACAATACCAGGTCACGAGTTTGAACCTTTGATTTCCTGTCTACACCATATGTCCTTGAAGGATTTTCGTTAAAGTCTCAGTAGCGTCCAACTAAATAAACAACCTGTTTATAAAATAAAAGTAAATTTCATTTTTACCATGTAAAAATATGGCAATTATTATGACTTTCACGATATGTAAAGGTGCAGTTCGCAAAAGTCCCAGTCAGTGGCAGCAAAAAGAATTTTGAAACTAGAACAGATCCTACCATGCCGCATTATCTGTTTGTTTACATCGATGATCGCCGATGATTTGCCGACTTTTCGTCGTAAATCTCCGCAGTGACGTGTTAGTGACGTAAACACCACGTGATCATTCAAAGCGTCGAAACAAACCCTTCATTCACGTGATCGTTTTGTCCCCATTCTAGGCTTGAAAAAACGTAAGTTTATCGACATCGTAAACAGAAACAACGACACAGGCTGATCATCGCTTATTCATTTATCATCAATACAGGAAGAGTTTACTACATCTAAATAAGAAAACAGGTTCAGAATGAACAATCTTGCTCTCCGATGACATAATGTTGGAATTGTAAACAATAGTCCTGTCTACTACGTCATAGCACTAATGAGATGCAATGTTATCACGTGACGTTCTCGAAGACCTAGTTCGAATGTACACGAACGATAACGACGGTTGTCTCGGTCAATGGCGTCCCTGAAATCGACGGGCTTCTCCATGCATTTTCGCACGCGTATATCATGGCAACCAATGCAGTAACTGACACGTTCAGGTTTTCTCCGATCTTATATATGTGTGTTGTGATGGGTAATCCGTTACATTTTCGAGTTTTAAACAGTGAAAATTACCTATTCTTTGGCTTT
This sequence comes from Hippopus hippopus, assembly GCA_946811185.2. Taxonomy (NCBI): domain Eukaryota; kingdom Metazoa; phylum Mollusca; class Bivalvia; order Cardiida; family Cardiidae; genus Hippopus; species Hippopus hippopus. The sequence goes on from OX328097.1 coordinate 38,678,816, forward strand.
ACTGAGGCTTTAAACTTGAGTCAAATGTTCATCTGTGAGGTGAGACTGTATGAAAAAAAAAAAACGTATGTTGTAATCATGGCAAGTCAAGGTCAATGTTACACTTGAAAGTCAATAGTTTGAAACTTTGACATCATTTTGCACAATATCTTTACCCCATAAAGATTTACATTTTTTTCTGATATAACTTGAGTAAAATGTTTTCTTTGCTGAGAAGATGTACTGAACTCATGTCTCGGTTATGGTGGCTAAGGTCAAGGTCATCATTTGAACCTTGGACTTCGTGTCAAGCCTGGAAGGATACTCATTTAACTTTGGTAACATGTTGACCTATTAAGTAAAAGAAAATGTGCAGAACACATACATGTATACATGGCTGTTCACATGACATTTTTCTTTATGTAAATATTATATACTGTTCACTTCATTTTCTTTAATTTATCTGCCGCAAAGCATGAAATGTCACTAACAGGGAAAAGGTTACACTAACTTTTCCTCTCATCAACCAAAGATACGGATGGATAGATGGCTTGGTGTTTTATGTCCAACAGCAGTATTTCAGTCATGATAAAAGGATGAAAGGGTGAATATAAAAGGCTCAATGCAATGAAGTGCTGTTTAGGTCCAGCGCGAATTAAACCTAGGACTCCGTGATCCAAAGTTGGGAGCACTAACCGCTTGGCCACCCGTTGACTTCTACAATCAAAGATCCCACCACTCTGACTCATTCTTCGGCGGGGGATATGGCTGTCCCTCAGACTGCCTTCTTGTTTATTTTTTATTTTGTGTTGTTTTGTTCTAGTGCACTTTAGAAATGATAGTCTTTTTTTCCATTGTTCATTAATTTACTGTTTCATAATGCATGATTTTTATCTAGGCGCACATAACTCCATGAGTTCTAGCTTCGACGATAAAAGAACTCGCGTTACTTCTACTTTTGTATTTTTTCTAGGTGTGGGGATAGTTTTCAAACCAGCTGACAACACTTGTCATCCGTTTTAAGTTTGATTCTTTCATAGAAGTATTTTCGAACAGAGCGAATTTAATGACAATAATAATCTCACATGTGTTTGTCCAAAGTTTGATTCTCAACAGAAATCGCCTGTTAGAAGGGTCAATGACGGGCTTACATTACAACTTCTCATCTCAGTGGAGAAATGTGAAAAATGGTACAACTGAATAATAATGCATCGAGTAATTCTTCCTTACTTGAAGTTTGACATCAAACATGAAGTTGGTGTTATCCGGTTAATTTACATGTAAAGTTCCGTCGCATTTTAAAATGCGATACTCTAAATACTGTCTGTATGTCAGCCAGTCATTTCGTCCTTTCCTCCGTCAGTCCCTTGGTCCGTCAACTACTGTTTTGCTCCAAGTACAAAACGTAGAAATGTAAGAAAAAGAAAAGAAAAAATGAACTACTTTTTTCAAGAAAAGGTCCTCATACTTATTATATACGTCTCGGCCGAGCTTAGGTTATGTGTTTAAATGTAATTTAGAGTCCTAGCCTTTTCATGTGGGCAGCCTAGAGTCTGATCACAACCTTAAATGAAATATAATTTGAACGATAATCTTAAAGATGAGTTCAGAACTAAAGTCATAGGCAGATTGTCAATGTTGAATGATTTTACTGAGAATATTGATACCAACAGTAGATATGTAGATATTCAATTAATGTAGCTCTAGATAAATTTACAAATGTTATGAGAGAAGTAGCAAATCCATTATTTTCAAAGCCATACTCCTATTTATTTTTAAATGATTTTCCTGAAGAACAGATACTTGAAAACAAGGAATGGTTTGATTCGGAATGTGAAAGAGCAAAATCTAAATATTTTAAGTGTAGGAAAAAATTCATTTGTATGCACTCTGAAGAAAATAGAAAAAAGAACAAAAGTAAAAGTAATATAAGTTTAGAAAACTTTCGAGATTATTTTTCAGATCTTGGTAATACTGATTTTCAAAATGAAAATCAGGATGTAGAAGATTTTTGTATGAATAACTTTAATGTAGGTTGTGAAGACCAAGAATACCTTAATGATGATATAATTTTAGAGAAACTCTCTCTCTCTCTCTCTCTCTCTCTCTCTCTCTCTCTCTCTCTCTCTCTCTCTCTCTCTCTCTCTCTCTCTCTCTCTCTCTCATATTCATGATATTAATAACCTGTTCTCATCCTGTAACATTTGACTGATAGGGGTTGAATGTTATTTATGTTTTATACGATCTAGTAGAGCAAATACATTTATATAGTTAGTGAAAACAATTTTGTAATGATGACGATGTACATTTTACAATTCTGTTGAATAAACATTCCTGTCTGTCTGGGGGGTGGGGCAGGGAACTGTTTGAATACATGAAAAGGCATAATGGCTAAAGAGGAAAACGACTCATTTGTCGCAGCTCTTCAAAGGCAGTATGCTGCAAAACGCAAAAAGTCGTAATAACCAACGATTTTCAAATAAAAAAAAACAACTATTGTTTGCAATATAGATATGAACATGAATAGTTCGCTGCAATGAAATATGTTTATATCTGTTATGAAATATTCATTTGCTCGAGTTTAATATAATTACATGTACTCGTATGTGGTGAAAGTAAAACAAAATAGAAAATCAGACATCAGTGCTCCTCGAAGTCAGGGTAAAATAGTCACAATCCGAAGTTTATATTTTCAAAAAAAAGGTTGAAATTGTAACTGATTTTGTATTTAACAGCATTTAATCAATTTCACATGTAAGTAGCTAAAAACATGGATTTGTCTGTTTAATAGTAGCAGATAGCAGAACAGAACAGAGCATTTTGTTGTTGGACTTGTACAAAGTATATTGTCATCGAAAAAATTATATGTACAGAAATATTATGTACAACAACAGGAGTTTAATAATACATAAGTGCGTTCAATCAGTATATAAATATAGATATTTAAAATAAAATGTATATAGCCAATTCATCGTTTTTTTTTTTTAATAACTGTAAAAAGCTAGTTCTACAGTTTTTTTGGCTAACGACAGTTGACTGTTAAATAACAATTACCACGTTTTCGGTATTTACAGTTACCTGTAAATAGCTCCTGCAAACTGATTTTCTATTTTATGACATTACGTCAATTTCAAATGTAATAGGAGGAAAAAAACGTAATACATGTATTGATTACTTTCAGTTAGCTGCCAATAGCCAGCTTATCTTCTTTTGGATAGTGACAGGTAACTGTATATTGCCAATTCTACGGTTTTTGCCTATAGACGGTTAAGTGTAAATAGCTATTTTAAAGTTTTTTCTCTATTAGAAATTAACTTCACATAGCACTGCACGCCTTTGTTCCGAAAAACAGCTCTTAATTCTTGGTAATATTGAAGTTATAAAACACCAGCCATCTCGAAGATCGCCTCCGCTTCTAAGAATATTGTCAGAATCGCGAGCTATTCTTAGCTTAGAATAAACTTCAAGGCAAACAATGGAATCATTTTGAAAAAAATTTTTGCATTCTTCCTTATTTTCTAATTATTTGACCCTTTACCACACAACTCCGTGTTTTAACGACCCTTAAGGAAAATGGGCGTTTGAAAACGTCGTGGAAAAAGAAGAAAATAACGACAAGTTCAAAGCAAGAATTTAAATATTAAGTTTGATAAGAAGAAAAATGTTGTTATGTGATGGAAAAGTGGCGTCTCCGTGAATGGGAAAAAATATGGAGTATCTATTTATTTAATCTTTTACACCATTTTCCTACAAAGAAGCTTCTTAGATAAATTTTGCTAAAAGTAAATGGATAGATGACCTTGATAGATTTAGACGATAATGCGGAAGAGGGTTTTTGAAAACAATGAGAGAAAAGAAGAGAAAATTCTGGTAACCAGCATTTTATCCCTTTCCCACAATGTTTTCTACAATTTCTCAAACAACTACCATAATTTGAGCCACATCTAATTTGTTGTCAGCAAATCTTTTCAATTCGGACAAGTGTACAATTTTGTCGTATAAGAGTTATTACGCGCTTAGTGACCTTTGCCGTCGATACACTAGTAAACATCAATCAATCAATCAACAAATGAATTTGACATTTCTAGGGAGAGGAAAACACACAATTACAGCATTTTTGTCTTGAGTATCTCACGAAATAAAGCATTTGGTTGACTAATATCTAAACTTTGCATCGAAACAAACTCATAAACTTGCACTTTAAGATTTCATCCTGCACCAGCCCACAAAATACTGGACTCTTATGATTTTTTTTCTAAGAATTTTAGAAAACATATTATTATGGCTTAAATTATAGGTCTCGTGTGACAGGGTAGGAAACATTGCAGGAAAAGGAGAAAATGCGGCATCTTTTTTTCTCGCTGTTTTCAGACCGTTTAGACGAAACTGCCTTAAAACATTGGAAAGTTAAGTTGTTCGATCAGACTGCACGTTAGAATGCAGTCTTTTTTTTTTATCTGCATTGACCGCAATCATATAAAGCTGTGCTCAGCATCCGATCGGTTGCTAGAGAAGTGCGTAAATCTATTAATCAGAAATCCAACGCGACAAGTAATATTTTATCAAATACATCCTGAAACGACTTTCAGATGAGACCCTCATTAATATTCCTCGTATGAATAAATAAGCCGCTAGACAAACAGCACCAAATATGTCGTGTTTATTTTCCGGCACTCGGCGCTCCCACCCGATGATAAATGACAATAGAATACTGTGTTGATATCATAGTGAGTATTCTTTACGATTGAACCATTTGTCTGTCAATAACATTCGCAGACTTGCTGCTTTACTGGCGACAAATACTTTCGCAGAATTTGGCATCATATAATTGGCTTGCAACACGCGAAAAGGGGCATTCGGACATTTGCGTAAAGTGTCATCTCGGATCAGCCTGCGCAGTCTGCGCAGGCTAATCCGAAACGACACTTGACGACTGCATTAGATATTGTTCTACAGTAGAGTTGCGCAAAACAGAAAATTACATCAAAACGGAAAGTGTCGTTTCGGATTAGCCTGCGCGGACTGCGCAGGCTGATCCGAGACGACACTTTACGCAAATGTCCGAATGCCCCTTTTCGCGTGTTGCAGGCCAATTATAAGCGGCGCTCTAGGAAAAATGGGGTCTATTCTACCTTCGTATTGCAAAAAAACGAAAAAAACCGTCGCATAATATACACCCATTTTCGCTAAAAATCAAGTGAATCATCCAGTATTTTTAAAATGGTCCCTAAACATGTACAAAGTACAGAAAATGTACCAATTACAAAAAAAGTTTCGACACTTTTTGCAGATGCACAAAACCTCTTTATCACATAGCATAACTCATATTTTTATTACCATCAGCTAGAATCGCAAAAGTTTCTGCTAATATGACATGTTAACCCTATACTTATAACTTTGCCTGCCTGACCAAGACGTAAGTGATAGCTGAAAGGGATCGAAAACGTAGAAAATTGAGAAAAGACTCAGTTTGCACAATATTTCGTCCCTCACATGTTTTAACGGTTTGTGTTCCGTGGGAATTTCTTTCCGATCCATTTTCGGAACAGTCCATAAGTTGCGTAAAATATACCAGTTAATTATTCAGGTCTGTCTGTCTGTCTGTCTGTCTGTCTCTCTCTCTCTCTTCTTGAAGTATTTTATCTACATCAAAAACATAAAGAATTACTCGGTGTCCTCGGGTGATCCCTCTGTTTTCCGATAGGTAATATGTACCTACTAAAAATCGATATCTTTTTTAGTACATTTCCGTTGACAAACAGTTTCTAATTCTTCTTTTTAACATTGTTATCAATTTCGTCGGCAGTTTTCACCGACAGTTTTACACGTGTGAATACACTGTTACCTCACTTTGGTGGTTGACAGTATTTGACAATGGTAACTTTATACGGACGATAGATGCAGTTATGGAATCGTCCGAGTTGTGATGATTGGAAAAATTAGACACAGTTGTGTAAAACCTTTCTTGTAAAGTAGCTTCTTAAATGAACGAATCACTCATTCTTTTAGTGTTGTGAATTTTTTTTGCAGTTCGTAAAATATTGACGTCATTTGACAGCCAGAAGGCATATCACTGCTTCTCTGAGGCTGAAAATGAAAAAAAAAAAAATCATGCTCTGAGAAAATGTGATGTATGGCATCAGAAAAAGTATCTACTCAGGTCTGCCTCCACAGCCTGTTCATACCATGAACAACTTTGATAATTCTCACTTTTGTGCAACAATAGCTAGGAAATGAAAGTAGGAGATCGGTTTCAGATATTAGCGATGTACTCATGTCGAAAAGTTGGTGGCGGTATGAGGATTCCGTACATTTGAATTTAGGCTTTAAAAATAGTAACTGTAGCTTTAACTCTTTAATATCCCCAAAGGCCTCACAAATCATTTAAAGGAATTGAATCATTATAAACCTAATGATATCATATCTCTAGGGTGATCCTTTGCACGTATTATCGTATATTAAATTTGTTGTCCTAATTCTTTTAGTTAAATAGAATCAATTTTGCCCTTTAAAGTCATTGCTTATACAACGATTCTTGACGTGGCGCAATGATATATTGCGTTTATTATACGACAACGGGCACTCCCTTCAATGACAAATTATTCCCTAAATGAACCTAACCGGTTTTCCTTCACAAAGATTATGGTAATTCTGACATCATTTGGTATCTTCGGCTATTTTTATGTTTATTTGGAAATAGCTCCGATGTTCTGGCACTTATCTGACCCATATTGTGTCATGTGAAATTTTAGACGATGTTGATCAAGACAACGCTAAATCAAATGCATTGTCTGATTTTGGATCTACACTGCTAAATATTTGTCAGAATATCTGACAAAAAGAAATCTTGAAACTTCAAAAATCCACGGTCCGTATTCATCGACCACCCTAAAGTATATTCTGAATAGTCTTAATCTAAATTTAAAAAGTAACGCAAAACTCTGATTAGTTACACCATTTGGTTTAGCCAATTAGAAATTGCGTTACTTTGAAATGTAGAAAATTTTAGACTAAGAATGATACTAAGAATGATTGTTGAATACTAGCCTGTTATAATGACTGATTAAAACTATTAATTTTAACTAGATCTCAGAAAAAAAATAATAGACCATGGACTACCAGAACAGCAACCAAGGTGGCTTCCGAACTGTATTTATCCACGAAATAAAAGCTGTTTTCTAAAATTATTCTCTTTTGCGTTATTATTATTATTTTTTTTTTATTTGATGTTAAGTAAATTTGTAATTATTCTATACTACAAGAAGCTGTTGTTGCGATGTTTAAGGATGAAGGCCTGGTCTTTGAAGTGCAGGTTCGCTAAGAGCAAAATAAGGAATGTGTCCAAGACCAGGCTGCACAGAATGACCGTTCCAATACTGATCAGCTTTAACGTGGAGTCAATAAAAACAAATCGAAACAATGATTTATCTTTATGTAGTTCTGGCCTGGTAAATGGCTGAGGCTAAATTTCAGTTTTGAGCTAAAAGCCCAAAACTGAAATTTAGCCGCAGCCATTTACCAGGCTACTTAGTAAATAGTAAGCAGCCCCCCCCCCCCCCGCGGCTAAATTTGTCAACACATAAAACAAAGCCCAATCTACACTGTCAGATATTAATTTTAATAGATATCCTAGTACAATAAATATCACCACAAGCGGGATTTGTTTCCTAGATTCGCACTCACCAGCTTTATAAAAAAAAAAATTTGGCTAAACTTTGGGAAAAATAGGAGTAAAATTGTATTAAAAATGGTTAGTGAATACTGCCTCTGGTTTCATTTCATCGACAATTTAGAAACTTGTCCTTAGCCTGCTAAGGGCGAATGAAGGCGCTTTTACAGCCAATGTAGATCAAGATCAGACTGCACAAAATGTGCAGTCTGATCATGGATCTACATTGTCCGATGAGGGGATATTCACCCCCCCCCCCTCAAAAAAATGATATTTGGGTTTTTAAGATAGGCTGGGAAAATTCATATAACTTTTTAGCATGTTATGGCTTTTTTTTCCAATTTCTGTCATGTCGACGAGGACTTATTAGACACATATAAATCATGCTCTGTGAAAAGGAAAGTTTATGCATCTGTAAAAAGTATCGAATATGTCAGCTTGCGCATTCCGGCCAGGTTGAGATTGGTCGTAACTTTTGGCTATTTGTAAACTTTTTGCATGTTCAAAGGAACATTCTACCATATGATTTGGCCAGTTGTTAGATAAGAAAAATCATTATTATCCTACGGCTTGCTTGGTATAGTGCATGATGAAAACGCAATAAGCCCTCTTTTTCCAGATTGCCGCCTATAAGTTGTGTTACTTGCACTAAGCCTTTCAACTCCATAAGCCAAAAAAAAAAAGGGGGGGGGGGGTTGCGGATCTATAGTGTTCATTTGTTCAGTGAAGGCTTAACCCACACAGTGCCGACTTTCAACGACCCTGAGAAAGAAGCCTTTTGAAAGCATTGTGGGAAAAGGAGAAAATGCTGGTAACCAGCATTTTCTCCTTTTCCCACAATGTTTTCTACCCTATCAAAGTAAAATTGCACTATTTGAGCAACACTGAAATTGTCGTCTGCAAACGCTTTCAATTTGGACAAGGCTAACATTTTGTCATCTGGTAATGGGTTAAAAGATAAAAAAAAAAAAAATATTTCCAATACAATATCATTTAACCCCTTCGTCAAATGTTTTACCATCCGTCCATGATGGATCGATAATATTACCATCCGTCCACGATGGATCGATAATATTACCATCCGTCCATGATGGATCGATAATATTACCATCCGTCCATGATGGATCGCCTGCTTTACCATCCGTCCATGATGGATTGACAGTGGATAATGCGTTTGACCAAACATTTCCCCTGGTAAGGTAAATGAATCTGCCTCAAATCTTGATTCGTGTGAAAGGGAAATTTGTACGTACAAATTAACCGGAATCTATCGGTTACAAGATCTAATTATGGAGATAAAATCTTATTTCCCTTTACCATACAATCCCGTGTTTAACGATCCTGGGGAAATGGTGTTTTGAAAACACTGTGAGAATAGGAGAAAATACGTTATCGTGATAAAAGGATTTTTCATCTGTTTCGAGCTATTTCTCCATCACATTTACGTAAAGGATGTTAACTTTTTATCAAACGACAAAATTTTAGACTGGCCCAAGTTGAAAGCATTTGCAAACGACAAATTAAATGTGACTCAAAAATTAAAATTGAAAGTTGTTGTGGGAGGGGCAAAAAAGATTGTGAGAAAAGGAGAAAATGCTGGTCTCGAGCATTTTCTCTCTTTTCCACAATGTTTTAAAAAGCTCTTTTTCTCAGGGTCTTTAAAAGATTGATTGTATAGTGTTTAACGCCGTATTCGACATTATTTCAGTTGCATCGTGGTGGCCAGTGCACCTATCTAAGCTTTCTGTGAGTTTCTGTTACCAGTGCTCCGCACAATATTCTTTCCAAGCCACTGGTTGCTTTCCCACATAACCATCGTCGAAACAATGGTCAGCGGTGAGAGAGGAATGAATCTTGTCGCAGTGACTATCATCAATCCGCTAAAAGAAATTGGCCGAGCCGAGGGTCGAGCCAGCGACTTCCAGTTCTCAAGTCCTGTACGCTACGGACTAAGCTACCGGGGCTCGGCAGGGTCGCTAAAAGACGGAATTGCCTGGTTAAGGGCTAAACCTCTTAGATTTGTGAAGCTTTGAAAAGTGCTGATTCCAGTCAATTTTTTCTCAGATTGAATTAGAGATGGGCGGCTAGCAAATATTTTTTGGTAGAATATCTGCTTTTTAATGTGTTAGAAGCTAATGTATTTTTTTATATCCACTTGGAGGGATACAGTGAAACTTTCAATCATTTCAAAAAGAAAATTTTTTCAATTGATTTTCTCATAAATCATGAAACCGACTTCATTCACGTTAAAAATTAATATATTTTAATATTCGCCGTGCTTACCCTATCCCTCCCTCCCTCTGTCTGTCTATCTGTCTGTCTGTCTGTCTGTCTGCCTGTCTGCCTCTTTTCCCCGAACAGGTCAAAGTGTTTGTTTCACAGGAATTTAATTTTGAATCATATAACAACAGTATAAACTAGATTCTCAGACGATAGCTCATAACTATTTCACTTAATCACACAAAACCTCCTCCAGCAGTTTATAAAAGGCCCAATGGCGACAAAATGTAAACAAAGGGGATGTTAAAATAAACATAAATTTGAATCATACCATTTAAAAGTATGGAAATTATTGTGAAGATGAAATCTGTTATAGTACGATCGGTCTTAATTGTAGTCACTGTCAGGAAAATGAGTTTTAATACTAGATCCAAGGTTGCTAGGTCGCTCAATCTTTTGTGTACTTATTAACTCGTTTTAGAATTCATTTTCCTGCCAGCGACTAACACTTGGACTAGAGTTACAATACGAGATTGTCATCTTTACAATGACTTCCATACTTCTAAATGGTATGATTTAAACTTGGGTGCACTTTAAAACCCCATTGTTTACCCTTGGCCGCCACTAGGACTTTAAAACCATGACTTGTTTTTGACAATAAGCTAGTGCATCATCAATTTTTGGGTCCTCGTTCTGGTTATTTTTGTAGTTACGAGCGCGTGAAGCCGGCGAAACCAACCACTGCACGTGCCGAAATCGTACTACTTTGCCATTTCGCGCGAAAATGACTTCGTTGTTACCAAGACGTATACGTACGAAAAAAGTTACGAGTTTTATGTTTAATACTATCAAGAAATGCAGTATAGGTTATTTAAGATATAACAAAAATGTGCAAATATTTCGATTTACTCCCTCTATAAACCATTTCTTTCTACTTTCAACGCAAATACCACAGAGCTATCTTCTTTATTCGGCAAATCTCGGGTGATCCGTTGATCAAGTCCGTTGGCTGTATCACATAGCTTGATATCTACACAATACATTTCTTCACCGGAAATACGGCGTTTAGCGTTCTTAAAATTGTAAGGATCCTCTTAAAAAAGAAAACACGAGTCACAATTTTCTATCGATGTATCTCTAAATACATTTCCGTTGACAAACAGTTTGTTCATACAATTTGTAACGTGGTTTATCAATTATGTTTTCATAAATAGATTGATAGATGTGACTAAATTCACCCTGGCTAGCACGGACGAGGTTAGATGTAGTTAGGGAATCGGCCGAACTGTAACGAGTGCTATCTTCTTATGTATGTCAATATTTCAAACCGAACTACTTGTAATAACATGAAACGTATTTCTGTCATTCGTGTTATGTGATAAATAGAATCTCACATTCGTTTTTAAGTATGTATTATCGGTTTCATCAAATTCGTTGACTAAAATGTATATGACGCTCGCCAAGGTTCGCATCATATCAGTTTAGTCAACTCGTTTGATAAAAATGATGATACATAAGCACTCATGTAAGATCCTCTATTTCATGCATCGTCGTCCATTTCAAGGTCTTTCAAGCATCGTGTTTTACCTAGATTCAACATATTGAATTTAATGGGAAAATTGTAGGTACTAGATCTACCAGTAACTTAGTTCCTTCAACAATAGCCTATAGTGATGCATTTTTTATGGTTTGTTAAACACTTCGCGTGAGTCTTTCTCTCTTTTTAAATTCGATATGCTGTGTTCTAATGATGGGTCCTGCGTGGCTCAATTGTAAAGTGTAGGATTCGTGACCTGGAGGCCCCGGGCTCGAGCCTCACTGGATCCACTGGGGTTTTCGTGGGGGCGTCCTCGGGCAAGACACCTCAGAGCCCCAACCTAGTACTCGTGAAAGCCAGGAAATACATGAATATGTGAGCTGTCGCCGTGATATGACCGAAATAATTGGAAGCGGCGTAAAACACCATTCAATCAATCAGTGTTCTAATGTCTGAACTAACAGCGCACGAGAACCAGAGTTAAAAAAAAATAAAAACAGTGCTATGCCAAACATTTTGGGTCGATTTGTTTGAGGTAAATTTGTAATTTTTGAAAAGGAGCAACTGCTTGTTACAAGCAATCTCATGGAATGCCATTGCGCTTCCCTTCAAATATCTCTCCCATTTGCAATTTATAAGTGGCGTTTTTGCCTGAAATTAGCCTGTGTTGTGATGGGTTAATTTGAAAAAAACAACAACGAAGACTCCCTTTCTGTCGTACATAGTTTATATGATTGCGTGACGAGGGGAGCAGTTTTTATAATCCTGCTTGCTTTGTTTCGTTTTGTTTGTTGTGTGTTACATATATCTGAGGTGGGCGTCAAAGAGCCCTAACCCTTTACCAAACAACCCAATGGTTTAAAGATCCTTGAATAGAAAGCTTTTGAAAACATTGTGGGAAAAGGAGAAAATGCTGGTAACCAGCACTCTCTCCTTTTCCCACAATTTTCAGCCCTTATCGAAGCCATTTTCATCATTTGACTCCCATCTAGTTTGTTGTATGCAAGTAGTGTCAGTGGGGACGAATCTAAACTTTTGTCGTTTGGTAAACATACAGGGAGAAATCAGTAGATCTCAAAGCTAAATAAGGTTTTCAATCAAAAGTCACGCGATATTGGTATGTAAAACACGCGCTCCCGTGCTTAAAAACTACGTCATACTTGGAAATGCGAGAACTCAAATCCATGCAATTTTCTTGTATTTACAACATTTCAAGGATTTATTTCCTCTGTACATTCCAATAAAGCATTCCAGTTTCATTCTTTTTTTTTTTTTTTGTTTCTTTTTTTAGCAACACAACATTGGTTATGAATTTTCTTAATCAGCAAATCCGCGTTTAAGGCAATAAAAGCTATGGTTACAGTTAGGGGGATAGTGGGTTACCAAAATTATGAGTTGGATTACGGCTGAAAGAAACATTGCAGCCTTTGAATAACGGCGTACAAAGCTCAACGATGCCAACTAATAAAAGAGTCTACAAATGTTTTTTTTTTTCCATCCGGCAAAATTAGGATATATACTAACACGCTATCTTTGTTAGTATGTTTAATCGCAGATATGTAGGCTATGGCCATCCCTTATTTCACTTTCTGCTTTAAGACAAAAGAAAGCAACGCTGGTGCCTATTAACCCATTACCACACGAGCCCTACTTTTGACGACCCTGAGAAATAAGCCTTTAGAAAACATTGTGGGAAAAGGAGAAAATGCTGGTAACCGGCATTTTCTCCTTTTCCCACAATGTTTTCTACCCTTCACAAAACGAATTTCAAATTTTCAGTCACTTTTATTTTGTCGTCTGCAAATGCTTTCGATTTGGACAAGCCAAAAATTTTGTCGTTTGGTAATGACTTAACCACCTACCAAAGAATTCTGTGTTTTACGCCCCCGAGAAAGAAGGTTGGTAACCAGCTTTTTGTCCTTTTTCTTATGATGTTTTCAATCCTTTCAAAGACAAATAGCATCATGAGCGCCATTAATTTTGCTTTGTCGTCTGTAAATTCTTTCAGTATGTTAAGCCTAACATTTTGTCCACAGTTACAGACTTAAAATGAGTCTCTGCCTTTAAGCGCAACATATTTAGAGTTTTGCGTTTTTCACACGACAAATACTAATATCATTATATACATGCATATACAAATTTTCTGGTTCAAATATATGTATTGCACGCGGATAAAATTATACACGACGGGAATCATCTGTGAATATACAGTGTCAAATATTGTCCAAAATTGGTATGGTGACGTAGTTCACGTGCGGACTACTTTAGGCTTGGTTTCCGATTTAAGTGGGCAAAATGTTAAGTTATATTTATGATTCATTCCGCCATTCATAAGAAGAATTAAACTGTATTTATTAAACCTGTATTACCAGAAATTCTTATCTGTATTCACTTAAAATCTAATCGTTTTCTAATAGCAATGTCTCATAAATGCAATATTTTGTTTTTGAAATATGTAAGTTAATAATAAAGGAATCTTAAGCTGTAGTAAATTTCTTGGTGCCCATATCTACGTCTCGCTGCGTAGGAAAATTTTGACATTTCGGTCTCGCAAGATATCATTTTTTCTTTTTTTCAGGCAGTTTTTAGCAATACAAGCACCAGGAAGGTTACTACAGCATGATATACTTATAAGTAGTTTCAAGTTTTTTTTTTTTTTAGTTTCAAAGTAACATAATTTGTGATTAGCTTAACCAAAAAGTTTAGCAAGTCAGAAAATGTGTTACTTTCTAGATGTAGGATTAGACAATGAGTACAATTTAGGATAGGTGCTGAAGACTGGCTCAGATGTTTTTTTTTTTTTTGTCAAAATAGCCAACAAGATCCCATTCAGACTGCACATCAATAGAAAAGCAATTAGACTATCGCCTGTTGCAACAAGAGAGTAAAATGAAGATTGCATCTGAATTTTTGTTCAGATCTTCTTAAAATCTAAAAGTAAATCAAACGGAGTCAGTGTAACGCCGATTTTACTTTACAAGTAATCCTCTGTAAGACCCATGTTTATGGCAGTCCTAGTCTCAACAGTTTGTTATAATTGTACTGTGATCAATGACTAGGAGGTCATGTTTTCCACATGCATGTAGTATCTTTGACGTTTTTCCTGTTACAGTAACTTGTAGATTCAGTTTTAGCTATACTTCACCCTGCTATTGTTAAAGTACAACAAGGTATTGTACTGACGCAATGAAACGTAAGATTCTTACGCATGGTGTCTGGCAGTATAATTTGAAACTAAAGAAGGAGCGGGTAAGTTTGCATTTACCAGTTATTTTAATCCATATCTTATCAAATTTCTATTATCGACAATAACTTGATTTTTTTTATACCAACGCATTCCACGGTGTAAATCGTGTGCATCACTTGAACACTACTATCTAAATTCAAAAGCACGAAAAAACATCGCATTTTAGCAATGGTGGGGCCTCCAAAAATGACAACACCAGAAAGGCGGTCTGTTATCGGTATGGATAATGCCAGATTGTTTTCGAAAGCAACTGTCATCATCCACCGACCATCAGTAAATCACTGAGAAGACACCAAGAAAAAGACGTCGTTAAAGATCATCAGCGTTCGGGAAGGGGGTGGAGAGCACTGGCTGAAAGTAATAGGGAGAATGCAGCTTTTCTCAGAGTTACTAAAGACCGTTCTTTCTTGAATAAGTGGCATTTCGAAGATAAGATGGTAGTCATGCCGTCAAATGTTTGACAAAACATTCAGGAATTGACTAAAATGAGCAGGGTCCTGCTCTTCGCGACTTATCAGACCTTATCTCTAAACAAAGCAGCATGCTATCTGTCATGGTGTCATGCAATGAATAACTGGAACGTGGCGTCAAAGCGTAAGATCTAGTGGTCGGTCCAAGGTCGATTAATGATAGCAGAATTCGAGTTTAGCATTGTAAGACAATGAGTGCCATCTCTTGCGTACGCCCAAAAAGAAATCTTAGAGATAATGCTAATAGGTTGTGGTTCATTGATGATCTATGATTATATTTGGCATGCTTTTACACTCGGCCAAGTTTCTTTGTATCGAAATCTGGCTTTACAAAGGTTTATCACAAAACAAACAGGGTCGTTGTACCATATTCCAGTAACCAAACCCTGAAAGCAAACCCAGTATGTATGGCAATTTATCGGCCCACAATACTCTTGCCATTGCAAAAGGTGAGCGTCAAAAGGCTGTAGGAACACTTTCATGTCCTGCAAGGAGTCATCTGGGCCAAAATTCACCAACTATTCTGCATAGCATTCTTCGTCTAATAGGCACGATTCTCAAGAATTTTTAAAGTGCGTTACTTTCAAAGATATACAATAAGACGAAGAATGTTATTTGGAGGGGTGAAAATTTTACAGGAGAAAATTTTACAGGAGAGGGAAAAAACCTTCTTATTTCATTGAAAAGCATTGCTAGATCATCTTGTTTAGATGTGTTGTTTTGAATTCATTCACACAATTCAACACAACATACTTAACCAAAACTATTTAACAATGCGTTTCACAGATATGCAAAGGTTTTTTCCTCTGCTGTAAAATTTTCCAAGATGCAGATGGAACAGTTTCGCATTCAACCCTTGATTGGAGAGGTCATCAGACCTCTCCAACAGTGGTGAGTTTAAAAGGCAGACTGCCACAGAATTTGCTGTCTAAATCCATTTTTCTTGCGAAATCATTCTGATACACAGTCTGTTTCGTCATGGTTTTGTAAATAAAGCGAAATCAAAAAAAACCGAAACAGGAAATAGACGTGGTTTATTTTTATATGACGAATTTCAGAAAAGATTCGTTATATTAATTCGCCATGGCTGCAAATGACCCCTTAAATAATTGTAATTTTTCATTAAGCAAATAAATCCAAGCAGAAGAAAAAATAAGAAGATTTCGTTAAAAAAGAGAAAGAAGACCGCTGGACAAGATCATGCGACTTGAAAACGCGACAAGAAGGTCAAATGACCGTCATGTAAAGCATATGAGGTTTCTATGTGGCAGCTTTTTTACTTGTTTGTTTACATGTACCAAAATATACTGAAATTAAAAGCCAATAAATTATTTGAAAACATTGATGTTGACCTCTCCTGGCTTCTTTTTTAAAGAAGCCAACTTGTTTAGAAAGATTTGTGAATACGGGCCTTGGGCTGATCCTAACCATTATAATTTTTGCCGACAACACCGGACTGATCAACCCTTACAAAATTATGCATCTGAAATTTCCGAAGTAAAACATTCACTACTCCAGGAATGTGGCAGATTGACCCAACATGATACAACACAGTCAGCAAGGGACTTCAGGATGTTTATCGAATCGATGGAGGATAAACCAAGGTCTATATTTATAAGCCACTCTTGCGAACATCCGTAATCTACTTTTCAAGAATGTTCAAAGTAAAACAATTTGGTTGAGCCAATCAAAATTTGTGTCTCTTTCTAAATCTATAATAAGACTAATGATGCATTTCAGAATGGTTGGTGAGTACGGGCCCAAGCACTTACACTATGCTCTGTTATTGATACTGGTGACATTTATAGAGGACTAGATGGTGGAATTATGACTCTACTTTCAGGACTTGTCTGTACACTTCTCAAGTTATCAGAAAATGATTTTTGCGTCCTTTTTCTCGTGTTTACAACTAAAATTAAGCCAGTATGTCTCAGATTTCCAATTACTTTTGTGCCCTTTAGTAACGGTTGCCATTTAATTCATTCACATTGAGCATGTAAGCTACGTTTTATTGCGCAAACTTCGTGTAGTCGATGTTTGCATTTGGCCACAACATAAGTTTTGAGGTGTTGCAATTCTTCTTTTCCACTGGTTTATTTTCTATAACCATCGTAACATTGAGTGTTAACTTTTATGTTCGATTTGTCAAATAACCTCTCAGCCGATTAGACAGCGCGTGATCGGGTGATATGACTTCTGTTAAAAGAGTGGGAAATTCTATTCTTGACTAAATTTCAATTGTAGAGAGAGATTATTCAGTCCAACAGGATCAGTATCAAACTCACTCAAGAGTTAAATCTTTTGTGATAACGCAATTCTTGTGCATAAACAACACCACAATTCTAATTTTCAGGCCTCGAAAGCCTTCGTATAAGCTCGTGAAATCTCATACCGGGCAATATTTTGCCCGGTAGAATTTGGGTGTTACCTGGTGTTGATACGAAGATCGATATTAGGCTGGTTGCCAGTCATCTCTTAACCAAACAACCCCTTTTTAACGAATCTGAAGCGGAAGTCTTGTGAAAACATAGTGAGAATGAGGAAAATGCCAAAATTCTCTCATTTTCTCTCATATTTTATTTTTCCCTTCCACAAACAGATTCTAACATTCTAGTCACATTTAACTTTTCGTCTGTCAATACTTTAAAAGTGGACCAGTCCTACAGTTCTCGTATGGTAAAGAGTTCATTTTTCTTAATGTTATCATATATTGCAAAATATCTCGAATAAAACCACCCTTAGGCAGTAACATGTTACTGCCGAAGGGTGGTTTTATTCGAGATATTTTGAGTAAGTTTTGATAACAACAAACATATGATTGACGTGGTACTTCAATGAACTGAGAACTTGGTACTCCTTCATCAATTATTCTAAGGATATGGAGTTCACTCTCATCAAGTAACTGTGATTTTGACAGACGATGTGAGTTTCTGACGTAAAAAATGGATTTTGATAAATACAATAGTTCAGTGAACTGCCAACTTGGTACAGTTTTATAATCATAATAATATAGAATAAACTTTGAGCAGAATTTAGAAAATGAAGAACACCCACTCCATGCATGTGATTATGACAGACGATAGTGTTTTTGATATACGTGTAGCAGACTATCAGAGTATTTTTATCTCTTTATCAAATGACAGAATCTTATTTTTGTCTCTCCAAGGGTAGGTAACGTTGTCGGAAAAGAAGACGATGCTGATAACTAGCATTTTCTCTTTTATCCAAAAAGTTTTCAATAGCCTTGTGCCCTACGACCCTTAAAACTCAGTATCGAACCCCTAAGTTTGTCTAAACATAAGGGTTTGCATTCTTTTACTCATTTCAAAGAGGGTCAAATGACCCCGAGTAATAAAATCTAGCGAAAAACCGCATTTTATTTTTTTTATATAAAGGGAAGTAATTAGAATGCGACGACCACATCCAGATGAATCTGACACACGACATAGGTTTCTAAAACACATATGACAAACAGTTGCAAAGCTTGAATGAACTGAATTTTGTTAAAAATACAGGCTGCTTAGCGCGACTCACTGAACTTTTGCGGACAGTATAAATCAACATCAGACTGCACAGTTTCTCCAAGAAATAAGTTCGAAATAGCAACGTTCTGGTTCTTACTATGGGCTTGAAAGTTTCATTCAACTTATTTAGCAGGATAAGGGTTAATTACATATGGCCTGCAACACGCGAAAAGGGACATTCGGACATTTGCGTAAAGTGTCGTCTCTGATCAGTCTGCGCAGTCCGCGCAGGCTAATCCGAGACGGCACCTTCCGTTTTTATGTATTTTTCTGTTTTGCGCAAGTCTACTGTAGCGCAAAATCTAATGTAGTCGTAAAGTGCCGTCTCGGATTAGCCTGCGCGGACTGCGCAGGCTGATCCGAGACGACACTTTACGCAAATGTCCGAATGCCCTTTTTCGCGTGTTGCAAGCCATATGTCAACTACATGTATGTTGGGAGACATTGTCGCGGTAACAGAGCATCGGCCTCTCACACCAAAAGTTCTAAGTTTGAAATTCCATGATGAGTGGCGTCAGCCGTTGAAACTACCTAAATCACGGCGCAAGTACCGGTTACAGGTTTCCATGAAGAAATCATTGAGAGCGATTATTATAAGTTGTAAGAACTTGTTTCACAACCGATGTGAAATAAATAGATTCAATTCTTTACAATACAATCCCGAATTTTAACGACCCCGAGGGAGAAGACTTTGGAAAAACATGTTGGGCAAAGGAGATACCATCATTTTCTCCTTTTCCAACAACGTTATCTACCTGATCTGATACAATTTCCATCATTTTAGACACATTTTTTTGTTTTTGTCTACAACTTCTTTTAATTGCAGCCAGTCTGAAAAGCATTTCACTAGGTTTTAAAAACATGTGTTGGATTCTTCTGGTGATTTAAGCTACTTAAGATGATTTAAATAGAGAATAGATGGTTGGTGTCTTGGATGGGTTAAGTTTATCGGGCAAGGCGGAGGAATTTATCTGGTGAGCCGAAGGCAAACCGGATAAATTTCGGAGCCGAGCCCGATAAACTTAACCCATCCAAGACACCAACCATCTATTCTATTTATCCTGTCACTCACTGTAACGGAACACAACAAAACAAACAAACGAAAAAAAAAAAACATTGATAAAGACCGTACCCTTTATAAATTTCCGGAGCCGAGCCTGATCGACTTTCCCAATCCAAGACACCAACCGTCTATTTTATTTATCCCTTTTCTCAATTACAATCCAAAATCCGACTAAATTGAACATTTCGCTCGAAATAAGGCACATATTGACATCTTTCTCTCAGATCTATGAGAAACTTTAAAAAATGAAGAACCGTGTTTACAAAACCCTCTGGATATGCAGCTGCAATAATGACGTCATGAATGATATTGGCTACGTCATAATTATCAAACGTGACGTATATCCGCAGAAAAATATTGTAGCGAAGAAGACAATATGTTTTAACATAACAGACTAAATAATTAAACGAGCAAAAGTATTCGCTAGCGATTGATTATTTCATTACGGCAGTAAGACGCTTGGTTGAAAATAGTCCCAGTCAGCAGGTGCGCACTTAGCGGTCATGTGACCAACTGACGGATAACAAAAAAAATATACGGCACCCTGTTATCCGTCAGGTAAACCCGGAAGTGACAGGATAAAAAGTTAAATCATATCATCTGAGCCACACCTAATATGTCATCTGAAAATAATTTCAGCTTCGACAAGCCTTGTCACCTTGTAAAGAGTTAAAGCTAATTCTGTTAATCTTAATCCTTGTCCTGTTGAATAAATTAAATGAAACTTTGAAGCCGATAGTAAAAACCCAATGATAATTGCTATTTCAAACTTTTTTTTGAGAAAAGTATCTCATTAACGGACAGTGTAGATCCAAGATCAGACTGCACGTTCTGTGCAGTCTGATCTTGATCTACACTGTCCGCAAAAGGTTAGTGTGTCGCGCTTAGCAGCCATAGACTTAATAATCAACATAAATCTCTTTAGTTTTGAACTCATTTACCGAGGCTAAAAGCCCGTTAGCGGTCAAAAGTAAATAATTCGGGAGTCAAAATGCACGCAGATTAAATCCATACCTTTTAAAAGAGGGGATTTTATTTCGATTCCGACAATATGTTACAGCACAGTCTGTTTAAGCTCCAGTGGTTGGCGAAAAAATAAATAAATTGTAAAACTGGAATGAAAGCTACCAATTTTATTTCTAGTTTTAATATTTACTGTTCTACCTGTGACTGACGACAAACGAACGAACGAAATACTTTAATGACAAAAACTTACATAGTTTATGGTCATATCAGGCATGAAAAATACATAGTACAATGGCATCGTGTTGTAAAAAATAGCTTATAAGTTGCTAAAAAAAAAAAAAAAAAGAGGTAATGGGTTGAAAAGTTGCATAATAAGGAACATAAGTTGAAAATTTACTGGACATCACCTAAAGATGATCAAACAGTTGTTGGCAGCCCTTGAAAACACTGACGGAAAAAACAGCCGCTTATTAAAAGCAATAATTATTATTGCTCCCCGCAAGAATGCCCTCCATACTACCCCAAAACGACAATAGTTCAATTTTTTACTGTGTATTACCTTTTATTTCATCCTTTCCGGTAGGTTATCGAGAAATATCGGTGAAATATTTTTCGATATTTCATGGTTACGACCAGTGAAAATACCGATTTTTATATTGTAACTCTTCAATTGAAGGCGGAAACAGTTGTTCCCGCGCACTAGTTACCTAGGTAAAATGTGCGTGCCTCACAACCAGATGGAAATATGACGTAATTTACATTACATTTCTCGCGCTTGACGTAATATTGTAATGCGTTGCTATGCGGAGGGGGTACGCCACGGGGAATAATCGAAAAGAACTGTATTGGATTTTGATTAAGTTCCCCCCCATAAAGGGTTAAAAGAATGAAATAAATAGAATATTTGTTTATTTTTTTCGGTGAAAGATCGAAATTTATTTCATCTCGTGAACATCATCGATAATGTTTTCATGAGTGGCGCAGCCACGAGTGAAAATATTACCGATGATGTTCACTCGATGAAATAAATTTTGATCTTTCACCGTAAAAAACAAATATCCTCTATATATTTTGTAAAAGTATGTAGTTGGATTTACGTTTGAATATGTATAAAATAGACATATAATTATTCATAAAGTATTAAACACAAGAACGAGAACTCGTGCAAAAAAACGAAAATGGTGAAATATAAAAGAACCTGAAAATAGTTCGTAATACACCTCACAGAAGAAAATAGAAAGAAAGTGGTGATTTAAACAAGCAAAAAAAAAAAAAATGCTTTTACAGTCCGATCCCGATCTACTTTAATCCAAACTTTTTGATCTGTTAAAGATGTAATCAGTACTGTGAGGGCAAAGATATCGAATACCTGTAAGGTCAAAATATCACAAAGTCAACAGTATCCCTTTTATAAAGGCTGAATGCAAATATTAAAACAATCCTGACATCCTAGCTAACTTTAGCCCGTATAATAATAATGATGTGTTGTTATAAACTACAAATAGGCCTACAACTAAAATACAAATTTAAAAAAAAAATACTAAACACAGAAGACTGTGAAATGTATTTACATTTGCATTTGACAGACTATACTATAATACATTGTCAGACCCATAATTACAAATACATGTAGTACAAATTTAATCTGCCTGCATTTTGAGTCCCGTATTGTTAACTTTTGGCCACTAATGGGCCTTTAAACCGTTTATAGTAAAACTTACGCCATTACCTTGTGTCATATATTTACGACAGAAAGCTGTAAACACTTAGAACCTCTGTTTTCTCGGATACCAATTATAATCTAATGGGAAACATTCTGAGGTAACCAGCCTGCATAGCTCAGGTAGTAGAGCGTAGGACTTGTAAACGTCAAATCTTGGGTCACTTGAAGGTGTGGGTTCGAGCCCCACGGCTGGCCATCTAAAATTACTGATAGTCTTTCGGATGAGACATTAAACCGAGGTCCCGTGTGGCGGCGCTAAACACCGTGCACGTTAAAGAACCAGCCGTAACTTAGGATGGGTTTCGTCCTGTATCCTGCACTATCCCCCGTAACAATACTTATAGCCTAAAGGGGGTGTCGCTCATGTGGGCAACCCGTGGCGATGATTAATAAACGCAAATTTAACCAATTCATTCATTTTTAGTTTTGCTTCTAATAGCATTTAACTTTATACATGACGACAAAATTTCAGACTTGTCTATATTGGAAGCATTTGCAGAGGACAAATTATCTTTTAATGTAGTTCAACTGATAGAATTTGAAAGGGTAGAAAACATACTGGAAAAAGGAAAAAATAACGGTTATCAGCATTTTTTTCTTTTCCCGCAATATTTATATCCAATATTTATGTTGGATTTTGTAACCAAAACAGCTTGGAAAATGCAATGTTTAGATCTTTTTTCGTGACTTACTATATAGTTTCTATTTTGATTTATTTAGCGCAACCAAGGATATTTCTTGTTCTAAAGTTACTCCTTAAAGCGAAAAGGTTATGGAAACTTTTAACGGAGTTTCATGGTATTTGAAATATTAAACAGACCCGTCTTTTCGTGTTGTAAAAACTGCTTCGCCAATAATAGTGACTGTTTTAACAACGACAACAACGAAACAAAACCATAAATTAGAATATTTATAATTTGGTAATATTCTACCAATACAGAAGTTTATACGAAAACGGGCTGTAAATAACAAATTTCTTTCTTGCTTTCTCTCTGTCTTTCTTGCTTTCTCTCTGTCTTTCTTGCTTTCTCTCTTGCTTTTTTTTCCCACTTACTCTTTCATTTCATTTATAAAAGGATAAGGTGATAAAGTTCTAAATTGTTACGACTACCTGTGAACCTCCCGCAATGTACGACCGGAATGAAGATACAGATAAACACAATAAAACTGTCATGAAGTTCCATAATTTCTTACACACACCCGAAAAAATAAACAAAGATAAAATGTTCACATTCATGCTTCCGTTGATAAACTAGAACTAGTTTTGATTCCGACATGCTTAAATCAACTTACAAGAATCAGGAATCAATACGACGCAGCGAGCGTCTCGGTGACACGGTCTAATTTTATTGGTTCCCGTTATTTTTGCGGGGGAGGAAAAAGACCGTTGTTGTGCTTGACATCGTCTTGTGGCGTCGTAGAAAAACAGCCTCGCATTCGACATTCAGTTTGCCGCAGGGACTTACGGCCATTCATTTGCCTTTTTTCTCAGGAAGTTTTGATATAGAAAATTAATGATGGAGATAATTAATCACTCAGACGCCTAAATTTGGTCTGGTGCTTTCTTTCCAGTCGCTATTCCATTTCTCGATGTTCTCTAGAACAACAGTATCGCCACATTTCGCGGACTGCTTGAGATTTTGTCACCATTCTAAACACAAAAAGCATTGTATAACAATGCAAGAAAATGTGTATGTCATATATATATATATGTCATACTGGTTATAAAAACGATACAAAGCACATGTAACGAAGGTCCGTAGGAACCACTTTCAGATGGGGGCGGGGGTTGCTAGAGAAATATATGCTGCTGCAATATCAATCTCGTATATGTTTTACAAAACCCCTCACCTTTTTCTCGGGCTAGAGACCGACTAAGAATGATGCCTTGGCAGGTCTAGCGTTTTCATCTTTGTCGTTTCGTACCATGTGTAAAAAAGGTCGCTTTGTTGCAGTCGTTTCGTACCTATAATTAACCCACACTTTTAAGATGTTTCTTAATTTTCAGCAACGCCTTCTGTTTTGCACTGCTGCAGGACTCAACTTATAAGTTTTTAAGCATTTGAACATATGACACTTTGACACTTTGCTAGCTTGCTGTTGTTGCTCGTGTTGTTGTTGTTCTAGTCGTCCTTGTCATTGATTTCTTCTTCTTCTTCTTCTCTTCTTCTTCTTCTTCTTCTTCTTAATATTGTTATATGAAAAGTGAACATGAAACAAACAAGTTACTCAACGCAAGTACGCATTGTCGTTTTGCTCAAGATCATAAAAGTAAAAGCTTTCTCCAATTTTCAAATATGAAATTTCGGCGCTTTCGGTGCTTTGATCGATTTATTGTTTTTTTTTATAATTAGAATGTAGGTCATTTCTTTAAGTGACATAGTTTCCTTTCTGAGCAAATTATATTTCAGCCTTGCTCTGGCAAAAGGGGGCTTAATACATCTCCGTGATTTATTATACCAAGCAAACCAACACATAATTAGGGATCCATAAAATCCACGTAGTCTAATGAATGACTGAATCTGGAGGAAGGGTGGTCCTTTGACATACAGAAAATTAACCAATAGCGAAAAGTTTCGGTCCAGGTCAGCCTGCGCGGACTGCGCAGGCTGACCTGGGTCGATACTTTTCGCAGATGCATTAAGCCCCCTTTTCACAGAGCATGGCTCATTTCAGTGTCAATGAATCTAAAAAAAGATCACTTTCAAAGTGAATTGTTAGATTAAAGCAATAAAAGATATAACAACCCATGTCGAATTTTACCCTACGTTTCTTAACCTTTACCACACACTAGCATGTTCATGACCCTGACTGAGAAAGGTTTTTGAAATATTGTAGCAGAAGTAGAAAATGCTGGTTACCAACATTTTCTCCTTTTCTCATGATTTCTACCCATTTCGACAAATCTCGTCATTAGAGCAATGTTTTAATTGACGTCTGGAAATTCTTTCAATTTGGGCAAGTCTAGAAATTCTGTCGTTTGGTAAAGAGTTAATTACCCCTATGCCTCTGGATACGGTATAAACGAATGTCCGTTATACATAAAAACAGGAGATCTCGCCGTTCCCTACATCCACTGGAGATATATAGGACCATTTTATCACGCTCCATTTTTGTTTGAGCACGAGAAATGGTAATGGCTATTTATCATATCCTGATTAATAGAACCAGTGGCTTATTACGGTAATTACATTGTACGCGCCACTCCGTTAAGTTCTCGGAAATTTCTTACAGAACGCGAGCTGGGCACGTATTCACCAACCATTCTAAATTGTATTTTTAGTCTGGTTTTGCATTCCGAAAGTAACACAACTTCTGATAGGTTTAACTTGCTGATTTAGCCAATTAGAAAGTGCGTTACTTTGAACTCTGGAATATTTTTGAGAATTCAAAACAAAAGTTCTATTCAGAATGGTTGGTGACTACAACCCCTGGTTTAGATCTATCATGAAATAAACTAATATCTATTCTAGTCATTTCTAGAAAGTCTTCATCATCATCATCATCATCATCACCACCACTACCATCACCAACTTTATTATTTTCATCATCATCATCATTACTTTTTTTTTTTTTTTTATTTTATTTTTAATTCAGATCTAGGCTAAGATTCAGATCAGACAACACAAAAATATTCAACTTACTAGTAATTTTTTCACATATGGTCTGCAACACGCGAAAAGGGACATTCGGACATTTGCGTAAAGCGTCGTCTCGGATCAGCCTGCGCAGTCCGCGCAGGCTGATCCGAAACGACACTTTCCGTTTTTATGTAATTTTCTGTTTTGAGCAAGTCTACTGAAGAACAAAATCTAATATAGTTGTAAAGTGCTGTCTCGGATTAGCCAGCGCAAACTGCGCAGGCTGATCCGAGACGACACTTTACGCAAATATCCGAATGCCCCTTTTCGCGTGTTGCAGGCCATATCCTCCCTTGTTTCAGTGTAATATACCCATTACGAATTTTCTTATCTTATACAAGTTTGATATCACAATTGTGTGATGTCATTTTTTACGTCACATTTTGTACGTATTTTATAGAAGTGAATGGGTTTTATGGATATTACAATGGTGCATTAATATATGAGCCCTGCTCTGTAAAAAGGAGGCTTAATGCATCTGCAAAAAGTATCGATCGATTCATGTCAGCCTGCGCAGTCCGCATGGGTGAAAACTTTCTGCCATTGGTCAAATGTCTGCATGTCAAAGGACCATTCTACCACCAGATCCAGTTGATTGGTAGAAAAACGCATTTTACGGATTCCAAAATAAGGTGATGACTTGCTTGGTACAATGCATCACGAAATTGCAATAAGCCCTCTTTTGCCAGAGCATGGCTCATATGGTTTTGTATCTTCTGATCTATAATTTGTGAAATATCGTTATGTGATAAAAAGATTCTGATATGAGTTAGCTTTTGAGATAGAATTTCATTTCATGGTTTTTTTTTTTTCGAATAATAACGGTGGAAAATTGTTCCATATTTCATGGTTACGATCAGTGAAAAATACCGATTTCATTTTCGAACTCATTTGAAAGCGGAAACTCTAGTTCCCGTGCACTAGTTACCTCAATGGGCATACCTCGGATGAACCGGTGATCAAGTCTCTCGGCTGAAACACATAGCTTGATATTCACCTACACGGTATATTTCTTCGCCGGAAAGGCGAAAATATCCTCTATTTATTAAACTCGTCAAGAAAAAATGTTATTAAGCTCGCCAAAGGCTCGCTTAATAACATTTTCCCTAGACTCGTTTGATAACATTCTACCTTAAACGCCAACTCATGTCAGAGCCTATATATCTGCCACAAAACTATTTTGTTTAATTCTTTTTTATCGCCATACTACTTGAAACTTGCGTCAGCTTGTACTTTTTCTCCGCTCTCAAATATGCCAATTATTTTTTTTTATTTATGGTACTAAATTAGCATGCTGGTGTAGAATTCCGAAGTTTACATGACAAAACCTACAGTTTGTAACAACTTATTTGACAGAAAAGTTGCCATGTTGTGTGGGTGATATTTGTTAAGTGGGAGATTTTCTTCTTAACTCCTTAACAGACGATAAAAATTTAGACTTGTCCAAATTGAAAGCATTAGCAAACGACAAATGAAATGCGGCTGAAATTATTGGATTTTTCTTTCAAAGACGAGAAAACGTTATGGGAAAAGGAGAAAATGCTGGTTACCAGCATTTCCTTCTTTTCCCATAATATTTTCAAAAACTTATTTTCTTCAGGGTCGGGATTGTTTGGGAAAAGATTAATCAATATAATACACTTACTTGCAAACCTAAACTAACAAGCAATATCATAACCTTATGATTATGTTGCATTATATTTCAGTTTTGAACTACAAAGAATTTCCTGCTACACAACCGATTTAACTGTAGGCCTACTTTTTTATGATTGAATAATTCCTAACAGTTATTAAATATTTCATACTCTAACATTTAACGAATTGTTACGCTCTGCAGCTTCAAAGTGTTCAGAAAAGGACATTGTTTAATTTCATCCCCACAGTCCATTACTGTTAGCAGAGTTCCCGTTTTGATGGCATTATTGTTCCACCTACTCTAAACCTTAATTTCAAAAACTGTCGTCGGCTTATTAGCAAATAAAAACCGTTTGAAAGAGAGTAAACCTTTGTTGTTGTTGTTGTTGTTGTTGTTATTTACAATTCTCGGACGGATTTCTTTTAAATGTTTGCATTCAAATCTTTTATTATTTTTTTATTTCTTTATCGAAATTACCCTTAAATCTGCAAAACTGTAATATTGTGCAAAAGATGGCTCAAACGAAATTGTTGAAAAGTGCCTTATCGCTTGCATTTTGATCAACTTCATATACAGGGTTGGCCAATAAAATGTTACCACCTTTTGATCGTACACAAGTTTTTGAAATGAGAACTTCTTCGAAAATTTTATTTACAAACTTGTCACAGAAGCATAGAATTAAAATTTGATACCAAAGGTATCCCAATTTGTCTCTTGTTTTCCACACGTTTCAATAATTGATGGCATGTTCAATCCACGCTCCTCTTCTCTGGATTACAGCTGCAACCCATGGCCTGCCCACTTTCCTGATCTTTCCCCCGCAGACTACTTCCTGTGGGGTACCTGACAGAGGGAGTGTACTGCAACAACCCACAGACCATTGAGGTCCTAAAGACCAACATCCGTCAGGAAATTTGGAGAATCCCGTTTGAGATGTGTGACAATGTCATCACAAACTTCAATGTGCGTGTTGCAGCTGTAATCCAGAGAAGAGCGTGGATTGAACATGTCATCAATTATTGAACTGTGATGAAAACAAGAGACAAATTGGGAAACCTTTGGTGTCAAACGTTAATTTGATGCTTCTGTGACAAGTCTGTAAATGAATTATTCGAATAACTTCCCATTTCAAAAGCTTGTGTCAAAAAGTGGTAACATTTTATTGGCCCACCCTGTATATAACTCTTAACCCTTCCTTCTTTTGTTGTCAAACTAGAATAATTCACAGGAAAAGGAAGCAAAACATACGTCAGCCCATTTTGCTAGTTCAGTGTGAGGTTACCTTTTCCATTTGTCACGCCAGTGTAAGACAGTTTCTGCCTTAATTCTCTCACATCTATTCAGATCTGCATTTCACATTATTAGACACTGAAAATGAATAATTATTGGTCATGCTATTAGTGTCTTATGCGCTTAAGTTTGAGGTAAGATTATAAGGGCTAATCATCGGAAGTTTCTAGCTGGAAAGCCTCTGTGGCACCCGAAACTTGCTTGATATGTCCGTTTTGGCAATAAAAAGTCAAAGCGCTGAAAGCACTGATGGCTAGGAGCAAGTGGAAAGTGCATATATGCGCACAGTAATTTGTATTTAAACATAAACTGTCCATTTAAAAGGTTACAATATATTTTTGTGTACTGCTGCACTTTTTTTTTTTTTTATTTATTTTTCATGCATATCTAAACGCTGAGAAGTAGTGAGTGGATGCATCCACATGCTGCATCCTCAAGCTGCATCAAACAAGAATTACACATACCATTCTTTCCAAGCGCCAAGTGCATTTTATGTAGCCCAAGTCCATAGCAGTAATAGTACTAGTTGAAAAACAAGTTGCAATGATTTTCATCACTTCAAAATGAGGAATTAAAAAAACAAAACTAATTAATTAGGTTTGAAAGACATTTTATGTGAAGCAGAAAACACAATTCTGTGTGATTGAAAAAATAAAACTGTTTCACACCATATTAGTTTTATGTATCACTATCTAATATTTCAAGTCTAGTGTGTGAAAGGGTTTTTTTTTTCACATTTCAATTATTTTCTTCTTCTTCTTTTTTTTTTTTTTTTTTTTTCTTTATCTTTTGCAAAAGGAGAAAAAGACTAGAGCACTGCATGTAGATGTCAATGCTGGGCTGCAGTTGCTTTTAGTGAAAATTTCAAGTCGAAAACCAGGGCAAAAATATTTAGGTGGCTACCTGCCCCTGTTGTATGGATTCACATTATGCACATTATGATAGTTAACAACTAGCCAAAATTTGAAGTGAATATGATAATTAACAACTACCCCAAGCTTGAAGTAAGTGTCTTCAGTAATGACAGATATATTACAAAATGTCGAAGTTTTTGCAAGACAACACAGACGACGCCAGGGCTATGAAAATGTCTCAATGTTTTCCTTGAAAACAGCCGGGCTAAAAATCTAAACTATTCTTTAGAATGAAAACTTGCATTTTGGCCGTCATGCATTTCCGTTTCAAACAATATGCAATGTCAATGAAAAAAATTGGCAACACAATAATGAACAGAAAATTGCAGAGAAGAAGAAGCTTTTCCAATTACAATGAAAATATTAACTTTTTTTGAATTTTTGTTTGAACAATTAAACACTAATGCATTATTAATTCTAGTGGTTGAATACAAAGGTTGTAATTGCCACTCTGTTCTGTGACAATTTTTTACTATAACTTGTACCTGAGGAAAGTTTATAGAGGCTTTCTAACTTATAGGTTCTTCACATGTGTTTTTAACAAACAATTTGTATGGACAAAAGCAAGACTTTTCATCAAAAAATCACCAAAAGCCTATTATCATGATGGGTTTTTTCAATTAACGAACAAGAATTTGAATTATCATTTCGGTTTTATGTATCAAAATGTAAGTTCATAAGAAATAAAACAGGTTGTATCAGTATAATTTTATCAACTCAAACAGCCCAAAATGAATATCAAGTTCTTCTTTTCACTCTTCACCAACCAACAAAATTTTAGACTTGTTCAAAATGAAACCATTTGCAGAATTTAATCTTATTCAAATGTTATTTGTCTTTGGAAGGGTAGAAAACGCTGTCAGAGAAGGAGAAATGATGATTACCTTCATTTCTCCTTTTCCTGCAATGTTTTCAAAAGTACAAAAGGTCCAAAAGCAATGCTGCTATTCCATTTTTTTTAAATGTAGGACAGTGTAACTCCAAGATCAGACTTTAAAGATGGATAGACCATTAGGTGGCAGAAGGGAACACGCTAACCATTCCCAAAGCGGTCAGCCATCTTGAATTCTGCCCATGATAAAAAAGGTCAACGGCATACAACAGTTAAGTCAATATCTAGAATGGTAATCGTCGACCAGGGAAAAAACTGTCTGCAGAGTGCAGACACGCTTGCATACATTATTATGATGTTGTAAAATATACAAATTTCATCTACAATGACAAAAAATTCTGCGAGATTTATACCACCAGAGAGCAAAATTTCTTGCTCGTTAGCGTATACGAACTGATCAGTCTTCGCCAAGATTCCGGGACGCTGTCACATTGTGTCAACCGTACTAATCAATAGACGTATCAAAAAATGTACAAACAGTAACGTTAGATAAACATAAAACTTGACCAAAAGATGCTAGTAAATCATCCTTTTGACTCCTCTGAAATAAACATAATTGTGCTACTTTGAAAAAGTATTTTTCATTCAAAATTGAGGTCCATTCCTTGTAGCCTTTATCTTTCAAGATCCTCTTTTCCCTTACATGAGTATGTTCAGGCTTTCCCCTTTTCTATTTTCAAATGAGTGAAGTGTTGCTACATGAGTTTACAACATATCTTCAAGTCATTTCCGGTCCATTACGGTCCGTTACGGTCCATTCCGGTATTTCCATGCACCGGGAATACAGCAACACAACAACTGCCCTACTTGTACGTGTATTAGGATTGACACGGTAAACGGGTCTATTTACCAGTGTGGACCAATGTACAGTTTCGCAAATCGGAAGCTGCTGTCACTCTACGCCCAAAATCAGTTAGCTGTGGTAAACAAATATCATAAAACAGGCTGGCACGTGAATTCTAGAGAACAGAAACTTATCAGAAGTACACCATTTGAGAGGTAACATGTTTTTCTACCAACCTGTACTGCTATTCGGAACATGAACCATGCGATTTTTGCACAGGAAAGCCGCATTACCGACTTTTGCCAATGGCGGTTGCCTTGGTAGCTAAACTTTTGCTTTCTATTCTTCTGGGAAGATCGGTAAGCATTTTCTGATTATGCACACAGATAAAAAAAATCATTCAACTTGACGTATACGTATCCATAAGAGTTTTCGGTGCTATTCCAGTGTACATAATTCAACTTTTCTTGAGGTACTATCAAGAGGTTCACTGTACGCAAGCATTAGCTGCTTGCCTTGATAGAAAAGCTGTACGCTTAGCTGCATCTATGCATCCGCAGTATTGAAGGAAAAGGACCAGTTCATACGATAGAACACATAATTTTGGCTCAGTTTTGATTATCATTTGATACTCTATACTTAGTTTAATAACAAGAGAATAACAAAAAGGAGCTCGCATACTACAGAAGCTTGTACACAGCTGTGACCCGTACCAAAGTTTCGAATTAAAGACTCTCAGCGCTATATTTGATATCAAATGTATTGGTATGAGGCATCTTTTCTTTGTAGACTCTATGAGAATCTTTTTATTCATTACACTATTTCCTTTTATCTCTATTTTCAGATTTTTATAATACAATGACACAATAAAGGATGATACTGGATTCATGTGAAAAGTGTGCAAATTTGTCTGTTGCCAGTTTGTAGAGATGATAGACCACAAAGCCACCAGTCGTCCAAACAATGAAATATATGTCTCAGAAGGCTTATAGAGAGAGGCTTAGCTAAGTCCACAAATTTACAAACACAAAACTTTCATGTAGTCCCATCTCTTATAAAGACAGTGGTTTTGTGATATATAGTGAACCAGCAGCATGATATGTACATAAAAAGTGCCAGACTTAAACCACAAATGATTTCAAAATGTCTGAAAGGTAAAGCGATTCTTGACTGTAGCTTGGACTAATCCATACAACGGTCTAGAGTTAAAGAAACTGAAATTTACATAAACTAAAAAATAATACCAAGAGCCTTAAATAAAAAGACAGAGTTGGTTATCTAAAGGAAATGGAACAAGAGTTATCCAATGAATTAAGCGATTTGTCTATTTACGAGCAAAATGGAGAGCCAAGATCTAAGCGTTTGAAATTCAATAGAATGATTGCTAGGAAATCTTCCAAATGACAAATAATGAATACTTGCTATTCCCAAATATTGTGGAGTGGTCTTCGAGAGAGTCAAAAACCCACATGAGGTTTTCAAATGAGAAAAGAAAAAAACATTCTATTGTGTTGGTATGAAGTTGTTCAGGGGCAAATTCTTACGATTTATGTGTTGGTCGAAAAATGCTTGACAAGAAGATAACGAAGGTGACTTTTCGAGTAACTTTAGTCTTATGGAGTCAAAAGCTACCTTTGCTGTACCCTAAAGAAAAATGTTGGGCAAAATGGTATCTCCAGTCGAAACATTGTCTCCTGGGATATTGACAAACATGATAAATAAAACCGGCTGTACATTTGAGACCTGTGAAAAGGGGGCTTAATGTATCTCCGTGATCCATGGTACCAAGCAAGCCATCAAATAGTTATGGATCCATAATAGCCACCTTTTTTAACAACCGACTTAATCCCGAAGTAGACTGGTCCTTTGACATACACAAAATTAACCTATATAGCGAAAGGTTTCGGCCAAGATCAGCCTGCACAGGCTGATCTGAGTCGATACTTTTCGCAAATTCATTAAGCCCACTTTTCACAGAGCGTGCCTTATTTGTATTTGAAGGAACTATGTGAGAACTTGTCCAGATAATATGTTCTTTGTCAGAAGGTTCTAATGTATGAAATTTTACAAACACCGAACGTACAAGTTTCTTTCATGCAGCGACAGCCCGGGAACTTTCGCCCTGCGCCTCGTATAAGACCAGAAATGAAGTCACGATACCAGTCTGTTTATACATATACATGTACGATCTCATAAAATGTATCACTAGGTGACTGGTCAAACACGGCCAATTCCGAAATTACATCTAACATGTATAGCTACTTCGACGCATCAGTCGAGTTTCCCCACAGCTGACTTATTCGTGTGTCTACCGGGTTTCAACAGTACGTGGCTGGGGCTGTGACATGTCTTGTCAAAGAACACTCCCACGGGGGAATTTTTCACTGCTTTAAAATTTCTCGTTTTAAATTCATCATGCAAACAAACATCGTTGAAAACTTTTGCTATGAAAATATTTTCTTATCACTTTCTTGGTATATGTTGACAGCGACCCCTCTTTACATTTCTGTATTACATCACGGATGAATAACTCGTAAGGTTTGAAGGGTGTGTCGTTTCAAGCCAACCAGAAACGGCAGTTGCAGTTCCAGCAAATCAGAGACAGCAAGTAGCGCGCATTTATACATGATTTACAGAGTGGTTGCAGCTTTCGTGCAAAAGTTTGAAACATGGTTACTATGGCTAGGTGCCGTTGGCCCCCAGCCAATAACTTAAATTTCTTATAGGCCGTAAACCTGGCGTGTAAAAAAAAATGCACTAAATAAGGGAATTTATTTAAAATAGCAATTACTGTGCAAAACCGTCAATTTGACCGAAAGTGATGATGGGCCCTTATTGCAATCAACGGGCGATGTGTGTTCGGAGTGTTGGATGAAACATGGCTATTTAGGCCTTATGCCACATTGCGTTAATGCTATAGTCGAGAAAACGAAATGTATAGTTGTGACCGTTAGCGAACTATGGCTATTTAGGCATTCTACTCCTTAAATGCAATAGCTAGGATAATGGCATGCACACGGCTAATCCTTTAAACCAATGCCACCTTTAACGTTGAAGCCTTGATGATTACACGAATACATGTAACTTAGAACGTACGCGAAAACACAGCTATTTTAGACATAAACGTACATAGTCAGGATCATGAAATGTATGGTACTGCTGTTGCTGGAAACACAGTTATTTTAGGCTCTATGCTACATTAATGCTGTAACAATAATGGTGATATGTTTATATGTGAGCGTAAGCGGAAACACAGCTATCTCAGGCCAAATGCTTCCTTAACGCTGCACATAGCAAGGTTGATGATTTTATTGGGCTTTATGCTACGCTTTAGACATTATTATGATATATAGTGCTTCCTTGTTAGTTTGATGATATTTATAGCTGAGAGAGCGGAAACATTAGCTGTTTTAGGCTTCATACAACGTTAACGTTGTACAAAGCCAGAATAATGCCGTTTAAAGTTCCAAGCACGGGCAAACAGCTTTTCAGGCTTCATGCTACGTTTAAGACATTATCATAATATTCATAGTCAGTCAAAATGTAAGCGGGCACACATCTATTTTGCATGCCACGTTAAAGTTGTGGCCAGGATTATGGATACATGCAGTTCCAAGCGTAAGCGGGCTGACAGCTTTTTAGGCTTTATATAGA
This sequence comes from Hippopus hippopus, assembly GCA_946811185.2. Classification (NCBI taxonomy): domain Eukaryota; kingdom Metazoa; phylum Mollusca; class Bivalvia; order Cardiida; family Cardiidae; genus Hippopus; species Hippopus hippopus. Next base: position 38,714,025 of record OX328097.1, read on the forward strand.
GGATATTTGTTTTTTTCGGTGAGAAATCGAACTTTGTTTCATCGAGAGAACATCATCGGTAATATTTTTACGACTAGCGCAGCCACTCGTGAAAATATTACCGATGATGCTCACGAGATGATATAAATTTCAATGTTTCACTGAAAAAAAAATCATGCTTTTAACCCCTTTTTTGTTGGGACTTTCATCAAAATCCACAATTATTTTCATTAATTTCCCGTGGCGTACCACCTCCCACAAAAGAACGCATAATAATATTACGTAAAACATGAGAAATGTAGGGTAAATGCGCTTGAATTACGTCATGTAGTTCTTCTGGTTGAATGGCACGCACTGTTGATTTAGGTAACTATTGCGCGGGGGCTACTGTTTCCGCCTTCAGTTACGGAAAAATTTACTTGCAAAAATTCACAAAGTTATGAAAGTTTAGTGAAACGGATTTACAAATTTCGTAAATCTGAACGTAGACGTCAAGTTACGAAAATTCTTACGCAAAAACTTACGAATTGTTAGTAAAACGGCACCGAAAAGGACCGTTTTATTAAATAAAGTTCCGTGCTGTAGTTCCGTACTGGTTACTATGAAATCGGTAAATTTCAATGGTCGTAACCATCAATTATCAAATCTTATAATCCCCCCCATTATTTCCCGATAAACTGCCGAAAGGCATGAAATAAGCTACGTTAACGTTTTAGGTTTTATTATATTATTTATTGTACAGAGCGTAAGCGGGCTCACAGCTATTTCTGGGCTGTATGATGCGTTAACAATGTATCCAGAATTATGACATATTCGTCTATAGTTCAGAGCGTTGGCGGACACAAATCTGTGTTAGACTTTACGCAACGTTAATGCCGTAGACATGATGCTTTAGTATATTTCAGAGCGTGAGCGGACACGCAGCTTTTTTTAAACTTTATGCCATTTTAACGATGTAGCCAAGATCTTGACGATATACATGTACATGTGTAGTTCAGGGCCTTAGCGGACACGTAGCTATTTTAAACTTTATGCCATTTTAACGATGTAGCCAAGATCATGACGATATACACGTGTAGTTCAGATTGTTAGCGGACACGTAGCTATTTTAGGCTCTATGCTACGTTAGCGCTTTACCCACGATGTCATATAGTTCAGAGAGTTAGTAGACATATACGAGATTATTTGGGCTTTATGCTGCTTTAACGATGAAGTGATGTTAATCCACTCTTTCAAAGAAAAGTCGGTTATTTGAGTCACATTTAGTTGTCGTCTACAACTACTTTCCAACTGGAAGACCCTAAAATTTTGTGGCAATGAGCTAAGACTTAGATAACATTTCTCCTTTTTCATGAAAATAATTAATAGAAGAAAACCTTGATATTAGTTTATTGATTTAACATTTCACCCCGAACGCAAAATCTGCAATACGTGACAGAAAATATCCCCGCAAAATAGATGATCATCATAAATGAGTCGCGCCCTGACAAAAGAAGGTTTAATGCATCTGAAAAAGTATTGACCCATGTCAGCCTGCGCGGACTGCGTAGGCTGACATAGGTCGATACTTTTTTCCAATGATCAATTTTCTGCATGTCAAAGGACCACTCTAGCTAGAGCATCGCTCTAATATATGCGTGAAGAATATTATAAGAGGAAAAATCGCACATTATCGGTAATTATGCATTTCGCTACAATGATTTCGAATTGTTATCTGCTGCAGAACGCAAAAGTCGTCTGCCCGTGGAAATAGGTAAAAATTGATATGTTTATCAAACGACAAAATTTAGACCTGTCAGAGCTGAAGCAACATTTGTAGCATGTGGTGAAAAGCGAAGTTGCTCGTCATGAACAATTTCTAATTTTGACGCATTTTTCGTAAATGTTTGCGAAACGAAAGCGGTTGTGGGCTGGAAGCAATGTAGTCATAAACTGATAATATGTTCAGTGGTAATTTTAGTGCATCATGATGACCTCACAGTTGTGGATGATGCCATGTTTCCCGCGTTCCGGGTTTTTCTGGGCCAATCTATTTGCTACTCCGATATTCGTGCTCAACCGCGGAATAGTAGGTAGTCTCCCTTGTATTCCTTCACTTCTTGTGTTTATTTCAATTTACCATGCTAAAGAGTCCTAGTGTTAGTTATTTTAAAATCTTATAGTTTTAACAGGGTTTCGAGATAAAAAGTCTGGTTGTACATGGCATAAAGACACAAACTGATGTGTATAAATTTGTATCAAATAAAGTCTAAGTCTCTCTCTCTCTCTCTCTCTCTCTCTCTCAGACACTAAAAACTATGACGTTAATTCTATTCCATTTGATAATTAGCGTTATTTCTATCTATAGATGTTCTACCTCTTAACTGTTGCAGTTGCAGTGATCCAGAGGTTGCGAGTTCGACATCCAGCTTGGCTGAACTTTACACGTTCTGGGGATAAACTGAATGCGTTGTGACAGGGCCCATTCCCTTTTCATCGCTGTATAGGCCTATATAGGTTCGACTTTGCTTATGAAGAAAAGCAACCAGAAGCTTAGAAAGAAAGTTTTGCAAATTACTTGTTAAAGAAACTACAGGAACACCTTAATAGCGGAACTTTCCGTCGTGTTATATATGAAATATTTTTTAAAATAGGGTTAAACAACAATCAAACAAAGTTTAATCATTACAACAAGGACAATGCTCTTTCAATGACGTCAGTGCTGCATATGGTATCTTTTTTGATCCATTACCAAATGACAAAACTTTAGACATTTCCAAACTGTCTGTATTTGGGGACGACAACATGTTATAGAAAACATTGTGGGAAACATAGAAAATTCTGGTTACCGGCATTTTCTCCATTTTCCACAGTGGTTTCAAGAGTCTTCTTCTTTAGGGTCGTTAAAAATCGGGATTGTTTGGTTAAAGGTTAAAATAAATGCGGTTCATTCTTGGATCATTTTATAGGCTGTGTCATTACTGATAAATTAGCTCTATTTGGAATTTTATCAACAACAGTCTCGAGTTTACCAGCTTTCACATCAACAAGTTGGTCAACCCAGCTTTGATATGACTCGGCTTTTCTCAGAGAATCGGACGTTTGAACTTTCCAACGCATTTTGTTGGTAGATAGGCCACTTTTATCTAAAGCTTTCGTTACTGGCATCAAATTATGTGAAAGATTTCCGAATTTCGTTCGGACAGGTTTTCGTATTGATTCCTCTGGTTTTGAGATATCAGACGCTGGAACCGTCCATTTTAGACCTATTGTGTTTACTTTTCGTTTAACATGGCGCTTTTTTACAAAGAAACTTTCACTTTTCATGCTAAAACTTTTTGTTGTAGATGGCGTTTTCACACTTTCCTCTCTACTTTCTGCGCGACTTTCTGGCTTCGGTGTCTGTATGTCTGATTGTACTGGAGATTTTATTGATTGTTTATCATCAAAATCATCGTCGGCGCTATAATACTGACTTCTACGACTCCATGATACCCGTAAACCTTTTCTACTCATGCGCGACATCCGTGATTTTGGCAGTTCATTTGGACTTCCGGTTCTGTCCTCGGCAAGACCAGGCGATTTTCCAGCTCCTCTTTCATTTGGCCCTGGGGAAGGTAGTTGAACTTTTTGTGATATTTCCATGGGTTCTATTTTGTTAAAATATTTATTCTGTGGTTGGAATATACCTTTCAACTTAAACACCTTGACGTGAGATAAATCGTCTTTGTCTATAAACGCGAACTGAGGAAACTCTTCCTTGATGGATGTTTGGGACATGCTCGATTCGCTGCCAGTAAGGCGCGGTAATAATGACATAGAACTAAGATCTGACCGAGTTTGAAGTACCGGATCAAATATAACTGAACGTTCTCTTTCTGCCTTTTGTCCGTGATTGTGTAATCCTTTCTGTGTTAACCTCGGGCTTTGGCCATCTTGGTTGTGGGAATTGTATCGCTTCCGGTTTACATCATGTGATCTGACATCATTTTCATGATTCACTTTGAGACCATGTAAATGAATGAGATGTTTTAGAGATTGTCTTCTAGGGTCATGTTGATGTTGCTGAGTTTGGTCGCCTGATTGTCTAAGCCGTGCTGTCAGACTATTTGAGAGAAGATTTTTCTGTCTCTGCCGCATTGTCAGCTCCATTTTTGTATGTAAACAGTAGCTTAAATACAGGATAATGTTCATCTACTTCTCTCCATTAGAAACACCTGAAAAGAGAAAAGTGATTGATTAATTGGCGCTGTACTCACTGTCTTCTTCATTCGACTTGTTCTTTACCAGACGACCAACTTTTAGCATTTTCAAAATTGAAAGCATTTGCAGACAACAAATTACATGTGCAATATTGTTTAACAGCATTTTCTCCTTTTCTCGTAATGTTTTGAAACGCCTTCTTCTCTATGATCATAAAGAAAATGTTTTCTTCTCATGCCAAAATGTTTTGCAAATTTATAATGTGGTAAATTGTAATTCATAACCGTTATCCATATATTAAGAAATATCAGCCGCGGAAAATTTGTTTCAATTGGTAATTTGATGACCCAGTAGAACAGCCTTTTCGTCAGATTTTCATCCATTTCCCACGATATTATTTTCAAAAGCTACCTACTTCACCATGGTAAAAGTCGTAGCTTTGTATAAATGTTCATTTATCCATGCTTTTAATTAAAATTCTAAAACACCTATTGATAAAAAAAAGAAAAGAAAAACTAATAATAAATTGCAAAATTATCTTGAGGATTCCTTTTGTAATCGACCGTTTTCACGATTGAGTTAAGTTCCTATAACCATGCTGAGCACAAAACAATGATACACAAGTGTTTCTCCATGTATTGATTGTCAAGTCGAACCGACCATTATATCAATTAAATCACGTCAATACCTTGTTTTAACGACTCTGAGAAAGAAGGCTTTTGAAAACATTGTCGGGAAGGAGAAGATGCTTGTAATCAGAATTTTCTCCTATTCCCACAATGTTTTTTTTTTTTTTTTTTAACCATTCCAAAGGCAATTTTCATTAATTGCTTGCAATTGTATTTTCTTTGAATTTCGTCACATTAAAATTCTTCCGCTCAGGAAAGAGTTAATCATGCCAATAATTTGTTCATGCACAAGTGTTTAGCCTAGTAAAGTACAATCAATTCTTAGACCTAAGAAAAAGTAATACCGGTACCAAGGAATACGAGTGAGGTACGTTTGAAGAACAGGGAAAGTATATTCTATTAACGGTTCAGAAAACGCTGCTGGAAAAGGAACACTTGTTGCTTATTACAAGCTGTCATTTCTTTTTCCCCTAATGTTTTCCAGTTATAAACTGAAAGAAGCGTGCAAATTCGTATTTATGTGGTATTGAGTTAACTCTATATCTAAGACTCTCCGTTTTTGAAGGCATTTTTAGACGACAAAGGATTTTTTTTCAAATGACAGATCGTGTCTTTAAAGTGGCACAAAACATTGTGAGAAACACATAGAAAGGTTTTTAGCAGTGTTTTTTTTTTCAAACAATTTTTTATACTCAACCTATTGTCTTCTTCCTCAGGATCGTAAAAACGAGGGATTGTTGGGTAAAGATTTAATCCATTGTAATTATAGTCTTAACTCACTGAATATTGTTTACAATACACGTGGCCCATGGCTGTAAAAAGGGGGCTTAATGCATCTGCAAAAGTATCGACTCTGGTCAACCTGCGCAGTCCCCGCAGGGAGACCTGGATCGAAACTTTTTGCTATTGGTGAATTTTCTCCTTGTCAAAGGACTATTTTACATCAGGATTCAGTCGGTTGTTAGACGAAATGGAATTTATGAATCCATAATGAGATAATGACTTGCTTGGTACAGTGCATCATGGAGATGCATATAACCTCCTTTTTGCTAGAGCACGGCTCAGTTATAGTATCTAATCATTGATTATTCTTTAAAGTATACGTACTGGTATGTTACTGCAATAACTGAGCTCTGTATAACGTGTTTTATGCCTTCACACTTTACCAGAAGGAAAAAAAAAATGTTCTACTTGTCCATTCAGAAGCCATTTGTAGATGACAAGCTGAGTTGTGGTTAAAGTGACGGAATTTGTGTTTTAAAGGGCAGAAAACATTGTAGGAAATGGAGAAAATGCTGGTAACCAGCATTTTCTCCATTTCCCACAAAGCTTTCTGCTCTTTCAAAGACAAACCTGTTCCCAGCATTTTCTCATTTTCACTATCTCCCACAATGTTTTCTGTTCTTTCAAAAACAAATTCCGACCAGTATTTTCTCCTTTCCCCACAATGTTTTCAAAAGTCGTCTTCCCCAGGGTTGTTGAAACAAGGGATTTATGATAAGGTGTTAACTTATTAGATATAGTTCTTACAGACGACTTTTTTTGTTTCATTTTGCAGCAGGCCAGTTTTTGAAACACATAAACTTGTTCCGAAAGAAAAAATTGCACATGTTTCAAACCGTAATTACACGTGGATTTTAGGACGAAGTTTAGCCTAACAGAAATTTAAATCGCTCCAAAATCATGGATTAGCATTTAATCTCTTCACAAAAAATTTGAACGGACAGAATTAATACATTAATGGCGACATAATAAAACAGGACAGTTTAAAACTTAACGGCTAATTGAGAAATATCTCATCTCGAGCAATTCTTCCTATGTCACAATGGTTTCAAAGTCATAAACAGCAGGCAGAGGATTATTCTGTACGATACAGTCAATCAGCCCTGCAAATTATGCAAGCTGATCCGAATCGAAATTTTTTGCAGATGAATTAATCCCCTTTTTGCCAGAGCATGGCTCATGTATCCTTCCTACCCTCTCAGATCCATAGGAGTATGTGTACAGGGGCTGTTGCGGACGGCACTGACCATGCAATCTGACCGTAGATCCATACCGCTAGCTTGTCCAGTCAACCCTGTAAGATAATCTTTCTGACAAGTTTAACTCTTTCCATACCATAGGCGACACCAGAAGCTTTTGTGGACAGTGAAGATCAAGATCAGACTGCACAGAACGTGCAGTCTGATCTCTGATCTACACTGTCCATTGTTATCTCTTGATCTTGCAGCGGAACTGTATTTGTGGCCTTTGAGAAAATGCAATTTATTTATTCAGTAGTGAAAGTTATTTTTTGTTTTTACTTTGGCGGAGTTGTTCAACAATTTCAGGGGAAAGATTCAAGCTGTAAAAGGCTGTAACTTTTAAAGTCTATAAAATCTAGATTAAATCGTATCGAACCAAAATTTAATACGTAAAGTATTGTATTATAATCAGGTATATTGTTCGCCCAATGACTGCTATTAATAGATCAAAGTATTAAGTATCACTATGTTTTATCGTTATAATATTTTAGAGGGCTTGCTCTTCATGTACTGTTTGATATATGTGTAAGGAGTATCCTACATGTTTTCTGACTATAGATTGCAGTTTATTTATCTTTTTCCCCCTGGTTTAACTGTTTCACTATTGAATAAATATATTACATTTTCTTAAAGGCTAAAAATACATTTCCTCTGCAAGATCAAGAGACAGTTCGGTCATAATCTAGAATATAGCAGTGGACAATGTGGATCAGAGATCAGACTGCACCTTCTGTGCAGTCTGATCTTGATCTACGCTGTCCACAAAAGCTTCCTGTGTCGTCTGTGGTATGGAAATAGTTAAGATACTGTATTTTTCACATATTATTTCTGATATGAGATGAGCCGAAATTAAAAGAACATTTGTCTGTACGATTTGCAAAGGTGTTTGACGCCTATTCTAACATTATTTTAGTGATATCGCGGCGACATAATCACCTATCCATGCTTTCCTGTAGTTTCTTGTACCAGTGCGAGTATTTGTATACTTCGCACAATATTCTTCCTAAACCACTAGCTGCTCCCCCACATCCCGCGTGCATATCTACTGTCGAAATAGTGTTCAGCGGTGAGGGAAGAATGAAGCATGTCGCAATGACTCAACTCAAACTCAACTCAAATGACTTTATTTTGGTATTCGGCAAATAAGATTTTGCCATTGACCATTTACAAAAATGATAACTGTCATCAGTCCTCGTAAAGGACATGGCCGAGGTCGGACTCGAACCCGCGACCTCCCTGGTTTCAAGCCCTGTGCGTTACCGACTAACTACAAGGCTGCTTTTGCTTTTCATTGTTGAATACACAATGACGTCTTCAGAGCCCTAGCCTAGTACTGGAGGAAATACATAAATATCAGATGAGCTGTCGCCGTGATATGACTGAAAAAAAATGTTGAAAGCGGAGTAAAACAACATTCGAAAAATCAATCAGTTAATCAATCAATCAATCAACCAATCAACAATTAAGTCATAATACAAAAACATTCCTTAGACTTACTACAGACTTGTTAATTAATGTGTCACATAGCAGAATTATTCGAAGACAATGAACTACTTTGTAGAATGATATGAAAATAAAGGAGGAATTGCTTGTTAGAAGTGATCGCTCCTTTTCTCACAATACATGTACTTTCAGAAGCTGTCGAATTTCAAGGGAACAACAAAAATATTGCACTTGCCCGTAACATTTTGACTCGAAACATTATGGTAAATTGAGTTTTGTTTTTAATTAAGTCGCACTTCTAACATTCCAAATTCATCAGGGTACAAAAAAATGAAACAAAAAACGATAGCAGCGTTCATAAAGCAACAGATTCAAGGAAAATCATGTCCAATTCAAGACCACGATTGCTCGTTTAGAGCCAAATATCTATTACAGTGTTTTATTAATTACACGTTTCCCGTTAAAATAAAAATAATAAAAATTCTTAATATTCACATAATCGAAGTTGTCTATTTATACGTCTAGAAATTGAACCTACCCTCATATAATGGTCTCCTCGTAAAGTCCCAATCAATGTTCTGTTGACTCTGAGAATTAAAATGTCCCCATGCTATTTAAACATTGTTGTAATAAAAGTACAGATCCATTTACAGTTTTCGATTTAATGAAAAAGTTTTTGACTCTTTCAGAAGCGATATAAAAGGTAGTGGTAGTTCAAAATAATCAATGTTTGAAGTTTTACCCGCTAGTGATTCTTCTAGAGAATAGGAACACTATGAAAAAAGCAGCCAGTCGTAATCACGGCTTTACTTTTTTCACAATGATTTTATATTAAGGAATTCCATATTTTACCATAAGGGTTGTTTTATTGAATGAGTTATGGAGTAAAGGTTGTCAATAAAGTGGCCCAAACTTGTCTATATCTGGTGGCTCATTGTGATAGAGCGATAACATTTGTTTGTCAATTGCAACGTTTTACAATGAAACCACTACAATAACAGAATAACAGATAAACATAATGTTCACAATGTAGTCCTCGTTACGTTGTTTTTTTTTTGTAAAGGCTTCTGTAATTTATTAACAACTAGACTTTAGATCTGGCCCAGAGAGAGAGAGCGAGAGAGAGAGGTGGACAGACAGATAGACGGACGGACAGACAGAAGAAGAAGGACCGCTACCAAGGGCTTATCAACCAAAATATTTCAAGCCAAGTTCATTCATGTTTATGAATAAATTGAAACAATGTTGTATGCACTATCTCTAAATTGTATTAAGTTTGAAGACCAACTTTGATCTTAAACAAATATCCGGTTGATAGGAAAAAACAATCATCAGTCGGGTCACCCAAAAACTGATGGGTTTAGTGTATTTTCTTTTTTTTTTTGCTTGTTTGTTTGTTTATAAGGTGTCTTACCCATTTCGAAACAATCTCGAGTTTTATAGGCCCTGAATCAAGATGATGCGAGGCAAATGGAATGGAGTGGAGTAGCGGGGAGGAGAGAGGAAAAGTAAGAAGGCGAAAGGGAAGAGGAGGAGAAAGAGGAGCAGCAGCAGTAGCAGCAGCAGATCCTCAATCATCGTGCCAAGAATCTAAAATAGCGATTCCTTCGCGATCACTGGAACATTACCCTGAAATCGCCATATTTGGCGTATTACCAATTCACTCTCGAGTGGACATTTTCATTTCATCAGTTATTTACCCCTAGGCTGCTAAGCGCGACTCACTGACCTTTTGCGGACAGTATAGATCAAAATCATACTGCACAGAATGTGCAGTCTGTTCTTGGATCTACACTGTCCGATAAGGAGATAGTATTCCCCAAAACATAACGTTGAAATAGCAATATTTGAGTTTTTACTATCGAATTGACAATTTCATTTTAGTTATTTAGCAGGATAAGGGTTAATTAAGCAGTTTATCTCTTTACCAAACGACAAAATTTAAGACTGGTCGAAATTGAAAGGATTTGCAGACGACAAAATAAATGTCACTGAAAAATTGAAATTTGTTTTTGGAGAGGTGGAAAACATTGTGGGAAAAGGAGAAAATGCTGGTTACCAGCATTTTCTTCTTTTCCCACAATGTTTTCAAAAGGCTTCTTTCTCAAGGTCGTTAAAAGTCGGGATTGTGTGGTAAAGGGTTAAGCATTCTACCTTTACAAGAAGACAAAATTTAAACCCTACCCAACTGAAGGCATTTGCAGAGGACAAGTTAGTTATTGCTAAAATGATGAGATTTGTCAATCGAAATGTTACTAGGGTCTGTATTTACCAACCATTCTTCAGACTATTCTCAGTCTTGTTCTCAAAGATTTTCTAAATTTGAATGTAACATAACTTCTGATTGGCTAAACGAAATGGTTTAGCCAATCAGGAGCTGTGTTACCCTCATATTTAGACAATTTGAAGAATAAGGCTAAGAATGTTCTAAAGAATGGTTGGTGAATAAGGCCCCAGGATTTTCTCCTCTTCCTATAATGTTTCCGTAATTTCATGGTCAAATCCTATCATTTGAAACATGTTTAATTTGTCGTCAGCAAATGCTTTCAGATGTGACTAGTCTAAAAATATTGTCGTATGTTAAAAAGTTAACCCTCTCCCACACAATCCCGAAATTTTGACGACCCTGAGAAAGAAAACTTTTGAAAACATTGTTATAAAAGGAGAAAATGCTGGTAACCAGCATTTTCTCATTTTACCACAATGTTTTCTACCATTTGAAAGAAAAATGTCATCAATTGCGCCACATTTAATTTGTCCTCAGCAAATACTTTCATTTTGGACAAGTCTAAAATTTTGTGGTTTGGTATTGAGCTCATTGTGTTCTTGACATTTAAAACGTGATAAGAAATCAGTGATAACAATCGATGTATCGGTTATCGATCAATGTCGACCAGAAAAAGCATCACAGACACGAAAGATAGATAGACAATAGTGTTTCTATCATGTGTGAACAATTTCATGTTTTGGCAATGGTTTTATCTTTAGACAAATCGATCAGTTTTGTATTTTTAAATACTATGAGGTGCCATGTAGAACTTAATTTACAGTACAAAGTTAGTACTTTTGCTCACAATGTAGATCTACGGCCAGACTTCACAGAACATGTAGCCTGATCTTCGATCTAATGCTTCGGATATCGGTTTTTAACCCATAACCAGACGACAAAATTTTAGACCGGTCCATAGGGAGAGCATTTGCAGATGGCAAATTAGACCTGTCTTTGAACAGATAGGAAACATAGCGGGAAAAGGAGAAAATGCTGGTTACCAGCATTTGTCCCCACTATGTTTTGAGAAGACCCTTTCCTAAGGGTCGTTAAAACAGCGGATTGTTTGCGAAAAGATTAATTAGTTTGTCTTCTAACAGTCTAAGATTGTTTTAGCTTCTTTATTTGGAGGCGAAAAAAAGGTTCGTCTCATTTATTTTGTTAATAATCAAAGGGTGTCTGCCAACAAGATATTATGTGTCTTGTATTTGGATTGGGACTTGTCCTCTTTTTGCATTAACCCTCACGATATTCCTTTTTTTGTCGGAGTTTGACAAGTATTGCATTGAGCAAGTGATAAATGCTCGTGATAAATAAGCCTACCTTCGTGATGAATGGTGCTTTCAAATGCTAAACACAAAATACATATGAGCCATGCACTGAGAAAAGGGGGCTTAACGCATCTGCGAAAAGTGTCCACTCAGGTCAGCCAGAGCAACTGCTAGTACAAAACAATTGCTCTTTTCCCATAACCGTTTCCATAGGCTTTCCAGTGCAGGCAGGAGCCCTGCGTGGCTCTGTGGTGAAGGTGTTGGATTCAAAACCTTGAAGTTCCCTCCCTGGGTTTGATCCTCTCGATCCTCACTCGAAGTGCTAGGTTCTTCGGTGGGAATGTCCTTAGCAAGATACTTCAGAACCCTAGCCTAGGACTAGTGGAATGCATTAATAAGTCTCGACGTGATATGACTAAAAATAATATTTAAAGCATCGTAAAATACTAATGAATCAATCAATCAACCCTCGGCGATTTTGCTGTAAAATGCTGAATTAATCGAATCCTACCACTCACCTCATGAAAATAGCCAAGAGCACATAGAAAATTCAGACTTGAGAAACTTTCAAATCCATTCCGATATAAACAATAAATCCACAACTGCTTTACTTCACACTCTCAAATTTCATGATTACAATCTTCTATTAAAATCATTTTATCTTTTAATTCTTATCACAAAATCAATCTGCAGTTTTCATTCACTAGAGAGTCATTCGATACGATTTTATGCAAACTCTTTTCCCTCATACTCTAGTTTGAAATCAGAAATTGTCCGATTTATTAAAACAAGTTACTCTTTACTTTGGAATCCTAAAAATAGTAGCCCTGTCCGCGTGAATAATTCATATCATTAAACTAACAATCGTAATTAATTTTTCAGTTTTTATTTTCAAGTTTCATTATTCTGGAGAAAATCACTAAGGCACGAAAATAAATTAGTTTCGACCTATATTATGAAGTGTACTCGATCGGATAATCGTTTGAACTCTTTGCCAGGCGACAAAATTTTAGACTTGTCCAAATTGAGGGCATTTTGCAGAAGACCAATTAAGTGTGGTTCAAATGGCGGAATTTGACTTTGACAGAAGAGAGAAGGTCGAGCGAAAGGCTTGTAAATGCTTGTTACCCGTATTTTCTCCTTTTCCGATAATGTTTTGAAAAGCGCTCTTTCTCAGGGTCGATAAAACTATGCATATTGGTACAAGATTAATTCTCAAATGACAAAATTTCAGTTTTGTCCAAATTGAAAGCATTTGCAGACGACAAAATGAATGTGACTCGAATATCGAAATTAACTTCTTGAAGGGAATAACACATAGTTGAAAAAGAATAACACTTAGTGGAAAAAAATGCTGGTTAGCAACATTTTCCCCTTTTGCAATAAGTTTTCCATAACTTTTTTCTTAATAGTCGTTAAAACTAGGGATTGAATGCTAAAGGGTCAAAGTATGTTTTACAGTGCGGCTTATCTCTATTCTTTTTTTTTTCTCGGGACCTTTATCTACATATTTGTAAATTGGTATATAAAACAGAAATGAGAATTCCTTCTGGAGAATTCGAAAAATTATCAGAAGCTAATGTCGTCTTGGTAGGTACCTAGCGAATGTCATTTCATATAATTAAGCAACAAAGTTTTTTTTTTTTTTTGAAATTTAGTGCACTTTAGACAGTCCAAATGGTACCTTAATACAGTGAAGGGTGTTTAAAAAAAAGATTACTGTAGGATTTACATATTTATACACTATGTATACCACCCCATTAGTAGTCTAATAGAGTTAATTCATTTCCTGTCGAAATCAATTTTACAGCCGTAAGAGGACTTTCAGAAAATCCTTGTAGATATGTACGAAGAGTTTGAATTCAGTCAAGGTTTAACGCATGAATACAACTGAAAACATTTTGGCAAAAAGAGAAATTGCTCCATAGGAGCAATTTCTCCTTTTGCCAAAATGTTTTCAAGGTTTGTTTATTGCAATGCTCAAAAAATTCTCTGCAGGAGGTAATGAGTTAAGCCTGGGAGAGCGGAGCAAAATGTATTATCGATGAAGTGTTCCGCAGACGACATATGACAAGAGGCTCACATAATAGGTAGAAAACATTGCAAGAAAAGAAGAAATACTGGTTACCAGCATCTTCTCCTTCCTAACGATGTTTTCAAATGTAGTCTACCTAAATGTCGTGAAACACGACATATAACAAGAGGCTCATGATAGGCAGATAAGAAGATAATACTGGTTACTAGCATTTTCTCCTTTTTCACAATGTCTTCAAAAGGCCTTCTTACTAAATGTCGTAAAACACAACACCGTTTGGCAAATATTAAATGAATATTTTCAACCACTTTCAAACAGTGATTCCAGCCTCTGATATTCCTATGCTGTCCTGGCACACACACACACAAAAAAAGAAAGTGAAATGAAGATTTTAACAGTATGCATTTTAAACAGTCTAAAGTACACTGTCTTTTTTAATTCTTTTCCAAACGACAAAATTTTCCACTTGTCCAAATCAAAAACATTAATTTACAGAAGACAAATTCAATGTTGTTTCAATGTTTGGACTCTTCTCTGAAGGGGTACAAAACATCATTTTCTCCTTTTCCCACAATATTTTGGTAAAAGGGTCAAGCAATTGATTGATTGATTGAGTGTTTGGTGTTTTGCGCTGTTTTCAACATTATTTCAGTTATATCGCTGCGGCCAGTGCACCTATCCTTGCTTTCCTGGAGTTTCTGTTACCAGTGCTCCGAACAATATTCTTTCCAAGCAACTGGCTGCTTTCCCACATAACTATCGTCAAAATAATGATCAGCGGTGAGAGAGGAATGTATCCTGTCGCATTGACTTTCATCAATTCTCGGAAAGAAATTAGCCGAGCCGAGGATCGAACGAGCGACCTCCAGTTCTCAAGTCCTGTGCGCTACCGACTGGGCTACTGGGGCTCGGCGTTAAGCAACTGAAATTTTACTTGGGGTTCTAGGGGCCAAATAACAGATAAAATTTCCACCTCAGTTTTGATCAATGTGGAAATTTTATTATGGACATTACGTCTGTCGACGTATTCACAATGATGAACTCAGTTACTCATAGCCTTACAAATGTTCCCCCTTCCTCTGTAGCGCAAATTCTGAGAAAGCATTGTAGGAAGAAAAAAAAAAAAAACGATTCTTATTGCTCCTTTTCCAATAATGTTTTTAAATCGTTTGTATTCATTGAAGATATTGTGGTTTATCTGACAATAATCTATGATAACCGGTTCGGTAATTGAGTGATGCAATAAAGATGCAGTAATTCCTTGTGATCAGGTAGCATTACAACCAGATATTCTGTCGTCAAAAGTAGTATTGTACTAGGGAAACGTGTGACTTACAAGAAAATTCACTTCGCGTAGTTGAGGGGCACAGCTAGGTGTTGACATATTCACTGAGTGAAATGTGTTTGCCAAAAGGCATTTAATCCATGTCACATGTAAGAACTACATATCAGTGAATTTCAAAGAAAAATGGGCTCATACAAAGTATTATAAACTCAAAATATTTCGGTATTTTGACTGTGTGAATCAGGGATCTTATATACACAGCCCTCTATATACGATCCCTGGTGTGAATGGTTATCATTTTGAGTGCACCTTAAGAAATAGAATAAGGCTGTAACATCGAAAATGTCCTATATTACTTTTGACTCTCTTCTTCACTAAGACGCAGATTATTTAAGCAACAACACAGGAGTTGAGAGAGAGAGGCTAATTCCAAAACCAAACACTTTCAAGGTTTATACCAAACCGAAATGAAACCGGATGTTGATAAGTCGTCTACTTCCTTCCGGTATTCATGATTTCGCATTTCTTCTAGAACCATCGGAAAATACTTTGGTTGATCCACTGACATCTTTGTATTTTCTCCTGCTAACTCGTTAGAAATAAACAAAATGCCTTCCGCAAAGCAACATGCTGCTCCTAAAAGTAAATCCGAGTACAAAGATAAGGAAAAACCGACCCAGATCCGCATAAGCAACATTGAGGCTGCCAAAGGTATTTGTTTACACTAGTAACGCAACCTTCAGAGTGTTGTGATGACAGCTGATAAAATACGGTTCAAGTAACTTAAAAAATACGGATTCAGTAACTACCTTGTAGGATTTGAAGCAGTGTTTAGCTTACCATCATTGAAAAACTGTAGGTTGAGTCATGTTGACACTTGAGTCCCAGACTTGCATGCCTTCAGGACATTTTCAAGAGTAATCGGCATAATTCGGACAACTCCCCACCACTATATGGCGAAAACCCATAAAAAAAAAAAATCATGCAAATTTTGAAGCATTTATTCTGTGTATGTCGTATACAAATGTGGACAACAAAATTAAGCTAAAAATTTCATCAATTTATCTTTTCACTCAAACACTACCATAGAACATATAGTGGTAGAGATTTGTCAGTTTTATACCCAGTAATATGTCTTAGAATATTAGCATAATCCCAGAAACTCACAACCATGGATTTTGCTTGGCAAGAGGGGATAACAAAAGACAGGAACAGACTGAATTTTAAAACAGTAAATATGCAAGTCCTGTGTTATACCCTAATTCTAGTTGACTTTAAAGACAATATCAGAAGTTAATTCTGTACAACTTTGTTGTGCATAGGGGACATAGCTCAACTCCAAATAAGGAGTAAAAAATGTACTATGTAGTGTTCTGATGGATTGATAGGTGTACCTATATTATATAGGTATGATCTACCCATTATTGTAGAAACAAATTGAAAATAAGATAAGCAGATATATGATAAATAATGAAGTTTTGTTATTTCAGGGGTACAAGTTCTGTGGAGAACTTGTACCAAGGGTACAACTTCTCCAGGGAACTTTTACCCTTGAAATTGGGTTATGAGTCCTCCAAGGTAAGACTTCTCAGGCGTAGGACTTTACCAGCATCCCTTAGGAATCATACATAGCCAGTAGAAAGTGGCTGACAGATAGGGATACCTGAACAAGTTGCTGAATTTAACCTTACCCCACCCATTTCTTTCGTGACCGAAACTCAATATGAGATGCATAAAGAACGCTGGCTAAGTTATATTTCAAACCATTTATGCTGATAGAATACTGAATGGGGTTGTTCTTCTTTTACAGCTGTTGCATCAGCCATTAGAACAAGTCTTGGACCCCGTGGTATGGACAAAATGGTAAGAACTACCTGTAACAGGTATTTTTTTATACATATGATATAACAACTTAAGTTTTATTCTTTCCACCTTTTTACCACTTAAATTTTTTCATTAGTTTTATACAGGCAAAGAAACTTGTTATGCATAGAAAAACAAATGCAACTTTTTAGAAAATATAATTTACAACACTTTAATTCAAGTTTTTATGGTGTAATGTGATGTACTACCTGCTTGAGGTCATGTTGCAGAAAAGCAAAATTGGATCTTATAAGGATTTAACTCTGTACCACATAATCACAAGTTTTAGCGACCCTGAGAAAGCAGCCTTTGGAAAACCTTGTGGGAAAAGGAGAAAATGCATTTTCTCCTTTTCCTACAATGTTTTCTACCTTCCAAATTCAAGTTTCAGTTTACGATTCCTATTTAATGTGTTGTCTGCAAATGTTTTCAATTTAGACCAGTCTAAATTTTTGTCATTTGGTAAAGAGTTGAACACTTTATCTTTGGCCATAGATCAGGGTCCGTATTCACCAACCATTCTTAAAAACGTTACCGGTCATATTCTCCAGAATTTTCTAAATTTGAAAGTAACACAACTCCTGATTAGCTAAACTATTTGGTTAGCCAATTAGAAGTTATGTTAATTTCAAATCTAGAAAATATGGGAGAATAAGACCAAGGGCGTTCTTAAGAATGGTTGGTGAAGACGAACCCTGGTTCCAATACCAACTTAATCTTGTCTGCAATGGAGATCCAGGTTGAGGGGGGAAGGGTGGGATGTTGTTTTACAGTAGATGTCCGGGGGGGGGGGGGGGGGGGGGGGGGGCATTAAATCTTGACCCCTTTCCCATACAACACCTACTTTTAATGATCTGGAGGAAGAATGCTTTTAGAAACATTGTTGCAAATAAAGGAAAAGAAGACCAGCATTTTCTTCTTTTCCCACTACATTTTCTCTTATTTGAAGGAGCTACATTTGATTTGCTATCTGAAAGTGCTTTCAGTTTGGACATGTCTGAAGTTTTGTTCTCTGATATACAGTTAGATGATTTTGAATCCTAAAATTCTCTCAATATCTCTGATTATATATTAATATCTTCCGAGAACTACCTGTTGTGTTTAAAAACTGGTAGGAAATAAACAGAGAAAAAGACTTTCATTATTTTCCATAGATTCAAGCCTCCAATGGAGATGTTACAATAACAAATGATGGAGCTACCATTCTGAAACAAATGCAGGTTCTTCACCCAGCCGCCAAAATGGTAAGGATACAGTATCATTATGTAATAGAGATTTAAAGCTAATGAAATGACATTGGAAATTCAGTAGTATTGAGCTACCAGCTTTTGGTTAATATTACATGTAATCAATCAATCAATCAACTAAATGTGGATCTCTTAGACTGTTCATTAACTGCTTCAAGAGTTAGGTTATCTTGAAACTTTAATGCAAATTATGTTGTATTTTGTTCCTTTCAATTTTATTTTTATAATGTATTTAGCATATCGAGGGGCTAGAGCAAAAATTTCATATAATTATGATGAATAAAACTAATGACTTTTTGTATCATCTGCAGTTGGTAGAGCTTTCTAAAGCACAGGATGTAGAGGCTGGAGATGGAACCACATCCGTTTGTGTCATTGCTGGAAGTCTATTGGATGCATGTGCTAAACTGCTGGCCAAAGGTAAGCCTTTTTAACCGTTTCCCAAACATCAAATTTTAGGTTCTTTCAGATTGAAAGCAAATTCAGATAACAAATCTAAAATGGTACAAATTAGCTGTAGTTCTTTGACAGGGAAGAAAACATTGTGGGAAAAGAAGAAAAAATTCTACTTTTCCCACTATGTGTTGTAAAGGCCTCTTACTCAGGGTCGTTAAAACTCAGGATTGTGTGATAAAGGGCTAAGTGTCTCTGTAAATAACAGTTTTCAGCACTCACAAAAAAAAAAGGTTTCATATGACTGGCTACGTCTTCAACCAGTTGCAAATTTTTGTAGCACACAAAAGACAAGTAGATACAGTTTTACACCAGAGCTCCAGACGGGGGGAGTGGTTTTGATTTCAAAATTGAAAATATTAATTATTCTCAACTAAAATCTATGTTGTGGGTACTCAGTAGAATTGTCTCGTCGATACGTTTCTAATGAGTACCCACAACATAGGGTTTCGAAGAGAAATAGTGGATTTAAAACACCATCACTCCTTCTTATCTGGAGCTCTCTTACACCATTGTTGATGTTGCCAATTTCAGGTATCCACCCTTCCAGTATATCAGATGCCTTCCAGAAAGCCTCAGCAAAGTCTATGGAGATTCTGGAAGGAATGACAACCCCATTGGATTTGAATGACAGAGATTCTTTATTGAAAAGTGCTTCTACATCACTGAATTCAAAGGTACATAAAATGAGCAGCATTGTTTTATTCCTTTCCTTGTTGAGCCTGTAGTCTGCCAGGCAAAACCATGTTTATTTCTGCAGATAGTTTATATTAAGATTACAGAAGATTGCACAGAATGTATAGTCTGATCTGAGGTCTTCTCCATCTGACTTCTTCTATAGGAGCGGCATTCTGGCAAATGGGAGCTTAACACATCTCTGTGACAGGGATAAAGACTAACATTTTTTTTTCAGTAGCCAACTGGGCCCCTAAAATTGAAAATTTAGGAGCCCAGTCCAAAACCTAGGGGCCCAGGATTAAAATTTCAGAAAACGATAAAAACTCCAATAAAATTTTAATTAAAGCTAACAATGCCCGTAACACTCTGGGCACTACACTGACCTAAATTCCTCACTGAGCAACTTTGCAAATACTTTACCCTCATCCATTCATTTTTTTCATGTTACTTAGTGGCTTCATGTTTTTTAATACTGTCAATCTTGTATGCCTGACAGCCTTTTATGTACACACAGCTTCGATCAGTTCCAAATTCAGTACAAACTGAACAGATCAACCCATTCTCAGTATCAACCAGCCAAGGCCTACCTTTTTGCCAAATTGGGTCAAAACGGCGACAGCGCTTGTTTTCGTCATATTCCCGATAATATGCCCATTTCTCTTCAACCGTTTGCTTTTTTTTCTCGGGTTTCGACACACCCGGTATGAATCGCCACATGATTTTTGATCGAGAAAACTACAAAGTCATGGGCGCCGCCATTTTGGAAGGGGGAGAGTATTCAAGACATATGGAATATTACAACAGTCTGCATTTCTGCGTGGTCGGATCATGTCGAGTTGCTTGTGTAAAGAGGTGCATATCAGATGAGACCGATTATTGTTATTCACTGTCACTGTCAAGAACAGTACATTTCTTTTCGTTATAACGCAGGAGGCAAGTCAAATGAATCGCGGTTCCAAAGTTCACGAGTGTATCGTACAGTAGCATATGGAAATGCCTTTTCGAAACAACACATAAATGTGGATCTAATAGGCATTGATTTCGGATAAAATCAGAATCTGCTTAGAAACAATTTTTGAAAGAAAAAAAAAAATTAGATGACAAATAATTGATGAAATAGCTATAGATACTCTAGAAATGGGTTTTTTGTGCATTGTCATGCGGGCCGAACGTGATAGGAATTTGGCGAAAAGACCCGAACGTCAATACACAGACATGGTGCATCTACACGACTATGTTCTACACACGGTACTAGGCTGATACGGAAAAATTTTCTGTCGAGTTGTATTAGCGAGTTAGATAACGCCCGTATTTTACTCGGATCATAGATAGGTGTATAATAAAAATGAAAATCAGTACTATGGTATACCGAAATGGGCAAAATACAGACGTTTACCGAAATTTTTCCTGGGACGATCAGTCGCTTGGCAGGGCGATCGCACGGGATTTTTCAGTCGTCCAGACCGATTTTCAGTCGCCCTGGGTGAGTGCTAGTCTTTATCCCTGCTGTGATGCATTGTACCAAGCAAATCATTACTGGTTATGGATTCATAAAACGGATTTCATCTAACAACTGACTAAATCATGAGAACAGTCTTTAGACATGCAGATAGCAAAAAGTTTTGACTCGTGTCAGCTTGCACGGACTGCGACAGCTGACATGAGTCTATATTTATACCCCCCACCTTCAAAGTAGAGGGGAATATACTGGTTTGATCATGTTTGTCTGTCCATTCATCTGTCTGTCTGTCAACCCATCCGTCTGTAGAATTTTTCGTTTCTATGCTCGTAACTCAAAAGCCGTTTGACCTAGGACCCTGAAACTTTATGAAAGTGTCGCCCATGATCCAAGGTGTCCTAGTGATTTTGTGTCCCATGGGTCAAAGGTCAAGGCCACATGTGATCTTTATTCTGAAAATCATTTCTGCTCTCTGATTGTGCAGCTTCAGTGACAAGGTGTTAGTGGGGGATATTTGTCCGCTTTGCGACAGATCTAGTTTTTGCAGTTGCATTAAATCCTCTTTTTATAGAGCATGGCTCCGTTCTTCTTGTCAAAACAATGTGATGATATGCTTTGCATTAAATTGAAAATGCAGTATCTACTACCCTTTTACCAATCAATCCCATAATTGATTGGCCCTTGAAAAAAAGCATTTGGAAAATGTCATGGAAAATTGAGAAAACACTGTTTTCTACCCTCTCCAAGACAAATCACATCATTGGACTTGTGTTTAAATTGTTGTTTGCAAATGCCTTCAGTTTAGGAGAGTCTAAGTCATGCAATCTGATAAAGAATCGGTCTTGAGTTCTAACGGTAAACGTGTGTGGAAGTCTGCAGCAAGGAGTTCATTATTAAAATTTTACCATACATACATAGTTTTTTCACCTCAGCAGCACACATTTCTGAAAAACATGTAACTGTTCTTTGCTTGTTCCTTTCTCACATTTTTTTCCATATCATTTAAAAAAGATGTTTTTCCTGTCATTAATATACACTTGAAAGCTTTTGGTAGATCTGAAACTGCCCAATGCAGTAAAGAATTATAGTTATGTGAGCCATGCTCTGTGAATACAGGGTTTAATGCATCTGCAAAAAGTATCGACCCAGGTCAGTCTGTACAGTCCGTGCATGCTTACCTGGGTCAATTACTTTTGCTAGTGGTCAATTTTCTGCTTGTCCATAGACCAGTCTACATCATGATTTGGTCAATTTATAGACAAAATGGATTTTATGGATCCATAATTATGTGATGACTTGCTTGGTATGATAATACAGAGATGCATTAAACCCCCTTTTGCTGGAGTGCTTCTCATGTGGATTAGGTAAAATGGTATACTTTTTTGTTCTGTATTGTAGGTAGTTTCACAATACTCTAGTATCCTTTCACCAATGGCTGTGGATGCTGTACTGAAAGTTATCGATCCTGCTGTGTCCGATAATGTGGATCTAAACGATATCAAAATTGTCAAAAAACTGGGGTAAGTAGAAGAACAAAATGAAACATTTGACTATATAGAACTAGCATTCATCTTGGGAATTGTGGGTTATTTGTGCAAGTGTTGACAGTCTGTTAAACTCTTTACCAAATGACAAAATTTTAGACTTGTTCAAATTGAATACGTCTGCACACGGCAAAATGAAATATGGCTAAAATGGTTGTAATTGTCTGTAAATATAGAAAACTATGTTGGAAAAGGAGAAAATGCTGGTTACCAGCATTTTCTCCTTTCCCCACAGGGTTTTCAAAATGCTATTTCCTCAGGATCATTAAAACTTGAGTTTTTCAGTTTAAGAGTTAATTTGTTTGTCCCATGCAAGCACCTGTTTAGGCACATGCTGTAGACAGCTTTAAAACACTAACTTATGGAGAGATTACGTAGAATGAGCAATTTCTCAGTTTGACACAGTATCTTCTTGACTTTCTCCATGAATGTGAATTTGGGCAGTTCTTATGTTCATAAAAAATTGTGTGTGTGGCATTCGTTAACTTGTAGCATAGGTGAAATAAAGAAATAAACTTTTTCAAGCCGCACAGAAATTCATTTGTGGCAATTTTAAGTTCATTTTGGCCAAAGTGTGGTACAAAATTTCAAACTGTCTATATATCCAAGGCTGTAGTGAAGCTTGATCTTGATTTACCGTGTACAAACCTGTTGATGGTTCTCCAGAATTCTAGGTGTAACTGTTTGATTTTTTGCCCTCATTTATGAGTGTTAGGTTCAATCTCAACAATGTGGTGATGGACATTATTTACAATATTAGATAACTGTTTCTTTTCTGTGTTTCATTGTCAGAATACTGTGACTTTAATTAACATTCAATTGCTCTTTTGACCACAATGTTTTCAAAGCTGTAAAAATGCAAGGATATAAGAAGTCTTGAGATGGTTAGGTTAGACTACTTCAAAATCAATTATTTAACACTTTTTCCAAACAATTAAATTTAAGACTGGTCCAAATTGAAAGCATTTGCGACACGAAATTCAGTGTGAAACAAATGATGATAATTTTTTTTTAGGCTGGTTACCAGCATTTTCTCTATTTACACAATGTTTTTGAAAGCTTTCTTTCTCAGAGTCTTAGAAAAGGGTTAAGGATGGCTTTCCACTATATATTTGCATACTTGTATGTTTTACAGGGGTACTGTAGAAGATAGCGAGCTAATTAATGGCTTGGTGTTTGACCAGAAGGGAGGCGGTGCTGGTGGGCCAAACAAAGTAGATAAAGCGAAAATTGGCCTCATACAGTTCTGTATATCACCACCTAAAACTGATGTAAGTAGTCCAACAACTTTTTATCTGTCAATAATTTTGTGACTACACAAAAACAAAGAAAAATATGTGAATACTTTACTATCAGCAATGCAAAGTGGCTTATGATTTTGTTGAAGTATTTGAGGGTAATACTGAAAATGAAAAATTTGGTTGTCTATTGTAGTTGAATACAGTACCATACGTACAGAGAGAGAGACATTATTATTATGCTCCCCGAAGGGGGAGCATATAGTCGCCGCTTCGTCCGTCCGTCCTTCTGTCAGTCTATCCGTCCGTCCATCCGAAGCCATTTCTCCACAACCCCTGGACCAAATTGGATAAAACTTCATATATGAACTCTTTAGGTTATTGCGCCAATGTATTTTTCTCAGTTTTACAATTTGACGCAGTGTCATGAAAAAAGGGGGTTTCTTGTAAAAATTCCAATTTTTACTAATACCTCCTTCAGTTTTCGTCAAAATTTCATGAAACTTCACATTTATATTATTTATTTAAAGTTTCACCATGTGCCCTTGTTTTTTTAGCTATGCAAAACCATGTTACGGGAAAAGGGTGCTTAATGTCTTATAAGTTATTGCCCTTTGTAAATTTTAACTTTGGGTTTTTTTGTCCGGGGCATAACTTAGAAAATATAAAAGCTAGTAACTTCAAACTTCACACACAGATAGATCACACAAAGGAGAAGTGCATTGTACAAGAACCATAACTCTTTCCCATTTATTTTTGGGGTTATTGCCCTTTTTAAATTTTATTTTGAAATTTTTGTCCAGCGAAAACTTCCAAAGTAAAAAAGCTAGAGAAGTGCAGTGTACAAGAACCATAATTCTATTCCCACTTTTTGTAGAGTTATTGTCCTTTGTAAATTTTAACTTTGGATTTTTGTCCGGGGCATAACTTCAAAAGTATAGAAGCTTGTAACTTCAAACTTCACACACAGATAGATCACATAATGGAGAAGTGCAGTATACAAGAACCATAACTCTATCCAAACTATTTTTGGGGTTATTGCCCTTTGTAAATTTTAACTTTAAATTTTTGTCTGGGGCATAACTTCCAAAGTAAAAAAGCTAGTATTTTCAAACTTCATATACAAGTAGGCTACATTCAGGAGAAGTGCAGTGTAGAAGAACCATAACTCTTATCCCAGTATATTTAGAGTTATTGCCCTTTGTAAGTTTTAACTTTTTTTTTTTTTTTTTTTGTCCAGGGCATAACTTTTGGGGTTATTGCCCTTTGTAAATTTTAACTTAAAATTTTTGTCCGGGGCATAACTTCCAAAGTAAAAAAGCTAGTATTTTCAAACTTCATATACAGATACGCCACATTCAGGAGAAGTGCAGTGTAGAAGAGCCATAACTCTATTCCCACTATATTTAGAGTTATTGCCCTTTGAAAGTTTTAACTTTGTTTTTTTGTCCAGGGCATAACTTTTGGGGTTATTGCCCTTTGTAAATTTTAACTTAAAATTTTTGTCCGGGGCATAACTTCCAAAATAAAAAAGCTAGTAATTTCAAACTTCATATACAGATAGCCACATTCAGGAGAAGTGCAGTGTACAAGAACCATAACTCTATCCCAACTATTTTTTGGGGTTATTGCCCTTTGTAAATCTAACTTTAAATTTTTGTCAGGGGCGTAACTTCCTAAGTATAAAAATTAGTAACTCCAAACTTTATATACAGATAGACCACATTAACGAGAAATGCAGCATACAAAAACCATAACTCTATTCCCACTATATTTAGAGTTATTGCCCTTTGTAAATTTTAACTTTAGATTTTTGTTTGTGGCATAACTGCCAAAGTATAAAACTTAGTGACTTCAAACTTCATATACAGATAGACCACATTAACCAGAAGTGCAGTGTACAAGAAACATAACTCAGTTCCCACTAGTTTTAGGGTTATTTAACTTTGTAAATTTTAAATTTTGTTTTTTGTGTGGAGCATAACAGTTACTTATAAAATGACACCTGTTCTGTGACAAGGCGCCTTGTGGGGGTATGCAACACTTTTGTGACAGTTCTAGTTTCATTCTTTCCTATTTATACTAAGCTGTGTTATAGAAAAAGAGGGCCTAATGACAAACTCAAACATGAAGTTTATAAATGTTTAATCTGTTTTTTTTTTTTTTTTTTTTTCAGACAATTTTGCCATTACTATAATAGTAATGTTTGATTTAGAGATTGTTCACATTGACAGGAAGTTTTACTCCCCTGTTCCAAGAGTTATGCCCCTTCTTTATTTAATTATTTGAACATTGGCAAATGCAGTTTGGCAGACGGGACCAAACACGAGTAGCCTGTTTCACCCCCACCCTCCTCTCCCATCCCAACCATTTACCAACAGCCTTCACTTTCCTAAAAAGAGACCTGTTCGGGGAGCATAATCCGTCTATGATGGCTCTTGTTAGCAATTAAGCTCAGCTGGTGCTATTGTAAAGCATTGTTCTGCAGTGGCAGCAATTGAATTTAAGTTGAAATTATATTTCACACTCCATGTACTTTTGTCATTTTGAAGAATGTATTTATTTACAAGCTACAGTATTATCAATAATTCTATATGTACCAAAAAGGCAACAAAGTTTGATACAAGAAAATCAATAATATTATCAAAGGGTAACAACCAGTAAACAGTAACATGTTGTCTTTTAAATTGCTGTTGTAGATGGATAACAGTGTGGTTGTGTCTGATTACACCCAGATGGATAGAGTATTGAGAGAAGAAAGACAGTATATTCTTAATATTGTTAAACAGATCAAAAAGGCAGGCTGTACTGTCTTACTCATACAGAAATCCATTCTAAGGTAAAAGTGTGTTTCTGATTGAAATACATCAAAATGAATAGGGGGTCATATTTTTGTGTATTTATACCCCTGCAAAACGAATGTTTTCGGGGGTATACTGGAATCAGCCTGTCCGTCCGTTTGTCCGTCCATGTGTCCGTCCGTGTGTCCGTCTGTGTGTCTATCTGTGTACAAATAATTGCCCGTTTCTGTCAAAGTGCTGGCGGGAGTATTAAGTCGCATTCAGTGACAGTTCTAGTTATTTCTTTAAACCCTTTACCACACAATCCTGAGTTTTAACAAAGAATGCCTTTTAAAGACAAAATTTCATGTATTGAAATTCAATAACAGTTAATTTGTCATCTGCAAATACTTTCAGCTTGGACTAGTCTTAAATTTTGTCATCTGGTAAAAGGTTAACAGATTTACTTAACTGCACTGCTTAGCATGAGAAAAGGGAAAGATTGACCATGTTAACATTGTATCTGTCATGCTAATACAGTATGTATCAATATTTCTTCTATAGCAGTGAAGTGTAGGAATTAAAATATGATGTGTTGTAAGTCAGTACTGAAAGCTTTTTAACCCCTTACCGAACAGTCCCAACATTTTAACGACCTATAGGAAGAAGGCCGTGGAAAACATGGGAAAAGGAAAAAATGCGGGTAACCAGTATTTTCTTCTTTTCCCACAATGTTTTCTACCCTATGAAAGATAAATTTCATGTTTTAAGTAGCATGATTTCTTGTCTTCGATTTTGTCGTTTTGTAAAAAGTGACAAGACCTCTTAGCCCAAACATACGTGCATAAATAAGTTACCAGGATGTGTATGGTTTCACTAGGTCTGTACATCTGCTCTTCAAGGTTGAAGCCATTTACCAATGAGTGGTAATGCTCCAGATGTTTTGGATAAGATTAAGCCTATCCACATGGTGGAAAGTTAAAGTAAATATATAAAGTTTACTGGTGAGAGAGCGAAATGTCCTGAAAGGCACATCTTGTTGCATAATTTTATTGAGTAATAAAGAATAAATTTGTAATCACTGTAACAGATTTTCTTTGTGAACTTTTTATTGCAGTAAACTTCTGAAAACATTGGAAAAAAAGAGAAATGACTTTGAGGTGTAATTTCTTCTTTTGGCTCAATATTTTCACATGTGTTAATGTTGATTATATATATGAGCCATGCTGTCTGAAAATTGGGGTTTAATACATATGCATAAAGTATCAACCCAGGTCAGTCTGCATGGTCCGCACATGCTGACAAGTGTCAAATTTATTGCTTTTGGTAAATTTTCTGCATGTCCAAGGACATGCTACCTCATGATTCAGCCGGTTGTTAGACAAAATGGATTTTAAGGATCCATAGTTGTGTAATGACTGGCTCAACTGGCTTAGTGTAATGCACCTCAGAGATGCATTTAACCCCTTTTAGCCAGAGCATGGGCCATATACATTTATTCTGGAGTTAATTAGTTATAGAAGATTATAACTATTATTTAACCAAACCATTACATTCTTTTCCAGAGATGCTGTCAGTGATCTAGCATTACATTTCTTAGCAAAAATGAAAATCATGGTAGTTAAGGATGTTGAAAGAGAGGACATTGAATTTGTGTGTAAGGTAAGATCTTTTTTACCCTATGTGAATTTTATTCATGTCCTCTCAGGCTAAAGCTGAAAATTCAAAACTCTCCCAGCTTAGAAGGATCTGCTCAGAAATAATGTATTTACTGAAAAAGTGAAGGGGATTGGGGATAGTGACAGGGGATTTTCCTCCTTTCTCATGTTAAACAAGTCAGAACCAGAACCCATCCTTCACCAAACAATCCTGTTATTTCATGACCCTGATGAAGAAGGTTTATGGCTGGAAACTGGTATTTCCTAATTTTACCTTAATGTTTTCGACCCTTTTGAAGACATACCTTTTCATGAACCACATTCCAGACACCATCTGCAAATGCTTTTAATTTGGACTAGTTTAAAATTTCGTTGTTTTATACAAATTTAAGTCATGAGAGCGTCATTTAAAACAATGATTACTCAGGATTGGTGTCTTAACCTTTGTCTCTTACCACACAATACCTTGTTTTAATGATCCTGAGGAAGAGGCCCTTTTGAGAACATTATGGGAAAAGAGGAAAATGCTGATAACAAGCATTATCTGCTTTTCCCACAATGTTTTCTACCTTGTTACAGACAACTTCCTTCATTTTAGACACATTTGATTTCTTGTCTGCCAATGCTTTCAATTCTGTCAAGTCAAATTTTTGTCATCGGGTAAAGAGGTAAATATACTGTATTTTGAAGTATGTTTATTGTCATGCTGTCTGATTTCCCTCCATTAATTAGAAACAACTAAACTTCGCCAAATCAATCCAATAAGCAATGACTATTTTACCTTAAACTGTCGTCTTTTTCCAACATAGGTATGTACGCTTTTATCACTTTATGCATTGAGTGTTTTACTATTGATCGATACTTCTCAGTTTCTGTCTTATTATGTTCAATTATATTGATGATGATTACTCTTGGCAAATTATCATGGTACCAGAGAGGTAACTTGTGTTTTGTAGGGAACACTTTGCTTTGATGCTTTTTTTCTTTACTTTTTAGACCTTAAATTGTAAACCAATAGCAAGTTTAGATCATTTTGTGCCAGAAAGTCTTGGATCAGCTGAACTTGTGGAAGAAGTCCAAACAGGAGCCAGTAAAGTTGTCAAAGTGAGTATAAACAGGGGTCCGGATTCACCAACCATTCTTAAGAATGTCCTTAGTCTTATTCTCCAAGATTTTCTAAATTCGAAAGTAACACAACTTCAGATTGGATAAATCAGATGGTTTAGCCAGTCAGAAGTTGTATTACTTTCAAATTTAGAAAATTCTGAAGAACAAGACCAAGAACGGTCTTAAGAATGGTTGGTGAATACGGACCAGGTACACTGTCATGTAAAACTTTTCTTTGACATAAGATAAAACTATAGTTTGGTGGGAAAAGGAGAAAATGCAGGTAGACGGCATTTTCTCCTTTTCCCACAATGTTTTCTACCCTATAAAAGACAAATTCCACCATTTGAGCCACAATCAAATTGTCCCCTGCAAATGCTTTCAATTTGGACAAGTCCAAACTTTAGTTGTTTGGTAAGGGTTCAACATTTATTTTACATGGATTGAGAAACAAGTTCTTACAACTAATACAAATCTTTCTTGATTTTGCTTCCGGGGAACTGCATCAGTACTCAAGCAGAATGTGTGGGCCAATGTACAATCCCAAAGTTGACACCTGCTCCTAGGTTTTGAACTCGGGACCTTACCGTTACTAGGCTGACAGTCTACCTCATAATCACGGACACCACTAAAAAGCTATGGTAGTGGTAACCTGCAGGGATAATGTTATAGAGCTTGTCTGTTCAACTCTAGGCACATCTTCTATCATTGTGACAGAGCTTATTCCTGTCCAACCAATCAATTGCTTTGACTTTGTTTCCATTGAAAAGCAGCCAGTGCTTTGGAGAGTGTGATGTCTCCAGGTCTGGTAAGGAAACTTCAGGAAAACATTGATAGGGGCACAGGCCACTGTGGAAAAAACGTGTTAAACATTACAAAAAGCAAAGAAAATCTGTGAATAATGAAGTAGGTTTTTCTTAGTTTTAAGACAATAGTCAAACATTTCTCTTGTTCAGATTTTTTTGTTTTGAAAAGAAATAAGTCCACCACAGGCATCTTTAAGACACAGGACAGTATCTTAATGGTATCACATGGTTAAAAACTTTTGTGAAGAGTACTGTTTTGTAAAAGATAAGAAGGCATGTGTGTGTGTTGGTTAATCATCTTGCCACTCCAGACTTACGAAAAACTACCATCTTAAATTATTTTGAAATTATTGAAGAAAAAGGAGTAATTTCTGGTATGAGCAACTCTTTTTATTCAGTGATATTAAAAGCTACCTATGGAATGTTTTTTTGTAGTGATGGGTTAACTTTACCAAACCACATTTGCAGACAACAAACCAAATGTGACTTAAAAACTGGAATGTGTCTTTGAAATGGTAGAAAACATTATTGGAAAAGGAGAAAATGCTGTTTACCAACATTTTACCCTTTTCTAACTATGTTTTCAAAATCTTTCGTCCTCAGGGTCACTGAAAATCAGAACTGTGTCGTGAAGGGGTAAATAAAAACCATTGTAACTCTTCTCATTTAGGTCAGAACCTTGTTTATTTACAGATTACTGGAATAGCAAATCAAGGCCGTACTGTCACTGTTTTATTGAGGGGTTCTAACAAACTTGTCCTCGAGGAAGCTGACAGAAGTTTGCATGATGCTCTTTGTGTTATCAGATGTCTCGTGAAGAAAAGGTAGATATGGCTTGCAACACGCAAATAGGGGCATTCGGACATTTGCATAGTGTCATTTCGGATCAGCCTGCGCAGTCCGCACAGTCTAATCCAAGACGGCACTTTATGACTACAATAGATTCTGTCCATCTGTAGTCTTGCGCAAAACAAAAAATTATATAAAATGGAAAATGTTGTTTTGAATTAGCCTGTGCCGACTGCGCAGGCTCTTCGGAGATGACACTTTAAGCAAATGTCAGAATGCCCCTTTTCGCGTCTTGCAGGCCATATCTAAACCAATTTTGTAGACATTATTTTTGTCAATAGCAGTATGAATCACATGAGGAGGTCAAGATTTAGGAAAATGACAAAACCTGTCAGGAATTGAGAGAAAAACATGTGGATATCAGCAAATGTTACAGACAAGTAACGGATCTCTATCCCATAATGTTTTCAACAGTTGTCTACTCCTTGTACAATAGAACAAGTATTCGAATGCATTGGAAAAGGGTCAAAAGATTGAACCAATAGCTACACATTTTTATGCAAAATTCACACTTTGATCACATTGTGCTCATGGACTCTGTGGATGTATCACCTAGAGTTAATGATCATCCAACTCATAGCATGCTCTGAGAAAATTGTTAAGTGTTTTTTCAGCAAGGGTAGATAAAGCAAATGGAACAGAGTGAATATGCTTGAATAAGGACTTTCTAAAGATTGGATTTGTTATTTTCTTTCAAAGAATGGTGTAATTGATTGATTGATTGAATGGCGTCTGACACTGCTTTCAGTCATACTATGGCAACAGCTCGTGTGTATCCTCAGTTTGACCAGTAGGGCTCTGAATTGTCTTGCCAAAGGATACTCCTATGGTCTCCATGTTACGAGTCCTTCACTGTACTATAGAGCTGTGTAAGGGTTAAATATTGATGTGCTTTTTTCTATTCAGGGCATTAATTGCTGGTGGTGGTGCGCCAGAAATAGAGCTGTCTCTCCAACTGATGGAATATGCAAATACACTTACTGGTATGGAACAATACTGCTTCAGGGCATTTGCTGAAGCCTTGGAAGTGATTCCATTCACTCTCGCTGAAAATGCAGGTTTAAATCCCATTGCTACTGTGACAGAATTGAGAAACAGACATGCACAAGGGGAGAAAACTGCTGGTATCAATGTTAGAAAGGTTTGTACATGGTGTGTTCGATTCCTCAAAATTTTGTAGCACTGAAGAAGCATAATGTTATGTTGTTAAAACTTTCAACCAGTTGACCGTTTACCACACAATCCCGAGTTTTAACGACCCTGAGACATAAGCCTTTTGAAAGCATTGTGAGGAAAGGAGAAAATGCTGGTAACCAGCATTTTCTCATTTTCCCACAATGATTTCTACCCTTCCAATGCAAATTTCAATTTTTGAGTCATGTTTATTTTGTTGTCAGCAAACGTTTTAATTTGGAAAAGACTGAATTTTTTGTCGTATGGTAAAGAGTTAAGTGCCTACCACCACTATAATTGCCTTTGCAGCCAGTGTAAATCAAGATCAGGCTGCACAAAATATACAGTCTGATAATGTGATCTGGACTTTCTGCTTTGCTGAGATATTTGGCTGAGACAAAAGCAACCTGTCAATTGCTATTTTTATGGTTGTACTTACAGACTGAAAGTGTCTGTTGGGTTGATGTGGTGCAGTATGGGTTAACTCCTAGCACACACGAATGGCAACATTCTTATACAGCCTGAGCTTTTGTGACTTATACTGCTTAAAATGGTACTGAATGACTAACAGTAGGGTGTCTCCATTAGATTGAAAACCTTTATGTTTGAGACTGCACAAGGATTTTAGGGAAAACCAAAAGACCACTTTTTTTTCAAGTGTAGATACCACCAACTTTGTCAACTGATTTTAAAAAATGTAGTAGCTTTAAAGAGTCATTTTTAGCTCCACTGGCCGAAGGCCAGCAAGCTATTGTCATGGCGTTGTGTCCGTCGTGCGTGCGTCCATCCGTTCGTTCGTCCGTGCGTGCGTCCGTAAACTTTTTCTTTAAAAAACTTCTCCTCAGAAACTATTGACTGGATTTTTACCAAATTTCACAGGAATGTTCCTTTGGTGGTCCTCTTTCAAATTCCTTCAAATAATTGTGTTCCATGAAGAATTCTGGTTGCCATGGCAACCAAAGTAAAAAACCTTTAAAAATCTTCTCCTCCCAAACCGCTATTTGGATAGCATTATTATTTTGCAGGAATGTTCCTTAGATACAGGTTTACAGAATTCCTTAAAAAAAAAAAAGATCTGTCAAAAAACATGGCTTTTATGGGAGACTCATTTTCCTTTTATGGTATAAAGTAAAATCTTTGAAAAATTTCTTCTCTAAAACTATTCATTGGATTTCATTGTTGTTTTGCAGGTAAGTTCCTATGGTAGTTGTCTACCAAATTGTTTCTTCAGTGAGCTAAAATGCAGGATTGAATGATAATTGTTAAAAACTTCCTTTCGCCATTATAGAAATATCAGGCCTGTGGAGCGATACAGGCGCTCAAGCGCCTCTAGTATAAAAATGTTGTGTTTGTGCTTACAGGGAGCCATTACAAATATTCTAGAAGAAAATGTTGTTCAGCCACTGCTCGTCTCACAAAGCGCTATTCATCTGGCATCTGAAACTGTGCGAAGTATCATGAAGATAGATGATATTGTAAGTGCAGATATTTCTTGAAATATTTCACCTTCTTAAACCAATCATTTCACAGATACTGCATTGTATTGTTCTGCATTAGACACTTGACAGCTGTTAAAACATTTCTGCAATATGAGCAGTTGCTTGTAAGAGGCAATTGCTGATGTTCATGCTGTTTTTCAAGCTGTTGAAAAAAGACAGATATCTTTTCTGTTAAATTTTTGTCATATGTAAAACTTCAAATAGCACTGATAGGTCTGAAAATAAAACCCTGCACACAACATTACGTCAGTGCTGAACAAGCTATGTAAAGACAAAGACAGTAAAGAAAGCAAATGATGAAAGGGAAAGAGACATTGAGAAGTCATTCAGAAAGCTCTGTGTTAATTGCAACGACTGTTTTGATAGAGGAATAGCTCGTTATCTCTAAACATTTTATTAGTTGTTTTCTGCTATGGTGTAAAATCATGTATTTGACTGTTTTAGGATTAAAGATTTGTATTGTAGCTCATTGCATAAAGGCTTAGACTTTTGTTTTTAACTTCCTTTGTCATTGAAAGAAAAGTTCATTGGGCATAAAAGGCCTGTATTTAAAAGGCCTACTATTCCATCATATGTCTTCATTCTTTGACCCTTTTATTCTGCTTTGACATGTGACACTTGCATTTCTTTAACCAAAATAGTTCAACAACAGGTTATACAGATGTTTATTGTGTAGTTCTTAACAGCTCTTGGTGAGTCTAGAAATAGCATGTTCATCAATGGGTTATTGAAAAATAAGTTCTACATCTGACATCAACTGCTTTGAATAAATGCTACCTTGAAATGTTGTCATTACCAAAATATGGGTAGTTTCATTAGCATAGCCTAGTAAAGAAGGTGTAGGATTCCCCTTAGGCACTAAGTTTTTTGAGGGAATGTCCCTGAGCAAGACCAGTCTATTCAAAAATCTTCGTTTTGTTAAACCATGAAAACACGTAGGTAAGCTTCCATATGTATTTGACAGAAATAATGTTGAAAGCAGTTAAAATACCATTAGATTAGTAAATAATTTTATAGGCTGACCCCTCTTATCACAGAAATGTGTTTCAAAACCTGTCAGAGGAAGGACTTGGTCATTAACCCTACATCAGATGTTCCCAGAAGTTGATAAGTAATAAAGATGTATTATATTTTTCTGTTATCTACTATTTCAGGTGAATTGTATGTAAAACATGAAACTACAAGACAATCCACAGCATGGAATGACGGGCAGACTAGTCTAGTTCAACAGTTTCTACAGAATTACAGATCGGATGATGCTTGAAAATAACTATACATGTTAATGTAACACATGTGTACCCTTTAACTCTTTACCACTCAGTCCCAACTTTTAACAAGCCTGAGGTAGAAGTCTTTTGAAAACATTGTAGGAGAAGGAAAAAAATGCTGGTAACCAGCATTTTCTCCTTTTCCCACAATGTTTTCTACCCTATGATAGACAAATTCCATCATTTGAGCAACATTTAAATTGTTGTCTGCATATGCTTTCAAGTTGGACAAATCTTAAGATTTTTGTTGTGTGGTAAAGAGGTAAATGCATTCATTTCTAAAAGCAAAGGATGTTCTATTGAAATAGTGCAGTGTAAGCTGAAGATTGTGTTTATCTTACTTCGATTGCGCTTTTGTTTGTGAGAGCTTAATGTTTGGTATATGTACATCATGTATTTGTTTATCAATTCAGGATAATTATTTATATGCAGTGCTCATCTAACAAAAATAAACTTTTTGTATTAGATTGATTGGTGTTCATTGCATTCTTTCAGTCCTTCTACATAGTTGCATTGTAGATTTGCTTACATTTCAATTTGCAAGATGCAGGTAAGGTGCCTTTCATAACTATAGCTGCCCCCTTTGCTGCCAGTGTGGATCAAGATCAGACTGCATAAACAATGCAGTCTGATCTGTGATCTACTCTCTCCGCTTTCTGAGACATTTTGGACACAAGCAAATGAAATACAGTATCTTGGGTCTTGTTTCTTACATGAAAAATGTCTGAGATGCTTATTCAGCTCTCTTATGTTTATTAATTCTCCGCTGCAAAGCAGAGAGGGAATTATAGGAATGGCCTTCGTCCATCCATCTATCCGTCCATCTCTCCATAACACTTTTCTGTCCGCTCAATATCTCCTGAACCCTTTGAAAGGTTTTCATCAAACTTGATCAAATGTTTATCTCAGTGAGACGGTGTGCAGAACGTAAGATCTATAACTCTGTCTTCATTATTTTTGTAGTTATTGTCCTTAGTTATTTTTGTCTGGAGCATAACTTCCAAAGTTGTATGCAGATAGATCATATTATGGACAAGTGCAGTGCTAAAGATCCACATCTCTGTTTTCTTTTTGGGAGTTATTGCCCTTTGTTAATTTACATATTTGATTTTTGTCCAGAGCATAACTCCCGAAGTATAACAGCTATTGGCTTCAAAATTGATATACATGTACAAATAGATCATGTCAAGGGCAAGTGCAGTGCAAAAGATCCATAACCCTATTTCCTTTAATTTTGAGTTATTGCCCTTTGTTATTTTACTCGATTGATTTTTGCCTGGAGTATAACATTTCAAGTATAAAAGCCATTGACTTCAAACTTCATATTCAGATAAGTCACATTGAGGACAAGTGCAGTGCACAAGACTCATAACTCTTGTCTTCATTATTTTTAGAGTAATAGCTCTTTGTTATTTTGCAAATTTGATTTTTGTCTGGAACATAACTCCCAAAGTATAAAAGCTATTGGCTTCAAACTTTGTACATAAATAGATCATGTTGAGGACAAGTGCAGTCTATAATAGACAGTTCTCATTATTTTAGGAGTTTTTGCCCTTTGTTATTTTACAAATAGGATTTTTGACCAGAGTATAATTTCCAAAGTATAAAAGCTATTGCCTTCAAACTTCATATGCAGATAGATCATACTGAGGACAAGTGCAGTGCACCAGATCCATTACAATGGAAGGGTGACTATAAAAGGCTCAGTGCAATGAAGTGCTGTTTAAGTCTAGCCGGAATCAAACCCGGGACCAGGGCGGAGGGGGGGTATAGCTGTCCTTCAGATTGCCTTCTTGTTTATAGCTTGTACTACCATACTTTTTCTCTGTATAAATAATGATCATACAGATTTACAAACTGCTCTACAGCAATATCCCACTTTTAAAATTACAAAGACAGATGAGCTGTTCTCTGACGCTTATAGTTCACTATTGTTTTGTATAAATGTGGCTAAATAACCTCATTTCATTAAACAGAAAAACAAAGTACCCACACTCGTAAGAATTGGGTTCCAAATATGCAACTTGATTTATTTTTGTAATATATATAAAAATGTGTGTGTGTGTGTGTGTTTGTGTGTTGGGGGGTGTAAAACCTACCAAATGGGGAACTTTGTGAGAATACATACCAACCAACCGGGGAACACCTACCAAACGGGGAAGTCCCTGTTTGGTTTTTAGTTCAAATTCACATACCAGACCCTCTTATTATCAACATGTCAAATGAAATAGTAATCTGATGCATTCCTGATATAACGGTTAGCAGCACAAACACATTATACACATATTCTGATTTGATGCAAGGTTTTGTATATCTGTCAGAATGCAGTTCCCTGGTTGTGCGGTAAAAAATTCATACACTTTGATGAATGCAGTTCCCCATTTGTGCTGTAAAAAAATTCACTCGCTTTGCTGCCATTTCCTTTGCCCTAATGAACATACGGTAGTGCCGATAAGCAAAATGCAGGAAGCTAAGGTATTCATTGTTTTCAAATGAATCATCTTTGTAGTTTTACATTCAAACAAGGTTATGCTGAAAACTAAAAGAATTTCTATTTTATGACTTTGGTCAAAGTTGTGCAAAAAACATCGACCACCTAAACAAAGAAAATAAAAGAAATACGATTACAAGATTTAAGCTATGTATAGACCCTTTCTGAAAGGAGACTATTGTCACCTTTTGTCTTTGCAAGTAACTGGCTTATTTTCCACATAAACAAAGTTGACACAAAATTTAGCAATGCATTCTGCGCCGACTAATCTGAGACGACACTTTCCGTTCTTATGTAATTTTCTGTTTTGTGCAAGTCTAGTGTAGAACAAAATCTAATATCGTCGTAAAGTGCCATCTCGGATTAGCCTGCGCAGGCTGATCTGAGACGACACTTTACGCAAATGTCCAAATGCCCTTTTTCTTGTGTTGAAGGCCGTACTATGGCAGGTGTTCAGCTGATATTTTCATGTATATTGGGCCAATAAAGCAGAATGTAATAACTGTACTTTCGTTAGTTTAGCAAATATCTCCCCATCAAATGACAAAAAATTGCTTTTAAAGGCCGTAACTCATATACTATAGTAACCAAATCAAGTAATCATTAGGTCACCGGAACAAATCTTTAAAAAAAAAAAAACTTATACCTATCTAGAAGCCACATTTTCAGTCTGATACTTAGGTCAGAATCTCCTGATAATTTCTGGGAAAAGATCACAGTTGGGTCACGTCTGGTCAAAGTGAAGGTCACTGGGACAAATCTTAGAAAATCCTTGTGTGCATTGTAGAGGCCATAAAATTTGATGAGAATGTTTGTCTTTTAAACAAGTCTTGAACTGGGTCACACTGGATCAAAAAGAAGGTTACTAACACTCATGACTGTGTTTACACCATCACAACCAGAAGTGTTCAACTCTATCAATCCTAGATGACTTTAAAACTCAGATGAACGCTTTAGGGCCAATGGCACTCTTGTCTAAAGGTTCCTATCTTGGGGTCTTTTACTTGGGTTTGTATGGCAAAGAGTTAAGCTCATTGAAATGTTAAAGCTTTTCAGGTGACAAATCATTTGTGATCCAATACATGTATACAGTACTTGTCTCATAAACCTTTTCCACTATCTAGAGAAAATGTCCTTTTTGTTTATTTGTCACTGTAAAAGTTAACTTTACAAAATTTAATGGTCACCCATTAAAACATTTTTCACTTAACTCTTACTTTGCTATATAATTAAAACGAAACTTTTAAGTCGATGGTAAAAACACAAATTTCACTTTTTCAAAGGTATCTTTTTTGGGGGAAACATGTCCCTATCGGTCAGTGTAGATCAAAGATCAGACTGCACGTTCTATGCAGTCTGATCTTGATCTACACTGTCCGCTAGAGATCAGTGAGTCGCGCTTAGCAGCCTGGGGTTTATGGGTAGACGGCATGCAATATGGGCCAGAAACCTTTCACACTGAGTAGTATCTCTTGTTTTTGATCTGGACAAAGGATACTTCTGCATTTTTCCGATATTGATAAGCAGTGTCAGTTTTGATCAGACTGCATATTCTAAATATATCCTCTATCTTTACTGTGTAACTAGGAGTCTGTACATGGCTATCTTGTGGTGAATAAATATCTTTTTCTGCACTCATCGTGACGGGTCCTGGTAGCTCAGTCGGTAGCAAACAGGACTTTAGAACAGGAGACCGCTGGTTCGATTCCCGGTGAGGACTGATGATAGTCATTGCGACAGACTTCATTCCTCCCTCACCCCTGATCATTGCTTCGAAAATAGATGATGGGAAAGCAGCTTGGAAAGAATACTATGCATAATACTGGTAAAAGAAATCCAGGAAAGCATGAATAGTTGCACAGGCCGCCGCGATATAACTGATCCATTGTTTAATACCATACAATCAATCAATCTGCTCTCATGGCTACTTGCTGTCATGAAACTAAACCTAAACTGAGTCGTCAGTACAAATGAAAGTATACCTTTTTAAATTTCATCAAGGCATTAATAATAAGAGCACATTTTTTTTTTTGTTCCAAACAGACAATTTGTACTTTGGCATTTTCATTCCTTATACCCCAATGAAGTTAGCGCTCTGGCAGTTTACTTGATCAACTATCTATTTCAACTCTTTACCACACAATCCTGACTTTTAACGACCCCGAGGACAAACTACATCTGAAAACATCATGGGAAAAGGAGAAAATGCTGGTTATCAGCATTTTCTCCTTTCCCCACAATGTTTTCTTTCCTTGCAAAGGCGAAGTTTAGTTCCTGGGTTTGTTGTCTACAAATGCTTTCCATTTGGACCAGTCTGTAATTATGTCATTTGGTAAAGAGTCGTTTGTTTCTTGTAGAAATGTTTTCCAAGTTGATAACAAGTGCCTTGATTAACTTTTATGCTTCAGTTTCAGCAGGGATCCATACACGATCCCTGGTTTCAGAGAGTAAAGATTATCTCGTTAATTCCTACGAAGTCAGACTACTTGAAAAATATTCTCAAAACTTTACCAAATGACAAAATTGTAGACTTTTTTGATGAAGTTGAAGGCATTCAAAGACAATACAAATGTGACTAAACGATCGAAATTTGTGTTTGAAAGGATAAAAATGTTTTCAAAAGCCTTGTTCTCTTTGGGTAAGTATGACCATAGGCCTCTGAAACTCTATTGGTCTATGAAGGGATAACGAAATTTTCAATATCGGACACCGTTACTATAAATAGCACATTGGTGACTCCCTCTATATCGTATATAGTAAGTCTTATATACAGTAGAGACGGAGTCGCCAATGGGCTATTTATAGTAACGGTGTTAATGAAAATTTGAATATATTCCGTGATATACAGGCGGTGCACCAATGTGCTGTAAGTGTTCGATGATCGACCAAGGAAAATTTTAGTGTTCCGTCATAGACCAATGGAGCTTCAAAGGCCTATAGATGGTATGACAAAGGATTTTTGGCAAAAAGTTAACGCTTTCAATTTATAAATTCGACCTCTTTGGAAGGCTGATAATACAGTCCACTGAACTCCAGACAGACATTTGACATGCTTGACTAAACCAGTAGACAGTATAAATCAAGATCAGACTGTACATTCTATGCAGTCTGATCTTGATCAGATGTCCTTTGCTAAAACCCTTATTTCTGTCCACGGCCATAGAAGGGTTGAAATGTATGTTTAAAGGTCAAATAGCGGCAAAAAACACAATGCAAGTGCTAAATGCATTTAAATTTAAATCATACCATTTAAAAGTATGGAAGATATTGTGAAGATGACAATCTGTTATTGTGTGGTCGGTCCAAGTTTCAGTTGCTTGCAGAAAAATGAATTTCAAAATCTGGCAAAATGTAAACAAAATATAGGGTGACCTTGCAGGTTTTAACCTAGTTTTGAAATTTATTTCTCTGTCAGTGACTAACACCTGGACGGACAGTAGAATGAGAGATTCTCATCTTCAAAATAATTTCAATACTTTTAAATGGTATGACTTAAAATATCAAATGCATTTTAACACTCGCTTTGTTTACTTATGGCAGCTACTGTAACTTTAATCAACATGAATGAATTTTCAGTCAATGAATACCTGTAGGAAAATACTTGTATTGATTACAACTCATGGGTCATCAGAGGCAGTCTGATCCCGATCTTAACATGACATAGGTAAGGAGAAAAATGATCAACCCTAGAAGCAAAACACATCCATTTTATTTACATATTCATTTACTTACTTGTTTGTCTTCTTCCTTATCTTCTTACGCCTTTGCTTCCTTTTCCCCTCTAAACTAATTTTCATTAAACTCGAAAAGTAGTTGCATGTGTTTATGATGTGGAAGACTGGCAAAATTGTGAAGAATTAATGGTCTAGGGGAGAAAACTCGTATTTGCGTAAGTCCTTTAATTTTAGAGTTAAGTCCCTTGTAGGTGTGAACATGCATAAAGCAAAGACGAATGAAAAACGTGGTGCATGTATAAGGTCTTTGGAGACGATCTGTATTAAAAAGCCTTTTTTTCTGCTGATTTATTTTGAATTAGATCTAATTGTTTTCATGATAGACCTAATATTGTAAATACTTACAGTTCTGAAGTTATCACAACATCATAGAGCAAAGAGCAGTTAAAGAATATGACTGATATCTTGCAATAAGCCGGTAATCTCCCTTGCATCTCATCACATTTGTAAACACAACAACCGCCAAAGTTTTGAGTTGTAAGTAACGATTTGTTTATCATGATAAGATTTAACACAGAATGTAAACTTATACCTGATTTTCAAAAAAGATTTCCATCAATAGATCTATAGATCTAAATGCCAAATTCTTAAAGTCATACTTTACATCACTCAAGGTCATCGACAATACGTCAAATGTGCCGAGTTATCATTATTTGAAATTCAATAATGTCCATTCTACTGGTACAGGGATCATAAATTACAGTGTTATACACGATCCCTGACTGGTATTAAATCGAGTATCAAAAGTTCCCCGCGAGTTGAAAGCTTAATTGTGCCTTATATCATACCTTTCTCGACGCTTGCGTAGATGTTTATCCAAAATAAGGTGTCAATCTAAGTCTCGTCACGCCTGTAAGCAGGATCCATAATCGAAACTGACACCATCAAAAGCCGAAATCCTTTCGAAACCTAGTAAGAATGTTCAAGATTTTTTTCAGATAACAAAAAATCTATTTTAAAAAAAAGATATTGCTGATTCTTACATGTATGCGTTTCGGTTCGTCAAGTATTCTAGGGAGGAGAGACCCCATCACAATAAGGGAGGTCACTCTTCTTAAATCTGAATCTATGATTGTACGAGTTTTCTCCCTTAGACCATAAAATGAAGACGGAATTCCCCATCGTTCGCTTATTTAAATTATATGTGATGTATAGTTTGATAACTAGTGAAGTTGAATTTTAGAATATTTAGTACATGATAATCATCATATAACAAGACACACAAGACAATATCACTTATATAATTATTCTGGCAAAAGAAGAAAATGCTTGTAATATTTTGTTTTTGCAAAAAAAGCTTTTAATACATTTTCATTGTGTACTTAATTTGGCAAAAATTGATTTGAAGTTGTTAGCTAAAAAAAATGTTTCATGAGGTTATTACTTAAGCCTTTACCAAACAAATTTGTTTTTCTTTGACCCTGAGGGAGAGGGTTCATAAAAATATTGTTGGAAAAGCAGAAAGTGCAAGTATACAAGCATTAAATTTCAGTTAACAGCAAATTGTTCCTTTCCTGGCAATATTTTTTCATTCTTTTGGAGACTAATGCCATCATTCAGCCACACTAATTTGGTTGCATGAAAATGCTTTATAAAATGACATGTGAAAAATTGCACTGTCTAGTGTATTGTCTCTATAGACAATAAAGTTCATGATCATGCTGCTTTTTCTGGACAGTATATGCCCTAAGATTAGAATGCACAGTACAGAATGTACAGTCTGATCTAAACAGCTACAACATCTGCTATTTTATGAAATGTTCTAGCAAAAGGAATTGAAATGAATATCTAGCAATGTTTCGGTTTTTTTTTTTTTTTTGTTAATTTGATAAGTGTCTAAGTTAAAGCATGAAAGCAATGGGGAAGAAACACAAAAAAAGTGAGACCCTACAAGTCATATTCAAATTAAAGTAAGTATTTGTTCTCAATTGTAAAGAAAATAGCATATGCATATATGTATGCTAATATCCTAATAAAATAATGGAATTTAACTTGAATCATGTCTTCTTAAATGACATACTTGTATAACCCTCTACCAAAAAAAATCTAATGTTTTAAAAACCCTGGGGATGAAGGCCTTTGAAAGAACTGTGGGAAAAGGAGAAAATGCTGATTAACAGAATTTCTCCTTTTCCCATTTTTTCTACACTTTCAGACACAATTCTCATCACTTGAGCCATGTATTATTTGTTGTCTGCAGCTGTTTTGAATGATTGAATACTTTTATTCTTACAAGTCCACAAATACGGAATACCTTATGAATACTCAGAAAGTGTATTCCAATATTTCTTGAATAAAATTGCAGAATACCATTACCCTAGGCCTGGTTGTATCATTCTATTTCTCTCTGCAAAACTTGACCATTCATGAGATAAAAATTATTTGGAAAATTTTTAAAAATCACCTTGTCAAAATACCTTTTGTCACAGTTAATTCACATTTGGTATGACATTTGGTATGAATGATACTTGATAAGAACTGCTTCTTATCACTGACAGCATTTTGGCATGTAAAGAAGTGCAGACTGTTTTGGGAGAAAGGCTTATTTTCCCTATGAAATTGTATTCAACTGCAGTCCTCTACTTACTTGTATGGCACATTTATGTAGATAGCAGTGGAGCATACAGGGCCATCATGGCCCTCTTGTTCTTTCGTAGATTTGGTGTCAATTGAAAACAAAATGTTGACCAACCTTTATCTTATCTACCATAATCATTGACTGAACTCTTAAACATTTTTACTGGTACAAATTGAAAGCATTTGCAGACAATAATCAAGTGTTGCTTAAATGATGAAATTTGTATTTGACAAGGTAGAAAACATTGTGGGACAAGGAGAAAATGCTGGTAACCAGCATTTTCTACTTTTCCAACAATTTTTTCAAAAGCCTTCTTCAGGGTCATTAAGACTTGGAATTTGGTGATAAAGATCCCTTACTCCCTTTAGCAAAC
This sequence comes from Hippopus hippopus, assembly GCA_946811185.2. NCBI lineage: Eukaryota > Metazoa > Mollusca > Bivalvia > Cardiida > Cardiidae > Hippopus > Hippopus hippopus. The sequence continues at coordinate 38,757,940 of OX328097.1, forward strand.
AATCAAGAGTTTTAAAGACCTTGAGGAGGAATGCATTGGAAAACATTGTCAGAAAAGGAGAAAATGCTGCTAAACAGTATTTCCTCCTTTCCAACAAAGTTTTCTACCTTTTCCAGCCTTTGCTTGTAATGACCTATTGCTCCTTTTCTCATGTTGTCTACGTCATAAATAATAAAAAAGTAACTAAGAAAACATTTTTCCATTCATTCAGTTTTTGGCCATTTTCTCACTGTAACATGCACCATTTACAGGCTTTCAGATGATGGAATTCTCTATTTTCAGGGTCCAACCAGGTCATTTTTCCAAATCCTCTAAATCAGAGAGAAGAAAATTGCCTCTTCCCCCCCCCCCCCTTCCACCCCTGTATCTCTGGCATATTGCAAGCCAAATGATCTTCAGGTGCTGTATCAATAAAGTTCATTTTCTTTCTACCTTTTTCTTTGAGGGTATTCCTGGTCATTTATAACTCTTGTCGAATATCTCGTGACACAGATTCTGATACGGAATTAGCCGAGTTAAGTGGCTGAGTATACTCAGAAAAATTATAGGAGTATTTCCTGTTGCCTGTTTAAAAAACCTCTAATGGTTGGACCAAATATACTGGTCAACTAGTAGATAAATATTTAGAAGAGAAAGTTTGCCCTACATTAAAACATCACTGCAGAGGTAAAAGGAAGAATGTCACTTTTAAAAAATGAAGTTTTTACCTTCCTTTTTTAATTCAAAAGAAATTGAAAAAGACATGAAAAATAAATTGAGGTGGGAATGGCTAAACAAGAAAATTTAGACGGAGAAAGATACAGTTTCTAGTCAATAATGCCCAATGTAACTGGAGCTGCAAATATGTAACCAGATGGTAAAATCTTCATTATCATTGATGAAAAATACAGTAAGTTCTTTGTAAATATAACAGACTATCCCTACTATTTCTTCCTTAAAATCACTACTTTTTTACTACCTTTTCCAAAATTTTATCCCTACTGTTTCCCTACTTTTTTGCAGAGGGGCACTTAAAAGCCTGCATTTAGAGGTTTGCCAAAAATTGTTGACATGGTAATGGGTTATTTGACTTGGTATTTATCTTGCAAGCTACCATACTTAAATTATGTCATATTATACATGATGATTTCACTGTAGGGATTAATTGTTAGATAGAGTTTCTTTTAGTCAGAACAGACTCTTTGTATATTTATGTAAACATGAACAATGTTATGTATACACATAAATCACAAAAGATTTTATTGTTAAGAGCTGAAAACTTGTAGCGGTCAAAAGGGATGTTACCTGTTATCCTGCTAAAATAATTATACAAAACTTTTAAGCCGATAGTAAAATCCTGAATAATGTTATTTCAAACTTAATTTTTTTTCAGGGAAAAATATCTCCTTATCGGATAGTGTAGATCCAAGATCAGACTGCACATTCTGTGCAGTCTAATCTTGATCTGCACTGTCCACAAAAGGTCAGTGAGTTGCGCCTGGCAGCTTAAGGGTTAAATCATTACTCCTGAAATAAAATTGCAGCAAACAACTTGGAAAATCCTTGGAAAATAAGGATAATAATAACAAACTGACACATAGTCATGAAAATAATGTAAAAACATTATGGCAAAAAGCATAAATTGCTGGTAAAGAGTAATTTTTCCTTTTGTTTCAAAAAGCAGACTGCTGCTATACTAAAAATGCTGTGTGCAGGTGATGTCAGTTTCCTACCTGTCTGCATTCAGGGTTTTACAATAGAGTCTTTGTTCTGTAGTTACCTAATATCAGATAGGTTATTATACACCTGTCGAAGATGAGATGTATTATGGGATCACCCATGGCGTACGGGTATCCGGGCGGGCGTCCGGGCAAGCAGGCGGGCGTCCGGGCAGGCGGGCTGCGTCCAGTTCTTTGTCCGGAGCATAACTTTGTCATCTCCAGTCTGATTGACTTTAAACTTGGCATTTGTGTTTGTTGCAATAATACGGAGTGCAGTGCGAAAGAACCATAACTCTACCTCGTGCTGTCTTTGAGTTATTTCCCTTTGATCGTCGTTTTTACAGCATTTTCTGCATGTCTGGAATATAACTTTGTCATCTCTGGTCTGAACATCTTCAAATTTGGTATGCATGATTGTTGAAAAATTACGGAGTGCAGTGCACAAGAACCATAACTCCTCCTAGCACGAATTTTGAGTTATTCCCCCTTTGATCATTTTTATAGTATTTCTTGCTTGTCCTGAGCATAACTTTTTCATCTTAAGTAGGAATGATTTGAAATATGGTATGCTTATTTGTTGCAATATTTGGAAGTGCAGTGCGCAAGAATTGTAACTCTACCTCGTGCTGTCTTTGAGTTATTTCCCTTTGATCGTCATTTTTACAGCATTTAGTGCTTGTCCGGAATATAACTTTGTCATTTCAAGTCAGAACAACTTCAAACTTGGTATGCATGTATGCACGGAGTACAGTGCACAAGAACAGTAACTCTACCTAGCACGGATTTTGAGTAATTCCACTTTGATCTTCATTTTTACAGTATTTCTTGCTTGTCAGGAAAGGAACTTGGTCACCTCAAGTCAAATTGACTCGAGACTTGGTAAGCATGTTTGTTGCAGTTACGAAAAGTCCAATGCACTGGAGCTATAACTTTACCTAATGCCCTTTTGAAATTATTCCCTATTCATTATTTTTTTTTTTACAGCTTTTCATGCTTCTCTACAATAAAACTTTGTCTTTTCATGTTGGAATGACCTGAAACTATATGCATGTTTCCTTAACATTAGAAGAGACATTCATGCCTATTTCAATCACTTACATGATTTCTGCTGCACTGCTATTTTCCTCTACCTGCCCTTTACGATTATTATCCCCCCTCGACAACTGGCAGTGGGACGGGTGTATCTTGCGACAATTTGCCGCTCTTGTGGCATATTAGGGACATTTTCTATTTACCCTACAATCCAATATTTAACTCTTTAAAACTCTTTTCCAAACAATCCTGAGTTTTAACGACCCTGAAGAGGATGGCTTATGAAAATACCGTGTGAAAAGAAGAAAATGCTAGTAACCAGCATTTTCTTCTTTTCCCACAATGTTTTCTAACCGTCTAAAACAGAAATTGTCATTTGATCTATACTGAATTTGTAATCTGTAAATACTTTCAATTTGGTTGAGTCCAAAATTTATTATTTGGTAAAGAGTTAAGAAATGAAAAGAAATTTAGACTTTTCCAAATTAAAAGCATTTCCAGATGCCAACTTAAATATGGCTCGAATGATGAAATATCTATCAGAAAGGGTAGAAAACATTTTAAGAAAAGGAGAAAATGCTGGTCACCAGCATTTTCTTCTTTTCCTGTAAGGTTTTCAAAAAGCTTCCACCTTATTGTCATTAAAACTTCTGATTAGGTAGTGAAGGATTAAAAAGACCCTGAGGGAATTGGCTTTAAATAAAAAGTGTGCAAAAAAAAAAGAAAATGATCCTTTTCCCACAATGTTTTCTACCTTTACAGAGACAAATACAAACATTTTACCTACATTTTATTTGGAGTCTGCAAAATGCCTTCATTTTCGACAAGCCTTAACTTTGGTCTTCTGGATAAGGATTAAATATTGGGTGCAAATTTTAATCCAAATAATCCAAATAATTATGTAATGTTTGTTACAATTACTGCTGCAGATTATTTATCTAATCTGCTGAAGATTTTATGTAAGTCAATATTTAGAATATTAAACCACCTGAGAATAATACCTTTAACCATTCATAACACATATGTAATAGTGGTCAGTTTTTGAAAACAGTAAAAGGGGGGGGGGGGGGGGGAAAGAGCAGTTGCTTCTTACAAGCAATTGTTTCACTTTCCACAATGATGTCAATGTTTCACTTTGACTGTAAAAAATCCCTGGAAATTCTTCTGGGCAACTAGCATTTTCTTTATTTTCTTTATTTAAGAAAAATCCCATCATTTTGGCCACATAAATTTTGTTGTCTGCAAATACTTCCAAATTAGACAAGTCTAAATCTTGTTGTTTGGTAAAGGGTTAAATTATAATACCATTTGTATCTGGAAATGGTAGACACATTGTAGGAAAAGAAAGAAATGCTGATTACCAGAATTTTCTTCTTTTTCCACAAAGCCTAAAGGCCTTCTTTGTCAGGGGCATAAATTACAGTATTGCTTGGTATAGGGCTAAATAGTTCAGATAGCAAAATGGGTGAAAAGACAACTAAGACTACAAAGAATGTCTGATATTCATTCTTAAAACAATTAAACAACATGAAAATCAAGGGAAGAGTTAAAAAGAATATGTAACATACATTTCAAGAATACATGAAATCTATGGAGCTGTATATTAAACCCCTTAGATCGTCAAATAAACAAAATGAACCTTTCCAATCTAGAAATAAGACCCAAATAATTGAAATTTCAAGGTTACTTTTGTCCATAATGTCTCAGCAAAGCCAACAGTGTAGATCAGAGATCAGACTGCATGTTTTGCGCAGTCTGATCTTGATCTACACTGGCCATAAAAGCAACTATAGTCATGAAAGGCACTTTGAGGGTTAACTCTTTACAAATGAAAACATTTTACACTGGTTCAAATTGAAAGTGGATCAAACAATGAAATTTGTCTTTCAATGAGTAGAAAACATTGTGGGAAAAGGAGAAAATGCTGGTTATCAGCATTTTCTCCTTTTCCAACAATGTTTTCAAAAGGCCTCCTCCCTACTGTTGTTAGAACATGGGATTGTTTGGTAAAGAGTTAAAACTCAGAGTGCCAAGCACAACTTTGAATGCTTCTGCAAAAAGTGCACATCAAGATCTGCAGAGAACATGACTCTAGTCTGATTGTGGTCTCAGACTGTAAGCTATTTTGCAAAATGTTCTTGAAAAACAAAAGCAGTGAAGCATCATCTGCTACACATATTTCACTCCCTGAAATAACTCTTTCTGTTATGTCTTTACCAAACGACAAGATTTTGGACTAGTCCAAATTGAAAGCATTTGCAGACGACAAAAAAAAAAATGTGAATCAAAAATTGCAATTCGATTTGTGAAGGGCAGAAAACATTGAGGGAAAAGGAAAAAATGCTGATTACCAGCATTTTCTTCTTTTCCCACAATGTTTTCAAAAGCTTTCTTTCTCAGGATCGTTAAAAGTTGGGATTGTGTGGTAAAGGGTTAATGGATATTCCTAACAATACCCCTAAAAGGACCTATCAAAACTTTAGTTTCCTTTGCCCAAAGTTTATCAAAACCTGCCTGCACAACATATGCAGTCTGATCTTTGATCTATGCTGCCTAGCTGAGACATTACGGACAAAAGCAACCTGAAAACTTCACTTATTTTTTACCTTATTTTTTGTCTTAAAATGCCCATGTTGTTTATACCACTCTCAAACAATTAACACTTTACCAAACAACAAAATTTTAAACCAGTCCATATTAAATAACCTATACAGAAGATAAATCAAGCATTGATCAAATCATGAAATTTGTCTTTCAATTAGTAGAATACACTGTGGGAAAAGGAGAAAATGTTAGTTACCGGCATTTTCTCCTTTACCCAAAATGTTTTCAAAAGCCCTCTTCCTTGGGGAATGTATGGTGAAGGGTTAATTTGGCTTTCACAAAGGCATTTCAAGAACATTTTCCTGTCAAAAATATCTCTCAAGCAATTAGTCATGTTATAAATATGTGGTCTGAACTTGACCGACACCATCCACAACAGATGCATATAAAAAGCACAGAAATATCTTGATAGAGTTACAAAAACACAAAATAATGTACTCAAAAGTGTTTCTTGTCTGTGGGCGTACCTGTGGGCGTTCAGATGATTGCTGAGAAACATACAAGAAGTTCCGACTATTTGCCCTGCTGTTTTAAAAAGTACTTTTCATTTGTTGAAATATATTGTCCCTCTTAGTTGCAACTTTTAAAACTGAACATTGAATATAAACAACAGCAATGAGATCTGTTGATAAGCTCTTTACCAAATGACAAAACTTTGGACTGGACCAAATTGAAAGCATTTGTAGACAACAAATGTAGGTCAATAGATGATTTCTGTCTTTGAAAGGGTTGGAAACATTGTGGGAAAAGGAGAAAATGCTGGTTACCAGCATTTTCTCCCTTTTCCACAATGTCTTCATAAGCTTTCTCTTTCAAGGTTGTTAAAACTTGGGATTGTGTGGCAAAGGGTTAAAAGTATGAAAAGTAGCTTTTATTATACCTGCTTCTGTATATATGGTATACAGTTTTTCCCACCTTCAGAACAAAAAAAAAAAAATCCAAAGCTTTTGAAGCATCAATCTGTGCTGTTGTAAAATGTCTTCCATAACAGCTTATGCACTAGTGCTTTGTGCTTCAAGTAATAACTGGCTTAACTTAAATATGACAAGGTATACAAGTATAAGAAAGCAGTCAAAATGCAATAGTAACAACAACAACAAATACTATTTTCTTTCTTAGTGACATGTTCACAAACATTTGCACAAAATTCACATATAAAAAGTTTTCTGTGCACTTGTACCAGCCGATTATGGCAGATTCTTCAAAATAAAATCTAACAATTTCTTGGGTACATTATGTTATATGTTGAGTATTTTAATTGTTGATTCCAATGTTCTTAGTCTAGTCACTGGTAAAGATGCGCACAATACAATGTTAACTCTTTACCAAACGACAAAATTATAGACTGGTCTGAATTCAAAGCATTTTCAGACTACAAATAAAATCACACTCAAGTGATGATTTCTGTCTGTGGGAGAGTAGAAAACATTGTGGGAAATGGAGAAAATGCTGGTTACCAGCATTTTCTCCTTTTCCCACAATTGTTTTTAAAAGCTTTCTTCTCCACTGTCGTTAAAACACATGATTGTGTGGTTAAATTTTATGGATAGTTGAAAGACCTGAATGGAACAAACATTCCTTCTGAAAACAGAGTTGCAGACATTGCCATAGCTCATGCTGCCCTTGCAAGCAACAAAATCTTCAGCTGCATTGTTTAGAAGGCAATGTGAAAGCCATCTTTTTACAACCTTCTTCCATAATCTCGTCCCCCACAAATTGATAGATTTGTTTTGAAAAGGCAAAAAGCAGTACTGGAAAAATACAAAATGCTGGTTACCAGCTTTCTTGCCTTTGCACAATGTTTTCAAAAGTTTTTTTCTATAGGGTCTTGAAAACAAAGGATGGTTTGGTAGAGGGCAAAACTCAATAGACAAGTCTCTGTTTGCCACAATATTTTAAAAGATTGTCTGATGCAAACTGAAGAAAATTCATAGTGAAGCAGTAATGTGTTTAGTCAGCTGGCAACATGGAAATCAGAAGATGAAAGGTTACAGTCATATCTTCTACCTTTCATGTTTTGATTTTCTACTGTTCATTTTTTTACCCCATCTCCTCCAAATATATTGTATGGCTGATGTTATGGTGCTTAACACAGACTTTAACATTGTTTAAGTTGTAATGCAGCAGCCAGTGCACCTATCCATGCTTTCCTGGAGTTTCTTTTACCAGTACTCCAAACAATATTCTTTCCAAGCCACAGGCTGCTTTCCCACACAACCATCTTCAAAACAATGCTCAGTGGTGAGAGAGGAATGAATCCTGTTGCAATGACCATTATCAATCCTCGGAAAGAAATTGGCTAAGCCAGGGATTAAACCAGTGACAATCTGTTCTCAAGTCCTGCACGCTACCAACTGAGCTACCAAGGCTTGGCCCTCCAAATATATGAAACCTGACAGAAGTCATTATAACAGGAACACCACATGTGGGTGTCAATGCTGGGCTGTGGGTACTTTTTTCAGTTGAAAAAAGGGCACAACAAGTGTCAAAAAGTGTTGAAAAACACCTGCCCTTATGGTATGGTTCCCCTTGGACAGTAAACAACTAGCTCAAGTATGAAGTGAATATTTTCAGTGATGGCTGAGATTTAGTTTTTGCACAACAGCCACACACCATGGCAGGGCTATGGACATACCTTACAGTTTTCTTCAAACACATGTACAGCCTAAGTAAAAATGGAGAAAATAACCAAAATAAGCCATGGAGTTTAAAAGGACAAAATCAATTTCAGACTACAGTACTTTTCATTATCTTGGGTGAGACACATATAAAATTCTTTATTGTTGACAAGCAATGTCAACGTGCTATAACTAACAGTGATATACTGTTAACAATCCAACAACTAAACATGTCATACATGTTGCATAGCACCCAACCAACCTTCTTTACACATAGTAACAAGAGGGCCCTAATGCCATGTATCACTTCACTGACTAATAAAGCCTGTGACCAGTTATTGTAATGGAACAGTGGCATTTATTCACCAAAATTTTGTAACCTAAGATACATTTCAAAGTTGATCTTAATTATGACAAAACTGGCCACATGATAAAAAATGCCATGACCCCTACAAGGACTTGATTTGATGAAAAATGTGATTGATTTATTGATTGATTGAATTGGAGTTTAACGCCGTTTTAACAATTTAGGTCATATCAGGGTGGTCAGTGCACCTACCCATGTGTTTCCTGGCTTTCTCACACCAGTACTGACACAACTTTCTTTCCAAGTCACTGACTACTTTCTCACATGCATCAGAGGTGAGAGGCGAAAAATTGCCAGAAAGAAAGATTGCCTCAACCGGCTATCAAACTCACGACCACCAGGTCACAAGATACGCTAACCACTAAGCTACCCGGGCAGGCTGAAAAATGTGAATACCCATACATACTGTTGTATATAAACTTTCTTCATTAGATCACTTGAAACAAACAACATGTGTTTTTATACAGGCAAAACAATTTATCAGAGTATCAACAATATTGGCTTTGGCATAGAACAAACCTTTTCAAAACACACCCCAATTGCAGGGACAGAGGTTTGAACTTTCTTGTTTAACCCTTTACCAGACGACAAACTTTTAGCCATGTCAAAATTGAAAGCACTTGCAGACGACGATTTCAGTGTGGCTTAAATGGTGCAATCTGTCTTTGATAGGGTAGAAAACATTGTGGGAAAAGGAGAAAATGCATTTTCTCCTTTTCCCACAATGTTTTCAAAAGGTTTCTTTAGTAGGGTTGTTAAAAGTCAGCACTGTGCGGTAAAGGGTTAAGGTAATAATTAATTCATAATCATCATCCTTCAGTGGTGATTAAGATTTCAGTGCAGATGCAAGTATTCAATGACCTGGATGCATGCCCTGAATTACTGAAAGCTTGCATTTACACTGAAACCTTAATGACTCCTAGAAGCATTTAATTATGAGTTAATGATGGTCTGTTACCTTAAGGAAAACCGGGTTTAAGCTTGAAATATCACTGCACACTAAAATCCACAAAGTTTGGGATGTTTCTATCTAAAACTAATTACTACACACCTACTCCATATTATCAAGTTTTCACTTTGAAAACAACAAAAAAAACAATTCAGGAATTTGACAGTCTTATAAACATTGTATTTTATGCCTCAATCACATTGGCAGCAGTGCCTATATGGTCTGCAATATCTACAGCCAATCATGATATTATATAACCACCACACCATTTCCAGTCAAATACCTTAGCATACACATTTGCCATAGTTGCTGGACAGCATGCTAGAAATTTGTGGGGACCAAGAAACCTGCAGCTGCAGTACAGACTTAGAAGTGATGACACTTGGTCACTGTTAGGCTCCCCTTAGGTTACTGCAAGTTGCTATATCCTTTACTAAACAATCCTGTTTTGTAAAGATTTCCCCCCTCCCTCAAATAAGCAGCATTTTGCAAACATTGAGGGAAAAGGAAAAAATGCTAATAACCAGCTATTTCTCCTTTTCTCTCATTTTCTACTCTTTCAAGAACAAAAATCATGATGGGGGGGCCTCATTTGCTGTTGTCTTCAAAAGCATTCAATTTGGATACAGCCTTAATTTTGTCTTCTTGTAAAGATACCACAACAATCTCAAGGATGCGAACAACAGTCCAACACAGAACTCAAACTGTAGCTGCAGTGGGATCATGTGGCAACCCAGCAGCTAGACTAACACTGCTGCTTAACACCTAGGTTTACTTAACACATTTCATTTCGTCCTTATTCTACAGTGACCATGAAAATAAAATGCAGAACTCCACCCTTTCACTCACAATGACCCCTTTGGCTCCTAAAGTATAGGGCTACTCAAGCTGATGACCTCACAGACTCTACAGAATTTCTGTGTAGGTACATGTACCACTTGATTTCAATAACTCAACACCAACATGTCCTAGCTGTAGAGCAAGTGTGACTGAGGCATGCTGTGGAAACATGCTGTGTAAATAGACTAGAAAAAAGTCATAAAAAACACAAAAATATCCAATTAAACTAATACATTTACAGTAACAATTTTACATTATTATGATATCTCCATTCAAACTCTGACCTATATGAGAGGTATGGTTTAACTCTTTACCAAATGACAAAATTGTAGACTTGTCCAAATTGTAAATTGAAAGCATTTGCAGATGACAAAATACATGTGGCTCAAAAATTGAAATTTGTTTTGGGAAGGGTAGAAAACATTGTGGGAAGAGGAGAAAATGCTGGTTACCAAAAGTCTTATCGAAAAGTTTTCAGAGGTCTTCTTCTTTAGGGTTGTTAAAACTCGAGACTGTTTTGTGAAAGGTTAATCTGAAGTCTATAAATGCTTTCAATTTGGACTAGTCTAAAATTTTGCCATCTAATAAAGAGTTGTCATTAGCATACTTAAGGAAAAGAAATATACTGGCCATTTTCAGATAGGCTTAGCTTTTGCATATGTGCAAGTAAAATCCTTTACCACACAATGACGCCTTTTAACGCCCCTGAAGAAGAGGCCTTTTGAAAACATTGTGGGAAAAGGAGAAAATGCTGGTAACCAGCATTTTCTCCTTTTCCCACAAAGTTTTCTACCCTATCAAAGAAAAGTTGAGTCATTTGAGCCACTATGAAATTGTTGTCTGCAAATGGTCTCAATTTGGATAGGTCTTAAATTTTGCCGTGTGGTAAAGGGTTAAAATTTGTAGAAGACAATTGTAGAACTTGGACAGGGGAAGTAATAAATGACATAGATAAAGCCTTTATCTGTACCACAATGTTCCTTTGGCTAATTTTTACAACTACAAGTATTTTAACTCCTTCTCTACTGAATTTTCACGAAAATAGGAAATGAGTACCGCAACAGGTTTCAAAGTTGTGGCATAGATGCATGGTAACTTTTTAAAAGTATTTTGATAACTGATCAAAGCTGTACCTAGGAACAACCTCTGAGACATTCAAAATGTCCTTGCTTAAAAATCAGGTGCTCTCCTAACATAGGTAAATTGCTTTTAATTTTTTATTTCCCCACATTTTTCAAATTACAAGTACATGTAAAGGGGCAGGGGGAATTCCCCCATTGTGCAAATCTAAAAGGGATACTGCTACATAGTCTTGAAAAGGATCATTTTTGCCCTAATTATGGAGGAAGTTTTGAGGGAGTTTAATTTAAACCCTTTACCAAACAATCCCAAGTTTTCAGGCCCTGAGAAAGACGGCTTTTGAAACAATTGTGGAAAAAGGAGAAACTGCTGGTAGCCAGCATTTTTTCCTTTTTCCACAATACTTTCTACCCTTCCAAGAAAAAATTGCTATTTTTGAGTCAAAATTATTATTTTGTCTGCAAATGCTTTTCATTTGTAAAAGTCTGAAATTATGTTGTCTCATAAAGAGTTATATAAAAACAGCCCATGCAGCTGCCATGGCTTGGCTGCACATACTTTTTCAGTGAAAAGCCTTCGTAAGAAAATGGGTACTACTGCATCATAAAATCTCAGGGTTACCTGTCCATGATGTTTGGGCTCCCCTTTTGACAATTAACAGTTAGCCTAAGCTTGAAGTAAATATTTTCAGTAATGAAAGAGTTATGAGAAAATGTCCGTTTTCTCATGGTAACACAGTCTCTGACATAGACAGGGTTAGGACAATATCTCATATTGGCTTTTCCTCTGAAACAGCCAACCTAAATATGCTTTACCAGACAACAAAATTTTGGACATGTCAAAATTCAAATCATTTGCAGACTACAAATTAAATGTTCCTAAAATGAAGGAATTTGTAAGTGAAAGGGCAGAAAACATATTGAGAAAAAGGAAAAAATGCTGGTAACCAGCATTTTCTCCTTCTAGCACAATGTTTTTCAAAGCCTTCTCCAACAAGGATGTTAAAACTCGGGAGTGTGGGGAAAAGGGTTAAAAAATTCATGTACATCATGGCATATAGCTAAATATCCACACTATTGGCAAGATTTAATTAGACGTTTTTTTCAGTTACAAACCTGTTCATACTTAAAAGCTTATTACCTTCTGCAACAAATTTGCAGCAGATACTACATGTAGTAGTAACTTATAATATTTCGACTATCTACATGAATGACTGTTTAAATACAAAGTCCTCAAAATATTCTGGCAGGAGGCAAAATTGTCCTTTACGGAGAATTTCTCCTTTAGCCATGTATTCAAAAGAAGCCTGCTGCTGGACAAAAACTAGTATGTCTTCAGGTGTTAATATGCTAACTCTTCCATACAACAAAAATTCAGGTTTGCCGAAATTGAAGCATTAATGGACGACAAAGTAGATGTGGCTGAGTTTGTCTTTCACAAAGTAAAAAACTTTGTGGGAAAAAGAGAAAATGCTAGTTACCAGCATTTATTTTTCCCCCAATGTTTTCAAAAGCCTTCCTCAGGATCCTTAAAATGTAAAATCCTGTGATAAAGAGTTAACTACAAAGTTATGCTAATACAATCAAAGTCCAACTTCGGCATAATAGCCTTGTCTGTTTATTCCAAGGAAGGTATAGATGATAGGAGCTGTGAAGGCAGTATTGATCGCCAGTCCACCAATCGTAAGCCAGCGTATAGGAACCTCAAGTCCCAACTCACGCTGTTTGGCAATATCACTTGTGTCAACTCCAGCACAATAACAAACAAGCTTTGTAAAGATCTTCTTTGTTACGATCCTTGAACTGGCAAGTGCAGCTACACCTAGAACAGTTCTGATTATACTGTAAACTAGCCACTCCTTTGTAATGGCAGGTAACGGTTGTAGATTTTGACTGTGTGGGGTTTCTGTCATCCAACCTAACTGGTAGTTCATCCATGCTGCAACTCCAACACAGACCCCTATTGAAACAATGTTCGAAGTGTCCCCGCGCGTTATACTCCATACCTTTGGCTTTGGGTAGTAAATACATGCAAGAAGTGGGATGAGGAAGCTGATTAGAGGGGCGTAGGAATACGTCACTTGAAAATAGTCAAATCTTTCTACATACATCAGCATCCATGGCAGCATTAGACTTGTCATTGAAATTCCCACAATGCAATCCTGCAAAAGAAATGAAAGAATTAGAAAGAATTTTATAAAATAAAAATAATCCCTTACGAAAAAATCTCAAGTTTTAACAAGTTCTGGCCTTTGAGCCACATTTCATTTATAGTGTGCAAATGCTCTCAATTTGGAATTGTCAAAGGTTTTGTCATTTGGTGAATTGTTAGGTCGAATACCACCATCACACCAAACTCGTTCTCACTCCATTCCGAAAATTGTTGCCGAACGGACTTAAACTGTGTTCGGATGGAGTGGACATATTAGCAACCTTTTACGATCTGTTTACAAACTTAATGGACGGGTTAGGACGGGAAGGGTGCTCCAGAACTTTGAGCCTGCTCAAAATTTTTTGCCGTCCATCCCGTCCTGTAATTAGATGGAGTGACAACATACTTAAAACAAGATGGACGTACTACAAACAGAACTGCCATACTTCGATCCTAATAGAGACGCATTGCAGTAGGGCATCAATTGGCAGTGTGTTTGCATTTTACCGACCGAAATTACACGTCCTATCCCGACCACAGCCCGTTTTATGATAATGTTGACAGGGGTAAGATTTTAAAAGAAAAGGTTTGGTAAGACAGGGGCTTCTGGCATTATCAGGCCAAAATTACACGTTCTACCCCGACTGCAACCCGTTTTCCGATTACGTCAAGATGGGGCAAGACGTTCTAAGAACTAGTTTGGTGTGACGTGGGCTTTACAGTACATTGCTAGACTCATCAAAGAAAGAAAATAAATGACACAAGGGGTATCCATGCTAAAGAATGGAAAACATTTCTTCAATGTTTTTGAGTTGTTTAGGTAGCACTGAGAAGAAGGAGCTCTGCTTGGTAGAAGTGGTTGCTTCTTTTCCCACAATGTTTTCAAACAAACAGAAACTTTTTCTTGCAGTGGTTAGAAAGCAATGTGGAAAAAGGGGCAAGGTTGTACATGAATAATATATTAATACAGTCACTGTTTGTTTAATTTTCCAATAACTTATACCTTCAGATTGCCACAATCAAATTTTTCAACCCATTTCTACATCCATCACTGCCAAGCCCCAGTAACTCAGTCAGTAGCATACAGGACTTAAGAACGGGGGGTCGCTAATTAAGTACCTAGCTCGGCAAATTTCTTTCCAAAGATTGATGAAAACCATTGCAACAGGATTCACTCCTATCTCACCGCTGGCCATTGTTTTGACAATGGTTATGTGGGAATGCAGCCAGTGGCTTGGAAAGAATATTGTGCAGAGTACCAGTAAAACAAATTCCAGGAAAGCATGGATAGGTGCAATGACCACCTCCATCTAACTGAATGTTGAAAGCAGCATTAAACACCATACTATAAATCAATCAATCAACATCCATCACTAGCAGTTTCATAATATTACATAATATTTCATGCTTTCCGGTAGGTTATTAAGAAATAACGGTGAAATATTTTTCGATATTTCATGGATATGACCAGCGAAAAATACCGATTTTTATACTCCAACTCTTCAATTGAAGGCGAAAACAGTTGTTCCCGCACACTAGTCACCTAGGTAAAATGCGCGTGCCTCTCAACCAGATGGTAATATGACGTAATTTATCCTACATTTCTCGTGTAATATTGTAATGCGTTGCTATGCGGAGGGGGTCCTCACAGGGAATAACCGAAAAGAACTGTACTGGATTTTGATGGAAGTTCCCCCCCAAAAGGGCTGGAAGCATGAAATAAATAGAATATTTGTTTTTTTTTTTAGTAAAAGATCGAAATTTATTTCATCTCGTGAACATCATCAGTAATATTTTCACGAGTGGCACTGCCACTCGTGAAAATATTATGGATGATACTCACTCGATGAAAAAAATTTTGATCTTTCACTGAAAAAAAAAAAAACAAATATCCTCTATTTATCTGAATGTGACAATGTTTTTCAAAACTGATGCCAAGCTGGAATGTAAAAAGTTTTATACACAAGGCAATGAGGAGATCAGTTCTCTTGTTGCCTGACAATGTGTCCAAAATATTGAGAGAAAAAGGTCATCGAGGCAAGTCCATTTCTTTTCTTTGAATGTTGTTACCAGTATTTTCTCTTTTTCCTACAATGTTTTTCAAAGCTTCAGGATTGGCAGGACTCCTGACTGATAAAGAGGGTTAATGATAGAATTTAGAATGTTACAGTTCTTGGTTTTCATTGCAGTTTTAAACCTTAGGCTGCTAAGTGTGACTCAAGGATCTTTTGCGGACAGTGTAGATCAAGAATGTGCAGTCTGATCTTGGATCTACACTGTCCGATTAGGAAATATCATTCCCCCAAAAAGTACCTTTGAAATACATGTAGTAAAATTTGGGTTTTTAGTACTGGCTTGAAAGTTTCATTCCACTTACTTAGCAGGATAAGGGTTAAAAAATCCTTTCTGCTAAGGCAATAACTGTAAGAGATTGTCAAAATGATATCCATCAGACAATGCACAGAGAGGTAGCCAAGTGAAACAGACACATTATGATTGCTAACCTTTAAAAATCGGATGACTTTGCCGACTACCCGTATCTACTGTAATCACTCTGCACAACCTTTTTATCAACCACCAATCTTATACAAACAGCACAGAACCCTTAGGATGCCTAATACAACAGTCTGATGCTTTTGCTGAAAGTGTAGATCAAGATCAGACCGATGCAACCTGACATTGGATCCATAAGGCCTGTATTTTATTGTGCTATCGACTAATCAGAGGGCCTCTGACTCTTTCATCTCAAAATATTTAAATCAAAGATCTTTCAACAGCTCTCTATGTCATTCAACTGAGACCAGAAAGAGTTTTATCTTAAAGTCTTGACTAAACTGCTTAAAGGTACGGATCCAAGATCAGACTGCTTTTTCCATTCACGCTGATCTTGATCTATGCAGTTTGCAAAAGACCACTTCTGACTATGGTGCTGATGTTGTTAAATCGTGCTTTTCTTATGAACAAACATATCTGTTTTAATAGTTAGATCTATTTAGCTTTACAGACACGTCATTATGCAGTTTTTGCATAGTCACTGATCAACTGGGATTAGACATGGGATGAAGGGAGACAAGGATAAATTTAACCTTTTAACACATGGCAAAACTTTGGACTTGTCCACATTTACAGAATTCACAGACAACAGTTAGTTAAATTGTTTTTCAGATGAAAGTATTAGTTCTTGTATTGGTAGAAAATATTTGGGAAAAAGGAGAATATGCTGGTAACCAGCATTTTCTCCTTTTCCCAAAATGTTTTCAAAAGTCTTCTTTCTCAAGATCGTTGAAACTCTAGATTGTGTGGTGAAGGGTTTACAGAGATAAGAAAGGAATGAATCCTATCTCAATTACAAATATGGCCGAGCAGGGAATCAAACCAGTAACCCCTAATTTTCAAGTCCCATACATAGCCGTTAGAGTAACCTGAGAATCAGCCTGGTTGTTTGTAAAATTATTTTGTTAAAAAAAAAAATTCTGTCCTCAGAACAATCTCCCACTTTTTAAATAGAAAGCATTTAATAGAAATTAAAAAGCCAAAGATAAAAAATGTTAACCCTGAGTGGTGGATGAACCAAACAGCCATTTTCAGTCCAGAAGTTAGACCCAATGAAGCACAATTTCAATGTTGCTATTGCCAGAAGGCCTCTGTGTAGAAGACAGTGTAGATCAAAGATCAGCCTGCACTTTCAGTGCATTCTGATCTCTGATCTACATGGGTTTCAAAGGTACATTCAGTCGTGATAGGTACTTTAAGGGTTTAAAATGGCCTATAAATAGACATATTTGCATTTCTATGCAGATTAAGCTGAACTAGGGCCTTTTTTGTTCTTTTTGTATCGGCCCATTTGCAACATGACACACTGACCTACAAAGAAGATATCACCTCATGTGACTGCCCTTTATTTGCAATTCATCTTTTTTTGTTTGACACCGAATGACTTTTTTTCTGGCCAGAATAGTTTAACCTCTAATCCTCTAAGCTTCAAGGTATTTTGCAGACGTGTAGAGCAGACTGTACAGAGAAAAAGCAGAAAAAGTCTGATATTGGATCCAGGTCTACCACTGATATGATGACCTTTTTTTTCAAGTTAACAAACCTTTTGAAATCACAATACTTTGGTTTTTACAATCAATTGTAATTTTTCTATTTATCTAATTAAGGACTTGTAAAACAGTGCCGATCACTATAAGACTTCAGAAATAAGCAGACTGCATATTTTTGCAATGTGATCTTATTCCTCATTGGCCGAGCTAAACTGATAACACGAATAATAATGTGCTAAGAGTTTGGGTACTAGTGTACCTATTCAAAGTGCAAGACTCCGTTCTCATCTCTTTACCAAACAACAAGTTTTAGATTGTTGATTTTAGACTAATCCAAAACAAAAACATTTGCAGACGACAAATTAAATGTGGCTCAAATGATGGAATTTGTCCTTAAAACTCAGGGCTCTGGGTTAAAGGATAAGGACTTGTGTACCTATTTGAAGTTCAAGCCTAGTGTTCTAGGTATTTTATCACATCTCAAATAAATCATCAGAACCTTATGAATATTTATCTCTTTACCAATTTGGCAAATGACATACCGGTATCTTCCACCCATCCATATTGAGACCATATACTGCTGATCGAAAAATCAAATATGATTAAATTAAAGGGGCAGAAAACATTGTAGGAAATGCTTATTACTATCAGTTTCTCCTTTTTCCACTGTATGTGTACATATGACTTAAAAGGCACTCAGATACTATATTGAAAATGGCCTTAAGCATCAAACAAACAAACAAAAAAGCAATCTTTCTCAGAGTCATTAAGAATTGTTTAGTGATTAGTAAACACAACTTTTTACAGTATTTAAGTTATCTTTTCATTTCTTTCCCTGTTATTTAATCAATATTAGGCTTAGGCTCTGCAGTGCTCTGCTCAAGGTCACTCCCATTGGACCAAAGCAGTTAGTTCAGATCAAAACCAGAATTTCTTTCTTAACAAGAGGGCCATGATGGCCCTGTATCACTCCACTGGCTTATAAGTAAAAACACTACAAGCCAAACATATATACTTGGCCAGTTGGTTTCAAACTAGAAGACATACAAAATTTTTTCTGTAAAATCCTATGAGAAAGTTATGACCCCAGGGCAAAGCCATTTTTGACCACAGGGCTATAATTACTTGAATCCTGGTGAAGATCCATAAGATAAAGCCCCATACCAAAGAATGTGTGGTTATAAACAAGAAGATTTTCCAAGTTTCCTCAATGAAAGACCCTGTAAAACATGAGACCCCTGAGGCAGGGCTAAATTTAGAAGCCCTGGGTCTTATGGTTAGTAACAAGAAGATTTCTAAAGTTTTCACTATATAAGCCCATGTAAAACTTGTGACCCCTGGGGTGGGTCCAACCTTGACTCCAGGGCTATAATTTGGGCCCTCTTAGTAGAGGCCTACTAGATAAAGCTACATGCAAAATTTGGTAGCCCTAGGCCTTGTGGCTAGGTATGAGAAGATTTTTGAAGTTTTCCCTATGTAAGCCCTTGTAAAACTTGTGACCGCTGGGGCCGGGCCAAATTTGACCCTAGGGCTATAATTTGGGCCCTCTTGGTAGAGGCCTACTGGATAAAGCTGCATGCAAAATTTGGTAGCCCTAGGCCTTATGGCTAGGTATGAGAAGATTTTTGAAGTTTTCCCTATATAAGCCCTTGTAAAACTTGTGACCCCCTGGGCGGGGCCAAATTTGACCCTAGGGCTATAATTTTGGGCACTCTTGGTAGAAACCCACTAGGTTAAGCTACATGCAAAATCTGGTAGCCCAAGGCCTTATGGCTAGGTATGAGAAGATTTTTGAAGTTTTCCCTATATAACCCCTTGTAAAACTTTTGACCCCCGGGGCGGGGTCAAATTTGACCCCAGGGCTATAATTTGAAGAAACTTGGTAGAGGCCCACCAGATAAAGCTACACACAAAATTTGGTACCCCTAGGCCTTAGGGCTAGGTACAAGAAGATTTTTAAAGTTTTCCCTGTATTAAGCCCATATAAAACTTGTGACCCCTGGGGCAGGGTCAAATTTGACCCCAAGGCTATAATTTGAAGAAACTTGGTAGTGGTCCACTAGATAAAGCTACACACCAAATATGGTCGCCCTAGGCCTTATGGTTTCAGACAAGATTTTCAAACATTTTCAATATTTTTCAGTTTTGTTGCCATGGCAACCAGAGTTTTTGAAGGAATCAAATTCTTTCAAAAAATTCTGAAGAGGACCATAGCAGGATCATTTTTGTGAAGTTTCATCAAATTTGGATGGGTAGTTTCAGAGAAGAAGAACTTTGAAAAATAAGTTAACGCACGGACGGACAGACGCACGCACGCACGCACGACGGACACCGGGCCATGACATAAGCCCGCTGGCCTTCGGCCAGTGGAGCTAAAAACCTATGAAAACATTGTTAGAAAAGGCGAAAATGCTGGTAACCAGCATTTTCTCCTTTTCTGAAAATGTTTTCTCCCCCATTAAATACAAATTCCACCAACTGAACAACATATAAATTGTTTTCTGCAAATGCTTTTAATTTGGACATGTCTAAGAATTTGTCGTGTGGTAAAAAGTAAATTGATTTTAATGTCATTCTATATGTATTTGTAATTGATTTGCAATAAACCCCTGAAGTGCTTTTCAAATGCTATATTACTTACTTCATTTAACCTGACCCAGGTCAACATCATTTACATAAATTAAAATTCTCTTTTTACCCTCGGCATCTCACGGGACTGCCTTCGGTTTTGTCCCGAATGGTCACGGAAATATTACGTACGGTATGCATGAATTGAATTGCTTACCTGTACCTTCTCGTGTATTTATAACTTCCCGAATAATAGTCGGATTTCTATTTATATACCTACTTATATATTCAGCACAAAGGTCAGGATCAGGTTAAATGAAGTAGACAATAGCTACTTCAACTCTGGAACAAATTTGAAGCAGGCCTCTTCCAAACCATTGATAAAATAACATTTATCTACTCTTTCACTGCCTATGACAACTTTATGAGCTTTTGCAGACATTGCTGATAAAGATCAGACAGAACAGAATGTACAGTCTGATCTGATACTTGTAGCTACACTTTGACCCAGATAATCTTCATCTGATGTGAAAATCTCTTTTTTGATCACAGAAAGAATCAAATTTGTTGGCAACGAAAGGTTAATGTGCAAAATAAGAAATATAACTAACCATGAAAATATTATGGTATAACTGGGGAAACTGAAATTTGCCCTTCACCACACAACCCTGAAAGTGGAGCCTTTTAAAAAAATTGTGGGAAAAGGAGAAAATATTGGTAACAAGCATTTTTTCCTCTTCCCACAATGTTTTCTACCCTATCAAAAAAAATTCTATCATTTGAGCCACACCTGAATTTTAGCCTGCAACTGCTGTCAATTTGGACAAGTCTCCATTTCTGTCATGCAGTAAAGAGTTAAGTAAACTGCAAGCAAGACATAATGTAGGGCATGAAAGTGTGGCTGAGCAAAAGATGCATTAATCTCTTTCTATATACTACTACAGATTTTTACATGATGTTCAATAAAAAAATGACAGGGTTCAGCAGCAAACTTAGGAAAAGGTTACACTTTGTGACTCCTCCCTTTTGCACAATGCACACAACAAGAGGACAAAACCACCACTTAGAAAATATTTATCGGTAACCACGCTACTAAGTGCAAGGACAATTGAAATCCGTGTGATTACTCGTCATCATCATAACCCGGAACTTCCTGAATGCATGCATATTTTTGCATTTTGGTATGAAGTAATTCTGGTAGATGATTTTCATAATTTGTGAAATTCATAGATCTAAAGCTTTTTCCTCACTTTTTAACTTTTAACCCTTTACCAAACAATCCCGATTCTTAAACGACCCTGAAAAAATAGCCTTTGAAAACACTGGAGGAAAAGGAGAAAGTGCTGGTAACCAGCACTTTCCCCTTACCCACAATTTTTTTTTTTAACCATATCAAAGAAAGAAATCATCGTCTGAGCTATACTTATTTGTCGCCTACAAATGCTTTCGATTTGGTCTAGTCCAAAATTTTATCGTATGGTAAAGAGTAAACCCTTTCGCAAACAATTTCAGCTTTTAAACAACCCTGAGGAAAAAGGCTGCTGGAAAACATTGTTGTAAAAGGAGAAAATGGTTTCTGTCATTTTCTCCTTTTCCCACAATATTTTCTACCTTTCCAGAAACAATTTTCAATTTTTGAGTAGCTTATCTTTTTAATCTGCAAATGCTTTCAATTTGGATATTTCTAAAAATTAAAGATATAACAAGCAAACATGTATTCAAACGACCCTGAGAAAGAAGGCAGGCTTCTCATAGTTTTTTGGGAAAAGGAGAAAATGTGGGTAACCTGAGCATGTTCTCCTCTTCCCAGTATGCTTTCTTCTCTGTAGTGGACAACTCCCAGAATTTAAAATTTAAGTTACCGGTACTGTCTGGAAATATTTTCAACTCAGACAAGTAGTCCAAATTTTCTCATGTGGTAAAGAGTTTATCTTTCAGCACATGATGCCTATCAAGGTCTCATACCCCATCATCCCTTGCAACAGTTTGACTAAAAACTTCCCTTAGACTGCTAATTAAGCGCAACTCACTGACCTTTTGCCGACAGTGTAGATCAAAGATCAGACTGCACGGAGCGTGCATTCTGATCTTTGATCTACACTGTCCAATAAGGACATATTTTCCCCCAAAAGTTACCTTTGAAATAGCAAAATTTGGGTGTTTTACTATCAGCTAGAAAGTTTCATTTTACTTTAAAGGGCAAATCAACAAGTTTCAGATATGGTTAATTTCAAATGTACACTTATCAAATGGTAACCTGGTAATGTTGTAATTAGAAAAAAAAATTAGTAAAAGTACTTTTTTTCAATTCATATTTCTGCTTATTAAATTTTATTGCATCGCTTATCTCCCTTACTTATTGTTGCGTCCCTTGATTTGTGACGTCATAGGAGAGCTTGTTTCAATATGGACGTTGTTTACGATAGTGAACTGAGCGATATTGAAGACGAAGAAATAGACGATTCTGGGCCGGTAAGGCCGTACATGTACGAGCCAATTTTTAAAGAAACGTATTAAGTTTCTGATGATGAGGATAAAGTAACTTTTCGCCCACTGATGACGAAAATGACGATGTTGTGCCGGACTTTTCAACGTGTTGAGTATTGCGCGCTATTGAAATACGTCTATTACGGGGCAAACATCGCTTACAGAAATAATATTCTATACATGATAAAATTAAGTGTATGGCATAAACTTTGTTTCACGTGAAGCATTTTCAGTAGATTAACGGGCGGAATTAAACAACAACAACAAAAAAATACGGTTTCAAGACAGTTCCACGACAAGACAGTTCCCCAACACTTTTGAAGACATTTCCCCGACACTTTAGTTTCATGTCAAATAACCCTTTTCTTGACTTTTACGATTGATAATCGTGAGATGTTAGTTCTAACTATTTGTTGATATTTGTACCTTGTACAGAATTCTGTAAACATTGACGGTTACAAGTTTATTCTCTCGTGGATGAAGGGTTACACAATAAATCACGATTTTCATGAGAATAAGAATATTTTGAAATGCTGTTAACCAGCTTGAAATTTGGTAAAGGAATATGTTCCGAGATTATTAAGACTTAATTCTCAAAATCATTTTGAAAATTATTTTAGTTGTTTTTCTTACCATACAGAAATACATGAACATCAGAGAGAGGGAGAGGGGATCTACCTGTGTGAAATACTTTTTTGCTGTTTACCTTGTCCACATGATCCATTCAATGCAAAAATTTATCATACATGTATAGCTATTGTATGTTCAATATAGAGCTTCTCTGTGAAAGTCTTAAACTCTGAATTGTAATTTGTTCAATTGTTGTTTGTCTTATGCAAATTGTTTCAATTTGGGTAAGTCTCAAATTGGTCTACCGTCTACTAGGGACTGAGCGGTTAATACTGACATTCCAGTCAAATTGAAGTATAGACGACTTCAGATTCATTGTAAAAACATAGAAAGAGCTGGTAACTATCAATTGGTCCTTTATCCACAATATTTTCTATTTCTAACTCTTTACCAAACGACAAAATATTAAACAGTCCAAATTGAAATCACTTGCAGACGACAAAATAAAGTCAAATATTTCAAAAATTGAAATTTGTTTCCAGCAGAGTAGAAAACATTGTGGTTAAAGGAGAAAATGCTGGCTACCGGCATTATCTCCTTTTCCTACAATGTTTTTAAAAGGCTTCCGTCTCAGGGTCGTAAAAACTAGGGATTGATTGGTAAAGGGTTAAATATAAATCCCACACATTGGGCACGAGTTTTGTTTTGGTTCCCAGGAAGCAGTATCCGAAGAGATAAGTACGAGTTGTATGAACTTGTTTCTCAAGAGGTGTAAAATACATGTTTAAATTTTTACCAAACATCAAATTTATTGACTCAACCGAATTGAACGCATTTGGAGTCAACAAATTAAATTTTACTCACATGTTTGGACTTGTCTTTGATGGGGTAGAAAACATTGTAGAAAAAGGAGAAAATACTGGTTACCATCATTTTCTCCTTTACCTACAATGTTTTCAAAAGGTTTTTGTTTCTTCAAAAGGGTCGTTAAAACAAAGGATTGTTTGGTAAAGGGTTAAACTAAGTTAAACTAAATTCCAATAAACAATCACATTTTATCGGTCATATTTAAATGCTGTGGATTTGAAATATTCTAATTTGTTATCATTTGGGTAAGGGTTAGGCTAAACCCTTACACAGATGGCAAAACTTTAGACTTATCCACTCCACACCGAAAGTATTTGCAGATCACAAATCAAATGTGGCCTTGACAATAGGTTTGAGGGTAGAAAATATTGTAGGAAAAGAAGATAACTCTGGGAATCAGGACTTATTCCTTTTTTCACCCTGTCCTCAAAAGCCTTCTCCATTAGGGTGGTTGAAGATCAGAATTTTGAGGTAAAAGGTAAAAGAATTGGTGTGTGAGGCTGGTCAAAAACATTCTGTTTCTTAATTTAAAAAAAAAAATGTGTTATTTTAATTTTCTCACTTTTGTCTGATTATCAGAGAAAATGACTTGTGTCAAATTATATGCATTTTCAAAATTTTCATACTGACATGTTCAAAACATTTTTCTCAGTAGCCTGTCTAGAAGACGTAATATGGATAGGAAAAGGAAATATATCCACAAATCAAAATTGTATAGATATAATTCAAAATTTGTTCAAAATGCATGTAAGTTGTCAAATCATTTTTAAGAGTGAAATGTCAAAGAGAAGTAGTGTATGGGATAAAAGCTGTCACATGGGTTTACTGGCTAAAATTCCTATAACCAACTTCTTCTGCGAGTTTTGGACTTATTAAGAACTGACTGTCATCGAAGTATTTCAGACACAATTTCGAATGAACCGATGGCAAAAAATCCGTCGCTACTGTCCGGCCCCGGTTTAAACGTTGAATCCATAGTTTCCTCCTTTTTAATTCCTTCGGAAATTTGAAAATACTACTTCTATGAGTTCCCGAATCGACGTTGCAGCCATAGGCTGAACAATTTACCATTTTTTCGGCTCAATTCTCAGTTAGTACTCAGATATCTGCATACAATCATCCGCGTTCCTACTTAATGTCTACTGACGGTATACACAGAGTGACTCGACAATGACGTCACACATGCACGGGAGATAAGCAAATCAGGGGAAGTAAGCCATGTACCATTTTTAGGGCCGTATATCAGCGTGACAATTCGGCCGTGGTTTATGGCATGTTACAGGGTGGTATTTATGAAAAATGACGGACACATGTTTAACTGACATCATTTGCAGCTGATTAAAGGAAAAAAACAGTCTGGTCAAAATATTTTAGGATTTGCCCTTTAAGCAGGATACGAGTTAACCCATACACGGCATACAGTGCAGAATAAACCCAAAGATATATTCAGTCTAGAAATTAGACCCCAAAAAAACACTATTTAAAGATTGCTCTTGTCTTTAGCAAACTGGACAGTGTAGATCAAAGATTAGGCTGCAGATTTTGTGCAGCCTTATCTTGATCTATATTGGCTGCAAAGGCAACTATAGTTGTGAAAGGCACTTTGTAGGTTAATTTTTTGGTTCCTTTCATTATATTTCGTTAGTGTTATGCCACTTCATTATGTAGTCCAAAAAAGTGTTTTAAGGCAAGGCAATGAAGAGCCCATGACTGCCACTGGTAAGACTCCCGGACAATATGAGTAAGTCCACTTTACAGCTGTCACTAAGGCATGACTGAAAACTCTTGTGAGCTGTATAAAGTCTAATCCAATCAAAGATAATTAAAGACAATCATATAATCTTACAAGATTTTAAGGATGTTTTGTAAAAAGTTCATTTTGTCTTTATCATTCCTTATCTGATCAGAGATCTTTAGTTTAAACAAACAGATTTTTTTCATCATAATCTAAACTTTTTGAGTACCCAAGCTGATCACATAATAATTCTGGAGACAGTGTAGATCCAAGATCAGACTGCATGTTAGTCTGACCTGGGATCTACTCTAGTTGTTATTTTGTAATACTGGTAATAGAACAGTGAAAACCACCTGGAATGACTTAGTTTTCCAGTGTCTAAGACTGAAAAAGTCCATTTCATTGATAAAGCAAATAAATACAGGGTTAAATCATTCAAACAGCATGAGGTGAAAAGATGATCCAGTTACCCAATGAACTCATTCCCTCAGTAACCCTGCACTAGATGACAAAGTTTTAGACTCGTCCAACTTTGCAGACGATTGAAAAATGGCTCAAACAATGTCATTTTTCTTGAAAGGGTAAAAAAACGTTGTGGGAAAATAATAAAATGCTGGTAACAGCATTTTCCCCTTTTCCAAGCATGTTTTCAAAGCTATCTTCTTTCAGGTTCACAACTGTTGTTAAAACACAGGATTCACTGTATGGTCAAGGATTAAATCTCAGCCCACTTATCACCTCTCAAAACAAATCTGCAGCAGTTAAATTTTATCATTTGCTTGTTAAAGATTGTCTGTTCTGTTTGAACAGTGTTTAACAATGTTTACAACATCATTTCAGTTATACTGTGGTAGCCAGTTTACCAATTCATGCTTTCCTGGAGTTTCAGTTACAAGTACTTCACAAGCCACTGGCTTCCTTCCCACGTAACCATTGTCAAAACAATAATCAAAAGTGAGACAGAAATGAACCCCTTTGCAATGACTATCACCAATCGTCAGAAAGGAATTGGCTCACCTGGGGGTTCAAACTAGTGGCCCCCTGATTTAAAGCTCTGTGCCAAGTTTGAGGAACCAGTATTCTTCTTTATCCATTTTGTTAACCCTTTACCACACAGTGCCGACTTTTAACGACCCTTGGAAATAGCCTTTTGAAAACATTGCTCCTTTTCTCACAATGTTTTCTACCCTATATATGAAAAATTGCACCATTTGAACCACACTGAAGTTGCTGTCTGCATATGCTTTCAATTTGGACAAGGCTAAAATTTTGTCATATGTTAAAGGGTTAAGCCTTTACCACATAATTTAATTTTTTTTAATGACCAAGATGTTTGTGCCTTTCGAAAACATTTCAGGAAAAGGAGAAAATGCTGGCAACTTAGCATTTTCACCTTTTCCCACCATTTTTCCTACCCTAACACAGACAAATTCTATTTAAGCCACCTTTAAATTGTTGTCTGTAAATGCTGTGAATTTGAACAAGTCTACATTTTTGTTGTGTGGAAAAAAGATAATCCTCATCCACGGGGTCATCAAATATAGGATCTATTGATATAAGGTTACATGGGTGTAGACTTTTTTCAATGTTTATTGTATTGTGCTTAGCAGTCTAGATAAATGGTATAGGATAAGCTCTTTAATCCTTTAGCATATGACAAAATTTTAGCTTTGTCCGAATTGAAAGCATTTGCTGACGGCAAATTGAATGTGGCCCAAATGATCATTTTATTTATTTGAAAGAATAGAAAACACTGTGGGAAAAGGAGAAAATGCTGGTTACCAGCATTTTCTCCTTTTCCCACAATGTTTTCCAAAGGCTTCTTCCTCAGGGACGTTAAAACTCAGGATTGTGTAGTAAAGGGTTAATCTACTTTATTCCATTTATGTAACAAAGGCATTTTCTCTTTATATTCCTTTTTGTCAACATTTAAGGCTCTTAACTTCTTCCCAACAAAATTTAACAGTTGACAAAAATTGAAATTGTTTGCAGACCACAAAAAAAGTGGTTATACTGATAGGTTTTGTCTTTTAAAAGGACAGACAACATTGTGGGAAAAGAGACAATGCTAGCTACCGGCTCATCAGGATTTTCTCCTTTTCCAATAACATTTTCAAAAGGTAAACCTTTTTACTTTCCTCAAAAACAGGATTGTTTGGTAAAGGATTAATCTAGAGCTATAAAAATACAAATATTTACCCCATACCAGCAAGTGCTTTTGTAAACATTATTGAATTTATTTATTACTATTTTCCTTTTTTTATCAAAGTTTCCCATATCCATAAAACAAGAAGGCCTTGATGGCCCTTAAATTGCATCTCAAATTTTAAAATCTGCTGATACTCAGCATCTATAACTCTTTAAAATCCTTTTAGGCACTATGCCGACTTTAAACGACCCTATGAAAGAAGAATTTTGAAAACATTTTAGGAAAAGGAGAAAATGCTAGTAACCAGCATTTTGTCCTTTCCCACAATGTTTTCTACCCCATCAAAGAAAAATTGCACCATTTGAGCCACACTGAAACTGTAATATACAAATGCTTTCAATTTGGACAAGGCTAAAATTTTCTCATTTGGGAAAGGGTTTAAAAAAGTTCTGGAGTGCAGCCATATTTTACTCCATTTATTTCTGTGCTTTACTTTGAACAAAACTGTACAACTCAATCACTAAAAGATCCAAATCATACTTTTTGTCAATGGTCTCAGTCTTGCAATCTCACTAAACGTAAAAATGATTTATCACTGAATTAAGTAAGCCGATAGCTGGAAAATCATCAATAAAGAAGAAAAAGATTTTTTTTTTCACAATGAAATTTCTGTAATGGGTTACAAAGCATCTGTAAATATTTTTTTAATTTCCTGCTACAGTTTCGCAAATATGTAGGAATGATCAATATCATGTGTCGATAATGTTGGCCCATATACGATACAGTATGATGATGTCATATCTGATGTCATAAAAATAGACAGAGTAAGTGATTGCAAAATGACCAGCTTGTTATCTATACACCCAAAATTTTGCCTTTTTATAGAATGAATAGTTTCTATGATTGCAAAAAGACCATACACATATATATCTAGTTGTACTTTCAGTATTTTACACGAAAATTTTATTTACTGCATAAAACCTAAATACGCTCTTTTAATGTTTGTTTTATTAGTTTGCTTTCCCATCCTCTAACAGGTGAATGACCTTGTATACATGTAAGTGCACTTTGATCTACATAAATTTGCTATCAAGTCAATGGGTCATGTGCATCACATCAGCACAGACATGTATATATATGCAGTGTAAAGTCCATGAAAGTGAAGGCTAATGTTTATAAATGTCATCCTTTTGTTCATTAAAATCTTAGTATGTTAATCTTTAAAGCTCCAAATAAACTCAACACACATTTTCAGTTTTGAACAAATCCATAATAAGTGCAATATCAAGGTTGCTTTTGTCCAGAAGGTCATGATAAGCAAAGTGGACAGTATATTATCAAAGATCAGGCCGTTTGATGTTGATCTTCACTTGTACCTAATGGCAACAAAATGTAGTAAAGTGCACTATGAAGGATAATACTACTTATGGTATTTTTTTGAAGATAAAAAACAAGACTTCACCCAATACTATTTCCCAGTGTTTTGTGAAACAAAATAGCCTCAAGTCTTTCCGACAACATGTATTTGAAAATGTTCTTTTTATATGTTTAGAAAGGGTTCATTCCTTTTCTATTGAAAGGGCACTCAAAATGTGGCTTCGAAGACAGGTACTTGTGTTAAGTACAAGTACATTTAAATACATCTGCCCCCTCTGGTAGCAAAATACATGATTGAAATACTTGTTTGATACAGGTTGCCATGATAACAGCTTTTAATTTACAGGTATTCTCTTAATTAGGCTTTTTCGCACTCAAGTAAGTTCTTCCTGAGTGAAACTTAATATTTCTAGAAAGTTAATTTCCTGTGACAAAGACACTAAATTCCATTTATCACAGAGAAAATGAAAGTAAAGAGAGAACATATTTATAAATCATATTCATCATTATATTTTAGGAAAAACTCGATCTCAAAGTGGCCAGCTAACTGCTGATCTCATTTTAGCCCTTCACCAAACAAAGTTTTAGATTTGTCCAAGTTCAAAGCATTTGCAGATGGCTTAAATGTTGGGATTACACTCTAAAAGCATAAAAAAAAATTGCTGGAAAGGGAGAAAATGCTAGTTACCAGCAATTTTTTTCTCTCCCTACTATGGTTTCCAAATCCTTTTGCTCTGGGTTGTTAAGCCACAGGATTGCTTGGAAGAGGGTAAATCTTTAGTCACCCTGAGTAATACAAGGAAGAGATAATTGTTACAGGAAATACTTCACTCTTCACTGTGTGGGCTAATAGACAAACCACCAATTACTGCAAGTGACCACAAGGCAACATTCTAAAGGCAGGGAAAAAGTCTGTTTTGAAAACATATAAATCATTGTGAGAACATGAGCAGTTGTTCATGACAATCAGTTGCTACTACTCCCAGGAGGTTTTCAAATATTGTCTGTATGTAGAGGTGAAAAAAAAAAATTGTACCATTGGGTAACAGATTTAAAGCTGACTTCACCCAATTTACATGTACAACCAAGTGTAAATTTCCTGTTGACGCATAACTTTTTATGACACAATCAAGTATCTTACAACCCCAAGGTAGAAGCCTTTACAAAACATTGTGGGAAAAGGAGTAAAACTGGTAACCACTATTTTCTCCTTTTCTCACAAGGTTTTTTATACCCTCCCCCCTGGAAATTCGCATAATTTTCTTTGCATTAACCCTTTACCAGACCACAAATTTTAGCCTTGTCCAAATTGAAAGAATTTTGCAGACGACAATTTCAATGTGGCTCAAATTGTGCAACTTTTCATTGATAGGGTAAAAACATTGAGGAAAAAGGAGAAAATGCTGGTTACCAGCATTTTCTCCTTTTCCCACAATGTTTTCGAAAGGCTTCTTTCCCAAGGTTTTTAAGGGTTAACTATTTCATCTGCAAATGTTTTCAATAGGAGAAGTCTTAATTTTGTCATCAGGAAAAGTATACAATGTTTTTTTCTCCTCTTACCATTTTTTTCCAAATAGGGTTTTGCGTAGTAGGTTTATAACAAGAGGGCCATGACGGCCCTGTATCGCTCCACTGGCTAGTAAGTAAAAACCCTACATGCCAAACATTACAATACTTGGCCAATTGGTTTCTAACTTGAAGACATACACAGGGCTAAATTTGGTAGCCCTAGGTCATATGGTAAGCAACTAGAAGATTTAAAGCTATATGAAAAATTTGGTAGCCCTAGGCCTTATGGCTAGGTATGAGAAGATTTTTAAAGTTTTCCCAATGTAAGCCCATGTAAAACTTGTGACCCCCAGGGCAGGGCCAAATTTGACCCCAGGGCTATAATTTGGGCCCCCTTGGTAGAGACCCACTAGATAAAGCTACATGAAAAATTTGGTAGCCCTAGGCCTTATGGCTAGGTATGAGAAGATTTTTAAAGTTTTCCCAACGTAAGCCCATGTAAAACTTGTGACCCCCGGGGCGGGGCCAAATTTGACCCCAGGGCTATAATTTGGGCCCCCTTGGTAGAGAACCACTAGATAAAGCTACATGAAAAATTTGGTAGCCCTAGGCCTTATGGCTAGGTATGAGAAGATTTTTAAAGTTTTCCCAATGTAAGCCCATGTAAAACTTGTGACCCCCGGGGCGGGGCCACATTTGACCCAAGGGCTATAATTTGGGCCATCTTTGTAAAAGCCCACAAGATAAAGCTACATGCAAAATTTGGTAGCCCTAGGCCTTATGCCTAGGTACAGGAAGATTTCTACACTTTTCACTATATTAGCCCCTTTAAAAATTGTGACCCCTGGGATGGGGCCAATTTTGACCCCAGGGTTATAATTTGAAGGAACTTATTAGAGGTCTATTAGATAAAGCTACATGCCAAATTTGGTAGCCCTGGGCTTTATGGTTTCTGACAAGAAGACTTTCAAAGATTTCCAATATTTTTCAGTTTTGTTGCCATGGCAACCAGAGTTTTTGAAGGAATCAAATTCTTTCAAGAAATTCTGAAGAGGACCATGGCAGGATCATTTCTGTGAAGTTTCATCGAAATTGGATGGGTAGTTTCAGAGAAGAACTTTGAAATAAAAGTTAACACATGCTCGGACGGACTGACGCACGGACACACAGACGCACGATGGACACCAGGCCATGACATAAGCCCGCTGGCCTTTGGCCAGTGGTGCTAAAAACCTTGCAATTTTGAAAGAGTAAAGTTCGATTAACTCTTTGGTAATCGTATAAATAAGTCACTTTTTTCAACAGCCACAAATACTGTTCTGCTGCAGGTTAATGAGATAGTTCGGTCACAATCTATAATAATGTAGTGGACAGCTAGGAACAGAAATCAGACAGCACATTCTGTGCGGTCTGATCTTGATTTACACTCTCCATAACAGCTTTTTCCATTGTCAATGGTAAGAAAAGAGATAAGATATCTAACCTGTAATTTCCTCGGTTTTTTTTTTTCCACATATATTTATGGGAACAGTTTAGTTCTTGAAGCAGTGACAGATGGAGGATTTAACAACTTATTACATTTAGTTGACAAAATCTTTATTATAATAAAGGTCATCAAAACCCTTTTTGTAGCCCAAACCGCCAAACTGAATAAATCATGAGCTCAAACAGTGAAATCAATATAAACTGTCCCAGCAGCTTCAATACATACATAATGAATAGAGTCAGTGTGACCTTTAACTCTTTACAAAACAATCCTGTCTGTTCATGACCCTGACAAGGAGAGCTTTTGAAAACATTTATGGAGAAAGAAGAAATGCAGGTAACATTTTCTTCTTTTGCCACAGTGTTTTCTACCCTTTCAAGGAAAAATCCAAACATTTTAGACACAATTTATTTGTCATCTGAAAATGCTTTCAATGGAAGAGTAAAATATTTTGTAGTTTGGTCAAGAGTTAAGCAGTTGCATGTACATCTGCTGCGTACAACTTAATCTGTACAACTTTTTATGCCACTTCAGTTGAGAGCTTTGGAAAGACTAAATTTCTTTTAGGGACAATTGCTTGAAACAGTAGTGAAACAAGAAGATCCTTTTAACATAAATTGTTTCAATTCAGTTGAAAAGTGATATTTTCCATTCTTTTGAATGGTACACAAGTCTTTGTTACATACATTTGAACCATGCTCTATGAAAAGCGGGTTTAATGCATCTACAAAAAGTATCAACCCAGGTCAGCCTGCGCATGCTGACCTGGGTTGATACTTTTTGTTATTGGTAAATTTTCTGCATGTCATTGGACCATTCTACCTTAGGATTCAGATGGTTGCAGACACTGTATGTATTTGGGTTCGACCCTTCACCAAATAATCCTGAGTTTTAATGAACCTGAGGAATATGCTTTTCAAACAACCATTGTAGAAAAAAGGAGAAAATACTGCTAACTAGCATTTTCCCATTTTCCCACAATGTTTTTTACCCTGTCCAATATCTTAAGTTCATTTGTTACATTGTATCATGTTCAAGTTTGTCATTAGCGGATGCTTTCAATATGGATCGTAAGTATGGAAAAGGGTTAATAATACATGTACTAGTATGTCACGCCACCAAGTGAAATATCCATTGTATGCTGTCTGCAAAGCAACTAAAGTAGTGATTAAACTGTAGATTATGCAGTCAGATCTTTGATCTATGACACTGATAAATTTTTCACACATTTTTGCGAAAACTGCCTTGAATTTGCTGAAGCGTAGCCAGGAATGTAGTAAAGATGAAGCCCATATCTATATTCTTACTTTCTCTTCTATTTTTCTTTCTCTTACTGTTTTTCCTCAAACAAAGTTACTGTCAATACATGTACAGTCAAGCACAACTTTTGTCCTTTTTGTAGATCAAGATCACAGATCACTATGCAGACAAACACAGATGATGATCAGATTGAACACAATTTACACTCTGATCTATGATCTACATCAGAGCTCCAGATAAGAGGGAGTGATGGTATTCTAAATCCATTATTTCTCTTTCAAACCCTATGTTGTGGGTACTCATTAGAATCGTCTCAATGAGACAATTCTAATGAGTACCCATAACATAGGGTTTAGTGGAGAATAATTAATATTTTCAATTTTGAAATCAAAATCACTCCCTCTGTCTGGAGCTCTGTACAATGTCCTCTACTTTGTGTAATATTCTTGCAAAAACACCAATGAATTCGGTTTTCCTGATTAAGAATGTGCATTTCATTTGAGTGGCGCTTTCATGGGTACCTCTTTACCTGACAACACAATTGTAGACTTTCCCAATTTGAAAGCATATGGTAGAAAACATTGTGGGGAAATGGAGAAAATGCTGGTTACCGGCATTTTCTCCGTTTCCCCACAATGTTTTCAAACCCTCTTTTTTCAAGGTCTCTAGATTATATGGTATAGGTTAATGTTGAAGTAGAACTTGAAGCCCTGGCTTGACCCCTGATTTAAAATGTATAGGTCTTCACAGAATTGTTAAAGTAAAAGATAAACCAGTTCTGCACATGAAAACAATCCACACAGAATTAAAACAATTTTCAGAGCAGAGAAAGGAATGAATCCTGTCACACTGACTTCCACAAATCCTATGAAAGTTTTGTCAGAAACAGAATTCAAATTTGCAACCCTTATTATACTTGCCCTGCATGTTAGCTTAACCGCTTGGTTGGACAGTTACTGGTATTCAAGTGATTAAGTTATATAGCAGCAAAAGCTTTTATTCAGAGTGACTTATATCCAATTGTGCACCAACTGATGTGTTTGCCACTTCCAAATTTACTCACCAAAGCTGTATGCATTCCAAGGTAGACACGACTACAAGCTACTAACAGAGTCCACACTAAAGCTATAGATAGGCCTATAACATATGGATACTGAAAAAGAAAGAGTGAAATTTATTGGTAGATATATACAGAATTCAAAGCTACAAGACAAGAAATTTACATTTTTATCTGAAAAGCTTGACTGAACAAGTTAGTGGACAGTATAGATCCAAGTTTTTGCAATCTGATCTTGATCTATGCCATCCAAAAAAGCCCTTGTTATTTACCTAAAGTGCTGAAAGGAAATAAATGAGCTTCGCAGGACCAATATTTAAACCAATTTTGAAGCTAATGTCATATTCATCTGAGCAATATAAGATGCAAGTCAATACCAATCTGGGATAAGGAAATAGGTATTTAAAGGTGCTATTGGCATGAAAAAAAATTTAAGTATGAGGGCTATTCTATAAATTTGTGGAATATTGTTGTTAAAACCATGTTTCTTGATATTCTAGGCTAAAAATTTACCTGTAATAGCATGAACATTATTATTAACTTGATCTAAAAATATTTCACTTTAAAAACATTTCAAACCCAAAATATGTACAACCATATACATGTAGTAACCTATGTAATACACCTTGCCGGGCTCAAATTTTCTCCAGATTTGAAACATGTTGTTTTGCTTAAAAGAAACATTCAGAAATGTGTCAAAATAACACAACTTGTGCAGACAGTCAAATAACAACAAAACAGTATTTCCATAAAACATAACTGTGTCACTTCCTGTAAATGTAATAGGAGAGTTTTTTTCTCTTCAGTGGTATTTAATTTTTGGCGCAATGACGTCTTCAATGGATGCTGAATTACTCGCAATTATAAAGTTTTGTGTCGGACTCGGTAAAATACCAAAACAGATCACTGAATTGATTAAGGAGTAGACAACTTCAAGCTCCCTAAGTACTTCACTTGTCAACAAGTGGCTTGAGCTATTCAGGAATGGGAGAATAATGCTTGAAGATGATCCTCCTAAAGGACAGCCAGTTAGTGTAACAGCATCAATTTTGGATGGTGTGAACGACAAGGTGAATAACGACCGCCAGGAAGTACGCCTACTTCACCCTACAAGGGATGTGATTCAAACCATTGTCCGTGATTGGTATAGAGAAACATTTAGCATGTGGGTGTCCAGACACATGAAATGTACAAATATTCAAGGGGGTTATGTAGAAAAAGTAGGCAGATCTCTTGACTTGTAATGATGTTGACGTAACTTTTCACATCGGGAGCATGGCAATATATGTTTACATGTGTTTTGCAATTCCCCGTTGAAAATGTATTTCTATATGAAT
This sequence comes from Hippopus hippopus, assembly GCA_946811185.2. Lineage (NCBI taxonomy): Eukaryota > Metazoa > Mollusca > Bivalvia > Cardiida > Cardiidae > Hippopus > Hippopus hippopus. The sequence goes on from OX328097.1 coordinate 38,793,726, forward strand.
TTGTATGAAATTTGGAGGATTTCTGGTATAGATTGTTTAATATGTATGCAAAATTTGATCTCAATTGGTTGTCTAGTTTTATTTTTACAACAAAATTCCACAAATTTATCGAACAGCCCTCATACCTACAGGAAAAGGAAGTGAAAGAAATCATTCTAAGTTTTGAACTGCCATCTAGATCACACATTTGATTCATAGATACAATGCTACCTTAAAAAAATTCTGATGGGCGTGTAGCCCTCAATTTGCCAAATGGTCAAGAAAGTCTTATATTTCCTAGCCTGGAATAAACGCTGGTTGACATATACCGGTGCTATACAGAAAAATCTTTGCAAGCCAAGGCTGATTGTCACTATATTGCGCTATTTACAGTATCAAGACAGTTCCCCGACAAGACAGTTCCCCCGACACACGTTTTTGGGACAGTTCCGCAACAGATTTGAAGACAGTTCCCTGACACTTTTGAAGACAGTTCCCTGACACTTTTGTTTCATATCAAATAACCTTTTATTGACAATTATGATTGATAATCAGGAAATATTAGAAATATTCTTAGATAACTGATGTTGTGATCGGGTTATTTGTACCTTGTGAAGAAGAATTCTACATATAAGTTGACAGATAGATCTACTTTTTCTCTCATGAATTCACGATCGTCATGCAAATAAGAGAATTTTAAAGAGGCTTTTAGCAAGCATGAAAGTTGATCAAAGATATGTTTGGGGTTATTTCTTTAAACTGTTTTGATAATTTGTATTTTAGCTGTGTGTTTTCCTTTACATTTCATAGAAATACTTTTGAGAGAACGAGAGAGAGAGGGGGATTTACTTGAGTGAAGAACTGTTTCTTTTTACCTAGAACACTTGGCCCATAATCCAAATATTTAACCCTTAGGCTGCAAAGCGTGACTCACTGACCTTTTACGGACAGTGTAGATCAAGATCAGACTGCAAAGAACGTGCTATCTGATCTTGGATTTACACTGTCCTATTAGGAGATATTTTTCTTCAAAAAATAAGATTGAAATAACGCCATTCGGGTTTTTACTATCGGTTAAAAAGTTTTATTCAACTTATTTATATTTGTTAACATACATGTATATTGTATGTACCATTTGGGAAAATGTAGTATATTTCAATATCGTTTGGTATTTTGCAAGCAAGGGCCGTCAAACTGGTTCGTCAAACAAAGCTGAGTTATAAAAAATTATAGACATTCCACTAGGCCAGTATTGAAAATTAAATACAATCTCATAGTGACCAAATGTACACGTCAAATACAGGTACAAACTCTTCAATCAGTTACAAAAGATCATTTATTCGTAAAATCCTTTATCAGCAATTTTTATCCATGATCGTTGTCATTTGAAATAGACAAAAAGTGTCGGGGAACTGTCTCGAAAATGTGTGTCGGGGAACTGTCTTGTCGGGGAACTGTCTTGTTCCCCTATTTACCATTGGCTGTTCAATAAACCTGTATGAACTTAAATAAGATATTAGTGAGAAAACTGAGAAGGGTTGAAAACATTGTAGGAAAAGGAGAAAATGCTGATTACCTTTTCCCACAATGTTCTCATAAAGCTTTTTCTTCTTGGTCATTACAAGACAGGATAGTGTGGTAAAGCATGAAGAGTAAAGATTTTTCTTGTAGGCTTACTAGACATGTATATATTTTTACCTCATAATATTTGGAAGTTAAATACAGAAGGGAGAATGGAATACAAGTTCCAACTATGGTGTGAGTTGATGGCATCCCATATTCCATTTCAAATCTCTTTCCCTCCAGTCTCACAGCTGGTGGCCCTGGCCTTGGCCAGCGTATACAGTCTTTTAGGAACTGTCCTATATACATCAATGGATACCATATCAAACACAGCTGCCGAGTAAGTCGACTGTCCACATTCCAACAAAGAAAAGGATAGAACACAATGTAAAACAGTTCACTGCCAAGACCTGCACTAAATTGCATCAAATAATAGATTAACTTATTGTTTATCTTGTAAGCAAGTTTTGTCTCGTTAACTTTTGGATTATGAATTCCATTTTTGAACGATCCAACTTTATGCACTTTTCCATTCATGTGAACAGCTCCATTCTTTACTACAACACCCCTTTCACGCAGACAGCTTTGTGTTGTACCGTTTTTCTCACTCATACTGGTTGATTTATACTCAACATTTTTATTTTCTTTGGTTTCACCATTACTTTGTAGTTTATCCGCTTCTATGATATCTACGCCCATAAATCGCTGAAATCGAGCTACGTGGTCATATCCCGATAAATACTTAAATATCTCCATCTTACACTTCGACTTTTTTGCCTCAGAATATTTCAAGAACGGCCTTTCTTCATCTGTACGACGAACAGGTGGAAATAAAATTTATGGCCGTATTGTCATTAGTGTACTTCCGGCCAAACCGCAATAACTCGGACTGTATCAAGCGAGGTATCGAAACATTCGGCATAACTCGGGTGATGGGAGCCATCAAATACGGAATCGGCCGAGTTGTGACGAATGGTATGGTGGCATATTTCTGCCACGAGATATGAGATAGCTATCATGATAATTTTGGTAAATTATCGCGATAAATTAAAAGTTTCCTGGAAATCTTATCAAGATCGTGAAAAGTTTCATGATAAAAATATCACGATAAACTTAATATTTTATCGCAAAATTTCTCCACCGTGCTCGAAGCTGACATGCGAGATAAAATTATTGTGATAGTTTTATCCGTTTCTCGATATCTATAAATAGAAAATTCATCATTTGGATGAACTCGGTAGTTTTGACTTAAAGGGCAACTACAGCCAAAATCTCTTTTTTGGATATATGAATCCTTAAATGAAAACCATCTTAAAATAGAAAAACCGCATTTCAATGTCTATCGTAGAAAGAGAGTTTTAAGCGAAGATGTGGTTTGCACACCTGTGCGAGTTTGTGAAATGTTCGATAAACCGGATGTGATGCCACTCTTATTTCGGCTTCTGTGTACTGTTAATTTGCTCTGATGCTGACTTTTTTTCTCTCAGCCTTATCCTCCCTCATGTCAGGAGACGACTTTTTTCGTCACAAAAATCCCTATCGTATGCCGGGTGCCGAGTTTAAGCACTATTTCGAGCCAGGAGATGACTATTTATTTGTCAGTCTTCTGTCTGTCTGTCTGAACTAAATGACATGGCTTAATATCAGATCTACCATTAATCCTCAAATGGTTAAATAAACCTTCATGCCGATTTCAATATTTTGAATAGTGCTAGTTTTTGGAGAAACAAAAATAGATGTTTCCGCATTGGACACTGTACATAAGATCAGATTGCATGTTCTGTGCAGTCTGATCTTAATATACACTGTTCACAAAAGGTCATTGAGTATCGCTCAGCAGCCTTGGGGCCCCACAGAAATTTAAATGAGGCAAGCAATGAATGGTAAATTCACTGTTGATTATCCATCTCTTTCATGAGAGAGAGAGAGAGAGAGAGAGAGAGTAGTTAGAAAAAGAAATTCGGCAAGCAGATTATGCTGTTTTTTTTTTTTAAGATCGTATGAATGAGGAAAATACAAAAGTTATGACGTTCGACTTACCCATTTAACCTGTGTAAAATTCCAAATGCCATTTACATTATTTACGAAAAAGGGTTCAATATGGTCGTGAATACAAAAGAGTAACTTTGTACATGACATGTTTATGACAAGTGCTTGTTAACCTCAAGCTGCAAGCCGGGTAAAAAAAAATATGTCAGACCACAATGGTGCGATATCATCACAAAAGAGGCACCGAATTAACCCTTTGTCCTTGTACATGGATGGAACACACAATTCTTTTCTCAAAATAAAAGGTTGGCGCACTAAAATTTTGTGTAAAGTTTGTACGCAGTTATAAATTTTTAATTTACGCTGCATTTTCATGGTCAGCATCTCTTATCTCGTATATGATTACAGGGAGAAACACAGGAGAAGACAGTTAAACAATTTTTGTCCACTTTGGTATTTCCTTTTAAATTGTACGCCTTACATGTCTCAGTATTTAGAAAATGGACTGACCCTGTATTTTGCAGACGATCAAAAATGTTTACTGCATGATATGAAGGACAGGAAGGAAGGCAGGAGGCAATCCAGACAATCTTTTAACGTTGTTGTTGATGAAAGAAACAAATTTGAGATTATAAAAAAAAAGCACGTAGGAAAATAAATGAAGATCGAGTGAAAAAAATTTTTTTTAACTTTAACAGCAAATTCAGGATGTGTGCTGGATTTAATGTTGTTCGTGAATGTTAAAGAGAGGATAAGATTTCTAAGGCAGATCAAGGCTTTTAATTTTTTCCAAACTGAAGGAGACATGTAAAATGCTGACACTGATGGTGTAGATCAAGATCAGACTGCGCAGGATTTGTAGACCATTAAATGATCGACGGTGTCCTATATTTGGTAGAAACAGCCTTAGAAATTAACTCGAATGATTTCCTTTTCACATTGCAACGTTCCTTCTTCCTTCTATGACCTAGTAGAAGAGAATTTTGGCATGATTCAAATATCTTGATTTATTATTTCTTTTTTATATTTATCTATTACAACTCCTTGATTAGGTAGTGGTACAACTGAAATAACATCAAGAAATAAATTTCAAAATATTTATGTTCGTTACCAGAAGAATAACTATTCCTTTTTTATAAGTACTTTCTCCACTAAGCTAATTCATTCAAAATTTCTTTCCTATGATTGTAGATGTAAGAGCGATATACCCCCGTCACTCCAAACTCGTTCTCACTCTGTTCCGAATTTTTTTGCTGATCGGACTGAAACTGTCTTCAGACGAAGTGGGCGTATTAGTATCCTTTTACGAAGGGTGCTCCAGAACTTTGAGCCTGCTCAAAATTTTTTGCCATCCATCCCGTCCTGTGATTAGACGGAGTAACAACGTATTTAAAGCGAGATGGACGTACTACGAACGGAACTGCTGTGCTTTGATCCTATTAGAGACGCAGTGCGGTCGGGCAATAACCTGCAGTGCGTTTGCATTTTACTGACCGAAATTACATGTCCTATGCCAACCAGTTTTTCGATTTTGTTGACCGGGTTAAGACTTTCTAGGAATAGGTTTGGTGAGATAGGGGCTTCAGCCATTATCAGGCCAAAATTATACGTTCATCCCAGACCGTAACCCGTTTTCCGATTATGTCAGGACGGGTTAAGACGTTGTAAGACATGGTTTGGTGTGACGGGGGCTATAGAGATTGAAACTCTGCAGTACACAAGTGATTGAAACGTGAAATAGCAATTTATATCTTTATAAATATCTTGCAGTTTTCTCAATTTTCTGTGTTAGTTCATATATAGCGACTATAATTATCTTCTCACACTTGTGAGATCACAGCAAACTACCGGAAGTCACGGTTTTTTCAATTAGCGACTTTCACACAGGTGAAAATCCGAAAGTTTAAACCTCTATATCTCATGGAGTAAGCATCACAGAATGCTAACAAGATTTTTGTTAACATACTCTGGTGCCGTTTTATCTGATTTTGAAATGAAAAATTTGGTGTGGAGTTACCCTTTAATAAGATTGCAGTTAGTAAAATTTCGAATCATTAATTAACAATTGTAGCTTAATTGGTAAATTTTGACAATGCCCGAATGACAGAGGTCTGTAAAATCACAAAGACGACTCGAAATGCCTCCTACGAACAACTTTGAAACCGTACAGGGGAAAGGAGAATTCATAAGGTTGTATACGAAGGTATTCCGAAACCGTATCTAATTATAGGTATCATGAATGTCAGTTGTGGGCACGAAAGCAAAAAACATCATGATAAGAGTTAGCATTATTGCGATATTTTTATCGTGAATTTTTTTGTTTTATCACGATAATTCTCTTAAATTATCATGATAGCTATCTCGTATCTCGCGGCAGAAATATGCCACCATAGAATGGTATCGAAAGTCTCTGTCCTTATATACTGGTCTCCCGCCTTTCCTCGATTTGCAACTTCGAAATTGTCATAAAATTATGGGTTTTTTTTTCAATCAAATATTGTGCCCAAAACTACAGTGCTTTGGTACAATTTCTAACAGAATGATTTGTACCGTAAGTGTAAATATAAGGTTTTCGGTGTTCTATGCAGACCGCGAACTCTGCGATTGTCATGCCTTGGGCAGAAAACCAGTGAAAATCTTTTCTAAAGGGTGACTTCGTTCTAGATTGTCAGCAATTTACTATATCTCTTAAAAGACAATGGTTTCCGAAAGTAACCTGCAGATAATGTAGTTATAAATGCGTAGATTAGTTACCATCTTTTTTATGTACGCGTGATTTATTATCGAAATTTCTAGTTGCCAGGTCTCTTTTGATATATCGCCAAAGCATATCGAACTCAGTATTTTTATTGTCCTTTAAAGTCACTAGATCTAGACATCTGACAGTAATTTAGAATACCAAAATAGAGGATAATAATGTCATTGCCTTTAAAATTTCATAACATTAAATGTCTGCAAGAACCAGAAAAGAAGTTCCCACATGTGGATCTATATCGACAAGTACATGAAACATACAGATCTACCTACACAGAATTGAGTCGAAAAAATATTTGTAGGGATCAGGAACGAAAGCAAGATCTTGCAATATTAAAAGCAAATAATGAAGTTTTCCTTAGCTTTTGCAGTCAATTAATATCATATGAATGCATCAGAGTGAAATATTCACAAATAAAATCTGAAGACTTATCCTAGTTTTCCACAAAAGTAATAGATCTTCATACATGTATGTTTAGTGTCGTACAGGTCATACTTTTTCAAAGAGGTGCTGTGAATATCGGATATGGAATTGGATTTCTATTGTATAATGGAAGGTTTTATTTCTCTCTAGATTATATTATAATTTAAGTTGACAAGCTCTTCTTTCTGGCACAAACTGAGAGTAAATCCAGGATAATTCTTAGACCCAGATTATAACATCATAGATCTGAGCTTCTTTTCAAATGATAGTATTCGAAAAAACGTTTTAAAAAGACCTATTTTGACGTTCTTATTATATCTATCAGAGCAACCAAATGACTGTGCCTAGAAATAGCGACTTGTCCATAACATAAGCGGTGAGATATGATAGCTCGAATCGAAGTCTACCTTATCAGGCTCTGGTTACTTCCACGACTGCCTCTCAAATCAAACTGTTTCAGTTATGAAGTTAGATCTATGAACTGTTTTCAATATCTTATTTGAAACATGAACCTTAGAAGAAGATTAAGGCCAGTCACATTTTCTATGTATAGGCTATATATTTTAGTTTATGATAAATTGAGAAAGTGGGGTTTAAAGGACATAAGACGAACTCGATGCGCAAAGCGAAACTTAACTCTTGCTGCTCACAGTAAGGTGCACATTGTGGTTATCTCCCTTGGTGTAATTTTGCACCTGTCAATGGCCAACTCTAATCCGTGGTTTTTTGAACAACGGTTCCTCGTGTTCTCGGGACTTTAGGTAAGAGAATAAATGAAAAGGACCCGATTCATTATGATACAGTTTATACGAATTTTACCCCGCTGTTCGTATAGCAGACGGCTTTCGAAAACATCGGTGGGAAAGAGGTAGGCCCTAATTGGATGCTTCATTAATCAAAAATTTCCCCCATGTTGTCCATTTCACCTTAAAGTAATCATTTTCCTTTTCCTCGAATATTTTTATTTGCATCATTCGAAGTGTTACGTGGTATATCTTAAGATAAACTGTATGCTACTAAATACAGAATGGATTCAATCAATCAATCAGCAATGTGATCCACAGTTATAGACCTGGCTGATCTGCAGTAATTAAAGAGCACGAGGTATAGATCCATTATACGCATAGTTCATGAAACAATCAGGAAAAATACAACAACATCGTCTAGCTTTTGTCGAAGGCTTTATCTCGCGAGTTCCCAGATGTGCTGAGGACACAAATTTCCATTAACTTTTTTGGAACTAGTTCCCCAGATTACCACCCGTGATCTATATAATGCATTGGCAAAAAGTATCGATCCAGGTCAGCCTGCGCAATCGAAAGTTTTTGCTATAGGTCAATTTTCTGCATTTCATAGGACAAGTCTACGTCATGTTTCAGTCGATTGTTAGACAAAATGGATGTTATGAACCCATAATTATGAGATGACTTGCTTAGTATATATTACATAACGGGCATGTATTAGACCTCCTTTTCAAAGGGCGTCTCTCATATGGCCTGCAACACGCGAAAAGGGGCATTCGGACATTTGCGTAAAGTGTCGTCTCGGATCAGCCTGCGCAGTCCGCGCAGGCTAATACGAAACGACACTTTCCGTTTTTATGTAATTTTCTGTTTTATGCAAGTCTACTGAAGAACAAAATCTAATGTACTCGTAAAGTGCCGTCCCGGATTAGCCTGCGCGGACTGCGCAGGCTTATCCGAGACGACATTTTACGGAAATGTCCGAATGCCCCTTTTTGCGTGATGCAAGCCATATATGGATAGCAAAGTTTGTCACAAAGCGATCGCCTATGAGACTTTGGCATTCGACTTTTCAATAGAAATGTTTCAAGTTGAATACTATGAATCCATTACTAAGTACTAAACATCACTTTGTGCATGTACGAGTATACCGGTATCTAGAACTTATTTGCGCTAATGGAATCATGTACAAGTATAACGAGCGTGGACCCGAACACTCACACCCTTGTCCAAACGGGTCACCATTTTTATGATGCATTAATCTACGCACGTTCGTAAAGGCCAAGTAGTGGCTAAAAGTAAAAGACGCAGGTGTTAAAATGCCTGTATATCTAAATCATAACTTTTAATGTAAATAACAAATAGAGCGACTTGGCAACTTTTAACCTAGTTTTAAAATATATTATTCTGCCAGCGACTAACACTTGGACTGACATTTCGATAACAAATTGTCGTCTTCATAATAATTTCCACACTTTAAAATGGTATTTACTGTATATGCATTTTAACACATGAATTGATTACTTTTGGCCTCTACTTGGCCTTTAACTGGCTGATCTTGATCTTTGCCGTCCACGAAAGATATTGGAGCCGCCATTTGCATTAAAAGAGATAATTAAGAATCTAATATACAACGTAAATTCTGTTGTTCAGTTATGCATTACAGGTCAAATTACTGAGCACTGCTGATTTCGCGGCAAATTACGATGCACTAAGCACCCTACATGAACATATCTAACCATTTTACCTGCTATATACATGTACGTGTGTTGTATTCAATTTTTTTTTTCAACCCTTTACCAAACAATCCTGGGTTTTAACGACCTCATTGTGAAGAGGGATTTTGAAACATTGTTCAGGGAAAAGGAGAAAATGCTGGTAACAAGCATTTTCTCCTTTTCTCAAAATATTTTCTTCCCGTTCGAAGACAAGTTTCATCATTTGATCCACAGTTTAGTTGTCATCAGCAAATGCTTTTGGACTTTGTTTTCGGGTAAATTATTATCAAAGTTAAGACATTAGCGAAATACAAAATAGGGAGATAAGGATGGCGTGGGTGAGGGGGATTTATAGAGTTTTGATATTGGAAGAAGACGAAAGGAAGTTTAAAACATAAGAAAATGTTCATATTACAACAATACTTCATTCATTTGTTATAACGTCTTCACAGATGCGAGTCGTCAAAATGTGTGTAAGTCCTACATGCAACTCATAATGAAAGAGGAGCGTTTTATTGGAAAAGATGAATAACGTGAGAACTAAATTCAAATATTTGGCGCCACGATGTTGGTCAGAGAGAGAGAGAGAGAGAGAGAGAAACTAGTGGAGAGAGCGAACGACAGAGAGAGAGGGAAAGGGAGAGAGCTGGCGACAGCTCACATGTTCATGTACTAGTATTTCCTGGGTTTCACCAGTGCTAGGCTAGGGCTCTGAAGTGTCTTGCCCAAGGACACTCCAACGAAAATCCCAATGGAACCAGTGAGGCTCGAACCCGGGGCCTCCAGGTCACGAGTCCTACACTTTACCACTGAGCCACATAGGACCCTTGAGAGAAAGAGAGACAGAGAATGCGGTGAGAGAGACGGAGGTAGTGATGAGTATACACTATGGCGATAATTTGTAAACGACCAAAGATAATCAATTACATTTTTTGTGTGTCAAATTTCTTAATATTTGCACACAGTTCTCGTCAATAATTCATGAAAATAATATGTTTTCTGATATACGATATGCTGTTATTTCAACAATCTGTTGGCTGAATGTTTAATTTTACCTGGAAACTTAGAATTGAACTTGAGTTTATTTATCGTCGCCATACGTTGCCCATATGGGCGACCCCCCCCCAAAAAAAAAGAAAACAATTGTTAATTTTGTTACGGGGGATAGTGCAAGATACGGGACGGAACACATTCCAAGTTATGCATGTTTTTTTTTTAACGTGCTCGGTGTATAGCACCGTCACACGGGACCTAGGTATAACGTATGATCTAAAAAAAATATTGGTAATTTTAGATGGCCAGCCTTGGGGCTCGAACCCACACCCTCAAGTGACCTAAGACTTGATGATTACAAGTTCTACTCTCTACCACCTAAGTCAGAAACTGTGGAGCGAACAAATCTCAATCCTAAACACAACCAAGAACCTATAAAACAAGGTTAAACTACGTGAATAATCACTTTAATAAAGGGAGAAAATCCATATGAGATTCTTTGCCACTTGCAGCAATGTTTTTAACATTCATCCTATGATCTGCTATACTGAATGTACTCGTAATTATAAGTAAAGACGGTGTAAAGACACGTATTAATTTTCAGATTTATGCACAGTGTACAAGAAGACCCAACTGAAGGAACGTTACGCACAATTTCAGACGGTGAGAACCATGCTCAGACTGCACAAAACAAACAGTCTGATCCTAGTATAACATTTCCGCTATATTGTGAGATATTCTGGCCAAAAAACAGCTTTGCAATTTGAAAGATTTTTTTTCTCAGGAGAGAAAACGTCCATTTCATTGATTTAGCACTTCAGGGATTAGTCTTTATCACCCAGAGACTACGTGTGTTCCTTTTCTTGCACAAAACCACTATTAGTAAAAGAAAAAGAAAAAAAAATGGTGGAAAAAGGAGCAACCGTTAGTAATAAGTACTTGTATATAATTTCACCTTAACTACCTGAATACCTTTGCACGTCTTGAATGTGGTATATACCTCAATCCATAATGATTATCCGTATTTTTCAAGGACATTTTCAAATTTCCCTTTCGCAAATTAGTTTCAGGACGCATTGAGTTAATAAACCCTTTACCAAACAATATAACCCTGAGGTAGACGGCTTTTGAAAACATCGTGGGAAAAAGAGAAAATGCTGGAAACCAGCATTTTCTCCTTTTCCCACAATGTTTTCTTCCATCTCACAGACATATCCCACCATTTTAAGCCACATTTAATTTGTCGTCTGCCATTGCTTTCAATTTTGGACAGGTATGGAATTTTGGTCTGGTAATGGGTTAATGACGAGAAGCCCATAAGATAATCATTTTATCAATTTTACATCCAGGTACTAATTGAAGTATCTGAGTGAGAGAGTCCATATAATTTCGCGTTTATCCGTTACCATGGTAACAACTTTTTTTTATAAATCGGAAATTGATTTTTTTGCCTAGAAAACCAGTGCTTAAAGTAAGTCGAAGTCTTAGTGGATTAAAGGCAACTAGATTGAGGACAGCTGAATTTGTATATGCGTACTTTGATGACCATGATCAGAGTCTACAAAAGACATTGAAATTTACCTTAACTCTTTATCAAACGACAAATTTTTAGACTTGCCCAAATTGAAAGTATTTGCAGACGAGAAATTAGATGTGGCTGAAATGTTGGTATTTGTCGTTTAGAGTATACAAAATGCTACCGGCATTTTCTCCTTTTTTCAACAAGTTTTCAAAAGGTCTTCTTCCACAGGGTCGTTAAAACATAGGATTGTTGATAAAGGTTAGTGTCTTTCCCAAAAATAGTTTCCGTTGAGGCCTGAGTAGATCAAGATTAGATAGCATGTGTACTCTGGGTACAAGTAACCTTCAAATATTGCAGTTATTTTGGTCTTATTTCTAGACTGAAGAAAACCTGTCGGGTGTATTCCTTTCTCTCAGAATTAACTCTTAGGCTGATGAGCGCGACCCACTGACCTTTTGCGGGCAGTGTAGATCAAGATCCTGTATCTGGACTATCCGATAAGTAGATATCTTCCCCCCAAAATATCTTTGAAATAGAAAGTTTCATTTCAATTAGTTAGCAGGATTAGGGTTAAAGGGTCTTTATAGCGTCGTATTCTGAAACAGAGGTTCTGTTCACTTTAAGGAAGAAGAAAAGTCTCGTACAGGCTTGAATAAACAAGCGGACGGTCTAGTTCCAAGGTCAGTCTATGCTGCATGATTTTGATCTATGCCGTCCATCATCAAAGTCCCTGTTTTCGTCAATGACGCTGAAAGGGTAAAGTTTGTTCACTACAAAGGTAATTAAAAATAACCATAATAAAAAAGAAACAAGAGTTTTGTTATTCTTTATTACATTTCTGGTTTTAAAAAATCAATCAAAAGACAATAAATACATGTAGATAACGTGCCATCTAGGTAAATGAACAATGGATAAAGAGATTATGTGGATCATTACGTAACATGAATAAAATATCGATGTATAAAAATTTGAAAAAGATAAATAGATAACTAAATCTGCACGTAGCACATGTTCTATTGTCAAAAAAAAAAAAAGAAAAGCTTAAAATCACACTGTATGAACGTGAAGTTAAAGTAATATTTAACGTGTAAAATGCTAAAACGCCACATAAATGCACCACTGTCCTGAAGTATGGGGATGGACTTTTGACCTGTGCACAGGACTTAAACTACTAAAAATTCGTCTTCTCTCCTAGCACTGTAGTTAATGTAACTCTTTTCCAACATCATTTTAGACTTGTCCAAAGAGAAACAATGATTTCAAAAGCCTGCTTTCATAAGGTCTTAAAACTCTAGATTGTGTGGTAAAGGGTTAAGTACTTATTTTATTCAATAACTACATATATTTATAGCATCAAATAAGTGAATTAGGTATATTGAAACAGTACAAATACATTCCTTGCAAACTTTATAGCTTTTCTTAAAATGAGAAAATCTCAAAGTATATAGGACTGTATAGATTCAAAATCGGATTGCATATTCTGTGCGGTCTGGTCTTGATTCAGTCTACTACACTGAAGTAAGCGTTGTCTTTTGAGCTATAAGGGTGACAGAGAGAAGTGTTAGAGAGACTGAAAACAATTGCAATCACAATGTTATTTGTATGTACCCCTATTTGCCTATGATTATAATCGAATTGATCTAGAGACGTGTTCATTACTCTTCTATTTGATTACAAACTTTTCTTTGCTGATTTTCATTCGTCATGATTTTGCAAGAATAAGGATTTTTGTTTTTGCCAATTTGATTGATAGGAATCCGGAATGAAGGAATTCTTTAAGTCCCTGAGCTGTTGTATGAATGGATTTAATCAGAATAAGAGCTGTAGCGTGCAATTCCGAGCAAAGAATAAGAGAAAACACCCAATAGCAAACATTTAAGAATTCCATTCATACAAAGAATTTAAAATTTTAATGGGGAAATAAGATCCAGCAAAACGTAATTTAGTTAATTAAAGGACCCTGATGGCCTTTTATTGCTCCACTAGCTAACAACACTTGTAAGTGAGCTGTAATTTACACAGACAGTGACAATTATCCATCACAAGCCATGCCCATCGGTGCCACATTTTTGACGAATCAAGGTTCTGTCAAGAGAAGAAGTCTGCCCAAGAATCATTGATGCCGAGCATAATTAATTTCAAACAACAGTTTTTGAGGAGATGTTTAAGAATTGCTTTGTGACCTTCATGGAGATGGAAAGCTAGGCAAATGGTGGCCAGTTTTTTTTTTTTTTTTTTGTTTTTTTTTTTAACGGATCAATATTACACCCGGAACATCGGAAAAAGCTCTATCCTGGATCAATCATGCTAAAATGAATAAGTTTTGACATACCTACACTTTTTGAGGTTTATGAGTTTTCTATATGACTCATTAAAAGGTAAAACGCCACGCCACTCTACCAAGAAATCTGAAAAGAACACCATCTTCGGCGCATTAACAGGCCTTGGCATTGGCTTGTAAGCTTGCTGACCTTCGGCTACTGATGCTAAAACAGAAAAACAGTGCCTGAAAATAAACAAAACACATGACAACCTTTGAGTAACGTAACACACCACATTCATGGTAGAATTCACGATCTGCTGTATATTGTTAGAAAATCGCGATAAATTGAATATACAAGTAAAAAGTACAGGGATCACATACAGTGTGTATGCGTTCGATGAGTAAAGGCTGGGACGAACATGTCTTACAGAGAATGTAATTCAGCTATTCAAATTGCTGTATCGAGCAATATGAACTGTTTTACTAAAGAAAGCTATCGCTAACTTTTTCACGAGTGAAGACTAATGAATTGGAAGATGTATAATGGTGGCCTGTGTGCATTTGTCCTTTGTAGGCATGTTGCAGTTTCGTACGGTTCTTAATTTATCAGATTATATACAGCTTATTCATGCTTTCATTTGTATTCGAATTATTGAACTATTATTTCCGTTGGTTGTTAGACATAATATATTTTATGGATCCAAAATGATATGATTGCCTGCCTGGTACAATGCATCACGGAGATGCATCGAGCCCCCTTCTGCTAGAGCAGGGCTCAGATATTTTGAGGCAGACTTATCCTTTTCGACATATGGCTTGCATCACGCGAAAAGGGGCATTTGGACATTTGCGTAAAGTGCCGTCTCGGATCAGCCTGCGCAGTCCGCGCAGGCTAATCCGAGACGGCACTTTACGACGACATTAGATTTTGTGCTACAGTAGACTTGGCAAAACAGAAAATTACATAAAAACGGAAAGTGCCGTCTCGGATTAGCCTGGGCGGACTGCGTAGGCTGATCCGAGACGACACTTTACGCAAATGCCCGAATGTCCCTTTTCGCGTGTTGCAGGCCAATTATAACTGAAGTATGAAACTTTTCCATGGCATCACTGTAAACAAATAATTATCCTGACTGACAATGGTCCAGATTTTCTACGTTTTAACACCAAGTTTAGTTGAGTATTTACTGGTAAGTGACTGTGCTGTCGAGGTGAGTTGTCTATAACGTGCGATACATTGTAACCAGTAATGTATGGTATTTCTACAGCTGTCGGTGAACCAGTTACTTGCAAACGCAGTTGCTAGCAACATGTGTACGTCATGCTCATACTCTGATCCACATCGAGCAAACTTCTCGTAACATCTACGAATGGCGCTGAATATCTTATCCCTGTCTATATTACTGGGTTTCTTTAGTAGAAATCTAGCAATCAGGAACGACAACTTAGCAATGCTTTGGGGAGCGTAACCGTATTCATATTCCGGATCGTATTCGCTGTTCAGATCGATAAGCTCGTTCTTCTTTAGTTGTAGTTCTTCTTTAGTTTTTCTAAATTCTCTCTCAAGCACGCGATTTTTTGACTCTGCGATCTGCAAATCTCGTTTTAGAGTTTTAACTTGGACTTCTAGAGCTGCTATTTTAGAGATGAATTCTGTAACGTCAATTGACGTTAGGGTTTGTTTATACCGAACAGACCCGAGTCGGTTTGATGTCGTCGTCTCATTCTCTTCGTCTTTCAGAGAGTTGGCTATTCCCTCACACCTAATCTGATGTGACGCGAGTTCGAACTTACAAACTGTTTGATTACACCCGGCACATTCAACAGGAACATAGCCACACGTCTGGAGATGGGCCCTCATTCTTTCGAGTTTAATTATCACCTTACAACCTTTTTCTGCATTTTCGCATTCCATGTCAAAACCTTTTATCAAATTCCTGAGAGACAAAACTGGCTTAGATAACTCCAGTGTCACGTGACTTCTACATTCCGGGCACGTATCGGTGCTCGGTCGGGACAGCCATGTTTTGATACATTGAAAACAGAAACTATGGCCGCACGGAGTCAACATGGCGTCCTCCAGAACAGCGCTACAGATTCCGCAAATCAAATTTGGGTCTACTGGGCCCACAAATCGATGCACGCCGTAGCCCATTGTATGTATAGTCCTTATTTACCCTCTAAGTAACTAATCAGAAAACAAATATAATATCAAATACGAAAGTTAAACATCACCCACTCTTTAAATCCTTCAAACCACTTTTGTAACCTCCTACGTAGAGAGTTTTTCAATCCGATAAGATATTGTTACGCGACTTTAGCACAATAAATCTTGTACGTTAAAGCTGTCGAAAAATGATAAACTTTGTCTCTTTAAATCTCCTCGAAGACAATAAATACCCCTAAACTTAAGAGTTTGGCTTAAGAGGGCAATAAAATCAGCGAGAGTATGTATTCCATACTGTACACATGATGGTGTGAAGATTACAGGTAACAGAATATTCACATTATAGATAGGTACCGTCTATTCAAATATTCCCACGATAGGCCAGTTCTGTATGTTCAATCAACACGTAGTGTGCCTCGATTTTTTACTACAATACCGCCGTTTTGCTGGTGAAGTGTTACAGGATTTTTGCTTCTTGTTTACAGCTCAACTAAGACTATAGTTACATTGAAGTCGACAATACGACGGAAATACCAAAGGTAGGAAAAAACCCGAGGACGGAAAATACTGAGGATAATAGCGAGCAATATTGGACGGCAATACGGGTATTTTGATGATGAGACTGCGATGTATGTGGGCAATACCGAGGCACGGTCACACTTTGATGCTGACATAGAATTCCAACATCTCCGATTTGGAACTTTTTACGGATCACCAGGCTGTCATCATCTGCTCATCCTCTAAAACGTTTATGAACTGTCCTGAAATAAAAAGTGGAAGCAAAGGCTATGTACTCTCGGATCACTATTACAAGAAAAGCCATTAACCAAGAAAACTTTACGAATGTTATTTCGATGAAATCAGCAGCTTTTGAAAATGGAACTAGACAGCTTTTGGAAACATTGCTGGAAAAAAGCAATTGCTTACTTCAAGCAATAACTCTTTTTACCTCCTTCGATACTATTCAGGAGGAATATCTTCCGTTCTTCAAAATGGCGTTTCTCTTTTTTCTTTAGGTTTGAAAAAAAAAATAGAAAAGTTGAGATAGATCTAACTTATTTTGCAGATTTATCACAGATCAAAGAACCATATAGAGCAAAAATGATTTCCCGTATCTTTAGGTAGTATCTGAATTCTAAGGCCCTTTTGT
Source organism: Hippopus hippopus (assembly GCA_946811185.2). Classification (NCBI taxonomy): domain Eukaryota; kingdom Metazoa; phylum Mollusca; class Bivalvia; order Cardiida; family Cardiidae; genus Hippopus; species Hippopus hippopus. The sequence goes on from OX328097.1 coordinate 38,810,991, forward strand.
CAAAGATATACCACTACATATCGCAAAGTGTGCATCCAATATCAGACTGAACAAAATGTGCTGTCAGTTCCTGTGTCTACATCGTCTGCAAGAGTGCCCAAACTTGTTTTCAATATCTTAAGTATTTAACTCTTCACCAAACGACAAATTTTACATTGGTAAAAGCATTTGCAGACGACAAGTAAGGTGGAAGCATTTGCAGACGACAAAGAAGGTGCAAATGATGAAATTGGTCCTTAAAGGGTAGAAAACATTGTGGGATTACCATCATTTTCCCACAATGTTTTTAAAAGCCTTTCTCCTTGGGGTAGTAAAAACTCGGAATCGTGTGGTAATAGGTTAATATGTTATACACTCTGGGAGATCTTTTTTTTTTTTAAGTCTTCGTCCTGGAATATCTCGATACAATAACACAGTCATTAATCCGAGCAAGTCATTTCTGTCGAGCATCTTCTCCTCTTGCCACAATATTTTCACTTTTACTCGTGGATTATATCGCAATTTATATTGATTATCCTCATTTTTAAGGACATTTTTTGAAATCATCGGCTGCAGCTTTGTGTCGGGAGGAATGTTAAAATGCCATTCACACAGATACGTTTTTGTGTCTAATTCTATGAATGAATGAACGGTTGATGTTTTATGGCCAATCGACAGCCAAGGTCATTTCGCGCATGGGAATATAAATTATCTGTTTAAAAGAAAGGACAGTGCTTTATCTCTGTCTCTGCTGATGGATAGTTATTTAAAGAGTTCTTTACGTACGACGTAGATCAAGATCGGACTGCAAAGAACGTGCAGTCTGATTTTGGATCTACACCGTCCGCTGCATATACCTAATCCTAAACTGTGACCAGATTTATCTTTATAATTTATCTTCAATTGCACTGAAACTGTATTTTTTGACCTCAACAAAAGTCGACTTTGTTAAGCTGGTAGAAAGTTGAAAAGTAACGGATGCAAAATGGTGGTGAAAAGTAACGAGCCATACTCAGTAAAAGGGGTGTTTAGTGCATCTGCAAAAAGTATCGACCCAGGTCAGCCTGCGCAGTCCGCGCAGGCTAACCTGAATCAAACCTTCTTGCTATTGGTTAATTTTCTCAATATCCAAGAACCATTCTACCTCATGATTCAGTCGGTTACTAGTCAAAACGAATTTTATGGATCCATTATTACATGAAGACATGCTTGGTATCATACATCACGAAAGTGCTATGAATCCCTCTTGTCACATTGCGGCTCTAATAAAAGGGGACTTAAAAAAATTTTTGGCTTAAAACAGGCAGGAAGCAGTTAATATCACGGTACATGTCTATTATGTGATAGATAGGTAATCAGATTGTATGTTTCCTTTACCATGTAACTTTTTACTCTTTAAATGCTTTTACGACCAATTTGTGGACACTGTAGATCAAGATGTTACTGGACAGAATATGCAGTCTGATCTAACACCTACACTGTTCAGTATCCTGTAACATACCGTGGCTTAACTGTTCAGCTCCAGTATATATGAGCCGTGCTCTGTGAAAAGGGGGCTTAATGCATCTGCGAAAAGTATCGACCCAGGTCAGCCTGCGCAGTCCGCGCAGGCTGACCTGGGCCGAAACTTTTCGCTATTGGTCAATTTTCTGTTTGTCAAAGGACCAGTCTACTTCACGATTAAGACGGTTATTTAAAAAAGTGGCTGTCACGGATCCATAATTATGTGATGATTTGGGGCGGTGTCATGTATCACGGTGATGCATTTAGCCCCCTTTTGCCAGAGCATGGCTCATATGTAATAAACTCTATCTCTTTCGACGGCTGAAAATACAATCCACAGAAACTGAGAATTTTTTTTCATTTTACCGGCGCTTGACCAAACGAGTGGATGGTATAGATCCAAGATCAGACTGCACGTTTTTGTGCAGTCTAATCTTAAGATATGCCGTCCGCAGGAGCGCTGTTTTCGCATATGGCACTGAAAGGGTTGAACGGCAAAAACTTTGCTATAAATAGATCTATTCTCTTCTACAACTGTAAACCTTTTTATCGTTTATCTACCTTTATGAGGGTATTGGCCCATTACTGCTCGTGACATACTTTACGGTTCAAAAACTGATACAAGTAAATGAAAGGGGATACTAAAGTTTTGAAAAAGCAATGAAAGAAAAGGAGCAAGTGCTCTTATAAAATTTTTATATCACGATTTAAAGACGTTGAACTTTCATCGTAATGGCTGCTTAAACAACTTTTGCGGACCGCTTAGATCAAGATCAGACTGTACAAATCGTGCAGGCTGAATGTAACTGATGGCAGGTTTTTACCAAATTCATCTTCGATCGTAGAGGAAAGCTACTTTTATACAAAAAAAGAAATATCTTTGGGGAAAAAAAGAACCAGAAAGACGGCGTAAGAGGTACTGAAATATGAATATTGAACGTCTTTTGTGGTTCAATATGAAGAGAAATAACAGTAAGAAATTTCGCCAGCAAATGCGTCTTTGTCTCATTGTTTTGAATATTGTTGAAAATTGGGTAGATGCAATAGAAACAAACGCTTGTATACATTGATGTCATAAATTTGACCGCTAATAGGTCTGCAGGGACCCGCCGAATAAACATGTCTGCATTTCTGGCCAATTACAAATTACTGTTTATCCATTCCTGTATATCAATACCAAGAAGCAGGTCTACCGCCAGCGTATTTAGCAACGCCGGAAAAAAAAGAGTCGAATTTAGTTTTTAGCGAAACAGTAACCGGTAATGTTATACATAATGATCTTGGATTGGTCGGAAAAGGGTATGGGGAAAACCAGTCATTTTGAAAAATGTCATCTTTGATCGTCCATATATTATTGATTTCAATTTGTATGGTAATTATGAACATTATTTTGGGATCAATCATTTTTGAACAATAACGAATGAAGTGAATTTATCTAAATGTACACAGCTTTTATCCAAATACATTGAAATAATATACTAGTAGTATCTAATGCTTTAGAAATTATTATTAACTGCTTTTAATTCGAAAAAAAGAGAGAACCGACAGGACAGAAACGTTTAAATTTTTCCCTTAACTTTGTACCAAACAATACGGGGTTTATCGACCCTGGGAAAAGGGACATTTGGAAACATCATTGGAAAAGGAGAAAAATCTGGCAAAAAGCATCTCCAACCCACGAAAAAAGTGAAGACCATTGTAAATGCAGTGTTTTGAAAACGTTACAGTTTTAAACCTCTCTCTCTCTCTTGTCAAAAAGATAAAGAAAACAATTATGCGCCTCTCTGAGTGGTACAAAAGTATTGCTTAACTCGTAACTAGACGGGGAAAAAAAATAAACTTATCAAAATCGAAAGCATTTGCAGAAGACAAATTAATTGTGACAGAACAGAACACACATTTTATTGACGTGCACGGTCTTTTTTTAAACATAATGGCAAAGTGTCTTATACTGTGATATTTCAAAAGATTTTACAGTGATACTAACAGATAAAGAGAAGTTATATGTAAAAAAAAATGGTTACATGTACATGTATAAGGAGAATCATTACATTTGTCTTTGAAAGGTTATAAAACATTGTGGGAAAAGGAGAAAATGCTGGTTACCAGCATTTTCTCCTTTTCCCTCAATGTTTTCAAAAGCCTTCTCTCTCGCGGTCGTTAAACTCGAGATTAAGTTGTAAAGGGTTAAGATCACAAAGTAGGTTAAAAGAAGCGAATATCGATCAGATATTGTTTCATGTTGTATGTTAAAATAAGAGTCTTTTTTTTTTTTCCCCCTTTTACAGTATTCAAGGACCCTGTTCTACTTAAAAGAACAAAAAGACTAAAACATTTAAATAATGATTATATCCTGTGTTGTTTAAAACCTTTTTCAGCTGCTCTTTTCTACTTGCATTACAACACTGTTAATCCTTAAAGTGCTGTAGCCGAACTTGCTTTTGTGTCCGGTATAGATCAAGATCAGATTGCACAGAGTGTGCAGTCTGATCTTAGATCTACGGCGTCTGCTACTCTTGAAATAGCGATATTGTGGCTGTTATTCCTATTTGAAAGTGTTCATTTCATTAATTCACAGCTTTAAAGTAAGTGAACATTTACCACATCTCTTTTAGAACTGCTGCTTAATGTGAACACCAGTGTTCTTCAAGATACATCTTTACAGCCAGAGAGTAAACAAACGCTGTTAAAACTTGAGAGTGTGTGGAATATAGTCAGCTTTGTAAACATAGATAAGGTGGATGGGATAAAGAAACTTAAGGGATTCGTCCTCAATTTAAACCGGAAACTGTGGCTTGTGATGTCTTTTGATAACGTTAGTCTCCAGAAAATGAAATGCATTTTTTATCCGTCGTTTTCAGTGCAACATTGCAACCGCCAGGGGCAACATTTGGCATGAGGATACAAAGTGATTACAGTTTCATAAAAGTGAAGCTGAAATTGGTTAAAAACTGGATGAAAACGAGTAAAGATGTATCTTTAACGTTTAAGTAAGTCACTAAAGTCTCGCCGACGTTTCATTCCATCATACAGTAGAACATGTTCTACTTACCTAGTTTGTCTCAATGAATTAATTAAGTCATTGTCATAGTTTCCCTTTATCCTACTAGTTCTAAACAGATATGAGCCATGCTCTGTGAAAAGGGGGTTTAATGCAGCTGCAAAAATTATCGATCCATGTCAGGCTGCGAGGACTGCACAGGCTGACCTGAGTCGATACATTTTGCTATTAATCAATTCACTGCATGACCAAGGACCATCCTATCTCAGGATTCAGCCAGTTGTTAGACAAAATGGATAGTATGTATCCATAATTATGCGATGACTTGCTCGGTATTATGTATCTCGGATATGCATCAAACCCCTTTTTGCCAGAGTTTAATCTTCGTTATTTGTCACTCAACTCTATACCAGACGACACAATTCGAGACTTATTCAAATTCTAACTCATTTTAAGGTCTACGGCCCCTAACTCATCGGTAAACATCGACGTTTTCGTTAAGGATATTTGGCCAGTCTCGGCAGCACCCGTCTTTTAATGTGAGAGTTAGGGGCCGTAGACTCACTAACTCATCGGTAAATATCGTGTAACATCGACGTTGTCGTAAAGGCTATTCGGCCAATCTCGGCAGTTTCCGTCTTTTAATGTGAGAGTTAGGGGCCGTAGACCCTAAACGATTACAACAAATGCTTCATCTATTTCTTTGAAAGTCTACAGTGTGGACCATGATCAGTGTCTACGAGTACAACCGAAGAAGACCAAACGACAAAATTTAGACCTTTCCAACTTGAATCATTAGCCGACGACAAATTAGATATGGCTCGAATGAATATATTTGGTCGTAAAAAAGACATAAAATAATGCGCGAAAAGCAGAAAATGCTGGTAATCAGTGTTTTCTCCTTTTCCTACAATACTTTCTATACTTTAAGAAACAAATCCCATCATTCGAGCAACATTTGATTTGTCGTCTGCAATTGCTTTAAATATGGATGAATGAAATTTTCTCGTCTGGAAAAGAATGACAAAGTTAAAAAAAAGTTCACCATTTATGCTGAATTGAGTTACTACAAACACATCATGTGGTAGTCTGTTTGATGCCTGTTTTTTGTGCTGCTTGTAATCCCACACAATCACTCTTAACACTTAGGCTGCTAGGCGCGACTCACTGACCTTTTGCGGACCGTGTAGATCAAGATCAGACTGCACAGAACGTGCAGTCTGATCTTGGATCTACACTGTCCGATAAGGATATATTGTCCCTCAAAAGGTACCTTTGAAATAGCAAAATTTGGGTCTTTACTGCAGGTTCAAAAATTTAATTTCAGTTATTTTATTAGGATAAGGGCTAATCTGGGAAAATATACTACTTTGTGTATACATAATGCTTTCTGCAGCTCGTTCAAAATGGCACTTCAGTCAATCCGTGTTACAGCGCTTGAGACGTTGGATCTATAAATCTATGATCAGGGAATCCTGGTTCGATTTTCCTTTGCGGCATTGATCCCGTGACCCCGAATTATAGGATCACAATAGTTGAAGGGGTTTCCTTTCGCCCTTCCTTTTTCGTCGTCTCGAGTGCTCATGTCCCTGATGCGGGTCCATAACTGATTATGTCTGATTATTTTACAAGGAGACAGGTATACTTTGACAAAAATTGTGAAGTACGATTAATCTTTCTTACTTCCCTTCTTTTCCATATATTAGTGCAGGACTTATAGTTTTCATCCAGTCATATGCTATATAACTTTTGTTGAGGTATCCATGGGCTTTCAGAGGTTTTTGAGCGCATAAAGAACCTAGAAACGGCCAAATAGCCTTTCATTGTCAGTTTCCTGTAAAGGTCATTAAAATATATTTTGGATACATTTCCTAAACACGAAGAGAGACGGTCAATTTACATGAAGAAGATGACCTGAAACAACATGTAGCCTATTCTGACGCCGTTTTATACCAAATGTGGACCCGACGTCACGTTCAACTCCGTTCTTCGATGAATGTAGTAGACGAATTGAAGTGGATCTAGGTTAACAAAACCGTCTTCAAAACCAAGTTGGTAAGGTCGGTGACTCTTTCTTAGAGTTAAACTTTCGTCAACAGCCCTAACCCCCCCCCCCCTCCCTCGCGCCAAGTTCGTCATTATTTCATACTATGAAGCTATGAAGCATGCAGAAATGCTCACCTGTCAGACGTCAAGCTAATCCTTGTAATCTAAATACATTTACTGTCCCTCAATCCTATTCAAAGAATCTAACCAATTGTTTCAAAGACTTGACCAAACTATCACTGTTTAACGTTAATCAAACGTATTCTGGTCGATATCTTTTCTCCGTCAGATAACGTCGTTTGCTGATGCGAGCCGTTCTACAAAAGCGCATTAACCTCTCTAGCTGGATTCACCTTCGTTCTGTCAGCTTTAAACCCCTCTTACATGTCATCCCTTTACTAAACGAACAGATGTATTGTTTTAAGGCCAAAGGCTTTTAAAAACAACATGGAAAAAGAAAAAATGCTAGTCATCAACATTTTTTTCACTTTCCCAGAATGTCTACCCTTTCAAAGACCTATCCTATCTTTAGAGCCGGATTCAATTTTTTGTCTGCAAATGCTTTGAATTTAGCCGAATCTAAAGTTTTGTCGTCTGGTAAAGAGTTATCGAGGATAAATCCCTCCAATCAGGCTACATACAATCATTGTCAGTTTTTTCCGATATTATCGATCCTTACCAAAAGCCCTTCGTTTTCTTTAACCCTTATCCTGCTAAATAAGTGAAATTGAAACTTTCAAGTCGACAGTACAAACCCAAATATTGCTTTTTCGAAGTTTTTTTTTTTTGGCGGGGAAAATATCTCCTTATCGGACAGTGTAGATCCAAGATCAGACTGCACGTTCTGTGCAGTCTGATCTTGATCTACATTGTCCGCAAAAGGTCGGCGAGTCGCGCTTAGCAGCCTAAGGGTTAAGTTTTGTCGATATTTTATGAGTATGTGATCTACCTGTGCCATCCTTGAAATTAGCATCATACATCTGTTAATTAACACTGTTCTAAACGACAAAATTGTAGACTCGGCCAAATTTAAACCATTAACAGACAACAATTTCGATGTGTCTCAAATGCTGGACTTTGTCTTTAACAGGTTAGGCCAACATTGTGGGAATAGGAAAAAATGCTGGTTACCACCATTTTCTCCAATACCCACAATGTTTCCAAAAGCTTGAAATCTTGCTGAGGGCCATTAAACTCGGGATCGTATGTTAAACAGTTACCGATTTTTCTCCACGGTTTTGTGTTGAGTGGCATACTGTGTAGGTTCGGACGCAGAACTTCTGAATTGCATTCGTGAGTGCTATAGATATAGCCACGTTACATATCTTCGGCTATAACCGCAGATATAAGACTTTTTATCCGTCTGTGCAGAGGGAAAATTTTGAAAACATTGAGAGGAAAATACCTTACTACAAGCAATATTGCTTCTTTTCCCCTCATATCTTCAGTACAAAGTGAGAAGAGTATTTGCCTTTCATTAAGACGTTTCCCGTCTGTATCACTCAGTGCACGACCATCTGGTTCATCTAAAACAAGCAAATACAGCATTCAATTGATTTTTTTTTCAAGTTGTCCGTAGTTTCAAAAGTTGTTCCAAAAATGAGTCGTGCTCTGTGAAATGGTGGTTTCATGCATCTGCAAAAATTATCGACCTACGCAAGCCTGGATAGTCTGCGTAAGTTGACCTGGGTCGAAACTGTTTGTTATTGGTAAACTTTCTGTCTGTCAAACGACCATTCGACCGTAGTCCCTCTTTTAGACAAAGTGGATCCAAATCATACCACGGCTTGCTTGATTTAGTACATTATGAAGATACATTAAACCCCCTTTTCCCAGAGCAATGCTCTTTTTAAACCATTATCCTGCTAAATAAATGAAATGAAACTTTTAAGCCGGTGATAAAAACCCAAATAATGTTATTATAATTTATTTTTGTAGGGAAAACATCTCCTTATCGGACAGTGCAGATCCAAGATCAGACTGCACGCTCTGTGCATTCTGATCTTGATCTACACTGTCCGTAAGTCTCGCTTAGCAGCCTAAGGGTTAAAAATGTCTTTACATATTTTCCACTCATTGAATCGGTTTTCACCGTTTTAAATGTAAAGACAGAAAGACTAATACTAATAGGTCTACCAAGTGGTTCTGGAATATCAAATGCATTTATGATGTAGATCGCTAAAATAAACATGCTTTAACATAAATAGATGAATGTTTATTAATAGATTAAAAGATTTGAGATCATAAATGTTAAATTAACATTATCTATTAAACTAATTAGCTGATTTCTCTCTATAAATATGATTTATACTTGAGTGTGTAGGCGATATGCTGTATATCTTTATAAAAGCATAACGCCCAAGTGCCTTCTTATGTCACATTCAACAATCGCATATTTGAACTAAATTCGACTAGTTTGTAAAGAAAGTATGATTTCCTCAGCTATGGCGCTTTGATCACACATATATGTTAAATCGTGAGCTTAACGTACTTAGAAAAGGGAAATAAGTATTTACAAGTTTACGTACGTGAAAAGCAGATTAAGAAAAATTTGCCTTTCTATCTGCTACCGATGTCTTAATATTTAAATTAGAATGTACTGTCACCGGGAGCTGTATACACCAACCATTCTATATTACACTCTTAATCCAATTCGAGATCTAGAAAGTAACACAGTTCAGCCTATCAGAAATTACGTTACTTTCAAATTTAGAAAATTCTTGAAAACTAGACTTAGGATGTTACTAGGAATGGTTAATGAATACAGTCCATGATCTACTATTCATTTTACATTCTAATCCTGTTTTCTTTCTTCTGTAGTTATGTTAAAACACAGTAGCCCACTGTACAGGCTAATATTTAAACCTACAAGAACCTGTTACAAATGACTCAAAGAACATACATTTCGTGGTAAAGAAAATGTCGTCTTTCATGATATGAAAAATATATACAGGAAAAGGGACAATTGTTTGTTACAGGCAACTGTTCTTTTTTCCCACGAATTTTCAAGTGTGCTTACATTGCGAGAGCGTAACTTCATATTCATACAGCAACGAGTAAACGTGTATTTTTTAATGGTTCAAAAGGTCCAAAGACTATAAATCGGAAACCTGAGACAAGTATTCACCAACCATTCTTTTTTTAGTTAGAAAATAATATACATTCTTGTTGGTTAGCCAGTAAGAAATCGTGTTACTTTCAATTTCAGAAAATTCTCCGAATTTGCCTGAGAATGGTACTGAAAATGGCTTGTGAATACGGGTCCAGATCGCGTTTAGAGGGAGACTTTATTTCACCGTTCAATTCTTTCATGTGATATATTGGTTGATTAAATGATAAAAAGTGCCCATGGTAAATCGATAGTTGTCACCGCGAGATACCTTTTGTCGTAGCATTGTAATCATGAGCTAACAATTAATTCTATCATTTCTAGAACATACCAAGGCGATGGGGGCGGGGGGGGGGGGGGAGGGGGGGGCGCACACAGAGTACTACAGACTTACAAAATCTCTTCAAATCAAACGACCTCCCTCAAAACTATTATTAGCGGTGAAAATTGAATGATTACTTCTTAGCAGCAGACGCATCAAGATGGCTTTTGTCTGGGCCACGACTCAAACTCCAAACCCGTGAATTAAAGCCCTATACGTTACCATGACCCATCTACCGGACCATGCGTATTTATTCAATACGGAACAGTTAGTCAAAGCAGCAAGTTTTCCCGTTTTAAAATTTATCTCTCTATTAACCCCTAGGCTGCTAAGCTCTACTCAATGACCTTTTGAGGACCGTGTAGGTCAAGATCAGACGGCACATAACGTGCAGTCTGATCTTAGATCTACACTGTCCAATAAGGAGATTTTTTCCTTTCTCCAAAACATAAGATTGAAATAGCAACATCTGAGTTTTTACTATCGCATTGAAAGTATCGTTTATATTATATATCATATCTAGCAGTTTAAGGGTTAAAGAAACAGGAAAAACATATCTTGTTTTTCATAAATCTCTTTAGGAAGGTGCAACTATGGGAGGATCACTCTCTGTTCTTGTCACTTTGTTGATCATTACGGACATCGCTTTCAGTGACTTTATTTATGCATGGCTCATAGTGTGCAGTTTGGCCGGTACGTAGTTTGAGATCGGATGTTGTCGAGAGATGGTCTGGAGCCTTGCCTTAGGGTAACACAGGACGCTAAAGCGTTCTTTAGTTAGGGAGCTTTGATCCATTTGTGTGTGTTGGGGTGGGGTGGGGCGGGGGGTTGAGCAATCTGGACCAAGATTAGAATTTCCTTTGAACCATACTTGCCCATTTCTGAAGATCAACTCTACAGGTTACAGTCATACAATATTTTATAGCGCATCAATGCAAATCAGTTTTTCATTAAGAGTTTACCAGCACCTGATTCATTATTTAACAGCACCATCTGCAGGCATTTCGATATCGAGTCAACCAAAGGCAACGTGTCTTAATGAAAGCACGAAGATGCAATTAATAAAATCCATTTTCCACCCAATTTTCTTTTGTATCACTTTTGACTAATTTGCATTATTTTAAAGGGGGAAAACCCCTTTTGGTTAAAATGAAGGAAGCCTTCAATGTTGCCTTGCAACATAGGCCGACTAAAGTTCGAAACATTGGAAATGAAGAAATTTCTCAACGAGCAATTTCTCCGTCTGCAACAATCTTTCATTATGTTTTTCGTCTTTCAAAATTCAATTCATGTTGATTGTTCATATACTCCACCAGTTTTTTTTTTGTAAAGTCTTGCGCTGCAAATATATGAGCCATGCTCTGACAAAAGGGGGCTTAATGCACTCCCGTGATGCATGACACCAAGCAAGTCATGACAATATTATGGATCCAGAAATCCATTTTGTCCAACTATCGACTGGGTCTGGAGGTAGAATGGTCCTATGACCTGCAGAAAATTTACCAACAACAAAGTTTCGACACAAATCAGCCTGCGCAGACTGCGCAGGCTGACTTGAGTCGATATCGTTGGAGATACATTAAACCCCCTGTTTCATAGAGCATGGATCGTATGAGCCGCGCTCTGACAAAAGGTGGCTTAATGCATCTCCGTGATGCATGATACCAAGCGAGTCATCTCATGACGATGGATTTGTAATGTCTATTAGGTCTAGGAACCGACTGAATCATGAGCTACACTGGTCCTTGGACTAGCAGAAAATTGATCAATAGCAAACAGTTTCGGCCCAGGTCAGCCTGCGCGGACTGCGCAGGCTGACCTGGGTCGATACTTTTTGCAGATGCATTAAGCTCCCTTTTAACAGAGCATGGCTCATATATTTTTAACGTAACGGGTTGCCACAGGCTACAAACTCTGGCTAATCTTCTCCCCCCAAAGCGTCTTTGTTGTTGATAGCAACACGACCTCTATTAAATCAGAAAAGAAACCCGTATCACAGTCTTTATCAGCAGCCGCTACTTCAAGGCTATTTTGGCATGAGCATCTTTTAAAATTAGGTAAAGTGCAGGCAAAAAATCAAATTGCACGTTCTTTGCTGTCTAATCTTGATCTACACTGTCCACAAAAGCCATCGAGGTCGAAATATGTATTCTAATGATCAAACGTAAAGAGAGCCAGTTTAGATAAAGGGTTGCCCTGGCATCATGTTCAGCAAACATCAAACGTTATCGGAAATCATGAAAATTGAACTGTCTCATGGCGACTAATTAACATTTACAATACAATCTGTTCATATTGGGAAACTTTTATGACTCCACGAAAGAATCCAAATGAGAGGCAAATCATCTTTAGAGTCTTACGGATGTAGGCGTTTTTGACGGTAGCCTTTCTCGGTACAGGTTTTTGGCCCATGGACCCTGGCCATCGGAGCCACACTTTTGAACGGAAGTGGGCCTACTTATTAGTTTTCCAGGGAACAGTTGTCAAGAGTGATTGATATAACCCTTTACCAAACGACAAAATTTTAGCCTGGTCCAAACTGAAAGCCTTTGCAGACGACAAAATAAATGTGACCAGAAAATTAAAATTTTTGAGCATGGTAGAAAACAATGTGGGAAAAGGAGAAAATGCTGCTTACCAGCATTTTCTCCTTATTCCACAATGTTTTAACAGGCTTTCTTTCTCAAATGTGTTAAAAGTCGGGGTTGTGTGGTATAGGGATAAGTTACAGAACTTCTGGACTCTTTCAGCGTCAAATGAATAAAGTCGGTCTCTTTCGACGACTGAAAATACAATCTACTGAAACACACAAATAACTTTATCTCATAGGGTTGAGAAACAAGCGGGTGATAAAGATCAAAGATCAGACTGCACGTTCTGTGCCGTCCGCAAAGGCCTCTGTTTTTCTCCTAAGGCGCTGAGATGGGTTAATTATGCATTATTGATATTACATTGTGGGCTAGAAAGACGGGATAAAACGTGTGATCTTAGGTCATTGCATGCCTGAAAAAAGTCAGCAGAAGATGACATTTAGAATGTCCTTGAAAGATAGAAACATGAAAATGAATGTGAAAAAGGTTTAAAGTATGATTAAAACTGAAAATACTTTTCCTTTGGCAAAAAGAAACGGTTGCCTTATACAGAGTAGTTCTAGCCAAAAGGAAGAGAACAAGAAAACGCTTTAACTGGATCTTCTCTTATATTTTGAAAGTGTTCTTTTTATTTTCAATATTTTTTCTCTGTTTTTAACGATCTTGAGCAAATGGGTGCCTTCCCCCCAAAGTTTTTTTTTTTTTAATTTTTCCTTTCGAAGAAAAAGAACCGTTATTTGAGCCACATGTAATTTGTCGTTTGCTATTACTCTCAATTTCGACAAGTCTAGAATTTTATCGTCTGATAAAGAGTTCATCAGTATGCAAAGGTTTCATGGAATCAGAACAGAATCATTAGAACACTGGAAGGATAGTGATACAGGTAATCACAGCAGATGCCACAACAGATACTTGAGACGATAAGTCATACAGACAAGGTACCGTAATTCTTTTCTGTTGTTAAATTATTAATCGCAACATATGTCTGCATTATAATTTGATTGACCTTCCATTTGGTACCGTTGGCATTGACCGGGCTTTGCTACGGTATACAGAGATGTAGCTGCTACGCTGGAAAGGTTCGCTCAACATCTGCAAGGAAGGCGTGGGGTGCTTTAAAGTGTCTGGAATGAAAATTTTAAAGGACAAAGGCAAACTGGTTCCGTTGTAAATAAACAACAAATATCTTTAAAAAACGGACAGACGGCGTAAATTTGCCAGCAAATAGGCAGACGCCCTTAAAATAAACATGTCTGCACTTTTGACTAATCACTTATTTTTATTTATTCATTTGTTATAAGTTCCAAAAAGTAGGTAAAAAGCCAACATATTCAGCTACACCGAAAAACGTTAGCTGTGGCAGGGGAGGTAACCAATCTAGGGCAGAAGTTAAGTCGAACTCGTAAGAGTTGGAATTTCCCTTGTTAGATAATTTTGAATAGTAGGTGTGATGTGGTCGTAGATCTATATGCCGGTGTTGTTTGCCTGTAAGTTTACATTTATTTCTTAAACATAAGAAGTTTAATAATAAGTCATAATATGATATATAATAAGTCATATCGTCGGTTTACTTCCAAAACCTCGTAACTACAGCTTGTAACAAGCTGTAGTTACGAGGTTTTGGAAGTAAACCGATGATATTTCCTTTGCTCTTTGATATCGCAAAGGCATACTTGCAAAATGAGATGGCCTACCGTTAGATTACTGCATTCTACTGCTGCAGTTAATTTGAAGATGCAGAAAACATGTCATAATGATTAGGGAAAGATAATAAGTTCCTTATTATGATGACTGCAACAACAAACTGGCTAAAATACTAAGAAAAATAATTTGCCTGATCCGGTGAAAAACTGCACAGGTATCATAAATGTTCGCATTTTTTTTTACTGGCCATATACGCTGGCTTAGGAAGTATAAATGATTAATCAAGATATTAAAATCTTTTTACGCATTTGTTTTTCTACATGTATACATATATATAAACGCATGGCTTTTGGTATTTGAAATTTGATGCAGACATCAAGGTTTTGTTTAAAAAAAACTTAACCTGTCATGTATCTTAAAAAATACTGTACGAAAACTGAAAGTAATGCATAATGCGAGAAAGGGTTAGCGTAATCAACCACGCGACTTCATAGTAGCACAGTCGAGATGGCATAGATTGCGTATTTACGTAATTGATAATCGGGTTTCCAGGAAACTTTAAGTTATCGCGATAGTTTTCTAAAATTATCATGATATCTATCTCGTATCTCGTGGCAGAAATATGCCACCATAATAGACATAATATTCCTGTCTATAGAACTTTAGAATTAGGCCTATCGCGATATCTTTATCGTGAAAAATTTTATTAGATCTATCTAGATAATATTTCCAGGAAACTTTGTTTTATCACGATATTCTCTTAAATTAATCGCAATAGCTTTCTCGTATCTCGCGGCAGAAATATGCCACCATAACATCAAACTTTTCGTCTGCAAATTCTTTTTATCGTTTCTTTCCAAATATACTGCGGTTTCAAATCACGTTACCAAAGTTACTTTGATTCCCTTCTAGTTACAGTTTTCTCCCTTGAAAGTATTTTTCAACTCAACGCTGACAGTGCTCAAGATCACTTTCATTGAACGGCGGACCAAACAGTTTATTAAACTTAAAATATGTCAGATAGTCTAAGCACGCTTATGGAAATGGGCTTTTCCAAACACAGAGCGTATGTTGTTACTTTTTCTTTACATGTGCTTCCTTTGAAAACCACTAAGAACTTTTTAACGAAGTGAAACTGATGATCATGAAAACCTTCTTGTAGAAGTTGACAAATCGTCACCTACATGTAGGTGAAATTATTTACTTTTTTTGTTAGGAAGGCTTAATACTTCTTCTAGACAGAAAGATGGAACCCTGTAAATACTGCGAAAGATGGAACCCTGTAAATACGAGCCACCACTGTCATGAACCTTGAAATATTCGTACCCTGGAACATACATACCATCACTGGAATACCGAGATATGAATTGTGCTTTTTTTACATTTCTTATCATCCTACTCAGTAGACACCTGTGTAGGTAATCTATCCAACAAACAATGAATTTGGAAATACATAAAAATGCACTCTAGCATACATGTTTGTTTGATTTGATAAGTAATCACCACAATGTATGTCTGTTATCAAATATATCCACTCTCTTTACTCTGTACTCAACGGTACCGAATGGAAGGTCTCTTGCCCAAGAACACTCCAACGAAGGGCCCACCAGAGCAGGTTGGGCTCGATCACAAATACAGGAGTACACAAATAGTAGAAATACTGGAACATATTGGAATGCTGTTGAAATGACTGGAATCAGTGTTCTGCCAGGATTATCCATAGAGGAGACAACTGTCTCAAAGAATTGCAGTAGGCATAATGGGAATGATAAATTTGCAAAAGGCCAAAACAAATAAATGTGTGGTTCTGGTTACCCAAGCATGTCTAGTTTTTATGGTTGACCCAAAACATTTTTTCACCTGTTAATCATTTAACTCTTTACCACACGAGCATGATATGGACTTGTCCAAATTAAAAGCATTTGCAGATAATTTAATGTGACTCAAAAGATGAAGTTTGTTTATGATAGACTAGAAAACATTGTGGGAAAAGGAGAAAATGCTGTTTACCAGCATTTTTTCCTTTTTCCACAACATTTTCAGTGATTTAATGATTGAGTCATTAAAATTCGTCATTGAGTTGTAAAAAGTTAATATTTTACCACACTATTTCGTCACCTCAGAAATTCCCGAAAATTCTTTGCCATTTTACATTTACTAATCGCTCCTTTGGCGTGTTTGAAAAAAAAAAAGAAAATTAAAAAGATAAAATGATATTCCGACCTACTGACCATAATTCTCAAAAGTATGAGGTTGGTCTTAATTTACTCAAGCTATTTTACCTGAGCAAACAATATCTTTTATTATAAATTATGCTGCAAGAATACTTTGTTCCAGTGTTAATGGGTAAGTTCTAGCGCATATTGGTCATTCAACATGTTCTGAATGTGATAGAGTGCATTCAGGAAATTTCAGATGCATATCAGTACATGTATCAGCATTTTGATGAGTATTTCTATGCACTGGGTTTCACTTTTATTCATGTAACAAAACTTACATATTTGTGATGTCCTTATCATACAGGGATATTAAGTAATTTCAAATTAGTTTTAGGAGGTAGTGAGTTGATTTTTAGACTTTTTGGAGCATTTGTGTTTTGTGTGTTTCAAGTCTACTGTCTTTGTCTTATTGAGTAATAACGATTAAGTATAATAATTATAACAAATTAACTCTTTACCAAATGAGAAAATCTTGCACTCTCCCACTTCAAAGCATTTGCAAACAACAAATTAAGTATGACTCAACTGTTGGGATTTGTCTGTGAAAAGATAGAAAAGATGATGGGAAAAGGGGAAAATGCCGGTTACCCACGTTTTCTCCTTTTCCAACAGTTTTCAGAAATGGTCTTCTTCAGGGTCATCAAAACTTTGGCTTCTGTGGTAAAAAGCTATGATACTTATTTAAATTTTATTGATGTAGGGAGAAGGCATTGGCAAAGACACAGTATAAGGGTGTTCAAGAAGCAATGGAATGGTATGTTATCAGGTTTTCATTTTAGTGATGAAAGTACTAATCTAGCTCTTGACCCTGATGTTTTATGGTAGTTAAATCAGCATTTAAATCCATCACAAAGCTGTAGAAAATATGGAAATTACAAAAAAAAAGATTCATTCCATATGGAAATTACAAAAAAAAAGATTCATTCCTCTCTCACTGCAGACCATTAATTTGGGTATCATTATGTGGCAAAGCAGCCGGTGGCTTGGAAAAAATATTGCGCGGAGTACTGGTAAACGAAACTTCAGCAAAGCATGAATAGATGCACTGGCCCCCGCGATATATAACTGAAATAATGTTGAAAACAGCTGAAATTGATGTCCCCTGTTACTTTCATCTGTTACTCATTTTCATTGTTAATGCCAGACCACTTCTTTTAACCCTTTACCAAACAATCCCTGGTTTTTACGACCCAGAGGAAGAAGCCTTCTGAAAACATTGTGGGAAAAGGAGAAAATGCTGGTAACCAGCATTTTCTCCTTTTCCCACAATGTTTTCTACTCTTCTAAAGTCAAGTTTCAATTTTTGAGTCACGTTTATTTTGTCTTCTGCAAATGCTTTCAATTTGGACCAGTCTAAAATTTTGTCGTTTGGTAAAGAGTTAAGACAATTATCTTTTTGGCACAATGTTTTCACAAGTATTTATGTATCAAACCTTAACTCTTTACCAAAGGACAAAATTTTGGACTCGACCAAATTGAAAGCATCTACAGATGACAAGTTAAATGTAGCTCAAATGATTATTTCTGTCTTTGATAGGGTAGAAAATATTGTGGGAAAAGGAACATTTTCTCTTTTTCCTAAAATGTCTTCAAAAGCCTTTCTGCTTCGGGTCGTTAATACTCGGGATTGTGTGGAATAACAATGAATTGACACTGATCATATATTTTCACAAGTGTTTAACCTCAGTTACATTGATTATATATTTTACAGATATAGCAATTTTTACAAGGGTGTTTTTAAAGTCATCTGCTGCAGTTTTATTTCTAGAATGAAGGAATTACTGCATTTCCAAATATGGTTTACATGGTTATAATCACTGATTTAACTGTTTAAACTTGTCCAATTTGAAAGCATTTGCAGACAACAAAATCAATATGATTAACAAATTGAAAATCATTTTTTAGAAGGCTAGAAAGCATTGTTGGAAAAGGAGAAAATGCTCGATAACAGCAATTCTCATTTTCCCGTATTGTTTTCATAAGCCTCCTTCCCTGGGTCGTTAATACATGGGTTTGTTTGGTAAAGGGTTAATCAATGAATACTCTTCACAGAAGCGTTATGCAAGAAAACACTGCTTTTTGTCATTCCAGGCTGTTTGCTCATGAAGATGACCCTGACATTGATGATCCTATACAAGTTCCAACAGGTCATACTCTTGGAAGCAGTTCAAAACCAGGTATTGAGGCAAACGAAGAAACTATTTGTATTTGGTTATTACTCCTTGTTCAAAAGTGATCTACTGTAAGACTGAAAAAATTGTCTGCAGGCTGAAATGTATTAAACCTTTACAGCACAACAAAATTTAGACTCATCCAAATTCAAAACATTTGTAAACAACAAATCAGAGGTGTCCCATATGATGGAGGTTGCCTTTTATAGAGTAGAAAACATTGTGGAAAAAGGAGAAAATGTTGGCTACCAGTATTTCTCCTTTTCCCACAATGTTTTCAAAAGTTTTTTTGCAGAGGGTTGTACTTTCACTGATGACAGGCATTGTTCAGTTTCACTAATGTATTTTTTTTTAACCTTGATTTTCTTTGTTAGAAATATTCTTTTGTGTTTTGTGGAATAAGAAATATGACGAAATTTTTTTGTAAGGATGTCTGCCACATTTCTTCCTAGAGTACTCAACCCAGCTGTAGTCGATGTTACCTCATATTGCAATGTATAATATTAATGTTTAACTTCATACATGTATTTGAAATTAAAAAACAGAAAAAAAAGAACTATTAGAAAAAAAAAGAGTAGGCAATTCTTACAGGATTGGAAGAGGAGACAGCCAAGATAAAATTAGGTTAAAGAAAATAAAAATCGTGAAAAAGTGCTCAGTATTAGCAATTTGAAAATTTTTGTTGTGTTTTCATTTGTAATCACATTTACATATGCAGAGCCTGATGAGAAAAGGAAAAATATGTTACTGGAAAAAGTACATTGACAACAGTTTCACATCATAAACGTTCACAATCTGTGTTACAGAACAGACAGTAACAGAAACACCAAATGCTGAACATGACAATAACACAACCCAACCTGCAGCAGAGAACACAGCTGGAGGGGATCAGCAAGAAAATCCAGTCCCTCAAGATCAACAACAAGCCAAATCATTCAAATGTGAAGAGTATGATACGTTTCAGAGCGTTTAACCAGTATCGCCTGACTATTTTTCAAATTTCGAAAGCATCATGGTACAAAGGGAAATTGCTACTTACAAAAAATATTCAAACTTTTGCTCTAAACCCAACATGCAATTTTGACTGAACTTCAAAATTTTAAGTTAAACTAAAACTTGTGAATTTCAGTCAAAATCGCTTCTCTGGTTTAGAGCAAAAGTTAAATAAAAGTCTCAAAAAAATATATTAAGCTCACTGGCCAAAGTGATATAAATATTTTATGAACTTAACAGAAATGATCCTGCTCTGGATTTGGATATTTTAACTATAAGCCCATGCAGTGATACAGGGCTATCATGTTTCTGTCACCATGATGTTTTCACATGCAAACACCAATTATACCTTGAATAATGATGACTAGAGCCATTTTAAAGGTTTTTTGTTACAGTTGTCAATGTGACATTTGTCTTGAATTTGTTTTTCCCATGACATGAACTTAAGTGTTTTAACTGACCACATTTGGAGATGATTAATAACATCTTTTTCCAGGGGATGTGGAACCAAAGTTTAGATGCTTTTTTAGCAGTGTATATCATGATCAGACTGCCACATCAGAATACAAGGTCATAATTTTTGTTTGGTGCACTTTGTCTGCTTTTCTTTTTAATGAGATACTTAAGCAAAAATTAACATTTTTGCACTCCATACATCAAAGTTAATGAAAGTGTAATCCAGTTGTTGCTCCATCTGTCCGTGGATGCAATTTTGTTTCAATTTTCCATGTTGCAATTTTCAGCTAATTTTGCCTGAACTGTAATGGAAGCCTTTCTACTATGAGAAATTATGCACCTGCAGTTTTCATCATGACTGGTCAAATATTTCAGGAGTTAAGTATTAAGAAGGAACTGGAGCTGTGGAAGACTGAATTTTCAGTTGTCAGCTTTAGGCATTGTAAAAATATTTCCCATTGAATTAGGATGTTTTTGTTCATATTGCACTTAATGTTTGAGCATCTGTCAGCTCTACAATAGTACAGTACTTGGTGAGGATATTATTGCAGTTTTAATGGCCAGTTTTTGTTTCTTTTACTCCTTTTTTTTTTAGCTGTACCAAGTTATTAAAGAATGAAGATGAGCTGCAATTCCATGCAGCCAAAACTCAGCATGCAAACTTCTCCGAATCTACAGAAGAGGTTAAACCATTAAGTGAAGAAGAAAAGAAAGTTCAACTAGCTAGGTAAATTTACTCAAGTGTGCATTTATCATGTGTAGGTAAGCAAGAGCAAAGGAAACAAAATGGTGCATAAATTATTGAAGTTTCAGTTCTGCTCTTGGGAATTTCTTCTGACACGTTACTTCCTAAAAGTTATTTTCACATACCACCTGTAAGACATCCATGTAAAATGATCATCAACAGAAATTAAGTTTTAAAATATGAAAACCTCGTGGCACAGGGAGATTGCTCTGTATGAGCAATTTCTCCCTTTGCCTCATTGCTTTCAGAAGTGCTCGGTAGAGGATGATAAGGTGATCTTCAGGAGGTAATGTGTTAATATTTGTGTATTAGTACTGATAAGTGTTTACTATGTCTGTACTCTTGATATTCCAAGGACAAATGCGTGCCTCCTTTGGACAGTATAGATCAAGATTGGACTGTTTGGAGTATGTCTCATCTTTGATCTCCACTGCCTGGTATTTTACATATTCTGGTCAAAACTTGCAATTGCTTGAATTGGGCTTTGAAAATACCCATCATTTTTTTCTTTATTAGGTGTTTAAGAGTTAAAAATGTCTTCTTCCATTTAAAATAGACTCTTTTCGTTTTCCCATACATACCTGCAATAGTATCTTATTTCCTCATAAATGAATCTGTAATGTGTGAAAGACATGACAAAAAAGGTGAAATTTTGTTTTTCAACACTTAAATTTTCAGACTACAAGAAAAGTTAAAACAAAAAAGGTTGGAAAAGGAAGAAAGTGAAAGGAAAGAACAAATTATGAAAGAAAAACAAAGAAGAAATTTTGGAAAAGATGTATCTGCCAACAAACAACAGTATGTAACATTTTATTAACTCTTTACCAGATATCTGACTAGTTATGGGAAAAGCAGCAAGTATAATTGCTCTTAAGAGCACTCAGTAGTTCTGCAGCATTTAACCCCTCTACCAAGCAACAGAATTCTTGACATGTCCGAATTATCCTCTACCAAGCAACAAAATTTTTGACATGTCCAAATTATAAACTTTTGCAGACAAAAAGTAAATGTGACTGAATTTGATATTTCATTGAAAAGCTTAAATCATTGTGAGAAAAGGAGAAAATGCTTGTCACCGGCATTTCCTCACAATTTTTTAAGAAGCCAGGGTTGTTGAAAACTCTACTCAGGGTTGTTGAAAACATGGAAATGTTTAGTAAAAAGTAAAGTTCACAGTCACATTTGTCAGGACACTAACTGACTTGATAAACGCATTTAGCGTCACTTATTCTTCAGTTGTATTATGGCCCAGTCTGGTAGCGCAGTTGGTAACATACAGGACTCTAGACTAGGGGTCACTGGTTTGAATCCTCAGCCCAGCCATGGTAGTCATTGCAACAGGATTCATTCCTTTCTCACTGTTGATTATTGCCTCAATTATGGTTATGTGGGAATGCAGCTAGCGGTTTGGGTAGAATATTATGCAAGGTACTGGTAAAAAGATACTTAAGGAAAGCATGCATAAGTGTACTGGCCACTGTAATATAACTGAAATAATGTTAAAGCAACAGCATTATACACTATACAAACAGAAAATCAAGCATGAAAATTCATGTAAAAATTTCAGACACAGTTATGCCCTTTTTTCCCACATAAAATGTTCACTGAAGAAAGCAAATGCAGCAGAGTGTTTTGCAACCTCATTTAGTCCTCTTGTTAAAATATAAGATTTCTACACATACTAGTGCCTTTGACAGGAGTTTCACCCTTTACCATACAACTAAATTTTTATACGCCCATCAAAGATGGTACGTATTATAGGATCACCCATGGCGTCCGGGCAGGCAAGTGAGCGGGTGAGCGGGCGGCGTCCAGTTCTTTGTCAGGAGCATAACTTTGCCATCTCCAGTCCGATTGACTTGAAACTGGGCAGTTGTGTTTGTTGCAATAATACGGAGTGCAGTGCGAAAGAACCATAACTCTACCTCATGCTGTCTTTGAGTTATTTCCCTTTGATCCTCATTTTTACAGCATTTTCTGCTTGTCCGGAGCATAACTTTGTCATCTCCTGTCTGATTGACTTGAAACTTGGCATTTGTGTTTGTTACAATAATACGGAGTGCAGTGCGAAAGAACCATAACTCTACCTCGTGCTGTCTTTGAGTAATTTCCCTTTGATCGTCATTTTTACAGCATTTTCTGCTTGTCTGGAATATAACTTTGTCATTTTTAGTCTGAACATCTTCAAATTTGGTATGCATGATTGTTGAAAAATTACGGAGGGCAGTGCACAAGAACCATAACTCTTCCTAGCAAGAATTTTGAGTTATGCCTACTTAGATCTTCATTTTTATAGCATTTCTTGCTTGTCCAGAGCATAACTTTATCATCTTAAGTAGGAATGACTTGAAATATTGTATGCTTATTTGTTGCAATATTTGGAAGTGCAGTGCGCAAGAATTGTAACTCTACCTTGTGCTGTCTTTGAGTTATTACCCTTTGATCGTCATTTTTACAGCATTTAGTGCTTGTCCGGAATATAACTTTGTCATCTCAAGTCAGAACAACTTCAAACTTGGTATGCGTGTTTGTTGCAATATTACCGAGTACAGTGCACAAGAACAATAACTCTACCTAGCACGGATTTTGAGTAATTCCACTTTGATCTTCATTTTTACAGTATTTCTTGCTTGTCCGGAAGGGAACTTTGTCACCTCAAGTCAAATTGACTTGAGACTTGGTAAACATGTTTGTTGCAGTTACGAAAAGTGCAATGCACTGGAGCCGTAACCTTACCTAATGCCCTTTTGGAATTATTCCCTATTCATTATTTTTTTTTTACAGCTTTTCGGGAGACGTTTATGCCTATTTCAATCACTTACGTGATTTCTGCTGCACTACTATTTTCCTCTACCTGCCCTTTATGATTATTATTCCCCCTCGACAACTGGTGGTGGGACGGGCGTATCTTGCGACAATTTGCCGCTCTTGTTAGACTTGTCATAATCCAAAGCACTTGCAGATGACAGTTCATGTGACTCAAAAATTGAATTGTTTAGGGAAGGTTATAAAACATTCTGGGGAAAGGAGAAAATGCTTGTAACCAGCATTTTTCCTTTTCCCACTATGTTTTCAAGTCCCTTTCTTCTTCAGGGTCATTAAAACATGGAATTGTATGGTACAGGGTCAATACTTGTCTGATTCTGACTTTGAATTTGTCTTTTTGAATTTCAGATTGGCAGAACTTGAAATGAAGAAAATTGCAGAGCAGAGGAGAAGAGATAAAATGGAAGAAAAACTAGCAAGGTAATACAGAATAATGTATGGTTGCTTGAATGTTGTATGTGAAACATGTCTGATCGGATACCTTGCCTCTGACTTGGGACATGTATTTTCATCTATTTTTTACTATTCAGAAAGGGAGAAAGCACTTTCTTGTTTTTCTACCATGTTTTTCAATAAGCTGTTTGTTGCATTTGTATAATGAGTTTGATCTTTATGGTTTGTTGCATCTGTTTGTAGGCAAAAAGTTAGAGAACAGATAGAAAAAGATAAAAAGGAGAGAGCTTCAAAGGTAAGATTTACCTCAAACCTTTACCTTTTAATGAAGATGACTTTTGAAAACGCTGTGGGAAAAACAGAAAATACTGGTAACCAGCAGAAAGAAGAGAAGAAAATAGTTGTAACTATTAACTTGTCAGTTAAATGTCTTGCATTAAACTAAAATTTATTTAATATTTTAATGAGATGGTTTGAAAGTTGTGCTGCTGCAAATTTGTGTTGGGAGCTAATTATTTAATTAGTTGTTGTTTTTTGTGTATTTGATCTGCAGTACGGTTTACCTGAGCATGATGAAGATGATGTTAAACAATAACATTGTCATTCATTAATTTACCTGAAATAGTCAAGTTTCCTTACCAAGTTTAGAAAGTGTCAACATTCACTTTCTTCAAATTAATTTAGACAGCTAAGTTTATAATTATACTGAAATTCTTCAGACTTCGTCTAATTTTTTCTAACTGCTATGTTGTTAAAATTAAATTTCTAAA
The DNA here is from genome assembly GCA_946811185.2 of Hippopus hippopus. NCBI lineage: Eukaryota > Metazoa > Mollusca > Bivalvia > Cardiida > Cardiidae > Hippopus > Hippopus hippopus. Next base: position 38,835,759 of record OX328097.1, read on the forward strand.
CTAACAGAAAAGGAAAAAATACTGGTAATCAGCATTTTCTGTCTTTCCCACAAAGTTTGCTACCCTTCTACAAACAAATTTTCATGTTTTTAGTCGCTTTTAATTTGTCATTCACAAAGAGTTTCAATTTGGATAAGTCTAAAATTTTGTCGTTTGGGTCAGAGTTAAACTTAAGCATTTAGGTCTAAAAAGTGGCAGCTATGGGAGGATATACGAGGGCTGTTCGATATGTAATGTGTATTGTACCGCAGCGTGATAACTCTTTGCACGATTTCATGGATGATGATGCGCTTGAATAGCTCTATTCAATACCTTTCCAACAGTATAAACACGAGCCTTCAGCTCCACATAGTTTTAAACTTATAGTCATTTCAATAGAGCTAGTCGTTGACCACTGTTGTAAAAATGGTTGGGAAATGGATTAAGAATATTAAAGAAATTAGAGCTTATATAAAAGTTCGCACAAAACTCGGTCATTCGGTAATGCAGATTTTTACTGAATTGGGGGAAGTTTATGGGTCTGATAAGGTATCTTATGAGACAGTTTGTAGGTGGAGAAAGAAATTTCTGACTGGCACAGAGACCGTCAAAGATGCAGCAAAATCTGGCCGACCTGTGACTGTAACAGGCAAGGCAAATGTCTCAAAAGTCAGGGAAATAATTGAAAGTGATGGCAGATACACGATTCGTGATATTGCCAACGCTGTTGGCATATCGCTATCGCGGGTGCATTTCATTTTGAAGCGTATTTTGAAAGTACGAAAGATTTCTGCCAGATGGATACCGCATATATTGACAGATGACCAAAAATGGGTACAAGTACAAACCGCTAAGCAATTGCTCAAAATGTTTCCCAAGTTCAATCAAAGACAATTTGCAAACATTGTTACTGGTGACGAAACATGGGTTCACTATTTCGAACCAGTAAGAAAAATTGGAAACAAAATATGGCTAACTAAACACGGTAGAAGGCCTGTAGTTGCCAAAAGAAGCATAAGCACAAAGAGGGTTCTTTATTGCATATTCTTCTCATGTGATGGTATAGCCGTACAAATTCTGGTGCCGAAGGGCAAAAGTGTTACAGGTCGGTATTACCGAGATGTTATACTAAAAAAGGTCAAGAAATATTATCTTAAACGACGCCCTGTGTCAGGATTTAGGCATGTTCATCTACTTCATGATAATGCTCCATCACATAAATCTGAGCTTGTGAAGCAATTTTTGAAGTCGGAGAAGGTTACCGTCTTGCCACATCCACCATACTCTCCAGATCTAGCCCATGCGACTTTTTCCTTTTTCCAAAACTTAAAAAGTTCTTATCTGGTCGTCGTTACAAGTCCCGACAAGCCCTTGGCTCAGCCATCAGTCAGTGCCTCAGAGGTCTACCTAAATCAGTGTACCGTGACGCATTTCAGAAATGGATTCAGAGATTGAAATTATGTATTTCAAACTGCGGAGAATACTTTGAAGGGATGTAATGTTCATTTCACTATTTGAGTCGAATGCTTTTGAGATATCGTACAATACACATTACATATCGAACAACCCACATATTTCCATGCAGTTAACAGTTTTTGCAGGGAAAAGGAATAATTCTTTTTAACAAGGAATTAAATGCTTCTTTTCTCTCCCCATAATTACTAACACTTCTACTAGTTTCTGATTAGTCTCAAAACAACCTCGATTGCAAAGGATAATACTTTCTGACTTTTTCAGTTTGCCAAATCTAGTTCCACGTCAGAGTCTGTACCTCAACCCACCTCGTCTCCTGCAAGTGTCGGTCAAACACAACCTGCTCAATCTACAGAGAAAAAAGAATATACAGAAACTAGGTTACAGGTAAAATTCTATGTGTAAACTTTGATGCTTGATGAATATGAAGTTAGCATTAATTTGGCAGCCAGTTACAACAAAAATAGAAGTGTTTACTTCTAGCAGGAGAGAGAATTTGAGAACATTTGGTGGGAAAAAAATTCTGCTGTAACATGCAATGGTTTTTTTTCTCCAATAATGTTTTCCGAGTCATACAAAGAAAGTTGTTTTCCTTGTAGTAATTCTTGTACTTACGTCTAGAATAGCTTGTGTGGCAAAGGGTTAAAATAAAGGCAGTTGTCCAATTGAAAAAAAAAATTGTAGGATAAAGTTTGATGAAACATTTGTCTCATTTGAGAAAATTAAGTATGCTGTGCTAAAACGGTAAGCCACCTACAACACCCTGAGTAAAATTTTGTTTGTATTATTTCATCCTTGTATCAGTTTATTGAAACTTGTATGATGAATTATAAATATAATCTTGGCAACCGTGTGCTTGTATGAGTGCATGATCGAAAAGAACATTAGTCCTGTGCTTACATGCGTAATGTACCATCAACATGGGATTTGTAATCAGAGTTCCAGATTTTAGTCCCCAGTGACAATGATGGGAGCTCCCTTGGGCTTGGCATTTATACAGACCTTGTATAGATATTTGACTCTGGCAGCATGGTCAAGTGAACTTTCACTTTAATATGACAGTAATGTTGTGAACGGTAGTGCAGACTTTTTCAAATAAAAAAAAAAAAAGATTAAACTCGCACTGAGGGTATAAATTTTGCAGATAACAAATATGTCTATGTCTCAACTATTGGGAGTTGTAATTGAAAAGGTAGAAAACATGTGGAGAGAAAAAAGATGACGCTTATCAGCATTTTCTCATGTTCCCAAATGCTTTTATTGTTCAGATCATAAAATGTAGAATTGTTTGATAAAGTGGTTTTTTCTATACCAGTGAACTGTTCCTCTCAAATACATGTGTTGCACGCAGATAAAATAGCACACATGACAGAAAAAAAATCTGTATCTACACACTGTCAAATATGGTTCCAAATATGGTATGACGACATATGTCAGGCATGGAATGAGCATGCATTGATTTGTGATCTGATCAGTCAAAATTTTACACTATAATATTCATCTGAATTTAAAAAAACAAAGTTATTTCACTCTGCACCATTAATTGTCTCATTTTTTTTACTGTGTTGGTATAAGATGTCAATAATTAAAAAATTTTGTGAAAAGTTGTATGTATGTAACAAAAGGAATATTATGTTGTAGAAACTTTCCTGGTGATTGTATTTGCTTCTTGCTGCGTAAAAAAATTATAACATCTCGCTCGACCTTTGGCTTCATGCGATATTAACTTGACTCATGCTGCTCGAATCGAATACAAGCACCAGGAAAGTTACTATGACATAAAATTCTGTATAACTACCATTAAATCAAATATACTTTCAGATAAGGCTAACCAATGGTCAAGCTCTGACCCAGAGTTTTGCTGCTAAAGAGCCACTGGCTGCTGTAAGACTGTATGTAGAAATGAATAGGTCAGACCCTCCAGGCCCTTTTTCATTAATGACATCATTTCCTAGAAAAGTTTTTATGGCTGAAGATTATGAAAAACCTTTAAAGGAGCTAGGTAAGACTAGAAGAATATTGATGAATAGGTATTTGGATCAAGACTCGGAATTTATTTTAACTTGTAAGCCTGTTTTTGGTTCTTGCAACAGACCACTTTTGAAAACTGTAGCAAATGGAGAAATTGCTAATTACAATTTATTCAAGATATAACGAATTAACTCCAAGGGCAACAAGCACAAATACAGTTACTTTTGTGTTCAGTGTATCTTTACATAAACATCAGGCTGCAGAGAATGTTCTGTCATATCTTTGATTGAGATTGCTTGTATGAATGAGATTACAATGTATGCAAAAACCATGTTGAGACTAATAACTTGGCTTCTTTCTGACTAATACATTCCAGTTATTTGGCTCTGTAAGAGTAAATATATTAATGATATAGAAAGTAATTATTATAAATTAGAGTCTATATTACTGTACTTAAATCTGGACTTTACAATGTGAGGTTTGTTTGTTTGTATGGTATTAAACACTGTTTTGAACATTACTATACTCCCCGCCTTTGAAGACGGGGGTATACTGGTTTCACCATGTCTCTGTCTGTCAATCAACCGGTCTGTGGACTTTTTCGTTTATGTGCTTTAACTCAAAAGCTGTTTGAAAATAGTTTTTTACTCAATAGCTCTTTGACCTAGGATCTTGAAACTTTATACTAGTGTTCCTCATGACCCAAGGAGGTGCTCTATTGTTTTGGGTCACATGGGTCAAAGGTCAAGATCACTGGTGAACTTTGTTTGATAATCCCTTCGGTGCTCTTACTCAGTAGCTGTTTGACCTAGGAAAATGAAACCTTATATAAGCACTGCCCATGATCTAAGGAGGTGCCCTATCAATTTTGGGTCACATTGGTCAAAGTTCAAGGTAACAGGTGATCTTTGTTTTGAAAATCATTTCTGTTCTCTGATTATGCTGCTTCAGTGACAAGGTGCTGGTGGGGGTATTTGTCTGCTTTGTGACAGTTCTAGTTTCAGCTGAATGCCAGCCTTTTCTCCTTTTCCGTCAATGTATCAAAAGGCCTTCTTCCTCAGGGTTGTTAAAATTGGGGATTGTGCGCTAAATGGGACAAGTCTAGAATGAAGTAACAGATAGTGAAGATCAAAGATCAGACCAGTTTGATCTTCACCATCCTCGAAATTCACCTGTCTTGCCAATGACTGACAGGGTTTGAAAGTAAATCTAGTTAATTTATGTAATGAATCATAGAGAAAAAAGTTATTTGTGTTGCTCTTTTTCTTTGCAGGTTTAGTGCCCTCTGCTGTTTTAATGGTGACCAAGTTACAGTGATATCCAGACTTTTAAACCAGTTAAACAGAACAATCTAGTGATTTTAAAATTTTATGTTGCATTCCGATCCATATCATCATTATTTTCCCTAATATGCACATATGAATTTGAGCCATGCTCTGTGAAAATGGGGCTTAATCCTTTAACACACAATCCACAGTTTTAACACCCCTGAGAGATACACAATTTGAAAACATTGTGGGAAAAGGAGAAAACGCTGGTAACCAGCATTTTCTCTTTGTCCCACAATGTTTTCAACTCATTTAAAGGCAAGTTTCATCATTTGACTCACCTTTGATTTGTTGTCAGCAAATGCTTTGAATTTTGACCAGTCTAAAATGTTGTATGGTAAAGAGTTAATGCATCTGCAAAGAGTATCGACCCATATCAGCCTGTGCAGTTCATGCATTAAGGAGCTGCATTTAACACCTTTTGCCAGAGCTTATTTATCTTTGAATGGATAAGAAAAGATCTTATATCTGTGTCATTCAAAAGTTAATTTTTAGAAATGAAAGTAAGGAAAAGTGTATGTACCCAGTTTTTGGAGCTTGTTTTTGTCATAATATCTTACAAAATATCAGATAGAATAGACCCAATATCAAACTGTATGTTTCGAGCTGTTCAATCATGATGTGACTGTTTGCAAAGAATTATTTAATATCATTCAGTGACAAATACTTTGGTGGGAGAACCACCAGCAAGCCATTATATTTACCAAGAAAAGCTCTGTGTTAAGAAAACTATCAAATTAATTCAGTGTTGTAATTATTTATATTTTCATATTAAATGATTCTGATCAAATGGTGAATTTTTCTTAATTTTCGCAACAGATTTCTTCAGTAACCTTATAAGAGTATGCTTCTCATTTAATCCTGTGATACAGTTTGAACTGTTTTGCTGCAAAAACCTTGAAAAAAATCCTTGTGAATCATACAAAGTTGAAATGAATTTAGCAGATAAAGAAATGTCATATAATTTGGACAAATGGATAAACTGCTAGGATAAGCAAGAGATGGGAGACTTGTTTTTGAACATAAGATAGTGATACTTTTGGATGATTGCCAATAGAATGCCAATGACAACTTATGAATTTTGTTTCATTGAAAGTGTCCATCAAGATCATCTGAGTTTACATCAATACATGTACAGGGTGTCCAAAAAGAAAGTTAATAGTGTTAATGTCTATTTATTATATCTTTATGATTTGCTAGATCATCAAAAACTTGTGCATGTATAGACATTAGATATAAGTTTTAATCTGTATGTTTTAAGATTTAGACTCTTATGCTTTTAAGATTTAGACTCTTATGCTTTTCAGAGAAATGTCAATTTACTGAAATTACCATATTTTGTCCATGGCATCAATTCTGAAACATGAACCAGGCATTATTTACTCAGCCCAGATCTCAATTTTGGTGAATTCTTTCTCTGGGGTTAGCTGAAGTTGTTAGTGTAGAAACCAAAACCAATGCACACATCTATGCTCCACAGAAACTTCAAGAGAGAAGTAAGGAAAATCAGTGTGAACACTTGTTTCAAGGTAATCAACAGTTTTACAAAGCAAGTGTGAGAATGCAAGATTCAAGAGGTGAGACATCTAAAGAATGTAATAAACTAGAATTGACATCATAGACAAAATATGGTAATTTCAGTAAATTGACATTTCTCTGAAAAGCATGAGTCTAAATCTTAAAACTGATACAGAGTAAAACTTATATCTAATGTCTGTACATGCGCAAGTTTTCGTTGATCTAGCTGAACATACAGATATAATAAATAGACATTTAAACCGTTAACTTTCTTTGGACACCCTGTACATGTATTTTCGAGATACTCTGGTTGAAAAGGCCTTGACAAAGCAAATGTGCAGCCTTTCCTAATGACTTAAAAATTTTGCATGGTAGTCTTAGGTTACTATAATTTTAAACATGTTTAATTTGAAAGGTTCTTTGTAACTGCTTTACAGAACTTTTGAAAAAATATATCTTTCACCCAAAATTTTCTGTTTCTCATGTCAGAGCAGAAATTTTAGTTCAATCAATAGATTTTGGTACCACATTTTTTTTCAGGGAGTTTACTTCTGAAATAAAAGCAAGGTTCTTTATAATTTTATTGAGCAACTTTTGTTCATTAGAAGCATATATCCAAAGCTTCAAATTCAAATAAATATACTCTGATTTAAGTCAAGTTGTACATACTGTCTCAAATACAGTCATACATGTATTCAAACCTTCATGACAAATAATATCAAAATTTGACATTGCTGACAAAACCTGTAGTGCAGTTTGCTGATTCATGTTCATTTTTTTGGCTCCCAATATGCAACCACCCAATCAAGAAATTGCATTTTGGTTACAGATTCAAAGGTGTCCCTTGATACAGGCACTGCAGCAGAGCCCCAGTTTAGTTCTAGTGAAATCAAGGAAAGACATGAATTGCTGAACTGTCATCTTGATATCCGTTGAATGGAACTATAAACACCATTCTAACAAACATAGTCAACAGCATTTACCTCTTATGATCACTATTGTTGAAATGGAAAACATCGTGGGAAAAGGAGAAAATGCTGGTTACTAGCATTTTCACCTTTCCCACAATGTTTTCAAAAGCCCTCTCTTTCAGGGTTGTTAAAACTCATGATTTTGTGGTAAGGGGTTAAAGTAAAAAATAGCTGCCAAAAGTAAACAAAGCGGGTGTTAAAATGCATAACAGATTGTCACCTTGACAATATTTTTTTCCAGTACTTTAAAATGGTATAAATTTTATTTAAATGCATTTTAACACCTGCATTGATTTTTTGGCCACTATTGAGCCTTTAACTCTTTACAAAGCTATCTTAAGTTGAAAGACCCAGGAGGCACAGTTTTTTGAAATCAATGTGGTAAAAGGAGAAAATTCTGGTAATCAGAATTTTCTCCTTTTTCCACAATGTTTCCCACCCTTTCCAAAACAAAGTGCAACATTTGGGTCACTCTTAATATGTTACCTGCAAATGCTTTCAATTTGGACAAGTCTAAATTTGTTATCTGGTATAGAGTTCAACAAAGCTAAAGCAAATATGGTTGGAAACCTCCATGAAAAATATGTATTGGTAGGAACAAAATTATGTGATATCTATACCACGATATTTTCAAAAAATACTTTTTTTCTTCCAGTAATGTGTTCCTGCACATCTATAGACTATCGCTGTCAAAGATTAGAATTTAAATCAATACAAATATGACCATTTTTGCCCTGACTATAGACTACTACAGAGAAAGGAGAAAATGCTGGTCACCTGTATTTTCTCCTTTTCCCACATATAACAATGTTTTCTGCCTTTACACAGACAAATCCAATCATTTGAGCTACATTTTATGCTTCTGATGTGGTTGACTCTAAAATTTCATCAAGTGATAAAGAATTGGAAAAGAAAACTATAATGATTATTATGCATAATTATTATTATTTATAAGACACATAAAAGTAAAATAAAAGAAAATCACACAAAAGTTGATGATCAATTCAACTAAATAAATACATAAATGCAAAAAGTTATCATTTTCCTATCAAAAATTAGGTTACAAAAATAAAAGTTTTGAAACATTTTTTAATGAAAAAAAATGCCTATTTAGACAAAAGAATACACCACATCCTTGTTTCTCAGGGCCAAGTCACTTTATTGAAGATTTGTGATACAAAAAGATTTTTGACATATTTCATCTAATGACTTGTATGTTGCTATTTAAGATATAGCTACATTATGTCCCTTTACCAGTAGTCAGTGGCTTTGGAAAGAAAGTTGTGTCAGTACTGGTGTGAGAAAGCCAGGAAACACATGGATGCGTCACTCTAAGCTGTTAAAATGGCGTTATACTCCTATACAACCAAACCAAACCTTTACCAAACCGTACTCTTGTGCAAATTGAACAAATTTGCAGACAACAAATCGAATGTGACACAAATGGTAGTATTTATCTTTGAAAGGGTAAAAAACTTTGTTGGAAAAGTAGAAAATAGTGGAAAACAGCATATTTCCTCTTTTCCCACAGTGTTTTCAAAAGGCTTCTCCCCCAGATTGTTAAAACTTGGGATCATGCAGTAAAAGGATATGTTAGCACCAAAATTTATAGATTTTGCATGGAATTTTGTGTGTTCACTCTGCAATATTATTTCTTGATCTTACAACAAAGCAAGCTTCCTTTTAATTTATACTGCTGCTTGTACTTTGCTGTTTGATGAGAAAGTAGTCTTCAAAGCAGAACTCAAGCTAAAAATACTCCTGAACTATTGGCACACTTTTAAAATAGTCAAAATGTTAGTTGCCTCCATTTTCACGTGTGATTTTCTTAGTTGTGTAATTGTATAATGAAAAGTATGAGAAGAGATGCATGTTTTATTGAAAAGTAACAGCTTGCAAAATGATTACAAACTTGTGTATCTCAGATGATATATAATATCACTGGGTTAATCATGCAGTTTTGATTGTAAATTGATTAAAAAAAAATGTATTTATATATATGAAGCAGTTTATCAAATAGAGGAAGAGGAAAAAGGAGATTGATAAGTGTCAAGGATGCACTGAAAATATGCATCTTCCATCTCGGAATGAGATTAGAGGTTCTTTTGTGGGCATTGAAGAGGAAGATTGTGGTAGCCAGCATTTTCTACTTTTCCCACAGTGTTTTCTACCACATCAAAGATGAATTTCATCGTTTGAGCCACAAATTTATGTGTCGTCTGCAACCCTTTCAATTATAACCAGTCTAAAATTTTGTTGTCTGGTAAAGATTTAAGAGTATTGAGGCTAATCTGTCCTATTCAATCTTTACAAAATTGGGACTAATCTGTCCTATTCAATCTTTACAAAACTGTACACAATTCCAAATTCGTACCATTTGCTGGCAAGAAACAAATATTTCTCAAATGAAGAAATTTGCCTTTCAAAGGATAGAAAAAATTACAGGAAATGGTAATATTTTTTTCTCTTTTTCCAAAAATGGTTTTAAAAGTTTTTTTTCTCACAAGACCATTTAAATTTGGGATTTTTTGATGAAGGATTAAATAACTGCCTCTGAAAAAACTGTGTCCGTATTACTCTGTATCCACAACAAAGTTTGCAAAATTTATAAATCATATATGCTACAATACAGTATAGTGTATGAGCCATCTAACGTTAACTGACAAGAGTTGAGCCCAAGATAAAGTGTTAATAAATAATGAAACTTTAATGTAAATTTAGTCATAAAAATACAGTATAAAAATACAGTATGGTATATCTTTAGTACAGCTATTTCCTGAGGAAGAGAGCCTGAGATCTATTAGGTTTATAGATAATGAATAATTAATTCTGATCTTGTCATTAGATCCAATAGCAAATGCAAAATGTTTACTTTGTGAGCAATTGAAACTGACAGTTTTTGAAAACTATGCTGGGAGGAGCAAAGTTTTAACCTTTGCCACACAATCCCAAGTTTTAACAACCCCGAGGAAGCCTTTGAAAACACTGTGGGAAAAGGAGAAAATGCTGGTAACCAGCATTTTCTCCATTTCCCACAATGTTTTCTACCCTTTCTCAGACAGCTTTTCCCATTTGAGCTACATTTAGTTTGTCGCCAGCAAATGCTTTGGATTTGGACTAGTCCAAAATTTTGTCATTTGGTAAAGGGTTAAAAGCAGTCATTCCTGTTTCCCAAGGTTTTTTATAAGACGTGTTTCTATTTTTGCTTTAAAAATTCCATAGGTACGATCCTAATTCATGTTGATTCTTCATATTTTACAAGGATATTTTCAAAGTTGTCTGTCGCAATTATAGAGAATTTGTCTCTTTTTGAGCAATTGTAACATGTGTCCCAGTTTTTTACAAAAAATGTCAACCGCCAAAGCTTTGAAAAGCATCTGCATTAGCCAGAGACCATTCCTGAGATTTTCTATATTTCCTACTGTCCTTTAACTCGCTTTCTGCGTAATTTCCACTGAATACCATCCCCACATTGTTCAAATCTGTATGGCACAAAAATTAGAATAGGTATATTAATGACCGATCCAAAAACAGACTTGATATTTTCCATTACCGTTGCTCCACGGAAAACTTGTATATTTTTCCATGCTTCATACGAGGTATAGCCGTGGCCAATCAAGAGACATTGCCAAAGGAATGCAAATAAAGATATTATAAATGAAAGTATATTGATGTATAAATGGAGGATGATCAGCATCTGTAGGAATGTAATGTAACCCATAATCCAGCGATGAAATGTTGCAGGAAATATGTAGGCAATAACATCAGTGGTGTAGATAGGTAGCTGACTGTGGAGATATGAAAACTGAGTGTAGGAGGTAAAACATGTTGAGATCGTTGACCATAAACAAAACATGACGTAAAATTTCTGGTTATAGAAACCTATACATGAACCAGTGAAGAAACAGTGATGGTCTCTCTTCAGCATGCATTTTCCACATAAGTTGCAATGATGAGATCTGGGTGGTGCCACTACCTGAAAGTTAGAAGAAATGATGATTGACTAAACCTGTAACTCTACCAGATAACAAAATTTTGCACCTGTCCATATTGAAAGCATCTGTAGACAAGAAAGAGAAAGTGCTACTAAAACTGAAATGTTTCGTTTAAGGGAAGAAAACATTGTAGGCAAAGGGGAAAAGCTGGTTACCAGCATTTTCTTCCTTTTCAAACTATATTCAAAAGCCTTCTTTCCCAGGGATGTTAACTTGTGATTGTGTGGTACTGGCTTTAACTGCTCAATAAGGTAAAAGAAAAATTAAGATAGTCAAAATCCATCTACTGTGATGTTAAAGTTCATTTTGCATAAACAATCCCATTGTATCATACAATGTGGATCAAGATCAGACTAACAAAATGTGCTGACTAATCCTGATCTACACTATCCAAATAAGTGCATTGGGTTTTACATGGCAACCAAGGGTTAAACAAAAGAAATTACATTGATGATAATACCAACTGTTTCCAAAATGCGGACATGGAAGGACACCTGTTAACCCTTGCAGCACTTAGCCCAGAGTTAATCGCTTGTGCCGATAGTGGTGACCAGCATTATCTCCTTTTTTGACAATGTTTTTAATTTGTTTAGATATGAATCCCATCATTTAAGCGATACTCAATTTGTCACCAATAAATGTTTTCAATTTGGAGGAGTCTAGATCTAGTAATTATTTTGATATGTGTGTAAAAAGCTAAACAATCAATTTGGTATCTGGTACATCTTGGCACTGACTCTGATTAACTCTTTACAACACAATCCAAGTTTTAACAACCCACAGGAGAAGGTTTTTAAAAACATTGTGGGAAAAGGAGAAAATGCTGGCAACCAGCATTTTCTCCTTTTCCTACAATGTTTTGTACCCTATTAGAGACAAAAATAATCATTTGAGTCACATTCCGTTTGTCGTTTGCAAATGGTTTCAATTTTGGTTAAGTCCAAAAATTTATTGTTTAGGAATGAGTAAAGCTTTTTTTTTTTACACTTTTAACCTAGCTAGAAAGTATACCTGACATTTGAAGCAGTCCCTCCAATCTTGCGGCATCTCTTCAGACTCTGAAAAATATTTATCCTTGGTTTCCTTCCTTACATAGTTTGCGACATCGAAGTAAGATCTGTGCCAATTGAAGACTGTCTCACAAAACATCACAACAGTGACCAGTGACATGACTAGACAATTGTCCAGGTACACGTTAGGCACCAAGAAAACTAAACATTCAATCAACAAACAGACGGAATGAATGAAGAAAAATGACATCAGAAATTTATCGGTGTGGTCTTTCGGAGGTGTGAAGTCGCGTGTCGCCCACTTTTCCTTGAGCTTTTCTTGCAATGATTCTTTATTTCTCTCTCGGAGTTCCATACTTGCAGCCAATTGAAAAATCGAAGTCTTAATTGCTTGAACGTGCAAGCACCTGTTATTTCGTTTTCAAACCGGAAGCATGCGGGTCGTAGCAACTATGTCAACAATAGACTGGTTTACGATCTGACATAGAGTTTGATCCATTGAGACAGAAAACCCTACTTTGCTTGGCGGGAAACCTCGGCGGAGCAGACGACGTGTCCTGAGATAGCTGTAAATGCAAAAATTACGGAGGCTGGGCTAAGTTTCGTTTCTGTTCGGAGATAGAAACATACAAGTAAACTAGCGAAACAGTCCAGAGACGAAAGGTCAATAGATCTAGTTGTTCACGTATACAGATCCGTCAACAAAATGTTTCTATAAAGCTAGGAGGGGACCCGTAGACTAGATCTAGATCTGGCCCTCCTCTCTCAAGTTTTGAAACTGGACGAAAAAGGTTAGTAAGAAAGAATTTTAACATTGAACACTTGCAATTTGGCCAAGAACCCATTGACACACAAAGAGATCTATGCGACTTTTTCCAGTAAGTCGATCCAGATTTAGTCTAGATCTAGATCTCTAAATATACAGCTTGTTATTACCGAACACTTAAAGACAAGCCCGCATAGCTCAAGCGGTAGAGCGTAGGACTGTAAACATCCAGTTTTGGGCCACTGCAGGGTGTGGGTTTGAGCCCCATTGCTAGCCATCTAACATTACTAATAGTCTTTCGGATGGTACAATAAACCGAGGTCCTGTGCAACAGTGCTATACACCGAGAATGTTAAAGAACCAGGTGTTACTTTGGATAGATTTCGTCCTGTATCTTGAAGTATCCCACATTACAAAACTAACAGCCTTCAGGGGGCGTCTCCCATATGGTGATGATAAATAAATCAAACCCAACTTTAAGCGAAAAAAACTGACTTTTTGGTAATGCATGCATTGATTCAGGTTTTGCAAAAGGTGGGGGATTGTTCCCCATCACTGAAAAGCATGGGGGATTTCTAAAAAGTAGATTTATGGGGGATCAAAATTAACCACAAAACACAAGAAACAGAACTAACCTCTTTTGGATTTACTAAACCCTCTCAATTCTATAGCACTGTGCCCAAGTCTTGTTCGTATTTAATGCAAAATCTTACTTTGAAAGTCATAACTGTAAATGACCTAAAATGCTAGCCCCTACGCTTTCATCAATTACGCTTACCTCTGCGTCGCACTGGCTGTGACTTGTAGGTTGAATAACAGATTTTTCCAAAACTGGTTGTTTATCTTTATAGTGTCACCCACTTTATGCGTAAAGAAATCAGTAATTTGAGTTTATTTTGTCTACTTTTCCATCTTAGAAAACAGAACTGCCAATATCGTCTGCTATTTGTTTGGGTCTATGTGAAAAAAATTACCAACTTTTCAAAAATCTTTATTATTCGAAACAAATACTGTAGTATTGAAATAAATTTTTTTTCACAGCTTTTGTATGCATTTGGATGGAAAGGCAGTACTTCCCTCATACAGTGGAACCCCATTAAAACTAACTTCGCTAAAACGCTGACCCTATTATAATGCAGGTGTCCTATGGCTCCCAAAATTTCGGGGGGTTGACCATTTTTGAGTCTGATCCGAATCCACCGTTCCGCTGATACGAGTCCGCACTGTAAAAACATAACTACCTATAGACCAAATACTGGTGTAAAATCGATACCGTGCACATATGACAATTTTTCACACCTTTACCTTGTTGATTACTTCTATCACCTACGGCTTTGCCCAACTGCTTTGTTTGACAAATACACGTACAGTTGATTACAAAAGGACTTCAGCCCATAATTGTCTTCATATAAAATACACAATCTTACAATAAATTTCTGTATGTGGACCGTTAATAGCGATATTGAATGTACCGTAATTCGCCAATGTATTCGGACACCCTTAATGTTCGGACACGTTAAATTACTGTCAAAAATATTTTATGTCTAGTCCTAACTCCAGAGAGTCAAAATATTCAAGAATACTAAATACTGAAAATATATTTTCCAAAACATCTGACTTTTAATTTTTGAAAAATATGTCCGATAGGATGATCGGCTGCATAATGAAAGCACAATTGTACATCGTGCGTCAAACCGTAACGAGGATTAATCCTTCGAGAGCCGAGTCAACCAATAGTAATACTCAGTCATGAAATTACACACAAAAAATGAAACATTTTTTTTTTGTAACAAATGCCTCTTCACAGCGAGAAGATTACGATCAGAGATCAGACAAGACATATAGTCTACAGTCTGATCTTGATCTACAGAGGCCGCAACAGCAACTTTAGCCCTGAAAGATGCATAAGGGTTAATTCTTTCGCAGCATTTGGATGTTCTGTCAGCAGTTTCGCCATTTTTCACAACGTTTTCAAAAGGCATCTTCAGCAGAAGCATGAAAAGTCGGTCCATAGAGGGAAATGGTTGAAGCCCTGTGTTATCCCCATAATTACAAAAATAAAGCATTGTTAAATACAAAACCTTGTTTCTCTTATTCATCGCTAATTAATCCATTTAACTTACGTGGGGTGATCAGAAAGAACGCGAACCACCCGATTATTTCAAAAACTACTATACTTAAGATAACAAAAATTTGCACAGATGAACATTAATTACCTGGTTACTTACTCAAGCGTTTAAATGACGTCATAGGCAAATAAGAAAAGAGTGACGTCATTTCAATGACATCACATACTGCGTTAGCGGTTCACAATGTCGGATGACGTTTTATTTGAGCAGAGAGTAATTATAAAGTTTTACGTTAAACTCGGAAAGTCTTCATCGGAAATTAAGGCCGATTTAGATAAAGTTTATGGGGACTCAGCACTTAAGAAAACCAGTATTTGTAAATGGATTGGACGATTTAGAGAAGGACGCGAAACCGTTGAAAATGACCCTAAATCTGGCCGTCCATCAACATCAGTAACGGACAAAACTATCGCGGATGTGCAGCAGCATGTAAAGCAAGATCGTCGAGTTACTGTCAGGGAAATAGCTGACACATTTAGCATTTCCTATGGAAGTGCACAGGAGATTTTAACTGACAAACTTGGAATGTCGCGTGTTTGTGCAAGGTGGGTGCCTCGGCTACTGACGCCCGAGCAAATGGGGGTTAGGGTCGAAATTTGTTCTGAAATTTTAGAACGCATTAGGAAAGAAGGATCAAACTTTACTGATCGTATTGTGACATGCGATGAAACATGGGTACACTTTTACGAGCCCGAATCTAAACAACAAAGCAGTGTATGGAAACATCCAACATCGCCGTCCCCTGTTAAAGCCAAACTTTCTAAGTCTGTTGGTAAAGTTATGTGCATCATGTTTTTCTCTTCTCAACGTTTTCTTCTAAATCATGTTGTACCTATACATACTACAGTCAATGCTGAGTATTATGCCAGCATTATTCGAATGAATTTAATACAGGCCATCCAAAAAAAACAGCCGGAACTTCTATGGAGAGGCGTCATTTTACATCAAGATAATGCTCCCGCTCACAAAGCCAAACTTGTACAGGAAGTTTTGAAAAAACTAAACATAGAAACATTAGACCATCCTGCCTATAGTCCAGACCTGGCCCCATGTGACTTTTGGCTATTTCCTGTTTTGAAAGATTCTCTACGTGGCACGCGCTACGAGAGCAGAGAGGAGCTAACCCATGCCATGACCGGGTCGTTGAGAGTGATGTCACGTGACAGGCTCGCGCACGTGTTTCGCGCATGGGAATCAAGAATGAATAAGTGCATAGAACACAAAGGAGGTTACTTTGAAAAACAGTAAACATTCCAAGTTGATTTTTATAACAATATTCCGATAAAGGCACTGGTCCGCGTTCTTTCTGATCACCCCTCGTATGCTTCAAGTTAGTGTACACATTTTTCTTTTTTTATTTCAGTCACAACAAAACATTCAGAAAATGGCTGAATGACTTTTTTTTCCTGCCAACTACACAATATACATGTGAAACGACTGGTGTGTTCTAGCAATAATCATTACAATACGCAAAAAGGCTGTATCAGATCATATAAGCAAGCGAGATATTGTCTTACGTCGTTTGTTTTGATTGGAGGTCAGCCCATAACCAGGTGTAAATTCTTAGGGCGAAAAAGTTGTAAGTGTGTACGACAAAAGAATGCTTTCAGTACAACTCTCTCGCTTTGAATTATTGGCGCTTTACGTCGTACCCCTAATTCAAACTCTACTGCAAACATTAATTTTGTGGATACACGACTGGTGTGAAATCTTTACGGATGGAAAGTTAAATGTTTATGGTCGTATCCGTACATGGTAGGGTAGAAACAACGTGGTGAAAGGAGAAAATGCTGGTTTCCAGAATTTTCTCCTCTTTTCCACATGTTTTTCAAAAGCTGTCTTTCTCAGCGTCTTGAAAGTGTGGTAAAGGGTTAAAGTCTTTGCGGCAGGTGTAGATAAACATCACACTTAAGAGAACGTGCAGTCTGATCTTGGATCAATACCATCCGCAGCTGAACTATGACCCAAAGCGTTTTTGTAGAAAGCTACTTCTCTTATGCCTAAACAAGGTAAGAACATATTAAGATACGTTTATTTCAGGATTGACAACCCGTCCACACAAGATCTATATTACAGTCAGTTTAGATCCCTCCACCGTAGTCTCGTTTTTCATTTTGACTTTCATGTACGTCGGGTCTTGTCTCGTTTGATTATTAAAAAAGATTTCGTTAGTCATAGCCGATTAGGGTTTGTTATGCAATCGTCAGCATGATTGAAAAACATGGCGGCGGCACTGTCTGCAATCCAACATGATAGCGTTTTATTTGATTTCTGAATGAACCAGGCTGTAATTCAGCTAAACAGCAGTTGAATAATTTCTAATAAACATGGTCCTAAAGGTAAACAAAGTTCCTTTACGTGCCTGTTTTAGTAAAAGAACTAACTGGGAATTGTTTAAAAAAAAAAAAATGTAATTCTTAAATGCCCGATAAATAAATATTTCAACGTAAATATGCCTGTTTATGTCTAAGTATTTGAACTAGATCTAGCTCCACCGTTACTATGTATAAATTTGCAAGACTTTGCCCTTATCATTTTAGCCACACTCCCCAAATTAAAACTTATTATTTTGGCTACCCTGAATTGTTCAAAATGTTGATTTCCATAATAACCAGGAAATTACTATTTTATTTTAGTCCAAATATATTGGCGAATAACAGCAATTAATTGATGCCATAGGTCTTGCAATGGTCGGCGGATGGGTCTCGGGTAGTGTGTTTGTGTAGTGGGGGGGAGGGGGTCAGCGTTATATACTTCACCCCGGATATAACGCTGTTGTAGATCATGGCTCCAGACAACAGCATTATAGCTGGGTTCCACTGTATTTATTTTGATAAATAAGTGTTGAAGACCTGTAATAGATATGTAAATTAAAGAAAAAAGAGGCACACGTTTTTTTTTGTAAAACAAAAATCTGAGATAAGAAACGGAAGTCACTCTTGATTCATTGGTATAATCTGACGCAATTGTGCTGCTAGTTAAAGTGACTTTTACATCGACGTCTGAGTGTGATCAAATACTAATTACCTACATATTTTTTGCACACAGTTTTTGAAAATGTGAAATGATGAAAAACTGGGGTGATTCTTGCAACCTCCTACTCCGGATCAGACACTAGATATCTCGGGTAAGCTGACTTTTGCTCGGTACAAACAGTAAGATTAATCTCGGAGATTTTTGAATCTGAGACAAATCTTACTGTCTGTACATTCCTAATACATGTATTATATGATTTTCTGGAGTTTCATGAAACTGCATTAGGTTTAGAGCAGTGCTCTATTTCCTAAGATTTGTATTAGAGTGTTATCCAATCACAGCTTAGCATTTCCTAGGTGAGTAAAGGCTGGTACACACAAGAAGATTTGTTTCATGAAATTAATCTCTGAGATTTTTGTATCACAACCCAGTTCTGTACACACACAAATACAAATCTTATGATACTCTTCTTACCAGTTGGGTTTCCCTGGTCAGAATTATGCTAATGTGTAGATCTAGTGTCAAATTGGTGCTAACAGAGCAAGATGAAGTGATCATGGCATTATACATGACAATTATTGCTATTGCATTGGATAAGTTGGACAGACCATTCCTGGTGCGAAGATGTTGGACCAGGATACGTGTTCACCAACCATTCTTTAGAACATTCTTCAGATTTTTCCAAATTTGAAAGAAACTCTCCTGATAGGCTAAACCAAAGGGTTTGGCCAATCAGAAGTGGTATTAGTTTGAAATTTGGCAAATTAGGAGGAGAAAAAGAAGGAGAGGTTCTTTCAAATTTAGAAAAATCTGGAGAATAAGACTGAGAACGTTCTTAAGAATGGATGGTGAATACGGACCCTGGTCCAACATCACCGCACCAGGAATGGTCTGTCCAAGTTTTCCAACGCAATAGCAATAATTATCATGCATAATGCCATGATCACTTCATCTTACTCTGTGAGCACCATTTTGACACTAGATCTACACATTAGCATAGAAACCCAACAGGTAAGGCACCTGTAAACAGTTTGTTTCGAATTGGCCATGGTCAAATTTAGAAATAATTGAGAAAGGTAGGTTTTCAGTGCAATTTTGATAAGAAGAAGAGTTATTACACCCATGAATTGTGTTAGATTAAGGAAAAGAAGCATTTAGTTTGTCTGTGAAACAGGAGGTCATGACCTTTCCTTCTTTGTTCTATAGGTTTGACCCCAAACGTGAATCTGAGGGGTCATGGAGCTAGCAGCTATTTTTAGCGGAAAAAATAAGGGTGGGGTAAGGGCATGAAAGATTGCGGAAAAAACGGCATGAAAACGTGCTATTTTTGACTTTAACCCCAGATTATGTGTTGTTTTGAGTTTCAATTTAGCTTGGCATTTTCAGGCTAGCTTCCTGGGTTTGCATTTTGTGAATTTTGGAATATAGGCTAAAATGGCATATTTTGTCAGTTTTTTTCTGACCATCCGACTTGCCTGTATTGATCAGTAATTTTACCATTTCACAAGTTGAACATGATTTATTGATAAAATCTAAAGAAATAGGACTGTGCTGTTGCATTTAAGTGCTTTTTATAATTTCAGGTTGATTATATTGACTGTTTACTGGAAAAGTTTGATGTGACGTCGTGAGTACCTACAACATTTTACACGGAAACCGTGTGCTGCAGCCTTAAGGTAATTTTGAATTTTATGAAGTTTGTATTTTGACCCCAGATTGCATTTATTCTAGTAATTCTATCAATTTCTAGTCTGGAAATAGTACTTGAAATGATTCTAGGGCTGTGAATTTTGGCTGATATCTATTTAAAAAAGGGAGGAAACTCAAAATGCAGAAAAATGCGAATTTGGCGCTCAACATCATGTCGCCTTATTTTGCTATTTTTGGACTTTTCCAGAGACGTTTTCCTTGAAGACAGTTTAATTTAGGCAGTTCTGGTAAATATAGACCATTTCTGATATTACAGCAACAAATCCACATACCTATTATGGCCAGTGCATTCTTCAAGACTCCATTGTGTCCAGAAAGAGTCATCATGTTCCGAAATGCTTTATGCGACAAGTCGCTTGCTCATGATGAACGTGTAGTTTGGACCGGTCCAACCGATATATATGGCTATGGTGTATACCGAGTCTCGGTTGATGCTAAAAGGTTGAAATTGCTGGTTCATCGACTTGCATACTTTATCGAGAAAAGTCCAATTCAGCTTTGTAGTGACAAGCATGTGTCACATTTGTGTCACAACAAATTATCTTTTTGATGGATTTGTTGCGACTAATCCAACATTTCCTGTAATTTCTAGGCATTTTCTTATTTAACACTGAGATTTCACTCTAACTTGCGAAAAAAACCCTTCCTTTCTTGACAAAGTCAACTCAGAAAGTGGGAGATTGTGCATATTTCTTGGTCTTCTTGATAGGACAAGAGATAAACTGACCAATTAGGCTCTCAAAAATGTGGATTTATCAGAAAGACTACCAGATTTCACAAACACATTTACTTCACCACACTATTGGAGTATTGGCAGATCCCTCATTATATTAAAAGCCTTCAATTCTGACTCTGACCATTTGGATTACCTCCCTTTGATTGGATAGAATTTAACTGCTCAGGTAAATTTCTGTGAAAGACATTGGGAAAGGGTTCAGTTTTTGTGTTCTATTTGTTTCTTGTAAGTTTTGCAAGTTGCTTATATCTAAAAATTGTTGGAGCAGTTTCTAAAAATTCTAATTATTAGAATGTTCTATGTAACAGACAGGCAATTTGGCATAGTACGTTAAAAAAAGTGACAATTTTAACAGAAAGGGGACCCAAGACAGGGAAAACCAGTGCTTTTGCAACTGAACAAGTACCTGAGGTAAGATTTATGTCCAGAAAGAGAAAAGAAACTAGCCTGAGGATGTAAAAGGTGAAGTTCAAGTGATTCTCCCTAGACTTGTCTTTCAGCTCAAATTGCCAGGAAAATGGGGTAAAATATGCTTATTTGCATAAGGGTTAAGAATCCATGTGAAATGAGTTCTGTGCAACTGAGTCTCATTCTGCTGGTTAAGATCAGTCAGTAACAGGGCTAGGTACTTGTTTAAAGTGTTTTTTGGCATATTTTAAAAAATCTCATTTTTGCCTTAAGGCACCTGTAAACAGTTTGTTTCGAATAGGCCATGGTCAAATATAGAAATAATTGAGAAAGGTAGGTTTTCAGTGCAATTTTGATAAGAAAAAGAGTTATTACACCCATAAATTGTGTTAGATTAAGGAAAAGAAGCATTTAGTTTGTCTGTGAAACAGGAGGTCATGACCTTTCCTTCTTTGTTCTATAGGTTTGACCCCAAACGTGAATCTGAGGGGTCATGGAGCTAGCAGCTATTTTTAGCGGCAAAAATAAGGGTGGGGTAAGGGCATGAAAGATTGCGAAAAAACGGCATGGAAACGTGCTATTTTTGACTTTAACCCCAGATTATATGTTGTTTTGAGTTTCAATTTAGCTTGGCATTTTCAGGCTAGCTTTCTGGGTTTGCATTTTGTGAATTTTGGAATATAGGCTAAAATGGCATATTTTGTCAGTTTTTTTCCGACCATCCGACTTGCCTGTATTGATCAGTAATTTTACCATTTCACAAGTTGAACATGATTTATTGATAAAATCTAAAGAAATAGGACTGTGCTGTTGCATTTAAGTGCTTTTTATAATTTCAGGTTGATTATATTGACTGTTTACTGGAAAAGTTTGGTGTGATGTTGTGAGTACCTACAACATTTTACACGGAAACCGTGTGCTGCAGCCTAAGAAGAGTATCATAAGATTTGTATTTCTTGTGTGTACAGAAGTGTATTATGATACAAAAACCTCCGAGATTAATTCCATGAGACGAATCTTATTGTGTGTAACAGCCTTTACAAAAATATAATAAATACTTGACATTTCTATTAAGCAATACTGAATTATGTCAACTTGTTCTAGAATGAGTTATGACAGTTTGAATGATGTGCTCTAATGTTTGTATTTACTTCCACGTGTTCCAAATGTTGACCAGGACATGTTTGAATTACTAACCACTGTGCATTTTATCCTTTTAATGACATAGTTCATGTTTTAAATAACATTCGACATTTGCAAATGGTTTCAATTTGGACAAGGCTAAAGTTTTGTTCTCTAGTAAAGAGATAACGAGCCAACATTGAATCAGAGACACAAAATGTTACATCTTTGAGGGTTATTTCTTATGCCTGCAGCTGATTATGAGTATGTTACTTAATTAGCTTTAATTATAATACTGCAGCTAAAACATCTGGAAAAGCCAGGCTTACCTTTATGTAAAAACCATGCTTTGTAAATTTGGAGATACTTGGCATACCATAGAAGTATGTTTTTTAACTCAAAAAATTTCATGTGTTGCCATAATATAGCTAAAATACCATTGAAAGCAGCATAAAATACCATTAGTTAATGAATATACCATGATTGTATACATGCTGATGGATGTGATTTCGGTAGTAGTTGAATAAGAGAGCTGTTCTTCAGTGAATACGATGAAGTCGAAAGAGGTCTAAAACAAAATGATTTAACTCTTTCCCACTCTGTATAATTTTAGACTTTTCCAGATTAAAAACATTTGCAGATGACAAATTTCCCTGAAATAACGGAATTCTTCTAGAACAGGGTAGAAACACTATGGGTAAAGGTGAAGATGTTGGTTACCAACATTTTCTCCTTTTTCCACAAAACTTTCAAAAGCTGTATACCTCAGGGCTGTTAAAACTTGGGATTGTTTGGTAAAAGGTTAAAGTAAATGATTGAGTATTAGATGTATTGTTGATTGAAAGACATTCCCATACTGTTTCAATGAAACAGTCTTTTTTCAGTTGAGATGAAGTAAAATGAAAATTTGTGTCTTATAAGAATTATAAAAATAATTTCAATATTCATCCCAGGGATCTTATTTGTCTTTTGTGAATTGAAGAGTAAAGCTTACTAGAAAGTCAGCGTTGTTATGTTGGCCCCACGTAAGATTTGGTTGGCACACTGAATAATTAACACTTTGCCACACAAAGCTGAATTTTAACAACCCTGAGGAGTAAGACTTTTGAAAACATTTTAGGAAAAGGAGAAAATCTTGGTAACCAGCATTTTCTCCTTTTCCCAGAATCTTTTCTAAGCTTTCTAACTAGAAACCTTTTCTAACCAAACAAATTCCACCATTTGAGCCTCAAGTGATTTGTTGTCTGCAAATGCTTTGAATTCAGATAAGTCTAAAACCTTGCTGTTTGGTAGAGTTAAAAACTGATCACTTTATTCATCTTGCCAAGGTATGTTACTTGAAGTACTGGTATTTGCACAGATGAACAAACTTTACAGCAGGTCTGGTTTTGCTCTTTACAAGACAACAAAACTTTAGATTTCCCTTTTTGAAAGCAGATTTTAAAGATGACAAATTTAATGTTCAGATAATGGAAGTTTTACTTTAATCCTTTACTAGATGACAAAATGCTAGCCTTGTCCAAATTGAAAGCATTTACAGACAACAATTTCAGTGTGGTTCAAATGGTGCAATCTTTCTTTGATAGGGTAGAAAACATTGTGGAAAAAGGAGAAAATGCTGTTACCAGCTTTTTCTCCTTTTCCCACAGTGTTTTTAAAAGGCCTCTTCTACAGGGTCGTGAAAACCCGGGATTGTTTGGTAAAGGGTTAATTAAAGGGTGGAAATCAAAATGGGGAAAGGAGACAATGCCCTGATTTTTTCCAAAAAGTTTTCTTAAGCCTTCATCAGGGTCTTCAAAATGCAAAACTAGCAGGCAAAGGATTAAAACCCTTGAACAACTATTTTGATGAGTAAACTTTAATTTTGGCAAAATCAGTTATAGTATTCATAAGAAGTCTGTATAGGTAACAGCTATTTAACTCTTTACCAAACAACAATATTTTAGACTTGTCCAAATTGAAAGAATTTGCAGATGACAGAGTAAATGTGACTTAAAAATTGAAATTTGTATTGGGAAGGGTAGAAAACATTGTGGGAAAAGGAGAAAATGCTGGTTACAGCATTTTCTCCTTTTCCAACAATGTTTTCAAAAGGCCTCTTTCTCAGTCTGGATTGTGTGGTAAAGATTTAATAGCAAAGATTACCTTGATCTGATTGCCAAAATTTCTTAAACTAGATGATGCAGCAATGAACAAAGGAGAAAAGTGTGGTAACAGACATCGTCCAGTATAACAGGTAATTAACTCTATAGCAATAGACAAAATTTTAGACTAGTCCAAATTCAAATTTGTTACAGCCAACAAATTTAGTGTGGCTCAAATGATAAAATTTGTCTCTAAAAGAGTAGAAAATGTTGTAGGAAAAGGAGAAAATGCTGGTATAATCTTTTCAGAAGGCTTCTTCCTTAGGGTCATAAAAAACTTAAAGCATCTCCAAAAAACTTTACTTAAAGCACCCCCGTGATGCATTATACCAAGCAAGTCATCACGCACAGGCTGACGTAGGTAGATGCACTAAACACCCTTTTCGCAGAACATGGCTCATTTATTTTTGTACAGTTTTGATCTCTACTTCATTAGCCTTGAATACTAGTGCTGCAAAGATTTACATAACCTGCTGTCAGGGACTATGTAGTGCATGATCAGATTGCATAGAACAAGCAGTCATATCTTGGGATTACACTTTCTAATCTTAATTTGCACTATCCATAAAAGCTGTTTACAACACAATTCTTAGTTTAAATGAGATAGAAAACATATGAAAACATTTTGAATAAAGGAGAAAATGCTGGTGACTACGATTTTTTCCTTCTTCAACAATGTTTTCTATTGTTCAAATTCTTCATTTTGGCAACATTTAACTAATTGTTCATCTACAAAGGCTTTCAGTTTGGACAAGTCCAGAATTTTGTTGTCTGGTAGAGACTTAAGTTGTTTTGCCATTCCGGGCCGTTCAGCCCAGGAATGATCTATCTGCTAACAGCCTTGTTTTAGATCTTTAGATCAAAGACTTGATCTAGATTCTGTTTATTAGGACAAGAAGACTTATCTCTGACTCTGAAGATAAAGACAGTCTGCTTCATAAGTTTTTGTGAATAATTTCCCTCAGTTTGCAAGAATTTTTTAAAGTTATTTTTTAAATTAAATCATGTGAATTGAGCAAATTTGAAAGATTCAAAATCTCCAAGGAAAAACCAAATATTTCCTAAATTTTTTCTTGCAGTTGTTTTATGACCCCTGCAGTTCTAAATTATGAAATCCCACATTTTGTTTAGTATGAAAGATACATAATTATATTGCAATTTCAAACCTGTTTTGTTTTTCAGGATATCTTGCAAAAAAGTGGACAGGGTAGATATAAGATAAGACTAAATGTTCTGTGGAATTTGATCTTCATCTACACTGTCCACTCAAGCAGTTAGCAATTAAATCTGGCTAAGCTTTCAAAGGG
The DNA here is from genome assembly GCA_946811185.2 of Hippopus hippopus. NCBI lineage: Eukaryota > Metazoa > Mollusca > Bivalvia > Cardiida > Cardiidae > Hippopus > Hippopus hippopus. The sequence goes on from OX328097.1 coordinate 38,861,302, forward strand.
TTGGGTCTCAAATTTTAAAACCTATTTGACACAAAACATATTATTTTACAGGCTGTATAGACAAAACCGCACTTGTAGCAATTAAAAGACTGTTTTGGCCAAAGAATCCCTCAACCCGTTACCAACAATCACATGTTGTAACAACTCTAGGGAACAAGCCTTTTGAAAACATTGTGGGAAAAAAGAGAAAATGCAGGTAACCAGCAATTTCTCCCTTTCCCACAATGTTTTCTTCTCTTTCATAGCCAAATCTCCTAATTCCAGCTAGATTTAAATCGTCATCTACGAAAACTTCCAATTTGGACGTCCCAAATTTTTGTTGTTTGGTGAAGAGCTAAGATACTCAACACTGTAAATTGTTAAACTGCACATTTTGTGCAGTCTGATCTTAGCTTGCACTGTCCTCAAAAGTTGAAAATAAATAGGCTATGCATGGATGAACTGTGAAGATCAAAGCATGACCAACAAGAAACTATTGATGTTTTGAAAACTGCAGACTTTTTCCTTGTAATGGAGCAACCTGTGATTTTTGTTAGAGCATGATTAACTTTTATAATCTATTGCACAGGGCTAGGTGCTGTCAGAGAGTGGGATATGATTATCATATGGACAAGAGAATTTAGAAACAGAAACTGTCAAAGCAAAAAAGGATTGATTATAATGACGAACATCAATTAATGGAATGGCTTTGTGTCTCAGCTAGCAGAGGTAGGTCTGGTGTACATTTGTTAAGAAACTTACTGAAGAAGTTTAATGTAACCACAGTAAAATCCTTGATTTCTTTAGCTTGGAAAAAGATATGATTTAATTTCTTGTTGTAAATCAAAAGACTAATCTTCTGATTAGCTGAGACAGTATGTCCTACCTAGTCGGATGGTTACTATTGAAATTAAGAGTCGGAATAGTTTTCAGAATGGTTGAAGAGCACCATCCCCTGTACCTTGCAGAAATAAAACAAGGAAGTACTTTAATTGCAATTGTCCACTTCAGGAAGGAGAAAGGAATATAGTAATGATTGCTTTTCCCACATTATACAACTCCATCAAGTAAAATCACTGAATTCTTTTTAGATAGATGAAATAATACATCATATTAATTTTGAAACATTTATATTATTATTTACCTTCATACATCCTAGAATAATCAAAGTACTGAAAATACTGACAGTCTAGCAAACATGGGATAAGTAGCCTTTGTAAAGATAAAACTAGGTTGGTCCATATCAGATTGAATAAAATTTTCCAGATTTTATCCCGGTTAGTCAGTCCGTTCTGATTCAGTAGGCTCCAATATGGTTATCAAGTCTGATCCGTTTTGGCCTGATCTGATTTGGTTATAAAGTCAGATCTGTTTTGATGCTGTGACTACCCATAACACAATGTCACAATAGGAAATACCATGAAAAAAAAAACTGTTTGTTGATCTTTAATTGAAAAAAAAGAAGCAAATAGATAAGATATCAATTTGATTATTTGGCATTTGAATACTTTCTATCTAGAGTTCACTTTTACATGAACTTCCCATGCTTTTTCACTTTCTTATTGTTTGGACGAACTTGTAGCAAGACAATACTTACAGTGCCCAAGAAAAACATGGGGATGTAAAGGTTGGTTTTGGATAAGTTAAGATGAGTCAGATTTGTATAGGTTACTTACTTATTTACATATATACAAACATCTTGTATATTTCTGATGGCATCTTGTTCAGTCTGACATGGTAAGTAGACAAAATTCAGGTTGGAGTGGTAAAGATTTTGTTGCTCATATCAATATTGTCATATGTAACAGAATTAAAATTTAAAACAAAAAGTTATTTTCTGTGGGGTGTTTTGTTTACTTTTTAATCTGAGTCACTGTCGATGACAATACACTAGAGATCTATGTGATCGCTAGTCTAATCAAAGAGTTGAGAACCCTGAAGTGGTATTTGTCAAGGAAGCCATTGTGTGGAATTAATAATTTGAAAGAAAAAGAAAAATATTATTCAAATATTGGCTTGAAAGTCAACCTACTAAGCAAACGAATACCTTTTTTGGTTGAAGGGAGAGTACTCATAACAAAGTTAGGATTATTTGTGTATTGGTGGTCTCCCTTTGATCATTAGGAGTCAGGAATAACGTCCCTTGACAGTAGGATGCATGATGGATAGAGAGAGAAACCATGTGAATATATCGAATAAAATTAAGTTTGTACCTGAAAACTATGATTTTGAAATATCTTTGGCCGTTAACATTTAATTCCCAACATTACAATCAATTATTTTGATCTATAAATATTCATGTCCAAACAAATGGAGTAGCGCAATCATTGGATGAACAAGCCATGGGACGAACTGGTTTTGGAACGAAAAAGCCCAGGACCAAGTGATCGGTAGACAAATTTTGTATCATTGCACCAATAGAAGGCTACGAGCGAGTGAAGCTATTTTCAATCAAAAATTAATATTTCCATGACCGATGGCCTCACCCAGTGTATTTTAACATGCCATTTCCAATTACATATCGGAGTGCTACTCATTTGCCTGAGAAAAATTTGAGTTTAATTGGGTTTATTTCCTTCGGCTTTGCACAAATTACGATACATGGTCTTCAAAATTCAATATTGAACTGATAGTGGTATTGTCTTCGACAAATACCACAAAAACTGTATCTGTTTGCTGTCAAAAGGATAAACTTTTAAAAAATGTGGTTCATTGAAAGGTTCAGTTTAGAAAAGATCGTATAAGATTTGTGTTTTAGCCCAATATTTGGGTGTAATGTACCATACAGTGAAACATTATCAACCAAGAAACAACTTTACCTGCTACCTTTTACAATCTTTTACTCTTTATCCTCAGAATCATAGTTGAGTTTAGTCTGGCTGTACTTACTTCCAAAAAGAGGAAAGTAGCATATTTAAACATCAGCTACTTTTCCACCCATCACTGTCTTTCCAGTCAAAGTTGAAACTTTTTTTCCTAGGTAAAGCATCACCTTTTTGTTGATAATTGCCATGTAGAAAATATCTTGAGGTAAATCAGCTTAATTCTTCATCCTTTTTGAAGGCCGTGGATACATTGGCTTACGAAAATATTGTGACAACTAAAGAAATAGCTAAAAATGAGTAATTTCTTTGTCATTAGATGTGCTCTGAATGTTGTTACATTCAATTTTCTTTGTATGTATTCGATGTGCTTTTCTTCAGAACTGCTTAACCCATTACCACACAATCCCGAGTTTTGACGCCCCTGTAGGAGAAGGCTTTTGAAAACATTGTGGGAAAAGGAGAAAATGCTGGTAACCAGCATTTTCTCCTTTTCCCACAATGTTTTCTTCCGTATCAAACACAAAAATCAAAACTAGAGTTACATTTAATTTGTCGTCTGCAAATCCTTTCAATTTGGACCAGTTGAATTTTTTGTCGTTTGGTAAAGGGTTAAGTAAGGAATTGCATTTTGGAAAACAAGTTAACATAATTATTGGCCCACAGAACTTTTGTATAGGTTGGTATTTTTTTGTATTACCTTTTTTAGTGATGAGTAGTTATGTTGAAGTACTAGTCCATGGAATGCAAAATGAAATGGATATTTAAACCCTTTACCATGCATGGGAAGATGGTTTTTAAAAGAATTGTTGGAAAAGGAGAAAATGCTAGTTACCAGCATTTTCTCATTTTTCCATAATATTTTCTCTCTGTTTCAAGACAGGTTCCATGATTGGGGGTCACCTTTATATTGTTGTCTGCAAAATTTAATGCTCTAAATATAAATAAATATAATTTTCTTTTATCAGTTAACCTTTTTACCAACAACAAAATTTTAGAATGGACCAGTCCAAAAGCATTTGCAGACAATAAACTGAATCTGGCTAAAACTATGCGATTAGTCTGTGAAAAAGTAGAAAACATTGTGGAAAAAAAGAGAAAATGCTGCACACCAGTATTTTCTCCTTTCCAACAGTGTTTTCTTTAAAAGCCTTCCCCCGTCAGAGTCGTCAATAATCATGATTGTGTGGTAAAGGTTTAACCCTTTACCACACAATCCAGACTTTTATCGCCCCTAAGGAAAAGGTCTTTTGAAAACATTGTGGGAAAAGGAGAGAATGCTGGTAACCAGCATTTTCTCCTTTTCCCACAATGTTTTCTAACCTTCCATAAGCAAATTTCAATTTTTGAGTCAAATCTATTTTGTCGTCTGCAAATGCTTTCAATTTGGACAAGTCTAAAATTTTGTTGTCTGGTAAAGGGTTAAGCGTTAACTCTTGACCACATGACAAAAATGTAAACTTGTCCAAATTCAAAGCTTTGGGGACAACAATTCAGCGTGGCTCAGATGATGGGATTTGTATTTGATAGGGTATAAAACATTGGGGGAAAAGGAGAAAATGCTGGTTACCAGTATTTTCTTTTTTACCCACAATGCTTTCAAAATCCTATCTTTCGCAGGGTCATCAGAACTCAGGATTGCGTTGTTAAGTTGTGTTGTATGTTTACCAGCATTTTCTCCTTTTCCCACAATGTTTTCAAAAGCTTCCTTTCTCAAGGTCGTTAAAAGTCAGGATTGTGTGGTAAAGAGTTAAACCAAAAAAAAAAGACATTGTGTGCGATCACGTATAAATGTATGTGAATCACGTTTACAATAAAAATATCACATACATTCAGTTCCTCTAATACATACTGGAACGTACAAAAACTTGTGCAATTGAAATTTAAAGTCAAATTTCAGAAATATCCTGCAGCGAAATGTTTACAATTACTTCTCTCGGACGTGTTTTCTGTCGCCAAAAATAGAATGCCTGCTATCCATCTTCATATATAACTATCTGATGGTAATGCAACGTATAACAGGTACCAGTTTGCTGTACAGGAACATTTCTGAATCGTTTCCCTTGAAATTTCATCTTATCCAAAATGTTGCGGATGGCCAAAGTGCTATTTTTAGTAATGGTACATGATCAATTGTTACTTCTGTCTTTGGTTTTTGCAATATACATCGAACCTTCTGTGGAATCGAGCATTGTAAGAAAAGGATAAACTTATTATTCCAAGCACACTTTTCTTTTTCCTGAGTGTTTTCAAAAGTTCAAAATATTTTATCTTTAAAAACTTGCATCTGTATATTATTTGAAAACATTTCAACTATCAGCAAGCTGTCATTGACATCGATAATAAAGAGTGATAATGTTGTTCAGATTTGAACCCCCATATTTGTTTGTTTCTGTTCCTGTTACATGCAAAAACCTCCAGCTGGAAAAAGCAAAGCACACAGTGTTATAATTTTTAGCTCTTTCAAATATAGTGTTTACTTAAATATTGCTTTTGATTTTGTATCCTATTGTTTAAAGCCCCTGTAAAGCCAAAAATAAGTAATTTTCACTGTTTATAACTCGAAAATATAATGGATAACCCATCACAACACACATATATAAGATCAGAAAAAACTCAAACATGTCAGTTACTGCATTGGTTGCCATAATATACGTGAGCGAAAATGCATGGAGAAGCCCATCGATTTCACGGACGCCATTGATTGAGACAACCTTCGTTATCGTTCGTGTATATTCGAACTAGGTCTTCGAGAACGTCACATGATAACATTGCATCTCATTAGTGCTATGACGTAGTAGACAGGACTATTGTTTACAATTCCAACATTATGTCATCGGAGAGTAAGATTGCTCATTCTGAACCTGTTTCCTTATTTAGATGTAGTAAACTCTTCCTGTATTGGTGATAAATGAATAAGCGATGATCAGCCTGTGTCATTGTTTCTGTTTACGATGTCGATAAACTTACGTTTTTCAAGCCTAGAATGGGAACAAAACAATCAAGTGAATGAAGGGTTTGTTTTGACGCTTTGAATGATCACGTGGTGTTTACGTCACTAACACGTCACTGCGGACATTTACGACGAAAAGTCGGCTAATCATCGGAGATCATCGATGTAAACAAACAGATAATGCAGCATGGTAGGATCTGTTCTAGTTTCAAAATTCTTTTTTCTGCCACTGACTGAAACTTTCGCGAACTGAACCTTTACATATCGTGAAAGTAATAATAATCGCAATATTTTTACATGGTAAAAATTAAATTTACTTTTATTTTATAAACAGGTTGTTTATTCAGTTTGACGCTACTGAGACTTTAACAAGATATTGTGGTAGTTCAGGTTTTCGTGAAAAGTTTCTCATGATGTCTCATCTTTTGTCATCTGTAAAATACTTTATCATACTTTATTGTCCTGGAAATCTGTATCCACCTCTTTGTCAGACAACACAATTTTGAATTTGTCCAAGTAGAAAGAATTGGCGGATGGCACATTATAAGTGGCTGAAATGATAGGGTTTGTCTTTGAAAGTCTAAAAAATGTGGGTGAAGGAGGAAACACTGGTTACCAACAGTTTTTTCTGTTCCTGTAATACTTTAAAAAGTCTTGGTTCTTCAGGGTTGTTTTATTGGATTGGTAGAGAGTTAAAGGTGGATATAGAGAAACAGCCATACTTGGAATTATGGTTTTGTCTCTCTGCAGTTTATTTCACATTATTTCACATTCAGTGGCTTCACTTGCAATGCAAAATTGATTTCATCTGATGCATCTAATGCATGTGTTATTTCCCTAGAGTATGCTGTTTTAGCTCTCCCTAATTGAATGTGGCTGTATCAGAATATTTTTAATAGTGCATGTTGATCTGAAATAAGTTTACTGTGAAGACTTTGCTAGATCTACAGGTTGTCAATGGTTGAGTTACTGGTCATATATCCTGGGCCAGTATTAACCAATTATTCTAAATTGCTTTCCTATTCTAATTCTAGATTTAAACAGTAACAGGATAAAGCAATTTCTGATTTGCTAAACCATTTTATTTAGCCAGTCAGTAACCAGCATTTTATCCATTTCCCATAGTGTTTTCTTCCCTTGGAATGACAAATCTCATCAATTGAGCCAAATTCAGTTGTTTGTCTTGCAAATGTTTTCAATTTGGGCAAGTTTAAAATTTTGCTATAGGTAAAGAGTTAGATGACATTGGTAAAAAGGTAAAGATTTTTGACTATTATGATATATTGTCTGTCATTAACAGGTGTTTAACTAAAAAGCCCATGTTCAAGTTTGGAAAGTGCCTCATTTGAAGAATCATAGAAGTTTAAAACCAAAGAAGATGTGATTTAATTTTCTAAAGGTAGACTTTAATGTAACATAGCAAAGTTAACCAGGAAGGCTTTTTTTGAAAAATGGTCTTTTTTTTAGTCATTTCTGTAATTTTCAATGTTTTCAAAAGCTTTTCATAGCAGAGGCATTAAAGTACACCTGTAAGAAGGAAAAGGATTGACCCCTAGAGTGCCAAACATAATTTATTTGCATTTGCAGACATTGGTGATCATGATAAGCACTGAACATAAATGCATTTTGATATTAAATCATTGCTCCATGCTATTATGTAAAGTGCTACCTAATACCTTCATCTTGCAATAAGTTGAATGTTTTTTAACCCTTATCCTGCCAAATTTAATTTGTTGACGATTTCATAAATAGACTCCGCTAGGTTTATTGGCATTGAGCTGGGTTTACATGACCAAATCTACTGATAAAGCAGCAGAGAGTGTAAAGCAAGATCAGACTGCACTTATGTGCAGGCTGATCTTGCTGCAAACTCTCTGCAAAATACATATTTGTTAGTGAATGGTGGAATAAGGGTTAATTGAATTGAGTTGTCCATTTCATGTATTTGGTGTTCTAAGGGGAAAGGGTCAACCAAATTAACTTTTGTCATGAGTTGGATATTAGATCCTATGACCATTATTGTAGTTGTTAACTAGCCTTTTACATTGTTTGTAACTTTTAGACTTTGGGAAAAGTTTGAAAGACAGGGAATGTGACTTCAACATGGTAAATATACTCAACAAAAAAAGTTAAGGAATTTGTGGTTAATGAGCTATGACAAAAGATCTAAAACACTTTAAGAATTTTGAATTTCACAATATTATAAAGAATCCATTTTTCTTCAGAAGGATGCTTTATTTGAGTTTATAGCACCTATAGCGGCTTAAATAATCATTGTAAAAGTTGACTGGTCTCTCCGCCATTTTCACAAAATTGCAATATTGATCGGTTTGAGTAAACAGTATCACTGTAGAGTCTCGCAAAAAAAAAGCCTTTAATTGGGCCTTCTAAGGCTATTTAATAACCTCCGATTTGAGCCGACATTTCAAATCAGTTTAATATCTCCATTGCTCTTGTCCATAACTGTCCAAGATTCTTTAGTCAGAAAAATGTTGTGCTCATTGACTGTCCAGCGTGCTCACCAGACATGTCTCCTATTAAACATGTATGAGACATTTTGGACTGAGAATCCAACGCAGAATACTGGCACCAACTTCAGGCTCTTGCCGTGGTGCTACAGGGGGAATAAAGGCTGGTTCCTTAAAGCTCCAAATTGCCAGAACTAATAGGCGTATGTGATGCCAGTGCGAGTCCTTATTTGCTGCTGAATGAGGATGCTCTCATAACTGAAGAGATATTTTGAACTTTCTAATCTTCCATATATGACATCTGAGGCTATCATGAGAAGGCACATACGTAAATTTCATGTGACATTAAAAGGAATCAAATTTCAAACGATTCCTTTGCTTAAGGCTATTCATGACTGTGTTTTCCATAAAAAGAGGAAATTCTCTGTAGGCACTCATTTTGCAAAAAACGATTTGACCCCTGGGTTACCTGAAACAGTGCCATAACAAGGATATTAGTGCTATCAAGCTAAAGGAAACATTTGTTTCAAACGATGAAATTTATCTAATGAAATAGATAAAATTTAAATAGTAGTTCTTTTGGGTATTCTTTTGGTCTGTGGTTTTCTAAGATTTCCATAACTTTCTGTTGAGTAAATATGGGTTAATTAGGAACTGCTCTGTGGCCTTGTGGCCTTAGTTGATTCTACCCATATGCTTATGTGGAATGCTAGCGTTTTTTGTAAACAGTGGTCACGGTTACCATGTTTCAGTAATATAATTATGTCTATGCCTGTTGATCAGAGTTCAAGTACTACATTTCATGTGATCAGGACTGTCGGCCCTTTGATTGCGGCTAATAATAAATTGGGTTTTTTGCAATACCTGCAGGAGAAGAAACATTTTTGTGACTCTTTTTTATTTCAGACATTTGTCTTGCGGTGGTTGTTAATGCGAGCACAGATGGCTTTGAGAAGTAATTACAGTTTAAAAGGCTTATCAGCTGGAACAGATATTTCTGCCACTGCTCAAGTCATTAGCCAGGTATGTGTTTGCAGGTAAAAGTCAGTCACTTATCTCTAGGATTAAATAATCAACCAAACACAGGTCTGTTTACTTTGAACCAGAATTGAAATGTAATGGTTTATTTTGTAGCCCGTTTTCTTGGCATAACAACTTGGCTTTGAATCCTGTATTTATTTTCATTAAAGATTACAGAAAACAATTTTTTTGGACAGTAAGATTGGGACTGCATTTATCTTTCAAAGAATTCACAGAAGTTGGAAAATATATTGAACATGTGCAAATACCAAAAACAAGGAGGAGAAGCTTTTGTTGATAAAGACGTGCTATTTGCAATCTTAATACTATGAAAAATAGTTTCAGTTTCCTCCATTGCTACTTTTACTAAATGTAAAACTCTATATTGACCCTTCTGGAAATTGTTTTTTGAAAACAATGTGGGAAAAAGGAGAAAATGCTGGTTACCAGCATTTTCTCCTTTTCCCAGATGTTTTCTGTCCGTTGAAAGACAAATATTATTTTTTGTACCACATTTGATTTGTTGTCTGCAAATGCTTTAAAATTGGAAATGTCTAAAATTTTGTTGTTTGGTAAAAGTTAAGGCTTGTAGTGCAAAAGAAAGGAAGTGGACGTTTTCAATCAGTACTAGAGATACTGATATTACAATTTCAAAGATGTTTTTGTCAAATATCAGGCAAAGAAGTGGACAGTGTATATCCAAGATTAGACTGCATGCTCTGTGCAGTCTGATCTTGATCTATGCTGTCTGCACAAGCAATTAAATTTGGTTCAGTGCTACACAGATAAATACCTTTGAGGCCAATAAAAATTTACTTTTGGAGGTCTTGAAATATAATCCTTTACATATTAATAAAGTTTTGTCATACTTGAGAATCTAGTAGTAGACAGTGTGGATCCAAGATCAGACTGCAGATTTTGTACAGTCTCAACTTGATCCAAGCCATCCGCAAATGCTATTTATTTCTGACATGGAGCTACTTATCCCCTTAGTGCTTTGGAAAGGGTTAGCCAGTTTAGAAGCAAATAAATAAAATGGACATTCTCAATGAATGTTAAGGATACGTAAACTGCATTAGCAAGACTTTTTTTGTCAGAATATCTGGCATAAATATTTTGATAGTGTAGATCCAAGATCAGTCTTCATGTTGTGTTCAGTCTGATCTTTATTTACACAGTTCACATTAGTGACTTAGTCCTAGATTCGTGCTTCAGGGGTTGATAGTTGTTCACTATGTATCTGAATTGTAAAGCGTCACATTGGAGTATTTGATTCCGTTATATGAAAAGTTATTGGATTGAATTTCAAGTGATTTTATTTGGACAGTGAAGATATTTATTTGACTTGCTTTGAGCTTGAAAAAGAGAGGATTTCATATTATGTAACATAAAACTTGGATTTACCTTTGTGTAAGTTAATATTGTGTTACAATTTTTCAACTTTAGTAATTTGCTATCTGAAAATATAAGTCATGGTAGATACCGAATAAAGGTTTTTTATCACTTGAAACATCCTCCTGCAGTGTTTTAAACTTGTGACTTATTTTTTTTATCATACATTACTATATCATTTTTTTTTGAGTCCCATCTCTGTTCACTTATTAGTCATGAGTGCATGAAGCGTGAGAAACCAATCACAGTAATTGTGCTGGAATTGATGCTACCTGGCCATTTTGGGAAAATGACACCATCGATGCAAAGACATATGTGCATTAAAAGTTTTTGATTTTCAAGTTTACTTCAATCAGAAATACAGTGAAAGTTATTCAAAATCAACAAAATTGTGGAAAAATAGTTCCACTTACCCCCTCTAGAAACTGTTCCATTCTACTTTTGGTGTAAATGTCAGAGTCATATTCTTGTGTATGAACGGCATAAGGGCTAAAGTGATGATGCAGGATATTTTTTGTCTGTCATTCATTTTATGTGATAAATAGAATCTTTATTACTGAAGTAGAGCTCCTACTGCACTTACAAAAGGTTGGCAATATCGAAGTGAAACAAGTTAAAACTTGGGATTGTGTAGTAAAGGGTAAATTATGGGCATTATAAACACTTTAGTCTTGTACAAATTAAAAGCATTCACAGACACCACATTAAAAATGGCTCAAATAAGAGGACTTTCCTTTACAAGTGTAGAAAGCATTGTGTGAAAAGGAGAAAATGCTGGTGACCAGCAATTTCTCATTATCTGACAATGTTTTCAGAAGACTTTGTCTTTTGGGTCTTTAAAACAAGGGATTGTTTGTTAAAGGATTAGAGTAGAACCGGGTAATATCGGACACTTTCGGCATCTACGATTTGTTACATGTTCATTGGCCAAGGTTGTTTATTCCACGGTCACCAACTAGGCAAACCTCTGTAAAACGTAATTGGCACTATATTGTTCCAAAAAGTTTGGGTTATCATCGAAAAATAAACGATATTGTTCATACTGTATAGGTAGTTTTGGATCGGACACATGGCGTCTTGTATCGGACACTTGGTTCGGGCAACATCGGACGGCAAAATGGATGGGAAAATTGTTTAATTTAGGAGTCCACTGAGACTGAGTAGCTCTAGATAGCAATGGTTTCTTTCCCCCTCAATATTTTGGCGATCTACCTGTATCAGTTTATTGTCAAGCAGTTCCCCTCTCGGTCTACTAGTGTAGTAGCCGGGAAGCAGACTCAAGAGAGAGATTAGTACACGTTGTAAGAGCTTGTTTCTCATTGATGTAAAATAGATATGTTTACATTCAGAACACTACAGTTTCCCCACAAACGATAACTTAATCCATAGCTTCACTGCAAAATTTATTCATGAAATTAAAAAGCTCTAACACAGTTGTTGAAACCTGTAATAAACTACATTGCAAATCCGTGAGCACTGTGTCCGATACAAGACTTGTTCCTCTCTGTTTATTGTTCACATGTAGGGTTTCATTGGACATGGAATTATTTTCGATTTTTGGAATAAAATGCTTTATTTATCACAATAAAACATAATCAGAGACCGAAAATGTAAATCTGGTAGTACTTTAAACCCACTTTGTATTATGTAAATAGTTTGAAATACCATATCAGATACCTTTACCAGGTCGTTTAACTTGCATTTAGAATGTTTCCGCTTTTGATACTTTCCTATGGAGGAAAACAAAAAACCTGCATATTCACAACATCGATGCCTAATCCAGTTGAATTAATCCTTACATCGCACTGATTACGTCATCATGACATATGCTATGTTTTTGTAAGGGATTTATGTGAAGGCTTGATCGATTTTTCCAGTCTTTGTCTTTATTCTGTTTTTTTGTATTTAACGACGAATGAAGTGTCCGAAGTTACCCGGGTGTCCGATATTACCCGGACCTACTCTAACTTGGTCATTTAGCAGAATATTGAGCCAAAGCAGAATTTCTGGATATGTTACAAGGCTTGTAAAATATATAATCATGTCTTTAATCCGATCTTGAGTTTTAACCACATTTAAAATAAAAGCTTTTGAAAACATTGTGGAAAAAGGTTACCAGCATTTTCTCCTATACAAACACTATTTTCTACCCTTTCAAAAAACAAATTTCAGTTTTTGAGTAGTACTCGTTTTGTCTGCAAATGCATCCATTTTGGACATTTCTAAGACTCTGTTTCTGGTAAAGATTTATCTCATTAATTCCTGAAACAAGTGTGCAGCAGACAAATTTGAGAACCTTGTAAAATGCGGATAATCTGTGTGAATTATGGTTTGATACACTTACAGAAATCACTTGTTACAAACATTTTTTATTGTCATATTGTTTACAAAAGTGCTCCACTTCAAGAAGTTAAAAAAAGGTCTGCAGGAGGTAAGATCCAAGTTTAAAGATAAATCCTTACAGTTGTAGACAAAAAATGCTGTTAAAACTTGAGTGTGTGTAGAATGGCTCAGCTGTGTAAACATAGATAAATTTCCAATATACTGGTATATATGGTTCAAGGGATAGAAAAACAATAGGGATTTGTCCTCATTTAAAACTGGAAACGACAACAGTGATTGCTTTGAAGGCCTCCAAAACATGAAATGTATTTTCTATCCGTCGTAATCTGTGCAGTCTTATAGCCATCCGGGGCATCATTTGGCATGAAGGTACAAGAATGATTATAGTTTCAAAAAATGAGAATGAAATGGGTTAAAATTTGGCTAAAAACTGCCTGAAAACAAATATAGATGTATCTTTAAAATTCAGACCTTTGAATTATGGAGATAATTTGAAGATTTTGATGTAAAACAGGATAAAGCACGATAATTTGATAATCAGCTAATCATTACATAATTGCCATCAAGTCATCAGCAAGACGGACAGATCCAATAAATACATCTGTACAAGGCTCCTCCCTGATAAAAACACATGTGGATGGCATCGGTTGTAGAGCTTACCTGGAATAAGGTCTGGTTTTAAAGTAACCCAGTACCACAAAAGTAAGATTTTTTTCTACACTGAGGTAGATCTAAGCAGCTTTTGAAAATATCAAGGGAGATGGAGTAATTACTTGAAAAAATGTTTCCATTACTATTAACTCTTTACTACACGGTCTAAACTTTTCATAAGCCTGGGGTAATAGCCTTCTGAAAACCTTCTGGGAAAAGGAGAAAATGCTGGTAACCAGCATTTTCTCCTTTTCCCAAAAGGTTTTCAATACTTTTACAGACAATTACTATCATTTCAGCTAAGTTTAATTTGTCACCTGCAAATGCTTTCAATTTGGGCAATTCTAAAATTGCATCATCTGGTAAAATATTAAAGTGAGGTATGTACCTATGTTTATGTATGATGTTTCATTTTTAGCTCCGATGTTTTGGATGAAGACGTCAAGGTATTGTTGTAGCTGCATCATTGCCATCTGCGTTGTCATTTGGCAAAAACTTTGACATTTTGTAATATCTCTTACTACCTAAGATATTTTTACTTCAAACTCATATGAGTTGTTTACTATCAAAAGGGGAACCCATACAGCAAGGGCAGATAACCATCAAAGTATTTTTGATACAGTTATGCCCTTTTTTCGACTTAGAGTTTCACTGTAAGTCAAGCAATTGCAGCCGAGCGTTGGCACCCGCATGCAGTGCTCTTGTTTTAAATTTGTATCAGAATTGGTAGGGCGTGATAAGTTTTTGCAGTTACTGTGGTTGGGTCAATGGATATATGTCTTGTCCCTCCAGTATTTTGAATACAAAGGCCAGACTGAATTCTGTCACAAACACAAACACAAAAAACCTTTGAGGTCCTTATGTTGGACAGTTGTAAAGGAAATGGATATGAGGTAGTGTCCTAGAGCCAGGGCCTGTAGCTGTCTAGGAGAAAAGTGAACCGACAGTTGATGCCATTCTTGGAATTCATGGGCCAATACCTTTTTCTGGTCACTGCAACCTCTTGTGTCTTTTGAAAAGTGAGGACCAAGATAAGGCTTCAAAGGCATACAAGCTCTCTTTGATACCAAATCGTGCTTTATCATACATACATGTATTCAAATCATATAGTGGACATGTTGTAGAATATTTAAATCCAATCGAGTTTGGCATGGCACAGGGGTCATCATGGTGGATTTGTTATCCAGAGGTTCTGATTTTGATCCTTACCCACATTATTGGCTGTCTATAGGAGTATCTTTTGGCAAAGCACTGCAGAGCTCCAGCCCAGTACTTGTGACACCCAGGAAACACATGAGTAAGTGAGCTGTTGCTGTGATGTGGTTGAAATATCATTTAAAGTGATATAAAATCCTATAGCCAATGCATTTTATAACAGCAGAGTAAAGGTTATTGTAACTTTGGTTAACTTTGTATTTTGAAGGAAGTTTCAAGGATTGGTCAGTCATTTTAATTATTGACAATCTTAGCTGTATAGAGATGACTTGACTGATAATACATCTGAACTTTCTGTAATTGGAACAAGTGGCACTTGAAATCTTATCTCCCTACTTAACAGACCTTTGTGTTTGGCTCTGTGTCTAGTCTAAAGGCTTAACTTGTTACAGTTACTCTATAGACTAACTTATTCTCTACAAGATGACAAAATTCTTGGATTTATCAATATTAATAGTATTTTCAGGCCACAAATCATATATTAGCCCAAAAGATAAATTTGTCTTTGTAATTACTACCTATCAAAATTTTCTCCATCTCCCACACTGTTTCCTAAAACCTTCTTCAGAGTCATTAAAACACAGGATTGTTTGATAAATGCTTATTAACTTAGTGGGTTAGACAAAGAAACAAATGAGCAAATTTTGAAAAGAGGGAGAATGTATTAATGTATTTTTAAAATGAGATAACTTGGGAAAAAGCAGCATTGAATTTTGTTTCGGGTCCTTGGTGGCCTAATGGTTTATTGCATAGAATTAGTAAAGCCAAGTTTGATCCTGCTAGAGCTGGCCATATTGAAGCGTTTTCTTGCAGCACATCTAACCACAGCCCCAGTACTTGTAGGTTGAACATAAAATACAGTTCAGACCCATGCAGTAGGATTTCATTAAAAGTTTTTTGGCATTCAAAAGAATGACATTTCGCTATTTCGGCCTGTGCTATAATTCACACCTAGGCTAGTTCAGTAGACAATAATAATTTGGTCATCTAAAAGTAGCAGTTGTTGAGCGTGTTGTCCTTATACATATGGGTTAAATGGCCTGCAACAAGCTCATTTGTTAGAAAATAGGCTGCATTGGCCTAATCAGGCACAGATTATTTCACCAACCTATTCCTGAACACAATCATCTTATCCCTTTACCGCATAGTCCGGAGTTTTAACGACCCTGATGAAAAAGCCTGTTGAAAACACTTTGGGAAAAGGAGAAAATGCTTGTAACCAGCATTTTCTCCTTTTTCCAAAATGTTTTCTACCCTTTCAAAGACAAACCCCATCATTTGAGCCACGCTGAAATTGTCGTCTGCAAATGCTTTGAATTTGGACGAGTCCAAAATGTTGTCATTTGGTAAAGAATTAAGTCTTTTTGATAATGGGGACAATACAACAGATACAAGAGTTGATCATGGGGAATAACTCATGTAGACTTTTTAACCCATACTACATGGGTACCCAGTGGAATAGACATATAGGTAAAATTACTGAAGGAAAAGCAAATCAACATGTTAAATGATGCTGTATGGGAAAGATTTAGGGACAAGGAGCATTTGCCCTTTTATATTGCAAATGGTTTATAATATTTTCAAGGATTATCAGCTGCTGCAGTGAAAAGAAAGCATTTTCGAAGATAAACTCTTTAACTCTTTACCAGACGACACAATTTTAGACTGTTCCAAAGTGAAAGCGTTAGCAGATGACAAAATTAAAGTGACGTAAAAAATTGAAATTTGTTTTGGGAAGGGTAGAAAACGTTGTGGGAAAAGGGGAAAAATGCTGGTTACCAGCATTTTCTCCTCTTCCCACAATGTTTTCAAAAGGCCTCTTTGACAGAGTCGCGAAAACCCGGGATTGTTTGGTAAAGAGTTAACAGACTGGAAAATTTTATACTCTGTTCATAGTGAAATCTTTTCCAGACAAAAGATTAAATGTGGCTAGAATAATGGGGGGTTTGTCTTGAAGGGTAGGAAACCTTGTGGGAAAATGAGAATATGCTGGTTACCAGCATTTTCTCTTTTTCACACAATGTTTTCAAAAGCCATCTTCCTCAGTATTGTGGAAACAATGGATTGTTTGGTAAAGGGTTAAGGTTTAACCAACAGTCATAAATATGTGATCTTTTTACTTTTGGATAAAAAAGCTATGAGCTATCTATTTTAACACATTGTTACTTTGACATTACCTTTAGCATCTGGTTGAGGATCATTTATGAACTTGGCAAGTGGAGAATTTGCAAGCAATAGCTACTTTTCCACAATACTTTAATTTGATTTTTTTACTTGACCTGAATTCATGTTGATTTTGCTTATTGCACAACAATGTTTTCAAAGTTGTCTGCTGCAAATTTGTGTTAGGATTTAATCACTATAAGTTTTTACTAATTCTTTACCAGATTATTAAATTTTAGAACACCCATCCCCCCCCCCCCCCAGTTTGAAAGCATTAATTTTGCAGAAGACAAAGTAAGTATGGCACAGATAATAAGACTGAGCAGAAAACATTGATTCCTTTCCCACAATGTCAAATGGCTTCTTCATTAGGATTGTTAAAATTATTGTTGTTGTTTGGTTAAAGGGTTATAATATCTTTTCATACTGTTTCAGTAAAAATAGATTGAATCAAATGCTCTTCTCTTTCAAGATGGTGAATTTGCTTATGGAGGTGAAGGTATTACCTTGAGCTTGTTGATTTTATAGTTCACATAATATCTCGCTCCTCAGCATGAATAATATGACTAAATGGCCTTGCAGTTAATAAAGTTTTGAAAACAATGGGAATAGAGGAGCATTGAATTTTGCTCTTTATAAACATTTGCTCTGTTACCATAAATCTTCATTAATCCTTTACCAAACAATCCCAAGTTTAATAACCCGTAGAAAAAGGCCTCTTGAAAACCTTGTGGGAAAAGAGTTTTCTACCTATTAACTCAATCCCGACTTTTAACGACCCTGAGGAGGAACCCTTTTGAAAACAATGTGGGAAAAGGAGAAAATGCTGGTTACCAGCATTTTCTCCTTTTCCCACAATGTTTTCTACCCTTTAATTGACGAATTCCATTATTTGAGCCACATTGAAATTGTCGTCTGCAAATGCTTTCAATTTGGACAGGTCTAAAATTTCGTCATTTGGTAAAGAGTTAAAGGGCGAAGACTACCATTTGAAAATATTTGACTTGTATTCTGTAAATTCCTTCAATATGGATGAGTTTAAAATTTTACAGAGTGGAAAAGGGTTAATTTAATCTCCTTAAAATGCTTCTTTTCATTTTTTGCTAGGTTTAGAATAAGAGTGTGGGAAACTGGCTGATGCTGTGCTAGTCAAAAGTTCGATTAATAAGGAAGAAATGACAAAATTTACGTAGATTATTAAATTATTTACTCATTACCGCACAATCCCGAAGATTTGACGATCATAAGGAAAACAGCTTTTTGAAAACATTCTGGGAAAAGAAGAAAAATGCTGGTACCCAGCATTTTCTCCTTTTCCAAAAATGTTTTCTTTCCTGTGAGAGACATAAAGCTCTTCCACATTTTTTGAGTTGCAGTTGATTTATCATAGGGAAATGCTCTCAATTTGGACAAATATAAATTTTGTTGTTTTGTTAAGAGTTAAGGGATAATTTGCAGATTAGTTACAGACTTATTAAAACATAAACAAAACTAAAGTATGGTGAGAGGCAATTTATCTCTATTAATGTTTCTTGTTACCTGTAATTTAGAACCAGTTTTTGTTTGCTTCATATGAGCAGATAGAAAGATAGTTTCTTAGATGTAGTAACCAGCATTTTCTCCTTTTCCCACAATGTTTTCTACCCTATCAATGACAAATGTCATCATTTGAACTACATTTGTCATCTGTAGATGCTTTCAATTTGGTTGATACCAAATTTTTGTTGTTTGATAAAGAGTTAAAACCTAAAATTATTAGAATTATTACTTGAGACATTTGAAGGAAACGGAAATAAAAGGTTTTTAACTCATCACCAACCAATTTGGTAGTTTTACAACCACAAGGAAGGATCCTTTTAAAAAATTGTGGGAAAAGGGAAAAATTTTGGTACCTGGCCTTTTCTCCTTTTACTGTGATATATTTTACCTTTTTAAAGCCAATTTCTATCATTTTATCCACTGCGTATTAGTCATCTACATGAAAAAAAAAAAATGGAAAAGGAGCAATTGCTTATCACAATGCTTTTCAAAGCTGTCATCCTACTGTAGCATAAAAAGTTGTATTTGAAAAGTAATGGATTAAAATATGTTTAGTTAAGAGGAAAGGATTGTTTAAAATAAGGATAAAAAATTTATTGGCAGTTTATTACAGTTTATCACATCACATTATGATAAAATTTGTCAGTTTAACTTTCTTCTGATAACTTCAAAACATCCATAATTCTTGAAATCTTTGGCAGCCATACAGTTTATCAACTGAAATATCCCTAAAATACAAAAATTTGTCTGACTGAAATAAACTTAATCGAAGGATGAAAATAACAACATGGATATTTTCAGTCTTGGGGTTCAAAGCTTTTAATTTAACCCTTTTACTACACAGTCTCAACTTTTAAAGAACCTGAGAAATAGACCTTTGGAAACATTGTGGGAAAAGGAGAAAATGCAGGAAACCAGCATTTTCTCCTTTTTCCACTATGTTTTCTACCCTTCCTGAGATAAATTTCAATTCTTGAGTCACATCTTTGTTGACATCTGCAGATGCGTTCAGTTTAGGCTTGTCTAAAATTTTGTTGACTTGTTAAGAGTTAACCATAATGAAGCAACATAAGCAGACAGTGTAGATCCAAGATAGGACTATATGATCCTAAGCAGTCTTATCTTAATCCACACTGCCAACAAAAGCAGCTATAGCAGTGAAAAAGCACTCTGAGGGTGAAAGTACTCTTAATACTGTGTTAGAGTTTTCTGAACAATTTTGCCATCTGTCACAATGTTTCAACAGCTCTCAACTCGAGATTTGTCAAAATGCAACGAATGAGAAAAAAGGCTAAACCATACACAAACAAATTTATTGCAAAAGGGAAAGCAAATTCGATATTTTCCATCAGTACTGGATGTCAGTTGTTTGTTATTCTAATAATTCTTGGTATTGACTTGGCCAGAGTTCTCCAGCCTTGATTATTTTATAGGCCCAGAAACACAATCAATCTTACTGTCATTTAGGATTGTTGTTATTTTATAATGATAGTCTCTAACCCTTCATCAAACAGTCCCATGTTTTAATGACCTTGAGGAAGAAGATATTGTAAAAATCATGGGAAAAGAAACAAAAATTAATACTGGCATCCATCTTTTTCTTTTCTTTTTGCAGAATGTTTTCTACACTTTAACTCCTTACAAGATGACAAATTAATCCTTTACCATACAATCCTGACTTTTAATGGCCCTTAGAAAGAAAGCTTTTGAAAAGATTGTGTGAAAAGGAAAAAATGCTGGTAACCAGCATTTTCTCCTTTTCCCACAATGTTTTTTCTACCCTTCCCAAAACAAATTTTAGTTCTTAAGTCACACTTATTTTGTCATCTGCAAATGCTTTTAATTTGGACCAGTCCAAAATTTTGTCGTTTGGTAAAGAGTTAAATGTTGAAATGGTGGGGTTTGACCTGGAAAGACTAGAAAACATTGATGGAAAATTATAAAATGCTGGTTACTAGCTTTTTCTCCTGTTCCACAATGTTTTAAAAAGCCTTCTCCCTCAAGGTAGTTAAAGCACAGGGCCCGATATCTCAAAGCACGTTAAGTGCTACGATCATCGTAAACTGACCTTGAGTCCCTCAATAAGCATTTTGCTGTCTCTCTCAAAACATCGCAACTTAAGGGCCGATCATAAACCCAACCTTAAACTATGACCACTCTGAAACTACCTTAACGTAATCGTAGGCTGTTTTCATCAATACATAAAACATGGTGTTGTGGTTTATTTTTCAAAATGACATTAATTTTACACGTGAAAAGACCTCACAGAAGAAACAATATAGCTTGGCGCGTTTTAGGGACAGAATGAATCCCTTGGATTACATGGATGACATGGAATTAATTAGAAAATACCGCCTCGACCGAGGATCAATTGTTACCCTTGTTACCCTCTGCAATGTACTTGGTGGAAAGCATTCAGAGAAGAAGAGGGTCATTGTTCCTAAAGCGCTCACCCGAATAAAGTTATCTAGGGTTGATAACACTAAAGAGATCCTAGTTGTGATGATGTAAAACACATCATTGTAAGAGACCTACTTTTTAACTGACTAGCCCAACTTGATGGAGATATCATCAAGACAAATATTTAGTTGGTTGGTTGTATGACGTTTAACGTCGTTTTCAACATTATTTCAGCTTTATCGCGGCTACCAGTATATCCACGCTTTCTTAGAGTTTCTTTTACCAGTACTCAGCACAATACTCTTTCCAAGCCAATGGCTGCTTACCTACATAATCATAGTCAAAACAGTGGTCAGCGGTGAGAGAGGAATGAATCCTGTCGCAATGATATCATCGATTCTCAAAAGAAATTGGCAGAGCCTGGGATCGAACCAGCGACAAACATTTTGACAATGATTCATGAATATCATATTAAAAATGAGGCCTTTAGACTGTACACAAGGTTTTCTAAGATTTGGCCCAGTGACCAACTTCTTGATCTGTTTGTGACCAAATTTCAAATTTGTCTGAGATATCATCAGGATAAACATTTTGACATTGTTTCATGAGTGTCAGACTGAAAATTTGGCTTCTAGACTGAGATTGAGCCAAGTGACCAACTATGGAATCTGTTTTGACCAAATTCCTAACTTGTCCGAGACAGCATCGGAACAACCATTTTGACAGTGTTTCATGTGTATCAGACTAAAATGCAGCCTCTACAGTGCAAAAAGGTTTTCCTAAGGTTTGCCCCAATGACCTACCATGTTAAATGACTTGACCCCATCTTAATCTTGTCAGAGATATCATCAAGACAAATATTCTGACCAAGTTTCATAAGTATCAAACTAAGAGTGTAGCCTATCGAGTGCACACAAGGTTTTTTTTTTTCTAGGATTTGGCCCAGAGACCAACTTTTTCATCCGACATGACCCAATTTCAGTCATATCCGAGAAATTATCAAGACAAAAATTTTGACTTAGTTTCATGAGTATCTGGCTGAAAATGTGGCCTACAGAGTGCACACAAGGTTTTTCTAACATTCGGCTCAGTGACCTTCTTTTTGACCCTACTTAACCCAATTTCAATCTCGTCAGAGATACAATAATGACAAACATTCTGACGACAAACTTTCTGACCAAGTTCCATGAGAACTGGGCTGAAAATGTGGCCTGTAGAGTGCACACAAGGTTTTTCTTAGATTTGGCCCAGTTACCTACATTTTGACTGGACTTAACCCAATGTCAATCTTGACAGAGATATCAAGACAAACATTCTGACCCAGTTTTGAGAGTATCTGTCTGGAATGTAGCCTCTACAGTGCACACAAATTTGTCTCGGTGACATACTTTTTGACCCGACATGACCCAGTGTCGGACTTATCTGAGATATTATATAAAGACAAAGATTCTGACCGAGTTTTATGAGTATTGGACTGTACTGTGCCTCTAGAGTGCACACAAGGTAATTGTTGGCGCCTGGACGAGACACGACGGACACAGCACGATCACAAAAACTCACCTTGGCTTTGAAATTTTATGCAACGGGATGTTTGATCAGTCTGTGATCGCAGACAGTCACGGGGTCGGAATCAATTCAGTATCAAGAAATGACATCACATTCAAATGTTATGATCGTAAATAGCGTTTCATTACAAGAGTGTTAAGGTCGGTTTTGAGAGATCACTTTAAGAAAATCGTAATGTCCCCGTAAATTGATCGTAAAGTTAACCTTAACTTACGAAACCATAAAGTTTTGAGATATTGGGCCCAGGATTGTGTGATAGAATATTGGAAACAAATCCTGTCATTTGAACCATTTGTGAGATACGCTGGCAGAATTTAAAATTGCTCTATTGGGATCTTCTGTACTTGCTGAAAATTTTGTTAGCTCATCTGAGCACAAAGTGCTCAGGATGAGCTATTGTGATCACTCACCGTCCGTCCGCTCACATTTTTTTGTTTACACTCTAGCATCTACAATTTTTAACCAATCAGCACCAAACTTGGTCAAAATATATATGACCATAAGATCTCGGATGAGTTCGATTATGGGTCTAATCGGACCAGAACAACTGGAGTTATTTACCCTTGAATTAGAAAAATTGTTATATTTGACTTTGTTTACAGTCTAGCATCTACAGTTATTAACCAATCAGCACCAAACTTGGTCAAAATATATATGACCATAAGATCTCGGATGAGTTCGATTATGGGTCTAATCGGACCAGAACAACTGGAGTTATTTACCCTTGAATTAGAAAAATTGCTATATTTGACTTTGTTTACACTCTAGCATCTACAATTTTTAACCAATCAGTACCAAACTTGGTAAAAATATATATATGACCATCAGATCTCGGATGAGTTTGATTATGGGTCTAATCAGACCAGAATGACTGGAGTTATTTGCCCTTGAATTAGAAAAATTGCTATATTTGACTTTGTTTACACTCTAGCATCTACAGTTTTTAACTAATCAGCATCAAACTTGGTCAAAATACTTATGACCATAAGATCTCGGATGAGTTTGATTATGGGTCTAATCGGACCAGAACGACTGGAGTTATTTACCCTTGAATTAGAAAGTTCTTTAGAATAGTTCTTTGTCCATAGCATAACTTTGTCATCTCCAGTCCAATTGACTTGAAACTTGGCATTTGTGTTTGTTGCAATAATACGGAGTGCAGTGTGAAAGAACTATAACTCTACCTCATACTGTCTATGAGTTATTTCCCTTTGATAATTATTTTTACAGCATTTTCTGCTTGTATCTTCACATTTGGTATGCATGATTGTTGAAAAATTACGCAGTGCAGTGCACAAGAACCATAACTCTTTCTAGCACAAATTTTGAGTTATTCCCCCTGAGTTTGATTATGGGTCTAATCGGACCAGAACGACTGGAGTTATTTACCCTTGAATTAGAAAGTTCTTTAGAATAGTTCTTTGTCCATAGCATAACTTTGTCATCTCCAGTCCGATTGACTTGAAACTTGGCATTTGTGTTTGTTGCAATAATACGGAGTGCAGTGTGAAAGAACTATAACTCTACCTCATACTGTCTATGAGTTATTTCCCTTTGATAATTATTTTTACAGCATTTTCTGCTTGTATCTTCACATTTGGTATGCATGATTGTTGAAAAATTACGCAGTGCAGTGCACAAGAACCATAACTCTTTCTAGCACAAATTTTGAGTTATTCCCCCTTTGACCTTCATTTTTATAGCATTTCTTGCTTGTCCGGAGCAAAACTTTGTCATCTTAAGTAGTAATGACTTTAAATATGGTATGCTTATTTGTCGCAATATTTGGAAGTGCAGTGCACAAGAATTGTATCTCTGCTTCGTGCTGTGTTTGAGTTATTTCCCTTTGATCGTCATTTTTACAGCATTTAGTGCTTGTCCGGAATATAACTTTGTCATCTCAAGTCAGAACGACTTCAAACTTGGTATGCATGTTTGTTGCAATATTACCGAGTACAGTGCGCAAGAACAATAACTCTACCTAGTGCAGATTTTGAGTAATTCCACTTTGATCTACATTTTTACAGTATTTCTTGCTTGTCCGAAACGGAACTTTGAAGTCTCAAATCAAATTGACTGGAGACTTGGTAAACATGTTTGTTGCATTACCTGCCCTTTGCGATCATTATACCTCCTCGACAACTGGCGGTGGGACGGGCATATCTTGCGACAATTTACCACTCTTGTTTCATTATCATTTGGCCCTGAACCTCGATATTTGGTATTTATCTTCATTGTAGACCTTTACTGCTTAGTACTCAGGTGAGCGATATAGGACCATCATAGTCCTCTTGTTTTTTCATTTCCTGGAGGAAAATGTCCATTTCATTTATCAAGCAAAAAAGAAGGATTATTTGTGTTATAAAGTTTTTATTCTTCTTTACCAACCCTTCCAATGTTGTTTGTATTGTAAGATTGTCCATGTGGTGAGCCTAGAAAGCTATCAGTAAGGGTCAGTTGAATCACTTTGGGTGCCATGGGGTCATAATGAGCACCCATGAAGATGGAACAATTTTCCATGTATGCCTCAGGAGGTAGGCCTATAGTGACTACGATGTACTTAGAGTATGCACAAAGCAATCCAGAGGTTTAGAGTCTGTTGTGTTCTGGCTCAGCATACCAATAAATTGCCTTGGTTACAGAAGAAGTGTGGTACACATGAAGAACACTGTAGAAACATTGTAAATATGTGATAGAGTTGCCATGTCGCATGAATTGTAGCTCATGGACCACTTCAGGACCCAACAGCAACCCTTATAATGTTCTTACTTCATCTCTGGGGATCTTATTACATCTATGGCAACTTTATTTTTGGGTCAGTGACTTACTTCTTTGGCTGTCAAACTGTTGTTTGCAATCTTACAATATCTTTTATATGTCCTCACAGCATTCAAGTCATTTCTCATGGGGTTCCTACAATAATCATGGCATTCTTTCCAAGTTTACACTTCATTTCTAGTGTGTTCCTACCCTCAACATTTTAAAAAGGAAAGAGGATAATTTGCTACTGAAACAGTTCTTGGTTCTTGTCAAAGCAGCAAGCAAGTAGTTATCAAATAGCTTTCAATCTAAAAAGTGAGAGAAGAGAGAAAAATAAGGCAAAATGGATGCAACAACTTTTCTATTGGCAGTTTCTGTACTGTTCTGCTTTCTAGAAGTGAAAATGTACATCTTAACTCTTTACCAAACAATCCCGGGTTTACACAACTCTCAGAAAGAAAACTTTTGAAAACATTGTGGGAAAAGGAGAAAATGCTGGTAACCAGCATTTTCTCCTTTTCCCACAATGTTTTTCACCCTTCCCAGAACAAATGTCAATTTTTTTGTCACATTAATTTTGTCATCTGCAAATGCTTTCAATTTGGACTAGTCTAAAAATTTTGTCATTTGGTAAAGAGTTGACAGAAAGGACAAGGATGAAGGAGCAGCTAGGGGTACACCGCCAGCATTCTTCCTTGAAAGAGGCTGCAAATCAGACACTCTGTGTATCAGCCAAGCCATGGTCTAACCCATGTTCAAGTTTGGTAATGAAAGGGAGGCAATTCTGTTGTGCCATTATGCTCACTGTGACATGAGGGTATGCACAGCATGGCTGTTTGAACTGTAATAGAAAATAATCTTTGTCTCAGGATTTGAGAAGATGATACATAGGAAATTTCATTTTATGTTGACTTTTTTCATCAGTTACTTCCACTCTTTACCAAACGAATTGTAGACTTTTCCAGATTCAAAACACTTGCAGACAACAATATGAATCTGGCTAAGATTGTGGGATTTGTCTCAGAGAGTAGAAAAGATTGTGGGAAAAGAAGAAAAATGCTGGTTACCAGTTGTTTTTTTTCCCCGCAATGTTTTCTAAAGCTTTCTTCCTGAGGGTTGTTAAAACGGGTTTGTTTGCTGAAGGGTGAAACTGGTTATGATCAGGTCAGTAACTACCAGGTGAGCAATTCAGGTCCTCATAGACCTCTTGCTTATATAAATAATGCAAAAGAGTTTCTTTTTTGAAAAAAAAAGCATTATCAGCAAATCAAGGTTAAACAAGAAAATAATATATATGGTTGTGTATGTTAAGAAACCTTGTTTAAATGTTTACATTATATAAATACTCTTTTGTTGAATTTGGTTCGGAGTAAAACTTGCCTATTATGGTAATTGATGACAAAATCTGCCTAATATAGTTTCTAGACAATGAAAATATGTAAATATTATGATGTGTGGTTATTATGAGAAAGGATTCTTCATCTAAGACAAATTATAATTTGATAGCCAGAAGGAATGTGGATATTTTATGGACCAGTGGTCAACGGATTGAGGCCAGCTTTATCAATGGTCATTCATCAATCATTGGACAAACGACTCCTGTCATTTCAGAACAAACCCTGACAGGTCGGAGTAAATAGTATACAGTATGTACATACAGTTATTGAATGTTTTATCCATTACTGTGCTAATGTTTGAGTGCATTTGTTAAAAGCTAAGTTGAGGATTAATATTTCAGTATGTAACTTTCATAAATTTTGTGACTTTTGGGTAACTTTCAAGTGTAATGTTAGTTTTATTTGAATATCTAAGGTGTTTGAGGGAAGATAATAGAATTGGACTAAATTTTATGTAAGTTGAGTCAGTTTCTGCTCTGAAATTTATTTTTCTTCAATATGTGTTCAGCATTTTCTCTTTTTCCAAAAATATTTTCAAAAGGCCTCTTTCACAGGGTTGTTAAAAGTTGGGATTGTGTGGTGAAAACAACAACTATTTTCCTGCTACAGCAGTTATCATTTTTTAATATTATTTTGATTACTTTTTTTTAAAACTCTTTGTTTGTTGTTTGGGAAAGGTTAAAGTAAATAACAAGTGATATAACAGTTACTATGCTTAGACAGGAAAATGAAAGACTTGCTAAAGGTCAGTCTGGTAAAATGGCAATGTCTTTTGTTTCATACATTTTCCTTTATGCTGCTTGTATAAGTTCTTGATAGGTCAGATAATAATTTTTTTTGTTGACATGGGTTAAAAATTTTGTGTGTTTCCATGGTTTGAAATTAACCATTGTTTGAATTCAGTTATGCCTCCCATAAAATTTGCTATGCACAATGGTAATGCTTTAGATGGTGGTATTCATCCTTGACTAAACAATCAGATGTTTTAAAAAACCTGGAGAAAAGATTTAAAGACATTATGGGAAAAGGAAAAAATGTTGTTAACCAACATTTTCTCCTTTTCCCATAATGTTTTCTACCCTTTCAAAGATAAGTCCCATCTTTGATTTGTTGTCTGCAAATGTTTCCAATTTGGAGAAGTCTAAAATTTTGTCATGTAATACAGAGGTAATAACCCTTAAAAAAACAATTTAGGATTATTTGCATGGAAATAACCTTTAGGTTGCTGAATAAACAAAATAGCCTGTTTCAAATTATGCTTGAATTTGGTTAAATTAATTTAGGTCATCATTAAGGTTGATTCTTTACCAGACGGAAAATTTTAGACTTGTCCAAATTCAAAGCATTTGCAGTCAGTAAATGGAATATGGCCATATTAGATTTGATTTTTAATCCTTAACCACACAATTCTTAGTTTTAACAACCCTGGAAAATTAGACGTTTGAAAAGCATTGTTGAAAAAGGAGAAAATGCTGGTAACTGGCATTTTCTCCTTTACCCACTATGTTTTATCCCGTTTAAAAGACACGGTCATCATTTGAATCACATTTTGTTTTGTCATCTGCAAACCCTTTATATTTGGATTAGCATACAATTTTGTCATTTGGTAAAGAGTTAGATACAATTTAGATAGAGTTTTTAACTCAATTCATCCTTATTTTATTGAACTGTATTACTCTTGCATCTTCCTGCCAAATGTTTCCCCTGACAGCTGCAAGGATGCATGCATTACCACCAATAGAAAATGCATTTCATGTTTGTGAGGCCTTCAAAGCCATCACTGTTGTCATTTCCAGTTTTAAATGAGGACAGATCCCTTGTGTTTTTCTATCCCATATACCATATGTATTGGTAATTTATCTATGTTTATACAGCTGAGCCATTCTACACACTTTCAAGTTTTAACATTGTGTTTTTTCTTTAGATGAAAGGGTGTGTCTTTAAAGGAAAGAAAACACTATGGAGAAGAGAAGAAAATGCCTGTAACCAGCATTATCTCCTTTTCCCTCAATATTTTTGGGTTCCTTCTTCCTTAGGGTTGTTTAAGCACAGGGTGGTTTGATAAAAAGTAATACAATATCCCCTCAAAAACAAATTTGCAGTATATAAAAGACCAAGATTATCACAGTGAATTTGAATCTGATACAAAACATGCAAGATCACTGTAGCAAAAAGAGGCACTGTTATTAGTATTTCCTCAAGAGATCTTAACCCTCTACTAAACAATCCCAGGTTTTCACTACTCTGAGAAAGAAAGCTTCTGAAAACATTGTGGGAAAAGGAGAAAATGCTGGTAACCAGCATTTTCTCCTTTTAGCACAATGTTTTCTACCCTTCCCAAAACATATTTCAATTTATGAGTCACTTTAATTTTGTCGTCTGCTAATGCTTTCAATTTGGACCAGTCTAAAATTTTGTCGTCTGGTAAAGAGTTAATTAATCCTTAACCCTTTACCAAACAATCCCTGGTTTTCACGGCCCTGGGAAAGAAGGCTTTTGAAAACATTGGGGAAAAGGAGAAAATGCTGGAAACCAGCATTTTTTCCTTTTCCCACAATGTTTTCTACCCTATCAGAGACCTAAAGCTCATTTGTACCCATTCTAGTTTGTTGTCTGTGGATGCTCTCAGTTTGGAAGAGTCTAAAATTTGTCTTTGGGAAAGGGTTAAAGCACCTTTCATGACTGTAGCTGCTTTTGTGGCCTGTGTGTGGCCCTGGCATGGTCATCTGTGTCTTCGTGCAAAAACTTTTGACATTTTCAAAAACCTTGACCTGTAATGATATTTTTGTCATTAAGATATTTACTTCAAACTTGGACAAGTTGTTCACTTTCAAAAGTGGAACCCCCATACAACAAGGGCAGGTAACCATACAAATTATTTTTGACACAGTTACGTCCCTTTTTCAACTTCGAAATTTCACTGAAAATCAAGCAACTGCAGCCAAGCATTTTCACCCCTAAAAGATGCTCTTGTTTCTTTTTCTTGCAACAATTTCAAAGGCACTCTTTCTGAGGATCAGTAAAACTTTGGATTGTTTGGTAAATGGTTAATGATGGTGGTAAAAATATGGCGAACACCAAGGAAAATCATGAAATTGCTTGCTACAATCACAATCTCCTTTTGTTGCAATATTTAGAAAAACTTTCTGGAATCATGAATGTGCACTTGTGAGCTAAGGGACTTAATAACAGAGCCTCTGTTACAAAATTTAATACAGTATTTTGTAAAATACTTGGGTGGTCAGGCAGTGGCCTAAAATGACCTGCTGAGGGCTTAGAATTGGACATGGGCAGGTTTGATTTAATTCTGATAAAGCAGATTAGCAAACTGACTATCCCTGTATTTTATTGTCCCTGTACTTGCATTGAAATTCACCTTTTTATCTGATCTAATGAATGAAACGCTTCACAAAAAAAACACATACTTTTGTAACTTACTCTTTATTTCACAGTCCTGGGTTTTAATGACCCTAACAAAGAAGGCTTTTGAAAACATGGTGGGAAAAGGAGAAAACGCTGGTAACCAGCATTTTCTCCTTTTCCCACTATGTTTTCTACCCCATCAAAACCAAATTCCATCATTGAGCCACATTTGAATTATCATCTGCAATTGCTTTGAATTCTGACTAGTCCAAATTTTTTTTATTTAGTGAAGAGTTCTAAAACACGTGAGGCCAAGCTCAAATCTGCCAGTAGTTGCTCTTGGAGACATTGCAGATTCAAGATCAGACTACATCATGAACCTGCAGTCTGATTCAGCAGTTTATTAAAGTAACAGTAAAGCCCAAAGTAAACAAAGCGGGTGTTTAAATGCATTTTAGGTCAAAAAGTAGATCCAACACACATTTTTTACAAAAGTATGAATTACTTAAATCAACTGGAGCCCAGTGTTGAAAGTCTGTCATTAGAATAAAACAATTGGCGGCATCTCTCGTCTGACTTCCGGTGGAAAAAGAGGCATCGATTTATTGGCATGATTGCTGTATCGCAAGATTTTCTCTGACAAATAGGACTTGCGAATAAGAGAAATCCACTGTACTAGTTTCTTGTAGATCAGTAACTACACATGTACTAACATTGATTGAGGCCCTCATGGGCCTCTTGTTTTGCATGCAAGTTTTTAAGGTATTTTTATAGATGAATAGATAACCCACAAGGGTATTGACTTAATTTTAAGTGGCTGTCAATGAAGTCATAATTCAGAAATAGAGCAAATGTCTTGAAAATTTACTTATTCATGCATACACTATGGTGAGAGCAAATGTCTTGAAAATTTACCTATTCATTTTATTATTATAAGCTGTGGGACTCTATGAGGAACACAGACAGTTGATTTTGCGGCCCGTATGCCCGTACCTGCTTCTATGGAAGAGATCCTTCAACAGCATGATTTAGTAGACATCATCGATATCTCTGATATCCTTTATTCCTGTTGAAAATAAATTTGATATTCGATATATGTAAATGTATGGAGAGTACAGTGAATATGCAAATGAGATAGTCAGTATGGAGTCATCGCCATGTATCATTTTCATCCTTGAACCTTTTACCACACAATCCAATGTTTTTAACAAACCGAAAAAAAAAATCCTTTTGAAAACAATGTGGGAAAAGCAGAAAATGCTGGTAACCAGCATTTTCTCCTTTTTTCACAATGTTTTGTAACCTTTCCATTATAAATTCCTGAATCATTTAGACCACATATAAATTGTCGTCTACAAACCATATTCAATTTGGGAGAAATTAAAATTTTGTTGTCTGGTAAAGTGTACCTTATCCCATTGATGATCATTGAGGCTGAAAGAATGTCTATTCACCAATTTTAGAGGCTGGACAGCAATCCTTTAACTCTGACCATGCTCAAACTGTTGTAGTCTAGTCACAGTCTTTAGCAGATCAAGATAAGACTGCAAAGAATATGTCATACTATCATGGATCTAAACTTTCAGATACATATGTGTTGATGTTTTTTCTTTCAATTTTCTAACCAAAATAGCTTAAAAATTGTAACAAAGGGCTTATTATTTTGTTAACTTATTATAGTTGACTTATTACATGTATTTGTACTACCAACAAAAAGTATTGCTACTGGATGCTTACTAAGCATCACGTAGCATGCGTCTTACCCAGATTGGAGTAATTGTTGCCAGTAAAAGATTGTCCCTTTTGTTGAATAAGTTCGGTAGAATGTGGCCACGATATTGACATACAATTGACCCAGAGGACCTGATCTGAATAAGATGTGGGATATAATCAGTGCAATGTTTACAGAGTAGTTTAAGTGCTTTCATTCATTGAACAAAAGCAAATGTTAGCCAATGTTTACTCTGGCACTTCCTGGATGAAGGACAGCAATCACATTGTGTTTGAAAAGCTGATATTGCATATCCTATTTCATCTTTTAGGCAGAGGTTAAGAATTACAAATCCAGGTAAATCCCTGATTCTCAATATTCTTTGCTTGAGCTTTGAAAAGTTTTCATTAGATCCACATTCTGGGAATATGTGTTGAAATTTGGGGGGAAAAAAGTATTTCTGCCTCCATTTTCACAATTATTGCTGGAAACACTTGAATATGACAACTTTGAATCTGTTTTTTTTTTCAGACTAGATCTATAATTCATAATATCTGATGTTTAAGAAAAAAGTTAATCCTGCACACTTTGAGCAATGTGAACATGCCTATAGATAATCACTTTTGCAACATAATCTTTAAGTGCCATTTACAGCTGTAACTGCTTTTTTTAGCCAATGTAGATCTAAGATCTGTGCAGTCTGATCTTAGATCTACATTTCCATTATGCTTTAACATCCTTGGCAAAAAATAGCTGTATAATTGCATTTATTAGAGTCTTTTCCATAGATTAGAAAACAAACTGGTGCTCTATGGGTGAAAGCAAAGTAAGAGTTAATCCTTATCCTGCTAAATAACTTCAACGAAACTTTCAAGCCGATAGTAAAAAGCCGAATATTGTTATTTCAAAATTATTTTTTTTTTTTTGAGAAAAATATCTCCTGATCGGACAGTGTAGATCCAAGATCAGACTGCACGTTCTGTGCAGTCTGATCTTGATCTACACTGTCCGCAAAAGGTCAGTGAGTCGCGCTTGGCAGCCTAAGGGTTAATGGCAGTCTCTGAATGTAGCAAGTAATTATGACTCCATTATCTTACATCAGGCTTGGGCTTTTAACATTTTTTGTAGCATCATAATGCAGGTTATTCTGTTGAACAGAGAAAAGAAATGTAAATTATTTTATGTTATTTGCCTTTCGTTTTTTTTTTTTAGCAACTTGCTTCTGTTTTCACTTATTAGATAAGGCATTACATTTGCAATCAGAAATTTCTGGTACAATCAGTGCAGACATTGCTTGTCATGTGTAACTAAATAGCTTTAGACAAGGCTGAGGAGAGTCCAAGCTTAGTACTGATTGAACTCGGGATAGCCATGAATAAGATTTACGAAGCTTTTGATTTGATATGACTGTAATATTTGAATGAAATACTGTTGAAAGAGGCATAAAACCACATTCAAACAACCACATTTTATCTTTTACAAATTAATGAAATATTAAACAAATACCTGATGTTTTAAGACATTTGAGTGTAAAAAAGAAATCTACTTGAGTTAACCCATTACCACACAATCCTGAAGAAAAAGGCTTTTGAAAACATTGTGGGAAAAGGAGAAAATGCTGGTAACCAGCATTTTCTCCTTTTCCCACAATGTTTTCTACCCTATCAAAGACAGAAATTGGCACTTGAGGTTTATTTATGTTGTTGTCTGCAAATTTGTTTAATTTGATCCAAAATTTTGTCGTTTGGTAGAGAATTAATTTTGCTTTACTGTGGACCTTATCAGCTTGGATTCCTGTCCTCACTGGTCATGGATGTGCTCAATGAAAGTCTAGACTTTCAAGCCTTTTTCTGGTTAGATTAAAGAAAAAACCCAAAAATTTGTGAACAGTAGCCAAAAAAAAAAGATGGAAACAATTTTGAAAATAACACAAAATGCTTTAGCTTACAAGCATTGCTATAGCAAAAAGGAATTATCAAAGTTCATCTTGTATGAGCTAACAGATGATTGAAATGTATCTCTGTAATAACTCTAGGAGAGAAAACTGCTGAGAATTTCCCAGTATGTATATAACAGATGAGAGAATTATGCAAACATAGAAGAATCTCATGTCCAAATGTCACAATCATTGATCCTCATGATAAATTAGCTCTCTCAGACCCAGTAAGGTACATCATGCGTTCAAATATAGACTGTTTAAAGATGCCCGTCTACAGCCGGTGAGCAAAAATGCTGTTAAATTTCAAACAATTTAGAATGGTACAGAAATCAGTCCTTTGTGTAAACATGGATAAATTACTGACATATATGGTGTAATTAAAAAAAAAGAAACACGGAGATTTGTATTAGAAACCGAACATTGGTCAGAAGAAAACTGGCTGATGATCGAAGCTGTAAACAATGGCGGTGCGTCACGGAAATTTATCGTTGGTTTCCGCCTAGAGTCAAATACGGTGTAATTTGCATATAGGCCGCGGCCTCCGTCTGAAAATCGAGGCTGCAACAGAGAAGCCTCCATTTTCTTTTGTTTACCTCATTACGTCAAATATAGTCACGTGACAGAATGCATGATCATCATACGAATCTACCCGAGTGTATAACGGATATATCGAAAATCTTCGATTCAAAAACCGGAAAAGACGAGTCTGTTTACATGAAGGCCGCAACTCACCGAAATACATTTTCTATCGACCGTAATCTAAGCAACCTTGCAACAGTCAGGCGCAGTATTTGGCATGAAGATATAAGAATGACTATATTTTGATAAAATAAAGACAAAATGAGTTAAAACTGGCTGAAAATGAGTGTAAGGGCCTCTTTAAACTCTTTACCAAAAGACAAAATTTTAGACTGGTCCCAATTCAAAGCATTTGCAGACAACAAACTAAATGTTGCACAAAATAGGAAATTTTTGTTGGAAAGGTTAGAAAACATAGTGGGAAAAGGAGAAAATGCTGGTAACCAGCATTTTCTCCTTTTCCCATGATGTTTTCTGAAGTCCTTTCCTTCAGAGTCATTAAAATTCAGGATTGTGTGGTAAACGGTTAACCCTTCACCAACCGATCCTATGTTTTAACCAGCAATTTTTCTTATTTCTACAAAGTTTTTACCTTGTCTACAAAAAATCTCATCATATTATTCATATTTAATTAGTTGTCAGCAAATGCTTTCAATTTGGACAAATTTGAAATTCTGGTAAACAGTTAAACAGCCACAAAGACTACATAAAATGCAGATTCTTGTAACATTTTGCTTATGTACCATCTTTTACCCACTTGTCAAGTCTTTGGCTTATCATGCAAATGGCAGAAAATATTAACCCTTTACCAAATGGCAAATTTTGGACTAGACTAGTCCAGATTCAAAGCATTTGTAAACAACATAATTATTAAGTGTTGCTCAAATGATTGAATTCGGCAGAGACCTTTTTGGGAAAAGGAGAAAATGCTGGTTACCAGCATTTTCACCTTTTCATACTCTGTTTTCTAAAGTTTCCTCCCTCAGGTTGTTAAGAATCGGAGCTATGTGGTAGAGGGTTTAAACATATCATTATGGAATTAGAGACAGTAAAACATATAAAACAGTATGAAATTCTTGTTTCAAAGGTTGCCAGCCATAGATTCCACTAAATGCTAACAGGCAGACTTAAGGAGATAGTTTGGAAGTAAATTAAAATTATGTCAAAAGTTGATTCCTTCTAAGCCTGTGGTTAACTCTACCACACGACAAAATTTCAGACTGGTCCAAATTGAAAGCATTTGCAGACGACATATAAAATGTGGCTAATATGATAGGATTTTTTTCTGAAAGGTTAGAAAACATTGTGAGAAAATGCTGGTTACCAGCATTTTCTCCTTTTCCCACAATGTTTTCAAAAGTCCTATTTTCCAGGGTCGTTAAAATGCGGGATTGTGTGGTAAAGGGTTAAATTGATGTTTTTGCACTTTGATTAATGAGTTTCAACACTGGTGGATACACACTGGCCTGTGGCATGTCATATTTTTCATACTCTAGTTCTGGTAAGGATAAGGACTCTTAACATTTTACCACACAATCAATTACCCTGTGGGTAAAGAAGAAAATGCTAGTTACCAGCATTTATTCCTTTTTCCATAGTCTTTTCTACACTGTCAAAGAAATTTGTTTGGTTTATTTGTATAACTTTTCAATTTGTTGTCTACAGATGCTTTCAATTTGGAAGCATCTAAAATTTGTTGTTTGGTAAAGAGTAAAAAAATGTGCTCATTGACCTTCTTCCATTAATTCTGATCCTTTTCTTCTTTTCCAACACTGTGTTTTAATGCCTTTTTCCTTACAGTAAATAAAGTATGGGACTTTCCTGTAAAGGGTTGAATTACCAAAGTGATGATAATGAAGGTGCAAGAACGAAAGAACTGATTTGTGATTGTAATATAGTTGGGCAGTTTGACTTCACTAGGTGCATCTTACTGTACCTTCAAATTTCAATTTAATATGTACATAAAGATAGTTGGTGAGAGAACGAAAGATTTGACGTAAGAATGTCTTGATCAGTCAACCAATCATCATCATCAATCAAGGGAAGCTTTATGTTGCTAATTAAGAAAGAAGTTACTACGCAAATGATTTTCCATGACGTTTTACCTGCACTGTCTTTGATTTGAAGGGCCCAATATGTCAGAATGTACTAATTTCAACTGGATGACAGCACAGTAAACATGTATATTTGTGGTAATATAGCTGTCAGGTAACTTCTACTAACTGCATTCAGATGACATGTACTAGATGGTTATAATCTCTGCGGGAAAAGAAGCAACTGCTTATCATGAGCAAACAGCACCTTGTCTTCAATATTTTCCATGTGGTTTTCAAAAAAATGTTTTATGCCTTTCTTTGAGATGCCCTAATATACTATTTCTACTGAATGACAAGATAGTAAAAATATATATCTGTCGTCATAAAGCTGGCACATAACTGCTTTCACAAAATACCTTACAAATTATGAGCTTTGATGTCTCTGTAGTGTATTGCCTTTTAAAACATCATGGGAAAAGGAGCAGTTGCTGTTAACAAGCAGTGATACCTTTTTTTTTTTAGCTCACCTGAGCACAACGTGCTCAAGGGGAGCTTTTAGGATCACCCTGTGTCCGTCGTCCACAATGCTTTAAACATCTTCTCTTCCTAAACGGCCAATTTGGACCAAACTTGGCTGAAATGTTCCTTGGGAGGTCCTCTTTCAAACTTGTTCACAGAATTTGATTCCATCAAAAACTCTGGTTGCCATGGCAACCAAATGAAATTTTCTAAGAAATTCTTTAAAAATCTTCTCCTCTGAAACCGCTGGTCAGATTTTGATATAATTTCACAGAAGTGTTCCTTGAGTGACCCTTTTCAAAAATTGTTCGTGAAATTTTGATCCGTCGAAAAAAATGGCAGTGGCGGGTGAGGGGGAGGTGGCTCTTTGCACTGTATGGACTTAAAGAAATTCTTTGAAATTCTTCTTCTCTTAAGCCACTCGTCAGATTTTGAAATTATTTCACAGAAATGTTCCTTGGGTGCCCTTTTTGAAAGATTGTTCGCGAAATTTTGATCCGTCAAGAAACATGGCTGTAGTGGTGGGGGGGCTATTTGCTCTATATGGACATGTAGAAATTCTTAAAAATTATTCTTGTCTGAAACCACTCGTCAGATTTTGAAATAATTTCACAGAAATGATCCTTATATTATGCCCCTTTTTTTAGCTCGGCTGTTTTCGAAGAAAATATTGAGATATTGTCATAGCCCTGTTGTTGTCGTCTGCGTTGTTGTCGTTGTCATTGTGCAAAAACTTTGACATTTTGTTATATCTCGGCTTCCACTCAACACATGTACTTGGAATAATTGTTCACTAGTAAAAGAGCAACCCAACAAGGGCAGATAACTCTAAAATCATTTTATCCAAATTATGCCCCTTTTTCGACTTAAAATTTTAACTTACTATCCAGCACCCAACAGCTAATCATTGGCACCTGCATGCGGTGGTCTTGTTCGACTTAATATTTTCAGCCACTATCGGGCATCTGCTCTTGTTCAAGAAATGGTCCTTGGGTGACCTATCCCAAAATGTATTTGCAGAATTCTGATTCGTCAAAAACATGGCTATGGTAATGATTGTAGGGGTGGTGACTGATTTTGAAATGATTTTTACAGGTGACCTTTTCAAAATTGCTTGGCAAAATAATGATTTTGTTTCCAAAATTTCAATACTTCAAAAAAAAAAATGGCTATGGTCCTCTCAAAAATTCAGGTGAGTGATCCAGGGCCATCTTGGCCCTCTTGTTTAATATGTGGTCTCTAAATGCTTTCAATTTGGACAATTTGAAAAATTTTGTTATCTAGTAAAGAGCTAAGTGAAGATAATGAAGCATGGATGCCTGGCTTTGAAAGCTTTAGCTTTATGCTATGATTATGCTGGCTTTAGTCAATGTTGATGAAAAGCATTCCTTTGTAACCAATATGTGTAATTTAATCACAGAAGTGCTGAATTAAGGTAGTGTCAGGTTGTAGAAAGAAAATATAATTTGAAGGATATTTTTACCCAGAATATCTTACAAAGTATCTGGTTGTGTAGATTTAAGATCGGACTGCACAATCTTAATATATTCTGTCTGCTCAGCTTTTTACAAGTTACAATTACCACAGCTTTGCTCATGCATATCAGCCATTGCATCATTTTGAACTCTTGAAAAGATAGAACTAATGACAGGATGAATTAACTTACTACCTCCCAAAACATATTTGTGGCAGAGAGAAGACTTTCAAAATGTTCTACTTTCCCATAAATTGTTTTTGAGTGGCCTGCTGCAACATGCAAAACATGAACATCACATGTGGGTGCCAACACCTGGCTGCAATTGCTTTTTCGGTGAAAACTCAATGAATTTTTCAGTAAAAAAAAAAGAGGCATAACTCTCTCTGAAATATTTTGAGGGATATCTGCCCTGCTCGCTTAGGTTCCATTTTGATAGTTAACAATTAGCTAGAATTGAAGTGAATACCTTCAATATTAATTTTATAAGAAAGTGTCAATATTTTTGCATATGGAAACACTGACGCAGATGATCACAGGGCTATGGCAATACCTAGTGGTATGCCGAGGATAATACATAGAGAAGACAATTATCCAATAAACTTGTAGAAAGAGGGAACAGTGACTTTCAAAATCAGTGAAACACAGATACTCAAGAGTACTTCTCAATTCATTTAGTGGGGACAAAGTCCCACCTGGGTGCATTGTAATGGGACATTATCTTTCCCCCCTCCCCAGCAATATACTGCAATACCGCAATACCTCCATGTTTCATGAAAAAATAGCTTTTCCCACAATGTTTTCAAAAGGTCTCTGAGGGTTGTTAAAACTCAAAATTGTGAGGTAAATGGTTAGGAAACACAATATGCTGGCAAAGCTGTTTGATTTTAATGTTCTTCATTCATCACTATTTATCACTAACTTCTGCAGTGGACTTTCTTTAACCTGCAATATCCTTTATCTTCATGCCTCAAGTATCTAAATGAACTGTAAGTAAACTGTTTACATTACTTGGAGCTATGATGGCTCCTGTATCACCTGTTAACCCATATCCTGCTAAATAAGTGAAAGGAAACTTTAAAGCTTATTGTAAAAACCTGATTTTTTTCTTTTTCAAAGGTATTTTTTGGCAAAGCTATCTCCTTATCGGACTGTAGATCAAAGATCAGACTACAGGTTCTGTGCAGTCTGATCTTGATCTACAATGTCCACAAAAGGTCAGTGAGTCGCGCTTAGCAGCCTAAGGGTTAACTCATTCCCTCCAGAAATAAATCTGCAGCAGACAATTTCAAATCATCCCTGTCAAATAGTGATGACCAACATCAATCCTTAAGGATTACGACCCCAAACTCATCGGTAAATGTCGTGTAACATCGACATTTTCGTAGATACTATTCGGCCAATCTCGGCAGCTTCCGTCTTTTAATATAAGATTTAGGGGCCATAGACTCACTAACTCATCGGTAAATATCGTGTAACATCGACGTTTTCGTAAAGGCTATTCGGCCAATCTTGGCAGCTTCCGTCTTTTAAGATGAGAGTTAGGGGCCATAGACCTTAAAGTGCCTTTCACAACTATACTTACTTTTGCTACCAATTTAGATCAAGATCAGACTGCACAAAAGGTGCAGTCTGATCTTCGATCTATACTGTCTACTTAGCTTAAACAGTATTGACAAAAGCAACCATCAAATTGCAATCAATTGGGTCTTATTTGTAGTTTGAATATGATGGCTAGGTTAATTCAGCACTCTAAGGGTTAATTTAGGTTTACTGATTGAATATATTTTTGAAAACATTGTGGCCAAAGAAGATAAGGCTCCACAACCCTTATCCTGCAAAATAAGTGAAATGAAACATTTCAAACCAATACTTTATACCCAAATCTTGCTATTTCAAAGGTATTTTTGGGGAAAGATACCCCTTAGTGGACAGTGTAGATCCAAGATCAGACTGCTTGTTCTGTGCAGTCTGATCTGAATCTACACAGGTCCATGAGTCGCACTTAGCAGCTTAAGGGTTAACGGCAATTCATCTTGTAGTCTTCATGTCTTTAAAAGTGGTGCGCTGCTTTACATGAAAAGTTGTCTACATGTGATAATGTGCTCAAAGATGTTCTCCCTTTTACTACCAACTGGTAAACTCTTCAAAAGTCATGATAGTAGCTAGAAATAAATTTCTCAGTCAATAACAAAATATGACAAAATGTTAACTGGGAATAATTGCATGCTCAGCTTCAATTACAATCGGGATGTACCTTAGGTAGCTACATTTCTGCTTTTATTTGTGTATTTAAACAACATAATGTCTTAAGTTGTTACAGAAAGACATATTTTAGACTGGTCAAATTTCAAAGCATTTGCAGATGACAAATTATACATATGTGGCTCAAACAATAGAAGTTGTGAGTTAAAGGGCAGGAAATATTGTGGTAAAAGGAGAAAATGCTGGTCACTAGCACCTTCTCCTTTTTCAACAGTGTTTTTAAAAGGCTTATTCCTCAGGATAGTTGAAACACAAGATTCTGTGGTAAAGGGTTAACTCTCTACCAGATGACAAAACTTTGAACTAGTCCAGATTGAAAGCATTATTTTTACAGACAACAAATGAAATATGGCTGAAATTATGGATTTTTCTTTCAAATGGTAGAAAATATTGAGTTGGAAAACAGAGAAAATGGAGTTACCAGCATTTTCTCCTTTTTCCACAATGTTTTCAAAAGTCCCACTCTGGAAATATGTAAAAAGCACGATTGTTTTGCAAAGGGTTAGCTCTTAGGGTGCTAAATATATGAAAACTGGTCTCAGTCAATAGAAAAAAAAACAACTTGGAGCATTGACCAAGATATCTTTTAAAATATCACACTATATCATTGATCAGTCTGCATCTTGAGTATGGTCAGATCTTGTTTTGCCGCAAAAGGTGTTTCACGGGATAAAGGTGTTAGGGTAGGGAAAAGGTTTGTTTATATACAGTGTGAAGTAGGTAAATGTAATTAATTTGCTAGCTGAGTGCCAGAGATAGATATTTGAAGTATAAAAACGGTCAACCTACAAATTCCTTTTATTCATTATCTGGCCAAATCCTATACTATTGTTGGATATCCTCTGATCTTTGATGGAAGGGTACAGAAAAAGTGATCCCTGGTATGCCCCCCCCCCCTCCGTTTAATTGTCCCCCTCACTCACAGTAATTTTTAGCTCCACTGGCCGAAGGCCAGAGGGCTTATGTCATGGCCCGGTGTCCATCCGTCTGTGCACATCTTCTTCTCTGAAACTACCTATCCAAATTTGATGAAACTTCACAGAAATTATCCTGCCATGGTCCTCTTCAGAATTTCTTGAAAGAATTTGATTCCTTCAAAAACTCTGGTTGCCATGGCAACAAAACTGAAAAATATTGAACAGTTTTAAAAAGCTTCTTCTCTGAAACCATAAGGCCGAGGGCTACTGAATTTGGCATGTAGCTTTGTCTAATGGACCTTTAACAAGTTTCTTCATATTATAGGCCTGAGGTCAAAATTGGCTCCATCCCAGGGATCACAAGTTTAACATGGGCTTGCTTATGTAGTCACTTTAACTCTTTACCAAACGACAAAATTTAAGATTTGTCCAAATTGAAAGCATTTGCAGACAACAAAATAAATGTGACTCAAAAATTGAAACTTGACCTTAGAAGAGTAGAAAACATTTTGGGAAAAGGAGAAAATGCTGGTTACCAGCATTTTCTCCTTTTCCCACAATGTTTTCAGAAGGCTTCTTCCTCTGGGTCGTAAAAACCAGGGATTGTTTGGTAAAGGGTTTATTTAAATATTAATCAAGGGAAATAACTCCTGTTATAAGAGATAAAGTTTGTTACTATTTACCTCCCTTGATTATCAAACTGCAGTGATACATGATTGGTGCTTAGTATATAAGTTTTTTTGATAGAAAATGTTCTGTTTTCAGGGAGAGTGATTCATTTTGATGCTAATAATTATGCTCACATGAGTGGAATATTAAATTCAAAGTAAGGTTTCTATCATTGAGTTTTTTTACCCCCAGAACTTTACCTTTCATGCCAGTGAATAAACCTGCTTGTATTGCCTGACAATTTTCAATGTTTTCGAAAGCCTTCTCATTCAGGGTCATCAACACTTCGATTTGTGTGGTAAAGGGTTAAAAAGCCATTGGAGCGATACTGGGCCATCATGGCCCTCTTGTTAAAGTTTGTTGTTTGGTAAAGAGTTAAAGGTATATCGTTTAAGTGCCGTATTTAGTTTTTATGCCAAAAATCAAAATTGCTATTCATACAAGGATGAATACTACTAGATTTTTATTTCTTTGCAATCATATAAAAACTATGGTTACATTCTTTAAAATGGTGCTACTTTGTGCAAATAGATAACAGGATGGTTATTTTGCAGTAAGTAACTCTGTTGTAATTAACTCTATTGTCATTACAACAGATATGACATCATCCTACTGATTTGAATACCGAGCCTTGTAATTGATGTGTGCTATTGATCATGTGACATTTCCTGAAATCTTTTCAAAACTCTGGCGTGAAACTTAAGAATACCTGAACTTTTTGAGTTTTAACCACTCTGAGAAAGATGCCATTTGAAAACATTGTTGGGAAAGGAGAAAATGCTGGTAACTAGCATTTTCTCCCTTTTCCCACAATATTTTCTACCCACTCAGACAAATTCCATCATTTGAACCACATATGAATTTTCATCTGCAAATGCTTTCAATTTGGACAAGTCCAAGATTTTGTCATGAGGTAAAGAGTTTAGAGGCCATGCAGCCCACTAAAGAAGTACCACTGAATTTTTTTCTTACTTTTGTATTTCTTTTTTATTAATGATTTGCCAGCTCTCACCATACATAATTCAACAATAAGTTCTTTTTCAAGTGAAGTAAGATTATAAAAATATAAATAGCTCCCTTTAAAGTGCTAAATGAAATTAAACAGACAATATCAGCCCATTAAAAGGACCTTAAAGCTGTATTTTAAGCCTTTACCACACAATTCAGAGTTTTAATGACCCTGATGGAAGAGACTTTTGAAAATATGGGTAAAGAAGAAAATGCTGGTAACCAGAATGTTCTCCTTTTCCCACAATGTTTTCAACCCTTTCTGAGACAAATACCACCATTTGAACCACACTTTGTTTTTTGTCTGCAAAGGCTTTCAGTTTTGACAAGTCTTGTTTGGTAAGGAGGCTGTTTTGGCCAGAAAACTATCAAGTTTCTGTAACAGTGGACAGTGTAGTATCCTTGATCAGATTGGACTCTGTAAGTAGATGATCTTGATCTATGCTGTTCAAAAGAGCAAAATTGTGCATAGAGCTCTACGCCAATGGATTTTACCCCATGTCCTATCTCTAGTGAAGTTAAGACTACCTGTACCTCTTTAGCTCACCTGAGTACAAAGTGCTTTTGTGATCGTGCTGTGTCCGGCATAGTCCATCGTACGTCGTCAACTTTTACCTTGTGTACGCTCTAGAGGCCACATTTCCAGTCCGATACTCATGAAACTTGGTCAGAATGTTTGTCTTGATGATATCTTGGACAAGTTTGAAAAAGGGTTGTGTTGGGTCAAAAACTAGGTCACTAGGTCAAATCTTAGAAAAACCATGTGTATGCTCTAGAGGCCACATTTTCAGTCCAGTACTCCTGAAAGTTGGTCAGAATGTTTTTCTTAATTGTATCTTGGACGAGTTCTAAAATGGGTCATGTCGGGTCAAAAATTAGGTCACTAAGTCAAATCTTAGAAAAACCTTGTGTACGCTCTAGAGGCCACATTTTCAGTCCAATACTTTTGAAAGTTGGTCAGAATGTTTGTCTTCATGATATCTCGGACAAGTTCGAAAGTGGGTCAAAAACTAGGTCACCAGGTCATATCTTAGAAAAACCTTGTGTACGCTCTAGAGGCCACATTTTCACTTCAATACTCTTGAAACTTGGTCAGAATGTTTGTCTTGATGATATCTTGGACAAGTTTGAAAAGGATCAAGTTGGGTCAAAAACTAGGTTACTAGAACAAATCTTAGAAAAAGCTTGTCTAAGCTCTGTAGGTCACATCTTCAGTCCAATACTCATGAAACTTGATTGTGGCGCCGCATGAGCGGCGGCACTATATTTTTTTTGGTTTTGAAAACTGCCTGTGGAGGCAGCCATATTGGACTGGTTCAGTGTTTTGTTTTAACATACATGTAAAAATACAGCAGATCTACTGTACTCTCATTACCAGATCGGGACCGTACTAACTTTGTTTTTCTATTTGGAAGGATTTTTTTTGTTGTTTAATATGTAATATACCGTACTTTCATTGCCAAAACAATAAAAAACCAATCCTAGGTCTGTCAACTTGTTTGTTTATAAAAACTGTAAAATACATTTCGAGAAATAAGTCACATGATCAAATATTACCTGTCACAAATTTTCGAAGCTGCCATTTTGATTAAGCTGAATCTTATAA
Source organism: Hippopus hippopus (assembly GCA_946811185.2). NCBI lineage: Eukaryota > Metazoa > Mollusca > Bivalvia > Cardiida > Cardiidae > Hippopus > Hippopus hippopus. The sequence goes on from OX328097.1 coordinate 38,906,056, forward strand.
GAAGAATTTTCAAGCTCTTTGACCCTAGAGCACTCTATGTGTTAAAACCGCATGTATATTTTTGTACTAGTAGTGTATGGATTGCAGAAATATTGTTTTCCTTTCACCATCGTGTACTTAAGACCAGCGAGGGCTGAGTAGGTCAAATTGGAGTGATTTACGAACAATTGGGTAACAGAGGAAATTATTTCCGAAACGCCGTCGGTCCGATGGACATGTCTTGTAAACCAGATCAGTTCGTCAAAATTCTTCAGTTCACAAGACCAAATGTCCGGTTAAACATCAAAATTGAATATTCCTTTACAATACACATTGACAAAGTTTACATTATGCCGTTACATACATGTGTACTAAGATAAAAATAACATCGAAAGGTCATGTACTAATTTTAGAATGACAGGTTTTTTCCCGTACACTGTTCAGCCTCAATAGACCAATGAAATAGTCGTAAGAATGAATGACGTCATACCTTGTATGATAATTTTTCATTGACCAGTTGGAAATATAGTGTCTAATGAAATTACGCGACATTTATTTGGCAATCTTTCCTTCTCTACAAAAAAAGATCAGCTGCTGTCATGAAATAGAACCCGAGGATTGCCTTATACGTCAGTGAAGAAAAATTCATTGAGAAAGAAATATGTAAACCTATAACTTATTTGGTCCTGATAAAGACATGGTTTTCCCTGACCCCCTGTTTTTTTGAATTTGGACCCTCAAATTTTCTTAATGACCCCCAAAATTTCTATTTGTGCCTTCTCTACTTCATTTGAAGGGGATCAAATGACCCCCAAATCAGAAAGTCAAGGGAAAACCCAGTAAAGACTCGTGAATTTTCTGTAGATTTTCAGTCTGAAGATGACAATTAACCAGACGCCAGACGATAGATCGCTCCTCCCACTGATGTCACATGGTACGCGAATCAAGATTTCGGGACAAACAACCTAGACACTAGGGCTTAGCTAGGAGATATATGAAACTTACCGGGAGATTTTTCTACCATAAAATAATTATTCTAGATAACCTAAGCATGAGACCAATTCAAGAAAAGGCACTTATGTCTTTTGCATTAGGTTTATCGAAGTTATAGAGTGTGAAAATTGAAATAGAGCTTAGTTTATTTAGAAGTCAGTTGAAAAACGCAGTCTTACAACTCTTACATTTCATACTGTAATACATTAAACTCGTACTCCCTAAATATGTCCTAAAATCATTGATCTGCTAATACAATTCATCTGTTATCTGGACAAAAATAAGTTGTTGTTTTTTCAAAGTTCAAACCTCCCTTACACAGATTTTTCATTGTTTAGTCTGCAACATGTTCCTCATTAATTTAACCAGAATCGCAAGCTTTAAACTTACCAAGCGATATATACGTGTTTTTAGCAGTGTAAAATGTTTTCCCGATGTTTGATTTGACATTGGAAGATCTAGACAAAAACATAATAGGTAACCGATTTTTTTTTTTTTTTTTGGTTCGAGAGAAAAAACCCGAGGAGAAGAATAAAAGGGAGAAGAATAAAAGGAATAAGAACATGAGCATACTTCTATGCATTCGCCTCTGTATAATATTCTCTAAGAGTAACAGAGAAAGATATTAAGTTGACTTACACATTGAACATGTATAATCCAAATTCCAATCACTAATAATCAAAGACGGTCACGAGAGTCAGACTAATTATATGACACGTTCTTGTAATTTTACAAGTAGGACAGTACCGAACGCCTGTGGCGTGGCATACCGATATCAAAGAAATACCGCATAAACCCTTGCTCCACGTTTTGCGTAAAAGTTGGCAACATGTGCAACAGATCTTGTCCTTAAAGGAAGACAGCTTGATTGGTTTCCCTTTCATTTTCGATAAATAAATGATCGTTTAAGGGAGATTAAATAAAAGATTGTAAACAGAGGGGGAGAGATGGTATTACACAGGGTGGCATATCGTCTTACACTGGCTTTAAGTTTACATTGATAGAAAGGTTAAGATACAGAGACCAATGAGAACAACGTTTTCAATGTCTTACTAATGCAGGAAGATGACATTTATTTTTTTTTTAAACAAACGTCTAAAATGTGCCTACATAGCATTTCATTTCAAAAGGGGGGGTGGGGGGGGGGGACTGTTTAGTTTTTACTTTCCAAGACGATTTTAGAAATAGGAACAATATTTTCGAGAAAATCAATTATACTGACATGGTTTTTTTTTTCAATTAACATTCCTTTTAAGAATTATCTGAGTCAAAAATCCACAAAAAAGATATAAAGAGCATTCTACATAGCAAATTAACTTGATTTGGGAAGAAATTGAATTAAAAAGTATATAGAGTCTACTCAAACTCAAATAGAAAATAAGATAAAGGAAAAAAATAAATGAACTGGATAAAATCCAATCAGCAGTCTAAAATATGATCTACGAGTATAGATCTAATTTTTTTAATAAAGAAACAAACGGGTATTTATAGCTAAGATTGTCATTTTGGAAAATTTATTACAATATAAAAGCATGTTTACAAACATTATTCTTTAATTTTTTTTTCAATTTATGTTGTCATCTGTGTTAATAGTCAAGAGCGGATCTAAGCATTTATGATGGATATCAATTTTAATGTAATTAATCAGATTTTTAAATCATATTTACTATACATTCACATATACTTTCAACTCCTAATGATGCAGAATGTCTAGGTTTGATAACGGCGAGATGGCTTCCGCTCTGAATGGGAAAAATGCTGACAGCTGATTGGCTTATTGGGTTTTGATTGACAGCTCTGGCGTTTGGTCAGTTGTCTGAAAATTGAGTTTTATACAAGAGACTGTTGAGTTTTGAATACGGCCAGGGATTCTCGATGTATTATAAAGGTCCGTGATACTGTACATGTAAATCTACCTCCATTGATATTCTTTTTGTTATTCCTTATAAATTCAAAAATATTTCATGTAGTTATTTTAATTTATCGATATTTTGGGTCTGGTAAAAAAAAACATTCGGTAATTTTTTTTTTACCAGACCGAATATCTAGTAATAACTTGGCAACTTCAAGAAAGACTGGGTCACGAGTTCGGTAAACTGGACTTATAGAGTAACTTGATTGGAGAATTCGGTATAACCCGCTGTAATGTGCCCTATTTCAGAAACAACTGATTTGGGGCGCCATTGATGTTATGCATCAATATTTTCTTGTTAAAGTGTTTGCCTTGATGGTATCTTGGACAGCTTTGAAAATGGGTCATGTTGGGGCAAAAACTAGGTCACTAGGTCAAGTTTTACAAAAAGGTAGTGTACGCTCTAGAGGCCACATTTTCAGTCAAACACTCTTGAAAGTTGGTCAGAATATTTGTCTTGATGATATCTGGGATGTGTTTGAAAATGGGTCATGTGGGGTCAAAAACTAGGTCACTAGGACAAATCTTGAAAAAACCCTGTGTAAGCTCTGGAGGCCACATTTTCAATCCAATACTCATGAAACTTGATCAGAGTGTTTGCCTTGATGATATCTTGGACAAGTTTGAAAAAGGGTTGTGTTGGGTAAAAAACTAGATCACTAGGTCAAATCTCAGAAAAACCTTGTGTACGCTCTAGAGGCCACATTTTCAGTCCAATACTCTTGAAAGTTGGTCAGAATGTTTGTTTTCTTGATGTCTAAGACGACTTTGAAAACAGGTCACGTTGGGTCAAAAACTAGGTCATTAAGTCAGATTTTAGGAAAACCTTGTCTACCCTTTAGAAGAAACATTTTCAGTCAAATACTCATGAAAGTTTGTCAGAATGCTTGGCTTGATGTTATCTCAGAGGGGAGAGAAAATAGGTCATGTCAGGTCAAAAACTAGGTCAGTAGGACCAATCTTTGAAACAACTTGTTAATGGTTTATATGCCACATTTTCAGTCCAGTTCTCAGAATGTTTTTCTTGATAACATCTTTGATGAGTTTAAAAATGGGTCATGTCAGGTCAATAACTAGGTCACTTGGTCAAATCTTTGATAAACCTTGTGTACACTTTATAGGCCAACATCTTTGATGAGTTTAAAAATGGGTCATGTCAGGTCAATAACTAGGTCACTTGGTCAAATCTTTGATAAACCTTGTGTACACTTTATAGGCCACATTTTCAGTTCAATACTCATGAAACTTGGTCAGAATGGTTGTCTTGATGACATCTTAAATGACTTTGTAAATGGGTCAGGTTGGGAGAAAAACTAGGTCACTAGGTCAAATCTTAGAAAAAACCTTTTGTACACTCTAGAGGCCACAATTTAAGTTCAGTACTCAAGAAACTTTGTCAAATGTTTGTCTTGATGACATCTTCGATGAGTCTGGAAAAAGCTTGTGTATAAGCTAGAGGCCAAATTTTCAGTCCAATAATTACGAAAGCTTGTTAGAATGTTTGTCATAATATCTCGAAAGAGATATGAAATGGGTCATGTTTGGTCAATAGGCTCAGGTGAGCAACTTTAGGGCCATCTTGGCCCTCTTGTTTGAAGATGTTTTTCTGTCTCACATTTTCATTCTGTCAAAATGTTTACCCCTTCATCCAATTGACAGATAAGGTGCCAAGAATTATTTAAGCTGTCATAATAGACATATTGGACCAAGATTAGAGTGGACAGAATGTGTCATCTGATATCGGTTCTACACTGTCTGTTAACACTGCTTGAATAGTCTTGAAATTTCTGTATGATTTTCATTTATGACTTACTGAATGTACCTATTTTTGGGCGCATTTAAAATGGTCCACTACACATTTCTTAATCCTAGTGGTTTTTGTCTCCTTGCTCTTGAGAAATGGCACACAATAGATTGAAAAAGGGTATCTTTTTGAGTTGAATATTTGTTCTTTGTGTAACTTGTACAAAGTTTTAAGTTAACTCTTTCACTACTGAATAAATAAACTGCATTTTCTCAATGGCTACAAATACATTTCTGCTGCTAGATCAAGAGACAGTTCATTCATATTCTAGAATAAAGCAGTGGACAGTGTAGATCAGAGATCAGACTGCATGTTCTGTGCAGTGTGATACTGATCTACTATGTCCATAAAAGCATCTAGTGTCGTCTTTGGTACGAAAAGAGTTAATGGTTTGCTTTACAATGTCCAGTATTGTATTTAGTTAATAAAACTATAACTAATTGCTCTGTTGGCAGTGAAATGATTTGAGACTTTTTCTACCTTTCAGGGAAAAGCGATGTGTGTACTTGTCAGCATAGAAGCTTTGTGATTTGAGAAGTTGTGATTAAAGAAGTGGGATAGAGATCAGATACATTTAGAAACAACTGAAGCAGGATGAGCCATAAATTATCCAGTTCTGGCCAGAAAAGAAGAGTTCAACAGGATGACCATAGGTCAAGCTATCATGTGGTATGTATCTTTAGCTAGTACATGTGTTCATTTCATGCAATGTTTTGATAAGTTTGTATTAAAAACATGAGGAACCCTCCAGCACCCAACATTTTGTGTTTCACCCTTCCAGTTTTGGAAACATTATGACAAAAGGAGATTTGGTAGTAACAAGCATTTCTTTCTTTTACCACTATATTTTCACATCATAAGTGCATTAACTCTTTACCACACAGTCCCGACTTTTAACGAGGAAGAAGCCTTTTGAAAACATTGTGAGAAAAGGAGAAAATGTTTGTATTCACTATTTTCTCCATTTCCCACAATTTTTTCTGCTCTATCAAGGAAAAATTGAGTCAATTTTGCCACCTTTGTTCTCTCCATTTGCTTTCAATTTGGACAAGTCCAAAATTTTGTCGTTTGGTAAGTTAAACCTAAGTATCCAGGGAAAGGATGTTGTCCTTGTTCTCCCATACACAAAATTTGTCATGCTCGGGAAAAAAGTTTAAGAGGTGAGTAAGGAGCATCATGATTTATCAAGAGGGATAACTCTGTCTTTCTAATTTTAATAGCTAAACTGTGACAACCCTTGATTAAACTGGATGACTGAATAGCGAGGCTATCTGAGATTCATTTACTCTTTTACTATTAGATTACTTTCTTTCCTTAATTATTTAATCCTTGAAAGCTGTTGTTGAAATTGTATCAGATTTAGTTGTCCTTTAGCTAAAGTTGTATTGTTACTCTATCTAGGCATTTTGTCAGGACGCAGGTGTTGGGGAGTGGGAAAAACTACATTCAAACTTTCTGTTCATCTTTTGCTTGCTAAACTGTGAAATGATTACCCATCACTCTCTTTGTCTTGGTGGTTCTCTGCCTCTTTCTGTGTGTCTGGTATCTAGTTTGTTTTCAGGTATTCTGCTTAGTAATCCAAGAAAACTCGAAAAGAAAGTCTGTTCACTACACCAAACAATCCCTGGTTTGACTGACCTTGAGGGAAATGGCATTTAAAAACATTGTAGGAAGAGGAGAACATGCTGATAACCAGCATTTTCTCCTTTTCCCACGTTTTCTATCTTTCAAAGACAAATTTCATCATTCAGGCTGCATTTAATTTGTCCGCAATTGCCTTCAATTTGGATGAGTCTGAAATTTTGTTGTTTGGTAAAGAGCTAAATGGGATGATGAACAAAGTGTAAGGTTTGTTAATTGAATCCCTTAAATGCTTGTATGTGACTGTTTTAATTGTTTTTAAAAAGTACTTCAAGGCTTTTAACCATACAATCTTGAGTTTTAATGACCCTAAAAGACGCTTTTGAAACATTGTGAGAAAAGGAGAAAATGCTTTTTACCAGCATTTTCTCCTTTTACCACGTTTTCTGCCCTATCAAGGACAACTTTCATCATTGGGGTTACTTTTAATTTGTCATCTGTAAATGCTTTCAATTTGGACAAGTCTAAAGCTTTGTTGTCTGGTAAAGGGTTAAACACATTTAAATTAATGAAAAATCAGCTTGAAGCAATCATCAATTTTATAAGATATCTTATCCCTTTATTGCACTGTGTTTGTACAGTATATGATCAATTTTACATTCAATCCTTGAACTTTAAATAATAGCGAAGCCTTTACCACGAAAGGGGTCAAGTTTGTATATTTGGCACCGAAAGAATTAATAGGCTCGTTCAAATTCCAAAACCTTTACAGACAACAAATCTAATGTGGCTAAAATTATGGGATTTGATTTTTAAATGGTAGTACACATTGTGAGAAAAAGGAGAAAATACTGGTTACCAGCATTTCTCCTGTTTATATGCCTGTCGAAGATGGGACGCATTATGGGATCACCCATGGTGGGCGGCGTCCAGTTCTTTGTCCGGAGCATAACTTTGTCATCTCCAGTCCGATTGACTTGAAACTTGGCATTTGTGTTTGTTGCAATAATACGGAGTGCAGTGCAAAAGAACCATAACTCTACCTCATGCTATCTTTGAGTTATTTCCCTTTGATCGTCATTTTTACAGCATTTTCTGCTTGTCCGGAATATAACTTTGTCATCTCTAGTCTGAACATCTTCAAATTTGGTATGCATGATTGTTGAAAAATTACGGAGTGCAGTGCACAAGAACCATAACTCTTCCTAGCACGAATTTTGAGTTGTTCCCCCTTTGATCTTCATTTTTATAGCATTTCTTGCTTGTCCGGAGCATAACTTTATCATCTTAAGTAGGAATGACTTGAAATATGGTATGCTTTTTTGTTGCAATATCTGGAAGTGCAGTGCGCAAGAATTGTAACTCTACCTCATGCTTTCTTTGAGTTATTTCCCTTTGATCGTCATTTTTACAGCATTTAGTGCTTGTCCGGAATATAACTTTGTCATCTCAAGTCAGAATGACTTCAAACTTGGTATGCATGTTTGTTGCAATATTACGGAGTACAGTGCGCAAGAACAGTAACTCTACCTACTTTTGAGTAATTCCACTTTGATCATCATTTTTACAGTATTTTTTTTTTCTTACTCAAACTTTGTCTAGTGCATAACTCGAAAACTACACGAAATATAAACCTGAAACTTCACAGTCTGATAGATGACATTGAGGAGAAGTGCATTGTTTTAGAGCTATAACTTTTGGCCCTATAGTTTAGGAGTTATTGCCCTTTGATTTTTTTCTTACTTAAATTTTGTCAGGAGCATAACTCAAAAACTATTAGAGGTGTAAAAATGATACTTCACAGGTGCATAGATCAAATTGAGGAGAAGTGCAGTGCAGAAGAACAAATAATTCCATGGTCTCATATGTGATCCCTAACTGTCCAGTGTCTTGTTCTTTCACAGTACATCCTTCACTTTAACCCATTTCACTGACAAGCCCCTTCGGGCGTATATGCGCCGCTCTGCGAAGCTTTTGTTTCAAATTGTTTTCAAAAGCCTTCTACCTCATAGTCATCAAAACTCAGGATTGTGTGGTAAAGGATTAAAATAAAAATCTCAAAAGTTTAGCAACATTTGATTGATTGTCTGTAGATGCTTTTGATTTGGACAAATCCCAAATTTTGTTGCATAGTAAAAAGTTAACACTTAGGCTGCTTTGAGCAACTTTGTGGGCTTTACAAACAGTGTAGATCAAGATCAGATTGCACAGAAGATGTAGTAAAAATCTTTAGTTTTATTTATTTAGCAGCTTAACTCTTTACCAAACAACAAAATTTTGGACTCTACCAAATTGAAAGCGTGTGCAGGCGTCATGATAAATGTAGCACAAAATGATAATTTCTGTCTTTAATAGGGTAGAAAACATTGCAAGAAAAGGAGAAAATGCTGGTAACCAGCATTTTCTCCTTTTCCTGCTATATTTTCAAAAGCCTTCTTTCTTCAGGCTTGTTAAAATTTGGGATTGTGTAGTGAAGGGTTAAGGGTAAATGGTTGATACAGGGAGGTGTAGGCAAAGAGTGAAAGTGATCATGGAGTATTATTGACCTGAACTAATTATGAATTGTTAATTGAATATGGAAGAATGGCTACAAAGTCATCAATCATGTTTTGGAAGATTTTTATCTTCAGTCATTATCATAGAATGGTCTACTGGTCAGTAACCCAATACCTGTCTGTAATTACATAGTATTTACTGTTCCTCTAGCCTATCCTAATCCTTTCCGAAACAGTCCTGAGGTTTAATGACCCTGATAAGTTGATTGATTGATTGTTTGGTGTTTTACACCATTTTCAACATTATTTCAGCTATATCCCAGTGGCCAGTACGCCTATCCATGCTTTCCTGGAGTTTCCGTTACCAGTACTCCGCACAGTATTCTTTCCAAGCCACTGGCTACTTTCCCACATAATCATCAAAGCAATAGTAAGCTGTGAGAGAGGAATGAATCCTGTCGCAATGACAATCATCAGTCCTTTTAAAGAAATTTGCCGAGCTGGGGATCAAACCAGCAACCACCTGTTCTCAAGAAAAAAAAAACTTTGCAAAACAATGTGGGAAAGGATGAAAATGCTGGTAACCAGCATTTTTTTCGTTTTCCAACAATGTTTTCTTACTCTTTCAAAAACAAACCATATCACATATTTTGAGCAATGTTTTCATGTCTGCAAAAGCTTCACTGCTTCATCTGGTGAAGGGTTAACTATTCAGAGTGCTAAAACACAACTGTGGTTTCTGTGCCGGGCTGTGCAGACTTAGATAAGACTTCATGTACTTGTTATTTGGTCTTTGATCTCTGCTATCCTTTGTGTCAGGTACTCTTTCTGAAATATCCCTGACATTAGATCACCAGGAATTTAGTCTTTATTGCTGACTTTAAATATCCATATCATCTATTTTGCTCCCTAAGGTTATATTCTATTACAGTGTCGACAAACCCTTAACTCTATACCAGATGACAAAATTTCAGACTCGTCCAAATTGAAAGCATTTGCAGATGACAAATTGAAGGTGGCCCAAATGAAAACTTTTGTCCTTGATAGGGGAGTAAACATTGTGAGAAAAGGAGAAAATGCTGGTTACCATATTTTTTCCTTTTCCCACAATGTTTTCAAAAGCTCTCTGTCAGAGTCATCAAATGTCATTATTGTGTTGTAAAGCATTAAAAAAAATCCCCTCTTAGAATAACCCTGATACCTGTGCATTTGCAGTTTGATGACTGCAGTATTTCAACATATTGCACTGCAGAAATCAGAGATCAGACCACTTTTGCTGTCTGATCTTGATCCACATTGTCAAGAAAAGTACACATGAGTTGCTCCATGAAATTCTGAGGTTTTTATTGTGGCTATCAAGACAGGCTTACCTGGAAGAAGTGAACACTGCTAAATGTTTAATTTTAGTTTCATAACATTTTTACAAAATTACCCTCTTTCACTGCCAAAGGTGGCTTGTGCAGATAATGTAGATCAAGATCAATACTGAACAGAACTTGCATTCTGATCTTGGATCTACACCCCATGTTATTTGGCTTGCCTGACTAGATTCTATTATTGCGCCGCCGCCCCTCCCCCCTCCCCCGAGGTTTTTAGCCCCGTGTTAGAAACTGATTGGCCAGTTTTGGCAAGCAGAGACTGTCCTGGTTTTGCTATGTTGGACTTTTAACATTATAATTATCATTAATACCGTGAAGTAAAAAAAAGGTCTATTGTGAAAGCCTAGACACAATTATTGTTAAATTGCATTATGTAATATGATCTGTCAGTACAGTAATGGATTGCATATTTTAAAATTCTCATGTTACCTTCATATAGTTATAAGGTTCTGTACATACCTGATAAGCTGAAGCTATCGTGGGAATAATTTAACCGTTATTCCTTTATCACATGACAAAATTTTAAATATGTTCAAATTGAAAGCATTTGCAGACAACAAATTAAGTGTAGCTGAAATGATCAGATCCATCTTTGATAGAGTAGCAGCATTGTAGTTGGAAAAGGAGAAAATGCTAACCAGCATTTTCTCCTTTTCCTACAATGTTTTCAAAAGTGTTCTTCAGGTTTGTTAAAAGTCAAGATTGTGTGGTAAAGGGTTTAAGAACCTTATGAAACTACAGTTACCTTTCAGACAGTGTAGATCAAGATCATGATATACAAAATGTACAGTCTGATCTTTGATTGACTTTGTCCTTTATGTTGAGAGATTTTGGAAAGAAGTACCTTTGAAACTTCAAACGCCAATTTGATATGAGCCATGCTCTGGCAAAAGTGGGCTTAATGCATCTCTGTGATCCACGGTACCAAGCAAGCCATCACATGCTTATGGATCCATAAAGTCCACTTTTTTAACAACCAACTTAATCATGAGATAGACTGGTCCTTGGGCATATAAAAAATTGACCAATAGCGAAAACTTTTGGCCCAGGTCAGCCTGCGCAGACAGTGCAGGCTGACCTGGGTCAATACCTTTTGCAAATGCATTAAGCTCCCTTTTCACAGAGCATGGCTCATATGTTGTGATGAAAGCTGAGAGTTTTTTTGTGTTATAAAACTAAAATCTATATTAAAAATGCAGCTTGCCAAGATATCACTGCTTAAATCTGATCCAAATTACAGTGGTGTGGAATTGGTTAAGTCTACCTTCGTTTTAATGTTTTACACCACATTTTAACAATATTTCATATATGAATGATATATTACATTGGAGCTCACTTTTTCATGCCTTTTAGTTAGTTTTGCTAGTAGAAGCTGGGGCTTTGAAGTGCCTTGCCTAGCAAAGCCTCTAATTGAAAAGCCAAGTGGGTAGGCATTAACCCTTTACTATACGATCTTGAGTTTTAACAACTCTTTGAAAGAGAGCTTTTGAAAACATTGTGGGTAAAGGAGAAAATGCTGGTAACCAGCATTTTTTCATCCTCCTGTAATGTTTTTTACCCTTCCAAAGGTAAATCACACCATTTGGGAAAAAAAAATGAATTTGTCATCTTCAAATGCTTTCAATTTGGACAAGTCTAAAATTTTGTTGCTAAAGAGTTAAACCAGGATTCCTTGTATCACAATCCAAACCCGTTCCCACCAAGCTATGGTGTACCCCCACTTGTACTGGAGTGATCTTACGAGTTACCCTAAATATATTAACTTTTCTTGTCCTATTTTGAAGCATACCTTTCAACAATGGGAGTTTGAAGAGGTGAGTGATTGATGCAAAGATATTGTTGCATTTCCTTGTTTTTTTTTCTTGTCAGGTGAAAGTGATTTCGTAATATTTTTTCCTCTTTTTGTTTTTGGACTTACGGAGGTATTAATTGTGTCACACAGTTTTTGAGTGTGCCTACAGAGAAAGTTATTGATTACATCATTTCCTTTTTTGGTTATCTTTACTCTTAACACTTTACCAAACAATTCAAAGTTTAACCCTTTACCGCACAATGCTGATTTTTGATCACCTTGGGAAAGAAGCCTTATGAAAACATTGTTGGAAAAGGAGAAAATGCTCGTAACCAGCATTTTCTCCTTTTCCCACAATGTTTTCTACCCTATCAAAGAGAAATTGCACCATTTGAGCCACATTGAAAGTGTCGTCTGCATAATTTTTCAATTTGGACAAGGCTAAATTTATTTTTGTCGTCTGGTAAAGGGTTAAACAGCTCTATGCAAGAAGGCTTGTGAAAGCATTATGGGAAAAGGAAAAAATGCTGGTAACCACCATTTTTTCCAGCACTCACAGTGTTTTCTTACCAATCAAAGGCAGATTTCAGACATAATGTTATTTCAGTTGTTGTCTGGAAATGATTTGAGCCATGCTCTGGCAAAAGGGGGCCTAATGCATCAGCGTCATGCATTATACCAAGCTTGTCATCACATGATTATGGATTCATAAAATTTATTTTGTCTAACAATCACATGAAAGCATGGATAGGTGCACTGGCTGCCATGATGTAACAATCAATCAATCATAAAATCTTTACCTGTTAACAGACAGTCCCGAGTTTTTTCAACTTTGAGAAGAAGGCTTTCAAAAGCACTTTCAGAACGTGAGAAAATGCTGATAACCAGTATTTCGTTCTTTCCCACAATCTTTCCTTCTTTTTAAAAGACAAATCCCATCATTGGAGCTTCACGTAACCCTTTTCCGCACAATCCTGAGTTTAAATGGCCCTGAGGAGGAAGCCTTTTGAACACATTGTGAGAAAAGGAGAAAATACTGGTTACCAGCATTTTCTCCTTTTCCCACAATGTTTTTTACCCTTCCCATCACAAATTTTGATATTTCAGTCACATTTATTTTGTTGTCTACAAATGCTTTTGATTTGGACTCGTCTAAAAGTTTGTCGTTTGGTAAAGAGTTAATTTGTTGTCTGCAAGTGCTCTCGGTATTAACTCTTTACCAAACGACAAAATGTAGGACTGGTCCAAATTGAAAGCATTTGCAGACGACAATCTGAATGTGGCTCAAATGGAGAAAATTGTCTTAGAAAGGGTAGAAAACATTTTGGGAAAAGGAGAAAATGCTGGTTACCAGCATTTTTTCCTTTTCCCCAAATGTTTTCAAAAGGCTTTCTTCTTCAGGGTCATTAAAACTCCGGATTATGTGGTAAAGGGTTAATAAAGTCAAAATTTTGTAAAGAGTTACCTCTTCACCAGACAACAACATTTCAGACTGGTCCAAATTGAAAGCATTTGCAGATGGCAACTTAGATACTGCTGAAGTGACGGAATCTGTCTTTGAAATGGTTGAAACAAATTGGTGAAAAAGTAGATAATACTGGTTACCTGCATTTTCTATTTTTAGCTCACCTGAGCATGAAGTGCTCATGGTGAGCTATTGTGATCGTGCTGTGTCCGGCGTCCGTCATGCATCGTCCGTGGTGCGACGTCCGTCATCAACTTTTTACCTTGTGTATGCTCTAGAGGCCACATTTTCAGTCCAATACTCATGAAACTTGCTCAGAATGTTTCCCTTGATGATATCTCGGACAAGTTCAAAAATGGGTCATGCCGGGTCAAAAACTAGCTCACTAGGTCAAATCTTAGAAAAACTTTGTGTATGCTGTAGAGGCCACATTTTCTGTCCAATACTCCTGAAAGTTGGTCAGAATGTTTGTCTTGATAATATCTCAGAAGAGTTGGAAAATGGTTCATGTTGGGTCAAAAACTAGGTCACTTGGTCAAATCTTAGAAAAACCTTGGGTTTGCTCTAGAGGCCACATTTTTAGTCCAAATCTCTTGAAAGTTGGTCAGAATGTTTGTCTTGATAATATCTTGGACAAGTTTGAAAATGGGTCATGTCGGATAAAAAACTAGGTCACTAGGTCAAATCTTAGAAAAACCTTGTGTACGCTCTAGAGGCCACATTTTTAGTCCAGTACTCATGAAACTTGGTCAGAATGTTTGCCTTGATGATATCTCAGATGAGTTCTATAATGGGTCATGTTGGGTCAAAAACTAGGTCACTAGGTCACATTTTCAGTCCAAAACTCTTATTAGTTGGTCAGAATGTTTGTCTTGATGATATTTAGGGCGAGTTTGAAAATGGGTCATGTCGGGTCAAAAACTAGGTCACTAGGTCAAATCTGAGAAAAACCTTGTGTACGCTCTATAGGCCACATTTGCAGTCAGATACTCATGAAACTTGGTCAGAATGTTTGTCTTGATGATATCTCAGACAAGTTAGAAAATGGTTCATGCTGGGCCAAAAACTAGGTCACTAAGTAAAATCTTGGTCAGATTGTTTGTCTTGATGACATCTCAGACGACTTCGAAAATCGATCATGTTGGGTCAAAAACTAAGTGGGTCAAATCTTAGAAAAACCCTGTGTACGCTCTATAGGCCACATTTTCTCTCCAATACTTATGAAAGGTGGTCAGGATCTTTGTTTTGATAATATCTACAATGGGAAAATTGGCTATGGTTACCTAAAAAGTAGGTCACTGAGAGAAATTCTAGAAAAAGCTTGTGTTCATGCTAGAGGCCAAATTTTCAGTCCAATAATTATGAAAGCTTAGTAGAATGTTTGTTATGATATCTCAAAAGAGATTGAAAATGGGTCATGTTTGGTCAAAAGACTCAGGTGAGCGACTTCAGGGCCATCATGGCCCTCTTGTTATTAAATTGTTTTCAGAAAATTCTCTCAGGGTAGTTAGAACATGGGAGATTCTTTTGTAAAGCATTAAGTGTAACCTCAGATTCTCCTTGTTTTGTGACATATTCCAACCAACATACTCTCAAAAATTGTAATAAATTGATTTTTATTAAAAAACTGAAATTGCTTTGTTCATTTAATGTTCTAAGTTTTAAATATACCTCTTGAGCCTTGTATAAGTAAGACCAAAATAATTCTTTAGGTCATTGATTTATTCGATTTCCGGGAATGGGTCTTTTATTAGTGGGATTCACATTATATACATTATTGGAATAGAAAGTTGTAATTTTACTTTCAATTTCTAATTCTTGTGTATTTTATTGTCTGTTGTAATTATTCTGTTTTTGTATATCTTTTCTGCCTGTCAACCCCTCACCAAATAATCCTGTGTTTTAACAAGCGTTGAGTAAAATGGCTGTTAAAAAGATAGTAGGAGAAGGAAAATGTGCTGGTAACCAGGATTTTCTCCTGTTCCCGACAATGTATTCTTCCTTTTCAAAGACAATCCCATTGTTTGAGCAAAGGGTTAAAGCACTGTAAATAGTTCACAAAATAGAAGTTTTGAGTACTTATTCAAAGCTGATAGTCTTACTATAGAAAATTGACATTTTCAATCAGCTTGAGAAGCCAAAATTTCACTAATTCAAGGATGTTTTGACTAAATTAATCTATAAAATATCAGATAGTTCAGATCCAAGATTAGATTGCAAGCTCCATGCTGGACTTGATCTTTAATTACAAAAACCACTAGAACTACTACTGGTGTTAAAAGAATGTTAGTCATATTACGGGTATGATACTGAGCAGCACATGTCTATTGAAGTGTTTGCATGTTAACCCTTTTACAGTTTTCACAACTTAAGTTGATTTTGCAGCCAGGGTAGATCAAGCTCAGACTGCACAAAACATGCAGTGTGATCTTTGATCTATGTTATACCTTCATTCCAGACAAAAGTACCTTTGAAATTGTTTGTGTTCAGGTCCTATTTCTAGACTGAAAGTATATGTTTGTTTCCTTCTGCAGTTTAAGTGTAAAGAATTTATCATTTACTGATAAGCATGATTACCTTTTCAGTCTATATAAACCAGTTCATATTTTCACCCAGATAATATTAACCCTTAGGCTGCTAAGTGCAACTCACTGACCCTTTGCGGACAGCGCAGATCAAGATCAGACTGCACAGAACGTGCAGTCTGATCTTGGATCTACACTGTCTGATATAATTCCCCAAACCATAACTTTGACATAGCAATATGTGGGTTTTTACTATGGATAAAAAATTTCATTTTAGTTATTTAGCAGGATAAGGGTTAACTCTATACCAAACGACAAAATTTTAGAATTGTTCAAATTGAAAGCATTTGCAGACGACATTATTAAATGTGACTTAACATTGAAATTTGTTTTGAAACAGATAGAAAACATTGTGGTAAATGGAGAAAATGCTGGTGACCAGCATTTTCTCCTTTTCCCACAATGTTTTCAAATGCCTTTTTTTCTCAGGGTCCTTGAAAGTCGGGATTGTGTGTGGTATAGGGTTAAACATATGTATTGTACTAAATAGTTTCTGTGTCATTTATACATGTACAAATACGGAAATTGAGTGTACAACTAATATAGTCAGTCACAGGTTGATCAATTATTGACGCAGGTGGATTGATTATTACGCAGTATCCATATATCAATGACCACTCCAAAAATTTCTATGTCTTTTTTTTTTTCATCATTCACTTGCATTATTTCATCATGTATGTATTTACACACATTTTTCCATGATTAGGGAATAGTCTGAATTGTGATACCCCTTTTTTCTAATCAGAGAAAGATTTAGGTTTTATGAAATTGTGTGTGGTTTATTTTTAATGATTATAAAGGTACATTTTTATATATTTAAAAAATTTTATATAGAGGGGTAAATTGTTTTCATAAATAATAACTTCACTGCTTTGATAACTTTGTGACCTCAAAGAATCTGGATGAATATACTTTTATTCAATTTTAACGAACTTTCGGGCACATTTTTCAAGTAAATTGTGATTTCCTTAGTGTTTCGACTAGGTTTTGTCCAATATTCTTCCTTTCGTTTTTGTGCAGGGCATTGTTGTTAGTCAAGAAAGTTATGTTTCTGTTTTGTTATGTTTATTGTTTCCAGATCTTAGAACTGTGAATTTTTATATTTTTCTTCCATTTGAACTTAATAGTGGACATAAATAAACAAATTCTTACATTTATTGTCTCAATTTACAAGCGTTAATGTGAAGGAAGAAATAAAGCTGGTCTTTAACTATTCTTAAAATCCCTCTTTTTAAAAGGATTAAGGATAGGTCCGTTTTATTTAAATTTCTTTTTTCCTGGTTGTATGATTATGCAGGGTAAAACATGAAGTTTGTTTATAAATAGTGCTGATGTATGTTTTTTGTTAACATAAACCATGAACCATACCTCTTTAAGCCATTTAGAAAATATCTTAATTTGAAATAAAAATCTGCAAAAAGGAGGAGAATATATCCAGAAGATAAGCATTGCCTCATAGACTCTAGAATTTAAACTGTTTGAAATTGCAGAAATTGCTCATCATAGGTAATTTGTCCATTTTCTTACTAAAGCCATCAACAGATGTTTATGATGAAACTACATGAAGATAAGGGTAGAAATGCAGTGTCGTGTAGATGTGACATAACATGTAGTATAGATCATCTTGTTAGGATTGTTTACTCTTTTTGCATTTTTCATTTCCAAAAATAAAAAAAAGGAATAGCAGACACTTTGTAATCGGTATTTTTCTTTCCCTACATATTCCTTCAGAAGTATTTTCTCGTGTATTCCAGGTTAGGCAATTTTTAACATTTAAGCTCCATTACAGTGTTAAACAGCAGGGCAGTTACTTTTATTGTTTAAAACTAAATTGGAAAAAAAAATAACTGAAATAATTGTCATATTATCTAACTTAAGTTTTACTGTTTGTTTTTGATTTAAGAACTGAAACAAATTTAAAGTTTAATCTCTGAGAAGATTCCTGTGACAAAATAAGAAAAAAGCTCATGCAGAGTTTCTCTTTACCAAATGCCAAAATTTTAAACTAGTCCATATGGAAAGCATGTGCAGACAACAAATTATTTAATATGTCTCAATACATGGAAATTTTTTGTGACGTGGTAAAAGAGATTGTGGGAAATGTAGAAAATGCTGATGACCAGCATTTCCTTCTTTTCCCACAATGTTTTCAAAGAGCTTCTTCTGGTGATAAAAATAAGGGATAGTAAAAGGGTTAAAAACTACTTTTTTTTTTTATAATAAACAGGCAAAACCACTTTTTTGAATGATAAGGAATTTGTTATACCTTTCATTCCACAGCAAGTAAAACTAGTAGAAGTAGCCACTTACTTCATAATTCGATAAACTTACTTATTTCCTGTATCACAAAAAATTAAAACATATCAAACCATAGGTGCATGTAGTAACGTAGATGTCATATGTATAACTTCAGGAGAGGGTCCTTTTGACTTTTTACCAGACCAAATGACAAAATTTTACACTTGTCCAATTGAAAGCATTTGCAGATGACAACATAAATGTGACTAAAAAAATATGGTACAATTTGCTTTTTGACAGGTAGAAAAAAAACAGGAAAAGTAGAAAATGCTGTTACATGCATTCTCTCCATTTCCCACAATGTTTTCAAAAGTCTTCTTTGTACGACAGGAAGTGATTTGAAAGACTTAATGGAAAATATTCCAGGCAAGTATTGAGAAATTATAACTCTAAAATAAAATTTATATCTTTTAATCAAATATACTTCTTGTGAGAATAATATTGGCTGAAACATTTGTTTTAATTGTTAATACCAAAAGGGTTTTCATATAGACAGAAATGGTGCACTTTACATTGACCTTTAGGTTGTAAACTGCATGTTGACAGAGAAACTGTCATTCATTCATAAAACATTGAGACCGGGTTTAGTTTAGGACAAAATAAAAAGTGTTAGTGAATTGTGTTTGTGAAAATGCCGGGAACTGGGAAAAAAATTGCTGAAAAACTGTGTTGTGTGAGGAAAAAGAAGGCTGAACCAGACCTATACAAAGAGGTGTTAGAAACAGTAAAGGTAAAAGATCTTTTTATTGACAAGTTCTGAATAAACAAAATATGTGTTGGAGTGCAAGGAGGAATTTTAGAATCTCTGTAGGCAGTATTGAAATAGGTCAGAGTTCAAGAATGTGCAATATAATCTCGGCATAATTGTGCAAGGGGTGTGTATATATATGTATAATTGGAGATTGGACTTTTTTGGACTTCAAGTGACATCCAACCTGAGATTTCATTTTGGAGAAAATCTTAACTAGAATGGGTATATCCTTACAGTTTGAGAGAAAAAAAATGTTGTAAAAACTTGAAAGTGTGTAGAATAACTTAGCTGTGTAAATATATATATATTACCAAAATATATGGTGCAAGGGATAGAAAAACACACCGGATTTGTTCACATTTAAAAACGGAAACAGCAAGTGATTGCTTTGAAGGCCTCCAAAACATGAAATGCATTTTCTATTTGTCGTAATCTGTGCAGTCTTGCAGCTATCAGCTAGGCAACATTTGATATGAAGATACATAAATCATTTTGCGAGGACTGTTTGATAAATTCATGGAATTTTGTTGTAAAAATAAAACTAGACTACCAATTAAGATCATGCGTTGCATACATATTAAACAACCTATGCCCAAAACATCCTCCAAATTTCATACAAATTCATATACAATTACAAAATACATTAAAACATACATTGCTGGGCTCTGACCATGAAAAAGTAATGTCTACGTCATTTCAAGTCAAGGGATACTTTTTCTACATAATCCTCTACATAATCTTCTGGAGTATTCACATTTCATGTGCCTGGACACCCACATGCAAAATGTTTCTCTATACCAATTACCGATAATGGTTAGAATTATGTCCCTTGTAGCGCAGTGTAGGCAAAGTTCCTGGCTGTTGTTATTCAGTGTCACGAACACTATCCAGAATTGACACCGTTGCGCTAACTGGCCACCCTTTCAGGAGGATCATTTTCAAGCAATATTCTCCTATTCCTGAATAGACAGGTGAGTTACTACAGGAACTTGAAAGTTGTCAAATCCTTAATCAATTCTGTAGTCTGTTTTGGTGTTTTACCAAGTCAAACACAAAACTTTATAATTGCATACAATTCAGTATCCGTTGAAGATGTCATTGTGTTATAGATTACCTATCACCGAAGAGACAAAAACTGTTATTAGAGTAGCCTGTAGTGCCACAGCGATGATGTTTTACAGAAATACTGTTATGATGATATTTGACAGTCTTCACTGCTGGCTTCATTTTGATCGTCTGCGCAATTAGGACTGTTGTGACACATTTCTGAATGTTTGTATTCCGTAAATACCATGTTTCAAATCAGGAGAAAATTGGAGCCAGGCAATTGCACATTACATGGGTTACTATGGTTACGCATATTTTGCATTTGAAATGTTTTAAAGTGCAAAACTTTTAAACCAAGTGTACAATATGTTCATGCTATTACAGGCAAATTTTTAGCTTAGAATATCAAGAAACATGGTTTTAACAACAACATTCCACAAATTTATTGAACAGCCCTTGAAATTTCACCGAGTTACGGTTTTCAAGGTCATGAGTATGAAACTCAGTGGAGGCAATTTATTTTCAGAGTCGTTTTTCTCGTACTAAGAGTAAAGTTTAGTCTCATCCTAATAATTTTTCCTTACAAAATATCATCTTTCTGTTTCTTTCCATTCCCCCCCCTTTTTTTTGGGGGGGGGGCGCCTAAAAAGGGGTGTTTAAATCTGGTGTTACGCTGCTGTTTGGGTTTTCATGTTATCCGTTGTGAGACAACTTTCCATTAACACTATGCACTCTATAGAATTTTAAAAGGAGCATGTTTCACACTCATATAATAAATGGTTTAAGTGGTAGACTGCTAAAAAATTAAATTTATATCACCATAAAACAACCAAAAATTAGAATTCCTGGCTTTTTTGTCCAGAAAATATGGAGTACTGTAGATGTTGGATCAGACTACCTTTTATTTGCTGCCAGATGTTAATTCTTAATCCTAGATTTAAGCAAAGGTGTGTGCATAGAGTGCAGAGATTAATGGACTTCTTATATTTATCTAGATTATCCTTTATTTACATTGATGATTGCTCCTGATCTTTTCAACACATGGCCACTCCCAATCACTACTGTTTAGTTCACCCAAAAAGTTGACAAGAACTTTGTATGGAGTCACCAGAATTTGATTACCAGCATTTACTGGTTACCAACATTCTCTTCTTTTCTCACAATGTATTCAACAACCCTTGTCATTAGGTTGTTAAAATATGTGATTGTTCAGTTAAAAGATAATAAGTACAAAAATTGTGGGAAAAGAAAAAGTGCTTGTTACTAATATTGTCTCTTTTTCTTAAATATTTTCAGAAATTTTACTCAGGGTTGTAAAATCATGGGCTAATAAATTAAAGTTATGATGACATCAGTGGTCTCCCCTGACAGTCTGGGACTAAAAGTACATCATGCCACATCCTTCAATTTCAATATTTTTTTTTTTACAGGTAATCCCTCTTTGTGGTTGTTTGTATGATTATAAGGATCTGAAAATAATTTCTGTGGTCATTTTAATCAATACAAGTGTCTGGATTAAGGGAAGTCTTACCTTTTCAGAAACCCAAATTTCTTTTGGACTCGCTAGAAACTCAGAATTTGTGTCTTGTAAAAAACAACTGCTTTCAGGTTGCAAGTTAGTCAGGATAGGCTTTGATTTTGATTTAAGTATTATCTCTTGCTGATGACTTTTTGCGTCTAGCAACAGACCCTTCTTGAATCATTACGGCAAAAACAGTGGGAAATTGTAGCTTATATTGACCAATTTCTGCTTTTGACACAATGCTTTCTCTAATACTGAGATAGCGGGACTTTGGCTCATGTTGAGTATTCTGATTTTACCAGGATATTTTTATTTTTGTCTGCTACAAGATTGTTTTAGCTTGTTATGTGTTAGAATGCCAGTTAATAGTTGTGTCAATGCGTGCACATGCATTTTATAGAAAAGGACTTAGGTGTTGCCTATATAATACATGTATATAACCTCTCAACTGCAAAATTTGTGGTTCAAATTTTATCACTAAAGTACATTTTTCCACCTAACGCTTTCACACACCTACCCTCTATCTACCCTTTATAAACCCTATCAAAACTGCCATAGATTACATGGGTACCTATTTGGATGGCAAAGATAAAAATCAGACTATGCAGAATATGCAGTCTGATCTTGTGTCTGCACCATTCGCTTCTTAATTCTATTCCATGACAAAATAGTAAAATAATCTTCAATTGCAGTAGAACCGTTATTTTGTTCCCGGAAAAAAGTTTAAATTCATTGATTGTGCAGTAAAAGGCTCTAAATGTTTACTTGGTTGGTTGGGAGGGGTTAACTTTTTTTTTGGTCTCTGCTTGATTTTACCCTTACATTTTGGTCAAAGTATTTGGGTTAGCCAGTAGGAAATTAATTACACTTTCAATATGAGAGAAAAGACTAAATAATTGTCTTGCAATGCCCGTTTTGGCATGAATCCCTCCCAAAATATTGGACTCAGTAAAGCCAAGATCAGTTGGCACATTTTTTTGCAGTCTTTTCTTGATGTACACCAGCCCGGCCAGGTAGCTCAGTGGTTAGCGTATCTGACTCGTGACCTGGTGGTTGCGGGTTTGATACCTGGTTGCGGGGAACTTTCTGGCGATTTTTTGCCTCATACCTCTGATGCATGTGAGAAAAGTTAAGTCAGGCTTTGGAAAGAAAGTTGTGTCAGTACTGGTATGAGAAAGCCAGGAAACACATGGATGCGTCACTGACCGCCATGATATGACCTAGGCTGTTAAAATGGCATTAAACTCCAATACGAACAAAATAAACAAATTGATGTACAACATTCACAAGAGGAACATTCTTTTCCTATATACTAACAAGACAAATTTATGATGCATAGCATCATAGAAGCTGCAATCTTTTGGTGGACATTTTCAGAAATATTGACTCTCTTGAGAAATTGTGATTACATTTTTTTGTATCTGTTTTTACCCCTCCCCCCCCAACAGAAAATCATGACAAATGGTACTAAAATGCAAGGATAAAAAAACGAGAAAATAATATGTACATGTGTTCTAATTCTATTTAAAAAAAAAAGAAGTTTAGAGCGGAATCTTAAATAATCTTGTTATTATTACTATTATTATTATTATTATAAAGTGATAATGCTTATTTGGAAAAAAAAACACCCGTAAAAGCATCGGAATTTTTAAATTTCTACTCGAAATTTTAAAATGGAGAAATTGTGCATTCAAATACAGCATTTTCCATTTATTAAATGAAAGAAAACTTCTGTAGCGGCATCAAAGGCAATACTACGGAATTATTTAAGTTACCAATTATTCAAAGTGATATTAAAATTGTTATTCACAAATGATGTTTACATGTATTTACAATTTTTATCAGTGATCTCTTCTTTGTGTTTCATTTTTTTTTTTTTTCCTTACAACAAAAAAGAAAAAAAAAAAAATACTCAACAACTTTTTTCTAAGAGATGATCTTCCTGCTTGTCAAAAAATATCTTAGCATGCTTGTGACACAGCAAATCTTTACATTTCTACTGTAGAAACAAAATCTTTTGTATGGCATCTCCAAAATTATTCTGATCATAGCCTGCACAGTTGGCACAAACCACGTTTCTTTTATTCCTGAAATGGCAGACACACACACAACACACACACACACAAAATATTTCTTAAGTCTTTAAAGATCTAGATCTATTCAACCACAACATTAACTATTACTATACATATTTCGTAGTAGTTTGAACCATTTTCTGCGTAGGCCTTGTACAAACCTAGTGTAAAACTTCTAATGTAAATTTCAAGAGCTATTCTAAACCTTTGACTAGCAGCAACGTAAAAAGTTGTATATTCACAGTAATAGGTTTTGTAATAACTTTAACCCTTCGACTACCTAACGAAATAAATACACTGAGTAAGGAAAACAAACAAGATTTTTTTTTATGTTTACGAAATATCGTATAGAATATTAAAAAAATATTACACGGGCTATGTGCTGTCTGATCTTCATCTATTTCCGTCATTTTCGAGCAGCTTCAAACCTTACAGCACCAGGCACCACCATGATAATTACTGTAGTCAATGTACATCACGATCCGTACGTCATGTTTCAAGGGTTCTGTAGATCAGGACCATACCGTATGGTACGTACAGACTGATCATAACAGCTTCGACACACAACACAGTAAATGCTAAATTTTACAGGTCTCATAAGGTAGATGTTCCATACGGCAAAAGTCTCGACGAAGGGAAGAAAAAGGGTTATCTTTTCGCAAGTATTCTATAAATAGCTGACGTAGACGCCTCTTGTGTAGGGAGGTAACCTGCCTATACCTAGATCAAAGGTTAACCGCCGTTTTATCTTTTACAGATTAAGATTGGACGAAAAACTTGTTCATAAAATTGCTTCAGATTATCATATTCTAAGATGCTCTCTATATCATAATCATCATTATTTTGTTTTGTAAAAAAGTAGACAAATGCAAAAACCATTGAGAGGTGGGAAAGCTTGTGATAACGGGAAAGCATAACAAATTCGTTTGGGAAAATAGAAGGAATCCTATATGTGTGAAAACTTCGGGGGACTAGCCAATCAAAGGATGTTTATCTTTCTGTATTTTTTATTGTTATTTGGGAATGAACTATATATTGCAAGAAAACCAGGCTTGAATTTCTTGTAGGTCTGTTGGAATATTTAAGAAAAAGTCATGTGGAGTAATTCTGTCACAACAACACAACATTATTAGAAATTTTACAAAAATAATGACCAATCGAATAATTACTGATCATCTACATGGTAAATAGTTTAGGTACATTCCTACTGGAAGCCGCTTTCAAGCGGCTTCCAATAATTCTTTTGTGGCCCTGTCATTTTAACTCTTTCAGCGCCAAATATATAAACTTGACCTCTTTCGAGAGTTGAAATTAGTCCACTGAAACTCAGAATGATTTTTATCTTACAGGCTTGACTAAACATGTGGACGGTACAGATCAAAGATCAGACTGCACATTCTGTGCAGTCTTGCACATTCTGTGCAGTCTGATTTTGATCTATGCTGGCCGCAAAAGTCCTTGTTTTCACCAATTGCGCTGAAAAGGTTAAAGGCATTTGCTGCTCTACTATCATAGTAACCAAACAGTTATTAACCCTTCAAATAATTCCGGGTTTTGACAGTCCTGAAGAAGAAGGCTTTTGAAAACATGAGAAAAAGGTAAAATTCTGGTATCCACCATTTTCTCCTTTCCCTCAATGTCTTCTACCCTATCAAAGACTGAAATCATCACTTGAGCTCCAGTAAGTGCTTTCAAATCGGAACCAGTCTAGAAGTTTATTTGGTTGAGGGTTACAAGATGTGAATATGGTAGACTTGTTTATATTGAACAGCTCTTGTTGTTGACAAATCGAAAAAAAAATTATAGATTTTGTCTTTGAAAGGGAAGAATACACTGCTTGAAAAAGGAAAGAATGCTTTCTTGTTCTTTTAAGAGCTTCCTTCCTCAACCCTTTACCACACAATCGCAATTTTTTACGATCAGGAAAAGACAGCTTTTGAAAACATTGTGGTAAAAGAAGTAGATACTGGTAACCAGCATTTTCTCTTTTTCCCACAATGTTTTCTACCCTTTCCACAAAAAAAATTCAATTTTTGAGTCAGATTTATTTTAGTGCTTGCAAAATGCTTTCAAGCTGGACTAGTGTAAAACTTTTTTGTTTGGTAAAGAGTTAGAACTTTTGATAACTTGGTCAAGGGTTACTTATTCAGGGTTTTCCCTCAGCATTAAAAATTGGTCACTTTGATCCCCTGCCTCTTTAGTTGAGGGTCATTTCCTTAACTTAGGGGGTTAAAATAAATGGGTCTCTTCTTCTTCAAACATGGATTACAATACATTTCACCTTTAAACTCCAAGAAAGTAAAGTCTTAAGTCATTTCTAACGGAAAGCTCGACTTAAATTTTTGACAGATGATACATTCTTGTCCGAATCACTGCTTGATGTGGCATGATCGGCAGATACAGGAAGCAGATGATAAGACAGAATGCTACATTTTACTTCGTTGTGACATTATTTTCCGCGAACAGAACAGACTGGTAATGTGTTCTTTTATCTACCGGAAGTCGTGTAAAAAAAGCTATAAATTACAGAGAATCCAGCTATGATGTTGACTGGGCTCATATTTATGACAACTGTCCACCGTACTTTATGGTGATAATGTGTTAACTAGTCTTATTCTATTAATAAATTAGCTGAAAACCACTTTTATCTAAAATAAACTCTGTAGTTAAAAAAAGAACGGTGTTCGTCTGAGATATTGAAGCAGGAATAGACTTGGATTTATGACGATTTATTCAATTTCCTAGATTATTTGGATTTTGGAAAGTTGCGTCACTGATAATGCATTGTTATTTATTTTGGGGGTCATTTGAGTTAAAATCGCGTCATGGACGCAGGATTTGTGCATCATGGAAAACCCTGCTTATTTTTTTTTTCAGAGTATCAAGTCAAAAAGTATAAAATATAATTGTGTCCCATTGACAAATCAATACGGACAGTTCCAGACATTTCTGCTCAATTATTCTTGCTTTTGAGCAATCATGATCTATCTTGACTGACTAAATGACATTATTTATTGGATTGGACCAAGTTATTAGGCTAGTTAACCTGTTACTGATTATTTTTTCTGCAACAGTTTTTTTTTAACCCTTTACCATACCATTCTGACTTTTAGCGACCCTGAGAAAGAAGCTCTTCTGCAACAGTTTTTCTTAACCCTTTACCATACCATTCTGACTTTTAACGACCCTGAGAAAGAAGCCCCTTTGAGAACATGGTGAGAAAAGGAGAAATGCTGGTAACCAGTATTTTCGATCTTCTTTTCCCCACGTTTTCTACCGTATCAAAAACAAATTTCATCATTTGAGTTACATTCAAAATAGAGCCTGCAAATGCTTTCAATTTAAACAAGCCTACATCTTTCTCATGTGGTAGAGAGTTAAGGGGGATCGAGCCTAGTGATGGCTGAAGTGTCGGACTTGCAATTTGGAGTTGTGTTCCGCCAAACATTCTGAATGTATGTTCTGATCCTATCTTTAAAGACTAGCCATTTGAATCGTTGAGATGTAATATCTCAGCCAATAGATGAATCAGCCTTGGAAATCAGACTAAGATTAAGAAGACCTGCTGATAAATCCTGCCCCTGCATGCCGATAGTTTGATACAATAGGGAGCCAGTCTTGATGGATGAGGCTGTCTTACCTCTAGTCCTAAGGAAGTTTAGAGACAAACACAGAAACAAAGGTATAACATACTGCTCTTCCATTTTGACTGAAATAATGTTGAAAGGAGCTTTGAATACCATCAAATGAAATGGTTTTGGAATTCTGTTTATATAGAAAATATTCAGTAAAAAGAAAGAAGTCAATGTGAGAAAATTCCCCAAAATCTTTGTTGAAAAATTGTGTATCTATTGGTGTATAAAGTTGTTTTAATTGGATTTTGAAATGCAGTTATTTTGATTTATATAATCAAAGAAATCCTGCTTCAACTCTTTACCAGACGACAAAATTTGGGTTTGTTTGTATAAATTAAAAGCGTTAGCACATGACAGATTGAATGTTGCTAAAATGATGAGACTTCTTTTTAGCTCCACTGGTCGAAGGCCAGCAAGCATATATCATGGCCCTATGTCTGTCAGGTGTCTATTTGTCTGTCTATGTGTTAAATTTTATTTCTAACATCTTCTCTCAAACTACCCATCCAATTTTGATGAAACTTCAGGAAAATGATCCTGCCATGACTCTCTTTAGACTTCATTCAAAGAATTTGATTCCAATAAAACTCTGGTTGCTATGGCAACAAGACTGAAAAATATTGAAAATCTTTTTGTCTGAAATCTGTTAGCCTAGGGCTACTGCATAATTTAGTGTGTAGCATCATCAAGAGGACCTCTACCAGATTTTTTCAAACTATAGCCCTGGGGTCAAAATTGGCCCAACACCAGGAGTCACAAGTTTTACATGGGCTTAAAAAGTGAAAACTTAAGAAAATCTTCCTGTCTTTGTCTGTCCATCTAAGATTGTCCCAGTCATAGCCATAGGGTCAAAATTGGCACCACATTGGGAGTAAAAAGTTTTTACATGGCCTTATACACTGAAAACTGTAAGAACCCTCTGGTTGGTAACCGTAAGATCTAGGTTTACCAAAACTTGTAGCTTCATCAGGTTGGCCTGTAGCAAGATTTAGTTTAGTATGTAAGCCTGAAGGGGGGGGGGGGGGGGGCGTAGCTTTGTAACATGATTTACAAAGGCTTATACAGTGAGAACTCTTCCTGAAGTACATGAAGTGAAAAAGAAAACTGGAGGGAAATTTTAAAGGAGAAATACCAATGCTGGTTATCAGAAAACTTTGTTGGAAAAGGAGAAAGTGCAGCCATAATTTTCTGAATGCCTTATTTTTTAGGGTCAACAAATATGGGATTGTGTGATAAAGGGTTTATACCCTGACTGTTTTTTGTCATGTGGTTTGTTGTGCTCTTTGATAAGGCACCACAGAGCCCAGCCTGATACTGGTGAAAACAAGGTAAGACATGACAAGTGAACTATTTCTTATGAAAGAAGAAGGCCTATACAATGCCCTTCAATCATATTTCACTCACATTTCCTTTAACTTGCAGAAATGAAAATTACTAGCAAGCATCCAACTGGAAGTTGATAGTAGCAGTTTTTAACCCTGTGGATGGCAGAGCACAACTTATATTACTTTTGCAGACAGTGGAGATCGAGATTAGACTTCACAAAACATGCAGTCTGATCTTGCA
Source organism: Hippopus hippopus (assembly GCA_946811185.2). Classification (NCBI taxonomy): domain Eukaryota; kingdom Metazoa; phylum Mollusca; class Bivalvia; order Cardiida; family Cardiidae; genus Hippopus; species Hippopus hippopus. Next base: position 38,934,935 of record OX328097.1, read on the forward strand.
TCTCCACTACATCGAGGTACATTCTGACCAAAACAACCTTAAAAATACAATATTTCAGCAGCTTTTCTTATTTGAAAAGGTTTATTTCATTACTTTGGCACTCTAAGGGTTATCTGTCAGAGAAATGGATCTTTTTAGTCAGAGGAGAGACTCAAAAATTGTAAATTCCAGGGCTGCACTTTCTAAATTTTTCACAAAGTATTAGATAATATGGAGTCTCTATCAAACTACAAGTTCTGTGATCTAAAGCACCAGTCCAACTGTGGCTAATATAAATTCTTGCTTTTAAAGGGTTTTGGGGGGATAAAAGTTATGGTGGATTGAAAGAGCCAAGTCAAATAAAAAGAAGAAAGGAGAGGAAACCATTTCATATGCATGAATGTTTTCACTGTAGTTAAAACCCCATAAATGCAGATGTCGGGGGATATTTTATAACGGTTGTTGAATACAAGATAGAAGTTGACATGTTTTATTTCTTACACCAGTATTGCTTGAAAATTTTGGAACATACTTCACATTTTTGTCCACCAACTATGATTGTTCATCGTTTGGCTGACTAGATAAAAATTAGACAGGTAATTTTGATGATAGAACATTCTCAAACTTTTGCCCTTTTACCATACCTTGGTCATTTAGAATTTTCATGATCTTTTCCCTTTTTTATGATCAAGATAAGGCTGCCAATTATATGCAGATTGATCTTTGAACTAGTGTTTATGGTATTTTATGAGGTCTCCATGCCAAAAAAAAGCCTTGTCAGTTCAATTATTGAGGTCTTTACACCTAATTGAATATTTTTCTCATCATTTATTGTTGTCAAAAGGATTTGATGTAGAGCGTCACTATCAGTGAGATATTGTGTTTCCGGAAGCTGTTTCACTCCGTACCTCAGAACAAATTACAGACTTGTCCATCTTTAAAGCATTTTTTGTAGACAGAATTGATGTGGTTCAGGGTTTATGTTAAAGAGGGTAGAAAACATTGTGGGAAAAGGAGAAAATGCTGGTTTACCAGCATTTTCTCCTTTTACCACAGTGTTTTTTTTTAAAAACCAAGCAAGGATTGTAAAAACACTGGATTGTATTGTAAAGGTTTTAAATAATATGTAGATGGGATGAATTTATATAAAATTGTATATTTTTCACTACTGAACAGGTGTCTTATATTTTGCAGTGTGGACAGGGTAAAGAAAATACTGTTTTTCTTGTTACGTCACAGGAGTTGGCATCCTGTTAATGAATATCAAACATTTGGTGATTTAATGAAAAATTGGAGCATTCAAGAGGTTTTGGTTTAGAGATGGAATTAGACATGGATTAATGGAAATTATTATGTAATAAGTGCTTTATTTGTTGAGCAAAAACTTGACTTTGAGCATGGATTTAGAGTTGGCAGAGGTAACACTACTTTCTAGTGAATTATCTTGAGGTGTACCCTTCACCACACAGCCCCTTATTTTCACAACCTAGAAAAAGAAAGCTTTTGAAAACATTGTGGAAAAAGGAGAAAATGCTGGTGACCAGCATTTTCTTCTTTTCCCATGTTTTCCACCCTATAAAAGATGAATTCAGTCATTTCAGCTGCATTTGTTTTGTTGTCTGTAAATGCTTTCATTTTAGACACGTCATACATTTTGTCATCTGGTGATTATGTATGTAGTTTTTATTACATGCATTTTTTGTTGTATGTAGATTTAATCAGCTTTTTAACAAAATCATTTGTTTGTGGTAAGTCAGGCTGGTTATTTGTTGAAAATTGAGTTATGAACTCCTAGGCAGCTGACTGATGAATGGCTGTAAAACATTTATAGTTTCCAAAAATAATGGTTGCTTAACCCTTAAATCACTGGATGAAATAAAATTGATATTTTCAGTGAGGAAGAACTGCCAAAATTTTGCTATTTCATGGTTGTTTTGGCTTGAAGTTGTGGAAAAAAAAGTACCAGATAGATTAAATCCAAGATCAGAGAGAACTTGCAGTCTATTCTCAAGCTACATAATGTCTACAAAAGCAACTGAAGGCAGGTGAAGGGTTTGGATCATCAAGAAAAACTAAAGCCGACATTTTCAGGCTGTGTCAGGACATTAAGAAAAATCCAAATAATGCATTACATGCTGAACTGTTCAACTGGAATTCTGATTAAATATCAGATATTGAAGGAGCTGAAAGTATTTACCTCAAAAGTAAATATAGTGGCCTTCAGAGTGCAAAAAGTTTATTTTTTAAAGTCTGTAATAAATTGTTGGGAAAAGGAATTGCATTGTCACATTTTTACGTAGTATTTTCTAGTGAACTATGTTAGGAAATACAATAGAACCTGTCCTAAAGACCACCTGTATTTAGAAACCCACTGTTTTAAGAGATCACTTGATTCTACATCCCCCTCTTTTACTTGGATTGATTAACAGACCACCTGCTATAAGAGACCACTTTTGTTATTTTTCCAAGGTTGTTTCCTACCACAGGTTTAGGCGTAATTTCTTTTTTTAGCAGATTTTTATTTGCCCAAAGCAACAGACTTTGTTTTGCGTCTGGTCTTCTGTCTATCAGTCCATCTGTCTGCAATTTGTGCTCTTGAACACCTTGTCTGATTTTGAAAATATGTGACATGTGTGCGCCTTGATGAGACTACAGGCAGAGCTGAGGTTTCAGTCATGAGGCTCAAAGGCTAAGGTCACAGCAGGAGGTCAAGGGTCAAGTACTTGTAAGTCTTGTCCCAGCTCCGTATCTATAGTACCCCCAGGTCTGACTTTGAACATGTTTCACATGTGTGCACCTTGAGGGAACCTTGAGGGAACAATGGCAGAGGAGCGGTTTCAGATGCCAAGCTCCATAGTCAAGGTCTTAGCAGGGGGTCATAGGCCACATGCTCATGATAGTTTCCTTTAGATTTATGTTGTAGAGCTTTGCAGAGCTCTTTAAAGCTCAGCTGAACAGAAAGTACTCAAGATGAGCTTTTATGATCGTGCTGTGTCCGGCATCTGGCGTGCATGGTTGGTCATGCATCATCAAACATGTGGTTGTCAACAATTACCTTGTATGTATTCTACAGGCCACATTTTCAGTCTGATACTCATGAAACTTGGTCAGAATGCTTTGAAATTGGGTCACCCAGGGTCCAAAAATAGGTCACTGGGCCAAATCATAGAAAATCCTTGCTAGAGGCCACATTTTCAGTTGGGTACTCATGATATATTGTCAGAATGTTTGGCTTGATGATATCTCACTTAAGTTTGAAATTGCATCACATGAGGTCAGAAAGTAGGTCACTGGGCTTAATCTTGGAAAAACCCTTTGTGTACGCTAGAGGCAACATTTTCAGCCAGATAGTCACCAAACTGGGTCAGAATGTGTGCGTTGCAGTGACTATATTTTCAGTCTGCTACTGATGAAATTTGGTCAGAAATTTGGCGTTATGACATCTAACATAAGTTGAAAATTCAGTCAAATTGTGTCAAATTGTGTCAAAATGTAGGTTACTTAGCCAAATTATAGAAAAATCTTCTGCACACTCTACAGGCGACTCTTTTAGCCAGATACTCATGAAACTCGGTCAGAATATTTGTCTTGAGATGATATATCCGACAGTTTCAAAATTTGGTCAAAAAGTCATGAAACTCTGTCAGATTGTTTTTCTTGATGAGATTTTAGACAGTTTTGAAATTAGGTCACAAGCTAAGAAGTAGGTCACTGGGACAAATCTAAGAAAAACCCTGTGTATGTTGTAAAGGCCATATTTTCAGTCTGATACTGTTGACATTTTGGTCAGAAAGATTTGTCTTGATGATATCTAGTACAAGTTGAAAATTTACTCACGGTGTGTCAAAAAGTAGGTCACTTGGCCTTATCTTAGAAAAATCTTCTGTGCACTCTAGAGACAATGTTTTCAGAAGGTTTCTCTTGTACGGTCTGTAAAAGTCAGCATTGGGCGGCACATAGTTACCAGCATTTTCTCCTTTTCCTGCAATGTTTTCAAAGTCCTTCAAAGAGAATTTTCATTATTTGAGCAATATCTAAATTATTGTCTGCAAATGCTTAACCCTTTACCAAACAATCCCGGGTTTTAACGACCCTTGGAGAGAAGCCTTTTGAAAACATTGTGGGAAAAGGAGAAAATGCTGATAACCAGCATTTTCTCCTTTTCCCACAATGTTTTTTACTCTATCAAGGACAAATTCTGCCATTTGAGCCATCTTTAATTTGTCGTCTGCAAATCCTTTCAATTTATACCAGTCTAGAATTTTGTCGTTTGGTAAAGAGTTAAATGCCTTCTTTCTTAGGCTCATTAAAAGTTGGAATTGTGTGGTAAAGGGTTAAAACAAGTGTGGGATTTTCTCAAGTTTATACTGGTCTGCATAAAACTTCACAATTTCATGTGCATTGTTTACATACCTGTCATTCATGCATGCAGGTGTATGCATTTAGAACCTGCAGTGTAAACAAAAATAATTTTAGGTTCCTATATCTTACTTCTAAATCAATTGACCCTTTCAGTGCCAAAGGCAAAAAACAGGGGCCTTTGAGGACTGCATAGATCAAGATTAGATTGCACAGAACATGCATCTTGTTCTTTGATCAGTAGTTACTGTCATTGCTTGCTTTAGTGCATCTTTGGAACCCAGGTTTGAAGCATAACGTTACTCTACATGCATCTACCCCTGGGAAAATTGACTAGCAAATTGTCGTTTCTTATGAATATTCATATGGTTGGGAAGTACCCTAATAGCCAATCAAAAGATTGATAACATAATGATACTCTCTTGTAGAGAGGATAATTTCATTTCTTCCATTATTAAAAATAACCCTGGAAAAAACCCAAGGTTGTCAACAAATATGGCGGCCGTCGGCGTGCTTGTCTCCTGTGGGATATGCCATTCTGCAGTACAGGGATGACACTATCGATCTTTGTGTTCGATTTTAACTGACAATCTTTCGGTTTTATGCCAAAAATCTCTTTTAAACGCTTCTCGATTGTGGTGTTGATGGGCGACGCCATATTTAAAGTATCGCTAAGCTTGATTTGCAGTGAATGATGTGATTGGATATCGACAAGTAGAAAATAGAAATGACGGCATATTTGTGATAAGAATAGTTTAAATTTTCTCAAAGAAAAACTGAGATCACCAATCAAAATGCTTCATGAATAATTCATGAGAACAAGGAAACGCCAATGAAATAACCCAGGGTCGATTACAGAATGAATCAAAACTGGGTCACCGAGGATGGTTTTAATGATGCCTGTTGAATAATTATCCTTGACTTTCAGTGGAAGGTATTTTCAGCCTTGGAAGAGGTCTAGTTTATGTATTTGAAAGTGAAAGAGTTGATTTATGTTCAGTGTGATTTATCACTGGAATACTGAAGGTACTTAAAATCCAATTGCTCTTTTGTGCAGTTTCAACTTCAGAGAATGCAGTCTGATCTTTAGAGCATGATTACTTATATCTTATCTCCAATGTTTCGAGAGATGAGCTTCTGTTAGTTATATTTTGGTCTTTCTGAAATGAGTGTAAAATGCTTATATTATTTATTTAGTTGTCCTTCCTTTTGCAAAATGATAATATGTTTTAACATACCCAAGGAACATTAATTTTGAAAAATTGGCAGTGAAAAAGGAGAAAATGCTGGTAACCAGTATTCTTTCCTTTTTGCTCACTTTATTTTCTACTCTTTCAAGGACCAATCATTTTGGTCTTTGTTTCTTCAGAAGCCTCGAGATAGAATAACTACAGAGTAATGATTCAGGACTCTAGTTCTAATCCACATTCAAGTGTGTAATATGCTAAATTTCAACTCTGAAACTGCCTCCTAAAACTCCTGTAACACTATACGGCGTTTCCACTGTGTTGGTACAGCATTGTTTAATTTTCTAGAGTACCATGAGATTACCGGAAAAATATTTTTGTTTTTTTTTTCACAAAGATGGGTCATGTCATGGCGTTCTCAACGTAACCATGTTATTGCTATGGAGCTTTCATGGCATATTGTCGCATTCCTATGGAGTTCTTGGCTATTCTCTGCACTCATAGCATTTCTACTGCATGCTTCTACAGTGCTCACCCTGTGTGCAGTGGGCTTTCACAGCGTTTTCAAGGCGCTCACACACTGCTGATGGCATGTTCATGACGTTCGATTGCAATATCTATAAAAACAAACTGTATACACATTTGTTCATCAGTCGTTTCTTTGCTCTCAAAAAGTCAAGAAAGAATAAAACTATCCAGCAAAAAGAAAGGGGGAAAAAGCAGATAAAAAGAAAAGTCCAACCCTCCCTCAAACAGAAGCAAGTCAACCACCATCACCTCATCAACCAGTAGACGCCTGGTTTGCTGGCGTACATCAATCATGGTGAATTAAATGTTTATTTGTATCTAGTATATGTTAGTTATTGAGATGCAAAGACCAATGGACGTGGTAGAAGCCCCTTGGAAGTGTAGTGATCGCAGTGGCAGTTCCAAACAGTCGTTGCAAGAGCGCAGTAAAATAAATAACACTGTGTAAGAGCCATTGACATGCTGTATAAGCACAGAGATGCAGTGACATCTCGGAGAAAGCCACGCAGTCTCTGTGCAAGCCCCACTAACAACCACAGCGATGGCATTGCGACCTCTGCGCACAGGCGGAGCTCTTGTGGTTTTGTAGGAAACCTTACAGCACAGTACTGCATTGCTGTGGAGATGCTTACAATAATACTGCCCGCACCGTGGCGTTCTGCATTTTAGCTTAGATGTGGTGGGATCGCCACCCTAGTATGACAGGGGTGTAACTCTTTACCAGGTGACAAAACTTTAGACTTCTTGCGGTTGAAAGCATTTGCCTAATGACACTTACTAGTTGGCTCAGTCTGTAGTAGGATAGAAAACATTGTGGGGAAAAAGGAGAAAATGCTTGTTACTAGCAATTTTTCCTTTTTTCCCACAATATTTTCTACAACCCTTCTTCTCGGGATAATCAAAACATGGTATATGTATTGTTTATTAAAGGTTTAATTGAAGCATTTTAAGTTCTCTACCATAGGAGTTTTTTGGTCGTTGCAAGGAGGTTACTTTTTGTCACATCTAAACAAGTCTAATGTGTATGAAGTAATGGTGTGCATGGATTTCCTCATTGCCATGGCAATATAATAAAACTCAAATTACTGGACATGAAGTACAAGAGTGGTGCATGGTTTCCATTTATTGCCTGTGATCTTGTGACAGTCATTAAATCTCAATAATGCCTCTTTATGAGCCCTTCTTCAGAAGTTTTATTCTGTCCAATTTGATACTTCTAGCAGAAAGAATTTACTGAAAAATTGTCAGGAAACACTTGTTGTTCATGAAATTTTCATGAAAACATGCAGACATACTGTCTTTCAGCAGACCCACAATGCTTTTTTTTTTTTGCCAAAAACCCCCATGTTTTCAATTGTCTAATGTTCATAGTGCTTTTGTGTATATAAGTCTAGTTGTACTGTTGTATTATGGGTTTGAAAATTGTCCTTATGATTATAGATGAAAAATAATCACATGATGTGCCCATGTTTTTATGACCCAGAGGATGAAAGCTTTTCAGCATTTCCCTTTTTCCTACAGTGTTGTCGACCCTATCAAAGCCCCTCAAAGGCATGTCTCACCATTAGAGTCACAATTAATTTGTTGTCTGTAAATATTTTCAATATAGACAGGTCTAAAATGTTGTTAAGATTTAAAACTTAGATCAACACTGCAATGATTTAACCCCTTAATGAACAACCCCAAATTTAAACAACCCTGCTGGTAACCAGCATTTTCTTTTTTTCCCCATAATTCTTTCTACCCTTTCAAACACAACTGTCATCATTTCACTGTTTCATTTGTCATCTGCCAATGCTTTCAATTTGGAAAAATTTACATTTTTTCACCGGGTAAAGAGTTCAATGTAATGGAGGATCAAACTTAACTATCACAGAATGAATTATAAGCGGCTCTTTGATCTTTTGTAAATGTCAAGTGTGACCTGTTGAAGGAATGTTTGGAACTATGGTATCATTGGGCCTCTTGATAGTTCTAGGTGAATTTTTTTTATTAAATCATTCTAACTCTTTACCAAACAACAAAATTTATGACTTAACTAAAAACTTCTGCAGATGATAAACTAATTTATTGCGAAAAAAAAGATTTTTGTCTTTGGTAGGGTAGGAAGCATTGTGGGAAAATGAGAAAATGCTGGTTTCCAGCATTTTCTCCTTTTCCCACAATGTTTTCAAAAACTTCCTTTTTCAGGGTCGTTAAAACTTGGGATTGTGTGGTAAAGGGTTAGCCCTTACAGCTCCAAATAAAATCATTCTAGAAGTAATACCTAAATCTAAATAAGTGTGGTATCAAGTTTGTTTTTTGCTCCGAATGTCTTGGCAAAGCAGACAGTGTAGAGCAAAGCTGTAAAGCAAAGCATGCAGTCTGATCTTGATCTCAATGGCAGCATATGCACATAAAGTTATGAAAGGCACTTTCACCCTTTACCACACAATCACAAGTTTTAACAACCCCAAGGAAAAGGGCTTTTAAGAGATAGTGGAAAAAGGGGGAAAAAAATGCTGGTAACCACCATTTTCTCCTTTTCACACAGTGCATTCTACCTGTTCAAAGACAGTTACATAATTTGTGCAACATTTAATTTATGGCGTGCAAATGCTTTCAATTTGGGCCAGTTTAAAATTTTGTCATATGGTAGAGCTAAGGGTTTACTTCCTGATAGAACAGAAGAATTTGAAACTTGTGAGGTTACGAAAAAAAAAATGAAAAAATCACCATGGAGTAAGGATTTATAGACATGTGAGAAGATTTTGCTAAAAAGAAAAATAAAGCTGTTCGTGACATGGAATTTCTTCTATTGCCACAATGATTCCAAAATGGTCTGTTGCATAAGAAAACAATCATCTGCTAAACGTAAAGTAATGAGTGGCTTTTGTAACATCATTTTAAGCCATGGTCACATTTTCTGTCATGCACATAGTTGTCCGTAGCTCATTTCAAACGTAGTCTGCCGTAGTATTACTATGGTCAACTAGGCTGAAGTACGTTTGAAGTAAGTTCGAAATAGGCAAAAAGGGGAAGCAAAGAAAGTCTAAGTAGTTGAAGTAAGTTGAACTACTTGTAAGTACAATCAGCTACATTCAACTGTGAGCAAAATAGCTAGGATTAACTAGGGTATCACCACGTCTAACTACGGATAACTATGTTACACTACGTATAAACTACGTCCTAAGTATGCACAACTATGGTTAGTTTGTGTCAACTGTGTTCAGCTTCGGTAAAATGTGGCTGCGCCTGCTCAGTATGGGGAAGCTAAAGTCATTGTGCTTTTCGAAGTTGATGAGCCAGAAATTGCTGATTGCTTATTCAGCCATGCTGCCTTGGCAGAAAGGATGTGTTTCCAAAACTACATGATACAGTGACAAAGCAAAGGGGGACAGTATGCACCCTTAGACAGTCTTAGTTTAGGATCTATTTAGGAAATAGAGCAGGAGTATCAATATTGCCAACAAAAACATCCTGTAGAAATACAGGAAATAATCTGTTTTATCAGCAACTAAATTGACAACATGTATTGCATATCTCAGATAGACCATACAATAATTTGATAAGTTTTCCCATCATGCAGTTATAATGGGCTTCAGAATAGTTATTATTGTACTTGACTTGATAAACTTAGCAAATTTATCATTCATACTTATGTATTTTGTGCTTTTTATAGCTTTTTTAGAGCCATTTATGTCACATCACAAAGCCTGAGTATCTGTCTATACAACAGGGACAAAATGAGTTTGAGCAGATGGAGTGAATAGGTACATCATTGCTGCATCTTAGGTTGTAACTATTATTGTTCCATCATTTGAGAGCTACATCCTTTTGCAGTTTCACTCCAGGAAAGCATGGATACATACTCTGGCTGCTGGGGTATAACTGAAGTGATGTTGAAAACAGTCTTAAATATCATACTAACAAAATTATCTTCTTTTCCCACAGTGTTTTCATAAGCTTCCAGACAACAAAATGAATGTAACTGAACTGATGATTTCTGTTTTTGATAGGGTAGAAACATTGTTGGAAAAGGATGAAATGCTGATTACTGGCATTTTTTTTTCATTTTCCTGCAGTGTTTTCGTAAGCCTTCTTTCATCAGAGTTGTAAATCTCTGGATTATGTGGAAAAGAATCAAGATACATTTGTCATCTGCAAATGCTTTCAATTTGGGTAAGTCTAATATGTGTAATATTTCCCTGTCTGGTAAAGACATGATATTACTTGGCAGACAACCATTTGAAATCCTGAGATAAATTGTGAAAGAACTCAAAATAATTGTTCAGTTGCATGATGGAAATCAATTTAATATTACAGCTCTATTCCCTAAAGTTACATTCGAAAGTGGAGCTCAAATTGACGTGAGCAGTTTTTGGATGGAACTGAGTAGAATGCTTTTTGGTAGACAAAACCAACACAAATTGATCAATAGCAAATACATCATTCAAGTCAAGCAAATTGGCAACGTTCTGGCTCTAGTTGTAATGTCTAATTGTGTTTGCAGCAGACAATTGTGAAAATATCCTATTAACTCTTTACCATACAACAAAAATTTGGAGATGTCTAAATTGAAAGCATTTGCAGACGACAATTTATATATGGCTGGACTTGCCCTCTTTGGCTGTGAAAGGGTAAAAAACATTATGGCCAAAGGAGAAAATGCTGGTTACCAGCATTTTCTCCATTTTGCACTATGTTTTCAAAGGCTTTCTTTGTCAAGGTCATTAAAACTCGAGACTTTGGAAAAGGTTAAAATACGGAGAATCAATATGAATTTAGGCGTAATACACACGTATATATGAAAACATTGTGACAAAGGGAGAAATTAGTAATTGCAAATCATATTTTACTCTGATCCAAATTCAGAACTTTTCCATACAACAAATTGATTAGGCTCACAAGACGGAACTGGTCTTTTAAAGAATAGAAGTAGAGGGAAAAGAATAAAAAATGCTGGTAACTTTTGCTGTACTGGACTGAAAATGCTGTTTCGAGATTATGCAATCATAGCATTCTGAGGGTCTTACCAGACAGCAAACATTTTGACTCAACCAAATGGGGAGCATTTGCAGGCGGCAAATTGAATGTAACTTAAATGATTGGACATGTGTTCGGAAGAGCAGAAAATGTAGAGGGAAAAGTAGAAAATTCTGGTTACCAGTTTTTCCCTTTTTCCAACAATGTTTCCAAAATGTTTTCTGCCTTATGGTCATTAAAACACAGAATCGTCTGATAAAGAGTTGAAAGGGGCAAAAACATATTCATTGATGTTAGGGTCTTTCTGCACCAACCATTTTTAAGAACATTCTTAGTCTTAAAATAGAACAACTTCTTATTGGCTTAACCCCTTCCTTTAGCAAATTAGAACTTGAACTATGGTCTAGATCTATAAATAGACTGAGAATGTTCATAGGAATGGTTTGTGAATACAGACCCAGGTCTCTCCATTGACCAGCACCAATTATAAGTAAGACAAAATCATTATTCCCAATTGCACTTCCAGCGGAAACATAAAATAGAAATAAATGTAGACGACTTTATTAGGCCCAAAGCTCTTATCTCTAAAATGGCCAGTCTACATGATACAGACAATAATTCACCTGTGATTACCTCTTAGACCAAACCAAATTGAAAGCATTTGCAGACAACAAATTAAGTATGACTCAAATTTTCTTTTTTGTCTGTAAAATGGTAGAAAACATTGTGGGAAAATGAGAAAATACTGATTATCAGCATTTTCTCCTTCTCCCACCATGTTTTCTGATGGCTCATCTCTCAGGGTCATGAAAGCATTGGATTGTGGGGTGTAGGGTTAATCCTTTAGATGATGGGAAAGACTTTGATGCTTTTTTGGAAACTTGAAATTGAGATCAAACTGTGTAGAATATGCAGCCTGATCTTTGATCTATTCTGCTGGTTATTTGGTAAGATTTTCTTATTGGAACAGCTTTGAAATTGCTAAGGTTGAATTCACACTTGACTACCAATCTGGAGGTCCCAGGTTTGAATCCAAAACTGGGCGGATATTGTTTCAGAGACGGTTTGTGTTGACAACCAAAGGAGGAGACCTTGCGGTTGTCTCCCCAGTATCAGTGCTTGGCAAGTAGCATAAGAAGAGCTAAGGTATCATAATTGAATTTGTTTGTATCTGAGTGTGGAGGGGCCTAAATCCCACAGAATAATCAGCAGCAGAACTTATATGGCCAAAAGATACCTGCACAACATTGATCTTCTTTACAGGCTCAGGCTTGTTTCATGATGTATATTTCTTTCAAATTTGAAGGCTGATACTTTTGCAGCAGGTATTATGTTGGAAAATGGTTCATCATTGCTGATAAGCCACAAAATGAGATCCAGCTGTCTGCTATTGTCATCCTATATCTTACTCTGAAGTACTCTTGTTAAAGAACAAAAGGAATACTGATGTAAATTAGTGCAAAGCAGAAATATGATATTCTCTAGTTAATTGTTTAGGTACAACAATAAAAATTGTTTCTGAAGCCTTCTATTTTCAAGATTTTCTCATTGATGTCTTGTAACAATGCACTTGGCCCTTATCTAAAGTGCTGAATCCACACTTACACTTTCAATCTAGAAATGGTACCAAAGTAATTGCAATAGGTTGCTTTTGTCCAGAAGGTCTTTGCAAATCGGACAGTATAGATCAAAGATCAAACTGTAAATTATGTTTGATCTTGATCTATACTGGCTACAAAGGCAACTCTAGTTTTGAAAGGTATATCAAGTGTTGTGTGTTAAGTATGCACACCTTCCTCCTTCATTATATAGTTCGACTCCACCTTCATTTGATAGTTTGTTAGATTCTTTCCTTGAGATCCTTCTGTAAACATTTTGAATTGTAAAGTACTTGGAAAATTTTGATAGACTCTGATTTCACAATTTAGCCCTTTGCCAAACAATTCTTAACAAAGCTAAGGAGAAAGGCTTTTGAAATTGTTACAGGGTAAGAAGAATGCTGAAAATAAGCATTTTCTCCTTTTCCTACAATGTTTTACCCTTTCTAAGTTTGTTCGCTGCAAGTACTTTCAATGTAAACAAGTATAAAACCATTTTCAGGGACAAAGGTGAAAGAGAAAGGTGAGAAAATACTATTTTTCAGTGATATGTTAAGCATCGTAGGAAATGGAGCAAACAGTTCTTGATGTAAGTGATGGCTCCTTTTCCACCAAGTTTTCTGTCTCCTGCAGGGATAGGAAAACTTATATTTGCATAGTAATGGATTAGAGCCTGTAATTGTCATTTATCACAGCTGTCCAGTGGTTAACGTGACTGTAGCAGCCAGCCTCTGATAATACTGTGAAGAACATTGGGTACTATATGGAATGATATATACTATAACCTTTAAATACACAGTCCAGTATTTTCAAGATCTTAAAGAAAAAGGCTTTAGAAAACATTGTAGGAAAAGGAGAAAATGCTGATAACGAGCAGTGGGAAAGAAAAAAAATGCTGGTTAACCAGCATATTCTTTTGTTCCCACAATGTTCAGGACAAATCCTATCATTTGAGCCACATTTTATTTGTTGTGTGCAAATGCTTTCAGTTTGCAGGAGTTTGAAATTTGTTATTTGATAAATACTGAAACTGGAGGATGTTCAAATATTGTACTCCTGAACAATATCTTTTAGAATGTAACCTCAGTTTTATATCATTTTGATGTTTGGCCCTTGAACCCTAACTTTTTACCACAGGACAGAATTTTAGACTTGCCTGTATTGAAAGCATTTGCAGAAAACAAATCACTTGAGACATGGAATTTGTCCATTGAAGGGTAGAAAAAGTGGGAAAAGGAGAAAATGCTGGTCACCCAATATGTTTTCTATCCTTTTGACAATAAATTTTAATTTTTGACTCATGGTACAGAGAGGTAAGATATATAAGCACTTCAAACCTGCCTTGCTGTAGAGCTTAGGCTTTTACAGTGATGCAGTTAGGTCTATTTCTCTCTTGTGATAGTTAAGCAACAGTGTGTTAGGTTAGTGCCTTGATGGGTGAACAGTTCGTTGCACATTACATTAATTTTGTCATCTGCAAATGCTTGGAATTTGGATTATCATTCAGTAAAAAGTTAACCCATTGCGATACGAACTTGAAATCTACTCCCCTGTGATTTGCACCTTTGGTACACCATGTTGCAAAACTTCATTTCTGTTTCCTTCAAAGATTTGACATGAGTGCAGTTTGTGATAGTTTTTGGAGGTGCAGCTACTTCTTGCACAGATGTGGGTTAAAGAAGCCCTTATACTCATTTTCAGCCAGTTTTAACTCATTTTGTCTTTATTTTATCAAACTGTAGTCATTCTTATACCTTTATGCCAAATATTGCACCTGACGGTTGCAAGGTTGGTTAGATTACGGTCGATAGAAAATGCATTTCGCTGAGTTGCGGCCTTCCATGTAAACAGACTCGTCGTTTCTGGTTTTTGAATCGAAGATTTCGATATATCCGTTATACACTCAGGTAGATTCGTATGAAGATCATGCATTCTGTCACATGACTATATTTGACCTTCGCCCTGCGTCTAATGAGGTAAACAAAGGAAAATGGTGGCTTCTCTGTTGCAGCCTCGATTTTCAGACGGAGGTCGCGTATATGTCAGTAATTTATCCATGTTTACACAAAGGACTGATTTCTGCACCATTCTAAATTGTTCGAAATTTAACAGCGTTTTTGCTTACCAGCTGTAGACGGGCATCTTTAAGTCTAAATTACCAGACCTAACAACTGTAGATGTCCAAATAAATAGCAATTTCAGATGCAACTTTAAATACAGCACAGTTGACAGTATTTCATTTTTGAAAGCATGAAGAATGTCATAAAAAAAAAGAAGACATGCTGGTATCCAGCGTTTTTTTCCTATTCCCGCAATGTTTTCAAAAGCGTTTTTCTTTAGGGATGCAAAATTGTTGAGTTGTTTGGTTAATGTTTAACCGAAATAGTGTAAATTTCATTAGCTATTTTGGTTAGAATCTCTATGAAGAAATCTGACAAGCTGGATTCAAGATCAGATTGCACATTCAGCATGAACAGCTGAAGCTGAAGAACTTGGCGACAGTAAGTAGTAGATATACCATCATGTTGAAGTTTTAAACCAGACAGGCTAATCAGTTAATCAGACAGATATTTGTGGAAAGCAGTTACTGATATCAGTTTATCTCGATACTGTCTTCAAATAGCATTCAATAAGTCAGTAAGCTGTTCTTTATCAGTGATCAGGTGAAAATTTTATTGTTTTTTATTGCCAGTAAATTATTTTGAATATTCAACACTCATTTTCTTAGTAAAAAGTTTACCTCGTATTGTACAGTATGACTGGTGTTTTTTACGGCAGTTTTGACAGTACTTGTTAAATGATATCACTGCAATAGTCAATTCCAATGAATTTAGGGCCCTTGAGTACCTTTCACTAAATTGCGTATGCACGAAATCATTTGGGTACACAGTTTTTTTTTTAACATGCATCAAGTCAGTGAAAACAAGTTTCACATAACTTTACCATTGAGTAGATACTTGCTTTACTTTATGCCTGTTCATATCTTTGGGTTAAGCAGGGATTGTAGGTGTGTATATTCAACCCCAAGAAATTTGCGTAAATATATGCGGTTTAGTGATTTTTTACTGACTTATATTTTTCAATTATATGCTACTCTTTGGGCTGCCAATAAATTTCACTCCAAAAGTCCAGTAAAAATCAGGAACTATTGGAAAATCTTACTTTTGATTGGACATCAGTAGATTATTGGAGTCAAGTCAGATTCTGATATAGCATTGTTATAATGCTTGCAGGCGTTGAGGATTGACAAACTACTGTTTTTGTGTTGAATCACAAACTTCACAGGAACTATTCTACAGAATGTGTCATGATAATTTAGGAAATGTTTCTGTGCTCAGAAATAACATGTAAAATAGGTATTCACTTTTCTTGACTTACCCTTTTCAAGAGTACTTTGCAAGTTTTATTGATTTATTCGTGGCTTACTCAACCTTCTACCACACAATTACAAGTTTTAATGACCGGAAAGAAGAAGGCATTTAAAAACATTGCGGGAAAAGAAGAAAATGCTAGTAACCAGCATTTTCTTCTTTTCTCACAATGTTTTCTGCCCTTAGATAGACCATCCTATCATTTGAGCCACATTTAATTTGTTGTCGGCAACTTCTTACATTCTGTCCATAGGTAAAAAATTAAAACAACCTATGGTGATTTTGCAAACACTGTAGATCAAAATCGGACAGCACAAACCATGCAGTCTGATTGCTGATCTACATGGTCAGATATACTGAGAGTGTTCTGGTCAAAGTGCCATGACATAGTCAGAAGTGGGTTTTTCACCATTGACTGAAAAAGCAGGGTATAATTTCCTAAATGGTCTAAGAGTTGAAAGCTTTTTAGATATGTGAAGGAAACTTTGGCCAGCCCACTTGCAGCTATCTTAAGTTAGGTGTATGTGTGTGTTAGACATGTATTTATGCTTTTGGACATCCTTCTGCCAAGATTTGTCTGGATCATACACTTCTCCATTTGTCGATGAATTTCAAAATAATTTGGTGTGATAACTCTCATTAGTGAGTGGAAATGTCAAGTGAAATATTTGTTTATGTAGGTGGAGGGTCAAGGTCACCTGAAGGTCATATGATGAGCTAGGAATGTACTGATCTTATTTGGGACATAATTCTTACATTTATAGATGAATTTAAAAAAATTGTCAACTTTTCTTCTAGATGAGTAGAAGAGTAATGTGAAACATTTGTTCATGTAAATCCAACGTCAAGGTAACACCTGAAGATCAAATACCGGTAATAAAATTGTCATTGCCATTGTCAAACTTGGGACAACCATTCTCCTCAATTGGTAGAAGTTGTCTTGAAGGAGGGTCAAAGTCATGCTTACAGGTCATAAATTGAACATCTACCTTCCACAATATTTTTCATAACTCAATTGCAAAAGCACAAAAAGCTGTAATTATAGAGGAATAGATTAATATCATGGATGATTAAGGAAGGTGACCTCCATAAAATCAACACCTGCAGCTAGTGTGATTATTTTTCCAAATGATTATGTAGTTTACAGTATCGTTCATTGAAAGCTTTATTACAATTAACCTTGTTTAATCATTTTCGTCATGCAATCACGCTATCAATCACCCATAGAGACATGCAATACAGTTTGGGTGGTAGAATTTTTCCTCATGATGCAGAAATGCAAAATTTATTTCTTTTTGCTTCTGTAAATTTGAATTAACTCATCACCTCCTGAAATAAATTTGAAGTAGGCAGACAACTTTGAAAGCATCTTTGGAAAACAAAGATGGCTAATTAACATGACTAAAAGTTTTTTACGTGACTGTATGTGAGAACACTGGCAGATGCTTATTTCTCTAACCAGTTATTCTTTTTCCCTCAATACTTTCAAAAGGGCTTGGTTGTTAGACAGCCAAAATATCTTGTGAAGGTAATGTGTTACATATAACTTGGCAGAACTTTTACAGTGCTTTGCAAAACTGTTGGTCAAGATAAGACTTTGAAGAACATTAGTTTGATCATGGATCTACTACTTTTGTTTTCACTCATAGCCTACCAAGGGCAATGCAAGGTGCTCAGACTGATCCCCTTAGCTGGAAAATTTGTACAGGTGTTTACAAAAGAGCTGAAATATAATACAAGCTGCCCACTTTTTTGGTTACCCCTAATGTGTTAGGTTGAAATCTGTCACGCCACAGTGTTTATAGACAACTAATGTTCTGATGTATGAAATAAGATTGAAGGCATCTAACAGCTTGTTCTCAGTCAGATGTAGATCAGACTGCATGGAATAGTTCTGAGTTTGGATTTACACTGTTGAGAATATTTTTTTGCGGAGATGGTCCTTGCAAAGGCAAAGTTTTTTCTAAGATGTCTTACAAAACACTGGTCAGTAAATACTCCATGCAGCGATTCACCATACTGCCGCAGGCTGAACATCAACCTCTGGCTGTGCAAATCATGTTGGCTTGCTGTATATCTGTATTTTTTAGAAAGATTAATACAGCCTCAAGTCAAAGCCAAGGATCTCCACAGTTGCATGCCAAATTCTCCAGATAATAGCACTCCCTTGCACTCTCTATATTTAGACCCAATGGTCATGTAAATGGATTGGCCAATCAAATTTCATATGAGGTTTGTCCCATGTGATGCTGCTTTTGGTGTTTAATTGGTCAGATATTTTAATGGAACTGCAGAAATTTTGCGTCATTAGTCATCAAGTTGCTGTATAGATACTGGGTCTAAGCATATTACATGACAGCATAAATCAAAGATCAAATGGGCATTTTTAAGCTCGGAAGTTTTCGATTGGGTAACCCATACAACAAGGTCAGGTAACCATCAAAGTATTTTTGACACAGTTATGCCCCTTTTACTTTGAATTTTCGCTGAAAGTCAAGCAGCTGCAGTTGAGAGTTGGCACCTGCATGTGATGCTCTTGTTTATAGTCTGATCATTTCCTTTTTAATAGGTCGGTATGAGCCGGACAATTAGAGAGACCGCAAATTTCGAAAACCCGTCAGCTGAGGGCAAACTGATGTAACCGCATTCACTTACAACATTACAACGCTTAACAAGCCTGTCGTGACCTTATCATGTTTACTACTTTCGGTTGAGCGCAAGAATGAATAAACAGTCCTAGTAAGGAGGCGTCAAGTAATCCCGTTGTCAACTTTTCAATTATGCAATAAACGGTGATTACAACTTGTTTAGCGTTAAATTTTGTCATATTACCAATATAATCAAAATGTCTAGTGAACAGAAATTGAAAAACTCACAGCAGTTTACTTTCAAAACAGTTATCAGAAATGGGGTCAGTGATAATGAGTAATTTATGAATGAAACGAGAGCGAATCAAGTGAATCGCGTGATGTAAACACATTCTGTAGTCGTCGACTGTCCATCTTATTCGGCAAACTTCGAGTGGGTCGTTGATCACCGATATACATAGTTACGGGATCGGCCGAGTTGTGACGAGTGTTGTCCATATATGTTGCGGGTGTTGAAAAGTTCATGGGTCATCTATTATTTTTTTGTCTTAATACATTACCATACACAGTTATCAGAGTTTTAAACACCCTGAGGAAGAAGGCTATTGAAAACATTGTGGGAAAGGAAGAAAATGCATTTTTCCTTTTCTTGCAATGTTTTCTACCCTTAGAAAGACAAATGCAATTATTAGAGCAACATTTGTGGTCAGCAAGTTCTTTCAGTGTGGACAACCCTTAAAGTTAGTGGCCTGGTAAAGCATTAGTACATGGAGAATTACTCAGCCAAGAAACCACAAATTGGCGTGATGTAATTCAATACGTACCTATCTATGCTCAATCTTCTTTCATAAATTTGTCATCCTCAACTTTTGTTGTTGTTATTGTGCTATATTTTACCATGAGATAACATTCATGATTCAGTCTTTGTCAGTTCTCATGCAAAGACCCATTAGACAGCTAAGGTTAACTCATTACTGCACATTCAAGAAAAATACATCTTTAATCAGCGGAGGAGACCAAAGATTGCTTGGTAGGTTTTACTGGAATTAGACAGTTTACATCCAAGATCAAACTGCGCCATTTGTGCAGTCTGATCTTGAACATTCACTATCTGCTGAAAGAACCTGATATTGCTTAGTGTATGAAAGTTGGTCAGAATGTTTTTCTTAATAATATCTCATTTGAAAATGGGTCACATCGGATGAAAAATTTGGTCACTTTGACAAATCTCAGAAAAACCTTGTTTGCACTTTATAGGCCTTATTTGCAGTGCATTACTCATAAAAGTTGGTCAAAATGTTCTTGATGATGTCTTGAAAGAGTTTAAGAATGAGTCATGTTTGGTCTAAGAGTAGGTCACTGGGACACAACTCAGGAAAACCTTGTCCACTCTTGAGAAGCCACCATAAGTGCAGTACTCTTTTAAAGTTATATGAATTTAAAAATGGGGTCATGTTGAGTCAGAAAAGAAGGTTACTGGGTCAAATTTTAGAAAAACCTTATGTAAACTCTAAAGGCCACATTTTCCATGCAATACTTATCAAACTTGGTGAGAACGAATTCTTGGTGATAATTTACACAAGTTTATAGTAAGGTCACTTTGGGTAAAAAATTAAGTCATTTGGACAAGTAGCAGAAAATCCATGTATGCACTCTTGCTCTTGAAGCCTCATTTTCAGTCCGATACTCTTGAAAGTTTTTCAAAATATTTTTCAGATGAAATGCTTGAAAATGGGTCACATAGGGTAAAAAAGTTGGTCACTAGGACAAATATTAGAGAAAACCTTGTGTGCACACTAGAGGCCATATTTCAATCCAATACTCATGAAAGCTTGTCAGAATATTTCTCTTGATGATATCTCTAAGGAGAACTAAAATGGGTCACATGGGATTTAGAAATAGGTCACTTGGACAAAACCTAGAAAAACCTTATGTAAACTCAAGAGACCATAATTTCATGACAGGTGAGAATGTTTGTCTTAATAAAATCTAGGACAAGTTTGGAAATGGGTCATGAGGGGTCAAAAAAATAGGTCAGGGACAAATCTAAGCAAAACCTTGTAAGCACTCTATAGGCCTGGTTCTCTGCAATTTTTGTGAAAAAATTGACTGCACTCATTTCAACTTTTATAATACACAAAATTGTTATATTGAGAAAAATTTTCAATTCTATTGTGCACACTGATATATTTCATATGTTTTTTACATCACCATTATAAGGATCTCTTCAACTTTATGAACCCCAAGTAACTTTACTTGGGTGAGCACTTTAGGGCAAGGGCGCAGCACCCATTTTGCACAATACACACATGTGTATAGAAAATTCCGAGAACAAAGTTGTAATTATCGAAATCAAATCATGTATTGAATTCTCTTTAGATCTAAGCGCCTTTTTATACTAAATAGATAGGTTAAATTGAGGCACTGATGACCAGGGAATTTCTTTATGTTTTACAAGAAATGCCACCCTCCCACTCCCTCCTTCATCGGCAATTCGTGCTTCACTGTGCGTAGAAATACTTTAATCCTGGCTATGCCTATGAATGGCCCTTTTTTTTAATCCCCCGCTGACGGCGGAGGGATACAGTTTAAGCATTGTCCGTCTTTCCATGTGTCAGTCCGCGACAATATCTCCCAATACCATTGGACGCAATTTCAAGAAACTTAATATGTGTTTACAGTAACCCATTCCACCGATATACATTTTTTTTGATTCGAGCAAAATGGCCAACTGGGAGCGATTTTGAATTAACGTGGTCGCGTAAATTTTTGATGTTTTGAGTCTTATCTTGAAAACTATACATAGTTTTTACATGGAACTTGTTACATCTATCAACCACCATTAGGATTTATGCAGTACAACAAGTTTCACCCAGATTGACCATGCAACACCGCAGTTATATATCCTTGTTTTTTCTTTATGTCGTGTCATGGAAAAAGGGGGCTTGATGTATATTTACATTATGGACCAATATCTCTTTAACTACAAGACAAAATGTTATGAAACTTCATATTTATATTGTTTATCACAAGTCACAGACAATCATCATTTGTTTTTATTTAATGAAATCTTATGTTATGGAAAAAGGGGGTTATACTAAAGTATAATTTCATCATGGACCAATGACCGTCTGTTCCTTTGTCTTTCTGGACAGATATCTTCTAAAATCCTTGATGAAAATTAATAGAAATTCATACATGTGTTCCTTATGATGGCCCCCGATATTTCTTTATTTTTTTTTGCATTTTTGATGTGATGCGGTGTCATAGAAAAAGGGGGCTTCATGTATATTTCCATTATGGATCAGTATCTCTTTAAGTCAAAATACCTGATAAAAATTGATGAAACTTTATATGTATGTTCCTTATGATAGTCCGCCGATATCGTTTTTTTGCTTTTTTGATTGAATATCGTGTCATGGAAAAAGGGGAATTGGTGTATTTTTCCATTATGGACAATATCTTTAACTACTTGACAAAATTTTATGAAACTTCATATTTATATTGCATATCATAAGCCACAGACAATATTTATTTGTTTTTATTTAATGAAATGCCATGTCATGAAAAAAGGGGGCTAAATGTATAATTTCATTATGGACCAATAACAGTCTGTTCGCCTGTCCCTCTGCCCGGACAGATACTTCATGCATGTCTTCCTTTGGATAATATTTGTTTTAATTGTAAAAACTTAAAAGTGCATTTTTGAGTTGAACAAGTGCAGACAGGGCAAGATGAGATAAGACAAGATAGTTTTTGGGTACAAGTCTATACGCCCATTATAGAGAAGTTTAAAACAATGAAGGGAAAACCACATTAGTACTCACA
The DNA here is from genome assembly GCA_946811185.2 of Hippopus hippopus. Taxonomy (NCBI): domain Eukaryota; kingdom Metazoa; phylum Mollusca; class Bivalvia; order Cardiida; family Cardiidae; genus Hippopus; species Hippopus hippopus. The sequence goes on from OX328097.1 coordinate 38,957,338, forward strand.
ATAAATATCGGAACAGTCACCTAGACTTACTGTCTCTGTGTATCTTCTGGTCCTTTCAAAGCCAAATTCTGCAGTCTGAAGAATTTTTAATAGGTTGTCTGCAATTTCTTTCAATTTCGACCAGTCTAAAATTATGTGGATTCGTAAAGGGTTACTTTAGAATAAGAACAGATTATTTGATGAATATGGCCCCTGTCCAGTATGTTTCAGTGAAAGAATGACTAAGGTTTGGTGTCCTAAGCATAAGCATGATCTTATCACAGCTCGCTACACCAGATCTAAGAGCTTCACAGGTTAAATCCTTACCAGACAACAATAATAGACTTGTTGATGTTGAAAGCAACATGGAAGATGGCTTTTGATGATGGGGTTTGTCTTTGAAACTATAAAAAGCATCATGTAACCAGCATCTCCTTTCCCCTTAATGTTTTTAAAAGTTTTAGTCCCTAGACTTGTTTGGTAAAGGGTTGAGATGAGGTTCTGGTCCTGTCTCTACTGATACTTGAAGAGAGACAGTCCACAGTTTCATGTTACAAGTACTGTGGAATGTTCAGTTTCAAATTACAAGTACCAGTTCTTTCTCAACCAAAACTCATTCAAGTGCAAGTTGGAACTGTGGACCATTTTCTGAACCCTTTACCACACTGTCTCAAGTTTTAAAAACATAATGAAATAGGCCTTTTGAAAACATTGTGGGAAAAGGAGAAAATAGCTGATCTCAGAATTCTGATTTTCGCACAATGATTTCAGGTCACAAAATGTTTGAATGTCTGATACAAATCCCATCATTTGTGCCACGGAGCAGTTTAAAATGTTGTCACCTGTTTGAAAAACTTACAGTAATTGTAAATTCAATTCTAATGTTGAACAGAAAGATAAAGACTTTCATTCATGGTTAATAGCTGGCATATAATTCTACTTCATTAGTTCCAAGAACGAGGAATACCAGGGATAAGACAAAAGTGCAGTTTAAATACCAGTATTGCGTTTTTCCATTGTATTTTTTTTTTCATCAGTTTTTGCAAATCTATGGAGAATGGTGAAGTCTTCTACTGGCTAGATCAAAAAGTATATGTAATATGATATTACTTTTGACTTTATTACAGATGCTGAACAACATTACAAATGACCTTGACCTTCTGCTTTCTGAGTTTTGCCAACTAACATACCCAGACACTGGGGAGCCCCCACCTACTGGTAAATCTTTAAAGTTAACTGGGTATGTATCTTATATTTAATCTTTGCATCTCTGAATGCATTTGACTTGCTGAATATCATGTTGCGCAGCATAGACTTTCAAAAGTATAATAGATCTACTTGGCTTCACCACAACCCTCAGGCTTACCAGTCTGTTAACTTTTTTGTATGGCACAGAAGGCCATGTTGTATTTTTCAATTATTCTATTACAAATATATTAAAAGTTCTAATGTGATGAAATGAAATCTTCTTTTACAAAAAATATGTTCAATATTGTAACAATTGAACTACAGAAAACATGTTCAGATCTATTTGACAGAAGAACAGAGTCTTTTGGCTTTCGACATCTTTAACGGCAAGATCTTAAAACTACATAATATTCACTTTTGAAAAATATGGGGTGGGGGGACCTCCTCCTCCTCCTTATATTACTTTTATACCATTTCCCTTGAAAATTATTAGATCTAGATTTGAAATAGTCTTGTGTTTTTGTGGCAGATCTTCTGATCTGTGGTGTCTGTAAAATCTGTACAGTACCAACAACCTTGCTTTCTAGTAGTAAAGTTTTCCTTATCATAGCATGATCAGAAGCAGGGTGATAAATATTCTTGCACAATGAATAATGCATGTAAGTCAATGGGCATTTGGAATTTGTTTGCAATAGCCAGAACCATATTATGAACCAGAGTCAACCTAGGTCGAGTTTGTTTCTTGAGAAGGCAGATTTGTCTCAGATCTTCACCAGAAGTTAAACTAGTAAGAAATTGGAGATTTCTAATCTTTGTCCCTTCGCACGTAAATAAAATTCCAAACTCAGTGGAAAGGGAAAAGCGTCTGTTATTTGTTTACATTTGTGATGGTTTAGCCAGTGACTGGGAAAGGCTTGTGCCATGCACCATAGTCACATCAAAATTCAAAATGTCACATCGTTTTTGCCGCCGAGTGTGCCATTGTCGTTTTCAATTTCCAACCCCAGTAAAGTATGAAACTACATGGACGAATCTGCTTTGATCAGCGTTGAAGAGGACACTCTATAAAATGAGTAGCAGTAATTGCGTGTGACATCATCATTTTGTCAATAAAACAAACGCTTATTCAATATTAAGCTTATTTTGTTGTAAACTTGTCTGTTGAAACAGGTCTCAGGCTTTAGTTTTGCAGTAAAACTGAATTTCAGTCATGGCTAAAACAGTAAAAGATGTCCCCCAAAAAGAAATTAAGAATGCCTTAAGGTTAGGGCTCTGTAACTATGTTTTTTTTTTCACAAAAAGATAATTTCTGGGCAATCTCATATGGATGATCCTGTTGCACATCAGAGTGACACTCAGATCACCTCTCTGTCCGAGGCTACCGAAAGCACGCCTACTGACACGTAGCAAATGTCCTCTGTTTCTGAACAGCCAAAAACACCACAATCCTCCCAAACCACCTTGTTATCAGAAATAAGGAAAATTAAAGATAATTGGTGTAAATTTGGCCGTGGCTCTTTGAATCAAACAGATCACTTTTTTACAGACAATGCATTGACAACAAAAAGAGAAACATCTTTGCTACGGACGGTTGTGATGTTTTTAAGACATCTTCTATGTCGATGCATGCGAAATAAGAATAACAGCTTGCGACAAAGCAAGCCCCACTAACAACTAGCTGCATCATTCTCTGGCTACTTGTTCATGATATAGTTCCATGTTATAGTTGATGTTTTTATTTGTAGAGGAAACTTGATAGAAGCTTTCATACAGTGCATATTATGCTGATTGGGAAGGCTACTTAACTATTTTGTGGTCAAATAACTATGCTTGGTTCCAAGCTTTTAGGCTGGAAACCAAGCATAGGCATTAGCCTACAAGATGGGTTAACACTATTTGTATTTGGATGGTACCATTTTATACAAATAAATGAAAGCATTTAAGATTTTGGTGTTCTCTTGGTTTTCAAAATGTCACATTGATTTTCTTGGAGGAAGGGCCATTGTCTCATTGAAAAAAATTCTTTCCCAATCACTGTTTAGAATATAAGTGGTTGCATTTTTTTTTTTTCAGAATAGACTGTGTCTGGTGTCAAAAGATAATAATTTTACTATAAGAATACGCCAATTGTATGTTTTCATAAGACTTTGATTATGGAGAGAAATGTGATTCTTTTCCCGTTCTGAAGAATTTGTCCGCAAGGATCTAAAAATAAAATGTCTTGGAGATAATCTGGTTTCCTGGAACTGTCATTGGTTACCTCCTTTTATTATTTTCAATTCAATTGTAATCGGTCCCTGAAAATTTGGTACATTTTTCTTCAACTTTACTTAAAGACGATCGCTACAGTTTCACCATTTTTTCAGAACATTCAGAATTTCATGAAACTTTGTTTAGTGATAGTTTATTATCTGATCTACAAAATTAGGTGATAAAAAGAGGGGGTCACCAGCTTTGGGAAAATTCTATGAATATTTCTTTCAGTACACCCTGCATTGCGGCAGTTCAGGATGAAATTTCACCTATGAAAACTAAGTCGATGTATATTTTTTTAAATGACAACAATTATAAGCAAATTTTATGTCATTGTATTGGTGAAACATCAAATTTAATGAAAAAGATAATTTGGAGTATACTGAGTATCAATATTTAAAAAACCCAAACCCTTAACTTATGGCTAAAACACCCTTATTTTGGAAAAAAACCAAAAAAACCAAAGAGTATCTTTTAAAGTTATTTTTTTAAATGTTCTAACATTCAGATTTTTCTTATTTTTTCTATAAATAATATTCAGGTACTGAACTAAAAGAATCAGGCTTAAGACAAATAGGTCACCAACCTTATTTTTTAAGAAAATACATTTTAAGTTTGTGGGTGGGTCACTAACTAATGAGTAAATGTAGGGTTTGTCAAAGACAAAGACATTATATGAAGTAAATTATCTCAATTTCTACAATAATACAATATTTATAAGAATTAAGTTTGTTGGTCATAATAAACCAATTCATAGCATATAAATGTAATACTGATGTTAGCATTTAACCCATTTCCAAACGACTAATTTTAGACTCTTCTAAATTTGACGTGTTTGCAGACGCTAAACCAAAACCTGGTATTCATGTATCACAGTTCTTTGATGGGTCAGAAATCATTGTGAGAAAAAGAGAAATCAATCGTTAGGAGCAATTTCTCCTTTTGACATCAATGTTTTCTAATATTGTCTGCTGCAGACTCATCAAGCTAAGGGACAACCTGGTAAAGAAGAGTTATGTACAGCCACTCGTTTTCTGCAAGTCTTTACCAAGTGACAAAATTTTGGACTAGACCAAACTGAAAGCATCTGCATCTGAAAGGACGTTTTAGCTCAACGATACGTCTGCCAGATAGAGCGCTAGTAGTAGCATCTGTGTCCATATTTCCGTTGTTAGGTGACTTAGGTGATTCACTTTGAATTTCAGTCCGATCTTTTGAAAGCGTAATTTTGGATTGATTCAAATACTTTTTTCTTCATTTTGCTGACATGAAACGACCCGTTTTAGTTCTTGGTTTATCCATTCTGCAGACATTGACCAGTGTGGCAGGATCAATTGTGTTAGGTGCTCACAATTTTTCGAGTAAAAGGTGAGCATGATAGTTACAAGAAGTGTGAAAATGGAAACTGTCGCGAACGTCGTTAATGGTAACTCTTTTTCCTCTAACAAATCTTTTCTTTCCTTTAAAAAATATTCTTGCTTTGTCTCACTTAGTGTAGCAAAATTTGGGTGATCTAGAGGATTTTAGTGTGGATTGTGCAATCATCCTTAAATTAAACTCTTGAACGCCAACACATGCAATTAATTCTAAACCATCAAATGAATTGTGTTTTTTGAATGTCTTAAATACAACTCCACTATGAAGAAAAGAAGTTGTTTTCATATTTAGAGTCTTTTTATGTTGTGGAATTATGACTTGATTGTGCATTATGAGTTGTCTGATCTTGATCAATGCCGTTTACTGTGTAATTCATGTGTTTACTTTTTTTTGCTTTTGCCAAATGTAGGCTATTCACTTACAAGACAACTAATAGACAGACAAGAGGTTTTAAACTTAGGACACAGTTGATGACTTTAGGTATACAACAAACAGTGTAGAATAAGAACATTTTGCACAGAATGAGCATTCTGATATTACATCTTCACTTTTCTATATCTAGTGAAATACTCTGGTGAAAGCAAAGCAGAAATTGAAGCAGTTGGCCTTTTTCTTCACACCAAAAATTTCCATTTGATTTACTTTTCATTCAAAGGGTAAACTTTCACATTATCTTTTTTCTGGATGATGATTAACATTTTTCTAGCTGACAAAGCATGAAATAAATTTTCACAATAAAAACGTATTGAAACCCATTATATGGTTTTGAAATCCTCGTCTGCTTTTATGAAAATCAAAACCATTGAGCTTTCAACTGCATTAGTAGGTCAGGTTTCAACATTTGAAAAGTCATGATTTTTAAGATTACAACATTAAAATGTATACTTTTCAAATCATTTGATTGCATGTGAAAGAAAAAACATGAATCAAATCATCCCTTAAAATTGAAAAGAGGAAAACAGATACTTTTTAGAGAAGGAAAACCATATTGTGGCTGTTTGCTTCGTAATATCGTCGCTGTATTAAGTATGTTGCATTGCATCAGAATCATAGTTTTCGATGAAGTTTCTTTTATATGGTTTTGTTGTTAACTCTTTACAAAACAACAAAATTTTGGACTAGAACAAATTGAAAGCATTTGCAGACAACAATTTAATGTTGATACAATGATATCTCTCTGATAAGGTGGAAAACACTGTGAGAAAAGGAGAAAATGCTGGTTACCAGCATTTTCTTCTTTTCCCACAATGTTTCCAAAGGCCATCCCCTTCAGGGTTGTTAAAACTCGGGATTGTTTGGTAAACAGTCAAGGGTATCTGCAGAGTAAGATACTATACTACATGGACGAAATTCAGGTACTAGAGGACCAAACAAGAGCAGCGCATGCGGACGTCAAAGCTTGGCTGCAGTTGCTTGTTTTTCAGTGAAAATTTTAAGTTGAAAAAGGGATATCACTGTGTCAAAAATACTTTGATGGTTACCTGCTCATGTTGTATGGGTTTCCCTTTTGATGGTGAACAACTTGTCCAAGTTTGAAGTAAATATCTCCAGTAATGACCGAGATATAACAAAATGTCAAAGTTTTTGAAAATGTCAGTTTCTGCACAATGATGGTGACCCATAGGTCAACGATGACGCCAGGCTGTGGACAAAACCTTTATGTTTTCTTTGAAAACAGTCGAGCTGCAGTACATACATGCAGATACAAAATCTTTCATGTTGTTCAAATCTGCATTTTTTAGACTACTGTGACACAGTAAGACTCACAAAACCCATTACCAAACAACCTTGTTTGTAACATTCCTGAGGAAAAGGAGAAAATGCTTGTAACCCATTATGTTTTACTCTTTTGGAGACAAATCCCATTAAAAAGCAACAATTAATTTGCCATCAGCAAATGCCTCAATATGACTATGTCAAAAAATTATTATCTGGTAGAAGGATAAGATACATGGTTATTATAAATGTTGTTGTTGTCCAAACATAGGGTCATATTTTGATCTACAGCACAGTTGGAAAAAACTAGATAATGTCATTACGAATGATAACCTGAAATTGATTTTAAAATAAGTTCAAACTTTTTCATGTTTAATGCTATTGATAGTTTACTTAAATACTCCATTGATGAGATTTGAAGCTGGATTTTAAACATATGAGTTTCAATATTATTCTGATCTATGGTGGATAAAAATATAAGGCAAGTTTTTTCCCTTTTATATTTTCTATCTTTTCCCATCTACTATTCTCTTTCAGTTTTTCAGACAGTAAAGAATTGTAGACTGGCTTCAAATTGAAAGCATTATCGTAGACAATACAAATACTATAAAAATAGGGGATAGACCCATTATGACCAATAATGGAATAGCAAAAAGCAAAGTGGAGGATAGTTTATCAAAGGAGAACTGTCGGTATTTGACAAGATCAATAATGTATGGTGCCACAAAGCCCTATGTCATTTATCACCAACCCAGAGATAATGTATTCTTACACTGACATTGGTAATAGTCTGTTCATGTTACAGTGTCAGATGTGACATTGGGGCTATATTTGGCATTCCGATGATTTAAAGGGGAGATTTTTGTTCAACACCCAAGTCCAATTAATCTCCATCAGAGATGGTAGATTAATAGTGGATTTCCTGTCATCAGGGTTACTCAGCAAAAAGAAGACAAAAGGCTACTAGTTTGGTAGAGCAAAAGAAAATTTTGTACATTATCAAGGTGGAAGGTTGGTACCCTGGATTAATATTCTGTAGATTAACCCTTTACCACACAATTCTGAATTTTAACAATCCTGAGGTAAAATGTGTTTGAAAACATTGTAGGAAAAGGAGAAAATGCTTGTAACCAGCATTTTCTCATTTTCCCACAATGTTCTCTATGAGTTCTGATACAAATTCCATCATTTGAGTATCTCTTTTTTTTAACGCCCCCAAATGCTTTGAATTAGGACCAGTGTAGAATCTTGATGTTTAGTAAAGAGCTAAAGCTTACAAATAAGGTTGCATTAGATTTGAGTACCTACCAAGTAACCCTTTTATCAAATAATACCCATTTTTTTATGACTCTAAGAAGCCTATTGAAAACTTTTCTGGAAAAGGAGAAAATGCTGGTAACATGGCAAAGTAAAACAAAATGACAAAAAGAAATATTAACTAGCCGTTTCTTCTTTTACAATGATGCTGGTGAAATTGGTCTTTTGCAGAATGAAGAAGAAATATGGCAAGTCTTTGTTAGTACTCTGCTATGCTTTTGGAAATATTCTGTGAAAAGGAATAAAATGCTGATAATCAGCATTTTTTTTTCCTTTTTACTATAATATTTTCAACACTTTCAAATACAAATCCCATGATTTTAGCCATATTTGATTTGTCCACCTGTAAACACTTTCAATATGAATGAGTCTATGATTTTGTTTTCTGATGAAGAGTTACTGAACCTGATGCAAGGTACCATTGAAGAACTGGGTAACTTTCATCTAAAAGGATTCTGTGAGATGGGAAAATTTGTTTGACCCTTTATCACACAATCCCACGGCCTAACATCCCCGAGAAAAAAAAGCCTTCGAAAACATTTTGGGGAAAGGAGAAAATGCTGGTAACCGGGTCTGCTAAAATGTTTCACCAATTAGTCATGTCCCTCTGAGGTGTGATTTCACATTTCTGTGCCATTATAGACAAAAGATCTAAGATCAGACTGCACAGAACATGCAGTGTGATCTTAGATCTAGGCCATTGGCTTGTTTAGTTCAGCCTATCAGATAGATTTCTGTCTAAGATTCATAGAGTTGTTTTCAAAGCTGTCTAAAATATTTAAGTTTATATATTTGCCACAAAGTCCCGCTTTTTACCTACCCTGTAGAAGAAGGCTTTAGAAAACATTGTGCGAAATGGAGAAAATGCTGGTTACCGGCATTTTCTCATTTTCCCACAGTGTTTTCTACCCAATGAAGGACACATATCATCATTTGGGCTTCACCTAATTTGTCGTCTGCAAATGCTTTCAATTGGTTCAGTCAATAACTTTGTCTTTTTGTAAAGAGTTAAGGCTTTCAGATGAATGACTTTGAAAAAAGGAATATGTTGAGAAATTCTTCAAATGTAGAGTAATTCCTCTAAACAAGTCATTTCTTGATTTGTCAGAAAAGTTCATGGATACTATGTAATCAAAGTTTTCATTTGAATTAATTTAATATTTTGCCAAGCTTTCAAATGCAAGTTGTTCAAAATTTGCTGAATGAGGTAAAAATGTCAGGTTAATCTTCAGTATTTATGATGAAACCTATTTGATCTACGAATTGCAAATATGCATGTGAATGCATTTTATACAGATGGATTGATGTTAAAAGGAACAAAGAAGTTTTTATATTTGCTCCATTGAAAAAAGCACTTGGTATTCTGCCTGTGAATTTTCAAAGGTTAATCAGGTGATAGATTTTAAACTTTTATGTGGTTTCCATTGTGTTATATAGACTTTTCTGGTTGGCACTCATATTGTTGAAGGGTCCTCATGGGTCATTTTCAGCAGTGCTCTGATAGTTGGCTCTTTTCCTCAATTGCAGTACCAACTTATTACCTCCTCCGGATAACTTTTTTCAGCTTATCTGAATGTGCTGGCTTTTGACCTAATTTTTGGTATTGATAACAAAAGAATAAATAGAAATTTGTGATTGGTAAAAAATGTAGACATGTTTATTTTAACTCTTTACCACACAGTCCCACGTTTTAACGACCCTGAAAGAGGCTTTTGAAAACATTGTGGGAAAAGGAGAAAATGCAGGTAACCAGCATTTTCTCCTTTTCTCACAATGTTTTCTATCCTTTCAAATACAGATATCATCATATTAGCTACATCTAATTTGTCGTCTGCAAATGCTTTCAATTTGGTCCAGTCCAAAATTTTGTTGTTTGGTAAAGAGTTACGGGTCCTGCCCATTTGCTGGAAAAATTTGTTTGACCCTTTATCACACATTCCCACGGCCTAAAGATATTTCTTGTTTGTCTTGCTCACAGTGCTTTTTTGCTGAGATGTTGGAAAAAGGAGAAATGGCTTGTTACAAGCAGTGTCTCCTTTTGTCACAGTGGTTTCACATAACATTCATGAATCAAATCTTAGTTCATGTTTACTATCTACATTTTGCAATGTTTTCAAATTCCTCTGCTGCAAATTTGTTTCAGCAAGGAATTAATTGATTGAATGGTTTTTAATGTCGCTTTCAACATTATTTCAGTCGTATCATTGCGACAGCTCATGTATGTCCTGGGTTTCACAAGAACCAGATTAGGGCTCTCAAGTGTGGTGCCCAAGGACGCCCCCATGAAAAACCTAGTGTGTCCAATGAGGCTTGAACCCAGAGCCTCCGGGTTACAAGTCCTACAGTTTCAATGAGGAATGGGTTAGGACTATTCCCCAACACTCAAGTGATCATCTTGACAATTGACAGTCACAAAAAAACATTGTGCCATATAAAAAAAAAACACACTTATTCTGAGCCAACTATTATATATAAGTTGATTTTGGAAACTTAACTGTAGAGCTAAGAACTGGTGAAACCAGGGAAATGCAAATGTTAAGTCAGCTGATGCTATGATATGACTGAAATAATTCGGAGAGCAGCACTCATTGTATCAGCCATTCAAATATGACTTTACAGCCCTCGATCCTGCAAAGTTTCTTTGCAAATGTTGTGGGAGAAAGAGCCATTGCTTGTTGCATGCATATACTCCCCCTTCAAACAATGTTTTTGGTGTCATGAAAAAAAGTGAGTTTCCTTGCCTTCAAAATGCAGTCCTTTGTTTGAATTGTAATAGTATTTGGTAGCCTTGAAATCTTTTATGACAAATAGAGTGTGATGACTGATTGATTTCCTAAGCCTGACTAAACAGTCCAGTGTTTTAATGATCCTGGGAAAGCAAACCTTTGAAAGCACTGTGCAGCAGGGAGAAAATGCTGATAGCCAGGATTTTCTCCCTTTCCCAGTGTTTTCCACTTTTCAAGACACTCTCCAGATTTGATTTTTTTGTTGTCTGTAAGTACTTTCAATTTGGACAAGCCTTAAATTTTGACATCTGGTAAAAAGTTAACATTGTTAATTATTTCCTGATATTTCAGCTAAAGCAGCACTGACATTGCAACAAAAAATGGGTTCCTTTCACTGGCTGAAAATATCTATTTCCAATACAATGAGCTGTCTATGGATTTTAATGATATCTGTTGGAAACATACCAAATTGAAACTGATCTATCCCTCCAAGATGTTTAGAGCCAGACAAACTAATTATCAACTTATATTTGATATACTGACAAATTGGTACTTTGTTATTGAATCTGGAAACGTCTGCATTTGAACAACTATTTGGTGTAAAATTGCGCCAGTAAAAAACAAAAAGCTCGGGAGTAGTTTCCAAACTAATTCCATGGATGCTTGACTAATTTTATCTCTGAACTGATGTGATGTTTTACTAATGTGTTTACTTCTAATCATGGCACTTGGTACAGTATCTATAAAATACAAGGATTACAATAGATGAAAACAGAAATTTATTACAGATAATGCACTCTCTTTTAAACCGATGCATCAGCAGTGAGACATTTTATGACATTGTGACTTACAGAGAAATTGGTACATGCTGTAAAGAAATTTTTCATGTAGAAGTAGAAAAAGTGCAAGCTTCAGATGAGAATAAAATAGCTAAGTAAACAGTAGTGTTCATGGATAATAATATGAGATTTAACTCTTTCACTGCCATAGGTTACTAAAGTACCTTTTGAAGACAAACAGGTCAAGATCAGACTGCACGGAATGATGTGCAGTCCAACCTTGCATGGTTCTAAACTTTCCACTACTTTCAGTGTTCTGTATTATGACCAAAAAAGTATCTTTATTTGCACAGGGAATTTATTTCTAAAGACAGGGAAAAGATCAGCCCATTTATTTGACTGCAAGAGTTAACTTGGATTCTTAGTTTTTCAAGACTTTAACTCTTTATCATGCAGTTCTGAGTTTTAACCACCTCAAGAAAGATAGCTTTTGAAAACAATGTGCTAAAAGGAGAAAATGCTGTTAACCAGCATTTTTTCTTTTTCTACAATATTTCATCCCCTTTCAGACAAAACTGATCATTTGAACCACCCTTGGTTTGTTGTATGTTAATGTTTTCAGTATGGGTCACCACAATAACTTTTCAGTTGGTAAAGAGCAAACCTCTGAAAGGACAGTGTAAATAGCTTTCTGTTCTTTAGAAATACAAAACTGCTTTTTCAAGCCTTCACTGCTTTAATCAAAAGCTGAAAAGGGAAAAATAATTTAGGGTAAATGTTACACTGTAAATGCCAGATAGAATTACTTCACTCTGAAAGGTTGCCGTCACCTGGGTGACAGTGTGGGCGAATCTGATACTTAGTGGTCTACCATCAGTCTTTCATCTCATGTCTTTTTGTCTTTTTAACACAAGAGAATAACTTAATTCTTTTGTTCCTCATCTGTATTTTTCTTAGGGAAAAAAATATCTTCTTTTGATAAGTAACCTAAGTTTTATCTTTTCCTCCTAATGATTGATATCACACATTGTCAGAAAGGGGAGAATATTTACCATTATAACAAGACAAAAGTTTTGTATTGAAGAATTTTAAGAGATAACCGAATTGTGAAAAGAACAGATTGGTGATTGAAGCCAAGAAGTTAGCAAGTATTATTCATGTACAAAACTATTGTAGCTAATGCCTCTATTCAACTGGGCATCAATTTTTTGTGATCTGCATTCTGTGAAGGAGAGCCGTAAATCTCTAAAATAAAATACCGGTAGGCAATCTCGGTAATACCGGTATGTAACCCTATACCACAAAATCTTGAGTTTTAACGACCCTCACAAAGAAGGCTTTTGAAAACATTTTGGAAAAGGGTAAAATGCTGGTTACCAGCATTTTGTCCTTTTCCCACAATGTTTTCTACTCTTTCATGGACAAATCTCATCATTTGAACCACCTTTTTTTGTCGTCTGCAAATGCTTTCAGTTATGTCAAGTCTACAGTTTTGTCGTTTGGTTAGACCCAAGACCTGTTAACCATCTGAGAGCGCTGCTGTAGTGATCTTCAAGTTCCTGTGGTAAACTGAAGACCACAAGGAATATTACCTCTACAAAGTATGGCAATCATGCACCATCCATCCAGCTCTGTTGGCAATCCAATGTCATCATTATAGCATCCCAATAGCAGTCATTGGTGCTCTGTGACAGTATAGTATTAATAAAGGCAACCCAAGGATAGCGACTAATGGTGCAAATAGCCTTCTGACTGCAACCAGCTATCCAAATTTGGTTCTTGATCCATTTGCATTGTATGTTCTACCCTACTTATCCTTTTCATTTATATATACTGAACCAAAAAAGAAACTTCCAATTTTTAATTTTTTTAATGTAATGAAAAGAAACCAACATGTCCAATGCCCTACATATGTTCAGGCAAAGGATTATGTGTCAAATAAAACCAATTATAACTGAACTGTACGCATTACACAAAAAAGAAAATGTTAAATTCGATTTTCTCGGGAATGCACGGACCAGTATAATTCATGTTTATAAAATCAAACCTTTCAGTCTGATTTTATAGACTTAATTGTCAATAAGAAAAAGACGTTGAAAAAAAAAAAGAATTCTATTAAGTTTTCTTTCTTGTTGATATGCCTAGAATTCCACCAAATTTACGTGAACGGGCCATTGGAATGCTTAATGCTGGTATGGCGACAAATGGGGATGCTAGGGTTGTTGGCAGTTCTATCCGTTCTATTCGATACCTTAGGCAACTTTTCCAAGCAACGGGGCGTACAGAAGATTTACCATGTAGTGGATGTCCGCGCGTCATGACGCCTGGTCAAGACCACTGTATCATGAACACACACCTACGCAATCGTTTTCAAACTGCTGCTGCTGCTAACACCCCTGGTACACATAACATCCAAATATCTGCCCAAACTGTACGCAATCGTCTGCGCGAAGGTGGTCTACGTGGACGTCGTCCTTGCGTTGGCTGTGTATTGATGCGACGTCACGGTGTAAATCATGTTAATTGGGCACGTACACACCATCGCTGGATAAGGCAATGGAATAGCATTTTTTTCTCCAACGAGTCCAGATTTTCCATTCATCGAAGTGATGGCAAGGTTCGTGTATTATGCATAGAAGAAATGAATGTTATGCCGACTGTTGTGTACTTGAACTAGATCGTTTTGGGGGTGCAGGTTCCGTCTTGGTCTGGGCAGGCATTGCGCATGGTTATCGCACACCTCTTGTCGTGATCGATGGGAATCGAATGCCCAACTCTGCCGAGATGAGATTCTTGCGAGGCACGTCATCCCACTTTTTCAAAATAATGCCAATATCACTGTTTCAACATGATAATGCCAAAGGCCATACAGCTAGAGATACTGTGAATTTCCTCAGGACGAATAATATTGCATTCATTAATGATTGGTCCACCAAAAGTCCAGATCTGAATCCCATTGAACACCTGTGGGATAATTTGGACCAGCGTGTTAGACGTCTTCCTATTCCACCGTCGAACATCAATGAACTAACACAGGCCTTAATCCAGGAGTGGAATAACATTCCACAGGCAGAAATCAACACGCTTGTCGGTTCTGTGCGGCAATAATGCCAGGCAGTACTCGATGCTCAAGGTGGCCATACCCGGTATTAATGTGTGATTTTGGTCTACCAGCCATACCACATTTAATCAACCATTTCATCAGTTTTCTGTGAAAGTAGAGCGATAAAATTTTACACACAAATTCACATCGAAATACTCTTGGAATACAAGTAAAAATAATTCAACCCTTCTTTCCATATTTACATATGTCTGCACCTAAACACAGCGGAAGTTTCTTTTTTGGTTCAATATATATATTTTGTACATAGTGTTGCCTTAAATAAATCAAAGTGCTGTCAGCACTGTAATCGGTCGACATGAATACCTACAATGGTTTGAAATCACAAATCAAATAGTAGTTGTTTGAACTACATGTATGTATGGGATAGAAATCCTACATCTTAAGACTGAGTCACGTAGGAACTCCCTTTTTTAAATGTCCTTGACCAATTAGTGGTTTAACGGATTGCTAAAGATATATGTTGGCTAGTCGACAGCAATAGAGGGTAAAATATATGTGACAATTCTGATCATGTAATTTTTGCAACTTTGGTAACTATACTGTAACATATTGTCAGATATTATCAATAATAATCATACCTTGAAATGATATGAAGTCGTATAGAATATTCCTGTGTTATGACTATCAAATTGTTTACTTTTGGCTGCTAGTGAGCCTTTTAATTTTTTTTTTCCATTTTTAACAAGCCATCCTAATGTTTTTTGGCTGTCTAAATTGTCCTGGGCCAAATCATTCTGTCCAAAACGTCGGCTGGCCAATTTCTACCACATTACTTTCAAAGAATGTAGTATCTACCCAACCCTCAACCCTTTACCAAATGATGTAATTTTAGACTTTTCCAAATCGAAAGCATTTACACATGATGAGTAAACTGTAGACCAAATGATTACATGAATCGTTGAAAGGGTAAAAAAATTGTGGGAAAAGGAGAAAATGATGGTTATCTGCATTTTCCCTTTTTCCACAATGTTTTGAACAGCCGTCTTCCTCGGGGTAAACCGGACAGTTTGGTTCAGAGTTAAAACACTCAGTTATTGCCTTTTACAGTCAGAAAAACAAAAACTAAACATTGCAATTTCATGGTCGAGTTTTTTTTTATATATCCTACATAAACAGACAATTAAGATCTTAGATATGTACATCTGTAATATTGATCTGCATTTCATTCAAATGACAGTCTGATCTTGATCTTTTATTGTATTCAAAAGCGACATTACTTGTCCTTGGACAACACAAGTCATTGTATAAGAGTCATTCTAATGAGCAAGGGCATCACTGCAGTAAATCTTGTGCTCTTAATCTGAAATATGGAAAGGATGAGAATCAACCAATATGTAGTAGCTGATGAGACAAACATGTTACTGAGAGTTTTACACTTAAAGCACTGAACTAATGAAATAGATAATTATGTTAAGCATGGAAAAGCAGCCTAAATATTGCAGGGCTGTGGTTGTCTTGAGTTGAATATCTCAGAAAACTGGCATGACAGATCCAAAATCTGATAGCATGTTCTGTGCAGTCTGGTCTGAATCTGCGCTTTCTGAAGAGGCTTTTGTCCAGGTCATTTGATTCAGCCATGGAGAATATGACATTAATTGTGTTGTAGTTTCAGGTTTTTTATTCTTCTCTATGAAAATGCTCTATTTAACTCTACCAAATGACAAAATGTTGAAAATCGTTCAAATGATGAAAAAATGCTGTGAGGAAAAACAGAACATGCTACATGCAGTTTTTCCCACTACATTTTTAAAGCCCCACAGGATTGTTTGGTCAATGGTTAACAGACTGATTCCAATCTTTAGAATGTCATAAAAAAGAAACATGTTAGTGAGCGTGTAAAATGGTAGTGCCGTGGTTAGAAGGAGAGAAAATGGTCAATGAAAATAATTTAACCCATAATCTGCTAAATAAGTGAAATGAAACTTTCAAGCAGACAGTAAAAACCCAATTTTTTTGGGGAATAAATATCTCCTCATCGGACAGTGTAGATCTCAAATCAGACTGCACAGTCTGATCTTGGTCTTCTCTCATCTCAAAAAATCATAAAGTCGCGCATAGCAGCCTAAGGGTTAATACATCCTATGAAGCTGACAGATGCGTAATCAGATCTATGCTGGTAAGTATTATGAATGGACAAGGTGGTTACTAAGGTTCCAAGCGTGGATAATCAGTCCATTCTGAAAATGTTTACGTAATGGTCTCTCTGCTGGGGTCATAACCCTTAAACAATTCTACATCCTTTGTCCCTGGCTGCTTCACACGCTTCACCTTACTAACATTAAACGACCAACGGTCGGCTGTAACCAGTTGCAATTACGTCAGTTTGTTATAAGGCAAAACAATCTAAAATTTCAAATTCTTTTAAAGCAATATTTCCTTACAAACTCCGTTCCATTGCAAATTTATCCTTGGTCAAGGCCAAATGACCTATCATCTTTTCAACATCTGCTACATGTACGGGCAGCACTCGTCACAACTCAGCTGATCTCGTAAATAGGTATGATCTTGATCAACAGATCACTGGGAGTTTACCGAATAATATGGGCAGCAGACGACTACTAGATGTGTTTACATAACCCGATACCCTTGATTCGCTCTTGTTTCATTCATAAATTGTTGCTTTATCACTGATACCATTTCTTAAAACCGTATTGAAAGTAAACTCTGAGAAAATTTTTAGTTTTTGCTGGCTCGTGATATTGATTATACTGGTATTATGACATAATTTAACACTGACCAAACTGTAACCGCCATTAATTACATAACTAAAAAGTTAAGTGTGGGATTACTTGAAGACCTGTTTACTAATAGTTAGTATTTTTTAGTGTATCTGGGTTAAAGGTAATATTAAGGTCAATATAATAAGGTCAAGACAGCTGGTATTAGCCTTAAAAGGTTGTAAGTAAAAGCTGTTATGAGTTGCAGTTACATTAGTTTGCTCTCAGCAGAAGGGTTTCCAAAATTTGTGGTCTCTCTAATCGTCTGGCTCACGCCGACCGATTAAAAATACCTAATGAGGTTTGGAGAATTGACAAAGTATAGAGATCTAAATGGATTTTGCACAGAGTATCTCTAGTTGTTATGCTCAGGGCTAATCTAGCAGAAGGATTATGCTGCCCAGTCTGCAGCAGAAAAAAAAACATTTCTAACAAAATGCTCTTTTTTTTTTTTAAATTTCCTTTATTTTCAGTTAGGAATAACCTGAAAATTACAAATAACATAAATAGGTAAAAGATGAAATTTACTAGAAGCCTAAAGCCAAGGTTTGTATAAAGCCCTTTTGTTCACTTTGACTTCATAAAACACCCATCCATCTCTGTTTCGATGATTGAAACAGAAGAAAAAATAAATTCTACAGTGTTTTTCTTTCATCCCCTTGTCAATGATTATACCTTGGTTGGGAGGCCACTGACCTCTGAATGATAAGCCATTTTCTGTGGTACATGGGAAGTTTACATTTGAATATTTAGTCCATTAATTGTTGCCTACATTGTCCAGCTGTATTCTATGCTTTTTGCCACAGTGGTTATACTAATTTCCTCAACTCATTCCTCCTGACATAAATTGGGAGAGGAATTTGTAAACAATACAGAGAAAATCAACCAGTTAAGGTTTGACCCTTTACCAAGGAATCCCCTGTTTTTATGACCCTGAGGAAAGAGATGTTTGAAAACATCACGGGAAAAGGAGAAAATGCTTTCAATTTGGCCAAGTTTAAAATTTGTTTGTTTGGTTATGAGTTTGGTAGATAGTAATTATGATGCTGGATGTATACCAAGCTTAGGTTGCTTACAAATCTTGTGCTCGTGTGAACAGCACAATAATTCTAGGAGCTGTTTGTGCAAATGCATTAATGCAATGAAAGAAAAACAGAAAACTTTAAAAAACGAAAAGGTGTTTAAAAAATTAGAGCAAGAGAAAAAACTCTCTCTAACTTCACCACAGAGTAAAAAGTTAATACTACACAAAAAGAGATCATAATGGCAATTTCATATTACCCTATTTATCAAATGACCTTTTGTACTGTCAGAAAGTTAGATGGACAATAAAAAACAGTATCAGCATACAAACCCTTTATCCTTGCTCATAAAGATATCACGGGATTAACGTAAATGGGTGTAGTCCATAGTTTGTATGTCTCATTTTGACTTGATAGGCAGCTCCAAGTAATTTTCAAATTTTATTAGCCATTGCTTTTACTGATGCAGCTATTGTAATGTGATGTGAATTCTTGTAAGTCTTAGCTTTAACTTGATTTGGCAACACTGGTTTGTTTTGAAATTCCTGTGAACTTACTGCTGTGGCTTAATTTAGTAGCAGTAAACAAAGTACAATTTTGATAGTCTCATCATGACTTTCATTATCAACTATAATTATAATGAATTTGGAATCTTGTCAGACTTAAGCCATTGTAAATGGTGGTCATGGATACCTTAATCTAGTAAATGATTTGCTTGAAACCATGTAAGCCTCATCTTTAAAGGTACATGCCTTGGCTTAAACCCATTCATCTCTTGAACATTATCATGCATTGTCACAAATATAAATTGTTTTGAAAATTAATCATGTAAACATTGGCAAAGCTTACAGGTAATTCTGTTGTCATGAATGATTTTGAAATCTTTTATTAGCAATGCTGCATACTGTTCTTTTTTGTTATGGTTTTGGAGTCATTAACTTGTCAACATGTTTGCATGTTCAAAGTTTCCTTCTAGAGAAAAATCAAATTGATATTTCGAATTAGTTGAAAAGCTAACGTCAAAGATTTATGTTTTGATAGAACTGAAATGAGACTGCAACCTTCTGTGTAGGATGATGATCTGTATTTACTCAAAAGTACTGATGTCTCTTGGATCATAATGTTTATTGTAAGGTTGTAAACCTTCTTGTATAGTAGTAGTAACAGTTCAGTGGTAACATTTTATCTGAAAACAGAAGTTGTAAAGCCTTTTATTGATCTCTGGTGAGAGATCATTGTTTTTGAGTTGAAATTGATTCCTGTTGTACTTCACATAAAAAGTTGCTGGTAAAACAACACAAGCTGTAATGAATGTGCTCTGTCATATGGGGTTATGTCATGTCCTCAGTGCTTGCTAAATAATTACATAGTTGCAGAGCATGTGACAGTTTCAAGAGGAAATTGCCCAGTGGTAAGGATAAAAGATAATAAGTAAAATGAAAGATAAACAGTCTGTCACTGCCCTCTATTTTGCTATCATCACATTTAACAGTTTGTAGGACCTGTGACAAGAGAAAATGTGACTATTGAAGCAAAGTTGGCCACAAAAGATAGAGATTTCTTGATGAATCATGGCATTCTTGCTGTAATTTTGAGAAAGCCATGTTTAATACCCAGTACTTAATAAAATCATCATTAAAACAAAATGGATCCAGTCTTTCCATTTAATCATGTAACTTAAGTTCATTTAATCTCACATAAACCTTTGACATTGTGTACACTAGAGCAGGTGTTTTTGTGGTGTAGCCAGCATTGTGACATTTATAATGTAGATAGCAAGACCTGATCAGTCCAAACAGCGGAGCTTATTGCTTCATGGATCAAAATAATATCATTATAGCATAGTCAAGATCTTAATGAAATTTTATTTGTGTCTGATTTAATGGATTTAATGTTGATTTCAACTGAGACACAGGACTGTTTTCAATATTTGCAAAGGATTGTTCACTTCCTTGGCTATCCTTCACTCTTTGAGCATTGAATCCATGAAATAGACCTTTATAACTTGGGAGGGGGGTGGGGGAATAATGATACATCGCTATTTTAAAGGTTGTTTTGAGCAGAATGTGTAACAAATTAGTAGACAGCATAGATCAAAGGTTAGACTGCATGTTCTGTGCAGTGTGATCTTAATCTACATTGTCTGCTGTAGCAATGTAAGCCAGTTTCAGCTCTGCAATGCTTAAAACATGCCTTTTTGTAGAAAATACATTATTTTGTGTGTGTGCATTGTTGTGAAAAGCCTATCATATACCATTATGACATTTTATATAATAACAGATTGTTACAAGCAATTATTGCTCCATTTCCCAGTATTTTTCAAGGCATAGAAGAAAAACATTTTTTTTAATTTCCTAAGGTTTCTACGATATATGGGGCTGAAACAGTCTTTTGGTTGTCTAGAATGATATAGACAGAAACGGGTCGAGTGTTGTTTAAGCAAAGTTTCTGTCATGTACAGTATTTGATGCAATGGTTGAAGAAGTTTGAATGAATGAAATTGTATGTTGTGTTCTAAATATGAATTAACATCTATTTATTGCCTGTTAATCATAAGTTCCGTATTTTTGGAAGTTGTGAACAAGTAAACCAGTATGAAGTAACATTTTCTGGAAATGCTAGTTAATTGTTCAAACTTTTTAAACAGAAACGAGTGCTGCAAAAATTAATGTTGAAGCTAGTGAAATTGTTGATGGAGACAGGGTAGGTGAAATTTGATTGGTAAACTGATACACCAACATGGTTGAACAATGGCAACCTGAAGTTTTCAGTGTTAATATATTCAGTATTTATTTTAGAAACTCAAGAATGAAATTTTAGAGTTTTAGGCAGGTGACAGTGACCTCTAGAGTATGAGATACCTATCACAGTCAGTTAACTCTTCTTTTCAAATAATTTTAATATGGACTGTTCCGGTTAACATGTTATTTTAGATATGGATTTTAGAGACCTAACAAAAACATATAGAAGTGATACTGGAGAGCATAATATCAGAGAAAATAGATTACAGGATAAGATGGATCAAAAGCATTTGCAGATGATGATTCAAATGTTGCTCATATCATTAAGTTATCAATAATAGTGAAGAAAATATGGTGGGAAAAGGAGAAAATGCTGGTTACCAGCATTTTCTCCTTTTCCCACAAGACTTTCAAAAGGCCTTTTCTTCAGGGTCATTAAAATTCAGGATTGTATGGTAAAGAGTTTATTTGCATAAATGGTGTTGCCTGGAATCAGTTGCACTTTGTTTCACAAATGATGGACTTAATTAAATGTACATAAAAGACAAACATAGTTGGACAGTAATGCATAAGATCAGTAGTGCCAGTACTTTGATAAAGATACAATAGCTATAGAGATGGACTTGGTCAAAGGATTTTACAGACAAGCTGGCCATTATTCGTGTGTCAGAATGAGGTAAGCAATGTTTCATCTAGGATACCAGATTGCCAGAATCCTACACTTAATATGTGAATAATCCCCCTCATTTTCTTAAACCATTTGGGAAAAGGCCCCTACACTTAAAAACCACACCATAGATTTCCCAGAGAACTTTGTGTTACTCTCCATCATTGAATTCAGCAACTAGCCTATGACATGTAAACTCTAGCACACCTGGTGGTTGTGGGTTTGATGCCCGGTTGAGTCATTTTTTTTCCCCAGTAATTTTTCGCCTCTCACCTCAGGTGCATGTGAGAAAAACAGTCGGTGGCTTGTGAGAAAGCCAGGAAACACATACATAGTAGCACTGACCGCTGTTATATGACTTAAACTTTTGAAACAGCAGTAAATTCTAAAACAAACAAAACAAAAGTCCGTTGGAAGAATGTCAGTTTATCATATTTGTTGGGTTTCCGTAACTTCCCGATCAAGTTCCCGTAACTTCACAATCAATTTGAGAACCAGCACAGAACTTTATTATCTACATGTTTCAAATGCGGTCTCCAAATCTTAAATACCTCAAAACGGTTGCAATCAAAAAGTATGAATGCCGCTTTGAGAATCATTTGAAGATATTTTTCAACTTGAAATAGATAATTTATGCAAAATTATATTAATTATTATTTGTATTGAGCTTGTTTTTAAAGCTGTTTGACAGTTTTAGAATGTCGTATCCAAGCCAGAAAACAAATGCGCCTTTTCAATTTCCCATGGTAACTTTATGACACATCCGTCGTCTGTAATGTAAATTAGGATAGTTGCTGATTGGAACCGTATCAAGATGCTGTCACGCTCTTATTTTTTTGTGCTTGATTTGGAACTTTTGCTTAAAAAAAAATGACTAAATAAGTTAACAGATGTGATGTCTTAACCCTTTATATACTACACAAGTTATGTACACTATGCACTGCCCAGTATTCACTGATAAGCAACGCAGGCTCATTGTCAGGTAGAATACTAGCCTCAAAATGGCTCCCAACAGGCTGCCAAAGTAAAGGTGATATAGCTTCACATTACACTGTTTTTCAAAGCTTTTTGATGATTTGACAAAGTAATTAAAGTTTTGTACTTACAGACTTTTATTCTTTTTTTAATCCAAAAGTCTTTCCAGTTGAAAAAGCAATAATTACGTACAAATATTATGTACAAATTTCTTCTGACATAGAGATCCACAGGTTGATTTTGTTTTTCACTATAGACCCTCTGTAGCATATTTGTTTTGAATTATAATTTTTCCTGACACACATTCAATATTTTATTGTTATTATTATTTTTCTATTGTTAAATAATTGTTTCATGCAAGGGGAATTTAGGTATCTGCATGAAAAATAAAATAACTCTCCCACAGGCGCATGTATTTCTGCCAGAGTTGTTGGGTGCTAAATATGGTCAGCCTTTTCAGAGTTCATTCTTGCGGCACAATTGTTGGTCTCTGGGACAAAATATTGCATCAGATGATGTTGAAAGGATTGCAATAAAAAAGTTGTCATTTATTCCCTTATTCTCTGCTGTTCCGAGTAAAAATTTTTTGCATAAACAGTCACCAGAAAAGAATTACTTTCGCTTTGAACCTCCGAAGGTTGAACTTGACACGGCCGCGTCAATCTCATTCTCCAACTCATCATTGTCTGATTTCTTTTGTCAAAACTGAGCTAATATTAATATCAAAGCAATATTTAGTTATTCAATCATATTATCCACTGATAGAAAGACGATCTCTGTGCAAAAACTCACGAATTCGCTGTAACTTCAACTATCGTAACTCGCCATTGTTTTCGAAATCCTCCGAACACCTGCTGTGTAATAAAGGTCAGAAAATACCTCGCATTCTTTTGGTTTGAGCTAAAAATAGTAGCTTTACATACAAATGAAATGAGAAACATTATTTTATTGGATAATGATTTCAGATTTATTGCATTTTGGGTAGGTTTGAACCAATCGGCCTTTTTTTAACATCGGTCTTCTAGAAGCGATCGTATGCGTCTTTGGGATTTCCTATAGTGGAAAACACAACATGGCATAGCGTCACTCAGATTACAAGCCAGGTAAATTACACCGCGTATTTGCTGCACTGGGATTTTGGGGGTAGTATTTTTCAACGTCTCGCGTCTCTCGTATATAAAGGGTTAATAGATCTGATCTACATTTCCATTATGGGCCCCCACTTTTTTTGAAGATCTCCTACATTTTTTAAAAGCATTGGGGCAAATCTCCGACTTTTTCCAAGCCTTGGATAACACTGGGTAAGATAATTGGCTTCTTTAGCCTTTTTACCCTAGTTACATAGATCCATTTTGAATCTTCTTCTGTAAATAGACCATCAGAAAACAATGTTTCCAATTGATATGAGATAAAGCAAATTCTTCATTTGTCAAAAAGTAGATCACGGGGCCAAATCTTAGAAAAACTTTGTGTGCTCTCTAGAGGCCACATTTTCAGCCTGATACTTCTGAAACTTGGTCAGAATGTTTGTCCTGATGATATCTTGGACAAGATTGAAATTGGGTCATGTCAGGTCAAAAAGTAGGTCACTGGTCCAAATCTTAGGAAAGCCTTGTGTGTACTCTACAGGCCAAGTTTTCAGCCGGATACTCATAGAACTAGATCAGAGGGTTTGTCTTGATGATTCCTCACAGAAATGTAAAATTGGGTCACTTCAGGTCAAAAAGTAGGTCACTTAGCCAAATTTTTTAAAAACCTTGTGTGCACACTGCAGGCACATTTTCAGTCTGACATTCATGAAACTTGGTCAGAGTGTTTGTCTTTATGATTTCTTAGACAATCTTGGAATTTGGTCACCTCAGGTCAAAAAGTAGGTAATTGGGCTAAATCTTAGAAAAACTTTATGTGCACTATAGACTGGTCACGTTTTAAGCTTGATACTCTTGAATCTAGGTCAGAGTGTTTGTCTAAATGATATCTCAAACATGTTTGAAATTGGTCGTGTTGGGTCAAAAAATAGGTCATTGGGCCAAATCTTAGAAAAACCTAATGTGTAGTTTAGAGGCCAAATTTTCATAGATAGAATTGAAATTGGGGCATGTCTGATCTAAAAGTAGGTCACAGGGCCGAACCTTAGTTAAACCTTGTGTGCACTGTACAGGCCACATTTTAGCCTGATACTCTTGAAATTGGGTCAGAACGTTTGTCTTGGTATCTTGGACAGGATTGAAAATGGGTCATGTTGGATCAAAAAGTAAGTCAAATCTAAGGTCAAAACTGGGTCAAATCTTAGGTAAAACCTGGGAAATATATGAATATGTGAGCTGTCATCATGTTATTACTGAGATAATGTTGAAAGCAGTGTAAAACACCATTCAATCAATCAGCTGTAGATGACTTTACTCAGGCTAAGGCCCATGGCCCTTGTTTATCTTATTTCACTTGTCTGCAGATTATTTTGTTTATTATGTTTTTGATTATGTTTTTTCCTATAATAGTTGAACAATTTACCAGATGACAAATTTTTGGACTTATCAAGCATTTTCAGAAGACGATTTGGAATTTGTTCAAATGGTGGAATAAGATAGAAAGCAATGTGAGAAAAGTAGAAAATTCTACTTTTCCCAAATGTTTTCAAGTCTCCTTCATGGTCATTAAAACTCAGGATTGTGTGGTAAAGGGTTAGGGCAAGAATGAGTTGGTTTTGTAGGCAGTAAAGATCAAGATTACACAGAAATTTTTTGAGACAATCTTACCAAAAAAGCCATGGAATTGTTATGGTTGTTACACTTCAGGTTTATAATTTATTGCATTAGGATTTCTTTCAATGGTTGTTTCACTAATTTATTGCATTAGAATGTCATTTTGTAGATGTTACACTAACAGTTTATGATTTATTGCATCAGAATGTCATTTTGTACATTTGCAGGCTGTTTGTACTGTAACTATTGACTGACAGCACTACCTGTAAATCAATTTGAAATAGAGCATGTGTAAATTGTTCATCTCCCAGAGGAATTTTGGCATTACAATTATCAGGAAATTGTTTCTGCCAGTAAATACTTTCTAAGCAGTGCCTTCTCCCACGTCTGTCAACACACTTTTCTTTTGCACTATCAAAGATACAGAACTTGTTCATTTATTGAGAGTGCCAAATTGGCAAAAGAGTGAAATTTTTGTTGTAGTTTAGCCTCTGGATTTAACCCTTTACCACACAGTCCCAAGTTTTAATGACTCTTGAGAGAAAGAGCTTTTTGACAACATAGTGGGTAAAAATAAACCAGCATTTTATCCTTTCCCCATGATGTTTATACCCTTTGAAAGTAAAAACCGATCATTTAACCCTTTACCAAACAATCCCTAGTTTTCATGACTCTTAGGGATGGAAGGCTTTTGAAAACATTATGGGAAAAGGAGAAAATGCTGGTAACCAGCATTTTCTCCTTTTTCCACAATGTTTTCTACCACATCAAAGACAGAAATCATCATTTGAGCTACATTTAAACTATTGACTTAAAATGTTTTCAGTATAATCCTGTCCAAAATTTTGCCGTGTGGTAAAGGGTTAGGTCATATTTGATTTTTCATCTGCAAATGCTTGAATATGGATGCATCTAAAGTTCTGCCATCTGGTAAAGAGTAAACAAACAAATTGTGCATGAGGATCGATCATCGGAAAATGCAATAATTGTCTGTTAGACTGTTTAAAGTCAACATTATACTCCTTATGTTCTTTTATCTCAATACGTCCTTCAGATGACCATGCATCTTAGAGACTCCCTGGTGAAAACATTGTACCACTAGGATTTGTTTGTTTGTTTGTATTCTGTTAAATGCCATTTTCAACATTATTTCTGTTCTATTGTGGCAGCCTGTGCACCTATCCATGCTCTCCTGGAGTACTTCACACAATATTCTTCCCAAGCCACTGGCTTCTTTCCTGCATAATTCTTGTCCAAACAATGATAAGCTGTGAGAGGGAAATTAATACTGTTGCAATGATTGGAGATTTGAATCAGCAACCTCCTTGTTTCAAGTCCTGTATGATATCGACTGGCTCACTTGGCTTAGTTGTACTGTGAGGAGACATGGGTTATTACAAGCAATATCTCCTCTTGCAACTAAAGTTTTATGCTGTAGACCTTCATGTTGATTGTCTGTCTTGTAAAAAGATATGAGCCGTGCTCTGTGAAAAGGGGGCTTAATGCATCTGCGAAAAGTATCGACCCAGGTCAGCGTGCGCAGTCCGCACAGGCTGACCTGGGCTGAAACTTTTTGCCATTGGTCAATTTTCTGTTTGTCAAAGGACCAGTCTACCTCATGATTAAGTCGATTATTTAAGAAAGTGGCTCTTATGGATCCATATTTGTGATGACTTGGGCTGGTATCATGTATCATGGAGATGCATTAAGCCCCCTTTTGCAAGAGCATGGCTTATATTTTTTTGGACACCCTCTGTTACAAACTTGGTAGGAGGGGGAGTTGGTGAATGCACTACAAAACGGTCTAGTGTTTTAATGTCCCTAAGAAAGAAAACTGTTGAAAACGTTGTCAGAAAAGGAGAAAATGCTGGTAACCAGCATTTTCTCTTTTGCTCATAATGTTTTCCACCCTTGTTATCTGCAATCTCTTTCAATTTAAAATTTTGCTGTCTGGTTTACTTAATGAAGTAAATATTCAACTGAAGTTTGCTGAGCCTGGTAGTGCAGCTGGGTTTAGGACCTTGAGACCAGGGGGTAACTCGTTGGAATCCCCAGCTCTAACAATTTCTTTCAGAGGACTGATGATAGTCAATCAAACAGGATTATCCCTTTACCAGATGGCAAAATTTTAGCCATGTCCAAGTTCAAAGCATTTGCAGACGACAAAATTAATGTGGCTTAAATGGTGCTATCTTTCTTTGATAGGACAGAAAACATTGTAGGAAAAGGAGAAAATGCTGGTTACCAGCATTTTCTCCTTTTCCCACAATGTTTTCAAAAGGCTTCTTTCCCAAGGTCGTTAAAAGTCGGCTTTGTGTAGTAAAGGGTTAATTACTCTTTCACCACTTATTATTGTTTCGACGATGGTTATGTAGGAAAGAAGTCGGTGGCTTAGGAAGAATAATGTGTGAAGTACTGGTAAAAAAAAAAACTCCATGAATAGGTGCACTGGCCACCATGATATAAATGAAATAATGTTGATAATCAGCATGAAACACCATGCATGGATACATTCAACTGAAGTTCCCAACAGCAAACAAAAATTGATTGAAGCTTGTATGGTTAGGTGAGGGCGACCTCTCTGATAATTACCCTTGATCTGGTTCTTTCTAAATATTTATTGTATGTTGCCTAACAAATGTCTTTGAGGTCCTGGGAAGATAAATGAACCCAGCCTACTTGGCTACACACACTGGGGAATTTGTTTTCACCAGTTTCTCTTTCCGCTTACCGCTTAGTGGAATAAGTGTCTAATTACATCTTCACTTGCTTTTGTGGACAGTATCGATCAAGATTAGACTGCACAAAAAATGCAGACTGATCTTTTTTAGATACTGTCTGCCTTTTGAGATAGTCTTAGCAAAATCACCTTGTCGGTTTAACCATCCTGGTTTCTGTTGGATTAGAGTCTGTGTCAGGAAAGAGAGGTAGTGGGTTCAAACCCATTTCGGTTGTACCAAAGACCATAACATGATGTTAGCATAATGACTGTTTTTTTTTTAGTTTTAGACCAACTGAATATCTGTACTGTCACACCAACAAATCCCTTACCAGTGTTTCACTATAGGCTAGGGCTCCATGGTGCCCATTCCTAAAGCCACATGACCAGTTTCCCCAGCAGGGCTTAAACATTAGTTTACTTCATGAATAGAGGAACTGTTGGTAGATTTTAACCTTTTACCACATGGTCCCTAACTTTAAGTACTTTGAGGAAGAAGTCTTTTGAAATATTGTGGGAAAAGGAGAAAATGCTGTTAATCAGCATTTTCCCCATTTCCCGTAATGTTTCCACCCTTCCAAAGACAAATCCTTTCAATTGTGCCACATTTAGTTTGTCATCAGCAACTGCTTTCAATTTTGATCAGTCTATAATTTTGTTGTAAAGAATTGAATACCATTGAACACTGCATAGGGTCCCATTCATCCAAAGAAAGATTCAGAGTGAGGCATGTACTGAAGTGAAGTTTTTTAGTGTTCTATTTTTCACATGAATTAATGCAATTTGACCTATATCAAGCATGAAACTTTGAAAACTTGTGGCAAATGAAGGTATATTTTAGGATGAAAAATTGTGCTAGTATGTTACAGCATTCTTTTTAAGTGTTCTCAGTTTTTTTTCCCAGATCTGAGCAGGGGTTGCAAGTTCAAATTCTGGACAGGCCAATGAACATTGTGAGAAAGAGAAACTGATGGTATCCAGGATTTTCTCCTTTTTTCCCCCATGATGTTTCCTAACCTTTAAATGACTAATCAAATCATTTAAGTCATATTTATCATCTTCAAATGCTTTCTATTCAGACAAGTCAAAAATTTGATCATGTGTTGATGACTTAACTATGTAACTTTAACCAAACAACAAAATAGTAGATTCGTCCTAATTGAAAGTATTTTTAGATAAAAGACTAAGTGTGTCTCAAATAATAAGATTTGTCTTTGAATTGTAGAAAACATTGTAGGAAAAGGAGAAAATGCTGGTTACCAGCATTTTCTTCTTTTCCCACAATTTTTTCAAAGTCATCTTCATCTGGGAAACTTGGGGATTGTTAGGTAAAGAGTTTTAACACTATACAGGAATTCTATGGACATGAAGTTACAGATTTATTCAAAACCTTCATTATGAAGTTAATGTGAGTTCAGTGGTAAGGGTCATACTGCACACCTGCCAGGATAAAGATCACAATTACACAGCTTTTCAAGATTTTGAATTTTTGTTGAAAAAAGTCTTAGATTTTGAGATAATTTTAGTGTTATTTACACAACTATGACAATTATTATAATCTCCCATTAGCAAGGCTCCGATTACCTGTATATTGATACCAACTCTGTTCCTAGTGTATTCATCTTTTGTCCTTGCTGCAAAATATGATTTGTGCAGGGTTTTCCCTCTTGAGATTGCTTTAAAAATAAATTATCAGTGTTCGTGGAGAAGGGGGTTATGCAGAAACTACACAAATGGCAAAAAGTATCGACCTATGTCAGCCAGTATGGTTCCAGTTAGTGTTTAGTGTACTTTACTTGCCAGCCCTATAGAACATACAGACCTTCCAAGCAGTATTTTTTACTAATAAACAGGGTTGCTTTTGCAGTGAATAAAACTGAAAAGAATTCAGATGAAATATTTGTCTTTGAAAGTGTAAAAAACATTGCAAGAAAAAGAAAATGTTTGTTCCTACAGTGTTTTCAATAGCGTTTTTCCTTTGGGTGGTTTAAGAGTGAAGATCTAGCCAAGCTAAAACTCCGACTGCACTCTGTAAATCAAAGCTCTTGAACTTGCTTCAATTAAGTTGCAAAAACTTCAAGATAGGTCTTAGTCTTTCATAAAAGCATGAACAATGTTATGGTTGTACACATAGCTAAGAGTTGGAAGTGCACTTTAATTGATAAGATAGTAAGCACATTTGACCTCTTTTTGATGTTTTCCAAGTGAATTTTATCTAGACATGAAACAGTTGTGGTAATTTGATGAAGGATACCAAGTTGTCTCTCCAGATAATGCATGTGGGTGGTACATGAGTCTCATACTGTATAAGCTCTGAAGGTGCAATGATAACTCATGATTGTGCAATGCATGTTAGGAGGATGGTTCATCATAGGATGGCAAATGATTAAGTCATTTCTATACAGGCAATATCTAAACCTAATGGATATGAATAATGAGTAAATTTGCTTCAAATGATACAGAAGATTGCTCTGTTTCCTACAGTCCTTTGTAAATGTGTTGACTTCAGAGGAGTAAAGAATGTGAACTTGTTTCTGTACAAGTTAGTTTCAGACCAAGAGCCAGGAAAGGAAAATTATTTTCTTGGACCCTACTGAAAACATCAGTAGAGTGTTACAAGAAACTGCTCCTCTCCCAAAATGTTTTCAGACGCTTCCTCCTGCAGAGACTTCAAATTTTGTATATATTTGGTAATGAATTGTGAAACACAATCAGGGTTTTTTTATTAGTCAATTTATCTCTCACAAAAGAATAGAGTATCACATTGCAAGTATTGGAAATAATAATTAGATTTCTAAATTGGACTCCGAAATATAAAAAAAAGTTAGCGAATGACGATCAATTTTTCTTTTGCCATTTTATTTCCATGTATCCATGTAGTACCTTGACCTTGACCTTAACCAGACGGTAAAAATTTAAACTTGCCCAAATTCAAAGCATTTACATACAAGGTTAATGCAGCTGAAATGATGAGATTTACTTTACCTTTGGCAGGATTAAAAAGATGGTGTGAAAAGGAGAAAATACTGGTGACCAACAATGTTTCCTAAAATGTTTTGAAGAGCCTTTTTTAGCTCATCTGAGCATAAAGTAATCAAGGTTAGCTTTTGTGACTGAGTTGTGTCTGTTGTTCATCATTACCTTCTGTACACTTCAGAGGCCACATTTTCTTTCTAATACATATGAAATTTGGTCAGAATGTTTGTTGTGATATCTAGGAAGAGTTAAAAAATGGATCACACTGGATCTAAGACTACGTCACAAAGTAAAATCTTGGAAAAAACATTTTGTATGCCTTAAAGGCCACATTTTCAGTCTAATATTCATGAAAGTTGGTCAGACTTGTTTGTCTTGATATCTGGGACTTAATGTGAAAATGGCTCATGTTGGATTAAAAACTAGGTCACCAGGTCAAATCTTAGAAAAATCCCATTTACACTCTA
The DNA here is from genome assembly GCA_946811185.2 of Hippopus hippopus. NCBI lineage: Eukaryota > Metazoa > Mollusca > Bivalvia > Cardiida > Cardiidae > Hippopus > Hippopus hippopus. Next base: position 38,988,783 of record OX328097.1, read on the forward strand.
GAGTCCAATTTTTCAGTCAAATACCAATGGAAGTTGGTTAGAATGTTTTTTCAAAGAAAATGTTGAGTTACTGTCCTAGCCCTGGTGACTTCTGCTTTGTTATGGTGCAAAAACTTCACTTTTTATAATATATAGTCCTGTTATCACTGAAGATATTTACTACTTCTTCTTGGACAAGAAGTTGAATATCAAAGGGGAACCTATACAACAAGGACAGGCAATCATCAAAGTATTTTTGACCTAGTTATGCCCCTTTTTTGGCTAAAAAATGTTCACTTAAAATCAAGCAACCGCAGCTGAGCCTTGGCACCTGCATGCAGTGCTCTTGTTTAAGTACTGAGTTCAAACTAAACATAATTAACATTTTAGTCCATTTTCAATGCTGTCTTTTCTTTTGCTCAAATATGTAATCAGGTCAAGCAGTATGTATTCAAGACCAGACTGTTTTGATCTGTGTTGTCTAATCTTTAACTACACTGGACCCTCAAAAATAAAGCTCAAAAGAAAGGCACTTAGTGGATTAAAAAAATTGAAGGTGCAGTGCCCACCCACAGGTATACGAAGTTTCATTGAGTACAGTGGATGATTCCTCAAACTTGGGATAGAACTGTTTATCTGCAAGCTGAATCATAACACCTGCTTAACCCTTTATCAAACTATCCCGTACAGAAGAAGGCTTTTGAAAACATGGTAGGAAAAGGAGAAAATGCTGGTAACCAGCATTTTCCCTTTTTCCCTGCCCTGTTTTCTACTTTGTAAGGGACAAAACTTTTCATCTGAGCTGCATTGAATTTGTCATATTTAACTGCTTTGAATTCAGTGAGTCTAAAATATTGTACAGTTTTGGTATAGTTTTTAGTAGTGTCTATCAAGTAGTCATCTGAATGATAGGGTAATAAGCTCTATTATATTCATGAATGACTGATTGTATTGTACTATTTGTCTACCAGATTATCTTTAACCTGACAGGGTGGTTCAACCCATTATCAGTCTGGCTATTAACTCTTTTGTCACACAATCCCAAGTTTTAACAACCATATAGAAGAAGACTTTTGAAAATATTGTGGAAAAAGGAGAAAATGGGAACCAGCATTTTCTCCTTTTACCACAATGTTTTCTAACCTTTGGGTAAAAAAATTCAAATTTTGAGCTACATCTTCAATTGCTTTCAATTTGGACATGACTAAAATTTTGTCGTTTGGTAAAGATTTAAAACCATTATTGTATGGGCTATTTCTGACCCACCAAATAACTAACACACAAATTCTTCAAATGAACAAGCAGTTTCAACAGGATGCAAATACAGTGTGGGGAAAGAAGCAATTGTGGTGAAAAGGTTAATAAATGTTAGTGCACATAATTACTTCCCTAGACAAAAAGTTGCCTACAAGTAGTAATCTAATAACGTAAATTGATAATGAAATGTGGTAATTTTATGGTAAATATATAAAAGTAAAATTTTATCAGGACTGCTGGAGTTTCAAAGAGAAAGCCCTGTCAACATTAATTTGGTAGAGTCTGAAATTTTGTCGTCTGGTAGAGAGTTATGAGTCTGCAACATTATTTGAGATAAAGCATAATGGCAAGTATGCCTAAAATCCATGCTTTCCAGGAGTTTACATAATATTCTGTCCAAACCACTACTTTTTCACATAACCGTCATTGAAATCAATGATCAGGGGTATGAGAGGAATGAATACTGTCACAATGACTATCATCAAGCCTCAGAAAGAAATTAGTGGAGCTTGGGATTCAAAACAGCGACCCCCTGGTTTCAAGTACTGTATGACTGATAGAGCAGCCAGATTCGGCTCAAGCAAAATATGTAGAAAACCCATTGAGTTGTGACTAAGATATTCATTCAAATATTTGTATGTCTTGGTTAAGGTAACAGCAATTAGACACATCTTCAAATTAATGATTTTTTGCTGATAGTGTAGATCAAAATCTAACTACTCACTGCAGCAGACTGATCTATGCTGTCCAATTTTTATGTGAGGCATTCTGGGTAAAACAGGCTTGATATTGCAGTTCTAGGTCTTTCCAAAACTGTTTATTTTTATAAACTGGTGACTCTTTACCAGCCAACAATAATTTAAGACCTGTCCATATTGAAAGTGTCAGCAGACAACAAATGTTACCTTTCTTAAACATGGGATTTATCTCTATGGAAGGGTAAAGAACATGGTGGGAAAAGGAGAAAAAGCTGGTTATTAACATTTTTCCACACTGATTTCATAACTGTCCTTCCTGGTGGTCCAGAAAACTTGAGATTGTTATGTAAAGGATTCTAAAGTATTCTAAGGGTTAGTTTACCTAAATTTAGGGTAATACTGTACACTGTGTACTGTAGCGTTTCTTATTCTTCATTCTCCCTCTAGTACTCGGTCACATAAAAGGTGTGTTTGTTTCGTGATTAGGAAGTTTTTCATTGTAAACCAAGTTATAAACTGTGCAAACAAGTTAGAAACTAAACCACTTCAGAATCTATAAAATGATGTTAAATCAATATTTGGAACTGAAAAGGATTAAATTTTGAAGGTATAATCTGATTAATATCACCTAAGAAAGCTGCCCAACATCTTTTTTTTTTGTTTCACACAAGCGAAAGCTGCACTTGATCTAGGAAGATTTTTTTACAGATGTGTCTGTAAAAAAGTAATTAAATGAATCAAAATTGATACAGAATTTTTGACTGTACGGAATCATAAAAATATGCAGACGATAATAATTATTGTAGCCCAAAGTATGACTTCTGTTTTAGGTAGGGTAGTAAACATTGTGGGACAAGGTGAAAATGCTGGTTACCAGCTTTTTCTTCTTTTTCCACAATGTTTCCAAAAGCTTTCTTTGTGGTCGTTGAAACTCAGGATTGTATTGTAGTCTCAATAATGAGACTGCTACAGCGATTTCTTCAATATTTGGGCAATTTATTGTGCACCATAATGGTCATTAAAAAATTTAAATAGCCTTTGGGGACAGTTATCTATGCTATCTATACTATATTGTATGGTAAAGGGTTAATCATGTAAATAATACATAATCATTATTATACATCCTCTTGCAAAAGCAGCAGCTGTTTCAAGCTGAAAAAAAAAAAGCTTTATTGTATGTTAATTTGATGTTTGTTGGAGATAAGATTGTCTATTTATGATTAGGAGGATTTCAGTCAATTTGAAAAAAAAAAGACATAAGTAGGTTCTTCCATGTCTGGTTGAATTCTTCTATTCTGAATTACATCTGGTACTATAAAAAAATTCAGTGGTTGGTGTTACTGGTTACACTGAAGTGACCTTGGACAAGGAACTGCAGTGTTCCAGCCTAGTATGGATGAAACCCAGATAAGACATGAAAGTAAACTGTGAAACTGATATGGCTAACATACTGTTCAAGGGGGCCTAAAGCACATTCAGATAAAAGGTGCTTTTATTATGAATGTTATTTTATACTGCTGTCAGCAATATTTCATTTAGAATAACACAGTGCCAGCTTCCTTATTTGTGAAAAGATAAATTATAGTTGGTCTCCAGCAATCTGAAACTTTACCACTCTGGTTTTACAAAAAATTAATGAGGGGGGGGAACAAGTGTGTCATAAAGAGGACACTTATCACAAAAGTTGTGTGGCTTCAGTCTAGGTGTACATAGAGATGAAAGTATTTACTAGGACAATCAACTGAGGGACCCATTTAATTTTGCTTTTCTTACAATACAGATATAAGATATGTAAATAAGCTGTGATAAAAATACAGACAGGTTTACTGAAAGAAGATAAAAAGATTGAAGAAAATGACCTAGTTGTGTTATTAGAATTGTTTGTTTGGATTTTTTTGTATGTGCATGTTTATCAGCAGCAACATAAAGAATGGCAAAAATGCGCAATGTGCATGTGGATATTATAAGAACATGGTAAGTTATTTTGCATTTGTTTGGTAATATTGCACTGTTAAAACTTTTACACTGTTCAGTTGCAAGTTCTTGTGTAATGTATAATAGCTTTTTGTAGGTTTGAAAATAGCCTGTAGGTTACTTAGATGGCAGTACTTGATTTCTCTGTTCCTATAATCAGGATATTGAAAAATAGTCAAATTTAGTTGAAAACATTGCTATGTTATTATCACTGTTATATTTATAGTTACTTCATATACTTAATATTTCATATTGTTAGCCTACAATTTTTTGAGGTTTGTGTGTTTTTAAATTAAGATAGAACTAGTGTAAAACACTAGCTTCAATCTTCAGTATTTCCTCTACAGATTTTTATACACATTAATCTTTAAAGCACATTTCACAACTTTCGTTGCCTTTGCAGCCAGTATAGATTAAGATCAGACTGTACAAACTGTGCAGTCTGATCTTTGATCTACATTGTCCCCCCCGATCTGAAACACTACAGACAAAAGCAACAAGGAAATGTCAACTATTTTGGTCCAATTTCTAGACTGAAAATGTTACCAGTATTTTCTCCTTTTCCCACAATGTTTTCATAAGGATTCTTTCTCAGGGTTGTTAAAACTCAGGATTATGTGGTAAAGGGTTAAAACACAGTTCTGATTCTGACAGATGCTTCACTATAAAGGTGAACTTGGGGTCCTGCGTGGCTAAGTGGTAAAGTGTAGGACTTGTGACTTGGAGGCCCAGGGTTCAAGCCTCACTGGATCCACTGGGTTTTCGTAGGAGTGTCATTGGGCAAGACACTTCAGAGCCCTAGCCTTTTACTTGTGAAACCCAGGAAACACATGAATATGTAAGCTGTCGACATGATACCACTAAAATAATGTTGAAAGTGGCATAAAATACCATTTAATCAATCAAAGATCAGCTTAACTGAGTAGCAGCACATCAGATTGTATTATATCACTCGGTAAAGGCTTACATGTGAGAAGGAAAACAATATGGCAAAAGAAATTGCTTGTAACAGTTTATTTCTCTCTTGTACCCAAATGCCTTTGGTTTTTGTAAGGCGGCTGGGTTAGTCTCAATAATGAGACACTACTGTGATTTTTTTCATATTCGGACATTTACTTTACACCATACAGTCAGAAAGTAACATCACCATTAAGGACAATTATCTGTACTAGCGGCTGGGTATGCTGCATGTGACAGTTGTAAGGGTAAAGGGTAAAGGCTAGTGAATTGCGTGTCTGACAGACACTGATACATGAAAAAACAGAAAGGCAGGTGGCTGTATATGGCTTCAAATTGCACCTGAAACAAGATTTGGTTTCCTCATGCTTAGACATTTACCCAAACAATCCTGTGTTTTAATGACTGGCAGGAAAAAGACTTTCATAAACATTGTTGAAAAAGACGAAAATACTGTAACTAGTACTTTTTCCTTTTCCGAAATGTTTTCTTGCCTTTCAAAGGCAAATCCTATCATTTGAGGTATAGTGAGTTTGCCATCTGCAGCTTCTTTCAATGTGGAAAGTTGAAGCATTTTGTTGTTAAGTATTTTGCAAACAAAAGTGGGCATTGGCATGCACTTGAACAAGATCAGATGCTGCATAATGCAGTCTGATGTTAGTCCAGAGTATTTGTTTTTCCCTTAGAATAGACATGTTAAACTTTGTCTGCAACCTGATCTAGATATATTGAGAGGAATGCAAAGCTGATATACCCATTAGCCCATTACTGTCTGCAAATGGTTTTAATTTGGACAAGTCTAAAATGGTGTCTTGTGATAAAGAGTTAATTAATTCGTTGGCCTGCTGGGTCCGTATTCACCAACCATTCTTAGGAAAGTTCTTTGTCTTATTCTTCAATATTTTCTGACTGTGAAAGTAACAGACATTCTGATAGGCTAAACCAAATGGTTTAGCCAATCAGAAGGTCTGTTACTTTCACATTGACGAAATTTTGAAGAATAAGACTAAGAATGTTCTTAAGAATGGTTGGTGAATACGGACCCTGATGTAGACTTATTTAATCCTGTACCACAAACCCCACATTTTATTACCCTTAGAAAGAAGGCTTTTAAAAACATTGAAAGTAAAGGAGAAAATGACGGTAACCAGCATTTTCTCTATTTCCCACATTGTTTTCTACCCTTTCTCAGACAACTCTTTCCTTCTGAGTTACATTTAATTTGTTGCGGGCAGATGCCTCCAATTTTGACAAGTCCAAAACTTTGTTGTTTGGTAAAGGGTTAAGGTCATTGGTTTTTCAAATCAAGTGTCTGACAGGATAAATCATGGATCAGGATGCGTATCAGCAGTATGATATTGCTCTATAATTGCTGAAACTGTCGGCTATGTTGCCTGTGATGGTTAACCCTTTATCACACAATCCCGAGTTTTAACGACCTTGGGGTAGAAGCCTTTTAAAAACATTGCAGGAAAAGGAGAAAATGCTGGTAACCAGCATTTTCTCCTTTTCCCGCAATGTTTTCTACCCTATTAAAGAGAATTTAAATTGTTGTCTACAAATACTTTGAATTTGTACAAGTCTGAATTTTTCTTGTGTGGTAAAGAGTTAAAGGGCTAATTAACTTTTGCACAAGGCCTAAAAAAAAATATCTGTGTTTGGGGTTTCCCTAACCTACATAGAAAATGCTTCGGACCCTAAACTTTTCACGCTATGATTGAAGGAAAAAAATCTGTTGGGTGTGATTTAGGTACATAGTCCATGTAAAAAGTTCCTGGGGGAAAAAAAATCCTTACCTACCCTACCTACAGCATCTCAGACGGAAACCCTAAACACAGATTATTTTTTTGTTAGGCCTAAACATAAGTAGACTTGACAAGAAATACTTTGATGATTTCATGCTAGTCTGGATTTATTTTCTTCAGTTTTATATCTTGGTTTGTACAGTTTTTTGCTATCCAGACTCTTTTAACTCTTTACCAGACAAAAATGTTACACTCAACCTCATTTAACCCTATACCACACAATCCAAAGTTTTGATGATGCTGGAAAAGAAGGCTTATGAAAACATAGCAGGAAAAGTAGAAAATGCTGGTAACCAGTATTTTTTCCTTTTCCCACCATGATTTCTCTGCTTCCAAGACAAATTTCAGTTTTTAGTCACAAATGCCTTCAATTTGGATAAGTGTACAATTTTGTCGTTTAGTAAAGGTTTAAAGCATTTGCAGATGAAAAAATAAAAAGTTGATTTTTGGAATCTTTCTCTGGAAGTATTTTCTGCTTTTAGCATAGTGTTTTCATAAGGTTTGCTCTTTAACCCTTTACCACACAATGACGACTTTTAACGCCCCTGAAAGAGAAAGCTTTTGAAAACATTGTGGGAAAAGGAGAAAATGCTGGTTACCAGCATTTTCTCCTTTTCCCACAATGTTTTCTACCCTATCAAAGAAAAATCATTCGATATGAGCCACATTGAACGTGTCATGTGCAAATGCTTTCGATTCGGACTGGTCTAAAAGTTCGTTGTGTGGTATAAAGGGTTAAGATTAGTTGAACATTTGGATTGTGTGGTACAGGTGTAAGTAAATGAAATAGATACTTTTAATAAGTTTTAAAATCCAACAGTTAAAATTAAATACAGTATTCTGTTTTGGCCAGAACCTCAAGAAATTTGTTGCAGTGTAGATTAAGATTGAGCTGCACAAAAATTGCAGTCTGATCCTGGTCTGCATTGTTGCAAAGTACCATGAAAATGTTGTCCTGTTCTGAGTGCTGAAAAATGCACTTTAGTGAGCAAATGGTTCCGTAATAGTCAATAATTAGTCTTGTTGCTTTGTTGATGATGTTGTTTACTTCTTTATTATTATCACTTCAGGAGGTCATAGAGAAATGTCAGATTATGTAAGACAGGCACTCTGTTCACCCTTTACCAAACAATCCCGAGTTTTAGTGACCCTGAGAAAGCAAGCCCTTTGAAAACATTATGGGTAAGGGAGAAAATGCTGGTAACCAGCATTTTCTCCTTTTCCCACAACGTTTTCTACCCTTTAACAGATCATTCTCATCCCATCAGGTTCATGTTATTTTTCATGTGCAAGTTTAATGTTCTCAATTTAGGCAAATCTAAAATTTTTTTTTTTGGCAAAGAGTTGATAATGAGAGTTTCCATTTAGTTACTATGTTTATAGAGTAATAGTTACACATGTAATGCATGACATCATGGTTATGCAATTTCAGAACTTGTGGAGGACATTTTTCTAATGATAAAGTGTGGGCCACTTTCATCAGAGGTTCTGGATTTGAATCCCATGATGAATGGGTCAACCTTTGGAACAAACCACAGCATGGCATTAGCAGTGGCTAGATCCAGGAAGCAACCATCAAGAGTGGTTTATTTAGTTGTAGAAGTGTTTCACAAAGAAGTGAAATAGATCTAGATTTAACCCTTATCCTGCTAAATAACTGAAATGAAACTTTTAAGCCAATAGTAAAATCCTAAGTTTTGCCATTTCAAAAGTATTTTTGGAGCAAAAGATGTCTCCTTAACGGACAGTGTTGATCCAAGATAAGACTGCTAGTTCTTTGCAGTCTGATCTTGATCTACACTATCAGAAAAAGGTCCTTGAATCATGCTTAGCAGCCAAAGAGTTAAACTATAAATGTCAGACTCATGAAGGAGAGAGAATTATCTTTAATTTAAAAAAGAATGCTGTTTCCTTTTTTTCTCTCATTCCAGAATATCATGAACCTTAAAGCTCCAAATAAACCAATCAGACATCTTCTTCCTAGAAATACAACCCAAATAACTCCAATTTCATGGTTGCGTTTGTCTACAGTGTTCCAGCAAAGCAGACAGTATAGGTCAAAGATAATGCTGCACACTTTGTGCAGCCTGATCTTGATCTATCCTGGCCGCAAAGGCAACTATAGTCGTTAAAGGCGCTTTAAGGGATAACGTATAAGATAGTGTAGATTCAAGATCAGATTTCATTTGGCTTGCAACGCGCGAAAAGGGGTATTCGGACATTTGTGTAAAGTGTTGTCTCGGATCGGCCTCTGCAGTCCGCGCAGGCTAATCCGAGACGGCACTTTACGACTACATTAGATTTTGTGCTACAGTAGACTTGTGCAAAACAGAAAATTACATAAAAACCGAAAGTGTCGTTTCGGATTAGCCTGTGCGGACTGCACAGGCTGATCTGAGACGACACTTTGCGCAAATGTCCGAATGTCCCTTTTCGCGTGTTGCAAGCCATTTTGTGCAGTCTGATGTTAATCTTTATGTTCAGCAAAAGTTGCTTGTAGCATTTAAGGAGTGAATTTTGAGTCTGCCAATTAGTAAGGCCCTCAATCAGCTGGATTTTTTAAAAGACCTTGTGTTTTTATAATCCTGATTAATTGATTGATTGTTTGGTGTTTAATGCCGTTTTCAACATTATTTCAGTTATATTGTGGCGGTCAGTGCACCTATCCATGCTTTCCTGGAGTTTCTGTTACCAATACTCCGCATGATATTCTTTCCAAGCCTCTGGCTGCTTTCCCGCATAACCATCATTGAAGCAATGGTCAGTGGTGAGAGAGGAATGAATCCTGTCACATTGACTATCATCAGTCCTCCAAAAGAAATTGGCCGAGCCAGGGACCAAAATAGCGACCTGTTTTCAAGTCCTGTACGCTACTGACTGAGCTAACGGGGCTCGGCTTTTATTATCCTGAGGACAATTTTGCTTAAAATTGTGACAGTCACGATCATACAGAGTATGCAGTTCAACAGCTGTGAGACATTTTGGTCAAATAGCCAACACTTTTTTGTTTCTCTGTTACTATTTGCACAAGCTCATTACATTTTTGGCTTCCAGGAGGAAAACATATTTCTTATATAACTAATTTGATATTTTAAGCTTCATAATGACACAAAGGGTTTTTTAGGATCCAGGTGACTGCCTGGGAGAGTTAGGTCAATATTTTGACCATAAATGGAGTTATCGTAGTTGGCACAATAAAATTGGGTGTCAGTGACCTCATAACCTTGATAACACAGCCCTTGAAGTATCTCTTGTAATTGCACTTCTGGACAAAATGTGCCCAGCCATTGAAATAATGTGGCTAAAGTCCACTTCATGTAGGGCCATACAGTACATTTTTAGTGGATTTTAACCCTTAAGCTGCTAAGCGCGACTCACTGACCTGTTGCGGACAGTATAGATCAAGATCAGACTGTACATAACGTGCAGTCTTATCTTGGAACTACACTGTCCAATTAGGAGATGGTATTCCCCAGAATATAACATTGAAATAGCAATATTTGGGTGTTTACTATCAAATTAAAAATTTCATTTTAGTTATTTAGCAGGATAAGGGTTAAGAATACTCCAGGGGTACTCTTTAGTCTTTGCCACTTAAAAATGATTTGCAGGATACTCCATTGATAACATCTTTAAAAATTTCTTCTAGGATAATTATATCTGGTTCAAAGTAATCTATAATAGTTATCATGCAGTAAATCTCGGGCTTTCTGATTCATAATCATTTTCCTACTATAATCATAAAGTTCATGTTTGGTTGCAAATTGGTTTGAAGCTCTACATCGAAGAGTATTGCAAATGACAATTCTGAATTTCAAGATTAGCATTCCTGATTCAGAGACATGATGTACCACTTAATTATTTCTACCAGACTGCATGTTGAAATGTACTGCAGACCACAGATGAAAGGTGGATCTCATGATTGGATTTGACCTTGAAAGGGCAGAAATAATGTAAAGCAAGAAGAAAATTATGGTTACCAGCATTTTTACCTCAGCTGTTTTCGAAGAAAACATGGATTTATTGTCATAGCCTTGGTGACATCATGCAAAAACTTTGACGTTTATATAACTTTGACATTATATAATATCTCTGTTGTTACTGTAGATTATTTACTTCAAAATTTGACTAGTTGTTAAATATCAAAAGGGGAACCAATACAACAGGGGCAGGTAACCATTAATTTTTTTTTGACACAGTTATGCCCTTTTTTCAACTTTCAATCTACTGCAGCGGAGCTTTGGCACCTGCATACAGTGCTTTTGTTTTCTTTTCCGACAATGTTTTTAAAAACCCTCTTCCTCGTGGTCATGAAAATTTGTAAATGTTTATAGTGAAAAAACCTTACCTTTTGGAGATTACAGGTAGAATGGAAATGATGAATTTTTTGGCAAACAGTCAATTGTAAAAAGAAAAATTGTAAGGATTGTAAAGGAGAAGGGAAAGACTACATTTAAAACACATTAAAGAAAACAATTAACCTCCGCTGTCTTTGTCAGTAAGTCCACAGTGTTAACAAGGACAAGTAAGGTCCTATTGGTGACATTGCAAAGTCATATCAAACCCTTTATACCCGGTAACAAAATCCCGACTTTTAATGACCCTGAGAAAGAAACCTTTTAAAAACATTGTGGAAAAGGAGAAAATGCTGATAACCAGCATTTTCTCCTTTTCCCACAATGCTTTTTAACTTTTCATGGACAGTTTTTCGCCATTTCTGCCACATTTAGTATGTTGTGTGCAAATTCAGTTTATTTTAAGAAGTCTAAAATTTTGTCTTTTGGTAAAAAGTTAAAAGCCTGGAAGAAAGTGGCTACAAATTTAAAAAAAAAACACCCTTCCTTGTAAAATCATATAGAAATGTGAATAATTGATATAAATTATGATTTGAATCTTTAGTTTATGTGAAAACATATCATCTTTTGGTGAGATGACTTTCTAGGGTCACTAAGGAGAGCCTGTTGATAAAGTTCTGTAAGATAAAAGGCTTTAACCCTTATCCTGCTAAATAACTAACATGAAACTTTTAAGGCGATAGTAAAAACCCAAATTTTACTATTTCTAAGGTGTTTTTCTCAGAAAGATATCTTCTTATCAGACAGTGTAGATCCAAGATCAGACTGCACATTCTGTGCAGTCTGATCTTTATCTACTTTGTCCGCAAGAGATCAGTGAGTCACGCTTAGCAGCCTAAGGGTTAACAGACGACAAGGTTTTAGACTCTTCCAAATTCAAAGCATCAGCAGAAAAGAAATCCAATGTGACTCAAATGACAGGATTTGTGTTTGAATTAGTAGAAAACATTGTGAGAAAAGGAGAATTTGTTTTACAGTGCTGTTTTCTAAGACCTTTCACTCACAAAGTCTTCAAAGAAAATCCATCGAGTGTGATTTCAGTACATGGTCCATGTAAAAAGTTTCTGGAAAAAAAAAATCCCTACCTACCTTACCCACAGCATCTTGGACCTAAACACAGATATTTTTTTTGTTAGGCCCAATTTCATTCAAAGATAGAATTGTTTGGTGAAGGGATAGTATATAAACCAAGTCGGTAATGAGTTTGAAACAAGCACTACCGTATTATGCGTATGTTTTGGGACACCCAAAGAATAGGGACACCATAAAAAATCGCGAAAATAATCATTTTTCATGACCCAAAGATTTGGGACATACTAAAAATTGCGAAGCAAGATCGGTATTTTTTTGTTCCAAAGAATTGGGACAGTGAATATCTATTTAAAAAAAAAAAAATCTTTCAATCCGTTTGATACCCTTTGTTTGCAACTATTTATTTCGCGCAGTTTTATTTCTACACGCGTAACATTGTAAGCAAGCTTCCCAACCCTCCTGATTTCAATGGGAGTTTCCTGATTCAAGACAAAAAAACTCGATCACCTGACAGTCTATATTAAACCCCAATTCAAAAAGAAATTCGACGTAAGTGTAAAAAGGGTGTGATAAACTTGTATCCAAGATACATAACGTGTATAACGTGTATATGTACATCCGAAGTTGACAGAGTTGACATGCATGTATTTCACGGTCAATCGAGTTCGTTGTTTATAAATAGAAATCAAGGTACAGCATTCTAGTTTACTCAAGGTTTATCGATCAAAGGTCGACGAACCAATCAAATTTGAGAACGGTCCGAGCAGGTACTTGTCAGAGTGGAATTAACGTCGTTCACCTCACGTACATGTAAGCAGGTAAAATATGTTGTGAATTTATCTACAAACGCAAAATAACATCCTCATTGCGATCCCAGGACGCAGACAATAATGAGTGACAAGTTAATCATCAACAACGACAATGAGAAAAGGCGAAGTTTTAAGCTCTTAGTGCTCAAATTGATTGGTGAAATTACAATCTGTCTAAAAATAAACCGACCTGCATATGATTGGATGTTTATCGACATCAATGACGTAGCAATATTTTAACGTCGGCAATATTCGACGGGTTAACGGCCACTGACTTTCAGTATGACAGATTGTCTTGTTTGACCATAAGTTTTGGGACAGCTGACAAAATAATTATTTTTTGTAGACCAAAGTATTGGGACATGAAAAAAATTAATTATTTTTTACTGTCCCAAAACTTAAGCAAATTACGGTATATGAAAACATAAGTGATCGTCTACTCCAGACATTTTATCCCTTTACCACACATTCACGAATTTTAACAACCCTGAAGAGAAAGCCTTTTGAAAACATGGTGGGAAAAGGAAAAAATGCTGGTAACCAGCATTATCTCCTTTTCCCACAATGTTTCCTACCCTACCAAAAATAATTTTCATTCTTTGAGTCACAATTATTTTGTCATCCGCAGATGATTTGAATATGGGCTAGTGTACATTTGTTTCATTTGGTAAAGATTAAGCATTGACCACTAGACATATTCACATGAGACCTTACTTTAACATAAAATGGCTCAGTTGATGACAATGAAGTATGTATCAATAATCACGCTGTAAGTTTTCAAAACTTTATTCTCACATGAATAGTAAATAGCTAAATTGAACCATCTGCATTAGAGGATAATCAAAAACGTCACGGCAAATGGATATATTAAATCATTATTAGCAGCCACAAAGTTTTCTGTAGGCGTACCGTACAGCTTCTACTTTTAATTGCAGAGCCCTGGAAGTGTGGGTCAGTAGCGTACAGGACTTGAGAAAAGGAGGTCGCTGGTTAGATCCCTGGCTCGGCCAGTTTCGTTTCGAGGATTGATGATAGTCATTGCGACAGGATTCATTCCTCTCTCACCGCTAACCATTGTTTCAACGATAGTTATATGGGAAAGCAGCCTGTGGCTTGGAAAAGGTATTTTGCGGAGTACTGGTAAAAGAAACTTGGGGAAAGCATAGATAGGTGCACTGGCCGCCAAGATAAACCTGAAAATATGTTGAAAACGGCGTTAAACACCATACAATCAATCTACTCTTAATTACATTTTCTTGGTCTTGTCGTAGTCACCTTTTACAGGGAAAAGTCCTAGAGATCATTGCAATGAGTAATGTCCTCATTTGTCCCGAAATATCCTGAGGGTGCTAGAGAAATGAAACTTTACATTTTTATTCAGGGATCACGGCCCAAATACTGCACTTCAAAGATACCTTTTTGAAAGTAACTGAGAAAACAGTGGACAGACTGGATCAAAATCAGACCGCATTTATTGTGCAGCCAGATATTGATCTTAATTGTCTGCTAAGTTGGGCTTAGCACCCTTTCACTTTCAGAAATTCCACCTTTCTCACTGTCGTAAAAGTAGATTTCCACTTTATTTGAAGACAACTATTATCATAGAAAATGTACCTTGTAGCAGACGGTACTGATCCAAGATCAGATAGCACATTCTCTGCAGTCTGATCTTGATCTATGCCACTGCTAAAGCTACTTAAGTTGTCATTGGTAAAGAAAAAGTTTAAGGGTTAATGCATCAGCCCATATGTGGTTTACAAATTAGTGGGTTTGTTTTGTGATGTGGACAGACATGTTGATGACCTCGTGATAAAATCTGTCATCTTTAATTCTAATTAACCGGTAATTTACTGTAATTTGCTTGTCTTTGCTGAATGACTGAACCCTTTTTTGTGCTCTATGATATATGATATACCAACCAACTGGCATAGAACATGTAGGTTTTAAGTTTAGAAAAAGTTAATTGTTGCTTTAAGTAATGTTTCAGATTTTTGTTTCTGTTACTAAATTATGATTATCTTGATATTGCTTTGAACTTAATATCATTCTAGTTTTCCAAAGTTAAAGTTCATCTAATAACCATTTACCAAACAATCCGGTATCTTAACAACCCTGTGGAAAAGGAATTTGAAAACATAGTGGGAGAAAGAGAAAATGCTGATCACCAGCATTTTCTCTTTTTCTCACAATGTTTTAAATCCTCTCAAAGATAGATCCATTCATTAGAGCCACATTTGATTCGTTTTATGCAAATTCTTTCAATGGGGAACATGTCTAAGATTTTGTTTTCTGGTATAGAGTTAAGAGATGTGTTATGGAGAATATGTATGGTTTATGAAAAATTAGTGCTGCAGGTGACCGTTTTGACTCAAATCCGAACATCATGACTTAGGTTTTGCTTTGTCATTTTGGCTGTCAATGTATGTTATGTATATTATTTCACTTAGAAAGATGTTTAGCCTAAGAGTAATTAGTGTGGAGAATGATGGTTCATTATTTAGTGATATGTAATGACTGATTTTCTCTTTACCACACAACAGTATTCTTGATATATCCAGATTTAGAGCAAATTTGCAGATAACAAATTGATTTTGGCTCAACTAATGGGATTGTTGTTTAAAAAGGAAGAAATGATTGTGGAAAAGGAAGAAAATCTGCTTTCCAGTATTTTCTTCCTTTTTGAGAGTGTTTTCAAAAGTTTTCTTCGTTAGGGTCGGTAAAACATGGAATTGTCCAGGAAAGGATTAAACCTTCATAAAATGTGTAGAACAGGATTAAATCCTCATAGGATGATCGTGAAGGATTCCTTTATATGGAAGTAAATTGTATGTTGCCTCATGAGTGAAAACTATAGCTTATTCTGTCATGATTTGTATCGATTATAAAGTATAGTTACCTTAATGAAGTCTTTTGTTGCAAATGACAACTTAAGTAGCTTTTACATACAATATATATCAAGATCAGACTGCACAGAATGTGTGGTCTGATCTTTAATCTACACTGTCTGCTATCTTATGCTGAATTATGGCAAAAGTCGTTTCAAATAGTAGTGGAAATCTCCTTTTATACCATGGGGAAGAACACAATTTCTGTTAATATGGTAGTGTAAGAATTTAGTCAGTAGTCTGACAGAAACTAGTACAGTTTTCACCGTAAAATTATGTTGTCCTGTTTTCCTTTATTTCCAGCAAGAAGCCCATGCAAATAGAGAACTGCTCTGCTTTTGGAGGAAGCAGTACAAGTGGAACACTGACATCAACAGACAGTAACCTTAGCAACAAGGATGTCAGAAGTGCGACCTTGACCTCTACAGACAGCAACAACAGTGTGACCAGAGCCAACAATATTTCTGTTCAGTCGTCTCGGATCGATGTGTTTGGATTAGAAAGTTCCAGGGTAAGTCATCATGTAGTAAATGTCAATTTTAATTCGTCAGCTTTTTCACTGTAAAAGTGAAATTTAAGGTTAACAGCATTTTAGCCTTTAGAGAAACAAAGACACAAATAAAATACAATTTCAATGTTTGCTTCAGAATGTCGCAGTAAAGTGGACAGTGTAGATCAAAGATCAGACTGCACATTTTGTGCTGTCTGATCTTGGTCTACACTGGCCACAAAGGTGGTTAGGGAAGGCATTGAAAAGTTAATGAAAAATGAAGATGATCATCACAGTATGCTCTTCAAATTCATAAATTTACATTTCTTGATGCAGAGTGTAAAATTTCAGTGCCCAATTGTTATACTGGCCACAATCTCCTTAAGTATCACAGAAAATATATAAACAGGCTCAAACTGATTCTTTGCAGTCTGATCTTGATTTGCAAGTGCATCTGCAGGGTTCGAAATTCCCATGTATTTACTCGCAAAATGCGAGTCAGAGTTGGAAAATGCGAGCTAAAATTTCAAGCACTCGAAAAAAAATGCGAGTGCAAATTATTGAAGGTCAATTAACAAAATGTACTGAATTTTAGGAGTGAATATAAATAAGGTAATTCTTTTTGTTCTGGATAAACATCAGTCATGTCACATTAAGAATACCCTTCAACGGCTGTTAATAACTTTACATGTCGCCATTGAAGCCTCCAAGCTGTCGTTTGTTATCCGAGTATCGTGAGCCAAATGCGTGGTTCGTCTGCACTCATGGTCAATATGTACATGTACCACGATTTTGTGTTTTTATACGAAAAAACAGTAAGCGAATTCAAGCTCCGATTATAAAACAGAAATATTTGTCAGTCTTTCCTGAAAAGATAATTATCATGCACAAATAATGAGAACCAAGTCGGAAATGGTGGACTCGCTATACCAGTTGTCGGACACGCAGATATTCGGATGTGATACGTTCGTAATTCATTTACAAAACAGTTAACTGGCACTCCTTTCGCCACCATAGGTAGGCATGCTGGGCTTCAAAGAAAAAAATGCGAGTCCAATTTTAATTTTGCGAGTGGAAAAAAAGGCCACTTGCTAAAATTTGCAAGTGGATAAAAAAACGAAATTCGAACCCTGATCTGAAGTCTGATATTCATCTGAAGTCATCATTAGCAAACAAAGGGTGAAATGAATTGTAACATGAAACTTAAATGGTATGCTATTATCTGCAACCATCACAGTCTCCAGGGATTTGTATACAGACTCATTCTGTCATGTTGCATTTGAAATGTGAAATCTAGTTGAAAGAACATGAGCCATTTTCGTGTACAAGCATGTTAAATTTAATAACCCATACTGTACAAAAACAAGATTTTATTTCCTCTTCAGATTACACCTTTTGAAACCATTGTGGTAAAAAGGAGCAATTACTTGTAAAAAGCAGTTACTCCTTTTCCCACTCCTTTTTTGGCTCGGCTGATTTTGGAGAAAATGACAAGGTATTGTCATAGCCTTGGCATTGTTTGTGTTGCTGGTGTTAAAAAACTTCCCCATTTTACAACATCTATTGTTACTGAAGGTATTTATTTTAAACTTGGACAAGTTATTCACTATCAAAAAGGGGAACCTATACAACAAGGGCAGGTAACTATCAAATTTTTTTTTATACAATTATGTCCCTTTTTCAACTTAAAATTTTCACTGAAAAATCAAGCATCTGCAGCCGAGCGTTGGCACCCGCATGTGGTGCTCTTGTTTTGAATGTGTTGTCAATGCTTTAACTTTCTTTTTGTTATATTTCATGGAAGGTCTTATAATAGCGTGTACAGGTATGAGTTAACCTCTTACCACACAATCCCAACTATTAATGACCCTGAGAAAGAAGCTTTTTGAAAATATTAGAGGAAAAGGAGAAAATGCTGGTAACCAGCATTTACTCCTTTTCCAACAATGTGTGCTACCCTTTTCAGGACAAATTTCATTTTTTCAGTCACATTTATTTTTGTCATCTTGCAGATCTTTTTAATTGGATTAGTCTAGAATTTTGTCGTTTGTGAAGAGTTAAGGCAGTTGCCTTAGAATCTAGTGGTTTGATACTCACTGATGGCCTCTCTTGGATGAAGGTGCCTTCTGGGCAAATAACTGCAGATTGCTATCCCAGTAGTAGTAAAATCCAGGAAACATATAAATTAGAGAGCTGTTGCTGAGAATAACTGAACTGTGCTGTAGCATAAAACTTACATTTAAACAAATCCCACTGAAATTTTTTTGAGTAGTAAAGTCAGTGGATCATGCTTATAGAAAAGCCTCTGCATTGCAACTTCAGTTGCTTATGGGGTCAGTGAAGATTAAGATAAGACTGCACATCCTGTGCTGTCTGATTGTTGATCTTCACTGTTTACAGTTGTAAGGGATGTTTTGGCTCAGTTAGCCCTAAAATTCAACAAACTAAAAAATGTCCATTTTGTTCATTTAGTACACTAGGGTATAATATTTCATGCTGATTGCCTTGTCTGACTTGTCATATAGATAAAGAATATAGTCTCCATTTTTATCTAGGTAGACAAGGATTTAACCCTCTCCCATATTGACTCATTACCAGATGACATAATTTAGGACTTGTCCAAATCAAAAGCAATTGCAGACGACAGATTAGATCTGGCTCAATGGTTGATATCATTTTAGAAGCAGAAAAAATGTTTAAGAAGGGGAAGATAATATTATTGAAAAAGAAGAAAATGCTGGTCACCAGCATTTTCTTCCTTTACCACATCTTTCAAAACATGGGATTAGGGGAAATTGCTTGAAACTGGGACTTTTGTTTTTTTTTTGTGTTCTGTTCAAAGAGGGAACAATTGTCCCATATACTTGCTGGAATAGAGGACACTTTCAAAATTAGTGTGACAATTGCAATCAAGCCTTAGACAGGAAGAGATCCTGTCTGTGTGCATTATGCTAGGAAATTCTTCTTATTCACTCTTTGCCAAATGAAAAAAATTTAGACTGGTTCAATTTGAAAGCATTTGCAGACGACCAGTTAAAGGTAGCCCAAATGATGAAATTTGTCCTTGATAGGTTAGAAAACATTGTTGGAAAAGGAGAAAATGCTGGTTACCAGCATTTTATCCTTTTCCCACAATGTTTTCAAAAGCATTCATCGTCAGAGTTATTAAAAGTCGTGATTGTGTGGTAAAGGGTTGTTTAAATGGGACAAGTCCCAGACACCACGGCCCCCCCCCCCCACTCCCGGCAGAACACTGCTTTTACCATGGTGTTTTTAAGAGCTGTTGATTGAAGCAGCATTGGATGTTTTACTTGTGAGGCAATGGGTAAAATTTTACCAAGTCAGGCCTTGATACTGCTGATTTCTTGAAGATATGGGTCATTTTAATCCTTTGGCAAACAACCTTGTATTTATGAGGAAAAAAGCTTTTAAAAAAATGTGGGAAAAGGAAAAAACGATGGTGACTAGCAGTGTTATCTGCCCATCTGAAGATAATTCCTATCATTTAAGCCACTCTTGAGTATTGTCTGCATTTTTTTTTTCAACTTTGACAGTATCTAAAAATTGGTCAAGATGTGAAGAGACAATCTTTTTTAGCCTGAATTATAAAACTTTCTCTCAAAATCCCATGAAGGCTTTGCTTTTTCCTTGTTGCTATATAAAACATGCTCTATATATAAATATTTTTGTTCAAGCTAGAACAAATACTGTAGATTGTGGTTTGCAAAATTTTAATCTGGGTCTGCAGTATTTACCATAGCCCACTTTCTATAGATCACAGATATTATAAATAGATTGAAAGTCTCAACACTTCACTAGATGACAAAGTTTCAGACTTGTCTAAAGTGAAAGCATTTGCAGACAACAAGTGTGTGTGGCTTGAATGATGGGTTTTATCTCTGAAGGGGGGAGAAAATATTGTGGAAAATGGAGAAAATGCTGGTTTCCAACATTTCTTCTTTGCCCACAATGCTTTTAAAAGCCTATTTCCTCAGGATTATTAGGTAAACTCAGATTGTTAGTTAAAGGGTTAAACAAATGTGGCCTTTTTTTTTTTAAAATATCTGTCACTGATTTTGTAAATAGATCCTCAGGCTGCCAAGGATTCTAACTGCAATTCACTGAGCTTTGGTAGCTTGGTAGTGTTGTAACAAAGTGCTAGTAGTAAAGGGGTTGTAAGTCAGACTCCCAGCTTGGCCAAAATTTGTCCAAGGATGGATGAAAGCCTTTGCATCAGGATCTCTGAATATCATTTCAACAATGTTTATGTGGGACAGCAGCCAGTGGCTTTGAAAGAGTGTCATGTAAAATACAAATCCTATGAGAAAACATGATAGGTGCTTTGGGTACGTTGATAGAATTCTGACAAGACATAGAACTCGAAACAAACAAAATGCAACTCCAAAGAGGAAAGGGCTAATTGGCATGTTCTTTAAGGCTGACTGTAAGAACCTCTCTAATGAATGTGGTTTTGTGAGTGCTGTCTCTCACATTAATTGGTGCAAGGCTAGCCGAATTACCAACACTTTTACCGTCAATGTGCCAAATATAAGATAATTTATCATATAAAGACAGTGTAGATCAAGGTCAGACTGCACAGAATATGCAGTCTGATCTTGAACTACACAGTTCACTTTTTTGTGAGATGTTCAGACAGTCGCTATTTTAGAGTCCTTGTACCAACTGAAAAGGTTCAGTTCACTTTTTGGCAACTGAGGGTTGGCTCTTTATCAGACAAGGAAAGTTCAGACTTTCACAAATTGAAAGCATTTTGCAGACAGCAAATTATAAGGTGGCATGATTAGTGGAATTTGTGCATAAAATGGTCACCAGCATTTTCTCTGTTTCCCACCATGTTTTCTACAGCTTTATTCTTTAGGGCCAGTAATACACAGGATTGTTTGGTAAAGAGTAAATTCTTTACTTGAGATACTGTCAATTTTGTGCATTTTGACTGTGACACAGTTTAGTTGACATTACAGATGAAAAGAACTTAAGAAATGATGAGTTATGATCTCGACAGAAATAGTGAATAGAACCATTTGGGAGGGGGTGGGATGCAGAGAGCAATCGTTTATAGTGAGCCATTTCTCTTTCTGTTGTATTTTCTTTTTTATGATGTGAAGTGAAGAGTTAACTCTGGCTTTACAAAACAAGTCCCAGTGTTATTTACCTTCAGAGAGAAGGCTTTTGAAGACATTGCTTGTAATGGAGAAAATGATTGAATTCAGCATTTTTTCCTTTTCCAACAATGTTTTCCACTCTTCCAAATATAAATTTTTTTTTTTTATCCAGATTTAATTTGTTGTCTGCAAATCCTAAAAATAAGACTGCTTTTGTCCTCTAGAAGAGAGTTAAAGTTGCAAAATTGATTGCTCATGGCTGCAATTGAGATGAAAAGAGCCTCTTGTTATTGATATGAAAGAAAAGCTGAAATTGAATATTCAGCTATTGTGAACTTAACAACTGTGTTACAGACACAATGAGGGCCTGATTTCCTCAAGATAAATCTTTAAAAGGAAAGATGTGTGGCGCCAACAAACCATGTAATTATAAATATGTGAAATTTGATTACAAGCTGGAAGATAAAACAAAAAATAACTAAGGAGACGTTTTCCTAAGTACCAGAAGTGCTAAACTGTTTCGTCCTGTCACAAATTTGGAGCAGATGACTTCAAAAGCATAACTGAAAACTTGAGAGCCTACATGAAAAATTGTTTGCGACAATGAATGAAAAACAATGTGGCATAAGGGTGTAATTCTTGTTACAATATTTTCACCCTGATTTCTGAATTGCATCCTAAAGGTCAAGGAATAAATACTAAAAGCTATCTGAGGAAGCCTGATGTGAACATGAAAGAAAGGGAATTGGCTCACTAATATTTCTGCATGTCTCTGCAATGTACCAGAATGCTTCTGTGTCTTCCCTAAAAACTTTTGTAATCTCCATGGCTTGTTTGGGTCAAAGTGGGATCTAAAAAACTTCAGCATCCAAACTTTACAAGTTGTTTGGACTGCAATGGATGTAAGCCTTTGATAATGAGGTCTTTCGAAATATAACGGTGCCAATAAAAGATGAAAATTTGTTGTTTTCAGAAAAAGTCAATCTGCTGTGATTGAAAAACAAGTTTAGCTATCTAACATGATATCAAGGAGAGTCAGCCTTAACCAGATGACAAAATTCTAGATTCATACATATTGAAAGCTTTTGCAGGCTACAAATGAATTGTGGCATAACCCTACACCACACAATCAAAACTTTTAATGACCCTGAAAAAGAAGCCTTTTGAAAACATTGTGGGAAAAGGAAAAAAAATGCTATTAAACTAGCTTTTTCTCCTTTCCCACTGTGTTTTCTACCCCTACCAAAACATTTAGATTTTTCAGTTACATTTATTTTGTCGTCTGCAAATGCTTTCAATTTGGACTAGTCTAAAATATTGTTGTATGGTAAAGAGCTAAATGATGTATTTTTACTTTTAAAGGTTAGGCAGCATTGTTGTAAAAGGAAATAATGCTAGTTTCCAGCATTTATCCTTTCCCCACTATGATTTTAAAGGTTTGCACGTCAGGGTTGTTAAAACTTGGGGATGTGTGGTAAAGGCTTAACAAAGTATGCTTGGTTCAGTGGAATCGTGATCAACGCCAGAGCTCAAAATTTCAAAATTAAAAATATGAATTATTCTCCACCAAACTCTATTTTATGGGTACTCGTTAGAATCATCTCATCGAGACGATTCTGATGAGTACCCACAACATAGGGTTTGAAAGAGAAATAATGGATTTAGAATACCATCACTCCCCCTTATCTGGAGCTCTGCAACACTGTCTGTAAAAGCAACTGAAATAGTTGTGAATGGTATTATTTGAATGGTGAATGTTTGACATTGTCAAGCAGGGTTTCTATGCTTCTATAACCGGTAGTTATTTTGAAATTATTGTTAGGTATGAAACATTAAATGTGTGACAAATTATCCCAAATTTTGATACACTAAACCTTTCACCAAACCTATCCCTACTTTTACCAAGCCCAAGAAAAAAAACTTTGGAAAACATTGTGGAAAAGGAGAAAATGCTGGTAACAAGCATTTTTTTTCCCTTTTTACACAATGTGCAGTCTGATCTTTGATCTACACTGTCTGATAAACACATATTCCCCCCCCCCCCCCCAAAAAAAAAACTTTGAAATAGCAAAATTTCAGGTTTTTTACTATCAGCTTAAAAGTTTCGTTTCACTTATGTAGTAGGATGAGTGTTTATCATACTGTTTTATTAAATCCTCTTTTCGGAAAACATCATGTGTTAGAATTACTGAGAGAAAAGTTAAAGATTCTTAACCAATGTGATGTTTGTAAAGTTTGTGGCTTTTTTTATCTTATTAAAGTTTACATATTTTTCTCAGTTTTGTGAAAGACTTTTTGTAAGAAACAGCGAAAGTTTTTAAGCAGCAATTTCGCCATTTCTTATAAGTATCTCTTGATAATTTCTACATCCTTCTTTCACTACGGGTCCTGTATGGCTTAGTGGTAAAGTGTAGGATTCGTGACGTGGAGGCCCTGGGTTTTAGCCTCACTCGATCCAGTCGGTCTTTCATGAAAGTGTCCTTGGGCAAGACACTTTTAAGAGCCCAGGAAATGCATGAATATTTGAGCAGTTGCTGTGATATGACTGGAATAGTGCTAAAAGTGGCATAGAACACCATACAATCAATCAATTAATCAATCTTATTACTACGGACAGTTTTTTTCCCGCGACTGATAAGGTGTCTTCACATGTAAAAAGATGCTAAATCTCTCTCTGTACCAGACAAAAACACTTCAGACTATTCCATAACTGAGAGCTTTTATAGAAAACAAATTACCAGTTCATGTGGCTAAAATGACGGGATCATTCTGTCTTTCAAAGGGTAGAACACACATACTTGAGTACCAGTATTTCCTCTATCCTCACAAGGTTTTCAAAGATGACTTTCTCAGTCTTAACTCTTTACCAAACCACAAAAGTTCAGACTAGTCCAAATTGAAAGCATTTGCAGATGACAAAAAGAATGTGACTGAAAAATTGAAATTTGTTTTGGGAAGGGTAGAAAAAATTGTGGAAAAGGGAGAAAATGCTGGTTACCAGCATTTTCTCCTTTTCCCACAATGTTTTCAAAAGGCTTCTTTCTTAGGGTCGTTAAAACTTAGGATTGTGTGGTAAAGGGTTAAAAAGCAAAAGGGTTATTTGATAAAGGGTCATGTATCACTAGGTTAACCCATTTCTATACATGCTATTCTGAATGTACAACTTCCTACTAATACAAAAGATACTGGAGTAATATTGTGGAGAAAGAAAATATTTTATGACAGTGTCAAACATTTTGAGCCTTATTTTGACCTATACAAGCAATTTTCCCTTATCTTTGTAAAAGCGGTCTTCTTTGGGGGAAAAAAACAACAATTTGTGTCTGTTTAATTACGGGATAAGGGAAAAACCTGAGGTAGTAAAAGGTGATAGAAAATGAATTAAAAAAAGATGAATGATTAATTTGGGGGAAATACATATTTGTATACATTGTGGTTATTGTTATTTGGTGATTCATGTTGTCAACCTTTAACCATATATCAAACAATCCCAAATTTTAATGACCCTGTAGAAGAAGAATTTTCAAAACATTGTTGGAAAAGGAAAAAATGATGGTAACCAATGTTTTCTTCCTTTCCAAGAGCTTTCCTTTTATT
Source organism: Hippopus hippopus (assembly GCA_946811185.2). Classification (NCBI taxonomy): domain Eukaryota; kingdom Metazoa; phylum Mollusca; class Bivalvia; order Cardiida; family Cardiidae; genus Hippopus; species Hippopus hippopus. Next base: position 39,013,744 of record OX328097.1, read on the forward strand.
TTGAATCACATTTATCTTGTCGTCTGAAATGCTATCAATTGGACAGGTCTAAGTTTTTGTTGTTTGGTAGAGAGTTATATATCTAGGCATAATTATATACATGTATTTTGTTGTTTCAGCAGTGAATGAAGATCAAGATCAGACTGCATGTTCTTTGCAGATGCTGATCTTTATAAACTTAATATACTTTTTTGTGAGGCATTCTAGCCAAAACAGCCTTGAAATTTCACTGACATAGCAATGGCTTTTCTTTTGGCACAAAATCATTTATACTACTTGTCACTTATACTTGGCCTTTAAAGCTCTTTACCAAACGACAAAATTTTGGACTGGACCAAATTGAAAGCATTTGCAGATGACAAATCAAATGTGGGAAACATGATGATTTCTGTCTTTGATAGGGTAGAAAATGTTATGGGAAAAGGAGAAAATGCTGGTTACCAGCATTTTCTCTTTTTCCCATAATGTTTTCAAAAGCCTTCCCTTTTAGGGTCGTGAAAAGTTTGGACTGTATGGTGAAGGGTTAAGGATTAACTCTGTACCAGAGGACAGAACTTCTCGATTTATACAATTTGGGAGGATTTGCAGCCCACAAATCCTACCTTTATCAGTTGATAGAATTTGTCTCCTTTTCCAACCATGTTTTCAAAAGCTTTATTCCTCAAGTAAACTTAATTTCACTGCTTCACATATCCATTCTTTGTTTATGCTGACTTCATATTTTTGTATGCCCGAAGCAGTCCCGTTTTACATATTTTTTTATCTGGAATGTGGCATATTTACCTATATACATACATGTATATATATTTTTTTATATGTATGAGGACAGGTAGAGATAACACAATACTCATGATGATATGAAAAAGGTAAACACTGTCAGATCATTTCTAAACAATGTGAAACATTTTGTTTGTTGTATTAACTTGTTTCTTTGTAGGTACATTGTACTTTCAAACAATTTTATAGAAAATAAAAGAAATGTTAAATGATTATTACTGTAATAATGTGTGGTGTGTAGGAATGTTCTAGATCAGATATTTTCAATGTTTGCAAATTTTAGGGTATTTAGCTGAAACTTCATTGTTTTAAAGCATTAACTCTTTACCACATAACAAAGTATGAAATTTGTCACAACTAAAAGCCTTTGCAGATAGCAAATAAATGGTGGCTCACCCATGCTGATGGGATTTGCCTCTATAACAGTAGAAAAGTGGAAAAAAGAAAAAAAAATTCTGGTTATTTGCTGATAACCAGCATTTTCTTCTTTTCCCTCAATGTTTTCTACTGCATTTTCTCCTTTTCCCAAGGTGTTTTCTACTGCATTTTATCCTTTTCCCGTGGTGTTTTCAAGAGTCCACCTCCAAAAGGTTATTAAAACTTAGGTTAAAGAAGCTGGTAACTTTTGCTGTTTGAACATTTGTGGTAGTGTTTACCCACATTGGGTTACTGATACATGGAAACCATGAGCATTTGAGCTAAATTAATTAAATTTTCCTTGGTATTTGCTCGAACAGCCTTGCTTATAAATGTGGACTGCAAAGATCAAGAATCCATTGCTCAGAATTTGCAGTTTGATCTTGTGTCTAGATTATCCACTTGCTTAGTCAAGCTTGTAAGATAGGATAAAAGGGTCTCTCTGAGTTGCAGTGTATTGTATTTTCACTCATCGAAAGAATGTTGAGTTTGTATGTTTGAGGCTAAAAGAGTTGAGCTTCTTATACTGCCAAAACGAAGAAAGACATTAAAGATCTGCTGTAATTCATGGGCAAAGACAGTGGGTCAGGATGAGGTTGCACTTTGCATAGTCTGATTTTGATAAGTATTGTTTGATATTGTCAAAACGATATAATTTTAGACTTGTCAAAATTGAAAGCATTTGCAGACCTCAAATTAACTGCAGTACATTGCATATGCAGTATGATAGTAATTGTCTGTAAAAGTATAGTAAACCTTGTGAGAAAAGGAGAAAATGCTGGTTACCAGCATTTTCTCCTTTTCCCACAAGGTTTTCAATGGACAACAGGGATTATAGCCTATTAATAGATATACTCAGTTCCATAAATAAGTGTGCACTTAATTTTCTTTTATTTCTCGTCGCATGTTTTACTGAAGACCAACAAATTTGGTATCATACTTTAGTTCAGAGTCTGTAGAAAATGCCAGGCTAATCAGATTTTGACTAACAGAAAGTTTAAGTTAGGTTTTTGCAGTTTAAATGAAGGTGGTACTAAAATCAAAGTTGCAAAAGTACTCAAAGACTAAGGTAACATTAAAGTTAGGTTTTGGCCACCGCTTTCGTTCAGGAATGGAATAACATTCCTGATGCAATGATTTTACGTTATGTAAGGTCTATGCAACGTCAAATAATTGCCTGTATCGACAGCAGAGGTGGCCATACAAGATATTGATTGAAAAATTACAAGAACTTTAAGAAAAACCTAACTTTAATGTTACCTTAGTCTTTGAGTACTTTTGCAACTTTGGTTTTAGTACCACCTTCATTTAAACTGCAAAAACCTAACTTAAACTTTCTGTTAGTCAAAATCTGATTAGCCTGGCATTTTCTACAGACTCTGAACTAAGGTATGATACCAAATTTGTTGGTCTTCAGTAAAACATGCAACGAGAAATAAAAGAAAATTAAGTGCACACTTATTTATGGAACTGAGTATACGAGGGGCGTTCATTAAATAATGAAAATAACTGCATATCTCGGGTTTCTGTCGTTCGATTTCATTTATTTTTCTACAGTCCCTCAGAGTACTCTCCTCCTCTCTCTATGCACAGATGGAGCCTCCTGCGCCATTTATCAACTGCTGCTCGGTACTCTTCTTTAGGTATACCCCGTAACTCTGCAATTACGGCTTTAGAGAGGTCTTGGACACGTGTATACTTGTTTCCTGCCAAGAGCTCCTTCAGTTTAGGAAACAACCAAAAGTCACATGGGGCTAAGTCAGGACTGTAGGCAGGATGGGGGAGTGTAGAAATTCTATTCTCTGACAGATACTGGTTTACAGCTGCTGTTTTATGGGCACTCGCATTGTCATGCAAAATCATGATTCTCGATGTTCCTGTGATGGGACGACGGTCATTCAACTCAGAAACCACCTGAGGAAGTACAGTTTTTCTGTAGTATCGCCCAGTCATGGTTGCTTTTTCTGGTAGAACATCTACAGCTACATGTCCTTCATGGTTGAAAAAAAATTGTGAAAAGCCTCTTCCGACTCTGAAAACCTGGTTTACAGACTACAGGTCTGGGTTCATCTTTTGTCAGCCACATTATGTCAGAACGTTTGTTAGGGATCCCATAGAAGTATATCCAAGTTTCATCTCCCGTGACTACGTCAGATATCCTTTTGGGGCCGTTGGGTTCGAACATGTCTAAAAGTTGCCTTGCACAAGAAACCCTATTCTTCTTCTGTTCGGGAGTCAGCACATGAGGTACCCATCGTGCGGAAATCTTTCGCAGCCCCAGTTCTTCATGTAGCACTTTATGGATGGTACCAATGGACACATCTAAGTCTTAACTAATCTCCCGCACCGAAACATTAGGGTCATTGTCTACTTGATTTTTAACATTTACGATCAAAGTTTCGTTCACCTTGGATTTAGGTGCTCCTGACCTTAGTTTGTCTGCAACCAGCTTTCTTCCATCTTTAACTTCTCTCACCCACCTGGAACAGGTGTTATAAGGTACAGCTAACTCCTTATATACCGTATGCAAATCTTCATGAATTTGCTTTAACTCATCTCCAAGTTGCAGCCTTGTGAAGATGAAAAACCTTTGGTGTTCTCTCCTGACGTCCATTTTGAACTAAACAGGAAGTGATGTCATGTTTTGATGACGTCATCATTGCATGACGTCATGACGTCATGATAACGTTTGGCGCCAAAAATAAAGCAGAGACCTTGATTTTTGTGTTGCTAAAATTTCTTTCAAATATCAGAAAAGGTTAATGATATACAGGTGTGTTTTCATTAATTACTGAACACCCCTCGTAGTTGTTGAATTTTCTACCTTGAAAGATTTGTCAAGACCTTTTATTAAAGGATTGGTCCAATAAATCACGTTTACCATTATTTATTATTGTGGGACAAATAACTTAGAACACTTCAGTGAAACTTTATCACAAAAAGTGCTAAATATAGAACAAATTAAGTAAGTCAGGTAAAGCCTGGTCGGGTAGCTCAGTGGTTAGCGTATCTGACTCCTGACCTGGTGGTTGTGGGTTCAATACCTGGTTGAGGCAAACTTTCTCGCCTTGAAAGAAAGTTTGCTGCAATTAGGTATCGAACCAGCTTTGAACTGATAGAGGCTAGATTATTATTAAAACAAATTATATAAGTAAATGTTTGATGAAGAAGAAATGATCCAGAAAACATTTTAACAGAAACTGCTTCTATGATTTCCTTTGAGCATTTGCCACATCTTTTTTCAAATGCTAGATATTATATAGATACCAGAGGGTGCTTGCATGAGATGTAGGAGGTTGAGTCATCCGTAAAGATGTCTTTTGTAAACATTGTGAAACGATTAGCTTGTAAAGCATTTAGTTAGACCTAAGTCACTTGTGGACAGTGTTGATCAAGATTTACAAAAAATTGTTCAGTCTAATCTGGAGTCTGCACAGATGGATATTTTATAAGAGATAGTGGCTAAATTTAAGGTTTATGAATTAATTATCCAAGTTCATTTTACTGACAGGTATCCATTTCATATACCTTCCTAAATACTGCTCCAAAAGGATTATCAAGTAGTGTGCCTGTTACAACCACAGCTAGTTTCAGGAACATTGTACATCAAGATAAAACTGCACAAGATTAAAATGCATTCTGATCTTGGATCTACAAAATGGATGAGCAAGAAATTATTGTTGAAAATGGAATAGTTGCAACTTTTGCCAGACTTTTTGTCTGATGCTTATAAAGTTGTTGATATGAATGGCTTTTATATACTCAATAAATTTCGGATTTTATACCTTTCCATTATTACTTTATAATATTAGATTAAAAAAAAAACATTATCTGGATCATTGATGGTAAATTAAACATCCTTTAAGGTAAAAAGTGTATGAATGGGATGGCTGCACAATCCTTGCTAGTAGAAAACACTCCTTGTGGTTTGGGATGTGAACTTGTGGCTTCAAGCTATACTTTGTAATAAAAATTTATCCTTTTTCCTCTTGCATGCATTTACTAACGAAGTAGAAGAAAAATTTAAGACTGAATTTTAATTGACAAGAATGAAAACGATTTAAAGAAACTGTCACTAGAAGCTGTATATCATTAACCGAAAAATCAATATCAAGCCGTTTACTTACTCCTGGTGTTTGAACCTATTTTATTTTGAAATAAGATGGAGTACAAAGCAAGTCTGATCAATGAAGGATTAATAATGTGAGCTATGAGCCTATCACTTTTTGTATAACATTTGTAATGGGGCTGGTAAACTCATTTCTGTTGTGACACCTAGAACCACACTACGTTTTTCCATTTGGTTACAAGTAAATAATGATATAGATAGTTCTGATCCACTGGATTTAGATGAATGTATATGAAATTGGTATGCAAATTTTCTTAAATTTTTAAGCACTAAATACAGCACTAATTAGTTACTTTCTTTTTGTTGTGATTGTCTTTGAAAAAGAACTACTTTTTGGCGGTCAACTAGTAGAGTTATTGGGTTTGGAAGTCATGCAATGCAACACATGGGTGGAAAGTCTTACCTTGGTTTTCTGGAATCAGATTATTTAAGAATACAATTAATTTTTTTGTAAAACATGAGACTTGTTATCATACAAAGATGGCATATTAAAAGGAATGTTGATATACCTGCAAATAACAGCTTTAGAAAAAATTGTTGATAAAGAAGAATTTGCTTGTGCATATCTCATTTAACAGCAATGACTGCAATCCTTTCAGAGACAAATCCAACCATTTTGGCCACATTTGATTTGTTGTGTGCAACTGCTTTCATAATAGAATACTCTAAAGCTTTGTTGTCTGGTTAAGGGTTGACTCTACCAATGGACAGAATTTTAGACAGTCCAAATTCAAAACATTTGCTGATGACAAATGAGATGTGGCTAAAATAATGAGATTTGTCTTTGAGAGTATAGAAAATATGCATATCAGGAAGAGGAGAAAATGCTGCCTTCTGGTATTTTCTCGTTTTCAAAAGATGATTTCCAATATGTCCCTAAAACATGGAATCTTTTGGTAAGGGTTAAGAAAATTACTTGTAGCAACTTATTTAGTACTTTCGTCGTTTATTTTCAGGCCCTGGATCACAGTGTGTATCCTGAGAGACCCGCTAGTCAGAGTCGCTCAACATCTGGCTCTGACCTGAGACAGATTACCGTTCTAGAACGCCTCACTAAAACACACCCAATATGGTTCTTACCAGCAGTGGGCAGATCTGGGGCAGTTCACCTTATCAAAAACAGAGAGATAGGAGTAAGTGTAGTTCAGATGATGGACTTTGTGTTTTAACAGGCAGAAAACATTATGGAAATGGAGAAAATACTTTTCACCAGATTACTTCTTTAATCCTTTACCAAACAATCCTGAGTTTTAATGACTCTGAGGAAGAAGATTTTTGAAAATGTTGTGGGAAAAGGGGAAAAAAAATGCTGGTCACCATGACCTTCATGCTTAACTTTTTACCATACAGCTAAAATTTAGACTTGTCCAAACTGAAAGTATTTACAGAATACAGTTGAAAGGCGACTGTATTGAAAAAATTTGTCTTTGAAAACATGGGAAAAGAAGAAAATCCCAGTTAGGGTAGAAAACATTGTGACAAAAGGAGAAGATGCTGGTTACCAGCATTTTCTCCTTTTCCCACAATGTTTTCAAAAGTCCTTTTCCTTGAGGTCATCAAAACTCGGGATTGTGTGGTAAAGGGTTTAGGGTTTGAAAGATGATTAAATTTTGTATGTCTCAGTGCAGTGGATTTCAAAAAGAGCTAAGAACCTATGATTCAGTCAAACACTCCCCCAAAAAGGATCCAACTGACTCTACCCAAACCTTTGTTAACCAATTCATTGGATTAAGTGAGTGGTTTATAAAGTGCATATTTTGGGTTCATAAAGTAATCTGTAAAGCATTGTATATTTGTACTTGTGCATATCTTTTTTTCACAAAATTGTTATTGATACCATGTATTTCAGTGCATAAAAAATGTTCTCCACATTTTTTCATAAAAAATTATCGTTGGTAATTGTAATGGCTCTGCACAGAAAAAAAAATTAATAGTTGAATTTTGAAGTTGAATTATAATTACACTGTTACGTTCCTTGGGGACATTCCTATTTCAAGGTATTGAAAATAATCCTTTATCACCAAGTGCTACACTGGCCTATTTTGACATACAAATTAGTTAAACTTATTTATTTTACATCAATTAAGAAACAAGTTATTACAACTTTTACTAATTTGTCTCAATTTTGCGTCCTGGGAACTACACCAGTACTCGCGCTGAATGTGTGGGCCAATGAAAAATCCCAAAGTTGACACCCGCTCCCGGATATCGAACTCTGGACCTTGTGGTTATGAGGCAGACACTCTACCTCAACATCTACCTGACATACAAATAGCTTATACAAGTGAAACTAAGGAAAATAATTATGATGGAAGGAATAGAAAAATGTCTTTTTTAAATGATATTGAAAACTTAGTGGGAAAAGCACAAATTGGTTGTAACAAGCAGTTCCTTCTTTTCCCACAATGAGTTCAAAAGCTATTTCTTCTCAAGGAAAGTAAAAGGGCTGTACAGTATTTGTATGGTGATCAACAAACTTTTTTGAATGCGGTCTAGTAAAATTTTTATCATTATATAGGTGGGAGACATTCTCGCCTTCAATGGAACAATCTTGAAGAAAATGGATTATTCATTTTGACCTTTTCAGTGCATGGTAGATTATAAGAACAATTTTAGTAAGTCCAGGAGACAAAAATATTGCAACCTTTTGGCTGTATTAGCCAAAAGGTTGCAATTTAGTGTGGATCTAAAATCAGACTGCTTGTTCCGGCAGCATAATTTTGCTTAAGTGTACAGCCTGAACTTGATCTACACTGTCTGCAATTTCATAATTTCACTGTTTTACTCTATGTTTTCAAAATTGCCTTTGGTTCACCTTGTACTCAATGGTAAAGGCTCATTGGGCTTGTAGTTTTGGAAGTTTGGATGCAATTTTAGATGGCCTTGCTAGTTGCAATTGTCCTTGTGGACAAGGCATGTCAGAACATTAGGCTAGCACAATTGAAACTTAGGAAAAATATGATTACATTTAGGACCCGTACTTAAATTTCTATTGAACCTCTATTGTCCAAAATGTAACATACAAAGTGAATGGGTGAATCCCTAGGCTGCTGTGAATAAATGAAATGGGCTTTTTTGATGAGGAAAAAACAGCTGAAATATTGCTCTTTCAATGTTCTTTGGCCGGATTATGAATTATAGATGTAGACAGTGTAGATCTAAGATCAGACTGCACATTCTCTGCAGTCTGATCTTGATCTGCACTGTCTGTAAAGCAACTTAAGCTGGGTCCAGTGCTGTAAGGGTTAATTGTAGTGTTGACAATATTGTTCATAAACTTGTGGGGCATAGTTCAAGGTATGGTGTCGAGTTATGGTGTCAAACTCTCAGCTTTCTGTATGCTTTACTCTGATTATATCATTTATGTCATGTTTCTATTAATACTCAATATTCAGACCAACTGTACCCTTCACAAGGCAAAGACATGTCATATCTGTGGGGGAAAAACAGATACTGCAATTTTAAGTCTTTTTTGGTCGGAATATCTCAGCAAGACAAGTGAGAGTGCAGATTATAAGAAAAGACATTATTTATGCACAGTCTAAACTTGGTCTATATTATTTGTAAATGTAATTTAATTTTTGACTAGGACTTTTAAGTTCAATTAAAGGAAGTAGTGGGCTATTAGCTCAAAATGACAAAAATGTAGACTGGTCGAAATTGAAAGCATTTGCAGACAAAATTTTAAATGTGATGGAAGTAACGGAATTTTGTCATTGATAGAGAAGACAGCATTGTGAAAAAAGAAGAAAATGCTAGTTACCAGCATTTTCTCCTTTTATCACAATGTTTTCAAAAGCCTTTTCCTGCAGAGTTGTTAAAACTGGGGAGTGTGTTAAGGAATTTCAGACTTGCTCTATCTTGTTATTTTCTGAATAAATTCAGTTCTCCCCATGTACACATGCTTGTATAACTTTTTACTTCTCAGCAGTTGACAGGATAGGAAAGGGTTGTTGAAAAAATAGCAATGGCTCTTGTTCTGCAATGTTTTCCATGCCATTAAAGTACAATTTTTTCTGTTCATTCAAGTGTTTGTCCTCAGCTTCGTTTCACTTGCCTGGTAAAGGATTTAGGAGCTGTATCCCTTTACCACACAATCCCTACTTTTGACGCCCCTGAGAAAGAAGCCTTTGGAAAACATTGTGGGAAAAGGAGAAAATGCTGGTAACCAGCATTTTCTCCTTTTCCCACAGTGTTTTCTACTCTTCTCAAACCAAATTTTAATTTTTCAGTCACCTTTATTTTGTCGTCTGGAAATTCTTTCAATTTGGACCAGTCTAAAATTTTCTCGTGTGGTAAAGAGATAATTTAGAAAAAAAAAATGGAATTTGTACAGGTACAATCGGAGTTAGAGACAAGCAAATGAAGCGATTGTTTGTTCTGTGCATTTCTGCACTTGTGTTAATGTTTTCAAGACCTGATTTATGTAGATGGTGACACACAGAATGGATTCGTAATGCTAATCCATTACTGAACATTCCTTTTGTTAGACAAATCAAAGCTATTTAAAGAACACAAAGGACAACCATTTGAAAGGAAAGAAAAAAATAGTTTTTCAGCAATATGGAAAACATCATGGGGAAAAGGGGCAATGGTTATAAGTTCCAAAACATAAGAAAGGGAGTTAAATACAGTTGTTTAAAAAATATCATACCCTTTCATTGTTTGATTTATAAAGGTTGAAAAATTCAACTTGAATTGAAAGATTATCTGTCATGAGGCCTTTAGAAATAATGCTTAGGTCATAAATTTTACCCTCAAAGTACCTTTCACAATTCAAGCCTTAAGGCACCTTTCACAACTTTAGTTACCTTTGTAACCATGGTAGATTAAAATCAGACTGCACAAAACGTGCAGTATGATCTTTGATCTACATCGTCTAGATGTAACCTTGAAATTGCACTTATCTGGATCTTTTGTAGAGTTAGAAATTCTTGTGAGTTTGTTCAGCACTCCTAAGCTTAACTCTTTACCAGACGAAAAAATTTAGCTTCCTCCAAATTGAAAGCATTTGCAGATGACAATTTCATTGTGCCTCAAATGGTGCAATTTTTCTTTGATAGGGTAGAAAACATTGTGGGAAAAGGAGAAAATGCTGGTTACCAGCATTTTCTCCTTTTCCCACAGTGTTTTCCAAAATCTTCTTTCTCAGAGTCGTTAAAATACGGGATTGTGTGGTAATGGATTAAATAAGTCCTTTAGTTTTAGATGGATAATACCAGAAAAGTACTATCCTATACACTATCACACTTTTTGTCATTTCAAGGCTATATCTATCCACATTATTACACAAAAATATCCAAGATCAGACTATATTCTTGATGCCTGATCTTGATCTGTACTGCCTGCAAAACAAGCTTAATGCTATTGGTTTCTTTTTTCTTTTTGTATTTCAGATATTTATTGTACGGAAATCGAGCCGGGAGGAGATCATGGCCCTTTCTGTCCAGTTTCCGACTGCAGATGGTATTCAGAATGTTGATCATTATTTGATAGAGCCCACAGAAAATGGGCTCCATCTGCAAGGCTCTAACAAACTGTTTTCATCTATTCCTCACTTGGTTGCCCATTACTGTGATAATAAGTAAGTCCGAAATTTTTCAATATAAAAAAATTGTTAAGTCTATTGTTTAACGTGTAGTTGCTAATGATGAAACGGCTTTATTAGTTTTATGTAGATATATAAATAAGTTTGAACCTTTGATGCACTGGGCCTGGATATAGTTGCTTATGCAAAATGTGAAGATCAAGATCAGATTGCACAAAACATCCAATCTGATACTGGATCTACACTGTCCACTCCTCTGCCAGATATTTTGATGAAAAGAGCACTGTTAGTGCGATATATGCATCTTTGGTACTGAGATTGATGATTCCATTATTTAGCACCACTGTTTTTAACCCTTATCCTGCTAAATAAGTGAAATGAAACTTTTAAGCCGATTGTAAAAGCCCAAATTTTTCTATTTCAAAGATTTTTTTTTTTTGAGGAAAATATGTCCTTATCGGACAGTGCAGGTCAAAGATCAGACTGCACACTCTGTGCAGTCTGTTCTTGAGCTTCACTGTTTGCTAAAGGTCAGTGAGTCACGCTTAGCAGCCTAAGTATAAACAGACGTTCAAACTCAGGGAATATTTCAGTGATGAACATGTTTTAACTCTTTACCAAATGACAACATTTTACACTCTACCAGATTGAAAGCAATGACAAGTGAAGCTGAGAAGATGATTTCTGTCCTTGAAATGGTAAGATAAATTGTGGGAAAAGGAGAAAATGCTAGTTACCTGCATTTTCTACCCATCAGTGTTTTCAAAATCCATCATCTTCAGTGTAGTTTAAACATGGGGTTGTTTGGTATGTTAAGGGTTGAAACAGCAAGATAAGAAAGGGTCACATGGAGTCAGTGGGAAAACTAAATTGTTGTAAAAGTCTAAATGTCAGATAATTTGACAAGTCATTTGACTGTGTCATGGTTTTCTTGTTTTATAGGGAAGATTTACCACATAGACTGGTTTTACCACCAGCAGTTAGAGATGCGAAAACTTCACAGGAATTATCTGCTTTAGCTATGCTTGGTCAAGGTGAGTGGATATTTTCAAAAATTTTCTGCTCTATAGTAAAGATAACTATGATGATTAGATAGACTAGCAGCTCTAGGCATTTCACAAAACAGTTTTCTACATTTTGCATAATCCTTTGACTTACGAGGGCTGTTCGATATGTAATGTGTATTGTACCACAGCGCGATAACGCTTTGCACGATTTGGTGGATGATGATATGCTTGAATAGCTCTATTCAATACCTTTCCAACGGTATAAACACGAGCCTTCAGCTCCATATAGTTTTAAACTTACAGTCATTTCAATAGAGCTAGTCGTTGACCACTATTGTAATCAAAGCGTTGAGAACACTGAAGTGGTATTTGTCAAGGAAACCATTGTGTTTAATTAATAATTTGAAAGAAAAGGAGAAATATTATTCAAATATTGGCTTGAAAGTCAACCTACGAAGCAAATAAATAATTTTTTCGTTAAAGGGAGTGTACTTACGACAAAGTTAGGATTATTTGTGTATTGGTGGTCTCCCATTGATCATTAGGAGGAGTCAGGAGTAATGTCCCTTGACAATAGGATGCATGATGGATAGAGAGAGAAACCATGTGAACATATCAAATAAAATTAAGTTTGTAACTGAAAACTATGATTTTGAAATATATTTGGCCGTTAACATTTAATTCCCAACATTAAAATCAATTATTTCGATATATAAATATTCATGCCCAATCAAATGGAGTAGCGCACAATCATGGGACGAACAAGCCATGGGATGAACTGGTTTTGGAACGAAAAAGCCCAGGACCAAGCGATCAGTAGACAAATTTTTTATATATCATTGCGCCAATAGAAAGATATAGTGAGTGAAGCTATTTTCAATCAAGAATTAATATTTTCATGATTGATGGCCTCACCCAGTGTATTTTAACATGCCATTTCCAATTACATATCTGAGTGGTACTGAAAAACTCATTTGTCTGAGAAAAATTGAGTTTAATTGGGTTTATTTCCTTCGGCTTTGCACAAAATACAATACAGAGCTCCAGATAGAGGGAGTGATTTTGGTTTTAAAATTGAAATTGTTAATAATTCTCCACTAAACCCTATGTTGTGGGTATTCATTAGAACTGTCTCATCGAGACAATTCTAATGAGTACCCACAACATAGGGTTTCAAGGAGAAATAATGGATTTAGAACACCATCACTCCCTCTTATCTGGAGCTCTGACGATACATGGTCTTCAAAATTCAATATTGAACTCATAGTGGTATGGTCTTTGACAAATACCACAAAAATGGTTGGGAAACGGATTAAGAATATTAAAGAAATTAGAGCTTATATAAAAGTTCGCACAAAACTCGCACAGAGTCCGTCAAAGATGCAGCAAAATCTGGCCAACCTGTGACTTTATCAGGGAAGGCAAATGTCTCAAAAGTCAGGGAAATAATTGAAAGTGATGGCAGATACACGATTCGTGATATTGCCAACGCTGTTGGCATATTGCTATCGTGGGTGCATTTCATTTTGAAGCGTATTTTGAAAGTACGAAAGATTTCTGCCAGATGGATACCGCATATATTGACAGATGACCAAAAACAGGTACGAATACAAACCGCTAAGCAATTGCTCAAAATGTTTGCCAAATTCAATCAAAGACAATTTGCAAACATTGTTACTGGTGATGAAACATGGGTTCACTATTTCGAACCAGTAAGAAAAATTGGAAACAAAATAAAAAAATTATGGCTAACTAAACACGGTAGAAGGCCCGTAGTTGCCAAAAGAAGCATAAGCACAAAGAAGGTTCTATATTGCATATTCTTCTCATGTGATGGTATAACCGTACAAATTCCGGTGCCGAAGGGCAAAAGTGTTACAGGTCGGTATTACCGAGATGTTATACTAAAAAAGGTCAAGAAATATTATCTTAAACGACGCCCTGTGTCAGGATTTAGGCATGTTTGTCTACTTCATAATAATGCTCTATCACATACATCTGAGCTTGTGAAGCAATTTTTGAAGTCGGAGAAGGTTACCGTCTTGCCACACCCACTATACTCTCCAGATCTAGCCCCATGCGACTTTTTCCTTTATCCAAAACTTAAGAAGTTCTTATCTGGTCGTCGTTACAAGTCCCGACAAGCCCTTGGCTCAGCCATCAGTCAGTGCCTCAGAGGTCTACCTAAATCAGCGTACCGTGACGCATTTCAGAAATGGATTCAGAAATTGAAATTATGTATTTCAAACCGCGGAGAATACTTTGAAGGGATGTAATGTTCATTTCACTATTTGAGTCGAATGCTTTTGAGATATCATACAATACACATTACATATCGAACAACCCTCGTATTAATTCTTTAACAAACAATCTTGAGTTTTTACTGAAGTGAGGAATAAGCCTTTTGAAAACGTTGTTGGAAAAGGAGAAATTGCTGGTAACCAGCAATTTCTCCTTTTCCCACAATGTTTTCTATCCTTTTCAAGGCAAATTCCATCATCTAAATTTGCAAAAAAATTGTTTTCTGCAAAAAAAAGATAACTATGATGATTAGATAGACTAGCAGCTCTAGGCATTTCACAAAACAGTTTTCTACATTTTTGCATAATCCTTAGGCTTATTAATTCTTTAACAAACAATCATGAGTTTTTACTGACCGTGAGGAATAAGCCTTTTGAAAATATTGTTGGAAAAGGAGAAATTGCTGGTAACCAGCAATTTCTCCTTTTCCCACAATGTTTTCTATCCTTTTCAAGGCAAATTCCATCTTCTAAATTTGCAAAAAAATTGTTTTCCGCAAAAAAGATTTCAGTATGGAAGAGTCTAAAATTTTGTTGTGTGGTAAAGAATGCTCAAGATACCCTCTGTAGATGGCTGTTTTCACCTTGATACGGACCCCTTTTGAAACATGTTGTCAGGTGAGTATAAGTATTCATAAAGCTTGAAAATGAACATGGCTCAGGCTTTTGCAGAAATAGGTACCTTTTATGGAGGAAAATAGAGATCTATTAATTTTGATGTGAATCCTTGTGCAGATTATAGCATAATTCTAGTCTACTGCTGTGGAATGAAAAGTGCAGGAATTTAACGCATTGTTTTACAGTATCTTTAGAACTATCAAAAGCTGTTTATAAGTATTCATAACACAAGCAATGAAGGGAGGAAACATGATTTTAAACTGGGTTGAAAACATTTTGAAAAAGTGGGCAATTGCTCTTTTTTCTCATATTGTTTTCCATGGTAGTACAGTCAAGGGATGTGAAAAAGTTTGGTTGTTTAGTAATGGTTTAATTATGAAAAAAAATTGGTTAAGAATCGGAATTTTCTGTTGCAGATTTCTGGACTTCCTCCAGGTATGATGCACCAAGCAGAAGCAGATCATCCAGCAGGTCTAACTTGTCTGACCATTCTTCAGTGATGAATAAATCAGTCAGTGAACCTATCAGCATTACCAATACAAACAAAACACTAGTGCCAGCATACAGCCAATCAGGGGCAATTTTACAAAACACTCCTCCAAAACATTCTGTGATAGATTTTTCATCTTACTTAATTCGAAAACCAAATGAATCAACAACAATTTCACAAAACATTACGCAACATCAAAGTAAGTTTACTGAAAGTGTTCATAAAATGTGTTCAGTGACAAACAATGAGAAACATAGTTTTAACAATGTGACTAATGTTGTGCATGTGACAACCTGTAGCTCATCAGAGATGGTGCTTACAGAAAACACTGTGGTGAAAACGGTCGAAAACATGTGCAATAGAGACTCCTGTGTGTCTGCAGATTATGCCCAGCCAGGTAAAAGTGCAAATAGACCTGAATCTAAGCCTTATTTCTCCAACCCTGTTGAACTGTTAAGCATTCCAGAGGATTACTATTTCAGAAGTAATTTATCCGATAAACTGAGTGATTATGAAGATATCTGGAAATATGCCGAGTCTAATGTTGGAAGTGTTAAGGCAGACATTGTACAAAGGCTTCAACCAAGTACTGTGTCAATCACAAACAATAACAATATCACAAAAGGACAAACACTTTCAACACAAAATGGATTATTTATCGAAGAGTGCTTTACTGAACGGTGTTTTGTAAAAGATCTGGATGTCAGTATTAACAGTGTTTCACGTGAAACTTCTGGGATGCCATCTCAGCCCTTGCTACATATGGACCAGAGTGCTTTGCTATCTAATGAAAGTACACAACATGATATTGATACTTTAACTAAAAGCCAAATATTGGACAGTGAAGAGCAAAATAAGACAGGTTGTGCTGAATGTAAAGATCAAGGTCATAATCAGACTTTGGACTCTATTTGGGCTGATGCCATTCAAGAGGGTGAAAGTGATCTTGACAGTAACCATAGTAACTGTGACGATGATGATGACAATGGTGATGCAGACACGGAGGAGGGAGATGTTTTACCAAAGATTAACTCTGTACATACTCAGACAAGTCCATTGTGGAAAACCAAAACTCAATTAAGTCGTAAGTCAGCCTCAACATCATCTTTATCAACAATGAGAACTCCAGTGTATTCAGAACCATTTGATGCTATTTCACCAAATGAAAATTTGGAAGTTTCAAATAAAAGCGGAAATCGTAAACTACCAAAAAAGGTTAGAAGAAAATCTGCACCTGCATCCAGTCAGGTAGAAAAGCAGCTATGGAAGACAGAAAATGGCAGAAATTTGAGTACATCAGAAATGGATAATGATATGTTTTCAAAACCTGAATTTGAAGACATTGAAGAACATGAAGAAGTATTTGAGCTCTCTGGTGAACATGACATCAAGATGATCAATGACAATACTCAAAAATCTAAACTTGAAAAATTGTATGAAACTGCATGGGTTAATCAACAATCATATGTTGAGAAAGCAAAACCAAACAAACCAAAGCCTAGTCCTAGGAAAACAAAACAAACAAAATGTACTGAAAATGGTTTAACAAGTGAAGAGACTGTTAGTGGAGTAAACACAGGAAACAGCGCAATCAGTGATCCAGCCAAGTTTACAGTAAATGTACTTGAACAAATCAAAACTCTTCAAGAATTTGAGAAAAGCCACGATGCACCATCTAGTCCAGTTTTAAGTAAGTTTCCAGTTTATGACGGACAAACTTCCATGGAAACAAGGGTCTCATATTCTGAAAATTCAACTGCAGAGGACATGATCAGCTCATGGAACCCAGAATTAACTTTAAAACCGGTAAAGCCTTTTCCAGTATTAGCGGAGTACAGTGCCATGTCGGAGTATGATAACTTAAATAATACACCTTATATGGCCCCTTCAGGACAATCTGTGGCCAGTGTGGGAACTATCTTCAGCAAACCCTGGGATAATAGTGTGCTAGGTAAAATAATGAAAGCTGATAATGGTCTGACTCAGACTAAACTAACTGTGAAACCTCCGCTAGTTCATAACCCAACCCCTCTACTGCCTCCATTAAATATGCTTGAAAGGATCAAGGCATGGCAGGAATCTAGTCAAGACTATCATGATTACCCCAATCAGACTTTAGACAATGAATACAGACAAAGTGTGTTGTCAGATGTCAATTCTTTGGATGCTGTTACATCCAGGGGTGAAATGAGTTGTTGTAATTCTGGTTTTCGTGTTTCATCAAATGGACAGAATAGTCAGAGCTCAGAAAAGACTCTAGTCAATGAGAAATCCCCATCACATTCCCATGTGACACATGACAAAATGTGTGAAAACATTCCAGGTCAAGTCACAGATATAAGAGAAAAAGCAGCACCTGTATTAGGTAGGATACTTTAATTCTTTACCACACAACAAAATTTTAGACTTGCCCATATTGAAAGAAGATAAAAGACTAAATACGGCTCAAATGATGTGATTTGTCTGTGAAAGAGTAGAAAACATTTTAGGAAAAAAGGAAGAAATGCTGGTCACCAAGTTACCTAGCCGTCTCCATGACACTTGTTTTATAGCAGCCTAAAGGTTTTAAAATGAGCCATGTCCTGTGAAAAGGGGTTTAATGCAAAAAGGCTGACCTAGGTCACAATGTTTTCTACCTTTTCAAAGGCAAATGGTATGATGTGAACTTTATTTGATTTGTCAACTATAAATGCCATTAAGTCCAAATTTTTTGTCATTTGGTGAAAGGTTAAGCCACTTGCAACTTAACAAACTTTGATACAGGGAAGAAGAATTAGGAAATGTTATTGAGATGATAACAAAAATGATTTGTGGTGAAGTGAATGCCAAAAGTCCAATCAAAGTTGCCTCCGCCTGCAGTATAATAGGATCACTCGTTCTTAGTGAGAAAAAACCCCCACTTTATTACAGCTAATCCTCGTCTACTAAACAAGCCACTAAGGAATCGCAACCCCGACACAAAAATCCGGGATTACATCATCAGTCTGTCTAGGGATCACAGCACGACTTTCGGAAGCACCATTGCAAATTTTATCCAGTGCACATTGGACAGTCAGGACACTAATCCTTTCAATATTACCAGAAATGTAAGTAATCCTACCTTGGTTCTGTTAACCCTTTACTACACAATCCGGAGTTTTAATGACCCTAAGAAAGAGGGATTTAGAAAACAATGAGGGAATAGGAGAAAATGCTGGTACCAGCATTTTTCCTTTTCCCACAATTTTTTTTTCACTTTGTCAAAAATAAATACCATCATTTGAGTCTTGTTTAATTTCTCTGCTACAAATGCTTTCGATATGGACGAGTCTAAAATTTTACTGTGTGGTAAGGGGTTAACTCTTCATTACATGACAAAAGTTAAGTCTTGTCCAACAGAAAGCATTTGCAGACAGAAAGTTAAATGACTCAAGGGATGATTTGTGTCTTTGACAGGGTAGACAGCATTGTAGCCAGCTTTTTCTCCTTTTTCCATGTTTTCAAAAGCATTTTCTTTCAGGATGGTTAAAACTCAGGATTGTGTGGTTAAGGGTTAAAATAGCCAAGGCTATTTATTATAAAACTTTGTTAACCTTTTTCCACACAATCCTGCCTTTTAAAGACCCAAGGGGAAAAGTGTTTTAAAAACGAGGTAGGAAAAGGAGAAAGTGTTGGTTACCAGTGTTTGTTTTGGGGATGATGATCTAGCCCATAGGGTTTCAGTATGAATACCTTCAGTATATCTGATTCTTCTGACTCTTTGTGCATTAACAATTTCCACACAACCGCAACAGCCTTAAGGAAAGAGGGTTTTGAAAACATTGAGGTAAAAGGAGAAAATGCAGGTAACCAGCATTTTCTCTTTTTCCCACAATGTTTTCTACCCTATCAAAGACAAAAATCATCATTTTAGAAACATTTGTCATCTGCAAATGTCTTAAATTGGTAACATCCAAAATTCTGTTAATTGATAAAGATGTGGTGAGTTAACTCTTTATGTAAAACAACCAACTTATTACAGACTTACCAGTATTGAAGGGGCTTTCAGATGACAAATTGTTTTAAATCCAATGACACTAATTTTTCAGGGAGTAAAAAAACATTTTTTAAGCTACTCAAACCATGGCTGTTGAAGTACCAGTAATACATGCTTTAAAAACATCGTAGAGGAGAAAAAGTTTTGAAACTGTCGAAAAAGGCAATGACGTAAATATTGAACAATTAGTCTTTTTTTTTTCCATAGGATTTTTTGGTGAAAAAGTAGAAAACATTGTTTAAATTGGATATCAGCTTTTCTCACATCCCTCAATATTTTTTGGAAGCCCTTCTTGTTAGGGTTATAAAACCAGGGATAATTGGGTTAATAGGAATATATTTGATCTTTCTCTTGATCCTCATTCCAGATTCGGCAGTTTATGAATGGTATTAAGAACTACTTGGTTAAACACGGAGAAGGAGAGTTGGAAGATCTCATTGAAAGGGAGAGAAGTAAAGTAAGTACATGTATATAGGTCAAAAAAAGTAATGGAAGATATATTTTGTAGCCTATAGGTAGAAAGACTGTGTCTTATGTCAAAGATTCTGTGTTTGATAAGAAGAGATAAATGCCACGATATCTGTCCAGTTACAGTACATATACTGCTTTGTCATAGTTCAAAATTCACACATGTAAATTTCTGGAAATACATTTGGACACTTGACTTACCAGTATTATCATGTCTACAAATTTTGTGCCAAAATAGAGAAATACATTGTGTAAATGTCAGAAGAACAAAAACATTTGACTGAATGTGATTGTTAAATCTTTATTTTAAAAGTGACTGTTAGTTTTTCTCAGGAAGTGCTGCAACAGTTCATGTTCCTTGTATGGATCTGTCTGTATGAATTATACCTTTCTATAACTATACGATCTAAGGATGATGTGTTAATGTTGTGTCAAGTATGAATTTGAAATAAGTACATTATTCTCTGTGGTTTAATACTACCAAACGACAAAGTTTCGGACTTGTCTGAAGCTAATGCATTTGTATAAAACAAATTAAATGTGGCTCGAATGGTGGAAAATGTCTTTGTAAGGGTAGAAAATATTGTGAGAAAAGGAGAAAATGTTGGTGACCAGCATTTTCTCCTTTTCCCACAATGTTTTCAAACGCCTTCTTCCTCAAGGGCGTTAAAATTTGGGATTGTCTGGTGAAGGGATAAATTACTAGAAGTCTTTTTGGAAAACAATGGGTTCCTTTGTCTGCAAATATAATAGTCTTTGCGAGATAGAACTGTTATGTGGGTACATTCAGAGTACAACCCTCTTATTGTACATTGTAGCTCGAAAACCAAACTTGTTATTTGCCTACATGTGTACATCCTCGGAACCCAGGTTTAAGCATTACGTTACTCTCCATGCATTACGAATCGAAACTGGGTCAACGAGGATGACATGTGTACAATTCCAAGTATTGTTCGATGTCTGAATTCCTCTGATTGACTAAAAAGTGACCAGCTAAGCCATTAGGGAAAAATGTCAGAGAATTCAGAAGAAGAACGCCAATTTCATTGATTAGTACGATAATATGTGCCTGTCTTGTACTGTCTAGTAAAATCCTATGCTTTATTTTAATGTTCTTTAATCTTACATAGAGTTCTAGAATAATTTTTTTCTGCCACTTGAAAGCTATGGCCTTGATATTTCCAAAACTTTTTGAGTGCTTTTGTTTTATACCCTGTAGTTTGTTTAAAACGCAGTAGGTTTGTATGTCCTTCAATGTCTTTGTTTCATAACCCTTTACCACACAATCCCAAGTTTTAATGACCTTGAGATAGAAAGCTTTTGAAAACATGGTTGAAAAAGGAGAAAAATGCTGGTAACCAGCATTTTCTCCTTTATCCACAATGTTTTTCTATTATGTTGAAGATATAACCCATCATTTGAGCCGCAATTTTCTTTAGTTGTCTGCAAAAGCTATCAATTTGGACTAGTCTAAAATATTGTCATCTAGTGAAGAGTTAACTCTTTACCTCACAACAAAATTTCAGACTTGTTCCAAAATGACAGTATTTGTAAATAACAAATCTAATGGTGGTCAAATTATCAAATATGTTCTTGAAAGGGTGGAAAATGTTGTGAAAAAAAGGAGAAAATGCTGGTTACCAGCATTTTCTCCTTTTCTCACAATATTTTCAAAAGCCTTCCTCATTATGGTAGTTAATACTAGGGATTGTTTGGTAAAGGACTAAAACGCAATAGATTTGTGTGCCCTTCACCTCTTTGTTTCTGAATTGTCATTTGGATTATGTAAGAGTACAGCATGATATGCATTTTATTTTGAAAACTCTTTACCTCCAAAATATGAGTGTGTAGGGTTTTTTGTCCGTTGTGCAGCGGACCACCATAAAACCTTGTTGTGAAAATGGGAAATTACTGGTGATCAGTTAAATGTTATCCTCCTGCCTTAATGTTTTCCTACATATTCTTGTAAGCAACTATGATTCTAGTGGATTTGTGTTTTGCTAGGATGTTTTAGTTGTCCTGTGAAATTGAATGTCAGAGCATGAAGTTTTAACGGCCCAAAGAAAGAAGCCTTTGGAAAACATTGTGAGAACAGGAGAGAATGACGATAACCAGTATTTCCCTCTTTTCACACAATTTTTTCTACCTTTCCACAAACAAATTTCAATTTTTGAGTCACATTTATGTTGTTGTGTACAAATGTTGACAAGTCCAAATTTTGTTGTTTGATAAAGAGTTAAGAATTCTCATGGTGCAGTAGATCACCTGGTGAATAATGTGTTTCTTGTTGTTTGAAAAAAATATAATTTTAAGCCCAAAGCAACATTGAAACTTAAGGAAAAGATATAGGTTTCTTTATAGAAAATATTGAAGTCAAAATCTCTTTTTGTTCTTCAACCTTCAGACAAAAACGCTTCCAAGATTAACTGCGTTGTTTCAAAATAGGCTCACTCCTTGTGTATAATAATTATTTCTTGCATGTTAACCCTTAAAGTGCTAAATTAGTGAAATGGACCTTTTCAAACATGAAAAACAGCCAAAATATTATTATATTGAGGTAGTTTTGGCTAAAAAATGTAACAAAGTTGCAGACAGTGTAAATCTAAGATCAGACTGCATGCTCTGTGCAGTCTGATCTTATATCTACATTGTCCGTTAAAGTAACTTATGCCAGGTCCTGCACTTTTAGGGTTAAGATACTGCAGTTTTGAAAAGGGTTTTTATTACAAATATGAATAGACTTTAATAAGGAAGTTATGCAAACTTCACAAAGGCAATGCACTATAGATAAGATCTTTCAGAACAGGAATTTTTTGGGTTTTGACTTCTAATTTTCTATTTTCAGTACTTTAGTCAGCTATAGAATAACCTGCAAACCCTTCTAATGCTGCGCTCAATTTATAGAAGATCTTGTAGGTTGCGTAGATTAAGATCAGGCTGCACAGATTATGCAATATAATCATGGATCTTACAGCCAGCAAATTGAGAGCTTTTGCAGATGGCAGAATGATTGTGTCTCAAAAGTAGAAACCCATCTGTGGAAGGGTAGAAAATATTGTGGGAAAAGGAGAAATGCTGGTTACCAGCATTTTCTCATTTTCCCACAATGTTTTCAAAAGGTAATTTCATTAGGGTTGTTAAACAGGGTCTTTTCTAGTCCTAGATTGAGCAGTATAATGCTGAACGGATGAAACAAACAATTTAGCGTGAAAAAAAGAAAGACCGAAAACACTGCAACATCAAAGTGGTTCAGCAAGAACCTCTCACAAAATATCAAACAGTGTAAATTCAGAATAAGACTGAACATTTTATACAACCTATGCTTGATCTACACAATGTGCAAAAACACCTAGAGTTTGGGTTACTGCTCTAAGGATAAATGGCTTGTAGGGTTAATTTTGTGCAGACTTAGCTCTTGCTGTTGTTTATTTAATTAACTTTGTCACATATTCATATGTTTATTTGGTGGGAATGCAATTTCACCTGTGGAGCAGTACTTTGTTTCAAATCAAAGACTGAGGTTGCATATGTGTTTCAAATCAGAGACTGGGGTTGCATGTTTTCTGTCATTTACTTAAATACAGTCTTAAAGGTTTTTGTAGAACTGAAAATTCAAAAACAGGAAGTTTTAACAAAGCAATTGTCTCATTTTGTAAAAGGGTTTGGTTTTGATTACATAATCTGTCTGAGCTGGTTCAATGAAATACCACACAAGTTAATGCATGTTTGGAAAAAAAAATTGTGCCAATTTTTTACTTCAAGGAATAATGTCTTTTTTTGGAAAATGAATTGTCCTTATTATTTCCCAACCTTGCATTGTTGTCTACCATACATAATCAGATTTTAGCCCTTAGAGTGTCAAGTAAACTAAATAGACATTTTTTCAGCCAGTGTGTGTGTGTGGGGGGGGGGGGGGCTGACAACACTGCAAGCATATCAGATGGTGTAGATGGTGTAGAATTAACATCAGATTTTGTGTGATTCTGATCTAAATCTACACTGGCTGCAAAAGCAACTACAGTTATGAAAGGCAGTTGAAGGTTTAACTCTGAGCCTACACAAAATATCCCACTTACTAAAATTGTAATCAGTTGCAGACAACAATTTACATGAAGTTCATATGATCAAATTTGTCCTTAAAAGAGTAGAAAACATTGTTGGAAACAGAAAATGCAGGTTACCAGCAGTTTCTCCTTTCCCACAAGATTTCAAAAGGCCTCTTCCTCAGGGTTGCTAAAACACAGGATTGTCTTCGGAAAAGGGTTAATGCATTTGTCTGGGTTTTCAGGCTGAATGGAAATCTATGTAAATTCGATAGACTTTTGGTTTTTTTCTCCTATTATTAAGTAATGTTTTTATCCTCAGTAAAACAGGCTAAAGGTTGATTAGAATTCAGCTTGACTTCATGATTTGAAATTCAAATGTTTTCAAGAAAACCTTTGTATGTCAATATTGTTCCATAGTCATTTTGTCATTATGTATGTACTGGTACTTTAACCCATTACCACACAATCCCTACTTTTGACGACCCTGAGAAAGAAGCCTTTAGAAAACATTGTGGGAAAAGGAGAAAATGCTGGTAACCAGCATTTTCTCCTTTTCCCACCATGTTTTCTACCCTTCACAAAACAAATTTCAAATTTTCAGTCACTTTTATTTTGTCGTCTGCAAATGCTTTCGATTTGGACAAGCCTAAAATATTGTCGTTTGGTAACGAGTTAACCTTACCAAAAAATCCTATAGTTTAATGACCCTGAGAAAAAATGGTTTCTAAAAGCACTGTGGAAAAAGGACTAAAATCTAATTACCTGCTCCTCCTAAAATTTTTTTATCCTGCCAAAAAAGAGAATTCCATCAACTGAGCCACATTTTCTGCAAAAGCTTTCAAGATGGAGGAGTCTAGTATTTATTTCTTTGTCTGGCAAATAGCTACGCTGTCACTAGGCAAATTTGATCACAATGCTAATGAAGGTAGTCTGAACTTATTAGAATATGGAAATCTAAATTTCAAATAAGAATTACATATGAGCCATGCTGTGTGAAAAGGGGGCTTAATGCATCTGCGAAAAGCATCAACCCAGGTCAGCCTGCGCAGTCCGCGCAGGCTGACCTGGGCCGAAACTTTTTGCTATTGATCAATTTTCTGTTTGTCAAAAGACCAGTCTACCTCATGGTTAAGTCGACTATGGAAAAAAGTGGCTCTTATGGATCTGTTATTATGTGATGACTTGGGCTGGTATCATGTATCACGGAGATGCATTAAGCCCCCTCTTGCTGGAGCATGGCGCATATATTTGTGGAAAAGGATTAACTCTT
Source organism: Hippopus hippopus (assembly GCA_946811185.2). Classification (NCBI taxonomy): domain Eukaryota; kingdom Metazoa; phylum Mollusca; class Bivalvia; order Cardiida; family Cardiidae; genus Hippopus; species Hippopus hippopus. Next base: position 39,038,829 of record OX328097.1, read on the forward strand.
TACCACACAACAGAATGTTGGAGTCTTCCAAATTGAAAACCCTTGCAGACGACAAATTAAATTTGGTTAGATTTGGTTAGAAAGGGACTTCTGTGAATGGGTAGAAAACTTCGTTGGAAGAGGAGAAAATGCTGGGTACCAGCATTTTCTGCTTTTCCAACAATATTTTCAAAGGCCTTCTCTTTTAGGGTCGTTAAAACTCTGGATTGTGAGGTAAAGAGTTAATTGTTTGTTGCCAGCAACTATTGCTTCTATTTCCACAAGGTTTTCTATAGTCCTGTGCTACTACTACAGCCGCCAGCGGTATGAAAACATGTATGGTTACACTTGGAAAAACTTGTATGATCACTACATACTGCTATTTTGTGTCAGCTTGGAGATGAAATTCTGAACATTGATACCATCCAAGAAATGGAACAAAATTTGTATGGTTACACATTGTTGAATTATTTCAGCTTGGAGATGAAATGCCATCTGAAAAATGGAAAAACTTGTATTTTTGATTACTACATTATTGCTATTTTGTTTCAGCTTGGAGATGAATCTCTAAACATTGATGCCATCCTAGAAATAGAACAAAAACTTGTATGGTTACATATTGTTGTACTTCTTCAGCATAGAGAAAATGAAATTCTGAACAAAGATGCCATCTTAGTAATGGAAAAACTTGTATGGTTACATTTGTTGCATTATTTCAGCAAAGAGAAGATGAAATTCTCAACATATAATTATGCCATCCTGAAAAAATGAAAAAAAATTGAATGATTGTATACTGTTGCATTATGTCAGCTTGGAAATGAAATTCTCAACATAGATGCCATTCTTAAAGTATTAAAAAACTTGCATGGTTACCTATTATTGTGTTATTTCAGCTTGGAGAAGATGAAATTCTCAACATAGATGCTATCATAGAGAGTTCCCTTCATGAGTGTGTAATACAGCCATTGAAACAGAACATCTACAGACTCTTTGTCAATGAATATACCAGGTAGGGAAATAAAGGTTCCCTTGATTCTTTGGAGATAGAATGAAATCAGTTTTTGTTAGAGTGAAGGGAATATTGAAAGAGAATTAATAGAAAATCTCTAGATTTCTTTACCAAACAAAAAATTTAGATTTGACCCTTTGCAGACAACAAATGTACACTTGTACATCAGATGATGATTTCTGCCTTGAACTAATGAAAAACATTGTTGGAAATAGAGTCAGGGCTGATAACCAGCATTTTCTCCTTTTCCTTCAATGTTCTTCTTCTTGAGGGAAGTCTAAACATGGGATTTTTCCATTCAAGGGTTTAATCATGACAGGACAAATAGATTTGGATAGGAATGTCAAAACATGCGATTTTTGGGTAAAGGGTTTAATCATGGCAGGACGAATAAAATTTGGTCAGTAACATTTTCGTTTTTTCCTTCAGTGTTCTCAAAGCCTTCTTCAGGTATGTCAAATCATGGGATTTTTTGGTAAAGGGTTTAATCATGACAGGACAAATAAAATTTGTGCTTGTTACCAGCATTTTCTCCTTTTCCCACAATAGTCTCAAAGTCTTCTTCTTTAGGAATGTCAAACATGGGATTTTTTTGGTTTAGGATTTAATCGTGACAAGACAAATATGTTTTCCATGTAATCCTTTTTTCACCAGTAACTTGAAGTTTTGGTTTCTTCTGCATGGCTGTAAAAAGTCATGCTTTTCTTTGTAATTTCCTGCAAGGCTCTATCTTAAAGCATGTCATTGCACAGAACAAGACAATAAAAAGCATTAGGAAAAAAAAAAGTTTTTGTTCATTTTTTGAAAGCAAGACTTTAGTCCAGTTCTTTTAGTTGGTAGGAATTTGCAGGTTGTTCTAAAACATTTTAGCTATGTGCTTGTCTGTCAAACACTATAAAAGATCAATAGTGAGGATTTATTCATGTGTGGCCTGTAATGTTCTGTAATGTCTGTGTGGAATGCTATTCATAAAATTTCAGTTGTATAGTTTTTTGTGTCAAAGTGACTTACAGCAGTGATTGATATGTTCAACCCTTGCGCAATGGTTGGAATTGAGTTAGTCAAATAAATCTGTTGACAATAACATCCAATACCTTTCATACAGGTTATTTTTAGAAATGTCACTAATTAGTATTGTAAGCTAGGTCAAAATGAAGTTTGTCTTAGTACTGCATTGCTGTGGAGCTAAGATTTTTTGCTAATACACTGATAGGTTTTGGGTTTGATTCTCTGTCCTGGGCATGGTATTTTTTGGCACTTCAAAGTGCAAGTTACATAAAGTATAATTATTACTAAAGCAAAAAATGTGTCTTTAATCAGTATTAGGAAACCATTGAGGCGAAAAAGAAATACCTGCTGTTACTGCTTGTTACAAGAATTACTTCATTTCCCCAAATTGTTTTCAGAAACTGCCCTCTGAAGGGTTGTTAAGTATCATATATTTAAAATGTATGGTAAGGGAATGAATGATTGATTTCTTTTTATAGTTATTATTAAGACTTTAAAAAATAAAAAAAAGATTGCAATTTGATAAGCATAAAGTATCATTTAACCCTTAACCCTGTACCAAACTGTGTTTTTACAACGCTAAAGCAGAGGGCTTCTGAAAACTGAAACTTTCTGATAAAAAAAGATAGGAGAACATGCTGGTTCCCAGCATTTTCTTCTCTTCCATCAATGTTTTTTTAACTTTTAGAAAACAAAATCCCATCAGTTCAGCCATATTTGATTATAGTCTGGAAATACTCTATTTGGAACGGTCTAAAATTTTGTCATCTGGTAAAAAGAGCAAACACTCATTTTCAGTTTAGGATAAAAATCTAGCATTTGCAATATAAGGGTTGCTTTTGTCCAGAATGTCCTAGCAAAGGGAAAAGTGTAGATCAAAGATCACACTGCACAAAGTCTGCTCACTAATCTTCATCTACACAGGCCACAAAAGTAACAATAGTAGTGAAAGGCACTTTTGGAGTTAAAAAAGTAGTTACAATCAATATAGGGCACACTAAATTTGGCTGACCTTGTATGTGACATATAGTTAAGTATTGCATTTAGGGTAAAAGTTAATTCAAGTAGAATTAAATTGATTAAGATTGACTTGTATGTTGGTAAAGCCAATTACTCTTGAACAATAATTATTATTTATTAACCCTTTACCACATCATCCCAAGTTTCAATCTCCCTCACAAAGAAGGCTTTTGAAAATATTGTGGGAAAAGGAGAAAATGCTGGTAAACAGGAAAAGGAGGAAGTGCTGGTAATTGGCTTTTTATCATTTTCCCACAATAAGTTTTTCGTTTGCAAATGCACTCAACTTGAACAAGTCTTGTCATCAGGTAAAGGATTTAAAAATGTATTTTTTTTTTCCTTTGTCTGTAGGAATGGAAATTTGAAGCTGCTGTCAACCAACATAAAGTATGCCAGAACAAAAACGCCAGATGAAATAGGTATAAGGGTATGTAGTGTTTGGTATTTCTCAGACAACTTTTGACTTCTTAATTGCTTATCACACAGTCTCTAGTTTTGACGACCATGGTGAAAGGGGCTTTTGAAAACATTGTGGGAAAAGGAGAAAATGCTGGTAACCAGCATTTTCTCCTTTTCCCGCAATGTTTTCTATCCTTTCAAAGGCAAACCCATCGTTTAGGCCACATTAATCTTATCGTCTTTAAATGCTTTCAATTTGTTCAGGTCTGAAATTTTGTTGTGTCTTAACCCTTTACCAAACAGTCCCGAGTTTTTACAATCCAAGGAATAGGCCTTCTGAAAACATTGTGGGAAAAGGAGGAAATGCTGGTCACCAGCATTTTCTCTTTGTCCCGTAATGTTTTCTGCTGTGTCAAGGAACTTCAGTTTATTTGTATCACTTTAAGATTTGTTGCCTGTTAATACTTGCAATTTGGAAAAGTCTAAAATCTGTTGTGTGGGAAAGGGTTAGAGGGTTGAAGCAGGGCACTTGTGAAATGTTGTGGAGAAAGTATAAACTGGTTATAACCTTTTGCCTCATGTTTTAGCATATTTATGTATTCAACCTTAATTAATGTTCATTATCAGTACTTCACAAGGATCTGTTTATAGTTGGCTTTATAGTCAGCTGGATTATCCATATTTAAGGGTCTTATTAAAGTTTGTGGGATATAGATTAATTAAAGAATGTTGGCATTAAAGAATAATTATTGATTTTTCGTAAGTGGGATATTATTTTGAAAACTGTTCATGAAATGATTACTAAATACATACTTTGATTCACAACTTTTATATCTAACTCTGTCAAATTGATAAATTTGCATCTAGTCTACAAATATAATTCCAGTGCAAATAAAAAGACTGTGTGTTGACACAATTAGTATTCAGTAACATGCCCTATAGATCAAAGATAAGACTGCATTTTGTGTGCACTCGGATCTCGATCCAGACTATCTGAAAAGACTGCATATTATATTGCCTGTTGTAGTGAAAGAGTCAACTCTTTACCAAATGATCCAAGTTTAAACAAGCCTGAGGAAGAAAGCTTTTGAAAACATTGTGGGAAAAGGAGAAAATGCTGGTTACCAGCATTTTCTCCTTTTCCCACAATGTTTTCTACCCATTTAATGGCGATTTCTACTCATTGGAGCAATACTTAATTTGTTGTCTGCAAGTACTTTGGATTTGTCAAGTCAAAATTTTTCTTCTGGTAAAGAGTTGATCAGACAAATCTTGCTTGTATTTCAGAAAGGGTTATCTCCCCCAGATGGACCTACATTAGAAGTGATAAAACAGTACCTCTCCAAGATGCAGAAATCCTACTCTCCACTGAAGAAGTTAGAAAACCTTCTTGGTGCTACCTCAACAATTTATAGATGTGTAAGTCAACCAAAAAAACTATTTCATTAACCCGTCAAAAACTAAAGAAATGAAATGTACTCTCTCAGTCAGAAAAAATAGACAAATAGATTGCATCCTCAACAAACTATTGTACAAACCCAGTAAGCACTAAAAATGATACAAGTCAACTGAACAATAGACTGAGACATTGCATCTTCAATGATGTTTTTGCCAGAGAAATTAACAAAAGAGCAGACAGTGTAGATCCTAGATCAGACTGCAATTCTGTGTAGTCTGGTCTTGATCTTCACTGTCTGCAAAAGGCAGCCTGATTTTGATCTAGATTATATTGTCCTCAGAACTGATTACTAGTAGTAGCTTCATGTTGGATGACAAAATTTTGAACTTGTCCATTGAAAGCATTTACAAACCCCAAATTAAATGTGGCTCAGATGATTGGATTTGTCTTTGGCAGGGTTGAAAATATCGATGGAAAAGGAGGATACGTCAGGCACCAGCTTTTTCTCCTTTTTCCACAGAGTTTTCAGAATCCTTTTTTTCTTGGGTGTTTTGCATAACAGTTTATGCATTTTATAAGAAGAGTTGAAATTTTTTTCAATCTCATTTTAGGTTGCCAGTAAACAGAGAGGAAAAACCATGTGCTTTGGTGCTGATGGTAAGTCTACTTTTGAACTCGAACATCACAATATTGAATGATAAAAATATTTGGAATTATACAAGCTGTTCCAACACAAGCAAAAGAAAAAGTTATTCAAACAGTGTAATAATTCATCAGTTAATCAGAAAAAAAAGTTACTAAAGCTTAATGTACACAGAGAAATTAAAAGCAGTGTCTGCTGTCTGTATATTTTGGTGATTTCCACACCATGGTTCTTTGTTTAGCTGTGCCCTGCGTGGGTCAGTTGTAAAGTGTTTGACTTGTAACCCGGAAGCCCTGCTTTTGAGCCTCACTGGAAGCTCTGGGTTTTGCCTTGAAGTATCCTTGGACAAGACACTTCGGAGCCTAGTACTAGTGAAACATAGGACATCACTGAATATGTGAGCTGTCAGCATAGGATTGAAATAGTGTTGAAAGTGGTGTGAAACACCATTCAGTAGTTGTATGTTTTCATTATTGAAAAGCTTGATATAAATATGAGTAACTTGCTATACTCTGTAAGAGTTTAGCTCTCAGGATGATAGATTGTTTCCTATTAACAGAAAGTCCATCTTATAAGACATGTCTGGAGTAAAGCAATTCTTGTATGTTGCTCTCTAGGGAAGAAAATAAATTTGAGACTTTTATTAACTTGAAGTCATAAATAAATAGAATGGACAGTGTCAGTCTATTGAAAAGATCTCTGACAATTCAAATTGTTGCTAGCTAGAATATTCCACAAAATAACTGTGTGGATTCAAAATCAGTATAATCTTGATCAGCATTGCGAAGGTACCTGATGTCCTACGGCAGGCTAGATTATCTATAGTTTCTAAGTTGCATACCCAATTTGTAATACTCTTATATGCCATGTATTTCAAACTTATTGATGTGTATTTTCAGACTTTTTGCCCATGCTGATCTATGTGCTAGTACACTGTGGTACATTATCTGTGGAGATTGAGGCGGACTATATGTGGGGGCTGCTACATCCATCTTTATTGACTGGGGAGGGCGGATATTATCTAACCTCCCTCAGTAGTGCTGTCCTAGTGCTGAAAAAATTCAAAGAAATGCAGGAAACTAAAGCATCACAGCAAGAGGTAATAAATACAAATACTTTTTTGATGGATATACTATGCACATGAAATAAACCTGCTTTGGCAATGAAATCTTTAGGCTCTCTCTATCTGATATGACATATGATTGAAAATATAAATCTGCAATGTAGCAGTTTCAAAACAAGATTTCATAACCCTTAAAAATATATATATATATGAAGTAAAAGGTGGAGACATTCAAAATGGAGATTGAAATTTTCTTGTGGAACAAAATACTACATTCGTTGGTGTCATTGTCTCATCCACACCATCTTGAAAGCATACTGACAAACCTATTTTCAGAAGAGTTTTTTCAAGGTAATCTGCTGAGTTTAAACATACTTATTTGTAAATACATTACAAAAGGATTGGGACAAAAGAGAACAGAAGCTTATAGAGTGCTTCTCCAAAATGAACTGCTGCAAATCTCTTCCCAGAGATAATGACTTAACCCTTTACCACACAATCCCGATTTTTGACGACCCTGAGTGAGAAGCCTTAAGAAAACAATTTGGGGAAAGGTGAAAATGCTGGTTACTTATGAAAACAGAGAAGAAAAAGGAGAAAATGCTGGTAACCAGCATTTTCTCCTTTCACCACATTGTTTTCTATCTTACCAAAGACAAATCTCAACATTTAAGCCACATTCAAGCGCTGTCTGCAAACGCTTTCAGTTTGGACGTGGCTTAAATTTTGTCATCACTACGTAAGTGATTCTGTTCTTTCAGAGAAAACTGCCCAGTATCAGTGATATGCATGGATTTTTGAAGATAGCTCTTCCTAATGAAACCAATGACACCATTGACTGGAGAACACTTCCCGTCAGACCTAGCATGACAACCAAAGATGTCTGTAAGTAATCAAATGGAATATCTTTGCCATAAAATATTATACAATACCATTGTTATCCACAGCCAAAGGCGGAGGGATATAGTTTTAGCATTGTCAGTCTGGTGTCTGTCCGGGACAATATCTCCAATACCATTGGACAGAATTTTGTGAAACTTTAAACCTATGTACAATAACCTATTCCGCCAATATACCTTTTTTTTTTTTGATTGATGCAAAATGGCCGACTGGGAACGATTTTGAGTTACGCGGTCGCGCAAATTTTTGAAAAAGTCTTTATTGGCAGGGGATATCATTTCAACGAAAATGCTTGTTTGAATAAAATTTCTCTGCTTTGTTGACCTTTAGTGCTTTCATGGACGGTGTAGTACTAGATCAAGATCAGACAGCATTGATCTGCACAGTCCCACACTTAACTCTATACTAGACAATCTCGTGTTTTAGGAAAAAGCCTTTTGAAAACATTGTGGGAAAAGGAGAAAATGCTGGTAACCAGCATTTTCTCCTTTTTCCACAGTGTTTCTACCATTTCAGAGACAAATTTCAACAATTGAGCCAAATTTAATTTGTCGTCTACTACAACTTTGAATTTGGTCATGGTTTAGTAAAGAATTAACCAACCTTTCAATCTAATTATGCACCGTTATGTACATGCAGGTAGCTGAGTCAGTCTTGAATGATAGTGAATTGCTAAAAATTAAAAAATAATTTTCTAGCCCGATTCCTTTTGCAGACTTTTCATCAAAATGTTATTTGTATGTAAGTACCAACATTAATATTTGAGAAATAAATTCACACTGAATATGTGGATCTCTATATTTTAGGCTCAATGATAGCTCACAAGTTTAAGATCACAAATCCACAGGATTATGGCATGTACACCCTGGAGAATGGAGAAGGTAAGAATCATATTGTTGCTGTTTGTTGGTTTATAAAAATCATTCTTGTGTCTTTTACATTATTGAGCAAGTGAGCTATGCAAAAGTTCTGGTTTAACTCTTTACCAAACGACAACATTTCAGACTTCCTCTAATTGAAAGCATTTGTAGGTGACAAATTGTTTTTAAAAGGTTTCTCCTCAGGGTTGTCAGTACCCGATATTGTGTGGTGGAGAGTTAGTGCATTACAGCTCACAGCAGACTGTGAAAATATCCTTCGTAAAATATGGTTCACTGTTGTCACTTACCACCAGTTGAGGTTCCTTATACATGCGTATGAATAATTGTGAAAACACCGTGGTAAAAAGGAAATTTGCTATGTTTAAAAAAGAAAATGCTCTGTAAGACATGAAACTTTGTCTACATGATTTATGTGTTGTAAACAACGTTAGGAAATATTTACATCTGTTTTAATTTTGTGCTGGAACTTCAGTACGATCTAATTACATTGATTGAAATAATTTACTTCAAATACGGTATATGGGGTCCTAAGGGGGCTGGTAGCTAAGGTGTGGGATTTGTAATCCAGAGGTCCAAAATTTGATGCTTACTTGAGACACTGGGTCCATGGACAAGACACTTCAGAACCTCAGCCTGGACCCAGAGTAAGAAGGTGTATGAAAACATTGTGGAAACAGGAGAAAATGGTGCTATCCAGCATTTTCTCCCTTTCCCAAAAGGTTTTTGGCCCTTTCAAGATTAAATCCCAGGAATTGATCCACATTTTATTTGTAGTCTGCAAGTGCCATTAATTTGGACCAGTCTGGAATATTGTAATTTAGTAAAGAATTAATTGGAAAATCCCATTTCATTTTGCTCAACGCTATGAAGGTTAAAGGCCGTGATAGTGACTATGCATGTATTTAGTTCTCTACCAGACAACAAAACTTCAGACTTGTCAGAATTGAAAGCTTTTGCAGCCTAAAAATGAAATGTGGCTGTAAAGACGGACTATGTAAAAAGGTAGAAACATTGTGCAAAAGGGACAAAATGCTAGTTACCAGCATTTTCTCCTTTTCTGCTTTGTTTTTAAAAGCCTTCTTTATCAGAGTTGTTAAAATTTGGTATTGTTTGGTAAAGAGTTAGAAGGTAATACAAATTCTAATATTTATTTCCAGAGTGTAGAATGATGGACATGGAGTGCCCCCAAATGTTGAAAGCTGACAGACTAGCGAGGGGAAAGGAATGTAAATTTGTCTACAAACGACATGCAGCAAACATAGCCTGGCCAAAATCTGTGAAGTGAAGAGCCACTATCTAAACTAAATGATCTTCTTGTGGACATTTGGAGTAAGGGGAGCTCTCTTTTCATATGAAATCAAGGACCTGAGAATAAGATGAGAATCTTGTAGTGAAAAATGATCCTGGGTGCATTTCATTGAATTCCTAGAATTATGAAGTGCACAGAACATGTGCTGGTTGAATTTTTGAAACTACATTTAGAGATAGAATTGATAATTTGCAAACTCTTGCAACACCAGGACATATTACAGTACTGAAGTTATTGAAAGATAGAACTCCTAGGATGTCACCTGCAGGCAGTGTGACACTTATTAACACTTGCCATATGATGGCAAAGTTCACTGTTTTTTATGTGTACAGTGTACATTAAGATTAGACAGTACAGAGCATGCATTTTATCTTACATGTATGCCAGTTTTTGCTTTGCAATTTTTTCAAGCCAAAGTGTGTCAGAGGTTTCGTATTGAAAAAAAATTTCCTTCTTTATTTCGTGACACTGAAGGTCATAATAGGAAGCTTGTAAATAGACTACTTTTTCTGACAGCTATCTGATCTTAATTTTAAGGATGGTAAAATTTAGATGCCTCTCTAGACAGGACATGTCAAGATCAGGCTTCACAGAAAGATCCTGATCTAACTTGTGATATTTCGTGAGAAACTGTTGTGATTGCAGATTTGAATATACCTTTTTTTATTAACAACAGGAAAATGAAAATTTTCATTAACTTTATTAAGCAGTATCAATATTAAAATTAATTTACACATGTTAACTCTTTACCACACGATCTCGAGTTTTAACGACTCTGAAGAAAGAAGGCTCTTGAAAACACTGGGGGAAAAGAAGACTGCTGGTAACCAGCCTTTTGAGTTTTCCTACAATGTTTTCTACCGTATCAAAGTTAATCAGTGAGTTACATTTATATTGTTGACCGCATGTTCTTTCAATTTGGTCTAGTCCAAAATTTTTTCATGTGGTAAAGTGTGTAAGGCACATTATCACCAGCAGATAACTTTTCTGTTGAAGCCAAGTGCTTTCAGTAACAATTTCGCAAAAAGACAAATTGTTAGAAACATTTACATTTAAAAGTCATCCTCATTACATTTCTTTCATGAGAGAAAGGCTAACCTGGATTTGTAAAATTTTTCTTGTAGATCTTTTAGTAAGTTGAAAATACCATATTTTTTTTTATTACAATATTTATAAAGAAAAAACAAAGAGGATTTGATGGGGAAGACCAGTGGCTTCTTTTTTCCAAACATTTTTTTTTCTATGAGGCAAAGGGTTAAGGCAATATTGTCTTATAAAAGTGTGTAATGGTGTTTGAGTGTTACTTTTAAATGATATTTTCCTTCCTTGTGCCATTTGTGATAGTGTTATTTGTTGCAAGTTTAATGATGATTATATCATATCATGTTACCTTACAATTGTAGTTGTTAGGTCTTGTTAGATAGTAAGGCAAGCATGACACATTGTTACCAATACAGTAAAATACTTTCATATTTGTTACACCTTAAAGAGACTGGAAGTACCTGTTGAGTGGCTTTGGAGCTCATTGGGTTAAGATTACCATAAAGCACTTCTAGGTTTGTTTTAAGTACATGATGCAGATTTGAGGGACACTCTGGGAAAGGGGGTTAAATACATCTACCTTTGTGATGGATTATACCGAACAACTCATTACAGTGTCTAAAAACCAGGTCCTGATGTAAAATGGTCCTTGGACATGCAGAAAATTTACTAAAGCAAAAAGTTTTTACTCAAGTCAGCCTGAGCTGACTGCACAGGCTGACCTAGATCAATACTTTTTGTAGTCATTAAATCTCATTTTCACAGAGCATGGCTCATACTTACTGTAATACAGATCTGTATAAATCAGGCTAGTTCGATTACAATTGCTATCACACTTTATCTTATGATTAGAATTTAATTTCTTACTGCATTCTTACATGTATCGAAAGGCAAATCTCAGAATTGCCTGTCTCTATCAATGGTATCAGATCGACTAATATCATTCCAATCAATGCCCCTTTCTGTTGTAATGTTGCTTTTGTTGCCAGTGTAGATCACGATCAGACTGCACAAAACATGCAGTAGGATCTTTGATCTACAATGTTCACTTTGCTGAGACATTCTGGGCAAGTGTAACCATGAAATTGTAATTATTTTTTACTTACTTTTGAACTTAAACTGTCTGTTGGGTTAATTTGCCACCTTAAGGATTTAAAGTAGTATACTTTCGTGGCATTAGTATGGAAATGGTTTGACTTGATACTATCTGAAAGTTTAAAGCAATCAACCTGGAAAAATTACTTCTCAAAACATGAATAATCAGCAGTAAATATGGTGTAAAACATGAATACATGTGATAAAACAGTAGCAAGAAGAGGAAAAGTCTGTTATGAGGAATTACTTCTTATGCCACAGCATTTTTAACTCTTTACCATATGACAAAATTTTAGCCTGGTCAAAAGCATTTGCAGATGACAAATGCTACTCAAAACATAAAATTTGTCTTTCAAATGGGTAGAAAGCATTGTGGGAAAAGAAGAAAATGCTAGTTACCCACATTTTTTTTCTGTTGCCTCAATGTTTTCAAAAGCCTTCCTGCTAAGGGTCATTAAGTTGTGATTGTGTGGTAAAGGGTTAATTAAATTAAGAGTGGTCTTTTGCAAAAGAAAATGTCGTCTGCAGGAGGTATTGTGTTAACTCTTTATCACACAGTCTCAAATTTTTACCACCCTGATTAAGAAACCTTTTCAAAACATTGTGGAAAAAGGAGAAAATGTTGGTAGTCAGCATGTGACATTACGTTCTGTGGTTATTAAATGTTAGAGTGTTGAATTAACCCTTTACCACACAATTGCCTGATTTAACAACCTTGATGAGGAAGGCTTATGAAAACATTGTTGATTAGGGAGAAAATGCTGGTATCCAGCATTTTCTCCTTTTTCCACAATGTTTTCTACCTTTCCATAGGATAATTTCTATTTATGAATCACATTTATTCTGTTGTCTGCAAAAGCTTTCAATTTGGACAAGTCTTTAAGTTTTGTTGTTTGGTAAAAGGTGAATGAAATGGACCTCTACAGTTCGGAAAAACAGCCAAAATATTGCTACACCATAGAATCAATGTTGTTTAGGTCAGAATATGTAACAAAATAATGTACAGTCAAAGATAAGGATGCACATTTTGTACAGTCTGATCTTTATCTACTTGGAAAGCAAAAGCAACTTTAAGCCGGCTTCAGTTTTAAAGATAAAAGAATTCGTATTGAAATGATAATGCTCAGTTCATGAAATGTTGATGCTAGCCATTTCTAAGGCTTGCTATTTATTACAATTAGATTTGCTGGCAAGTGAGGTATGTGATAGGACAATAAATAACTGATTTCAATCATTGTTAGTTCGGCTGTTTTCAAAGAAAACATCGAGGTACTGTCATAGCCCTGGTGCAGTCGCCTGCGTTGTCGTCATGCGAAAACTTTGCCATTTTCAAAAACTTTGGTATTTTGTAGTATCCCTGTCATTACTGAAGATATTTACTTCTAAACTTAGACAAGTTGTTCAAAATTAAAATGGGAACCCACACAACAGGGGCAGGTAACCATCAAAATATTTTTGATAACAGTTATGTCCTTATTTTGACGTAGAATTTTCAATGAAAATTAAGTACTTGCAGCCGAGGATTGACACCCACAGGCAGTGCTCTTGTCTTCATGTGCAACACTGTTTGAAAAGTGGTCATCTGGATATAGTAATATCTTCAGCTGTTTGCACCAATGGCAGTCTAAGCTACTTTGTGGACATTGAAGATCATTGTAGGACTGAACTGAAAGTCTTTTGGATCTAGAATAATTGAAAGTTTGTGAAATGTTCTGATAAAAGATGGCGTTGAAACTGTATTGTCTTTGGTTTCTTATTTTGCACGGGGGGGGGGGGTATCTCTATTGGTTGATGTATTCTTCTAAAGCTGAATTAGAGACTTCAAAAGATCTTTGTAATCATGTGAGATATTCGTTGTTATTGCTTTATAATAATTGTAAAACAGTATGTTACTTGTTTTTTAAATGATATTGACATTCAACCAGTCTTTGTTACATTGATGAATTGACACACTTACACATTTCTATGCTCTTGTATGCGTATATGTGTTCAGTGTATTAAAGGTAATCAAATTTACAAAGGTTTTAGTTTTATTAGCTCATCTGAACACGAATTGCTCAAGGTGAGCTTTTGTGATCATGCTGTGTCCGTCATGCGTCGTCCAGGCATTAACATTTACCTTGTGTGCACTCTAGAGGCCACATTTTGAGCCCGATACTCTTGAAACTTGGTCAGAATGTTTGTCTTGATGATATCTTGGACAAATTTGAAATTGGGTCACACCTGGTCCAAAAGTAGGTCACAGCTAAATCTTACAAAAACCTTATGTGCACTCAAGAGGCCACATTTTCAGCCTGATACTCTTGAAACTTGGTCAGGATGTTTGTCTTAGTGATATTTTGGACAAGTTCGAAAATGGGTCATGTGTGGTAAAAAAGTAGGTCACAGGGCTAAATCTTAGAAAAAACTTGTTTGCACTCTAGAGGCCCAGTTTTGGCCTGATGCTCTTGAAAATTGGTCAGAATGTTTTCCTTGATTATATCTAAGACAAGTTTGAAATTGGGTTATGTCAGGTCAAAAAGTAGGTCACAGGGTCAAATCTGAGAAAAACCTTGTTTGCACTCTAGAGGCCACATTTCAGCCTGATATTCATTAAATGTAGTCAGAATGTTTGTCTTGATGATATCTAAGACATTTTTGAAATTGGGTTTTGTTGGGTCAAAAAGTAGGTCAGTGGGCCAAATCTTAGAAAAACCTTGTGTGTAGTGTAGAGGCCCCATTTTCAGCCTGATACTCATGAAACTAGGTCAGATTGTTTGTCTTGATGATATCTTAAGTTTGGGTCATGTGGGGTCAAAAAGTAGGTCACTGGGCTAAATCTGAGAAAAAGCTTGTGTGCAGTCTAGAAGCCACATTTTCTGCCTGATACTTGTGAAACTAGGTCAGAAAGGTTGTCTTTTCGAAGTCTCAGATAGATTTGAAAGATGGGTCACAACAGACCAAATTGTAGGTCACTGGGCCAAATCGTTGAAAAAACTTGTGTGCAGTCTAAAAACCAAATTTTCAGTCTGATGCTCATGAAATATCAAGATGTCTGTCTTGATGATATATCTGACAAGTTCAAAAGTAGGTCAAGTTGGTTAAAAAGTAGGTCACTTACATGCATGCGTTTTACATCATTAAAACCAGAATCTCTTTAGCTTTATTAACTATAGATGACTTTACTCAGGTGAGCGCTTTAGGGCCAATGGCCCACTTGTCTCATTTTAACGGAGACTTTAGATTATTACGCTTTTTCATTCTTTTATTTCAACAAAATCAAAATAAGTTAGAGATCATGAAATATTGGAAGAGACTACAAAAGATAGATCTACTTGGGACACACCTAATTTACTTAGTCTGCTTCTTAGTTATTGGTCGAAACTAAAAAAATATTTACTCCTATACAGCACTGATTATGGGTCCATCGTGATTGAAACTATTTCCATCTTCTTTTTGATACAGTATGATGAGCAAGACTTGGATTATCGTTGAAGGTTACAAGGAGGCTTTTTCATGTAATTTGCATAAGAGAAGCCGGGTACAACCGACTAAAATCTTGATAATGCTCAAAATTAAGTGATACACACACATTATAAAACCATATTGGCTCTAACAATAATTTTTTGTAAATATGTATATAGCTCGAAACCTTTGTATAAATTCAGATGAAATACTGGCCAAAAATCCACGGTAGCATATGATCCTTCTTTGGCTTTTGAAAGTCTCCACCCCCAAAGTCAAAATGATAAATAACTATGGTTGGCAGACCGTCAGACGTTGCTTTTTACAAAACATCCAAAACATTTGTTTTTGTTTTATTTAGGCAACCGTTAGTCTATAAAATGAGTTTCACCAAGGCTTTTGCCGTCTGGCTACAGAGACTTAGTCACTAAAAAAGCAGTGCTCAAGCGGGCTAAAAACTGATTTGAACGTCGGTAACTGAATAATTGAGTCCTGCTCTGTGAAAGGGAGTCTAATCTGTAAAACGTATGGACCCATGTTGGCCTGCGCAGGCAGACCTTGATCATAACTTTTTTGTTATTGACAATTTTCTACAGGTCAAACGACCAATCCATTACATTATTTCATGCTTTCCGGTAGGATATCGAGAAATAGCAGTGAAAATATTTTTCGATATTACACGGGTACGACCAGTGAAAATACCGATTTTCATGTTCTTGTTGCCTAGGTAAATTGCGCGTCCCTAACAACCAGATGGAAATATGACGTCATTTACCTTACATTTCTATGCGGGAGGGGTACGCCACGGGGAATAACGGAAAAGAACTGTACTGGATTTTGATAAAGCTCCTCCCAGAAAGGGTTAAAAGCACGAAATAAATAGAATATTTGTTTTTTTCGGTGAAAGATCGAAATTTATTTCATCTCATGAACACCATCGGTAATATTTTCACTCGTGGCTGCGCCACTCGTGAAAATATTACCGATGGTGTTCACTCGATGAAATAAATGTCGATCTTTCACCGAAAAAAACAAATATCCTCTATTTATTCTGTCGGTTGTTAGACAAAATGGATGTTATGGATCATGTGATGACTGACTTGGTATAATGCATCACATAGAAGCATTAAACCTTCTGCCTCTCAGATTATGTTGTCTCTATCTCAAGCAGTCTGTGTACAAAATTTATCTGCTGCAAGACAATGGTTGTGATGCGTGAAAAGACACAATTAGTCCAAGGCAAATTTTAGAGAAATGCAATGCGTTAGTCTTTGTTTTTCGTGCAACGCCGTTTTCAACGGTGTTTCAAATATATCACGGTGGCCAAAGAATTTAGCAATTTTTCGTTTACCAGTACTTTACAACCACCTGGCTGCCTTCCCACAAATAGTTGACACCAGGTTAGCAATGGCAGAGGACTGAATCTTGTTGCTATGAATTGATCAGTCCTTTTTTCCGAAGTTGGTGCTAAAGCCTTGCCTATGTTTTGATGAAATTCACTTTCTGTGTTAACCTGAATACCTGCAGTATCTGGGATCCATAGTTGCTCTCTCAGTGTGAAAGTGTAGGGCTCGCAATCTGGAAACTTTGGGTCGATTCTCATCCGAGGGGCTATGTTCTTCGAGGGAGTGTCCGTCAGTAAGACCATGCCTAAAGAGCCTTGGCTTAATTAGTACTGATGAAAGTCGGGACACGCATGAAAAAGTATGATATGACGCAAAAACGGCGTAAACACCTTTCAATCAATTAACCTACGGCAACTCTGTCAAAAAAGCGTTAAGCACGGATGCTCTTTTAAGTAACTAACAATTTATATTCTAACCATGAACTGGTAGATCAAAGGTTTTTCTGTGGAATAATCGATTGAATATTTTACATATCGAAAGCATTATTTCATCAACACTGAACTCATAGCAACTACCTGTACAGGATCGGAAAGTTTCCCGAGACTAGCCTATTAATTGAGACATCGCAACATGAGTACAATCGTGCGATCTTGGGTATTAGTTTGATATCCTATGCCCTAGAGCACCGATTAAACCCAACAAATATTTTCAGTCTAAAAATAAGACATGCAATTTCAAGGTCCCAGAGTTTCCTAAAACTGCATATTTTATGTACACAGTCTGATCTTGATCTACATTGGTCGCAAAGACAGGTAGATCCAAGGTGAGTTCTCCAAACGTGTTGTGTCTGATTCAGTTTTTTGTGGTATTTGTCGAAGACAATACCACAATGAGTTCAATATTGAATTTTGAAGACCATGTATCGTATTTTGTGCAAAGCCGAAGGAAATAAACCCAATTAAACTCAATTTTTCTCAGGCAAATGAGTTTTTCGGTAGCACTCCGATATATAATTGTAAATGGCATGTTAAAATACACTGGGTGAGGCCATCGGTCATGGAAATACTAATTTTTGATTGAAAATAGCTTCACTCGCTCATAGCCTTCTATTGGAGCAATGATACAAAATCTGTCTACCGATCACTTGGTCCTGGGCTTTTTCGTTCCAAAACCAGTTCGTCCCATGGCTTGTTCATCCAATGATTGCGCGCTACTACATTTGTTTGGGCATGAATATTTATAGATCGAAATAATTGATTGTAATGTTGGGAATTAAATGTTAACGGTCAAAGATATTTCAAAATCATAGTTTTCAGGTACAAACTTAATTTTATTCGATATATTCACATGGTTTCTCTCTCTATCTATCATGCATCCTACTGTCAAGGGACGTTACTCCTGACTCCTAATGATCAAAGGGAGACCACCAATACACAAATAATCCCAACTTTGTCATGAGTACTCTCCCTTCAACCAAAAGAGGTATTCATTTGTTTAGTAGGTTGACTTTCAAGCCAATATTTGAATAATATTTTTCTTTTTCTTTCGAATTATTAGTTCCACACAATGGCTTCCTTGACAAATACCACTTCAGGGTTCTCAACGCTTTGATTTTACCCGCAATTAGTAGGCTTCGAAAGTTCTTTATGCCATTCTTGAGACAAAGAAATAGCCTAACTCCCTGCAAGCACACCCATGTAATTAGGAAAGGTGTTTACATTACCGATTGCAAATACATGTATCTCACTCTGAACGACTTAAAGTAACATTATAGGCCACAAGTAAACAAAGCGGGTGTTAAAATGCATTTAAATTTATATCATACTATTTAAAAATATGGAAATAATTGTGAAGATGACAATCTGTTATTGTACCGTCGGTTCAAGTGTTAGTCGCTGACTGAGAAATTAATTTCAAAACTAGGTTAAAACCTGCCAGGTAGCTGTGTCTTTTGTTTACTTTTTGCCCGATTTAAAATTTCTTGTTTCTGCCAGCGACTTACACATGGCCCGAACAAACAATAACAGACTGTCATCTTCAAAATATTTGCCATACTTTTAAATGGTATGGTCTACATTTAAAAGTTGAAAGTTTGGCCTCTACTGGGCCTTTACGTTATGGAGAGAAATGAGTTTTACGCAGAGGTGTATAGGACTGCACGATTCCACCCTTGAATCCACGTGATTAGATGACAAAAAGGGCGAAGGTTTTATTCGTTGAGTTGCAGGTATTTTTAAATGCAATATAAAGCACCTCTGATCGTCCTTGTGCACCAGCAGGCCTATTCCCCAGTGCTAGGAACGCCGCCGGTAAGTTGAAATTTCTTACTTTCGACAGAGTTCAACAATGACTTTAAAGATTACGAATATGTTAAATTGTTCGAACTCGGATAAATGTTGGTATTTGCAGAGATCAGCTACACTGCAGTACAGATAGGTTTACGCAACTTGTCCAACTTTACGACACGGCAGAACATGTCACGTGACCGTTGTGTAACTTGGGCGGAAAATGCGGGATATTCATGTAGATTTTACATGGAAGAGGCACGATTACCCGTATTGAAACCAGCATCATGTCTTATTGGTGGTTATGTTTTATGTTTCTATTTTCAAACCAAATAATTTTTACTGTTGTAGCAGCATCATGACCTATTTTGCTCAACGTGATATGAGGTAACGTTTGTGTACACGTAAAGAACATTGAGCAGTGGACGTTTCACTTCGATATGTACATTATTTTAAAACGGCTCGTTTTGACGTCGAAGGAGTAGGTTGGTTGTTAATTTATTATAATACCATCAATCTATACATCAATTTACCGTGTAAATACATGATTTGGCAGTTTATCCTTTGGTCAAGCGTCTACCAAGAATAAATTAATCTTAACGCTGATCTACTCGAGGTAACTAGGATGGGTCGGCATCTGCGTAACGCGAGAAATGGCGCTTATTTAATCCTGCTGAATTTTGTTCATTGACATTGAACGGTTTCCTGTGCGGAGAAAGTCGATCAAGATCAGACTTCACAAAAGAAAAGTGGTGTTAAGTTTGATATTTTTTTGAAATTAGCTCACCGAAACAGCCTTACGCCTAACTCTGTACAAAACAATCCGATGCTTTGACTATCTTGAAGAAACGCTTATGAAGACGTTGGAAACAGAAATTGCTTGAAACTAGCATTTTCTCCTTTTCTCGCTATGTTTTCTGTTCTTTTATTGAAAAGTCCTATTACTTTAGCCGCATTTGATTTGGACAAGTCTGAATTGTTCTCGTCAGATAAAAATTTAAATTATCAATATCAATGTCTACATATATAGGCAGGCCTATGACCTCAGTTTTAAAGGTGTTAAATGCCCGTTTTTGACGCCTTACTGGTTTAGAGTTCATTTCTTGTTTTATAGTACAATTAGGAACTTCTTTATTTATAAATTGTAACTGTCTTTCTAAAACTAGCTACTATGAACGGCTCATGACGGCCAAAATACTTAACTTCCGAATTCCAGTTTGTGAGCCAGGTTCCATTTGTGCAAGGGAAGCACGGCAGACATTTGAATATGACGTCACTTTATCAAATATTCTCGGCTTTAACCCTTTCCTACACTAGAAAATTTTACACTTTCACAAAGTTGCAGCAGACGACAAATAGAGGGTGCCTCAAACTACGAAATTGTCTCTGACAAGGTAAAAATTAAACTCTTAGGGAAAAGGAGAAAATGTTGGTTACCAGCATTTTCTCCTTTTCCCACAATGTTTTCAAAAAGTTTCTTTCACGGGGTCGTTAAAACATTGGGTTGTGTGTTTAAGAGTAATAAGGGTAATTTTAATATAGTTCTAACAACAGATTCTATTCAGATACCGTATATGCGGATATATACAGATCTGGTCTATATACATGTAGATCTAGATCTAGTTTCCGACGAAATATACGATCCCTATAGGTTCTAGATCTATCTAGATCCAAATAAATTGCTTATTGAGGGAAAAATTTTAGACCTTGATAGAGAATATGGATCGTTTACACGATACCTGAGTAGACTTGACACTTTTCCGAAAAAATTCAGTCTTTCAAATTGAATGCAGACGACAATTTCAAACTATTACATTAAATCTATGAGCTCAGGTTCTCTGGTAGAGCAGAAAACATTGCAGGAAAGGGTGTAATTGTTTGTTTTTATTAACTTGTCTTTTTACCCCATAATGTTTTAAAAAGCCTACTTCCTCAGCCACATAAATCGAAGGTTTGTTACCAAACGACAAATATAAGACTGTTCCGAACTGAAAGCATTCGCAGACGGCAAAAGAAATGTAACTGAAAAAAAAATGAAATTTGTGTTTCGAGAGGTAGAAAACATTGCGGGGAAAGGAGAAACTGCTGGTTACCAACATTTTCTCCTTTTCCCACAATGTCTTCTAAAGGCTTCTTTCTCAAGATCGTTAAAGGTTGGGATTGTCTGGTAAACGGTTAGGGTGCTTGGGGAGTTCGGTATATTTTCTTCGTCCAGGCGCAGTAATCCTGACGGTATAATCATAACGTTTATATAAGAATGACTTCCCCTGGTTTTAGTCCACGTGGTCTTCAAACAATTCGAAGGCGTGTTTTTGCCATTTAATAAACTACTTAAATGGTTAATTTGACAATGTTGCAGTAAATATTGGATATTCGGTTTTTGTTACTTTCATTTTGTTGCAAAACAACCGAAGACAGCGTATATTTCTTCAACCGAAACGCTCGGCAATTTCCGTACGATTTCCGTATTCCCGAGACACCGAATAGATAGACTGCAGGTGATACTTTTTCTTTCCTGTCTAGATATATTAAAAAAAAATATCATTTAAACGCGGCACATGTGTTCTATGCATTTGTGCCAAATCCACTTATATCGAACAATGTTATTGACGAAGTTATTATAATAACTTTATAATAGAAATTTGGATCACCAGTTGTCGGCTGGGAGTGTTGGCGTGCTCCTGTAATCTAGCTACTTGGAGGCCGGGGTCTGGAATGGTTTGAGGGCGGGGGCTCTGCTCTCCGGTGTGCTATGTCGATCGGGCGTCCGCACTAAGCTCGGCATCAATATGGGCCCCTCGGGGGAGCCCAAGGGGTCCAGGTTGTCTAAGGAGGGACGGACCGGCCCAGGGTGGAAACACAGCAGGCAAAAGTTCCCGTGTCGAGCAGTAGTGGGATAGCGCCTGTGAATAGGCATCGGTTGGTAGCCCGTCCAATATAATTGGACCAGGCTCTTTTTTTTTTCCACATATGGAAATTTTTTCCTTAATGTTTTCAATAAGCTTCTTCCTTAGGATAGGTAAATATGGGATAGTGCAATAATGGATTGAATTCCATTTTGAAATAAAAAACCTTTTCTTACATACAGATTTATTTAGGAGAAATAATCGATTTCAAGGGACATCTTTTTAGATCTTGATTTTTTAGAAGGAAAATTAATAGTATATTCAAGTCAGAAATACTATTGTTGTAGTTGAACTGGCAACATAAAATTTATATAAGGATGTACCAAGGTATTTCCCCATCCCCAGCCTTCATTTAACTCTACTACAAAAATTTGGCACTGCAATGGGTAGTGTACAGGTTAAATCCCAAGCTCTACCAATATCTTTCCAAGGATTGATCATGGTCATTGCGACAGAATTCACCCTCTTTCACCCTTAATCATTTTTTAGACAGTGGTTATGTTGGAAAGCAGTCAATGGCCTGGAAATACTGTTATGCTAAGTGCTGGTAAAAGAAAACGTAGGAAAGCGCGGATAGGTGCATTGGCAGGTGCATTATGAATGAAAAAAAATTTGAAAATAGAGTTATACACTATTCAAACAAACAAAATTTTAGATCGGTCCAAATTGAAAGCATTGGCAGGCAACAACTTAAATGAGGCTCAAATAATTAGATTTGTCTTTGAAAGGGTAGAAAACTTACTGGGAAATGGAGAAAATGTGGGTTACAAGCATTTTCTCCTTTTTCCAGAATGATTTATACTCTTCCTCCCAAGGGTCTTTAACTCTTTGCCACACAATCCCGAGTTTCAATGACCCTAGGAAAATAAGCTTTTGAAAACATTTTGGGAAAGGGTAAAATGCTGGTAACCAGCATTTTCTCCTTTTCCCAAAATGTTTCCTAACATTTTAATGACAAATTCCAATGTTTGAGTAACATTTAATTTGTCGTCTGCAGATGCTTTCAATTTAGACAAGTCTAAAAGTTTTTGTTTGGTAAACTTAAAACAAAGGATTGTGTGGTAAAGGGTTAGTAGAGTAAATTCACCATATATCGACACCTTAAGCATGTACCTCTGTTGAAAGGATACTGAGGCATGTATTTTAGCCTTACTTCTTGTCACTTTGAAAGACGACTTTTCATTGGCTTAATTTTCAATACAAGACTGTCAGAGAAGCATGTTTAAACCAATCACGAAGCGTTTTATAGAAGGCAAATTCGGCGTTTTTAATACAATGACCCTAATACCGACACCCCCTTCCCATTTATCGGCACCCCTATTAGTTTTACGGAAAAAAAAAAACTACAGAAACAATGATTGAATAATATGTATCTATTTCTATTATCAGACATTTCATTAATCATACATTCATTGCTTAAAGCGAGTCCACTAGCGAAGAATGATAGTTGATTTTCTGGCCTTTAACAATATAATGCAATGTTTCCAGGGAAAAAAATGTTTCTGAATCCATATTTTCAACCAGATTTCGTTATATACAAGCGTATAATGTACCTTGCCTCCTTGAAACCATCTAAACTAACATCTCCAAGGTGTTTACCTTGCAAAAGGATTAAAAGGGGCAAATAATCGCCAAATGCACTGAGCAGTGCCATTCATTGTTAGTTGTAAATAGTTTAGTGTTTGTTACCACGTTGTATACATGTGACATTACTTGAACTCCTTCTTTGAATAAATACAAGACTAGACTTTGCAGACAACAGAAAACTAGACTCAACCGTGTTGAGTGGGCCAAGGTTTCTTTGGCAGACAATCAAAATCTGGAACATCTTTTACAAAATATTTCATAACTCCACCGAACAAACCAGAAGTCATACAAATCATTTATTCTGGCTTGCTCCTAACGTCTGTATGAGTGTGCATGGTTATTAAAGGGTTGTATATACAGAACAAACCAACAATGAACAGGTGAATTGTTCTTAAAGGAGGTTTCCCTAACATCGATGTGGAGGACATATTTAACTTAAGTCACAGTTTTATGTTTTTGAAAGCAAAGAGTAGCAAATAGATAATTATACAGAATTTGCCTTGCACACCAAAGTAGTCTCCTCAGCACAGGTAAGAACAAGTTTTGGGCCAGGCGTAGAAGCAAGTTCAAGCACTCTATCTGCTAGCTACCAGTGTGTGAAACATCTAAAGCCTTTGCAGCTGCCATCTTACTAAATTATCCCTATCTTACAGCAGAATTTGAGTGTGCTATTTGCTCCACAGCATGTTTCACTTTTCTTTGATGTTACCCGACCCTACATTTTACATCAAATTTTTACCACGGAAGAATCTCTTTATTTTACTTAAGATGGTGTTTGTTATGTTTTTCTATATCTAGTGCTATAAAAATGCTTGATAGAACCATATATATGACATTGCATTCCCCCTTGTGAATGTTGGAAAATTAACATCAAAAGGGACATGTCGGTAATAGGGAGCCTAAATTTCACCCTTGCGCATTTTAGAGACCGCATTTTTCTGCTTACATAGATCAAAGTCTTTTGTTAAAGCATTGTTTTCAATTAAAGTGAACCTTTGAAATGCATGATTTTAACAAATTTTCCTACTGTGACCCAAAAAAATAAATTTAATGGTCATGTATATATTCCACCATCCTTAACTCAGGGGTTTAGCCAGAGCCCTGTAAACATCGATTCAGTTAAATTTAAAAAAGGATGCTCAATTTTGCACCTAAAATTACACAACATGTTAATGTCATGATAGACAAAGATATTTTCATATCTTAGGGTTCAAGCAAGCATGTATTAGGCTAAAACATCGAGGGTGTCAATATATGGGGGGGTGTCGGTATTAGATGAATTTACTCTACTATTGCAGCATCATGGTGATGAAAACTCACTAATTTATGACAGTGTCTCCTGGGTTTCACTCAACTTGTACTCTGCAGTCATTTGCACTGGGAACTCTGAAAAACTTCCACAGGTGAGAATCATACCAGGGACCTCTTGATTACAATTCTAACACTTTAGCAACTGAGCCAAATAGGACCTTAGGAAGAAATTCTAAACAATGGTGTATCTTGATACACTCAGAGGTGATTTATCGTGCATTGAAGATGCATAGAAGATCCAAAATTTGAGAAGCATACATCAACAAATAAGTGTACACTTTACACTTTTCATCCAGTTTATGTGAAGTACCCCTGTACAGGCAGGTATGCACCAGGAATAGTGACAGACAGACAGAAAGACAGACAGTCAGATAACATTTTAGGAACTGGAGGAAATGCTGGTTCACTGTCAACAGAGGTCAAGGAACAAAAAAAAAAGAACCTCAGAACCACAGAACTTTTGAAATTTGATGGCCATCAAGTAACAAATACAACAATACAGTATCTCACTCCTAGTATATTTCCAAAGAAAAAAATTTAAAAAACAATTAAGCCTTTCCAAACAATCCTTATCTTAAAAAATTCTTAAGAAAGGAAAACGTCTGATAACTTTGTGGGAATAGGAGAAAATGCTGATGATCAGCATTATCTCTTTTTACCATAATATTTTCTACCCTTTCTTAGATATATTCCATCATTTGAGCTACATTCATCATATGCAAACGCTTTCAGTGCAGATGATAAAGGTGGAATTTGGCCCTTGCAAAGATAGAAAATATTGTGTGAAAAGGAGAAAATGCTGGTTAACCAGCATTATTCTCCCTTTCCCAATACATGTATGTTTTCAAAAGCCTTCTTCCATGTGGTCTTTTAGACGAGGGATTTCTTGGTAAAGGGATAAAGTTACTGATAATGAATCGGTATGACTTTTCACATCCATACAATGACAGCTCAGAACAACATTGTAGGAACAGTGGCAAATGCTTGTGACAATAAGATTGATTGATTGATTGTATGGTGTTTAATGCCGTTTTCATCATTATTTCAGTTATATCATGGCAGCCAGTGCACCTATCCATGCTTTCCTGGATCTCTCTTTTACCAGTACTCTGCACAATTTTCTTTCCAAGCCACTGGCTGCTTTCCCACATAACCATCGTTAAAACAATGGTCAGCGGTGGGAGAGGAATGAATCCTGTCGCAATGTTTAGCATCAATCCTCGGAAAGAAATGGGCCAAGCCCGGGATCAAACCCATGACCCCCTGTTCTCAAGTCCTGCATGTTATTGACTGAGCTACCAGGGCTCGGTTGTGACAACAAGAAGCAAGATCTCATTTTGCAAGAAAATCAGTTTATCTAGAGATCACATGATAAGTTTTACCCTATGAGGCATCTTAAATAACCCAGAGAAAGAATGTATTGGTAAACATGGTGTAAAGGAGAAATTGCTGGTAACTGACATTTTCTCCTTTTCCCACAATGTTTTCTGCCCTTTCAAAGACCAATAAAATGAGTCGTATTTGTCATTGGTAAATACTTTTAAATCTCAAGAAGTCCAAAATTTTGTTCTTTGTTAACCCTTTACCAAACAATCCCTGGATTTCACGACTCTGAGAAGGAAGACTTTTGAAAACATTGTGGGAAAAGGAGAAAATGCTGGTAACCAGCATTTTCTACTTTTCCCACAATGTTTTCTACGCTATCAAAGACAGAAATCATCATTTGAGCTACACTTAAAGTGTTGACTTCAAATGCTTTCAGTTTGGTCCGGTCCAAAATTTCGTTGTGTGGTAAAAGGTTAAGGAGTTTAACCCTTATCCTGCTAATAATAAGTTAATTGAAACTTTCAAGCCAGTAGTAAAATCCTGTTTAATGCTACATGTATTTCAAAATTAGTTTCTGAAGAAAAATGTCTCCTTATCAGGCAGTGTAGATCCAAGATCAGACTGCACGTTCTGTGCAGTCTGATTTTGATTTACGCTGTCTGCAGAAGGTCAGTGAATCAAGGGTTAAAATAAAAATTTAAGAAAATGAAACAGTTTTTGATCCCCATTTGCACTTGAACTGAACATGGTATAAAAACTACTTCTATTGTAACATCACTATCCTCATCTTGGTTTCTTCTTTGCATTTGTTAACTCATCTAAACATTCCTGTAGCTTTATGTTGCTTTCTTCAACACTATATAGAAGTCTTTGCATTTCCCTTAACTGTGCATTCATTGTGTCTGTATCTAACAATAGTTCATTTATTTTGTTTTCCATGTCTTTTATTTGGAATTTCTGATCATTCTCCTTCTTTCCTGCTGCTTTTGAAGAATACCAGTATTCAGCAAAGAGGAGTGAGGCACCAAATGTATATAGAAATGCTTCACCAATGATTTCTGCTCCAAGTTCAACAGCTTTGTCTTCGTTTAGTGGTACTCTGGGTTTTGTACTATTTCCAAATCCCAACAGCTCATTCTTCCACACAACTTCAAAATGATGATGCCCTACCAAAGCAAGAATAATGAAACAATAATTATTAACCCTTTACCACACAATCCCAAGTTTGACCAACCCTGAGGATGAAGACTTTTAAAAACACTGTGAGAAAAAGAAGAAAATGCTAATGACATTCTTTTCTACTTTACCCTACTATGTTTTCTACTCTTTGAAAGACAAACTTCATATTTTGAGTTACAATAAAATTTGTTGTCTGCATATGCTTTCAAGCTGGACTATTCTAAAATTTAACAGTCTGGTATCGAGTTATTCAGTTAAAGCTTTATCCTATAATCCTGCGTAGATGAAAGCCTTTGAAAACATTATAGGAAAAGGCAAAAATACAGGTAACCAGCCTTTTCTCCATTTCCCACGTTTTCCACCGTATCAGAGAATTCAGGCTCATTTGTACCAAAGTAACCAAGTGTTTATTTACTGTAGATTTAATTTTAATGAACTTGGAAGACTCCAACATTTGTCATTTGAGAAAAGATAATATTTCAGTTGTTCAAGTCTGGTAAATATTACATGTATAAATTAAGAACCAGTAAGTGCATTAAGTGTTAACCTTTATCAAACAATCCAGATTTTAAAAAATCCAAGGGAAAACATTTCAGAAAACATTGTTGGAATAGGAGAAAATGCTGAAAAACCAGCATTTTCTCCTTTACCCACTATGTTTTCTACTCTCATCATTTAAGCCACATTTTACTTTGGTAAACTGATTCTAAAACTTATTTAAATTGAATTGAGAAAGATCAATATTAATATAAATGTATACAAACCCATGTACATGAAGTCAAAAACATTAACCCATTACCACACAATTCCGACTTTTACCGACCCTGAGAAAGAAGCCTTTTGAAAACATTGTGGGAAAAGGAGAAAATGTTGGTTACCAGCATTTTCTCCTTTTCCCACAATGTTTTCTACTCTTCCAAGATCAAACCTAAATTTTTCATTCACATTTATTTTGTTGTCTGCAAATGCTTTCAATTTGGACTAGTCTAAAATTTTGTTGTTTGGTAAGGAGTTAAGGCACAGGTTTTGCCATCTGATTTCAGTTTAACTGAATATGTACTTCTTACCTTTGGAGTAAAATTCTTAGTGAACAATATCCTTCCCAATTGCTTAATTAAAGATAACCCAATTGATGACATTCAGGCAAAAGATGAAATTGCTAACTATGTGCATTTCTCGATTGTTATATAGTTTCATAGAGTTGTGTGTCCCTTGACAAAAGAAGTACATGTATACAGTGAGCAAATTGTAAAACCAAATATATTTCATGAAGATTGCAAAACGGATTGTGATCAAAACGGCCCATTACCAAAACAGCCCTCTTTTTTGCCATTTATCAAAAACCATGGAAATCATTATCCATCATTTGGATTACACAGTTTTATGAAATTGACTAATTTAGTTTTATAAAATTTACTGATAATATGAACTTTGATCATGTGAGTAGAGCAAGATGGTCTCCTGCTATGATTTTATGGAGACATGTACAGTGATGTATCCTTTCTAGAATGTCCAGAGCTGTCGTTTTCAACATTAGTAGTTTGTGCGCAACAGATGGTGAACAAACTATTAGAAAACAAACCAAAACATATGTATATATTTTTTTGAAGAATTCTGATTGACCATGAGAAAAGAACAGGAGATGGGGGTTCAAATGAGCTTGCATAATCAGATATGAATGCAGAGTACAACCCACACAAGTCTGGAGAATTCAGGCCAAAGCTCTAGGAATTAAATTCATTATTTGAAATTAGATAAGAGTATAGAAAGCTATAAAATTCATTCTGTCAAAATTGATTGAAATAACAGTGAGTTGTAGTTCAGAAGTGAGCCCTTTTAGTACCCATAAAAGTTGGCCATTTTGGACCGGGCCATTTTGGAAGTGGCCCGTTTTGATGAAAATCAAAATTAAAAATTCATCACAGACTGTTATTGATTCATGAAAATAACAACCTATTTGCCGCTAATCTATTACAATACTGGTAATTTACTGAAATACAAAAGTAATTATCTAGGATAAGAGACGTAATTCAAACGGCTTATTGTCAAACGTATAATTCTACCAGATAAAAGCAATCATGAAAGACTTATCATCTAACAAACGACTAGTAGGTCAGTTTGCCTGTCTGTTTTTCTATGTGTCTAATGATTGATTGATTGATTGATCGATTGATTGATTGAAAAGAACGGGTATATTGACAGTTTGATAGGATATTCATTCCTTGAGCTGATTATGTCAGGGATGTCAAACTGATCTAAGTTAGCATCATTCATGCCAACTCAAATGTTCAATTGGTGTAAACGACAGAATTTAGTCTTCAATCACTTGAACAAAAGAAAGAAGAGAGATAAAGGTATAAAGATAAAAAAAAATGAAAGAAAGACGATAAAAATCATAACAGTTTTTCACCTCTATCTTATATATGTACAGGTGATAGTAATTAAAGCAGGGCAAGTTGTCTTCGATGTGGGGTGAGTTGTCTTGTGGCAAGTTTTTTGTGGGGCGAGTTGTCTTTGGGGGGAGTTGTACTGCACCCTTGAAAACCTTGTTGGTAAGGGATAAAATATTGGTAACAAGCATTTTTTTCCAATTCCAACATTGTTTTCTACCCTTTAAATTTGAAATCCCATCATCTGAGCTACAATGATGCTGTCATCTACAAATGCTCTCAATTTGCTTCAATTCATCCGACATAAACCAAAACAGTAGAGAAGGAATTTCTTGCATATGAATGTATTATGTCGGGTATGTGAGGATCATGTAGAGACTAATAATGACACGTTTAAAGAGTTAGATGTTGTAGAACAAGTTGACTTGAACCATAATCTTGTATTAATTTACTCGCACACTCATGCCGTCATGGAGCGACTATAGATACCACTTACACTGAGCCGGTTTCATACAGATTGTTCTGAAGATCTTGTGTTCTTTTGCGTACTTTTTAATCCCGTTTGCCATTGGTTTACTCAACTGTTTAAGAAACAGACTTGCTAGTTTGATCAGAGGAAACGGCATGTTTTTTAGTGGTTTGTCCAGATCACGCAATTTTTATTACCAATGTCAAAATAATGTTATGAGAGTGCTTTCCCTTTAGTAATGTTTTTTTTCCAGCCGCGTTTGATTATTAGTAGGTACCCTATTTCTTAGTGTTGGGACATATCAAAAAATGGACTAAACGTGTATTAACTATTATCTTGGTGGCTTTCAAAAACAATTACTGAAAAAGAAGTATTTGATTTCGTCACGAGTAAAGGTCCCAGGGTATTTTTTTCCAAATACTGTAAAAGAAACACTTGCTTGTTTTAAGTCTTTACCAAACGACAAAATTTTAGACTGGTCCAAATTTGAAGCATTTGCAGACGACAAATTAAAGGTGGCCCAAAAGCCAAAATTTGTCCACGATAGGGTAGAAAACATTGTGGCAAAAGGAAAAAATGCTGGTGGCATTTTCTCATTTCTCCACTACTTTTCAAAAGCCTTCTTTCTCAGGATCCTTAAAAGTTAGGACTGTGGGGTAAAGGGTTAACCCTTTACGAAACAGTCCAATGTTTTAATGACCCTGATTACAAACAATTTGGAAAACATTGTGGGAAAATGAGAAATTGCTTTTAATCGGAACTTCTCTATTTTTGTCCTACTGTTTGGACTACATTAAGTTTGTCCTATGCTAATGCTTTCAATATGAACTGGTTTAAGATTTTGTTATCTGGTAAAGCGATAACCTTTCAGACTATTACAAATTTGTTTTACCTTCAACTTTGTATCTTCCATTCTGCTATCAGTAGAGTCTGAAAATAGTACAACATCTGGAGAAGTTGCTTAAAATGAGCACTTTCTCTGTTTGTCCCAATGGTTTCTGTGACTCACTCCATGCTTTTAACCCTTTACCACACGATCCCAAGTTTTAACAATCTTGAGGAAGAGGCTTTTTAAAAACATTGTGGGAAAAGGAGAAAATATTGGTAACCAGCATTTTCTCCTTTTCCCACAATGTTTTATACTCTGATTATCAAAGACAAATTCCATCGTTTGAGCGACATTCAAATTGCTGTCGGCAAATGCTTTCAACTTGGACAAGTCTATATTTTGCTCATGTAGTAAAGAGTTAAATCATGCAATTTCTGCAACTTGGAATGGCCTACTTAAACAGCACACATTTCAGGCAAACAACCTAACACAATGGTTTGAGTGTAAAGAATGCATATCCAGAGAATTAGGATATTCCTTTACCACACAATCCCAAGTTCAAACAAACACAAAGAAAAAGACATAAAAACATTATGGGAAAGGAAAAAATGCTTGTAGCCAGCAATTTCTCCTTTTCCCACAATGTTTTCTACCCTATCAAATGCAGAAATCATCATTTGAGCGACATTTATTTTGTTGTCTGCACATGCTTACATTTTGGTCATGTCTAAAATGTTGACGTTTGGTAAGAGCTGAGCTTCTTTCCTGCAAAAGGAGATATCGAGGTTTATGATCATTATTGATTGATTGATTGTATGGTGTTTAACGCCGTTTTCAACATTATTTCAGTTATATCGCGGCGGCCAGTGCACCTATCCATGCGTTCCTGGAGTCTCTTTTACCAGTAGTTTGCACAATTTTCTTTCCAAGCCACTGGCTGCTTTCCCACATAATCATCGTCGAAACAATGGTCAGCGGTGGGAGAGGAATGAATCCTGTCGCAGTGACTATCATCAATCCTCGGAAAGAAATCGGCGGAGCCAGGGGTCGTAGCCAGGGATCGAACCCTGGACCCCGTGTTCTCAAGTCCTGAGCTAGCGAGGCTCGGCGATCATTATTGAACTAGTATGTGGAGGAGAAAAGCTCCCATCCCATGTTTGTTGCATATAGAACAGAACAGTTCTCTTCGTGTTATACATCGATATTGGAATTTCGGTAATTAATTTTTAAGCTGCTAAGCGCGACTGACGAACTTTTTTTTTGGCAGACAGTATAAATATCAGATTACACAGAACGTGCAGTCTGATCTTGGATCTACACTGCCGGACAGGAGATATTTTTCCCAGAAAATACCTTGGAAACAGCAAAACTCGTTTTTGTCTACCGACTTTCACTTCACTTATTTAGCAGATTAAGAGTTAGAGATTAGTATTGTGCGAAGAAGGTTGAAAAAGGTCATTCATGCATTCATTTTTATCATGTGGACAGGTAAGGTATAAATTATGTTGTGCCAGAAGACGAGAAATAACATCATCAATTAACCCTTTACCACACGAGCCAGAGTTTAGAACCACCTATAGGAAGAAAATTAGTGAAAACGTTGTGGGAGAACGAGAAAATACTGGTATGGTCAGGATGAAAGCATGCATATATTGTTTGTCTGCATTGTCTGTCCGTCTTTTTGCACTATTTTCTGCAACTGCGAGGACTAAAAAAGTATTCACCTATATAGCTTCCTTGCGTTTGCTCGGATCATGCGAGGCTCAGTGGTTAAGTGTAAGACTCGTAGCCTTGAGGCCCCAGGTTGTGAGCCTCACCGGAACCATTGGGTTTTTCGTGGGAGAATCCTAGAGCAAGAAACTTCAGAGCCAAGAACTGGTGAAACTCCATACAAACATGAATAAGCTGTCGCCGTGAGGCGACTGGAATAAACGTGAAAGCAGCTTGTTTATGCCAACCAGTGGGATGTTACAAGGGGGAGTCAGAAAGTTTGTAGAACGAGGTATATATTTAAGCAGCAGACTATATATTGTATTATTGTTTTTCAATATAGTCCTCATTTACTTCGATGCACTTAGCCCACTTTTCTTTCAGACTGTCTATACCCTTGAAATAGAAGTCTTCGGTTTGGTCCTCAAACCATGCCTCTGTGACAGCCTTGAGTTCATCATCATCACGAAATCTGGTTCCCCGCAAATGGGATTTCAAATTTCTAAATAGGTAATAATCACTGGGGGCCAGATCTGGACTGTAGGGTGGGTGATTTAGTTGTTCAAACTTACATTCGCGAATAGCAGCTTGTGCAATCCTTGACTTGTGCCCTAAACTCAACGTTTTGATTTTCCATCATTGCTTGATGGTCAGTAATTTGCAATACCTCCGAGAATCATACAAATATGTTGTGACAAGTGAACTTGATGGTTCAAAGTGGTGATATGTTGTGTTGTCAAAATACGGAAAGAAATGTTGTGTTACGCTTGACCCAATACACTGTTCTATGAACTTTCTGACCCTCCCTCGTATTTTATTCTTCAAGCAATGCTGCACATTATTTTGGAGTTTGATTAAACCACCGTCGTCTACTATTCGTAGTAACAATGATATAAGTAACCAACAATGGCTGTCTCATTTCAGTAATGTTTATAGAAATAACGACATTAAGCATCGGTTGAAGATATTTTGGCTCTATTATTTGCAGACGACGTTTCTTGCGTATCAGATACTGTTTTCAACTTGCAACAACAGTTAAACGTCATTCATAGATATTGCAATGCAGTTGGTATGAAATTGAATTTAGATAAAACAAAAATCATAGTTTTTAGAAATGGGGGTATTTTGAAAAAGGATGAGAAATGGCACTATGGTGAACATAAGATTGAGACTGTTTCATTTTACAAATATTTGGGTTCATTGTTAACATCTCGTCTTTGCTGGAATAAAACTAAATTAAATCAAGCTTCTCAAGCCAAGTAGGCATGTTACAGCATATATCGGTCTCAGACCAGATTAGGATTTTTTAGTGCAAATGATGCTTTTAAATTATTCGATTCTATGGTAAAACCAATTCTATGTTTCGGGTCAGATATTTGGGTACAGCAGTATCATAGAAAAGGTTCACATTGACTTTTGTAGACGTATATGCTATCTCAATCAAAATACAGCTGACTTTTTTGCTTTAAGTGAATGTGGAAGCTATCCCCTTTACGTAACATATATGACGCGATGCATAAAATATTGGATTAAACTCACACAATATCCACCCAATCGATATCCAAAACAATGTTATCTTATGCTGAGACGGCTAGACGAGAATCTATATGCTGTCTCAATCAAAATACAGCTGACTTTTTTGCTTTAAGTGAATGTGGAAGCTATCCCCTTTACGTAACATATATGAC
This sequence comes from Hippopus hippopus, assembly GCA_946811185.2. NCBI lineage: Eukaryota > Metazoa > Mollusca > Bivalvia > Cardiida > Cardiidae > Hippopus > Hippopus hippopus. Next base: position 39,073,045 of record OX328097.1, read on the forward strand.
GCAATGCATAAAATATTGGATTAAACTCACACAATATCCACCCAATCGATATCCAAAATAATGTTATCTTATGCTGAGACGGCTAGACGAAAGCGGCAGAAATACATGGGCATCGATGGTTAAAAATCTTTTATATGAACATGGTTTTGGGTATGCATGGTTAAATGACGGAATTGGAAATCCTAGTCACTTTATAAAATGCTTCAAGCAACGTCTTAAAGACTGTTCTATGCATTACTTACAAATGAAAATACAAAACTCATCCAAGGCGTCACATTATAAACACTTTAAATCTTTACTAAATATAGAAAGATATTTGTCCGTTGAAATGTCCGTTTTTTCTTGGCGTATTTTATCGAATTTTAGATGTTTCAGTCATTGTTTAAATGTTGAAGTTGGTAGACATCAAAATGTTGATTACCATCTCAGATTTTGTAAACTTTGTATTGATATCAGTGTGTACCTTGTGGAAGATGAATATCATTTTTTGTTAGTTTGTCCAGTATATGAAGATCTCCGTAAATTGTATTTTCAAGAAAGATGGAAAAGGGCATACCCAAGCAAAAGATTATTTTATGAGATTATGCAAGACAATAGACCCTTACATGTAAAGTCACTGGCAAAGTTTCTCACTGAAGCATTCAAATTTCGAAAGTTATTATTAGATAATGATATATGAATTCGTAAAACATTTGAAAAGTTACTAGTTTATTTGTCTTACACGTAAACCTATTTGATATGACGTCACTCATGTTTGTAACTATTTAATAGGTATTTGTTATGTATAATGGGCCGGAGGCCTTTATTGCAAATAAAGAATTGTCATTGTCATTGTACGTAGGCCGTTGACGTTGATTGGCGGGTTTGGACGTCGACGTACGCTTCGATCAAGATTATCCCATAGATTTGTGTTCTATTGGGTTCATGAATGACTTTTTGAGGGCCAGGAATCAACGTTATATAATTAAAAAACAATATCGACTCGAGCAAAATGGGGCCTGGCATTATCCCGTGGTCAAGTCGTTATGATATCATGGGTTTGAAACAGTGGAACAACAACAGGGTTTCGAATATTTTCCTTCTATTTTTAAGCATCTAATTTTCCCTCAATAACGGCGATGGGGTGCGATACCCGTAAGCATTACCTCCCCATACTATATCTGACCCACCATCTCATACCATACTGCGTCGCAACAGTCGTACACGGGTCTCAGCTCGGGACAATATAACCCTCGACTCATTAGACAAAAGAATTCTCCGCCAAAGCTATCTTGACCCTTTTATTGTATCCCAAGGCCCATTGCTCTCAATTATAGTGATGAAAGTAATTTGATTTCTGATAGGCTTAGCCATTTCTAAACCACATGATTTAGCATATCAGAAACAGCGTTACTTTCTAACTCTATGCATGTAATAAAATTAAGAATGCAATCTAGAACGGTTGTTGAATACGGCCCCAGGAATCAGCATAGCATGGTCGAAAGAACAGATCTCTTTATAAACATGAAATTTTATCCCCCTCCACTCATCGCAGTTGACATTTGCAAAAAAACTATTTGAGGCACGCTCTCGCAAAGGGGGGCTTAATGCATCACCGTTATGCATGATACTAATGTCGCAATCATAACGATTATGGATCCTTAAGGCCAATCTTTCTAAAAACCGACTGAATCATGCCATAAACTGGTCCTAGGACATGCAGAAAATTAACCAGTTGCAAAAAGTTTGGGCTCAGGTCAGCCTGCGCAATCCGCGCAGGCTGACCTGGGTCAATACTTTTTGCAGATGCATTAAGCCCCCTTTTCACTGAGGCATGGCTCATTTATATTTAAAGGATTTTACATTCAACTACCACAATTTTTTCTTATCGTTTAATATTTCTTAAGATTTTCTGATGAAAACGCTATAAACACTGTAAAAGGCAGTTTTAATTTAAACTAGATTTATCTTTTTCACGTTGGGGTCTATATGGCATAGTGGTAAAGTGTATGGTTGGTAACCAGGAAATTCTGGGTTCGAGCCTTACTGGTAGCGCTGTGTTTTTCAGGAGAGTGTCCTTCGGCAAGATACTTCAGAGCCCTAGCCTGGTACTAGTAAAGCTCTGGGCATACATGAATGGATCTATCTGAGCTGTCGCCGTGATATGGCTGGAATTACATTGAAAGGGGCGTAAAACACAACCTATCAGTTAAGCGATCATTTTCACACATCTGACACCAAAACTAAGTGTGAGTTATTTTGGCACTCTCCCATTCCACCATTTTTTTCTAAGCCTTTTCCAGAAAAAAAAAACTTTAAGGATTGTCCAAGTTTAACTCTTTACCAAACGACCGAATTTAAACTCGTTCGAGTTTATGTACAGCGTTTGCAGACGACAAATTACAAGTGGCTTCAAAAGTTGAAATAAGAAAGGCACAAACAGTGCCCGTTACCAACATTTTCTCTTTTTCCGACAATGTTTTCAAAAGCCTTCTTCCATAGCTCAGTCGGTAGCATGCAGGACTTGAGAACAGGGGGTTGCTGGTTCGATCCCTGGCTCAACCAATTTCTTTCGGCATTATTTCGACGATTATGATATGGGACAGCAGCCAGTGGCTTAAAGAGAATATTGTGCAGAATACAGGTGAAAAAAAAAAAACTTTAAGAAACCATGGATACGTGCAGTGGGCGCCGCGATATAACTTAAATAATGTTGAAAACGGTGTTAAACACCATACAATCAAAGAAAGCCTTCTTCCTCAGAGCCGTTAACCTTTAACCTACTAAATACATGTAAGTGAAATGAAACTTTCAAGCGGATAGTAAAAACCCAAATTTTGCGTTTTGAAAGGCATTTTCTGGGGGGGTTAAGATATCTCCTTATCGGCCAGTGTAGATCCTAGATCAGACTACAAATTCTCTGCAGCCTGATCTAGATCTACACTGTCTGCAAAAGGTTTGTGAGTCGCGCTTAGGTTGGACTGTATGGTAAATGGTTAAACTGTACGAAAAACTAAATGCGTCTGTTTTGACAGTAACAGGCTTTGCCCTCGAAAATGTAGAAATCATTGTGGGAAAAAGAGAAAAAGCTGCTAACAAGCATTTTCTGATTGTCCAAAAATGTTTTCAACTCCCTTTTCGTTTAACCATTAAAGCGCTGAATAAATGGACCTTTTTAGTTACGAAAAACAAGCAGAAGTATTGCTAATACAAGGTTGTTTCCCTTACGATGTGAAACATAGCAGACTGTGTAGATCCAAAATCAGACTGCACGTTCTGTACAGTCTGATCTTGATCTACGCTGTCTGCAAAAAACAACTCTAGTTAGTTCCAGGACTTTTTAAACGGCTTATAGTTGGAAATGTACAATTGAATAAAAAGTGGGAAGATATTTTATTCCACCCTACTCTCCCTAAGAAGTACATGTAGGGGGTTTATTTAAGGAGTATGAATATTGAATATGGTAAGAAAAAGAATAACCTAAAGACAAATTTGTGTTAGTCTAATGTATTAACTTAATTCGATACACAGATGCACCCAAGTCCTCCCAAAAATTGAAAGAAACGTGGCATATCTAAATTTAGCAGTATTGATCACGTGTTTCAGTCATTCTTTTCGGCCGCGGAAGTTTCGAAATGGAAGAACTGTAGAACTAACCAGTATATTTCTCTGCATGGCAGTTGAATATTCTTCAATTTGGATTAATAAAGGCATTTAAGGTATGGGCAATGTAACAAACAAAATTCACAGGTGTGGAATTTTTACAAGAGGAAGTAAAAAACATGACACGGCTAATTATAACTTGACAAGGTCATTGTGTCCAAGTCCTAGGTTGCACATGCGCAAATGTAATTCTATTAAGGCTAATTATAATAATACTGATCACATGATTCAGATATCCAATCAGTGTGTAGCCTACTAATCATCTAATCTGGATATCCGGTATGCGCATGTCTCCTACTAATCACATGTTCCAGATTACCCAATCAGCGCTCAAGGTGATTCTTTTCGGCTGCAAACGTCCATTATTGGAAAAGGCGCTCCTGTTTTTCTCTGTGGAAAAGTGAATTTTTCACCTTTTAGGAATTGAATAGAGCTATTCCAGGTATGAATTATTTGAAATATTGGATTTATACATAATTTACCAGGTTTATTTTCTAGTTTTTGATGTAATTTTTTTGTTAAAATGAATCTAAATGCAGTGGCCCAACGTCCATGTTTGAGGCAGCCCTATTTTCATTTTAAATTGAGTCTCATTCCGCTTCCCGTGTTTATCACATAATATTGTTATTTTTCCCCCTGAAAGTAAATATGATTAGCATCACTTGGTACTGAAAAAAAGATAATGCTCTATTTTGGGAAAATCATTTAGACGTCAGGAAAGAGTGAAATTGATCGACACTCAGTTTCATCATATTTTGAGTAAGAGCCGTTATATTTTGCTTGTAAGTCTGGCGATACCTTATCGAAATCGAGGCTGATGATGTCATACCATCTATTGATATTATTATCGTCTGCAAGAATCGCAGAAAAATGAAGTTAAGTAGGCAAATCGGTAAACTTTAAAAGCTCTTATTCAAAACATGATTTTACCAGCGGACAAACCCCTTCTCATGAAAACTTCAAATTATTTCAAGACAAAACTGCGTTTAAAAAAAACTGTTAAAATTAAAAATTGCAAATGAGCCATGCTCTGTGAAAAGGGGGCTTAACGCATCTGCGAAAAGTATCGACCCAGGTCAACCTGCACAGTCTGCGCAGGCTGACCTGGGCCGAAACTTTTCGCTATCGGTCAATTTTCTGTATGTCAAAAGACCAGTCTATCTCATGATATAGTCGGTTGTTTAAAAAACTGGCTCTTATGGATCCATAATTATGAAATGACTTGCCTGGTATTTTCTATAACAGAGATGCATTAAGCCCCCTTTTGCCAGAGCATGGCTCAAATGTATTTGATCCCCCATACAGGTCGGACCCTGTAAATTATATTCAAAATTTATTTATTTCTAGTCCTTACTCAGGACAGTCCAAACAATTAGTTATCTCTAAATATTTGGACAGTCTATAACATTGTTTTTCCAAAATATTGGAAAGTTGATTTTTCAGGAAATGTTTCTGATAATGATTGGTTGCATAATACACATTTCTACATGGTATTGTTAACGAATCACTATGAACATGGATCCTTCGAAAGCCAGTAACTATCACATTGGTAGAGTCAGGAAATAAGACCAAAATAATTTCAACATCAAGGTTTTTTTGTTAAAAATGTCTCGTCAAAGCCAGCAATGTAGATTAAGATCAGTGATCAGACCCAAAATTCTGCCTAGTCTGATCTTGATCTACAGAGGCTGTAAAGGCAACAAAAGTTTTGAGAGATGATATAGAGGTTAAATCTTTCTTGAATTTTTCATTTTATGCACCTGCTTTTTTCATAACATTTTGATATGTGAAAGTCGTTCCTTTGACAGAGGGAAATAGTTCTAAACATTACTGTTTTGTCCCCATATAAACATTATAAAAGCACTGATAAATACGAAAGCTTATTGTTTGTTTTCTTTATTTGTTGGTAATCCATTTATATTTTAATTTGATGCATTAATTTGCGCATGCATTGCTTTGTATGTCGGCAGCAAGGAATTTTTTAAGTAAAGAGTTGAAGGACCTATTTTTCTGCTAACTACACAACACATGTAACAAGACTGTGGTGTTTTAGAAACAATTAGTGCTTAAAGCGGAAAGAGTCTATCAGATAGTATAAAGCAGGCATGATATTTGCTTATTATGGAGTCATTTTGTGTTGAGTGGAGGTCAGCCTATAACCAGGTATAAATTTTTTGGAGCAGAACAGTTGTAAGTGTATTCCATGTGCACTACAAGCATCTCTGTCTTATGCAAATTCTAGTGCAAACATTTGTGTACCGCAAAAGGCATGAACTCTTTTTGACAGTTGGCTAGTTATATACTTTTGGTCATACCAATTTACTCTTTCAATGTCCATGGCAAGATGGCAGTTGTCAAAGTTTTCATGGACGGTGCAGATAGATACCGGACTTCTGTGCAGTCTGATCTTAGATCTATATCATCCGCTGCTCAATTAGTAATTATGACCAAACTAGCAGTTTTTTTTAGAAAAGTTCTTCTTTTAGGCCTACACAAGGTAAGAAAGTATCAATAACATATGTCTTTCAAGATAGAAAACCACCCAAACTATACAATTGACTCTTTACTCCATGACAAAAGTTTAGACTTGCCCAAGTTGTAAGCATTTGTAGGCAATAACTTAAATGTAGTCCAAATGTTAGAGTGTTATTAAAAGGGGAGAAAACATTTTCGGAAAAGGAGAAAATGCTGATTACCCTGTGGAAGAAGGCTTTTCCCAAAATGTTTTCAAAAGCCTTCTTCCACAAGGTCATTAAAACTACGGATTGTGTGGTAAAGGGTTAACAGTTTTTATCCCTGCACCACCTCTGTAAAACGAATCTAAATTTGTAGGATTTTACCCCTATTATTTCCGACACGCTTTTTCCCGAAACAAGTTCGAACCTGTTATTTTGGCTATCCCCTATTTTTCAAAATGATAATTTCTTGAAGATTAGGACACAAAAAAACTTCATAATTATTTTTGGAATATATAGGCATATTACGGTGCAATTCCACTCGTCAGGATTTGCTGGTTATGGTTGTAACATGACCAGCGAAGGAGGTTTAGAGTCAGTCTGTTTTTGAAAATGCTGGTTTATTCTCACTCCTTTGGGAATAAATCTGCATAATCAAGTGGCTGCGCTGTGTTGGATATGTCATGCTCATTGAAATAATTTTGTAAATATTTGGAAAAAAATTGGATATGTCTGGTATACTTGAAGAACACTGACCCTTTAGAACACAATGCAGACTTTTAACAACCCTGAGGAAGAAGCCTATTGAAAACGTTTGAGGAAAAGGAGAAAAAGCTGGTATCTAGCATTTTCTCCTTTTCCCATAGTGTTTTCTACCCTATGGAAGACATGTTTTCCTCATTTGAGTCACATTTAAGTAGTTGTCTGCAAAATTAATGCTCTCAGTTTGGACAAGTCTACATTTTTCTCATGTGGTATACAGTTAATTAAGTTTCATTTTTACGCCTGTAATTAGTCAATAAACACTATTGCTTGTGGTTTAACATCACAATTTTCAGTGTGATGAGGGTAATTCTTTCAGGGCCGAAAAAATAATTCTGTCCCCTTTTGCTGTACAGGCAGAAGGTATAGATCTAAGATCAGACTGTATGTGCTGTGCAGCCTGATCTTGACCTATGCATCTGCAAAAAGTGCCTGTCTGTGCCTATCAAATATAAAACTTGATTGATATTCAGCCTGATCTTGGTCTGCAAAAAGTGCCTGTCAGCACCTTGAAGATCAGACTTCAGGGGTGTTCTGGCTGATCTTTGTCTACTCTTATCACAAAGACAAAAGACAAGCTTTAAACAAGGAGAGTATAGGTTAGGCAGCTTTTCACTCACTGTTGGAACAAAAGAGTTAGTCCTGTCGATTGAAAGATTGCAGATTTTTTTTGTAAATAAGTTCAGATTTTGATATTTGCAAACCCTTCAGCAGCTGAATCTTTTACCAGGTAAATGAACTTGCTATTGATTGGAAGTTTTTATTTTATCATTTAGTTAATCATTTAGTTAACTCTGTATCTCATGACAAAACTTAAGACCTGTCCAAACTGAAGTAATTTGTCAGGGCTTTTTTTTATGGTTTGAGTAAGATACTGGACGCTGGTCAAAAGGAGAAAAAACACGCGACAAAGGCCATATTTAGGGAAAATTTACTGTCTTGCTATATATGTTGGTGAACATCATTATACATATATGTGATATTACACTACATTACACTTTAGATACTATCAGTAGAACTCTGGAGTTAATCTTTGCAATAACACTTAAACATATACAACTGAATTAAACTGTTTTGTGAATACTGAACTCTCAACAGGGTTCTCATTAGGTCCAGAATCCCAAGAGTCATTTACTCTTGGGCCGAAATTTTCAAGAGTCAAAATGGAATTTCCAAGCGTCAAAGAGAAATGTCCAAGGGTTATCACGGAGAGATAAAGGTGAAATAAAGACGATTTTTCATTTATGCTCTTTGTTTATGGAAACAAATTAGACAAGAAAATACCTCATTTTATGTAAAAACTTGTTGGAATGAAGTGGATAGAAGAATTTTAACTCGTAGCCCTAGCATGCAATTCATCTGTATGAACTAATGAACACAAACTACCTTACAGCTGTTTACCAAACAACAAAATTTTAGACTTGATCATGTTTTAGACATTTGCAGACCACAATTCAAATGTGGCAGAAACAATTTGATTTGTCTTTCATGGCCTAGAACGTTGTGGAAAAGGGAGAAAATAAAGGTCAAATCCATTAAAGTGTTATTTCTTTAAATTTTAGTCTTCTTTTTTGGTCCAATTACGTCTTCTTTCACACTTGTTCCAGTGCTAATACTGTAAGACAAGAAGGCCTAACCATTCCATCCTACCCCACCATCTAATCTATAAAGGTTGTGTATTTTCATTTCAAAAACATCCAAAGTTTTTCCTAACTTAGACTCGATCTAGATCTAGTTTGTTTCTTGAGAAATAGGATATGTCGAAAATCTTTGTGAGAAGTTAAACTAGATCTAGTAAAAAATCTGTGGTTGCTGATCCTCATCACTTCGCGCGTAAATGAAATCTGAAACTCAGTCGAGAGGAAAAAAGCGTCTGCTTTTCGTTTACATTTGTGATAGGTTAGCATACAAAGTCCGATACACTTCACCACAGGAATTTGACATGCTATAATGAAATTATATGATTAAATATGAAAAAAATACTCCCCTGTATGTAAAAAAAAAAAGTGTTTCTTTACATATAGGGGAGTATTTTTTTCATATTTATTCATATATTTATATTATAGAATGTCAAATTCCTGTGATTTCACCGAAATTATTTACTTAAGTAAAATGATCACAGATTTTTCCAGGTTAGTTTGTGACAAGTGTCAAAAGATAATGATTATACAACCTGAATATCCCAACTTTATGTTTTCATAGTGCTTGAATGTGGAGAGAAATAGGATTTTTTTCCCATTCAGCAGAATTTGTCTGCAAGTGATCTAAAAAGGGGAATCTGGTTTCCTGGAAGTGTCATTGGTTACTTCCCTTCCATGAAAATTTCGGACATTTTCCTGCAAGATTATAAATCTTATAGCTATGTGTACTCTTTTTTTACATTCCTTTCATCTTTCCTTTCCTTCTTTGTCATGCATTATGTAGCAATATTGGAGCGACCTAGATAATTTTAGCGTGAATCGCGCAATCGCCCCTGTCCAGAATAAACGTTGACTATTGGTATCCACGTTTTTGTTTACACTCGAAAGAAAGTATTGAATACCAAATGCTGGATTCCAGTGTTTTTTCGTATTATACCGTGAGCGTGTTCCAAATATCCCGTGCCAAGAATGAATAGAAAGTATGAAATCAGCCTATTAGTGATGATTTTCCGCGAATCTAAATGGCAGATGACTCATTATACAATGAAAATATCTGTCGTCTTTGCAGCCAATCTTTTGGTCTGGGACTGGGTTTATTGGCTAAATCTTAGTACAGAAATATTCATTACAGCAGGGAAAGTCGATTCCTAAGGGGAAAATTGATTGCTCGGGAGAAAACTACATCTTTCGGGAAAATTTCGCTGAGGGGAAGACGCCGACTATCGGCGTCACTTTCTTAGTAAAAAAAAAAAACCACTGTCTGTAGACTACAAAATAAATGTAACTAAACTAATGGAATTTGTCTATGATAGGGTAGAACACAATATGGGAAAAGGAGAAAATGCTGGTAACCAGCATTTTCTCCTTTTCCCACAATGTTTTCAAAAGCTTGCTTTCTCAGGTTCATTAAAACTCAGAATTGTGTGGTAAAGGATAAATGTGTGTGAGGAAAAATGTTTTACTCTAAGGGGTCCCTGTAAAATAACCATTACAAACAGAGAGGCGAGAGGATTCCCTAATACTATACCATTTTGTTAAATACTAATCTAAAGATTTTCTGATACTTAGCCCTCAATAAACAAGAAGTTACCCTGCAGCCTGCACATCATTACACTATTTTTGAGCACAGCATTTGTTACCAGCGAAGTCTTTAGCTCAGTAACTCTTAGGCCTAGGAATGCAGTGGTAGTGAGTTTGAATACCAGTGTATTTCACCTACCAAGCCCTGTAGGTCTGAATGTAACCTACAGGCCTAGTACTGTGCAGGTTGTGAGATTGAATACCGGTATTTTTATCAAGCCAAACCCTGTAGCTCATTTGATATTGTTCAAGCTCAGTTTTGCAAGAGCTGTTAGACTCCATTCCAGCTCAGCCAGTCTTTTGGTCGCAGGATTCTTACCTTTCTCTGCTCTAAACAATATTTTGATGATGTTTATGTGGAAAAGCAGCCGGCGGGTTGAAAGAGTATTGTGGGTAGCAGTGGTAAACAAAACTCCAGGACTGAATGGAAAAGGGCTCTGGGTGTCCTGATATGGCTAAGATGCCATGCAATCGATTTGTTACCATCCCATTTCTCCTCTTGCTCTGTGTGTGTGTCTCTCTGTCTCTCTATTTTGACAGCTGGAAATACAATCCAATGTACCTTAACTCTTTACCAAATGACAAAATTTTATACTTGTCCAAATTGAAAACAATTGCAGACGACAAGATAAATGTCCCTCAAAATTTTAAATTTGGTTATGGAAGGGTAGAAAACATTGTGAGAAAAGGAAAAAATGCCGGTTACTAGCATTTTCTCCTTTTCCCACAATGTTTTCAAAAGGCTACTCCCTCAGGGTTGTTAAAATTGGGGTTGTGTGGTAAAGGGTCAATACTTTTTTTGTAATTTTTAATAGAAGGTGTTTTTGAAAAAAAAAAACCAGAAACTAATAAATCAATAAACATGTAGACCTTAGTCAAAAACTCTCTCTCTCTCTCCTCTCTCTATCTTGACAGCTGGAAGTACAATCTACTGTACCTAATACTACGTTTTCTAATCCTTAGTAAAAGACATTACGAAAGAAAATGGAAGGTGTAGATTCAAGATCATACTGCAGTTCCTTTGCAGTCTAATCTTTATCTTAGCCTATGGCACTGAGAGGGTGGTCGGACGAATCACCAAAATACTGAAATACCACCAAAACACCGAAATACTCGAAACACAAGTTTCTCGGCACGTTCTGTTCTCTTCTGTTCTGTTAAAGAGAAGCAATAACAATTGAAGATGTTCGGCTGACATAATCAAACTTGTTTGATGTGTAGGTTTGTCATTGTTATTTTTAAAGTAATATGGTTATTACTCATAATCTCATCGGCGAAATTGTAATTGTCTTATCAATTTATGCCTGGTGCCGTGCTAACCAAAGATTCGAAATGGCTGCTGGTTTTCTAATTTGGTGATGTTTTAATTTCATATCCCAACATAAAAAGCTATTTTTTCTAGCATACATATGGATAAAGATCAGACACATCAATCTTGAACAAAAGGTACTGAAGTGAGATTGTGGCTGTATAATCCCTGAATTGACCAATTTTAGTACGACGAGTGGGTATTTTGGTGGACATGTACAGTACAGTAGGCTATTCCAGTGCACATTCTTCATGGCGGGCTTCAGTAACATGTTGCTGTTTTGACATTAGGTTTAATATTAACCCTCCTTCATAGATAAAATTACAAATTGGTCAAAAATCACAACTTCAATTATCTCAATAACTCAAAAAATAGGGGTATTTTGGTGTTTTGATGGTATTTCGGTGATTCATCGGACCCCCTGAGGGATCTAATCCCAAAACTACCTTTTTGCTGGAAAAGCAGACAATGGCATACACTGTGATCAAAGATGAGATGCAGCAAAAATCATTGTCTGATCTTGGTCAATTATATTTTCCTCTGAAATAAATTTTTGAGCCTTACTCTGTAAAAAGGGGGTTTAATGCATCTGCTAGAAGTATCGACCCAGGTCATCCTACACAGTCCATGCAGGCTGACCTTGGTTGAAACTTTTTGTATTTGGTAAATTTTCTGCACGTCAGAAAAACATTCTCCCTCATAATTCAGTCCATTGTTAGACAAAATGGATTTTATGGATCCATAACTATGTGATGACTTGCCTGGTATAATTCATCACAGAGATGCATTAAACCCCCTAGTGCCAGAGCAAGGCTAATTTGCCAAAGTATGACCTACATTAAACTGGCAGTAAAAGAAGGCGAGTAAGCTTATAAAAGTGTATACATTAAACTATTTACATTTTTTTTTGATAAGTTACAGGCTGACAGCTAATATAGCAGCTGAACTTGGGTGGAATCTGTGTGTGACAAAATCTGCTAGAATTCAGCTGAGACAGAAACAGCAGAAAATCCAAAGAACGGCAATTGCATGAGCATGAAGTACCCATAGTCCTGAAGCAGACACTGTATGTTAAAAATAATTGTTAAAATGCAGAATTTATTCCTCAATGACTTGGTGGCTGTATTTTGTCTTACTGATAAACCCTTATGCACTAAACACAACTTAGGTTTATTTAACCTTTTACCACACTATCACGAGTTTTAAGGACCCCGAGATAGAAGCATTTTGAAAATATTGTGGGAAAAGAAGAAATGCTGGTAACCAGCATTTTCTGCTTTTCCCGCAATGTTTTCTGCCCTATCTAATACAGAAATCATCATTTGAGCTACATTGAAATTGTCATATGCAACTGCTTTTAATTTGGACCAGTCTGAAATTTTGTTGTTCGGTAAAGAACTACCAGACAGGGTAGATACAGATCAGGCTGCATAGAATGTGAGTCTGATCTTGAATATATACTAGCCTCTATCTCTAGCTATTCCTGCAAGAATACTTATGGAAAAGCATAGGTACAGAGGTGTTCACCTTGCTGAAAGTATAGATTTCATTCATTTTGCATTCTAACCTTCTACTAATCAGTCCCTTGGTTGAACGATTCTGTGGTAGATAGTGTTTGAAAACTGTACTGGAAAATGAGAAAATGCTTGTAACCCTCATTTTCCTCCTTTACCACAATAAGTTCTTTCATTTCAAGAGCAAATGTCATCAGTTAAGCCAAATTTGATGTGATCCCTTCAAACACTTTCAATTTCAGACAGTTCTCTAATTTTGTCTTTTGGTATAGAGTTAAATAATCCTGTGGCAAAATCTTTGAAAAATATTTTTGGAAAAGGAGAAATGCTGGTAACTCAAAAATGTTTTCCACAACATCAAAGACAAATACCATCATTTGAACCAAATTTAAATGTTTGTCTGCAGATGAATTAAACTGGACCAGTATAAAATTTGGTCATCTAGTTCAGAGATAGGGTAAATAAATACTAGCAAATAGAATTTTTGCATATTGATGTTTTTTAAATAGTGTCAGAGGTTTAGCTCTTAAAGTGTTGGAACCTGTTGCTTTTGTAGAGAGCATAGATTAAGATCAGAATGCACAGAACATGCAGTCTGATCTTGGATCTGCACTGTCCTCTATTTTTAGTTCTACTGGCTGAAAGCCAGCAGAGCTTATGTCATGGCGTGGTTTCCGTCGTCCGTCTGTCTGTTAGTTTTTTTCTTGTTTTATGCGATAAAGTCTTCATTTGTGATCAGATTTTCCTGAAACTTGCACAGTTTGTTTATCTCATCAATAGCTTCAACCCTGTTGATTTTGAAAAAAATCCAATAAACAGTATTGGAAAAGTAGCCATTTCAAGTTGAAAATTTCCATTTCTTGTTTACATGATAAAGTCTTCATTTGTGGTCAGATTTTCTTGAAACTTGCACAGTTTGTCTATCTCATCAATAGCTTCAACCCTATTGATTTTGAAAAAAAAAAATCCAACAATTAGTATGGGAAAAGTAGCCGTTTCAAGTTGAAAATTTCCATTTCTTGTTTACACGATAAAGTCTTCACTTGTGGTCAGATTTTCATGAAACTTGCACAGTTTGTCTATCTCATCAATAGCTTCAACCCTGTTGATTTTGAAAAAAATCCAACAAACAGTATGGGAAAAGTAGCCATTTCAAGTTGAAAATTTCCATATCTTATTTACGCGATAAAGTCTTCATTTGTGGTCAGATTTCTGTCAACTTGCACAGCTTGTCTGTCTCCTCAATAGCTTCAACCCTATTGATTTTGAAAAAAATCCAACAAACAGTACGGGAAAAGTAGTCATTTCAAGTTGAAAATATTCATTTCTGGTTACGTGATAAAAGTCTGCATTTGTAATCAGATTTTTGTGAAACTTTCACAGTTTGTTATCTCATCAATAGCTTCAACCCAATTGATTTTCAAAAAAAATTCAACAATCAGTATGGGAAAAGTAACCATTTAAAGTTAAAAATTTCCATTTCTTGTTTTTCTTGATTACGCGATGAAGTCAGCATTTGTGGTTGTATTATCATGAAACTTGCACAGTTGCTTTGTATCATAAACAGCTTGATCTTATTGATTTTGAAAAAAAGTGACAATCAGTATGGGAAAAGTAGCCATTCAGAGTTGAAAATTTCCATTTCTTGTTTAGGCAATGAAGTCCACAGTGTTGATCCAAATCTTGTGAAACTTGCAAAGATTATTTGATTCATCAAGGGATTAAACTCTATTAAAAGTAAAGAAAATCTAGTAAACCGTTCAGGAAAAGCAGCCATTTGATGACTTAGTATCTTTTACTCAACAAAGTCTACATTATTAGTCACATTTCATTGAACTGTGCTAGTTTTTGTGTTTTTTGTCTTTTTTCTTATTGCATCATGAATTCATATGTATGCTAGCAAAAAAGCAAAATCACTGCCAGGCCAGTAGAGCGATTTCAGGCCCTCAAGGGCCTCTAGTTTTTACATATTCTGGATCAAAAGAGCCTTGGAATAACAAAAGTTTGCATGTTTTTCCTATTCGAAAGGGGCCATATTTCATCAATTCAACACTCTAGGGGTTAAGGATAGCATTTTTATACGCCCGTCGAAGACGGGACGTATTATGGGATCACCCATGGTGTATGGGCGGGCTGGTGGGTGGGTGGTGTCCAGTTCTTTGTCCAGAGCATAACTTTATCATCTCCAGTCCGATTGACTTGAAACTTGGATTTGTGTTTGTTGCAATAATACGGAGTGCAGTGCGAAAGAACCATAACTCTTCCTTGTGCTGTCTTTTAGTTATTTCCCTTTGTCATTTTTACAGCATTTTCTGCTTGTCCGGAATATAACTTTGTCCTCTCTAGTCTGAACATCTTCAAATTTGGTATGCATTATTGTTGAAAAATTACGGGGTGCAGTGCACAAGAACCATTACTCTTCCTAGCGTGAATTTTGAGTTATTCCCCCTTTGATTTTCATTTTTATAGCATTTCTTGCTTGTCCAGAGCAAAACTTTGTCATCTTAAGTAGGAATGACTTGAAATATGGTATGCTTATTTGTTGCAATATTTGGGAGTGCAGTGCGCAAGAATTGTAACACTACCTTGTGCTGTCTTTGACTTATTTCCCTTTGATCGTCATTTTTACAGCATTTAGTGCTTGTCCGGAATATAACTTTGTCATCTCAAGTCAGAACGACTTCAAACTTGGTATGCATGTTTGTTGCAATATTACGGAGTACATTGCGCAAGAATAATAACTCTACCTAGCGCAGATTTTGAGTAATTCCACTTTGATCTTCATTTTTACAGTATTTCTTGCTTGTCCGGAATGGAACTTTGTCACCTAGTCAAATTGACTTGAGACTTGGTAAACATGTTTGTTGCAATACCTGCCCTTTACGATTATTATACCCTCTCGACAATTGGCGGTGGGACGGGCGTATCTTGCAACAATTTGCCGCTCTTGTTTTACTTTTTTAATCCAGGAATTGTGAACTGTAGCCTTTAGTAAACGCAGTAACGTTGTCTTTCAGTTAAAATGTAATACTGCACTCACTTCCAGTTTTTTCTAAATAATGAGCCAATCACCAATAGATGTACATTTCTAAAATATATTACTGAGTCAGATGGTTGGAAGAATTTAATTGAATTAAAAGAGGTTGATCATAACAGTCAAAAGAGGAATGAATTCTGCATAGGATACACTACAAACACTGAGTCAAAAATTTACTTAAACTCTTTACCAAACTACAAAATTTTAGGTTGGTCCAAATTGAAAGCACTTGCAGACAACAGAATAAATGATACTGAAAAATTGAAATTTGTTTTGGGAAGGGTAGAAAACACTGTGGGAAAAGGAGAAAATGCTTGTTATCAGCATTTTCTCATTTCCCCACATTGTTCTCAAAATCCTTCTTTGCTAGGGTCGTGAAAACACAGAATCATTTGGTAAAGGCTTAAACAATTGACCAGTCCACAGTGAAGGGTAGTAAGGATATGATGGGTTGCAAAATTGGGAGATATTTAAACCTTAGAGCACCAAATAAACTCAATCGACATGTTCGGTCTACATGTAAGACCCAAGTAAATGCAATTTGATGGTTGCTTTTGGGTATAGTGATTAAGCTTAGAGAACAGTGTAGATCAAAGATCAGATTGCATCTTTTGTGCAGTCTAATCTAGATCTACACTGGCTGCAAAAGCAACTATAGTAAGTTGTGAAAGGCTCTTTAAACTGTTACCAGACAATCCCGACTTTTAATGACCCTTAAGGAGAAGACTTGTGAAAACATTGTGGGAAAAGGAGAAAATGCTGGTAACCAGCATTTTCTCCTTTTCCCACAAAGTTTTCTACCCTGAAACATTTAAAATAATAGAACTTAGTTCTATTCATGCATGAGTAATTTAACTCATACCTGTTCTACCTTCTACTTGGACCTGTCTGTTCAGTCTTTGTGGTATATCTATAGTGTCGTTATATTTCAGTTTTTTGGTTATTTTTCTGTTCTCTTGCTATTTTTCAGTTCTCTTGTTATTTTTCAGTTCTCTGACAGAGGAAAGTGTAATCAAACTTGATTCTCAGCTTCTGAAATCAAACACAGTTTGAGTATGATAAAAAAGGTGTTTTGCTGCGTTTGATTTATTCATTAACCCTGTGCCTTATGGCTGGCCCTTATTGGAAAAATTTTTTAGAGGACAAATAAAAATGTGGCTCATGTTTTAGTGGCTGTGTTTGAAAGGGAGGGAAACATTGTGGGAAAAGTAGTGCAATCGTCAACAATTACCTTGTGTGCACTCTAGAGGCCAATTTATTGGGATACTCATGAAGTTAAGTCAGAATGTTTGTCTTGATAATATCTCAGACAAGTTTGAAATTGGGTCATGTAGGGTCAGACAATTTCAGTTGGATACTCATGAAACATAGTCAGAATGTTTGTCTTCAGGTTATCTCATACAAGTTTAAAATTGGGTAACGTCGGGTCAAATAGTAGGGTCATGGGGACAAATCTTCTAGAAACCCTTTGTGCACCCCAGGGGCCAGATTTTCAGTCAGATATTCATAAAACTTGGTCAGTATGTTTGTTGTCATAATACCTGGGGCAGGCTTGAGTTTTGGTCACCTTGGGTTAAAAAGTAGGTCACTTGGACAAATCTTTGAAAAACATTGTGGGCATTCAAGAGGCCAGACTTTCAGTTTGATACTCATGAAACCTAGTCAGAATGTTAGTCTTGACAATAATTTTC
Organism: Hippopus hippopus; assembly: GCA_946811185.2. NCBI lineage: Eukaryota > Metazoa > Mollusca > Bivalvia > Cardiida > Cardiidae > Hippopus > Hippopus hippopus. The sequence goes on from OX328097.1 coordinate 39,090,677, forward strand.
TTAGAAAAGTGTGAAATTGGGTTATGTCAGGTCAAAAAGTAGGTCACAGGGACATTTCTTAGAAAAAACATGGTGTGCACTCTTGAGGCAACACTTTCAGTCTGATAATCATGAAACTTGGTCAGAATGTTTGTCTTGTTAATGTCTGGGACGGGTTTGAAACTGCAACATCAGGTCAAAATGTAGATCAACAGGTCAAGTCAGAACCTTGAGTGCACTCTAGAGGCTACAGTTTTGGTCTAATACTCATGAAACTGCGTCAGAATGTTTGCATGACATTTTAGACAAGTTTGAAATAAGATCATGTTGGTCAAAAAGTAGGTCACAGGATTAGATCTAAGAAAAACATTGTAAGCATTCTTGATACCACGTTTTCAGTCTGATACTCATGAAATGTGATTAGAATGTTAGTCTTTGTTATATCTTAGACAGGTGTGAAATATAGTCATGTCATGTCATAAACTATGTCACATGGACAGTTTAAAAAAAAAACACCTTGGGTCCACTCTAGAGGCAACATTTTCTGTTGGATAATCATGAAACTTGGTCAGAATATTTGTCTCAATAGTATGTGTATCTGGGACAGGCTTGAAACTGCAACATCAGGTCAAAATATAGACCACCAGGTCAAATCATAGAAAAACTTTGAGTGCACACTAGAGGCTACATTTTCAGTCTCATACTCATGAAACTTGGTCAGAATGTTTGTCTTCATGACATTTCAGACAAGTTTGAATTTACCGTATTGCTTTGGTCATAAGTTGACCTCAGTTATAAGTGGAGGTGGTGTTTTGGAAGAATTTTGGAAGGATTTTGCTTGGGCTCGTTCATAAGTCGACTTATACTTTTAGTATTTACTTGAGTCCTGCCTAGCCATGAAAAGAATTTGAGGAAAACATACAACTTTTAGATTTATCGGCAGTCGAAATTTTCTCATTTTTTCCAATGGATAAATACCGGTAGACTTTCTGCCAGTCAGATTAGGCCCAATAGGTTCAGTTTCATTTTATAATCCTTAAATAAAAGCATAATGCTCAATTTATTAAACTTGCAATTCTAAAGCAAACAAATTATTAAATGACATTACATGCATAACGCTGCATCGTTTGTTTTGCGACAGAAAAACAGTTGAAAATTTTATTTCGTCGCATGTGTTTTTTGTAACCAACTGTTTCGTACCATCATCCTAAAGTACTCAAACGATGCCTGAATGCTTACTGAGGTTATAAAAGTTAACTCTTTACCGAACAACAAAATGGGACTTTTCCATACTCAACACATTTGTAGATGACAAATGTGACTCAAAATTGCCATTTGTTGTTTGTAGGGTAGAAAACTGTGCGAAATGGAGAAAATGCTGTTTACCAGTATTTTCTACTTCTCTCACAATAGTTTAAAAAGTCTTCTCCACGAGGGTCATTAGAAATCAGGATTATGTGGTAAAGGGTTAAATTGTCCAGATTGGTGATCTCATGTGTATTTCTGTGCATCAGTTACCTTCTATTAACAAAGCTGAAGTAAAATGGGTCAAAAGAACAAACCAACAATCAAAAGCAGTTTCTTTTGTCAATCATTTTTATGATCGGTAGACTCCACCCCCTACAACCTCTTCTCTTACAATCTATTGGTCAAGAACTACAGTCAGATCTTGAGAAGTACAGACCTGTACGTATTAGTTAGTGTTTATTAATTGAAAATTTAACAATTAAGACGTCCTAAGGGAGCGAACGTAGTGAGCAACCAGAGTGTCCTAATTTTTAAATTTTCAGTTAATAAACACTGACTTAATGTTAAATCTTTGACCTGTAGTACGACACCCAGTTAGATCCTTTTGTGGTAAGGTTGATATCAAAACAGAATGATTGACTTCTTTTTTAGGTGGATCCTTCATTTGACCTTGTGACGAAACAATTTATGTCATGAAATTTCATTTTCCCCCTTGATGCAATGTCCCAAGGGCCCCATTTCCTATACCAGGGTTTACCATGACGCACAAATCCTGCATCAGTGACGTGATTTTAACTGAAATGACCCCCAAAATAAATAACAGCGCTTCATCAGTGATGCAACTTTCCAAAATTTTAATCATCTAGGAAAATGAATAAATCGTCATATATCCAGGTCTGTTCTTGCCTCAATATCAGAGGAAACCGTTCTTCTTTAACTACAGGGTTTATTTTAGATAAAAGTGGTTTTCCGGTAATTTATTTATAGAAAACGACTGGTTTACGCATTATTGCAGTAAAGTACATTGGACTTATGTCGTAAATATGGACCCAGTCAAAGTCTTAGTTGGGTTCTCTGTATTTTATAGATTATTTTACTCGACTTTCGGTAAATAAAAGTACACATTACCAGTCTGTTCTGTTAGCAGAAAATAATGTCACGATGAAGTAAACTAGTATTCTCTTTTATCGTCTGCTTCCTACAGCTGCCAATCAAGCCACATCAGGCAGCGATTTGGACGAGAATGCTTTGTCTGTCAAAAATTGAAATCAAGCTTTCCGTCAGAAATGACTTACAGACTTTACTTTCTCGTGGAGTTTAAAGGTGAAATGCATTGTAATCTGACGAAGAGACCCCAGACCCATTTATTTTGACCCCCTAAGTTAAAGAAATGACCCTCAACTAATGAGGCAAGGGGTCACAATGACCCCCAATTTTTAAAGCTGAGGGAAAACCCTGCTATACAAATTACAAAGTAGGCCTTTGGAAGCTGATTTCAATTTAAGTGTGTGTCAGTTTTTATCATTTTCTTCTTTTCATTGTTATCATGCCATGTCAATTAACCCTTCGCCACCAAAACCAATATTGACACTTTTGTAAACAGTGCCAATTTAAACAGGTTAGGCAGCATGATGAGTTGGTTCACTTGAATTCTGCATTGTTTGCTTTTAGATATACAGATAATACTAAATCCTATTATGGTCCAATAATCAAAAAGGAACTGTCTAGTGTTTCAAATGCTGCGTCAAAAGGGTTAAATACGTACATGTAAGCCTGACAGGACAGTACGGCGGAGTTTCCACAATTCACTTGCGCATGCGCACTGTGCCTTAAACACTTAAGCATTAAGTGGAGAACTCTTAATAATTAATTGTTCAGGTAGCCAGGTTTAAAAAATAAGACATTTTTTCAAAATATGGGGCCATTCGATTGGTCGGCAAATGAGGTTAAACACTAAATTTGCATAAAACATCTGGTTTGGTATAAGGTAACAAGCCATTGTCTCAAAGCCATTAGAGGTGCAACGGTTCACCGCAGTGCACCGAAAACTGAGTTCATGACGTCTCGGTTTGATCTTGATACGTTTTTTCGTATTTTCAGTTCGATACGGAAGTGAATTTTACCATACCTTTCCAGGGTTGCATCTAGAGTGCGGGATTGCCTAAATCCCGCATCAAAATAAAAAATCCCGCGAAAAAAGAAATTTGTTTGCGCACCAAATCCTGCACTAAAACGAACTAGCCCACAAAATTTGCATGATCATGCGCACCATAATCGGGGAAAAAGAGAGAAAAAACGACTTGGGGAGAATAAAATGTAACAAAATTTGCATTGTCACCCAAATAATCATTCGAAACTTAAAACCGTAAACTTAAATCATAGACTGTCAGGTTATTTTGATCATATCAATAGACGCTTGTCATCTGTGTTATGCAGATGAAAAGCCTCACTGCTGGGCCCAAGCTGTCGATCACTGAATGCGACAATTTAGGAAAAATGTGTCCAAAAATGACACACTGGGGAATCTGCTGGCAACAAGTGATGTCTTAAGGCTACAAAATTCTTGAAAGAAAATAACTCCGTCATAAACAATGAGTATTAAATATGACGGACCACTCGACACCGTTTATCACAACCTCACAAGCTGGCGTGTAATGAAAAGCGAGATAATGGTGTCAATCCACTGATCTAGGGTGAAATGACACGTTTTGAAGTGACCTACAACCCTTATTGACAATTTCTTGAAATATCATATGGAAATACTTTGAAATAAAATTAATTGACATGAAAAAAAAGAGATGCAAAAAACCGCGAAAACGCATGACACAACAAAATGTCTATTTGACATCGTCTGATCAGAGGCACTTCAGACTGTCTTTTCAGCTTTGGTAGTGAATTTAAGCATTAAATTTACATAAATATCTGTATGAAACAATAGATGGAAGCTAAAATCTCAGTCTAACACTGAGGTAAAAATTTCGGTGAATTTATGAAATGAAAATGTTGAACAACTTAGGATAGATAGGGTAGGATGGGGATTAGTCTACTTGTCTTACAGTGATTATACTGTAACAAGTGTGAAAGAAGAAGTTACGAGACATTCATCTTAACAAAGAAGACTAGAATGTAATAACCCTTTAATGGATATAATCATTATTATTTTTCCAAAGACAAAAACAAAGAATACATTAACCCTTTACCACATTATCGGAACTGCCATGAAATTTGTCCCCCCTCTTTACACTTGAAAGGGGGATGTGCCCCCTTTTTTCTGAAGATGATGGGGGCCAGCCCCCCTATTTGAAATTTCTAGATGCAACCCTGCCTTTCCCACTTCTGTGAGTGCGTGTGTGTGTGTCCATCTGTGCTTGCGTTAACTTTTATTTCAAACATATTCTTCTCTGAAACTACCCATCCAATTTTGATGAAACTTCACAGAAATGATCGTGCCATGGCAACAAAACTTAAAAATATTGGAAATCTTTGAAAATCTTCTTGTCTGAAACCATAAGGCCTAGGGCTACTAAATTTGGCGTCTAGCTTTATCTAGTAGACCTCTATTAAGTTTCCTCAAATTATAGCCGTAAGGTTAAAATTGGCCCCGCCCCGGGGTTCACAAGTTTTACATGGGCTTCTATAGAGAAAACTTTAGAAGTCTCCCTGCACCTGGCCATAAGGCCTAGGGCTACCAAATTTTGCATGTGGCTTTATCTAGCGGGTCCCTACCAAGAGTGCCCAAATTATAGCCCTGGGGTCAAATTTGGCCCCGTGCGGGGGGGGGGTCACAAACTTTACAAGGGCTTATATAGAGAAAACTTTAGAAGTCTCCTTGCACCTAGTCATAAGGCCTAGGGCTACCAAATTTTGCATGTGGCTTTATCTAGAGGGCCCCTACCAAGAGTGCCCAAACTACAGCCCTGGGGTCGAATTTGGCCCCATCCCGGGGATCACAAGTTTTACATGGGCATATATGGTGAAAACTTTAGAAATCTCCCTGTACTTAGTCAAAAAGCCTAGGGCTACCAAATTTTGCATGTAGCTATATCTAGTTGGCCTCTACCAAGAGTGCCCAAATTATAGCCCTAGGGTTGAATTTGATCCTGCCCCAGGGGTCAGAAGTTTTACATGGGCTTATATAGTGAAAACTTTAGAAATCTTCTTTTTACTGACCATAAGACTTAGGGCTACCACTTTTAGTCCTGTTTCAGGGGTCTCATGTTCAAAACCAATTTGCCAAGTATTGTAAAGTTTGGCATGTAGTGGTTTTACTTATTAGCCAGTGGAGCGATACAGGGCCATCATGGCCCTCTTGTCACTTTTCGGGACGCAAATAAAAATAAAGCTACTTGCTGCGTATGTTTTACTTATGTAAGCTGCAAAAATTGCAAACCATGAAATAAAATTAATCATCATTTGCACAATTTCAAGATTTGCCATGGTTTCTTAATGGTGAAAATCTGTTTTGAAGTAAGTGTAACTATTATTGATGTACTATTTATTATCAAAATTTAGATTGGTTTTGTTTAACTCTTTCCATACCAAAGACAACAGCAAAAGCTTTTGTGGACAGTGTAGATCAAGATCAGACTGCACAGAATGTGCAGTCTGATCTCTGATCTTCACTGTCCACTACTATATTCTAGACTATGACCAAACTGTCTCTTGATCTTGCAGAGGAAATGTATTTTTAGCCTTTGAGAAAATGCAATTTATTTATCAGAAGTGAAAGAGTTAAAGTCTGTAGAACACAATCCTGTTTTAACAACCCTGAAGGAGAATGCACCTGAAAACATTGGGGAAAAGGAGAAAATTATGGTTACCAGCATTTTCTTCTTTTCCTACAATGTTTTCTCTCCATTCAGTAGGGAATTCCATCATTTTGAGCCACAATTTATTTGTGGTATGCAATTGCTTTTGATACGGTCAACTGAATTTTTGACAAAGCAATCAACCCTTGTTTCACATCAACATTTTTTAAAATGGGAAACAAGGAGAAGATGTTGGCAACTGATTTACCATTTCAAGAAATAATAAAAGCTGAAAATTATAATTACATTTACTTTTATTATTTATAAGTGTGTACTGAACCGAAAATAATCGAACTGAGGTTTCTGTATCGTGATACTAATCGAACCTAAGCATGGATATATCGTTGCAGCCCTAGTAACCATAGAGTTGTAATGCCAGTCTTTATTGAAGACATTCACAACTGTTCTGCACGAAGAACTCTATACGCTGTTATACACTGACTTCCAATCAACACATACATGATCTGGCAGTTAGCCAATATAATGCCTACGTCTGGAACATCTGGGCAGTTGTGTCACATGTTTTGTCTGGAGCGTATGAAAATGCACCAGTTAGATGCATTGCCAGTAAATAAACATAAAAGCAAAGTTTAGTATTTTACTTTGCTTTATTGTTCTTTGGGGACAACACAGTTATGGCTTTAACCTTACGACTTTTCGGGCCCCTTCAGAAATTGCCTTTTGAAAACGTTGAGGAAAAAGAAGAAATTGCTTGTTAAAACATCGATAAATCGGGAAAATATTAACCCTTAAAGCGCCTATTACAACTGCTCGGTAGTTTTTGCGTTTAGTATAGATCAAGATCAGTCTATACTATTCTTTTAGTCTGATCTTTTATCTACACTCTTTCCTTTGATGAGACATTCTGCATAAAAAACTCTTAATATTGTAATTATTTTGGCCCAATTTAAAGGCTGAAAATGACCACCAAACTGAATGCATCACTTATCAAAATGGCGGCCGATTTGACATCAATTGTCTACATGATTTTTCCGTGGGCTCTTTCATAAGTTGAGGCTGGTTTTCATGCTGATTTTTTACGCTGTTTATGTCGACTTATGGCCGAAGCAATACAATAGATCATGTTGGGTCAAAAGGTAGGTCACTGGATTAAATCTGAGAAAAATATTTTGTGCATTCTAGATACAACATTTTCGGTCTGATACTGATGAAAGTTTGTCAGAATGTTTGTCTTGATAATATCTCAGACAGGTTTGAAATGGGGTTAAAGTCAGGTCAAAATGTGATTCATTGGGTCAGCTCTTAGTAAAATGATTTGGTTTAGCCAATCAGAATTCATATTTAGAAAACCTTGGAGAACCGGACCAGTTGGTGACTATTGACCCAGATTGCACATTAAATGCAGTCTGATCTTGGTCGACATTGTCCCCAAATGGCATTGAGTTGTGCCTAGGAGTCTAGTATTTGTTTACTCTTAGCATACAAAGGACAGCATCAGGAGGGTTTTGCTGACCAAGTAGATCAAGATGAGACAAAGGAGTAGTTTGATCTTATATTTTAACTGTCTGTTTTCTTGGACTAATTTGGTAAAATGGTCTTGAAATTACAAGGGTTTTTATTTTACTGAGAATATTAGTCAGTTTCATTTCTTCCCTGTTTGATTGTCTAGATTCCCATGATTATTATTTGAAACATGCCCGACTTCAGATTTAAAGGTCAAGTGTACTGGTACAGATGGGGAATCAATTGGTAAAGAAAAATGCTCATATTAAACAATTACAATAGTTGCCTGAATGTTTTCAAAGTTTTATCTACACAAATTGTCAGAGGAAAATTGAGAATGAAATCAACAAGGTTGATTTCTTTTTGGTGACACTTCCTGCAGCATGATTTGTTGAGCCAATCCCATGCACCTGTTATTTGACTCCCTTATCCACCTGACAGTTATAAATCCTCTACCAAACCATCCCATGTTTGAACAACCTTGAAGAAGTAGGCTTTTGAAGACATTGTGTAAAAAGGAGAAAACACGCATAACCAGGATTTTTCCCTTTTCCCATGTTTTCAGCCCCAGCTTTTCAACAATGAATCTTATCATTTGGACCATGCACATTTCATTCCTTGCAATCACCTGCAAATTTTATGCTTTCCAATTGGATAAGTGTAAAATTTTGCCATTTGGTACAACATAAACCTTTATTACACAATCCCGAGTTTCAACGACCCTGAGAAAGAAGCCTTTTCAAGACATTGTAGGAAAAGGAGAAAATGCTGGTAACCAGCATTTTCTCCTTTTCCCATACTGTTTTCTTTCCTTTCAGAGACAAATTCTTTTATTTGAACAAAATTCAACTTGTGGTCTGCAGGTGCTTTTAATTTGGACCAGTCCAAAATTTTGTCATGTGGTAAACAGTTAACCCTCTACCAAACGATCCAATATTTAAATGACTTTGATGAAAAGGCCTTCTGAAAAGGAGAAAGTGATGCTTTCAAAGACAAATCATTTAGTCACATTAATTTTGACATTGGTAAATACTTTTAACCCCTAACCAAACAATCACACGTTCTAAAGACCATCAAGAAGAAACCTTTTGAATACATTGTGTGTAAAGGATAAAATGCCGGTAATCAGCACTTTTTCCTTTTCCAACAATGTTTCTGGCCTTTGTAAGCACTATGTCGTCGTTCCAGATGCATTCAGTTATACCCCCCCACCTACAATGTAAAGAGGAGTATATTGGTTTCACCATGTCTGTCTGTCTGCCCATCCATCCATCCATCAATCTGTGTGTAGACCTTTTTTTTTTGTCTGCTTTGGGACAGTTCTAGACGCAACATTTTCAGAGGCAACATTTTCAGTCCAATACTCATAAATGTTTGTCAGAATGTTTGCGCCCAGCTGGGTAGCCCAGTGGTTAATGTATCTGACTCATGTCCTGGTGGTTGTGAGTTCACTAACCGGTTTAGGCAAACTATCTTTCCTGTGATTTTTTGCCACTACCCCTCTGTTGCATGTGAAAAAGTAGTCAGTGATTTGAAAAGAAAATTGTGCCTGTACTGATGTGAGAAAGCCAGGAAACACATGCATAGGTGCACTGACTGCCATGATAGGACTTTAGCTATAAAAATGGCGTTAAACTCAAATACAATCAGAATGTTTGCCTTGATGACATCTCAGTTTCAAAATCGTTCACCTTCAGTCAGAATGTAAGTCACTGAAACAAATCTTTGAAAAAACATTGTATTCTCTCTGGAAGCCACATTTTCAGTCAGAGACTCATTGACTTGGTCTTGATAATATCCTGAAAAATTGTGAAACTGGGTCATGTTGGATCAAAATGTAGGTTACTAAAACTCATTTGTTTTACATCATCACAACCAGAATATCCTCAACTTTATCAACCTTAGATGACTGTATTCAGGTGAGGGCTTTAGGACTAATTGCCCTCTTATTTCTTAATAATGGCTGTAAATTTTAATTTCATTTATTGAATTCTCTAACCCTTTACCAAACAATTCCAAGTTTTAATGACGCTAAGAAAAAAGACATTTGAAAACATCGTGGTAAAATGAGAAAATGCTGGTAACCATGTACTGGTAACAAGCATTTTCTCCTTTTACCACAATGTTTTCTACCCTTTCAGAGACAAAAATTTTCATTTGAGCCACGTTCAATTTGTTGTCTGCAGATGATTTGAATTTGGACGGGTCTACATTTTTGTCAAGTGGTAAAAAACTAATAGTTAAGATAGGTACAAGTTTCTTTTATCACTATATTTTACAAAAGTTGCAACTGCACATATATCAAACTTGTGTTTCAACCCTCTCAGCACTGACAAATGAACTGTACCTTTTCAATTTAGGAAAACAGCCAAAATGATTGTTCTTCCAACATTTTTTTCAGTCAGAGCATTTGTTAAAGTAGTGGGCAGTGTAGATACACGGTCAGGCTGCATGTCCTTTGCAGTTTGATCTTGATCTATACTGCCTGCAAAAGCAGCATTAGTTACACTTAGCTATCTTAGGGTTAAAAGAGTAAGCATAAAATGAAACGAGATGTAGTTTTTTCAACTCTGCAAAACTGACCATTTAGGATGCTGAATAAAACCTTAGGTATAATTCTACAGACAGTGCAGATCAAGATAAGACTATACCTAAGTGCTTACAGTGTCAAGTTTTCAAAAACAGCCTGAACATTGAGTGCAGTCTTATGTTTGATTCACTGTACACTGGTGAAAATGACCTTGAATAATCAGCTCCAAATAGCTTTTCAAGTGCATGGACCATTTTATTAATAATGAAAGCATAACCAATAGGAACTGAATTTTTTTTATCAGGTCATGTGCTGCTACTTTATGGACGAAGTTAATCCAATATAAATGTGGAGTCTAATCTTATTCTACACCTTTCTCCTCTTGATTAACCCTTTTTCTCATGAGTGTTAATGAACTTCTGGTACTTCAGTGAGTAATCTTCTGAAGGTTTGGAAGATAAATAACTTTCAGATTGATTGATTACATGCTGTTTTATGTTGCTTTCAACATTATTTCAGCCATATCATGGCAACAGCACACATATTCATGAATTTCCTGGGTTTCGCTAGTACTAGGATAGGGCTCTGAAGTGTCCTGCCGAAGGACACTCCCACGAAAAGCCCAGCAGATCCAGTGAGGCTCGAACCCAGGGCCTCCAGGTCACGAGTCCAACACTTTACCACTGAACCACGCACAATCCCCATTACTTCTAAAATTTGTATCTTTCTTAACCCTTAAAGCACCTTTCACAACTATAGTTCCCTTTGCAGGCAATGTAGATCAAGATTAGGCTGCACAAAACATTTGCTGAAACACTGTAGACAAGAGCAGTTTTGATATTGTGATTATGTGGGATTTATTTCCAGATTGAAAGTATCTTTTTGGGTTTATTTGGCACTCTAATGGTTAAAACTGGTTGCTGTGCATATACCTGGTACTAAATTTTAGAACACATAAAAATTAGTGCTTGTGTAATGAGCAGTGTCTACTGTTTTGCAATGACTACCTCAAGGCTTCAGTGATTTTAACTCTAATGACCCCCCAAAAAATAATAGTGCGTCATCAGTGACGCAACTTTACAAAACCTAAATAATCTAGGAAATTGAATAAATTGTCATAAATCCAAGTCTGTTCTTGCTTCAGTATCTCAGACAAACACTGTTCTTTTTTTAACTACAGAGTTTTAGATAAAAGTGGTTTTCCAGTAATTTATTTATAGAATGAGACTGGTTTACACGTTATTACCATAAAGTACAGTGGGCAGTTGTTATAAATACGAGCCCAGTCAGAGTCATAGCTGGGTTCTCTGTAATTAAAAGCTTTTTTAACACGACTTCCAGTAGATAAAAGAACACATTACCAGCCTTTTCTGTTTGCGGAAAATGTCACAATGAAGTAAACTGTGGCATTCTGTCTTATCGTCTGCTTCCTACAGCTGCCAATCACGCCACATCAAGCGAGAATGTTTCGTCTGTCAAAAATTGAAGTCGAGCTTTCTGTCAGAAATGACTGAAAGACTTTACTTTCTTTGAGTTTAAATTGATTGATTGTATGGTGTTTAACGCCGTTTTCAACATTATTTCAGTTATATCGTGGTGGCCAGTGCACCTATCCATGCTTTCCTGGAGTCTCTTTTACCAGTACTCCGCACAATTTTCTTTCCAAGCCACTGACTGCTTTCCCACATAATCATCGTCGAGACAATGGTCAGTGTTGGGAGAGGAATGAATCCTGTCGCAGTGACTATCATCAATCCTCGGAAAGAAATTGGCCGAGCCAGGGATTGAACCCTGGACCCTGTGTTCTCGAGTCCTGCACGCTACCGACTGAGCTACCAGGGTTGAGTTTAAAGGTGAAATGTATTGTAATGCGTGCTTGAAGATGAAGAGACCCATTTATTTTGACTCCCTAAGTTAAAGAAATGACCCTCAACTAAAAAGGTAGAGGCTCAAAGTGACCCCCAATTTTTAATTCCGAGGGAAAACCCTGATGCATTGAGGGCCCGTCCAACCTTGTCTCATAATTATGTTACCTAATTCTGTCCATTCTCTCTCCCCAAACAAGAAGCTTGTTACCGGAAATCATGCAATTTAATTTCATAACATGAGTTTATGACAATTTCTGGAGAAAGAAATGACACCTTTTCAATTTTTAATATTAGTATTTTATATGATAAGTTCATCATCACACCAATTCTTTATATGCATATGTTGTCCATTGTTTAATAGCCGACATAAGCTTACATTTTAATCACTTGATTTCTAGTGTACTCAATTATGTGCATGCTTGTTTCACATTTTGCCATTTTTTCTGTTAGTTTTCATTGTTTGTTAGATTTTCAACAAGAATTTCTGATAAGAATGGGGACCGTAATGAAAGGTAAGTGAAACAGGCCATTTTTTAACCCTTTACCAAATAATCAGTTGTTTAAATGATCCTGAGAAAGAAGTCTTTTTGAACACATGGTAGGTAAAGAAGAGCATACAAGTAGTCAGAATTTTTTCCCCTTCTTCTCAGCTTGTCCATCCCATCAAAGACAAATCCTATCGTTGAGTAGCATTTGAACTGTCTGCAAATGCTCTGAATTTAGAGATGTCTAAAATTTTGTCAACTGGTTAAGAATTAAATGATTTTCTAATGGTCTCAAATATTGATAAGTTAACCCTTATCCTGCTAAATAGGTGAATGAAACTTTCAAGCCGATAGTAAAACAAATATGCTGCTATTTCAAAGGTATCTTTTGGGGAAGGTATCTCCTTATCAGACAGTGTATATCCAAGATCAGACTGCATGTTCTGTGCAGTCTGATCTTGCTTGATCTACACTGAACACAAAAGGTTTGTGAGTTGGGCTTAGCAGCCTAAGGGTTTAGAGCTAAAAAATAAAAATTGGGGGGGGGGGGGGGTTGGCGTGATAGTATGGTATGAAATAGCTATAAATTTGTTTGATAGTAAAGGGGAAAAATGAATTTCAGCTGAAATTTTCTTAACCCTTTCCAAACAACAAATTTCAGAGTATTTGCAGAGAATAACATAATTAAAGCATGAATCAAAAATTGAAATTTGTCTTGGGACCAGTAAAAAGGCTGGTGGGAAAAGGAGTAAATGCTCGTTACAAGCATTCTATCCTTTTTTCCTCAATGTTTCCAAAAGCCTTTGGTAAGGTAGTTTAAACTGGGGATTGTTTGCTCAGAGTTCAAAATATGGTTTCTTAACTCTTTACCAAACGACAAAGTTTTAGACTGGTCCAAATTAAAAGCCTTTGCAGACAACAAAATTAATGCAACTCAAAAATTGAAGTTTCTCGTGGGAAGGGTAGAAAACATTGTGGGAAAAGGAGAAAATGCTGGTAACCAGCATTTTCTCCTTTTTCCACATTGTTTTCAAAAGGCTTCTTTCTCAGAACCGTAAAAAACCTGGTATTGTTTGGTAAAGACTTACATGTAACTCATCTGAGCAGAAAATACTCAAAATGAGCATTTGTGATTGTACTGTGTCCAGTTTTGTCTGTGTTGAGAATGTCAACAGTAACCTTGTGTGTTCTCTAGGACTACATTGTCGGTCTAAAACTGGTGAGCCATACTCTGTGAAAAGGGGGTTTAGTGCATCTCCATTACGCATTATAGCAAGCAAGTCATTACATAATTATGGATCCCCAGAATTCATATTGTTTAAGTGCTGACTAGATCATGAATTATAATGGTCCTTTGGCATGCAGAAAAGTTAAAGATAGCAAAAAGCTTTTGACTCATGTCAGTCTGCGCGGATTACGCCACTGACATGGGTCAATACTTTTTGCAAATGCACTTAACCCCCTTTTCACAGATCATGACTCTCATTAAACTTTATTGAACTTTTTGTCTAGATGGTATTTCGCACTAGTTGGAGATGGGTCACGTCAGGTAAAAAAGTAGGTCACCAAAATAAATCTTAGACACATTTTCTGACCAACACTTTTGAAAGTTGGTCAGAACGTTTGTTTCAATGATATCTGGGACAAGTTTGAAAATGAATCGTGTCAAATAAAAAAGGTCATTGGTCAAATCTAAGAAAAACTTTGTGCCCACAAGAGACCACTTAAAATTAGTCCAGAACTCTGGGAAAATTGGTCAGAATGTTTGGCTTAATGGTATTTCAAAGGACTATGAAAACTGGTTTCTTTGGATCAAACAGTAAATCACTAGGAAAAATTATAGAAAAACATTGTGTGCATTTTAGAGGGAACATTTTCAATCCAAGGCTCATGGAAGTTGGTAAGAATGTTTGCCCTGATTATTTGTCCAGAGAGTTAGTTATATGGACAAATCCTAGAAAATCCTTGCGTAAAGTATATAGAGGCAACATTAGTTTGATTCTAATGAAACTTTGTTGTGATGTTTGCCTTAATGAGATCTTGGATAAGTGCAAAATTGGGTTAACTCTGAGCATGATGTAGGTCAGTGGGGTTAATCTAAGAGAAACTTTGTGTGCACTCTACAGACCGTATTTTCAGTCAAATACTCCTTTAAACTCATTGAATCTTCTATAGAATGCTTGTCTAAATTACATCTTGGACACATTCGAAAAAGGTCACGTTAGGTGAATAAATACATGTAGATCACTGGGGCAGAGCTTATAAAAACCTGGTGTGCATTCTAGAGGCCATAATATTATTTTCAATCAGCGCTTATGAAACTTGGCCAGAATCTTTGTCATGATGGTATTTTAGACAGGTTTGGAACTGGATTATCTCAGGTCAAAAAGGAGGTCATTAGGTTAAATCCTAGAAAAAAACATTGCTTGCACTGTAGAGGTCATATTTTCAGTCTAATGTACATAGAATTTGGTCTGAATGTTTGAATTTGTTGTTGATTTGAAGCCCCAAACATGTCAAAAAGCCATGTTACAGCATTACTGATAAAGACCTTGCTCCTCATTTAAATACATAAAAACCATTCACTATGTATTGTACATTTTATCTTGTGCTTTTAAATATTACTGTATAACTGATACTGATAAAACAGACTGGATTGATCATAAAATTGTGTATTTTCATACATGATTAGCAAATGGCACTGAGCATTGATATGCACAGTTGATGTTAATGCTGTATTACACTCGACAATTAACTCGTAGATTGCCAAATATACCAAGGTTTGCATAATATGACTTTAATCAACTATTTTGATTAAAACATTAAAGAGGCACTTATACTCATTTTCAGCCAGTTTTAACTCATTTTGTCTTTATTTTATCAAACTATAGTCATTCTTACATCTTCATGCCAAATATTGCGCCTGACGGTTGCAAGGTTGCGTAGATTACGGTCGATAAAAAATGCATTTCACTGAGTTGCGGCCTTCCATGTAAACAGAGTCGTCGTTTCCGCTTTTTAAATCGAAAATTTCCGATATATCCGTTATACACTCGAGTAGATTCATATGATGATCATGCATTCTGTCACGTGACTATATTTGACCTTCGCCCTGCGTCCAATGAGGTAAACAAAGGAAAATGTAGGCTTCTCTGTTGCAGGCTCGATTTTCAGACGGAGGTCGCGGCCTATATTCAAATTACACGGTATCCGACTCTAGGCGGAAACCAACGATAAATTTCCGTGACGCACCGCCATTGTTGACAGCTTGATCGTCAGCTAGTTTTCTTCTGACCAATGTTCGGTTTCTAATACAAATCTCCGTGTTTCTTTTTTTCAGTTACACCATATATGCCAGTAATTTATCCGTGTTTACACAAAGGACTGATTTCTGTACCATTCTAAATTGTTTGAAATTTAACAGCGTTTTTGCTCACCGGCTGTAGACGGGCATCTTTAATACTTTATCACTCATGTAAGGATCTTTATATCAGAGTTATGTGGTAACTACACATTGTGTAATCCTCTCAATGTTACAGGCCCAGGTGAGCGATTCAGGGCCATTATAGCACTCTTGTTGTATTGAGTGAAGATTTAATCGTTTAATATAGTAAACGTCAAAGGGGTAAATTTATCCTCTGGAGGAGGTTGGAATTGTTTTGAAATAGATTTTGTACATAGAGTGTGTGGGTGGGTGTGTGTGTGCATGAGAGAAAGAGAGAGAATAAATGGTACATCCCTTTTTAAGGAATCCCAGATTCACTGTTAAGAAAGAATTATGTTGAAACTTTGTTTTGTAACTGATCAGATCTGAAAGGGGAACATGTGCATGGAAGTTAAAAAAAAAGTTCACGATCCATTTTTGCTCAAATGGGAGATAGATTTATTAATTGTATTGGAGTTAAATGTCATTTTAACAGCTTAGGTCAAATCACGGCAGTCAGTGCACCTAGGCATGTGTTTCCTGGCTTTCTCACACCAGTACTGGCACACCTTTCTTTCCAAGTCACTGACTACTTTTTCCACATGCATCAGGTGAGAGGCGAAAATATCGCCAGAAAGAGAGTTTGTGTCAACTGGATATCGAACTCGACTACCAGGTTATGAGCCTGATAGGCTAACCACTGAGCTACCCAACACGGTAGAGGTAGACTTTTGAAAACATTGTTGGAAAAGGAGATATTGCTGGCCTCATTCTTCCTTTCTACCATTCTTTGGTACACTTCCACTAACATTTTATTTATCATTGCTCAAAATGTTTTATTATGAAAGAACCATTAATTTTGTTGTTAAGAGTTCAAATAGATTGACAATGTTGGAAGCAGTCTCAGATACCCACAAAGTGCCAGGTGTTTTTGGATTGCCGTTGACTCATTTCGAGAGTCAAATCTACAAATTAGCCGCAAACTTTGGATTGTATTGATTGATCGTATGGTGTTACAACGCCGTTTTTCAGCATTATTTCAGTTATATCGCGACAGCCAGTGCATCTATCCATGCTTTCCTGGAGTTTCTTTTACCAGTACTGCGCACAATATTCTTTCCAAGCCACTGGCTGTTTCACATATAACCATCGTCGAAACAATGGTCAGCAGTGAGACAGGAATAAATCCTCTCGCAATGACTCCCATAAATCCTTTGAAAGAAATTGGCTAAGCCGGGAATCAAACTGACGACCCCCCTGTACTCAAGTCCTGCACGCTGCTGACTGAACTACGGGGGCTCAGAACAAATTTTGGAAACGTCAATAAAGAGTTTCAGATTAGGTAAAGAAATAGAACTAAGTCCCCCATTCTTTTAAAATTATAGAGAACAGAAACAAGATATTGAGCACAATTGGTTGAGATTAAAGGAATTGTGATGCTGTTTTACAATTGCTCGGATGATGATGATGATCATGATCATGAATGGTGGTGAATTTACTGATGGAGATTTTGCTTTTTTTTTTGTGCCTCAAAGACATTCACATCATTGTATCAGTTATATCGTGGTGGTCAGTGCACTTTTCAATGCGTTCTTGGAGTTTCTTTTACCAGTACTACACAACGTTGTTCCCAAGCCACTGGCCACTACTGTGGAAAGAATTCACTGTTAGAATGACTCATCCATCCTCAGAAAGGAATTGGTCTAGCAAGGGAATCAAATCATCACCCCCCCTGGTTTCAATCCATGTTTGTTACCGACAGAGTAATTGGGCTCAGTGATGTAGTTGAGAGAGAGAGAGAGAGTTTTTGACTCAGGTCTACATATTTACTGATTCATGAAAGGTTGTGGTGCGGGACAAAAAAAAATCATAATTTTTTTTATGTAAAGAATAATGATGGAAAAGCAAAATTTACGTACCATAGAAGATTTTTGAGGGTATGTGTTCAGAAGTTTGCAGAGCTTACCTTTGGGCGGTGATATCTTCTGTTGTTGATTGAGCAAAAAGTCTTAAAAAGTATGTTGAAGGAGAAAACTAATATATATTTGAGAATATATATGTTTTGATTTCAGTTACAAGTTGCATGCCTAAAGTCTCACATGATTGAGATTATAGTGGACAATCAAAGCAGAAAGTTATGTGTTAGTCTTTTTCCTATGTTAATTAACTTCAGCCCTAGAAGTCGGAGTCTTTGAGTTCCTATCCTAGGACCCTAGGATAGGCCTTCAGCGTTTGAAACAGTTTCGTTGCTCCCATTTTACCTGAAATCCCTGATATTTATCCTCAGTCCATTATATGTACGCTAATTACGTGGGGTGAACCCTCAGTGTGTAAAATTGTAGCCCAGTCCTTAAGATGTACCCTTAAGATGTCGATGTGCAAGATAAAACCACAGGCCCTATGTTCCATTTAACCCCCCCCCCCCCCCGCAAGCTGTTAATAGCTTGTACCTAGAATGTAGCCTCAATACCAGGGAAATACCCTCTGTCCCACAAACCTTGCCAACTCACGGATTTTTCATGTCCGTAAGCTTATTTCCACCGTCTGTGAGATCGTCTTCCCAGTCTGTGAATTAACCATCAGTCGATAAGAATGCTTACTTGTTTTTACGACCCTGAGATAGAAGCCGTTTGAAAACATTGTGGGAAAAGGAGAAAAAACTGGTAACCAGCATTTTCTCCTTTTCCCACAATGTTTTCTACCCTGCTTGAAACGAATTTCACTTTTTGAGTTACGTTTATTTTGTCGTCTGCAAGTGCTTTCAATTTGGACCAGTCTAAAATTTGTCGTTTGGGAAAGGGTTAATGACTTTTTCACAAGCTACTTGCTGTTTTTCCACATACACTTTGAACAGTGATCAGGGGTGACAGAGGAATGAATCTTGTCACAATGATTTTCATCAAATTAAATGAAATGTACCCCTAGTTTGTGAGATCGTATCCTTAATCTGCAGTATAAGTATACATTAGATCTTGCAAAATCAAATGTTACTGGTCTAGCTTGATTAATTCAGACATACTTGTCGGATCATAAATTTGTATCTTTTCATACAAAAAGTACCAAACGCCAGACTCGTTTAAATGAGAAATAATAATACTTAAACACTCAAGTAGAATTATCCGTATCATAATAATAAAGTAACTACTCTTCGTACATTCCTTTCAACAATACACAGGTACGGACGAGCGATTCAGAACCATGACCCTGTGATATCGTTTTGTATGTCGTTTAATGCTATTTTAAACATTACTTCAGTAATACATTGGCGGCCAGTGCATCTGGAGTGTATCAGCCAGTGCCCTTCTGGAGTTACTTAATGTACTCTTAAAAAATTCTAGACACTGGCTGCTTTCCCACATAAACATTGTCGACACAATTACCAGCAGTAAGAGAGGAAGGGATCCTGCCGTAATGACTATCGTCAGTCCTAGGTAAAAAAAATTGCCGAGCTGGGATTTCGAACTTCCTCCTAATCGGTCCTGAAGCCCTCTATGTTGCAGACTGAGCTACCTAACTTGGCATTGTTTAATCATTAGTCGTTAGTCGATAAATCGTTAAATACAGTAAACGTCAAAGACGTGAAGGTAGCTTCTGTTAAAAAAGGATGACTTTGTTATAAAACAGATTCTCGAGAGTTAAGGAAAATGAGTTATGTTTACGATCCATGTTTGCACGATCTTGGGGAAACTTTTGAAAACATTGTTGAAAAAGGAGAAAATGATTGTTTCAATCTGTCTTTCCCGGAGTCTATGATATCCTACAGACAAATCCCATCTTTTGATCCACATTTAATTTATCGTCCTCAATGTAATTTATAAGGAAGAATCTAAACATTTCTTGCCTTACTCCGAACGGATTGACGGCGGTCAAAGGAGTTCAAGTTAATAATGGAGATGCAGGAACTTGAAAGTATTCTGGATTGCTGTGAAATGATTTCAGGAAATAGTATTTCTCAAAATAAGATGACATTTTGGGAACGCTGTGGAAGAGTTTTATTATAATGAAAAAAAAAAAAAATGAAGTAATTTGAATGTAGATTTTTTTTTATCTTCTATTAGTTCATTTTAGAGATGAAAACTAAAATATATGGAGCAAAACTTTTTAAATTAAGAGGGGTTGTGAAGTTGTTTTATCAGTGCTTGGATGATGATGAAAATGATGATGGTGTTGTTTGTGACGGTGATGATGATAATGGCGATTTTGGTGGTGGAGAGATTTCTCTTTATGTGTTTACGTTGTCTTCAACCTCATTTCAGTTATATCGTGGTGGCGAATGCGTCTGTCCATACTTTTTTGGTGTTTCCTTTATTAGCGGTTTGCACAACATTCGAGGCCAAAGGCTGCTATCCAACATAACTTTTTTTCAAACCTCGGACAGAAATTGGAACAGCTGGAGAATCAAACCTGCGATTCCCCCACTTGCGAATGTTAAGTCTTGTACCTAATCAACTGAGCGACTAGGCTTGGCAATGTGTTATAAGCTCACCTGAGCATGAAGTGCTCAAGGTGATCTTTTGTGATCTTGCTGTGTCCATCGTCTGTCGTGCGTCGTGTGTTGTGCCGTCGTAAACTTTTACCTTGAGGCCACATTTTTGATCTGATACTCATGAAATTTGGTCAGAATGTTTGTCTTGATAATATCTCGAACGAGTTCGAAAATGGGTCATGTCGGGTCAAAAACTAGGTCACTAGGTCAAATCTCAAAAAAACCTTTGTGTACGCTCTAGAGGCCACATTTTCAGTCCAATACTCACGAAAGGCGGTCAGAACCTTTGTTTTAATTATATCTACAATGGGAAAACGGGCTATGTTTGGCTAAATAGGTTACTGAGAAAAATTCTAGAAAAAGCTTGTGTACAGGCTAGAGGCCAAATTTTCATTCCAATCATTATGAAAGCTTGGTAGAACGTTTGTAAAATTAGTCAGGTTTGGTCAAGACTCAGGTGAGCGACTTCAGGGCCATCATAGCCCTCTTGTATTAGAGAGAGAGAGAGAGAGAGAGAGAGAGAGAGAGAGAGAGAGAGGGGGGGTATTTTAGAATCCTTTATGTGTTTAGTTTAATAAAATGCATAGAATTGCACTGATGAAGTTTTTTAGTGTGTGTGATCAGATCTTTAAGGGAGCCATGTGAACGAAAATGAAGTCTATGATCACGATCTGTGTTTGCACGATCTTGGAGAGGAATACAAAGATAAATCATATCGTTTAAGCCACATGTAATTAATCATTTCCAAAGAGTTTTTATTAATGAAGACTCTAAACATTTATTGGCAAAGTTCAAATTGATAAAGATGGGCAAAGGCATTCAAGTTTATGTAGAAGCCATGGGTAGTGGAAAGTATACTTTTGATCTAGAACTAGCAAGTTTTTTCTTCTGAATTCTTTTAGAGGTTTAAAACTGAATATAATGTTATGGAGATAAAAAGCTGTTCAATAATTACTTGATGATGACGATGATGATGATTTCGATGGGGATGTTGGCTGTGGTGTGTTGGTGGTGGAGGAGTTGTTGGTAATGATAATAGTAGGGCTGATTGTGAATTTGTTGATGGAGTTATATTGCACCTGCTCATGTTTTGTTGGAGTATCTTTTACCAGCACTTTGCGTTTAATCATTCCCAATCTACTTGCTTTCCCACTTAGACCAGTTGAAACATTGGTCAACGATGAGAGAAGAATGAATCCTGTCGCAATGAAATCAAACAATCCTGAAAAAGAATAGCCAGGGTATCGAACCTTGGGTTTTAAGTCTGGAACGTTATTTCACCGCTGCTTTTAACGATGTTGGGAGGGAGGGAGGGAGAGAGAGAGAGGCAGGCAGGCATGCGTATGTCATGTTTAGGAACACTTGACACAGTTTGACTGAATCTTGGAGAGGACTTTAATGAGGTAAACGAAAAATATGTTCATGAATCATGTTTGCAAGACCTTGAAGAGAAAGATCTTTCTATAATGGGAGAAAATACTGGTATCATTTCCCCAAGCCTCTCCCCATATTATGGGAGCACTGGAAATGATAAGTGTATATTTGATTGTTGTTTACTGATGTTGAGAAAGAATCAAAACTTAAAATAAAGATCAAATATTTAGAAATATTGTGGACGAAGCGCAAATCAATTAAGGAAATGGAACTGATTCAAATGTAGCACAGATTTTTTCATGACTTCTTATAACAGTGTTGAAAAGTGAACATAAATAGTATTAGGCGAAACTGTTTTTTAAAAGTTTACAACAGTCGTGAAGTTATTTAAACATGGCTTGGATGATGATAGATGATGAAAATGATAGTGATGATGATGATTATGATGTGAAAATAATGGTGATGCTGATGGTGAATTCGGTGTTGGGAGAGATTTCCACGTGTTTCCACGCAGTCTTCAACCTTATTTCAGTTATATCTAAGCGTCATGTGCACCTATCCTATCCATGCTATCTTGGTATTTCATTTACCAGAACTTTGCACATTGTTCCAAGCTAATGGCTGCTTTCCTACATAACTGTTTAAAAAAAAAAAAAAAAAAAGAAAAAAAAAAAGTGAGCAATGAGAAGACAAACGAATTAATCTTGTCGCAATAACTGTCATCAAACCTTGGATAACAATTGCAACAGCTGGGGAACTGAACCTGAAAACTCATAGTTTCAAGCCTCGTGCGTCATCAACTGAGCAACTAAACTGAGACTTATGCTGAAGTTTTCTTTTGTAATTGATCAGGTCTTAAAGGGAGCCATGTTAAAAAAAAGAAAGTCATGAATCCGATCTGACGAATTCAACATATTTTGAGTTATAACGAACGTAGCTTCTTATGCGTAATTGGAGTTTTTTTTAACCATTACTTTCCTTTTAACCTTTCCCAAACCATTGTTTGCTTTCCAACAGAGGTCAATTGAAACATTGGTCAACGATGAGAGAAAAACGAGTTCTGTCGCTATAAACTTAAACAATCTTGAAAAAGAAAATTAGATAAGCCGGGGAATCGAACTATAGAACCTTGGGTTTTAAGCCTGGAAGATTACTTTGCCGCTGCTTTTAGTGATGTTTGCAGAGAGAGAGAGAGAGAGAGAGAGAGAGAGAAATTGATTTTGAAATGTTTACTTATTCCCGGATTGTCATGTGCGAGAAGAAATTGTAACATTTTGTAAAGAAAAATGATGTAGTTACGTTGTGAATTGAAGG
Source organism: Hippopus hippopus (assembly GCA_946811185.2). Lineage (NCBI taxonomy): Eukaryota > Metazoa > Mollusca > Bivalvia > Cardiida > Cardiidae > Hippopus > Hippopus hippopus. The sequence goes on from OX328097.1 coordinate 39,113,657, forward strand.
GGGAAAAAGCAATTTGGAAGGAGGCAGGCATATCTCATGTTTAGGAAACCTTCACAAAATTTGAATTTGTAAAGAAGTGGTGACAAGAAAAAACGTATGTTGCTGAAGTCTACTTTTGAAGCTGATCGAATCTTAGAGGTGACATTGATAAGGTAAACGAAAAATATGTTTATGAGTCATGTTTGCAAGACCTTGGAGAGGAAGATCTTGCTATAATCGAGAAAATACTGTTATCGTATCCCGAAGCCTCCCCTTATATCATGGAAGTACTGGAAATGATAAGTGTATATTTGAATGTTGTTTACTGATTTTTGAAAATGAATCGGAATTTAAAGATAAAAAAAAAATGGAAATACTGTTGACAAGATGGAAATCGAGTAAAGAAATGGAACTGATTTGAATGTAGAACAAAGATTTTTTCATGACTTCTTATAACAGTGTTGAAAAGTGAACTAAAATAGTATTGAGCAAAACTTTTTAAATTTACAGCAGTCGTGAAGCTATTTAATAATTGCCTGGGTGATGATGAAGATTATGTTGGTAATGCAGGATGTTGAAGTGGAGACAGATTTCTTTGTTCGCGTGGTTTTTCGGCGTTGTTACTTGATATCAAGTAAATGGCGCGGCAAGTGCTCTTATAACAGTCTTTCCATACAGAAATTGGTACAGCTTGGGCACGAACCTGCGACCATATAGGATTTAAATTATATACTATACCGACTAAGCAACTGGGCAAGGCGATCCGAGAGAGAGAGAGTTTAATTTTGACATGTTTATTTTCTTCCTGAAGGGTTGCTATGTGCGAGAAGAAATTATAACATTTTGTAAGGAAAAGTGATGTACAGTTGTGGATTGAAGGAAAAAAATATAAGCTACATTTATTTGGAAGGGGACTAATAATTTCTTTTACCAGTACTTTACACAATATTGTTCCCATTGGCACTGGCTGCTTTCCTCACATAATTTCGTCGAAAGAATTATCAGCGCTGAGATAAGAATAAACCCTTCGCAAAAACTGTCATCAATTCCATAAAGCATATTGTCAGTCTAAGAGATTGTATCCTCAGTCCGCAGGTTTTACTCACATCGGGAGAAATACATTTAGTCGGTAACACTGGCCCATTAGTCCTTACCATCGTCTTTAGTCTCATTTAACCCAATCTCAGTATGTACCCGCAATTTATGAGATGAACCCTTCGCCCATGAGCTGAGTCAACAAACGCTTGAGATTCAACTAGTACCTTATTTCTTTACTTCATTAGGCTGTACTCTTAGTCAATGAGATAAACCTTACCTCTGGAAATTATTCGATATGATTCATGATTAACCACTTTTTGGTCCTTTGTATGTGTCTTTCTGTAAGATGTATCGTCGGTCTGTGAAATGTAAATGAAGGTCTAGACACTGGTTTTTACTTTGAATTAAACCAAATGCCGTACGTTAGCCCCTTCAGTCTGTTTGATTTACCTTTATTTCAGATGATTTACCTTCAGTCGGAGAAATATTTGTTCTTTTTGTTTGATTCTTACACGTTCAGCTTCGCGTTGTATATCGGTTCAAATTGCTTTTAAATAGGTCCTGAAACCGATCAATACCCTCAGGCCGTTACAAGCATATTAAGTCCTTGAGATTGTATCCTCAGTTCGTGGAATGTTTCCCCAGTCTTGTCCTGTTCTCAAGTCCTGTATGCTACCGACTGAGGTGCCGAGGCTTGGCATTTATGCAGTAACTCCACTTCGTATAATCACAAGGTTATTTGAGAAATTCAGGGGCATGTCCATTTTTTGATATTGTTTGTATGGTGTTTCTCATAGCTTCAGTCGATTTCTGTTATATCACAGAGGCCAGTGCATCTACCACTGCCTTCCTGTGGTTTCTTTATCCAGTGCTCCGCACAATATTACATCCACTGGTTGCTTTCTCACAAACTCAATGTCATAAACATTAATCAGCAGTGGGAGAGAAAGAAAGAAAGAGACAGAGAGAGAGAGAGAGCAAGAGAGAGAGAGAGAAAGAAATCCTGACGCAATGACTATAATCAATCCCTGGAAAGGAATTTGCCGAGCTTGGAACTGGCTGCTTTCCCACATAACAATCGTCGAAACAATGGTCAACGTTAGGAGTGGAATGAATCCTATTGCATAGAATATCAGCAAACCTCGGGAAAATAATTGGCCGAGCCGGGAATCAAACCAGCGACACCCTGTTCTCGAGTCCTGTATGTTACAGACTGAGCTACCGAGGCTCGGCAATTATGCAGTTACTCCACTCCGTATAATTACAGGGTGAATTGAGCAACTCAGAGGCATGACCATTTTTTGATATTGTTTGTTTGTCTGGTGTTTCTCGTAAGTTCAGCATATTTCTGTTATATCACGGAGGCCAGTGCTTCTACCATTGACTTCTGTGATTCTTTATCCAGTGCTGCACACAATATTATATCCACTGGCTGCTTTCTCACATACTCAATGTCATAAACATCAGTCAGCAGAGAGAGAGAGAGAGAAATCCTGACGCAACGACCAGAATCAATCATAGGAAAGCAATTTGCAGAGCTTGGAATAGGAACCAGCAATACCCTGGTCTCAAGTCCCATAGATTACCGACTGAGCTACCGACCGATCTCGACATTGTTTTATGTAGTGAAGGTTTAACAAACGTCGTGAAGATTCTTTCAGTGCTACCTTAGAAAACACTGTTTGAATCAGGAAATCTGGTTTCATTCCGCATTTGCACCGCTACTTCAAAAGACAAATCTGATCATTTGGGCCACGTATAATTTATCGCCCTAAATGAAATTATTAGGGAAAATCTAGTTGTCTCTTGCCTTAGTTCAAATGGATTGACGATGTTCCAAGGAATTTAAGTTTATAGCGGATATATAGAGAGTTGAAAGAGTATTTTGTATTCCTATTTAGAGAATTCAGAAAAGAGTCAAACTTCGAGATAAGTTGTAAATTTCTGAAATATCCAGGAAGGGTTTCAGAGAGAATTTACAAAAATCTTTTATTTCGTTTTGTAGAAGAGATTAAAAATTTGCTGAATAAAGCTTGTTGAATTTGGAGGAGTAGTGAAGCTATTTAATCATGGATGATGATAGATGATGAAAATGATAATGTTGTTGCTGATGATGATGATGATGTGACAATAATAGTGATGTTGATGGTGAATTTGGTTGTGGAGAGATTTCTATCTTTGGTGTTTCCACGCAGTCTTCAGCCTTATTTCAGTTATATGTGGGCGTCATGTGCACCTATCCATGCTGTGTTGGTATTTCATTTACCAGTACTTTGCACATTATTGCAAACCAATGGCTGCTTTTCTACATAACTGTTGTCGGGATAAAAAATTGTGAGCGATGAGAAATTAATGAATCTTGTCGCAATGACTGTCATCAAACATCGGATAAAAATTGCAAGAGCTGGGGAATCGAACCTGAAAACCCCTAGTTTCGGACCTCGTACGTCATCAACTGAGCAACCAAGCTGAGAATTATGCCGATGAAGTTTTCTTTTGTAACTGATCAGATGTTAAAGAGAGACAGGTTAGCGAAAATGAAAGTGATGAGCCTGATCTGACGACGTTAACATAATTAGAGTTATATCGCAAGCACCGATTTATGCGTTATTGGAATTTCTTTTACCGGTATTTTGCTTTTAACCTTTCCCAAACCACTGTTTGACTTCAAACGTAGATTATTTGAAACATTGTTCAATGATGAGAGAAGAATGAATCCTGTCGCAATGAAGTTTATCCCGAAAAAGGAAATAAGATTAGCCGGGGAATCGAACTATAAAACCTTGGATTTTAAGTCTGGAAGATTACTTTGCCGCTGCTTTTAGTGATGATGGCCGAGAGAGAGACACAGAGAGAGAGGATTTGATTTTGAAATGTTTACTTTATTCCTGGATGGTTGTTATGAGCGAGAGGAAATTGTAATAATTTGCAAAGAAAAATAATGTACAGTTATGTTGTGAATTGAAGGGGGGAAAAATGTGAGCAATGAGAAATGAATGAATTTTGTCGCAATGGCTGTCATCAAACCTCGGATAAAAATTGCAACAGCTGGGGTATCGAACTTGTGAACCCCTAGTTTCGGATCTCGTACGTCATCAACTGAGCAACTGTGCTGAGAATTATGCTGCTGAAGTTTTCTTTTGTAATTGATCAGATATTAAAGGGAGCCACTTTAACGAAAATGAGCCCAATCCGACGACTTCAACATAATTTGAGTTATATCGCATGCACCTACTTATGCTTTATTGGAGTTTCTTTTACCTGTGCTTTGCTTTTAACCTTTCCCAAATTCTGTTTGCTTTCAAACGAAGATCATTTGAAACCTTGTTCAACGATGAGAGAAGAATGAATCCTATCGCAATGAACTTAAACAATCCTGAAAAAGAAAATTAGATTAGCCGGGAAATCGAACTATAGAACCTTGAGTTTTAAGTCTAGAAGATTACTTTGCCGCTGCTTTTAGTGATGATGACAGAGAGAGAGACAGAGACAGAGACAAAAAGAGATTATTTGATTTTGAAATGTTAATTTTATTCCGTGAGGTTTGTTATGTGCGAGAAGAAACTGTAACATTTTGTAAAGAAAAATGATGTACAGTAGTGTTGCAAATTGAAGGGAAAAAACTTACTTTGAAGGAGGCAAGCATATCTCATGTTTAGGAATCCTTGACACAATTTGATTTTGTGAAGAAGTGGTGAAAAGCAAAGAAATATGTTGCTGAAGCCTACTTTTGAAATTGATCGATTCTTAAAGGGGACATTGATAAGGTATACGAAAAATATGTTTATGAGTCATGTTTGCAAGACCTTGGAGAGAAAGATCTTGCTATAATGGGAGAAAGTACTGGTAACATATCCCAAAGCCTGTCCCCATAATATGGTAGCACTGGAAATGATAAGTGTATATTTGATTGTTGTTTACTGATTTTTTGGAAAGAATCAAAACTTAAAGTTAAAGAAATTGAAAAAACTGTGGACAAGCAATTAGAAATAGTGTGGACTAGCTTGAAATCGAGTAAAGAAATGGAATGATTTGAATGTAGAGCAAAGATGTTTTCCTGATTTCTTACAACTGTTGAAAAGTGAACTAAAATAGTATGGAGCAAAACTATTGAGCAGTTGTGAAGCTATTTAATAATTGCTTGGATGATGATGATGATTAAGTTGGTAGTGCTGGATCTTGAAGCGGAGCCAGATTTCTTTGTTCTAACTTGATGTGAGGTAAATGGCGCGGCCAGTGCTCTTGTAACAGTCTTTCCAAACCACTGGCTGCTTTTCGAAATAACTTTAGTCTATAGAATGATCGGTATTAAGCAAAGAATAAGTCCTGCAACAACGAATATCATCGAACCTCGGACAGAAATTTGTACAGCTTGGGGACCGAACCTGCAACCGTATAGATTTTAAGCCATGTACTTTACCGACCAAGCAACAGGGCAAGGCAATCTGAGAGAGAGAGAGAGGGAGTGTATTTGATTACGATATGTTTACTTTAATCCTGAAGGGTTTTTATATGCGAGAAGAAATTATAACATTTTGTAAAGACGAATGATGTAGTTGTGAATTCAAGGAGAAATAATATAAGCTTTTGGAAGGGGGATAACTTTCTTTTACCAGTACTTCGCACAATATTGTTCCCATTGGCACTGGCTGCATTCCTCACATAACCTCGTCGAAAGAATTATGAGCGCTGAGGTAACCCTGTCGCAATAACTGTCATCATATCCATAGAGCATATTCTCAGTCTAAGAGATTGTATCCTCAGTCCGTAGGTTTTACTTTGAGATCGGGAAAAATATTTTCAGTCCGCATTTATTTATTCCTGGAGGGTTACGTGCGAGAAGACATTGTGACTTTTTGTAAAGAACAGTGATGGAAAAAGCAAAATGTGTGAACACTGTAGATTTTAATTGCCATGTGTGTAGAAATGCGCAGAAGTAATTTTAAGGGGCTCGATATTTTCTGGACAGTTTTAGATTCAATTAAAAAAGTTATAAGCTATTTGGAAGGAGATCAATACTTTCTTTTCCCAGTACTTTGCACAATATTGTTCCCATTGGCGCTTGCTGCTTTCTTTTTATGACTTCGTCGGAAGGATTATCAGAGCTGAGATACAAAGAAACCCTGTCGCAGTAACTGTCATCAATTCCATAAAACATTCACAGTCTTGGAGATTGTATCCTCAGTCTGCAGGTTGTACTGTCACATCGGGAGAAATACATTTAGTCCGTAATACTGGCCCATTAGTCCTTACCATGGTCTTTAGTCTTATTCAACCCTATCTCAGTATGTACCCTCAATTCGTGAGATGAACCCTTAGCCCATGAGCTGAGTCAACAAACGCTTGAGATTCAACCAGTTCCTTATTTCTTTACTTCATTAGGCTGTACTCTTAGTCAAGGAGATAAACCTTACTTCTGGAAATTATTCGATATGATAGCCAGTTTTTGGGCCTTTGTATGTGTCTTTCTGTAAGATTTATCGTCGGTCTGTGAAATGTAAATGAAGGTCCAGGCCCTTGTTTTTACTTTGAATTAAACCAAATGCCCCTTTAGTCTGCTTGATTTACCTTTAGTCCAAGAGATGTACCTTTAGCCCGAGAAGTATTTCTTCTTTTTGTTTGAGTCGTACACCTTCAGCTTGGAGCTCTATATCGCTTGCATTTGCTTTTAAATAGGTCCTGAAACTGTATTTCCACCTCCCTGTGACTGCGCGAGTTCCTAAGCCTGTACCCACAGTCGGCGATTTCATACTCACAGCGCCTAAAACCAACCCTCAGGCCGTTACAAACATATTGAGTCCTTGAGATTGTGTCCTGAGTTCGTGGAATGTTTCCCCAGTCTATTTCATGTCCTCTTAGACTCTGATACACCACAAGGCCCTAAGGCTGTGTTCTATCTTAAAAATTTACCCATTTTCAATTAGACTTTATCCCTTGCCCACTTGATGTACCCACAGTTCGAAGATATGTCCTCTGTCCATTGGTTATTGCTTTGATGTACCCACAGTTCGAAGATGTGTCCTCTGTCCATTGGTTATTGCAACAGCCCGTTTTACGTTCCTTTAGGAATTGAGATGGTAGCCTAAGTGAGTGAGATGTATCATTAAGCTATAAACCCTGTGTTCTTTCAGAGATTTTACTCCCAACCTGTTAGCCTGCACCGCCAGTCAGTAAGGTGTTCTTTTAGTTCCTTCTACTTTCTCTCAGATGGTGAAATACATTCTCAGTACGATGTTCCCTCAAACCTTGAAACAATGTCCCTTCTATTATTTCAACCCAATGCCGCATGCCTGTATCTATGATAGGTTATATATTCTCTCAGTTCAACACAGATATACCCTAAGTTGTTCTGTCTTCTTCCTTCATATTTCAACCTAACTTAATTGAATGTACCTTCAGATGACGAACCTATGCCTGCACTGTTGTTTCAACGATAACTTTTTGGCCTCTACTTCTTCTTCATGATCTTAACCCTCAGTCTAAACGGTCTGAAATAACGTATTTACCCACACTTCACTATCATCTCTCTCTCTTCTTCTTCTTCATTTCTCTCTCTTTTTATCTCTCTTTCTCTCTCTTCCTTCATTCTCTCTCTCGTTTCGCTATTTCTCTCTTCACCTGTCTCCCTCAATCTCACTCTGTCTGTCTGTCTCTTTCTTTCTCTGTCATTCTCTCTTTGTCTCTCACTCTCTTTCTACTCCTCTCTGAACTCTTTGTCTTACTCTCTGCTCCTCATTCTTATCTCTGTCTCTACACTGATTTCCACTCTCAGTCTCTCTTTCTATCGCTGTCGCTCTCTATCTGTTCATAGTCTCTCTCTCCCTCTCTCTCGCTTTCAGTCTTTCTCTCTATCCCTCCCATTTTTCTTCCTCCTTTTCTTATATATTTCTCCTCTTCTATCTGAATCTCACTGCATCCTTTCACACAGTCTATCTCTGTTTCTGTCTGTCTCTTTCGCTATTCCACTATCTTTGTCTCATTGTCTATCGTTCATTATTCTCTCACTTTCTCTCTGTCCGTCTATCTGTCTCCATTTATTTCATTTTCCTTTCTGCAAACCTCTCTCTATCGAACTATCCATCTCTTTTGCCTTCTGTCCCTCAAACTGTCTTTCTCTCTTTCTGTCTCCCTTCCCCTCTGTTGGCTGACTTGATATTGCAACTGTGGTCGCCTTGTGTTTCTCACGTTTATAAGACTGTATTCTCGGACTATGATGTTTATCCTTTTCCTCCAAAAATGGACTTCCCACAATAAATTTATCTTCCTTTCCTCCATATCTTCCTCAATGTATGATTGATCGTTTCTGAGACCTTAGTTTTCGAGTGTAATCTGCTTTGAAATACATGTAGATCAAGAACTATGTAGAATTCTGCATTAGATCTTTGAGTATGAAATGTTAGTGGTGTAACTGGCACAATAGAGACATTCTGGCAAGATCTTACAAAATTATGTAATCACCCTGTGCATTTCTACATACGACCACTTTGAATGTCGTATCAACCTCAGCTGTTTTACCTTAAGATTGCCGAAAAAGCCAAGGTTCCCACTTTATTATAAGAAGCAACTTGTCTATTGAAAATAATACATAAACATTCACGTAAGATTCTCCATATCATAATTATGCAGTATTGATTCATTGATTGATTGCAGAGTGTTAAACGCCGTTTGCAACATTATTTCAGTTTATATAGCGGCGACCAGTGCACTTATGTATTCTTTCCTGTAATTTCTTTTACCACTATTACGCACAATATTCTTTCCAAGCCACTGGCTGCTTTCCCACATAACAATCGTCGAAACAGTGGTCAATGCTGAGAGTGGAATGAATCTTATCGCATAGAATATCAGCAATCCTCGGAAAATAATTGGCCGATCCGGGAGTGAAACCAGTGCCCCCCTGTTCTCAAGTCCTGTATGCTACCGACTGAGCTACCGAGGCTCGGCAATTATGCAGTTACTCCACTCCGTATAATCACAGGGTCAGTTGAGCAATTGTTTGTATGATGTTTCTCGTAGTTTCAGCATATTTTCTGTTATATCACGGAGGCCAGTGCATCTACCATTGCCTTCCTGTGATTCTTTATCCGGTGCTCCGCACAATATTATATCCACTGGCTGCTTTCTCACATACTCAACGTCATAAACATCAGTCAGCACAGAGAGAGAGAGAGAGAGAGAGAGAGAGATCCTGACACAATAACTATAATCAATCCTTGGAAAGCAATTTGCCGAGCTTGGAATTGCAACCAGCAATACCCTGGTCTCAAGTCCCATAGATTACCGACTGAGCTACCGATCTCGGCATTGTTTTATTAATTGAAGGTTTGATAAACGTGATAAAGATTCTTTCAGCGCGACCTTAGAAAAGAAAACATTGTTTGAATCAGGAAACAATGCTGGTTTCATTCCGCGTTTGCTCCGCTACTTCAAAAGACAAATCTGATCATTTGGGCCACGTATAATTTATCGCCCTAAATGAAATTATTAGGGAAAATCTAGTTGTCTCTTGCCTTGGTTCGAATGGATTGACGATGTTCAAAGGTATTTAAGTTTATAGCGGATACATAGTTGAAAGTGTATTTTGTATTCCTATTTAGAGAATTCAGAAAAGAGTCAAACTTCGAGATAAGTTGTAAATTTCTGAAATATACAGGAAGGGTTTCAGAGAGATTTTACAAAAATCTTTTATTTCGTTTTATAGAAGAGATTAAAAATTTGCTGAATAAAGCTTGTTGAATTTGGAGGAGTAGTGAAGCTATTTAATCATGGATGATGATAGATGATGAAAATGATAATGTTGTTGCTGGTGATGATGATGATGTGACAATAATAGTGATGTTGATGGTGAATTTGGTTGTGGAGAGAGATTTCTATCTTTGGTGTTTCCACGCAGTCTTCAGCCTTATTTCAGTTATATGTGGGCGTCATGTGCACCTATCCATGCTGTGTTGGTATTTCATTTACCAGTACTTTGCACATTATTGCAAACCAATGGCTGCTTTTCTACATAACAGTTGTCGGATGAAAAAATTGTGAGCGATGAGAAATTAATGAATCTTGTCGCAATATCTGTCATCAAACATCGGATAAAAATTGCAAGAGCTGGGGAATCGAACCTGAAAACTCCTAGTTTCAAGCCTCGCACGTCATCAACTGAGCAACCAAGCTGAGAATTATGCTGATGAAGTTTTCTTTTGCAATTGATCAGATCTTAAAGGGAGCCATGTTAACGAAAATGAAAGTTACGAGCCCAATCTGACGACTTCAACATAATTTGAGTTATATCGCAAGCACCTACTTATGCATTATTGGAGTTTTTTTTTAAACCGGTATTTTGCTTTTAACCTTTCCCAAACCACTGTTTGCTTTGAGAAAAGAATGAATCCCATCGCAATGAACTTAAACAATCCTGAAAAAGAAAATTAGATTAGCCGGGGAATCGAACTATAAAACCTTGGGTTTTAAGTCTGGAAGATTACTTTGCCGCTGCTTTTAGTGGTGATGGCTGAGAGAGAGAGAGAGAGAGAGAGAGACAAAGAAAGAGCGAGGATTTGATTTTGAAATGTTTACTTTATTCCCGGAGGGTTGTTATGTGCGAGAGGAAATTGTAACATTTTGTAAAGAAAAATGATGTACAGTTATCTTGTGAATTGAAGGGGGGGAAAATGTGAGCAATGAGAAATGAATGAAGTTTGTCGCAATGGCTGTCATCAAACCTCGGATAAAAATTGCAACAGCTGGGGTATCGAACCTGTGAACCCCTAGTTTCGGACCTCGTACGTCATCAACTGAGCAACTATGCTGAGAATTATGCTGCTGAAGTTTTCTTTTGTAATTGATCAGATATTAAAGGGAGCCACTTTAACGAAAATGAAAGTGATGAGCCCGATCCGACGACTTCAACATAATTAGAGTTATATCGCACGCACGTACTTATGCTTTATTGGAGTTTCTTTTACCTGTGCTTTGCTTTTAACCTTTCCCAAATTCTGTTTGCTTTCAAACGAAGATCATTTGAAACCTTGTTCAACGATGAGAGAAGAATGAATCCTATCGCAATGAACTTAAACAATCCTGAAAAAGAAAATTAGATTAGCCGGGGAATCGAACTATAGAACCTTGAGTTTTAAGTCTGGAAGATTACTTTGCCGCTGCTTTTAGTGATGTTGGCAGAGAGACAGAGACAGAGACAGAGAGATTATTTGATTTTGAAATGTTAACTTTATTCCAGGAGGGTTGTTATGTGTGAGAAGAAACTGCAAATTGAAGGGAAAAAACTTACTTTGAAGGAGGCACGCATATCTCATGTTTAGGAATCCTTGACACAATTTGATTTTGTGAAGAAGTGGTGAAAAGCAAAGAAGTATGTTGCTGAAGCCTACTTTTGAAACTGATCGATTCTTAAAGGGGACAATTGATAAGGTAAACGAAAAGTATGCTTATGAGTCATGTTTGCAAGACCTTGGAGAGAAAGATCTTGCTATAATGGGAGAAAGTACTGGTAACATATCCCAAAGCCTGTCCCCATATTATGGTAGCACTGGAAATGATAAGTGTATATTTGATTGTTGTTTAGTGATTTTTTGGAAAGAATCAAAACTTAAAGAAATTGAAAAAAACTGTGGACAAGCAATTAGAAATAGTGTGGACTAGCTGGAAATCGAGTAAAGAAATGGAATGATTTGAATGTAGAGCAAAGATGTTTTCCTGATTTCTTATAACTGTTGAAAAGGGAACTAAAATAGTATTGAGCAAAACTATTGAGCAGTTGTGAAGCTATTTAATAATTGCTTGGATGATGATGATGATTAAGTTGGTAATGCTGGATCTTGAAGCAGAGCCAGATTTCTTTGTTTTAACTTGATGTGAGGTAAATGGCGCGGCCAGTGCTCTTGTAACAGTCTTTCCAAACCACTGGCTGCTTTTCAAAATAACTTTAGTCGATAGAATGATCGGTATTAAGCAAAGAATAAGTCCTGCAACAATGAATATCATCGAACCTCGGACAGAAATTTGTACAGCTTGGGGACCGAACCTGCAACCGTATAGATTTTAAGCCATGTACTTTACCGACCAAGCCACTGGGCAAGGCAATCTGAGAGAGAGAGAGAGAGAGAGAGAGAGAGAGAGAGAGAGAGAGTGTATTGGATTACAACATGTTTACTTTAATCCTGAAGGGTTTTTATATGCGAGAAGAAATTATAACATTTTGTAAAGACAAATGATGTACAGTTGTGAATTCAAGGAGAAATAATATAAGCTTTTGGAAGGGGGATAACTTTCTTTTACCGGTACTTCGCACAATATTGTTCCCATTGGCACTGGCTGCATTCCTCACATAACCTCGTCGAAAGAATTATGAGCGCTGAGGTAAGAATAAACCCTGTCGCAATAACTGTCATCATATCCATAGAGCATATTCTCAGTCTAAGAGATTGTATCCTCAGTCCGTAGGTTTTACTTTCACATTGGGAAAAATATTTTCAGTCCGCATTTATTTATTCCTGGAGAGTTACGTGCGAGAAGACATTGTGACTTTCTGTAAAGAACAATGATGGAAAAAGCAAAATGTGTGAACACTGTAGATTTTAATTGCCATGTGTGTAGAAATGCGCAGAAGTAATTTTAAGGGGCTCGATATTTTCTGGACAGTTTTGGATTCAATAAAAAAAGTTATAAGCTATTTGGAAGGAGATCAATACTTTCTTTTCCCAGTACTTTGCACAATATTGTTCCCATTGGCGCTTGCTGCTTTCTTTTTATGACTTCGTCGGAAGGATTATCAGCGCTGAGATACGAAGAAACCCTGTCGCAGTAACTGTCATCAATTCCATATAACATTCAGTCTTGGAGATTGTATCCTCAGCCCGCAGGTTGTGCTTTCACATCGGGAGAAATACATTTAGTCTGTAATACTGGCCCATTAGTCCTTACCATGGTCTTTAGTCTTATTCAACCCTATCTCAGTATGTACCCTCAATTCGTGAGTTGAACCCTTAGCCCATGAGCTGAGTCAACAAACGCTTGAGATTCAACCAGTTCCTTATTTCTTTACTTCATTAGGCTGTACTCTTAGTCAATGAGATAAACCTTACCTCTGGAAATTATTCGATATGATTAGCCAGTTTTTGGTCCTTTGTATGTGTCTTTCTGTAAGATGTATCGTCGGTCTGTGAAATGTAAATGAAGGTTCAGACACTTGCTTTTACTTTGAATTAAACCAAATGCCCCTTCAGTCTGCTTGATTTACCTTTAGTCCAAGAGATGTACCTTCAGCCCGAGAAGTATTTCTTCTTTTTGTTTGAGTCGTACACCTTCAGCTTGGAGCTCTATATCGCTTGCATTTGCTTTTAAATAGGTCCTGAAACTGTATTTCCACCTCCCTGTGACTGCGCGAGTTCCTAAGCCTGTACCCACAGTCGGCGATTTCATACTCACAGCGCCTAAAACCAACCCTCAGGCCGTTACAAACATATTGAGTCCTTGAGATTGTGTCCTGAGTTCGTGGAATGTTTCCCCAGTCTATTTCATGTCCTCTTAGACTCTGATACACCACAAGGCCCTAAGGCTGTGTTCTATCTTAAAAATATACCCATTTTCAATTAGACTTTATCCCTTGCCCACTTGATGTACCCACAGTTCGAAGATATGTCCTCTGTCCATTGGTTATTGCTTTGATGTACCCACAGTTCGAAGATGTGTCCTCTGTCCATTGGTTATTGCAACAGCCCGTTTTACGTTCCTTTAGGAATTGAGATGGTAGCCTAAGTGAGTGAGATGTATCATTAAGCTATAAACCCTGTGTTCTTTCAGAGATTTTACTCCCAACCTGTTAGCCTGCACCGCCAGTCAGTAAGGTGTTCTTTTAGTTCCTTCTACTTTCTCTCAGATGGTGAAATACATTCTCAGTACGATGTTCCCTCAAACCTTGAAACAATGTCCCTTCTATTATTTCAACCCAATGCCGCATGCCTGTATCTATGATAGGTTATATATTCTCTCAGTTCAACACAGATATACCCTAAGTTGTTCTGTCTTCTTCCTTCATATTTCAACCTAACTTAATTGAATGTACCTTCAGATGACGAACCTATGCCTGCACTGTTGTTTCAACGATAACTTTTTGGCCTCTACTTCTTCTTCATGATCTTAACCCTCAGTCTAAACGGTCTGAAATAACGTATTTACCCACACTTCACTATCATCTCTCTCTCTCTCTTCTTCATTTCTCTCTTTTTATCTCTCTTTCTCTCTCTTCCTTCATTCTCTCTCTCGTTTCGCTATTTCTGTCTCTCTTCACCTGTCTCCCTCAATCTCACTCTGTCTGTCTGTCTCTTTCTTTCTCTGTCATTCTCTCTTTGTCTCTCACTCTCTTTCTACTCCTCTCTGAACTCTTTGTCTTACTCTCTGCTCCTCATTCTTATCTCTGTCTCTACACTGATTTCCACTCTCAGTCTCTCTTTCTATCGCTGTCGCTCTCTATCTGTTCATAGTCTCTCTCTCCCTCTCTCTCGCTTTCTGTCTTTCTCTCTATCCCTCCCATTTTTCTTCCTCCTTTTCTTATATATTTCTCCTCTTTCTATCTGAATCTCACTGCATCCTTTCACACAGTCTATCTCTGTTTCTGTCTGTCTCTTTCGCTATTCCACTATCTTCTGTCTCATTGTCTATCGTTCATTATTCTCTCACTTTCTCTCTGTCCGTCTATCTGTCTCCATTTATTTCATTTTCCTTTCTGCAAACCTCTCTCTATCGAACTATCCATCTCTTTTGCCTTCTGTCCCTCAAATTGTCTTTCTCTCTTTCTGTCTCCCTTCCCCTCTGTTGGCTGACTTGATATTGCAACTGTGGTCGCCTTGTGTTTCTCACGTTTATAAGACTGTATTCTCGGACTATGATGTTTATCCTTTTCCTCCAAAAATGGACTTCCCACAATAAATTTATCTTCCTTTCCTCCATATCTTCCTCAATGTATGATTGATCGTTTCTGAGACCTTAGTTTTCGAGTGTAATCTGCTTTGAAATACATGTAGATCAAGAACTATGTAGAATTCTGCATTAGATCTTTGAGTATGAAATGTTAGTGGTGTAACTGGCACAATAGAGACATTCTGGCAAGATCTTACAAAATTATGTAATCACCCTGTGCATTTCTACATACGACCACTTTGAATGTCGTATCAACCTCAGCTGTTTTACCTTAAGATTGCCGAAAAAGCCAAGGTTCCCACTTTATGATAAGAAGCAACTTGTCTATTGAAAATAATACATAAACATTCACGTAAGATTCTCCATATCATAATTATGCAGTATTGATTCATTGATTGATTGCAGAGTGTTAAACGCCGTTTGCAACATTATTTCAGTTTATATAGCGGCGACCAGTGCACTTATGTATTCTTTCCTGTAATTTCTTTTACCACTATTACGCACAATATTCTTTCCAAGCCACTGGCTGCTTTCCCACATAACAATCGTCGAAACAATGGTCAATGCTGAGAGTGGAATGAATCTTGTCGCATAGAATATCAGCAATCCTCGGAAAATAATTGGCCGATCCGGGAGTGAAACCAGTGCCCCCCTGTTCTCAAGTCCTGTATGCTACCGACTGAGCTACCGAGGCTCGGCAATTATGCAGTTACTCCACTCCGTATAATCACAGGGTCAGTTGAGCAATTGTTTGTATGATGTTTCTCGTAGTTTCAGCATATTTTCTGTTATATCACGGAGGCCAGTGCATCTACCATTGCCTTCCTGTGATTCTTTATTCGGTGCTCCGCACAATATTATATCCACTGGCTGCTTTCTCACATACTCAACGTCATAAACATCAGTCAGCACAGAGAGAGAGAGAGAGAGAGAGAGAGAGAGAGATCTTGACACAATGACTATAATCAATCCTTGGAAAGGAATTTGCCGAGCTTGGAATTGCAACCAGCAATACCCTGGTCTCAAGTCCCATAGATTACCGACTGAGCTACCGATCTCGGCATTGTTTTATTAATTGAAGGTTTGATAAACGTGATAAAGATTCTTTCAGCGCGACCTTAGAAAAGAAAACATTGTTTGAATCAGGAAACAATGCTGGTTTCATTCCGCGTTTGCTCCGCTACTTCAAAAGACAAATCTGATCATTTGGGCCACGTATAATTTATCGCCCTAAATGAAATTATTAGGGAAAATCTAGTCTCTTGCCTTGGTTCGTATGGATTGACGATGTTCAAAGGTATTTAAGTTTATAGCGGATACATAGTTGAAAGTGTATTTTGTATTCCTATTTAGAGAATTCAGAAAAGAGTCAAACTTCGAGATAAGTTGTAAATTTCTGAAATATCCAGGAAGGGTTTCAGAGAGATTTTACAAAAATCTTTTATTTCGTTTTATAGAAGAGATTAAAAATTTGCTGAATAAAGCTTGTTGAATTTGGAGGAGTAGTGAAGCTATTTAATCATGGATGATGATAGATGATGAAAATGATAATATTGTTGCTGGTGATGATGATGATGTGACAATAATAGTGATGTTGATGGTGAATTTGGTTGTGGAGAGAGATTTCTATCTTTGGTGTTTCCACGCAGTCTTCAGCCTTATTTCAGTTATATGTGGGCGTCATGTGCACCTATCCATGCTGTGTTGGTATTTCATTTACCAGTACTTTGCACATTATTGCAAACCAATGGCTGCTTTTCTACATAACAGTTGTCGGGATGAAAAAATTGTGAGCGATGAGAAATTAATGAATCTTGTCGCAATATCTGTCATCAAACATCGGATAAAAATTGCAAGAGCTGGGGAATCGAACCTGAAAACTCCTAGTTTCAAGCCTCGCACGTCATCAACTGAGCAACCAAGCTGAGAATTATGCTGATGAAGTTTTCTTTTGCAATTGATCAGATCTTAAAGGGAGCCATGTTAACGAAAATGAAAGTTACGAGCCCAATCTGACGACTTCAACATAATTTGAGTTATATCGCAAGCACCTACTTATGCATTATTGGAGTTTTTTTTTTAACCGGTATTTTGCTTTTAACCTTTCCCAAACCACTGTTTGCTTTGAGAAAAGAATGAATCCCATCGCAATGAACTTAAACAATCCTGAAAAAGAAAATTAGATTAGCCGGGGAATCGAACTATAAAACCTTGGGTTTTAAGTCTGGAAGATTACTTTGCCGCTGCTTTTAGTGGTGATGGCTGAGAGAGAGAGAGAGAGAGACAAAGAGAGAGCGAGGATTTGATTTTGAAATGTTTACTTTATTCCCGGAGGGTTGTTATGTGCGAGAGGAAATTGTAACATTTTGTAAAGAAAAATGATGTACAGTTATCTTGTGAATTGAAGGGGGGAAAAATGTGAGCAATGAGAAATGAATGAAGTTTGTCGCAATGGCTGTCATCAAACCTCGGATAAAAATTGCAACAGCTGGGGTATCGAACCTGTGAACCCCTAGTTTCGGACCTCGTACGTCATCAACTGAGCAACTATGCTGAGAATTATGCTGCTGAAGTTTTCTTTTGTAATTGATCAGATATTAAAGGGAGCCACTTTAACGAAAACGAAAGTGATGAGCCCGATCCGACGACTTCAACATAATTAGAGTTATATCGCACGCACGTACTTATGCTTTATTGGAGTTTCTTTTACCTGTGCTTTGCTTTTAACCTTTCCCAAATTCTGTTTGCTTTCAAACGAAGATCATTTGAAACACTGTTCAACGATGAGAGAAGAATGAATCCTATCGCAATGAACTTAAACAATCCTGAAAAAGAAAATTAGATTAGCCGGGGAATCGAACTATAGAACCTTGAGTTTTAAGTCTGGAAGATTACTTTTCCGCTGCTTTTAGTGATGTTGGCAGAGAGAGAGAGAGAGAGACAGAGAGATTATTTGATTTTGAAATGTTAACTTTATTCCAGGAGGGTTGTTATGTGTGAGAAGAAACTGTAACATTTTGTAAAGAAAAATGATGTACAGTAGTGTTGCAAATTGAAGGTAAAAAACTTACTTTGAAGGAGGCACGCATATCTCATGTTTAGGAATCCTTGACACAATTTGATTTTGTGAAGAAGTGGTGAAAAGCAAAGAAGTATGTTGCTGAAGCCTAGTTTTGAAATTGATCGATTCTTAAAGGGGACAATTGATAAGGTAAACGAAAAATATGCTTATGAGTCATGTTTGCAAGACCTTGGAGAGAAAGATCTTGCTATAATGGGAGAAAGTACTGGTAACATATCCCAAAGCCTGTCCCCATATTATGGTAGCACTGGAAATGATAAGTGTATATTTGATTGTTGTTTACTGATTTTTTGGAAAGAATCAAAACTTAAAGAAATTGAAAAAACTGTGGACAAGCAATTAGAAATAGTGTGGACTAGCTGGAAATCGAGTAAAGAAATGGAATGATTTGAATGTAGAGCAAAGATGTTTTCCTGATTTCTTATAACTGTTGAAAAGTGAACTAAAATAGTATTGAGCAAAACTATTGAGCAGTTGTGAAGCTATTTAATAATTGCTTGGATGATGATGATGATTAAGTTGGTAATGCTGGATCTTTAAGCAGAGCCAGATTTCTTTGTTTTAACTTGATGTGAGGTAAATGGCGCGGCCAGTGCTCTTGTAACAGTCTTTCCAAACCACTGGCTGCTTTTCAAAATAACTTTAGTCGATAGAATGATCGGTATTAAGCAAATAATAAGTCCTGCAACAATGAAAATCATCGAACCTCGGACAGAAATTTGTACAGCTTGGGGACCGAACCTGCAACCGTATAGATTTTAAGCCATGTACTTTACCGACCAAGCCACTGGGCAAGGCAATCTGAGAGAGAGAGAGAGAGAGAGAGAGAGAGAGAGGGAGTGTATTGGATTACAACATGTTTACTTTAATCCTGAAGGGTTTTTATATGCGAGAAGAAATTATAACATTTTGTAAAGACAAATGATGTACAGTTGTGAATTCAAGGAGAAATAATATAAGCTTTTGGAAGGGGGATAACTTTCTTTTACCGGTACTTCGCACAATATTGTTCCCATTGGCACTGGCTGCATTCCTCACATAACCTCGTCGAAAGAATTATGAGCGCTGAGGTAAGAATAAACCCTGTCGCAATAACTGTCATCATATCCATAGAGCATATTCTCAGTCTAAGAGATTGTATCCTCAGTCCGTAGGTTTTACTTTCACATCGGGAAAAATATTTTCAGTCCGCATTTATTTATTCCTGGAGAGTTACGTGCGAGAAGACATTGTGACTTTCTGTAAAGAACAATGATGGAAAAAGCAAAATGTGTGAACACTGTAGATTTTAATTGCCATGTGTGTAGAAATGCGCAGAAGTAATTTTAAGGGGCTCGATATTTTCTGGACAGTTTTGGATTCAATAAAAAAAGTTATAAGCTATTTGGAAGGAGATCAATACTTTCTTTTCCCAGTACTTTGCACAATATTGTTCCCATTGGCGCTTGCTGCTTTCTTTTTATGACTTCGTCGGAAGGATTATCAGCGCTGAGATACGAAGAAACCCTGTCGCTGTAACTGTCATCAGTTCCATATAACATTCAGTCTTGGAGACTGTATCCTCAGCCCGCAGGTTGTGCTTTCACATCGGGAGAAATACATTTAGTCCGTAATACTGGCCCATTAGTCCTTACCATGGTCTTTAGTCTTATTCAACCCTATCTCAGTATGTACCCTCAATTCGTGAGTTGAACCCTTAGCCCATGAGCTGAGTCAACAAACGCTTGAGATTCAACCAGTTCCTTATTTCTTTACTTCATTAGGCTGTACTCTTAGTCAATGAGATAAACCTTACCTCTGGAAATTATTCGATATGATTAGCCAGTTTTTGGTCCTTTGTATGTGTCTTTCTGTAAGATGTATCGTCGGTCTGTGAAATGTAAATGAAGGTTCAGACACTTGCTTTTACTTTGAATTAAACCAAATGCCCCTTCAGTCTGCTTGATTTACCTTTAGTCCAAGAGATGTACCTTCAGCCCGAGAAGTATTTCTTCTTTTTGTATGAGTCGTACACCTTCAGCTTGGAGCTCTATATCGCTTGCATTTGCTTTTAAATAGGTCCTGAAACTGTATTTCCACCTCCCTGTGACTGCGCGAGTTCCTAAGCCTGTACCCACAGTCGGCGATTTCATACTCACAGCGCCTAAAACCAACCCTCAGGCCGTTACAAACATATTGAGTCCTTGAGATTGTGTCCTGAGTTCGTGGAATGTTTCCCCAGTCTATTTCATGTCCTCTTAGACTCTGATACACCACAAGGCCCTAAGGCTGTGTTCTATCTTAAAAATTTACCCATTTTCAATTAGACTTTATCCCTTGCCCACTTGATGTACCCACAGTTCGAAGATATGTCCTCTGTCCATTGGTTATTGCTTTGATGTACCCACAGTTCGAAGATGTGTCCTCTGTCCATTGGTTATTGCAACAGCCCGTTTTACGTTCCTTTAGGAATTGAGATGGTAGCCTAAGTGAGTGAGATGTATCATTAAGCTATAAACCCTGTGTTCTTTCAGAGATTTTACTCCCAACCTGTTAGCCTGCACCGCCAGTCAGTAAGGTGTTCTTTTAGTTCCTTCTACTTTCTCTCAGATGGTGAAATACATTCTCAGTACGATGTTCCCTCAAACCTTGAAACAATGTCCCTTCTATTATTTCAACACAATGCCGCATGCCTGTATCTATGATAGGTTATATATTCTCTCAGTTCAACACAGATATACCCTAAGTTGTTCTGTCTTCTTCCTTCATATTTCAACCTAACTTAATTGAATGTACCTTCAGATGACGAACCTATGCCTGCACTGTTGTTTCAACGATAACTTTTTGGCCTCTACTTCTTCTTCATGATCTTAACCCTCAGTCTAAACGGTCTGAAATAACGTATTTACCCACACTTCACTATCATCTCTCTCTCTCTTCTTCTTCATTTCTCTCTCTTTTTATCTCTCTTTCTCTCTCTTCCTTCATTCTCTCTCTCGTTTCGCTATTTCTGTCTCTCTTCACCTGTCTCCCTCAATCTCACTCTGTCTGTCTGTCTCTTTCTTTCTCTGTCATTCTCTCTTTGTCTCTCACTCTCTTTCTACTCCTCTCTGAACTCTTTGTCTTACTCTCTGCTCCTCATTCTTATCTCTGTCTCTACACTGATTTCCACTCTCAGTCTCTCTTTCTATCGCTGTCGCTCTCTATCTGTTCATAGTCTCTCTCTCCCTCTCTCTCGCTTTCTGTCTTTCTCTCTATCCCTCCCATTTTTCTTCCTCCTTTTCTTATATATTTCTCCTCTTTCTATCTGAATCTCACTGCATCCTTTCACACAGTCTATCTCTGTTTCTGTCTGTCTCTTTCGCTATTCCACTATCTTTGTCTCATTGTCTATCGTTCATTATTCTCTCACTTTCTCTCTGTCCGTCTATCTGTCTCCATTTATTTCATTTTCCTTTCTGCAAACCTCTCTCTATCGAACTATCCATCTCTTTTGCCTTCTGTCCCTCAAATTGTCTTTCTCTCTTTCTGTCTCCCTTCCCCTCTGTTGGCTGACTTGATATTGCAACTGTGGTCGCCTTGTGTTTCTCACGTTTATAAGACTGTATTCTCGGACTATGATGTTTATCCTTTTCCTCCAAAAATGGACTTCCCACAATAAATTTATCTTCCTTTCCTCCATATCTTCCTCAATGTATGATTGATCGTTTCTGAGACCTTAGTTTTCGAGTGTAATCTGCTTTGAAATACATGTAGATCAAGAACTATGTAGAATTCTGCATTAGATCTTTGAGTATGAAATGTTAGTGGTGTAACTGGCACAATAGAGACATTCTGGCAAGATCTTACAAAATTATGTAATCACCCTGTGCATTTCTACATACGACCACTTTGAATGTCGTATCAACCTCAGCTGTTTTACCTTAAGATTGCCGAAAAAGCCAAGGTTCCCACTTTATGATAAGAAGCAACTTGTCTATTGAAAATAATACATAAACATTCACGTAAGATTCTCCATATCATAATTATGCAGTATTGATTCATTGATTGATTGCAGTGTGTTAAACGCCGTTTGCAACATTATTTCAGTTTATATAGCGGCGACCAGTGCACTTATGTATTCTTTCCTGTAATTTCTTTTACCACTATTACGCACAATATTCTTTCCAAGCCACTGGCTGCTTTCCCACATAACAATCGTCGAAACAATGGTCAATGCTGAGAGTGGAATGAATCTTATCGCATAGAATATCAGCAGTCCTCGGAAAATAATTGGCCGATCCGGGAGTGAAACCAGTGCCCCCCTGTTCTCAAGTCCTGTATGCTACCGACTGAGCTACCGAGGCTCGGCAATTATGCAGTTACTCCACTCCGTATAATCACAGGGTCAGTTGAGCAATTGTTTGTATGATGTTTCTCGTAGTTTCAGCATATTTTCTGTTACATCACGGAGGCCAGTGCATCTACCATTGCCTTCCTGTGATTCTTTATCCGGTGCTCCGCACAATATTATATCCACTGGCTGCTTTCTCACATACTCAACGTCATAAACATCAGTCAGCACAGAGAGAGAGAGAGAGAGAGAGAGAGAGAGAGATCCTGACACAATAACTATAATCAATCCTTGGAAAGCAATTTGCCGAGCTTGGAATTGCAACCAGCAATACCCTGGTCTCAAGTCCCATAGATTACCGACTGAGCTACCGATCTCGGCATTGTTCTATTAATTGAAGGTTTGATAAACGTGATAAAGATTCTTTCAGCGCGACCTTAGAAAAGAAAACATTGTTTGAATCAGGAAACAATGCTGGTTTCATTCCGCGTTTGCTCCGCTACTTCAAAAGACAAATCTGATCATTTGGGCCACGTATAATTTATCGCCCTAAATGAAATTATTAGGGAAAATCTAGTCTCTTGCCTTGGTTCGTTTGGATTGACGATGTTCAAAGGTATTTAAGTTTATAGCGGATACATAGTTGAAAGTGTATTTTGTATTCCTATTTAGAGAATTCAGAAAAGAGTCAAACTTCGAGATAAGTTGTAAATTTCTGAAATATCCAGGAAGGGTTTCAGAGAGATTTTACAAAAATCTTTTATTTCGTTTTATAGAAGAGATTAAAAATTTGCTGAATAAAGCTTGTTGAATTTGGAGGAGTAGTGAAGCTATTTAATCATGGATGATGATAGATGATGAAAATGATAATGTTGTTGCTGGTGATGATGATGATGTGACAATAATAGTGATGTTGATGGTGAATTTGGTTGTGGAGAGAGATTTCTATCTTTGGTGTTTCCACGCAGTCTTCAGCCTTATTTCAGTTATATGTGGGCGTCATGTGCACCTATCCATGCTGTGTTGGTATTTCATTTACCAGTACTTTGCACATTATTGCAAACCAATGGCTGCTTTTCTACATAACAGTTGTCGGGATGAAAAAGTTGTGAGCGATGAGAAATTAATGAATCTTGTCGCAATATCTGTCATCAAACATCGGATAAAAATTGCAAGAGCTGGGGAATCGAACCTGAAAACTCCTAGTTTCAAGCCTCGCACGTCATCAACTGAGCAACCAAGCTGAGAATTATGCTGATGAAGTTTTCTTTTGCAATTGATCAGATCTTAAAGGGAGCCATGTTAACGAAAATGAAAGTTACGAGCCCAATCTGACGACTTCAACATAATTTGAGTTATATCGCAAGCACCTACTTATGCATTATTGGAGTTTTTTTTTAACCGGTATTTTGCTTTTAACCTTTCCCAAACCACTGTTTGCTTTGAGAAAAGAATGAATCCCATCGCAATGAACTTAAACAATCCTGAAAAAGAAAATTAGATTAGCCGGGGAATCGAACTATAAAACCTTGGGTTTTAAGTCTGGAAGATTACTTTGCCGCTGCTTTTAGTGGTGATGGCTGAGAGAGAGAGAGAGAGAGAGAGAGAGAGAGACAAAGAGAGAGCGAGGATTTGATTTTGAAATGTTTACTTTATTCCCGGAGGGTTGTTATGTGCGAGAGGAAATTGTAACATTTTGTAAAGAAAAATGATGTACAGTTATCTTGTGAATTGAAGGGGGGAAAAATGTGAGCAATGAGAAATGAATGAAGTTTGTCGCAATGGCTGTCATCAAACCTCGGATAAAAATTGCAACAGCTGGGGTATCGAACCTGTGAACCCCTAGTTTCGGACCTCGTACGTCATCAACTGAGCAACTATGCTGAGAATTATGCTGCTGAAGTTTTCTTTTGTAATTGATCAGATATTAAAGGGAGCCACTTTAACGAAAACGAAAGTGATGAGCCCGATCCGACGACTTCAACATAATTAGAGTTATATCGCACGCACGTACTTATGCTTTATTGGAGTTTCTTTTACCTGTGCTTTGCTTTTAACCTTTCCCAAATTCTGTTTGCTTTCAAACGAAGATCATTTGAAACATTGTTCAACGATGAGAGAAGAATGAATCCTATCGCAATGAACTTAAACAATCCTGAAAAAGAAAATTAGATTAGCCGGGGAATCGAACTATAGAACCTTGAGTTTTAAGTCTAGAAGATTACTTTGCCGCTGCTTTTAGTGATGTTGGCAGAGAGAGAGAGAGACAGAGACAGAGAGACAGAGACAATTTTGTTTTATAGAAGAGATTAAAAATTTGCTGAATAAAGCTTGTAACTGTTGAAAAGTGAACTAAAATAGTATTGAGCAAAACTATTGAGCAGTTGTGAAGCTATTTAATAATTGCTTGGATGATGATGATGATTAAGTTGGTAATGCTGGATCTTGAAGCGGAGCCAGATTTCTTTGTTTTAACTTGATGTGAGGTAAATGGCGCGGCCAGTGCTCTTGTAACAGTCTTTCCAAACCACTGGCTGCTTTTCAAAATAACTTTAGTCGATAGAATGATCGGTATTAAGCAAAGAATAAGTCCTGCAACAATGAATATCATCGAACCTCGGACAGAAATTTGTACAGCTTGGGGACCGAACCTGCAACCGTATAGATTTTAAGCCATGTACTTTACCGACCAAGCCACTGGGCAAGGCAATCTGAGAGAGAGAGAGAGAGAGAGAGAGAGAGAGAGGGAGTGTATTGGATTACGACATGTTTACTTTAATCCTGAAGGGTTTTTATATGCGAGAAGAAATTATAACATTTTGTAAAGACAAATGATGTACAGTTGTGAATTCAAGGAGAAATAATATAAGCTTTTGGAAGGGGGATAACTTTCTTTTACCGGTACTTCGCACAATATTGTTCCCATTGGCACTGGCTGCATTCCTCACATAACCTCGTCGAAAGAATTATGAGCGCTGAGGTAAGAATAAACCCTGTCGCAATAACTGTCATCATATCCATAGAGCATATTCTCAGTCTAAGAGATTGTATCCTCAGTCCGTAGGTTTTACTTTCACATCGGGAAAAATATTTTCTGTCCGCATTTATTTATTCCTGGAGAGTTACGTGCGAGAAGACATTGTGACTTTCTGTAAAGAACAATGATGGAAAAAACAAAATGTGTGAACACTAGATTTTAATTGCCATGTGTGTAGAAATGCGCAGAAGTAATTTTAAGGGGCTCGATATTTTCTGGACAGTTTTGGATTGAATAAAAAAAAGTTATAAGCTATTTGGAAGGAGATCAATACTTTCTTTTCCCAGTACTTTGCACAATATTGTTCCCATTGGCGCTTGCTGCTTTCTTTTTATGACTTCGTCGGAAGGATTATCAGCGCTGAGATACGAAGAAACCCTGTCGCAGTAACTGTCATCAATTCCATATAACATTCAGTCTTGGAGATTGTATCCTCAGCCCGCAGGTTGTGCTTTCACATCGGGAGAAATACATTTAGTCCGTAATACTGGCCCATTAGTCCTTACCATGGTCTTTAGTCTTATTCAACCCTATCTCAGTATGTACCCTCAATTCGTGAGTTGAACCCTTAGCCCATGAGCTGAGTCAACAAACGCTTGAGATTCAACCAGTTCCTTATTTCTTTACTTCATTAGGCTGTACTCTTAGTCAATGAGATAAACCTTACCTCTGGAAATTATTCGATATGATTAGCCAGTTTTTGGTCCTTTGTATGTGTCTTTCTGTAAGATGTATCGTCGGTCTGTGAAATGTAAATGAAGGTTCAGACACTTGCTTTTACTTTGAATTAAACCAAATGCCCCTTCAGTCTGCTTGATTTACCTTTAGTCCAAGAGATGTACCTTCAGCCCGAGAAGTATTTCTTCTTTTTGTTTGAGTCGTACACCTTCAGCTTGGAGCTCTATATCGCTTGCATTTGCTTTTAAATAGGTCCTGAAACTGTATTTCCACCTCCCTGTGACTGCGCGAGTTCCTAAGCCTGTACCCACAGTCGGCGATTTCATACTCACAGCGCCTAAAACCAACCCTCAGGCCGTTACAAACATATTGAGTCCTTGAGATTGTGTCCTGAGTTCGTGGAATGTTTCCCCAGTCTATTTCATGTCCTCTTAGACTCTGATACACCACAAGGCCCTAAGGCTGTGTTCTATCTTAAAAATTTACCCATTTTCAATTAGACTTTATCCCTTGCCCACTTGATGTACCCACAGTTCGAAGATATGTCCTCTGTCCATTGGTTATTGCTTTGATGTACCCACAGTTCGAAGATGTGTCCTCTGTCCATTGGTTATTGCAACAGCCCGTTTTACGTTCCTTTAGGAATTGAGATGGTAGCCTAAGTGAGTGAGATGTATCATTAAGCTATAAACCCTGTGTTCTTTCAGAGATTTTACTCCCAACCTGTTAGCCTGCACCGCCAGTCAGTAAGGTGTTCTTTTAGTTCCTTCTACTTTCTCTCAGATGGTGAAATACATTCTCAGTACGATGTTCCCTCAAACCTTGAAACAATGTCCCTTCTATTATTTCAACACAATGCCGCATGCCTGTATCTATGATAGGTTATATATTCTCTCAGTTCAACACAGATATACCCTAAGTTGTTCTGTCTTCTTCCTTCATATTTCAACCTAACTTAATTGAATGTACCTTCAGATGACGAACCTATGCCTGCACTGTTGTTTCAACGATAACTTTTTGGCCTCTACTTCTTCTTCATGATCTTAACCCTCAGTCTAAACGGTCTGAAATAACGTATTTACCCACACTTCACTATCATCTCTCTCTCTCTCTTCTTCATTTCTCTCTTTTTATCTCTCTTTCTCTCTCTTCCTTCATTCTCTCTCTCGTTTCGCTATTTCTGTCTCTCTTCACCTGTCTCCCTCAATCTCACTCTGTCTGTCTGTCTCTTTCTTTCTCTGTCATTCTCTCTTTGTCTCTCACTCTCTTTCTACTCCTCTCTGAACTCTTTGTCTTACTCTGCTCCTCATTCTTATCTCTGTCTCTACACTGATTTCCACTCTCAGTCTCTCTTTCTATCGCTGTCGCTCTCTATCTGTTCATAGTCTCTCTCTCCCTCTCTCTCGCTTTCTGTCTTTCTCTCTATCCCTCCCATTTTTCTTCCTCCTTTTCTTATATATTTCTCCTCTTTCTATCTGAATCTCACTGCATCCTTTCACACAGTCTATCTCTGTTTCTGTCTGTCTCTTTCGCTATTCCACTATCTTCTGTCTCATTGTCTATCGTTCATTATTCTCTCACTTTCTCTCTGTCCGTCTATCTGTCTCCATTTATTTCATTTTCCTTTCTGCAAACCTCTCTCTATCGAACTATCCATCTCTTTTGCCTTCTGTCCCTCAAATTGTCTTTCTCTCTTTCTGTCTCCCTTCCCCTCTGTTGGCTGACTTGATATTGCAACTGTGGTCGCCTTGTGTTTCTCACGTTTATAAGACTGTATTCTCGGACTATGATGTTTATCCTTTTCCTCCAAAAATGGACTTCCCACAATAAATTTATCTTCCTTTCCTCCATATCTTCCTCAATGTATGATTGATCGTTTCTGAGACCTTAGTTTTCGAGTGTAATCTGCTTTGAAATACATGTAGATCAAGAACTATGTAGAATTCTGCATTAGATCTTTGAGTATGAAATGTTAGTGGTGTAACTGGCACAATAGAGACATTCTGGCAAGATCTTACAAAATTATGTAATCACCCTGTGCATTTCTACATACGACCACTTTGAATGTCGTATCAACCTCAGCTGTTTTACCTTAAGATTGCCGAAAAAGCCAAGGTTCCCACTTTATGATAAGAAGCAACTTGTCTATTGAAAATAATACATAAACATTCACGTAAGATTCGCCATATCATAATTATGCAGTATTGATTCATTGATTGATTGCAGAGTGTTAAACGCCGTTTGCAACATTATTTCAGTTTATATAGCGGCGACCAGTGCACTTATGTATTCTTTCCTGTAATTTCTTTTACCACTATTACGCACAATATTCTTTCCAAGCCACTGGCTGCTTTCCCACATAACAATCGTCGAAACAATGGTCAATGCTGAGAGTGGAATGAATCTTGTCGCATAGAATATCAGCAATCCTCGGAAAATAATTGGCCGATCCGGGAGTGAAACCAGTGCCCCCCTGTTCTCAAGTCCTGTATGCTACCGACTGAGCTACCGAGGCTCGGCAATTATGCAGTTACTCCACTCCGTATAATCACAGGGTCAGTTGAGCAATTGTTTGTATGATGTTTCTCGTAGTTTCAGCATATTTTCTGTTATATCACGGAGGCCAGTGCATCTACCATTGCCTTCCTGTGATTCTTTATCCGGTGCTCCGCACAATATTATATCCACTGGCTGCTTTCTCACATACTCAACGTCATAAACATCAGTCAGCACAGAGAGAGAGAGAGAGAGAGAGAGAGAGAGATCCTGACACAATGACTATAATCAATCCTTGGAAAGCAATTTGCCGAGCTTGGAATTGCAACCAGCAATACCCTGGTCTCAAGTCCCATAGATTACCGACTGAGCTACCGATCTCGGCATTGTTTTATTAATTGAAGGTTTGATAAACGTGATAAAGATTCTTTCAGTGCGACCTTAGAAAAGAAAACATTGTTTGAATCAGGAAACAATGCTGGTTTCATTCCGCGTTTGCTCCGCTACTTCAAAAGACAAATCTGATCATTTGGGCCACGTATAATTTATCGCCGTAAATGAAATTATTAGGGAAAATCTAGTCTCTTGCCTTGGTTCGTATGGATTGACGATGTTCAAAGGTATTTAAGTTTATAGCGGATACATAGTTGAAAGTGTATTTTGTGTTCCTATTTAGAGAATTCAGAAAAGAGTCAAACTTCGAGATAAGTTGTAAATTTCTGAAATATCCAGGAAGGGTTTCAGAGAGATTTTACAAAAATCTTTTATTTCGTTTTATAGAAGAGATTAAAAATTTGCTGAATAAAGCTTGTTGAATTTGGAGGAGTAGTGAAGCTATTTAATCATGGATGATGATAGATGATGAAAATGATAATGTTGTTGCTGGTGATGATGATGATGTGACAATAATAGTGATGTTGATGGTGAATTTGGTTGTGGAGAGAGATTTCTATCTTTGGTGTTTCCACGCAGTCTTCAGCCTTATTTCAGTTATATGTGGGCGTCATGTGCACCTATCCATGCTGTGTTGGTATTTCATTTACCAGTACTTTGCACATTATTGCAAACCAATGGCTGCTTTTCTACATAACAGTTGTCGGGATGAAAAAATTGTGAGCGATGAGAAATTAATGAATCTTGTCGCAATATCTGTCATCAAACATCGGATAAAAATTGCAAGAGCTGGAGAATCGAACCTGAAAACTCCTAGTTTCAAGCCTCGCACGTCATCAACTGAGCAACCAAGCTGAGAATTATGCTGATGAAGTTTTCTTTTGCAATTGATCAGATCTTAAAGGGAGCCATGTTAACGAAAATGAAAGTTACGAGCCCAATCTGACGACTTCAACATAATTTGAGTTATATCGCAAGCACCTACTTATGCATTATTGGAGTTTTTTTTTTAACCGGTATTTTGCTTTTAACCTTTCCCAAACCACTGTTTGCTTTGAGAAAAGAATGAATCCCATCGCAATGAACTTAAACAATCCTGAAAAAGAAAATTAGATTAGCCGGGGAATCGAACTATAAAACCTTGGGTTTTAAGTCTGGAAGATTACTTTGCCGCTGCTTTTAGTGGTGATGGCTGAGAGAGAGAGAGAGAGAGAGAGAGAGAGAGAGAGACAAAGAGAGAGCGAGGATTTGATTTTGAAATGTTTACTTTATTCCCGGAGGGTTGTTATGTGCGAGAGGAAATTGTAACATTTTGTAAAGAAAAATGATGTACAGTTATCTTGTGAATTGAAGGGGGGAAAAATGTGAGCAATGAGAAATGAATGAAGTTTGTCGCAATGGCTGTCATCAAACCTCGGATAAAAATTGCAACAGCTGGGGTATCGAACCTGTGAACCCCTAGTTTCGGACCTCGTACGTCATCAACTGAGCAACTATGCTGAGAATTATGCTGCTGAAGTTTTCTTTTGTAATTGATCAGATATTAAAGGGAGCCACTTTAACGAAAACGAAAGTGATGAGCCCGATCCGACGACTTCAACATAATTAGAGTTATATGGCACGCACGTACTTATGCTTTATTGGAGTTTCTTTTACCTGTGCTTTGCTTTTAACCTTTCCCAAATTCTGTTTGCTTTCAAACGAAGATCATTTGAAACATTGTTCAACGATGAGAGAAGAATGAATCCTATCGCAATGAACTTAAACAATCCTGAAAAAGAAAATTAGATTAGCCGGGGAATCGAACTATAGAACCTTGAGTTTTAAGTCTAGAAGATTACTTTGCCGCTGCTTTTAGTGATGTTGGCAGAGAGAGAGAGAGACAGAGACAGAGAGACAGAGACAGAGATTATTTTGTTTTATAGAAGAGATTAAAAATTTGCTGAATAAAGCTTGTAACTGTTGAAAAGTGAACTAAAATAGTATTGAGCAAAACTATTGAGCAGTTGTGAAGCTATTTAATAATTGCTTGGATGATGATGATGATTAAGTTGGTAATGCTGGATCTTGAAGCGGAGCCAGATTTCTTTGTTTTAACTTGATGTGAGGTAAATGGCGCGGCCAGTGCTCTTGTAACAGTCTTTCCAAACCACTGGCTGCTTTTCAAAATAACTTTAGTCGATAGAATGATCGGTATTAAGCAAAGAATAAGTCCTGCAACAATGAATATCATCGAACCTCGGACAGAAATTTGTACAGCTTGGGGACCGAACCTGCAACCGTATAGATTTTAAGCCATGTACTTTACCGACCACGCCACTGGGCAAGGCAATCTGAGAGAGAGAGAGAGAGAGAGAGAGGGAGTGTATTGGATTACGACATGTTTACTTTAATCCTGAAGGGTTTTTATATGCGAGAAGAAATTATAACATTTTGTAAAGACAAATGATGTACAGTTGTGAATTCAAGGAGAAATAATATAAGCTTTTGGAAGGGGGATAACTTTCTTTTACCGGTACTTCGCACAATATTGTTCCCATTGGCACTGGCTGCATTCCTCACATAACCTCGTCGAAAGAATTATGAGCGCTGAGGTAAGAATAAACCCTGTCGCAATAACTGTCATCATATCCATAGAGCATATTCTCAGTCTAAGAGATTGTATCCTCAGTCCGTAGGTTTTACTTTCACATCGGGAAAAATATTTTCTGTCCGCATTTATTTATTCCTGGAGAGTTACGTGCGAGAAGACATTGTGACTTTCTGTAAAGAACAATGATGGAAAAAACAAAATGTGTGAACACTAGATTTTAATTGCCATGTGTGTAGAAATGCGCAGAAGTAATTTTAAGGGGCTCGATATTTTCTGGACAGTTTTGGATTGAATAAAAAAAAGTTATAAGCTATTTGGAAGGAGATCAATACTTTCTTTTCCCAGTACTTTGCACAATATTGTTCCCATTGGCGCTTGCTGCTTTCTTTTTATGACTTCGTCGGAAGGATTATCAGCGCTGAGATACGAAGAAACCCTGTCGCAGTAACTGTCATCAATTCCATATAACATTCAGTCTTGGAGATTGTATCCTCAGCCCGCAGGTTGTGCTTTCACATCGGGAGAAATACATTTAGTCCGTAATACTGGCCCATTAGTCCTTACCATGGTCTTTAGTCTTATTCAACCCTATCTCAGTATGTACCCTCAATTCGTGAGTTGAACCCTTAGCCCATGAGCTGAGTCAACAAACGCTTGAGATTCAACCAGTTCCTTATTTCTTTACTTCATTAGGCTGTACTCTTAGTCAATGAGATAAACCTTACCTCTGGAAATTATTCGATATGATTAGCCAGTTTTTGGTCCTTTGTATGTGTCTTTCTGTAAGATGTATCGTCGGTCTGTGAAATGTAAATGAAGGTTCAGACACTTGCTTTTACTTTGAATTAAACCAAATGCCCCTTCAGTCTGCTTGATTTACCTTTAGTCCAAGAGATGTACCTTCAGCCCGAGAAGTATTTCTTCTTTTTGTTTGAGTCCTACACCTTCAGCTTGGAGCTCTATATCGTTTGCATTTGCTTTTAAATAGGTCCTGAAACTGTATTTCCACCTCCCTGTGACTGCGCGAGTTCCTAAGCCTGTACCCACAGTCGGCGATTTCATACTCACAGCGCCTAAAACCAACCCTCAGGCCGTTACAAACATATTGAGTCCTTGAGATTGTGTCCTGAGTTCGTGGAATGTTTCCCCAGTCTATTTCATGTCCTCTTAGACTCTGATACACCACAAGGCCCTAAGGCTGTGTTCTATCTTAAAAATTTACCCATTTTCAATTAGACTTTATCCCTTGCCCACTTGATGTACCCACAGTTCGAAGATATGTCCTCTGTCCATTGGTTATTGCTTTGATGTACCCACAGTTCGAAGATGTGTCCTCTGTCCATTGGTTATTGCAACAGCCCGTTTTACGTTCCTTTAGGAATTGAGATGGTAGCCTAAGTGAGTGAGATGTATCATTAAGCTATAAACCCTGTGTTCTTTCAGAGATTTTACTCCCAACCTGTTAGCCTGCACCGCCAGTCAGTAAGGTGTTCTTTTAGTTCCTTCTACTTTCTCTCAGATGGTGAAATACATTCTCAGTACGATGTTCCCTCAAACCTTGAAACAATGTCCCTTCTATTATTTCAACACAATGCCGCATGCCTGTATCTATGATAGGTTATATATTCTCTCAGTTCAACACAGATATACCCTAAGTTGTTCTGTCTTCTTCCTTCATATTTCAACCTAACTTAATTGAATGTACCTTCAGATGACGAACCTATGCCTGCACTGTTGTTTCAACGATAACTTTTTGGCCTCTACTTCTTCTTCATGATCTTAACCCTCAGTCTAAACGGTCTGAAATAACGTATTTACCCACACTTCACTATCATCTCTCTCTCTCTCTTCTTCATTTCTCTCTTTTTATCTCTCTTTCTCTCTCTTCCTTCATTCTCTCTCTCGTTTCGCTATTTCTGTCTCTCTTCACCTGTCTCCCTCAATCTCACTCTGTCTGTCTGTCTCTTTCTTTCTCTGTCATTCTCTCTTTGTCTCTCACTCTCTTTCTACTCCTCTCTGAACTCTTTGTCTTACTCTGCTCCTCATTCTTATCTCTGTCTCTACACTGATTTCCACTCTCAGTCTCTCTTTCTATCGCTGTCGCTCTCTATCTGTTCATAGTCTCTCTCTCCCTCTCTCTCGCTTTCTGTCTTTCTCTCTATCCCTCCCATTTTTCTTCCTCCTTTTCTTATATATTTCTCCTCTTTCTATCTGAATCTCACTGCATCCTTTCACACAGTCTATCTCTGTTTCTGTCTGTCTCTTTCGCTATTCCACTATCTTCTGTCTCATTGTCTATCGTTCATTATTCTCTCACTTTCTCTCTGTCCGTCTATCTGTCTCCATTTATTTCATTTTCCTTTCTGCAAACCTCTCTCTATCGAACTATCCATCTCTTTTGCCTTCTGTCCCTCAAATTGTCTTTCTCTCTTTCTGTCTCCCTTCCCCTCTGTTGGCTGACTTGATATTGCAACTGTGGTCGCCTTGTGTTTCTCACGTTTATAAGACTGCATTCTCGGACTATGATGTTTATCCTTTTCCTCCAAAAATGGACTTCCCACAATAAATTTATCTTCCTTTCCTCCATATCTTCCTCAATGTATGATTGATCGTTTCTGAGACCTTAGTTTTCGAGTGTAATCTGCTTTGAAATACATGTAGATCAAGAACTATGTAGAATTCTGCATTAGATCTTTGAGTATGAAATGTTAGTGGTGTAACTGGCACAATAGAGACATTCTGGCAAGATCTTACAAAATTATGTAATCACCCTGTGCATTTCTACATACGACCACTTTGAATGTCGTATCAACCTCAGCTGTTTTACCTTAAGATTGCCGAAAAAGCCAAGGTTCCCACTTTATGATAAGAAGCAACTTGTCTATTGAAAATAATACATAAACATTCACGTAAGATTCGCCATATCATAATTATGCAGTATTGATTCATTGATTGATTGCAGAGTGTTAAACGCCGTTTGCAACATTATTTCAGTTTATATAGCGGCGACCAGTGCACTTATGTATTCTTTCCTGTAATTTCTTTTACCACTATTACGCACAATATTCTTTCCAAGCCACTGGCTGCTTTCCCACATAACAATCGTCGAAACAATGGTCAGCGCTGAGAGTGGAATGAATCTTGTCGCATAGAATATCAGCAATCCTCGGAAAATAATTGGCCGATCCGGGAGTGAAACCAGTGCCCCCCTGTTCTCAAGTCCTGTATGCTACCGACTGAGCTACCGAGGCTCGGCAATTATGCAGTTACTCCACTCCGTATAATCACAGGGTCAGTTGAGCAATTGTTTGTATGATGTTTCTCGTAGTTTCAGCATATTTTCTGTTATATCACGGAGGCCAGTGCATCTACCATTGCCTTCCTGTGATTCTTTATCCGGTGCTCCGCACAATATTATATCCACTGGCTGCTTTCTCACATACTCAACGTCATAAACATCAGTCAGCACAGAGAGAGAGAGAGAGAGAGAGAGAGAGAGAGAGAGAGAGATCCTGACACAATGACTATAATCAATCCTTGGAAAGCAATTTGCCGAGCTTGGAATTGCAACCAGCAATACCCTGGTCTCAAGTCCCATAGATTACCGACTGAGCTACCGATCTCGGCATTGTTTTATTAATTGAAGGTTTGATAAACGTGATAAAGATTCTTTCAGTGCGACCTTAGAAAAGAAAACATTGTTTGAATCAGGAAACAATGCTGGTTTCATTCCGCGTTTGCTCCGCTACTTCAAAAGACAAATCTGATCATTTGGGCCACGTATAATTTATCGCCGTAAATGAAATTATTAGGGAAAATCTAGTCTCTTGCCTTGGTTCGTATGGATTGACGATGTTCAAAGGTATTTAAGTTTATAGCGGATACATAGTTGAAAGTGTATTTTGTGTTCCTATTTAGAGAATTCAGAAAAGAGTCAAACTTCGAGATAAGTTGTAAATTTCTGAAATATCCAGGAAGGGTTTCAGAGAGATTTTACAAAAATCTTTTATTTCGTTTTATAGAAGAGATTAAAAATTTGCTGAATAAAGCTTGTTGAATTTGGAGGAGTAGTGAAGCTATTTAATCATAGATGATGATAGATGATGAAAATGATAATGTTGTTGCTGGTGATGATGATGATGTGACAATAATAGTGATGTTGATGGTGAATTTGGTTGTGGAGAGAGATTTCTATCTTTGGTGTTTCCACGCAGTCTTCAGCCTTATTTCAGTTATATGTGGGCGTCATGTGCACCTATCCATGCTGTGTTGGTATTTCATTTACCAGTACTTTGCACATTATTGCAAACCAATGGCTGCTTTTCTACATAACAGTTGTCGGGATGAAAAAATTGTGAGCGATGAGAAATTAATGAATCTTGTCGCAATATCTGTCATCAAACATCGGATAAAAATTGCAAGAGCTGGGGAATCGAACCTGAAAACTCCTAGTTTCAAGCCTCGCACGTCATCAACTGAGCAACCAAGCTGAGAATTATGCTGATGAAGTTTTCTTTTGCAATTGATCAGATCTTAAAGGGAGCCATGTTAACGAAAATGAAAGTTACGAGCCCAATCTGACGACTTCAACATAATTTGAGTTATATCGCAAGCACCTACTTATGCATTATTGGAGTTTTTTTTTTAACCGGTATTTTGCTTTTAACCTTTCCCAAACCACTGTTTGCTTTGAGAAAAGAATGAATCCCATCGCAATGAACTTAAACAATCCTGAAAAAGAAAATTAGATTAGCCGGGGAATCGAACTATAAAACCTTGGGTTTTAAGTCTGGAAGATTACTTTGCCGCTGCTTTTAGTGGTGATGGCTGAGAGAGAGAGAGAGAGAGAGAGAGAGACAAAGAGAGAGCGAGGATTTGATTTTGAAATGTTTACTTTATTCCCGGAGGGTTGTTATGTGCGAGAGGAAATTGTAACATTTTGTAAAGAAAAATGATGTACAGTTATCTTGTGAATTGAAGGGGGGGAAAATGTGAGCAATGAGAAATGAATGAAGTTTGTCGCAATGGCTGTCATCAAACCTCGGATAAAAATTGCAACAGCTGGGGTATCGAACCTGTGAACCCCTAGTTTCGGACCTCGTACGTCATCAACTGAGCAACTATGCTGAGAATTATGCTGCTGAAGTTTTCTTTTGTAATTGATCAGATATTAAAGGGAGCCACTTTAACGAAAACGAAAGTGATGAGCCCGATCCGGGCTTTGAGAAAAGAATGAATCCCATCGCAATGAACTTAAACAATCCTGAAAAAGAAAATTAGATTAGCTGGGGAATCGAACTATAGAACCTTGAGTTTTAAGTCTAGAAGATTACTTTGCCGCTGCTTTTAGTGATGTTGGCAGGGAGAGAGAGAGACAGAGACAGAGATTATTTTGTTTTATAGAAGAGATTAAAAATTTGCTGAATAAAGCTTGTAACTGTTGAAAAGTGAACTAAAATAGTATTGAGCAAAACTATTGAGCAGTTGTGAAGCTATTTAATAATTGCTTGGATGATGATGATGATTAAGTTGGTAATGCTGGATCTTGAAGCGGAGCCAGATTTCTTTGTTTTAACTTGATGTGAGGTAAATGGCGCGGCCAGTGCTCTTGTAACAGTCTTTCCAAACCACTGGCTGCTTTTCAAAATAACTTTAGTCGATAGAATGATCGGTATTAAGCAAAGAATAAGTCCTGCAACAATGAATATCATCGAACCTCGGACAGAAATTTGTACAGCTTGGGGACCGAACCTGCAACCGTATAGATTTTAAGCCATGTACTTTACCGACCAAGCCACTGGGCAAGGCAATCTGAGAGAGAGAGAGAGAGAGAGAGAGAGAGAGAGGGAGTGTATTGGATTACGACATGTTTACTTTAATCCTGAAGGGTTTTTATATGCGAGAAGAAATTATAACATTTTGTAAAGACAAATGATGTACAGTTGTGAATTCAAGGAGAAATAATATAAGCTTTTGGAAGGGGGATAACTTTCTTTTACCGGTACTTCGCACAATATTGTTCCCATTGGCACTGGCTGCATTCCTCACATAACCTCGTCGAAAGAATTATGAGCGCTGAGGTAAGAATAAACCCTGTCGCAATAACTGTCATCATATCCATAGAGCATATTCTCAGTCTAAGAGATTGTATCCTCAGTCCGTAGGTTTTACTTTCACATCGGGAAAAATATTTTCTGTCCGCATTTATTTATTCCTGGAGAGTTACGTGCGAGAAGACATTGTGACTTTCTGTAAAGAACAATGATGGAAAAAACAAAATGTGTGAACACTAGATTTTAATTGCCATGTGTGTAGAAATGCGCAGAAGTAATTTTAAGGGGCTCGATATTTTCTGGACAGTTTTGGATTGAATAAAAAAAAGTTATAAGCTATTTGGAAGGAGATCAATACTTTCTTTTCCCAGTACTTTGCACAATATTGTTCCCATTGGCGCTTGCTGCTTTCTTTTTATGACTTCGTCGGAAGGATTATCAGCGCTGAGATACGAAGAAACCCTGTCGCAGTAACTGTCATCAATTCCATATAACATTCAGTCTTGGAGACTGTATCCTCAGCCCGCAGGTTGTGCTTTCACATCGGGAGAAATACATTTAGTCCGTAATACTGGCCCATTAGTCCTTACCATGGTCTTTAGTCTTATTCAACCCTATCTCAGTATGTACCCTCAATTCGTGAGTTGAACCCTTAGCCCATGAGCTGAGTCAACAAACGCTTGAGATTCAACCAGTTCCTTATTTCTTTACTTCATTAGGCTGTACTCTTAGTCAATGAGATAAACCTTACCTCTGGAAATTATTCGATATGATTAGCCAGTTTTTGGTCCTTTGTATGTGTCTTTCTGTAAGATGTATCGTCGGTCTGTGAAATGTAAATGAAGGTTCAGACACTTGCTTTTACTTTGAATTAAACCAAATGCCCCTTCAGTCTGCTTGATTTACCTTTAGTCCAAGAGATGTACCTTCAGCCCGAGAAGTATTTCTTCTTTTTGTTTGAGTCGTACACCTTCAGCTTGGAGCTCTATATCGCTTGCATTTGCTTTTAAATAGGTCCTGAAACTGTATTTCCACCTCCCTGTGACTGCGCGAGTTCCTAAGCCTGTACCCACAGTCGGCGATTTCATACTCACAGCGCCTAAAACCAACCCTCAGGCCGTTACAAACATATTGAGTCCTTGAGATTGTGTCCTGAGTTCGTGGAATGTTTCCCCAGTCTATTTCATGTCCTCTTAGACTCTGATACACCACAAGGCCCTAAGGCTGTGTTCTATCTTAAAAATTTACCCATTTTCAATTAGACTTTATCCCTTGCCCACTTGATGTACCCACAGTTCGAAGATATGTCCTCTGTCCATTGGTTATTGCTTTGATGTACCCACAGTTCGAAGATGTGTCCTCTGTCCATTGGTTATTGCAACAGCCCGTTTTACGTTCCTTTAGGAATTGAGATGGTAGCCTAAGTGAGTGAGATGTATCATTAAGCTATAAACCCTGTGTTCTTTCAGAGATTTTACTCCCAACCTGTTAGCCTGCACCGCCAGTCAGTAAGGTGTTCTTTTAGTTCCTTCTACTTTCTCTCAGATGGTGAAATACATTCTCAGTACGATGTTCCCTCAAACCTTGAAACAATGTCCCTTCTATTATTTCAACACAATGCCGCATGCCTGTATCTATGATAGGTTATATATTCTCTCAGTTCAACACAGATATACCCTA
Source organism: Hippopus hippopus (assembly GCA_946811185.2). NCBI lineage: Eukaryota > Metazoa > Mollusca > Bivalvia > Cardiida > Cardiidae > Hippopus > Hippopus hippopus. Next base: position 39,152,927 of record OX328097.1, read on the forward strand.
AGTTGTTCTGTCTTCTTCCTTCATATTTCAACCTAACTTAATTGAATGTACCTTCAGATGACGAACCTATGCCTGCACTGTTGTTTCAACGATAACTTTTTGGCCTCTACTTCTTCTTCATGATCTTAACCCTCAGTCTAAACGGTCTGAAATAACGTATTTACCCACACTTCACTATCATCTCTCTCTCTCTCTTCTTCATTTCTCTCTTTTTATCTCTCTTTCTCTCTCTTCCTTCATTCTCTCTCTCGTTTCGCTATTTCTGTCTCTCTTCACCTGTCTCCCTCAATCTCACTCTGTCTGTCTGTCTCTTTCTTTCTCTGTCATTCTCTCTTTGTCTCTCACTCTCTTTCTACTCCTCTCTGAACTCTTTGTCTTACTCTCTGCTCCTCATTCTTATCTCTGTCTCTACACTGATTTCCACTCTCAGTCTCTCTTTCTATCGCTGTCGCTCTCTATCTGTTCATAGTCTCTCTCTCCCTCTCTCTCGCTTTCTGTCTTTCTCTCTATCCCTCCCATTTTTCTTCCTCCTTTTCTTATATATTTCTCCTCTTTCTATCTGAATCTCACTGCATCCTTTCACACAGTCTATCTCTGTTTCTGTCTGTCTCTTTCGCTATTCCACTATCTTCTGTCTCATTGTCTATCGTTCATTATTCTCTCACTTTCTCTCTGTCCGTCTATCTGTCTCCATTTATTTCATTTTCCTTTCTGCAAACCTCTCTCTATCGAACTATCCATCTCTTTTGCCTTCTGTCCCTCAAATTGTCTTTCTCTCTTTCTGTCTCCCTTCCCCTCTGTTGGCTGACTTGATATTGCAACTGTGGTCGCCTTGTGTTTCTCACATTTATAAGACTGTATTCTCAGACTATGATGTTTATCCTTTTCCTCCAAAAATGGACTTCCCACAATAAATTTATCTTCCTTTCCTCCATATCTTCCTCAATGTATGATTGATCGTTTCTGAGACCTTAGTTTTCGAGTGTAATCTGCTTTGAAATACATGTAGATCAAGAACTATGTAGAATTCTGCATTAGATCTTTGAGTATGAAATGTTAGTGGTGTAACTGGCACAATAGAGACATTCTGGCAAGATCTTACAAAATTATGTAATCACCCTGTGCATTTCTACATACGACCACTTTGAATGTCGTATCAACCTCAGCTGTTTTACCTTAAGATTGCCGAAAAAGCCAAGGTTCCCACTTTATGATAAGAAGCAACTTGTCTATTGAAAATAATACATAAACATTCACGTAAGATTCTCCATATCATAATTATGCAGTATTGATTCATTGATTGATTGCAGAGTGTTAAACGCCGTTTGCAACATTATTTCAGTTTATATAGCGGCGACCAGTGCACTTATGTATTCTTTCCTGTAATTTCTTTTACCACTATTACGCACAATATTCTTTCCAAGCCACTGGCTGCTTTCCCACATAACAATCGTCGAAACAATGGTCAATGCTGAGAGTGGAATGAATCTTATCGCATAGAATATCAGCAGTCCTCGGAAAATAATTGGCCGATCCGGGAGTGAAACCAGTGCCCCCCTGTTCTCAAGTCCTGTATGCTACCGACTGAGCTACCGAGGCTCGGCAATTATGCAGTTACTCCACTCCGTATAATCACAGGGTCAGTTGAGCAATTGTTTGTATGATGTTTCTCGTAGTTTCAGCATATTTTCTGTTACATCACGGAGGCCAGTGCATCTACCATTGCCTTCCTGTGATTCTTTATCCGGTGCTCCGCACAATATTATATCCACTGGCTGCTTTCTCACATACTCAACGTCATAAACATCAGTCAGCACAGAGAGAGAGAGAGAGAGAGAGAGAGAGAGAGAGAGAGAGAGAGAGATCCTGACACAATAACTATAATCAATCCTTGGAAAGCAATTTGCCGAGCTTGGAATTGCAACCAGCAATACCCTGGTCTCAAGTCCCATAGATTACCGACTGAGCTACCGATCTCGGCATTGTTTTATTAATTGAAGGTTTGATAAACGTGATAAAGATTCTTTCAGTGCGACCTTAGAAAAGAAAACATTGTTTGAATCAGGAAACAATGCTGGTTTCATTCCGCGTTTGCTCCGCTACTTCAAAAGACAAATCTGATCATTTGGGCCACGTATAATTTATCGCCCTAAATGAAATTATTAGGGAAAATCTAGTCTCTTGCCTTGGTTCGTATGGATTGACGATGTTCAAAGGTATTTAAGTTTATAGCGGATACATAGTTGAAAGTGTATTTTGTATTCCTATTTAGAGAATTCAGAAAAGAGTCAAACTTCGAGATAAGTTGTAAATTTCTGAAATATCCAGGAAGGGTTTCAGAGAGATTTTACAAAAATCTTTTATTTCGTTTTATAGAAGAGATTAAAAATTTGCTGAATAAAGCTTGTTGAATTTGGAGGAGTAGTGAAGCTATTTAATCATGGATGATGATAGATGATGAAAATGATAATGTTGTTGCTGGTGATGATGATGATGTGACAATAATAGTGATGTTGATGGTGAATTTGGTTGTGGAGAGAGATTTCTATCTTTGGTGTTTCCACGCAGTCTTCAGCCTTATTTCAGTTATATGTGGGCGTCATGTGCACCTATCCATGCTGTGTTGGTATTTCATTTACCAGTACTTTGCACATTATTGCAAACCAATGGCTGCTTTTCTACATAACAGTTGTCGGGATGAAAAAGTTGTGAGCGATGAGAAATTAATGAATCTTGTCGCAATATCTGTCATCAAACATCGGATAAAAATTGCAAGAGCTGGGGAATCGAACCTGAAAACTCCTAGTTTCAAGCCTCGCACGTCATCAACTGAGCAACCAAGCTGAGAATTATGCTGATGAAGTTTTCTTTTGCAATTGATCAGATCTTAAAGGGAGCCATGTTAACGAAAATGAAAGTTACGAGCCCAATCTGACGACTTCAACATAATTTGAGTTATATCGCAAGCACCTACTTATGCATTATTGGAGTTTTTTTTTAACCGGTATTTTGCTTTTAACCTTTCCCAAACCACTGTTTGCTTTGAGAAAAGAATGAATCCCATCGCAATGAACTTAAACAATCCTGAAAAAGAAAATTAGATTAGCCGGGGAATCGAACTATAAAACCTTGGGTTTTAAGTCTGGAAGATTACTTTGCCGCTGCTTTTAGTGGTGATGGCTGAGAGAGAGAGAGAGAGAGAGAGAGAGAGAGAGACAAAGAGAGAGCGAGGATTTGATTTTGAAATGTTTACTTTATTCCCGGAGGGTTGTTATGTGCGAGAGGAAATTGTAACATTTTGTAAAGAAAAATGATGTACAGTTATCTTGTGAATTGAAGGGGGGGAAAATGTGAGCAATGAGAAATGAATGAAGTTTGTCGCAATGGCTGTCATCAAACCTCGGATAAAAATTGCAACAGCTGGGGTATCGAACCTGTGAACCCCTAGTTTCGGACCTCGTACGTCATCAACTGAGCAACTATGCTGAGAATTATGCTGCTGAAGTTTTCTTTTGTAATTGATCAGATATTAAAGGGAGCCACTTTAACGAAAACGAAAGTGATGAGCCCGATCCGACGACTTCAACATAATTAGAGTTATATGGCACGCACGTACTTATGCTTTATTGGAGTTTCTTTTACCTGTGCTTTGCTTTTAACCTTTCCCAAATTCTGTTTGCTTTCAAACGAAGATCATTTGAAACATTGTTCAACGATGAGAGAAGAATGAATCCTATCGCAATGAACTTAAACAATCCTGAAAAAGAAAATTAGATTAGCCGGGGAATCGAACTATAGAACCTTGAGTTTTAAGTCTAGAAGATTACTTTGCCGCTGCTTTTAGTGATGTTGGCAGAGAGAGAGAGAGACAGAGACAGAGAGACAGAGACAATTTTGTTTTATAGAAGAGATTAAAAATTTGCTGAATAAAGCTTGTAACTGTTGAAAAGTGAACTAAAATAGTATTGAGCAAAACTATTGAGCAGTTGTGAAGCTATTTAATAATTGCTTGGATGATGATGATGATTAAGTTGGTAATGCTGGATCTTGAAGCGGAGCCAGATTTCTTTGTTTTAACTTGATGTGAGGTAAATGGCGCGGCCAGTGCTCTTGTAACAGTCTTTCCAAACCACTGGCTGCTTTTCAAAATAACTTTAGTCGATAGAATGATCGGTATTAAGCAAAGAATAAGTCCTGCAACAATGAATATCATCGAACCTCGGACAGAAATTTGTACAGCTTGGGGACCGAACCTGCAACCGTATAGATTTTAAGCCATGTACTTTACCGACCAAGCCACTGGGCAAGGCAATCTGAGAGAGAGAGAGAGAGAGAGAGAGAGGGAGTGTATTGGATTACGACATGTTTACTTTAATCCTGAAGGGTTTTTATATGCGAGAAGAAATTATAACATTTTGTAAAGACAAATGATGTACAGTTGTGAATTCAAGGAGAAATAATATAAGCTTTTGGAAGGGGGATAACTTTCTTTTACCGGTACTTCGCACAATATTGTTCCCATTGGCACTGGCTGCATTCCTCACATAACCTCGTCGAAAGAATTATGAGCGCTGAGGTAAGAATAAACCCTGTCGCAATAACTGTCATCATATCCATAGAGCATATTCTCAGTCTAAGAGATTGTATCCTCAGTCCGTAGGTTTTACTTTCACATCGGGAAAAATATTTTCTGTCCGCATTTATTTATTCCTGGAGAGTTACGTGCGAGAAGACATTGTGACTTTCTGTAAAGAACAATGATGGAAAAAACAAAATGTGTGAACACTAGATTTTAATTGCCATGTGTGTAGAAATGCGCAGAAGTAATTTTAAGGGGCTCGATATTTTCTGGACAGTTTTGGATTGAATAAAAAAAAGTTATAAGCTATTTGGAAGGAGATCAATACTTTCTTTTCCCAGTACTTTGCACAATATTGTTCCCATTGGCGCTTGCTGCTTTCTTTTTATGACTTCGTCGGAAGGATTATCAGCGCTGAGATACGAAGAAACCCTGTCGCAGTAACTGTCATCAATTCCATATAACATTCAGTCTTGGAGATTGTATCCTCAGCCCGCAGGTTGTGCTTTCACATCGGGAGAAATACATTTAGTCCGTAATACTGGCCCATTAGTCCTTACCATGGTCTTTAGTCTTATTCAACCCTATCTCAGTATGTACCCTCAATTCGTGAGTTGAACCCTTAGCCCATGAGCTGAGTCAACAAACGCTTGAGATTCAACCAGTTCCTTATTTCTTTACTTCATTAGGCTGTACTCTTAGTCAATGAGATAAACCTTACCTCTGGAAATTATTCGATATGATTAGCCAGTTTTTGGTCCTTTGTATGTGTCTTTCTGTAAGATGTATCGTCGGTCTGTGAAATGTAAATGAAGGTTCAGACACTTGCTTTTACTTTGAATTAAACCAAATGCCCCTTCAGTCTGCTTGATTTACCTTTAGTCCAAGAGATGTACCTTCAGCCCGAGAAGTATTTCTTCTTTTTGTTTGAGTCGTACACCTTCAGCTTGGAGCTCTATATCGCTTGCATTTGCTTTTAAATAGGTCCTGAAACTGTATTTCCACCTCCCTGTGACTGCGCGAGTTCCTAAGCCTGTACCCACAGTCGGCGATTTCATACTCACAGCGCCTAAAACCAACCCTCAGGCCGTTACAAACATATTGAGTCCTTGAGATTGTGTCCTGAGTTCGTGGAATGTTTCCCCAGTCTATTTCATGTCCTCTTAGACTCTGATACACCACAAGGCCCTAAGGCTGTGTTCTATCTTAAAAATTTACCCATTTTCAATTAGACTTTATCCCTTGCCCACTTGATGTACCCACAGTTCGAAGATATGTCCTCTGTCCATTGGTTATTGCTTTGATGTACCCACAGTTCGAAGATGTGTCCTCTGTCCATTGGTTATTGCAACAGCCCGTTTTACGTTCCTTTAGGAATTGAGATGGTAGCCTAAGTGAGTGAGATGTATCATTAAGCTATAAACCCTGTGTTCTTTCAGAGATTTTACTCCCAACCTGTTAGCCTGCACCGCCAGTCAGTAAGGTGTTCTTTTAGTTCCTTCTACTTTCTCTCAGATGGTGAAATACATTCTCAGTACGATGTTCCCTCAAACCTTGAAACAATGTCCCTTCTATTATTTCAACACAATGCCGCATGCCTGTATCTATGATAGGTTATATATTCTCTCAGTTCAACACAGATATACCCTAAGTTGTTCTGTCTTCTTCCTTCATATTTCAACCTAACTTAATTGAATGTACCTTCAGATGACGAACCTATGCCTGCACTGTTGTTTCAACGATAACTTTTTGGCCTCTACTTCTTCTTCATGATCTTAACCCTCAGTCTAAACGGTCTGAAATAACGTATTTACCCACACTTCACTATCATCTCTCTCTCTCTCTTCTTCATTTCTCTCTTTTTATCTCTCTTTCTCTCTCTTCCTTCATTCTCTCTCTCGTTTCGCTATTTCTGTCTCTCTTCACCTGTCTCCCTCAATCTCACTCTGTCTGTCTGTCTCTTTCTTTCTCTGTCATTCTCTCTTTGTCTCTCACTCTCTTTCTACTCCTCTCTGAACTCTTTGTCTTACTCTGCTCCTCATTCTTATCTCTGTCTCTACACTGATTTCCACTCTCAGTCTCTCTTTCTATCGCTGTCGCTCTCTATCTGTTCATAGTCTCTCTCTCCCTCTCTCTCGCTTTCTGTCTTTCTCTCTATCCCTCCCATTTTTCTTCCTCCTTTTCTTATATATTTCTCCTCTTTCTATCTGAATCTCACTGCATCCTTTCACACAGTCTATCTCTGTTTCTGTCTGTCTCTTTCGCTATTCCACTATCTTCTGTCTCATTGTCTATCGTTCATTATTCTCTCACTTTCTCTCTGTCCGTCTATCTGTCTCCATTTATTTCATTTTCCTTTCTGCAAACCTCTCTCTATCGAACTATCCATCTCTTTTGCCTTCTGTCCCTCAAATTGTCTTTCTCTCTTTCTGTCTCCCTTCCCCTCTGTTGGCTGACTTGATATTGCAACTGTGGTCGCCTTGTGTTTCTCACGTTTATAAGACTGTATTCTCGGACTATGATGTTTATCCTTTTCCTCCAAAAATGGACTTCCCACAATAAATTTATCTTCCTTTCCTCCATATCTTCCTCAATGTATGATTGATCGTTTCTGAGACCTTAGTTTTCGAGTGTAATCTGCTTTGAAATACATGTAGATCAAGAACTATGTAGAATTCTGCATTAGATCTTTGAGTATGAAATGTTAGTGGTGTAACTGGCACAATAGAGACATTCTGGCAAGATCTTACAAAATTATGTAATCACCCTGTGCATTTCTACATACGACCACTTTGAATGTCGTATCAACCTCAGCTGTTTTACCTTAAGATTGCCGAAAAAGCCAAGGTTCCCACTTTATGATAAGAAGCAACTTGTCTATTGAAAATAATACATAAACATTCACGTAAGATTCGCCATATCATAATTATGCAGTATTGATTCATTGATTGATTGCAGAGTGTTAAACGCCGTTTGCAACATTATTTCAGTTTATATAGCGGCGACCAGTGCACTTATGTATTCTTTCCTGTAATTTCTTTTACCACTATTACGCACAATATTCTTTCCAAGCCACTGGCTGCTTTCCCACATAACAATCGTCGAAACAATGGTCAATGCTGAGAGTGGAATGAATCTTGTCGCATAGAATATCAGCAATCCTCGGAAAATAATTGGCCGATCCGGGAGTGAAACCAGTGCCCCCCTGTTCTCAAGTCCTGTATGCTACCGACTGAGCTACCGAGGCTCGGCAATTATGCAGTTACTCCACTCCGTATAATCACAGGGTCAGTTGAGCAATTGTTTGTATGATGTTTCTCGTAGTTTCAGCATATTTTCTGTTATATCACGGAGGCCAGTGCATCTACCATTGCCTTCCTGTGATTCTTTATCCGGTGCTCCGCACAATATTATATCCACTGGCTGCTTTCTCACATACTCAACGTCATAAACATCAGTCAGCACAGAGAGAGAGAGAGAGAGAGAGAGAGAGAGAGAGAGAGAGATCCTGACACAATGACTATAATCAATCCTTGGAAAGCAATTTGCCGAGCTTGGAATTGCAACCAGCAATACCCTGGTCTCAAGTCCCATAGATTACCGACTGAGCTACCGATCTCGGCATTGTTTTATTAATTGAAGGTTTGATAAACGTGATAAAGATTCTTTCAGTGCGACCTTAGAAAAGAAAACATTGTTTGAATCAGGAAACAATGCTGGTTTCATTCCGCGTTTGCTCCGCTACTTCAAAAGACAAATCTGATCATTTGGGCCACGTATAATTTATCGCCGTAAATGAAATTATTAGGGAAAATCTAGTCTCTTGCCTTGGTTCGTATGGATTGACGATGTTCAAAGGTATTTAAGTTTATAGCGGATACATAGTTGAAAGTGTATTTTGTGTTCCTATTTAGAGAATTCAGAAAAGAGTCAAACTTCGAGATAAGTTGTAAATTTCTGAAATATCCAGGAAGGGTTTCAGAGAGATTTTACAAAAATCTTTTATTTCGTTTTATAGAAGAGATTAAAAATTTGCTGAATAAAGCTTGTTGAATTTGGAGGAGTAGTGAAGCTATTTAATCATGGATGATGATAGATGATGAAAATGATAATGTTGTTGCTGGTGATGATGATGATGTGACAATAATAGTGATGTTGATGGTGAATTTGGTTGTGGAGAGAGATTTCTATCTTTGGTGTTTCCACGCAGTCTTCAGCCTTATTTCAGTTATATGTGGGCGTCATGTGCACCTATCCATGCTGTGTTGGTATTTCATTTACCAGTACTTTGCACATTATTGCAAACCAATGGCTGCTTTTCTACATAACAGTTGTCGGGATGAAAAAATTGTGAGCGATGAGAAATTAATGAATCTTGTCGCAATATCTGTCATCAAACATCGGATAAAAATTGCAAGAGCTGGAGAATCGAACCTGAAAACTCCTAGTTTCAAGCCTCGCACGTCATCAACTGAGCAACCAAGCTGAGAATTATGCTGATGAAGTTTTCTTTTGCAATTGATCAGATCTTAAAGGGAGCCATGTTAACGAAAATGAAAGTTACGAGCCCAATCTGACGACTTCAACATAATTTGAGTTATATCGCAAGCACCTACTTATGCATTATTGGAGTTTTTTTTTTAACCGGTATTTTGCTTTTAACCTTTCCCAAACCACTGTTTGCTTTGAGAAAAGAATGAATCCCATCGCAATGAACTTAAACAATCCTGAAAAAGAAAATTAGATTAGCCGGGGAATCGAACTATAAAACCTTGGGTTTTAAGTCTGGAAGATTACTTTGCCGCTGCTTTTAGTGGTGATGGCTGAGAGAGAGAGAGAGAGAGAGAGAGAGAGAGAGAGACAAAGAGAGAGCGAGGATTTGATTTTGAAATGTTTACTTTATTCCCGGAGGGTTGTTATGTGCGAGAGGAAATTGTAACATTTTGTAAAGAAAAATGATGTACAGTTATCTTGTGAATTGAAGGGGGGAAAAATGTGAGCAATGAGAAATGAATGAAGTTTGTCGCAATGGCTGTCATCAAACCTCGGATAAAAATTGCAACAGCTGGGGTATCGAACCTGTGAACCCCTAGTTTCGGACCTCGTACGTCATCAACTGAGCAACTATGCTGAGAATTATGCTGCTGAAGTTTTCTTTTGTAATTGATCAGATATTAAAGGGAGCCACTTTAACGAAAACGAAAGTGATGAGCCCGATCCGACGACTTCAACATAATTAGAGTTATATGGCACGCACGTACTTATGCTTTATTGGAGTTTCTTTTACCTGTGCTTTGCTTTTAACCTTTCCCAAATTCTGTTTGCTTTCAAACGAAGATCATTTGAAACATTGTTCAACGATGAGAGAAGAATGAATCCTATCGCGATGAACTTAAACAATCCTGAAAAAGAAAATTAGATTAGCCGGGGAATCGAACTATAGAACCTTGAGTTTTAAGTCTAGAAGATTACTTTGCCGCTGCTTTTAGTGATGTTGGCAGAGAGAGAGAGAGACAGAGACAGAGAGACAGAGACAGAGATTATTTTGTTTTATAGAAGAGATTAAAAATTTGCTGAATAAAGCTTGTAACTGTTGAAAAGTGAACTAAAATAGTATTGAGCAAAACTATTGAGCAGTTGTGAAGCTATTTAATAATTGCTTGGATGATGATGATGATTAAGTTGGTAATGCTGGATCTTGAAGCGGAGCCAGATTTCTTTGTTTTAACTTGATGTGAGGTAAATGGCGCGGCCAGTGCTCTTGTAACAGTCTTTCCAAACCACTGGCTGCTTTTCAAAATAACTTTAGTCGATAGAATGATCGGTATTAAGCAAAGAATAAGTCCTGCAACAATGAATATCATCGAACCTCGGACAGAAATTTGTACAGCTTGGGGACCGAACCTGCAACCGTATAGATTTTAAGCCATGTACTTTACCGACCAAGCCACTGGGCAAGGCAATCTGAGAGAGAGAGAGAGAGAGAGAGAGAGGGAGTGTATTGGATTACGACATGTTTACTTTAATCCTGAAGGGTTTTTATATGCGAGAAGAAATTATAACATTTTGTAAAGACAAATGATGTACAGTTGTGAATTCAAGGAGAAATAATATAAGCTTTTGGAAGGGGGATAACTTTCTTTTACCGGTACTTCGCACAATATTGTTCCCATTGGCACTGGCTGCATTCCTCACATAACCTCGTCGAAAGAATTATGAGCGCTGAGGTAAGAATAAACCCTGTCGCAATAACTGTCATCATATCCATAGAGCATATTCTCAGTCTAAGAGATTGTATCCTCAGTCCGTAGGTTTTACTTTCACATCGGGAAAAATATTTTCTGTCCGCATTTATTTATTCCTGGAGAGTTACGTGCGAGAAGACATTGTGACTTTCTGTAAAGAACAATGATGGAAAAAACAAAATGTGTGAACACTAGATTTTAATTGCCATGTGTGTAGAAATGCGCAGAAGTAATTTTAAGGGGCTCGATATTTTCTGGACAGTTTTGGATTGAATAAAAAAAAGTTATAAGCTATTTGGAAGGAGATCAATACTTTCTTTTCCCAGTACTTTGCACAATATTGTTCCCATTGGCGCTTGCTGCTTTCTTTTTATGACTTCGTCGGAAGGATTATCAGCGCTGAGATACGAAGAAACCCTGTCGCAGTAACTGTCATCAATTCCATATAACATTCAGTCTTGGAGATTGTATCCTCAGCCCGCAGGTTGTGCTTTCACATCGGGAGAAATACATTTAGTCCGTAATACTGGCCCATTAGTCCTTACCATGGTCTTTAGTCTTATTCAACCCTATCTCAGTATGTACCCTCAATTCGTGAGTTGAACCCTTAGCCCATGAGCTGAGTCAACAAACGCTTGAGATTCAACCAGTTCCTTATTTCTTTACTTCATTAGGCTGTACTCTTAGTCAATGAGATAAACCTTACCTCTGGAAATTATTCGATATGATTAGCCAGTTTTTGGTCCTTTGTATGTGTCTTTCTGTAAGATGTATCGTCGGTCTGTGAAATGTAAATGAAGGTTCAGACACTTGCTTTTACTTTGAATTAAACCAAATGCCCCTTCAGTCTGCTTGATTTACCTTTAGTCCAAGAGATGTACCTTCAGCCCGAGAAGTATTTCTTCTTTTTGTTTGAGTCGTACACCTTCAGCTTGGAGCTCTATATCGTTTGCATTTGCTTTTAAATAGGTCCTGAAACTGTATTTCCACCTCCCTGTGACTGCGCGAGTTCCTAAGCCTGTACCCACAGTCGGCGATTTCATACTCACAGCGCCTAAAACCAACCCTCAGGCCGTTACAAACATATTGAGTCCTTGAGATTGTGTCCTGAGTTCGTGGAATGTTTCCCCAGTCTATTTCATGTCCTCTTAGACTCTGATACACCACAAGGCCCTAAGGCTGTGTTCTATCTTAAAAATTTACCCATTTTCAATTAGACTTTATCCCTTGCCCACTTGATGTACCCACAGTTCGAAGATATGTCCTCTGTCCATTGGTTATTGCTTTGATGTACCCACAGTTCGAAGATGTGTCCTCTGTCCATTGGTTATTGCAACAGCCCGTTTTACGTTCCTTTAGGAATTGAGATGGTAGCCTAAGTGAGTGAGATGTATCATTAAGCTATAAACCCTGTGTTCTTTCAGAGATTTTACTCCCAACCTGTTAGCCTGCACCGCCAGTCAGTAAGGTGTTCTTTTAGTTCCTTCTACTTTCTCTCAGATGGTGAAATACATTCTCAGTACGATGTTCCCTCAAACCTTGAAACAATGTCCCTTCTATTATTTCAACACAATGCCGCATGCCTGTATCTATGATAGGTTATATATTCTCTCAGTTCAACACAGATATACCCTAAGTTGTTCTGTCTTCTTCCTTCATATTTCAACCTAACTTAATTGAATGTACCTTCAGATGACGAACCTATGCCTGCACTGTTGTTTCAACGATAACTTTTTGGCCTCTACTTCTTCTTCATGATCTTAACCCTCAGTCTAAACGGTCTGAAATAACGTATTTACCCACACTTCACTATCATCTCTCTCTCTCTCTTCTTCATTTCTCTCTTTTTATCTCTCTTTCTCTCTCTTCCTTCATTCTCTCTCTCGTTTCGCTATTTCTGTCTCTCTTCACCTGTCTCCCTCAATCTCACTCTGTCTGTCTGTCTCTTTCTTTCTCTGTCATTCTCTCTTTGTCTCTCACTCTCTTTCTACTCCTCTCTGAACTCTTTGTCTTACTCTGCTCCTCATTCTTATCTCTGTCTCTACACTGATTTCCACTCTCAGTCTCTCTTTCTATCGCTGTCGCTCTCTATCTGTTCATAGTCTCTCTCTCCCTCTCTCTCGCTTTCTGTCTTTCTCTCTATCCCTCCCATTTTTCTTCCTCCTTTTCTTATATATTTCTCCTCTTTCTATCTGAATCTCACTGCATCCTTTCACACAGTCTATCTCTGTTTCTGTCTGTCTCTTTCGCTATTCCACTATCTTCTGTCTCATTGTCTATCGTTCATTATTCTCTCACTTTCTCTCTGTCCGTCTATCTGTCTCCATTTATTTCATTTTCCTTTCTGCAAACCTCTCTCTATCGAACTATCCATCTCTTTTGCCTTCTGTCCCTCAAATTGTCTTTCTCTCTTTCTGTCTCCCTTCCCCTCTGTTGGCTGACTTGATATTGCAACTGTGGTCGCCTTGTGTTTCTCACGTTTATAAGACTGCATTCTCGGACTATGATGTTTATCCTTTTCCTCCAAAAATGGACTTCCCACAATAAATTTATCTTCCTTTCCTCCATATCTTCCTCAATGTATGATTGATCGTTTCTGAGACCTTAGTTTTCGAGTGTAATCTGCTTTGAAATACATGTAGATCAAGAACTATGTAGAATTCTGCATTAGATCTTTGAGTATGAAATGTTAGTGGTGTAACTGGCACAATAGAGACATTCTGGCAAGATCTTACAAAATTATGTAATCACCCTGTGCATTTCTACATACGACCACTTTGAATGTCGTATCAACCTCAGCTGTTTTACCTTAAGATTGCCGAAAAAGCCAAGGTTCCCACTTTATGATAAGAAGCAACTTGTCTATTGAAAATAATACATAAACATTCACGTAAGATTCGCCATATCATAATTATGCAGTATTGATTCATTGATTGATTGCAGAGTGTTAAACGCCGTTTGCAACATTATTTCAGTTTATATAGCGGCGACCAGTGCACTTATGTATTCTTTCCTGTAATTTCTTTTACCACTATTACGCACAATATTCTTTCCAAGCCACTGGCTGCTTTCCCACATAACAATCGTCGAAACAATGGTCAGTGCTGAGAGTGGAATGAATCTTGTCGCATAGAATATCAGCAATCCTCGGAAAATAATTGGCCGATCCGGGAGTGAAACCAGTGCCCCCCTGTTCTCAAGTCCTGTATGCTACCGACTGAGCTACCGAGGCTCGGCAATTATGCAGTTACTCCACTCCGTATAATCACAGGGTCAGTTGAGCAATTGTTTGTATGATGTTTCTCGTAGTTTCAGCATATTTTCTGTTATATCACGGAGGCCAGTGCATCTACCATTGCCTTCCTGTGATTCTTTATCCGGTGCTCCGCACAATATTATATCCACTGGCTGCTTTCTCACATACTCAACGTCATAAACATCAGTCAGCACAGAGAGAGAGAGAGAGAGAGAGAGAGAGAGAGAGAGAGAGAGATCCTGACACAATGACTATAATCAATCCTTGGAAAGCAATTTGCCGAGCTTGGAATTGCAACCAGCAATACCCTGGTCTCAAGTCCCATAGATTACCGACTGAGCTACCGATCTCGGCATTGTTTTATTAATTGAAGGTTTGAAAAACGTGATAAAGATTCTTTCAGTGCGACCTTAGAAAAGAAAACATTGTTTGAATCAGGAAACAATGCTGGTTTCATTCCGCGTTTGCTCCGCTACTTCAAAAGACAAATCTGATCATTTGGGCCACGTATAATTTATCGCCCTAAATGAAATTATTAGGGAAAATCTAGTCTCTTGCCTTGGTTCGTATGGATTGACGATGTTCAAAGGTATTTAAGTTTATAGCGGATACATAGTTGAAAGTGTATTTTGTGTTCCTATTTAGAGAATTCAGAAAAGAGTCAAACTTCGAGATAAGTTGTAAATTTCTGAAATATCCAGGAAGGGTTTCAGAGAGATTTTACAAAAATCTTTTATTTCGTTTTATAGAAGAGATTAAAAATTTGCTGAATAAAGCTTGTTGAATTTGGAGGAGTAGTGAAGCTATTTAATCATGGATGATGATAGATGATGAAAATGATAATGTTGTTGCTGGTGATGATGATGATGTGACAATAATAGTGATGTTGATGGTGAATTTGGTTGTGGAGAGAGATTTCTATCTTTGGTGTTTCCACGCAGTCTTCAGCCTTATTTCAGTTATATGTGGGCGTCATGTGCACCTATCCATGCTGTGTTGGTATTTCATTTACCAGTACTTTGCACATTATTGCAAACCAATGGCTGCTTTTCTACATAACAGTTGTCGGGATGAAAAAATTGTGAGCGATGAGAAATTAATGAATCTTGTCGCAATATCTGTCATCAAACATCGGATAAAAATTGCAAGAGCTGGGGAATCGAACCTGAAAACTCCTAGTTTCAAGCCTCGCACGTCATCAACTGAGCAACCAAGCTGAGAATTATGCTGATGAAGTTTTCTTTTGCAATTGATCAGATCTTAAAGGGAGCCATGTTAACGAAAATGAAAGTTACGAGCCCAATCTGACGACTTCAACATAATTTGAGTTATATCGCAAGCACCTACTTATGCATTATTGGAGTTTTTTTTTTAACCGGTATTTTGCTTTTAACCTTTCCCAAACCACTGTTTGCTTTGAGAAAAGAATGAATCCCATCGCAATGAACTTAAACAATCCTGAAAAAGAAAATTAGATTAGCCGGGGAATCGAACTATAAAACCTTGGGTTTTAAGTCTGGAAGATTACTTTGCCGCTGCTTTTAGTGGTGATGGCTGAGAGAGAGAGAGAGAGAGAGAGAGAGAGACAAAGAGAGAGCGAGGATTTGATTTTGAAATGTTTACTTTATTCCCGGAGGGTTGTTATGTGCGAGAGGAAATTGTAACATTTTGTAAAGAAAAATGATGTACAGTTATCTTGTGAATTGAAGGGGGGAAAAATGTGAGCAATGAGAAATGAATGAAGTTTGTCGCAATGGCTGTCATCAAACCTCGGATAAAAATTGCAACAGCTGGGGTATCGAACCTGTGAACCCCTAGTTTCGGACCTCGTACGTCATCAACTGAGCAACTATGCTGAGAATTATGCTGCTGAAGTTTTCTTTTGTAATTGATCAGATATTAAAGGGAGCCACTTTAACGAAAACGAAAGTGATGAGCCCGATCCGACGACTTCAACATAATTAGAGTTATATGGCACGCACGTACTTATGCTTTATTGGAGTTTCTTTTACCTGTGCTTTGCTTTTAACCTTTCCCAAATTCTGTTTGCTTTCAAACGAAGATCATTTGAAACATTGTTCAACGATGAGAGAAGAATGAATCCTATCGCAATGAACTTAAACAATCCTGAAAAAGAAAATTAGATTAGCCGGGGAATCGAACTATAGAACCTTGAGTTTTAAGTCTAGAAGATTACTTTGCCGCTGCTTTTAGTGATGTTGGCAGAGAGAGAGAGAGACAGAGACAGAGAGACAGAGACAGAGATTATTTTGTTTTATAGAAGAGATTAAAAATTTGCTGAATAAAGCTTGTAACTGTTGAAAAGTGAACTAAAATAGTATTGAGCAAAACTATTGAGCAGTTGTGAAGCTATTTAATAATTGCTTGGATGATGATGATGATTAAGTTGGTAATGCTGGATCTTGAAGCGGAGCCAGATTTCTTTGTTTTAACTTGATGTGAGGTAAATGGCGCGGCCAGTGCTCTTGTAACAGTCTTTCCAAACCACTGGCTGCTTTTCAAAATAACTTTAGTCGATAGAATGATCGGTATTAAGCAAAGAATAAGTCCTGCAACAATGAATATCATCGAACCTCGGACAGAAATTTGTACAGCTTGGGGACCGAACCTGCAACCGTATAGATTTTAAGCCATGTACTTTACCGACCAAGCCACTGGGCAAGGCAATCTGAGAGAGAGAGAGAGAGAGAGGGAGTGTATTGGATTACGACATGTTTACTTTAATCCTGAAGGGTTTTTATATGCGAGAAGAAATTATAACATTTTGTAAAGACAAATGATGTACAGTTGTGAATTCAAGGAGAAATAATATAAGCTTTTGGAAGGGGGATAACTTTCTTTTACCGGTACTTCGCACAATATTGTTCCCATTGGCACTGGCTGCATTCCTCACATAACCTCGTCGAAAGAATTATGAGCGCTGAGGTAAGAATAAACCCTGTCGCAATAACTGTCATCATATCCATAGAGCATATTCTCAGTCTAAGAGATTGTATCCTCAGTCCGTAGGTTTTACTTTCACATCGGGAAAAATATTTTCTGTCCGCATTTATTTATTCCTGGAGAGTTACGTGCGAGAAGACATTGTGACTTTCTGTAAAGAACAATGATGGAAAAAACAAAATGTGTGAACACTAGATTTTAATTGCCATGTGTGTAGAAATGCGCAGAAGTAATTTTAAGGGGCTCGATATTTTCTGGACAGTTTTGGATTGAATAAAAAAAAGTTATAAGCTATTTGGAAGGAGATCAATACTTTCTTTTCCCAGTACTTTGCACAATATTGTTCCCATTGGCGCTTGCTGCTTTCTTTTTATGACTTCGTCGGAAGGATTATCAGCGCTGAGATACGAAGAAACCCTGTCGCAGTAACTGTCATCAATTCCATATAACATTCAGTCTTGGAGACTGTATCCTCAGCCCGCAGGTTGTGCTTTCACATCGGGAGAAATACATTTAGTCCGTAATACTGGCCCATTAGTCCTTACCATGGTCTTTAGTCTTATTCAACCCTATCTCAGTATGTACCCTCAATTCGTGAGTTGAACCCTTAGCCCATGAGCTGAGTCAACAAACGCTTGAGATTCAACCAGTTCCTTATTTCTTTACTTCATTAGGCTGTACTCTTAGTCAATGAGATAAACCTTACCTCTGGAAATTATTCGATATGATTAGCCAGTTTTTGGTCCTTTGTATGTGTCTTTCTGTAAGATGTATCGTCGGTCTGTGAAATGTAAATGAAGGTTCAGACACTTGCTTTTACTTTGAATTAAACCAAATGCCCCTTCAGTCTGCTTGATTTACCTTTAGTCCAAGAGATGTACCTTCAGCCCGAGAAGTATTTCTTCTTTTTGTTTGAGTCGTACACCTTCAGCTTGGAGCTCTATATCGCTTGCATTTGCTTTTAAATAGGTCCTGAAACTGTATTTCCACCTCCCTGTGACTGCGCGAGTTCCTAAGCCTGTACCCACAGTCGGCGATTTCATACTCACAGCGCCTAAAACCAACCCTCAGGCCGTTACAAACATATTGAGTCCTTGAGATTGTGTCCTGAGTTCGTGGAATGTTTCCCCAGTCTATTTCATGTCCTCTTAGACTCTGATACACCACAAGGCCCTAAGGCTGTGTTCTATCTTAAAAATTTACCCATTTTCAATTAGACTTTATCCCTTGCCCACTTGATGTACCCACAGTTCGAAGATATGTCCTCTGTCCATTGGTTATTGCTTTGATGTACCCACAGTTCGAAGATGTGTCCTCTGTCCATTGGTTATTGCAACAGCCCGTTTTACGTTCCTTTAGGAATTGAGATGGTAGCCTAAGTGAGTGAGATGTATCATTAAGCTATAAACCCTGTGTTCTTTCAGAGATTTTACTCCCAACCTGTTAGCCTGCACCGCCAGTCAGTAAGGTGTTCTTTTAGTTCCTTCTACTTTCTCTCAGATGGTGAAATACATTCTCAGTACGATGTTCCCTCAAACCTTGAAACAATGTCCCTTCTATTATTTCAACACAATGCCGCATGCCTGTATCTATGATAGGTTATATATTCTCTCAGTTCAACACAGATATACCCTAAGTTGTTCTGTCTTCTTCCTTCATATTTCAACCTAACTTAATTGAATGTACCTTCAGATGACGAACCTATGCCTGCACTGTTGTTTCAACGATAACTTTTTGGCCTCTACTTCTTCTTCATGATCTTAACCCTCAGTCTAAACGGTCTGAAATAACGTATTTACCCACACTTCACTATCATCTCTCTCTCTCTCTTCTTCATTTCTCTCTTTTTATCTCTCTTTCTCTCTCTTCCTTCATTCTCTCTCTCGTTTCGCTATTTCTGTCTCTCTTCACCTGTCTCCCTCAATCTCACTCTGTCTGTCTGTCTCTTTCTTTCTCTGTCATTCTCTCTTTGTCTCTCACTCTCTTTCTACTCCTCTCTGAACTCTTTGTCTTACTCTCTGCTCCTCATTCTTATCTCTGTCTCTACACTGATTTTCACTCTCAGTCTCTCTTTCTATCGCTGTCGCTCTCTATCTGTTCATAGTCTCTCTCTCCCTCTCTCTCGCTTTCTGTCTTTCTCTCTATCCCTCCCATTTTTCTTCCTCCTTTTCTTATATATTTCTCCTCTTTCTATCTGAATCTCACTGCATCCTTTCACACAGTCTATCTCTGTTTCTGTCTGTCTCTTTCGCTATTCCACTATCTTCTGTCTCATTGTCTATCGTTCATTATTCTCTCACTTTCTCTCTGTCCGTCTATCTGTCTCCATTTATTTCATTTTCCTTTCTGCAAACCTCTCTCTATCGAACTATCCATCTCTTTTGCCTTCTGTCCCTCAAATTGTCTTTCTCTCTTTCTGTCTCCCTTCCCCTCTGTTGGCTGACTTGATATTGCAACTGTGGTCGCCTTGTGTTTCTCACGTTTATAAGACTGTATTCTCGGACTATGATGTTTATCCTTTTCCTCCAAAAATGGACTTCCCACAATAAATTTATCTTCCTTTCCTCCATATCTTCCTCAATGTATGATTGATCGTTTCTGAGACCTTAGTTTTCGAGTGTAATCTGCTTTGAAATACATGTAGATCAAGAACTATGTAGAATTCTGCATTAGATCTTTGAGTATGAAATGTTAGTGGTGTAACTGGCACAATAGAGACATTCTGGCAAGATCTTACAAAATTATGTAATCACCCTGTGCATTTCTACATACGACCACTTTGAATGTCGTATCAACCTCAGCTGTTTTACCTTAAGATTGCCGAAAAAGCCAAGGTTCCCACTTTATGATAAGAAGCAACTTGTCTATTGAAAATAATACATAAACATTCACGTAAGATTCGCCATATCATAATTATGCAGTATTGATTCATTGATTGATTGCAGAGTGTTAAACGCCGTTTGCAACATTATTTCAGTTTATATAGCGGCGACCAGTGCACTTATGTATTCTTTCCTGTAATTTCTTTTACCACTATTACGCACAATATTCTTTCCAAGCCACTGGCTGCTTTCCCACATAACAATCGTCGAAACAATGGTCAATGCTGAGAGTGGAATGAATCTTGTCGCATAGAATATCAGCAATCCTCGGAAAATAATTGGCCGATCCGGGAGTGAAACCAGTGCCCCCCTGTTCTCAAGTCCTGTATGCTACCGACTGAGCTACCGAGGCTCGGCAATTATGCAGTTACTCCACTCCGTATAATCACAGGGTCAGTTGAGCAATTGTTTGTATGATGTTTCTCGTAGTTTCAGCATATTTTCTGTTATATCACGGAGGCCAGTGCATCTACCATTGCCTTCCTGTGATTCTTTATCCGGTGCTCCGCACAATATTATATCCACTGGCTGCTTTCTCACATACTCAACGTCATAAACATCAGTCAGCACAGAGAGAGAGAGAGAGAGAGAGAGAGAGAGAGATCCTGACACAATGACTATAATCAATCCTTGGAAAGCAATTTGCCGAGCTTGGAATTGCAACCAGCAATACCCTGGTCTCAAGTCCCATAGATTACCGACTGAGCTACCGATCTCGGCATTGTTTTATTAATTGAAGGTTTGATAAACGTGATAAAGATTCTTTCAGTGCGACCTTAGAAAAGAAAACATTGTTTGAATCAGGAAACAATGCTGGTTTCATTCCGCGTTTGCTCCGCTACTTCAAAAGACAAATCTGATCATTTGGGCCACGTATAATTTATCGCCCTAAATGAAATTATTAGGGAAAATCTAGTCTCTTGCCTTGGTTCGTATGGATTGACGATGTTCAAAGGTATTTAAGTTTATAGCGGATACATAGTTGAAAGTGTATTTTGTGTTCCTATTTAGAGAATTCAGAAAAGAGTCAAACTTCGAGATAAGTTGTAAATTTCTGAAATATCCAGGAAGGGTTTCAGAGAGATTTTACAAAAATCTTTTATTTCGTTTTATAGAAGAGATTAAAAATTTGCTGAATAAAGCTTGTTGAATTTGGAGGAGTAGTGAAGCTATTTAATCATGGATGATGATAGATGATGAAAATGATAATGTTGTTGCTGGTGATGATGATGATGTGACAATAATAGTGATGTTGATGGTGAATTTGGTTGTGGAGAGAGATTTCTATCTTTGGTGTTTCCACGCAGTCTTCAGCCTTATTTCAGTTATATGTGGGCGTCATGTGCACCTATCCATGCTGTGTTGGTATTTCATTTACCAGTACTTTGCACATTATTGCAAACCAATGGCTGCTTTTCTACATAACAGTTGTCGGGATGAAAAAATTGTGAGCGATGAGAAATTAATGAATCTTGTCGCAATATCTGTCATCAAACATCGGATAAAAATTGCAAGAGCTGGGGAATCGAACCTGAAAACTCCTAGTTTCAAGCCTCGCACGTCATCAACTGAGCAACCAAGCTGAGAATTATGCTGATGAAGTTTTCTTTTGCAATTGATCAGATCTTAAAGGGAGCCATGTTAACGAAAATGAAAGTTACGAGCCCAATCTGACGACTTCAACATAATTTGAGTTATATCGCAAGCACCTACTTATGCATTATTGGAGTTTTTTTTTTAACCGGTATTTTGCTTTTAACCTTTCCCAAACCACTGTTTGCTTTGAGAAAAGAATGAATCCCATCGCAATGAACTTAAACAATCCTGAAAAAGAAAATTAGATTAGCCGGGGAATCGAACTATAAAACCTTGGGTTTTAAGTCTGGAAGATTACTTTGCCGCTGCTTTTAGTGGTGATGGCTGAGAGAGAGAGAGAGAGAGAGAGAGAGACAAAGAGAGAGCGAGGATTTGATTTTGAAATGTTTACTTTATTCCCGGAGGGTTGTTATGTGCGAGAGGAAATTGTAACATTTTGTAAAGAAAAATGATGTACAGTTATCTTGTGAATTGAAGGGGGGAAAAATGTGAGCAATGAGAAATGAATGAAGTTTGTCGCAATGGCTGTCATCAAACCTCGGATAAAAATTGCAACAGCTGGGGTATCGAACCTGTGAACCCCTAGTTTCGGACCTCGTACGTCATCAACTGAGCAACTATGCTGAGAATTATGCTGCTGAAGTTTTCTTTTGTAATTGATCAGATATTAAAGGGAGCCACTTTAACGAAAACGAAAGTGATGAGCCCGATCCGACGACTTCAACATAATTAGAGTTATATGGCACGCACGTACTTATGCTTTATTGGAGTTTCTTTTACCTGTGCTTTGCTTTTAACCTTTCCCAAATTCTGTTTGCTTTCAAACGAAGATCATTTGAAACATTGTTCAACGATGAGAGAAGAATGAATCCTATCGCAATGAACTTAAACAATCCTGAAAAAGAAAATTAGATTAGCCGGGGAATCGAACTATAGAACCTTGAGTTTTAAGTCTAGAAGATTACTTTGCCGCTGCTTTTAGTGATGTTGGCACAGAGAGAGAGAGACAGAGACAGAGAGACAGAGACAGAGATTATTTTGTTTTATAGAAGAGATTAAAAATTTGCTGAATAAAGCTTGTAACTGTTGAAAAGTGAACTAAAATAGTATTGAGCAAAACTATTGAGCAGTTGTGAAGCTATTTAATAATTGCTTGGATGATGATGATGATTAAGTTGGTAATGCTGGATCTTGAAGCGGAGCCAGATTTCTTTGTTTTAACTTGATGTGAGGTAAATGGCGCGGCCAGTGCTCTTGTAACAGTCTTTCCAAACCACTGGCTGCTTTTCAAAATAACTTTAGTCGATAGAATGATCGGTATTAAGCAAAGAATAAGTCCTGCAACAATGAATATCATCGAACCTCGGACAGAAATTTGTACAGCTTGGGGACCGAACCTGCAACCGTATAGATTTTAAGCCATGTACTTTACCGACCAAGCCACTGGGCAAGGCAATCTGAGAGAGAGAGAGAGAGAGAGGGAGTGTATTGGATTACGACATGTTTACTTTAATCCTGAAGGGTTTTTATATGCGAGAAGAAATTATAACATTTTGTAAAGACAAATGATGTACAGTTGTGAATTCAAGGAGAAATAATATAAGCTTTTGGAAGGGGGATAACTTTCTTTTACCGGTACTTCGCACAATATTGTTCCCATTGGCACTGGCTGCATTCCTCACATAACCTCGTCGAAAGAATTATGAGCGCTGAGGTAAGAATAAACCCTGTCGCAATAACTGTCATCATATCCATAGAGCATATTCTCAGTCTAAGAGATTGTATCCTCAGTCCGTAGGTTTTACTTTCACATCGGGAAAAATATTTTCTGTCCGCATTTATTTATTCCTGGAGAGTTACGTGCGAGAAGACATTGTGACTTTCTGTAAAGAACAATGATGGAAAAAACAAAATGTGTGAACACTAGATTTTAATTGCCATGTGTGTAGAAATGCGCAGAAGTAATTTTAAGGGGCTCGATATTTTCTGGACAGTTTTGGATTGAATAAAAAAAAGTTATAAGCTATTTGGAAGGAGATCAATACTTTCTTTTCCCAGTACTTTGCACAATATTGTTCCCATTGGCGCTTGCTGCTTTCTTTTTATGACTTCGTCGGAAGGATTATCAGCGCTGAGATACGAAGAAACCCTGTCGCAGTAACTGTCATCAATTCCATATAACATTCAGTCTTGGAGACTGTATCCTCAGCCCGCAGGTTGTGCTTTCACATCGGGAGAAATACATTTAGTCCGTAATACTGGCCCATTAGTCCTTACCATGGTCTTTAGTCTTATTCAACCCTATCTCAGTATGTACCCTCAATTCGTGAGTTGAACCCTTAGCCCATGAGCTGAGTCAACAAACGCTTGAGATTCAACCAGTTCCTTATTTCTTTACTTCATTAGGCTGTACTCTTAGTCAATGAGATAAACCTTACCTCTGGAAATTATTCGATATGATTAGCCAGTTTTTGGTCCTTTGTATGTGTCTTTCTGTAAGATGTATCGTCGGTCTGTGAAATGTAAATGAAGGTTCAGACACTTGCTTTTACTTTGAATTAAACCAAATGCCCCTTCAGTCTGCTTGATTTACCTTTAGTCCAAGAGATGTACCTTCAGCCCGAGAAGTATTTCTTCTTTTTGTTTGAGTCGTACACCTTCAGCTTGGAGCTCTATATCGCTTGCATTTGCTTTTAAATAGGTCCTGAAACTGTATTTCCACCTCCCTGTGACTGCGCGAGTTCCTAAGCCTGTACCCACAGTCGGCGATTTCATACTCACAGCGCCTAAAACCAACCCTCAGGCCGTTACAAACATATTGAGTCCTTGAGATTGTGTCCTGAGTTCGTGGAATGTTTCCCCAGTCTATTTCATGTCCTCTTAGACTCTGATACACCACAAGGCCCTAAGGCTGTGTTCTATCTTAAAAATTTACCCATTTTCAATTAGACTTTATCCCTTGCCCACTTGATGTACCCACAGTTCGAAGATATGTCCTCTGTCCATTGGTTATTGCTTTGATGTACCCACAGTTCGAAGATGTGTCCTCTGTCCATTGGTTATTGCAACAGCCCGTTTTACGTTCCTTTAGGAATTGAGATGGTAGCCTAAGTGAGTGAGATGTATCATTAAGCTATAAACCCTGTGTTCTTTCAGAGATTTTACTCCCAACCTGTTAGCCTGCACCGCCAGTCAGTAAGGTGTTCTTTTAGTTCCTTCTACTTTCTCTCAGATGGTGAAATACATTCTCAGTACGATGTTCCCTCAAACCTTGAAACAATGTCCCTTCTATTATTTCAACACAATGCCGCATGCCTGTATCTATGATAGGTTATATATTCTCTCAGTTCAACACAGATATACCCTAAGTTGTTCTGTCTTCTTCCTTCATATTTCAACCTAACTTAATTGAATGTACCTTCAGATGACGAACCTATGCCTGCACTGTTGTTTCAACGATAACTTTTTGGCCTCTACTTCTTCTTCATGATCTTAACCCTCAGTCTAAACGGTCTGAAATAACGTATTTACCCACACTTCACTATCATCTGTCTCTCTCTCTTCTTCATTTCTCTCTTTTTATCTCTCTTTCTCTCTCTTCCTTCATTCTCTCTCTCGTTTCGCTATTTCTGTCTCTCTTCACCTGTCTCCCTCAATCTCACTCTGTCTGTCTGTCTCTTTCTTTCTCTGTCATTCTCTCTTTGTCTCTCACTCTCTTTCTACTCCTCTCTGAACTCTTTGTCTTACTCTCTGCTCCTCATTCTTATCTCTGTCTCTACACTGATTTTCACTCTCAGTCTCTCTTTCTATCGCTGTCGCTCTCTATCTGTTCATAGTCTCTCTCTCCCTCTCTCTCGCTTTCTGTCTTTCTCTCTATCCCTCCCATTTTTCTTCCTCCTTTTCTTATATATTTCTCCTCTTTCTATCTGAATCTCACTGCATCCTTTCACACAGTCTATCTCTGTTTCTGTCTGTCTCTTTCGCTATTCCACTATCTTCTGTCTCATTGTCTATCGTTCATTATTCTCTCACTTTCTCTCTGTCCGTCTATCTGTCTCCATTTATTTCATTTTCCTTTCTGCAAACCTCTCTCTATCGAACTATCCATCTCTTTTGCCTTCTGTCCCTCAAATTGTCTTTCTCTCTTTCTGTCTCCCTTCCCCTCTGTTGGCTGACTTGATATTGCAACTGTGGTCGCCTTGTGTTTCTCACGTTTATAAGACTGTATTCTCGGACTATGATGTTTATCCTTTTCCTCCAAAAATGGACTTCCCACAATAAATTTATCTTCCTTTCCTCCATATCTTCCTCAATGTATGATTGATCGTTTCTGAGACCTTAGTTTTCGAGTGTAATCTGCTTTGAAATACATGTAGATCAAGAACTATGTAGAATTCTGCATTAGATCTTTGAGTATGAAATGTTAGTGGTGTAACTGGCACAATAGAGACATTCTGGCAAGATCTTACAAAATTATGTAATCACCCTGTGCATTTCTACATACGACCACTTTGAATGTCGTATCAACCTCAGCTGTTTTACCTTAAGATTGCCGAAAAAGCCAAGGTTCCCACTTTATGATAAGAAGCAACTTGTCTATTGAAAATAATACATAAACATTCACGTAAGATTCGCCATATCATAATTATGCAGTATTGATTCATTGATTGATTGCAGAGTGTTAAACGCCGTTTGCAACATTATTTCAGTTTATATAGCGGCGACCAGTGCACTTATGTATTCTTTCCTGTAATTTCTTTTACCACTATTACGCACAATATTCTTTCCAAGCCACTGGCTGCTTTCCCACATAACAATCGTCGAAACAATGGTCAATGCTGAGAGTGGAATGAATCTTGTCGCATAGAATATCAGCAATCCTCGGAAAATAATTGGCCGATCCGGGAGTGAAACCAGTGCCCCCCTGTTCTCAAGTCCTGTATGCTACCGACTGAGCTACCGAGGCTCGGCAATTATGCAGTTACTCCACTCCGTATAATCACAGGGTCAGTTGAGCAATTGTTTGTATGATGTTTCTCGTAGTTTCAGCATATTTTCTGTTATATCACGGAGGCCAGTGCATCTACCATTGCCTTCCTGTGATTCTTTATCCGGTGCTCCGCACAATATTATATCCACTGGCTGCTTTCTCACATACTCAACGTCATAAACATCAGTCAGCACAGAGAGAGAGAGAGAGAGAGAGAGAGAGAGAGAGAGAGAGATCCTGACACAATGACTATAATCAATCCTTGGAAAGCAATTTGCCGAGCTTGGAATTGCAACCAGCAATACCCTGGTCTCAAGTCCCATAGATTACCGACTGAGCTACCGATCTCGGCATTGTTTTATTAATTGAAGGTTTGAAAAACGTGATAAAGATTCTTTCAGTGCGACCTTAGAAAAGAAAACATTGTTTGAATCAGGAAACAATGCTGGTTTCATTCCGCGTTTGCTCCGCTACTTCAAAAGACAAATCTGATCATTTGGGCCACGTATAATTTATCGCCCTAAATGAAATTATTAGGGAAAATCTAGTCTCTTGCCTTGGTTCGTATGGATTGACGATGTTCAAAGGTATTTAAGTTTATAGCGGATACATAGTTGAAAGTGTATTTTGTGTTCCTATTTAGAGAATTCAGAAAAGAGTCAAACTTCGAGATAAGTTGTAAATTTCTGAAATATCCAGGAAGGGTTTCAGAGAGATTTTACAAAAATCTTTTATTTCGTTTTATAGAAGAGATTAAAAATTTGCTGAATAAAGCTTGTTGAATTTGGAGGAGTAGTGAAGCTATTTAATCATGGATGATGATAGATGATGAAAATGATAATGTTGTTGCTGGTGATGATGATGATGTGACAATAATAGTGATGTTGATGGTGAATTTGGTTGTGGAGAGAGATTTCTATCTTTGGTGTTTCCACGCAGTCTTCAGCCTTATTTCAGTTATATGTGGGCGTCATGTGCACCTATCCATGCTGTGTTGGTATTTCATTTACCAGTACTTTGCACATTATTGCAAACCAATGGCTGCTTTTCTACATAACAGTTGTCGGGATGAAAAAATTGTGAGCGATGAGAAATTAATGAATCTTGTCGCAATATCTGTCATCAAACATCGGATAAAAATTGCAAGAGCTGGGGAATCGAACCTGAAAACTCCTAGTTTCAAGCCTCGCACGTCATCAACTGAGCAACCAAGCTGAGAATTATGCTGATGAAGTTTTCTTTTGCAATTGATCAGATCTTAAAGGGAGCCATGTTAACGAAAATGAAAGTTACGAGCCCAATCTGACGACTTCAACATAATTTGAGTTATATCGCAAGCACCTACTTATGCATTATTGGAGTTTTTTTTTTAACCGGTATTTTGCTTTTAACCTTTCCCAAACCACTGTTTGCTTTGAGAAAAGAATGAATCCCATCGCAATGAACTTAAACAATCCTGAAAAAGAAAATTAGATTAGCCGGGGAATCGAACTATAAAACCTTGGGTTTTAAGTCTGGAAGATTACTTTGCCGCTGCTTTTAGTGGTGATGGCTGAGAGAGAGAGAGAGAGAGAGAGAGAGAGAGACAAAGAGAGAGCGAGGATTTGATTTTGAAATGTTTACTTTATTCCCGGAGGGTTGTTATGTGCGAGAGGAAATTGTAACATTTTGTAAAGAAAAATGATGTACAGTTATCTTGTGAATTGAAGGGGGGAAAAATGTGAGCAATGAGAAATGAATGAAGTTTGTCGCAATGGCTGTCATCAAACCTCGGATAAAAATTGCAACAGCTGGGGTATCGAACCTGTGAACCCCTAGTTTCGGACCTCGTACGTCATCAACTGAGCAACTATGCTGAGAATTATGCTGCTGAAGTTTTCTTTTGTAATTGATCAGATATTAAAGGGAGCCACTTTAACGAAAACGAAAGTGATGAGCCCGATCCGACGACTTCAACATAATTAGAGTTATATGGCACGCACGTACTTATGCTTTATTGGAGTTTCTTTTACCTGTGCTTTGCTTTTAACCTTTCCCAAATTCTGTTTGCTTTCAAACGAAGATCATTTGAAACATTGTTCAACGATGAGAGAAGAATGAATCCTATCGCAATGAACTTAAACAATCCTGAAAAAGAAAATTAGATTAGCCGGGGAATCGAACTATAGAACCTTGAGTTTTAAGTCTAGAAGATTACTTTGCCGCTGCTTTTAGTGATGTTGGCAGAGAGAGAGAGAGACAGAGACAGAGAGACAGAGACAGAGATTATTTTGTTTTATAGAAGAGATTAAAAATTTGCTGAATAAAGCTTGTAACTGTTGAAAAGTGAACTAAAATAGTATTGAGCAAAACTATTGAGCAGTTGTGAAGCTATTTAATAATTGCTTGGATGATGATGATGATTAAGTTGGTAATGCTGGATCTTGAAGCGGAGCCAGATTTCTTTGTTTTAACTTGATGTGAGGTAAATGGCGCGGTCAGTGCTCTTGTAACAGTCTTTCCAAACCACTGGCTGCTTTTCAAAATAACTTTAGTCGATAGAATGATCGGTATTAAGCAAAGAATAAGTCCTGCAACAATGAATATCATCGAACCTCGGACAGAAATTTGTACAGCTTGGGGACCGAACCTGCAACCGTATAGATTTTAAGCCATGTACTTTACCGACCACGCCACTGGGCAAGGCAATCTGAGAGAGAGAGAGAGAGGGAGTGTATTGGATTACGACATGTTTACTTTAATCCTGAAGGGTTTTTATATGCGAGAAGAAATTATAACATTTTGTAAAGACAAATGATGTACAGTTGTGAATTCAAGGAGAAATAATATAAGCTTTTGGAAGGGGGATAACTTTCTTTTACCGGTACTTCGCACAATATTGTTCCCATTGGCACTGGCTGCATTCCTCACATAACCTCGTCGAAAGAATTATGAGCGCTGAGGTAAGAATAAACCCTGTCGCAATAACTGTCATCATATCCATAGAGCATATTCTCAGTCTAAGAGATTGTATCCTCAGTCCGTAGGTTTTACTTTCACATCGGGAAAAATATTTTCTGTCCGCATTTATTTATTCCTGGAGAGTTACGTGCGAGAAGACATTGTGACTTTCTGTAAAGAACAATGATGGAAAAAACAAAATGTGTGAACACTAGATTTTAATTGCCATGTGTGTAGAAATGCGCAGAAGTAATTTTAAGGGGCTCGATATTTTCTGGACAGTTTTGGATTGAATAAAAAAAAGTTATAAGCTATTTGGAAGGAGATCAATACTTTCTTTTCCCAGTACTTTGCACAATATTGTTCCCATTGGCGCTTGCTGCTTTCTTTTTATGACTTCGTCGGAAGGATTATCAGCGCTGAGATACGAAGAAACCCTGTCGCAGTAACTGTCATCAATTCCATATAACATTCAGTCTTGGAGATTGTATCCTCAGCCCGCAGGTTGTGCTTTCACATCGGGAGAAATACATTTAGTCCGTAATACTGGCCCATTAGTCCTTACCATGGTCTTTAGTCTTATTCAACCCTATCTCAGTATGTACCCTCAATTCGTGAGTTGAACCCTTAGCCCATGAACTGAGTCAACAAACGCTTGAGATTCAACCAGTTCCTTATTTCTTTACTTCATTAGGCTGTACTCTTAGTCAATGAGATAAACCTTACCTCTGGAAATTATTCGATATGATTAGCCAGTTTTTGGTCCTTTGTATGTGTCTTTCTGTAAGATGTATCGTCGGTCTGTGAAATGTAAATGAAGGTTCAGACACTTGCTTTTACTTTGAATTAAACCAAATGCCCCTTCAGTCTGCTTGATTTACCTTTAGTCCAAGAGATGTACCTTCAGCCCGAGAAGTATTTCTTCTTTTTGTTTGAGTCGTACACCTTCAGCTTGGAGCTCTATATCGTTTGCATTTGCTTTTAAATAGGTCCTGAAACTGTATTTCCACCTCCCTGTGACTGCGCGAGTTCCTAAGCCTGTACCCACAGTCGGCGATTTCATACTCACAGCGCCTAAAACCAACCCTCAGGCCGTTACAAACATATTGAGTCCTTGAGATTGTGTCCTGAGTTCGTGGAATGTTTCCCCAGTCTATTTCATGTCCTCTTAGACTCTGATACACCACAAGGCCCTAAGGCTGTGTTCTATCTTAAAAATTTACCCATTTTCAATTAGACTTTATCCCTTGCCCACTTGATGTACCCACAGTTCGAAGATATGTCCTCTGTCCATTGGTTATTGCTTTGATGTACCCACAGTTCGAAGATGTGTCCTCTGTCCATTGGTTATTGCAACAGCCCGTTTTACGTTCCTTTAGGAATTGAGATGGTAGCCTAAGTGAGTGAGATGTATCATTAAGCTATAAACCCTGTGTTCTTTCAGAGATTTTACTCCCAACCTGTTAGCCTGCACCGCCAGTCAGTAAGGTGTTCTTTTAGTTCCTTCTACTTTCTCTCAGATGGTGAAATACATTCTCAGTACGATGTTCCCTCAAACCTTGAAACAATGTCCCTTCTATTATTTCAACACAATGCCGCATGCCTGTATCTATGATAGGTTATATATTCTCTCAGTTCAACACAGATATACCCTAAGTTGTTCTGTCTTCTTCCTTCATATTTCAACCTAACTTAATTGAATGTACCTTCAGATGACGAACCTATGCCTGCACTGTTGTTTCAACGATAACTTTTTGGCCTCTACTTCTTCTTCATGATCTTAACCCTCAGTCTAAACGGTCTGAAATAACGTATTTACCCACACTTCACTATCATCTCTCTCTCTCTCTTCTTCATTTCTCTCTTTTTATCTCCCTTTCTCTCTCTTCCTTCATTCTCTCTCTCGTTTCGCTATTTCTGTCTCTCTTCACCTGTCTCCCTCAATCTCACTCTGTCTGTCTGTCTCTTTCTTTCTCTGTCATTCTCTCTTTGTCTCTCACTCTCTTTCTACTCCTCTCTGAACTCTTTGTCTTACTCTGCTCCTCATTCTTATCTCTGTCTCTACACTGATTTCCACTCTCAGTCTCTCTTTTTATCGCTGTCGCTCTCTATCTGTTCATAGTCTCTCTCTCCCTCTCTCTCGCTTTCTGTCTTTCTCTCTATCCCTCCCATTTTTCTTCCTCCTTTTCTTATATATTTCTCCTCTTTCTATCTGAATCTCACTGCATCCTTTCACACAGTCTATCTCTGTTTCTGTCTGTCTCTTTCGCTATTCCACTATCTTCTGTCTCATTGTCTATCGTTCATTATTCTCTCACTTTCTCTCTGTCCGTCTATCTGTCTCCATTTATTTCATTTTCCTTTCTGCAAACCTCTCTCTATCGAACTATCCATCTCTTTTGCCTTCTGTCCCTCAAATTGTCTTTCTCTCTTTCTGTCTCCCTTCCCCTCTGTTGGCTGACTTGATATTGCAACTGTGGTCGCCTTGTGTTTCTCACGTTTATAAGACTGTATTCTCGGACTATGATGTTTATCCTTTTCCTCCAAAAATGGACTTCCCACAATAAATTTATCTTCCTTTCCTCCATATCTTCCTCAATGTATGATTGATCGTTTCTGAGACCTTAGTTTTCGAGTGTAATCTGCTTTGAAATACATGTAGATAAAGAACTATGTAGAATTCTGCAGTAGATCTTTGAGTATGAAATGTTAGTGGTGTAACTGGCACAATAGAGACATTCTGGCAAGATCTTACAAAATTATGTAATCACCCTGTGCATTTCTACATACGACCACTTTGAATGTCGTATCAACCTCAGCTGTTTTACCTTAAGATTGCCGAAAAAGCCAAGGTTCCCACTTTATGATAAGAAGCAACTTGTCTATTGAAAATAATACATAAACATTCACGTAAGATTCGCCATATCATAATTATGCAGTATTGATTCATTGATTGATTGCAGAGTGTTAAACGCCGTTTGCAACATTATTTCAGTTTATATAGCGGCGACCAGTGCACTTATGTATTCTTTCCTGTAATTTCTTTTACCACTATTACGCACAATATTCTTTCCAAGCCACTGGCTGCTTTCCCACATAACAATCGTCGAAACAATGGTCAATGCTGAGAGTGGAATGAATCTTGTCGCATAGAATATCAGCAATCCTCGGAAAATAATTGGCCGATCCGGGAGTGAAACCAGTGCCCCCCTGTTCTCAAGTCCTGTATGCTACCGACTGAGCTACCGAGGCTCGGCAATTATGCAGTTACTCCACTCCGTATAATCACAGGGTCAGTTGAGCAATTGTTTGTATGATGTTTCTCGTAGTTTCAGCATATTTTCTGTTATATCACGGAGGCCAGTGCATCTACCATTGCCTTCCTGTGATTCTTTATCCGGTGCTCCGCACAATATTATATCCACTGGCTGCTTTCTCACATACTCAACGTCATAAACATCAGTCAGCACAGAGAGAGAGAGAGAGAGAGAGAGAGAGAGAGAGAGAGAGAGATCCTGACACAATGACTATAATCAATCCTTGGAAAGCAATTTGCCGAGCTTGGAATTGCAACCAGCAATACCCTGGTCTCAAGTCCCATAGATTACCGACTGAGCTACCGATCTCGGCATTGTTTTATTAATTGAAGGTTTGAAAAACGTGATAAAGATTCTTTCAGTGCGACCTTAGAAAAGAAAACATTGTTTGAATCAGGAAACAATGCTGGTTTCATTCCGCGTTTGCTCCGCTACTTCAAAAGACAAATCTGATCATTTGGGCCACGTATAATTTATCGCCCTAAATGAAATTATTAGGGAAAATCTAGTCTCTTGCCTTGGTTCGTATGGATTGACGATGTTCAAAGGTATTTAAGTTTATAGCGGATACATAGTTGAAAGTGTATTTTGTGTTCCTATTTAGAGAATTCAGAAAAGAGTCAAACTTCGAGATAAGTTGTAAATTTCTGAAATATCCAGGAAGGGTTTCAGAGAGATTTTACAAAAATCTTTTATTTCGTTTTATAGAAGAGATTAAAAATTTGCTGAATAAAGCTTGTTGAATTTGGAGGAGTAGTGAAGCTATTTAATCATGGATGATGATAGATGATGAAAATGATAATGTTGTTGCTGGTGATGATGATGATGTGACAATAATAGTGATGTTGATGGTGAATTTGGTTGTGGAGAGAGATTTCTATCTTTGGTGTTTCCACGCAGTCTTCAGCCTTATTTCAGTTATATGTGGGCGTCATGTGCACCTATCCATGCTGTGTTGGTATTTCATTTACCAGTACTTTGCACATTATTGCAAACCAATGGCTGCTTTTCTACATAACAGTTGTCGGGATGAAAAAATTGTGAGCGATGAGAAATTAATGAATCTTGTCGCAATATCTGTCATCAAACATCGGATAAAAATTGCAAGAGCTGGGGAATCGAACCTGAAAACTCCTAGTTTCAAGCCTCGCACGTCATCAACTGAGCAACCAAGCTGAGAATTATGCTGATGAAGTTTTCTTTTGCAATTGATCAGATCTTAAAGGGAGCCATGTTAACGAAAATGAAAGTTACGAGCCCAATCTGACGACTTCAACATAATTTGAGTTATATCGCAAGCACCTACTTATGCATTATTGGAGTTTTTTTTTTAACCGGTATTTTGCTTTTAACCTTTCCCAAACCACTGTTTGCTTTGAGAAAAGAATGAATCCCATCGCAATGAACTTAAACAATCCTGAAAAAGAAAATTAGATTAGCCGGGGAATCGAACTATAAAACCTTGGGTTTTAAGTCTGGAAGATTACTTTGCCGCTGCTTTTAGTGGTGATGGCTGAGAGAGA
This sequence comes from Hippopus hippopus, assembly GCA_946811185.2. NCBI lineage: Eukaryota > Metazoa > Mollusca > Bivalvia > Cardiida > Cardiidae > Hippopus > Hippopus hippopus. The sequence goes on from OX328097.1 coordinate 39,187,219, forward strand.
GAGAGAGAGAGAGAGACAAAGAGAGAGCGAGGATTTGATTTTGAAATGTTTACTTTATTCCCGGAGGGTTGTTATGTGCGAGAGGAAATTGTAACATTTTGTAAAGAAAAATGATGTACAGTTATCTTGTGAATTGAAGGGGGGAAAAATGTGAGCAATGAGAAATGAATGAAGTTTGTCGCAATGGCTGTCATCAAACCTCGGATAAAAATTGCAACAGCTGGGGTATCGAACCTGTGAACCCCTAGTTTCGGACCTCGTACGTCATCAACTGAGCAACTATGCTGAGAATTATGCTGCTGAAGTTTTCTTTTGTAATTGATCAGATATTAAAGGGAGCCACTTTAACGAAAACGAAAGTGATGAGCCCGATCCGACGACTTCAACATAATTAGAGTTATATGGCACGCACGTACTTATGCTTTATTGGAGTTTCTTTTACCTGTGCTTTGCTTTTAACCTTTCCCAAATTCTGTTTGCTTTCAAACGAAGATCATTTGAAACATTGTTCAACGATGAGAGAAGAATGAATCCTATCGCAATGAACTTAAACAATCCTGAAAAAGAAAATTAGATTAGCCGGGGAATCGAACTATAGAACCTTGAGTTTTAAGTCTAGAAGATTACTTTGCCGCTGCTTTTAGTGATGTTGGCAGAGAGAGAGAGAGACAGAGACAGAGAGACAGAGACAGAGATTATTTTGTTTTATAGAAGAGATTAAAAATTTGCTGAATAAAGCTTGTAACTGTTGAAAAGTGAACTAAAATAGTATTGAGCAAAACTATTGAGCAGTTGTGAAGCTATTTAATAATTGCTTGGATGATGATGATGATTAAGTTGGTAATGCTGGATCTTGAAGCGGAGCCAGATTTCTTTGTTTTAACTTGATGTGAGGTAAATGGCGCGGCCAGTGCTCTTGTAACAGTCTTTCCAAACCACTGGCTGCTTTTCAAAATAACTTTAGTCGATAGAATGATCGGTATTAAGCAAAGAATAAGTCCTGCAACAATGAATATCATCGAACCTCGGACAGAAATTTGTACAGCTTGGGGACCGAACCTGCAACCGTATAGATTTTAAGCCATGTACTTTACCGACCAAGCCACTGGGCAAGGCAATCTGAGAGAGAGAGAGAGAGAGAGAGAGAGAGAGAGAGAGAGAGAGGGAGTGTATTGGATTACAACATGTTTACTTTAATCCTGAAGGGTTTTTATATGCGAGAAGAAATTATAACATTTTGTAAAGACAAATGATGTACAGTTGTGAATTCAAGGAGAAATAATATAAGCTTTTGGAAGAGGGATAACTTTCTTTTACCGGTACTTCGCACAATATTGTTCCCATTGGCACTGGCTGCATTCCTCACATAACCTCGTCGAAAGAATTATGAGCGCTGAGGTAAGAATAAACCCTGTCGCAATAACTGTCATCATATTCATAGAGCATATTCTCAGTCTAAGAGGTTGTATCCTCAGTCCGTAGGTTTTACTTTCACATCGGGAAAAATATTTTCAGTCCGCATTTATTTATTCCTGGAGAGTTACGTGCGAGAAGACATTGTGACTTTCTGTAAAGAACAATGATGGAAAAATCAAAATGTGTGAACACTGTAGATTTTAATTGCCATGTGTGTAGAAATGCGCAGAAGTAATTTTAAGGGGCTCGATATTTTCTGGACAGTTTTGGATTCAATAAAAAAAGTTATAAGCTATTTGGAAGGAGATCAATACTTTCTTTTCCCAGTACTTTGCACAATATTGTTCCCATTGGCGCTTGCTGCTTTCTTTTTATGACTTCGTCGGAAGGATTATCAGCGCTGAGATACGAAGAAACCCTGTCGCAGTAACTGTCATCAATTCCATATAACATTCAGTCTTGGAGATTGTATCCTCAGCCCGCAGGTTGTGCTTTCACATCGGGAGAAATACATTTAGTCCGTAATACTGGCCCATTAGTCCTTACCATGGTCTTTAGTCTTATTCAACCCTGTCTCAGTATGTACCCTCAATTCGTGAGTTGAACCCTTAGCCCATGAGCTGAGTCAACAAACGCTTGAGATTCAACCAGTTCCTTATTTCTTTACTTCATTAGGCTGTACTCTTAGTCAATGAGATAAACCTTACCTCTGGAAATTATTCGATATGATTAGCCAGTTTTTGGTCCTTTGTATGTGTCTTTCTGTAAGATGTATCGTCGGTCTGTGAAATGTAAATGAAGGTTCAGACACTTGCTTTTACTTTGAATTAAACCAAATGCCCCTTCAGTCTGCTTGATTTACCTTTAGTCCAAGAGATGTACCTTCAGCCCGAGAAGTATTTCTTCTTTTTGTTTGAGTCGTACACCTTCAGCTTGGAGCTCTATATCGCTTGCATTTGCTTTTAAATAGGTCCTGAAACTGTATTTCCACCTCCCTGTGACTGCGCGAGTTCCTAAGCCTGTACCCACAGTCGGCGATTTCATACTCACAGCGCCCAAAACCAACCCTCAGGCCGTTACAAACATATTGAGTCCTTGAGATTGTGTCCTGAGTTCGTGGAATGTTTCCCCAGTCTATTTCATGTCCTCTTAGACTCTGATACACCACAAGGCCCTAAGGCTGTGTTCTATCTTAAAAATTTACCCATTTTCAATTAGACTTTATCCCTTGCCCACTTGATGTACCCACAGTTCGAAGATATGTCCTCTGTCCATTGGTTATTGCTTTGATGTACCCACAGTTCGAAGATGTGTCCTCTGTCCATTGGTTATTGCAACAGCCCGTTTTACGTTCCTTTAGGAATTGAGATGGTAGCCTAAGTGAGTGAGATGTATCATTAAGCTATAAACCCTGTGTTCTTTCAGAGATTTTACTCCCAACCTGTTAGCCTGCACCGCCAGTCAGTAAGGTGTTCTTTTAGTTCCTTCTACTTTCTCTCAGATGGTGAAATACATTCTCAGTACGATGTTCCCTCAAACCTTGAAACAATGTCCCTTCTATTATTTCAACCCAATGCCGCATGCCTGTATCTATGATAGGTTATATATTCTCTCAGTTCAACACAGATATACCCTAAGTTGTTCTGTCTTCTTCCTTCATATTTCAACCTAACTTAATTGAATGTACCTTCAGATGACGAACCTATGCCTGCACTGTTGTTTCAACGATAACTTTTTGGCCTCTACTTCTTCTTCATGATCTTAACCCTCAGTCTAAACGGTCTGAAATAACATATTTACCCACACTTCACTATCATCTCTCTCTCTTTTTATCTCTCTTTCTCTCTCTTCCTTCATTCTCTCTCTCGTTTCGCTATTTCTGTCTCTCTTCACCTGTCTCCCTCAATCTCACTCTGTCTGTCTGTCTCTTTCTTTCTCTGTCATTCTTTCTTTGTCTCTCACTCTCTTTCTACTCCTCTCTGAACTCTTTGTCTTAGTCTCTGCTCCTCATTCTTATCTCTGTCTCTACACTGATTTCCACTCTCAGTCTCTCTTTCTATCGCTGTCGCTCTCTATCTGTTCATAGTCTCTCTCTCCCTCTCTCTCGCTTTCTGTCTTTCTCTCTATCCCTCCCATTTTTCTTCCTCCTTTTCTTATATATTTCTCCTCTTTCTATCTGAATCTCACTGCATCCTTTCACACAGTCTATCTCTGTTTCTGTCTGTCTCTTTCGCTATTCCACTATCTTCTGTCTCATTGTCTATCGTTCATTATTCTCTCACTTTCTCTCTGTCCGTCTATCTGTCTCCATTTATTTCATTTTCCTTTCTGCAAACCTCTCTCTATCGAACTATCCATCTCTTTTGCCTTCTGTCCCTCAAATTGTCTTTCTCTCTTTCTGTCTCCCTTCCCCTCTGTTGGCTGACTTGATATTGCAACTGTGGTCGCCTTGTGTTTCTCACGTTTATAAGACTGTATTCTCGGACTATGATGTTTATCCTTTTCCTCCAAAAATGGACTTCCCACAATAAATTTATCTTCCTTTCCTCCATATCTTCCTCAATGTATGATTGATCGTTTCTGAGACCTTAGTTTTCGAGTGTAATCTGCTTTGAAATACATGTAGATCAAGAACTGTGTAGAATTCTGCATTAGATCTTTTAGTATGAAATGTTAGTGGTGTAACTGGCACAATAGAGACATTCTGGCAAGATCTTACAAAATTATGTAATCACCCTGTGCATTTCTACATACGACCACTTTGAATGTCGTATCAACCTCAGCTGTTTTACCTTAAGATTGCCGAAAAAGCCAAGGTTCCCACTTTATGATAAGAAGCAACTTGTCTATTGAAAATAATACATAAACATTCACGTAAGATTCTCCATATCATAATTATGCAGTATTGATTCATTGATTGATTGCAGAGTGTTAAACGCCGTTTGCAACATTATTTCAGTTTATATAGCGGCGACCAGTGCACTTATGTATTCTTTCCTGTAATTTCTTTTACCACTATTACGCACAATATTCTTTCCAAGCCACTGGCTGCTTTCCCACATAACAATCGTCGAAACAATGGTCAATGCTGAGAGTGGAATGAATCTTATCGCATAGAATATCAGCAATCCTCGGAAAATAATTGGCCGATCCGGGAGTGAAACCTGTGCACCTGTTCTCAAGTCCTGTATGCTACCGACTGAGCTACCGAGGCTCGGCAATTATGCAGTTACTCCACTCCGTATAATCACAGGGTCAGTTGAGCAATTGTTTGTATGATGTTTCTCGTAGTTTCAGCATATTTTCTGTTATATCACGGAGGCCAGTGCATCTACCATTGCCTTCCTGTGATTCTTTATCCGGTGCTCCGCACAATATTATATCCACTGGCTGCTTTCTCACATACTCAACGTCATAAACATCAGTCAGCACAGAGAGAGAGAGAGAGAGAGAGAGAGAGAGATCCTGACACAATGACTATAATCAATCCTTGGAAAGCAATTTGCCGAGCTTGGAATTGCAACCAGCAATACCCTGGTCTCAAGTCCCATAGATTACCGACTGAGCTACCGATCTCGGCATTGTTTTATTAATTGAAGGTTTGATAAACGTGATAAAGATTCTTTCAGCGCGACCTTAGAAAAGAAAACATTGTTTGAATCAGGAAACAATGCTGGTTTCATTCCGCGTTTGCTCCGCTACTTCAAAAGACAAATCTGATCATTTGAGCCACGTATAATTTATCGCCCTAAATGAAATTATTAGGGAAAATCTAGTCTCTTGCCTTGGTTCGTATGGATTGACGATGTTCAAAGGTATTTAAGTTTATAGCGGATACATAGTTGAAAGTGTATTTTGTATTCCTATTTAGAGAATTCAGAAAAGAGTCAAACTTCGAGATAAGTTGTAAATTTCTGAAATATCCAGGAAGGGTTTCAGAGAGATTTTACAAAAATCTTTTATTTCGTTTTATAGAAGAGATTAAAAATTTGCTGAATAAAGCTTGTTGAATTTGGAGGAGTAGTGAAGCTATTTAATCATGGATGATGATAGATGATGAAAATGATAATGTTGTTGCTGGTGATGATGATGATGTGACAATAATAGTGATGTTGATGGTGAATTTGGTTGTGGAGAGAGATTTCTATCTTTGGTGTTTCCACGCAGTCTTCAGCCTTATTTCAGTTATATGTGGGCGTCATGTGCACCTATCCATGCTGTGTTGGTATTTCATTTACCAGTACTTTGCACATTATTTGCAAACCAATGGCTGCTTTTCTACATAACAGTTGTCGGGATGAAAAAATTGTGAGCGATGAGAAATTAATGAATCTTGTCGCAATATCTGTCATCAAACATCGGATAAAAATTGCAAGAGCTGGGGAATCGAACCTGAAAACTCCTAGTTTCAAGCCTCGCACGTCATCAACTGAGCAACCAAGCTGAGAATTATGCTGATGAAGTTTTCTTTTGCAATTGATCAGATCTTAAAGGGAGCCATGTTAACGAAAATGAAAGTTACGAGCCCAATCTGACGACTTCAACATAATTTGAGTTATATCGCAAGCACCTACTTATGCATTATTGGAGTTTTTTTTTTAACCGGTATTTTGCTTTTAACCTTTCCCAAACCACTGTTTGCTTTGAGAAAAGAATGAATCCCATCGCAATGAACTTAAACAATCCTGAAAAAGAAAATTAGATTAGCCGGGGAATCGAACTATAAAACCTTGGGTTTTAAGTCTGGAAGATTACTTTGCCGCTGCTTTTAGTGGTGATGGCTGAGAGAGAGAGAGAGAGACAAAGAGAGAGCGAGGATTTGATTTTGAAATGTTTACTTTATTCCCGGAGGTTTGTTATGTGCGAGAGGAAATTGTAACATTTTGTAAAGAAAAATGATGTACAGTTATCTTGTGAATTGAAGGGGGGAAAAATGTGAGCAATGAGAAATGAATGAAGTTTGTCGCAATGGCTGTCATCAAACCTCGGATAAAAATTGCAACAGCTGGGGTATCGAACCTGTGAACCCCTAGTTTCGGACCTCGTACGTCATCAACTGAGCAACTATGCTGAGAATTATGCTGCTGAAGTTTTCTTTTGTAATTGATCAGATATTAAAGGGAGCCACTTTAACGAAAACGAAAGTGATGAGCCCGATCCGACGACTTCAACATAATTAGAGTTATATCGCACGCACGTACTTATGCTTTATTGGAGTTTCTTTTACCTGTGCTTTGCTTTTAACCTTTCCCAAATTCTGTTTGCTTTCAAACGAAGATCATTTGAAACACTGTTCAACGATGAGAGAAGAATGAATCCTATCGCAATGAACTTAAACAATCCTGAAAAAGAAAATTAGATTAGCCGGGGAATCGAACTATAGAACCTTGAGTTTTAAGTCTGGAAGATTACTTTGCCGCTGCTTTTAGTGATGTTGGCGCAGAGAGAGAGAGAGACAGAGAGATTATTTGATTTTGAAATGTTAACTTTATTCCAGGAGGGTTGTTATGTGTGAGAAGAAACTGTAACATTTTGTAAAGAAAAATGATGTACAGTAGTGTTGCAAATTGAAGGTAAAAAACTTACTTTGAAGGAGGCACGCATATCTCATGTTTAGGAATCCTTGACACAATTTGATTTTGTGAAGAAGTGGTGAAAAGCAAAGAAGTATGTTGCTGAAGCCTACTTTTGAAATTGATCGATTCTTAAAGGGGTCAATTGATAAGGTAAACGAAAAATATGCTTATGAGTCATGTTTGCAAGACCTTGGAGAGAAAGATCTTGCTATAATGGGAGAAAGTACTGGTAACATATCCCAAAGCCTGTCCCCATATTATGGTAGCACTGGAAATGATAAGTGTATATTTGATTGTTGTTTACTGATTTTTTGGAAAGAATCAAAACTTAAAGAAATTGAAAAAACTGTGGACAAGCAATTAGAAATAGTGTGGACTAGCTGGAAATCGAGTAAAGAAATGGAATGATTTGAATGTAGAGCAAAGATGTTTTCCTGATTTCTTATAACTGTTGAAAAGTGAACTAAAATAGTATTGAGCAAAACTATTGAGCAGTTGTGAAGCTATTTAATAATTGCTTGGATGATGATGATGATTAAGTTGGTAATGCTGGATCTTTAAGCAGAGCCAGATTTCTTTGTTTTAACTTGATGTGAGGTAAATGGCGCGGCCAGTGCTCTTGTAACAGTCTTTCCAAACCACTGGCTGCTTTTCAAAATAACTTTAGTCGATAGAATGATCGGTATTAAGCAAAGAATAAGTCCTGCAACAATGAATATCATCGAACCTCGGACAGAAATTTGTACAGCTTGGGGACCGAACCTGCAACCGTATAGATTTTAAGCCATGTACTTTACCGACCAAGCCACTGGGCAAGGCAATCTGAGAGAGAGAGAGAGAGAGAGAGAGAGAGAGAGGGAGTGTATTGGATTACAACATGTTTACTTTAATCCTGAAGGGTTTTTATATGCGAGAAGAAATTATAACATTTTGTAAAGACAAATGATGTACAGTTGTGAATTCAAGGAGAAATAATATAAGCTTTTGGAAGAGGGATAACTTTCTTTTACCGGTACTTCGCACAATATTGTTCCCATTGGCACTGGCTGCATTCCTCACATAACCTCGTCGAAAGAATTATGAGCGCTGAGGTAAGAATAAACCCTGTCGCAATAACTGTCATCATATCCATAGAGCATATTCTCAGTCTAAGAGATTGTATCCTCAGTCCGTAGGTTTTACTTTCACATCGGGAAAAATATTTTCAGTCCGCATTTATTTATTCCTGGAGAGTTACGTGCGAGAAGACATTGTGACTTTCTGTAAAGAACAATGATGGAAAAAGCAAAATGTGTGAACACTGTAGATTTTAATTGCCATGTGTGTAGAAATGCGCAGAAGTAATTTTAAGGGGCTCGATATTTTCTGGACAGTTTTGGATTCAATAAAAAAAGTTATAAGCTATTTGGAAGGAGATCAATACTTTCTTTTCCCAGTACTTTGCACAATATTGTTCCCATTGGCGCTTGCTGCTTTCTTTTTATGACTTCGTCGGAAGGATTATCAGCGCTGAGATACGAAGAAACCCTGTCGCAGTAACTGTCATCAATTCCATATAACATTCAGTCTTGGAGATTGTATCCTCAGCCCGCAGGTTGTGCTTTCACATCGGGAGAAATACATTTAGTCCGTAATACTGGCCCATTAGTCCTTACCATGGTCTTTAGTCTTATTCAACCCTATCTCAGTATGTACCCTCAATTCGTGAGTTGAACCCTTAGCCCATGAGCTGAGTCAACAAACGCTTGAGATTCAACCAGTTCCTTATTTCTTTACTTCATTAGGCTGTACTCTTAGTCAATGAGATAAACCTTACCTCTGGAAATTATTCGATATGATTAGCCAGTTTTTGGTCCTTTGTATGTGTCTTTCTGTAAGATGTATCGTCGGTCTGTGAAATGTAAATGAAGGTTCAGACACTTGCTTTTACTTTGAATTAAACCAAATGCCCCTTCAGTCTGCTTGATTTACCTTTAGTCCAAGAGATGTACCTTCAGCCCGAGAAGTATTTCTTCTTTTTGTTTGAGTCGTACACCTTCAGCTTGGAGCTCTATATCGCTTGCATTTGCTTTTAAATAGGTCCTGAAACTGTATTTCCACCTCCCTGTGACTGCGCGAGTTCCTAAGCCTGTACCCACAGTCGGCGATTTCATACTCACAGCGCCTAAAACCAACCCTCAGGCCGTTACAAACATATTGAGTCCTTGAGATTGTGTCCTGAGTTCGTGGAATGTTTCCCCAGTCTATTTCATGTCCTCTTAGACTCTGATACACCACAAGGCCCTAAGGCTGTGTTCTATCTTAAAAATTTACCCATTTTCAATTAGACTTTATCCCTTGCCCACTTGATGTACCCACAGTTCGAAGATATGTCCTCTGTCCATTGGTTATTGCTTTGATGTACCCACAGTTCGAAGATGTGTCCTCTGTCCATTGGTTATTGCAACAGCCCGTTTTACGTTCCTTTAGGAATTGAGATGGTAGCCTAAGTGAGTGAGATGTATCATTAAGCTATAAACCCTGTGTTCTTTCAGAGATTTTACTCCCAACCTGTTAGCCTGCACCGCCAGTCAGTAAGGTGTTCTTTTAGTTCCTTCTACTTTCTCTCAGATGGTGAAATACATTCTCAGTACGATGTTCCCTCAAACCTTGAAACAATGTCCCTTCTATTATTTCAACCCAATGCCGCATGCCTGTATCTATGATAGGTTATATATTCTCTCAGTTCAACACAGATATACCCTAAGTTGTTCTGTCTTCTTCCTTCATATTTCAACCTAACTTAATTGAATGTACCTTCAGATGACGAACCTATGCCTGCACTGTTGTTTCAACGATAACTTTTTGGCCTCTACTTCTTCTTCATGATCTTAACCCTCAGTCTAAACGGTCTGAAATAACATATTTACCCACACTTCACTATCATCTCTCTCTCTTTTTATCTCTCTTTCTCTCTCTTCCTTCATTCTCTCTCTCGTTTCGCTATTTCTGTCTCTCTTCACCTGTCTCCCTCAATCTCACTCTGTCTGTCTGTCTCTTTCTTTCTCTGTCATTCTCTCTTTGTCTCTCACTCTCTTTCTACTCCTCTCTGAACTCTTTGTCTTAGTCTCTGCTCCTCATTCTTATCTCTGTCTCTACACTGATTTCCACTCTCAGTCTCTCTTTCTATCGCTGTCGCTCTCTATCTGTTCATAGTCTCTCTCTCCCTCTCTCTCGCTTTCTGTCTTTCTCTCTATCCCTCCCATTTTTCTTCCTCCTTTTCTTATATATTTCTCCTCTTTCTATCTGAATTTCACTGCATCCTTTCACACAGTCTATCTCTGTTTCTGTCTGTCTCTTTCGCTATTCCACTATCTTCTGTCTCATTGTCTATCGTTCATTATTCTCTCACTTTCTCTCTGTCCGTCTATCTGTCTCCATTTATTTCATTTTCCTTTCTGCAAACCTCTCTCTATCGAACTATCCATCTCTTTTGCCTTCTGTCCCTCAAATTGTCTTTCTCTCTTTCTGTCTCCCTTCCCCTCTGTTGGCTGACTTGATATTGCAACTGTGGTCGCCTTGTGTTTCTCACGTTTATAAGACTGTATTCTCGGACTATGATGTTTATCCTTTTCCTCCAAAAATGGACTTCCCACAATAAATTTATCTTCCTTTCCTCCATATCTTCCTCAATGTATGATTGATCGTTTCTGAGACCTTAGTTTTCGAGTGTAATCTGCTTTGAAATACATGTAGATCAAGAACTGTGTAGAATTCTGCATTAGATCTTTTAGTATGAAATGTTAGTGGTGTAACTGGCACAATAGAGACATTCTGGCAAGATCTTACAAAATTATGTAATCACCCTGTGCATTTCTACATACGACCACTTTGAATGTCGTATCAACCTCAGCTGTTTTACCTTAAGATTGCCGAAAAAGCCAAGGTTCCCACTTTATGATAAGAAGCAACTTGTCTATTGAAAATAATACATAAACATTCACGTAAGATTCTCCATATCATAATTATGCAGTATTGATTCATTGATTGATTGCAGAGTGTTAAACGCCGTTTGCAACATTATTTCAGTTTATATAGCGGCGACCAGTGCACTTATGTATTCTTTCCTGTAATTTCTTTTACCACTATTACGCACAATATTCTTTCCAAGCCACTGGCTGCTTTCCCACATAACAATCGTCGAAACAATGGTCAATGCTGAGAGTGGAATGAATCTTATCGCATAGAATATCAGCAATCCTCCGAAAATAATTGGCCGATCCGGGAGTGAAACCAGTGCCCCCCTGTTCTCAAGTCCTGTATGCTACCGACTGAGCTACCGAGGCTCGGCAATTATGCAGTTACTCCACTCCGTATAATCACAGGGTCAGTTGAGCAATTGTTTGTATGATGTTTCTCGTAGTTTCAGCATATTTTCTGTTATATCACGGAGGCCAGTGCATCTACCATTGCCTTCCTGTGATTCTTTATCCGGTGCTCCGCACAATATTATATCCACTGGCTGCTTTCTCACATACTCAACGTCATAAACATCAGTCAGCACAGAGAGAGAGAGAGAGAGAGAGAGAGAGAGATCCTGACACAATGACTATAATCAATCCTTGGAAAGCAATTTGCCGAGCTTGGAATTGCAACCAGCAATACCCTGGTCTCAAGTCCCATAGATTACCGACTGAGCTACCGATCTCGGCATTGTTTTATTAATTGAAGGTTTGATAAACGTGATAAAGATTCTTTCAGCGCGACCTTAGAAAAGAAAACATTGTTTGAATCAGGAAACAATGCTGGTTTCATTCCGCGTTTGCTCCGCTACTTCAAAAGACAAATCTGATCATTTGGGCCACGTATAATTTATCGCCCTAAATGAAATTATTAGGGAAAATCTAGTCTCTTGCCTTGGTTCGTATGGATTGACGATGTTCAAAGGTATTTAAGTTTATAGCGGATACATAGTTGAAAGTGTATTTTGTATTCCTATTTAGAGAATTCAGAAAAGAGTCAAACTTCGAGATAAGTTGTAAATTTCTGAAATATCCAGGAAGGGTTTCAGAGAGATTTTACAAAAATCTTTTATTTCGTTTTATAGAAGAGATTAAAAATTTGCTGAATAAAGCTTGTTGAATTTGGAGGAGTAGTGAAGCTATTTAATCATGGATGATGATAGATGATGAAAATGATAATGTTGTTGCTGGTGATGATGATGATGTGACAATAATAGTGATGTTGATGGTGAATTTGGTTGTGGAGAGAGATTTCTATCTTTGGTGTTTCCACGCAGTCTTCAGCCTTATTTCAGTTATATGTGGGCGTCATGTGCACCTATCCATGCTGTGTTGGTATTTCATTTACCAGTACTTTGCACATTATTGCAAACCAATGGCTGCTTTTCTACATAACAGTTGTCGGGATGAAAAAATTGTGAGCGATGAGAAATTAATGAATCTTGTCGCAATATCTGTCATCAAACATCGGATAAAAATTGCAAGAGCTGGGGAATCGAACCTGAAAACTCCTAGTTTCAAGCCTCGCACGTCATCAACTGAGCAACCAAGCTGAGAATTATGCTGATGAAGTTTTCTTTTGCAATTGATCAGATCTTAAAGGGAGCCATGTTAACGAAAATGAAAGTTACGAGCCCAATCTGACGACTTCAACATAATTTGAGTTATATCGCAAGCACCTACTTATGCATTATTGGAGTTTTTTTTTTAACCGGTATTTTGCTTTTAACCTTTCCCAAACCACTGTTTGCTTTGAGAAAAGAATGAATCCCATCGCAATGAACTTAAACAATCCTGAAAAAGAAAATTAGATTAGCCGGGGAATCGAACTATAAAACCTTGGGTTTTAAGTCTGGAAGATTACTTTGCCGCTGCTTTTAGTGGTGATGGCTGAGAGAGAGAGAGAGAGACAAAGAGAGAGCGAGGATTTGATTTTGAAATGTTTACTTTATTCCCGGAGGTTTGTTATGTGCGAGAGGAAATTGTAACATTTTGTAAAGAAAAATGATGTACAGTTATCTTGTGAATTGAAGGGGGGAAAAATGTGAGCAATGAGAAATGAATGAAGTTTGTCGCAATGGCTGTCATCAAACCTCGGATAAAAATTGCAACAGCTGGGGTATCGAACCTGTGAACCCCTAGTTTCGGACCTCGTACGTCATCAACTGAGCAACTATGCTGAGAATTATGCTGCTGAAGTTTTCTTTTGTAATTGATCAGATATTAAAGGGAGCCACTTTAACGAAAACGAAAGTGATGAGCCCGATCCGACGACTTCAACATAATTAGAGTTATATCGCACGCACGTACTTATGCTTTATTGGAGTTTCTTTTACCTGTGCTTTGCTTTTAACCTTTCCCAAATTCTGTTTGCTTTCAAACGAAGATCATTTGAAACACTGTTCAACGATGAGAGAAGAATGAATCCTATCGCAATGAACTTAAACAATCCTGAAAAAGAAAATTAGATTAGCCGGGGAATCGAACTATAGAACCTTGAGTTTTAAGTCTGGAAGATTACTTTGCCGCTGCTTTTAGTGATGTTGGCGCAGAGAGAGAGAGAGACAGAGAGATTATTTGATTTTGAAATGTTAACTTTATTCCAGGAGGGTTGTTATGTGTGAGAAGAAACTGTAACATTTTGTAAAGAAAAATGATGTACAGAAGTGTTGCAAATTGAAGGTAAAAAACTTACTTTGAAGGAGGCACGCATATCTCATGTTTAGGAATCCTTGACACAATTTGATTTTGTGAAGAAGTGGTGAAAAGCAAAGAAGTATGTTGCTGAAGCCTACTTTTGAAATTGATCGATTCTTAAAGGGGTCAATTGATAAGGTAAACGAAAAATATGCTTATGAGTCATGTTTGCAAGACCTTGGAGAGAAAGATCTTGCTATAATGGGAGAAAGTACTGGTAACATATCCCAAAGCCTGTCCCCATATTATGGTAGCACTGGAAATGATAAGTGTATATTTGATTGTTGTTTACTGATTTTTTGGAAAGAATCAAAACTTAAAGAAATTGAAAAAACTGGACAAGCAATTAGAAATAGTGTGGACTAGCTGGAAATCGAGTAAAGAAATGGAATGATTTGAATGTAGAGCAAAGATGTTTTCCTGATTTCTTATAACTGTTGAAAAGTGAACTAAAATAGTATTGAGCAAAACTATTGAGCAGTTGTGAAGCTATTTAATAATTGCTTGGATGATGATGATGATTAAGTTGGTAATGCTGGATCTTTAAGCAGAGCCAGATTTCTTTGTTTTAACTTGATGTGAGGTAAATGGCGCGGCCAGTGCTCTTGTAACAGTCTTTCCAAACCACTGGCTGCTTTTCAAAATAACTTTAGTCGATAGAATGATCGGTATTAAGCAAAGAATAAGTCCTGCAACAATGAATATCATCGAACCTCGGACAGAAATTTGTACAGCTTGGGGACCGAACCTGCAACCGTATAGATTTTAAGCCATGTACTTTACCGACCAAGCCACTGGGCAAGGCAATCTGAGAGAGAGAGAGAGAGAGAGAGAGAGAGAGAGAGAGGGAGTGTATTGGATTACAACATGTTTACTTTAATCCTGAAGGGTTTTTATATGCGAGAAGAAATTATAACATTTTGTAAAGACAAATGATGTACAGTTGTGAATTCAAGGAGAAATAATATAAGCTTTTGGAAGAGGGATAACTTTCTTTTACCGGTACTTCGCACAATATTGTTCCCATTGGCACTGGCTGCATTCCTCACATAACCTCGTCGAAAGAATTATGAGCGCTGAGGTAAGAATAAACCCTGTCGCAATAACTGTCATCATATCCATAGAGCATATTCTCAGTCTAAGAGATTGTATCCTCAGTCCGTAGGTTTTACTTTCACATCGGGAAAAATATTTTCAGTCCGCATTTATTTATTCCTGGAGAGTTACGTGCGAGAAGACATTGTGACTTTCTGTAAAGAACAATGATGGAAAAAGCAAAATGTGTGAACACTGTAGATTTTAATTGCCATGTGTGTAGAAATGCGCAGAAGTAATTTTAAGGGGCTCGATATTTTCTGGACAGTTTTGGATTCAATAAAAAAAGTTATAAGCTATTTGGAAGGAGATCAATACTTTCTTTTCCCAGTACTTTGCACAATATTGTTCCCATTGGCGCTTGCTGCTTTCTTTTTATGACTTCGTCGGAAGGATTATCAGCGCTGAGATACGAAGAAACCCTGTCGCAGTAACTGTCATCAATTCCATATAACATTCAGTCTTGGAGATTGTATCCTCAGCCCGCAGGTTGTGCTTTCACATCGGGAGAAATACATTTAGTCCGTAATACTGGCCCATTAGTCCTTACCATGGTCTTTAGTCTTATTCAACCCTATCTCAGTATGTACCCTCAATTCGTGAGTTGAACCCTTAGCCCATGAGCTGAGTCAACAAACGCTTGAGATTCAACCAGTTCCTTATTTCTTTACTTCATTAGGCTGTACTCTTAGTCAATGAGATAAACCTTACCTCTGGAAATTATTCGATATGATTAGCCAGTTTTTGGTCCTTTGTATGTGTCTTTCTGTAAGATGTATCGTCGGTCTGTGAAATGTAAATGAAGGTTCAGACACTTGCTTTTACTTTGAATTAAACCAAATGCCCCTTCAGTCTGCTTGATTTACCTTTAGTCCAAGAGATGTACCTTCAGCCCGAGAAGTATTTCTTCTTTTTGTTTGAGTCGTACACCTTCAGCTTGGAGCTCTATATCGCTTGCATTTGCTTTTAAATAGGTCCTGAAACTGTATTTCCACCTCCCTGTGACTGCGCGAGTTCCTAAACCTGTACCCACAGTCGGCGATTTCATACTCACAGCGCCTAAAACCAACCCTCAGGCCGTTACAAACATATTGAGTCCTTGAGATTGTGTCCTGAGTTCGTGGAATGTTTCCCCAGTCTATTTCATGTCCTCTTAGACTCTGATACACCACAAGGCCCTAAGGCTGTGTTCTATCTTAAAAATTTACCCATTTTCAATTAGACTTTATCCCTTGCCCACTTGATGTACCCACAGTTCGAAGATATGTCCTCTGTCCATTGGTTATTGCTTTGATGTACCCACAGTTCGAAGATGTGTCCTCTGTCCATTGGTTATTGCAACAGCCCGTTTTACGTTCCTTTAGGAATTGAGATGGTAGCCTAAGTGAGTGAGATGTATCATTAAGCTATAAACCCTGTGTTCTTTCAGAGATTTTACTCCCAACCTGTTAGCCTGCACCGCCAGTCAGTAAGGTGTTCTTTTAGTTCCTTCTACTTTCTCTCAGATGGTGAAATACATTCTCAGTACGATGTTCCCTCAAACCTTGAAACAATGTCCCTTCTATTATTTCAACCCAATGCCGCATGCCTGTATCTATGATAGGTTATATATTCTCTCAGTTCAACACAGATATACCCTAAGTTGTTCTGTCTTCTTCCTTCATATTTCAACCTAACTTAATTGAATGTACCTTCAGATGACGAACCTATGCCTGCACTGTTGTTTCAACGATAACTTTTTGGCCTCTACTTCTTCTTCATGATCTTAACCCTCAGTCTAAACGGTCTGAAATAACATATTTACCCACACTTCACTATCATCTCTCTCTCTTTTTATCTCTCTTTCTCTCTCTTCCTTCATTCTCTCTCTCGTTTCGCTATTTCTGTCTCTCTTCACCTGTCTCCCTCAATCTCACTCTGTCTGTCTGTCTCTTTCTTTCTCTGTCATTCTCTCTTTGTCTCTCACTCTCTTTCTACTCCTCTCTGAACTCTTTGTCTTAGTCTCTGCTCCTCATTCTTATCTCTGTCTCTACACTGATTTCCACTCTCAGTCTCTCTTTCTATCGCTGTCGCTCTCTATCTGTTCATAGTCTCTCTCTCCCTCTCTCTCGCTTTCTGTCTTTCTCTCTATCCCTCCCATTTTTCTTCCTCCTTTTCTTATATATTTCTCCTCTTTCTATCTGAATTTCACTGCATCCTTTCACACAGTCTATCTCTGTTTCTGTCTGTCTCTTTCGCTATTCCACTATCTTCTGTCTCATTGTCTATCGTTCATTATTCTCTCACTTTCTCTCTGTCCGTCTATCTGTCTCCATTTATTTCATTTTCCTTTCTGCAAACCTCTCTCTATCGAACTATCCATCTCTTTTGCCTTCTGTCCCTCAAATTGTCTTTCTCTCTTTCTGTCTCCCTTCCCCTCTGTTGGCTGACTTGATATTGCAACTGTGGTCGCCTTGTGTTTCTCACGTTTATAAGACTGTATTCTCGGACTATGATGTTTATCCTTTTCCTCCAAAAATGGACTTCCCACAATAAATTTATCTTCCTTTCCTCCATATCTTCCTCAATGTATGATTGATCGTTTCTGAGACCTTAGTTTTCGAGTGTAATCTGCTTTGAAATACATGTAGATCAAGAACTGTGTAGAATTCTGCATTAGATCTTTTAGTATGAAATGTTAGTGGTGTAACTGGCACAATAGAGACATTCTGGCAAGATCTTACAAAATTATGTAATCACCCTGTGCATTTCTACATACGACCACTTTGAATGTCGTATCAACCTCAGCTGTTTTACCTTAAGATTGCCGAAAAAGCCAAGGTTCCCACTTTATGATAAGAAGCAACTTGTCTATTGAAAATAATACATAAACATTCACGTAAGATTCTCCATATCATAATTATGCAGTATTGATTCATTGATTGATTGCAGAGTGTTAAACGCCGTTTGCAACATTATTTCAGTTTATATAGCGGCGACCAGTGCACTTATGTATTCTTTCCTGTAATTTCTTTTACCACTATTACGCACAATATTCTTTCCAAGCCACTGGCTGCTTTCCCACATAACAATCGTCGAAACAATGGTCAATGCTGAGAGTGGAATGAATCTTATCGCATAGAATATCAGCAATCCTCCGAAAATAATTGGCCGATCCGGGAGTGAAACCAGTGCCCCCCTGTTCTCAAGTCCTGTATGCTACCGACTGAGCTACCGAGGCTCGGCAATTATGCAGTTACTCCACTCCGTATAATCACAGGGTCAGTTGAGCAATTGTTTGTATGATGTTTCTCGTAGTTTCAGCATATTTTCTGTTATATCACGGAGGCCAGTGCATCTACCATTGCCTTCCTGTGATTCTTTATCCGGTGCTCCGCACAATATTATATCCACTGGCTGCTTTCTCACATACTCAACGTCATAAACATCAGTCAGCACAGAGAGAGAGAGAGAGAGAGAGAGAGAGAGAGATCCTGACACAATGACTATAATCAATCCTTGGAAAGCAATTTGCCGAGCTTGGAATTGCAACCAGCAATACCCTGGTCTCAAGTCCCATAGATTACCGACTGAGCTACCGATCTCGGCATTGTTTTATTAATTGAAGGTTTGATAAACGTGATAAAGATTCTTTCAGCGCGACCTTAGAAAAGAAAACATTGTTTGAATCAGGAAACAATGCTGGTTTCATTCCGCGTTTGCTCCGCTACTTCAAAAGACAAATCTGATCATTTGGGCCACGTATAATTTATCGCCCTAAATGAAATTATTAGGGAAAATCTAGTCTCTTGCCTTGGTTCGTATGGATTGACGATGTTCAAAGGTATTTAAGTTTATAGCGGATACATAGTTGAAAGTGTATTTTGTATTCCTATTTAGAGAATTCAGAAAAGAGTCAAACTTCGAGATAAGTTGTAAATTTCTGAAATATCCAGGAAGGGTTTCAGAGAGATTTTACAAAAATCTTTTATTTCGTTTTATAGAAGAGATTAAAAATTTGCTGAATAAAGCTTGTTGAATTTGGAGGAGTAGTGAAGCTATTTAATCATGGATGATGATAGATGATGAAAATGATAATGTTGTTGCTGGTGATGATGATGATGTGACAATAATAGTGATGTTGATGGTGAATTTGGTTGTGGAGAGAGATTTCTATCTTTGGTGTTTCCACGCAGTCTTCAGCCTTATTTCAGTTATATGTGGGCGTCATGTGCACCTATCCATGCTGTGTTGGTATTTCATTTACCAGTACTTTGCACATTATTGCAAACCAATGGCTGCTTTTCTACATAACAGTTGTCGGGATGAAAAAATTGTGAGCGATGAGAAATTAATGAATCTTGTCGCAATATCTGTCATCAAACATCGGATAAAAATTGCAAGAGCTGGGGAATCGAACCTGAAAACTCCTAGTTTCAAGCCTCGCACGTCATCAACTGAGCAACCAAGCTGAGAATTATGCTGATGAAGTTTTCTTTTGCAATTGATCAGATCTTAAAGGGAGCCATGTTAACGAAAATGAAAGTTACGAGCCCAATCTGACGACTTCAACATAATTTGAGTTATATCGCAAGCACCTACTTATGCATTATTGGAGTTTTTTTTTTAACCGGTATTTTGCTTTTAACCTTTCCCAAACCACTGTTTGCTTTGAGAAAAGAATGAATCCCATCGCAATGAACTTAAACAATCCTGAAAAAGAAAATTAGATTAGCCGGGGAATCGAACTATAAAACCTTGGGTTTTAAGTCTGGAAGATTACTTTGCCGCTGCTTTTAGTGGTGATGGCTGAGAGAGAGAGAGAGAGACAAAGAGAGAGCGAGGATTTGATTTTGAAATGTTTACTTTATTCCCGGAGGTTTGTTATGTGCGAGAGGAAATTGTAACATTTTGTAAAGAAAAATGATGTACAGTTATCTTGTGAATTGAAGGGGGGAAAAATGTGAGCAATGAGAAATGAATGAAGTTTGTCGCAATGGCTGTCATCAAACCTCGGATAAAAATTGCAACAGCTGGGGTATCGAACCTGTGAACCCCTAGTTTCGGACCTCGTACGTCATCAACTGAGCAACTATGCTGAGAATTATGCTGCTGAAGTTTTCTTTTGTAATTGATCAGATATTAAAGGGAGCCACTTTAACGAAAACGAAAGTGATGAGCCCGATCCGACGACTTCAACATAATTAGAGTTATATCGCACGCACGTACTTATGCTTTATTGGAGTTTCTTTTACCTGTGCTTTGCTTTTAACCTTTCCCAAATTCTGTTTGCTTTCAAACGAAGATCATTTGAAACACTGTTCAACGATGAGAGAAGAATGAATCCTATCGCAATGAACTTAAACAATCCTGAAAAAGAAAATTAGATTAGCCGGGGAATCGAACTATAGAACCTTGAGTTTTAAGTCTGGAAGATTACTTTGCCGCTGCTTTTAGTGATGTTGGCGCAGAGAGAGAGAGAGACAGAGAGATTATTTGATTTTGAAATGTTAACTTTATTCCAGGAGGGTTGTTATGTGTGAGAAGAAACTGTAACATTTTGTAAAGAAAAATGATGTACAGTAGTGTTGCAAATTGAAGGTAAAAAACTTACTTTGAAGGAGGCACGCATATCTCATGTTTAGGAATCCTTGACACAATTTGATTTTGTGAAGAAGTGGTGAAAAGCAAAGAAGTATGTTGCTGAAGCCTACTTTTGAAATTGATCGATTCTTAAAGGGGTCAATTGATAAGGTAAACGAAAAATATGCTTATGAGTCATGTTTGCAAGACCTTGGAGAGAAAGATCTTGCTATAATGGGAGAAAGTACTGGTAACATATCCCAAAGCCTGTCCCCATATTATGGTAGCACTGGAAATGATAAGTGTATATTTGATTGTTGTTTACTGATTTTTTGGAAAGAATCAAAACTTAAAGAAATTGAAAAAACTGTGGACAAGCAATTAGAAATAGTGTGGACTAGCTGGAAATCGAGTAAAGAAATGGAATGATTTGAATGTAGAGCAAAGATGTTTTCCTGATTTCTTATAACTGTTGAAAAGTGAACTAAAATAGTATTGAGCAAAACTATTGAGCAGTTGTGAAGCTATTTAATAATTGCTTGGATGATGATGATGATTAAGTTGGTAATGCTGGATCTTTAAGCAGAGCCAGATTTCTTTGTTTTAACTTGATGTGAGGTAAATGGCGCGGCCAGTGCTCTTGTAACAGTCTTTCCAAACCACTGGCTGCTTTTCAAAATAACTTTAGTCGATAGAATGATCGGTATTAAGCAAAGAATAAGTCCTGCAACAATGAATATCATCGAACCTCGGACAGAAATTTGTACAGCTTGGGGACCGAACCTGCAACCGTATAGATTTTAAGCCATGTACTTTACCGACCAAGCCACTGGGCAAGGCAATCTGAGAGAGAGAGAGAGAGAGAGAGAGAGAGAGAGAGAGAGAGAGAGAGAGAGAGAGAGGGAGTGTATTGGATTACAACATGTTTACTTTAATCCTGAAGGGTTTTTATATGCGAGAAGAAATTATAACATTTTGTAAAGACAAATGATGTACAGTTGTGAATTCAAGGAGAAATAATATAAGCTTTTGGAAGAGGGATAACTTTCTTTTACCGGTACTTCGCACAATATTGTTCCCATTGGCACTGGCTGCATTCCTCACATAACCTCGTCGAAAGAATTATGAGCGCTGAGGTAAGAATAAACCCTGTCGCAATAACTGTCATCATATCCATAGAGCATATTCTCAGTCTAAGAGATTGTATCCTCAGTCCGTAGGTTTTACTTTCACATCGGGAAAAATATTTTCAGTCCGCATTTATTTATTCCTGGAGAGTTACGTGCGAGAAGACATTGTGACTTTCTGTAAAGAACAATGATGGAAAAAGCAAAATGTGTGAACACTGTAGATTTTAATTGCCATGTGTGTAGAAATGCGCAGAAGTAATTTTAAGGGGCTCGATATTTTCTGGACAGTTTTGGATTCAATAAAAAAAGTTATAAGCTATTTGGAAGGAGATCAATACTTTCTTTTCCCAGTACTTTGCACAATATTGTTCCCATTGGCGCTTGCTGCTTTCTTTTTATGACTTCGTCGGAAGGATTATCAGCGCTGAGATACGAAGAAACCCTGTCGCAGTAACTGTCATCAATTCCATATAACATTCAGTCTTGGAGATTGTATCCTCAGCCCGCAGGTTGTGCTTTCACATCGGGAGAAATACATTTAGTCCGTAATACTGGCCCATTAGTCCTTACCATGGTCTTTAGTCTTATTCAACCCTATCTCAGTATGTACCCTCAATTCGTGAGTTGAACCCTTAGCCCATGAGCTGAGTCAACAAACGCTTGAGATTCAACCAGTTCCTTATTTCTTTACTTCATTAGGCTGTACTCTTAGTCAATGAGATAAACCTTACCTCTGGAAATTATTCGATATGATTAGCCAGTTTTTGGTCCTTTGTATGTGTCTTTCTGTAAGATGTATCGTCGGTCTGTGAAATGTAAATGAAGGTTCAGACACTTGCTTTTACTTTGAATTAAACCAAATGCCCCTTCAGTCTGCTTGATTTACCTTTAGTCCAAGAGATGTACCTTCAGCCCGAGAAGTATTTCTTCTTTTTGTTTGAGTCGTACACCTTCAGCTTGGAGCTCTATATCGCTTGCATTTGCTTTTAAATAGGTCCTGAAACTGTATTTCCACCTCCCTGTGACTGCGCGAGTTCCTAAGCCTGTACCCACAGTCGGCGATTTCATACTCACAGCGCCTAAAACCAACCCTCAGGCCGTTACAAACATATTGAGTCCTTGAGATTGTGTCCTGAGTTCGTGGAATGTTTCCCCAGTCTATTTCATGTCCTCTTAGACTCTGATACACCACAAGGCCCTAAGGCTGTGTTCTATCTTAAAAATTTACCCATTTTCAATTAGACTTTATCCCTTGCCCACTTGATGTACCCACAGTTCGAAGATATGTCCTCTGTCCATTGGTTATTGCTTTGATGTACCCACAGTTCGAAGATGTGTCCTCTGTCCATTGGTTATTGCAACAGCCCGTTTTACGTTCCTTTAGGAATTGAGATGGTAGCCTAAGTGAGTGAGATGTATCATTAAGCTATAAACCCTGTGTTCTTTCAGAGATTTTACTCCCAACCTGTTAGCCTGCACCGCCAGTCAGTAAGGTGTTCTTTTAGTTCCTTCTACTTTCTCTCAGATGGTGAAATACATTCTCAGTACGATGTTCCCTCAAACCTTGAAACAATGTCCCTTCTATTATTTCAACCCAATGCCGCATGCCTGTATCTATGATAGGTTATATATTCTCTCAGTTCAACACAGATATACCCTAAGTTGTTCTGTCTTCTTCCTTCATATTTCAACCTAACTTAATTGAATGTACCTTCAGATGACGAACCTATGCCTGCACTGTTGTTTCAACGATAACTTTTTGGCCTCTACTTCTTCTTCATGATCTTAACCCTCAGTCTAAACGGTCTGAAATAACATATTTACCCACACTTCACTATCATCTCTCTCTCTTTTTATCTCTCTTTCTCTCTCTTCCTTCATTCTCTCTCTCGTTTCGCTATTTCTGTCTCTCTTCACCTGTCTCCCTCAATCTCACTCTGTCTGTCTGTCTCTTTCTTTCTCTGTCATTCTCTCTTTGTCTCTCACTCTCTTTCTACTCCTCTCTGAACTCTTTGTCTTACTCTCTACTCCTCATTCTTATCTCTGTCTCTACACTGATTTCCACTCTCAGTCTCTCTTTCTATCGCTGTCGCTCTCTATCTGTTCATAGTCTCTCTCTCCCTCTCTCTCGCTTTCTGTCTTTCTCTCTATCCCTCCCATTTTTCTTCCTCCTTTTCTTATATATTTCTCCTCTTTCTATCTGAATCTCACTGCATCCTTTCACACAGTCTATCTCTGTTTCTGTCTGTCTCTTTCGCTATTCCACTATCTTCTGTCTCATTGTCTATCGTTCATTATTCTCTCACTTTCTCTCTGTCCGTCTATCTGTCTCCATTTATTTCATTTTCCTTTCTGCAAACCTCTCTCTATCGAACTATCCATCTCTTTTGCCTTCTGTCCCTCAAATTGTCTTTCTCTCTTTCTGTCTCCCTTCCCCTCTGTTGGCTGACTTGATATTGCAACTGTGGTCGCCTTGTGTTTCTCACGTTTATAAGACTGTATTCTCGGACTATGATGTTTATCCTTTTCCTCCAAAAATGGACTTCCCACAATAAATTTATCTTCCTTTCCTCCATATCTTCCTCAATGTATGATTGATCGTTTCTGAGACCTTAGTTTTCGAGTGTAATCTGCTTTGAAATACATGTAGATCAAGAACTGTGTAGAATTCTGCATTAGATCTTTTAGTATGAAATGTTAGTGGTGTAACTGGCACAATAGAGACATTTTGGCAAGATCTTACAAAATTATGTAATCACCCTGTGCATTTCTACATACGACCACTTTGAATGTCGTATCAACCTCAGCTGTTTTACCTTAAGATTGCCGAAAAAGCCAAGGTTCCCACTTTATGATAAGAAGCAACTTGTCTATTGAAAATAATACATAAACATTCACGTAAGATTCTCCATATCATAATTATGCAGTATTGATTCATTGATTGATTGCAGAGTGTTAAACGCCGTTTGCAACATTATTTCAGTTTATATAGCGGCGACCAGTGCACTTATGTATTCTTTCCTGTAATTTCTTTTACCACTATTACGCACAATATTCTTTCCAAGCCACTGGCTGCTTTCCCACATAACAATCGTCGAAACAATGGTCAATGCTGAGAGTGGAATGAATCTTATCGCATAGAATATCAGCAATCCTCGGAAAATAATTGGCCGATCCGGGAGTGAAACCAGTGCCCCCCTGTTCTCAAGTCCTGTATGCTACCGACTGAGCTACCGAGGCTCGGCAATTATGCAGTTACTCCACTCCGTATAATCACAGGGTCAGTTGAGCAATTGTTTGTATGATGTTTCTCGTAGTTTCAGCATATTTTCTGTTATATCACGGAGGCCAGTGCATCTACCATTGCCTTCCTGTGATTCTTTATCCGGTGCTCCGCACAATATTATATCCACTGGCTGCTTTCTCACATACTCAACGTCATAAACATCAGTCAGCACAGAGAGAGAGAGAGAGAGAGAGAGAGAGAGATCCTGACACAATGACTATAATCAATCCTTGGAAAGCAATTTGCCGAGCTTGGAATTGCAACCAGCAATACCCTGGTCTCAAGTCCCATAGATTACCGACTGAGCTACCGATCTCGGCATTGTTTTATTAATTGAAGGTTTGATAAACGTGATAAAGATTCTTTCAGCGCGACCTTAGAAAAGAAAACATTGTTTGAATCAGGAAACAATGCTGGTTTCATTCCGCGTTTGCTCCGCTACTTCAAAAGACAAATCTGATCATTTGGGCCACGTATAATTTATCGCCGTAAATGAAATTATTAGGGAAAATCTAGTCTCTTGCCTTGGTTCGTATGGATTGACGATGTTCAAAGGTATTTAAGTTTATAGCGGATACATAGTTGAAAGTGTATTTTGTATTCCTATTTAGAGAATTCAGAAAAGAGTCAAACTTCGAGATAAGTTGTAAATTTCTGAAATATCCAGGAAGGGTTTCAGAGAGATTTTACAAAAATCTTTTATTTCGTTTTATAGAAGAGATTAAAAATTTGCTGAATAAAGCTTGTTGAATTTGGAGGAGTAGTGAAGCTATTTAATCATGGATGATGATAGATGATGAAAATGATAATGTTGTTGCTGGTGATGATGATGATGTGACAATAATAGTGATGTTGATGGTGAATTTGGTTGTGGAGAGAGATTTCTATCTTTGGTGTTTCCACGCAGTCTTCAGCCTTATTTCAGTTATATGTGGGCGTCATGTGCACCTATCCATGCTGTGTTGGTATTTCATTTACCAGTACTTTGCACATTATTGCAAACCAATGGCTGCTTTTCTACATAACAGTTGTCGGGATGAAAAAATTGTGAGCGATGAGAAATTAATGAATCTTGTCGCAATATCTGTCATCAAACATCGGATAAAAATTGCAAGAGCTGGGGAATCGAACCTGAAAACTCCTAGTTTCAAGCCTCGCACGTCATCAACTGAGCAACCAAGCTGAGAATTATGCTGATGAAGTTTTCTTTTGCAATTGATCAGATCTTAAAGGGAGCCATGTTAACGAAAATGAAAGTTACGAGCCCAATCTGACGACTTCAACATAATTTGAGTTATATCGCAAGCACCTACTTATGCATTATTGGAGTTTTTTTTTAACCGGTATTTTGCTTTTAACCTTTCCCAAACCACTGTTTGCTTTGAGAAAAGAATGAATCCCATCGCAATGAACTTAAACAATCCTGAAAAAGAAAATTAGATTAGCCGGGGAATCGAACTATAAAACCTTGGGTTTTAAGTCTGGAAGATTACTTTGCCGCTGCTTTTAGTGGTGATGGCTGAGAGAGAGAGAGAGAGACAAAGAGAGAGCGAGGATTTGATTTTGAAATGTTTACTTTATTCCCGGAGGGTTGTTATGTGCGAGAGGAAATTGTAACATTTTGTAAAGAAAAATGATGTACAGTTATGTTGTGAATTGAAGGGGGGGAAAATGTGAGCAATGAGAAATGAATGAAGTTTGTCGCAATGGCTGTCATCAAACCTCGGATAAAAATTGCAACAGCTGGGGTATCGAACCTGTGAACCCCTAGTTTCGGACCTCGTACGTCATCAACTGAGCAACTATGCTGAGAATTATGCTGCTGAAGTTTTCTTTTGTAATTGATCAGATATTAAAGGGAGCCACTTTAACGAAAACGAAAGTGATGAGCCCGATCCGACGACTTCAACATAATTAGAGTTATATCGCACGCACGTACTTATGCTTTATTGGAGTTTCTTTTACCTGTGCTTTGCTTTTAACCTTTCCCAAATTCTGTTTGCTTTCAAACGAAGATCATTTGAAACACTGTTCAACGATGAGAGAAGAATGAATCCTATCGCAATGAACTTAAACAATCCTGAAAAAGAAAATTAGATTAGCCGGGGAATCGAACTATAGAACCTTGAGTTTTAAGTCTGGAAGATTACTTTGCCGCTGCTTTTAGTGATGTTGGCGCAGAGAGAGAGAGAGACAGAGAGATTATTTGATTTTGAAATGTTAACTTTATTCCAGGAGGGTTGTTATGTGTGAGAAGAAACTGTAACATTTTGTAAAGAAAAATGATGTACAGTAGTGTTGCAAATTGAAGGTAAAAAACTTACTTTGAAGGAGGCACGCATATCTCATGTTTAGGAATCCTTGACACAATTTGATTTTGTGAAGAAGTGGTGAAAAGCAAAGAAGTATGTTGCTGAAGCCTACTTTTGAAATTGATCGATTCTTAAAGGGGTCAATTGATAAGGTAAACGAAAAATATGCTTATGAGTCATGTTTGCAAGACCTTGGAGAGAAAGATCTTGCTATAATGGGAGAAAGTACTGGTAACATATCCCAAAGCCTGTCCCCATATTATGGTAGCACTGGAAATGATAAGTGTATATTTGATTGTTGTTTACTGATTTTTTGGAAAGAATCAAAACTTAAAGAAATTGAAAAAGCTGTGGACAAGCAATTAGAAATAGTGTGGACTAGCTGGAAATCGAGTAAAGAAATGGAATGATTTGAATGTAGAGCAAAGATGTTTTCCTGATTTCTTATAACTGTTGAAAAGTGAACTAAAATAGTATTGAGCAAAACTATTGAGCAGTTGTGAAGCTATTTAATAATTGCTTGGATGATGATGATGATTAAGTTGGTAATGCTGGATCTTTAAGCAGAGCCAGATTTCTTTGTTTTAACTTGATGTGAGGTAAATGGCGCGGCCAGTGCTCTTGTAACAGTCTTTCCAAACCACTGGCTGCTTTTCAAAATAACTTTAGTCGATAGAATGATCGGTATTAAGCAAAGAATAAGTCCTGCAACAATGAATATCATCGAACCTCGGACAGAAATTTGTACAGCTTGGGGACCGAACCTGCAACCGTATAGATTTTAAGCCATGTACTTTACCGACCAAGCCACTGGGCAAGGCAATCTGAGAGAGAGAGAGAGAGAGAGAGAGAGAGAGAGAGGGAGTGTATTGGATTACAACATGTTTACTTTAATCCTGAAGGGTTTTTATATGCGAGAAGAAATTATAACATTTTGTAAAGACAAATGATGTACAGTTGTGAATTCAAGGAGAAATAATATAAGCTTTTGGAAGAGGGATAACTTTCTTTTACCGGTACTTCGCACAATATTGTTCCCATTGGCACTGGCTGCATTCCTCACATAACCTCGTCGAAAGAATTATGAGCGCTGAGGTAAGAATAAACCCTGTCGCAATAACTGTCATCATATCCATAGAGCATATTCTCAGTCTAAGAGATTGTATCCTCAGTCCGTAGGTTTTACTTTCACATCGGGAAAAATATTTTCAGTCCGCATTTATTTATTCCTGGAGAGTTACGTGCGAGAAGACATTGTGACTTTCTGTAAAGAACAATGATGGAAAAAGCAAAATGTGTGAACACTGTAGATTTTAAGTGCCATGTGTGTAGAAATGCGCAGAAGTAATTTTAAGGGGCTCGATATTTTCTGGACAGTTTTGGATTCAATAAAAAAAGTTATAAGCTATTTGGAAGGAGATCAATACTTTCTTTTCCCAGTACTTTGCACAATATTGTTCCCATTGGCGCTTGCTGCTTTCTTTTTATGACTTCGTCGGAAGGATTATCAGCGCTGAGATACGAAGAAACCCTGTCGCAGTAACTGTCATCAATTCCATATAACATTCAGTCTTGGAGATTGTATCCTCAGCCCGCAGGTTGTGCTTTCACATCGGGAGAAATACATTTAGTCCGTAATACTGGCCCATTAGTCCTTACCATGGTCTTTAGTCTTATTCAACCCTATCTCAGTATGTACCCTCAATTCGTGAGTTGAACCCTTAGCCCATGAGCTGAGTCAACAAACGCTTGAGATTCAACCAGTTCCTTATTTCTTTACTTCATTAGGCTGTACTCTTAGTCAATGAGATAAACCTTACCTCTGGAAATTATTCGATATGATTAGCCAGTTTTTGGTCCTTTGTATGTGTCTTTCTGTAAGATGTATCGTCGGTCTGTGAAATGTAAATGAAGGTTCAGACACTTGCTTTTACTTTGAATTAAACCAAATGCCCCTTCAGTCTGCTTGATTTACCTTTAGTCCAAGAGATGTACCTTCAGCCCGAGAAGTATTTCTTCTTTTTGTTTGAGTCGTACACCTTCAGCTTGGAGCTCTATATCGCTTGCATTTGCTTTTAAATAGGTCCTGAAACTGTATTTCCACCTCCCTGTGACTGCGCGAGTTCCTAAGCCTGTACCCACAGTCGGCGATTTCATACTCACAGCGCCTAAAACCAACCCTCAGGCCGTTACAAACATATTGAGTCCTTGAGATTGTGTCCTGAGTTCGTGGAATGTTTCCCCAGTCTATTTCATGTCCTCTTAGACTCTGATACACCACAAGGCCCTAAGGCTGTATTCTATCTTAAAAATTTACCCATTTTCAATTAGACTTTATCCCTTGCCCACTTGATGTACCCACAGTTCGAAGATATGTCCTCTGTCCATTGGTTATTGCTTTGATGTACCCACAGTTCGAAGATGTGTCCTCTGTCCATTGGTTATTGCAACAGCCCGTTTTACGTTCCTTTAGGAATTGAGATGGTAGCCTAAGTGAGTGAGATGTATCATTAAGCTATAAACCCTGTGTTCTTTCAGAGATTTTACTCCCAACCTGTTAGCCTGCACCGCCAGTCAGTAAGGTGTTCTTTTAGTTCCTTCTACTTTCTCTCAGATGGTGAAATACATTCTCAGTACGATGTTCCCTCAAACCTTGAAACAATGTCCCTTCTATTATTTCAACCCAATGCCGCATGCCTGTATCAATGATAGGTTATGTATTCTCTCAGTTCAACACAGATATACCCTAAGTTGTTCTGTCTTCTTCCTTCATATTTCAACCTAACTTAATTGAATGTACCTTCAGATGACGAACCTATGCCTGCACTGTTGTTTCAACGATAACTTTTTGGCCTCTACTTCTTCTTCATGATCTTAACCCTCAGTCTAAACGGTCTGAAATAACGTATTTACCCACACTTCACTATCATCTCTCTCTCTCTCTTCTTTATTTCTCTCTCTTTTTATCTCTCTCTCTCTCTCTCTTCATTCTCTCTCTCGTTTCGCTATTTCTGTCTCTCTTCACCTGTCTCCCTCAGTCTCACTCTGTCTGTCTGTCTCTTTCTTTCTCTGTCATTCTCTCTTTGTCTCTCACTCTCTTTCTACTCCTCTCTGAACTCTTTGTCTTACTCTCTGCTCCTCATTCTTATCTCTGTCTCTACACTGATTTCCACTCTCAGTCTCTCTTTCTATCGCTGTCGCTCTCTATCTGTTCATAGTCTCTCTCTCCCTCTCTCTCGCTTTCTGTCTTTCTCTCTATCCCTCCCATTTTTCTTCCTCCTTTTCTTATATATTTCTCCTCTTTCTATCTGAATCTCACTGCATCCTTTCACACAGTCTATCTCTGTTTCTGTCTGTCTCTTTCGCTATTCCACTATCTTCTGTCTCATTGTCTATCGTTCATTATTCTCTCACTTTCTCTCTGTCCGTCTATCTGTCTCCATTTATTTCATTTTCCTTTCTGCAAACCTCTCTCTATCGAACTATCCATCTCTTTTGCCTTCTGTCCCTCAAATTGTCTTTCTCTCTTTCTGTCTCCCTTCCCCTCTGTTGGCTGACTTGATATTGCAACTGTGGTCGCCTTGTGTTTCTCACGTTTATAAGACTGTTTTCTCGGACTATGATGTTTATCCTTTTCCTCCAAAAATGGACTTCCCACAATAAATTTATCTTCCTTTCCTCCATATCTTCCTCAATGTATGATTGATCGTTTCTGAGACCTTAGTTTTCGAGTGTAATCTGCTTTGAAATACATGTAGATCAAGAACTATGTAGAATTCTGCATTAGATCTTTTAGTATGAAATGTTAGTGGTGTAACTGGCACAATAGAGACATTCTGGCAAGATCTTACAAAATTATGTAATCACCCTGTGCATTTCTACATACGACCACTTTGAATGTCGTATCAACCTCAGCTGTTTTACCTTAAGATTGCCGAAAAAGCGAAGGTTCTCTCTTTATGATAAGAAGCAACTTGTCTATTGAAAATAATACATAAACATTCACGTAAGATTCTCCATATCATAATTATGCAGTATTGATTCATTGATTGATTGCAGAGTGTTAAACGCCGTTTGCAACATTATTTCAGTTTATATAGCGGCGACCAGTGCACTTATGTATTCTTTCCTGTAATTTCTTTTACCACTATTACGCACAATATTCTTTCCAAGCCACTGCCTGCTTTCCCACATAACAATCGTCGAAACAATGGTCAATGCTGAGAGTGGAATGAATCTTATCGCATAGAATATCAGCAATCCTCGGAAAATAATTGGCCGATCCGGGAGTGAAACCAGTGCCCCCCTGTTCTCAAGTCCTGTATGCTACCGACTGAGCTACCGAGGCTTGGCAATTATGCAGTTACTCCACTCCGTATAATCACAGGGTCAGTTGAGCAATTGTTTGTATGATGTTTCTCGTAGTTTCAGCATATTTTCTGTTATATCACGGAGGCCAGTGCATCTACCATTGCCTTCCTGTGATTCTTTATCCGGTGCTCCGCACAATATTATATCCACTGGCTGCTTTCTCACATACTCGACGTCATAAACATCAGTCAGCACAGAGAGAGAGAGAGAGAGAGAGAGAGAGAGAGAGATCCTGACACAATGACTATAATCAATCCTTGGAAAGCAATTTGCCGAGCTTGGAATTGCAACCAGCAATACCCTGGTCTCAAGTCCCATAGATTACCGACTGAGCTACCGATCTCGGCATTGTTTTATTAATTGAAGGTTTGATAAACGTGATAAAGATTCTTTCAGCGCGACCTTAGAAAAGAAAACATTGTTTGAATCAGGAAACAATGCTGGTTTCATTCCGCGTTTGCTCCGCTACTTCAAAAGAAAAATCTGATCATTTGGGCCACGTATAATTTATCGCCCTAAATGAAATTATTAGGGAAAATCTAGTTGTCTCTTGCCTTGGTTCGAATGGATTGACGATGTTCAAAGGTATTTAAGTTTATAGCGGATACATAGTTGAAAGTGTATTTTGTGTTCCTATTTAGAGAATTCAGAAAAGAGTCAAACTTCGAGATAAGTTGTAAATTTCTGAAATATCCAGGAAGGGTTTCAGAGAGATTTTACAAAAATCTTTTATTTCGTTTTATAGAAGAGATTAAAAATTTGCTGAATAAAGCTTGTTGAATTTGGAGGAGTAGTGAAGCTATTTAATCATGGATGATGATAGATGATGAAAATGATAATGTTGTTGCTGGTGATGATGATGATGTGACAATAATAGTGATGTTGATGGTGAATTTGGTTGTGGAGAGAGATTTCTATCTTTGGTGTTTCCACGCAGTCTTCAGCCTTATTTCAGTTATATGTGGGCGTCATGTGCACCTATCCATGCTGTGTTGGTATTTCATTTACCAGTACTTTGCACATTATTGCAAACCAATGGCTGCTTTTCTACATAACAGTTGTCGGGATGAAAAAATTGTGAGCGATGAGAAATTAATGAATCTTGTCGCAATATCTGTCATCAAACATCGGATAAAAATTGCAAGAGCTGGGGAATCGAACCTGAAAACTCCTATTTTCAAGCCTCGCACGTCATCAACTGAGCAACCAAGCTGAGAATTATGCTGATGAAGTTTTCTTTTGCAATTGATCAGATCTTAAAGGGAGCCATGTTAACGAAAATGAAAGTTACGAGCCCAATCTGACGACTTCAACATAATTTGAGTTATATCGCAAGCACCTACTTATGCATTATTGGAGTTTTTTTTTTTAACCGGTATTTTGCTTTTAACCTTTCCCAAACCACTGTTTGCTTTGAGAAAAGAATGAATCCCATCGCAATGAACTTAAACAATCCTGAAAAAGAAAATTAGATTAGCCGGGGAATCGAACTATAAAACCTTGGGTTTTAAGTCTGGAAGATTACTTTGCCGCTGCTTTTAGTGGTGATGGCTGAGAGAGAGAGAGAGACAAAGAGAGAGCGAGGATTTGATTTTGAAATGTTTACTTTATTCCCGGAGGGTTGTTATGTGCGAGAGGAAATTGTAACATTTTGTAAAGAAAAATGATGTACAGTTATCTTGTGAATTGAAGGGGGGAAAAATGTGAGCAATGAGAAATGAATGAAGTTTGTCGCAATGGCTGTCATCAAACCTCGGATAAAAATTGCAACAGCTGGGGTATCGAACCTGTGAACCCCTAGTTTCGGACCTCGTACGTCATCAACTGAGCAACTATGCTGGGAATTATGCTGCTGAAGTTTTCTTTTGTAATTGATCAGATATTAAAGGGAGCCACTTTAACGAAAACGAAAGTGATGAGCCCGATCCGACGACTTCAACATAATTAGAGTTATATCGTACGCACGTACTTATGCTTTATTGGAGTTTCTTTTACCTGTGCTTTGCTTTTAACCTTTCCCAAATTCTGTTTGCTTTCAAACGAAGATCATTTGAAACATTGTTCAACGATGAGAGAAGAATGAATCCTATCGCAATGAACTTAAACAATCCTGAAAAAGAAAATTAGATTAGCCGGGGAATCGAACTATAGAACCTTGAGTTTTAAGTCTGGAAGATTACTTTGCCGCTGCTTTTAGTGATGTTGGCAGAGAGAGAGAGAGACAGAGACAGAGACAGAGAGATTATTTGATTTTGAAATGTTAACTTTATTCCAGGAGGGTTGTTATGTGCGAGAAGAAACTGTAACATTTTGTAAAGAAAAATGATGTACAGTAGTGTTGTAAATTGAAGGGAAAAAACTTACTTTGAAGGAGGCACGCATATCTCATGTTTAGGAATCCTTGACACAATTTGATTTTGTGAAGAAGTGGTGAAAAGCAAAGAAGTATGTTGCTGAAGCCTACTTTTGAAATTGATCGATTCTTAAAGGGGACAATTGATAAGGTAAACGAAAAATATGCTTATGAGTTACGTTTGCAAGACCTTGGAGAGAAAGATCTTGCTATAATGGGAGAAAGTACTGGTAACATATCCCAAAGCCTGTCCCCATATTATGGTAGCACTGGAAATGATAAGTGTATATTTGATTGTTGTTTACTGATTTTTTGGAAAGAATCAAAACTTAAAGAAATCGAAAAAAACTGTGGACAAGCAATTAGAAATAGTGTGGACTAGCTGGAAATCGAGTAAAGAAATGGAATGATTTGAATGTAGAGCAAAGATGTTTTCCTGATTTCTTATAACTGTTGAAAAGTGAACTAAAATAGTATTGAGCAAAACTATTGAGCAGTTGTGAAGCTATTTAATAATTGCTTGGATGATGATGATGATTAAGTTGGTAATGCTGGATCTTGAAGCGGAGCCAGATTTCTTTGTTTTAACTTGATGTGAGGTAAATGGCGCGGCCAGTGCTCTTGTAACAGTCTTTCCAAACCACTGGCTGCTTTTCAAAATAACTTTAGTCGATAGAATGATCGGTATTAAGCAAAGAATAAGTCCTGCAACAATGAATATCATCGAACCTCGGACAGAAATTTGTACAGCTTGGGGACCGAACCTGCAACCGTATAGATTTTAAGCCATGTACTTTACCGACCAAGCCACTGGGCAAGGCAAACTGAGAGAGAGAGAGAGAGAGAGAGAGTGTATTTGATTACGACATGTTTACTTTAATCCTGAAGGGTTTTTATATGCGAGAAGAAATTATAACATTTTGTAAAGACAAATGATGTACAGTTGTGAATTCAAGGAGAAACAATATAAGCTTTTGGAAGGGGGATAACTTTCTTTTACCGGTACTTCGCACAATATTGTTCCCATTGGCACTGGCTGCATTCCTCACATAACCTCGTCGAAAGAATTATGAGCGCTGAGGTAAGAATAAACCCTATCGCAATAACTGTCATCATATCCATAGAGCATATTCTCAGTCTAAGAGATTGTATCCTCAGTCCGTAGGTTTTACTTTCACATCGGGAAAAATATTTTCAGTCCGCATTTATTTATTCCTGGAGAGTTACGTGCGAGAAGACATTGTGACTTTTTGTAAAGAACAATGATGGAAAAAGCAAAATGTGTGAACACTGTAGATTTTAATTGCCATGTGTGTAGAAATGCGCAGAAGTAATTTTAAGGGGCTCGATATTTTCTGGACAGTTTTGGATTCAATAAAAAAAGTTATAAGCTATTTGGAAGGAGATCAATACTTTCTTTTCCCAGTACTTTGCACAATATTGTTCCCATTAGCGCTTGCTGCTTTCTTTTTATGACTTCGTCGGAAGGATTATCAGCGCTCAGATACGAAGAAACAAACGCTTGAGATTCAACCAGTTCCTTATTTCTTTACTTCATTAGGCTGTACTCTTAGTCAATGAGATAAACCTTACCTCTGGAAATTATTCGATATGATTAGCCAGTTTTTGGTCCTTTGTATGTGTCTTTCTGTAAGATGTATCGTCGGTCTGTGAAATGTAAATGAAGATTCAGACACTTGCTTTTACTTTGAATTAAACCAAATGCCCCTTCAGTCTGCTTGATTTACCTTTAGTCCAAGAGATGTACCTTCAGCCCGAGAAGTATTTCTTCTTTTTGTTTGAGTCGTACACCTTCAGCTTGGAGCTCTATATCGCTTGCATTTGCTTTTAAATAGGTCCTGAAACTGTATTTCCACCTCCCTGTGACTGCGCGAGTTCCTAAGCCTGTACCCACAGTCGGCGATTTCATACTCACAGCGCCTAAAACCAACCCTCAGGCCGTTACAAACATATTGAGTCCTTGAGATTGTGTCCTGAGTTCGTGGAATGTTTCCCCAGTCTATTTCATGTCCTCTTAGACTCTGATACACCACAAGGCCCTAAGGCTGTGTTCTATCTTAAAAATTTACCCATTTTCAATTAGACTTTATCCCTTGCCCACTTGATGTACCCACAGTTCGAAGATATGTCCTCTGTCCATTGGTTATTGCTTTGATGTACCCACAGTTCGAAGATGTGTCCTCTGTCCATTGGTTATTGCAACAGCCCGTTTTACGTTCCTTTAGGAATTGAGATGGTAGCCTAAGTGAGTGAGATGTATCATTAAGCTATAAACCCTGTGTTCTTTCAGAGATTTTACTCCCAACCTGTTAGCCTGCACCGCCAGTCAGTAAGGTGTTCTTTTAGTTCCTTCTACTTTCTCTCAGATGGTGAAATACATTCTCAGTACGATGTTCCCTCAAACCTTGAAACAATGTCCCTTCTATTATTTCAACCCAATGCCGCATGCCTGTATCTATGATAGGTTATATATTCTCTCAGTTCAACACAGATATACCCTAAGTTGTTCTGTCTTCTTCCTTCATATTTCAACCTAACTTAATTGAATGTACCTTCAGATGACGAACCTATGCCTGCACTGTTGTTTCAACGATAACTTTTTGGCCTCTACTTCTTCTTCATGATCTTAACCCTCAGTCTAAACGGTCTGAAATAACGTATTTACCCACACTTCACTATCATCTCTCTCTCTCTCTTCTTCATTTCTCTCTCTTTTTATCTCTCTCTCTCTCTCTCTTCCTTCATTCTCTCTCTCGTTTCGCTATTTCTGTCTCTCTTCACCTGTCTCCCTCAGTCTCACTCTGTCTGTCTGTCTCTTTCTTTCTCTGTCATTCTCTCTTTGTCTCTCACTCTCTTTCTACTCCTCTCTGAACTCTTTGTCTTACTCTCTGCTCCTCATTCTTATCTCTGTCTCTACACTGATTTCCACTCTCAGTCTCTCTTTCTATCGCTGTCGCTCTCTATCTGTTCATAGTCTCTCTCTCCCTCTCTCTCGCTTTCTGTCTTTCTCTCTATCCCTCCCATTTTTCTTCCTCCTTTTCTTATATATTTCTCCTCTTTCTATCTGAATCTCACTGCATCCTTTTACACAGTCTATCTCTGTTTCTGTCTGTCTCTTTCGCTATTCCACTATCTTCTGTCTCATTGTCTATCGTTCATTATTCTCTCACTTTCTCTCTGTCCGTCTATCTGTCTCCATTTATTTCATTTTCCTTTCTGCAAACCTCTCTCTATCGAACTATCCATCTCTTTTGCCTTCTGTCCCTCAAATTGTCTTTCTCTCTTTCTGTCTCCCTTCCCCTCTGTTGGCTGACTTGATATTGCAACTGTGGTCGCCTTGTGTTTCTCACGTTTATAAGACTGTATTCTCGGACTATGATGTTTATCCTTTTCCTCCAAAAATGGACTTCCCACAATAAATTTATCTTCCTTTCCTCCATATCTTCCTCAATGTATGATTGATCGTTTCTGAGACCTTAGTTTTCGAGTGTAATCTGCTTTGAAATACATGTAGATCAAGAACTATGTAGAATTCTGCATTAGATCTTTTAGTATGAAATGTTAGTGGTGTAACTGGCACAATAGAGACATTCTGGCAAGATCTTACTAAATTATGTAATCACCCTGTGCATTTCTACATACGACCACTTTGAATGTCGTATCAACCTCAGCTGTTTTACCTTAAGATTGCCGAAAAAGCCAAGGTTCCCTCTTTATGATAAGAAGCAACTTGTCTATTGAAAATAATACATAAACATTCACGTAAGATTCTCCATATCATAATTATGCAGTATTGATTCATTGATTGATTGCAGAGTGTTAAACGCCGTTTGCAACATTATTTCAGTTTATATAGCGGCGACCAGTGCACTTATGTATTCTTTCCTGTAATTTCTTTTACCACTATTACGCACAATATTCTTTCCAAGCCACTGGCTGCTTTCCCACATAACAATCGTCGAAACAATGGTCAATGCTGAGAGTGGAATGAATCTTATCGCATAGAATATCAGCAATCCTCGGAAAATAATTGGCCGATCCGGGAGTGAAACCACTGCCCCCCTGTTCTCAAGTCCTGTATGCTACCGACTGAGCTACCGAGGCTCGGCAATTATGCAGTTACTCCACTCCGTATAATCACAGGGTCAGTTGAGCAATTGTTTGTATGATGTTTCTCGTAGTTTCAGCATATTTTCTGTTATATCACGGAGGCCAGTGCATCTACCATTGCCTTCCTGTGATTCTTTATCCGGTGCTCCGCACAATATTATATCCACTGGCTGCTTTCTCACATACTCAACGTCATAAACATCAGTCAGCACAGAGAGAGAGAGAGAGAGAGAGAGAGAGAGAGATCCTGACACAATGACTATAATCAATCCTTGGAAAGCAATTTGCTGAGCTTGGAATTGCAACCAGCAATACCCTGGTCTCAAGTCCCATAGATTACCGACTGAGCTACCGATCTCGGCATTGTTTTATTAATTGAAGGTTTGATAAACGTGATAAAGATTCTTTCAGCGCGACCTTAGAAAAGAAAACATTGTTTGAATCAGGAAACAATGCTGGTTTCATTCCGCGTTTGCTCCGCTACTTCAAAAGACAAATCTGATCATTTGGGCCACGTATAATTTATCGCCCTAAATGAAATTATTAGGGAAAATCTAGTTGTCTCTTGCCTTGGTTCGAATGGATTGACGATGTTCAAAGGTATTTAAGTTTATAGCGGATACATAGAGAGTTGAAAGTGTATTTTGTATTCCTATTTAGAGAATTCAGAAAAGAGTCAAACTTCAAGATAAGTTGTAAATTTCTGAAATATCCAGGAAGGGTTTCAGAGAGATTTTACAAAAATCTTTTATTTCGTTTTATAGAAGAGATTAAAAATTTGCTGAATAAAGCTTGTTGAATTTGGAGGAGTAGTGAAGCTATTTAATCATGGATGATGATAGATGATGAAAATGATAATGTTGTTGCTGGTGATGATGATGATGTGACAATAATAGTGATGTTGATGGTGAATTTGGTTGTGGAGAGAGATTTCTATCTTTGGTGTTTCCACGCAGTCTTCAGCCTTATTTCAGTTATATGTGGGCGTCATGTGCACCTATCCATGCTGTGTTGGTATTTCATTTACCAGTACTTTGCACATTATTGCAAACCAATGGCTGCTTTTCTACATAACAGTTGTCGGGATGAAAAAATTGTGAGCGATGAGAAATTAATGAATCTTGTCGCAATATCTGTCATCAAACATCGGATAAAAATTGCAAGAGCTGGGGAATCGAACCTGAAAACTCCTATTTTCAAGCCTCGCACGTCATCAACTGAGCAACCAAGCTGAGAATTATGCTGATGAAGTTTTCTTTTGCAATTGATCAGATCTTAAAGGGAGCCATGTTAATGAAAATGAAAGTTACGAGCCCAATCTGACGACTTCAACATAATTTGAGTTATATCGCAAGCACCTACTTATGCATTATTGGAGTTTTTTTTTTTAACCGGTATTTTGCTTTTAACCTTTCCCAAACCACTGTTTGCTTTGAGAAAAGAATGAATCCCATCGCAATGAACTTAAACAATCCTGAAAAAGAAAATTAGAATAGCCGGGGAATCGAACTATAAAACCTTGGGTTTTAAGTCTGGAAGATTACTTTGCCGCTGCTTTTAGTGGTGATGGCTGAGAGAGAGAGAGAGACAAAGTCAGAGCGAGGATTTGATTTTGAAATGTTTACTTTATTCCCGGAGGGTTGTTATGTGCGAGAGGAAATTGTAACATTTTGTAAAGAAAAATGATGTACAGTTATGTTGTGAATTGAAGGGGGGAAAAATGTGAGCAATGAGAAATGAATGAAGTTTGTCGCAATGGCTGTCATCAAACCTCGGATAAAAATTGCAACAGCTGGGGTATCGAACCTGTGAACCCCTAGTTTCGGACCTCGTACGTCATCAACTGAGCAACTATGCTGGGAATTATGCTGCTGAAGTTTTCTTTTGTAATTGATCAGATATTAAAGGGAGCCACTTTAACGAAAACGAAAGTGATGAGCCCGATCCGACGACTTCAACATAATTAGAGTTATATCGCACGCACGTACTTATGCTTTATTGGAGTTTCTTTTACCTGTGCTTTGCTTTTAACCTTTCCCAAATTCTGTTTGCTTTCAAACGAAGATCATTTGAAACATTGTTCAACGATGAGAGAAGAATGAATCCTATCGCAATGAACTTAAACAATCCTGAAAAAGAAAATTAGATTAGCCGGGGAATCGAACTATAGAACCTTGAGTTTTAAGTCTGGAAGATTACTTTGCCGCTGCTTTTTGTGATGTTGGCAGAGAGAGAGAGAGACAGAGACAGAGACAGAGAGATTATTTGATTTTGAAATGTTAACTTTATTCCAGGAGGGTTGTTATGTGCGAGAAGAAACTGTAACATTTTGTAAAGAAAAATGATGTACAGTAGTGTTGCAAATTGAAGGTAAAAAACTTACTTTGAAGGAGGCACGCATATCTCATGTTTAGGAATCCTTGACACAATTTGATTTTGTGAAGAAGTGGTGAAAAGCAAAGAAGTATGTTGCTGAAGCCTACTTTTGAAATTGATCGATTCTTAAAGGGGACAATTGATAAGGTAAACGAAAAATATGCTTATGAGTCATGTTTGCAAGACCTTGGAGAGAAAGATCTTGCTATAATGGGAGAAAGTACTGGTAACATATCCCAAAGCCTGTCCCCATATTATGGTAGCACTGGAAATGATAAGTGTATATTTGATTGTTGTTTACTGATTTTTTGGAAAGAATCAAAACTTAAAGAAATTGAAAAAACTGTGGACAAGCAATTAGAAATAGTGTGGACTAGCTGGAAATCGAGTAAAGAAATGGAATGATTTGAATGTAGAGCAAAGATGTTTTCCTGATTTCTTATAACTGTTGAAA
Source organism: Hippopus hippopus (assembly GCA_946811185.2). Lineage (NCBI taxonomy): Eukaryota > Metazoa > Mollusca > Bivalvia > Cardiida > Cardiidae > Hippopus > Hippopus hippopus. The sequence continues at coordinate 39,227,979 of OX328097.1, forward strand.
AGTGAACTAAAATAGTATTGAGCAAAACTATTGAGCAGTTGTGAAGCTATTTAATAATTGCTTGGATGATGATGATGATTAAGTTGATAATGCTGGATCTTGAAGCGGAGCCAGATTTCTTTGTTTTAACTTGATGTGAGGTAAAAGGCGCGGCCAGTGCTCTTGTAACAGTCTTTCCAAACCACTGGCTGCTTTTCAAAATAACTTTAGTCGATAGAATGATCGGTATTAAGCAAAGAATAAGTCCTGCAACAATGAATATCATCGAACCTCGGACAGAAATTTGTACAGCTTGGGAACCGAACCTGCAACCGTATAGATTTTAAGCCATGTACTTTACCGACCAAGCCACTGGGCAAGGCAATCTGAGAGAGAGAGTGTATTTGATTACGACATGTTTACTTTAATCCTGAAGGGTTTTTATATGCGAGAAGAAATTATAACATTTTGTAAAGACAAATGATGTAAAGTTGTGAATTCAAGGAGAAATAATATAAGCTTTTGGAAGGGGGATAACTTTCTTTTACCGGTACTTCGCACAATATTGTTCCCATTGGCACTGGCTGCATTCCTCACATAACCTCGTCGAAAGAATTATGAGCGCTGAGGTAAGAATAAACCCTGTCGCAATAACTGTCATCATATCCATAGAGCATATTCTCAGTCTAAGAGATTGTATCCTCAGTCCTTAGGTTTTACTTTCACATCGGGAAAAATATTTTCAGTCCGCATTTATTTATTCCTGGAGAGTTACGTGCGAGAAGACATTGTGACTTTTTGTAAAGAACAATGATGGAAAAAGCAAAATGTGTGAACACTGTAGATTTTAATTGCCATGTGTGTAGAAATGCGCAGAAGTAATGTTAAGGGGCTCGATACTTTCTGGACAGTTTTGGGTTCAATAAAAAAAGTTATAAGCTATTTGGAAGGAGATCAATACTTTCTTTTCCCAGTACTTTGCACAATATTGTTCCCATTGGCGCTTGCTGCTTTCTTTTTATGACTTCGTCGGAAGGATTATCAGCGCTGAGATACGAAGAAACCCTGTCGCAGTAACTGTCATCAATTCCATATAACATTCACAGTCTTGGAGATTGTATCCTCAGTCCGCAGGTTGTGCTTTCACATCGGGAGAAATACATTTAGTCCGTAATACTGGCCCATTAGTCCTTACCATGGTCTTTAGTCTTATTCAACCCTATCTCAGTATGTACCCTCAATTCGTGAGTTGAACCCTTAGCCCATGAGCTGAGTCAACAAACGCTTGAGATTCAACCAGTTCCTTATTTCTTTACTTCATTAGGCTGTACTCTTAGTCAATGAGATAAACCTTACCTCTGGAAATTATTCGATATGATTAGCCAGTTTTTGGTCCTTTGTATGTGTCTTTCTGTAAGATGTATCGTCGGTCTGTGAAATGTAAATGAAGGTTCAGACACTTGCTTTTACTTTGAATTAAACCAAATGCCCCTTCAGTCTGCTTGATTTACCTTTAGTCCAAGAGATGTACCTTCAGCCCGAGAAGTATTTCTTCTTTTTGTTCGAGTCGTACACCTTCAGCTTGGAGCTCTATATCGCTTGCATTTGCTTTTAAATAGGTCCTGAAACTGTATTTCCACCTCCCTGTGACTGCGCTAGTTCCTAAGCCTGTACCCACAGTCGGCGATTTCATACTCTCAGCACCTAAAACCAACCCTCAGGCCGTTACAAACATATTGAGTCCTTGAGATTGTGTCCTGAGTTCGTGGAATGTTTCCCCAGTCTATTTCATGTCCTCTTAGACTCTGATACACCACAAGGCCCTAAGGCTGTGTTCTATCTTAAAAATTTACCCATTTTCAATTAGACTTTATCCCTTGCCCACTTGATGTACCCACAGTTCGAAGATATGTCCTCTGTCCATTGGTTATTACTTTGATGTACCCACAGTTCGAAGATGTGTCCTCTGTCCATTGGTTATTGCAACAGCCCGTTTTACGTTCCTTTAGGAATTGAGATGGTAGCCTAAGTGAGTGAGATGTATCATTAAGCTATAAACCCTGTGTTCTTTCAGAGATTTTACTCGCAACCTGTTAGCCTGCACCGCCAGTCAGTAAGGTGTTCTTTTAGTTCCTTCTACTTTCTCTCAGATGGTGAAATACATTCTCAGTACGATATTCCCTCAAACCTTGAAACAATGTCCCTTCTATTATTTCAACCCAATGCCGCATGCCTGTATCTATGATAGGTTATATATTCTCTCAGTTCAACACAGATATACCCTAAGTTGTTCTGTCTTCTTCCTTCATATTTCAACCTAACTTAATTGAATGTACCTTCAGATGACGAACCTATGCCTGCACTGTTGTTTCAACGATAACTTTTTGGCCTCTACTTCTTCTTCATGATCTTAACCCTCAGTCTAAACGGTCTGAAATAACGTATTTACCCACACTTCACTATCATCTCTCTCTCTCTTCTTCATTTCTCTCTTTTTATCTCTCTCTCTCTCTATCTCTTCCTTCATTCTCTCTCTCGTTTCGCTATTTCTGTCTCTCTTCACCTGTCTCCCTCAATCTCACTCTGTCTGTCTGTCTGTCTCTTTCTTTCTGTCATTCTCTCTCTGTCTCTCACTCTCTTTCTACTCCTCTCTGAACTCTTTGTCTTACTGTCTGCTCCTCATTCTTATCTCTGTCTCTACACTGATTTTCACTCTCAGTCTCTCTCTTTCTATCGCTGTCGCTCTCTATCTCTTCACAGTCTCTCTCTCCCTCTCTCTCGCTTTCTGTCTTTCTCTCTATCCCTCCCATTTCTCTCTATCCCTCCCATTTCTCTTCCTATTCTTCTTACATATTTCTCCTCTTTCTATCTGAATCTCACTGCATCCTTTCACACAGTCTATCTTTGTTTCTGTCTGTCTCTTTCGCTATTCCACTATCTTCTGTCTCATTGTCTATCGTTCATTATTCTCTCACTTTCTCTCTGTCCGTCTATCTGTCTCCATTTATTTCATTTTCCTTTCTGCAAACCTCTCTCTATCGAACTATCCATCTCTTTTGCCTTCTGTCCCTCAAATTGTCTTTCTCTCTTTCTGTCTCCCTTCCCCTCTGTTGGCTGACTTGATATTGCAACTGTGGTCGCCTTGTGTTTCTCACGTTTATAAGACTGTATTCTCGGATTTTGATGTTTATCCTTTTCCTCCAAAAATGGACTTCCCACAATAAATTTATCTTCCTTTCCTCCATATCTTCCTCAGTGTATGATTGATCGTTTCTGAGACCTTAATTTTCGAGTGTAATCTGCTTTGAAATACATGTAGATCAAGAACTGTGTAGAATTCTGCATTAGATATTTTAGTATGAAATGTTAGTGGTGTAACTGGCACAATAGAGACATTCTGGCAAGATCTTACAAAATTATGTAATCACCCTGTGCATTTTTACATACGACCACTTTGAATGTCGTATCAACCTCAGCTGTTTTACCTTAAGATTGCCGAAAAAGCCAAGGTTCCCACTTTATGATAAGAAGCAACTTGTCTATTGAAAATAATACATAAACATTCACGTAAGATTCTCCATATCATAATTATGCAGTATTGATTCATTGATTGATTGCAGAGTGTTAAACGCCGTTTGCAACATTATTTCAGTTTATATAGCGGCGACCAGTGCACTTATGTATTCTTTCCTGTAATTTCTTTTACCACTATTACGCACAATATTCTTTCCAAGCCACTGGCTGCTTTCCCACATAACAATCGTCGAAACAATGGTCAACGTTGAGAGTGGAATGAATCCTATCGCATAGAATATCAGCAATCCTCGGAAAATAATTGGCCGATCCGGGAGTGAAACCAGTGCCCCCCTGTTCTCAAGTCCTGTATGCTACCGACTGAGCTACCGAGGCTCGACAATTATGCAGTTACTCCACTCCGTATAATCACAGGGTCAGTTGAGCAATTGTTTGTATGATGTTTCTCGAAGTTTCAGCATATTTTCTGTTATATCACGGAGACCAGTGCATCTACCATTGCCTTCCTGTGATTCTTTATCCGGTGCTCCGCACAATATTATATCCACTGGCTTCTTTCTCACATACTCAACGTCATAAACATCAGTCAGCACAGAGAGAGAGAGAGAGAGAGAGAGAGAGATCCTGACGCAATGACTATAATCAATCCTTGGAAAGCAATTTGCCGAGCTTGGAATTGCAACCAGCAATACCCTGGTCTCAAGTCCCATAGATTACCGACTGAGCTACCGATCTCGGCATTGTTTTATTAATTGAAGGTTTGATAAACGTGATAAAGATTCTTTCAGCGCGACCTTAGAAAAGAAAACATTGTTTGAATCAGGAAACAATGCTGGTTTCATTCCGCGTTTGCTCCGCTACTTCAAAAGACAAATCTGATCATTTGGGCCACGTATAATTTATCGCCCTAAATGAAATTATTAGGGAAAATCTAGTTGTCTCTTGCCTTGGTTCGAATGGATTGACGATGTTCAAAGGTATTTAAGTTTATAGCGGATACATAGAGAGTTGAAAGTGTATTTTGTATTCCTATTTAGAGAATTCAGAAAAGAGTCAAACTTAGAGATAAGTTGTAAATTTCTGAAATATCCAGGAAGGGTTTCAGAGAGATTTTACAAAAATCTTTTATTTCGTTTTATAGAAGAGATTAAAAATTTGCTGAATAAAGCTTGTTGAATCTGGAGGAGTAGTGAAGCTATTTAATCATGGATGATGATAGATGATGAAAATGATAATGTTGTTGCTGGTGATGATGATGATGTGACAATAATAGTAATGTTGATGGTGAATTTGGTTGTGGAGAGAGATTTCTATCTTTGGTGTTTCCACGCAGTCTTCAGCCTTATTTCAGTTATATGTGGGCGTCATGTGCACCTATCCATGCTGTGTTGGTATTTCATTTACCAGTACTTTGCACATTATTGCAAACCAATGGCTGCTTTTCTACATAACAGTTGTCGGGATGAAAAAATTGTGAGCGATGAGAAATTAATGAATCTTGTCGCAATGTCTGTCATCAAACATCGGATAAAAATTGCAAGAGCTGGGGAATCGAACCTGAAAACTCCTAGTTTCAAGCCTCGCACGTCATCAACTGAGCAACCAAGCTGAGAATTATGCTGATGAAGTTTTCTTTTGCAATTGATCAGATCTTAAAGGGAGCCATGTTATCGAAAATGAATGTTACGAGCCCAATCTGACGACTTCAACATAATTTGAGTTATATCGCAAGCACCTACTTATGCATTATTGGAGTTTTTTTTTTTAACCGGTATTTTGCTTTTAACCTTTCCCAAACCACTGTTTGCTTTGAGAAAAGAATGAATCCCATCGCAATGAACTTAAACAATCCTGAAAAAGAAAATTAGATTAGCCGGGGAATCGAACTATAAAACCTTGGGTTTTAAGTCTGGAAGATTACTTTGCCGCTGCTTTTAGTGATGATGGTTGAGAGAGAGAGACAAAGAGAGAGCGAGGATTTGATTTTGAAATGTTTACTTTATTCCCAGAGGGATGTTATGTGCGAGAGGAAATTGTAACATTTTGTAAAGAAAAATGATGTACAGTTATGTTGTGAATTGAAGGGGGGGGGGGGAAATGTGAGCAATGAGAAATGAATGAAGTTTGTCGCAATGGCTGTCATCAAACCTCGGATAAAAATTGCAACAGCTGGGGTATCGAACCTGTGAACCCCTAGTTTCGGACCTCGTACGTCATCAACTGAGCAACTATGCTGAGAATTATGCTGCTGAAGTTTTCTTTTGTAATTGATCAGATATTAAAGGGAGCCACTTTAACGAAAATGAAAGTGATGAGCCCGATCCGACGACTTCAACATAATTAGAGTTATATCGCACGCACGTACTTATGCTTTATTGGAGTTTCTTTTACCTGTGCTTTGCTTTTAACCTTTCCCAAATTCTGTTTGCTTTCAAACGAAGATCATTTGAAACATTGTTCAACGATGAGAGAAGAATGAATCCTATCGCAATGAAGTTAAACAATCCTGAAAAAGAAAATTAGATTAGCCGGGGAATCGAACTATAGAACCTTGAGTTTTAAGTCTGGAAGATTACTTTGCCGCTGCTTTTAGTGATGTTGGCAGAGAGAGAGAGAGACAGAGACAGAGACAGAGAGATTATTTGATTTTGAAATGTTAACTTTATTCCGGGAGGGTTGTTATGTGCGAGAAGAAACTGTAACATTTTGTAAAGAAAAATGATGTACAGTAGTGTTGCAAATTGAAGGGAAAAAACTTACTTTGAAGGAGGCAAGCATATCTCATGTTTAGGAATCCTTGACACAATTTGATTTTGTGAAGAAGTGGTGAAAAGCAAAGAAGTATGTTGCTGAAGCCTACTTTTGAAATTGATCGATTCTTAAAGGGGACATTGATAAGGTAAACGAAAAATATGTTTATGAGTGATGTTTGCAAGACCTTGGAGAGAAAGATCTTGCTATAATGGGAGAAAGTACTGGTAACATATCCCAAAGCCTGTCCCCATATAATAGTAGCACTGAAAATGATAAGTGTATATTTGATTGTTTACTGATTTTTTGGAAAGAATCAAAACTTAAAGAAATTGAAAAAACTGTGGACAAGCAATTAGAAATAGTGTGGACTAGCTGGAAATCGAGTAAAGAAATGGGATGATTTGAATGTAGAGCAAAGATGTTTTCCTGATTTCTTATAACTGTTGAAAAGTGAACTAAAATAGTATTGAGCAAAACTATTGAGCAGTTGTGAAACTATTTAATAATTGTTTGGATGATGATGATGATTAAGTTGGTAGTGCTGGATCTTGAAGCGGAGGCAGATTTCTTTGTTTTAACTTGATGTGAGGTAAATGGCGCAGCCAGTGCTCTTGTAACAGTCTTTCCAAACCACTGGCTGCTTTTCAAAATAACTTTAGTCGATAGAATGATCGGTATTAAGCAAAGAATAAGTCCTGCAACAATGAATATCATCGAACCTCGGACAGAAATTTGTACAGCTTGGGGACCGAACCTGCAACCGTATAGGTTTTAAGCCATGTACTTTACCGACCAAGCCACTGGGCAAGGCAATCGGAGAGAGAGAGAGAGAGAGAGGGAGTGTATTGGATTACGACATGTTTACTTTAATCCTGAAGGGTTTTTATATGCGCGAAGAAATTATAACATTTTGTAAAGACAAATGATGTACAGTTGTGAATTCAAGGAGAAATAATATAAGCTTTTGGAAGGGGGATAACTTTCTTTTACCGGTACTTCGCACAATATTGTTCCCATTGGTACTGGCTGCATTCCTCACATAACCTCGTCGAAATAACTATGAGCGCTGAGGTAAGAATAAACCCTGTCGCAATAACTTTTATCATATCCATAGAGCATATTCTCAGTCTAAGAGATTGTATCCTCAGTCCGTAGGTTTTACTTTCACATCGGGAAAAATATTTTCAGTCCGCATTTATTTATTCCTAGAGAGTTACGTGCGAGAAGACATTGTGACTTTTTGTAATGAACAGTGATGGAAAAAGCAAAATGTGTGAACACTGTAGATTTTAATTGCCATGTGTGTAGAAATGCGCAGAAGTAATTTTAAGGGGCTCGATATTTTCTGGACAGTTTTGGATTCAATAAAAAAAGTTATAAGCTATTTGGAAGGAGATCAATACTTTCTTTTCCCAGTACTTTGCACAATATTGTTCCCATTGGCGCTTGCTGCTTTCTTTTTATGACTTCGTCGGAAGGATTATCAGCGCTGAGATACGAAGAAACCCTGTCGCAGTAACTGTCATCAATTCCATATAACATTCAGTCTTGGAGATTGTATCCTCAGCCCGCAGGTTGTGCTTTCACATCGGGAGAAATACATTTAGTCCGTAATACTGGCCCATTAGTCCTTACCATGGTCTTTAGTCTTATTCAACCCTATCTCAGTATGTACCCTCAATTCGTGAGTTGAACCCTTAGCCCATGAGCTGAGTCAACAAACGCTTGAGATTCAACCAGTTCCTTATTTCTTTACTTCATTAGGCTGTACTCTTAGTCAATGAGATAAACCTTACCTCTGGAAATTATTCGATATGATTAGCCAGTTTTTGGTCCTTTGTATGTGTCTTTCTGTAAGATGTATCGTCGGTCTATGAAATGTAAATGAAGGTTCAGACACTTGCTTTTACTTTGAATTAAACCAAATGCCCCTTCAGTCTGTTTGATTTACCTTTAGTCCAAGCGATGTACCTTCAGCCCGAGAAGTATTTCTTCTTTTTGTTTGAGTCGTACACCTTCAGCTTGGAGCTCTATATCACTTGCATTTGCTTTTAAATAGGTCCTGAAACTGTATTTCCACCTTCCTGTGACTGCGCGAGTTCCTAAGCCTGTACCCACAGTCGGCGATTTCATACTCACAGCGCCTAAAACCAACCCTCAGGCCGTTACAAACATTGAGTCCTTGAAATTGTGTCCTGAGTTCGTGGAATGTTTCCCCAGTCTATTTCATGTCCTCTAAGACTTTGAAATCGTACCTATAGTCAGTTGAATGTACCCCCAGGCCCTTAACCACTGGCCTCACTCTAATGGTACCATTTGCACAGTTTCCCTATACACTCTTTTCCTGAAATGTACACTAAATCTGTTAGGTGTAAGTTCAGAGAGTATCCTTAATTAATATAACTTTTCTTCTAGCCTTATAACATTAGTCAGCGCGTTGAGCCCAAAGTTAGCAATAAAAACTCCCAGTCTATGAGATGCTCCTCAGTGACTCGGATACACCACAAGGCCCTAAGGCTGTGTTCTATCTTAAAAATTTACCCATTTTCAATTAGGCTTTATCCCTTGCCCACTTGATGTACCCACAGTTCGAAGATATGTCCTCTGTCCATTTGTTATTGCTTTGATATACCCACAGTTCGAAGATGTGTCCTCTGTCCATTGGTTATTGCAACAGCCCGTTTTACATTCCTTTAGGAATTGAGATGGTAGCCTAAGTGAGTGAGATGTATCATTAAGCTATAAACCCTGTGTTCTTTCAGAGAATTTACTCCCAACCTGTTAGCCTGCACCGCCAGTCAGTAAGGTGTTCTTTTAGTTCCTTCTACTTTCTCTCAGATGGTGAAATACATTCTCAGTACGATGTTCCCTCAAACCTTGAAACAATGTCCCTTCTATTATTTCAACCCAATGCCGCATGCCTGTATCTATGATAGGTTATATATTCTCTCAGTTCAACACAGATATACCCTAAGTTGTTCTGTCTTCTTCCTTCATATTTCAACCTAACTTAATTGAATGTACCTTCAGATGACGAACCTATACCTGCACTGTTGTTTCACCGATAACTTTTTGGCCTCTACTTCTTCATGATCTTAACCCTCAGTCTAAACGGTCTGAAATAATGCATTTACCCTCACTTCACTATCATCTCTCTCTCTCTCTTCTTCATTTCTATCTCTCTTTTTATCTCTCTCTCTTCCTTCATTCTCTCTCTCGTTTCGCTATTTCTGTCTCTCTTCACCTGTCTCCCTCAATCTCACTCTGTCTGTCTGTCTGTCTCTTTCTTTCTCTGTCATTCTCTCCTTGTCTCTCACTCTCTTTCTACTCCTCTCTGAACTCTTTGTCTTACTGTCTGCTCCTCATTCTTATCTCTGTCTCTACACTGATTTCCACTCTCAGTCTCTCTCTTTCTATCGCTGTCGCTCTCTACCTCTTCACAGTCTCTCTCTCCCTCTCTCTCGCTTTCTGTCTTTCTCTCTATCCCTCCCATTTCTCTTCCTCCTCTTCTTATATATTTCTCCTCTTTCTATCTGAATCTCACTGCATCCTTTCACACAGTCTATCTCTGTTTCTGTCTGTCTCTTTCGCTATTCCACTATCTTCTGTCTCATTGTCTATCGTTCATTATTCTCTCACTTTCTGTCCGTCTATCTGTCTCCATTTATTTCATTTTCCTTTCTACTAACCTCTCTCTATCGAACTATCCATCTCTTTCGCCTTCTGTCCCTCAAATTGTCTTTCTCTCTTTGTCTCCCTTCCCCTCTGTTGGCTGACTTGATATTGCAACTGTGGTCTCATTGTGTTTCTCACGTTTATAAGACTGTATTCTCGGACTATGATGTTTATCCTTTTCCTCCAAAAATGGACTTCCCACAATAAATTTATCTTCCTTTCCTCCATATCTTCCTCAGTGTATGATTGATCGTTTCTGAAACCTTAATTTTCGAGTGTAATCTGCTTTGAAATACATGTAGATCAAGAACTGTGTAGAATTCTGCATTAGATCTTTTAGTATGAAATGTTAGTGGTGTAACTGGCACAATTGAGATATTCTTGCAAGATCTTACAAAATTATGTAATCACCTTGTGCATTTCTACATACGACCACTTTGAATGTCGTATCAACCTCAGCTGTTTTACCTTAAGATTGCCGAAAAAGCCAAGGTTCCCACTTTATGATAAGAAGCAACTTGTCTATTGAAAATAATACATAAACATTCACGTAAGATTCTCCATATCATAATTATGCAGTATTGATTCATTGATTGATTGCAGTGTTAAACGCCGTTTGCAACATTATTTCAATTTATATAGCGGCGACCAGTGCACTTATGTATTCTTTCCTGTAATTTCTTTTACCACTATTACGCACAAAATTCTTTCCAAGCCACTGGCTGCTTTCCCACATAACAATCGTCGAAACAATGGTCAACGTTGAGAGTGGGATGAATCCTATCGCATAGAATATCAGCAATCCTCGGAAAATAATTGGCCGATCCGGGAGTGAAACCAGTGCCCCCCTGTTCTCAAGTCCTGTATGCTACCGACTGAGCTACCGAGGCTCGGCAATTATGCAGTTACTCCACTCCGTATAATCACAGGGTCAGTTGAGCAATTGTTTGTATGATTTTTCTCGTAGTTTCAGCATATTTTCTGTTATATCACGGAGGCCAGTGCATCTACCATTGCCTTCCTGTGATTCTTTATCCGGTGCTCTGCACAATATTATATCCACTGGCTGCTTTCTCACATTCTCAACGTCATAAACATCAGTCAGCACAGAGAGAGAGAGAGAGAGAGAGAGAGAGAGAGAGAGAGATCCTGACGCAATGACTATAATCAATCCTTGGAAAGCAATTTGCCGAGCTTGGAATTGCAACCAGCAATACCCTGGTCTCAAGTCCCATAGATTACCGACTGAGCTACCGATCTCGGCATTGTTTTATTAATTGAAGGTTTGATAAACGTGATAAAGATTCTTTCAGCGCGACCTTAGAAAAGAAAACATTGTTTGCATCGGGAAACAATGCTGGTTTCATTCCGCGTTTGCTCCGCTACTTCAAAAGACAAATCTGATCATTTGGGCCACGTATAATTTATCGCCCTAAATGAAATTATTAGGGAAAATCTAGTTGTCTCTTGCCTTGGTTCGAATGGATTGACGATGTTCAAAGGTATTTAAGTTTATAGCGGATACATAGAGAGTTGAAAGTGTATTTTGTATTCCTATTTAGAGAATTCAGAAAAGAGTCAAACTTCGAGATAAGTTGTAAATTTCTGAAATATCCAGGAAGGGTTTCAGAGAGATTTTACAAAAATCTTTTATTTCGTTTTATAGAAGAGATTAAAAATTTGCTGAATAAAGCTTGTTGAATTTGGAGGAGTAGTGAAGCTATTTAATCATGGATGATGATAGATGATGAAAATAATAATGTTGTTGCTGGTGATGATGATGATGTGACAATAATAGTGATGTTGATGGTGAATTTGGTTGTGGAGAGAGATTTCTATCTTTGGTGTTTCCACGCAGTCTTCAGCCTTATTTCAGTTATATGTGGGCGTCATGTGCACCTATCCATGCTGTGTTGGCATTTCATTTACCAGTACTTTGCACATTATTGCAAACCAATGGCTGCTTTTCTACATAACAGTTGTCGGGATGAAAAAATTGTGAGCGATGAGAAATTAATGAATCTTGTCGCAATATCTGTCATAAAACATCGGATAAAAATTGCAAGAGCTGGGGAATCGAACCTGAAAACTCCTAGTTTCAAGCCTCGCACGTCATCAACTGAGCAACCAAGCTGAGAATTATGCTGATGAAGTTTTCTTTTGCAATTGATCAGATCTTAAAGGGAGCCATGTTAACGAAAATGAAAGTTACGAGCCCAATCTGACGACTTCAACATAATTTGAGTTATATCGCAAGCACCTACTTATGCATTATTGGATTTGTTTTTTTAACCGGTATTATGCTTTTAACCTTTCCCAAACCACTGTTTGCTTTGAGAAAAGAATGAATCCCATCGCAATGAACTTAAACAATCCTGAAAAAGAAAATTAGATTAGCCGGGGAATCGAACTATAAAACCTTGGGTTTTCAGTCTGGAAGATTACTTTGCCGCTGCTTTTAGTGATGATGGCTGAGAGAGAGAGACAAAGAGAGAGTGAGGATTTGATTTTGAAATGTTTACTTTATTCCTGGAGGGTTGTTATGTGCGAGAGGAAATTGTAAAATTTTGTAAAGAAAAATGATGTACAGTTATGTTGTGAATTGAAGGGGGGGGGAAATGTGAGCAATGAGAAATGAATGAAGTTTGTCGCAATGGCTGTCATCAAACCTCGGATAAAAATTGCAACAGCTGGGGTATCGAACCTGTGAACCCCTAGTTTCGGACCTCGTACGTCATCAACTGAGCAACTATGCTGAGAATTATGCTGCTGAAGTTTTCTTTTGTAATTGATCAGATATTAAAGGAGCCACTTTAACGAAAATGAAAGTGATGAGCCCGATCCGACGACTTCAACATAATTAGAGTTATATCGCACGCACATACGTATTGTTCATTGGAGTTTCTTTTACCTGTGCTTTGCTTTTAACCTTTCCCAAATTCTGTTTGCTTTCAAACGAAGATCATTTGAAACATTGTTCAACGATGAGAGAAGAATGAATCGTATCGCAATGAACTTAAACAATCCTGAAAAAGAAAATTAGATTAGCCGGGGAATCGAACTATAGAACCTTGAGTTTTAAGTCTGGAAGATTACTTTGCCGCTGCTTTTAGTGATGTTGGCAGAGAGAGAGACAGAGACAGAGAGATTATTTGATTTTGAAATGTTAACTTTATTCCGGAAGGGTTGTTATGTGCGAGAAGAAACTGTAACATTTTGTAAAGAAAAATGATGTACAGTAGTGTTGCAAATTGAAGGGAAAAAACTTACTTTGAAGGAGGCAAGCATATCTCATGTTTAGGAATCCTTGACACAATTTGATTTTGTGAAGAAGTGGTGAAAAGCAAAGAAGTATGTTGCTGAAGCCTACTTTTGAAATTGATCGATTCTTAAAGGGGACATTGATAAGGTAAACGAAAAATATGCTTATGAGTCATGTTTGCAAGACCTTGGAGAGAAAGATCTTGCTATAATGGGAGAAAGTACTGGTAACATATCCCAAAGCCTGTCCCCATATTATGGTAGTACTGGAAATGATAAGTGTATATTTGATTGTTGTTTACTGATTTTTTGGAAAGAATCAAAACTTAAAGAAATTGAAAAAACTGTGGACAAGCAATTAGAAATAGTGTGGACTAGCTGGAAATCGAGTAAAGAAATGGAATGATTTGAATGTAGAGCAAAGATGTTTTCCTGATTTCTTATAACTGTTGAAAAGTGAACTAAAATAGTATTGAGCAAAACTATTGAGCAGCTGTGAAGCTATTTAATAATTGCTTGGATGATGATGATGATTAAGTTGGTAGTGCTGGATCTTGAAGCGGAGCCAGATTTCTTTGTTTTAACTTGATGTGAGGTAATGGTGCGGCCAGTGCTCTTGTAACAGTCTTTCCAGACCACTGGCTGCTTTTCAAAATAACTTTAGTCGATAGAATGATCGGTATTAAGCAAAGAATAAGTCCTGCAACAATGAATATCATCGAACCTCGGACAGAAATTTGTACAGCTTGGGGACCGAACCTGCAACCGTATAGGTTTTAAGCCATGTACTTTACCGACCAAGCCACTGGGCAAGGCAATCTGAGAGAGAGAGAGAGAGAGAGAGAGAGGGAGGGAGTGTATTTGATTACGACATGTTTACTTTAATCCTGAAGGGTTTTTATATGCGCGAAGAAATTATAACATTTTGTAAAGACAAATGATGTACAGTTGTGAATTCAAGGAGAAATAATATAAGCTTTTGGAAGGGGGATAACTTTCTTTTACCGGTACTTCGCACAATATTGTTCCCATTGGCACTGGCTGCATTCCTCACATAACCTCGTCGAAAGAATTATGAGCGCTGAGGTAAGAATAAACCCTGTCGCAATAACTGTCATCATATCCATAGAGCATATTCTCAGTCTAAGAGATTGTATCCTCAGTCCGTAGGTTTTACTTTCACATCGGGAAAAATATTTTCAGTCCGCATTTATTTATTCCTGGAGAGTTACGTGCGAGAAGACATTGTGACTTTTTGTAAAGAACAATGATGGAAAAAGCAAAATGTGTGAACACTGTAGATTTTAATTGCCATGTGTGTAGAAATGCGCAGAAGTAATTTTAAGGGGCTCGATATTTTCTGGACAGTTTTGGATTCAATAAAAAAAGTTATAAGCTATTTAGAAGGAGATCAATACTTTCTTTTCCCAGTACAATATTGTTCCCATTGGCGCTTGCTGCTTTCTTTTTATGACTTCGTCGGAAGGATTATCAGCGCTGAGATACGAAGAAACACTGTCGCAGTAACTGTCATCAATTCCATAAAACATTCACAGTCTTGGAGATTGTATCCTCAGTCCCCAGGTTGTGCTTTCACATCGGGAGAAATACATTTAGTCCGTAATACTGGCCCATTAGTCCTTACCATGGTCTTTAGTCTTATTCAACCCTATCTCAGTATGTACCCTCAATTCGTGAGTTGAACCCTTAGCCCATGAGCTGAGTCAACAAACGCTTGAGATTCAACAAGTTCCTTATTTCTTTACTTCATTAGGCTGTACTCTTAGTCAATGAGATAAACCTTACCTCTGGAAATTATTCGATATGATTAGCCAGTTTTTGGTCCTTTGTATGTGTCTTTCTGTAAGATGTATCGTCGGTCTGTGAAATGTAAATGAAGGTCCAGACACTTGTTGTTACTTTGAATTAAACCAAATTCCGTACGTTAGCCCATTCCGTCTGTTTGATTTACATTTAATCCAAGAGATGTACCTTCAGTCCGAGAAGTATTTCTTCTTTTTGTTTGATTGAGTCGTACACCTTCAGCTTTAGTGAGTGAGATGTATCATTAAGTTATAAACCTTCAGAGATTTTACTCCCAGCCTGTTAGCCTGCACCGCCAGTCGGTTAAATGTTCTTTTTGTTCCTTCTACTTTCTCTCTCTCTTCTCTCTCTCTTCTCTTTCTCTCTCTCATTTCGCTATTTCTGTCTCTCTTCACCTCTCTCCCTCAATCCTACTCTGTCTGTCTGTCTGTCTGTCTGTCTATCTCTTTCTTTCTCTGTCATTCCCTCTTTGTGTTTCACTGTCTTTCTAATCTTCTCCGAATTCTTTGTCTTACTCTCTGCTCCTCATTCTTATCCCTCTCTGTCTCTACAATGTTTTCCAGTTTCAGTCTGTCGCTGTCGCTCTCTCTCTCGCGCTATCGCTCTGTATCTCTCTCTCTCTCTCTTTCTCTCGCTCTTAATTTATCTCTTTATCCTTCCCATTTCTCTTCCTCTTCTTATATATTTCTCCTTTTTCTATCTGTATCTCACTGCATCTTTCACACAGACTCTCTATCTCTGTTTCTCTCTATCTCTTTCGCTATTCCACCATCTTCTGTCTCCTTGTCTATCGTTCATTATTCTCTCACTTTCTCTCTGTCTCCTTTTCTCCCTTTATTTCTTTTACTAGTGTAGGAAGGTAGGTTAGCGAGTGAACGCTAAGTAGAGTACCTATTCTAGGAAGGTAGAGTAGCTAGGATAGGATGGATGTTGTAGTTAGTGTAGGAATGTAGATAATATAGTGTAGGGTAAGTAGAGTATCTTGAATAGGAAGGTAGAGAACCAAGGATAGAATGAGTAGAGTAGATAGTTTAGAAATATAGAAAAATTATTAAAGAAAGGTAGGTTACCTTGTAAACGAAGACAGATTTGCTTGGATGGGATAGGATTGACTAGGTAAGGGAGATAAAGTACGTGGAGAAGCAAGATTTGCTGGGGAACGATAGGTAGAGTTGCTGGTGTTGGGTAGGTGGAGTAGCAAGCGTAGGATATGTAGATTGACTAGGGTAGGATAGATAGAGAACCTCGTGCAGGACAGGTAGATACGCTTGGGTAGAACAGGTAGAGTAGCTAGAGTAGGAAGGTACATTAGGTAGGGTAAGATCGGTAGAGAAGCTAGTGTAGGATAGGTAAATTAGCTATGATAGGATAGGTAGAGTAGTAAGTGTAGAAGGGAAGATAAGCTAGTGATGGCCATGTAGAGTAGCTAGTATAAGATGGTAGAGTAGATACGACAGGATGGGTAGAGAAGCTAGTGTGGGAAGGTAGATAAGCTTGTGTAGGTAAGGCAGAGTAGCTAGTATCGGAAAATACAGTAGCTAGGATAGCAAAGGTGGAGTACCTAGATTAGGGAGATAGATAAAGCATTAAAGAAAGGTAGAGTAGCTTGTGAAGGGAGATATATTAGTTAGGATGGGATAGATGGAGTGGCTAGGTTAAGTAGGTATGGTAAGTAAAGAAGAAAGTGTGAGATCGTGTAGTTGCTGGTGTAGGGTAGGTGGAGAAGCAAGTGTAGGATAGGTAGATTAGCCAGGGTGGGATAGGTAGAGTAGCTAAATTAGGAAGGTACATTATCTAGGTTACATACGTAGAGAAGCTACTGCAGGATAGATAGATTAGCGAGGGTAGGTAAGGTGGAGTAAAAATTGAAGGAAGGTAGATTGGCTAGGGAAGGAAAGGTAGAGAAGTTAGTGTAGATCAGGAAGATTAGCTAGGGAAGGTTAGGGGGTGTACCATTTGTAGAAATGTAGATATCTAGGGAAGGATAGGTAGAGAAGCTAGTGAAGGCTAGGTAGATTAGCTAGGATGGGGTAAAAAGAGAAGCTCATGCAGAAAAGGTAGATTAGCTTGGATGGAATAGGTAGAGTAAATAGTGTAAGAAGGTAGATTAGCTAGGATAGAATTGGAAGAGCAGCTAGTGTAGGAAGGTAGATAAGCTAGTGTAGGGTAGGTAAAGTGGCTGGTATAGGAAAGTAGAGTAGCTAGGATAGGATAGGTAGTGTAGCTAGTGTAGATAGATATATAAAGCATAAAGATGTAGAGTTGCTTGTGAAGGAAGATAAATTAGTTAGGATGGAATACCTGGAATGGCTAGGTCAAATAGGTGTAGTAGGCAAAACAGCAATGTGGGATAGGATAGTTTTGCTAGGGAAGGATAGGTTGAGCTGCTGGTGTAGGGTAGGCGGAGTAGCAAGTGTAAGATCGAGAGATTAGCTAGGGTAGGATAGAAAGAGAAGTTCGTGCAGGAAAGGTAGATGAGCTTTGGTATAATATTTAAAGTACCTAGTGTCAGAAGGTACATAACCTAGGGTAGGGTATGTAGATTTGCTAGGATAGAATAGGTAGAGTAGTATAGGAAGGTAGAGAAGCTAGTGAAGGGTAGGTAGAGTAGTTAGTATAGGAAGGTTTAGTAGGTAGGAAAAGGTGGATAGAGTAGCTAGTGAAGAAAGATAGATTAGCTAGGGTTAGATATGTAGAGTAGCTAGTGTAAGAAGGTCGAGTATCTAGGGTAGGACAAGTAGACTAGCTAGGGTAGGTTAAATAGATTAGCCAGTGTAAGATTGCTGGCCTCGCTAGAATAGGATAGGTACAGTAGCTTTTGTAAGAAGGTAGATTAGCTAGGTTAGGAAAGGTAGGGTAGCTAGTGTAGGATAGGTACATTATCTAGGTTGGAGAAGGTAGGGTAACTAGTGTAGGATAGGTAGTTTAGCATAGGGTAGGATAGGTTGATTAGTGAGAATAGGAGTGGCAGAGTAGGTAGTGTAGGAAGAAAATTAGTTAGGGTAGGAAAGGTGGAATAGGGAGCTATTCAGATTTCTAAAATCTGCACACTTAATCCTGTAAGGACCTTTGCAGCCAATGTAGATTAAGATCAGACCGATCAGACTGCACAAAAAGTCTTATCTCTGAGTTCCATTGTCTGCTTTGATGAAACATAGTAGACAAAAGAAACCTTAAAATTGTTTATATTTGGGTCTTATTTCTCGACTGAAAATGCCTGATGGGTTTATTCTGCACAATATGGGTTATAAATATTTCTCGCTGAATTAAGTTAAGTCATCAGCAAAGAAGAAAGACATAAGGAAGAAAAAAATGTTCCGTGGTATTTCCGCATTTCCTTAATGGCCACGTAGCCTCTCAAGGTATTATTAGATTTCATGCCAGAGTTTTACAAAGAGTTGTGGGAATGCCACATGAGCGATGGCATGCGTGGATTATGAGGGTTCATATTCAAATCAGTACAATGTCGTCATATCTAATGCAATGAAAATAGACAAACTTACCGGTTGCAAAATGACATTCTTGTTTTTAAACAGCAAAAATTGCACCTATTATAATCCTATTTACAGAAAATTAAACCATATGCTTCTGTAGGATAGCAAAAATGTTTATAGGAGGGTCATTTTTCATGTTTGCAGTAAGAGGCGATTTTTCCAATTATGTTTCCGACATTAAATTTTTTTTATTTGAACGCTTCAAGGTATGCCCCATCTTCCTCCACATAAATGTACTTTTTACAAGAATCTTCCTACTTCCAGAATGTCTTACAGTACATGCACCCATCTTTAGGGATGTGTTGAAGACTGGTTAACCACACTTCCAGTACTGCTATGGGATTTGAACCGGCGTCCTTCTAGCATTTCTTTCAGACTTGGGAACAACCAAAAGTCACAAGGTGACAGGTGAGGGTTGTATGGAGGATTTTCTAAGCCATCAAGCCAAGATTCTTTCAAAAACTTGTGTACCGTGACAAATGTATGTGCCGGCGCATTATCATGCAGCAATATTGTGCTGTGGATACCAATGTGCGGACTGCGTTTCTGAGAGAAATGAACAACTTGTGTGAGAGCATTTTCTCTGTAAACCTTTCCAGTGACAGAAGTACCTTTTGAAACTGCTATTTGGAGAGCAGTGTGTGTTGAATAAAAGAAAATCATGCATAACATGCCATTAAAGGTCTTATTTTGGCAAACGATAATAGGTCTTTCACCGCCAGAAGCAATCCAAACATATTTTAGGCTTAGACTTGGGGATCAAATGGTAGACCTGGCTATTTCTTCCAAACAACATGGAACACTTTTATCATACTTTTCGTTACTTGTGATGCTAGTCTAACCCTAGTTTGTTTCTGCTCATCAGTGTGCAAATGAAGGACCCAGCAAGCACAGACCTTCCAAAGCCCAAGGTGTTTGCGTAATATCTTAAAAGTAGTTATATCCGCTATCTCTTGCACATATATTGTGCATCTTCAATAAGTATTTTCATGACGGCAACATTTTTTCCATTATGACAGAGTGAGGTCGACCTCCCTTAGGGTCTTTTTCAATTCACTCCCAGCCATCTTTGCAACCTGCACCTAGCTTTAAAATAACGTATCCTTTATATATATTTTCTGCAAATCGGCATGAATTTCTATCGACAGACACCCGAATTTTACAGAATACCTACTGTTCTCTGTAATTCCCACCATATTGGAAGTGATACTTCAATCTAGTGTATAAAAACACCGGTTATAAAATCTCAGCGCAGCTTGCATGAGGACTCTGTGTATTGTATATTTTGACATCAATCAATAGGGGAATGTTTAGTCTCATACTGTGTTTAAAAAAAAACGTGTATTTTGTAGTCGCATTAAAAAGTAGTAGATCTACACATATTCTACGAAAAAAAATGGCCCTCTTGTTGTATTTATTGGTATTCCACAAGACATTAAAATGATTTACACTATAAAAACTAAAATGCTCCCTATAATCTACCCAGTCAAAAAAGTTCTGTTCATTAGTATCATTTCAAATTTGTCATCTACAGATGCTTTTGATTTGGAGTCTTGATTTAGTCGTTTGGTAAGGAGTTTTAAAAATGTGCCCCCCATATCACAGGGTTACATCACTGAATTGAAATATATACACAATTGTTACAAAATAATTTTTTAAAAGATTTTTCGGGAACATATAGTTATCGTTTACTCCGTCCGACCGCTCGCCCGTCCGTCCGTCTGTTCATCAGTCTGTCTGTTCGTCCGTTTTCGTGTCCGGGCCATAACTTTTTCCCTATGACTTGATTTCAAAATAATTGTGCACAAATGGTAATCACATCAAGACAATATTGTCATGCCTGTAGGTTAAAGGTTACGGCAACGTCAAATGTGTTTGGCTTTCGTGTGTGACCTGTAACTTTTTAATTATGGATGATGGATGAATCTTGGTATAACTTTGTAGAATTTTTAACCACATAAAGACAATGTATCATGCTTAAGAACCATGTCAGTAGGTCAAAGGTTCAGGTCACAGCAAGGTCAAATATGTTATGTTCGTGTCCGGCCTGTAACTCTTTTAATTATGAATGAATTTCAATACAACTTTGCAGAATTGTTAACCACACAAAGGTAATGAGACGCGGAAAGAAAAACCAAAGCATTTCCATACGTGAAAAGTCAAAGGTCAAGGCAAGGTCAAAAATTAGTTTTTGTGTCCGGGCCATAACATTTCTCTCTGTCACTTAATTTCAGAATAATATCGCACAAATATAAATCACATCAAGATGATATGTCTTGAGTTAGAGTCATGTCTTAGAGTAAAGGTCAAGGTCACAGCAAGGTCAAATGTTTTTTTGGGGGTAGTGTTCGTGTCCGATCTGTAACTTTTTTAATCATGAATGAATTACAGTGTAACTTTGTACTACAGAAAAAATATTTTTGTTAAAAATCCTAATTCTGTTAAATATAACCATGTTGACATGACCTACAAAATGTCTACCACTCCAACTTGAATGATGTTTACGTACAAAGTCATCGACTGGACAAGATGTCATCGATAAGGTACAGAATGCTTGCTTATATGTAAATTAGGTCAGTGCCCTAGAAAATCAGGCTCATCTTTACTTATCCTAACGCAACCTTTTTCATCCTCTTTTTTTTTTTTGCATGTGTTGCAGGTCTTGTCTAGTTACAATTTCATACAACCAATAAGAACCAGATTGGACTATTTTTCTTCAATCTTGTAGGGACCGACCAAGTTTTATCTTTACCAAGGCCACTTCTTCAACATGACTTAGTGTATCAGTGCTGTCAGTACTTTTATTATAGTTTTCATCTCTCGAGATCTAGGGACGAGCGAGTTTGTTACGTTTGGTTTCATGTTATAGACCTATCATTTTTGGTTAAGATTTAAGAATTTTGTAAAAATTTCTGAAATATTGTTGGAGACAGGAGCGAACACTCTTAATACAGACCAATAAAAAATGTCCATCTTCTTCGATGGGTTATAGAAACAATAATAACGGTATAATAATTGATTAACGTGAGAAATTAGGACTCCGGCTGCACTATTTTCAAGGTAAAACATCAGAGGATTATAATAATGATGATGTGCAAAATTGAGACACTCGTTTTAGTAACTGGGTATATTTCAAGATCATAAGGATTGCCTATAGATGAAAAGGGGAGAAAATATTGTTGGGGGAAAAGAACAGAAAAGGGAGACCGTAATAGGGATTGATAAAAGAAATACTGCCACCTCGACCCAGGCTATCCGTATCATAAAAACAAAATACTCATTCCATATTCACTGAAATCTAAATCTTCATCATGTGGACTAGTGCTTCTTGGCCTGTGTTCACCAACCATTTTGAATTGCGTTCTTTGTCTTACTCTGGATTCAGAAGTAATACAATATCTGATTGACGACACCATTTGGGTTAGCCAATCAGAACTTGCATTACTTTAAATTTTAGAAAATCCTTCAGAGTTGGATAATCTTGAATGATGTCAAGATTGATTTGTAGGGACTCTAGATATACGGTATAGTTTCTATGTACGCTGCTCAAAAAATTTAAACGTTCACATGCCCTCGACTTTGATCTCGAGATAATAATTTAGGTATAGGACAATGCAAACAATTTTCTGCTTGTCAGTTCATTCGGTCTTAACACTGTAAAATCTCAACGGCCAAACCGATTTCGTTTGCACAAAAGATGAATGGGCTGTTCCTGTCAAAGCCGTCTTTTTGATATTCCGCACAGGCTTTAAAGGGAATCAATGGTGTCATTTTTTCTTCTCATTTTCTTCTTTCATTAGATTTGACAAAAATATCAACAAAAGGTTGGAAAAAATATGAGTAGTTTAACAAAAGAACAAGGAAAACATATTTCTCGATTTTCTTCTTAAAATGGCTTATCAGCATTTAAAATCAAACAGACAAGAAAAGAATTGAGCCATTTTGTCTAGTAAGAATGTAAGTTGATGGTATTCAGAGCACAAAGACTGAGTGTTAAACAAAATGAAAGATTTAAAGTTCGGTATTTGTGTGATCCTTTAATTCTTTTGAGCAGTGTATATCACTGGCTGTCATGCTCTGTGAAAAGGGGGGTTAATGCATCAACAAAAAGTATCGACCTGGATCTAAACTTTTTCCTTGTGGTGTATTTTCTGCATATGCAAGTACCAATCTACCTCAGGACGTTATATGTCAGTCGGATGTTATACAAAATAGATTTTATTGATCCACGATTATGTAATGACTTGCATGGTATAATCCATCACGGAGATGCATTATTAAACTCCCTCTTTCAAGAGCATGGCTCATGTATCTTTTATCCCGAATATGGGCCCCGAACCTGGCCCTTTTCGGCGTCCTCTGAACCAGTACTTCGTACATTACCATCGTTATTTCACTGGAAGATTAGAGTCGTCTGTGTCCAACCATTCTTTGACTCATTTATGCTAAGTAAACTTCCAAGCCATGGAGTTTCATAGTATATCTGAAACACTTTCAAATCATAAAATGCCATGCTCTGGCAAGAGGGGACTTCATGCATCTTCGTGAAACATAATACTAAGCAAGTCATCACATTATCATGGATCCATGATAGCAATTTTTTTAACAACCGGCTTAATTATGAGGTTGACTGGTCTTGGACATACAGAAAATTGATCAAAAGTGAAAAGTATCGACTCCGGTCAGCCTGCGCGGACTGCGCAGGCTGACCTGAGTCGATACTTTTCGCAGGTGCATTAAGCCCCATTTTCACAGCATGGCTCAGATATTTTGCTAGATTGCATGCCTCATTCAGCACGAGGGGTAAACCATTTCCTGTCGACTTAAAGCCCCAGTAAAGTCCAAAAATAGGTATTTTCACAGTTTATAACTCGAAAATATAACGGATAACCCATCACAACACACATATATAAGATCGGAGAAAACCCGAACGTGTCATTTACTGCAATGGTTACCATGATACACGTGTGCGAAAATGCATGGAGAAGCCCGTCGATTTCAGGGACGACATTGATCGAGACAACCTTTGTTATCGTTCGTGTATATTCGAACTAGGTCTTCGAGAACGTCACGTGATAACATTGCATCTCATTAGTGCTATGACGTAGTACGCAGGACTAATGTTTACACTTCCAATATTATGTCATCGGAGAGTAAGATTTCTCATTCTGAACCTGTTTTCTTATTTCGATGTAGTAAACTCTTCCTGTATTGATGATAAATGAATAAGCGACGATCAGCCTGTGTCGTCGTTTCTGTTTACAATGTCGATAAACTTAGTTTTTCAAGCCTAGAATGGGGACAAAAGATCAAGTGAATGAAAGTTTTGTTTCGACGCATTGAATTATCACGTGGTGTTTACGTCACTATTACGTCACTGCGGAGATTTACGACGAAAAGTCGGCTAATCGTCGGTGATTATCGATGTAAACAAACAGATAATGCGACATGGTAGGATCTGTTCTAGTTTCAAATTTCTTTTTTCTGCCATTGACTGGAACTTTTACGAACTGCACCTTTACATATCGTTAAAGTCGTAATAATTGCCATATTTTTAATAGTAAAAATGAAATTTACTTTTATTTTATAAACAGGCCTTTTTACATTTGGACTTTACTGTGACTTTAAAGAATTGTTTTTCGTCAATAATCATATTCTCAAACATGACGAGAAAGGAATGTTGAAGACCAAGGTCACACAGCACAGGCTGAGTTTGGTTAACATTTTCTGTCGAATATACGACAGGGCAACGCATACAGTTACATATGAGCCATGTTCTGTGAAAAAGGCATACCAAGCAAGTTGTCACATAGATATTGATCCATATACGCCATTTTTTCTAGCAACCAACTGAATCATGAGTAGAATGGTCCTTGGACCTGCAGAAAATTTACCCATAGCAGAAAGTTTCGATTCATGTCGGACTGCGCAGGCTGACATGGGTCCATGCTTTTTGCAGATGCATTAAGCCCTCTTTTTAGAGAGTATGGTCCATAGATATATATTTTTCCCCAAGTCAAACAATCCCCCCCCATCACCACGGCCACCAAATTTGCAGACTTTCCACGTGCTTAATTCGGGCATGTCTTGTATTCATTGTTAAGTGTGTTTGTCACTTGTGTAAAACGTGTGTTTATGATACATTTTTTCTCAAAATTTTGCTGGATTATTTAACTAAGATATAAATTCTGGAAAATAATAAACATCTAGGTGGGTGAAATTATTGCTGTGGTCTTCCTGTTCCAATTTTTAAATGTCATTTATTGTGTAATCATCATTATACTCACTATCGTTGTGTTCGTCACTTATTTTCGCCCCAATCCATTCCCAAAAAGTTTAGATGATGATCTTCGTGGTGGGCTCAGTCGGTAATGTACGGGGCTAGAAATAAAGTTGTGGGTTCGATACCAAGCTCGGATAGCTCATTTGGTGACAACAGGGTTTAAGATTAGGGGTTGTGGGTTCGATGCCGAGCCGGATAGCGCATTTGGTGACAACAGGGCTTGAAATTTAGGAGTTGTGAGTTCGGTGCTGAGTACGGTTGCTCAGTTGTTGACAAGAGGGCTTGAATATTAGGGTTTGTTGTTTCGATGTCCATGGCTCAGTCGGTGACGTATAACACGAGTTTGATTCCTGGCTCAGCCAAAGAATTCATTGTCAGCCAATCATGGATTCGATCTCCAAGAGAAGAATTAGGGTTTCGAGCGAGTGACCATTTGGCAAAACACTCAGTCATAACCCTGCCCTTGTGCCTGTGAGACGCAGGAAGAAATGAAACACGGGTATAAATTAGCTGTCGCCGTGATAAGACTAAAATAATGGTTAAAGCATCATAAATCCTCAAACCTCCCCTCACCTGCAAGGCTCCTAACCTGGAGCCCTAGAGTTCGAGCCTCACTGGTAGCATTGAGTTTATCTTGGGACTATCCTTTAGCAAGACAAATAGAGCCCTATCCTGGTGAAACCCTGGAAATACATGAATATGTGGGCAGTCGCCGTGATAGCCTGAAATACTTTTCAAAGCGGTGTAAAATTCCACTAAATCAAACCACAGGAATTTGACATTCTATAATGAAAAAATGTGATTAAATAAGAAAAAAATATTTCCCTATATATAAAGAAACACAAGGAATGCAACGCCTCGATTACCGGCGACAACACAAAAATGCCCAACCCACCCAAAAGCACCAACGAAACGAAGAGTGATCACAATTTCCTTTACCCTAGTAACAGATAACACCAAAATGTACCTATGACATCCAGCGATCCTTAAGTAGACACCTTTTCACCGGAGATATCCGTCATTTTTTACAGCTTTTTTGACAATGTTAGACAAAATGGATTTTAAAGATCCATAACTATGATATGACTTGCTTGGAATGATGCATCGTTGAGATGCATTAGACCTTCTTTTCCCAGAGCATGGCTCATTTATTTTGACGTTACTTTGTTAAAAAGGGTACAGATTTACAGATTATTTATAAAGATCTATGCAGACCGTGATAAGGACTGATTAAGAAATTATTGGCGCCTGGAACCAGGCTGAACAGCTCCTTCTGTCACATTCTTTGTACACGCATTCATGTTTGTTATCACCATCAGCATTTTACAGGGATATTTTCAAAGTTATCTGCTGCATATCTATTTGGTTGTAAGGTGTCAAGTTTCGAATGTTTAGTTGAAGCGAACGCTTTACCAGACGACAAAAATTAAGAGTCGTTAATAATAAGGGAGTGTGCAGACGACAAATTAAATGTGGCTCAAATAACAGGATTTTTCTTTGTAAGTGAAGAAAACATTGTAGGAATAGAGAAAATGTTGGTTACCAGCCTTCTTTCCTTTTTTCCCCCACAATGTTTTCGAAAGCCTTCTCTCTTTGGTTGTTAAAACACGGGGCAGTTTGGTAGAAAGTTTTTATTGAAGAAATTAACTCACTGGCGTTTATAGCGAGACTTCCGGTAGAACTTTTTTTTTTTAAATGTTTTTACAAGACATTGTATTCAAATACGAACTACAACCTTAATCTTATAGGCTCCAAAATGGTCTAATGGTCAGGGGAGTCGACTTGGAACTCGGCAAACCGAGATCGAGACGCACCAAAGCCAGAAAAAAATTTGCAGAGAGAGAAGCGGGAGAAAATGAGAAACACAGCTGGACAGACACACCAAGAGCCGGACAGAGAACGGGCAAGAAAGACACTTGAGTAGGCGATGGTGGGACACAGGGAAATTACCTTTTGCTACTCTGTGTATTTGGAATGATCAATTTCAATACAGAAGAATAAAAGATGAATATTTATTTAAGTTTCTTACAATTTTGTTTTCTCCATGCAGAGATTAACTTAAAGCAGAAGGAACACCGAAGTATAAAAAGAAAATGTTTTAATACTCGAGATGAAATGCCGATGTATTCTATAGAAACATATTACACAAACATCTAATTCAATAACCTTACACTAAAAAGACTTTACAAAACATTGTGGGAAAAGGAGAAAATGCTGGTTACCAACATTTTCCCCCTTTACCACAATGTTTTCTATCCTTTCACACAAACTTACCATTATTTGAACCCTTTATAATTGGTCCTCAGCAAATGCCTTCAATACTGATTAACCCTTTACAACACAATGCCAACTTTTAACGATCAGGAGGAGTGGTCTTTTGAAAACATTGTGGGAAACAGAGAAAATGCTGGTAACCAGCATTTTCTCCTTTTCCCACAGTGTTTTCTACCCTACCAAACAAATAATCATATCATTTGAGCCACATTGAAATTGTCCCCTGTAAAAGCTTTCAATTTGGATGGGTGTGAATTTTTGTCGTGTGGTAAAGGGTTAATCTAAAATTTTGTCATGTGAAAAAGGATCATTACACAAAGACAAAAGTCTTGAATAAAATCATCTAAAGGTCATTATCTTCTACTACAAAGCGTTAGACTTGTCCAAACTGAAAGATGGCATATTCAATGTAGCTGTGACAATGGTATTTGTCTTTCAAGGGGTGGAAAGCAATGTGGAAAAGAGAAAATGTTATTTAAAAGCACATTCACCATTTTCTATACTGCTTTCAAGAACCTTATATACATGTACCCTTATCCTGCAGAATAACTAAAATGCAATTTTCGATTGTAAAAACCCAAATGTTACTCTCTCAATGTTATGTGTTGGGGAATAACATCTCCGTAGTAGACAGTGTAGATCGAAGATCAGACTGCACGTTCTGTGCAGTCTGATCTTGATCTCCACTGTCCGCAGAAGGTCGGTGAGTTGCGCTTAGCAGCCTCAGGGTTAAAAAACAATGCTGGTTTGAGAAAAGTTAAAATCAAGTTAATAAAATCATCACAATACAGAATATTTAAAAAAAACTTGACCAAACAATGCAATTTTGGACTTGTCCATATTGATAGTATTTGCAGACAACAAAATTAGATGTGGCATACATGATCTGATTTGTCTGAGAAAGGGTAGAAAACATGGAGGAAAAGGAGTAAATGCTGCTTACCAGCTGTTTTACCATTTTCCACAATGTTTTCAAGACCTTATTTAATCAAAAAAGTTAAAATTCAGACAAACTCATTACAGTACAGACTATTTCAACTTTTTACAGAAAGGCAAAATTTTAGTATCCTCCATTTTGAAAGCATCTGCAGAGGACATATGAAATGGGGCTCAGTTGATGGAATTTGTCTCTCAGGAGATACAAAAAACTGTGTAAAAGGAGAAATGCTGGTTACAAGCACTTCCTCCATTTTATACAATGTTTTTACTAGCCTGCAACATACAGTTGTTAAAACAAAGTGGTTTTATAATCATAGGTTTTAATTCAATACAATAAACTCATCACAAAATAGACTGTTTTATCTCCTTACCAAATGAAATAAAAGTAGACTCATCCAAATTAAAAGCATTTGCAGATGAAAGTTTGTCTGTGAAAGGCTAGAATGCATAGTGGAAAAAGGCAAAGAAGGCTGTATACCATTATTTTCTCCTTTTTTGCCCAAAGTGTTTTCAAGAGTCTTCTTCCTCCATGTGAATGAAAGTTGCGTTTTTTGGTTAAGGATTAAGACATACCAACATGTACGAATGGCAAAAAGGATAAATATTTTACGGAAAGGTAAACATCTTTAACTCTTCACCACATAATCCTGACTTTTTACGACCCTAGAAGAGAAGGCCTTTGAAAACATTGTGGAAAAAAGGAAAAAATGCTGGTAACCAGCATTTTCTCCGTTTTCCCACAATGTTTTCTATTCTATCAAAGACAAATTCCATCATTTGAGCCACATTTAAATTTTCGTCTGCAAATGCCTTAAATTTGGAGAAGTCTGCATTTTTGTCATGTGGTAAGGACTTAAACATCTTTTTTAACCCTTTACCACACAATCCTGACTTTTAACGACCTTGTGAAAGAAGCCTTTTGAAAACATGCTGGTAACCAGCACTTTCTCCTTTTTCCACAATATTTTTTACCCTTCCAAACACAAATTTCAATTTTTCATTCACATTCATATTGTTGTCTGTAAGTTTTATCAATTTGGACGAATAAAAAATTTCATCGTTTGGTAAAGAGTTAAACAACATGAAAAATAAATTGCAGAAAGGCTTATTGCTTAGCAAGCACTGACAACTTTACCCTGGACCCTTTACCAAACAATCACATGTTTTAACAACCCTAAGGAACTTTTAAGAAAATATTGTGGGAAAAGGAGAAATGCTAATAATCAGTGTTTTCTCCTTTTTCCTCAACGTTTTCCATCCTCTTTCAAGACAAATTCACTCACATGAACCACATTTGATGTAGAATTTTGTTGTCCAATAAAAAGTTTATAATTTCAAAACAGGGTCCAAAGAAATATGATAAAGACTAAAGAGACTAATTTTTCAGCTATCTGTCATAGGTTAACTCTTTACCACACAACAAAAATGCATTCATGTCCAAATTGAAAGCATTTTGCAGACGACAATTCAACTGCTGCTGTAATAGTGGAATTTGTCTTTCATAGGGTGGAAAACATAGTGGGAAAAGGAGAAAATGCTGGTTACCCAGCATTTTTCCGTTTCCTGCAATGTTTTCAGTAGGCTTCTTTCCTCATGGTAGTTAATATTCGGGATTGTGTGGTAAGGGGCTAACCATGCAAAGTAAATGATTATTCTAAACTTAAACTAAAACTAGCACAAGTCTCATAATGAGAAACACACAATTGAAGGGAAAAATTGGTAAAACATTTTGGGAGTACATGTATAAGCAAAATGTTTGTAAAAATCAAATTTTCCTTTTCTCACAATGTTTTCAAAAGCTGCAAAACTGGCTATGAAAATTTTTAAAACTTGGCTTTGAAAATTTTAAAACTATTTACATGCACATTCTTAAGCCCCATCACACCAGGGATATACGATCCCTGGTCACACCAAACTAGATCTTAGGATGTTTTACCCCATCTTAACAAAATCGTTCAACAGGTTGCGGTTGAGGTAGAACTTGTAATTTTGATTTAATGATGCCTAAAGTCCCCGAAACACCAAACTATGTCTTACAACATTTTACCCTGTCTTAACAAAATCGTAAACTGGGTTGTGGTCAGGGTGTAATTTCGTACAGTTTGCAAACAAAGTCCTACTGCCAATTGATGCCCAACTGCAACATGTGGTAATACGTCCCTAATTGGATTGAACTACAGCAAATCTGTTTGTAGTATGTCCATCTTGTTTTTAGTATGTTGTCAGTCTAATTACAGAACGGGATGGACGGCAAAAAATTTTGAGCAGACTCAACGTTCTGGAGCGCCCCTCCGTCCTAGCCCCTCCATGAAGTTCGTAAACAGATCATAAAAGGTTGCTACTATGTCCACTCTGTTCAAACACAGTATGAGTACGTTTGGCAACAATTTGCGGAATGTAGTGAGAACGAATTCGGTGTGATGGGGGTATTACAGTATAATCTCTGCCCTTTCACAGAGACGTGGAGAGAAAGGACTTTTGAAAACATCATTGGGAAATGAGAAAATGCTGGTAACAAGCATCTTCTACTTTCTCACAATGTTTTCTACTTCTCTCAAAATTTCACTAAAATCTAAGTTTAAAATTATTAAGTTTGGTAAATATACTTATGAATTAAGTCCCAAGTTCCTGCAAAATTATTGAAACCCTGCATCCCATCACCCTAAACCAAAAACTTGGACTATTCCAAACTCAGTCTATACACAAAAGTGAAGAAATGAAGACAAAATTTTGAAACCAGACACTGGTAAATAAAAATTAACTCTTTCAACACAACGCCAACAATGGAATCACATTCTTTTGACAGCAACAATTATAAAATTGGAAATAATAAGTATTGTTATGAATTTGGAGTAGTCTAAAACTTTGTCAGCTGGTACAGAGAAAAATGTAACCTTAAGACCCCTGCAGCCATGAAATGATTTTTAAAATGAAAACTCGGCCAAAGGTTGTTTAGACCAGAATATGTTGCACAATAGTGAGCAGTGAAGATCTAAGATCAGACTGCACATTCTGTGCAGTCTTATCTCGATCTTTACTGTCTGCAATAGCAATTTAAGCTGGTTTCAGGGCTTTAAGGGTTAACAAATTTGCAGCAAATGATTTTGAATTCATCCTTTAACAGGGGGGCCATAATGGTCCCGTATCTTTCCCTACCTTACACCTACATGTAAGTGATCCACAAATGACATGAAGAGGGACATTAACTCTTTACCTACAGCTAAAATTTTCAAGGCAACTAAATTCAATGCATTTTCAGACAACAAATTCTGTGTAGCAAAAGAGATAATTTATGTTTTTAAACTGGTAGAAAACATTGTGGGAAAAGAAGAAAATGCTGGTTAACAGCATTTTCTCCTTTCCCCACTATGTTTTCAAAAGCTGTCTTCTTCACTGTCAAATAAAAATGGGATTTCTGTAAAGGGTTAATCCAAATAATTATAATAATCTCCAGGCAAAAGAAGCCATGCCTACAAAATGTATCTTTTTTCCTTACCACACCAAGATTACGTCAGTAAATATACTGCTCAAAAAAATTAAGGAACATGTGCCCTCGAATATGATCACAAGATAATTCTTTCAATACAGGATGATGCAAATGATTTTCTGCTCATAATTTCATTCAGTCTTAACACTAAAAAATCTCGGAACAGGCAAAACGATTTGGCTTGCACAAAAGATGTATGGGCTATGCCTGTAAAAGCCGTCTTTTTGATATGCCACATAGGCTTTTAAGAGAACCAGAGCCATCATTTTTCAATCCCTTTTTCTTCTTTTATACAATTTGTCAAAATTATCAACAAAAGATTGCAAAAAAATCTTTTGTTTCACAAAAGAACAAGGAAAACAAATTTCATGATTTTCTTCTTAACATGGCTTATTTGCATTCAAAATCAAACAAACAAGAAAAGTGTTGAGCTATTTTGTCTGGTAAGAATGTAAGTTGATGGTTTTCAGAGCACAAAGACTGAATATTTAGCAACATGAAAGACTTGAATTTTGGTATTGTCAAGTGCCCTTATTCTGTGAGTGTCCTTGAACAGGTGATTTTTTGTTTACATCTCGTACAGCACATAGTTTGATGACATCACATGGTATTTCTGCTTGTAACCCTTACCAATAATCAAACATTTTATTGCCCTTGAATTTCAGCCAAATACCAGACAAATACTTTTAAAAATCAATCAATCATCTGATTTAAAAGAAATTGACATCATTTTTCTTATATCTTAATAGTGTTCCTTCACAAAAAATGCAAAGATCTACGACTATGCTATAAATACTATTGAGTTACCAGAATTAGGTCACGCCATGTTTGCTCAAGAAGGCCGACGGCATGTTTGTTTATTTATGCACATTGAACATGGAAATTGCTATCTAAATTAATTTTTTTCATGAAAGTCATCAGAAATGGTTTTTTTATGAAGGCAAGTAATTTCTAGCTCATGTTCCTGTCTAAATTCTTCGTTTCATTATGTTGTTTCCTTATCATCACGGAATACGGACACTCGAGGCTATTTGTGTGTTTCTTTAATTCTTTTGAGCAGTGTATGATGAGAGTCTACCCTATGATCATCCATGCCAAAGAATGAATTCTGACAAACTGTTTTTTGACAGAAGATTTTTGAAAATCCTGGAGCTGAAAACCTCTTTTTTTTTTCATTAAAAGTTTAAAGATAACATTGGAATTATATAAACATTGCTCTATTCCCTATATGAAACATACCTAAGTAAAATCTAAAACACATGTAGCAAAATCAATCATCAAAATTTGAACATTGTGTAATCCTTTACACCACAATGCCAAGTTTTAACCAGCATTTTCTCCCTGTTCCGACAATTTTTTCTACCCTATCAAAGAAAAATTTAAATTGTCATCTGCAAATGCTTTAACTTTGGACAAGGCTAAAATTCTGTTGTTTGGTAAAATGTTAACCAGCAAAACTTGACAGTGTACAATACTAACCACGTATCAACGAGTTATTTCCCTTTGACCATCATAAAACATAGCAGCTCAGTCTGAGAAAACAAACCAACCTCACAGTAGCCATTTTTCTGACAGATCAGGATTATTTCAAAAAATCTGTCAAACGTCCACCCATGGATCAAGTAACTCTTTACCAAACAACAAAATTTTATGACAAAAGCATTTGCAGACGTAAACTTTTCTCAAAGTGAAAACCAGGGCCCGTATTCACCAACCATTCTTAAGAACGTTCTTGGTCTCGGTCTCCAGATTTTCTAAATTTGAAAATAACACAACTTCTGATTGGCTAAACCAAATGGTTTAGCCAATCAGAAGTTGTGTTACTTTCAAATTTAGAAAATCCTGAAAAATAAGACTAAGAATATTCTTAAGAATGGTTGGTGAATACGGGCCCTGGTTACCAGCACTTTTTCCCTCATATATTTTCAAAGCCCCATCTTGCTCAGGTTCGTAAAGTGGGGACTGTTTGGTAAAGGGTTAGTATTTTTAACAAGGAAAAAGCAGTTCTGGACAGATCTTTGAAGATTTTCAATACTTTTCATTTTTGTTTTTGCATTGATGGAATCAAATTCTCTAGAGAAATTCTAAACTTTGGTCAAATTGACTCTGACAATTCACCAGAGAAGGTGCCTGACATGAAAGTTAGTACGCACACAGGTGCACTGATAGACAGTAGTAAACTCAGGCGCCTGATCAACTCACTATAAGCTTGTTTGTCTCAGACCAGAGGAGCCAAAAATGAAGGTGATCAGCATTAATTATAAATGAAAATCATTAAACATGTTAAAGCAATCATTAAACATGTTAAAGCAATGTTGTGAAAGTAGAAACTGCTTCTCTTGATTAATTTCTCCTTTTGCAACAATGTTTTAAGAGCTGTTTTGCTGCAAGTCAGTAGAGTTGTATTCAGGTGGTAATGTGTTAACTCTCTCCCAAACAATCCAGCATTTTTACAACCCTGAGGAAAAAAACATTGTGAAAACATTGTGCTAAAAAGGAGAAAATGTTGGTGACCAGTATTTTCTCCCTTTCATGCAATATTTTCTACCATTTCAATGACAGTTTCCATCATTTAATCGTTAACCAAACAATCCTGTGTTTTAATTACTCTATAGAACACTACCTTTGAAAACATAGTGGGAATAGGAGAAAATGCTGGTTACCGTCATTTTGTCCTTTTCAAACTGTTTTCTACCCTTTCAGACGAATATTGCACCACATAGAATTTGTTGTCAGAAAATGCTTTTAATTCAGTCTAGTCCAAAACCTTGTTGCTTTATAAGCTAAGCAACATCTGTGGTCCACAAATGCTTTCAATATGGACTAGGCAGAAGTTTTGGTTGTCTGGTAAATTTTGAAGTGAGACATCAAAATGTTTTCTTCAAACAATTTTTCCTTGTTTATCAATGTTTTCAGTACCATACAACCTTCATCATCAACAGGAAAATTTTCTAAAGAGTGTTACACCAGTATCTATTTACACTTTAATGCAATTAACTTAAAGGCTATAGATCCCTGAAATCTTTATCACATGACAAAGTTTTGGACTTACCCAAGTTCAAGGCATTTGCTGTTGACAAATGTGGTTCAAATCCAGGTTTTGTCTTTGACAGGGTAGGAAACATTGTGGGAAAAGGAGAAAATGCTGGTTAGCATTTTCTCCTGATCCCAAAATATTTTCCAAAGCATACTCTGTCAGGGTCGTTAAAATTCAGTAGTGTGTGGTAAAGGGTTAACACTTTAATCACTAGATGAACGAAACACACATTCACAGTGTAAAGTAAAAATGTTAAAATGCAATATCAAGGTTGCTATTGTCTAGAATGTTTAACCCTTTACCACATGCGAAAAATTTAGACATCCAAATTGAAAGCATTTGCAGACGCCAATTTAAATTTAGCTCATATGATAGAATTTGTCTTTGATAGGGTAGAAAACATTGTGGGAAAAGGAGAAAATGCTGGTTACCAGCATTTTCTCCTTTTCCCACAGTGTTTTCAAAAGGCTTCTTTCTTGGGGGTCATTAAAAGTTGGGATTGTGTGGTAAAGGGTTAAGCAAGGCAGATCAAAGATCTAACTGCATGTTTTATGCAGAAAGATCTTGATCGACATTGGCTACAAAGGCATCTTATGTTGTGAAATGTGTCCTGCTGATTAATGGATGCAAAAGAATAGTAACAACCCAGAATATTGCAATTGAAATATTTAGTAAAGAAGAGGGCAATGATGGCCTTGAGTCGCTCAACTGAGCCTTTTGGACCCAACATGACCCATTTCCAATCTCTTCCGAGATATCAAGACAAATATTCAAACTTTCATGAGAATTGGACTAAAAAATTTGGCCTCTAGAGTGTACACAAGCTTCTTCTACAATATGTCTCTGTGACTTACTTTATTGACCCAACATGACTAATTCTCTCTTGTCCGATACATTGGAAAATATAAAAAAATATTCTGACCAACTTTCATGAGTATTGGAATAAAAATGTGGTCTCTAGGGAGTAAGATTTAACAAAGATTTAACCTGGTGACCTACTTTCAAACCCTATGTAATCTATTTTCTCTCATCAGAGATATCATCAAGAAAAACATTCTGACCAACATTCATGAATACTGTACAGAAAGTGTGGCCCCCAGAGCGTGCACAAGCTTTCTCTAATATTTGACCAGGTGACCTAGTTTTTGACTTGAAGTGACCCATTTTGAAACTCATGCATATCATTAACAAATTTTCTGACCAATTTTCATGAGTGTTGGACAGAAAAAAATATGAACTCTAGAGCATCCAGAAGGTTTTTCAATGATTTGACTTGGTGACCTAGTTTTTGTCCCAACATGCCCCATTTTCACACTTGTCCAAGATATCATCAAGACGTACATTCTAAACAACTATCATGAGGAGGGGACTAAAAATGTGGCCTCTAGAGTGTACACAAGGTTTTTCAACGATTTGACTTTGTGAACTAGTTTTTGACCCTACCTGACCCCTTTTCAAACCCGTCCAAGATATTATCAAGACAAAGATCCTGACAAAGTTTCACGAGTATCGAACAGAAAATGTAGCCTATAGAATTACACAAGGTAAAAGTTGAAGACGCACGATGGACACAGCATGATCACAAAAGCTCACCTTGAGCACTTCATGGTCAGGTGAGCTAAAAATATTCAGAACTCCCTTGCATTATATGGTTTATCTTAGATGGTGAAGATGAAGATCAGACTGTAGGAGGAAGTCCACTCTTCATCTACACTATCCTGTTTCAATATTTAAAGAGAAAATCAGACCAAACAGCATTTTAAAATTACAGTGTCTATTTTTTCCACAGACTACAAATTTTCCTTTTTAGTTATTTGTCACTCTAAACTTTGGAAATTGCAAAAAAAAAAAATACCTAAAAGCTGACTATCTTTTAACTGTTTATCAAACAATCCTACATTTTAACAAACTGGGGGAAAAAGTGACTGAAAATCTTGTGGAAAAAGGAGAATATGCTGGCAACAAGCATTTTCTCCTTTTCGCACAATGTTTCCTGCAGTATTAAAGACATTTATCATTTCCAAATGCTTTTAACAGAGACCAGTCTAAAATGTGGTTGTTTTATGAGCTAAACTAACAAGAGTTTTGAAAATATAGTGTAAAATGGATAGAAATGTCAGTGAAAGCATCTTATCAATTTGTAACATTATTTTCATCAGTTGCATGTAAAAATGATTGCAGATGAAGAAAAGGAATCAACATGTGACTGCATTTTATAATGATTAATTTCTCTATTTTAAAAAACAAAATATTTATTTTCCCTTGGATCGCCAAATAAAACCGCTCTATTTCACAATATTAAACAAGAGCGGAAAATTGTTGCAAGATATGCCCGTCCCACAGCCAGTTGTCGAGGGGGGATAATAATCGTAAAGGGCAGGTAGAGGAAAATAGTAGTGCAGCAGAAATCATGTAAGTGATTGCAGTTCCTGCGCACTATACTTGCAATAAACATGCATATAAAGTTTCAGGTCATTCCAACATGAAAAGACAAAGTTATGTTGTAGAGAAGAATGAAAAAAAATAATGAATAGGGAATAATTCCAAAAGGGCATTAGGTAAGGTTACAGCTCCAGTGCACTGCACTTTTCGTAACTGCAACAAACATGTGTACCAAGTCGCAAGTCAATTTGACTTGAGGTGACAAAGTTCCGTTCCGGACAAGCAAGAAATACTGTAAAAATGAAGATCAAAGTGGAATTACTCAAAATCCGCGCTAGGTACAGTTATTGTTCTTGCGCACTGTACTCTGTAATATTGCAACAAACATGCATACCAAGTTTGAAGTCGTTCTGACTTGAGATGACAGTTACATGTATATTCCTGACAAGCACTAAATGCTGTGAAAATGATGATCAAAGGGAAATAACTCAAAGACAGCACGAGGTAGAGTTACAATTCTTGCGCACTGCACTTCCAAATATTGCAACAAATAAGCATACCATATTTCAAGTCATTCGTACTTAAGATGACAAAGTTATGTTCCGGACAAGAAAGAAATGCTATAAAAATGAAGATCAAAGGGGGAATAACTCAAAATTTGTGCTAGGAAGAGTTATGGTTCTTGTGCACTGCACTCCGAAATTTTTCAACAATCAAGCATACCAAATTTGAAGATGTTCAGACTAGAGATGACAAAGTTATATTCCGGACAAGCAGAAAATGCTGTAAAAATGACGATCAAAGGGAAATAACTCAAAGACAGCACAAGGTACAGTTATGGTTCTTTCGCACTGCACTCCGTGTTATTGCAACAAACACAAATGCCAAGTTTCAAGTCAATCGGACTGGAGATGATGAAGTTATGCTCCGGACAAAGAACTGGACGCTGCCCTCCCGTACGCCATGGGTGATCCCATAATACGTCCCGTCTTCGACAGGCATATAAAAAAAAGGAAATATTGTGGGAAAATGGAGAAAAGAATAGTTGCCAACAATTTCAAAATTTGGTTGTCTTGTAAACGGATAACAGAGCAGGGATATTTTAAGACAGAGATAGCAATGTAAATCCTAGATCAGACGGCCTGTTCTGTGCAGTCTGGTCTTGTTCACACATGCCAAATATGCAGCTATTTCTTGGTACTAATCTCCAAAATTACAACTTGTACCTTCAGAATTAATTCCTTTTTTATAAAATGCTTCAAAACAGTTAGAAAAATAAGAATGTACAAGCTTATGTGATACTATTTGACATTGAGGGGTTGTTTTGACAGCATGGGGCATAATTAAAAATTTCTCAGTAGAGGTGAACCAGATGCTGCCTTTAAGTTTGAAAAAAGGACATTTTAAAAATTTTCACAGTATAAACCTGAAGAAAAATTTTGAAACCCTAGTTTGTTGTTGTTTTTTTTTTACCCCGGGCAATTGTCCGAAAAAATCTTGGTAAAGGTCCAACAGAGGACTCTACATACATACCAAGTTTTATAAGCCTAGGCCCTATTGTTTAATCCTTTGCCACACATTCCCCAGTTTTAACTACCCTAAAGAATAACGCTTTTGAAAACACTGTGGGAAAAAGAGAAAAAATAATGCTGGTGACCAGCATTTTCTAATTTTCTCACACAGTTTTCTACACTTCCAACGAGGAGTTTCAGTTTTTGTGTCACATTTGTCACCTGCAAATGCTTTGAATCTGGACAGGTCTAAAAGTTTATCGTTTGGCAAAGAATTAAGACAAGGCATTTCATCATGATCTGCTAGATTTCTGCATGGGTCAAAACAGTCTTGAAATTACAATTCTTCTTTTCATGCGAAACAGATCAAATCTTCATTCCATTGTCCAATACGCCTAGCTGGAAAGATTCAGTCTGATACCCATCTCTACATCATATTGTCTTCCTGAAAATAGAAAGCAAAATTCCAATTGATTCAAAATCTTCTTTAACAAGAGGGCCATGATGGCCCTGTATTGCTCCACTGGCTAATAAGTAAAAACACTACAGGCCAAACATTACAATACTGTTACTAATTGGTTTCAAATTATAAGACAAACAAAATTTTTCCATAAAATCCTATGAGAAAGTTATGACCCCAGGGCAAAGCCATTTTTGACCACAAAGCTATAATTACTTGAATCCTGGTGGAGGTCCACAAGATAAAGCCCCACACCAAATAATACTGGTCTAGAATGTGTGGTTATAAACAAGAAGATTTTCAGAGTTTCCTCAATAAAAGGCCCTGTAAAACATGAGACCCCTGAGACAGGGCTAAATTTAGTAGCCCTATGTCTTATGATTAGTAACAAGAAGATTTATAAAGTTTTCACTATAAAAGCCCATGTAAAATTTGTGACCCCTGGGATGGGGCCAAACTTGACCCCAAGGCTATAATTTGGGCCCTCTTGGTAGAGGCCCACTAGATAAAGCTACATGCAAAATTTGGTAGCCCTAGGCCTTATGGCTAGGTATGAGTAGATTTTTAAATTTTTTACTATATACATGGAAGCCCATGTAAAACTTGTGACCCCGGGGCAGGGCCAAATTTGACCCCAGGGCTATAATTTGGGCACCCTTTGTAGACACCCACTAGATAAAGCTACATGCCAAATTTGGTAGGCCTTGGCCATATTGCTTTTCCCTATATAAGCCCATATAAAACTTATGACCCCCAGGACGGGGCCAAATTTGACCCCAGGGCTATAATTGGCACTCTTGGGAGACGTCCACTTGATAAAGCTACATGCCAAATTTGGTAGCCCTAGGCCATATTGCTAGGTTCCAGAAGAATTTTAAAGTTTTCCCTAAATAAGCCCATATAAAACTTGTGACCCCCAGGGGAGGGCCAAATTTGACCCCAGGACTATAATTTGAAGAAACTTGGTAGAGGTCCACTAGATAAAGCTACATGCCAAATTTGGTAGCCCTAGGCCTTATGGTTTCAGACAAGAAGATTTTCAATATTTTTTAGTTTTGTTGCCATGGCAACCAGAGTTTTTGATGGAATCAAATTCTTTCAACAAGTTCTGAAGAGGACCATGGCAGGATCATTTCTGTGAAGTTTCATCAAAATTGGATGGGTAGTTTCAGAGAAGATGTTTGAAATAAAAGTTAACGCACTCATGCACGGACAGACGCACGACGGACACCGGGCCATGACATAGGCCCGCTGGCCTTGGGCCAGTGGAGCTAAAAACCCTTCAAGTACCTTTCACAACTATAGTTGCCTTTGCAGCCACTGAAGATCCAAGATCAGACTGTGTGTTTTTTGCAGAGTGACCTGGGATCTACACCAACCATTATGTTCTGTCTGAAGGCAATTCCACAACTATAATTACCTCTGCAGCCAGTTAAGATCCAAGATCACTAGACCAGATTGCATATAGACTGCAGACTCACCTGGGGTGTACACTAACCATTGCACCCTGTCTAAAGACAGTTTCACAACTGCAGTTGTCTTTGCAGCCAGGGAAGATCCCAGATCAGATTGCATGTCTACTGCAGCCTAACCTGGGATCTACGCTGACCACCATGCAGAGACATTCTATCCAAAGGCAGTTTTGAAATGGCAATTGGTTAGCTTATTTTTCCTGACTGAAAATATCTCTTTTATTACTTCTCACTTTCAGAGCAAAGTATTACTAATGTTTACAATGTAAACTTTTAGCATTATGCAATTTCTACAATGGGGAAAAACATGTGAAAAAAAAAGTAAAAGACCATGACCCATAAAATTTCTGAATGACCCACAAAATTCCAATTAGGGAGTCACAGATGACCCCCAAAATTCATGAGCTAGCAGAAACACTGTATGTGTGTAAAATATCAAATCCAATACAATAATATTTCAGGAGATTACAAACAGAAACCTGTACTATACCAATAATGAAGTTGAGAAATAGTCATAACTCAATAACTATTGGTGGGTTTCATCATAGATTGAACACCTTCCTGACCTATGACCTATATTTTGTCATTACTTACCTGTGTTTCACATCTCTTTCCCATTCCAAACAGAAACTATTTTCCTTACTGTTAACAGGATGTCCATGACATACACAAGCAGTGATATTAAATGCCACCTGCATTTAAAATGACACTTTGATTATTTAAAACAAAGTTTGTACAGGTACCTCTGTCCAGTGTTCCTCTCCAAACAGTCACAGATTTGTCTCCATCTGGTGTTTTACACCACTTTCAGCAGTATACCTGTTACATCATGGCTACAGCTAACTTGTCATTCTGTTTTCTGGGTTTCATCAGGCTAAGACTATGCTCTGCAGTGTCATTCCCCAGGATACACCCATGAATGCCATCATTGCAAGTGAAGAACAAACCCAGCACCTCTGAATAACAAATCTGAAAATATGTTCACCATGTCACCTGTAAGTAAGAAGGATATATAACAGTAAATAGTCTTCACCAGATGCTGCTCAAATATGGGATTTTTTCTGAAAGAGTAGAAAAAACCTTGTAGTAAAAAGGAGAAAATGCATTTTCTCCTTTTTCCACAATATATTATTAAACACCTTTCTTAGGTCTTAAAACAGAGAACCATTTCTTAAATGGTGATTAATTTTCACAAGATTAGCACAAAGCAAACTTTTGAGTGTTATTATGGCAGCATAACTTTACTTAACAAAACATTCTGGAAACATTTGTGGTCTTCTTTTGATTTGTTTGACAGTTTCAAGCTAGATATTTCTTAGCAACTTGAAATGTCTGAAATTTTGACATGATTTTCTTCAAGAATGATGTTTCCGCCATCCATTGGTACTACGGATATTTTACAATATTGTTAGTAAAATGACTTGTAAACAGCATGAAATCTGTGTCTAGCATATAGAAAATACACTATGTATTGTTTACCTTTCAGTATATTAGTGTGTAATATATGATTGGAGACACTGTGGCTTGCCATTCATCTGTTGGGTAAACATCTCAGGTAAAAGTTGAATTAAATTATTAAATTTTTTTTCTCTTTATGGTTAGCATTAAATTGAAAATATTTGATTGTATTTGAAATAAAGGATTAGTGAA
This sequence comes from Hippopus hippopus, assembly GCA_946811185.2. Classification (NCBI taxonomy): domain Eukaryota; kingdom Metazoa; phylum Mollusca; class Bivalvia; order Cardiida; family Cardiidae; genus Hippopus; species Hippopus hippopus. The sequence continues at coordinate 39,269,995 of OX328097.1, forward strand.
TTCGCAAGCAACAGGTATCTTGTTGTTATTTGTGACCATATGAGTTTAAATGTGGACATGAAATCTGTGCATAAATTTCAACCTTTTCACGATCATCTCTGTACCTGGAGGCAACCCATCACAAACTAAAATCACATTCAGGGAATTATCTGTACTTTTCAAGTAGTTACAACCAATGGTAAGAATCCTGTACTGTATGTCAGTAATGACTTGAAAAGTTCAGAAATATCACCAATGCAAAAATATAATTACAACTGACTGATAACTTAAATAAATCACTCTTGATGCATATGATGTTAATTGACTTTCTAATTCATGTTATACGAAAACTCTATTTTGGTCAATACAGTTGGGTCCAAAAATGTCGGAAGAACAAGCCCGGGCGAACAAGCTTTGGAACGAACAAGCCTGGAAACGAACTAGCTTTGAGAAGAACGCGTGTAAACTGTTCCATATCTGTTTCAAATTTCCTTTGTTGTTAGTCATCATTAATTCACTATCGAATCATTTTACGGGTTTGCATACCTTTTTGATAGTGTCATTTGATTGTTTAGATTTATTTGACTTCAGGATGGAAAGGCTTGTTCACAACATGATTCTGCACGTGCTGCTCAAAACGTTTCCGCCAGCTGGTGCCTTGCTTTGGAACAGACTTTGACTTGTTCGCACTTACTTATTCGTCTCGACCTTCTTACAATAAGTACACTTTATTGAACAAGTTACGTTTTTTGTCAGAACTCCTACTAGCTCGGCAAACGTCGTAAATATACCTAAATGATATCTTTAATAAGTTTAATATTCTTCGTACACCATCGTATTCATGAATTAAATTTATAGGATGATTATTATTGGAATCAAAATTTTGAACGTTTTCAGTTCTTTCTTATCTAGTGGTCATGCAAACATTTTCTTATATCTTTTTCATATCTAAAGGTTTTTACATAAATATTGGACTATTTGTTAACTATCAAAAGGGGAATTTATATCAATAAAGCAATTAAACCTCTGAATCAGTGGCGCTGTATGAAAAGGTGATTCACAGTCATTACACTAGCAATCATAACAAAAAAAAAAAACCCCACAGTCATCCAGTCATCAAATGCTGCTCTACAGAAAACTTTTTTTTTCTCGTTAGAAGTCATAATTCTATTAAAAATGACAGTGTTGACATGAACTTCAAAATCTATACCACGCCAATTCGAAGGATGTATACTTACAAAGTCATAGACGGATCTTTTTCTATAGCAACTGTATCCTTCTTAAACTTTGGTGTCCAAATTACAGATGCATACTACAAATGTGGTCTCACTAAAGATTTGTAAAGTCGAAGAAACATCGTTTTGTTCATGTAGGTAAATGTTTTTCTTATGATCCCTGAGTTTCTGTTAGCTAAGTTGATCTTTGTGCTTATATGTTGTTGGAAATTGAGCTCTTGGTCAAATATGACTCCCAAATCTTTTTGGTTAGTTACTTTTTCAATCTTAGAGATTGTTCCATCATTATTTTTTACAAAAATAGTCTCCTGGATCTTTATTTCCTATATGTAATGTTTTGCATTTAGTTGGATTAAATGTCATCTCCCATTTGTTTGCCCAGTCACAGGCATTGAAAATATTATCTTGGAGACAGTTTTCGTCCCCTGAGGTATTAATTTCCATGTACAATTTAGTGTCATCGGCGAACAACTTTGTTGGACAGCTTAATTCTTGTTGTAAATCATTAATGAAAATTATAAACAGGATTGGTCCTAAGACACTACCTTGAGGCACGCCACTTCGTTACATTCTGCCAAGAAGAGAGTTTCCTATTGATCAAGACTCGTTGTGTTCGATTCTGTAGAAATTTTTTTAACTAATTGTATATCTTTCCTCTAATCCCCGTATGCCATACTTTGTTTAGTAATCTTAGATGTGGCACCTTATCAAACGCTTATCAAACGCTGCTTTGAAATTCAAATAAATGATATCCAATTCTTTGTTGTTATCTGCAGCATCAGTCCAATCTTCGATACATTCTAGGAGTTGAGTTGTACACGATCTTCCTTTCCTAAATCCGTGTTGTTCAGGTTGAAATAAGTTGTTGCTTTCAAGATGTTTTACTAATTTGTCTCTATTTTCTCCACTACACGGCAACATATGGAAGTAACACTAATTGGTCTGTAATTTTTAGCTTTAAATTTGGGACCTGTTTTGTGAATGGGTGTGACGTTTGCTGATTTCCATTGATTTGGTAGTACACCTTCATTCAGTGATTTTTTGAAAATTTCAGCCAGTGGTTTAGATATAGAATCTCTTGTTTCATATATTTGAGTCGGGTGGATCTCATCTGGTCCCTGTGATTTGTTAGGGTTGATTTCGTTAATTACCTTTTTAACTACTTCTTCATTAATTTCTATATCGTGGACTATGTTTTCACTAGTCTTTTCTGGATTGGGGATAGGCTGCGATTCATTGGTGAAGACAGAGGTGAAGTGTCTATTTAATTCTTTTGCTATTTCTATTTCATCTGTTGTAATTTTGCCATTCACTTCTAAAGTACTGATAATTGATAATGTTTTCGTCTTTTGTCAACATATTTCCAGAACATACATGTACGTGGGTTATCCTGTATTTTGTTAGCTATTTCCTGTTCTTTTCTGTACTTTACTTTATTCATTAATCTTATTACTTTATTTCTTGCTGTTTTGTACTCCTCGTAGTTATTTATATTCTTTGAATAGTAGTATTTTTTCCATTTCCTTCTTTTATCTTTAATTGCTAATAGGGTTTCTTTATCGATCTGGATATCCTTCCCTCCTGAAGATTTCTTAGACTTTGGTATGTGTATATCTTTAATATTTTTTAATCAAAATCATTCCAAGCTGTTTGGATGTCCATGTCGTTAATTTCTACCCATGCAACATTAGAAATTTCTTTGTTAACATCACCCCAATTTGCTCTTACAGTTCAGTATCAATTGATTTGATCTCTCCCACATGGGTACACTGTGGATGTTAAATTTGAGAACCAAGTGATCACTCTTTCCTAAACTTGGCAAGTAGCTAATTTCACTTATTTTGTCTTCGTCTGTTGTTAGTACTAGGTCCAAGATAGGTGGTTTATTCTTTTCTCTGTATCTTGTAGTTTCCCTGACTATCTGGTACATATAAGTATCCCTTAGACATTCTAATAACTTTTACTCCATTTGATTTTCATTAGAAGTAGTTGTAAAATTTTATCAGTTTATATTTTTTAGATTGAAGTCTCCTACAATTACAGTATGTCTACTTTTTCTATTTGTTGTATTTCTAATCATCTGTGTCATTTTTTTCAAAATTCTGATTGTTGCTATTTGGACTTCTGTATATACATCCAAACACTATAGGTTTGCCACCAAGTATTTCGATTTGTATCCATATTGCTTCCTTAAAATCATTATTACATTCAATTTGTTTAGCTTTAAATTTTGATTTCAAGTAGACGATGTATTCCTTCTGCTACTGTTTCATCACCTGATATATGGCTAACATTCATGAGCGTACTTTCATGTTTCTCATCATAGATTGTTTCCACCATCAAAGGGTTAATGTTGTCATCATGTTGGCTTGTTGGGTTAAGGAAGGACATATGCTTATTCTCTAATACCTGAGGTGGGTTTGACGGGATATTGTCTTGTTTTTGTCTATTTTTACTCTCTCTTTTTTCTCTTTTTTGCTTTCTCTGTTCCTGTCTCAAGTCTTTTACTATTATTACCCTGGAATGTCTCTTATCAGCTTTCCTACTTATATCTTTTGAATGTTCCAGGAGATATTTCCTTTGTTGTCTATGTTTTAATACAATTTTCAGCGGCCGTGTTTTGTCCCTGCTTCTTTTCCCTAGTCTGTATGATGTTTCTATTTCTAAATTTTGTAACCCCAATTGACTCGCTATATCTTCTGCAGCCCTCTCATCACTTATTTTGTTTTCAATATTTAGTGTACTAGATCTTTCATCTAGGTTAAATATCACAGCATTTAGCTCCCTTCTTCGTCTCTCCTCAAGCTCCCTTGTTTTTTCTTCTACTACCTTAGTTAGTTTGTTGTCAATTTCTTCAGCAAAATCATGTTTCATTTCATTAAATCCTGATTGGATTGTAATTTTAGTGTGAATATCTATCTCTTTCATTTTGATTTCTAATTGCTCAATACGCTTGTCCTGATTTTCACTAATTCTGGAGAGCTTTTTGTCAATACTGTCTAAGGTAGGTATTATACGTTTACAACTTTTGCATGTATAGTTAAAATCCTCAAATCCCCCACACTTGAACAGCTCATATGATCTGAGCGATAAACCGGAGCATCGCACACAAAAAGGTAGATTGCACCCAAAACATACTACCTTGTTGCCATTATGTTCATTTGAACATTTTGAACACACTGTGTCGTTGGTTTCTGGAATTGTTATGCATTTCCTCTTCAATTCATGGTCTGTCTGTTTCCTCAGAGGTGTACTATGAATTGGGGTAGCATTACTGAAGTTACTAGCCATGTTGTCATTCCTTTAATAAGGTTACTATCAAGGAGCTGGTGAAACTTAAATTCTATTACCTATCCGCAGTATGGCAGTCCATCACTTCAGATTAGGCTATAGAATGGCTATTTCAATTTAATATCAAGTTTATTTCCCGTGGTGAATTTTTGACACTTTGTTTTAAAGTATTTTACTAATCTACTATTAATTTACAGTTGTGAAATAATTTACTAACTATATATTTCTTTTATTTTAATGTTATAGTGACTATTTTGTTATATTATTATGTCTGCTTTCTTTATTTTTTATTATAATTATTATTGTTATTAAAAAAAAAAGCTATTGGTGAGGATCTAACTCTGAGCAACTTATGATAATTTTTAAAAGCCACTTTTGGGCGACAACATCAACTGGGTGAACACCGTCTTTTATGTGTATAGGTTTCAAGGTCTCTTTGGTTTTGAGAATTTTTGATTTCTTGCTTTTTCCCCTTCTCCTGTGGACAAAGTCATATACAACTCTGGGCGAGTTGTAATTGAGAGTTCGGTTGTACTGAGTTCATTGAGCTTGGCGGTCATTTGGTGTAGTTGTGTATCATCAATTTTTCCCATTCTGCCAGACCTTTATTTCTGTTCCAACTTTTAGTAAATATAGGTGGTACTTCGAGTATGCCCAGATCAATGTGTTCCTCATTTACATGAATTTCCTCGAGTGTGTCTAAGATAGGTTTAATTATTGCCTCCAAATCTTCATATTCGGTAAACTTCTGGTAGATGAATGAACCTTCTTTAAATGTTAAATCACAGGTAAAGTGCCAAAATAAGACAAGAGTTTTCTTTCTGTCTTGAATTTCGTTTAAGTGTTCTACAAGGTATCTAACACCGTTGGGGGAATTCCTTCCTCTACTGGTCCACCAAATGAATTCAGTATCTAAGAACCTAAATCTATCTCTTTCAGTTTTCAAATAATTTCCCTTGCTGTCAGATAAAATGACGAGTCTTTCATATTTGGGTAGTCTAGCTTTGACTTTCTCCTTCTCCAGAAAATCCTCAATTTTCTTTAACTCCAAACTATGCATGTATGTCCTTTTCCATTTTTATATGTCATACAGACATATAAACTATTACAGGGAATTGACACAATATCTAAGCCCATTTTCAAAAAAAAATAGAAGATAGAAGAACAAGAGGCAATACACAGAAATTATTCAGAAGTAATGTAAAAAAAAATACTGTTACAGCAACCGAGTTGTTGACATGTGGAACAAACTCCCTAATGATATAGTCATATCACCAACTGTAAATACATTTAAAAGTAGATTAAATAAGCAATGGAAAGCTGACAATAAGTTTTTTCCGAAATGTTATCAGTAAATATGAAATAGTATTACCAATATGCCTATTATTTAAATAAAAAAAAAAAAAAAAAAAAAACTTATATCTTTATTAATTTACGATGGTCTCTTTAGGTAAAAAAAAAAGACCAATTAACAACAATATAGCCAGCAAACAATATTAATGTGTCAGAGTAAAATAACCTGATCTGAGTGACGGACTGCCATACTTTAGACAGGTTCATAGATCAAAGTACCATGCTGAATACAATTACAAATATAATCAATAGTCAGAGATACTACATATGTATATGCATTAAGTAGAACAACATGTAATTTTTCCTTTTTGCCTACTGGTACCAGTACATGTATATGCATTAAGTAGAACAACATGTAATTTTCCTTTTTGCCTACTGGTACCAGTATTAAGAAAATTAACATAAATGACGGAACATGAGAAACAGTGAATCCAAATATTTTACCATTCAACCCTAAAATAATTAGAATGCTATCGATTTAAAACACATACTATAGCCATTAAAAAAAAGAAAAATACCATTACTAATATAATTGTGTATCTAAAAACCTGATTCTGAGTGATGGACTACCATACTACAGACAGGTCATGCATAAAATATTTAATAGTCACAAAAAAATAAGCATAAGATTAACACTTCTTTTTAACCATCCAAAAATAAAAACCCTCAATAGTATGTAATCATATAAAGTATAGTTTATAATTACAAGTGAACAGATTTCTTTAACTTAAAATTGTACAGTAAGAAATAAATTGTAGAATACATTGTGGATATTTATGATTCATGTGTACAGACAGTAGAAGAAGACTGTGTTAACAGTGATCACTGGTATATGTAAATAGTGTAATTATTGTGAAATAGTGGATAGTGAAATAGTCAGTGGGAGTTAGACTCCAGAATATGTTTAATACCGTAACACGGAAGTCCAAATGAAGTGCAAACAACGTAGACTGGGAAAACGAATTTATAAAGGGCCACTAAGAAGCTTTAGTAGCTTATGCACAGAAATGTGCATTAGGCCTCTATGAACTTTATAAAGTAAAATATTTGCTTATATGTAAATTAAGTCCGTGATCTATGCAAATTAGGCTCATCTTTACTTGTCCCAATGAAACCCATGTCATCCTCGTGTTTTTCAAGGGTATTGTGGTTCACATCTAGCTATAAGTTTGTCCAAGAAAGTGAAAAACATGCAAAGTTCATCTAACAGTGAACTCTAGAAAGTATTCAAATGCCAAATCATCATATTGATATATTCTTTATTTTTAGTTAAAGGTAAGTGATAAGTAACTGGCTATGAGTGGTGTCTGTACAACAGTCACAGGATCAGACTTAATAACCAAAATTGGACCAGATCTGACTTTACAACCAGATTGGACCATTTTTCTTTAATTTTGCCTGGACCAACCAAGTTTTTATCTTTACCAAGACCATTTATCCACATTCACTAGTCTGTCAGTACTTTGATTTTAGCTGTTACTAGTATAGAAAGAATACTATCTCATGTTTTCATGTGTATTTGTGTCTCTTTTAAAGAATGTTTCACTAAAATCAAAGAAAAGGAAATTCGGTATGATTTTACTGATATTTTTGTTTCTGTTGCGTTAAATACAACTTTCAATGTTATTTTAGTAAACTGAACACTAAACAACAAAATTTTAGACTCAACGAATTTCAGAGCATTTGCAGACAACAAAATAATTACAGCTCGAATGATGACTGCTGCCTTTGATAGGGTAGAAAATATTGTGGAAAAAGGAGAAAATGCTAGTGATCAATATTTTCCTCTTTTTCCTCTATGTTTTCCAGAGCGCTCTTCTTTATAAAGTAAGATGTATAACAACTATTTTTTTTATTCAAATAACTAAAGAACAATAACAATATTTAAACAATTACAAAAAAAAGTGGGCTCTTTTGGTAAAGGGCCATTTCAGCAATGCGCCGTTTTGGTACTCGTCTCTTTTGGAAGTAGGCTGTTTTGACCCGTTCCGTACATAGCTACGAACATTATTTCAAAATATATGGCAAGGCAAATCGAATGTCAGAAGATTCGGACCCAAGAAGATTCGGCCCAAGACCGACCAGCGATTTTCGAGAAGATTCGGTCCGAAAGTTGAGAAGATTCGGCCCCGAGGTTGAGAAGATTCGGCCCTCAATGTTTTATAGTATTTTTAGAGAAATATCTAAAGGAATAGAATTAATCTTTTGAAACATCACAGCAACCATGATACTGTACAAGTTATGATCAAAATTAGCGTGTTCTTTTGTTGCCATTTATCATAGGATAAAAAATTGTTACTTTAATCCTACTTTTGAGAAGATTCAGCCCGAATGTTAAATCAGTTGGAGGTTTTGGTAAAACAAAACGTACAGAACATAGCACTTGAATATTCACTTTTGATACTTCCTCATCATTTTTTTCTTTTTTTTTTTTTCAAACTTTTTAAGAAATATTGAGATAGTCAAGGTTGTCATTAATTGTGATTTCTGCGATACATAAACAGATACTAGTGTTGGCTAGAAAGCCAGGTGAAGGTGTGATAAACACCATTCAGCAGTATCTCTATCCATTATCTTTTACTCTTCACCTCAAAACAATTTACTCTTCACGCCCTTTACACCCTTTACCAGAGGAGAAAAAAGTTAGACTTTCCCAGTTGCAGACGACAAATTAATTGTGGTTCAAATGGTGCGATTTGTCTCTAAAAATGTAAAAAAAAATGTTTGAAAAACGTTGTTTACCAGCACTTTTTTTCCTTTTCCCTCATTGATTTCAAAATTGCTTTTGCTCAGGGTCGGTTAAATTTGGGATTGTGTGGTAAAGGGTTGACGGAACTTAATATTTACCATAAACCCTGTCACCCCTTGAAATGAAGCTTTATGGAGTCCTGGTGAATAATTCATTTGATTGAATATTTCATTGTGCATTTAATTTATTGATGTTTAGTAAAGAGCTGAACTCAACTGTTTTTCAGCCTATCCTATGTTACCACCCCACGCATAATTAAATCAGACAGTTTCAAAGATTAAACATGAACTAAAACACACACAAACATACACATGAAATACACAACACCTATTTTTTTTTTAATAGTTAATCAGAAATCGTTTCATAAAAAGTCAATCGATTTACACAATCCAATAATAATCACAGTCGAAAGGATAGAAGGGGAAAAAAATCTTATTTTCCTTTAGATTGTGATTAATTTTTACAGTTTGCAATAGATTTTAAACACTTAAAGCAAACAACAATCAATGTCCAATATTACGATAAGGTCAACTAAAAAATTTATCAGAACGATCATCATAAGTCTTTATTGACAAGGTATGCATAATACCCTCCTCAAACTATGAAGAAAAAAAAAACAGTTTCAGTCATTAATTTTAAAGTTATTTGAAGGTGAATGCGCAATTGTTATGCAACATTAAGTGAAAACAACAATATTAACACAATGGACATAATCTAAAATTAGGGCCGAATCTTCTTCTCAATCGGGCCGAATTTTCTCCTGTGTGGGCCGAATCTTCTCGGGTCCGAATCTTCTCAACTTTTTTCTTTGAGCCGAATCTTCTTGGGTCCGAATCTTCTTCCACCCAGGCAAATCAAGCAAGCCTAGAATATGGAACGCATGCGCACACGGATGCGGCAAATTCAAAATGGCTGCAAGTTGGAAAACAAAAACAACGGATTGTCAATTTTGTTTAGTTCTAGTAGTTTTGCTGTATATGTCGACAATAACCCAGTAACTGAAATATCGAAAATCAACAAACTGACACAATTTTGATGAACAGTATAAAGGTTAGATAAACGTTAAAAAGAAGGGTTGCTCCGATGGACTGATGTTATTTTTGTGACATGGTCTCAACAGCCCTTCACAGTAGCCCTTCTTCAACAGTATCTGGAAATTTCAAAATCTTACCGGTCATCTTTCAGTCTACTTAAAGTGTCTTTAATCTGCTGGTCAGCTATGAAAATGGACTTTATTCAAAGAATCTGATTCCCTTAAAAGTTCTGATTGCCATGGTGAACTGGTTAGAAACCCAGAGGTAGCCTCACATATATCGGTGCTTTACACTGAGCATGTAAAAGAACCAAGGAAATCTATTTGATAAAGAGCTAGGGTCTGGTACCTGGATTTCCTTGTATCCGACTCTTTCTCTCTACTCCAATCTGTGCCTGTCAGATATGCGTATATAATAACATGTAGCACATGTACATAAATGTCACACAAAAAGTTTGAAGGTTAAGGTTGATATATTACTGACTCATTAACACTGTACAGATATGTCTAAAAAAAAAAAAACTTCTCATCCACGAGAAGAATATCCTTCAAAGAAGGAGTGCCACAGTGCTAGTGTGGGAAAATACTTCAGACAACAACAACATGGCCACAAAACCAAAAAGTGTTAAATAAATTTAAAAATCTTCATGTCCGAAATCATATGGCCTAGGGCTACCAAATGTTGGCATATAATCTAATAGACTTCTACCAAAATTCTTGAAGTTACAACCCTGGGGTCAAAATTGGTCCCACCTGGGGGTCACAAGTTTTACATGAGCTTATCGTATGATCATGTGTTTTGACGCTCATAAGTTTTGACGCCCTTGTTATTTTGCTCTATCAGTTGGTGTGTGCAGCCTCTTCTGAAGCCATACTCTGGTCAGCTGCACTGGATACACAATATTTTTCACACTGTTTAAACATGTGGAAATTAAGAGACCCTATGATAAGATTTTCCATATTTTTTCATCCCTGACTTTTTTCAGTATTTCACTAATGACAAAAATTTCAACCTCTGCAAATGTCCAAACTCTACATTTACTATCATTAGAAAATATTTGCTCTGAGGAAATTTACCCACATCTATATTCTTGAAAGTAAGGTAACAATCATATGAACAAAAGTTTGCTTACTGGAGTAGAATTTTACTATACTGTAAGGTGTATGCCTTATATTGTTTCAAAACTTTAACTACACTGTAACACAAAATTGTTTAGTGATCAATCGGTGCTACAGGCAACAGGGCTTAAACAAATGCTAAATTCTATATTTCTTTTTGAAATACGATGTTCTGGGCATTCATAAGAATTATCTTCAGACAATTGAGTACAGAAGAGAAACCATGGTTTTAGCGTATGGCTATCCCCTATCAACTGTGGCAATGTGAATTCTTCAAATAGAACAGCAAATATCACATTTCAAAAATAGAAAATAGCTCATATGTCTGCAAGACGAAAAACAAAGTACATGTTGTTAACCTTCTGGTGTGATTGTCCAAATATCAATTTTGGTTGTGAATGTCAAAATAGCATGAAATATGAAGTAAAACATCCAGCTGATTAAAAGGTGTCATTTCATATAAGAGTAAACATGCATGGAAGCTTTGGTGGTCTTTTGAAAAATCTGCAAAAATTCGACCCATTCAGATCGTAAACAACTGCAATATAAATTTGCAGTGATAGTTAAGGTGCTAAAGCTGCTATACATTGCATTTATTTGTATAATTGAGTCATTAATCTAATGATACAGTCGAATCGATAATTTGCTTAGGGGAGTCAAAACTATAAATGACTCGGGGATGTATAGTGAAATGTTTAAAAATCCTCTTGTTCCTAACCATTATGCATAGGGCTACCAAATTTGGCTTTGTTTAGTGGACTACTACTAATTTTATTAAAATTACAGCCCTGGAGTCAAAATTGGCCCCACCCCAGGGGTCACTATTTTTACATGGGTTAATTCAAGAGGCTAGTGGAAACTTAATAAAACTCTAAGATCCTTACTCTTTGGCCTAGGGCTACCAAATTTGGCATGCAGGTTTATTTAGAAGACCTCTACCAAGTTTGTTCCATTTATAGTCCTTAAGTCAAAATTGGCCCCCACAACCAGGTTACAATTTTTACATGGGCTTACTTAGTAACTGAAAACTGAAATAATCATCTGTTTCCAAACCATAAAGTCTAGGTTTACCAAATGAAATTTTTAAATAGTGAAAACCTTAAAGTGACAATAAAACCCAAAGTAAACAAAGCTGGTGTTTAAATGCATTTGAATTCATATCGTACGATTTAAAAGTATGGAAATTATTGCGAAGATGACAATCTGTCATTGTACGGTTGGCCCAAGTGTTAGTTGCTGACAGAGAAATTAATTTCAAAACTAGGTTAAAACCTGCCAGGTAGCTGTGTCTTTTGTTTACATTTTTGTCTGATTTTAAAATTCTTTTTTCTGCCAGTGACTAACATGGCCCGAACACACGATAACAGACTGTCATCTCCACAATATTTTTCATACTTTTACATGGTATGATTTGAATTTAAATGTATTATGACACCTGCTTTGATGTTTTGGCCTTTACTGGGCCTTTAAAAATCTTCCCATAGTACATGAAGTTAATATGACTCGGGTTTTTAAAATGATCAAGGGAAATAACTCCTGTTATAATAAATATAGCTTGTTACCATGTACCTCCCTTGATTATCAAACCACACTACTACATGATTGGCACTGGGTACTCAAGTTTTTTGGAAAGAAAATGTTCATTTTTCAGTGAGAGTGATATATGTTGAAAATAGTTATACTCAGAGGGGTTGAATATTTAATATGAAGTAAGGTTTCTATCAGTCAGGTTTTTTAGCTCCACTGGGGGAAGGCCAGTGAGCTTATGTCACGGCCCCGTGTCCATCATGCCTACATGGGAGCGTCCATCCATGCATCTGTGTGTGCTTAAGCTTTCATTTGAAACATCTACTCAGAAACTACCCATTCCAATTTTAACCAAAATTCACAGAAATGATCCTGCCATGGTCCACTTCAGAATTTCTTGAAAGAATTTGATTTCTGTAAAAACTCTGGTTGCCAAGGCAACAAAACTGAAAAATGTTTAAAATCTTTGAAAATCGTCTTGTCCGAAACCACAAGGCCTAGGGTTACAAAATTTGGCATGCAGCTTCATCTAATTGACTTATACTAAATTTCTTCAAATTATAGCCCTGGAGTCAAAATTAGCCCCGTCCCAGGGGTCACAAGTTTTACTTAGGCTTGTGTAGTGAAATCTTCAAAAATGTTCTGGTTCTACTCCATATGGCCTAGGGTACCAAATTTGGCATGTAGCATCACCTAATGAACCTTGTCTAAGAATCATCAAATTATAGCTGGGGGTCAAAATAGGCCCTGTTCCAGGGGGTCACAAGTGTTACATGGGCTTATTTAGCAAATACTTTAAAAAATCGTCTCTTTTCTAACATAAGGCCTAGAGCTACCAAATTTGGCATGTAGCTTTATCTAGTGGATCACTTTTAAATTTGTTCAAAATTTAGCCCTTGAATTGAAGTAGGCCCCTCCTGTCATGTATTACAGGGGTTTTATATTGAGGAAACTTGAACAATTTTCTTGTTTGTAACCATAGAGCCTAGACCTGTACTATTCGGTATGTGGCTGTGTCTAAACTCTTTTGGACCTGTACCAGGATTCAAGTATTCATAGCTCTGTAGTCAAAAATGGCCTTGCTCTGGGGTCACAACTTTCACATGGGCTTTCATAGAGAAATCTTGATAAGTCTTCGTGTTTGAAGCCATTTGGCCAGGAATTGTAATGTTTGGTATTATTTGTACTAATTAGCCAGTGGAGTAGTACAGGCCCACATGGTGCTCTTGTTGTTCCAAAACCTTTTCGTTCATGCCATTGAAAAGATTATTTTTATTAAATTTTGGAAATCTCTTGTCAGAGCACTCTCTGTTAGAGTTCATTGATATTTAGCATTATTGATACTTGATTAGACCTGCTTGTATTCAATGACATAACTTTGCATTCGAAAAAGATGTGACTTTTTTTGTGGGGGGGGAAGGGGGGCTAAGCTCTTTTTTCTATAAAAGTTTATTGCCATACGGACTTCTCTCTGTCAATCCCAATTAAGTGCATGTAGAGGCAGTGGAGCGATACAGGGCCACCATGACCCGCTTGTTTTAAAAAATTAGAAAATACATATCTCATTTGTAACAGTTTAGGATTAAATTCTTCTCTCATCTTTTGATTGCAGGCAGAGAAAAATATTGAGAATCCCACATCAAGTGTAATGGAACAAGGGGACAATATCGGTATGAAATCCTACAGTTTTACACATCTCCTTATATCTGAATTGTGATTATACTTGATATCTCATGAAACAGATTGCAGCAGATGAGTTTGAAAACAACGAAGATTGTGAAACCTGGATGATTAACTTGAATGGACCCCTTTACCAAACAGGCCCAACTTTTAATGACCTCGAGGAAAAAGGCTTTTGAAAACATGATGGTGAACAGCATTTTCTCATTTTTCCTCATTGTTTTCAACCCCTTGAATAACAAGTCCAAGTTTTGAGTGGCATTTTGATTTTTTGTCTGCAGTTGCTTTCAGTTTTTGACTAGTCCAAACTTTTGTTGTTTGGTAAAGAGTTCAGATTTAGATCTAGAACAAGAAAAAGAATTGCGACATAAGAAGTTGTTTATAATTGGCAATGACTCCTTATTTCACATGTTTTACAAAAGTTGTGTTGGACAAGGTACAAAAGTTCACAGGCTTGTATTATGTATTTTAGCAAATCTGTATCATTATATTATCCCTTAAAATGCTAAATAAGTGAAATGAAACTTTCAAGCCCATTGTAGACAACCAAAATTTCGCCATTTCAAAGGTATTTTTAGAGGAAAAATATGTTCTCGGACTGTCTAGATTAAGATCAGACTGCACATTCTGTGCAGTCTGATCTTAATCTACACTGTCTGCAAAAGGTTAATGAGTCAAACTTAGCAGCTTAACCCTTTACCACACAATGACGCCTTTTAACGCCCCTGAAGAAGAGGCCTTTTGAAAACATTGTGGGAAAAGGAGAAAATGCTGGTAACTAGCATTTTCTCCTTTTCCCACAGTTTTCTACCCCATCAAAGAAAAGTTGCGTCATTTGAGCCACTATGAAATTGTCGTCTGCAAATGCTTTCAATTTGGATAGGTCTTAAATTTTGCCGTGTGGTAAAGGGTTAAGGGGTAAGTAAGAGGGTGTCTCTTGTACTGGGAGTTGATTGCCTGAGATAAGAGATTTATCCTAAGAGTGCTAAGCTTTACATTTAGTTGGTATACTTATTATCAGTCGGATAGAGTTATCTCCCTTTGAGCACTCTTTTTGCATGTTTGGTTAGAAAATAAAGAGGTCTTGTGAGACGATGTGATATTATTAGGACAGATACAGTGCTTGTTACGTAGAAAAAACATTAACTAACATTTAGCGAGGAAAACAAATGAAAAAAAAAAAAACTAAATAAACTTACATGTATTGGACACTGCATCGCAGTGAAATAAGCCTCCATGAGTATACATAGTTGCATTTGATTGTATTTTGTATATGTTGCCATTGATTTTTGTTTTCTTTTTACATGTGGTCCCAGATGTAGGTATAAATTTGCCTTTAATCCTTTTACCACACAATGCCGACTTTTAACAACTCTGTGAAAGAAAGCTTTTGAAAACATTGTGGGAAAAGGAGAAAATGCTGGTAACCAGTATTTTCTTCTTTTCCCACAATGTTTTCTACCCATCCCAAAACAATTTCAAATCTGTAGTCATGTTTTTTTTTCTTTTTTTCGTTACCACCAAATACTTTCAATTTGGACAAGAGTTAATTTTGTTGTTTGGTTAAGAGTTAACTGGAGAGTTCCACTTATGGAAAAAAAGAAGTAGCGAACAGTTTGAATTAGGATCAGACCGTGAGCACTGTGATCTTTGCCAACTCTTATGACCAGCATGGTGCAACAAAGAACAAATAAGACAAACTGACATTGAGACATGCACTGTCAAAGGGGTATTTGATGCATTTCTGTGATGCATTATACCAAGCAAGTCATCATATAATTGTGGATTCATAAAGTCCATTTTAAGGACCGACAGAGTCATGAGTTACACTGATTGTTTGATATGCAGAAAATTTACCAAAAGCAAAAAGTTTTGGCCAAGTCAGCTTGCACAGACTGACCTGAGTAAAGATCTTCTGCAGATGCATTAAGTCACCTTTTCACAGAGCATGGCTCATTAGTATTATATACAGTCAAGGCTTCTAGATTGAGCACTTAACTCTATACCAAAGGACAGAATTCTAGACCGACCCAAATTGAAAGCATTTGCAGACGACAAATTAAATGCGGCTTATGTAATGGGAGTCGTCTGTGATAGGATAGAAAACATTGTGGGAAAAGGAGAAAATGCTGGTTTGTACCAGCATTTTCTCTTTTTTCCACAATGTTTTTCAAATGCCATCTTCCCCAGCCAGGTTTGCTAAAACGGGATTGTTTGGTAAAGGGTTAATGCAGACAAATAGACCCAGGTATCTGACATTGCAATAGAAATCCCTCAGCTGACATACCGGCGCGAGCATTCTTACACCCTGCCTAGCCTATATCATTAGTATGTATCAAAGAGAGGTAATAATGGTATACACAACAGAACTCAGTAAACTGTTTTTTGAAAAATTTTCTTGAAATCAGCCTCTAAATTACTCGGGCAATTTGGTTTCATAAATTATTACAGACTGACTGGAAATATCTATTTCATATGTGCAGTGTGGAAAGGTTTTAGGTATGTTTTTTCTTATGGACAGAGTATGAGCCATTTGATACTGAAAAAGAGAAATACATTGACCAAGATTTGATGGACAAGTTTGATTTTCACGTGGTAACAACTTCACGTCTACGGAAAACAGGACCAGTCCAGGTCAAATCAAAACTTAAAAAGATATTTCGCCTGGAGCTGAGACACATATGTAAGGTAAATTCACATACTTTGTATGACTACTCTGTAAGTATCAAATACTTTCCTTCTATCAGTAGTAAGACCTGGCATGTAGGGTTGAGAGCCAGAGATATTAACCAGATACTTTGTGTTCAAACCTAGTCTTTCGATTGGCTGAGAATTTCTGTTTGGATTCTTCTTTGAATGAGTATAAAACATTGTGGAAAAGGAGAAATTGCTTGTTACCATGTTCTCAGCATTTTCTCTTTTACCCACAATGTTTTCAAAAGCTGTTTTTCTCAGGGTTGTTAGAACTCAAGGTTGTATTGTAAAGGGTTAAAGAGATTATTCTCAGCGTATTCGCTTTAGAAGAGAGCCAAATGCATCCAACAAGCAAATTTTTGTGTTCCAGGTGTTTTCAAAAGCAGTGTTTTACCAGGGGCATTGGAAATGATATCATGATTATGGATGAAAGGTGTAAAGAAAAACTACCCTATGGTTATTTCTGCAACCTGTTACCCAAGATTTAACAACCCTTATAAAGTTGGTCCTTGAAAACATTGCAGGAAAAAAGAGAAACTTAAATTCAGCATTTTCTTCTTTTCCCACAGTGTTTATTAACCTTTCCCAGACAAATCACATCAATTAGGCTGATTTTAATTTCCTGTCTGCAAATGTTTTCAAAATGGACTAGTGTAACATGTTGTCGTAGGGTGAACGGTTAATCCATTACTGTTGTGAAAGTTGACCTTTTGTACCCCTAACTGCCTTAGACAATGCTAGATGCAAAATGGGAGAGGCTGTAATCAGCTGAACCCTTTACCACACAATCCCGAGTTTTAATGAACTCATGGATAAAACTTTTAAAACATTGTGGGCAAAGAAGAAAATGTTGATAAACAGCATTTTCTCCTTTTCCTGTAATGTTTTCTACCCTTTCAAAGAAAAACAAAAATTATACAACAATTTTTTAGTTTTGCGTCTGCAAATGCTTTCAATTTTCACCAGTCTAAAATTTTGTCATTTGGGAAAGAGTTGATTGCTCACTGCAGCTGTAATATTTTCTAATCCTCCTCACCTTTGCACTCTCAGTACTTTGTATGAGCATTTTAGCACATCTAAGACTGATTTACCTGTTAGTATCCTTATTTTCTTTAGGCTCATTTTGAAAGTGTTAACTCGGAAGATAAATTGAAGGAAGAGCTGCATAGCCATGACAGTTGCCTGGATCAAAATGCTGTTGAGGAAAGGTTGAGAGATACAAATGATAAGTGTGAAGAATTGAGGACAGTAAGTATACTTTATACATGTACATGTACCACTTCCTCAAATTCTATGTACAGCAAGTACTCAGAGCAAGAATTGATGTGCTGGAAGCTAACCTAGGATGCACAACAAGAGTACAGTTGCAGTACAGTATGGCTCCATGGCCAAGTGGTATCAGCAAAGGATTTATAACTCGGCTTTTGTTTGAGTACGATCCCTCCTGGAGCCTGTCAAAGTGAAGGAGCCATTTTCAAGGGCATTTTTATACCCGAAATTTTTACTAAACAACAAATTTTAGACTTGTCCAGTATAAAAGGATTTTCAAACCACAAGCTAAATGTGATTCAAATATTGAGATTTGTCTTGTAAAGGTAGAAAACATTGAAGAAAAAGGTGAAAATGCTGGTTACCAGCATTTTTTCCTATTTCCACACTGTTCTCCCTGGGCTTGTTAAAACACAAGATTGTGTTGTAAAGGGTTAATATAGTAGATGGCCCAAGATAGATGGATAAGAGAAATACAAAAAAAGGAGTGTTTAGTAACAATGTTTGAACACAATGAAGTAAAGGTGGACATAGATTATGAAGTTTTTCATTTGGTGAAACATTTTCAAATTCTGTCAGCATTACATTCTGCTCTTTATGCACTGAATGGAGTTTCAGGTAAAGAGAGATGAAATATGATACTGATTTACCTTTAAACTGTCAATGAGCTTATTAAAGTGAACCATACAAATAATTCGTGTGTACAGTAAACACCTTGCTACATGACCGCATCAGTTAATTACAAGTGTCTCCTTGTCCATGTACATAAATGTCTGTAGAAGACATGTCTGTTAAATACCTTACTTAGTGGTTGTTAGTATCTTTGCAAAGCCCAGTAGCTCAGTCAGCTAGTAGCTTGGAAGGAGTTTTGTACAAAGTGCTGGTAAAAGAAACTCCAAAGAAAGCATGGATTTGTGCAATGGCTGCTGCGATAGGAATAAAATAATGTTGTAAAAGGCTTCAACACCATACAAACAAACAAATACATAGGATAGTACCTTCCTTGATGAACCGAATGTTTGTGTATTTGATCTTGGCTCTGTAGGAAGAAAATGTTGAGGTATTGTCATGGCCTTGTTATCATCTGCATTTCTGCAAAACTGACATGTTCTTATATTTCTGTCTTTATTAAAGATGTTTACTTCCAATTTTGGCTAGTTGTTAACTATTAGGAGGTGGATGGGGGGGGAGGCTATAGCAGAACTAGAGGCGCTTGAGCGCCTGTATCGCTCCACAGGCCTGATATTTCTATAATGGCGAAAGGAAGTTTTTAACAATTATCATTCAATCCTGCATTTTAGCTCACTGAAGAAACAATTTGGTAGACAACCACCATAGGAACTTACCTGCAAAACAACAATGGAATCCAATGAATAGTTTTAGAGAAGAATTTTTTCAAAGATTTTACTTTATACCATAAAAGGAAAATGAGTCTCCCATAAAAGCCATGTTTTTTGACAGATCTTTTTTTTTTTTAAGGAATTCTGTAAACCTGTATCTAAGGAACATTCCTGCACAATAATAATGCTATCCAAATAGCGGTTTGGGAGGAGAAGATTTTTAAAGGTTTTTTACTTTGGTTGCCATGGCAACCAAAATTCTTCATGGAACACAATTATTTGAAGGAATTTGAAAGAGGACCACCAAAGGAACATTCCTGTGAAATTTGGTAAAAATCCAGTCAATAGTTTCTGAGGAGAAGTTTTTTAAAGAAAAAGTTTACGGACGCACGCACGGACGAACGAACGGACGGACGGACGCACAGACGCACGACGGACACAACGCCATGACAATAGCTCGCTGGCCTTCGGCCAGTGGAGCTAACAACAATGAAATCCAATGAATAGTTTTAGAGAAGAAATTTTTCAAAGATTTTACTTTATACCATAAAAGGAAAATGAGTCTCCCATAAAAGCCATGTTTTTTGACAGATCTTTCTTTTTTTTTTTTTTTTTTTAAGGAATTCTGTAAACCTGTATCTAAGGAACATTCCTGCAAAATAATAATGCTATCCAAATAGCGGTTTGGGAGGAGAAGATTTTTAAAGGTTTTTTACTTTGGTTGCCATGGCAACCAGAATTCTTCATGGAACACAATTATTTGAAGGAATTTGAAAGAGGACCACCAAAGGAACATTCCTGTGAAATTTGGTAAAAATCCAGTCAATAGTTTCTGAGGAGAAGTTTTTTAAAGAAAAAGTTTACGAACGGACGGACGGACGGACGCACGACGGACACAACGCCATGACAATAGCTCTCTGGCCTTCGGCCAGTGGAGCTAAAAACAGGTTAACCTAAAAATCAGTCATGCTCTGAATAAAGGGGCTTAATGCATCTGCAAAAATTATAAACCCATGTCAGCCTGTGCAGTCCGCACAGGCTGACATGAGTGGATACTTTTCGCTATATGGAAATTTTCTGCATGTCAAAGGACTATTCTTTCTCCAGATCTTGTCAGTCGTTGGATGAAATGGATTTTATGGATCCAATGCTAATCATGTGATGGCTTGCCTGGTATAATGCATCATGCAGATGCATTAAACCCGTTTTAGCCAGAGCATGGCTCGAATTTTTTTGACACAGTTACACCCCTGTCTTAACCTTGAATTTTCACTGAAAAAAGCAACTGCAGCTGAGTAGTGGCACTCATATGTGTTATCCTTGTTAGACCCTTGATCATGTTAATGCCAAATTAAGTATCTTATGCACATTTTTTTATCAAATTCATCAAAAGATTTATTTGTTAGTATTATTCATTTTCAGAACTGTGCACAGATGCTGTCAAAAACAAGAGAACTAGTGAAATCAGTGGAAATGTATAAAAAATTCTCGAACACTGACCTACATCAAGTTTTGAATGAGACTCCATCAACAAGTCTAGATATACAGGACACAGAGTCATCTTGTTTTTCAGAAACATACTCGATCCAGTGTATAAATAGAAAGTTGAATGTATGATAGTATTATGGAAGGATTCAAATTTTATTTTGTTTGGTGATCTGTTACTTTACATGCTATTTTGTAATGTACAATTGAAGGAGATGCAATTTTTTTTTTTTTTTTCAAAGGAAAAAGATTTTTAGAAAAGGAGCAATTCCATGTTACACTTAAAATTTCTACTCATCCCAGCATACTGTCCAAAGCTGTCAACTGTAGGTGCATCAAAAGTCATCAAATAGGGGTGAACAGGACCCTTCAAAATTTTAGAAATCTTTCATCTTCATAAATTATACCCTAGAACCCTACTAGTAGCAAATTTATTATACTCATTTCTTTCATAAGTCATCTGAAGTAGTTGTAATTGATATTTTTGTACAATAGAAAGAAAATGAAATACACACAACAAATTTATGCGTATAAATATGTGAATAAAGCATGTAAGTGCTAAAAGTGTGAAGGACGAAGCTTTTTTTTTTTTTAATTTGCAAAAATCTGTTGCTGCAATAATTAGTAAATCTTGAACCTTTTACCCAGCAATCTTATGTATGTCTGAGCCCGAGGAAAAAGACTTTTGAAAACAATTTAGGAAAAGGAGTAAATGCTGGTTATCAGGATTTTCTCCATTTCTCTAATGTTTTCTACCATTTCAAAGGCAAATTAGGGCTGTATTAGAGCTTTACTTAAATGATGCCTAAACAGCTTTTAGTGATCTGGTCTACAAGCTGTACCCATTGCACAACTCCTCTCTTCATGATAACATTTTTTTTTTTTGTCTTGTAGTAGACCACTTTTGAAAAAATGGCAAAAGGAAAAAGTTTGTCGTAATGATAGACAATGGAAATTAGTAAAAACTTCATTGCAAAAGAAGAGATTACTCTTGACTTACAATTTCTGCTGTTGTCGTAATGTTTTCTAAAGTGGTCTGCTTCAGAATACATTATCCCTTTACCGAACAAACCTACCTTTTAACGACCCTGAGAAAGAAAGCTTTTGAAAGCATTGTAGGAAAAGGACAAAATGCTGGTAAGCTGTATTTTCTCCTTTTCCGGCAATAATTTCCATCCTTCCAAAAATACATTTTAATTTTTGTGTAACACTTATTTTTTTGTCAGCAAGTGCTTTCAATTTGGACGGATCTAAAATGTTGCTGTATGGTAAAGATTTACCTGTTAGTCCTCTGCTGAAGGTGTTGTACTGACACAACTAAAACCAGAAATAATAAAATTGGGGGAAAATGAAGAGAACAGGGACATTTATTCAATCAAATTATAGTCGTATAAGTGTCTGTGTGTTTCAAAATTCGGTACAAAGGTAGGATAATGATGTATCAAATGAAATACATATACATTTGCATAGGAAGACATGTATATTTTCAACCCGTAAAGCACTGAACCTAGCTTTGTTTGCCTTTGAGGACAATATAGATCAAAATCAGACAGTACAGAATGTGATATGATCTTCAAACTTTACTGTCTGCTTCTTTGTAACATATTTTGGCCAAAACAACCTTAAAATTACAATATTTGGTTGTCCAGCAGGATAAGTTCTATAAGTTCTGTGCTCCAAGGGTTGTAGTATATATGATTGGACATACAGCTGTAAATCAAGACATGTGGATATTTATGTTTCACAGCATTTATGTCCTTGGAAAATTTTTGTAACATCCACACCCCTGACAAGGGATGCAGTATTGAGTGCCTCAAATTTTGATAAGCATGATACAATCTGTAGATTCTCATCCTTCTATGGCCATTGGAAACACAAAACATAAGATATCTGTCTCGCCATTGTCCAGTTCCCATTTCACTGGCAGTTTAATCTGCAATGTGAAAGGCGGAAAATAGTTTTTAAGATTTCTACTTAAAAAACCTAGTTAATCCCCTTTTGTGGCACTAGCCACATGGGATTTTTCTAGACAAAGGTAGAATAGAGACCTAGCCTAGTGCCAATGAAACCCAAAAAAGAAATTGTAAATTAATACAGCCTTCTTTCTGAGGTTCATATTCAAGCCTTTACCAAACAAGAAATATTTAGACCTGTCCATATTGAAAGTACTGGTATTGACAGATGACAAATAGATTTTGGCCAAAATGTTGGAATTTGTCTTTGGGTAGAAAACATCGTATACCAGCATGTTCTCCTTTTCACACAATATTTCCAAAACCCTTCTTCCCTGGAGTTGTTAAAACTCGGGACTGTGTGGTAAAAGGTTAACATGTTACCAGATAACCCCAAGATTTAACAATCCTGAGGAAAATGGCTTTTGAAAACATTGCGGGAAAAGGAGAAAATATTAATCGGCATATTCTCCTATTCCCACCGTGTTTTCTACCCTTTCAGACACAAGTTCTAGCATTTTAGCCAAATTCAATCTTGTCTGAAAATTTCTTTCAAATTGGACCAGTCTAAAATTCTGTTGTTTGGGTAAAAGAAATGTGGTTGCTTGAGATAAGGGAATCGAAAAGGGTGCAATGTAAACATTTTTTAAACTATAGGTAACCTTCTTTTTTATTGTATATAAAATAATGAAACGAAGTCTTGCTTTAATAAACATTATGTTAAGGAGTCTTCTGGTTTCCTGTTATTGATTTTGTAGTCTTCGATGTATGTGTACCATTAATTAGATGTTGGCTTTTTATCTTTATATGGCCTGCCGGGTAGCTCAGTGGTTGGCATATCTGTCTCGTGACCGATATCTGGTTGAGGCAAACTTTTTCCGGCGATTTTTCGCCTCTCACCTCTGATGCATGTGAGAAAAGTAGTCAGTGACTTGGAAAGAAAATTGTGTCAGTACTGGTGTGAGAAAGCCAAGAAACACATACGTATGTGCACTGACTGCCGTGATATGACCTTAGCTTTTGAAACAGCATTAAAATAACTTTTTTTTTTAAATCCAATACAAACAAACAAAATCTTCATATGTTAACCCTTAACCACACAAACCTGACTTTAGATGACCCATCACAAAGATTCCTTTTGAAAAACATTGTGGGAAAAGGAGAAAATGCTTGTAACCAGAATTTTCTCCTTTTCTCAGAATGTTTTCTTACCTTTCAATGATAAATTTGAGACATAGTTATTTTGTTGTCTGCAAAAGCTTTCAATTTGGACCAGTCTAAAATTTTATTGCTCGGTAAAGCGTTAATCCATTTACCAGACAATCCTGTGGTTTTACAACCCTAGGAAAGGCAGCTTTTGAAAACATGAGGAAAAGGAGGATATCCTATATAGTGTGATGTACCCTTTAGATGACATACATGTGTTTAATAATATGAACTACATTGATGCAAGTGCCTTACTTGTATCATTTTCATTATCACTAATCTTATTTATGTGGTAAAGCAGTTGCTGGCATGGAAAGATGGAGGTTTGAATCCTGAGATGAATGGTTCGACCTTTGAAACTAACTACATCACTGCATAAATATTGCTTGGATTTCCAGGAAGCAGTCATTGAATGTGATTAATATTGGTTGTAAGGACTAATTTCAAAATTGTTGGGAATCAAATAGGATAACTTTTTACCAAAAAACAAATTTGTAGACTTGTCCATGTTGAAAGCATTTACAAACTGCAAATTAAATGTGGCCAAAAGGTGAATTTGTCTTAAATAACACAGAAAAAATGGTGGGAAAAGGAGAAAATGCTGGTTATCGGCATTTTCTCCTTTCCCCACAAATTTTTCCGAAGCCTTTTTTCTCACGGTCATTAAAACTTGGGATTGCGTAGTAAAAGATTAAACTTAGTATTAGGTTAAGAGAAAAGTACATGTTTATACATACCTCTGGATATGTTGGTAATACAGGAAATGTATTACTGTATACATGCTGACCCTGGGTCAATGGACAGGTCAAGTTACAGAACTGACAGCCATCTGACTGAGGGAGGGGAAATGGCACAGGAACTCCCGCAACTATACCAGATACTTTGGTTTTGACATGAGGAATATCCAGTCCTGTAAAAAAGTGTCCATGAAGTACATGTATCTCTGTATATGAATCGCCATTTCCCAAATGGAAAATTTTAGACCTTTCCGAATTCAAAACACCTGCATACAATATCAGAATTAATACACATGAACTAATACTCTCAGATAATGTAGAAAATACCCTTTTAGTGTAGAAAATATCATGGAAACGGGGGAATTGCCAGTTACCTGTATTTTCTCCTTTATCTACAGTGGTTTCAAAGGTCTTTTCTTGTAGGATCATGAGGGCAAGAGCTTGTTTGGTAATGCGTGAAAATCAAATTACTGTACAGCCGACAGCATCAAGAATAATGTTGCTAAAAAAACTTTATGTTTTATTTAATGCATGATTACATGTAAAATCATTGTGGCAAAACAAGAAAGCATGTTACAGGCATTTACATGTTCGTGTACTTGTTACAAACAATTTCTGTTTCTATCACATCTTTTCGTCTGCTGGAAGACCAAAATAGCTGTTAATGCAGAGTTAATGCCTCTTCAAAATAAAGTGCTGAAGAACTACTCTGAAGCACATTTGACCCCCTGGCAAGATATAGAATATAGCTTAAAGAATATTGCTTGAAAAATATGAATCACCTTCGTGAATTTAATTGCAGTAAAGTTTTTAGTCTTGGTCTGTGGTTTGATACATTAATATATTTGATACACCTCAAAAGCTAATAATTATGGGTACTATACTTGAATGAGGGGGGCTTTATTGATTGTATGGTGTTTAATACCGTTTTCAACATTAGTCATTTCAGTTATATTGCGGCAGCCAGTGCACCTATCCATGCTTTACTGGAGTCTCTTTTACCAGTACTCTGCATAATTTTTTTCCAAGCCACTTGCTGCTTTTCCACATAACCATCACTGAAACAATGGTAAGTAGTGAGAGAGGGATGACTCCTGTTGCACTATCATCAATCCTCGGAAAGAAATAGCTGAGCCAGGGATCGAACCCATGACTCCTTGTTCTCAAGTCTGGCTCACCACCGACTGATCTACCAGGGCTCGATGAATGAGGTTGTCTATCTGTCCTAAGACACAATGTTGTGTCTACTGAAGTTTTTCAACCAATATTTATGAAAACCTTCTTATCATAGGAACTTGTGTACCTGCAATTTTCTTGATGATTTTTTTCATTTTTTACTTTTACGTTTATAGGCCTTTTGATTAAAACAATGAAAATATGTCTTAAATGGTACGCATTAAACTCGGATGAATGAGATAAATATTGCACTATCAGTGCATGTGATCAGTCTGTTTATTATGTCTAGTTGTCTGTGATATAATAATAGTCAATACATACCTGAAGTAACAAAGGTAATCTGTACTGTAACGTTATCACCATGTTTAAAGATACATAGCTCCGGGGTCAAACACGGCGATAGGCTTACACTTTTGATCACATCGGGACCTTGAAGTAATGTATTTGTGTCAGTTGCATTTGACAGCCAGTTAGAATGGCAAGATACAACATTAACACAAAAAAAAGGTTAAACATATTTTTTTCATGTATACATGAATAATGTCAGACATTTGCAAATTCGTCTTGCATATATATAGATCTACAGTCTCATGTAAATAGATATTTTATTTGTCAATGCAATTACAGCGAAAATGAATGAGTTGCTATCGAAGTGAAAACCATTTTTAGAGGACAAACTAATTTTGACTCAAATGGTGACAGTTTTCTTCAAAATGGTACAATACGTTGTGGAAAAGGGAGAAAATGCTGGTCATTATTATTAATGATAATATTATTTTAAAGCCTTCATCCTTCGAGTCGAGATTATCTGCTATAGGGTCAATCAATTTCATAAAAAACAAAATAGAAAGTATCATTAAAAATCTTACCACAGTTTGTATATTTGATGTCAGTCCCAACTGGTTCCTGTGGGGAGCAGGCAGAAAGCGTCGGGAACAGGAAACATACCATTGTAAAAATCCATCCCATTATTATGGTTTCCGCTGCACGTGAGATTCGAGCAAAGAGACGTCCTGAATGGAGTGTTTATTTCACGTTTTAATAAGGTAGAAATTCGCAATGGGACTCGAACACGAGCAGTAGCGATTTTATACAACGTGTTATCAATGATTATCGTGGGTGTTTGTTTTGAGCCACTTGATAATTATGTCGAACGCTATCTCTTAATGACCTCATCCGACCCATCTTATTTTTATAGTTCAGCGTAGGTACGAAACGCGCGCTGATTGTCTAACTCCTTGAACCAAACTTTCAGCAGACAGCTCTTAGAACATCGAAACAATCCCAAGTTTTAACGAAAGTAAACGGCTTTTGAAAGCATTTTGAAGAAAATGGCTTCTGAGAACAGTTTGAGAAATAGAGAAAATGTTAATAACAGCACTTTCTCCTATTCTCACAATGTTTCAGCCACTTATAAACTAACATCAGTGTTTGAGCCCTATTGCTTGCTTTTATTTGGTTATTTCGATGCAAGCTGTCGGTGCTGGTAGTCGTGAAAGTTGTCCCGGGCAAGACACCGCAGAGCTTATTCCTACTACTGCTGAAACCCATGAATCACATGAATATGTAAGCTGTCACCCTTATGTAACTGAAATACCGTTGAAAGCAGTGTAAGGTCTAATTTTATTTCATGCTTTCCGGTAGGATATCGAGAAATAGCGGTGAAAATATTTTTCGATATTCCACGGGTACGACCAGTGAAAATACCGGTTTTTATATTCTAGTTACCTAGGTAAAATGCGCGTGACTCACAACCAGATGGAAATATGACGTCATTTACCTTACATTTCTCGCGCTTGACGTAATATTGTAATGCGTTGCTATGCGGAGGGGGTACGCCACGGGGAATAACTGAAAAGACTGTACTGGATTTTGATAAAGTTCCTCCCAGAAAGGGTTAAAAGCATGAAATAAATGGAATATTTGTTGTTTTTTTTTTCGGTGAAAGATCGAAATTTATTTCATCGTGTGAACATCATCGGTAAGATTTTCACTCGTGGCGCACGAGTGAAAATATTACCGATGATGTTCACTCGATGAAATAAATTTCGATCTTTCACCGAAAAAAACAAATATCCTCTCTGTATACAGTTTAAATATACATCAAAATACATTACTTTGGAACTACTGATCTCATTTGTATACAAGGAACCTAAAGTACTATTTTCCGTTATTTCAAACATAAACAATAAGGCAACACAAACACTCAAATTTGATGATGTAAGCTACATATTTAGGCAAAACAAAATATTTTCGTGACATAAATTTCAAGATCATTTTATACAGGGTAAGCTCCCATCTTACAACCAAAGGTCTCAACAAACCATAGGCCTATGTACTTGAAAAGCACCAGCGCATAGCTCAACCACTAAATACAACGGCATTGAAGAGAGAGAGAGAGAGAGAAAGAGGGAGAGAGATCAGCAGAAAATAAGACTCGGGCACCACAAAGTTAAAAAAAAAACTTATTTATTTAACGGGACAAACTTGTTCATCTTGACCAGTTGATTCATCTTTTATTTTTGCGTCTGCGGATGCTTTGAATATGAAAGTATCCATAATCGGCTTGTTGGATGAAATAATAATCTCAGCTCACATTTAAGCCATGTTCTGTGAAAATGGGATTTAATGTATCGGCATAAAGTATCGACCCAGGTCAACCCTACTCTGTGAAAAGGGTATTTAATGTATCTGCAATAAGTATCGACCAAGTCAGCCTGTGCAGTCCGCGCAGGCAGACGTGAGTCGTACTACAGATATCTGTCCCCAAAGGCGATGTTACTTTTTGACTGGTCGCCTCTGGGTACAGAGACGATCAAGACAAAATCAGTTGAAAGCTCAGCACAGATTTTGTGCGCAAGTTTGAACTCTTATAATTTCTAACCTAAATCGATAGTTTGCTTTTTGTCTTTTTATGCATGTCTAAGGACCATACTACATCAGGGTTAAGTCGGTTGTTGCATAAAAAGTTGGTTTCATTGACTAATAATTACATGTATGTAATGACTTGCTTAGTATAATGCATCACAGAATTGCATTAAACCCCGTTTTCAGAGTGCGCCGCTCGTTTATATATTGTCCTGACGCTATTTGATACTACGTGTAGCATTTAAGAAAGGCTGGACACATTTACATAAACGTGGCAATATATACGCGGTTTAACTCTTTATAAAATGACATCATTTTTAACTCGACCAAATTGAAAGCATTTGCAGCAGGCAAAATAAATGTCGCTAAACTGGTGATTTCCGTCTTTGATAGGGTAGAAAATATTGTTGGCAAAGGAGAAAATGTTGGTTACCAACATCTTCTTCTTTCCCACAACGTTTTTAAAAGCCTTCCTCTCCATCGTCGTGTCGGTAGCTCAGTCGGTAGCTTAAAGGACTTGACAGGGTTCCTGTGTGGCTCAGTGGTTAAGTGTAGGACTCGTGACCTACAGGCCCCGGGTTCGAACCTCACTAGCTCTACTGGGTTTTTCAGAGGAGTGTCCTGGGCAAGACACCTCAGAGCCCCAGCCTAGTACTGGTGTAACCCAGGAAAACATGAATATGTGAGCTGTCGCCGTGATATGACTGAAATAATGTTGAAAGCGGCGTAAAACACAATTCAAACAAAAAAAAGGACTTGAGAACAGGGGGTCGCTGGTTCGATCCTCGGCTCGGCCAATTTATTTCCGAGGATTGATGATAATCGTTGCGACAGGACTTATTCCTCTCTCACCACTGACCATTGGTTCGACGATGGTTATGTGCGAAAGCAGCCAATGGTTTCGAAAGAATACTGTGCGGAGGATTGGGTACAGAAACTCCAGGAAAGCATGGACAGGTGCACTGGCTGCCGCGATGTAGCTGAAATGACGTTGAAAACGGCGTTTAACACCATACAATCAACCAATCTCCAGCGCCGTTAAAACTCAGGATTGTGTGATAAAGGGTTATGTAGTTCTTTATCAGACATTACAGATTAAATCTCAGTGCTACAAACGACTTGGAAAACGGTCTTGTAAATTATGCGTAATCAACATAGACTGATGTTTAACGTATGAATGAGTACAAATGAAAAACGTTGTTAAAAAAGTGAGAAACTGCAATTTACGAGCAACTTTCGTATGCCACAATAAATTTCAAGCTTGATCTGCTGAAGAAAAATGTAGTCTGTGGTCCGGGTACTAGTAATGTGCCTTTTGAGTAGGGTTATCACGGTACGTCCCTCTGTCTCCTCCTACCCTATCCAAAAAAAAAAGGTGATAGCCGGATAGTTTTTTTTTTAATATCGGATTTGAAATTTTGAGTGTTATTTTGAGTCTGCGATAAAAATGATACTTTTGGCAAAACACATTGATAAACTAGACTGCTTTTGGAAAGCCATGTTCTTAAAATGGAAACATAAGAGCATGCTTGATTAAATAATGTTGATAAGAAATTGTCAAAAACAGAGAAGGGAGTTATACAGTGCTAAACTAGTACGAGTATTCAGAGATACGGAGTTCACGTGGACGTTAACTACAACTTTCGGAAAAGTAGTAGTGGTTGTAGTTGTTTCTACCTAATATTCTAAAGACGGAGAAGCGAAACTTTAGAAGTGTTAGATTGTCATGCGAAGGGTTATATACAAAGCGAATTCCGAGTTTTAACGACTGTGGAGAAGCCTAAAGTTTAGCGTCTTAAGAAGAAGAATTTTGGAAATATTGTGGAAAGAGTAGAAAATGATTGTTACCACCATTTCTCCTTTTTTCCCCCTTTCAAAAACAAATTTCATTCTTTGAGTCACTTTTGTTTTGCCATCTACAAATGCTTGCCATATGGACAAGTCTAAGATTTTTGTCGCTTGGAAAAGAATTACATCATTACCTCCCGCTAGATGGCATTCTACAAATACACATCTATCTAATTTGGGCATTCTGGGTACAGAACCGGACTACTTTTCAAAACAACAACCGTTACTTTGAATTTCAAAATGAAATAAATGTTTACTCAAAAAAAAACGCTACCTGGTGCGATTCATTCAGCCATGATCGGCTAGCATGTAACCCACGCACCGGCCATTTATCAAAACAGCCCCTACATGCTTGGATAGTAGGCAAATAGCTTCGGTATAAGCCCTACTTTTCCCAGGTATACGGGGATGGGTGATGCGTCATAGCAGACAGGTCGAATCACTGCCTATTTTGAAACGAGCAGCGCCTTGCAAAAGGTGGTTTAATGTATCTCCCGCGGTGATGTATTATACCCAGCAAGTCATTAAAAGAATATGGATCCATAAAATCCATTTTATCTGACAACCGACAAAATCATGATGTAGACTGATCCATCTACACGTAGAAAATGGACCAATAACAAACTTTCGATTCAGGTTAGCCCAGGGATCCTATATATACAGGGATAGGCAACGCAACTGGAGTTAAGACCAATTATCGATTTTTCACTGACTTACCTGTAC
The DNA here is from genome assembly GCA_946811185.2 of Hippopus hippopus. Lineage (NCBI taxonomy): Eukaryota > Metazoa > Mollusca > Bivalvia > Cardiida > Cardiidae > Hippopus > Hippopus hippopus. Next base: position 39,301,259 of record OX328097.1, read on the forward strand.
GGCGTCCAATAATCTGTTGTCGTTCCTTGCGAGTCATTATCTTCCTTTCAGATAATATATTTTCTTGCCGATTCCGGCAATTTTTACATCCGCCAAAGTAGCGTTTAATATGAAATGTTTTTCAATTGTTTATGTCAATGTTTTTCTAATATTGTTTGTTTTCAGTTTAAGTGTTATTTTTTTATATGGAAAATTTAAAGTATCGACTAACAGGTCATGTTGTCAGTCTTGATTTAACACGAATTGCGAATAGAGATCAAAACGGCCCGGTGCCAAAACGACCCATTACCGAAACAACCCTCTTTTTCGTAGTAACTTTAAATATTTTAACATGTCTGCAGTTGATTTATTGCAAACAATTCGGAAAAAGCAGACATCGCCTGTTGAAGGATTAAGTCCGTCCAACGTTTTGGAAGTGGGCTTCTTTTGGCAATTCCCTATATTTTAAATGATCACAAGTGGGATATATCAAGTTGTGTATCTGTCAAGACACATTTAGTGTCCTCTTCTTTTTCATAGACAATACGCATCATTGAAACTGAACATTATTTTTTGATTTTCTTCTCCAGATGTTTCAATTTGGTCAAGTCAAAAGCTTGTCATGTTACCAGGAGTGAAAAGCATTTCACTTGTATGTAGTACAATGTATTAGATCTATTAATAGCTAGTTACCCATTTTTCAATAGCAAACTACAAAAAAGGCATATAAAACCAGAAAAGTGCCTTCACTGCCCATTAAATAGACCTTCCAGTACATTTTCAATTCAGCGTGCAGCTACTCTTAAATCAATGTAATTGTCAGAAAAAAAAAGGAGAATTTTCTGCAAAATGGAAAGCAATAGGTGAACTTTCTGGAAAAGTATGCTGGTGAAGTGTGAGCACCTGTCTGCAACAAAATTCTAGCCTCGCACATGTACCTGTTTTCAGCATTTTTACCGGCAATGTTTAATACCATGTGAAAAAAAATCGTTTGAATCTACTTTCATTTGTTGTCTGCTAATACTTTCAACTGGGGATTCCAAAGGTACTAAAAAAAATGTTCTTTGGTAAAAAATAGTCAATAGCAGAATTAATAGGAAAAAAAAAAGACGTATCTGCAGTTATCCCTTTGCCACACAACCCTCAGTTCTATTGACCAAGAGAAAGAAGCCTTTTGGAAACATTGCGGCAAAAGGTGAAAATGCTGGTTACCAACATTTTCTCCTTTTCCCCCAATGCTTTCTATTATATCAATGACAAATTCCATAATTTGAGCCACCTTTTAATTGTTGTCTGCAAATGCTCTCACTTTGTACAATTCTACTTCCATGTTGTGTGAAAAATAGCTAACAGTGTGGCATATATATAGGATCCCTGGTTAGCCCGAGCGGACTGGGTCGATACTTTTTGCAGATGCCTTAACCCTTAAGCTGCTTAGCGCGACTCACTGACCTTTTGCGGACAGTGTAGATCAAGATCAGACTGCACAGAACATGCAGTCTGATCTTTGCTCTACTCTGTCTGATAAGGAGATATCTTTCCCCATAACAGAACTTTGAAATAATAGTAATATCTGGGTTTTTACTATCGAACTGAAAATTTAATTTTAGTTATTTAGCAAGATAAGGGTTAAAACCCTTTTAACCCTTTACCAAACAATCCCTGGTTTTTACGACCCAGAGGAAGAAGCCTTCTGAAAACATTGTGGGAAAAGGAGAAAATGCTGGTAACCAGCATTTTCTCCTTTTCCCACAATGTTTTCTACTCAGCTAAAGTCAAGTTTCAATTTTTGAGTCACTTTTATTTTGTCGTCTGCTAGTGCTTTCAATTTGGACAAGTCAAAAATTTTGTCGTTTTGTAAAGGGTTAACAAAGTATGGCTTATATAAATCTTATTACTCATTATTGTTGCTATCTTTTCACCAGTTTATCCACTGAAACGCCTTTTACCCTTATCCTGCTAAATAACTAAAATGAAATTTTCAATTGGATAGTAAAACCCCAAATGTTCCCATTTCAAAGTTATGTTTTGGGGAATAATATCTCCTTATCGGACAGTGTAGATCCAAGATCAGACTGCACGTTCTGTGCAGTCTGATCTTGATCTACACTGTCCGCAAAAAGGTCAGTGAGTCGCGCTTAACAACCTGACGGTTAACTCTTTCACACACTACAGAATCTTAGACTTGTCCTTTTTGATCGTACGATGAAACTTGTCTTTTAAAGGGTAGAAAGCGTTGAGGGAAATGTGAGAAAATACTCGTTGCTTATATTGGCTAAAATATATGAGGCCATGCTCTGTGAAAAGGGAGCTCAATGCATCTGCGAAAAGTATCGACACAGGTCAGCCTGCGCAGTCAGTGCAGGCTGACCTGGACCGAAACTTTTCGCTGTTGGTAAATTTGCTGTATGTGCAAGGACTAGTCTACGTCATGTTAAAGTCGGTTTTTATTAACAATGATATCCATAGTATTCACTTTTTTTTTTACTTAGAAAAGGGTAAATATTATGGATCCATAATTATGTGATGGCTTGATTAGATACCATAGAACACGGAGATGCATCAAGCCCCCTTTTGCCAGAATATGGTTCATATTATCTTATAATGCGAATGTACAGCACATGACTTTGTGCAAATCACAGTCAAAAAAAATCGGTTGTTCACATGAATTAACCTTTAGGCTGCTAAGCGCGACTCACTGACCTTTTGCAGACAATGTAGATCAAGATCAGACTGCACAGAACGTGCAGTCTGATATTTGATCTACACTGTCTGATAAGGACATATTGTCCCCTAAATAGTACCTTTGAAATAGCAAAATTTGGGTTTTTACTATCGTCTCAAAAATTTCATTTGACTTATTTCGCAGGATAAAGGTTAAGTTTTATACCTAAATGCATTTGAAAATTTTTGTAACAAAAGACTGTATTGCTCGTTGCCATGTTTACAACTTATCTCCTGCTAGACAGAGCAAGTAAGATCTTTAATGTATAAACTCAAGATCTTTCGACTGCTAAAAATACAACAATCCAGCGAAACTCAATAGAATTTTTTAATCTTGTAGGTGTGACTAAACAAGCAGACGATATAGATCCAAGATCAGACTGCACGTTTTGTGCACGCTTCCAAAGCCTGTTTTTGCAATTGGCGTCGAAAGAGTTTGAGAAAGATAGCGGAAGAGGTTGACTACTAGTACCTGAATACGAATATTAAAACTCATGAGTGGTTATGAAATATAGTCTAAAGAGAAAAAGTGAAAAGTATCCACGCCAAACCTGAATAGTTTCTTTCACGTCATTGTTTCGGACATCGTTGGAAAGTGAAGTTCGTTTGATATATTTTTTCAAGATTAGATGTCCATTCATCTCATCATTGGAAGAGAATCAGTTGCTGCCGAAACTAGTGTATATGACAATACATGTACATGTAGACTGTACAGTAATGGATTATTGGGTAACGCATTAAAAAGCACTAGGTCCAAGCGGTCTCCTGTCAGGGTGTATATATACAGCTCTGTAGCATGACTGTTAGTCGGTTCGGAAGTTTATTACTGCATCGTTTTTGAGAAAAGTAACATTCGAGTATCAGGGTTTCCCTGGAGTTTCTGGTGGTGGGGGGGGGGGGGGGGGTGAATGGTCATTTGACTCCCTCAAATGATGAATAAAAAATGCACACACATTAATTTTGAGGATCATTTAGAAAATTTGGGGTTCCAAATCAATAGGAACAGGGGCCAGGGAAAATCCTGAGATAAGTAAAAAGAAAAAACGATTATAGTGGAACCCAGGCTTAAAAAAAGGTACATGTGTATCTATTTGAAACACAGATCTACCTTATTTTTTGCATGTCTGCTAGTGCTTTGATTTTGGACTAGCCGAAAATTTTGTCGTCTGATAAAAAGTTAAACCGCTATAGCTAACTTTCAAGCAAAAGAAGATACATGTACATTGTATGTGAAACAGTACTTCTTGGCGTCTTATGAATCATTTTTTTGCAGGTATCTTTGACCCACTTCAAATTGGATTACATGTATTGGATGTAGATGTAGGCCTAATATAAGTTTCCTTAAAAATAGGTATGACTGCATGTCATTGGTGAGGCATTAGGTGTCCTTTACTGTTCGTTCTTCTAGTTCATGGTGCAAACGAACTTCTCTAGTGCTAGGGAAACTGTTGTGTATGTGATCTGGTCTACACTGTTTTATGACTGCTACCTTTTATCTAAACTAAGCAATGAGCATGCAGAATTGGTGCGGCTAAGTTTTCTGGAAAAAAAAACAAAAAAAGCATTACCTCTATATAGGCATGTGTGTCTTTACCAGAACTACAAAAGTTAAGACGGTGTAAAAATCTTTTTGGACAACAACTTAAATGTGGCCAAAACAATCTTAAATGGGCTATCTTTGAAAAGTGGAAATCAAGGACGGGAAACAAAGAAATTGCTTCATACAAGAAGAAGAAGAAGAAGAAGAAGAAAGGGAAGAATGTTTTATCACTAAATTTAGTCAGGCGACTGAGCTGGCGAACCTCCAACAGTAACATTTATTTTGCGTATTTCGCGAGTGTCATCAAAAGTCTCCCCTGTTTTCCAGAAAGAGGACGATTTCTCTCGGGAACGATTTCTCCTGTGTAAATAAAGCCCACAACCCTTGCCTCCCCCACGACCCCAGTCTTGCTACACGTGGGTTTGTCTAATAAATGAAATGAAATATAGGTTTCTTAGATCTAAGACAAGGCTTCTTTCTTAAAAACAAACAGTACTAATCGTACAAAATTCACTGCTTGGCGAAATAAGATTCATGAATTTTCTAAACCATGGATTTAGAAATATGGGTTCTAAAGGTTATCATTTGTATTATATATTGATACATATCTATTGGCTGTTAAGATGAAAATATGCAAATTGCCAGGCCTTTTCCAACTTAAGTTTACTGGATTTTTTTGTGGGTAGAAAAGCGCGTTTCGTGGTCCTTCTTTGTTTTTTTTTCCGTTATGGCGATGACTGGTTTTAGACTCTTCCTTCCGTTATGAACATAGCAACGAGACAGTAACAAGATGGTGAGTGCTTTATACCTTTTTTTTTTCACCTAAATCTATTTTAAAATGTAGGAGCAAGACCGAATATTCACTTAATATTTTCGTGCTCTGTTTATGATACATATATTCTGATTTATTTTTCAGTCGAAGGGTACAACGATCAAGGACGCTATAGCAAAATATGTAAGTATAGTCTATCATTAGTTTTCGCGGTTGTTTACCCTAGCGAACGGGTCTGAAGTTCCATATACCTTACTCAGTATAAATTCAAGGATAGGCAACGAGACTTTCTTGTCACAGGAATGCGGCCTTCTCAAGACCTTCTCGGACGCTTTATACGTGGCGATTCTGTTACGTGAGCTAGAAGTCCGAACTGTTGCAATTTCCAAACCAATACAAGGGTTGCTTTTGCTTAAAATTGAAGATACAACACCTTTTTTTTTTTTGTAAATGTTTAATGATTAAAGCTGTCATGATGATGACACCACAAGAACAACACCGTGTTTTTTTGCAATGGCTGAAAGTAGCACAGATAACTGTACCAAAGGTGGTTTTAATGTTTGACTTGTCACCTCTGGGTACAGAGAAGATCGCGAAAAAATAGTTAAAATCTCTGCGCAAATTTTGTGTGCATGTTTGAAATCTCATAATTTAACAAATAGAGCACAGAACTAGGATTTGAACAAACCTGTTGGTTGCATATTTATTAATCCTTCCTTTGATATACAAATATTTTCAATTAAAACGCTTAATATAGAAAAAAGTTTATTTCAGCTGTTACCCCATTACTTGAGGTGTTAACGTTCCCTTAAATAGACACAAAATGGCCACTACACACGATTAATTTGGTCAATTTTTTTTTTTAGATTTACATGTTGTAAACAGGTTCTACAAGCTCTTAAGGTAATGAAAGGTTTAATAATTTGTCCTTGGTCATGTTTATCACTTAGTCTCAATAATGAGACGCTACAGTGATTTTTTTTTCATATTTGGACATTTATTGTGCACTGTACCGTCTCAAGTCCATAGTAAATTTTCAGGTAGCAAAGATAAAGCCCTACACTGACATTTTTGTTTCGTCAGTTTAATCTGTATTGCAGTGAAATGCAATTAACTTTCAGTACCAAATGTGACCAAAGACAAATTATTAAACCTTTTTTTTTTTTTTAAATTACTCACGTAACAGATGAAATGAAGTGTTTTTATGTTCAGCGTTTAAATTGAAAATATTTGTATTTCAAACAAAGGATTATTGAATACACAAGCAACAGCTATGTTAAAATCTTTGTTTTGTGCTCTATTCGTGAAATTATGACAGTTCAAACTTGCGCACAAAATCTGTGCAGTGATTTCAACTGTTTTGTCTTGATTGTCTCTGTACCCAGAGGCAACCAGTCAAAAAGTAACATCGCCTTTGGGGACAGTTATCTATACTAGTTTGTCACTAAAAGTTAATTGCATTTAACTGCAATACAAATTAAACTGACAAAACAGAAAGTCAGTTCTATGCTCTACATTTGCTTCTGGAAAATTCATGATGGACTTGAGACAGTGCGGTGCAGAGTAAATGTCCAAATATGAAAAGAAGCACTATAAATGTCTCATTATTGAGACTATGGCTGAACAAAACTTTTAGCCTTAAGTAGAAAACGTTCTTTCCCAATAATCCTACCTAAATACATGGATCCATGGAAATCAGTATTTGACCAATCAGATCATCACATTCATTTTACCCGATGTGCAGCCTTGCTGTCTGCTATTTTGGCTCCCAAAAAAAACGACTGTTAACGTTGGAGAGTTGCAATAGTATTTATTTACACAGTTAAAAATATTTACTCTATTTTCAATATTTTGGCTTATGCCTTTATCAGGAAATTAAACACAAAATTAATAAATACACTCCACATTTTGTGTTTAATTGCTTGATAACCCCCCCCCCTCCCCCCCCAAGACTCTGAAAAATGTTTTAAAGATGTTTTAAAGTGGTAAACAAAGGAAGTACATGTATGTTCACTTGAATATCTAATCTTGTTTAATAACCTTTACACATAGTAAAAGTGGCACTTGTCATTAATGTGTCAGTTTTACGTTAATCTTAACCCTAGGTTTGTGAAGCATATGCTGAATGTGTAGATATAGATCAGCTTGTAATTAACATGCGGTTTAAACTTGCATTTATTCTATCTGCTACTTACATTAAATATATTAACATGTATTCCTTAGTGAAAGTGGATTTCCAATTATGAAAAGGTCTTAGTTCTGTTCTGGTGAGAAGTTCAGCTCTAAAGGCAACTTATGTTAATTAAATCAACTCTTGATTTAGCCATATTTAAGTGGATTAGCACATCTGCCATTTCAAAGGATGTGACGGTAAACTGTTAATTGATAGAACGTGCGACAAATTTGGCCAATGTCTGGCTGCTACATGACAACACATCATCGCACAAGGTGTCTATAGTGCAAGACATTCTGAAGCAGGAAAAGGTCATTGGCTCCCCCACCCTCAGTATTCACCTGACCTTGCCCCTTGTGACTTCTTTTTGTTTCCAAAGCTAAAAAGCTAAAAAAAATACCTTTCAGGTGGATAATTTATTTAGCACAAACACCTCGGTTCTGCAATATTCCATTGTCTTCTTAGTATACCAAAAAAAGGCTATGAAAATGCCTTCAAAGATTGGTTCAGGAGACTGAAACTTTGTATATCTGTTGGAGGTGAATACTTTGAGGGAACAAAATAAGAATTTCAGTGAAACCTATGAAGAATCAAATTTTAGGTGCTTAGGTGCATTCATATTTGAACACTCCTTGTACAACCAGGTAATTTTCATGCATCCATAACTGCAAACTGTAGGCTGTGCCACATGTATGAATATTTTTGGGTTTGATGGAATGACAATCAATTATCAGTTTTTTGTTTGTCTATTGACTATAGATTGTAACATGATTGTGTTTATTGATCACGATGTTACGTAGCATAATCAAACAACCCGTGAATTGATATTTTAAAGTATTGATTGGGGTTTTATGCAGTAATCAAGCGTTTATCACACATGGCTGTCCGAATGAAAAGCATGTCAGTTGATCAAGATTTATTGTTTATAGCCAGCTGCTGTAACTTAAGACGTTTGGGTTTAGTAGAGATCGTGATGGGATTATTATTTTGTTTTTGTGACACATTACATACATCGTAAAGATATGCAATTCCTAAAGAAGCAAACATGGCGACTGAGATCGACGATCAACAGGACTGTTTGAACATTCAACTTTGATCAAAATTAAAAAAAAAGAAAAAAGTATGTTGGGGAAACAGATTAACTGTAAATGTCAGATGTTGAAAGATTAGCATGTATTCCAAAATCTTTGTTTAAAAATGAAAATGGATGCATGGAATATGAGTTCTGGAGACTACACAAAATAAAAAAAGCAGATCAAAAAAGGGAATATGGCAAGTTGTATCATTTACATTAAACTATGTAGTCTTCTTCAGACTAATTTTTTTTAATTCATGTACATATATCTGGCTGTAAGTGTTTAATTAGGCAATTGTGAATTGACATGCTCTTCCTTGTGGATTTATTAATAGAATTCAAAAAACATACTAACTTTTGAACCTGAAAATGTTCTTGTCATTTTCATGTGTGGACATAGGCTATCCTGAATAAAATGCATTTACTTTAAATCTACACAGATTTACTCAGAGAGAGGGTTTAATTCAAAATCTAGGTGGGTGCAACCTGGAAATTACACAACCCCATGAATAAGACCAAATTTCAAAAGTACCACGGGTGGTCTTAATAGAGGGGTTTTACTGTAATTTGTTGTCCTTGAATTCTTTTGATTGGACAAGTCTAAAATTATGTCTTCTTGTAAGAGATGCATTGTATGATTGAAGAGACAGAAAATGAGTCAAAATTAAGCCATTCAGCCTTTTCAAACAATCTTGTCCTTTTAATGCCCTGTGATGGAGCTTTTGAAAATAAGGAGATGATAGTTTTTGGCATTTCATCTGTTTCCCGTGTTGTTTTTGTCCTTTAAAAGACAAACACCATTATTTCAGCCATGTTTTTATAGTTTTTTGTCTGCCAATTCTGTCAAAATTAGCGAGTCTAAAATGTTGTCTCCTTGGAAAGGAAATGAGAGAAATGATATTTGTTAGATATTCATTCATTTGAAAAAGTTACCAAATGAAATTATTTTTATCTTGGAACACAGGAAGAAAAGGAATGTTGTAAGGCTGGCGAACAGGAAGTTGTCAAACTGATATGCCAAATTCCCTCCATTGAAAAGATGGATGCCTCATTGTCCACACTGGCAAAGTGCACGTAAGTTAATTGTAGATGCTAAATTTTTATCATAAGGAAATTAATTGACACATACAGCAATTTCCTTTTCTGCTACAGTCTTTTAACCAATTTTCATATTTTAATCCTTAATTTGTTTTCATCCATTTTACTATAATGTTTTCAGTCTCTCTATAACAACTTTTCAAGTGAGAGAAAAGTTGTTATAGGAGATGCTGCATCAAGAAGTATTGAGATAGCTTACAATACACTGATGTGTTAGCATTTATGTTAATAGTTACTAGGGTAATGGGAAATGGCATTTAATTGTAGAGATTGTATAAATTGACAACTGAACATTTTTTTTTATACTTTTTTTCACCTTGGAATACAGAATTTCGATCAAATAATTCAAAGGAAGTGGCAATTAAGATTTTCTTGCGGCAATGAAATAGTGATTTTAGTTACATAGCTGTCAAGGATCAGTAGTTAGTATGTGTGAGATTTTTCTTCAACCTGATGCCTTATGCTACAAAAATTTAAAACAAAATGCCTGTATACTATAATAAATATTAATCAAACTTAATTGCCATGATTGCATTAGCTTCAGACATGCAATTATACAGAAAATGTCTGCAAAGAAAGTTAATTAAGCTAGGACAAATGGCAAGTGAGCAAAAAGTCAGTTAAATTGTCTTTTAAGCTCTGTTTGAAACCTTTTGGTATTACTTCAATTACGTTCACCTTTGTATAAATGTCAAGGACTGCCCCCAAACATATCCAAATGCATTTTGAATATGTTAGGTGTGTCGTCATAAATTTTTATTCCATTGTAAAACAGCACAATGAGACCCTGTGTATTGTTTGAGACTTGAAAGGTGGATGTATATTCTAGGTTGTTTGGAGTAAGGAAACAACCTTTATAATGGAATGATTGGCCTTTTCAAGTTGTAGCTAACAACAGTGAGAGTGCAGCCAGGTAGTGTTGAAGTGCATTTTGCATTCTTTACAAAATGTGACCAGGCCATCCTGCCTTCCTATTACTCTCTTCTATCATAAAACTATAGAACTCTAAGCTGTTAAGATTGCATAATCATATAGAGCAATGTTTTCTGGTCTTCTATGGTTAATTTTGTAGAAACAACGGTAATTGATATAGTAAAATCCATAAACTCCTGATGAACAGGACAGATAGTTAAAAAAAAAAAAAAGGGTTTGTGACATTTACTTTTATTATGTTGGATGGACCAAGGGAGTAAGACTATTTTAGTATTAGTACACGTAACATGGGTGATCAAAATTTTTGTGTCAGTGGAGATAATTTTTCAACAGATGTCATTTTGAAAAATGCTGCCTGGTTGTTGCTACTGTAGCATTCTTGTTATTATTACCGTCTGTCCTTCCGTCCGTCCTTCTGTCCGTCTTTCCTTCTTTCCGTCCGTCTGTCTGTGAGATTATCTCCAATACCATTGGACAGAATTTCGTGAAACTTCATATGTGTGTACAATAACCCATTCCGCTGATACACTTTTTTTTTTTTTTATTTGATTCAAAATGGCCAACTGGGAGTGATTTTGGTCGAGTAAATTTTTGATGTTTTGAGTCTTTATCTTGAAAACTATACAGAGTTTTTACATCAAACTTGTCACACCTATGAACCACCATTACAAAATGCAGGACAAAAAGTTTCATCCAGGTTGACCATGCAACACCACAGTTATATACCCTTGTTTTTTTTTTTTTAATGTCGTGTCATGGAAAAAGGGGGCTTGATGTATAATTATTTTCATTATGGACCAATATCTCTTTAACTACAGAACAATATGTTATGAAACTTCATTTTATATTGTTTATCACAAGCCACACACAATATTTATTTGTTTTTATTTCATGAAATGCCACGTAGTGAAAAAAGGGAGCTAAATGTATAATTTCATCATGGACCAATGACCGTCTATTCATCCGTCTTTCCGGACAGATATCTTCTAAAATCCTTGACAAAAACTAATAGAAATTCATATATGTGTTCCGTATGATGTCTGCCGATATTTATTTATTTTTTTTTTTTTTTGCTTTTTTGATATAATACAGTGTCATAGAAAAAGGGGGCTTCATGTATATGTCCATAATGGATCAATATCTCTTTAACTCAAAATCCTTGACGAAAATTTATGAAACTTCATACGTGTATTCCTTATGATAGTCCGCCAATATCGTTATTTTAGCTTTTTTGATTAAATGTCTTGTCATGGAAAAAGGGGAATTAATGTATTTTTCCATTATGGACAATATGTTTAACTACTGGACAAAATGTTATAAAACTTCATATTTATATTGTTTATCACAAGCCACAGACAATAGTTACTTGTTTTTATTTCATGAAATGCCATGTCATGAAAAAAGGGAGCTAAATGTATAATTTCATTATGGACCAATAACAGTCTGTTTGCCCATCCGCCCACCCAACCGATATCTTCTAAAGTCCTTGACGAAAATTGATGAAACTTCATGCACGTCTTCCTTTGGATAGTCTATTAATTCAATTTTTTTCTATATACGTATATATAATGATGTGTCATGGAAAAAGGGGGCTTGATGTATATTTTCATTATTTGTTTTCATTTAATGAAATGCTGTGTTATGGAAAAAGGGGACTTAATGTATAATCTCATTATGGACCTCATATATTTTTTATTTAATGAAATGCTGTGCCATGGAAAAAGGGGGCTTAATGTATAATCTCATTATGGACCAGTAACAAAAAGGCCACATGCATATGCAAAACACAGTACCTCTAATATGTTTGTATCAAAAAAGGTCTTTTTCAGTGGGGGATATCATTTCAACGAAATTGCTTGTTCCTATCACTTCCCCTGAAATATTACATGTTTGTTTGTATTTTTCAGCCAGCTTTCCTTGTCAACAAACCAGATTGAAAAGATTGCTAATTTAAACGGTCTTAGTAAGTATGATGGTTATAAACAAAATGCTTGATATAACTATTTACATATAACCCTCAGATAACTTTGGATCTCTTTTGAACACATTGGACACAAAGGAAAAATTGAATCACAACAAGTATTTTCTCCTTTCACCACAATGTTTTCAGACACAATCACGCAGTAATTCTTTACCAAATGACAAAATTTTAGACTGGTCCAAAAGCATTTGCAGATAACAAATTGGACATCAGACTCAAAAACTGAAGTTTGTCCTTCAAAGGCTAGAAAATAATGTGGGGAAAGGAAGAAATGTTCGTAACCAGCAGTTTCTTTATCCCAGAATGCTTTCAAAGGCCTTTTTTCCATAAGGTCATAAAAACTTGGTATTGTGTGGTAAAGGGTTAAAGCTTTAATTCATTTTGATTTTATTGCTTTCAAAATGTAAACAAATTAGTTTCGGGAGGTAATGGGCTGAAATCAAGTCAATTGGTTTTTAAGATAAGCCTCAACTAGCTAACAGTAAATAAATTGACTTGAGCTGATGTTGAATCCCTGGAGTGCCAAATAAAACCAATGGACTTCTGCAGTCAAAAACTAAGACCTAAATAATTGCCATTGGTATTTTAAAGGTTGCTTTTGTCTACAATATCAAAGCAAAGCAGCCATTGAAGATCAAAGATCAACGGCACATTTTATGCAGTTTGGTCCAGATCTACGCACACCACAAAGGCAACTAAAATCGTGAAAGACACTGTAAATGTTAATTTCTCTTTATCATAAAACATTTTGACAAACATGGGATTGATGACTGAGAAAAATTACTCTGAACACAGAATTTGCTCATTATTCACAATGATTCCAATATCCTAGTTTTGGTTTTCTTCAGGCTTTACTGCAAACATATTTCTTGTTTTCATCATAACTGAGGCACTATAGTGGGCTTTATTAGTTGTATGGTCAGGTGGCAGGGGACTTGGAAACTTGTCCACAGCTGTGGCCCTGGCCTTCGGCTCGGGGCGACATGATTTGCCACAGCTGTGAACAAGTTTTCAAGTCCCCTGCTACCTGACCGTACAAGGAATTTATTATACTGCAAAGTTTTACCATTCCAATGTGTTTTCAGTGAAATTTCACTCTTTTCTGGTCTCACAAAAATTTAGTACGCTGACGAAATAGAATTTCCCTTCAGAGTACACCAATTCAGTGAAAACTGACGTCACTGAGAAATGATGTCACTGAAACCTTGGTAAAACGTGAAGTTTGGTGCATAAATTTGATGATATCACCGTGATAGACATTCGATGCATTTTTTTATTTAAACATGGATTTAAACACCTACAGGGTAAGTAACTATGCATTTTAATGATTTGTCGGCAAAATTAAACATTCATTAGTTGCCTCAAACGACCATTGGGTTATCCTTTTAACTTTACAATGTATGATTTTCAACATGTCACAGTTTGCTTACCTGATGAAGGTATGGGTCATGTTAACCCTATGTATTTGTTTTAAAATGACAACAAACAATAATATATGTAACTATACTCATTTATTTTCAAAAGTAATCCATTCTTTCCACTTTAATGACAACCATCAAGGGAAACTAGTAATAATAAAACCAGCCAGTATATTTGTCTTGCAGGCAGCTCTCATCGATCGACGCTGCCATTTTGGATGTTGTGTTGAAAGTGTAGTTATGTATTTGGGGCTCCTGAAAGGGAAACTACTTTTCCCTGCATTTGCCAGTGTACATGACTGTATGTTCTGGGCATATTATCAAATCAATTGCGAGAAATTTCTTTGCAGTATAATAATAGTATATGTACAAACAAGTTAAGAACATGTATTCAATACTTCATGCAAAATTCATACTGTATTAGGAAACAATCTGTTTTGTTTTAATTTGAATATGCAGGAATTATTCTGTGAGGAATATTTATTTGTTTTTATTAGAAAACCTGACAATTCTCTCCCTGGGAAGAAATAGTATCAAGTCACTGACAGGCCTTGTAAGTGCTTAAAACACTAATTTTGATACTTGTATAATTTTTTTTTCTTTTTGGAAAAAAGATGATGATGATGATGATTGAACATTTATTGAGGCTCGCAAAATAAACAGAAATGATAGTGATACTATAACATTATTTGTTCTGCTCTAAATTGGTTTCAGGTAGACTTTGTATCTTCAGATTAGCAAGTGCTGCAAAGTAGAAAAATTCATTGATTTTCTTGGGCTTTTTTCAACAATCAAATTCTGATCTATGTCAAAAATCTAAGACTAACAATATGATTGGCTGAAACAGCATGCCTAAGCAAATTAATTAGATAGCCTTGGAAGTTTAGGGTCAGGATAATTTAGAACTGCTGGTTTGGTGTCATTTTCAGTCTCCTACATCATTTTTCAGACATATTCCTTTAAATTGAAGTTAATGCTTGGGAAAGAAAGTAAATGTACTTCAGTAGCCAGTTAAGTTTGTTTAAAAAATGGACTCAGTTTCTTAAACATCACCTGTGATCTCGAATGATTTTGAATAGCATTTCTTAATTAAATTCTAAAATTAGACAGTTGCAAAATTTCAGAATGGCTGAACCCATTTTAATTGTGTGTAACTTTGAGATGACTTACGAATCTGATTCTGTTTATGATAGGAAGCAGTTGGTGAGACTTTGAAAGAGTTGTGGATATCATACAATAGGATTGAGAAACTGAAAGGAATCAATGTGTTGAAGAAACTGAAGGTAAACAATCCCAAGTTCATCCAAAATTAACTCGTTACTAGCTGACAAAATTGTGGACTCATCCAAATCAAAAGCATTTGCACACAACATATGAAATATTGTTTAGATGATGGAATTTGTGTATGCAAGGTAAGAAAACCTTGTGGGAAAAGGAGAAAATGCTGATTATCACCTCTGTACACAGCGTTTTAGGTTTTAAGGATTTGCATATAAAACATTGTGGGAAAAGGAGAAAATGTTGGTTTCCAGCACTTTATCCTTTAACCACATTTTTTTTTTCAAAAGTCAAACCTCCAAGGGTTGTAAAAACTCTGGACAGTGTGGTAAAGGGTAAAAAGGCTTTGATGTATCAAAATTTCTGAATTCTGAACAAAAAGAAATTCAAGTTTTGAAACTGTGCAGAGAATACATTGAAGATCAGATTATATGAAAAATTTAGTCTTATCCTCATCAACAATTATGGCAAAGGCAATTAGATTTATCAATGACCTGTCAGGTATGACAGCATTTTTTATTGTTTTAACCCTTAACCAAACAATAAAGTTTTAGACATGTCCAATTTGAAGCATTTGCAGAGGACAAATTTAAATTGGTTCAAATGGTGAATTGTGTCTTTGATAAGCTAGACACTGTAGGAATAGGAAACGTTTTGGTACCAGTATTTTCTCCTATTCCCACAATGTTTTCAAAAGCCTTCTCCCTCGGGATCTGTTAAATTCGAGACTTTTTGTTAAAGGGTAAATGTACATAAAACCTGGTAGATCATTTAATTAGGAGAAAATATTTCCTTGTCTGATTGAGCTAAAAACTGTAAGTTTGAAATTGCACTCATTTCACACATTGTCCTATGCAAATCAATTTTGAAAACATTGTGGCAAAAAGATGAAGAGTTGAAAAAAAAAATGAGCAGTCTTTCTCCTTTTGCAAAGATGTTCTCTTGTGAATTCATGTATTGACTTTTTATCAAAGGACAAAATTTCAAACTTGTCCAAATCAAAAGCATTTGCACATGACAAATGTGGCCCAATTGAGGAAACTGTTTTTGAAAGAGTATACAAAACTGTGAAAAAAAAAATAAAATACTGGCTCCAAGCATTGGCTCATTTTTCTGCAATGCTTTCAAAAGGCTTCTCCCTTCCTCATAGCGATCAAAACTTGTTATTGTATGGTAAAGTTTTACACATCAGCATTTGTTGATTATCATTATTTAATAGTAGGATTTGGTAAATATTTGCATACTGTAGAATGATATGTATACCAAACTTTAAATTTAGGTGTTGGTGTTGACAGGTACAGTAATATCAACTGGCTTTGTAAATGTCTAAATGTAATAAGTTTATTCACAGGCTTGAATTTGTGAAAAAGATGTGTAACATTTTGTTTGTGTGCCATGATTGATACTTTTACTGGAAGCTTTGCTTACACTAATGTGTCATGATTTTACTTTAAAGATACATGTACCTCAGTTTTATAGTGCAAACTATTGCAGGGGTCAGCATTCACTAACTGTTATAAAAACATGTCTTATTTTAACTCCAAATCTGAATTCCAAGACTAGCCTTCTGATTGGCTGAGACAGAACATCTCAGATGGCTAGTCTTGTATTTTGTAATAGTATACAAATAAAAAATGTTAAGAAAATTCAGCCCGTAAGTGTAGTTGGGATAGTTGAGATACCAACCTTTCACAATCTTGATTTTCATGTGAAGCTGAAAAATAAAATTAACCCTTGGATGCACCAGATAAACCCAACATACATTTTCAGCCTAGAAATAAGCCCCCCCCCCCCCCCAAAAAAAAAAAAAAAAATATGCAGTTTCATTGCTGCTTTTCTCTACCTTTTTCCAGTAAAGTAGAAATTGTAGATAAACAATCAGAATGCATATTCTGTGCAGTCTGGTCTTGATCTACATTAGCCAGAAAGGCAACTTCTGTTATGAAAGGTGCTTTAAGGGTTAATCCTTAGGTTGCTTGAGTTAATTTTTGTTTCTCAATAACATTGTTGAGTGATTTTGTTGTTATTTTCAGCTCAAGTTGTAATAGTGAAAGCTTTCAAGAGCTGGATATTTTCATTTAGGAAAGGGACCTTAATGAAGCAATATTGACACTTTTTTGAGTAGAATAGGCCACAAATTAGATGATCAGAATCTTTGAGCATTCTTTGATTAAGACTATTGCAAATCTAAGGATATGAAAGCTTCTATGAGATCTTCCATTATATTAGATAGTACCTGATCAAAGACTACACTTTCTACTGTATCTGTGAGAGCACCATTAGTATGCAAAGAGATAATGTAACCAATGTAATTTTTAGCTCTTCTCTAAAACTACTAGCCCAAACTGAATCAAATTTCATACAAATTTTCTTATGTCAGTCTCATTTGATTTTCGGAATCAAAGCATGACAACAAAACTGAAAAATGCTCAAAATCTCCTCAAAATTTGCAAGCTGGACTTCTTTGCTATTTGGTTTGAATGATCCTTTGGTATACCCATCAGATTTGAGTGCTAAACTACTAGTATGTACTGTCAAAAATTATAGCCGGCATAGGCATCACTTTTGATCTCTATAAAGTCGTAGAGCAAACATTAAACAATTTTTGCCCATGGAACAGAGGCTCAAATTTATTCATATTTGGTTTGATTAATTTTTGGTAGACCTTTATCAGACTGTTATTGAAGTGCCAAAATAAATTGCCTGCATCAGTGTGGCTTTGTATCTCTATACAAGCCATATAGCAAACTTGAAAACCATCCTCCTCAAGAACTGTTTGTCAGCAGTGCTCTGGCAAAAGGAGGTAAATGCATCTCTATAATGCAATGTACAAAGCAAGACATCACCTAGTTACTGATCTATAGAATCCATCTTGTCTAACAGCTGGCTGAATCCTGAGGTAGAATGGTCTTTTGACATACAGAAAATTGACCAAAAGCAAAAAGTTTTGTTACAGGCTGACCTAGATAGATACTCTTTGCAGATTTAGTATACCCCCCTTTTCACAGAATATGGCTGATATATACTTGGACTGAATAATTCTTTGGTCGACTTCTTCAAGATTTTTGGATAGAAAATGGTGGCTTTTTATATCTATACTGAACTAAATAAGTAACTTCCGCTGTGTTTAAGTGCAGATATATGTAAATATGGAAAGGAGGGTTGAATTATTTTTACTTGTATTCCAAGAGTATTTCAGTGTGAATTTGTGTGTAAAATTTTATCGCTCTACATTCACGGAAAACTGATAAAATGCTTGATTAAATGTGGTTGGGGTCGTAGACCAAAATCACACATTAATACTGGGTATGGCCACCTTGAGCATCGAGTACTGCCTGGCATCGTTAGGGCATAGAACCGACAAGTGTGTTGATTAAGGCTTGTGTTAGTTCATTGATGTTCGACGGTGGAATAGGGTGATGTCTAGCATGCTGGTCCAAATTATCCCACAGGTGTTCGATGGGATTCAGATCTGGACTTTTGGCAGGCCAATCATTTATGAATGCAATATTATTCCTCCTGAGGAAAAAATTCACAGTATCTCTGGCTGTATGGGTTGTGGCATTATCATGTTGAATCAGAGTGATATTGGCATTATTTTGAAACAGTGGGATGGTGTGCCTTGCAAGAATCTCATCTCAGTAGCGTTGGGCATTCAAATTCCCATCGATCAATATGAGAGGTGTGCAATAACCATGTGCAGTGCCTGCCCAGACCAAGACAGAACCTGCGCCCCCAAAACGATCTCGTTCAAGTACACAACAGTCGGCATAAGGTTAATTTCTTCTATGGTATACACGAACCCTGCCATCACCTCCATGAATGGAAAATCTTGACTTGTCGGAGAAAAGAATGCTGTTCCATTGTTGCCTTATCCAGCGATAGTGTGTACGTGCCCAATTAACACGATTTACATGGTGATGCCGTGTCAGTACACACCCAACGTAAGGACGATGTCCACATAGACCACCTTCGCACAGACGATTGCGTACAGTTTGGGCAGATATTCGGTTGTTATGTGTACCAGGGGTGTTAGCAGCAGTGGCAGTGGCAGTTTGAAAACGATTGCGTAGATGTGTGTTCATGATATAGTGGTCTTGACCAGGCGTCGTAACACGCGGATGTCCACTACGTGGTAAATCTTCTGTACGCCCTGTTGCTTGGAAACGTTGCCTAAGGTATCAAATAGAACGGCTAGAACTGCCAACAACCCTAGCAACCTCATTCGTTGCCATACCAGCATTAAGCATTCCAATTGCACGTTCACATAAATTTGGTGGAATTCTAGGCATATCAAAAAGAAAGAAAACTTAATAAAATTCTTTTTTTTTTTTTCAAAGTCTTTTTCTTATTGACAACAGAGTCTATAAAATCAGACTGAAAGGTTTGATTTTATAAACACGGATTATACTGGTCCGTGCATACACGAGAAAATCGAATTTAATGTTTTCTTTTTTGTGTAATGCGTACAATTCAGTTATAATTGGTTTTATTTGACACATAATCCTTTGCCCTGACATATGTAGGGCATTGGATATGTTGATTTCTTTTCATTACATTGAAAAAATATGTATAGAAATCGGAAGTTTCTTTTTTGGTTCAGTATATTTATGAAACAGGGCAAACTTTGAAAACCTTCTTCTAAAAACTATCTGTCAGCTTTCTTGATAGAATCTTGATCCATCAAAAATCATGGATGTCATGGGGGTGAAGTTTTTCCTCTATAAAACAAACTTTTAAACCTGTTGTTTTGTATTTTTTCATGGTTGGCATGAATGGTTCTTACGTTGCCTGCTGTCAGATTTATTGAAAGAATCTTGATCTAAAAAAAAAATTGTCACAACGAGCTTAACCTCTGATGGGTAATTCTCACAGCCTATGCAAATTACCGCTCACACTGTGTTACTATCCAGTGAAGCAATACAGAGCCATCAAGTTTGGATTATTGTAACAAATCTTTCACTGAGATTTGCATATTACCAGCCATACTGACATAGGTCCATTACTTATGTTTCTTTTTC
Source organism: Hippopus hippopus (assembly GCA_946811185.2). Taxonomy (NCBI): domain Eukaryota; kingdom Metazoa; phylum Mollusca; class Bivalvia; order Cardiida; family Cardiidae; genus Hippopus; species Hippopus hippopus. The sequence goes on from OX328097.1 coordinate 39,321,251, forward strand.
AGTATTGAGCACACACCAGTACCACATTAACCCTTGTAGGGATGAACCCAGATTCAACTGCTTACACAGACAGGATACATCAAGATCAGACTGCAGGGGAAATGCAGTCTGAACTTCTCTTTTCACTGTCTGCTTCTTTACCAGAATATTCTGACAAAAACAGCTTTGAAACTGCAATATTTGCATCATTACTTCTGAATGAGAGTGTCCATTTTATTTATTTGGTAGCAGGGGGTTAATTTCGTATCAGATATTTTAGTTTGTCAAAGCTTAAAGCATGCAGATGTTGTTTCTGCTGCTGTACTTGTGTGTTGGTATTTTGTATAATATTGTTGTTAGCATGAAAATTTACGAATGTGCCAGTATTATGAGCTTATTTTCCCTCTTTCTTGGTTATTGACTGGCACTTTTTTGCATTATGTCAGATTATACTAAGATATAATGGGTTGGTGTTAACATCAATTCCTAAATACAGTTCTTATTCTAAGTTCACAGACTAGCCTCTATCCTGATTGGCTGTGACGTTTCATCTATATGACTGCAGAGCTCCAGATAAGAGGGAGTGATGTTATTCTAAATCCATTATTTCTCTTCCAAACCCTATTTTGTGGGTACTCATTAGAATCGTCTCGATGAGACGATCCTAATGAGTACCCATAACATAGGGTTTAGTGGAGAATAATTGATATTTTCAATTTTGAAATCAAAATCACTCCCTCTGTCTGGAGCTCTGTGACTGGTCCCAAAAGTGACAACTACAATTTGACTTAAAATAACTGTTGCTAGGCTTACCCTTTACCAAACAATGTATCTCATGTTGTAATGACTCTTGGGAAGAAGCTATCTAAAACAAGTGGGAAAAGGAGAAGATGCTAGTTACCAGCATTTTCTCCTTTTCTCACAATTTTTACCAACCTTTCAAAGATGGTCCACATGATCATAGGGACATTTAACTCTACCAAATTATAAAATTCTGGGCTTGTCTAAATCCAAAGAATTTGCAGACAACAAATTTGCGTTCCAATCTTCTGTTCGTGTATCGCCCGATTTTGATAAGTAACTTACGTGAAGAAAGACGTAAACGCGATAAAGCTGTTCGTTTGTTTATGGGAAGAACATCAAGATACTTTTCAAATTCAATGTCATTTTTAAATTGCAAATATAAACTTAAGCTACTTTTAGATTTTAGGCCATTATACCATGTTTGTTTAAACATATCGCTAACCCTTTCTTTAAAAGTATTATGAAAGCTTTTTAGATTAACGCTAAATGGATTGTTGAAAACATACAAAAATCCATAACTGTCTAAAAGAAATTTAATATGAGTAAGCCAGCTTTGTTGTCTGCGTAAACATTGTGTCGACATATCCGTTTATAAATGCTGCCTTTAAAAGTATTATGAAAGCCTTTTAAATTAACGCTAAATGGATTGTTGAAAACATACAAAAATCCATAACTGTCTAAAAGAAATTTAATATCAATTTAATATCTGCATAAACATTGCGTCGACATATCCGTATATAAATGCTGCACAGTAAAGTTATTTGTTTGTATTACTTTTGCTCCAATACTTTATGATACGTGTATAACAATTTACATACATAGGATAACGCCCTAACTCACTATACAGTGCTAAAGATATAATATAGTTATTATATATAGGTATTATATACAAGGTATTAAATTGGATAAAGAGAGGATGTGCTGATGTGCTATTTTTAGCAACAGTGTTTGATGATCGACCAGTAAAAGTTTGTATGTTTCTCAATAGACCAATAGAGCTTCAAAGGCCTGTGGTTTAACTGAGAATGATGAATAAGATGAAGATTATCGTTGATCTAGTCTTTTTTTTTGGTTTGGGTTTTTTTGCGTAATGAAAAAAAAAACCCACCTTGCAAAATATGTCTTTTTTTCGATTTTCAGGTGTTGTACATGTCTAACAATGAAGTGAAAGACAAGAATGAATTTGAAAAATTGGTAAGCATTTTTTTCTTGTCACTTGATTGGCTTGAAGCTTAATCCTTTCCCAAACCACAAATATTACACTCTTCCATATTGAAAGCGTCTGCAGATAACAAGTTTGAAAGTGGTACAAATGAAGTTATGTTCTTTGACACAGAAAACACGTTGGGTAAAGGAATAAATGCTGTTTATCAGCATTTTCTTCCCTTTTTCCACAGCGTTTTTGAAAAGCTTCAAATCAAATGTTAACACTGTCTGTAGAGAAACATTCATGGACAACGAAATAAATATGGCTCAAATTACAATAAATGAACTGGAGAAAATGCTGATTACCTTGATTTTCACCTTTTCCAACAATTTTTTTAAACCTACTTGTGTCTGACAAAAGAAAAAGACAAGAGAAAAAAAGGGCTCTTGAATTAAGTGATCACAAGTTTACTTGCTTGAGATTATAGCCATGGAAATTCGATCCATTATTCACCAACCCTTGTAAATTTAATTCTAACTGTCAAAACAAGCAATCTGACTGGCCCATGACAAAGGAAGTCTTGGCTAATCATATAGACCTTGAGCAACCATGATCTCAGTGATACAGAACAGATTCTGTGACCAACATTGTGCCTTTCCATCATAATTCATCCTATCTGTAAGCTGTTTCAACAAAGGAAATCAGAGTATTAGTAGTGACAAATTATGAGCTTTTTTTAGCTCATCTGGGCACAAAGTGCTCATGGTGAGCTTTTGTGATCGTGCTGTGTCCGTCGTCAACTTTTACCTTGTGTATGCTCTAGAGGCCACATTTTTAGTCCGATACTCATGAAACTTGGTCAGAATGTTTGTCTTGATGATATCTCGAACGAATTTGAAAATGGGTTAGGTCAGGTCAAAAACTAGGTCACTCGGTCAAATCTTAGAAAAACCTTGTAGACGCTCTAGATACCACATTTTCAGTCATAGACTCTTGAAAGTTAGACAGAATGTTTGTCTTAATGATGTCTCGGACGAGTTTGAAAATGGGCAATGTTTGGTCAAAAACTAGGTCACCAGGTGAAATCTTAGAAAAACATTGTGTACGCTCCAGAAGCCACATTTTCAGTCCAATACTCTTGAAAGTTGGTCAGAATGTTTGTCTTGATGATATCTCAGATGAGTTTGAAGATGGGCCATGTCAGGTCAAAAAACTAGGTCACTAGGTCAGATCTTAGAAAAACCTTAGATGCCACATTTTCAGTCCAGTACTCTTGAAATTTAGTCAGAATGTTTGTCTTGATGATAGCTTGGACAAGTTTGAACATAATTCATCCTTTCTGTAAGCTGTTTCAACAAAGGAAACCAGAGTATTAGTAGTGACAAATGTTTAGCTTTTTTTAGCTCACCTGGGCACAAAGTGCTCATGGTGAGCTTTTGTGATCGTGCTGTGTCCGTCGTCAACTTTTACCTTGTGTACGCTCTAGAGGCCACATTTTTAGTCTGATACTCATGAAACTTGGTCAGAATGTCTGTCTTGATGATATCTCGAACGAATTTGAAAATGGGTTAGGTCAGGTCAAAAACTAGGTCACTTGGTCAAATCTTAGAAAAACCTTGTAGACACTCTAGATACCACATTTTCAGTCATAGACTCTTGAAAGTTAGACAGAATGTTTGTCTTGATGATATCTTGGACGAGTTTGAAAATGGGCAATGTTTGGTCAAAAACTAGGTCACCAGGTGAAATCCTAGAAAAACCTTGTGTACCTTCTAGAGGCCACATTTTCAGTCCAATAATCTTGAAATTTGGTCAGAATGTTTGTCTTCATAATATCTTAGACTAGTATGAAATTGGTTATGTTGGATAAAAAACTAGGTCACTAGGTCAAATCTCAGAAAAACTTTTTGTACACACTAGAGGTTACATTTTCAGTCCAGTATTCTTTAAACTTGGTCAGAATGTTCGTCCTGATGATATCTTGCATGAGTTTGAAAATGGGTCACATGGAATAAAAAACTAGGTCACCAGGTTTAATCCTTGAAAAACCTTGTGTACACTCTAGAGGCTACATTTTCAGTCCAATAATCTTGAAATTTGCATAGAATGTTTGTCTTGATAATATCTTAGACTAGTATGAATATGGGTCATGTTGGATAAAAAACTAGGTCACTAGGTCAAATCTCGGAAAAACCTTTTGTACACCCTACAGGCCACATTTTCTCTCAAATACTTATGAAAGTTTGTCAGAATGTTTGTCTGGATAATTTCTACATGTCAAGTAGGCCGCTGAGACAAATTCTAGAAAAAGCTTGTGTGCACTCTAGAGGCCATATTTCTAAGTCTAATACTAATGAGTGTTTGCCAGAATGTTTTTCTTAATATCTCTGAAGAGATTGGAAATGGGTCATGTTTGATCAAAAGGCTCAGGTGAGCGACTTCAGGGCCATCATGGCCCTCTTATTTTAAATCTCATGACATTTGCTGGAATTGAGGATATTTCTTGCTGTTGAACCATAAGAATTCATTGTAGTTAGGAATTTATTTATCACCTGTATGGTCAAGTGCGGGAACAAACTTGTCTTTCAAAACTAATAGGTAGTGCTGGGAATTAACTTTGTCATTAAACACATATGGGCTAATAACACCGTGACATAACACTGACCACCATACAGTTAGTTTTTCACTGTCTGTCTGTGAGTGAAACAGTGTGATTGTTCATGTGCCCCAAAACCGTATATTTTGTTTACAAACATGTCCAGATAACAGGAAGTGAGACAACGTCATTAATTACTAAAATGATGCCAATGACAAAAAGGTACTTCTGATTTCAAATCTGTATAAAAGTGTGTAATGTTATGAAAATTGAATGAAATTTTAATTAAAAAAAAACTTACACATTTTGTGAACATGTAGATATATTTTTATTCTTTATCTGAAATTAAAAGCCATTTTATAAATGTACGAAAGTGTTACCTTACTTTCCAGACACCCTGTATAAGCTAATAAGATTACCTGAGATCATTTGGGACTTTCACAAGGCATGAGATTTCCAAAGAAATGTCAATTGAGGATCAACTATTAGCGTTAAGGTTTGAGGTGCCCTTAATGACCTTTGACCTCTATAACTTCCAGAAGCCCCACTCGCCAGGTGGCAGACTTTGGGAATGTGCTCAGGAGACCTTGAGGTTTAAGAAAATAATAGTCCTGAAAATTCCCACTGGGTGGGGAGCAAACACCCTGCTTGCTCATACTCTAATAGGATTGCCATTGGAATTCAGAATTAGAATAGTATCATGGTTGAAGAAATTGTTGGTAAATACCAGTATTGACCCTAGCTGGTGTTACAGAAGGTAATGTGTTGAACCTACATGTAAGCATGATAATTTTTGTCAATTACAGGGAGACCTTCCATGCCTGGAGGAGTTGGTATTTACAGGAAACCCTTTGGAGGAAGAATTGACCACAGGAGGGACCTACCGGGATTATGTTGCCAAGAAACTCCCAAAACTTAAAAAACTTGATGGTATGTGAATCATGTCCAAAAATGTTGTCCGAATAACCTTTTAATGAACAACTTCATGATTTAATGACACAAAAAAATGGGGTATTGAAAAAATTGTTGGAAAAAGAGGATTTTGCTGGTAACTAGCATTTCCTACTTTCCCCACAATGTCTTTAGCTCACCTGAGCACAAAGTGCTCAAGGTGAGCTTTTGTAATCGTGCTGTGTCCGTCATGCGTCGTCTGTCGTCAGCTTTTATCTTATGTACACTCTAGAGGCCACATTTTCTGTCTGATACTCATGAAACTTGGTCAGGATGTTTGTCTTGATATCTCGGATGAGTTCAGAAATGGGTCTTGTCAGGTCAAAAAACTAGGTCACCAGGTCAAATCTTAGAAAAACCTTGTGTACACTTTAGAGGCCACATTTCAGTCTGACACTCATGAAACTTGATCAGGATGCTTGTCTTGATGATATCTCAGACTAGATCGAAAATGGGTCATGTCAGGTCAAAAACTAGGTCACTAGGTCAAATCTTAGAAAAACCTTGTGTATGCTCTAGAAGCCACATTTTCTGTCCAAAACTCTTGAAAGTTGGTCAGAATGTTTGTCTTGATGATTTCTTGGACGACTTTGAAAATGGGTCATGTCAGGGCAAAAACTAGGTCACTAAGTCAAATCTTAGAAAAAACTGGTGTACTCTCTAGAGGCCACATTTTCTGTCCAAAACTCCTGAAAATTGGTCAGAATATTTTTCTTGATGATATCTCGAATGAGTTTGAAAATGGGTCATTTTAGGTCAAAAACTAGGTCACTAGGTCAAATCTTAGAAAAACCTGGTGTATGCTCTAGAAGCCACATTTTTTGTCCAAAACTCTTGAAAGTTGGTCAGAATATTTGTCTTGATGATACCTCAGACGAGTTTGCAAAAGGTTCAGATCGGGTCAAAAACTAGGTCACTAGGTCAAATCGTAGAAAAACTTTGTGTACGCTCCAGAGGCCACATTTTCAGTCCAAAAACCTTGAAAATTGGTCAAAATGTTTTGTCTTGATGATACCTTGCATGAGATTGAAGATGGGTCATGTCGGGTCAAAAACTAGGTCACTAGGTCAAATCTTAGAAAAACCTTGTGTACGCTCTAGAGGCCACATTTTCTGTCCAAAATTCTTGAAAGTTAGTCAGAATGTTTGCCTTGATGATATCTCAGACAAGTTAAAAAACGGGTTATGTTAGGTAAAAAACTAGGTCACTAGGTCATATCTTAGAAAAACCTTGTGCAGGCTCTAGAGGCCACATTTTCAGCCCAAAACTCTTGAAAGTTGGTCAGAATGTTTGTCTTGATTATATCTTGGACGAGTTTGAAAATGGGTCATGTCAGGTCAAAAACTAGGTCACTAGGTCAAATCTTAGAAAAACCTTGTGTACTCTCTAGAGGCCACATTTTCTGTCCAAAACTCCTGAAAATTGGTCAGAATATTTTTGTTGATGATATCTCGAATGAGTTTGAAAATGGGTCATGTGTGGTCAAAAACTAGGTCACTAGGTCAAATCTTAGAAAAACCTGGTGTATGCTCTAGAAGCCACATTTTCTGTCCAAAACTCTTGAAAGTTGGTCAGAATGTTTGTCTTGATGATACCTCAGACGAGTTTGCAAAAGGTTCAGATCGGGTCAAAAACTAGGTCACTAGGTCAAATCGTAGAAAAACTTTGTGAACGCTCCAGAGGCCACATTTTCAGTCCAAAAACCTTGAAAATGGGTCAAAATGTTTGTCTTGATGATACCTTGCATGAGTTTGAAAATGGGTCATGTCGGGTCAAAAACTAGGTCACTAGGTCAAGTCTTAGAAAAACCTTGTGTACACTCTAGAGGCCACATTTCCTGTCCAAAATTCTTGAAAGTTAGTCAGAATGTTTGCCTTGATGATATCTCAGACAAGTTCAAAAACGGGTCATGTTAGGTCAAAAACTAGGTCACTAGGTCATATCTTAGAAAAACATTGTGCAGGCTCTAGAGGCCACATTTTCAGCCCAAAACTCTTGAAAGTTGGTCAGAATGTTTGTCTTGATTATATCTTGGATGAGTTTGAAAATGGGTCATGTCGGGTCAAAATCTAGGTCACTAGGTCAGATCTTAGAAAAAACTTGTGTATGCTCTAGAGGCCACATTTTCTGTCCAAAACTCCTGAAAATTGCTTAGAATATTTTTCTTGCTATCGTGAATGAGTTTGAAAATGGGTCGTGTGCGGTCAAAAACTAGGTCACTAGGTCAAATCTTAAAAAAACCTGGTGTACGCTCTAGAAGCCACATTTTCTTTCCAAAACTCTTGAAAGTTGGTCAGAATGTTTGTCTTGATGATACCTCAGAAGAGTTCAAAAATGAGTCATGTTAGGTCGAAAACTAGGTCACTAGGTCATATCTTAGAAAAACCTATTGTAGGCTCTAGAGGCCACATTTTCAGCCCAAAACTCTTGAAAGTTGGTCAGAATATTTGTCTTGATTATATCTTGGATGAGTTTGAAAATGGGTCATGTTGGGTCAAAATCTAGGTCACTAGGTCAAATCTTAGAAAAACCCTGTGTATGCTCTAGAGGCCACAGTTTCAATCCTATACTCATGAAACTTGGTCAGAATGTTTGTCTTGATGATTTCTTGGACCAGTGTGGAAGTGGATCATTTCGCGTCAATAACTAGGTCACTGAGTCAAATCTTCAAAAAACCTTTTTCAGTCAAATACTCATGAAAATCTTAGTAGAATGTTTGTCATAATATCTCAAAAGAGATTGAAAATGGGTCATGTTTGGTCAAAAGACTCAGGTGAGCAACTTCAGGGCCGTCATGGCCCTCTTGTCTTTGTTTCCCACAATGCTTTCAAAAGCCTTTTTATTCAGGGTTGTTAAAACATGGAATTGTTTGGTAAAGGGTGAATATGAAGGATTTCTTCAGCCCAATACCTTTTGATGGCATTAGAAACATGGAAGTGCCCTTTGTAAGGCACTAGATTGCCCTAGTCTGTTCTGGTGAATCTGACTAGAGACATAAATAAGGAATAGGTACTCAAAACAATTTCTCTTGAAAAACCAGAGAGATCTTACACATCAAACTCCCCAAATTTTTTGGCAACAAGCTCTAAAAGACATTTGCAATTTGCCAACTGACTGAAATTTATAGCTGTTCATCTGTGTCTGACTTAACAAAAGAATGCTTTCTGTTTACTTGATATTTTTGGAGATGATTTACACATGTTGTTTAACCCTTTACCAAACTTTCTGATATTTAATGACCCTGTTAAAGAAGGTGTGGGAAAGGGGCCCATATACACCAACCATTCTTATTGCATTCATAGTCTTAATTCTAACTATAGAAAATAACAAAATAACTGATTTTCTGAGTCATTTGGTTTGGCCAATGAGAAATTGTGTTTCGTTGAAATTTAAAAAAGTTGTAGAAAATTAGAACGCAATTTTGAATAGTTGATTAATACAGACACTGGATTGTTTACTCTGTATGTCATCACTGGGCTACCCAGGCCTGTGGGGTCAACTCTTTACCAAATGACAAAAATTTAGACCTGCCCAAACTGAAAGCATTTGTTAGCAATAAATAAGATGAGGTTCAATAATTGTATTTGCTCTTTAAAGGATTGAAAACATTGTAAGTATAGGAGAAAATGCTGGTTACCGGCTTTTCTCCTATTTCCCCATTTTTCTTTTTTGCAAAAGGCCTTTTCTTAAGGGTAATTAAAACATGGGATTTTGTTTGGTAAAAAAAGTCATGTGGTCTATTTCAGGAGCACCAATCATCAGACAAGAGGAGGATGAAGGGTAATGGTACAGAAGAATATCTAACACAAAGTTTTATTGAACATGTCCTATACAGATTTGCCTAATTTTTACCAGTTTGATGACTTTTGAAGTTGTTCTTCTAAGATGTTGAATGTGAAATAAGTTTTTAGATGTAAATAGTGTATTTATTTACTAATTAGTCTCAGCTGTCAAATACCAAAAGACCTTTTATTTCCTAGACATGTCATGGAAAACATTGTAAATAATGAAAGAAAAAAAAGTTGAAAAATTATTACAGAGTACTTTGAAAAGCAGCTACTATTAATAGTTTGTGATCTTAATTTTTTGAAGATAGTCCAAAGATTGATTCAGCCATATCAGCATTATGTTTTATACAGGGAGCAGTTTTCAAGGTGTTGCACATATTTTTAATAAATGTGTCATGTAATTTAATCTACAAAATTTTCTTGTCAGGAAAAAGAGTGGTAGCACAACTGTCAAATGTATATAAAAATTAATAGAAACTATTTTACCTGTACAGAATTACTTTTTTTTTGTCATTAAGAGAATTTTTAAGCCAAAAGTAAAAAAAACTGATTATTTCATTGATTTGATTGTCTCAAAATTATATTTGTCAGTATGAATGGCCAAAAACTGATTAAAAAAAATCTTGCAGTCACCCTTTAAAATCATCAAGGATAAAGTAACCATTATATTTGATTGGTACATAGAAGTACACTGTTGGCAAAGGAGTGAAGTGATTGATCCTTTTTCCACAATATTTCCCATACAATTTTAACGCAAATTTTTGATGTAGCGATAACTGAAGAAGAAATCAAATTGAAAAATTTGCTCACAAGAAGCAGTTCTACCCATTTGTCACAAAGTTTTCAAAATCACATTTCACTAGTACTGTTGTTTACTCCTGAATAGAGTGATTAACCCTTTATTCTAACATGACACGTGAATTCGGCTCTATAAACACAGTGCAGTGAAAGCGTGGTAAAATCTACGTTATTCTATGTAGAGTGACATCATTCTATATAGAGTGACGTCATTCTGTATAAAGTAAAGTAAGTAAGTTATTCAATGGATTATAATCTGCATCCACGTTTTTTTACTCTAAGTATGAACTTTTTTTCCTTTGATTAAGGGTTGGTCATGTTAGAATCGAAATAATCTTCTTTCTATCGTGGTTTATCGTTCTATAAACCACGTTGTGAGTTATGAGGTGCAATGAATAAACCACTCTGGCTATCACCCTCGTGGATTATTTATTGTGCCTCATAACTCACAACTGTGGTTTATTGAACAATAAACCACGATAGAAAGAAGATTATTTCTTAACTAAACAACCCTGAGTTTTAAAGACCTTGATGAGAGGGTTTTTGAAAGCAATGTGGGAGTAGAAGAAAATGCTGGTAACCAGCATTTTCTCGTTTTTCTAAAATCTTTTTTACCCTTTCAAGGACAAATACTGATCACCTGCACCACATTTAAACTGTCATCTGTAAATGCTTTAGATTTGGATGAGCCTAAATTTTTGACATCTGGTAAAGAGCTAATTTTCCCATGAAATAAAGGGTTAATTTACATGACATGTCATATAGCCGAGGAGTCATAGTCTGTAAAAAGGGGGACCTTAATCCACCTGCAAAAATTTGTGCAGGCTTACCTGGGTTGGAACTTTTTGCATGTGTTAAATTTCGTGCATGTCATAGGACCAGTGTACCTCATGGTTCAGTTGTTGTACAAAATGGATTTTATGGATCCATAATTATGTGATGGCTTGCTTAGTATCATGCGTCACTGAGATGCATTAAGCCTCCATTTGCCAGAGCATGACTAAAATACTTTTCGGTATTCATATTATTTATAATTCCACAGCTTGTAAAGAAACTTTAGTTACAATAATATACAAATAAATCATAAGTAAATGAATGAAATACTTATGCTGTCAAATAATAATCAAGTAATAATTTGCACATAGTCATAACGAATAATTAAACAATTTTTTTTTTCAATCAACATTGTTTGATGTATTTTGTTTTTTGTTTTAAATAACGTATGTGTAAAAATAAAACCAGTGACAATCATTATAACTGTTCACTCATATTTTCAGCAAATGTCTTTTGTAACTGGCCTATTTTGTCTTGTATGTTTATACTGTGGTTTGTTCTGTTATCAGTGTATCTCGGTTATATTACAGTGGCCAGTGCACCTTCTCATGTTTTACTGGAGTTTATTTTACCAATATATCGATCAATATTCTTCTCGAGCCACTGGCTGCTTTCCTACATAATCATTATGGAAACAATGATCAGCAGTTAGAGAAGAATGAATCCTGTCACCATGATTATCACTAATCTTTGGAAAGATATTGGCCAAGCTGGGGATTTGAATCTTTGACCCTGGTTATGAGTGCTGATTGGTCTATGGTGTCCTCTTGTCTTAAATCACAAGGCCTAGAGATGTTGCATCATCAAGTTGCCTTTAACAATTCCACGTTTTTATGACCTTGAATTTGAAAACACATGTAAGAAGGAGGAAATGCCAGCAACCAGCACTAATCCTTTTCCAAAAATGTTTTCTGTCTATTCAAAGACAAATCCCATCATTTTATCCATAATTTGTTGTCAGCAAATGCTTTCAATTTGCATTAGTCAAAGAATTTGTAATGTTGTAAAGAGGTAACAAAAGTGTTTATGCCATGTTTTTATGGTAAAAAATAACCCGACCCCCAACTACCACATGCTGTACAAAAGACATAATTGTACATTAAAAAACTTCTTGTCATTAAACCACAAGGTATTAAGCTTTAAAAAAATGCTGTTATTGTGGTGTTAACAGTCTCATATCTCTTTGGTCGTACCACAGGATTATACAGGATCTTGTCTTAAGCCACACAGCTTGAAAACTATCATGTACTACTTGGTGTATCGTTTCATCTAATGAACCTTTCCCACAACAGACAATATTATAGTTCTTGTTTAAAAAATTTCCTCATGCTGGGGATCAGATGTTTTATAAAGTGTTACAAAATGAAAATACGACCAATCATCCTGTCCCAAACAATTCTTCTTATGTACCTGTCTGTATGTCTTGATGATTCAGATATAGTATCACATGATGCACCTTAACCAAGCATGATCAAATTCCATGTATGTATTTTGCCCTGATGTCATGGATGTTGAATTTTTATACGCCCGTTGAAGACGGGACGTATTATGGGATCACCCATGGCGTCCGGGTGGGCGGGCGGGCGGCTTCCAGTTCTTTGTCGTGCAGTCTTTAAGTTATTTCCCTTTGATCGTCATTTTTACAGCATTTTCTGCTTGTCCAGAGCATAACTTTGTCATCTCCAGTCCGATTGACTTGAAACTTGGCATTTGTGTTTGTTGCAATAATACGGAGTGCATTGCGAAAGAACTATAACTCTACCTTGTGCTGTTTTTGAGTTATTCCCCCTTTGATATTCATTTTTATAGCATTTCTTGCTTGTCCGGAACATAAGTTTGTCATCTTAAGTAGGAATGACTTGAAATATGGTATGCTTATTTGTTGCAATATTTGGAAGTGCAGTGCGCAAGAATTGTAACTCTACCTCATGCTGTCTTTGAGTTATTTCCCTTTGATCATCATATTTTTACAGCATTTAGTGCTTGTTCGGAATATAACTTTGTCATCTCAAGTCAGAACGACTTCAAACTTGGTATGCATGTTTGTTGCAATATTACGGAGTATTGTGCGCAAGAACAATAACTCTATCTAGTGTGGATTTTGAGTAATTCCACTTTGATCTTTATTTTTACAGTATTTCTTGCTTGTCCAGAACGGAACTTTGTCACCTCAAGTCAAATTGACTTGAGACTTGGTAAACATGTTTGTTGCAGTTACGAAAAGTGCAGTGCTCTGGAGCCGTAACCTTACCTAATGCCCTTTTGAAATCATTCCCTATTCATTATTTTTTTTTATAGCTTTTCATGCTTCTCTACGATATAACTGTCTTTTCATGTTGGAATGACCTGAAACTTTATATGCATGTTTCCTTAACATTAGAGGAGACATTTATGCCTATTTCAATCACTTGAATGATTTCTGCTGCACTATTTTCCTCTACCTGCCCTTTACGATTATTATCCCCCCTCGACAACTGGTGGTGGGACCAGCGTATCTTGCAACAATTTGCCGCTCTTGTTTGGTGAATAATTTTAGGGCAATTACAAGCCTCTCATCTACTAATATCATATTATCACCCATAACAACAGCACTATATGGGGGTGCCAATGCTGGAGCGGCTACAGTTGCTTTTCAGTGAAAAATCTAAGTCAAAAAAGGGACATAATTGTATTAAATATTTTGATGATTACCTGCCCCTGTTGTTGAAAGTTATTAAGTAGTTTGAGTTTGAAGTAAATATCTTCAGTAATGACAGAGATATTGTAAAACGTCAAGTTTTTGCACGACAACGAAGGCTATGACAATATCTCATCATTTTCTTCAAAAGCAGCCGAGCTAAAAATCTTAGGCTCCTAAAATTTAGAAGATTTGTAGATGACAAACTAAACCTGGCAAAACTAATGGGATTTGTCTATGACATAGTAGAAAACATTGTGGAAAAAGGAGAAAATACTGATTAACAGCATTTTTTCCATTTTTCCACAAATGTATTCAAAAGCAATCTTTTCAGGGACTAATCCCATCATTTTATGATAGTTTGGGATTGTTGTGAGGCAATTCTGTTTGTTTGTATGGTGTTTAACACCATTTTCAACATAATTTTAGTTATATATCATGGCAGCCAGTGCACCTATCCATGTTTTCTTGTAGTTTCTTGAACAAGTACTTTGCACTCTGTTACAGGAGACCACTCCTTCATGCATGTCATCATCCCGGTTTAAATACAACACCCAATGGCTGTGTTAGGGAGAATTCTCTTTAGCTCAGTGGTTATGGTGTTGGCCTTTCGTCTGGGCGTGCTGGGTTCGAATCCTGCCCGGTCCCTGTGTTTCTGCTATGCATTTGTTCATTTGTTTCTTTGTTACGGACTTTGTTCATAAGATGGGGACTCGTCCGGGATTGGCCATTGAGCCATTAATCCCATTTGTTGTCCAAAAACAGACATACTGTCTAATAAGGCTTTGAGTCATCAATAAATGATGACTTTAAGAGGGGGTGCGTTACGGGAGACCACTCCTTCATGCATGGCATCATCCTGGTTTAAATATAACACCTAATGGCTGCGTTAGGGAGAATTCTCTTTAGCTCAGTGGTTATGGTGTTGGCCTTTCATCTGGGTGTTCTGGGTTCGAATCCTGCCCGGTCCCTGTGTTTCTGCTATGCATTTGTTCATTTGTTTCTTTGTTACAGACTTTGTTCGTAAGAACTCTGTTGTTTCCAAGCCACTGGCTACTTTCCAAATCAACTGTCACCACAACAATGATACCAATGAGAGAGGAATGAATCCTTTTGCAATGACTATCATCAGTTGGAATGGTTCTGTGCAGCACTTTCTTGAAAGGGTCTGTTAAGTATTAGAATAAGGTTTCATTCACAGTAACGCTTGAATGCTTTTTCTGCAAGCTAGGTGACATTACTCAAGTTCAAGCCATATGCTAGAACTTGGGTAAAAATCTCATTTTAATTTGCTTGTTCATCGGAACATGCAAGAATAATTAAACTACTGATAGATCATTGCTCCGAGGCAACATGTCCAGCCCACCATGAGAGAAATAGTAAAGAACCTCATAATTTATGCTGAACTTGGAATCACTCGATGCTCATCTATCATATTGAGATTCTCCCTCCCCCTTTTCTTTTTTTACAAATTCACATGGGAATAGGAGTATTCCCTATTTATAGACAAGTAGAAGCTTTTTTACCTTTAAGTACGACCTTGACACTACTGAAGCAAATAATTCAGAGACACTACTCATTAAGTAGGAAAATTGACAAAAATTGTACCATTGACCACAATGTATGACCTTACAACTTTATGAACAAATGTTTCAATAGCCATATCTACACATGAAGGAGAACAACTGAGTAAATTTATTTTGAAATCCATCCATAAATGTAGAAGCTATAGCTTGGACAGGCTATATTCATGACAATTTTATCAATTGACCTTTCAGTGTGGCTTTGACCTTAGACCTTTATGAACAAGTGTCGAATGGCACATTTACTGGTAAAGGAGAACACTGAACACCACTGCATAATTATTTTGAAATCTGTCCATTGAGATAGAAGTTATGGCTTGGACAAGCTCTTTGTATGACAATTTTATCATTTGATCTTACAGTGTGGTCTTGACTTTGGACTTACCTGAACAAATGATACTACTCATGTAGGACAACATTCATGCCAAATTATTTTGAAATCAATTGATAAATATAGAAATTGTGGCTCGGACAGGCTCTATTTTTGACAATTCTATCTTTTGACCTTCAAGTGTGACCTATCCAAACAAGTGTTACAAATAGCACTTCTGCTCATGAAGGAGAACAATTGTGCCAAATATTTTTGAAATTCATTTATGAATATAGAAGTTCTCACTTGGACAAATATGGATAGACAGACAGACGTACACACAAACACCAAGCTGAAATTTTGGCTACTACCAGTGTGTCTCGCTCTCTGCAAGCGGGCCAGACAATAAATGCACATAATAGGGATAGAATAGAGTGAAAAAGAAACCTGTTCAGTTTTGTTTGTTTATTTGAGCACAGTATACAAAATGATGTGAAACTATTTATAAGAAGACACAGAAACATGGATGAAAAATTCTTCTCTAATGGTACATGTGTAATGGTCAAGATGCGATAGTTGCAATATAAAGTGACAACCTTGGAAATAGTGTTCTTCAGAAATGCGAGTAGGTTTTTACTGAAGCTTGGCACTGATCATAAATCATAGAGAGTACTACAAAAACTATAAACAATGAACAAAATTTGACCTTTGACCTATTACATGATGGTCAGACTTTCAGCTATATAGTCATATTCTTGTGTGGCTTAAGTTGCATTTTCGGTTAGTGCTTATCAAAAGAATACTTTGATTATTAAGACACCTATGTGTAATTCAAGAAAAATCAAACACCCATGTTTGATTTCATTTTTTTCAGTAAAAATGATTGAGTAAATACCTCCCATCCTAAAATTTAATGATATGGAGGAAATAGTAGATACATACTAATTTTTACATGCACACATTAACTCATTAAAGCCCTCTTTCAACTGTTAACTCTTTACCATACAACCCCAAGTTTAAACAACCTCGAAGAAGAGGGCTTTTGGAAACTGGAAAAATGAGAAATGTTGGTAACCACCCATTTCTCCTTTTCCCACAATGTTTTCCAACCTTTCCAAGACAATTCTAATCATTTTAGTGGAATTTTATTTCTCCTCTGC
Source organism: Hippopus hippopus (assembly GCA_946811185.2). NCBI lineage: Eukaryota > Metazoa > Mollusca > Bivalvia > Cardiida > Cardiidae > Hippopus > Hippopus hippopus. The sequence goes on from OX328097.1 coordinate 39,337,878, forward strand.
AAATCTACTTTCAACTTGGATAATTGTAGTTGGTAAAGAATAACAGAAAAAAAGAAATTTAACATTAACAAGGTAAATCTTGTTCAGTTTTTTGACATATAAATCAGAATATTACATGACTCCAGTACAGTCACATGACTTTATAGCAGTCAAATTGACTCTGCCTTAAAACAAGAAATAAAATAAAGGCTCTAAAGATGCTATGTATTAATCCATAAAATGCCTTCCATGACCATAGTTGCCTCAGCAGCCACTGTAGATCAAGATCAGACTGCATGAAATGTGCAGTCTGATCTTTGATCTGCATGGTCCACTTTGCTTGGACACTCTAGACAAAAGCAACCTATGTATGGCAATTATTTGAAATTATTTTCTTGACTGAAAATTGTGCTGGATTTATTAACCCTTTACCACGCAATCCCGACTTAAATGACCCTGAAAGAAAAAGGTTTGAAAACATTGTGGAAAAAGGAGAAAATGCTGGTAACCAGCATTTTCTCCTTTTCCCACAATGTTTCCTACCCTTTCACAGGCAAATTTCATCAGTTCAGCCACATTTGATTTGTGATCTGCAAACACAGGCAAAGCTCAGCCACATTTGATTTGATATTTTCAACTTGAACATGTCTAAAATTTTGTTGTTAGGTAAAGAATTAAGAAATTTATCTGTTAACATGATTTTTCTGTTGAAAAAGTGTACTGTCTTGTTTTTACCACATTTCAATTACTGATTTTACTATCAATAAGCTTCTTTTTAATCAAAGTTTACTCAACATCTGTGAGATTGCTGTTACACTCCGAGCACCAGTACACACAAACTGTGACTTCATTCACTGCATTGTGTGCAAGAAAGTTCAGATGTCTTTTCTAGTTTGAAAACAGAATACATATCGGAAATAGGCGATTCAACATCACAGAATTTACTTTTAAAGCTCTTTGCATCTAGAACCTAAAGGCTTACAGCTTTTATATTCTATATGAAGCCTTATCTATTGGCTACATCATTATTATTCTAACTGCTTCCCTTGTGTTTATGTGGGCCAATTTAACTCTTGTCAATGAACTGTTTGATTTGGTTTGTATTGGAGTTTAACGCCATTTTAACAGCTTTGGTCATATCATGGCGGTCAGTGACGCACCCATGTGTTTCCTGGCTTTCTCGCACCAGTACTGACACAACTTTCTTTCCAAAGCCACTGACTACTTTTCTCACATGCATCAGAGGTGGGAGGCGAAAAATCGCCGTAAGAACTGTCTGACTTGTCAAAATTGGAAGCATTTGCTGATAACCAATGTTCCTCAAAAAACAGTATTTCTCTTTGAAGGAGGAGAAAAAATTGTGGGAAAAGGAGAAAATGCTGGTTAGCAAAAGCTTTTCAAAAGCTTTTTCCTTTGGGGATAGTATCTGCCCCTTACTGGTATGTAACTCTTTACCACAAAACAAAATTTTAGACTTTTCCAAATTGAAATCATTTGCAGACAACAAAACATATGTGAATATGGTTACCAGCTTCTCTCCTTGTTTCCACAATATTTTCAAATGCCCTTTTAGGGTCGGTTAAACTCCGGATTGTGTGGTGAAGGGTTACATGATCACAGTTTCACTGTATATTGGATAGAGTGAGCTAGTAAATAAGTAAAAGCTTATGTTATCTCTTTTTGGACTGATATGTCACTGGGAGTAAGTCTTTAGCTGGAAACCCATGGATCACTAGTAATATTATCACCATGGTAATAAATGGTGCCATCAGCAACCACTGGAGATCTTCTAAAATGACTTGATTAAATCTGAAATCAAAAAGAAAAAAAATTACATTATTAAAAACAAAGCAAACAAACCCCCAGTTTTTAGTGGCAATGAACATTTTATTTGTATCATATGAAATCCTGACAGTATTCACCAATCATTCCATAAACAATAATCATTTTTCATGAAACTAGCAATCTGATTGGCTGAGACAGAATTTCTCAACTAATCGTATGGCTAGCTTTGGAATTTAGAATGAGAATTTAATTTAGAAGGGTTTAGTTCAGCAGTTGTTTATTCTCATATTTAGACACATAGCAATTCAATCTGGTGTCTGTGAGGTAGAGTTTTGGCTTCGAAACCATTAGGTCCCATGTTCAATTCAACTGGTGTGGTTTCCGGAAAACATTGAGAGAGAGTAGTATAAGTTGCAAGAATTTGTATCTCTATCAATGTATAACAAATATGTTTAAATTGAATTAACATAATCTTCCATGAACTGAAATCAAGAAAAACAAACTTGACATATTCATAGGTGAAATTTATATCTCATCTTGAATCTAAAACTCATCTTTAATATCGAGTGCTGTTACTCTTTTCTCCAAAACATGTTTCGATCCCATGAGTACTTTGAATTAAGCAGTATATTTCACTATCAACTGGATTTCTTGATGTTCACCATATTCCACTTTGTTGTTTGTCTTATACAGAGATGGCAATAAAAAAAATATGAGTCTTGCTCTGTCAAAAAAAGGGGTTTAATGCATCTGCAAAAAATATCAACACAGGTCAGCCTGTGCAGTCCATGCAGGCTGACCTGGGTCGATTGTTTTTGCTATCGGTCAATTTTCTGCATGTCAAAGGATCAGTCTACCTCATGTTTCAGTCATTTGTTAAGTAAAATGGACTTTATGGATCCATAATTATATGATGACCTGCTCGGTATAATGCATCACAAAGTGCATTTAACCCCCTTTTGCCAGAGAAAGGCTTATATGTAAATACATATGACATAAAGCATAGGGATATGGGATACATAGAGAAATACCATGCTGTTTTCCCATAAGATAATCTGACACAAACTCAAGATAAAAAAGGACATAAATTTAATCAACTCAGTAATCCCGAAACAAATTTACAGCATGGAAAAATACTTTTAGAAATATTGATATATTTATCACGAACTAAGGTATCATACCTGAATACATGTGAGAACATTGTAACAAAAGGAGGAGGTAGTCCATATGAACATTTCCTACATTTTGTCACAACTTTTAAAATTTAAAAACTGTTTGTAGCAAGGCAAAAGAAGGTCTTCTGCAGGCACCAATGAGCTAAAAACTCAAATTTTTATTAGCTAAAAACTGTGTAGGACATAAATGGCCAGTGAAAATTTGTTTATTTTTATGGGGTTCTCTGCTGTTTTCAACACTATTTAGGTTACATAGCAGCTGCCAGTGTACCTATCCATACTTTCCTCTATCAGGACTTCCCACACTATTCTTTCAAAGCCACTGGCTTCTTTCCCAGATAAATGCTGTTGAACAATTTTCAAATGGGACAGGTTTGAATCCTGTTCCAATGATAATAATCAAGCCTTAGAAAGAAAATGGCCAAACTAGGGAATCAAACCAGTAACCCCCATGATATCAAGCAATGTGCCTTACAAACTGAGCTACCATACTCTGTCCAGTGAAAAGTTAAAACAGCTTTGCTAGTATATGTCATAAATCTAGCCACTACTTACCTTGTAGGATATGAATCTTGCACAACTTGACCATTCTTGCTGGTCAACACTAATATCATATGACCATGGCTTGGTTTTAGATATGAATTGACAGTTATACTGTAATAGCCTGGTGATGAATATGTGGCTTTATATAACTCTATCCTTCCAAAGTATACCTAAAGTTGAGCATGATAAACCAAATTTTAAATGTTACAACACTACCATCTATAGACAACACTTTTTGGACTTGCAGCAGGCCTCCTGAGATAATTGAGGCAAAAAAAAAAAAGATATTGCTTGTAAAAAAGAATATTTTTTATGACTGTGCCGACTTCAACATTCCAAAACAGCTGTATTAATCTTTATCGAACAATCCATGTTTTAACAATCCTATAAAAGATGGTTTTTGAAAACATTGTGGAAAAATGAGAAAATGTTGATTACCAGCATTTTCTCCTTTTCGCCAATGCTTTCTTACCTTCCGAGGTCCAAGGACAAAGTCAAATGTTTGAGTCACATTCATTTTGTCTTGTTGTGCTTTGAATTTGGGCAAGTTCAAAAATTCTTGTTTGGTAAAGAGTAAAACACAATCATAGTTTCAGTCCTGGAACTCTTTCTTTTTGTACACTGTGCTTATCTTTAATTGCTTTCTACAATATTTCAATCTTTACCAGATGACAAAATTTTAGACTCATCCAAACTGAACACATTTGCAAACGACAAATTAGATGTGGCTCAAATGGTAGAATTCGTCTCTTATTAAGAAGAAAACATTGTGGGGGAAGGTAGAAATTATGGTCACTAGCATTTTCTTCTTTTCCCATAAAGTTTTCAGAAACCCTCTCAGTCCGGATCATTAAAACTCAGCAATTTCTGGTGAAGAGTTAACACTTTACCAGATGAAACAATCTCAGACAAGGCCAAATTGAATGCATTTGGAGAGGACAAATTCAGCGTGCCTCAAATGATTGCATTTGTCTTTGATAGGCCAGAAAACACTGTTGGGAAAAGTAGAAAATAGTGGTTACCAGCATTTTCTTTTGCCAAAATGTTTTCAAAAGTCTTTAAAACTTGCACTTTTGTGGTAAATGGATATCAGCCTTTTCTCCTTTTCCCAAAATGTTTTCCAAAGATCTCCTCTTCAGGGTCATAAAAACTAGGGATTGTAAGGTAAATGGATCCAAGTATTTTCTACTTTTCCCAAAATGTTTTAAAAAACTCTCTTCTTCAGGTTCATTAAAACTGGAAATGTGATAAATGGATCCCAGCATTTTCTCCATTTAGCAAAATGTTCTCTCTTCCTCAGGGTCTTTTAAACTCTTAATTTTTTTGATAAAGGCTTAAAACTGTATGCTATAAAATACTGTATATTTGACTAAGCTTGACAACCACTGATAATTTACTAGTCTTGTTTTATAAACTAATAAATGGAAAATACACTGAGACATTCTCAGCCAATAAAATTTCTAGTCATTGCCATTGGAATTGGAATCAAATTAGAATGACTGTAACGATGTGCCTCAAAGGCTATGGGTGAAAATCTTAAAAGCATTTTGTAATCATAAGAAATGTTATATATTACTTTCAGAGAATAGTCAAAATTTTTCTGAGATTCTGGTTTGTAGGCTGGATCTACTATCTCAAAATTAATGTTGAATGTACTTCCTGTGACTTCTAGTGTTTTTCTGCTTTCTTCTTTAACATAAATCATCATCTAAAAATAGGAGAAACTTGATTAACATTTCCTTGTAATAGTACCAGATCTCAGAATTACCTATGTATCTAACTATCCTTTTCCCAAACAAGTTCTTGACTCTTCCAAATTCAAAGCTTCTGTAGACGACAAATTTAAAATCGGTACAAATGAATGTAAATTCACTGAAAGGTGAAGAAAACATTGTGGGAAAAGAAGAAATGCTAATTACCAGCGGTTATCACTTTTTCCCCCATAATATTTTCTATTCATTCTATGCAAAGACAAATCCCATCATTTGAAACACATTAAATTTGTTAACTGCAAGTGCTTAAAAAGTGGCATCTGGTAAAAAGTTTACTTGAGTAATACTGTCTCCTGATTTAACTCTTTACCAAACGACAAAATTTTCGACTGGTCCAAATTGAAATCATTTGCAGACCACAAGATGAATGTGACTCAAATAATGAAATTTGTTTTAGAAAGAGTAGAAAACATTGTGGATAAAGGAGAAAATGCTGGCTATCAACATTTTCTCTTTTTCCTACGATGTTTTCAAAAGGCTTCCTCCAAAGGATTGTTAAAAGTCTGGATTGTGTGGTAAAGGGTTAAATGAGTTCACATATCATGTTAATCCATTGACAATATAAAAAAAGATGAAAAGAAAATGACAAGAACAATATATGACAAAAGTTTGCCCATCAAAATATTTTTTTAAAATTTCTGACAAAGGTTTATTGCTGGAGAAGGGCCAAAATAAGTCTATATGAATTAGGGAGTTAAGTTAGAATGTTTCTGTGCCAATCAGACCTTTTTAGACATAGAAATAAACACAAAAAGTGAAACAAAAGAAAAAAGAACAAAAAACAAACTGGGAAAAAACAGGAGATTTTCAATTATACCTTTTCTTTTGCATACAGAAAGTCATTCAGTGACTTAGTTTCAGATGGTAGAGACAACATATTTGTCTCTCTGTACACACTATCTTCAAAAACATTCACATTTGCAATCTCATCCCCACTTCCTAAACATATTAATGTACCATCATTGGTTGCTACCAAAACCTCAAGACCATCTGATTGGACAACCAGGTCATGTGACAGTATCTGAACCAATGAGGTTTCTCCAACAGGAAAATGTGTCTTGCACGACTGGTCCAGTGATATAACATGCAATGCCCCATCATTTGACAAGAACACCTGTTCAAAGAGAAGACAGAAGATCATCACAGTGCTTAACTCTTTCAGTGCCAAACTTGACCGCTTTCAATGGCTGAAAATGCAATCCACTGAAACTCTCACATATTTTTTTCTCAAAGGCTAGACTGTATAAGCGGCCATTATAAATCCAAGATTAGACAGTACCTTTTAGACAGTCTGATCTTGATCTATGTCGTACACCAAAGTGCCCAAATTTGTCTTTTCTGTATGGGTTGATGAAACATATTTTGTCAGATTAGAACAGAGGTAGAAATTTTGAAGTAAAAATTCTGGATCTAAATGAATCTAGCTGTGCTGATTCCACATGAGGCACTGACTTTGGATAAAAAAGTATACAGCCACTACATTTGAAAAGTCAACATATCCATTAAGGTAGAAATATGTTTTTATGTCCCTGCATTTCACAGCTTTGAAAAACAGAAGTCCATTCAGCCATTGCAGGGGTACTAATTAAATCTTATATTCTCTGTCATTTCATTCTCTGTCTATAATACACTCTATATTCCATACATGATCTTCAATTCTGGTACTCATAAATTCAATACTCAAACAGAAGTAAGAAACCACAATTAAAGTAGAACTGTCACAGGTCAAAAAAGGTACAAAGGCTTTACTTGAAATTTCAACCAAAATGGGTAAAAACTTAACACTTAACCACAATCCCTTAGGAAGAAGCCTTTGACAACATTGCCGGAAAAGGTGAAAACGCTGATAATCAGCATTTTCTCCTTTACCCACAATATTTTCCACCCTAAAAATTACAAATTCCATATCTGTGCTATATTTAAATTGTCTTCTACAAATGCTTTCAATTTGGACAAGTCTGTATTGCGCCCATGTGAAAGAAAAAAATGTCTCTACAAACCATGTCAAGGTCGTTTCTTGTCTTTGAGACTTTGGTTACAAGGACATTTGACAAAATGGGTTGTCCGACTTTAATCGGCCATTTGTCCAGAATGTCACCAGTCACTCCATTCAATGCAAATATATCTCTGAAAATATAAAACAATGCAATGATACAAAAAGCATGTAAATGTTAGATGGCGTCAAAGACAGTAAAGCCAGTCTGATTAAGGAAAACACTTGTCTGTTACTAAGACTCACACACTTTTTAACCCTTTACCAAACAATCCCATGTTTTAATGACCCTGAGATATAAAGCTTTTGAAAACATAGTGGAAGAGGAGAAAATGCTGGTAACCAGCATCTTCTCCTTTTCCCACAATATTTTCTACCCTATCAGATACAAATTCCATCTTTTCAGCCACACCTGATTTGTAGTCTGCAGATGCTTTCAACCTGGACAAGTCTAACATTTTTTTGTGAGGTAAATAATTAAGATTGTCCATAAAGTAAGTATTGGTTGAGAAATAATACTTTGAGAATATGATGAACCTCCCCCCCCCTTTCCTTAAATCATTTGGATGTTTGGCTTACCCTTCATTAGTGGATATCAGGACATCCAGGTATCCATCCTTATCTACATCTGTCAGTCTGCTACCTGGAGAAGAGGAACCAGAAATCTTTGCTTCCCAGTTCAGAGTGCCATCATCATTCAAACAAACCACATTTCCACTGGTATCTATAGCAACTAGTTCTATTGTCCCATCCTTATTTACATCTGCAGCTGTTACCTATACGAAAGAAAGCAGTGTGTGATAGAGTTAAATAAATGGACTAGTACTTAACTTATAACTTTCTTTTCATTGTTGTTGAATAAGACTGAAAATATCTTAGTTAAAAATAATAAACATTCTTCTAGTGAGTAAATCATCTTTTTAACCACAATGATTTCAAAAGTACTCAAATGAAATACAAACAATTCATGTGAAGGTTATAATGTATTGTTGAGTTTTGAATTGCTCTACAGACCAGTATAAAATGGATTACGTTCAATATGTAAAACTTAAATATTGTTATTGTTCATGAGTATCTCACAATCAGATATATCCCAAAATACATCCCAACCAAAGACTTGATTAATTCCTGAAGGCTACATATAAAGGTCTACCCAGACCACACATGTTGGCTGCTTTGCACAAGTGAATTAGAAACTTCTGAAGGGAATACAGCACTGAATCAAAGTGAAATGTTTTGAACAACAATCATCAGATAATACTGTCCTTTACCAAACTATTCACTGATATCGTTGTGGGGAAAAAGGAGAAAATGCTGGTAACCAGCATTTACTCTTTTTCCAATCACGTATGAGCCATGCTCTGGCAAAAGGGGGCTTAATGCATCTCCGTAATTCATAATACCAAGCAAGTCATCATATAATTATGGATCTATAAAATCCATTTTGTCTAATAACTGACTGGATCTGGAGGTAGACTGGTCCTTAGACATGCAGAAAATTGACTAATAGCAAAAAGTTTTGGCCCAGGTAAGCCAGCACAAGCTGACCTTGTCAATACATTTTGCAGATTCATAAAGCCCTCTTTTCACAGAGCATGGCTCATATAATTATATATGTGTGTACACAGTACAAGGAACATCAAATTTGCAGGGGGAAAAATACAACCATAACCCCTTCTATGTGAAGAGTCATGCATTTTGAGGTACAACATGTGACTGAACTCTTTACCAAACAATAAAATTGTAGACTGGTCCAAATTCAAAGCATTTTCAGATGACAAATTTAAGGTAACACTAAGCATGGGACTTGTATCAGAAAGAATAGAAAACTGTTGCAAGAGGTGAAAATACTGGCAACCACCATTTTCTCCTTTTCCCACTATTTTTTCACAGGCCTGCTTCCCAAGGGTCAATAAAACATGGGACTGTTTGATAGAGGATTAAAGAAAGGTTTTTTTTGCATAGGCTCACCTGGCCATGAATAGATCCCATAGAGTAAGGAAAGCCAGATCTCTCCCTCTCTCCGTTCTCTATGTCAATTACATGTAAATTTCCTGATGATGTTCCCACAATGATCTCTAAATATCCTCCATTACGGTCCATATCAATAACTGTTGAGGTGAACATCATGTAACCTGGAAATCCCAAATTTTTCTAAAAAAGAAAATGACTACAGAGTTCAAGAATCTAGGCAGCAAATATCTAGAATTCTAAGAAAAGATGACTTGATACCTCTAACAAGTGCTTTTATAGAGAGGATAGACTTGTATAACATAACAAGAGCCGTCGTAGACGGATTATGCTTCCCGAACAGGTCTCTTTTTAGGAAAGTGAAGGCTGTCGGTAAATGGTTGGTCACTGGAGAGGAGGGTGGGGGTGAAACAGGCTACTTGTGTTTGGTCCCGTCTGCCAAACTGCATTCACCAATGTTCAAATAATTAAATAAAGAAGGGACATAACTCTTGGAACAGTGGAGTTAAACTTCCTGTCAATGTGAACAGTTTGTAATCAAACATTACTATTATAGTAATGGCAAAATTGTCTGAAAAAAAATCAGATTAAACATTTATAAACTTCGTGTTTGAGTTTGTCATTAAGCCCTCTTTTTCTATAACGAAGCTTAGTATAAATAGGAAAGAATGAAATCATGGTCTGGGGCTTTTGATCAGCAACATATATGTTGAATAGTCTTCAAGAAACTGGGAAGTGTTTAATTTCAGAGTCCAAAAAAACAAAACCTAAAGTTATGACATTAAGCACCCTTTTCCCGTAACATGGTTTTGCATAGATAAAAAAACAAGGGCACATGGTGAAACTTCTAATAAACAATATAAATGTGAAGTTTCATGAAATTTTGACAAAAACTGAAGGAGATATTAGTAAAAATTGGAATTTTACAAGAAACCCCCTTTTTCCAAGACACAGCGTCAAATTGGAAAACCGGGAAAACTACATCGGCGCAATATCCTAAGGAGTTCATATATGAAGTTTCATCCACTTTGGTCCAGGGGTTGTGGAGAAATGGCTTTGGACGGACGGACAGAAGGACGGACGGACAGACAGATGAAGCAGTGACTATATGCTCCCCCTTCAAGGAGCATAAAAATGTACAACCTCAAAGGGAAATTATTCTTGAACAATTAGCTCTTTACCAGATGACACAATTTTAGGTTTGCCAAAATTGAGAGCATTTGCAGACAACAAATTCAATGTGGATAAAATAATGAGATGTATCCTGGGAAAGGTACAAAATATTCTGGGAAAAGGAGAAAATACTTGTTACAAGCATTTTCTTTTTTTCAACCATGTTTTCCTGACAGTTGTTAAAATGCAGGATTTTTTGGTGAAGTGTTACCAGCAGACATCTGAAAATTGCGTCATCTATAGTTTCTGGTCAACTTCTTACCAAGCCATCAAATTTTAGACTGGTCCAATTTGAAAGCATTTGCAGATGACAAATTAAACGTGACTAAAAAATTGAAATTTGTTTTGGGAAGGGTAGAAAACATGGGAAAAGGACAAAATGCTGGTCACCCATAATGTTTTCAAAAGCTTTCTCTCTCCAGGTCGTTAAAAGTTGGGATTGTGTGGTACACAGTTAATGGTCATTTAAAAAGTTCAAAACAGTGACAGCAAAGCTGAGAGAGGAGTTCCAAACACAAAATTTTGATTTTAACTGTATTAGGCACAGGGAAAGTAATTCTTTAACGCTTCGAGTTAGACTTCTGAAAATTTTGTCTTGTATTACGTTACAGTTTCTTGGTTATAAATGTGCAAAGTTTCAATACAAAGGTAGTGACTTTTTTTTCTTTGATGTTTACAAAAGATCAAAATATAATTTCCATGATTGAATATCAAAATTGGTATTTGTCACCACTGGCAAAACCACAGGGCAAAATACTGCACTTTTAAGTACACAAATACCTCTTTTTCTTATTACATATAAAACATGTAATTGTCAAACATGAAATCTTTCAGGGAGGTATCTAAGTGATCAATAGCATGAGCCATGTTCTGTGAAAAGGTGGCTTAATGCATCTGCAAAAAGTATTGAACCATGTCAGCCTGTGCAGTCTGCGCAGGCTGACATGGATCAAACTTTTTGTTACTTGAAATTTTTCTGCATGTCAAAGGACCAATCTACCTCACAATTTAGTCGGTTGAAGACAATATAGATTTTATGGATCAATAATTATATGAATACTTGCTTTGTATAATGCATTATGGAGATACATTAAGCCCCCTTTTGCCAGAGCATGGCTCAATTATATATCAACAATATTCCTGGACCTTGGACCGTATTCACCAACCTTACTGAATTGCATTCCAGTTCTTGTTCTCAAGAATTTTTCAATTTCAAAGGAATACATATTCTTACTGGTTAAACAAAATGGTTTAGCCAATCAGTAAGCCAACTGATTCAGCCAGTCAGGAACTGTTCTACTTTCTTAATTAGGAACTACACTATCAATGCAATTTAGAATGTTTGGTAAATATGGGCCTAGATATTGAATTTTATTATATTCCTATCTGTGATTTACTGGAATTTCACAGTAAATAACTGCACTAATGACAATAATTATGGTATCATCACTAGTGACAATGTAGATTTAAAATGTTTGCTTTTTTCCTATATGTTTTTATTGTACCATTCTTGATAATTATTAGGATAAAAAGGGTGAACTAGGAATATAATAAATAGCTTTATCAGCTGGTGGTGTGTGATATTAAAACTCTGTCACTGGAATGGGGTTTCATGTGGTTAAAAAATTTGTTTTTCAACCACATCACACCCCATTCAAGTGACAGATTTTCAATATCACACACAACCAGTAGATTATCCTCTATATATTCAGGCTATCAGAAGTTAGTACCTTAGCAGATTTGTACTTTGTAATCAAAGACTTACTGTGGTTAGTTCAAGGACAACAGTTTTATCAACAGTCAGAGTTGACAGGTTGATGATGACAAATCCTGATAAAACATAGTTCTGTAGTTCTGAGACACTTATGTTGTTTATATGCAGGAAATTTTCTGGCAATCTAAAAAGAATATTACACAATGTTGTTAAAATAAACAGCATTCTCAAGTCAAACTAAAATAGGTGGATCCTAATGGATAGAGTTGAATTGAATACAAAAAAAAAAACAGGACAAGATTTGCCTCCTTTTTAACCCTTGTAGTTCTCAGATAATGAAATGGACATGCTCTGTCAGTACTGAACTAAAGATGAGATTATTGCAATTTAAAAGCTGTCTTTTTTTGTCAAAATATCTGCAAAGAAGTGAACAGCGTAGATCCAAGTTCAGGCTGCATGTTCTGTGCAGTCTGATCCTCCCCTAAACTGTCCACAACTAAATCTAAGAGGGTTAGTTGGTAGAAGAGCTTCCTGAACCATAACTTGCTACATTAACCCTTCACTAGACGACAAAAATTTAGCCTTATCCAAATGGAAAAAATTTGCAGATGACAATTTCAAAGTGGCTCAATGGTGCAATTTTTCCTTGATAGGGTAGAAAACATTGTGAGAAAAGGAGAAAATGCTGGTTACCAGCATTTTCTTCTTTTCCCACAATGTTTTCAAAAGGCTTCTTTCCCAGGGTCGTTTAAAGGCGGCATTGTGTGGTAACGGGTTTAAAATTTATTTGCTTAATTTCCTTCAACTCTTTACCACATGACACAATTTTGAAATTATCCAAATCAAAAGCATTTGCAGATGACTTATCAAAAATAGTTAAAAAAAGTTGAATTTGTCTCTGAGATGGTAGAAAACATTGTGGGAAAAAGAGAAAATGCTATTTACCAGCATTTTCTCTTTTTCCAACAATGTGTTTATAAGCCTTCTTCCCTAAGGCCGTTAAAACTCAGAATTGTGCGGTAAAAGTCTAAACTGCAAAGTATATATGTATGCATTGTTTTTTTAATGAACTAACATTACTTTACAAGAATTAATCATTACTTTACAACCTCTTTATACTTTTCATTACTTTACTTTCTTGTAATACGCAATTTCTATCTTAATGTTTGAATAACCAATAGAGTAGCAACAGCAACTTTTTGTACCTTTTCGGAAATGCAAATCAAAATCATAGTAATTACCAGTATTTTTCTTTCTTTTCCTACTATGTTTTCTGCCCATTCTGATACAAATCCTATCATTTCAACCATGGATGTTTTTTTTGTATTGGAGTTTAAGCGGTTCTAAAAACTTAGGTCATATCACGGTAGTCAGTGCACCTATGCATGTGTTTCCGGTCTTTCTCACACAAGGACTGACAAAACTTTCTTTCCAAGCTACTGACTGCTGTTTACTCTCTTGTCTGCAAATACTTCAGGTTTAAATGTTGTTGTCTACTTAAGATTTAAACTATTCAACTCCACACACATGAAAAATTCACTGTTTACCTGTAGTCCTCCTCATCAAAGAAGTAAGAGACAGAAATCACCATCTCCTCTATCTGTCCATCATTGTTTAAATCTACTATAACAGGCGTGGCTAGAACATGTGGGTCCACAGGGAGATAACTTTTATCCTATCACACAAATAATTTCAAATAGTATAAGTTGATCAAAACCAACTGATATACAAACAATACTGAGGAACAGGTATTGCCCTAGAATACTTTACCCTTTACCAAACAACAGATTTTAGACTCTTTTAAATTTACAACATCTGTAGATAACAAATTCAAAAATGGTACAAATGAGCTAAAGGTCTCTGATGGGTTGAAAACATTGTGGGAAAAGAAGAAAATGCTGGTTACCAGCATTTTCTCCTTATCCCACAATGTTTTCTAAAGCCTTCTTTCCCAGGTCATGATAACCTGGGATTGTTTGGTAAAGGGTTAACTCATTTCCACCCACATGAAAACATTTTTGTCTTTTGTCATGAAGCAGACAAACTCTTAAATTTTTGTGGCAAAAGGAACAGTTTACCATAATTCCTGGTGATTATCTGTTTTTTACATGAATGTCTCTACAGTCCTTTGTAACACATTTGTTTCCAAGCCAAGTAGCTCAGTTGCATATATACAAGGCTTGAAAACAGGGGCTCCTTGGTTCAAATCCCAAGCTAGGCCAACTTCTTTTCAAAGACTGATGATAGTCATTCCTCTCTGTTATTCATGTGTCATCTGTGTTAGATTAACACTTTAGTGAACAACAGTGTTCTGCTGAGGATTTTAAAAAGTAGAGACAAATGTCTCACTCATCCAGAAAAGTTTGAGACATTTTTAAAAATTCGGGGACAAAATCTTGTATGCATTAAAATGGTTTAAAAATAAGAAATTAAAATTAGTTCCCCATACTTGTAAGTTGCTATGTTCTCTTTCACCAGCCAAAATGTGGATTTAAATGTAACTAACACGGCTGATTATTTCTCATTGAGACTTTCCCTACCGTACTATACAGTTTTCTTAAAATCCCCCTGAAAAGACTCGGCCATGACGGCTGATTTACGACAGACGTTCTCTGCAGGTCGTACATATGAATAGTAGTTCTGAAGTTACATTTTTTTTCAGTAAATGCGTACTTTAAAAAAAAAAAAAAAAAAAAAAAAAAAAAAAAACATATTTTACAACCCATACTAATAGTTACGCGGCTGATTCTGCGATATTTGATATGCGACAGGAATCGCCTTTTACTGATTTTTTCTGCGACTTTTTGAATTTTTTAGCAAGAAAATCGCAAATACGCGGCCTCGGCAGAACACTGTGAACAATCTTATGTTTTACAGACCTGAAGAAAGAAGACATGTGAAAACAATGCGAAAATGGAGAAAAGGCATTTTCCCTTTTCCCATAATTTTTCTATCCTTCAAATGAAAAAACCCATTAAATTTAGTCATATTTAACCCTTTACTTTACAAAATGTTTTAATTCTTCTCTGTTGGAAGTACTCCTAAACAGCAAATTATCAAATTATGAGAAAAGCCTTCTCTGTCTGGGTTGTTTAAACTCTAGATTGTGTAGTACAGGGTTTATATGTCATCTACAAATGTTTTCAATACAAATACATGTATGTCTAAATTCTGTTGTGTGGAAAAAAGTTACGTGGAAAAGCAACAACTGCACAACAACAGTGTCCTATGTTTAAAAAAAAAATTCAATTTTGTTTTGACTACTTACTGGATGAATATTTCCACTCAAAGATATGTAATTTTTAACTTCCTCACCAGTTGCTGAGACCACTTTTCTGTACCAGTCTTGTTTCACATAGACAGGTGGCATCTGTTGGATAAATAAATCATTTAACCTTTTATCAAACAATCACAAGTTTCAATGACTCTGGAGAAAGAGGCTTTTGAAAACAGCAGGAAAAAAAGAAAATGCTGGTAACCTACATTTTCTCCTTTTCCCATAAGGTTTTCTACCTTTTCATAGACATATTCCATAATTTGAGCCACATTCAGTTTGTTGTCTGCAACAGCTTTCAATACTGAAAATTCTAAAATATTTTCATCTGGTAAAGGATTAACCTTTACCACACAATCACACCTTTAAACAATGTTTTTCAGGAGTAAGCTCTTTACCAAAACATTCCAAGATAATTATAATTTTGTTGTTAACGAATTTTAAGATAAATGATATTATTAAAAATCGAAATTAGTGAAGTCTTGTTCATTCTGTTTTCCAAGTCCAATTGGACATTATTTATGCACATTTATGCTTTTGCAGTGTAGATCAAAATCAGTCTGCATAGTGGTTTGAAAACATCTAGTACTTGTTTTATGAAAGATTTTATCTAATGTTCAGTCAAAACTTATGAAAGATGACTTCCGAAAACATTGTGGAAGCAGGAGTATATGCTGCTTACCAGCATTCTCTCCATTTCCCATCCTTTCAAATACAAATCTCAGCCACTGAGCCACCTTTAATTTGTTGTTTGCGTATGCTTGGATGAATCTAAAATATTGTTGTGTGATAAGAAGTAAAGCATAATTTCATACAATACCTCAAAGGCATATTCCCTTAAAAAGGTTCCATTAGGTGTGTAGAACATTAAATCTCCAGAAGATGTCATAAATAGCAAGTCTAGCATACCATCCACATTTATATCATACTGAAAAAGAACAACATAGCTTTAGACTTGGAATAAACCTACTTTCTATCTATTTTATATTAATTGCAGAACAAGTTCAACAACTTATGTCAATCACCCTTAATGATTTTTTTTCTTAACACCTGATCTGAACTTGGGTCATAATGTGGGTGGCTCAGAAGACTGACCTTAATGACTTTTTCTT
Organism: Hippopus hippopus; assembly: GCA_946811185.2. Lineage (NCBI taxonomy): Eukaryota > Metazoa > Mollusca > Bivalvia > Cardiida > Cardiidae > Hippopus > Hippopus hippopus. The sequence goes on from OX328097.1 coordinate 39,354,369, forward strand.
TCTTTTCCCACAATGTTCGGTACCTTTTTATAGAAAATGTCCTTTATTTTATGTATCCATAAAACATTATGGGAAAAACAGCATTTTTTGCCCCTGGGAATGGGTCCGAAACCATGCAAATTTGGAAAAAATGTGTCGTTTTCTCAGAAATTGGGAATTTTCATGATAAACGCAGAATCAAGTTACTATTTATTTATAATGGATACTTTTTAGTTATTTGAACTAAAATCAACACATTAGGCATCAGAAATTCAAAACAATGAAAACAAATTATTTTGTCCTTAAAGAAAAAAATGCCCACGTTTCTCATGCTGTTAAAGATAACAATAGTATTGTCTTTCTGTAAGTGTGTGAGTTGATTTAAGAGTTGACCCAAGAATTTTGTACATATACAGCGCACATGTATTGTATTTGGAAACTGCTATGGAGACTGCCGAAACACATACATTTGATAAAGGCTAAACTTGGTTAATATCAAACGCTTGGACCACTTTACCAAGATAAACTGTTGACAGACGACACAGGTTTGTTTCCTTTTTGGTTGATCACTACTTTGGGAAACTCTATCTTTTGAGGGACCTGAGAAACACAATCTGTTTTGGGAATTTTCATGTGTGATTTTGGGAAAAATGGTAACATTTTCAGAATGGGAACAGGTCTGTTTTACAGACCAATTCAAAGAAGGAAAAAAAAAAAAAAAAAAGCTGAAAAGCAGTAAATAATTTAGAGGTAATGTCTGTAAATGCTTTAAATTTGAACAACTCTATAACCTTATCATCTGCTTATTGTCTGTAAATGCTTAAAATTTGAACAACTCTATAACCTTATCATCTGCTTATGGATTAAGGAAACACTGAAAGCTGAAAAAGCTAATAAAGTTAAAAAACTTTCTGCTATTTCAAAGACATAACTCATCTTCTAAGCTGCAATGATTTTTTGTATGCAAAATAATGCTTTCAACTTGGCTGAGTCTACAATTTTACAGTTTGGTAGAGCTAAATAATTCATGACATTCTCCAGTCAGTCTTTCATATAATTACCTGAAGTGGAGATGAAAAGAAGGAACTGTCTAGTTTTTGAGCTGGCCATCTTGAATTAGGCAATGTTCTGCCTGTCTCAGCTGTTACAACAGTATGGGACTCACTCAGAGGTGCTGCTACAATGTCTAGCTGTCCATCAGCATCCACATCGGCAATGAGGGGAGCAGCTGCAAATGGGGAATGTGCTATCTCGGCAGTCCATAATTTCATCATTTTGTAGCCACATCTAGATTGAAAGAAATAATTCAAATAGTGGAATTCTGTGAGATTTCATGTGAAAAAGTGATCTATCTTTAACCACTTGAAGGTTTTTTGAAAAGGTGCAGAATAAGAAGAACTATTTATATTTTCTCCTTTTATCAAGTTGATGTCTTCCATTTCAGACAAGTAAGACATTTGAGCTAATTGCAGTAGTTGTTTTCTGATGCTTCCAATAAAGATGAGTCCTAAATTTTGCCGTCTAGTAAAGTGTCTATTCTAGAAACTGAAAATAAGGGGTGATTTTTTTCCCCCTTCAATCTTAAAAGTAGGTGGATTTTCAAAGAAAAATTCTAGGGGGAATAATTTTCAAATGGTACCCAGAAAAGTGGTGTCTTTTGATAAAGTGGGTTGTTTTCAACCAGGCCATTTTGGAAGTGGGCTGTTTTGACCCACTTCCTATCAAGGGAGGTTACAATAATGGACATAAGTCACACTAAAATACACCTCAGAAGTAATTTATGCCACAGGAGAAACTGACAGGCCACAACTTATTTATAACTTTCAATGCGTAATTTTTATGTTTAGATATCTTAATTTAGGATGGTCCCCTCTGGTACCGCAGTACTCAATTAAGCCTAAAATTTACCACAATAGAGAGAATTTGCTTGTATTATTTTCTAATACTGTAACAAACTGTTGCATGTAAAGTTACAATTAATCTCGCTATCAAAGTTTAAGTCGTGTTTTTCAGACAGAAATATCTAGGTCAAGCCAACATGTTGACAACAGGTGCTCCAAAGAGAGTCCACTATGGTACTGCGTTACCTCCTGTAATTTGGAAAATTACAATAAAATGATTTTTATTTTTAGAAAATGATTTAGCTACCATAGTTTTTGTGTCTGGCAAGGACTATGTCACAGCAGACGACCTTTACTTGTCAAACATGAATTATCGGTTTTATGAAGAAAAAGGGGTACTTATTTTCAAAACATGAAGGAAAATTGTGCTTTATTATTTCGTCATTTGAATATTGAAAGTAACTTATCAGTAATAAAGACATATCTGTTATTATTTAACCGATGGGATGCAAAAACACTTCTACTTTCGATTTGATTGAGTATCTGGATAGGTGGCGCTATGTATGCAAGTAAGTGTTTTCTTGATTACTGCATTATCATCAATGATGCAGTACCAGAAAGGATGACTGTACATGTTATCTATAACATAGCACACGAATTTGACATTCTATAATCAAACAAGATGTCTGTTTGTAAAACAGTCATGCCCCCCTACTGCCACATTGATACAGGAAGTGGCACAGTTCATAAACTGATATCAAAAGCTTTTTCCCAGTCGACTTCGATGCTTTCTACGTCCCCGATAATACGCGAATAAAATGTTGGAGCCACTTTAATTTTTTTTGAGCAAATGGCTCAAGTGGCGAACGGCAGCCCGGGCCCTGAATCATCTGGTGGTCACTGTGACCTTGACCTTTCACGGATTAATCTCAAAATAGATAGGGATCATTTACACTCCAAGATGAATATCTATACAGAATTTGAAGGACCAAAGTCAATTCTGTGTGTAGTTATCATCTGGACAAGGTTTTGTCTATATATCATTAAGTTGAAGGCCACTGTGACCTTGACCTTTGATGGATTAATCTCAAAATCAATAGGGATCATTTACACTCCGAGATGAATATCTGTACAGAATTTGAAGAACCTATGTCAATTCTGTGTCTAATTATCATCTGGACACGGTTTGGTCTATATACCATTAAGTTGAAGGCCACTGTGACCTTGACATTTGACCGATTGACCTCAAAATCAATAGGGATCATCTGCACTCCGAGACACATGTCTGTGCCAAATTTGATGAACCTATGTCAATTCTGTGTCTAGTTATCATCTGGACAAGGTTTGGTCTATATATCAACATGTTGACGGTCACTGTGACTTTGACCTTTGACCGATTGACCTCAAAATCAATAAGGATCATCTGCACTCAGAGATGCATGTCTGTGCCGAATTTGACGAACCTAGGTCAATTCTGTGTCTAGTTATCATCCGGACAAGGTTTGGTCTATATATCAACATGTTCATGGTCACTGTGACCTTGACCTTTGACCGATTGACCTCAAAATCAATAGAGATCACCTGCACTCCGAGACGCATGTCTGTGCCAAATTTGACGAACCTAGGTCAATTCTGTGTCTAGTTATCATCCGGACAAGGTTTGGTCTATATATCAACATGTTGACGGTGACTGTGACCTTGACCTTTGACCGATTGACCTCAAAATCAATAGGAATCATCTGCACTCTGAGACGCATGTCTGTGCCAAATTTGACGAACCTAGGTCAATTCTGTGTCTAGTTATCATCCGGACAAGGTTTGGTCTATGTATCATGTTGACGGTCACTGTGACCTTGACATTTGACCGATTGACCTCAAAATCAATAGGGATCCTCTGCACTCCAAGATGCATGTCTGTGCCAAATTTGAAGAACCTAGGTCAATTCTGTGTCTAGTTATCATCCGGACAAGGTAAGGTCTACTGACCGACAGACAGACCGACGGACATGTGCAAAGCAATATACCCCCACTTCGTTGAAGGGGGGCATAATTATATGGTTAAATATGAAAAAAATACTCCCATACATATAAAGAAACACGTTTCTTTATATATAAGGGAGTATTTTTCTCATATTTAATCATATATTTTGACTATAGAATGTCAAATTCCTGTGAACATAGTGAAGTACAGACAATAAAATTTTATCTATTAAGGTAGAAATTTGATCTTGAAAGACAGCAATTTTCTGTGTTGTCCATGAGTCTCGATCTCAATGACGCCATGGTTGTATAATACATTAATTTCTTGAAGATGTGTGTTTGTACAACTTTCAATAAATTTATTTTTCAATTCTTAGGATATTTAACAATGTGTAACATTGAATCATTTTTTTGTTAACGGTATCGTTTCAAAACTAAAGATGAAAGTGACGACAAGTATCAAACATTTGTTAGAGTTATCTCCCTTCAATATTCAGACCCAAGTTAAGACTTAAGTCTGGAGACAATATGGCTCACAAAGTTACAATTCAATTCTTACTATTGTTAAATACTCTTAGAATTGAAAAATAAATATATTTAAAGTTGTACAACCACACATCTGCATGAAATTGATGTTTATACAAAGTAGATCTATCCAAGGCGCCATTGAGATCGTGACTCTGAGTATGGTCGTCTTTCAAGATCAAAGTTCAACCAAAATACATAGAATGTCTCAACTACACTATACTAAAGATAACATCTGAATTATTAAATGTTATTTATGTGCTTTGGCATATCATTTTCTCCTATGGCGTACCTGTGGCATAAATTACTCCTGTGTGTGACTTCAGCAATGATGCCGTTTTATCCAAAACAGCGGTATTTTCTGCAAGGCAAGAGTAACTTCTTTGTTTCAAGAATTTATGCCAGACTGTCACCGTTGGATCTTAATTTATGCAGGATTTGAAAAAAAAGCATATATACCGTAATCAACCATCCTAGAATAGTCACTCCTAATAAAGGTTTATAATTTACCTTTAGTTGTCTTGCAGCAGATTGCACGAGAAAATTATGAAAAGAAAAATGTTTTGCAAAAGCCATATTTTTTTCATATGTATTCATGTATCATAGTCTCAATAGTGAGACGCTACGGTGATTTTTTTTCATATTTGGACATTTATTGTACACCGTACTAGTGGTGAAACGGTTTACCGATTTACCGCGGTCTGTTCAAAGAAAAAACCGAAACCGGTTCGAATTTTACAGTATCGGTATTTCTGCAATATGTCAACTTCTCTTTATTGCATCAGAAAGTCTGGTTTTCCCAAAAGTTCTGTCAGAAATAGATCGTTTTTCAATTTACAGAAAGATTTCCAAAAACGAAAGTTGTTAATTTTTTCCACAGGCGGTGTCACCGGTGTTAAGGTAAAACTATGACCACCTCAAATTCGCGACACGAACTCCAAATAACCGTCGAACTTATTACTGCTTTTGGATCAACGGAGTTTGATTGTTATTCATTTCTTATAACTTTGCTCACACTTATTTTGCGTTTTTTTCTGGTAGATAAGCAGGAAAGTATTAGTGTTAGTTGAGCAACCGAGTAAGTTAGTGCATCGCACTGTCTACTCTGTTGAGCTCCCGAAGTTCGGTATAGTAGGGCTGGTTTTTATACATAAACAAGTGTGCCCTTGAAGAAAAAAAAAAATGGCAGACGAAAATTGTCAGGAGAGCGAGTTTGACTTTGTCAAAAATACAAAAGGAAAGAGCACTGTTTGGGCACACTTTTCGCTCAAGAGAAAACGTGACACCCAGGAAATAGTTGAGAATGTTGTATTCTGTTAGCATATGCTACGCTAACAGTGACTACAAGTGGTCAGATATGCTAAATGTCAGCATATACAGCATATTGCAATATGTATTGCAATACGGGTCAGCCGTATTGCAATATATTGCAATATGCTTTTTACTGTATTGTTTCACCCCTACATCGTACCGTCTCAAGTAGATTTTCCGGTGGCAAAGATAGAGCGCTATACTGACTTTCTGTTTCGTTGGTGTAATCTGTATTGCAGCAATATGCAATTAACTTTTAGTAACAAACATGACCAAAGACAAATAATTATACCCTTCATTACATAAAGAGCTTTTAGAAGTCGTTAATAACATGTAAATCTTGAAAAAATCACTGACGAAATTTATTGTGCATGGCAGCCATCTTGAGTGTTTTCAGGAACGTAAACAACTTGAGTAACAGATGAAATGCACAGTTTTCTCTTATGTTCAGCGTTTCAATTGAAAATATTTGTATTTGAAACAAAGGGTTATTAAATATGTAAGCAACAGGATTGTTTAAATCCTAGTTATGTGCTCTATATGTGAAATTATAAGAGTTCAAACTTGCTCACAAAATCTGTGCGGAGCTTTCAGCTGATTTTGTCTTGATCGTCTCTGTGCCCAGCGGCGACCAGTCAAAAAGTAACATCGTCTTTAGGGACAGTTATCTGCACTATCATGTATCAGTATTGATTAAAGGTGACTACCCCTCATTCTACTACGATGTTTTCTAAGCATCAATGCCATGCTAAGGGGACCGCATGTAGAAATGAAGTGTGTACATAAAGTCAGAATAATCCGACCTTGGAGCGAAAAAGTCCGCTCCCACTCAAAGCGTGTAAGACATAGAATTGCTCGAAACCTAATTTTTGCGATCTGCTCTGCTTGTGCTTTTGATTCCAGAATGTGCTCATCTCCAGCTTCATTGCGCTTCAAATTTAAAATGATGACAAATCCGACGAGTAAAACTGTTACTTTCATGTTTGACAGGGCGCTGACATCTTGAAACAGGGGGCTGCACTCTTTGGGCAAAGTGTATTCCCCGGCCCCACTCAAAAAAATAGGCTCTATTTCCCCGGGTTGCTAGAGAACTCGTACCCTGGAGAACTCGTACCCTGGGTACGAATTCTCCAGAGAACTCGTACCCTACAGATATTTTTGGGGATAGATTTATATATATCATTCAGGTTTTGGTGAATTGATGATTTTCATTTTACCTCTTTTGAAATGAATAAAATATACATTAATCAAGCATTGATAACTTACGGTATTTGTAGTAAAATATCAGTTTTGTCACCAGATGTTTGGTAGATTTAAATGGAAAGGAAGGTAAGGTAAATGGGCAGGTAAATTTTAGAAAATGAAATTATGAGGTAGATCTACATAATCTGGATACACTGAATGTTTCGAAGATATGATTTTTTAAGTAGCTTTTTTAGATATTTAACATTTACATTTTATTCAGCATAAAACAGCACTTGCATGTTTATAGCTTACAACATATCAAACAAATTTATACCCACATGCGCAGAAAACAAAGACATAAATAGAATGCTATTATCTGAGAAGTATGAAATAATTTACAGCGCCATTTTTAAAGATTTTCCATAATACATCTGTTTGTTTGTTCAAGATCAGACCACTCCCCAAGAGTAGTCTGATCCCGAACAAAACTCCCTATAAGAATGTCAAATTGATTGATTGGCGTTAAAGGACTGTATTGGTAATGATACATCATTTTGTTTTGTTCAAGATCAGACCACTCGTAAAGAGTAGTCTGATCTCGAGCAAAACTCTCTGTAAGAATGCCAAAATGCTTGATTGGCGCTAATGGCTTGCATTGTTAATGATTGCACAATTTCTTATGAAATATATTTTTGAAACTATATTAAATAAAAGCGATTTTCATTATAGATTAGAACTCTGTATTTTGTCTTGTTGCAGCAAAAATAAAACGAGCGACGTTATTTATTGTTTTTGTCGACTTTGAACTCATTAAGGATTCAAATTTATTAATAGTTGGCCATTGATAATAATATTTTTTTAGATATTGTTTACGGAGTTCATAATATTTTGTGCAGGTGAGAAGGAAATGGTATTCATTTTCAACCATATTTTGATTACAGTGCAAACAAAGTCTATTTTCTCTTGGGATGTTTAGGTGTCTACCTAATTCTATAGCCAAATGATGTGAAGATAATCTGAATTTGGACAGGGCTATTCTAAATTTGTCATTAGTTATACATTCCAGATATTTTTCTCTTTCAAAATTATGTTTATAGATACTGTATGATTCCAATCTAGCTGAATTATTTATATTTGAATACCATTTTTGCTTAAACATATCAATTATTCGTTGCTCAAGGAAATTATTTCCATTTTGACTAAGCCACAGATTTGTCATGCCAATTTGATTGAGTGTTTGTTTTACATGATAAGCCCAATTTAGATTGTTATAATTGTTATCGGCATCTGCATCTCTTTTTAACATAAGATAAATCTTTTTTACCATTGAGTTTTCTGGTTTTTTCATGATTTTAATCCAAAATTTCACGATAAGTAATTTTCTGTTTATTTCCATAGGATATCTTCCTAACTCTCCATAAAGACCATCCAGGTTAGTTGACTTTTTAACCCCAAGAATTTTTCTCATAAATTTACAATGAATTAATTTGATATTTATGGGACGTTAATGGAATATGCCAATTTATTCTTATCAAAGGTGTCGGGTACAATAAAGACATATATATCAGGTGTGATAAACGCCATTGTATACACTTGCCATTTACCAGCACATTAAACCGGTATCGTATATTACAAGCACTTTTATTCCTTTACCAAACAATCAAGTTTTAACGAGGAAAAAGACTTCTTAAAGCATTGTTGGAAAAGGAAAAAAAAAAAAAAAAAAAACCGAGTATAACCGTTTTTATGTAACATTAAAAGAAGAAATCTAGCTCTTTGAATCTTTATGGATCATTATTCTATCCTTTACCGTACAGTCCTGTGTTGTTAAATACTACCCTGTGGGAGATACCTTATGAAAATGTTGTTGGAAAAGAGAGGGAAAAAACGCTTAAAACTAGTATTTTCTCATTTTCCCACAATGTTTTCCACCCTTTCAGAGAACTAAAGTCCATTTGTACCAAATATGAATTTGTCATCTGCAGATGTATAGAACTTTGAAGAGACTAAAATGTGAGTTCATATAGAGCAATATCTGGATTTTTCACTCTGCTCTATGTCTCTCATTTTCATTGTACAGACTTCGTCAGTGTTTTCTGAGCCGTATACTACACGATCTCGAGTTTCAACCACCCCGAAAAAGCTTTTATAAGCATTGTGGGAAAAGGTGCAAAATCAGATAACCAACATGGTCTCCTTTTTCCACACGTGATCTCACCTTTCAAACACAAAATATAGCATTTCGTTCAATCAGCAGATATTATGAATAAATCTTTCAATGAAATTAACAGCAAAAAATTATATTGATAATCTTTCATTTTCGTGTCAAAAATATCTCCACTTGGTCAGTCATAATACCGTACTTGGTAATTTATCTCTTTTTTTTTTTCCTATATGTATATATAATAAAAGATTCCCATTACTTTTCTCGAACAAACCACTATCTCTAACATCCGAACAAATTTTAAATTCGTCCATTTTGAAAGCCTTTGCAGACGGCTAATATGAAAATTTCCATTTTACAAGCGATTCTACAGTGGCACTTTTGTATTACTGAAACATTGTGGAGAAATGAAGTAACTATCATGACCTTCAGAGCTTCTTACTTTTTCAATCATTATCCTACGTGCTCAACTCTTTTGGCGCCAAATGTATACAGTGGACTTATCGACGATTCACTGAAACTCAGAAAAGAATTTTTCTGAAAGGTTTGGCTAGAAGGGTAAAGGGTTCGATATTGAATATTGTCAAGTATGTTATGGTAATTTGATTACTCTAATGTGAAAATCACATCTTTCTCGCTTTATTTAAGAATTTTGCCTTTTTAACTAGGTGTGAAAATTTGATTAATCATGTGTTAATTTTACCCACTCCTTCCATTTAACAAATATCTAATCCAATCAAATATTAATTGTTAAACTGTTCCCACACAAACCAACATCAATCGTCAATTCAAAACTTCAATGCAAGTAAACGTTACCCGAAGGATTTGATATAGCAAAAATTAATACTATTTACTTGATTGTTTCACTGGAATACAAATTTCTTACCCTTCATTAAATGTTCTTCCTTACGATGTTTACATTAAATACAACAAACACTGCATGTGAAAACACACATATTTCTTTAGTTTATCTATTTATGTCTTTCCAATACATTTACAAAAAAGAAAAATATTTTTCATCAAATCTATATCAGAATAAAGGCATACTGTACGAATTTTATTTGAAACAAAAACAGTGTTAGTCTAGTCACTTTTGAAAAATAAAACTAGACTACATGGTGGTAAACTATCATTATATATATTAGTGGGTTACGAGTTCTCCAGAGAACTCGTACCCCGGGTACGACTTCTCTGGAGAACTCGTACCCTTGAGATTGGGGTACGAGTTCTCCAGGGTACGAGTTCTCCTGATACCATTTCCCGGCCCCAGCGCCCCCTCCCCCATCTAAATCTTTTATACATTATTTGATTCTGCCGAAATTAGTATCAAATTAAAGCCTAGATATGACCCTTTGATATGATATAAAATACAATATGATCATCGAAACACCTTTTGAAATATTATCGATCAAAAATTGGTAAGATTTTCGTATTTTCTTCCAGATTTTTCATGAATTACACAAATCCGGCCCCCCTTTATTTCGTGGAAAACATCGCGAAAACTGTTTCTAATGGAAAGTGTATGGTTTTAGCTGTCCAAAAGTATAGAAATAATTATGTTTTAATTGGAAATGATAGAACAATAGGTCGTTGAAATGATCGACCCACGATGAAATTTAATGACTTTCCTCACAAATCCGGCCCCTATACTAAATGCTTTATTTCATCAAAAACATCACAAAAAATATTTCTAAATGAAAGTTTACGATTTAAGCTTTCAAATAGAAAAAATTTACTAAACTTCGGTGGGAAAAAATGGAATTAAAGGTCTTTGAAACGATCTATCCGCCATGAAAATTTAATGAGTTTTCCGACATCTCCGGCCTCTATGCTAAATGCTTTATTTCATGGGAAAATATTGCGGGAATTATTTCTGAACAAATTTTACCTTTTATAGCTTTCCATCAAGGTAAAAATGAGGTTTTTTTTTTTTTCTGGAAGAAATTAGGGTAAAAATAGATCTTTGAAATAGTTGATTCATTATGTATATTTTATGAGTTTTCACACAAATCCGGCCTCTGAGTCAATATATTTTTTTGTTTAATTCTGTTGAAATATATTTCAAATAAAAGCTTATATTACAACCTTTCATACTGCATAAAAGACATACATACGTGTTTTATTTTATTTTGAGATCGCGTATATAGGTCCGACTAAAGTTCGCCATATCTTTTGGGCATTTACATGGTTTACACAATTTGCGGCCCCTAATTAAAAAATTCTGAACTTCGTGTTGAACATCAATGAAATCAGTTTCAAACGATTGTTTTCTTTTGTAGCTTTCCAACGGTATAAAAATTAAAGTCTGACAAGTTTCCTTGTCTTTTACTAGTATTTAAGATATGCAGAAATAGAAGAGGTAAAATACAAAAGTAAAAGACAAGGAAACCGAGTGCCCATGGAAAGTACTTTTTTTTTTTTTTTAACAGAACAGAAATTTTATTTTGACACGTAAGCATACAAGCTCAATGGTCATAAAAACTAATTACAAAGCATGCAATATATATGACATATTTCAATATACAAATATTGAAGAAAATGAATTATTTTAGTGGACATTCTTTTTTTTTTTTTTTTTTTGGTATCTTAAAATGTGAGAGTGTTTTAAAAACTATTAATCTTTTCCTGCAATGTTTTGTGTCCTTACACGAATTAAATTTAGTTGAGAGCTTTCGAAAAGTGTTGACAAGATTGAACGCTGTATAAAAGACTAACATAATTGTATCTTAACTAATACCCATGTTCCTTGGTAGTGCTTTGACAAAAACTAATACGCTGCATTTCTGATTTATTTAACAATACAGATTAATATACCCGTTCCTATAAAGATACTACTTTTTGTTTTTTGCAAGTTTAAGGCTTTTGAAAACATTGTGGCTAATTGCATCAATTTATAAAAGGTAAACAAAGAAATGTATTAACAACCATAATACATATTTATATACACATAACTTTACAAATACATCTTTCTTTTCTTGCAATTCATACTTTTGGAAACATTGTGACACAAGTTAAGACTATGTACAAGCCAGTTAATACAGAAGCTAAATAGCTTATCAGACAATAATATGTAGGCGTTTTATTAATTCATTACTGCAAAGATACGACCTTATTCTAGTTATGACTCCATTTCTGCGTCAGTACTACATTAAATGTCTTTTAGGATTTGATAACTTTTGGAAACATTGTATCAGCAGACTACATTGTACCTAAAGCTTGCTGTGCATATATCAATATTATTCACACTCTTTATCTATTAACCCACTGCTATAAATTTTAAATTTTCATATGCCTGTAAGTTAAAGTTTCTTGACAATATTGCAACAAAAAACATTACATTCAGGTTCAATAAAACAACAAATCAACACAGAGACGTATTTACAAATTAATAAAACTAGTTATTAACTGAAAGGTATAGAATTACTGATGATTGGTGAAATATACAAAATTCTTAGTAAGCATGATTCTACCCAATTCTTAGCACGAATATTACTTGCAACATGGATCTGGATGTATTTCAGCAGGGACTTATCTAATGGGTATTTCTTTAAAAACAAACAAACAAACAAACAAACAAACAAACAAACAAACAAACAAACAAACAAACAAACAAACAAACAAACAAACAAACAGACAAACAAACAAACACAATAAAGCATTACATTATGTATATGATAAAGTACAGTTCTCACGTTTTTTTCCCAGTCTGCAAGACGCGGCACACCAATTTGTCTGCGGCAAATTCTACTGCGAAGGTAAAGTCCGCGAGACGCGACGGACTTGTCAGTACGGACTGATAATTATCAGGCAGCTTCACAGCCGCAGACAATCGCATTAGATCGCAGCGAACTGCGAGGGATCGCGGGTAAATCATGATGGATCAGGGTGGATACATATTAATGAATATCTGTATATTTTCTGAAAAGTTTTGGAGAAAAATCGGGAGTAAAGACCTAATCATTCCACTCCGACCGCAACATTTTCACACCTTTAAATCATGTCAATTTTAGGCGGTATACCTTTTAGGTTCTTGAGATATATATAAAATTATCACGGGGGGGGGGGGGGGGTTCGTTTTTAACCCAATCATCTTCACAAAGTCGTCCTTGGGTTTATCCCGTTCACATATAATTGTAAGGGGCGTGACTCTGGAATACGATAAGACGTAGATTAGTTTGAATTCTCTCCCTTACACCATTAATCGTTCGCAATTTCACTGGTCTGCATATAAGATTGTAGAAAACCCGTAGTTTTTAACCTCGGATAATTATCATCTCTGATAACATGAAAACCGATAGTTGGCGGTGCCAATGGGTAGAGCACTCACACGGTGATCAAGCACTCATCACAACTCGGCCGATTCCATACCTACATGATGGCTCCCATCACCCGAGGTGTGGCGAATGCACCCGAAGTATGCCGAATGGGTGATCAAGGGGTCTAGGGTACGTTCACCGATCGGCCACAATTTTCACCACCATTTATCAAATTGAGAAAGATCCGACTCAACCAAAGCCGTCTTTCAAGAGATAGTAGAAAAATAGACAGTTACGAGCAAACGCGTGCTTTCGTGTAAGATTGTATGATTGTAGAAAGTGATATTTTGTGGGTTACATGGTTTTAATTGATCAGATATTTAAGAATTTTAACACTTTACGAAGCAATCCTGTGTTTTAACGCCGCTGGGAAAGAAGGCCTTTTAAAATATTGTGGGTAATCAAGAAAATCGTAGCTTGTGACCAGCGTTTCTCCGTTTCCAACAATACTTTCTACCCTTTTAAAGACAACTTATTACTAGAGTTACATTTAACTTGTCGCCTGCAAATGCAAATTCAATTTAAACAAGTCCAAAACTTTGTTGGTAAAGAGTTAAAAAATATTGAGATCTTTGATAACAATTTGGTACCATCCTTACGCATGCTGTAACTAGGACGGCAACAGAATTATATCAGCAAAAAGGGCTACTGAACACTATTGGAATTTTTCACTGTCACGAGCGACATAAAGCTAGTAGCTTCTGCGATCAAGATCAAATAACACAGAACGTGCAGTATGACATTATACAAAACCTGCTACTTTGTTCTGTGATTGCAATCGAAAAAGGTCAATGCAGTTCAGTTTACCAATTTCGTGAAAAGTTCACTTTATTTGATTGGTAATAAAAAAGTCCAGATAGAAAACCCATGGGATTATTATCACGCATACATGCGTATGCCTGGCAAAACTAAAAGGTGCTGTGAAAAAGATTTAAAAATATCTGGAGAAATAATTTCCCATGGATTGCACACTATTATCATTGTTTTCACCATCAATATCGTTGGTGTTGTTTTGTTGTACGTTAGAGATTTGCGTGGTGGAAACTTTCTGTTCAAACACGAATGGTTTAGAAGTAAGAAATGCTCTTTTTCTTTTAAAACTGAATGAAAAGTAATTTGAAATGTATAAAAGCAAGCAGAAAACATCGCAATAAAAAGGGCTTAATGCGTCTTCAAAGAATATTGACCCATGCCAGCCTGCACAGACTGATCTAGGTGGAAACTTTTTATGTCGATCTATTTTCTAGTTTAAACATATTTATTTTACATCGAAAAACATGTTCTTGCATCTTATACAAATCTCTCTCGATTCTGCTTTTTGTGAACTACACCAGTATTCGCGCCGAAAGTATGGGCAAATGAACAATCCCAAAGTTGACATCCGCTCCCGGGTAGCGAACTCGGGACCTTATTGTTACGAGGCCGACGTTCTATCCCACTAGCACGTTCACTACGACGCTATTTTCTATCCAGATCACGTCTGTTTTCTGAATGTCATTGGACTAGTCCACCTAATTCAGTCTGCGGTTTGTAAGCATCATTTACTCAATAACCCTTGAAGCGCCGACTAAAAGCAACAGACAAACAGAAGACTCAAATTATGTTTATTTTCAATGTTGCTTTGTTCTATATTGTTTAAGCAAAGCGGACAGTGTAGATCAAAGACCAGACTGCACGTTTTGTCTAAACTGGCCGCAAAAGCAAAGTTCTATAGTCGTGGAAGGTGCATTAAGGGTTACATAAGTCCCCTTCGAGTAAGATACAGATACAGATCACGGAAATGTAACCCCCTACTCCCGATTCGGGGTTTAGCTCAGATTTATTTTTGGGCGTAGAAACAATCACAAAAATAACATCGGAGCTACACCCCGAATCGGGAGTAGTAACCTCCTAAAGATACCATATTGCAGACTCAGAGGCAAGCTCAATTGTTATTTTTAGGAGTGGGGAAACAATCACAAGAAGAACAACGGAGCTACCCTTCAAAGGTAGGCCTACTTTTGCCAGAGAGACGCAGGAATATGCTAAAGACCCTCTGGTTAAAATCAGCCACTTACTCTGATTGCCTTTATCAGACTAGGAAAAAACACCGAGTATTCTGATAACGAATGGTACTTTTGTACAACAAATATAAGTAAATAAACCTCGCCGTATTCAATAGTCGTGTTCTTTTCACCAGTCATGTACTTTCCGGTATGAAATTTCCTTTTCGGTAGGCTACTTAACTGCGTTCGATATCGAGAAGATCCGATTGTGTTTAAAGATGGCCACCACAGAACAACGTTTCGCTCAAAGAGTTTTTGTTAACAGTCAAACAAGGTAGCTATGCTCGGAAAAATGTGTTTATTAAACGAAAAGAACATATGTAGTCACAAGGATTTGATCAAAAGACTATTCAAAATAAACGTGTTTTTATTCACTCAAAAGCTGTCCCAGCTCAACCCCTCGTTGCTATGGAAAACAAAATGAGGAATGTGCCAGATTTCGCCTGTTATTAGTGGGTAAAGTAAGACAATTAGATTGCGATAATTTTTTTCTAGCAATTAACATTTGAATTGCGATATTCAATCAACAACCCTATCACTGTATAGGTGTGTTAATTAATGAGTGAATGACACGTTATTACTCGAACAATCTGACATGAAATAAATGACCTCTATTACCATATCAGATATATTACACGCTTGAATTACTGTCCAAACTTAGCTTCGGCTATTGTCATCTGCATGCGGAACTATTTAAATGTTTTTTAACTCTATGCGGCTAATGGATTTATCGTGTCTTTAAAGAATACTTAAAACATCTGAAATAGCCTCAAGTGTCCGTATTCCGTGATGATAAGAAATCAACATAATGAAATGAAAAATTAAAGCAAGAACATGAGCTAGAAATTACTTGCCTTCTTAAAAAACTCATTTCTGATCACTTTCATGAAAAAAATTAACTTGGATAACAGTTTCCATGTTCATTTTGGCGTGTGCATAACTAAAAAGACATACTGTCAGCCTTCTTTAGCAAACATGGCGTGACCTAATTCCGGTACCTTGGTAGTATTTACAGCAGAAAGTCATAGATCTTTGCATTTTTTTGAGAAGGAACACTATTTAGATACTAGAACTTGTTTTTCTACAAAAAAAAAACAGATGTCTCCCCCCTTTTTGGTGTCAGAAGGATTGATATGTCACCAAGACAATTTCTAACTGAAATAATGGTCATTTTTCTCTAACTGTTTTCGAGTTATAGAACGGACACGAAATTGTACGTAAAATGAGTAAGGAAAATAATGAAAGGGAAATAACTCGAAAAATATACAAGCCAGAGTTATGGTTCTTGTGCATGACACTTCGTCTCATGGTGCTTTACAAATATGTGAAGTTTTATCAAAAGATCTTAAAAGGTTTTCGAGTTATTCGAGTTGTAGAGTGGACACAATTTGTGATGGACAGACAGACGGACACATGGGGAAAAACAATATGTCTCCCGACCCTGACAGGGGCCATAATAAGAAAAATTATGTCAATTTCTTTTAAATAAGATAATTAATTAATTTCTAGGTGTATTTGTCTGGCTGAAATTCAAGGGCAATAAAACGTTCAAATATTGGTAAGGGTTACGAGCCGAAATACCGTGTGACGTCATCAAACTACATGTATGTGGTTTACGAGATGTTGACAAGAATCACTGGTTCAAGGACACTCATGGAAAAAGGGCATTTGACAATAGACATGTTTTGTTTGTTTAAATGGGTAATACATGGCCGGTGACATAGATCTAAGATGCACTTTCTGTGCAGTCTGATCTTGATGTATGTCATTTGCAAAAAGCTGCTTATTTTGACTAGGGTACTGAAAGGGTCAAACCCGACATTTACGGTGAGGAACAGAATTTCCGTACCGTCTGAGTATACGTGATGATAAAAATATTCATTCTCTAATTATTCTTTGCATGAAGGTCAAGTTCAGGTCAATTTGTTCGAGTAATACCAAGTAAGGCCTAAAAAAAAATATCTGTGTTTAGGGTTTCCCTACCCTACCTAGAAAATGCTGCTGACCCTTAACTTTTTAGGCTACGATCGAAAAAAAAATATCTGTAGCGTGTGATTTCAGTACATGGTCCATGTAAAAAGTCTCTGAAAAAAAAAATCCCTACCTACAGCATCTCTGACCGAAACCCTAAGCACAGATATTTTTTTTTTTTAGGCCTGATATCATGGTCCTCTTTACCCTTACTGTGAGGCATCTATTCAGCGTAAAGTGCCAAACTACATAGAAGAAAGAGCTAGCGTGCCAACAACGCTAGTGTTTACAATTTTTACCCAAAATAGAATTAATAAGTGCATTTCTTGGAAAAACATGCATTTTTTTTTTTGTGAATCTGTCATGAGAAGAAACTTATTACTCATTATTACAGAATCTTAAAGGCACATTGAATTGTGTAAAGTAGAACCGGACACTTTGGCATCTATGATTTGTGACATGTTCATTGGCTCGCCAAGGTTGATTATTCTGCGGTCAGCAAATGGGCAAATCTCTGTAAAGTGTAACTGACACTATATTGTTCCAAAGAATTAGGGTTATCATTGAAAAGTACACAATATTGCTCAGTGTGTAGGTAGTTTTGGATTGGACACATGGCGTCTTGTATCGGACACTCGGTTCTGGGAATATTGGACAGCAAATTTTATGGGAAAATTGTTTAATTCAGGAGTCATCTGAGACTAAGTAGACTAGATAGCAATGGTTTCTTTTTCCTTCAATATTTTTGCAATCTACCTTATCAATTTATTGTCATCTACCCATATCAATTTATTGTCAATCAGTTCCCCTCTCGGTCTACTTGTGTAGTACCCATGAAGCAGATTTGAGAGAGAGATTAGTACATGTTGTAAGAGCTTGTTTCTCACTGATGTAAAATCATCATAGTTACATTCACTACACTACAATTTCCCCACAAACAATAAATTAATTCATAGCTTCACTGCATACTTTATTCATGAAATTAAATAGATCTAACCTAATTGTTGAAACCTGTAAGAAACCACATTACAAATCTGTGAGCACTGTGACCGATACAATATTTGATCTTTTAGTTTTCACATGTAGAATTATTTTCGATTTTTACAATAAAATGCCATATTTATCACAAGAAAACATAATCGCTAAACTCACTTTGTATAATTTAAATAGTAAAATACCGTATCAAATACCTTTACCATGTTATTTACCTTGCGCTTAGTATGTCTTGGCTTTTGATACTTTTCTATGGAGAAAAATCGAAAACCTGCATATTCTTAACATCAATACCTAATCCAATCAAATTAGCCTTTACATCTTACTGATTACGTCACCAAAACATATGATTGGATTTTGTATGGGATTTATGAGTAGAGTTGATCGATTTTTCCAGTCCTTGTCTTTATTTTGTTTTTTGTATTTAACGACAAACGAAGTGTCCAAAGTTACCCGGGTGTCCGATATTACCCGGATCTACTCTATTCATTGCAAGCTATCCAGAGTTACTTTGCAGTTGCATAGACCCAGGTAAGACCTAGGTAAGGGGGCGCTATTCATTATTCTGATTCTAACCAAGGAAATGTTGATAAGTGCACCCAGGCAGCTACATGACAGAAATACTCTTTAAAACATACTGATGAAAACAGTGCTAAACATCATCAACTCGATATAAAATATTCCCGAGTTATAGATTGAAAGACCCTGGAGGAGTCATACTTGAATATTTGCGATCTTTTGTGTGTATTTACAAATCATTTCAGATGTACTACAGTAGACCCATTACAAAGCAGGCTAATTTCAGACCCTCAGAGGCTTCTGTCTGAGAATGTACATTTGAAAGTTAAAAGCAAATCTTAGGTATCTCTTTACCCTTAGATATTAATTAGGCAATTCTATCTAATAATGGTTATTTTGTCTTCTTTACCACATTTCTACTTGTGGCAGACTGCCTTTGAAAACACTGTAACGAGAGGCAAAAGAGGGCCAAAAAGGGCCAAGCATCGCTCCACTGCCTTTTACACAGACATAAATCATTAGAAGTATGCATGGCAATAAACTTTCAAGAAAAAAAATAGCCTAGCCCCATTTATGACTTTATGTACTACAAAAAGATTTTTTAAGTTTTCACTAAATAAGCCTTTGTAAAATATGTTAAACACAAGGCTATACCTTTAAAAATCTTGCTACAGTCCACCATTATGAAGCTACATGCAAACTTTTGTAAACCTAGACCTAGGTTTAGGATACAGAAAGTTCTTTTAGTTTTCAGCAAGTAAGCTCATGTTAAACTGGGGTGGGGCCAATTTCAACCCAAGTACTATAAATCAGACAATCTTGGTAGACATCTACTATATGAAACAGTGCCAAATTTGGTAGCCTTAAGCCTTGCAGTTTGGATCAAAAGGATTTTTGAAATTTTCACTATATAAGCCCATGTAAAACTTGCGACCCCTGGAGTGGAGCCAATTTTGACCCCAAAGCTATAATTTGAATACTATTAGTAGGGGTCCACTAGATGAAGCTACAAGCCAAATGTGGTAGTGCTATATTTTATGGTTAGGAACAAGAAGATTGTTAAAGTTTTTAACTGTATCAACCCATGATATCAGCCGAAACTTAAGACTCCCTGGAGCAGAGCCAATTTTGACTTGGGGGCTATAATATGAAGAATTTTGGCAGCAGTCTATCATATGAAGCCACATGCCAAGTTTTGTAGCTCTAGGCCTTATGGTTTCTGACAAAAAAGTTTTTAAAGATTTTCAATATTTTTCAGTTTTGTTGCCATGGCAACCTGAGTTTTTTCTGGAATCAAATTCTTTGAAGGAATTCTGAAGAGGGCTAGGGCAGGAGCATTTCTCTGAAGTTTCATCAAAATTGGATGAGTAGTTTTAGAGAAGATGTTAGAAATAAAACTTTTCCTATGCAGGGATGGACGGACGCATGCACACCAGACGCCGGTCCATGACATAAGTTTGCTGGCCTTTGGCCACTGAAGCTAAAAATTGCTTGTAACAATTTCTCCTTTTGCCACATTTTTTTACCATATACATTGACAAAAAGTCAATCCATATTACTGTCTACATTTCAAAAAAGATGTTGTCAAAGTTGTTAGCTGCAAATTTGATTTAGTTGACAATGAGTTCATTCGAGATAGATGTTCATAAAATTTCTGCAAATGTCTTGACAGGATACCTGAATATTCCCGTAACCATGGCCAAGTACCACGGCTCTATGTGCAGGAATGGAAAACTGACATGAAGAACAGGGAACTGATCATAAAGGTGAGGATGTCCTCAAAAATTTCTATCATAAACTGACAGTCAAACCTTACTTTAATCCATTACTGTAACAGTATAATTAGATCAGCTAAAACCTGAGAGGGAAAAAAAAAAGGATAAATATTTGAAGGAAATGGAATCATTTTTTTTTTTTTTTTTAAATTTTGTGGAAAACATTGTGGGAAAGGAAACCAGTACTTCTTTTCCCACATTTTTTAAAGCCTGCCCACAATAGAGATTAGCTGAAAAAGAATGCTTTCATTATAAAATCCATTGTTTTGAAATCTTTTTCAGTTTTTCTTTCCTTTCCAGAATGCTGAGCTAGGTGGAGTACCTCACTATGAACATGATGAGAACTTATTCCTTGAAAAGAGAGAACAGATGAGATACAATGTTGAAAACCGTAGCCGTGTTGACAACAAGTGCCGCATGCCAGATCGCGCCATGCTCCTTAGACCACCTTTTCACCATGAGACCTCTCGATACCAGAGTGAGCTGATGTTTAGAAGAGATGCCTAAAGATGCTGATGAGTTTTACAGTCAGAGTTGCAGTTCATCTTTGTTGTTATAAAATATCACAAGTGTAAAAATATGCAATCACAATGAAGTAAATGTGTATTGATGTGTGTTATGTTTCTATTGTTTTGTTTATTAGTATCATCTGGCTACTGTTTCCTTCAATCTTATACATTTATGTTTTACTATCAATCTTTCTTATTTCTTACATTTGCTTGGTATTTTTATTTTTGTTACAGTTTTTGACAGTCTATACTATGTTTTAGTAACTTTTCTAGTGCTTGTATTTGCTTTGAACTGAGTGAGAAAATTTGATATAGTTCATAATTTTCTTAGGCATGGAGAAGCAAATATCAGCAACACAATACAAGTATTCCTTTTATTATATATCTACAACTTTTAACAACATAATATTGCTATTATTAATAATTTTATTCGAAAACACTTAAAAAAAAATTGACAAATAGTTGTTTAATGGGTAATAACTTTATTTCTTATGAATGACAAATGAATACTATAGCATATTTCTTTCATCAATGGAATAACACAGATTAATACTTTGACAAATCAAATTGCAAACCAATTTTAACTCATTCTTCACACGAATTAATCCTCATACCATATTCAGAACCGTATTTGACACAATTTAGATATAAGTTTTCTTTTTTCATTGTGTCTGATTTTATCCAGTTGCAAGCATACATGTATTTGAGCCAGAAAATTGATAGGTATATGATAAAAAGCTTTATCAGTATTTCGGATCTAAGTCCAGTAAACTTGTATTTTGTGTCATATCTAGTGTACACCTGTTTAGCATATACATGTAGTAACACCTTTTCTTTTGCTCAAAGAACCTGTTGTTTGTTGAGAACAGCTGCTTTTATCAATCAATTCTCTTCTCTGATCTTTTTGTTTTTCAATCATTAATGAGGATCATCTTTGGCATATTTAATTTTTGTGTTCTACAATTTTCTTTCTTTAAATAACTGTTAAAAGTACATACAAAAATCTTGCTCAAACTGAACAAGAATTATAGAGAGAACTTATGAAATGTTGCTCAAACTGAACAAAGTTGTCTGATCTTACAATCTTTTTATTACTAGTATGTTTTAAATATTGAATGCTGAAGGGACTTTTTTTTTCTTTTTTGGTGACACTACACTGAAAGTAGTCCTGTAAATCTGAAAATAAACATCATGACATTCCCCTTTGTTAGAACCGTAGCTGCTATAATGAGAGAGAAAAAACATTTAGAATGGCAGGACAGTGCTTCCAAAAAAATTGTTGAAATTGTATTATTCAGTTTTCAGTTTTCTATTTCAGTCATATTTAGTGCTATAATGCTACAAGCACTGAGCAAAACTGTAGAGGATTATGCAGACAATGAATACAAAGATCAGAATGCACAGGACAGTTATTCAGTCTCATTTATCTTTGGTAAATACTGTCTCATATTCTGTGAAATATTCTGGCACAGACAGAGTTAAAATTTCAATGTTCAGACCTGCTTTTTAGACAGAAAACATCCATAACTTACCGTAGATGTATGCAGGTCTAAATGCATTAATTAGACCATACTCATTCAATGTAGTTTAATTTTATTCTCCATGAGATAAATTTATGTAGCATTCACTTAAAACTTCACAGTATTAACTTTTCACCATTAATTCCTGAGGTTTAACAGCCCATAGAATGAAAGTTTTTAAGAAACATTATGGGAAGAGTAGAAAATGCTGGTAAGCAGAATTTTCTCCTTTCCGGATAATGTTTTCTAGACTTTTACAGACAAATACAATCATTTCTGTCACATCTAATTTGTTGCCTGCAAATACTTTAAATTTGGACAGTCTAAAATTTCGTCATGTGGTAAAAAGTAAACAGATAGATGGCATGTATGATATTTTTTATGTCTTTGGAATGAGTTTTTAAGGTAAAAGATCATGTCTGCCCTTGAAATATGCTACTTTTGTTGGGGGGAGGGGGGAACAGGATAGAGGGAAGACACTGAGAAAAACATGTTCAGATAAATTCACTGGGCAATTGTTTGAAAATAGCACAAGTGTATTGATAGCCAAGAAAATTTGTGACAATTACAGAGAGGTCAAGTCAATAATTTTTTCAAATAATTATTGCTAAAAATTATTTTGAAGAGGTTGCAACAGGAGTAATGGATACTTACAGTTATGGGGGAAAAAGTTTAAACAATCCGTACAATGGTATGTATATTTGAATACAGAAAAATATCAGATACTATACAAAGTCATCATGTTTGTTGTGATTTTTTTGGTATACTATTTTCAATTATCATGTGTTACAAAAAATAAAAGATAAAAAAAAATCTTTTTTTGTATATCATTTTTCCCAGGGTGCTTTGAGTGAATTATGTTAGTTTTCAGTAATCCTAAAACTGGCACATGAGTCCTTATGTTATCTCTTAAAAAGTTGGCCTGTTTTCCCCAACCGTTCTTAAAACACTCTTGGTCAAATGTTCAAGAATTTTCTAAATTTGAAAGTAAGGTAAATCCTTATTGGCTAGACCATTTGATAGACATGGGCTTTCAAGATCAGAAGCCATTACCACTTTTGTTGTATGGTCCTTGATACCAACTAGCTGTAGCCTAACTTTGTGGCCACCAAGGTAGTTTCTGTCACCATGAAATGTAAAAAGTTCTACGGCTTTGTCATTGCCCCCTAAGTCTTTATCAAAGCTTGCCATCCGGAACAAAATATAGATAACCAACATGACTTATAGTTAATCCTTTACTATTTGAATTTTTTTTTAAACTTTTCCAAACTGAAAGCATTTTCAAAAAAAATACATTGAACTCTAACAATGATGAGATTTCTATTTGAAAGGGTGCCTGGTTACTACAATTTTCTCATTTTTTCAAATGTTTTCCATAGCATTTTGTCTTCAAGGTCATATAAACATGAGGTAGTCTGGTAAAGGGTTAAATTTATAAATAAGGTACAGGGTTAAATATACCAATAAACGTGAGAAGAGGAAACAAGAACGCCAAGATGGCCCTGGATCGCTCACCTGAATATTTGAGTAGACCATAGCCAGTATTTTTTTTGTTATTCCGAAACTTTTTCTTCAATAACTTCAATAAAAAGAACAAGAGCACCTCATGCGGGTGCCAACAATTGGCTGTTGGGTGCTGGATATTGAGTTAAAAATGTAATTCAAAAAAGGGGCATAATTTGGCACCAAAGGATCATTTCTGTTACATTATTTCAAAATCTGACCAGTGGTTTCATAGAAGAATAATTTCTAAGAATTTCTTCATGTCCGTATAGTGCAAATAGCCCCCCACCACCACAGCCTTGTTTCTTGACGGATCAAAATTTCTCTAACATTTTTTCAAAAGGGGCATTTAAGGGACATTTCTGTGAAATTATTTCAAAATCTGATGAATGGTATAAGAGAAAAAGAATTTCAAAGAATTTCTTTAAGTCAATACAGTGCAAGGAGGCCCCCCCCCCCCCCCGACATGGCCATGTTTTTCGACGGATCAAAATTTTGCGGACACTTTTTCAAAAGGGTCACCCATGGAACATTTCTATGAAATGATTTCAAAATCTGACCAGCGGTTTCAGAGGAGAAGATTTTTAAAAAAATTCTTAGGAAATTCCATTTGGTTGCCATAGCAACCGGAGTTTTTGATAGAATCATATTCTGTGAACAGTTTTTAAAGAGGACCTCCCAAGGAACATTCCAGCAAAGTTTGGTTCTAATTGGCCCAGTGGTTTAGGAGTAGAAGTTGTTTAAAGAATTGTTGACACCGCACGATGCAAAGAGCCCCCCTCCACCACCACAGCCATGTTTTTTGACAGATCAAAATTTCACCAACAATTTTTGAAAAGGGTCACCCAAGGAACATTACTGTGAAATTATTTCAAAATCTGACAAGCGGTTTCTTCAGAGAAGATTTTTTAAGAATGCATACAGCCCCCCTCCACCATGGCCATGTTTTTCGACGGATCAAAATTTCACGAACATTTTTTGAAAAGGGTCACCCAAGGAACATTTCTGTGAAATTATTTCAAAATCTGACAAGCGGTTTCAGAGGAGAATATTTTTAAAGAATTTTTAAAAAAAATTCCATATGGTTGCCATGGCAACCAGAGTTTTTAATGGAATCATATTCTGTGTACAGGTTTTAAAGAGGACCTCCAAAGGAACATTCCAGCCAAGTTTGGTCCAAATTGGCCCAGTGGTTTAGGAGGAGAAGATGTTTAAAGAATTGTTGACACCACTTGACTCAAGGAGCTTTCCCCCCCCCCCCCACTGCCACGGCCATATTTTTTGACTGATCAAAATTTCGCAAACAACTTTTGAGAAGGGTCACCCAAGGAACATTTCTGTGAAATTATTTCAAAATCTGACAAGCAGTTTCAGAGGAGAAGATTTTTAAAGAATTTTTTGAAAAAAAAATCCATTTGGTTGCCATGGCAACCAGAGTTTTTGATGGAATCAAATTCTGTGAACAATTTTTAAAGAGAACCTCCCAAGGAACATTCCAGTAAAGTTTGGTCCAAATTGGCCCAGCGGTTTAGGAGAAGATGTTTAACCCTTTACCGCACAATGACGACTTTTGACACCCCTGATAGAGAAGGCTTTTGAAAACATTGTGGGAAAAGGAGAAAATGCTGGTAACCAACATTTTCTCCTTTTCCCACAATGTTTTCTACCCTATCAAAGAAAAATCATTTCATATGATCCACTTGAAACTGTCCTCTGCAAATGCTTTCAATTCGGACAGGTCTAAAATTGGTCGTGTGGTAAAGGGTTAAAGAATTGTTGACACCACTTGAAGCAAGGAGCCCCTCCCCCCACTGCCACGGCCATGTTTTTCAATGGATCAAAATTTCGCGAACAATTTTTGAAAAGGGTCACCCAAGGAACATTTCTGTGAAATTATTTCAAAATCTGACCAGCGGTTTCAAAGGAGAAGATTTTTTAAGAATTTCTTAGAAAATTCAATTTGGTTGCCATGGCAACCAGAGTTTTTGATGGAATTAAATTCTGTGAACAATTTTTAAAGAGGACCTCCCAAGGAACATTCCAGCCAAGTTTGGTCCAAATCGGCCCAGTGGTTTAGGAGTAGAAGATGTTAAAAGAAATTGTTGATGACGGACGATGTACGACGGACACAGGGTGATCCTAAAAGCTCCCCTTGAGCACGTTGTGCTCAGGTGAGCTAACTAGAGGCGCTTGAGCGCCTGTATCGCTCCACAGGCCTGATATTTCTATAATGGCGAAAGGAAGTTTTTAACAATTATCATTCAATCCTGCATTTTAGCTCACTGAAGAAACAATTTGGTAGACAACCACCATAGGAACTTACCTGCAAAACAACAATGAAATCCAATGAATAGTTTTAGAGAAGAAATTTTTCAAAGATTTTACTTTATACCATAAAAGGAAAATGAGTCTCCCATAAAAGCCATGTTTTTTGACAGATCTTTTTTTTTTTAAGGAATTCTGTAAACCTGTATCTAAGGAACATTCCTGCAAAATAATAATGCTATCCAAATAGCGGTTTGGGAGGAGAAGATTTTTAAAGGTTTTTTACTTTGGTTGCCATGGCAACCAGAATTCTTCATGGAACACAATTATTTGAAGGAATTTGAAAGAGGACCACCAAAGGAACATTCCTGTGAAATTTGGTAAAAATCCAGTCAATAGTTTCTGAGGAGAAGTTTTTTAAAGAAAAAGTTTACGGACGCACGCACGGACGAACGAACGGACGGAGGGACGCACGCATGACGGACACAACGCCATGACAATAGCTCGCTGGCCTTTGGCCAGTGGAGCTAAAAATTACTACCGTAGTTATGACCAATTTCTCTTTTTGCGAGGATGAATTTTTGCACCAGTTTGAGGGTAAGAGTAATTGAAACCATAGTTGGAAAAGGAGAAAATGCTTGTAACTAGCATTTTTCTCCTTTTTGAAATTGTTTTCTAACCTTCAAAGACAAATCCAGTCATTTGATCTCCATTTAATAGGTAGCAAACGTTTGCAATTTGGACAAGTCTAAAATTTTGTTGTCTAGTACAGTGTAAAGAAACAAGTCACAGCCTTAACTTATAATACCTGCCCCAGGGGGAAAAACTGGATGGAACGAATGGATGGACAGATACAAGGAAAAGCCAGTGGCAGAACATATTTCTCCACCTTTCACAGAGGGATATCTACATAGAAGCATAAAGTTCTACTCCATTCCATGACACAGTTAGATGTCAAAAATGTGACAGCCAGAAAAATAAAGCAAAAAGCATGGTTATTCTTGGTTAGAATTTTATTTATATGATCTGATACATAAAAATATCTACTAAATCACTATCATCAATGTTGGAGTAATACTGGAAACTTGTGGTTTTCTTTAAGCTTGAAATATCAAGTGGTTTTAGCCAACTTGATATATCTAACGAAGTCTGAAAAAAGTGAATGAAATATTGGAAGAAATCTTGTTTAACGCTTACAACACAATCCCGAGTTTTAATGACCTGGAGGAAAATGGCCTTTGAGAACATCATGGGAAATGGAGAAGATGCTGGTAACCAGCATTTTCTATTTCCCTTCAATGTTTTCTACCTATTCAAAGACAAATCCTACAATTTGATCCACATTTGTCACATGCCAATGCTAAGGATTTGAACAAGTCCAAAATACTGTTGTTTGGAACAGAGATAACAGTCATTTGTAAATCTTCCTTTTCAGACATTTAATGAGCACAAATTGTACTTTGATAGGGTTACTTACTGATCCAATTACATTTGAGCCATGCTCTGGCAAAAGGGGGCTTAATGCATCTCAATGATACATGATACCAAGCAAGCCATCACACGATTAGGCTTCCATGATAGCCATTTTTTATTAACAACCGACCTAAACTTGAGGTACCCTGGTCCTTGTGCATACAGAAAATTTACCAATAGCTAAAAGTTTTGGGCCACTCTGTGCAGGCTGACCTGGGTTGAACTTTTGCAGATGCATTAAGCCCCCTTTTCACACAGCACGACTCATTTGTTTGGTGATGAACACTGTTTTCAATCAGATCATTATGCTTAGTGCACCTATCCTTTTGTTTCTAGAGCTTCTGTTACCACAGCTACCCACAACACTTTTTTCAAGCTACTGGCTTCTTTTTTACACAATCATTTTTGAAACAATATTCTGCAATAAGAATGGAATCAATCTTGTTACAGTGGCTATAATCTATCTTCAAGGAGAGTTTGGCCAAACTATGATTGAAATGTAGGTCTGGATTGAAAGCCCAGTATATTACCAGCTAGGCTACTGCAACACACCTCTACCAAGATCAAGCAACTGACTTGTAAAAGTCAATTTTTTTTTCTCACAGTAGACTTTTTGTGACAATTTTTTTGTAAGAAGAGAAGGACCAAACAATTTATTCCTTTGCCACACTGTTTTTCATTTTAAAGCCTAATGATACCTGTTACCTATATTTTACAAAGCTGTTTCCAAAGTCCTGTGCTGCAGATTTGCCTCAAAAGGTAACGCTTCAAAAGGTAACGCTAGTCTCAGGCCGAGACTACAAAAGCAATACTTGCTGCAGAAAGCTATAGAAAACATTGTGGGAAAGGAGCAATTGCTTGTTACAGGTAATTGCTCTTTTTCCCCACAATGTTTACCAAAAAAAGTCATCTGTTGAGGCATAAACACTTGAATTTGTACAATAAGGAGTTAACAAAAGTTCAAGTTACCTCTATATTTGATAATGACTCTTCAATACTAGGCATAGTTATGAGAACTGCATGTTTCTTCCTCACATTCTGGAACAGGTACTGCCATATACTAGCATTAAATAACAAAACATCATCCATTTAATCACCAGTCAATTTGCTACAATGGTTTCTCATCTACCACCATAAATTACAGATTCATGTTCCTGTGATCAACTTTTCAACCTAGCTACTAAAGAAATTACACCACAAAATTTTCCCCTTCTAGATGAACCAAGACTCAAAAAATCAGTAGCTTCTTGACAATGGTCAAGCCAATAAAATTGCTATGTTCTACTTTTTGTGGGAATAATTAACTAAGAAAATCCAAAACTAGAGTGATTTATTTCTAGCTTTCTGCTTACTTTCAGTCTAAATTTTGATAATGGGAACAGAATTCTATAATATATAAGTACCATTCATTGATATCCGCTTTTATCCTTTTCAAATGTTTTTTCATCCTTTATGTTAAAAATATTACCGATAAAAAAAAAACAGACCTTTACACGACTATTTTCCAACATTAATTCCACTCTTTTTGATTTTAACTCACAAAATCTAGAAAATAGGGATAAAAATCCGAGTATTATACCACTGATTAATGTTTAAGCCTGATTTTGATTGTAATTAGGTGAAAGAAATCTTCCTGGGTTTCAACGTTTTCATATGAAAACATGCACTTTAATTCCTGTTGATAATACATGTTCTTCAACATATCCATGATGTCTACTTCAAGGTTCGTTGAGGATGTAATAAGTTAACCATTTAACGACGTATGTCACAAATTTTTTAACAGATTTTTTTAAAACTTTGCACATACAAAGCTCATCATGTATCTAGGAGACTACAATAAAAACTAGAGCCGTCACTGAATGTGACTTAATACCCCTGCCAGCGCTTTGACAGAAAAAAGTGTCAAGTTCAAGGGAAGATAATTCCTCAACCAGGAGGAGTTGACACTTGAAAATTGCGTCTTGCAAATCTTCAATATGTGATCAATATATGTGCAAAGTTTCAATACAATTGAAGGAAAAGTGTAGGAGGAGTTTGCGACACAAAATTACTAGTATTTTGTACACAGACAGACACACGGACGGACATACGGACAGACAGGCTGATTCCAGTATACCCCCGAAAACATTCGTTTTGCAGGGGTATAAAAATTATGGGACACCGTGCTCCTTTCTGAGAAATTTGCCATTGAAAAGGGTATATACAGCTCCAAAATTCAACTTATATTGGAATTAACACACTTTTCTTTAATAGTTGGTCAAATAGAAAAATTACCAGGGGAATATACAAATAAACATCATTTGAATGAAAATTCATTTTTGCACAAAAAATACATAAAAGCATGGTTTTGAGCATGGTAAATGTACAAATTTGCATGTTATATATGGACCATTGAGTTAAAAAGGGAGATAATCTGACCGAATTAAGGGTTAATCTTTAATAAATACATACTTTCTAACACACAGATTTTTCTTAAAACTTCCACACTTATGGTATTTATAAATCTAAACAATAGGAAAAAAAAAATGGCTGCTATCCGCGCTTGTTTCCTCAGAAAACAGTGATGAAGGTCACTGTGGAAGTTAATTTTTTCAAGGAAAAAAATGGGATAAAAGCTCAGCAAACATAATGGTAAAAGGAGAAATTGATCATTTGGAGCAATTTCTCTTTTTTCCACTATAATTTTCAAAGTGGAAACAGCTATACTTCCTTAGCTTTAAATTTCCTGCTTTTGTTTGCTTGTTTGGTGTGTAACACCATGTCAACAGTATTTTAATTATTTCACGATGACAGTTCACAGATCAATCTTTTTTTCTCTTTACTAATACTACCAGAAGAAAGTGCTACTTGTTTTAGTGCTGCAATAGTATTACCATATGTGCGAAAAAACCATTGGTGCACTTTTGATTCACTGTCCATGACAAAAACACATGCGCAATAAGATGTGCGCAAACATTTGTAATATAAGTCGTTAAATCAATAAATAAGCAATGCTCTGTGAAAAGGGAGTTTATTGTTAGGTTTGTGAAAAGAGGGTTTCATGCATTTGGAGACAGTATCAACCCAGGTCAGCCAGGCTGACCTGGTTCAAAACTTTTTGCTACTGGTCAATTTTTTGCATGTAAAAGGACTATTCTACCTAATGATTCAGTTGTGTTACACAAAATTAATTTTATGGATCCATAATGATATGATGAGTAGCTTGATATAAACAAGAGGGCCAAGATGGCCCTGGATTGCTCACCTGAATTTTTGAGAGGACCATAACCAATTTTTTTTTGAGGTATTGAAACTTTCGAAACAAAATCATTATTTTGCCAAGCAATTTTGAAAAGGTCACCTGTAAAAGCCATTTCAAAATCTGTCACCACCTTTACAATCATAACCACAGCAATAATTTTGATGAATCAGAATTCTGCAAATAAATTTTTGGACAGATCACCCAAGGACAATTTCTTGAAGAAGAGCACATTCTCGATAGTGACTAAAAACATAAGTCGAACAAGAGCACCACATGCAGCTGCCAACAATTGGCTGTTGTTTTTCAACGGATAAAGTTTCACTAACAATTTCTGAAAAGGGTCACCCTAGGAACATTTCTGTGAAATTATTTCAAAATCTGACCAGCCGTTCCAGAGAAGAAGAATTAAGAAATTCCTCTTCATGTCCCTGTAGTGCAAATAGCCCCCACCATCAGAGCCATGTTTCTTGACAGATCACAATTTTGTGAACAAGTTTTGAAAAGAGTCACCCAAGGAACATTTCTGTGAAATGATTTCAAAATCTGACCAGCGGTTTCAGAGAAGAATAATTTTTAAGAATTTCTTCATGTCTGTATAGTGTAAATAGCCCACAGCCATCAGAGCCATGTTTCTTGATGGATCAAAATTTCTCAAACACTTTTTGAAAAGGGTCACCCAAGAAACATTTCTGTGAAATTATTTCAAAATCTGACTGGCCGTTTCAGGGAAGAAGAATTTTTAAGAATTTCTTAATGTCCATATAGTGCAAGTGGGGCCCCCCATCAGAGCCATGTTTCTTGACGAATCAGCATTTTGCAAACAATTTTTGAAAAGGGTCACCAAAGGAACATTTCTGTGAAAATATTTCAAAATCTGACCAGCCATTTCAGAGAAGAAGAATTTTTAAGAATTTCTTCATGGCCATATAGAGCGAGTAGCCCCCATTTACCAGAGCCATGTTTCTTGACGGATCAAAATTTCGTGAACACTTTTTCAAAAGGGTCATCCAAGGAACATTTCTGTGAAATTATTTCAAAATTTGACCAGGAGTTTCAGAGAAGAAGAATTTTTAAGAATTTCTTCATTTCCGTGTAGTGCAAGTAGCCCCCTATTCACCAGAGCCATGTTTCTTGACGGATCAAAATTTCGTGAACACTTTTTCAAAAGGGTCACCCAAGGAACATCTCAGTGAAATTATTTTAAAATCTGACCAGCCGTTTCAGAGAAGAAGAATTTTTAAGAATTTCTTCATTTCTGTATAGTGCAAGAAGCCCCTATTCACCAGAGCCATGTTTCTTGACGGATCAAAATTTCGCGAACAATTTTTCAAAAGGGTCACCCAAGGAACATTTCTGTGAAATTATTTCAAAATCTGACCAGCTGTTTCAGAGAAGAAGAATTTTTAAGAATTTCTTCATTTCTGTATAGTGCAAGAAGCCCCCATTCACCAGAGCCATGTTTCTTGACGGATCAAAATTTCGTGAACAAGTTTTGAAAAGGGTCACCCAAAGAACATTTCTGTGAAATTATTTCAAAATCTGACCAGCTGTTTCAGAGGAGAAGATTTTTAAAGAATTTCTTAGAAAATTCCATTTGGTTGCTATGGCAACCAGAGTTTTTGATGGAATCAAATTCTGTGAACAGGTTTTAAAGAGGACCTCCCAAGGAACATTCCAGCCAAGTTTGGTCCAAATTGGCCCAGCAGTTTAGGAGGAGTTGATGTTTAAAGAATTGTTGACGACGGACGATGCACGACGGACACCGGGTGATCCTAAAAGCTCCCCTTGAGCACGTTGTGCTCAGGTGAGCTAAAAATGCAATGGTGATGCATTTAACCCCCTTTTGCCAGAGCCCAGTTCATATGTAAATTAAAAAAAGACAATTTAACTTAAAACTAATACATATCGGTCTTTTTATTACTTACTTTATTTGTTGCTCTGCTGGTATGAAAAACTCAAAAACATTATTCAAAATAATAACATCACCTGTAGAAAAGAAATACATGTACGAGTAATGTAATATTCAAAGATCACTAATTATAAGATTATTTACCATGCAACCAAACTTTGATTGATACTGAACCATAACTGAAAAACCTGTCTCACATATTTACCTTATATTAATTCAAAGAGGCTAAGCAAAATAGATACCATTTACTTAATATTTTTCATTCAAATTTGTGATTTTCGTCATCAGATACTTTGCTTAATCGCAGTATCTTGCACCTGGAAAGTATTTACCTGGTGTCAACACGACTGACCTATTAGCACATGTTAGATTAGTTCAGTAAAATTCTGTTGGATTTCTCGGACAATTGTGAAAAAAGATACCTAAAACTGGTTGCAGTTATGAATGTAATAACCACAACATGATAAAGCAATAAATATGCCAAAAACCTGCAGTGCTGGTAGTTGCATCAATATTATCACTTTTACAAGACACCCACTGTCTCTCATCCCGCGATATAATAAAAGTTTTTGTATGCAGACTACATTATTAACTTACAAAAATGATGATACAAATGATCTGTGCAAGTTCTCAAAAGAACTGAATCAAAAAATGCCGAATCAATCACATTAACAAGAAATGTATGTTTTCAAATTTAAATGGCTACTTTTCCCTTATTAGTTGTGCAATATTTTTCAAAATCAATAGGCTTCAAGCTATTGATTAAATAAAGCAGCTGTGCAAGTTTCATGAAAATTAGATAAAAAAGACAAACAGACAGACAATGGAAACCATTCCATAACATAAGCTCTGCCGGTTTTCAGCCGGTAGAGCTGAAAATGCATCATTTGGGGGCCAAATTCCAAATCCAAAATTTACAAATGATAAAAATCAAATTAAAAAGGATAAACACTTTATTATGACATATGTGTGTTAATCTGCGCCTAGGAAGTACATCACAGTACTTCTACAGGTCACCCTATTTGGCAGTGAAATACCAATATTTTATCACAGCACTTCTAAAGGTCATGAAATCTCTCTCTCTCTCTCTCTCTTGTGCATTGTAATTAGTTCCATGAACACTTGTATATTTACATTGTAGGGGGAGGGTCAACCTCTAAGTTGTAATAACTTGTGACCCTACCCCATTTCCATGTACATGTATATTTGAGGGAAAATAAATATGTTTAAACTAAACTACAGGTCACCCTATTTGGCAGTGAAATACCAATATGAGGAACACCCAGCTAACCCTTTACCAGCTTTTCATTGACAACAATTATAACACATTTCTTGTCAAATTGAATCTGGGTTTACCTATTTTTTTTTGGAGGAGGAAATTTTAAATTTGACCTGACCTTTGTTGTTAGGATAGTCATCTATTAAGGTAGTTCAAACGAGAACATGACGAAAAGCCAAACAAACAAAATGATATTTTGGGGGTTGGAATTTTAACAATAAATTCAAATTATATGGTACATGTGTTTCAGTTTTCAGTAAATGGACTGTCCCCGTCTCTTTGTATATACTGAAACACATTTTTTTTAACTAAAAGAAATTATCACTTTGATAGTTTCATATAAATAAATAAAACCAACCATCCCAGGGTTTCAAGCCCTGTACATCACAGACTTAGCTACCTGGTTTGGCAAACATTAGTTTAACAATCAGACTATAAAATAGAAAAAATACTACGGCACTTCAACTATTCTTTTCTTCTTCTATCCTTTTTATCCCACTTATTTTTTACCAAGCTGAATCTTTGTAAGTTAAACAGTTAAAGTGAAAGCTTTTACCAAACAGCAAAACTTAGGACTCAGGGGTGCGGAAATCCTACGTCCGACTCGTCCGACTCGGGTAAATTTGACGTCGGACAAGTGGCTTTTTGCAATCTACTCGTCCGCGGACAAGTAAGAAACGAGGAGGAAATTGAAAGTAAAGATCTATATTATATAACATTATCCTTGTGAATTAGAAATGTTCTCTCCACCTCACTTCGTAAACAACAACATTTTTAAATTGAATTATGATAAACTCTGCCTTGACATCTGGAATCAAAAGCATTTTGCTGACTGATTTTATCGCCTACACAGGCTTTTTATTGATTTTGACTGCGCTGCAGTACGGCCGAAATGTTGTGGTTTCTTGGCGCCATTTGGTTTGTTTAATGGAGGCAACCAAAACCGAACAGAGTTATTTTTTGCACATTATAACACCGCACGTAGACTTGCCGCGAATGTCATTTTCCTATCATTCAATATTAAATTCTTTTTTGTCGTTCGCAAAAACTTACAGCTGACAATAGAAGTTGTCTTAATTTAACACTGTGGAACACATTCTTACTTGGTTGCAGTAAACGGATTTGAAAGAAAACCAAACAAGCTGTATCCAAGTAAAACACGTCAAGAACCGGGAAACATTACAAAAAGTTTGTTAAAAGGGCTGTAGACGATAAAGGCCAGCGCAGCTTTTTTACTTTCGGCGTAAAACGTTCAAATTCTTTGCAGATCGATCTGCAGGTAATCAAATCTCCGCATACTGGGTCTCAATCTGAAGTGCCGGGTCTGTCGGACATCGCCGACCTCCCTTTGTCTGAAAACTAGACAATTATTATCACTGCACATGATGCAAACTCTACATCTCCAGACACAATAACCAAGCTTAGCCTTTTAACTTCCACATATTATGATTCCCTTGTATCATATGAAAGCTGGTACCACAGTAGTGTTAAAAAGGGCTGTAAGTGCAAACACTGAGATATTTGGTCATGGTTTAATTCTGTAACTGTTGAATCTTTTTCATTTATTAAATTGTTGCACCTTTCTATTTACTGTTTGTATGTACAGTGCCATTAATTTGTTTTATTGATGTACCTTGAAAGTCAGTATGTTTTTTCCTAATTTGGCCAAAATCACGCTTGAATATCCCAAAATGAAAGGCTAATGCCCCTTCCCAATTTTTGGAAAAGAAGCCCCTTAAAGGTTAGTTTGATTTATTTTCATCATTATTTTTAAAAACATAAAGCAAATTTAAATGGTTAAAAGAACATCATTATCTACAAACTATGATACATTCAGTTAGGTCTTTGTGTGCCATTTAAAATTGTTTTGTTTTGGACAAGTAAGCTTATCTGACGGACAAGTAGATTTTCTAAATTTACTTGTCCATGGACAAGTAGAAAATTTCGAGATTTCCACACCCCTGGGACTCGTCCAAATCCAAAGCATTTGAAGCCAAAAGATTAAACATAGGTCAAATGATGGAAATTGTCTCTGAAAAAGGAGCAAATATTGTGGGAAAAGGAGAAAATGCTGGTTTTAAGCATTTCCTCCTTTTCCGATATTTTTTAAGATGCCTTCTTTCTCAGGGTCGTAAAAACCAGGATTGTTTGGTAAAGGGTTAAGAAGCTTTTCAGTGTCTCTGAAGACAGGGACAGTCCATTTACTAAAATTACAGCACTACATGCATATGTTGAATCATTAAGATAATCCTGATCTCAAAAACAGTTGTCGGACCTTACTTGTTGCACTTTTAGTCATGTTCCTACAGACAAATAACTGTAATAGTCTAGATCATGAATATAAGAAACATTGCTTCTGTTAAAACCTTCACAAAATATCAACATTCCATCTTTGGTTTGAGTTTAAAAATAGACACGTATCATATTATTTTTCACGAAAATGGGTAATGGGTTAACTCGTTGATCCTTTGATCTCAGTATCGCACTGCAGGGTGGGCGACCTAAGGGTTGTACATAATGCAATTGCTTGGTACAAATTAACGCGCATGTGTTGCATTAAACTGACTCTTATCTGTTTTTGATCTTATTTCATCCTTATGTTGATTATTTGTGAAAAGGATTTGGAATTTTACACAGGTTACAAATGGTAAGTTCATTCTTAGTTTCTGTACTGAATCCATTGTATACATTTGCTTGCAATCTCCTAATATGATTTCCGAAAATGCCAGATGTCAGATGTTGCCCACTATAATTTCTCTGGTTTTGGTTGTGATATAATCTAACATAGTTGTGAAAAATATCACCAAAAGCTTCCATTATTCTATGGTTAAACTATAAAGAGTCATTCATTAACATTTATCAATTCTGATTTCCAATTATACTGTGCTTGAGCTACAAGCGGAAGACAGTCATAATAATCACATGGTATGATGAAATTCATCTTTTTGACGTGAAAATAACAATCTGCTGCTGAGTGCAGCTTCTTTTACATAAAAAGCAAATTACCCATCACAAGTCAGTGTCCACCAGGTTGAGCGTTGCTATGTGTGTTACTTAGGAAAATTAGAATCTGTTGTGTTCCAATTTTACAGGATATGACATGGGACAAAACAAACTGTAAAATGGCAACTGCCCCTTCCCTTATGTACTGGCAGACTTTCTGTCCTTTGGTAAGAACTTAAACACCCCATTGGTGATTCAAAATCATAAAAATAAATGATAATGAAGGCCTGTATATATGTGTTACCAATTTAGCATATTTCATAGTAAACATTACCTACTATTTAGTAATAAATCTTTTTGCTGTAAAATATCCCCTTGGACAATCTGAAATTACATAAAACTAATTTTAAAAAAAAGCTGGGTTAATCAACCTTTATGTAACAAACAATGATAACCTTTTCATGTTTTGGCAAATAAATACTCATCTACTTACTGCATCATTTTTTCTTCATAAAGTGAAACAGAGTAGAAACAAACAGTGGTAAATGAGACATGATTTTTTGCCTTATTTTTTTCTAGAATTTAACATACTATTGTAAAAAAAAAAGGACATCAGGTTTTTCTTTTTCCTATATTTTCAACATTGAAACTTCATTGTAAAAAAATACAACATTTCATGCCTATGCAGTTGGCACCCTTAGGTAATCTGTAGGAAAAGGAGCATTGCTCTTGACACAATGTTCTCTATTCTGCTAAGAAACTCAAGGTTCCTTACCCTTATATGTTTGTCATTATATTTGTAATACTTCTGCACACATATTTAATCCAGTGCCGCACAGTCCCATGTTAATTGACCCAGGCGTAAAGTGTTTTTGAAAACACTGTAGGAAATGGAGAAAATGTTTCTACCCTCTTAAAAACAGATATCAGTTTTTGAGCCCCATTGAATTTGTCATCTGCAAATGCTTTCAATTTGAACAAGTCTGAATTTTTTTCATCAAGTCAACAGTTAAACTTTTTACCTGAAGACCAAATTTTAGACTTGTCCAAATTCAAAGCATATGAAGACGATAAATACAATGTGGCTCAAATTATGGAGTAAGTCTTTGACAGGGTAGAAAACATTGTGGAACAAGAGCAGCAAATTGTCGCAAGATACGCCCGTCCCACCGCCAGTTGTCGAGGGGGTATAATAATTGTAAAGGACAGGTAATGCAACAAACATGTTTACCAAGTCTCAAGTCAATTTGACTTGAGGTGACAATGTTCCGTTGCAGACAAGCAAGAAATACTGTAAAAATGAAGATCAAAGTAGAATTACTCAAAATCCGTGCTAGGTAGAGCTATTGTTCTTGTGCACTGTACTCCATAATATTGCAACAAACATGCATACCAAGTTTGAAGTCGTTCTGACTTGAGATGACAAAGTTATATCCCGGACAAGCACTAAATGCTGTAAAAATGACGATCAAAGGGAAATAACTCAAAGACAGCACGAGGTAGAGTTACAATTCTCACGCACTACACTTCCAAATATTGCAACAAATAAGCATATCATATTTCAAGTCATTCCTACTTAAGATGACAAAGTTTTGCTCCGGACAAGCAAGAAATGCTATAAAAATGAAGATCAAAGGGGGAATAACTCAAAATTCGTGCTAGGAAGAGTTATGGTTCTTATGCACTGCACTCTGTAATTTTTCAACAATCATGCATACCAAATTTGAAGATGTTCAGACTAGAGATGACAAAGTTATATTCCGGACAAGCAGAAAATGCTGTAAAAAATATGATCGAAGGGAAATAACTCAAAGACAGCACGAGGTAGAGTTATGGTTCTTTCGCACTGCACTCCATATTATTGCAACAAAAACAAATGCCAAATTTCAAGTCAATCGGACTTGAGATGACAAAGTTATGCTCTGGACAAGCAGAAAATGCTGTAAAAATGACGATCAAAGGGAAATAACTCAAAGACAGTACGAGGTAGAGTTATGGTTCTTTCGCACTGCACTCCGTATTATTGCAAAAAATAAAAATGCCAAGTTTCAAGTCAATTGGACTGGGGATGACAAAGTTATGCTCTGGACAAGCAGAAAATGCTGTAAAAATGACGATCAAAGGGAAATAACTCAAAGACAGCACAAGGTAGAGTTATGGTTCTTTCGCATTGCACTCCGTATTATTGCAACAAACACAAATACCAAGTTTCAAGTCAATCGGACTGGAGATGACAAAGTTATGCTCCGGACAAAGAACTGGATGCCGCCCGCCCGGACGCCATGGGTGATCCCATAATACGTCCCGTCTTCGACGGGCGTATAAAAAGGAGAAAATGCTGGTTACCAGCATTTTCTCCTTTTTTCACAAAGTTTTCAAAAACCTTTTTTCTCAGGGTTGTTAAAACTGGGGATTGTTTGGTAAAGGGTTTAAGTGCCTGTGCTCTAATATCATAATTATGTCAATAAGCTCAAAAACTCCTACCTTTATCCTGTGCCCAAAGTTGTATTTTGCTACCACTCTGTTCTGTAACTCACAGAAAGATGGGTCCATTTCAACACCAATGATAGGATCTGCTTCACTGTACAAGAAGGCCTGTGTAAAACTAGAGCTGTCACTGAATGTGACTTAATACCCCCCGCCAGCGCTTTGACAGAAAAAAGTGCGGAGATAATTCCTCAACCAGGAGTAGTTGACACTTGAAAATTGCGTCTTGCAAACCTTCAATATATGATCAATATATGTGCAAAGTTTCAATATAATTGAAGGAAAACTGTAGGAGAAGTTTGCGACACAAAATTACTAGTATTTTGTACACAGACGGACGCACAGACGGACGGACACATGGATGGACAGACAGGCTGATTCCAGTATACCCCCGAAAATATTCATTTTGCTGGGGTATAATGAAGACTTTACATGTACATGTTATGTATATCTATCAAACGGCTTGCGAAATTATTCGACTAGAAGAATAGTTTAAAATTCAATGATTTTCACGCTTGGTATGAAATTCAAGAAGAGAAAGATTGGAGTATGATTTGTTTTGCACCAATTTGTATTAGATTTTCACACAAAACATGGGTTTAAAAAAGAAAATTAGCATTTTTTTCTTTTGTTTGATTATTTTCTATGATGTTCTTCAACTGGTGTTAAAAAATGTTATAAATGTCCAAATGGAGAGCATTTGCAGACGACAATTTGAATGTGACTCAAATTGTGGAATTTTTCCTTAATAGGTTAGAAGACATTGTGGGAAAAGGAGAAAATACTGGTCGCCAGCATTTTCTCCATTTCCTACAATGTTTTCAAAGGGCTTCCTAATCAGGGTCATTAAAAGTTGGGACTGTGTGGTAAAGAGTTTAACAAAGCATCACCTGAAACAAACTTGCAGCAGATGAAAATGAAAATATCGTTTTATTTTTAAAAAGAGCTAATTATTATACAGTTCAACTGTTTAACACATAAAAAAGCATGGTGGCAAACAGAGAAAATGCTTATGTAAACAATTATTGCTTCCATCAAAATGTTTTTTCAAGTGGTCTTTTCTATGACAAAAAAAAAGGTTGTGGGTGGCACTGTGTAAAATGAGTGTCTTAAACTTGTAAACATGGGTAGCCTTCAGCAAAGCTTGTTACAATGATCTACATGTCTAACTATTTATATTATTGCTTTATCAAACCAACACATTGTTTTTACAACCATGTAAGAGAAGGTTTTTAAAAAGTCCGAAAAGGACAAAGAAAAGACAAATCTCATACACTGATCGGCAGTGAAATTGTCATCTGCAAATACTAAGAATTATGGCATTTGGTGAGGGATTAAACCATCAGAATGGCAATACGTAGCTTTTGCTGATAATGTAAATCAAGTTCATACAGCAATGAATATGCTTTACCCCGTCACTTGCAATAATTTTGACCAAAAGAGATGCCTGATATTTCTGTTATTATCTGTTAGTTGGTCATGTGACCTTAGAAAGGTGCAACTGCCAACTTGGACTACCTTTTAACCATTATCTTGATCACTTAATGGAAGTTAGGGCAGCAAAAACTGTTTGTGAAAGTTGAGTACAATGCATATGAAATGCTAGTATGTCTGAACATGAGACTTTTATGTTTTCCTTACATGTTAAACAGTGAAAAAATGAGAATTTTTTTGTCATCCTTCAATACAATGATTCTGCCATAATGTAAGCAACATCATTTGTGACCTCAATATTGTAGCTCCACAAATACAGTAGAAGGACACTTTATACACTGCTCCCTTTTTCCTCATAGGGGAAAAAGTTTTGATGTGTGCATTATCTTCAGATAATCATTTCAGTCCAACTCAAATAGGAAACAGGATGAAAAAATAGAATAGACAGTCGTTGTGTCTTGGACTGGGAAAGTTTATCAGCCTCTGCTCTGGATTTTTTTCAATTCATCTTCATCTCATGAGATAAAATTCCTATGCCGTACTTGATAAACTTTCCTAATCCAAGAAACTATCCATCTATTCTGTATGTCTTTTTTTGGATTTACAGTGTCTAATATTTTATGAGACACAGCCTCTTTTTTTGTCTGTAAGTGTACTCTTTCATTCAATTTGCTGTTTAAGAAAGAAAAGTAAGTCAGCCAAAACTTTCTGTTATAACTTACCCCATATAAGAGAGCACCTGTCCTTGAGCCCACATCAAGTACCATTTTACCCCTTAGATCTTGTAGCAAGTCCTTGTAGATAAACTTGATTTGTTCTGTTGAGGCTGAATGGCTGATGAAGGCTTCATGTCAAGGCAAACAAGAAAGATCTTTATAAATAAAATAGATGACAAGAGGACCATGATGGTCCTATATCGCTCACCTGAGTACTAAGCAGTAAAGGTCTACAATGAAGATAAATACCAAATACCAAGGCAAAATGATAATGAAACGAGTGGCAAATTGTCGCAAGATATGCCCTTCCCACCACCAGTTTTCAAGGAGGTATAATAATCGCAAAGGGCAGGTAATGCAACAAACATGTTTACCCAGTCTCAAGTCAATTTGACTTGAGACTTCAAAGTTCCGTTCCGGACAAGCAAGAAATACAGTAAAACTAGAGGCACTTGAGCGCCTGTATCGCTCCACAGGCCTGATATTTCTATAATGGCGAAAGGAAGTTTTTAACAATTATCATTCAATCCTGCATTTTAGCTCACTGAAGAAACAATTTGGTAGACAACCACCATAGGAACTTACCTGCAAAACAACAATGAAATCCAATGAATAGTTTTAGAGAAGAAATTTTTCAAAGATTTTACTTTATACCATAAAAGGAAAATGAGTCTCCCATAAAAGCCATGTTTTTTGACAGATCTTTTTTTTTTAAGGAATTCTGTAAACCTGTATCTAAGGAACATTCCTGCAAAATAATAATACTATCCAAATAGCGGTTTGGGAGGAGAAGATTTTTAAAGGTTTTTTACTTTGGTTGCCATGGCAACCAGAATTCTTCATGGAACACAATTATTTGAAGGAATTTGAAAGAGGACCACCAAAGGAACATTCCTGTGAAATTTGGTAAAAATCCAGTCAATAGTTTCTGAGGAGAAGTTTTTTAAAGAAAAAGTTTACGGACGCACGCACGGACGAACAGACGGACGGACGACGGACACAACGCCATGACAATAACTCGCTGGCCTTCGGCCAGTGGAGCTAAAAATGAAGATCAAAGTAGAATTACTCAAAATCAGAGCTAGGTAGAGTTATTGTTCTTGCGCGATGTACTGGGTAATATTACAACAAACATGCACACCAAGTTTGAAGTCGTTCTGACTTGAGATGACAAAGTTATATCCCGGATAAGCACTAAATGCTGTAAAAATGACGATCAAAGGGAAATAACTCAAAGACAGCACGAGGTAGAGTTACAATGCTTACAATGCACTTCCAAATATTTCAACAAATAAGCAAACCATACTTCAAGTCATTCCTACTCAAGGTGACAAAGTTTTGCTCCGGGCAAGCAAGAAATGCTATAA
This sequence comes from Hippopus hippopus, assembly GCA_946811185.2. NCBI lineage: Eukaryota > Metazoa > Mollusca > Bivalvia > Cardiida > Cardiidae > Hippopus > Hippopus hippopus. The sequence continues at coordinate 39,397,619 of OX328097.1, forward strand.
AAAATGAAGGTAAAAGGGGGAATAACTCAAAATTCGTGCTGGGAAGAGTTATGGTTCTTGTGCACTGCACTCTGTAATTTTTCAACAATCATGCATACCAAATTTAAAGATGTTCAGGCTAGAGATGATAAAGTTATATTCCAGACAAGCAGAAAATGCTGTAAAAATGACAATCAAATGGAAATAACTCATAGATAGTACAAGGTAGAGTTATGGTTCTTTCACACTGCACTCTCTATTATTGCAACAAACACAAATGCCAAGTTTCAAGTCAATTGGACTGGAGATGACAAAGTTATGCTCCGGACAAAGAAATATTCTAAAGAACTTTCTAATTCAAGGGCAAATAACTCCAGTTGTTCTGGTCTGATTAGACCCATAATCAAACTTAACCGAGATCTTATGGTCATATATATTTTGACCAAGTTTGGTGCTGACTTGTTGATATTTGTAGATGCTAGAGTGTAAACGAAGTCAAATATAGCAATTTTTCTAATTCAAGGGCAAATAACTCCAGTTGTTCTAGTCCGATTAGACCCATAATCAAACTTATCCGAGATCTTATTGTCATATATATTTTGACCAAGTTTGGTGCTGATTGGTTGATATTTGTAGATGCTAGAGTGTAAACAAAGTCAAATATAGCAATTTTTCTAATTCAAGGGCAAATAACTCCACTTGTTCTGGTCCGATTAGACCCATAATCGAACTCATCTGAGATCTTATGGTCATATATATTTTGACCAAGTTTGGTGCTGATTGGTTGATATTTGTAGATGCTAGAGTGTAAACAAGGTCAAATATAACAATTTTTCTAATTCAAGGGCAAATAACTCCACTTGTTCTGGTCTGATTAGATCCATAATCGAACTCATCTGAGATCTTATGGTCATATATATTTTGACCAAGTTTGGTGCTGATTGGTTAATATTTGTAGATGCTAGAGTGTAAACAAAGAAATGTGAACAGACGGACGGACGGACACCGACGGACGGTGAGTGATCACAATAGCTCATCCTGAGCACTTCGTACTCAGGTGAGCTAAAAAGACATTTAATTACCAATTTGTGCAAGAAAGAATCATCTACTTTCATAATCACTTGCTAAGGTGTGAATAAGCACAACTGGGGTATCAATTAGCATTATCAACAATAGCTAAATATTCTCATAGGATTCAAAAGAACAAAAAGATCATATCCAATAACACCTACAGAGAAATTAAAAAAAAAATAAAACACATTTCAAGTGAAAGCTTACTTAAAGGTTTAATGGACCTTGACAAACACTGTGTACAATAATTTCTTGACAATTTTCCCTGATCACATAGCTCATCTGCAGCATCATCGTCATAAAGAAAAGCATCCACATGAACAGTTGTCCTGGGATCACAGTCAGAATTCTGGAAAAATGCACAGATTAGCAATACTACTGATAAAGATGTTAATACAAAATATTGCTTAACTCTTTACTAAACATTAGAGCCTTGGATTTGTCAAAATTGAAAGCATTTGCAGACGACAAAATAGATGTGATTCAAAAAATGAAATTTGTTTAAGGAAAGGTAGAAAACATTGTGGGAAAAGGAGAAAATGCTGGTTACCAGCATTTTCTCCTTTTCCCACAATGTTTTCAAAAGCTTTCTTTCTCAGGGTCGTTAAAATTCGAGATTGTGTGGTAAAGGGTTAACAGGTAAGTTCAGTTCTAAAAATAAGCTAAAAAAACATAGGTTTCAGTGAATCAATTGTGATTTTAAAGTTGGATTACTCCTTCCTATCTTGAGTATTTTTATATTTAGGGTATAATTAGTTCCTGCAAATATTTTTTTTAAGGTTTGTCTTGAAGCTGATCAATTTTGAAGACAAAGGGGAAAAGCAGAAATTCCTCTAAGTCTTAATAAGTAATTCCTCTGCTAGCAAAGTCTTTGTATTTATTAACCTGAATTCATGTACATGTATTCCAACTTCAACACATATCTATATAAAAGTCATCAACTATAAATTTTTGTCAGAGGATTAAAGTAGTATTCATAAGAAACTAGAGGCCCTTGAGGGCCTGTATCGCTCTACTTGCAGAGATTTTGCTTATTTTCAAGCATACATCATGCAAAAAAAGAAAAAAGCCAAACAAACACACACACAAAAAAAAGGGGGGTCCAACTGGGCTTGAACCCAATAAAACAGCATAGCAAAGTGAACTGAGCAAACACTGAAATAAATGAGGACCAATTTCCCAAAACCAATGGTTTGGAATCCAGCCAAATTTGACAGGCTTTCAGAACTCATTGTATAAAATAATCCCGGCAAATTTCAAAGAAATGTGACAAATAGAATGGACTGTACTCAGTAAACAAGACTAAGTCATCAAACAGCCGCTTTTCCTAAACTGATAACATGATTTTCCTCATTTTTGATACGCACCAGTCCCTTAATAATACAAATGATCTGTGCAAGTTTCAAGGAAATGAACAAAAAATGTGGACTTACATTAACATTTTCAACTTTAAATGGCTACTTTTCCCTTACTAATTGTCCAATTTTTTGCAAAATTGATGTGATTTAAGATATTGATGATATAAAGCAGCTGTACAAGTTTAAGGAAAAATAAAAAATGCGGACTTAATCACGTATACAAGAAATGTTAATTTTCAACTTTAAATGGCTACTTTTCCCTTACTATTTGTCAAATGTTTTTCCAAATCAATAGAATTCAAGCTATCAAGTAAACAAGAAATGAAAATTTTCAAATTGAAATGGCTACTTTTTCCTTACTATTTGTCAGATTTTTTTCAAACACCAAAAGGGTACAAGCTATTGATGATATAAACAAACAGAGCAAGTTTCATGAATATCCGGCCACAAATGCAGACTTTAATTTGCAGAAATACATATTTACAACTTGAAATGGCTTTTTTCTCTTATTGATTGTCAGATTTTTTTAAAAATCAAGAGAGTTTAAAGATGCCCGTCTACAGCCGGTGAGCAAAAACGCTGTTAAATTTCCAACAATTTAGAATGGTACAGAAATCAATCCTTTGCGGATAAATAGATGGATAGATAGATACATGGATAGATTACTGACATATATGGTGTAATTGAAAAAAAGAAACACGGAGATTTGTATTAGAAACCGAACATTGGTCAGAAGAAAACTGGCTGACGATCGAAGCTGTAAACAATGGCGGTGCGTCACAGAAATTTATTGTTGGTTTCCTCATAGAGTCGGATACGGTGTAATTTGCATATAGGCCGCGACCTCCGAGGCTGCAATAGAGAAGCCTCCATTTTCCTTTGTTTACCTCATAATACGAAGGGTGAAGGTCAAATATAGTCACGTGACAGAATGCATGATCATCATACGAATCTACCCGAGTGTATAACGGATATATCGGAAATCTTCGATTCAAAAACTGGAAACGACGAGTCTGTTTACATGGAAGGCCGCAACTCAGCGAAATGCATTTTCTATTGACTGTCATCTAAGCAACCTTGCAACCGTCAGGCGCAATATTTGGCATGAAGATAAAAGAATGACTATAGTTTGATAAAATAAAGACAAAATGAGTTAAAACTGGCTGAAAATGAGTATAAGGGCCTCTTTAAGCTATTGATGATATAGAGAAACTGTGGAAGTTTCTTGAAATTGGACCACAAATGTAGACTTTATTGCGTAAACAAGAAATACAAATTTACAACTTCAAATGGCTAATTTTCCCTTACTGAGTGTCACAGGGTGCCCTCTGGCTACTTTTTTTCTTGCGCCATCACTTTCGCCAAATGAGAAAAGTTTGCGCCAGATTGAAATAATTGGAGCCAGTTGGTGCCAATTTTAAAATGAAAGTACATTAGGTCGGGCATTATCAAGAATTGGTCAATAAATTATCATTGCATGGTTGTGCCATGAGCAATAATATAAACAAGAAAACGTTTGTTTTTATCAGATTTAATTACTTGTATCTATGTTTATTGTGTGAATATATTCCAAAAATTAGTTTCGTTAACAATGAAAAATCATTATGTATTAAGTTTAAATAGATAGACTCTGTCATTAATGTTTGTAAAACCAATGTGACAATAGCAGAACTAGGTCACTGATAACCATTTCTACTATTGTAACAAAGTTTTAAAGAGAGACTTTTATTAAACAGATAGAAGTTTAAATGGTACAAACCAAACAACAAAGTCGATATGTGAAAAATTGTTACAAAAGTAGAAATTGCTCATTTAGAGAAATTTCTAAATCTGTAAAAAAAATTTCTTGAGGGGACTATTTACATTTTGAAACAAACAGAAGTTAAAATCTTAAAAACCATACAAGTTTTCGGAAAGTTGGGTGATTAATGCAGGAAAAACGACACAGAAAATTTCGACGACGATGATAACATAACCGTCCTGGTTTTAGTCAGTGCCGACGCGGTAGGCATTTAGGAAACCCTCTGTATATTAATTTAATACAGAAATCTATCGATTTTACCTGCGATTATGATTCATTTTGACATTTAGTAACATTCACAATTTATATGGGACACTGGTCTTTGATACTTTCACTTTCTTACAGTTTTCCCAAGTTAACTGACAAGTTTTGTATATAGCCGGAAGTTTATGTTATCGGAAATTATGTATATTCAGATAGTCAGGTGTAAATGACATCGATTTGTCAAATAATTTGGATTACGTCAATGCCGTATATTATTCCTGCTGATTTATTTCAACTTTATCATTGAATAGGCAGTCATGCATCCACACATTGTGGTGAAGGGGACCAGTATCAAAATGTACTGCATCCCGAAGTAGTAGCGCCAGTCATTTTCGCCAATCGGCATTTTCTTGCGCCACATTTAAAAATCTATCACAAATGGCGCCAAATGCAAAGCCCAGCTGAAACCCTGGTGTCAGATTTTTTTCAAAATCAATAGAGTTCAAGATATTGATGATATAAAGAAACTGGAAGTTTCATAAAATCGGACCACAAATGCAGCGTTTATCACGTAACCAAAAAATGCAAAATTTACGACTTGAAATGGCTACTTTTCCCTTATTAATTATCAATTTTTTATCAAAATAGATAGGGAACAAGCTATTGACGATATAAACAAACTGTGCAAGTTTCACGAAAATCTAACCAAAAAATGTAGACCTTATTGCATAAACAAGAAAAAGACTAACAGACTGACCGACAAACGGAGAGACAGATGACGGAAACCATGAATGACATAAGCTCTGCTGGCTTTCAGCTAGTAGGGCTAAAAACAGGTTTAGCATAGCACCATTAAACCAACTTTTGAAAAGTTTCAAAGCTTTAGATTTATTCATCTAACATCTTAAGATAAATGACGATCATGCTGAATGTATGAAATTTAAAAACAGAATTTTAGCTCAATATAATCTTAAGAAAAATTTATTATTTTGTTTACTTACTGTTCCTGTTCTTGGACACACAATGGTCTCAGTCTGAGTCAGAGCTTCAACTGGTAAACTATTTCTTATGTCTTCTTTAATTGAATTCAGCATCACTGTAGCATTATCTTGTTCCTGCAGTGTCTCCAACATTTCTATCAATGTATGAAATACAAATACTTCAACTGAAATGTAATACTTCAACTGTTAAAGTAAGGCAAAACAGTTTTTTAAATTTTTCTTATTCAAACTGAGGAACAATTTACCACAATTGCAAATTCAAGACATATCAAAGCGCTAGTTAATGGATCACAACCGAGAAGGATTTGATTGATTGAACTGTGTTTTACACTGCTATTAACTGTAATTCTATCATGTCATGGCAAAAGTTTATTCACTTATTTCATTTTCACCAGTATCTCTTTACCACACCTCAAAAATATAGAACATAGTCCAAACTGACAGCATTTGCAGACAGGGCAAATGATGGAATTCCTCTTTGATCGAGTAGAAAACATTGTGGGAAAAGGAGAAAATCCTGTTAAGCAGCATTTCTCCTTTTCCCACATTGTTTTCTATAGGCTTCTTTCTCAGGGTCTTTAACACTCGGGATTGTGTGGTAAAGGGGTATTAGGCTGGGGCCCTAAGAAAACTTGCACAAGACCACTCCCAGGAAAAGCCAAATCTCTCATCGACAGGCTAGACTGAAACCTTGACCTCCAGTGACTTCACAAATCCACGTTACACCTTACCCACCGATCCACAGGATCTCATTGAGACAGTAAAGGCAATACGCAAGTAGGCTATCCAGCGTTCGGGTCTGTGCACGAAATCCCATTATAAACTAGTCTAATTTTATACATTACCAGTTACAGTAGATTTTATCATATGTAGAAATTGCTCCCTGTCAGAACTTTTAACTGTTGTTAACAAAGTTGTAAACTCTTCTTTTGCTTGTTTAAGTTCCATATTCCTTCACAGCTTGACATCGAGGCGCTTTCACTTTCGTATCTTCTATTTATAGAGTTACTTCCCTTGGGTCCGGTTAAAACACTTCTAGAATAGCTAGTCCAGTTTCGGTAACTGATTTTAGTGACGCCCGCACCTCTTGGTTTTACAGTAAATATCAAGGTGAGATCTCCATTGAGCAAGAAGATGAAGCGCAAATAAAAACGTAAGGACTTATGCGTCCGCTTCACGTGTATCAGTTAACACCGCTTTCCTATTGTCTTGAAAATCGAGGTTATCTCAGGAATGAAGGCCGGAGAGTGAGCCCAAGAGGATAACTGTATACTATATTTAATTTCATCGAGTGATCATCATCGGTAATATTTTCAAGAATTTATTTATTTTTTTTATGTTTATTTTATTTAGCACTGAATGTACATAATATGGTTTTAACAGTAGCACACAACATATTCAAATAAAAAGTCAAATATGATGGAATTGCATAGAACCATATCAGGCACATTAGCACCGAGGATATCACAAAAAAGGGAAGAATTATTTCCATTGACGGTCCGACATGGAGAGACATGAGAATAAAATATTTCAAAAGGCAAAAATTTTGATTCATGCGAGACGCTTAAGTAAAACACAGGAAAGCTGAATACTATTTTAGGAAAATGACAAATTTCGATTAATTTCTATCTTTCACCGAAAACAACAAATATTCTATTTATTTCATGCTTCTAACCCCTTTTTTGTTCAGCCGTTCATCAAAATTCCTGTGTAGTTGTTTTCGGCAATTCCCCGTGGCGTACCCCCTCACATAACAAGGCATTATGTAAAGCGCGAGAAATGTAGGGTAAATGCGAGTAAATTACGTCATATTTCCATATGGTTGAATCGCATGCCCTGTTTATCTAGGTAACTAGTGGCGCGGGAACTACTGTTGAAGAGTTAGAGAATATGAAATCGGTATTTTTCACCGTTCGTAACGATATGTATGAAATATCTAACCATAATCCACCATTATTTCTCGATAAACTACCGAAAAGCATGAAATAAAGTACGCATAGCCTTTAGCATAAATATAGGCCCTCGCATAACTTATGGATCCACAAATCAAACTGGTATTACTCTATTTTCAGTAGAAAACATTACAATTAGGATGCCCGTTAACATTATATGTATACATGTACTACTTCGGTTGCTTTCAACAGATCTACAATCCGTGTAGATCAATATCAGACAGCACACTATATGAGGTCTGATGTTGAATCTACTCCGTCCGATGCATTTAGATAGTCCGACCAAAACAAACTTGAAATGACATTGGGTCTCTTTTTTCCCTGATCCCTGAAAATGTCTATCAACAAGTTCATAACTTGTATCTGAGTGATAACAGAATCAATCTCTCTCTCTCTCTCTCTCTCTCTCTCTCTCTCTCTCTCTCTCTCTCTCTCTCTTCGTAAAATAGAAACACCTGTAATAGGGGTACACTCATTCTGCAAATCTTTGTTTTTATGTTGTTGCAATGTCACAATCTAACATATTAACTCAGAAATTGATTGAATGAGACGTCCAACAAATTTCAAAAACAAAACATTGCTATTTCAAAGTTCCAGTTTTGCCTGGAAAAAGTACCACCTTACCGGACAGTGTGAATCCATGATCAGGGTCCATATATATCAACCATTCTTAAGAACATTATTAGGCTTATTCTCTAAAACCTTTTTTAACTTTGAATGTAACACAACTTATGATTGGCTAAACCAAATGGTTTAGCCAATCAGAAGTTGTGTTACATTCAAAGTTAGAAAATTCTGGAGAATAAGACTAAGAATGTTCTTAAGAATGGTTGGTGAATACAGGCCCTGGTTGCACTTTATTTGCAGTACTCTCCACAATTTTAGTACAACGTGTCACGCCTGAAGGCCTGAGGGTTAATTCGGTGTGGTTGGTGAATTCATTAGATCAAGAGTCTCTTCATACTGGGCTCTTTTCAAAGTTTAGCCTTGCCCATATTGAATCTATTGGCAGACGACGAATTAAATGTGGCTGAAATAGCGGTATTTTTCTTTGAGAGGGCAACGAAAACATTGTTTGAAAAAGAGAAATTGCTAGTTACCAGCATTCTCATTTTCCACGTGACAATGATTTCAAAAACCTTATTCATGGTCGTTATAACACGGGATCCTTAGTAAAAGGATAGTTTACTTTGGTTTGCGAATACGACCACGATTGGCAACATAGCTAAGAGGTAAGAATCAACGTTCTGAAAAACGAATCATTCAAATTTATTCGAAAAATGAAAACGAATATTCAAATATCCATTTCTGTATTCGTTTTTATCCCTAGATAAGAATTAGATTTATCATCGTAAGGGAAAACGTCAACTAGGGTATACATTTCAAATTGTGTTCGCAAAATGATGAGAGGCTAGGAAGGGTCATGATATTTTCCCGTGGAATTATTTCTGACGTGGACTCGTAGCAATCTATAATTTATCATAATTTTCATTCGGAGACTTGACCGGTATAATGGATTAATGGCTCATATTTGTTGCGGTTTATGAATTTTACACGATATATCATTCACCGGATCCGACATTTTGTCCCTCTTTATGTGTAGGAGCCGTATTTAATTCTATATCAAACATTGAAAAATTCTTAGACACATCCAAATTGAAAGTGCGTGCGGACGACAAATTAAATGCAGTTCAAATGATGGGCTTTGTCAAAGAACGAGTAGAAAACACTGTCGGAAAAGCAGAAAACGCTGATTAGCAACATTTTCTCCTTTTCCAACGATGGATTAGCCCTCAACCTTATAAATAAGTGAAATAATGCTTACCAGCCGATATTATACACCCAAATATTGCTATTTCAAAAGTGTGTGTGTGTTTTTTTAAATATCTCCTGATCGGACAGTGTAGATCAAAGATCAGACTGCACTTTCTGTGCAGTCTGATCTTGATCTATACTGTCTACAAAATGTCTTTTAATCGCGCTAAGCAGCCTAATGGTTAAAAAACTTTCGTCCCTAGAGTCCGAATTATTTGATAAAGTATTAAGTTTTTCACCTCAGAGTAAATGTAGCGTGTATTTTTCGGTCGTTGGATAACATACATTTGTAACAATTTCAGGAATCTTTTGATTTGACCAGAATATTCTCTCAAAATACCAAACAATGTAGATCAGTGATCAGATTGCAAGTTTTATACAGTCTGATCCTTCAGGAGCCGTATTCACCAATTATTCTAATTGCAGTCATAGTCTAATCCTAGATGTGAAAGTAACGCAGATTCTGACTGACTAAACCATTTCAAATTTTGTAAACTCTTGAGAACTGGACCTAGAATGTTATCAAATATTGCTGATGAATACCAGATCTACGTCGTCCGCTTAAGCATCCTTTGTTGTTCAAATTTTGTAAACTCTTGAGAACTGGACCTAGAATGTTACCAAATACTGTTGATGAATACCAGATCTACGTCGTCCGCTTAAGCATCCTGTGTTGGCTTCTATCTTATTTTGCATGCCAACTAATGTATATCCATATCCATTGTGTTCCAACTATGAATTTTAAAGACATAATCTTCTTACTTGCTGAGAGAAAGCAACTGCTTGGAAAGTTTGTTTTGAAAGTCTAAATTTCACCCCTTTATTCAAGAGAAATTATCGGACTGCTTGGCCGATTGATATCTTAGAACTTCTTGAAGCAGACGAATACACGAAAGGAAAAGGTTGGCGTCGGATTGTTGAAGATGCCCATATACACGGGTTATTGTAAGTAGTAAAGGAAGGGAGAATAGGGTACTACCTAGGGCATGGGTAGTACCCTATTCTCCCTTCCCTGAGTGCCCTACATCACCGTCCCTGACAAAAATGTGTCCCTATTTGCTGTCCCCGAAAGATTTTTTTTTTATTTTGTCCCTACGCTCCCTTCCCTGAGTGGAATTTTTCTGCAGTTAAAGCAGCAGATGTCGGCCAAAAATGATACATCTTCGAGTGCTCTATAGTGATCTGTCAGGTCTGGTCATTGAGTTGGACTTAGTTTTTTCTACTCATATGCTATTAGGATTGCTTTATTGTTTTACTTCTATCCATTACTTGGGCTTTAAGTGGTTTCTCTTTCTAAATGTCTGAGCACTGAACTGAACTTAGACTTTTTTTACCCTATGTATGATTTTTTCTTTCTAAATGTCTGACCATTGAGTTGGACTTAGTCTTTTTTTACATCTATGAATGATTTTTCTCTTTCTAAAAGCCTGATCATTGAGTTGGACTTAGACTTTTTTCTGCATCTCTATGAATGATTTCTAAATGTCTGAGCACTGAGTTGAACTTAGACTTTTTTTTACCCTATGTATGATTTTTTCTTTCTAAATGTCTGACCATTGAGTTGGACTTAGTCTTTTTTTACATCTATGAATGATTTTTCTCTTTCTAAAAGCCTGATCATTGAGTTGGACTTAGTTTTTTTCTTCCCCTATGAATGATTTTCTCTCTTTCTAAAAGGTTGACCATTGAGTTGCACTTAGTCTTTTTACATCTCTATGAATGATTTTTTTCTTTTCTAAATGTCTGGACATTGAGTTGGACTTAGTCTTTTTCTGCATCTATGAATGATTCTTACTCTTTGCAGTATAACTCTCTGGAGTATAACTCTTTTGGAATGCGTCTCTTCTAAAAGAAAGATAGAACTTTCGTGGTAGATGGTTAGTCCTGAAAAGGACTGTTGGGTTAGCTCTGAAAAGAGCTGTGACAATTTGAAGAAATGACAACTTGAAGATAGAACTTTCGTCTGACAGCTTGAAGATAGAACTTTCGTCTGACATCTTGAAGATAGAACTTTCGTGGTAGATGGTTAGTCCTGAAAAGGACTGTTGGGTTAGCTCTGAAAAGAGCTGTGACAATTTGAAGAAATGACAACTTGAAGATAGAACTTTCGTCTAACAGCTTGAAGATAGAACTTTCGTCTGACATCTTGAAGATAGAACTTTCGTGGTAGATGGTTAGTCCTGAAAAGGACTGTTGGGTTAGCTCTGAAAAGAGCTGTGACAATTTGAAGAAATGACAACTTGAAGATAGAACTTTCGTCTAACAGCTTAAAGGTAGAACTTTCGTCTGACAATTTGAAGAAATGACAATTTGAAGAAAAGATAGAACTTACGTCTGACAATTTGAAGAAAGGTAGATCTTCCGTGGTAGATGGTTAGCCCTGAAAAGGGCTGTTGCGGTGTCCCTAAAAGGGACCTGGTTTTGGAGGTTGTGTTTTTAAGCACAACCTCCAACCTTCCTGCACGCCGGACAGCTACTCGCAGCCCGCTTCCTTAGCCTTTTTAACTGCTGTGCACTCAGATTGTACTTCAGCGAAAATGGTGGTTCGTTATCGCTGTTCCAATCTTCGGTAGAAGGCACTACGAACTCCTTTTTCTCCTTCTTGCTTTGTGGTAATTGGGCAAAGTCCCAAAAGTCCCACCCGGTAAATAGCAGTTTCTCTTCGAAGCCATATCTCTGCCTCCTCGCTGCCTCAGCTTCAAACTTTTCTAGCTGACGATCTGCCTCTCCCACCGTCTTTCTTAGCTCTTCCACCGTCTTTCTTAGCTCTTCCACCGTCTTTCTTAGCTCTTCCATCGTGAAAATGAAAATGAACAATGTGCGGGAAATGTCGCTGGGTTTTATAGCTTTTCAGACGGATTGAACTAATTGACCCATGACGTCATTTTCTCCTATGTTTTTCCCGCGTCGGCGTTTCATGCTGTTTTGGCTCCAAATTAATGTTATCCAATCAGAACCAGCGTTTTATTTCTAATACTAAATATTTTATTGTTGACCAATCCGTGGGTTTGTTACATTTTCTTGTTCGGGTTAGAAAAAACTAGAGTTTAACTAACCTATGACTTTTTTGATTATGAGTCTTCTGACAAAATGAAAAGAAAGATGATTATTTAAGATAGCTAGCCCTGAAAAGAGTTGCTTTTTTGTACAGAATGCACTTTTTTATACCCCTCTCTTTCTTTTGATTGATTCCATTTTATCTAGCATTTGCATCAGATGTTCAATTTCATGTCTGATATATCTGAAACGTTCTCTTTCTTCTAACCAGAAGAGCAATAAGAGAAAAAATGTTAATCAAACATTGTACGATACTGGCTCAGGTTTTACAAAAAGTTAATGGTGATGAGAAAAAATAATCAAGAGTTTAGTGTTTTATATGTGTAATGGATCACTTTTTAGTTTTTTCATCCTATGAATGATTTTTTTCTCTCTAAATGGAATTTGCCCCTATATCGCTGAATTGAACTTAGATTTTTTTGCACTATAAATGATTTCTAAATGTCTGAGCACTGAGTTGAACTTAGACTTTTTTTACCCTATGTATGATTTTTTCTTTCTAAATGTCTGAGCACTGAGTTGAACTTAGACTTTTTTTACCCTATGAATGATTTTTTCTCTTTTCTAAAAGCCTGATCATTGAGTTGGACTTAGTTTTTTCTTCACCTATGTATGATTTTTTCTCTCTAAAAGACTGAGCACTGGGTTGGACTTAGCTTTTTTTTATTCTATGAATGATTTTTTTCTAAATGTCTGAACATTAAGTTGGACTTAGTCTTTTTTCTGCATCTATGAATGATTTTTTTACTCTTTGGAGTGTAACTCTCTGGAGTGTGAGTCTTTGGAGTGTAACTCTTCTAAAAGAAAGAAATTTGACAATTTGAAGAAATGACAATTTGAAGAAAGATAGAACTTTCGTGGTAGATGGTTAGCCCTGAAAAGGGCTGTTTTGAGAAGAGCTGATTTTATGAAAATGTTTATTCAGTATCAGCATCAGTCGATTCGCTGTCTGACTCACTCCTTTCCGTGGCGATTTGCGCACGGAAAAGACGGGTCACCTGCTCAGTTTTTAAAATAACATACTGAAAATACATCTCAAGCATGCCCTCAATAATGATTTCCTTCATCCGAAGGTTATAACAGAACACCCTGTTATTAGCAAGCTCAGCCCTCTCGTATCGTCTTCTCACTCCAGCTAGGCGTTGTTTAAGTAAGACGATTTGTCTCCTTGCTCTTATTAACTTTCGCTCAGTATCCATCCAAGTGACGACTGGTGATTGTCTTGAAGCCATTGTGAAAAAATGAAATGCATGGAAAATAAATCGCCGAGATTTATAGCTTTTCAGACGGATTGAACTAGTTGACCCATGACGTCATTTTCTCCTATGTTTTTTCCCGCGTCGGCGTTTCATGCTGTTTTGGCTCCAAATTAATGTTATCCAATCAGATTCACCGTTGTTTTTCTATTACTAAATGTTTTATTGTTGACCAATCCGTGGGTTTGTTACATTTTCTTGTTCGGGTTAGAAAAAAACTAGAGTTTAACTAACCTATGACTTTTTGATTGTAAATCTTTGCAGTGTAACTCTTCTAAAAGAAAGAAGTTTGACAATTTGAAGAAATGACAATTTGAAGAAAGATAGAACTTTCGTGGTAGATGGGTAGCCCTGAAAAGGGCTGTTTTTTTGGAGGCTGTGTTTTTTCCAGTTCTAATGACAACACCCGAAATTTGCTTGGCAAATGGGGCATGCTGTAATCTTCCTCCCAAATTCGATATCAACCAAGATGATATCCGGTGTTGTCTTTAATAATAGCTGAACTAATCTTTCGCCGAGATCTTTGTATGGTTGTGTTATACGTCGCAGTTGGTTTTGTTCCTCCTCTCCTACGAGACGAGTGGTTAGTTGCAATAACTGCTGGCCGGCATTTAGATACTCTTGGAGAGCCTCACGTAGTTGATGATTTACCTCTTCCATATTGATATTGCTTCCGAATATTGACACTGCTTTCGAAGTGACCGTTAACTGAGATTCAAAGAAATGGTGAATGTGTGAAAAATAACGCAGGCTTTATACGTTTACAGAGGATTGAAATTTTTTAAAGAGCTCGGACCTGGCAGAAAGCACATACATTTTTTCCATGCTACGTTTCATGCTAATATAGCAAAAAAGTTATGAGACGTTGTATGGGAAAAATGTAACCAGAACAAGTCTTTTGGGGGAAAAACAGAATGAAGAACTCTATTGTTTTTGAACTTTTATTTATTGAACTTTTATTTACTGAACAGAACTAAACATTGAAACATTTTTTTTGCAATGCATCATAAAAAAATTTCTTGACAATGAAAAAAATTTCTTGACAATGAAAAAAAATCACAATGAAACATTTTTTTTTTTGCAATGCATCATAAAAAATTTCTTGACAATGAAAAAACATTTTCTTAACAATGAAAAAAATCACAAGCAAACATTTTTTTGCAATGCATCATAAAAAATTTCTTGACAATGAAAAAACATTTTCTTAACAATGAAAAATATCGCACTGAAATATTTTTTCACAATGAATTATTCACAATGAATTAATCACAATGAAAAAAATCACACTGAATTATTTTTTCGCAATGAATTATTTACAATGAATTATTCTCAAAACAGTATATAACAAATTTTTTACAATGCAAATTCGCAAACACCACGAGTTTCACGTTTGTTTTCATATTCCGTAATGTCTTTATGCAATTGGTCATACCCAAAAAACATTGTATACTCACTGTCCATATCGTCGAAATCTCGTAGTCCTATGAATGGAGCAACATGTCTATAAGCGTCTTTTGTTGAAAGAGCTGAATTCACTACTTCTTCTGTAACATCTCCATCAAATAGAATATACCCTGACATGGTTTCAATTGTTTCTCCGTAGGAATCATGAACAGATCCTTTTTTGTAGCGTAAGTAAAAGTCAAATAGAACTGATTTCATTTTCACAACGTTAAGAAAACTTTCTTCTGTTGGTCCTATGATAAAAAATGTCCATCGGCTTGTGGATCGAAACAGTTTACTAATAACATTGTCTTTCATACAGCTATCTGCTAAATAAGTCTTGAGAACGAGATCCAGCCCCGAATCGTCCACCATCATCGCAATAAAGTTGAATATAGCATACACTTTGTATGACTTTTCTCCTTTTGCAACCCATTTAAACATTTTTTTGATCCAAATTTTCACACAGAAAAATTTAATGTTAAGTTGTGTTTGTTCATCAAGCGTATGCTGTCGAACAAATTCTCCATAAATTTTTTCACGTAGTTCTATTGGTAGCGGCAACATGATTGTTATTTTTTTGAACAGTTGTTAATATTTTTTCCCCGACTTACTTTGAGTGATTGGTACACAACAATGTGATATGAAATTATTTTCTCAAGCTTTTATAACCATAGGGTACAGTATCAGTACCATTTACAATGACTCTCTTGGTGTATACAGAACGAAACGTTTTTGTTTGTGGTTCACTGGTAACCGTTCTATCTCTGTGTCTTTTAATTTTACAATCATACTGAATTTTGATTTCTAGTGTACGATCCAAAGCACATTTCGAATATGTATCGAAATTTACCACCTGTTTTGTATTGTAATCCAGAGTAATCCCCTTTACTTTACATTTGCTTATCTCTTTTCCATCTTTTGTTTTCATTTTGTAAGCATAATTCTTAGGGCCAAGTCCTCTGAATTGAGTAATTTTACAAGTAGGCTCTTCATCAGTCCATTTTCCTAACCGACTGTTAATAATAGGGGGATTCCATAATTCGGGGTCGTGAATGTACATACAACTATCTGTATCGAAATACAGAACTCTATCTTTTAACTTTTCAAGAACACTGTACAATTCCAACCTTGCATAAGCTGTTACGTAAGAACCTACTATCACATTGGCTGTAGCATGGGTGTCAATATGTTCCAACTTTGATTCATAGTTAACCAAGATGAATGAACAGTTCTCATCAAAGATTTCTACATGCTTTACAATGAAATTGGGATTGGTGACTAATTCAAAATATTTAGACGGATCACTGATGTATTCCGTCTGGGTCATTTTTTCACGCTGAGCTAATTTTCCCCAAAGACAGTTCAACATAATCTTAGCAAATGATCTTCTCCCAGGATTTCTTTGAATACAACTTGGATCAAGACGAACACCTTCTGCTTTCTCATATTCACAAACGAACTGATCTTTTTCTGAGTCTGATTGACAGCAATCTGGATAACCACTAGCTTCTTGCTTAATTTTCAAGAAATTGTCCACATAATGTTTAAAGAACTGATCTGACACAGAATTGAAATGCCAAATTTCATACACTTGCAATAATCGATAACCACAGTCAAGAGCCTTGAATAATTCAAAAGTAACCCAAGTTCCGACCAAAGCCCTCTCTTCTTTACCATGTCTACAAATGTTTGAGCTTTCTTCTGCACATTTCATACAGAGGGGAAACATCATTTTGTTGTTACAGTGAACTGGGAGAACGGGGTGAAACAAATCAGTTGGAGGCAAAACTTTGCATTTGATTAATCCCTCATATTGGCGAATATTGTTCATATCAATATTCTCAGAAGACAAAATTTTTGGCTGACCTACAGGATAGGATTTGTGTTTACAAACATAAGGGTATAGAGAACAGATATCGATGTACTTGATTTCCTTTTTGTTTTTTTCATCAACATCATATCCAATTTTTATTGCATTACATCTTCCCCCGGACAAACCATCCCTCGGATCGATAGGGTCCCAATGTGGATATAACTTTTCAATGAGTTTTTTGTACTCTTTATCCTTCATCTTAGCATCAAATTCGTGTTCCCAAATGTACACTACATTATATCCCATGTCTTCGATATCTGCTATACGTTCAAAAGTACGTTCGTACAATTCAGACATGGGTTTTCCATTAATAGGATTGATCTGTTTTCGATCTGTATAGCATACAGGACAACCATGATACAAATCCCCAAGAAATTCATAAACAGTGTTTGATTGATGGTGAAAACCATCTACACTATATTTCCCGATTTGAGCTTCACCACCATTTTTTGCATGCTGAATATTAATACCTTTTTCCTGAGCAACGCTTTGAACCCATCGTATCGCTTTCATAGAAAAGCGACGTCTGGATGAGTCTTTACTTGAAATGATAGCTATTTGATTTTCTGGTAAATATTTGCTTCGCCACACCTTGTTACAGGCATCTGCGATGGTAATCGCCTCTAAAAATGGACAAATACCACCCTGTTCGATAAACAGCTTTCTGAATTCAGCACATCCCCGTCTGAGGATATCAACGTCTGACCTACAGTACATTTCCATCTCCTTCTGAAAATTGAATTCCTCACCATTTCGAACTTTGTCATTATACCAAACTATAAATTTCGACCTAGCCTCTTCAGACATTGAGTCGGGCTTGTAATAAGACATATCCAAGTAGGGTCCGATGTAACTCCAAAATTCATCTGTATTCGCCCAGTGAGGAAAGTAACCTTTTTTCATTTCTTGAAGGCCAAAGGTGGATGGAAATTTTGCCAAACCAAAACTCATGAAATTGAAAGAATCGATCAGACGTACACCGTTCAGTTCTAACTTCATAATATTGTTTCCATTCATGATCAATTTTGGAAGTTTTAACCCAACTTTGACAATATAGTCAAGAATGAACTGCCCGTCATAGCCTTTGAAATTATGGGCAATAGCCGTAACCCCTTTATGATGTTTTGAAAAGAGCCAGTTGCAAAATTGACTCAAAGTTTTTTCACCTTGAAAAATAACTTCCCTACCCTCTTCAAATTCACTGCATGTAGAACAATGAAAATCAAGTGATTTATCGATACATTCATCACACGCTCTGTGTGCGATACAATAATTTGGGATGTGTACACCTGTGTCTTGTTTGCATTCAAAATCAAAGAAAATAAACTGTGGTTTTTTGACTACAGAAGAACTCGTCTTGTCATCGCTGCCATGGTTCAACTTACTTTGGTAAGGTTGAATATAGCATTGGTGAGAAAAGTTAACAATTCTCTTACAGATATGACATCTTTTCTTTCCATTGCAAACATGATTTTTCTTTCTGATATGATATTGTGCACCGCATTTCGAACAGAGTTTCACTAATTCACAAATGGATTTCTTTTCTTTACCTTGAACATTTCTGTGATTTTCAAAGCATTCAGCACTAAAAAAACGTCTACTGCAATCACTGCAAACATATTCTTTTGATTCTGATGGACATTTTCCTTTGCGATAACAACCTTTACAGATATTTGAACAAGCATGACTTTCCCGTTGAGGGTAACCCACATCACAGAACTCACAATAATATGCACAACTAAGAAAACCTTTGATAGATTTAATGTAGTCATAATGGTTTTGATGAAAGTACAAATGTATGATCTTACTATTGGCTTTCACTTTTGGATGTTTAAATATTTTTTCCACTTTTGAATGCTGTTGGTGAACTTTAATGACATAGCCTTTTTCATACAAGATTGTTTGAATTTTTTTGTATTCATCAATTCCTACAGACTGTGTTGATGAAACTCCAGTTTCATGTAACAATTTCTCAGCTTCAGTCTTTTGAAGGAGGTAATTTGAACGACGAATACGATCCCATTTTCTATTCCATACTTCGGTGTTTTCACGTTCACTGTAGCAAATTCCCACAACAACAGCTCTTGCAAAACATAGTTGGTCATGATTGTCAATTTGAATAATAGATTTCTTCTTCTGGGCAAAAAACTTTGAATCTAATTCTGACGATCTATATTTTGGTTTTCCGCTACCACTTGGTGGTATTGTATGTGTGATGTCAAATGTCATGAATCCATCGTTCAAGACGAAATCTGTATTCGATTGTAAAACTCGTTCAATTTCATTCAGCATAGTTTCACCTTGTAACTGGTCTGCAGCTAAAAAAGGAATATGGATTCCTATTTCCAACGAAGGATGATTGATGGTAATTCTAATCATGTCCGTCGGGTTGGCATTTAACTTTCGAATGATTTCACGGGTAACATCGTCAAATAATCCAAGGAGTCTCTGAGGTGTTAATTCTTCAAATTTCTTAAAACTCAGCATCAGCACATGTGATTCTGTTTTAAATTTTCTTGACTTCTTATTACCCTTTTCTGTTAAATCATATAGACTTTTCATGTCTAAGTTAGAGTTGGTACTTTCATCGTCGCTATCATTTTCTTCTTTCAACGGTTTAGTTTTTTTCTTTTTTGTTGGTGGAAACACCTCATCGTCACTTTCTTCTTTCAACGGTTTAGTTTTTTTCTTTTTTATTGATGGAAACACCTCATCGTCACTTTCTTCTTTCAAAGGTCTAGTTTTTTTCTTTTTTATTGGTGGAAACACCTCATCGTCACTTTCGCTGTCTGAATAGGTTATTATTCTTTTTCTTTTACCCATCGTTTTAGCTCTGAGTGAAAAGACAATAATGCAGAAGTGAGAAAAACTAGCAATTTATATACCCTCTCCGTTGTAACAGTGTATAAATAAGCCGTTAGTTGTGAAAATCTATTCATTCTCCTACTCGATCTCAGTCAGTACAGCTGATAAAAAATATGAGTGAGTTAAAGCTGCAAAATACATCACCACTTAGTAAGAGGGTGTATCTGTATGTTAATCCATACACCCACGATTATGAGATCAGCAATATACCATCAAAGTATAATGTTAAACATATCGGAAACTATGTGGGATCATTTTTATCCCAGCAACATTTAGAAGAAAAAGATGTTTACCGTACTACCAGCTACAGAGTTTTGGATCAAGCGACGATTGACAAACGATATGGTGCGAATGGTGTGAGAACAAATATTTGTTTTACGTGCAACGAAGCAGGACATTGGGCCAAAGAATGTGCAGAAAAAGAAAATCAGCTTGGAACAATTGTTTTTGTCTACGTGAATCCACACAGTCACGACATTGAGATTTTACCATCGTTTTACAACGTTGATGGTCTCAAAGATATAAAATTCGTCGGGACACTAAATTCATTCTGTAGTGAAAATACATGGAAAAAAAGTTCACCACAAGCTACATCCTCATCGGATGAAACTCAGATCGTAGACATGCAGAGCGATACAGCAGCTAACAGTGATTCAGAAATCTGCAAAATAACAGAACAGACAGAGAAAAAAATATCTACAAACGATAATCTAAGAAAACAACAAACTTTGGATCTAAAAAACGAATTTTCTGCAGAACCGGGTTGTTCGTACGGAAAGGAAAAACAGCAAAACATCGAAAAGAAGAAAAAACGAGTAACAAAGAACTATTTCTTTTACAAATCAACAAAACATGAGGACAAAATCTGTCCAGATGTGGAATTAAAAACCAACGATAGGAAAAGAAAACGTAAAAACAAATGTGAATCTGACATCTCAAAGAAAAAGAAAAAACATACTGAGTGAAAAAAAGATTTCAATAAAATATTGATTATAAACAAAAAAAGACTGACTTGATTTTTTTCATTCATTTTTTTGTCTTTTACAGTTCATTCATTTTTTGTCTTTACAGTTCATGATTTGATTTTTTCATTGTACATAAGTTCTTTTTGAAATAAAAAATATAAAAATAATTACTTCTTACTTTTGACTTTTTTCTAGTTATGACTGTAAGTCTTTTTTTACTTTTGACAATTTGAGAAGAAAGATCTTTCGTGCTAAATGGTTAGCCCTGAAAAGGGCTTTTTTTTGAAGGATCTCACATTGACATCCAGCTCTACGATTCTTCCGCCCGATCCACTGGGATGATTTCACATCCACAGTGTTCGCAGCAAATCATCGAACCTTCATCATCATCATAAAATCCTTCATCTGTATCTGGACAGTTATGCTTCTGCCCAAGATACTCGAGTATGGAAAAACATTTCCCACACTCTATCAGACATCTGTTTGCACAGTGAGGACATACAAGAATTCGAACCATTCTGGAACAAATATGATTTTATGTAAAATATCACTGGGCTTTATAGCTTTACAGGAGGATTGAACTAACTGACCTATGACGTCATTTTCTCCTATGTTTTTTCCCGCGTCGGCGTTTCATTAACATTGTGCAATCAAATCG
The DNA here is from genome assembly GCA_946811185.2 of Hippopus hippopus. NCBI lineage: Eukaryota > Metazoa > Mollusca > Bivalvia > Cardiida > Cardiidae > Hippopus > Hippopus hippopus. The sequence continues at coordinate 39,418,920 of OX328097.1, forward strand.
ACGGTTATATTGGTGTTTTTTTACCACTCCTAATTCGGTGTCACACAGTACAATACCGGTGCTTTCCGCCAGGTCCGCCCTCTTTAAAAATTTCAATCCTCTGTAAACGTATAAAGCTCGGTGTTATTTTCATACATTCACCATTTCTTTGATTCTCAGCTAACGATCACTTCGGAAGCAGTATCAATATTCAGAGGCAGTTACAATATGAAGCACAACTTAGATGAAATCAACTTGAGCGATTTTCCATCAGTGGAAAACAATGGAGACGTTCTTTCATCAGTTATGAATTCGACAATTATCAATCCACCACCGGAGTTAAATTCGACAACCATCATTCCAGCGACAGTGTTTGACAACATTTATGAAGAGGTAAAGCAGCTAAATTTGAAACAAGATAGCATGATGATCCGAATCATAGATCAGTTGGAGACTTTAAACAGACATTTGGAGGAAATTAAAACTTTAACCGCAAGTACTGATCAGCTCAGTAGAAATATCGAGGTTCTACGTCAACAGGATCAGCTCATTTCAACACCTCCTGTGAAGATTCCTGTGGAGTTCGAGTTTGATAAATCCAATCTTCACAACTTAGTGGACTCTATCGTAAGTGTTGTGAAGAAAAATCAACCAAAGAAAAATCAACCAAAGGAAAAACAACCAAGAAAAACAACAAAACGGAAATCTGAGGAAGATGGTAACCATCTCCACAAGAAGCAGCGAGTTGATCAAAAACCAACTATACCAATATTGACAGGGCAGGGCAAATACGGGAAAAACATTGACAATCACGTTGATTTCAAGATCCCGAAAAAACCAAAGACAGAACGAAAACAACCAAGAAAAAACAACAAAACGGTAGGAATATGAAAACAAATATGAAACTCGTGGTGTTTGCGAATTTACATTGCATAAAATTTGTTATATACTGTTTTTTGCGATTAATTCATTGTAAATAATTCGTTGCGAAAAAATAATTCATTGTGATTAATTCATTGCGATTAATTCGTTGTGAATAATTCATTGTGAAAAAAATATTTCAGTGCGATTTTTTCATTGTTAAGAAAATGTTTTTTCATTGTCAAGAAATTTTTTATGATGCATTGCAAAAAAATGTTTGCTTGTGATTTTTTTCATTGTTAAGAAAATGTTTTTTCATTGTCAAGAAATTTTTTATGATGCATTGCAAAAAAAAAATGTTTCATTGTGATTTTTTTTCATTGTCAAGAAATTTTTTTCATTGTCAAGAAATTTTTTTATGATGCATTACAAAAAAAATGTTTCAATGTTTAGTTCTGTTCAGTAAATAAAAGTTCAATAAATAAAAGTTCAAAAACAATAGAGTTCTTCATTCTGTTTTTCCCCCAAAAGACTTGTTCTGGTTACATTTTTCCCATACAACGTCTCATAACTTTTTTGCTATATTAGCATGAAACGTAGCATGGAAAAAATGTATGTGCTTTCTGCCAGGTCCGAGCTCTTTAAAAAATTTCAATCCTCTGTAAACGTATAAAGCCTGCGTTATTTTTCACACATTCACCATTTCTTTGAATCTCAGTTAACGATCACTTCGAAAGCAGTGTCAATATTCGGAAGCAATATCAATATGGAAGAGGTAAATCATCAACTACGTGAGGCTCTCCAAGAGTATCTAAATGCCGGCCAGCAGTTATTGCAACTAACCACTCGTCTCGTAGGAGAGGAGGAACAAAACCAACTGCGACGTATAACACAACCATACAAAGATCTCGGCGAAAGATTAGTTCAGCTATTATTAAAGACAACATCGGATATCATCTTGGTTGATATCGAATTTGGGAGAAAGATTACTTTCGATAATGGAGCAATGGTGATCAGAAAAAGAGTTGAAGCATGCCCCATTTGCCAAGCGAATTTCGGGTGTTGCCATTAGAACTGGAAAAAAACACAGCCTCCAAAAAACATCCCTTTTCAGGGCTACCCATCTACCACGAAAGTTCTATCTTTCTTCAAATTGTCATTTCTTCAAATTGTCAAACTTCTTTCTTTTAGAAGAGTTACACTGCAAAGATTTACAATCAAAAAGTCATAGGTTAGTTAAACTCTAGTTTTTTTCTAACCCGAACAAGAAAATGTAACAAACCCATGGAATGGTCAACAATAAGATCCCCGAACAAGAAAATGTAACAAATTCATGGATTGGTCAACAATAAAATCCACGAACAAGAAAATGTAACAAACCCACGGGTTGGCCTACAATAAAACATTTAGTAATAGAAAAACAACGGTGAATCTGATTGGATAACATTAATTTGGAGCCAAAACAGCATGAAATGCCGACGCGGGAAAAACATAGGAGAAAATGACGTCATGGGTCAACTAGTTCAATCCGTCTGAAAACCTATAAAACCCAGTGTCATTTCCCGCACATCGTTCATTCTCTTCGACTTGTAGACAATATGGAGTGTGCTTTAAGAGATATGGATTTCTGGGACCTTGCCCAGCTATCATCCAGAAAAAAGATGGACGACAAGAAGAAGAAGGAGTTCGTCGTACCCCAGACCGAGTGCTGGGATGATGACAACAAGCCAGCGTTCTCGCTAAACTTCAACCTAGACGCTCAGGAGGTGAAAAGGTTAAAGAGGCGGGCTGCGAGTAGCTGTCCGGCGTGCAGGAAGGTTGGAGGTTGTGCTTAAAAACACAACCTCCAAAACCAGGTCCCTTTTAGGGACACCCCAACAGCCCTTTTCAGGGCTAACCATCTACCACGGAAGATCTACCTTTCTTCAAATTGTCAGACGTAAGTTCTATCTTTTCTTCAAATTGTCATTTCTTCAAATTGTCAGACGAAAGTTCTACCTTTAAGCTGTTAGACGAAAGTTCTATCTTCAAGTTGTCATTTCTTCAAATTGTCACAGCTCTTTTCAGAGCTAACCCAACAGTCCTTTTCAGGACTAACCATCTACCACGAAAGTTCTATCTTCAAGATGTCAGACGAAAGTTCTATCTTCAAGCTGTTAGACGAAAGTTCTATCTTCAAGTTGTCATTTCTTCAAATTGTCACAGCTCTTTTCAGAGCTAACCCAACAGTCCTTTTCAGGACTAACCATCTACCACGAAAGTTCTATCTTCAAGATGTCAGACGAAAGTTCTATCTTCAAGCTGTCAGACGAAAGTTCTATCTTCAAGTTGTCATTTCTTCAAATTGTCACAGCTCTTTTCAGAGCTAACCCAACAGTCCTTTTCAGGACTAACCATCTACCACGAAAGTTCTATCTTTCTTTTAGAAGAGACGCATTCCAAAAGAGTTATACTCCAGAGAGTTATACTGCAAAGAGTAAGAATCATTCATAGATGCAGAAAAAGACTAAGTCCAACTCAATGTTCAGACATTTAGAAAAAATCATTCATAGAGATGTAAAAAGACTAAGTGCAACTCAATGGTCAACCTTTTAGAAAGAGAGAAAATCATTCATAGGGGAAGAAAAAAACTAAGTCCAACTCAATGATCAGGCTTTTAGAAAGAGAAAAATCATTCATAGATGTAAAAAAAGTCTAAGTCCAACTCAGTGCTCAGACATTTAGAAAGAAAAAATCATACATAGGGTAAAAAAAAGTCTAAGTTCAACTCAGTGCTCAGACATTTAGAAATCATTCATAGAGATGCAGAAAAAAGTCTAAGTCCAACTCAATGATCAGTCTTTTAGAAAGAGAAAAATCATTCATAGAGATGTAAAAAGACTAAGTCCAACTCAATGGTCAACCTTTTAGAAAGAGAGAAAATCATTCATAGGGTAAAAAAAGTCTAAGTTCAACTCAGTGCTCAGACATTTAGAAATCATTCATAGAGATGCAGAAAAAAGTCTAAGTCCAACTCAATGGTCAGGCAAATAGAAAGAAAAAAATCATCCATAGGGTGAAAAAACTAAGTCCAACTCAGTGATCTGACCATTTTTTACCCAGCCTGTCAGTCATAAGATCTGCACTTTGAATGCTAAATCCCTCTCAGGGTAGAGAGCCTGGGAAAAACTCCCCCCCTTTTCCCTTTTTTGCAAAAAATTCCGCTCAGGGACGGGAGCCTGGGGCATTTTTGTCCGCGGTTGCTGTCCACACGGCCGCCATTTTGAATGCTAAATCCCTCTCAGGGACGTGAGTATGGGATATTTTTTTAAAAAATTCTTTCGGGAGGGCAAACTAGGGACACATTTTTGTCAGGGATGGTGATGTAGGGCACTCAGGGAAGGGAGAATAGGGTACTACCTAGGGCATGGGTAGTACCCTATTCTCCCTTCCTTTACTACTATTGTATACAATATCATTCACCTTCTGAGACCGAAAATGTATCCGCATTTTAAACTCTTTACCAAATAATCCCGAGTTTTAACGACCTCGAGGAAGAAATTTGTTAGAAAAAGGAGTAAAGGCTGGTAACTAGCGGTTTTTCTTTTTCAACTATGTCATTTCACCATATGAACTACAAATTCCACCATTTTAAATATGTTTAAAATGTCGTCTGCAAATACTTTCAATTCGGACGGGTCTACGCTTTTGTGTTCTAGTAAAGAGTATCATTCATGTTACTCCGTTGAACTTACATACATGTACATGAAGATCTAAATGTGTTCGTCAAGTTTATTATTTTCTGAAGTAACATAAACCAGCATTAAGAAACCAAGAAGTGTGCTACTCAGAGCAAATTACAAACCGTAATTACAAACGAAACTCATGTTCAAGTCGTTATTGCTATTTATTCTATTGTCTCGAAAATTATAGATGGAATCTGTCGCAGATTTTTCGCTCTCAGTATCAATTATGGCGCTTGGAGGCGCGCATGTCAACCGCCATTACGGGAGCACGTGATAACGAAACGAGAATAGACACCGGAAATAGACCATTCTTGTCTCACCTTGTCAGTAAGGAAGACAGAATGGATAACTTTTGAAAGACTGCGACAAAATTTGTTAAACCTTTGTCCGGAGAAGAGCATATTTTCTCCAGAAATCCTTTTTTCTCGAGATCTTGGCGCGCGCTTATAAAATTTGAGTATATGCTGCATGTAGACTGGTCTCATGCTTGAATGCTTCCAAAGAAGATAACTTCCACAGAACACTATAAACTAGAATTTAAAGAAAAGAAGCGAAGTATTATTTCTTTAAAACATGATACTAAGCGGGCAGACAGCCATCTCTTCGTATCATAAAAATAACATCTTTTCTAATTGTGACGAGAACCATAAAGATGCAAAAGGCGATTCTTTCTTTCGATGGACTTGTCAGTTTTTTTTTCACTTCCGGTGTTTCCAAATCACATTTTAGTTCGATAGAAACTGAATGAAAACTTACCCGTTTTGCATTAGGGATCTCGTACTTTCACATATTGCTCAAGATACACGCTAAACTGTTACCTGGAGGAAAGGAATACATGTAAACAGGTTTTCAATAATATAAAAAAATATTGTTGGACAAAGAGCAGTCTCTTGATGCAAGCAATGGCTCTTCCCACGATGTTTTACAATGCTGTCTTCTGTTACAGAGGTGCAAAAGTCGTAATTGTTCTGTTCTGAGTTGTCTGTAGCGCGCTACGAGTTCAAAGGATAAACGAGCGCAAAGTCCGGGTGATTTTACTCCAGTCCGAGCTAATCCTTACAAATTGTAGGCACCAAATTCATTCTTCATTTGTTGCTTAATGGGCCTAATTTGTACTGATTAGAGGGTTTAACTAGACAATAATCACAGAAAATTTTCCTGGAAAAGGCGACACACGACAGGGAAATCATTTTTACTTAGAACTGATAAAAAGTAATTAAGTCTCTCCTGAATGAATTTTTCTCTTTGCCTTGGACCGTTAGAACCATCATACTGATTGTTCGTGGCTCTACTTGAAAGTAACTCGTAAATTACCTTTCCGTTTGGCTCCTTTCAGTCCTTTCTGTAACTGTTTTACTTAGAACCTTCTAATTCTAAAACATAATACAGTGCCGATTACTCATGTGTAAAGTTTTACATGTATGCGGATCGGTCCTCAGATTTTCTAAAGTAACATTTTCTTACGGGTTCGTTTACAAACAACCCTGGGTTTTTATATTGGCTCTTTGTCTTTTCACCAGATATCAGAGCTCCAGAGAGAGGGAGTGATTTTGATTTCAAAATTGAAACATTAATTATTCTCCCCCAAACCCTATGTTATGGGTACTCAGTAGAATCTTCTCATCGCGACCATTCTAATGAGTATCCACAACATAGGGTTTTGAAGAGAAATGATGGATTTAGAATTCCATCACCCCCTGTTATCTGGAGTTCTGAGATATACCTCACCATATCAGTCATGGCAGTTCTGTGCAGCCTTATCTTGATCGACACAGTCCGCAAAAGCTCATAGAGTAGCTGTTATCTCACATTTTTTTTCATTGCTTTAGAATTGTTTAATCACAACCGTTTGGCTGAAAAAAGTGACAGCGGTTAGAAAAGGTTTGGATATACTATTGAACTCTTTTTCTCTCGTCTTTAAATTCTTACTGGAATCCTTAATTCCAGAGAGCTCCTTGGCTGATCATGAAAAACAGCTTGATCAAGGTTCTTTCTCATCTTTGAGGCCTTAATGAATTGCTTACTCAGGATTTTTTGGAATAAAAAAACTTTGGTTTTCATCTTATTTAACCATGTAATTAACCTTTCATCCATAACGAAGTTCCCCTTTCTCCTAAGGGGTTTTCCAGTTTCATTTGTACATTTCCGTTCGTCTAGAATTAAACTCGGTTGTAAGGACCTAACCAATTACTATAGTGCAGAAACGGTTTGATTTAAGCACCCAACTATTTTCTCATATAAACGGTTTTATCTTAGACCCGCCATTAGAATTAATTTAACATGCGGGTCTGCCTTCACGATAATATGCCTTTCCACTGCAAAGGGGGACGGACGTAGCATGGACTAAGACAAGTCTGCACAGAAGGTGCAGCCTGAATTTGGATTTACACCATCCACTTCACTGATCGTTACGGAGATAAAACGGTCTATCTCATAGCAGTACTTTAGTTGTGCGACTTCAACTCGTAAAAAAAGAAAGATTTCATTTCGTTTGCCGCACCCTTTTTCTTCATGGACGTGCTTTTAGATGCTCTTACAGTGCAGCACCTTTGAAAACGGGGTGACATAGGGAGAACCTGCTCTGAAATAAGTTAGCCGATAAATGAACAATGTGAAAAAAATTCACTTTGTCGTATATCTGTCATCATGCACTGTAACTATGTTCAATGCCAAAAACGTGAAATCGTGGCCTCTTTCGACGGCTGAAAATACAATCTACCGAAACCCAGGAAGCTTTGTCTTGTAGGCCTGATTAAGTAAGTGGGCGGTGTAGATACAAGATCAGACAGCACGTTCTGTCATAAGTTGTAGATAATAAAACGGGCCGTCCACAATAGGCCTATGGCTCTGAAAATTAACTTCATAAGTGTTTTGTCCCGAAGCTCTGAACCCACCGATACGATAGTAAAAATCCTGATGTTGCTGTTTCTAAGTTATTATTATTATTTTTTTTTGTGAGAAAAGTATCTCCTGATCAGACAGTGAAGACCCAAGATCAGACTGCACGTTCTGTGCAGTCTGATCTTGATCTACACTATCTGCAAAAGGTCAGCGAGTTGCGCATAGCAGCCTAAGAGTTAACAAAGCACAGAATTTGTTTTCCTCAGAGAGGGCATTATCGCCATACCACACAACCATATGAGCAATACTCTGGCAAAAGGGGGCTTAACTCATCTCAGTGTTACATTATACCAAGCAAGTCATCACATAACTATGGATCCATAACATCCATTTTTTCCTATCAATGGGCTGGGTCTGAAGGTAAAATCGTCCTTTGATGTGCAGAAAATTGACCAATCGCAAAAAGTTTCGGCCCGTGTCAGCTTGCGCAGTCAGTGCAGGCTGACACGGGTCGAAACATTTTGCCAGTTTTCAGATGCAATAAGCCCCTTTTCACAGAGCACTTCTCACATATTTTTAGACAGTCACATGTGTTTCTACATTGAAATTTTTAACCTCTCTAAATAGATCTAGAAGTCTCCGCTTGCAAAAAGCAGCTTGTGGGTAACGATCTGACAGAGTCAGACACAAATTATGACTCTGGACTTTGTGCCCCGTTTTATTATCTGCAACTCGCATCTGCTCCAGACCACGGTCTGATGCAATTTCTAGATTTCGGCAGACGACAGAAATTTCACTATTTCCGCCATGAAACTGTATTTTGGGTAATCTATAGCAGACGAGTTTTTCCCCTGAAGTTTTTGGACAAAGAAGAGAAATTACCCATAATGAGCACTATCTCGAATTGTCACAAGAATGTTGCTTGACCTTCTAAAGAAAGACATGTAGATATACTTCTATTTTGACTTTACTTTCTATTGTTGTTTTCGGCGATTCAGATATTGAAGTATAACTCTTTACCACACAGTCCCAATTTTAACGACCTTGAGGAAGCCTTTAGAAAACTTTGTGAGAAAAGGAGAAAATGCTGGTAACCAGCATTTTCTCCTTTTCGCACAATGTTTTCTGCTATTTCAAGGAAAAATTGTGTCATTTTTCCACCTTTAATTTGTCGTCTGCAATTACTTTTAATTTGGAGAAGTTCAAAATTTTGTCGCTTGGTAAAGAGAAGACAAGGACGTGATCATGAAGTGATGGATTTAATGTTCCCAATACACGATAGAAATTTAAATTGTGTCCTGACATGTAGAGGTCAACCCCTTTATGTAACCCGGAATCCCTTCGAGTGTTGACGTTACTTCAGTGGCAAGTCATGGAACTGAACCTGTTACTGGATGACAGAATTTTAGTCGTATCGAACCTTAACCCCTTACCACACAATTCCGAGTTTTAACGACCCTGGGGAAGAAGCCTTTTGAAAACATTGTGGGAAAAGGAGAAAATGCTGGTAACCAGCATTTTCTCCATTTCCCACAATGTTTTCTACCCTATTAGGGTCAGGTTTCATCAAGTGAGCCACATTTAATTTGTCGTCTGCAACAGCTTTGAATTTGGGCGAGTGTTTTATTTTGTCGTTTGGTTAAGAGTTTAAGTGTATTCAGACGGCAATTCCAATTGGTACAACTATTTGAATCTGTCTTTGAAATAAAAGGAAACATATGGGGAAAAGAGAAAATGATAAGTACCGCGCGTTCTGATGTCATAAGTTGCGGAGTGATCAGATCAAGATCAGATCGCACATGTTGTGCATCAGACTGTCTGATCTTGATCTGCCTTTTTCGATACCCATGTAATTTGTTCAGATTAATGGGTCCTATTAAGGATCAATAAACGGAGCCGAAACCATGGTTGGCACTGTGGACCATTTTGGATATATATCCAAATGGAAAAGTTTTGCTGAGGACTAATTCAGTGTGGCCTAAATGAGATTTGTCTGTGAAAATGATAGAAAGTATTATGGAAAAATGGAGAAAATAATTGTAACCATCATTTTCTCCTTTTCCCACAATATTTCTAACAACCTTCCCCTTCATGGTTGTTAACCCTAAAGCTGCTAAGCGCGACTCACTGACCTTTTGCGGACAGTGTAGATCAAGATCAGACTGCACAGAACGTGCAGTCTGATCTTTGATCTATACTGTCCGATCAAGAGATATTTTCCTCCAAAAAGTAAGTTTGAATTAACATTGTTCGGGTTTTTTACTATCAGCTTGAAAACTTGATTTAATTTATATAGCTGGAAAAGGGTTAAAATACGGAATTCACCCGGTGTGGTAAGGGGTTAATTCAGCTGGAGAGAGGTTAGAGAGGAGGGAAAGCAAGGCGTCAAGGGAGACTTGATTAAATGGGATAAATAGATTAAGCAATTTCATTTTATAGCGTTTAACTCTTTCACTACTAGAAAAATAACCTTTACTTTTTTAATGGCTACAAATACAGTTCTGTTGCAAGATGAAGGGACAGTTAAATTATAATATAGAATAAAAGAGTGGACAGTGTAGATCAGAGATCAGACTGCACGTTCTGTGCAGTCTGATCTTGAACTACACTGTCCACATTAGGTTCTTGTGTAGTCAACGGTAAGGAAGGAGTTAAAGGGCCTTTAATGACTCCCAGACATGGGCCCAATCTTTGACTTGCTTCTTCCCAAAACCAGAACAAAGAGAAGAAGAAGTTTGTTTGTTTGTGGTAAACACCGTTTCAAACAACATTTCAGTTATATCTCGGCCGCAAGTGCACCTATCCATGCTTTTCTGGAGTTTCTTTTACAAGTACTTCGCACAATATTCTTCCCAAGCCACTGGCTGCTTTCCCACATAACCATCGTCGAAATGTTGATTAGTGGTGAGAGAGGAATGAATTCAGTCGAAATGAAAATCATCAATCATCGGAAAGAAATTCGTCGAGCCGGAGTCGAACTACCTTAAAATAGGAAGTATTATGGCAGTAACAAAAATATAGATGAAACTTTCAACATGTAGAACAAGAGGTCCTCAGAGCTGGATAAAATACGACCGAAAACAGCTATCAAGAGCATGTGCCGTTGACCCTCTGCTTTGAGTTTGACCTTGGAGTCTGACGTTCTAAATCTCTGCTCTGCACCTGATCTCATCAAGGTGCACACATATTTCAAAACACTTTTTTTTTTTTCAAAAACCAGACCAGGGGGTTCAAGAGAAATAATATTATAGCAGACACGATTTAAGAGCTTGTGACCGTTGAAAGTTTGCAGTGACCTTGACCTTGGTGCCTGGCGTCTAATTCTTCCCCTCTGCACGTGGTCTCATCAAGGTGTACACATGTATGAAATATCCAAAATCTGTTTTCGTATTCGCTGACGGTTATCTTTTGTCCCTCTAATTTCATATTCTAGGAATATCCATATGATTAGCCGAGACTTTGTGTCAATAAGTTTATCTATAAAACTGATTTAATAAAAACTCCGGTTAAGGGGCTTAACTTTTAAAACTGATAAATGAAAAAAGAAGTATTTAAGTAGATAAGGCCACAGTTGGAAAGGAATTTTCTTTTTTTTTTCGAGAAATCTTCAAGTTAAAAACATTTAACAAAATGAACGAACGAAGCCCCATTTATTCCTATTTCTAAATATTTTGGACGGTCAACATTTTTAACAGACTCTAATTTAAAAGCGTTCTGCAGAGTGTCAATATTCTATCTATATTTATTGCTGAGGGTCTAACGTTTTATGGTTGCCCGCCTCTTTAGGACACGTCTCCGACATTTCTGCCGGGAACCATAAAGCATATTTGATTTCCCAGGCGTGTCGTAAAGCGGATGTGAGAAAACTCAGATACGCTGCTATGGCAACTAAATCATAAAAATAATGAGTAAAATTGAAAGAGTAATTAAGTAGAGATCATTTTATTGGGGTAATATCGACCTTTCTTTTTCGTGTCCATGTAACATTCTGGTAAAACCCAGACAATCTTTAATTATTTGGAACGTCTTGGTTTAGGTCGTTGAGTCAGTGCACCACACATGTGGGTGCTTTAATTCATTGCTGTAGAAATACGACTTTAAAAACTGCCACTGACAAAGTTTGAAAACTTTGTTGGAAAAGAGGCAATTGTGTGTCATGAGTTAGCCGATCTTCTTCCACACTGTTTATCCATTCTGTTGAAAATGTTCATTTTCCTAAGTCTTTGTCCTTTCTGTTAATCATATAGATAGAAAAGTGTTTGGTTAATGGGTTAAGCCAATCGAAATATTCTGTCTTTTCTGTTGTATAATGCTATATCTGCATCAGCCGGTAGTTTGCAGTATTCCTAATAACCATTCTAAACTCGCAAAACCTATCCACTTAGTCATCTGAATCTTGTATTTACCAATACCAGTTCTTGGCACAACACTATTTCTAAGCCACTGGCTGGTCTCCCATACAGGTATCGTTGAGACAATGTCCATCCGTTAGAAAGGAAGGACTTTTGTTACAGGGACTTTCATCAATCCCCGAAATGTTCCGCCAAGCTGAGAATCAAACTTACAACATCAAGGCCCGTATTCACCAACTATTCTTTAGATCATTTTTAATCATGTTCTCAAGAATTTTCTAGATTTGAAAGCAATACAACTGTTGATTGGCTAAACCAAATGGTTTAGTCAATCAGAAGTTGTGTTACTTTCTAAATCTAGAAATAGAGAAGGAATGCTCTTAAGAACGGTTGGTGAATTTGGACCCTAGATCTCTAGCCCTGTAAGTTATCGACTGAGTTACCGGGCCAGGAAAAAGGCGACATTAAAATAACTTTTTTTGTCGTACCATAGAAAAATGCAAGGACGAAAAGAAACAAATGACAGCGAATCTTAACTCTGTTCGCATGCCTCGCCAATTTCAGCTTCCAAAAACGAGTTTTTTCTCGATGGTAACTAATGCATAGATCTCTGATGCTGCAGTACCTGCAGATGTCTGTACGATTCATCTTTTCCTGTTGCCTTAGTCAACCAGAAGGCTCGGATTATAGAATCTGGCGTGCCAACAGGGCTTAGAATGACTGATTGGTTAATATGTAAGCCATTCTCTGTGAAAAGGGATTCAATGCATATCAATGATGCATTGTACCAAGCAAGTCATCACGTAATTATGGATCCATAAAATCCATTTGTCTAACAACCAACTAAATCTGGAGGTATACTGGTCCTTTAACATGTAGAAAAATGACCAATAGCTATAGGGTTGATACTTTTTGCAGAACTTTGCGTTTAAACCCCTTTTCACAGATCATGGCTCATATAAATATCACGGTCCCATACAGTCCAGATTTGGGACTGAATACAATATACTTATTTTGCGTATTTGTATGTATATAGATTTATTTCATTTCTAGAAAAATCTACGGGACATAAGGACAATCAAAGAATAGCATGCTACTTTTATTTATACTTCAGTATCAGGATAAATGCATAAATTGATTGGGAGGCCACCAATATCACTGGTCCTTCTTCATTAGAAAATAATGCATTTGCAGTTCTGATAGCTCGTATGGCTGGAACGGATATGCTTTTTAAAGAAAAAGTGAAACAGCAGTTATGATTGCTCATACGAGCAATCATAACTGCTGTTTCACTATTTCTTTAAAAGCATATCCGTTCCAGCCAACACTTCGAATCGACAGATATTTTCGAGTTATCGCGTGTTTAAATCATCAAGATCTGTCGGTATAAATTTTGTTAGAATCTTTGATGATTCAGATCAATCAACGAGGCAATTAAAAAAGGAACGAACTATAGGATCGGCCATGATTTACAGATGGACTGTCAATGAAACTGCCGTAATATCCTTTACAAAACGAAACTTATTCTTTTCGGAAGACAAAAAATTTGTTTTCACCTCGTGAAATTCGTAGTGTAGTGTTTGTTTGCTATTTCAGAATAATAGTAACCTATTTCACATTGCAAACTATTTCATCCTGACATAGTTCGACATTTACAGAAAATAAGATGTATTTGAACGAGAACAGACAAAAGAAGCTTTACAAGGAAAAATCGAAACGGATTTCAAACATCGTGGACGTGATAAGAGGTCGTCAAAATGAAAACGAGGCATATTTAAGACGTAATTAAACCACGCCCATCGGCTCCCTAAAAAACAAGCAAAGCCATTGTTTGTCAGAAAGCCGACGATTCCAGGGAAATATTTACGATTTCCATCCACGTTCCATCGGTAGTTTTTATCGTGGAGCCGGGCAAGGCACAACTGTGCAAATTAATAACATCTCTTCATACGTAAACCATTGTTTTCGGCGATTATTTATGATATCGAGGGGCTGTTAGCATCTGTTCAAGATTCATCCAAAAGCGATTTCACTTTCTCTGCTTGCATTTCTCCCCCGTTTCTTGGCAATGATGTAGTTGTTAAATCGACATTAATAATATGAAGAGGAGGATTGTTTTGGTGTTAGTGATATATATTATTTCACTGATAGAACATCAAAATCGATACATTTGCGAGTCGCGAAGCTGAGAGAAAACGTCGAATTTTGTTGTTTAGCTCGACTTTCCATCAAACAAAACAAAACAGAGCAAGATGCATTTTCTGTTTTTCTTTTCATGGTATTTTGGAAAGTGGTCTGCTTACAAACGAAGTAATTTGTCTGCAGAAATTGTGTCAAGATGATTTTTTCGAGGCACACTGGCGTCGTGACAAAACTGAAGAACAGTTAAAAAGGCGTTAAACTAAAAACAAAAAAAGTCAAGACCTTCTGACAATTTATGAAACTAGCTTATATTAGACATCAATCTGCCACCGAAGCCTGCAATTGGAATTGATAGACATCTCAGAAAATGCTAAAACTCCTCACGGTATAAAATCGAAGAGAAGTACATGCATCAATTTTTTTTAAACTAAAATATACCCACCAGAAACAAATTCTTAAAACCTTAACCCTTAGGCTGCTGATCGCGACTTCGGACGCTTTGGCGGACAGTGAAGATCAAGATCAGACTGCACAGAACGTGCAGTCTGATCTTTGATCTACACTGTCCGATACGGTATTTTCTTTCCGGTGAAATCAACTTTGAAACTGCAATATTTGTGGCTTTACTATTGAGTGGATGAATTCGTCTCATTTATGTAGCAGTTAAAGGGATAATCTTTGCCAGTGGCCGACTACTTTTAAAGTTAAGCAATAATGTCTTCCAAAACTTCGGAATAAATAAATAAATAAATAAATAAATAAATAAATACATAATGTTACAGTGACTTTTCTTTGCATTAAAAAAAGACTTTCGTGTTCACCAAAACAGAAGAATGATTTAAATATTGCAGTCTGAAGGCTACTTCGACAAGAATCTTACAAAAACAACGAAATTTGTAGATAGAAGATGATACAACTCTTATTGTGCAGTCTGATCTTGATGTACATGTACATTAACCACATTACACCAAATGTTGCCTGTAGCTGGTTTAGCATCAAAAGTTAACCATCCATCACATGATGTAAATGCTAATTGTGCAGTTTGATGGCAATTAGCATTCTTGCAGTAAACTTTCTCCACACTTCAACAACATCTGACAGTCTGAACGATCGCTGCTGTCGTCACTGCCGCATAAATAGGCTTATCATACCGTGAAAAGGTAGTTAATAGAGACGTTCCGGAGCAGTTTATGAGACCTATCAATCAAACACTTAGCTGACTACGTCGTTATGTTAACTTCTCGTGGTTCTTATGATAACTTATAGAAAACAGGCATACCATACCATGAAGAAAGAGTTACGACTTTGTCTTCTACAGACAACATTATCAGTTTTCCGGCAAACTACTTTTGAAAAGAAGTAGCCAAAAGGAAAAATCACCTGTTACTAGAGAATTATTCTTTTGCCACAGTGTTTTCCAGTTGCGTGCATGTATTTAAACTTAATTCATGTTGATTGTCCGCATCTTACAAAAGCGATTTCAACTTTTCTGCGACAGTTTAATTTTGTTTCAGCTCACCACTTAATCCTTCAGTACACCATCTCGAGTTTTATCGACCTCAAGGGCGATTACTATTGAAAACATTGTGGAAAAAAGACAAAATGTTGGTAACCAGCATTTTCTCCTTTTCCCAAAATATTTTCCACCCTTTCAAAGACAATTTCCACTATTCGAGAAACACGATATTTCGTCTCCATATGCTTTGCATTTGGACAAATCGACAATGTTGTCGATCGGCAAAGAGTTAAGTTATAATACGAGTATTTTGATTTGCTTATCTTATTGGACGAGTCTATCTTTATAGCAAACTGAAGGTTGATAATCAAATAACAGATGAGGACGCCGAGAGAAAATAGCTATTGTTAAAGTAAAATCACTTAGTTTTGTTCCCAAAGGATGCGTAGAAAATGCTCTTCGAAAGACATTAGAAACACATTAATGAGGGATAATGATTTAAGGACGATCTCTCGCTGAATAAGTTGATGCGATCACAATATTTCGGACCGTCGATTTCGTACAGTTTTTTTTTTCAAACACATCAATCCGAACAACAACAAGGTAAAAATCCAACAAAAAATATGACAGATCCAACCTTCCCACTCCAAAAGAATTATTAACTCATTACCAAACGACAAAATTTCAGGTTTGTCCAATTCGAAAGCATTTGCAGACGACAAAACAAAAGTGACTGAAAAATTTGAATTTGTTTTGTGAAGGGTAGAAAACATTGTGGGAAAAGGAGAAAATGCTGGTTACCAGCATTTTCTCCTTTTCCCACAATGTTTTCCAAAGGCTTCTTTCTCTGGGTTGTCAAAAGTAGGGATTGTGTGGTAATGGGTTAAAAGATGTTAGTTGTTTGCCTCCGCCTGGTTAATGACAATTGAGTTTCAGCTATTTTTATTTGTTGGTAGTAGTGGCTTCATTTGTAGCTGTCGGGAACCTCTGCTTTCAGCGGGTCTTCATCTTCTCCAACTGGCTCTTCCTGATCCCAAGGCTGGCTGGATGAATGACATAATATGACGAGACATCGCTATTTCTGTCTATGTTAAGTTGATTCCACATATTAGTAAAGTTTCTTGCTTTGAATAGTAAGGTGATACCCAGGTGTCGTCAAGTGGAAGTACATTGTCCAAGCTTTACCACTATAATGGATGGTGCCCATTTACATGTTTATGCCACATAAATTTAAGTGCAAATGAAAACTATAAAGAATGTATTTTAAAGGTCGAAATGCTCAGGAAATCTGTAGGATGATGAACTGTGGGTAGGCGCGTTCGAGCTGAATGCATATCAAAATCAGATTTAGATCAACACTGTCCAACACCCCGACAGACATAACCAAAGAATTCGATATTTGGGCTCTTTCCTTTATTAAATTTTATCTGTCAAAGAATTAACCCTTCATAAAACAATCCCGTGTTTTAACGACCCCTGAGGAAAAAGCCTTTTGAAAACATTGTAGGTAACCAGCATTTTCTCCTTTTTTCCACAATGTTTTTCTAGCCTGTCAGAGAACTTCATTTTAGTTGTGTCAATTTTGAATTAATCGTCCGAAAATGCTTTCAATTTGGAAGTCTTAGATTTGGCTTTTGGGAAAGGGTTAAATGCCTGTAAAGATGATTTTCTATTTTTCTTGATATTTTGGGGTTCGACTGTGGTCGGGTTCAACTTTTGTCGGGTTTGACTGTTGCGAGACTTGACTGTTGTGAGAAACGAATCATATACTTTTAATGCTATTTATTCTCATGATACCATAAACTACTAGTTACATTAGTAAATAAAGTCAGACTGCTACTGTACGAGTTATGATTATACGAGTAGATTACTAAAATATACAGCTATCAAATTGTACAAAATGCTAGTGCGTAATGCTAAAACTGCCTAGTCCGACTCAAGGAGCTTTTGCAAACAAAGTAGTTTAAGATCAGACTGCACAGAACGTGCAGTCTGATCTTGAATCTACTTTGTCCGATACAGTGTGATTTTCCGGCGAAAAGAATTTTGAAACCGCAACATTCGAGTTTTCACCATCTGAGACAGTGTTTATTTAAATTGATAATATCGCTGTCTACGGGTTAACTCTTACCCTGCAGGATGGCTCGAAGATTAGACTACAGAGAACGTGAAGTCTGATCTTAGATCTAAACTGTCCAATATTTTTAGAGATGTTGTATCCACAAAATCTCCGAAATTACAATATATGAGTATTTTTAAACCGACTGGAAATATCTTGTTCAGAAAGGTTAATATATAACGAAGTATGATAATTTTGATGGATCATAGCTGTTCCCCATCGTCATCCAATTTTCTCGAGAGAATAGCTCTGTGTTTAGATCGCATTTATACGAAAGACAAATAACTCTGGTAAACACACTATGCTTCATAGTTGGATGGAATAACCTTCACATTAAACTGAAGACAGTTACGTAATTCTGATTATTTAAAGGTCCTTCTTAGATTTTTTTTTGCTGCGACTATTTTTTTTTTGTTGTTTTGTTTTTGTCACACACTGATAAATACTACAAAATATACTTTTCTCTGCAAGCTTCAAGACACTGGACAGTTACATGCAATAAAAAGCTGCAAATTTGTCCATCAAATAACGGATTAATCGTCTTGCAATCGGCGAATTCGCCTATCTTTATAAGATCAAGTATGACTTCATTGCGGTTATTTGTATACGGTCCCACAAAATCGACACCATTCGGCAAACCTCGGGTGATCGGCGATCAGATCCTTCGGCTGTAATATGATGGGTGACATGCTCCTACACCATACATTTCTTCGCCAGAAATACACCGCATTACCATTCTTAGAATTGTATGGCTCCACTTAGAAAAAATAAAACACGAGTCAGAATTTTCTGTCGAAATCTTTGTCAATACGTTTCCGTTGATAAACAGTTTGTACAACCCATTTTTAACGTGGTATATCAATTCGCTCGTCAGTTTTCACCGACAGTTTGATAGATGTGAATAACTTCATCGTTGTTGTTGATGTTGTTGCTATTCGATTTTCAAGGTCTCGCTATGTTAGGAACATGTGACTGACAAAACATGGGGACCTCCTTGATACGGACAGGAAAGGATGTAGTTACGGAATAGGCCGAGTTGTGACGAGTGAATCGACACATGTTATCGATCACGTGATACTCCCACAAACACTTGCAAATTTTTGGAGCGAACTCTTAAAATACCGTAAAAGGCTACGTAGCCCAATTAAGAAATACCACTGTAAAATATTTTTTTTTCTTAAATCTGTCTTTTTTTCCTACACTGATCGTTTTTTTAGCCATCGCCTTACTTAAAATCGGTTAAAATCGTTTTTTGACATTTCGTGAGATTATAAAAATCTGAATGGCCCCCCTCTAAGACTTCTGGGCAATGATATAAATTCATATCCAAAATATGACAACATTGTATATGGTCACGTGACAGACTCTAGTTAACATTAACATGCAGGGACAGTACAAAATTTTCACTAATGTAGATTTCCATTCCTTTCTGTTATAGAATCCTTGTTTGTATAACAATTTCTTTTCCTGTTTGCACCATAACGTGTCTCTGTGTGTTGCAGGGCAAGTTTTCCCATTCTGCAGATTTTGATCTAATTTGTTGTGTACACAAATAAATCATGTATTTAACCCTTATCCTGATAAATAAGTTAAATAAAACTTTTAAGCCTATAACTAAAAAAAAACGAATAATCTAATTTCAAACTTATTCTTTTAAGAGGAAAATATCTCCTTATCGGACAGTGTAGATCCAAGATCAGACTGCACGTTCTGTGCAGTCTGATCTTGACCTACACTGTCCGCAAAAGGTCCTTGAGTCGCGCTAAGCAGCTAAAGGGTTGAAATTCTTCTGGATTTGTTCTCCGTAACCACCAATGATCGGGTATTATAATTAGATACAGGGTTAAACGTCTTTTGATGAATGTACTAAATGACCCCGCGAGTCCATTATTTGAGTGCCTGGTCTTCAAAATAAGCTAGATCAAGATCAGACCGCGCGGTAAGTTCAAAGAAGCAGAGAAAATTGAATTAATACTGTTTTGTTGAAGTTGGTGGTGAGTTAATTCATGCTCTTGTAAAAATAGAGTTTTGAAAAGGTAAATCCATAGCATCTGAGGGAAAGGTTTAGTAAGCTCAACAAAGGTTGAGTGGAATCGATTATAAAAATGTCAGATGTCAACCATTTTATGGGAACTATTAATAATAGATTGGGTGAGCCTCGTTCCACTTTATCAGCAAGTTTTGTTTTTTGTGTTGTGTTTTTTTGTGCTGGGATGGCTTAGTTCTGTATTGGAATGGATGAATGAATGAATGAATGAATGAAGGAAGGAAGGAAGGAAGGAAGGAAGGAAGGAAGGAAGGAATGACCAACCAACCGACCGACCGACCCAAAGTAATCCAAACCAAACCAAAACAAACCCAACCCAACCCAACCAACCGACCGACCGATCGATCGACCAGCCAGCCAGCCAGCCAACCAACCAACGAATGAAAGGTGTTTTATGAAAAAAGTTTTGCTTCGATTATGAGTTTCAAGACAAGCCAGTCAGCCAGTGTCAGATGGCTTGCCTTGGAGAATGAAATTGACAAAAGCAGTGAGTAATAAAAGAGGCGGGTGGTAAAGATCGAGATCAGACTACACATTCTGTGCAGTTTGATCTTGATCTATGCTATCCAAAAAAGCACCCTATTGATGCTTTTGACGTTGAAATACATAAATGATGTGAATATATTCGGTGATTGAGTTTCATCGCTATACCAAAGATTGTTTTTGATCGAAATATCTCAGACAGTGTCAAACAGTGTAGATCCAACATTAGACTGCACATTCAGTGCAGTCTGATTATGATCCACACTTTCAGCAAAATTAAACAGATTTCCTTTTTTCGCGACTGATAGGCATCACGTGACTCGTCACCTCTCGAAGCAGCAGGCGACTTTAAAATCACCCTCTCGAAATATGGATGATCAATACAATGAAGACTTTACACATTAACAGTTTGAATACAAGTGAAAACAGGGTGGCAAAAGAAGTTATTGCTTGCTAGAAGTTAGTTTCTCCTTTTAGCGATCAAGGTTTCAAGCCTTGCAGCGTACTTGCTGCACTAGACAAGAAAGTTGTCTACCAACGACCATTGCGTTAAAAGAAGAAGATCTATTTCGCTTTTGCAAATTTTTCCGATGGAGGCAAAAAGAGAAGGAAAAAATAAGGGGAAATCAAAAGGCTTGGACTGTGATAATTAAGCCTCGCTTTCAGACTTCTATTACGTCTTTGACACCAACAGGAAATCAAAGGCGGCCACTCACGGTCCGCTGCTAACAAAGATAACCCATTCCACTCCTTTGATATTTTTTTCCTATCCCATTTCCTCCTAATTTTGACCTCCGATGACATTTGGGAAGAGTGTAGACAAGATTAGCCTGTACATCCGTGCAGTCTGATCTACCTCTGCACTTTTCGATGTGCAAGTAATCGTATGAGCTTTTACAATCTGTTAGTAGGTCTAACACAACGCTTGATTCTCTCGATTTTTTAAAAATTCAGTAAGATGTAGGTAAATAAGCCTTTACAGTTACTTTCAGCGACAGGACAGATCTAAGTATCGTGATTTTAAGCCCCCTTTTACCATTATATATCACAGACTGTCGCACAGTGTTGATCACAGACAGCCACAAACTGTTCGCTGAAAATGAAACTATTCCTTTAACCCTTTACCACACAACCCGGTGTTTAACGACCCTGAAGAACAAGGTTTTTGGAAACATTGTTGGAAAAAGAAAAAATGCAGGTTACCAGTATTTTCTCTATGATTTCTACCCATTTAGAGACAAATTTCATCATTTAAGCCTATTTTATTTTGTCATCTGCAAATGCTTTGAATTAGGGCCAGTCTTAAATTTTGTTGTTTGGTAAATAGTTTAGTGCTTTGGTACAATATACGGTTGATGCGGAAAGGAGAAAAGTATAATATGAAAATAGAAGTCACTTGATTTGTTTCTGCCTTCATAATTCATGAGTACATTTTGAGGTAGCAACACAAATTTCAAATATCACGTTTTTAGGCCTGCTTTGGCCATTATATCTCATGGACTATCGAGCAGTGTTGACCCAGGACGGCCACTTAACGTCCGGTGCTAAAGAAAATAATCCTTTAAGTGCTTTGAAACATTACAATGGGTTTGATGCGAAAAGGATAATTTCAGTTTATATGAACAAA
Organism: Hippopus hippopus; assembly: GCA_946811185.2. NCBI lineage: Eukaryota > Metazoa > Mollusca > Bivalvia > Cardiida > Cardiidae > Hippopus > Hippopus hippopus. Next base: position 39,440,552 of record OX328097.1, read on the forward strand.
TAAGGAAAATATCTTCGGCATCAACCCAACAAGATAATACAATTCGAGTAAGAATGACGTAGCCACAAACCTTTTACCACACGGCAAATTATAAACTTTTTCAAATTGAAGCGTATGGTGCTCAAATGATAGAAAATTGTCTCTGCAAAAGTAGAAACATAGCGAGACAAGGTGAAAATGCTGGTTACCAGCATTTTCTCCTTTTCGTACTATGTTTTCAGAAGTAGAATTAGGGTGTGTGAAGTTGGCAGTAAGTTCGATAATCGGAGTTCGATATTCAATATCGAAATGAATATGCGGATGAGTTGAATTTCCTGCCGCAGTAAATTCGCTTCTTTTTCCAAACTCAAGGGATAGTTACGAAAATTAATGAATCCTGATTTGAATATCGAAATGAATTTCATGCTAGCAGCAGATTCGCAGTTTTTTATGTATGAGCATCTGGATGGTGTATGAAATCGAATGTCGATTTGAATATCGAAATGAATTTCATGCCAGCAGCAGATTCGCGTTTTTTTTATGTATGGGCATAAGGATGGTGTATGAAATGGAATGTCGATTTGAATATCGAAATGAATATCATGCCAGCAGCAGATTCGCGTTTTTTCCTGTATGGGCATATGGATGGTGTATGAAATCGAATGTCGATTTGAATATCGAAATGAATATCATGCCAGCAGCAGATTCGCGTTTTTTCATGTATGGGCATATGGATGGTGTATGACATCGAATGTCGATTTGAATATCGAAATGAATATCATGCCAGCAGCAGATTCGCTTTTTTTTCTGTATGGGCATATGGATGGTGTATGACATCGAATGTCGATTTGAATATCGAAATGAATTTCATGCCAGCAGCAGATTCGCGTTCTTTTATGTATGGGCATATGGATGGTGTATAAAATCGAATGTCGATTTGAATATCGAAATGAATATCATGCCAGCAGCAGATTCTCGTTTTTTCCTGTATTGGCATCAGGTTGGTGTATCAAATCGAATGTCGATTGAAATGAATATCATGCTAGCAGCAAATTCGTATTTTTTCCTATATAGGCATAAGGATGGTGTATGAAACCCAATGTCGATTTGAATATCGAAATGAATATCATGCCGGCAGCAGATTCGCGTTTTTTCATGTATGGGCATATGGATGGTGTATGACATCGAATGTCGATTTGAATATCGAAATGAATATCATGCCAGCAGCAGATTCGCTTTTTTTTCTGTATGGGCATATGGATGGTGTATGACATCGAATGTCGATTTGAATATCGAAATGAATTTCATGCCAGCAGCAGATTCGCGTTCTTTTATGTATGGGCATATGGATGGTGTATAAAATCGAATGTCGATTTGAATATCGAAATGAATATCATGCCAGCAGCAGATTTGCGTTTTTTCCTGTATTGGCATCAGGTTGGTGTATCAAATCGAATGTCGATTGAAATGAATATCATGCTAGCAGCAAATTCGTATTTTTTCCTATATAGGCATAAGGATGGTGTATGAAACCCAATGTCGATTTGAATATCGAAATGAATATCATGCCGGCAGCAGATTCGCGTTTTTTCCTGAATAGGCATATGGATGGTGTGTGAAATCGAATGTCGATTTGAATATCGAAATGAATTTCGTGCTAGCAGCAGATTCGCGTTTTTTCCTGTATGGGCATATGGATGGTGTATGAAATGGAATGTCGATTTGAATATCGAAGTGAATTTCATGCTAGTAGCAGATTCGCGTTTTTTCCTGTATGGGCATCAGGTTGGTGTATGAAATCGAATGTCGATTTGAATATCGAAATGAATATCATGCTAGCAGCAGATTCGCGTTTTTTCATGTATGGGCATAAGGATGGTGTATGAGACCGAATGTCGATTTGAATATCGAAATGAATATCATGTTAGCAGCAGATTCGCGTTTTTTTATGTATGGGCATATGGATGGTGTATGAAATCGAATGTCGATTTGAATATCGAAATGAATATCAAGCCAGCAGCAGATCCGCGTTTTTTTCTGTATGGGCATATGGTTGGTGTCTGACATCGAATGTCGATTTGAATATCGAAATGAATATCATGCCAGCAGCAAATTCGCGTTTTTTTATGTATGGGCATAAGGATGGTGTATGAAGTCGAATGTCGATTTGAATATCGAAATGAATATCATACCAGCAGCCGATTCGCGTTTTTTTTCTGTATGGGCATATGGATGGTGTATGAAATAAAATGTCGATTTGAATATCGAAATGAATTTCATGCCAGCAGCAGATTCGCGTTTTTTTATATATGGCCATAAGAATGGTGTATGAAATCGAATGTCGATTTGAATATCGAAATGAATATCATGCCAGCAGCAGATTCGCGTTTTTTTCCTGTATGGGCATATGGATGGTGTATGAAATGGAATGTCGATTTGAATATCGAAATGAATATCATGCCAGCAGCAGATTCGCGTTTTTTCCTGTATCGGCATAAGGATGGTGTATGACATCGAATGTCGATTTGAATATCGAAATGAATATCATGCCAGCAGCAGATTCGCGTTTTTTTTCTGTGTGGGCATATGTATGGTGTATGAAATCGAATGTCGATTTGAATATCGAAATGAATTTCATGCCAACAACAGATTCGCGTTTTTTTCTGTATAGGCATAAGGATGGTGTATGAAATGGAATGTCGATTTGAATATCGAAATGTATATCATGTTAGCAGCAGATTCGCGTTTTTTCATGTATGGGCATCAGGTTGGTGTATAAAATCGAATGTCGATTTGAATATCGAAATGAATATCATGTTAGCAGCAGATTCGCGTTTTTTCCTGTATGGGCATAAGGATGGTGTTTGAAACCGAATGTCGATTTGAATATCGAAATGAATATCATGCCAGCAGCAGATTCAGGTTTTTTCCTGAATAGGCATATGGATGTTGTATGAAGTCGAATGTCGATTTGAATATCGAAATGAATGTCATGCTAGCAGCAAATTCGCATTTTTTCATGTATAGGCATATGGATGGTCTATGAAACCGAATGTCGATTTGAATATCGAAATGAATATCATGCCAGCAGCAGATTCGCGTTTTTTCCTGTATGGGCATATGGACGGTGTATGAAATCGAATGTCGATTTGAATATCGAAATGAATATCATGCTAGCAGCAAATTTGCATTTTTTCCTGCATGGGCATAAGGATGGTGTATGAAACGGAATGTCAATTTGAATATCGAAATGAATATCATGCCAGCAGCAGATTCGCGTTTTTTCATGTATGGGCATATGGACGGTGTATGAAATCGAATGTCGATTTGAATATCGAAATGAATATCAATCCAACAGCAGATTCGCGTTTTTTTATGTATGGGCATTTCGATGGTGTATGAAATGGAATGTCGATTTAAATATCGAAATGAATTTTTTGCCAGCAGCAGATTCGCGTTTTTTTATGTATGGGTATAAGGATGGTGTATGAAGTCGAATGTCGATTTGAATATCGAAATCAATATCATACTAGTAGCAGTTTCGCGTTTTTTTATGTATGGCATAAGGATTGTGTATGAAATCGAATGTCGATTTGAATATCGAAATGAATATCATGCCAGCAGCAGATTCGCGTTTTTTATGTTTTAGCATAAGGATGGTGTATGAAATCGTATGTCGATTTGAATATCAAAATGAATTTCATGCCAGCAGCAGATTCGCCTGTTTTAATGTATAGGCATATGGATGGTGTATGAAATCAAACGTTGATTTGAATATCGAAATGAATATCATGCAGCAGCAGATTCGCGTTTTTTCCTGTATGGGCATAAGGATGGTGTATGAAATCGAATGTCGATTTGAATATCGAAATGAATTTCATGCCAGCAGCAAATTCGCATTTTTTCATGTATGGGCATATGCATGGTGTATGAAGTCAAATGTCGATTTGAATATCTGAATGAATATCATGCCAGCAGCAAATTCGCCTGTTTTAATGTATAGGCATATGCATGGTGTATGAAATCGAATGCCGATTTGAATATCGAAATGAATATCATGCCAGTAGCAGATTCGCATCTTTTCTGTGTATAGGCATCAGGATGGTATATGAAATCGAATGTCGATTTGAATATCGAAATGAATTTCATGCTAGCAACAGATTCGCGTTTTTTTATGTATGGGCATAAGGATGGTGTATGAAATGGAATTTCGATTTGAATATCGAAATTAATATCATGCCAGCAGCAGATTCGGGTTTTTTTATGTATGACATAAGGATGTTGTATGAAACCGAATGTAGATTTGAAAGTCGAAATGAATATCATGCCAGCAGCAGATTCACCTGTTTTTATGTATGAGCATATCGATTGTGTATGAAATCGAATTTGAAATCGAATACCGACATGAATATCATGGCAGCAGCCGATTCGCATATTTTTATGTAGGAGCATACGCAGGATATGTGAAAATTTAATGTCGATTTGAATATCGAACTGAATTTCATGCTAGCAGCAGATTCCCGTATTTTCATGTGTTGGCATTTTTATTCTATATGAAATCAAATATAGATTTGAAAATCGAACTGAATTTCACGCTAGCAGCACATTCGCTTAAATTTCTGTACTAGCATAACGACTGTGTATGTTATCGAATGTAGGGTTGAATATCGAACTGAATTTCATGCTAGCAGCAGAATCGCTAAAATTTCTTTACTAGCAATAGATGATGCATGAAATCGAATGTAGGTATGACTACAGAACTGAAATTCATGCTAGCAGCAAATTTGCTAAAATATATGTACGGGCATAAAGACTGTGCATGAAATATAATGTAGATTTGAATATCGAACCGAATTTCATGCTAGCAGCATGGTCGAGGAAAAGCGGCATTGCATAAAATGCTCTCTCTCTGCAACGCATCTGTTCTGTTCGGTTATAAAATTTTAACAGTATAAATTGCTATCAATTGTAAAAAAGAATTAGTCGACAAAAAAAGAAAAGAAAACACGATTTCAGAACTGACACTTTGCATTTATAAAATCAATAAAACTAAAATTAACTTATGTGCGAACTTCCTCCATACTTATCAATGCTGATTGTCACTTGTGTGATTCTTAGTTCAGTCAAATTCTTTCCAAGGAGTGATTGATGTTATTGCGACAATATTCATTGATTGCTCACTACGTTGTTTCGTACGTATTTATTTAAAAATAGCCAGGAGCTTTGAAGAAATGTGGTGCAAAATTAAATTACAAGCTGCAAGCAAGCATCGATATGTGCACTGGCCGATTCAATGCAAGTAACATACTTTTTGTCACGACGTGGGCTTTTTTGGCCCTTCTATCGCAAAACTTAACTTAGTAAGCGTCGCTAACGAGTATTTTTTACTGTTTACATACACTATTTCATAGACTTCTGTTTCAGTACTTCACAGTATCACTTTTGATCGTTATATATGCAACCAATATGACCTTCGCTGTCCACGGGCCGTTAAATTCCATTCATTCATTCATTCATTCATTCATTCACTTGTAATGGCATAAAAAAAAGAAACCATCTAACAAAATCATTCCCCTTTTTTGGATTAGAGAAATTATAACTTTTCAAGTCTTGTTATGCAAATCAGTTCTAGCTCATAAACAAAAAATAAGGAACTCTGTAGCAATTATTTTTTATTAATTTAAGAAGATGTCTTCGGTGAATGTGGATTCGAATTCTAAATTGCTGGAGTATTAGTAAAGAGCCCTGTCACTGTTGCTGGATAAAATCAGGTAAATGAAATTAGAAACAAAGTAACTGTGGATTACAGTATAGGGTAACCTTCCGGGAAAATATGCTACACCATATTAAACACATCATAATAACTCAAAAATGAATAACTGCAACGATAAACATGTTCCACATTTAAAAACACCAACACTGGACAAAAGACAATGGACAAAAGATGAATGAAAACAAAAGAAAAGAGGGCCATGATGGCATCGAAGTCGCTCACCTAGCATTTTGACCATACATGACCCATTTCCAATCTCTTCCGAAACATATTGACAAACAGTCTGACAATTTTTTATTAGTTAGGGACTCTTGTCTACACAAGCGTTTTCTAGAATTTGTCTCAATGACCTAATTTAAAGCTCAACATTGTTTTTTTTAAACTTGTAGAAATTATCCAGACAAACATTCTGAACATCTTTCATGAGTATTTGAGAGAAATATGGCCCGTAGAGTGTACACATTTTCTTTTTCGAGATTGACCAGGTAACCTAGTTTTTTAACCCAACATGACGCCTTTTCAAACTCGTCTAGGTTATCATCAAGGCAAACATTCTGACCAAATTTCAAGATTACCGGACTGAAAATGAGGCCTCTTGAGCCTACACAAGGTTTTCAAAGATTAAACCTGGTTACCTATTCTTTGACTCAATGTGACTAATATCAGGCTCATTCAAGATATCATCAAGACAAATTTCCAAACCAATTTTCAAGAGTATTGTACCGAAAGCGTACACAATGTTTTTCAAAGATTTGACGTAGTGACTTAGTTTTTGACCCGACATAACCCATTTTCAAAGTTGTCAAAGATATTATAAAGACAAACATTTTGACCATTTTTCAAGACTATTCTACAGAAAATGTGGCCTACAGAGTGTATTTTTTTTAATGAAATTTGACCTAGTGACCTAGTTTTTGACCTAAGTGACCAATTTTCAAGCTCGTCCAAGATATCACCAAGACAAAGATCCTAACCAACTTTCATTTGTTATGGTCTGAAAATATGCCCTCTGTTGATCAAAGATTTGACGTAGTGACCTAGTTTCTGATTCGACATAATCCATTTTCGAACTTGTCAAAGATATTATGAAGAAAACATTCTGACAAATTTTTCAGAGAATTCTATAGAAAATGTGGCCTATGTATGGAGTGAACAAAGGGTTTTTCAAGATTTGACCTAGGTACCTTTTTTGGCCCGATGTGATCCTTTTCGAACTCGTCTGAGATACCATCAAGACGCACGAGTGTTAGTGACTTTCTTTTTGTCCGAGATATCATTAAGACAGACATTCTGAACATGTACAATGAGTATCAGACTGAAAATGTGGCCTCTACAGTGCACACAAAGTTTTTCTAAGATTGGGCGGAGTGATCTATCTCTTGAATCTTATTGACCCAATTTCAAACTCGTCCGAGATACCAACAAAACCAACATTCAGATAAGGTAAAAAGAGTATCAGACTGAAAATGAGACCTCTAGAGTACGGTATAGTGTAATCAAGGTTTTTCGAAGTTTTGCACCAGTGACCTACTTTTCTTCCCAACATGATCTAATTTTGAAATTGTCCGAGATATTGTCAAGACAAGCATTCGTATTAAGTTTCATGAGTATAGTACTGAAAATGTTGCTTCTAGAGTGCACACAAGGAAACTTTTGACACGTAGGCGACGCTCGACAGACGACGGACAGAGCACGATCACATAAGGTCATATTGAGCACTTCGTGCTCATATGAGCTAAAAATAATGATAATAATGAAACATTAAAATGGCATCCATTGCTAACTACTTTGAACGAATATAATGATTTCTCTCGCTGACATTACTTGCTGAAAAGCAGACAGTAACTTTCCAACTTAAACACGGAGTTCATGGAAACAAAAGGAAATTATAAAGGCAATGGGTTTTGCAAAAGTCATGTTTTCTTTTTACTCCCCTTAACTCTTTACCAGTCAGCAAAGTTTTATACTGGCCCAAATTCATATTATTTGAAGACATAAATCAATGGTGGCCCAACTGACGAAATATGACCTTGATGGGGTAGAAAAGATTGTGGTGAAGGAGAAAATGCAGATTACCACCATTTTCTCCTTTTCCCACAATATTTTCAAAAAGCTTTCTTCCTCAGGGTCATTGTGATTGTGTTGTAAAGGGTTAACTCTTCGAGTGCTGAATAACCCAGCGGTCAGTCTAGGAATTATAGCAATATACATGTAATTTCACGGTTGATTTTGATCAGATTGCAGGTCTGGCTTTTCTGATCTTGATCTACACTAGCCGCAAAGTAATCTACAGCTGTGAGAGGCACTCTAAGGGTTCTAGGACCATTATTGTATTATAACTTGTAAAAATCAGAGAAATCAGAGAGATGTTAGTGCTGAATTGCTTCCTTAAACTGAACCTGAAACGGTCCCAATTTTTACTGAGAATGTCTCTCTCATTTGAACCATGTCCTGGAAAAAGGCGACTTAATGCAGCTGCAAAAAGTATCAACCGGTGTTAGCCCACACAGTCTGCGCAGGTTGAAATGTGTTGGAACCGTTTGCAATTGGTAAATTTCCTGCATGACAAAGGACCATTCTATCTCCAGATCCAGTCATTTGTTAGACACGGTGTATTTTATAGGTCCATAATTATATGACAACTTGCTTGGTATTATGCATCACAGAAATGCATCAAGCCCCCTTATGCCAGAACTCAGCTCCTTTATGGTAATTCTGTGAGAAAAGCCCGTTCTGTAAAGTATATGAATGAATATAGAAAATAAAACAAGTGTGACCAAATAATATATAAACTGACCAATACTTTAAGAGCAGAATGAAGTACCAGTTACCTTCAGTACAACAATAAGTTAAAATAAAGATAACCAAAATGCTAATAAGAAATAAACAGGAGAAAAGTTCCATTACCGAAAGTAAAAAAAAGACATGAGTACGACTACAAATAAAGCATAAACAAGAGGACCAAGATGGCCCTGGATCGCTCACCTGAACTTTCGAGAGGACCATAGCCAATTTTTTTTGAACTTTTGAAATTTTGGAAACAAATCATTATTTTACCAAGCAATTTTGAAAACATCACCTGTAAAAATCATTTCAAAATCTGTCACCACCCCTACAATCATCACCAAAGCCATGTTTTTGACGAATGAGAATTCTGCAAATAAATTTTGGGATAGGTCACCCAAGGACCGTTTCTTGAACAAGAGCACATGCCCGGTAGTGGCTAAAAATATTAAGTCGAACAAGAGCACCGTATGCGGGTGCCAACCATTTGCTGTTGGGTGCTGGATAGTAAGTTAAAATTCTAACTCGAAAAAGGGGCATAATTTGGACAAAATGATTTTAGAGTTATCTGTTCGTGTTGTATGGGTTGCTCTTTTACTAGTGAACAATTATTCCAAGCTTCAAGTACATGTGTTGAGTGGAAGCCGAGATATAACAAACTGTCAAAGTTTTTGCACAGCGACAACGACAACAACGCAGACGACGACAACAGGGCTATGAGAATACCTCGATTTTTTCTTAAAAAAACAGCCGATCTAAAAAAGGGGCATAATATAAGGCGGTTAAGGAGGAAAAAATGTTTAAAGAATTGTTTACACCGCACGACCCACTGCAAATAGCCCCCCATCACCACAGCAATGTTTCTTGACGGATCAAAATTTTGCGAACAAGTTTTCATAAGGAACACCCAAGGAACATTTCTGTGAGAATATTCAAAATCTGATGAGTGGTTTAAGAGAAGAAGAATTTCAAAGAATTTCTTTAAGTCGATACAGTGCAAAGAGCCCCCTTCCCCCACGGCCATGTTTTTCGACGGATCAAAGTTTCGCGATCAAGATTTGAAAAGGGTCACCCAAAGAACATTTCTGTGAAATTATTTCAAAATCTGACCAGCGGTTTCATCAGAGAAGATTTTTAAAGAATTTCTTATAAAATTCCATTTGGTTGCCATAGCAACCAGAGTTTTTGATGGAATCAAATTCTGTGAACAAATGTTAAAGAGGACCTCCCAAGGAACATTCCAGCCAAGTTTGGTCCAAATTTGCCAAGCGGTTTAGGAGATGTATAAAGAATTGTTGACGCCTCACGACGGACGACGCACGACGGACCCAACGTGATCCTAAAAGCTACCCTTGAGCACGTTCTGCTCAGGTGAGCTAAAAAACAAGAGGGTAATCGGCCCTAAAGTGCTCACCTGAGTAAAGTCGTGTAGGATTGATAAAGCTGAAGAAATCCTGGTCGTGAGAATGTAAAACGCATGAATGTAAGTGACCTATTTTTTGACCGACTTTACCTATTTTTGAACTTGCCAGAGATATCATCAATACCAACATTCTGACAATGTTTTATAAGTATCAGACTGAAAATATGGTCTTTAGAGTGCACACAAGGTTTTACCTAAGATTTCGATGAGTCACTTACTTTATCAACCAAGGTAACCAAATATGGAATTCATCTGATATATCAGCAAGACAAACATTTCATGAGTACCAGGCTCCAAACAAGGGTTTCTCTAAGATTTGTTCCGATGACCTACATTTCAATCCGATATGACCCCATTCCAAACTTGTCCAAGATATCATCAAGACAAAGATTTATAGTGAGTTACATGATTTTAGGACTAAAAATGTGGCCTAAAGAGAGCAAAAAAGTCTGGTGTTTTTTTTTTGGGGGGGGGGGGGAATTTGGTCAGTAATCTACTTTTTTTACCCGATGTGATCCTATTTGGAGTGCACAAAAGATTTGGCTCTCTGACGTACTTTTTGATCCAAGTTAAACTAATTTCATACTTGGCATAAGTTTTATCAAGACAAAGATTTTGACCAAGTTTAATAAGTATCTGGCTGGAAATGTTGTCTTAAGAATGCACACAAGGTTTTTCTAACATTTGAACGAGTCACGTAGTTTTTGACCAGAAGTAACCCAATTTCACAGTTGCCCGAGATATCATGATCAAGACAAACATTCAATAATGGTCCATGAGAATGTGGCGTTCAGAGTGCACACAAGATAGTTCTTAAATTTATTAAACTGACCTCTTTTTCGACTTGGTGTTTCCTGATTTCAAATTGGTCCGAGATATCACCAAGACAAAAATTCTGACCAAGATTCATCAGTCTAAGGCAAAATATATGGCCTGTATGGTGCAAACAAGGTTTTTTACAAGATTTTGCCCAGTGACCTACTTTTTGACCTAATTTGACCCAATTTCGAACAAGTTCGAATTTTTATCAAGACAAAGATTCTAATTAAATTTCATGAGTATTTGGCTGAAATTGTGGCCTTTAGAGTGCACACAAGGTAAATGTTTCACGACGAGATGACACACGACGGACACAGCACGATGACAAAAGCTGACCTTGAGCACTTTGTGTTCAGTTGTGCTAAAAATGGTTTACTTTTGAATGCCACAGTATTCACTAAAATGTAAACATTAGTGCCTACACATACAAATGAGCCATGCTATGAAAAGGGGGCTTAATGCATCTGCGAAAAGTATCGACTCTGGTCAGCCTGTGCAGTCAGCGCAGGCTGACCTGGGCCGAAACTTTTCGCTATCGGTCAATTTCCTGTACGTCCAAGAACCACTTCTTCCTCAAGATTCAGTCATTCATTAGACTAAGTGGATTTTATGCATCCCTTATTATGTGATGACTTGCTTGGTACATTGGATCACGGACATGCATTAAGCCCCCTTTTGCCAGAGCACGGCTCAATTAATTCTTATTTGTTATTTCTTAAATAACAAACACTGACATTTGATGATCGCCGTAGCTTACCACAGCAACTTGTGCTAATGTTAGCTTACAACGCCAAAGTGCACTTTCAAATCGAAAATAAATACACCAGCAGTGATTTAAGGTAGCAAAGATATTAATTTTTTCAACTAGGAATCCTAATTTGGTGTTGAATGTCCATCGTTCAAATAAATGGGACACTTAGATCATCCACGGAATAGCAGAAGTAACACTCACAGCGGTGATGGTAATCTACCAACTTCACAGAATAATGCGTGGCATGGGAACCAAGTGTCCACATCGGATGGAATTCTGTCCAGGTTACCCTTAAGACCGTCGTACCAAATATTTCCAAACTTTTTCGATGTAACAATAGCAGTAAAATGCTCATTTCTGAACATTGTTACTCCGCCCAAGGCATATTTAGCTGTACCAACAGTAATTTCTTGCTTTGAAAGTATACCATTGAGGGAAATACGACTGTACAAGAAATGTTCATAAACACGAACCGCTAGAATAGGCGATTTTGTCACTATATTCCTTTCTGTTCGCCTCAATCCGGAACATGGTAAGACAGTCATTGTCCTCAAATAAATGTAGTTTTGCATTTAGCTCTTTACCTGACAGTGAAAAAAAGACGAGGAAGCATTTTCAGACGCCAAATAAAGCTTTGATTAATGGAGGATTGTTTTTGAAAGGTTAGAAACATTGTGAGAAAGTAGAAATGCTCATTTTCTCCTTTTCTACGTGTTATCACAATCTATTTCCCTCCAGTTCGCCAAACAATGAAATGGCTTGGAAAAGTATATGGAAGAATCAGGTTTCATAAGTAAATCGTATTTCTTGTACTAGCTCGTCTGCATTTTCGAGGATTTGACAATCCGTAAAAAGTGCTGTTGAAAATATGCCCATTAAATATTTGAACGTTAATGGCTTAATAGATGTGTAATATAGAACCACGAAATCTCTGTTGAAACAACTGCAAATTTTCTAAAGAAGATTTGTGGTGATCAATTTTCTTATTTCATTGTGTTGATGTCTTAATTTTTGTTGCAATAACCAAAAGTCATTCAGGGACTAATTACATATACGATTTCTCAGACAGAATACTGAATGCTTGACATCCGACATTTTAGATAAAATGAAAAACAGATGACATTTCAAAATCTGTAGTAAAAATAAGACAAACTACACCAACCATATGCCCATACAGAAAAAAACGCGAATCTGCTGCTAGCATGATATTCATTTCGATATTCAAATCGACATTCGATTTCATACACCATCGAAATGCCCATACATGAAAAAATGCGAATTTGCTGCTAGCATGATATTCATTTCGATATTCAAATCGACATTCGATTTCATACACCAACCATATGCCCATACAGGAAAAAACGCGAATCTGCTGCTGGCATGAAATTCATTTCGATATTCAAATCGACATTCGATGTCATACACCATCCATATGCCCATACAGGAAAAAACGCGAATCTGCTGCTGGCATGAAATTCATTTCGATATTCAAATCGACATTCGATTTCATACACCATCCATATGCCCATACAGAAAAAAAAAAACGAATCTGCTGTTGGCATGATATTCGTTTCGATATTCAAATCGACATTCGGTTTCATACACCATCCTTATCCCCATAAAGAAAAAATGCGAATTTGCTGCTGGCATGATATTCATTTCGATATTCAAATCGACATTCGATTTCATACACCAACCTGATGCCCATACAGGAAAAAACGCGAATCTGCTGCTGGCATGATATTCATTTCGATATTCAAATCGACATTCGATTTCATACACCATCCATATGCCTATTCAGGAAAAAACGCGAATCTGCTGCCGGCATGATATTCATTTCGATATTCAAATCGACATTCGATTTCATACACCATCCTTATGCCCATACATAAAAAAACACGAATCTGCTGCTGGCATGAAATTCATTTCGATATTCAAATCGACATTCCATTTCATACACCATCCTTATGCCCATAGAGCAAAAAAACGCGAATCTGCTGCTGGCATGAAATTCATTTCGATATTCAAATCGACTTTCGATTTCATACACCATCCTTATGCCCATACATAAAAAAACGCGAACCTGCTGCTGGCATGAAATTCATTTCGATATTCAAATCGACATTCCGTTTCATACACCATCCATATGCCCATACATAAAAAAACGCGAATCTGCTGCTGGCATGAAATTCATTTCGATATTCAAATCGACATTCTGTTTCATACACCATCCATATATCCATACATAAAAAAACGCGAATCTGCTGCTGGCATGAAATTCATTTCGATATTCAAATCGACATTCCATTTCATACACCATCCATATGCCCTTACAGAAAAAAACGCGAATCTGCTGCTGGCATGATATTCATTTGATATTCAAATCGACATTCGACTTCATACACCATCCTTATGCTCATACATAAAAAAACAATTCATTTCGATATTCAAATCGACATTCGATTTCAGACACCAACCATATGCCCATACAGAAAAAAACGCGAATCTGCTGCTGGCATGATATTCATTTCGATATTCAAATCGACATTCCATTTCATACACCATCCATATGCCCATACAGAAAACAATGCGAATTTGCTGCTAGCATGATATTCATTTCGATATTCAAATCGACATTCGATATTATACACCAACCTGATGCACATACAGGAAAAAACGCGAATCTGCTGCTGGCATGATATTCATTTCGATATTCAAATCGACATTCGATTTCATACACCATCCATATGCCTATTCAGGAAAAAACGCGAATCTGCTGCTGGCATGATATTCATTTCGATATTCAAATTGACATTCGATTTCATACACCATCCTTATGCCCATACATAAAAAAACGCGAATCTGCTGCTGGCATGATATTCATTTCGATATTCAAATCGACATTCGACTTCATACACCATCCTTATGCCCATACATGAAAAAACGCGAATCTGCTGCTGGCATGAAATTCATTTCGATTTTCAAATCGACATTCCATTTCATACACCATCCATTTGCCCATACAGAAAAAAACGCGAATCTGCTGTTGGCATGATATTCATTTCGATATTCAAATCGACATTCGATTTCATACACCATCCTTATGCCCATACATAAAAAAACGCGAATCTGCTGCTGGCATGAAATTCATTTCGATATTCAAATCGACATTCCATTTCATACACCATCCATATGCCCATACAGAAAAAAAATGCGAATTTGCTGCTAGCATGATATTCATTTCGATATTCAAATCGACATTCGATATTATACACCAACCTGATGCCCATACAGGAAAATCTGCGAATCTGCTGCTGGCATGAAATTCATTTCGATATTCAAATCGACATTCGATTTCATACACCATACATATGCATTTTCAGGAAAAAACGCGAATCTGCTACCGGCATGATATTCATTTCGATATTCAAATCGACATTCGATTTCATACACCATCCATATGCCCATACATGAAAAAACGCGAATCTGCTGCTGGCATGATATTGATTTCGATATTCAAATCGACATTCCATTTCATACACCATCCTTATGCCCATACATCAAAAAACGCGAATCTGCTGCTGGCATGAAATTCATTTCGATATTCAAATCGACATTCGATTTCAAACACCATCCTTATGCCCATACATAAAAAAACGCGAATCTGCTGTTAGCATGAAATTCATTTCGATATTCAAATCGGGATGCATTAATTTTCGTAACTATCCCTTGAGTTTGGAAAAAAAAAGCGAATTTACTGCGGCATGAAATTCAACTCATCCGCAGATTCATTTCGATATTGAATATCGAACTCCGATTATCGAACTTACTGCCAACTTCACACACCCGTAGAATTACCCGTACGGGTAGTTAAAACTCGGTACTATGTGGTTTTATATCTCATAAATGATCTGAAAGTGTTTGATCCATGACTGCGCGTTATAACATTTATCCCGATCTTAGATATTGAATACTGTCTGTAACAGCAACCAGAGTAAACTATTAAAGATTAACCCCTAAGCGCGACTCAAGGACCTTTTGCGGACAGTGTAGATCAAGATCAGACTGCACAGAACGTGCAGTCTGATCTTGGATCTACACTGTCCTTTTAAAATAGCAAAATCTTGGCTTTTTACCACGGGCTTGAAAGTTTCATTTCACTTATTTAACAGGATTACGATTAACCATCATTTTCTCCCTGTTATACAAAGTGTCTAACCCTCCAAAGATAAATAACATCATTTGAGTTACATTTGTCTTCTGCTTTTTATTTTAGTTTGGACAAGTCTAAAATGTTGTGGACTAGTAAAGAGATAACCACCGAGCAGAACCCTATTATTTCATAAACTAAGAAAGACGGACGGTTAGACCTACGAGAACTTCTATTTGCGACAGGTCCAGATGTTTTTTTTTCTAAGTAATACTGTATTCATACGGATTTTGTGATAGATCATCAAGTCGGAAATGCGTTATCCCGCTGATTTCCATTTGTCCATTCAACAATTTATTACTTAAAAGGGTACCAGTGGACAATGTCATTTCCGCTTAAATTGGACAGAAATTGCGATTTATGGGATATCGTTGACGTGTGACAACTCGCAGGCGGCTGGACACATAGCCTAGTCACGTGGCTTTGAGACTGCCCACATCAAATATTACGTCGCCATGGTAATAAAACATAGAAAAGGCAACAAAAGAACGTAAAGGTCAGCGGAAATTCGTCAGGACCATGAATTTATGGGATCAATTTCGTGGGTTTTATGATGGATAATAAATTCCACAGTTCGGACAAGAATATAAGAAAAAGCACTGTGTTGCTTGACTTGTATTATCCTCCTGTTGACGACATCTGTCCCATCAAATTACTTTTGAAAAACATCGTGGAAAAAGGACAGGGTGTTGAAAACCAGTAGTTTCTTGTTTTGCTGCAATGTTTGCAGAGCCGAAGTTGTAGCCTAGAAAAACTAGCTATCCATTATCTATAAGATTGCTTTTAAAGTCGTTTGCAGTGAATCTACTTAGGAGTGTTCGGATTAAATAGATGAAATAGATTTCATTACTTTCAAAAAGAACCAAACAATAGCAATTTTACGTGGTGCAATGTAAATAACGGTGAGTTACAAGCCAAGATTAAAGTTCATTTTTCGGACAGACTTGTCCTGGATGGACACTGTCTGGATTCAACTCCCCTCCCACGAGTCGCCAAAAAGCCTTTTAAAGTATGAATTTCGAATGCTTCTTCAAATCCCGTAATTGTGTCACTGTAGTATATTACGAAATTAATTGGAAGCCGCTCGAAAGCGGCTTCCAGTAGGAATGTACCTAAACTATTTACCATGTAGATGATCAGTAATTATTCGACTGGTTATTATTTTTGGAAATTTCCTAATAATGTCGTGTTAGTGTTAAAAAATTACTCCACATGACTCTTTCTCAAATATTCAATCAGACCTACATGAACATCAAGTCTGGTTTTCTTGCAATACATGTTCATTCTCAAATAACAATGAAAATACAGAGAAATAAACTTCCTTTTATTGGCTAGTCCCTCGAACTTTTCCAACTTAAAGGATTCCTTCTTTGTTCCCAAACGAAATTATAATGCTTTCCGTTTATCATAGGCTCTCCCACCTCTAAACCGTTTTCGCATTTGTCTACTTTTTTGCAAAACAAACTAATAACAATTATGAGATGGAGAGCATCTTAGAATATGATAATCAGAAGTAGTTTTATGTACAAGTGTTTCGTCCATTTTTAATTTGTAACGATAATAGGGCGGTTAACCTTTGATCAAGGTATAGATTGGTTACCTCCCTACACAGTAAGAGCTGACATCAGCTATTTATAGAATAGGCCTACTTGTGAAGAGATAACACTTTTTCTTCCCTACGTCGACACTTTAGCCTCATCGAATTTTGTAACATGGACGATCTACCTTATAAGCCCTGTAAAATTTAGCATTTAGTGTATTGTGTGTGTCGAAGCTGTTATGATCAGACTGTAAGTTCTGTACAGTAAGGTTCTGATCTACTATACCCGTGAAAAATGTATGGATCGTGATGTACGTTGTCCACAAAAAATACCAAAGTGGTGCATAGTGCTCTAAGGGTTGAAACTGTTCGAAAATGACAGAAATAGATCAAGATCAGACAGTACATAAGCCTGTGTAATATTTTTTAAATAGTTTATAAGATATTGTAAACGTAAAAAATTTTTGTTTCATTTTCCTTACTCAGTAAATTAATTTCATTCGGTGTAGTTGAAAGGATAAAGTTATTACCGAACCTATCACTGTGCATATACAACTTTTTACGTCGCTGCTGGTCAAGGCTTTGGAATGGCTCTTGAAGTTTACATTAGAAGTTTTATAGGTTTGTACAAGGCATTTGCAGAAATGAGTTCAAACTAATTTTTATTAAACAATATATATATATAAAGTAATAGTTACTATGTTGTAGTTGAATATATCCAGATCCTTAAAGGCTTAAAAAATAATTTTGTTTTTTTTTAGTGGTTTGCGCCAACTGTGAAGGCTATGATCAGAAGAATTTTGGAAATACTATGCAAAAGTCTCTAATTCTGGTGTAGAAATGTAAAGATTCACTTTGTTACAAGCAGGCTAAGATTTTTTTTTGACAAGCAAAATGATAATGTTTTAGAAGAAAGTTGTTGAATATTTTTTTTCTTTTTTCTATTTGTGAAAAAATGAAACTCAAAGAAAATATCACTAAAAGATTGTAAATGCATGTAGATCTACGGGAATAAGGATCTAAATATCACTTTCAATAATTACTAACTTACATAATTCAGCAGTGTCGCCTTGATGCCCCTACAGAAGTTTGTTTTTTAAAATCATTTAATAATGAAAAATTCTGTACTTGAATTCATGCGCAATTTCTCCATTTTCAAACTTTGAGTAGAATTTTGAAAATTCCAATGCTTTTACATGTTTTCTCACATACGCATCATCACTTTAAATGATAATGATGATTATGATGATAATAATGGTACAAGATAATTTAAGATTCCTCTCTTAACTTCTGCCTTTTTTATCCTGCATTTTAGTATCATTTGTCATGATCTTCCGTTTGTATGTGTGTGTGTGTGGGGGGGGGGGGGTTTGGGGAAGAGATACAAAAATGTCATCACATTTTTTCTAGAAAGTCAATATTTCTGAAATTGTCCACCAAAAGATTGCGGCTTCTATGATGCCATGCATCATAAATTTGTCTTGTATGAAACTGTTATCGCAGATCAGGCTGTACGTCCCTTGCTGTCGTGATCTTTAATCGACGCTTTCCATTTTACCCATCTACATACAGCAAAATTCACCTCTATTAAAGCATTACTATAGAACGTTTGTGCAGACCTCATA
Source organism: Hippopus hippopus (assembly GCA_946811185.2). Lineage (NCBI taxonomy): Eukaryota > Metazoa > Mollusca > Bivalvia > Cardiida > Cardiidae > Hippopus > Hippopus hippopus. The sequence goes on from OX328097.1 coordinate 39,459,456, forward strand.
TGGCACAGTCACTTGACGAAATTGATACAACATATAGTTCTGTACACGTCGCCAGTAAATGGGCCCAATAGATAGCAAAGATCCAAGATCAGACTGCACGGTCTATGTAGTCTGATCTTGGTCGACTCTGTCATTCCCTCTCCATGTATTGTTAAATAGCAATCAAAAGCATAAATATGGATCGCTTGAACAACTCTCCTATGTGTGTCATTGTTACATTACGAATTTAATACATGTTCAACACTGTTCGCTTACGTGTGCATTAGTGTTATTAGCGGGCCTTGTAGAACCATGATCGGAGTGCACGTTCTGTGTAGTCTGATCTTGATCTATATTGTCAGCAATCCCATCCTAACATATTGCAAAAATAGCAGACTAAAGCATAAATACAGAACACTTCAACTACTCCCCTATGTCACTGTTACATTACGAAATTAATACAAAAACGTTCGCGTCCAGGCCAGTGCTTATCGTGTTACGTTTATTCATTACCGTTTGAGTTTTACATCATTCTTCATTCGCCGATCATTCACTTCTAATTTGCTTAAAAGCAAACACCAGATTTAATTAAATGACAGAAGTTTTGAGGCTTTAGAGATAATCTGTCAGTCCTTTACTCAAACAACTCTAGAGGAGGCCTTTGAAAACATTGTTGGAAAAGGAGAAAATGCTGGTAACCAGCATTTTCTTCTTTTCCTACAATGTTTTCTACCCTTCCAAAGATAAATCCCAGCAATAGAGTCATATCTAGTTTGTCGTCTGCAAATGCTTCCAACTTGGACAAGTCTACAATTTTGTCGTTTGGTAACGAGTTAATGCAATACCGCCTGCAAACGACTTTTAGCATCTTTCAGCAGACCATATTTGACGACATAATGACAATGGAGAATTGTCTCATTTTTGTCACAATTCTTTTATCTGTATTCATAGCTTAAACTTTATGTCCAAGTTGATTATCCCTATTTCATTCCTCCTCCCCAATCGCCTGGGAAGCTACATGACTTTCATTCAAGAGGACGGATAAGCAGTACAAGTGGCGTGCACGGTGGAAAAAGCAACAGTTGCCTATAATAAGCACCTCCTCTAAGTCAACCAGGGTTTTCGATAATGAACTTTTGTAGGGGCGTAAAAAGTCGTATCAGAATGGTAATGCGTCATGATTTTCGAAAAACCAAGGATTTATAGTTGTATCCCTACAGACTAAGTCCGATTCGTTTCGTTTAAAAATTCTATGTGCAGAAAAAGGTTATCACAAAGAAGGTAATTTTACTCGCATCAACAAAATTTTTAATCTTGCAGTTTTTTTCCCTACCACTCAGTGTTTGCCCCCTTCTCTCAACAGCACATTTATGACAGAGCGATAATGATATATTTTTACATAAAACGCTCACAGACAGAAAAGAACAAAAACACCGAAATTTTATAGTTTCATAAACTTTAATAAATACATACATGACAGATAAAAGTCTATTTCATTTCACACGGAACATAATTATGAATTCGTGGAAAGCATAATTTCAACGAGGGTCTCTAGCAAGAGGACGTAATCAGACAAATAATTGGCCGTCAACACGTGAAAAAGGTCATTCGGACATTTGCGTAAAGTGTCGTCTCGGATCAGCCTGCGCAGTCCGCGCAGGCTAATCCGAGACGGCACTTTACGACTATATCAGATTTTATCTTACAGTAGACTTGCACAAAACAGAAAATTATATAAGAACGGAAAGTGTCGTCTCGGATAAGTCTGCATGGAATGTGCAGGCCGATCCGGGATGACACTTTACGCAAATGTCCGAATGCCCTTTTTCGCGTGTTGCAGGCCATATAATAAACAGTGTGGCAGTAAAACGAGATTCAAATGCGCTTTTCGAACAATGTTGATCAAGATCAGACTGCACAGAGAGTATAGTGTGGTCTTGACCTACATTCTTCGACTCGCTGAGATTTTCCAGCAAAAATAGCGAGGACATCGCATCACGTATGTATTTTTATTAATTGTTTGATTTTTTAAAATTTAATTTAGCTAGCAGTTCAAGCTTGAAATTATTGAATGGTTTTTCACGCAGCTTTCAACATAATGTCAGTCACATCACGGCGACAGCTTGCTTATTCGTGTATGTCTTGTTTTTCGTCCTTACTAGGCTAGGACTCTAAAGTATCCTGCCCAAGGACACTCCCACGAAAAACCCAGTGCCTCAAGTGACGCTCGAATCCAGTCCTACACTTTACCTGTGCATCATACACGACTCCTCAAATCATAGTAACGTGGAATTAAAAAGCTTTAGTGTGTGCAGACTAAGATAATAACGAAACCAGTATACTTGTGACCAAGACTTTCTGAATCTATATCTGAAATGAAAGGACCGCTTCTGTCCTTTGCAAAGACTAAGATCAGCGTGCATTTTTGTGTCTGATCTAAGCCTCATACCTTCGACACCAAAGTACGTGTTTGAGTGACTTTACACTATTAACTCTACCAGACAACAAAGTTTTAGACTTGCTTAAACTGAAAACACTTGCAGACGACAAATTAAATGTGCCCCAAATGATAGGATTTGTCCTTGAAAGGGTAGGAAACAGTGTTGAAAAAGGAGAAAATGCTGGTAACAAGCATTTTCCCTTTTCTCACAATGCTTTCATGAGGCCTTCCCTCAAGGTCGTACAGACTCGGGATTGTGTGTTAAAAGGTTAAACCTTTTGGCGCCATAGGCGGAAACAATGACTTTTGCGGACGGCATAGATCAAGATCAGACTGCACAGAACGTGCAGTCTGATCTTTGATCTATACCGTCCGCTTGTTTAGTCAAGCCTATACAATCAAAATCTTTGTAAGTTTCAAAGAATGGTATTTAGAGCCGTCGAAAGAGGTCGAGTTTATTTATTTGGCACTGAAAGAGTTAAAACCAAGATGTAGATTTGAACAATATTTGGTTACGTTGGTTTTTCTTTAAAATTCACAAAGATATAACAAACACACAACTTGTCATGCCTACTAATAATCTCTCTTAATCATTTAACACTAGCTCCGTTTGGTTTATAAAAAGTGCCATTTGTAAGTGGAACGTTTACATTATTGGACTTCGGAGAGCAGTCACTTAGTGACGTACTCTCTGAATTCTTGTTTGAACGTAAACTGGGAGTTCTAGATTTGACGCGTGTTCGATTGTAACCAGGACTAGGAACTAGAGTATTGTCACGTGAGAAACGCTGGTGGGACGCTAAATCGTCGAACTCAATGCATTCACTAGGTGTCTCTGGACTTGTACTATTATCATAATGCTCTTTCACACTTGTTGTAGTTTCTTCATCGAAATAGGGATTAAATGTGTATTTATACCCTTTCATAACTTCACCTACCTCGCCATTGGCTGGAATAGTATGTGATGGGTTCCTATGGCGATACCCATCATGGGAAGCTAGAGATGCATTCTTTAACTTATGTTCTAAAGTATTATCTAGATAATTATAATGGTCACTATGCGATGCTTGGTATGGATTTCTATCGTTACTCGTTCCAAATCGCATGTCTACACTCGATCTACTAGGAACTCTTTCCTGTCGCGCACTGTCTCGATAATCGAGATCGTTAGCTGTAATGCGTGGGTATATAAATCCGCGTTCATCATCCGAGTGCCTATAATCACTAGAATTATGAACATCCTTGAAATTCAAAGAACTATTTCGTGGAGCGTACATCATGGAATGATTTGAACGTCTTCCAGTCGAGGAGTCATAAACTGAATCACCGATGTATTCATACAGATGCGACATATCGGAACTACTCCCGACAGTGGATCTATGTCTGTCCGCCGGTTTCCGGTGGAGAGAATCACTTGAAGGCACACGCTTTTGTAAATACTCTTTATCTTTCCAGTAAATTCTTTCATAACCCTGTCTGGCCCGTGGGTCTCCAAGAATGCTTTGTTTGGAACCATTCATACACTGTGAGCAGACCTCCTCAGATGGGTAATTTGGTCTTGAGGGCGACTGTATAGCGCGGATTAATCGCGCTTCAACTCCATTCTCTGTGGTTCTGACCTTTAAAAGAAAGCAGAAAACTGATATCTATTCTTAGTTTAATACGCTTATCCAGATATATTTGAATTACGAACTTCACCCTAAATAAATGAAAATTCTAAGATCACTCTGCATGTTACGTCAAGTCATATCTCGATCCACTCTCTCTTCCAAAAACAAGTTAGGGTGTGTTTTGCATTTTAAGTGTGAAAGTCATATACAGTTTTTTCTTCAGTCGGAAAATTAAATCATGTTGGAAGTTTTTGACGAATGTTCTAGGTATGATGTTTACCATAAATGAAGAGACGATAATGTTAATACATGCTTTATATAATCTTGATTGTAAGCTGGAATAGATTTTTTCGTTTCTTTAAACAGTATTTTAGCAAAAATCATAGCCACAGCTCCACTGTGTACGCTTTCCTGGGCTTCACAATAATTAGAGGCATACCCTATGAAAAGGGGGTTTAATACATTCGCAAAATGTATCGACCCATATCAGCCTGCGCAGGCTGACATGGGTGGACCTTTTTGCTATTTGTAAATTTTTTGTATGTCCTAGATCCAAACGTCTCCTTGGTCAAGTCGGTTTTTAGCGAAAATGGCTTTTATGGATCTGTAATTATGTGATGACTTGCCTGGTATAAGGCATCACGGAGATGCATTTAACCTATTTTTGCCAGGGCGTCGTTCACTGGTTTATGGCTATGCAGATCCTTGTCCAAGAACACTCCTGCGTAACCAGAGACGCTTGTGAGAATCGAGCCAGGATTGCCTGATTCTCAATTCAACGCTTTAACTCTACTAGACGACAAATTCTGAACTCATCCATATTGAAAGTATTAGCAGTCCAAAAATTAACTCTTATGTTGCTTAGCGCGACTAACTGACCTGTTGCGGACAGTGTAGATCAAGATCAGACTGCACAGAACGTGCAGTCTGATCTTTGATCTACACTGTCCGTTAAGGACATATTTTCCTCCAATAAATTACCTTTTAAATTTCGGGTATTTACAATCGGCTTTTAACTTTCATTTAACTATTTCAGCAGGACAGGGGTTAAATATGGCTCACCGTATTGCGGAATTGGTCTGTCAAAAGAAGGAAAACATTGTAGGAAAAGGATGATTTCTGATCCCCATTTGCTTAGGGTCGTTATAATTAGGGATTATTTGCTAAAGGGATAGACGCAGAGCCTAGAATTCGTTTTTTCGTATCAAAGGTTGAAGTAGGTTAAATCTTTACCAAACGACAAAATTTTAGACTAGTCCAAGTTGGAAGCATTTGCAGACGACAAAATTAGTGTGACTAAAAAATTGAAATTTGTTTTGGGAAGGGAAGAAAACATTGTGGGAAAAGGAGAAAATGCTGGTTACCAGCATTTTCTCCTTTTTCCAACAATGTTTTTAGAAGGCTTCTTTCTCAGGGTCGTGAAAAACAGGGACTGTTTGGGAAAGGGTTAAATCTTTCTGCGTTTACACGAGTTCAATGCGTACAGCTATTTTAGAAATTCATAGTAAGTACCTATTTCCAAGGAAACAAGGATAGGTAATAATAAATTGATTGCGCTCACAACAGATATTTTCTTGGTGAATTAGATTTTCTTTATCTAGTTCATTCAAAGAAACTATAACCATACATAATACACAGTTCTTTTTACTTCCGTAACAAAAACGGGAATGTATTTGCATATACTAGTACTAACACATTATCTCTTCAAAACAATTTTTCCCGCCTTGAAGCCAATCACTTTTCGAAACATTGTAGGAAAAGAAGAAAAATGCTCGTAACTTGTACTTGGGTAACTTGTCCCTTATTCACAATATTTCAAATGTATTTCAGCGATACTTTGTGAAAATGGGGCTCAATGCATCTGTAAAAAGTATCGACCCAGGTCAGCCTGCACAGGTCGCGCAGGCTGATATGGGTCGAAAGGTTTTGCTGTCAATTTTCTGCATGTCAAAGGACCAGTCTACCTAATGATTTAGTCAGTTGTTCAACAAATGGATTTTACGGACCCATAAAAATGTAATGACTTACTTGATAGGATACATCATGAAGATGCATTAAACCCCCGTATGCCAGAGGATGGCTCATCTATGTTTTAAACCTAATGTCGGGTGCTTGTTCGTATTTTAGAAAGATGTTTTCAAAGTCACTAGCTGCAAAATCTGTTTCAGCAGAAATTGAAGCAGAAGACAAGTAACAATATGCTATCGATAAAAATCAAAGCGCTGAAGACACCGTTGACCTCGTTCGGCTCCGACAAGACGAGCACATTTGGAGCCTTTAAACAGAGAGCATCGTGCAGGGCTTTTGTGATCAGTGCAATTGAATATATAAGTCTTCTAAGATGTGCAGTCTGATCTGAGATATACGCTGTAAGACATGCTATTAGCTATTTTGGAGAACTTTTCAGTCAATCAGATGGCTAATATTGAAATTTAGAATAAAAGTAATATTAAGAATGTTCGGCCATAACAGCTAAAAATTGTAGTATTTATACCCTTTTTATCGAATGAAATTGTTCGTTATAACTATTCATTAAGGTGAAAAATGGCTTTTCATTTTCCAACGTTATTTTGTTTCAAGTCGCCAATTTGATGGTCGTAAAGTGGAAAGACTATTTTCAGTTAGCTGATACTTCCGTTGTAAAAGTTTACCCCAGAAAATGTAGCTAAATAATTACCATACAATAACGCCTTCAAAGGAAAATAGAAACTACATTGTAACGCTGTAATCACGTCGTTTATTCAAACTCGCAATTATTCTTCTCTTAATAGTGTTAAAAAGCTCTTGACTTAGTAAAGATTCCGCTTACCTCGACCGGAAGACAGCGTCTTTCTGGAATGTTCCCGGCTCTGTAGTAGTATTGGCTTTGAACGTAGTACCGGTTTATATGCGTATTCAACGCGGTGTGGTCACTCGCAAGAACCTTGGCGCATGTGGGGGAAGACTGTTTATGGTCGTTTCGGCGTCTGTAAATAAAAGTAATCGTATATTAATATTTGCATTGAATAGTAAACATTCTTATGCATATTTTGGCCAATCTATTTAGTTGAAGATCACACGCATACATTTGGTAAGTTTAATATATGCATTTAATAGAGATTTTACATCAAAACCATATAGAGAAGTGGAAGGGGTAAAACAAAGATCAGACTCGGCGCATATGCAGCCAGTTGATTTTGGTCTGCACTGCTGCAAAATAGGTTTTGTTCGTACACGACAGGTTATATGTTACAGCTGTAGATCTATATATTTAATTTGACGTCGTCATAGTAAACTATATCAACACATGAAATACACATTTACAGACATACTTTAGAATAACCAACTTGAAAGATTAACAAAAGAATCATCATGGTAATTTCTAATCATTAAAGTGCTGAACAAAAAGGGCTCTAAATCCATCATGGCGCAGAATTTAAACTATACTAATAATACAGAATCTACAGAATGAAAATCAAAATTATGGCACGTGACGTTTTATAATAATTTCCTTTGAGCCTTAAAGCGCCTTTCACTGTCTGCTTTTGCAGACAGCGTAGATCAGACATAAAAATTATGTGCAATCTATTGTAGTCTAATCTTTGATCTACACTGACAAGTTTGCTGAGACATTCTGGACATGAACAATCTCGAAATGTAATTATTTCGGTCTTATTTTTACACTGAAAATGTCTCTTAGGTTTATCCGGCGCTCTGAGGGTTGAAAAGGAGAGAAAAAATATGCTCTGTACTCCTCCACATGGAAGCTTTCCTGATCTAGGAAAGCGCTGGTAAATTGATAAAGAGATCTCTGTTATAGAACATTTGTTAAACTTAAACGCATACATCTATCCTGAGCTTGGATCTAGAAGACCGTGTCTCAGTTGAAATTACACCGTTAAGATGGGTTACCAGTTAGAGATGCATGCCGCTGCATGTATCAATAAAAAGCATGTACCATTAAAAAAATACAACCAGTTCAGCTCTTTCTTGTCTCTAACCTTCTATATTTATCAACCTTTTCAGCGCTATAGGCGAAAACAGGGGCTATTGCAGACGGCACAGATCAAGATGAGACTGTACAGAACGTGCAGTCTGATCTTGATCCATACCGTCCACATGTTCAGTCAATCCTATTAGATAAAATTCTTCTAGGGTTTCAATTGATTGTATTTTCAGCCTTCTAAAGCGGTCGAGTTGATATATTTGGGTCGATATTCACCAACCATTCTTAAGAAGAGTCTTTGTCTTACTATCCAATATTTTCAAAATTTGAAAGTAACACAACTTCTGATTGGCTAAACCATTTGGTTTAGCCCATCAGAAGTTGTGTTACTATCAAATTCAGAAAATTCTGAAAAATAAGACTGAGAAAGTTCTTATGAATGGTTGGTGAATACGGACCTTGGTGTCGACAGAGCTTACACTTCGAAACTTTGTTTAGTTTAAGATTTTCAATAGTACATGGATAGCGAATCAAATTCCACAACCTCTCTAAATTACTCTTGATGATTGTTTCCATAAAACCTACGTAACCAGTTCCTGCGCCATGAAACGGGAAGTTCTAAAGGTTTGCTTCGCTCATTATGGGATTAAAATTCATAGCTTTTGTTTCAAATCTCGATCCTACGATGTGAGAGACTACGCTCTATACCTTCACTACCGTCTCAAACTACTGTCTCAGACTAGTTTCTCATTCCAAGGGCTTTAACTGACGGTTGTGCTGATTGTGTTTGAGAATTTAAAAAGCAAAGAAAGTCGAACTTCAATGCAGTTCCACTATAACCTCTGGAAGAGTAATGAAGCAAAAAGAAAAGGTTCCAGTGCGGTAGAATATTTGTGTAGATTCAGCGGAACGACGTTCATGTAACCGTAAAGAATAGCAGGATATCTGAAATGATTTAAATGACATTACGTTGCAATTCAGGTCTTTCTGCAGATTATTGATCTTAAAATAGCCACAAATATAGGAAATAAATTGTGTTTGTAATATTAGAGAGGGATTTACCGCGCTAATTAAATAAAATACGGTAGACATCCGGACGACTTCCTAAGGCGGGCGAATAACAAAGGATGGAACGGAAGTCTTAAGTTTCACAATAGCACTCGCCCATCCTGTCGCCGTCGTGATCGTATGAAACCAGATATACGTGCACAATTGCAATAGAAACGTTAATAATATTTCTGTGGTAGAAAATAGAGTAGTGGTATAGAGCGACAGCCTCCCACACCAGAGGTTCTAAGTTCGAATCACGTGACGAACCGGGTCAACCTTTGAAATACCCACACCTGGGTGCGAATACTGCCTATATTTCCAGAAAGCTATCATTGAGAGCGAAGGACATTATATTGTCGTACTTGCTTCACAATCGAAGAAGAAGAAGAAAAGGTTAGAATACATTTCTAGACATAACTCTGTCACTGCCAACATCAAAAATTCAGCTTTTTTCCAAGGTTTATTTTCACTGCTACTGAAGACGACGTTTGTCATAGTTTGATATAAGGTGTAGATCCAAGATCAGACTGTGCGTTCTGCGCAGTTTGATCTTGGTCTACGCCGTCTTAAAAAACTGTTTAAATCATCTGTTTTTTCTCAGAACTGGTTGACACAAGAAACTCCGAACACAAGAATGTGTCAAGGAAGAAAAAAAACCTTGAGCCAACGGAATCAGGTTTTGTAACAATGTAATCGTATTAGACATTGAAAAATGCTCGAGTGAAAATTAATGATTTCAAATGAAATGAAATCGGCTCGAAAAGAGAATTAAAGAATTAAACAGCGGTGATTTTCGCATGAAGGGGCATTTCCAAGATTTCCAATTTCAATCTTCTTAGTTAGTCTTTGAAACGAGGCGCGTACGCTTGGATTCCCCCTTATACTTGTTATATCGACAAATCCTAGCCGTGAAACTTCAGGGTCCGAATTCATTTTAAATTCATTTGTATTTCTCGATGCCAATAAATGGCATCTGATTGGCTGAGTCAGAACGTCTCTGCCAATCAGATGACTAGTTTTGCCATTTCCAAATACACAACAATGTTAAGATTGTAGTGCCCTCAAAGCACCGATAGCAGGACCTCAGTCAACAACATATCGCAACCAGTCCTCGTTCTTCGTTTTAGTGAAGAGGAGTCGAGTTCTGTCCAGTCTGATCTTGGATATTCCCAACAATCAATTTGGAAAGCGTTTAAAATCATTACGACAGATGGAGAAAATCTCTCTTCGCCGTGACGTTATGTTTGTCTAACTTAACATAATAGGAGATATACTGATGACTATGGCCGGATGAGAATTATGATTGCTTCATTTAGAAAAAGAAGGAATACTGAAGAGAGAGAGAGAGAGACAGAGACAGACAGACAGACAGATAGACAGACAGACAGACAGAGAAAAACACAGGGGGAGAGGAAGACGGACAGGAATATTTTACCAGACAACTCTTCCCGAGTAATTTCAATTAGTGATGGCGGCCGAAACTTTCATCAATCCGAATTGTTTTTCGTGGGTTTCCTTTAATTCCTTTTTTTCTCTAACCAAAAAACAAGAAAACCACGACAACTTCAATCCAGTGATTTTTTTCCCTTCACTAAATTCGATTTCTGATTGAAATCACATAATGGAATTGAATTCAATCCAATTATTTGATTCGTTCATCCAAACAAGCGGAACTCCTTTGCTTTCATGGGTGATATTTTATGTAGTTTGTGCGGACGGCGTAGATAAAGATTAGACTGCACAGAACGTGCAGTCTGATCTTAGATCTACAATGTCCGCTACTTTATTTCAAACCACTGATCAAATGGATTTTTCACTTGCTGTGGAATTAGGCTTTTATGCTTGGTAAAGAAGCAAAATGTATTACTGTATATTGTTCGCACTGAAAGAGATTGACCCTTTACCAAACAATCCCGTGTTTTTACACCCGGAGAATTAAAGATTTTAAAAACATCGAAGGAAAAGTAGAAAATCCTGGATCCGTATTCACCAACCATTCTTAAGAACGTTCATAGTCTTGTTCTCCAAGATTTTCTAATTTTGAAAGTAATACAACTTCTGATTAGCTAAACAAAATGGTTTAGCCAATCAGAAGTAGTGTTACTTTCAAATTCAGAAAAATCTGGAGATTTAAAAAAGAGCGTTCTTAGCAATTGTTGGTGCACACGGAACCTGGTTTTAAGCATTTCGTCCTTTTCCCACAATAAGTTTTCTATTATTTCAAAGACATTTCCCAATGATCCACATTTAGTTTGTCGTCTGCAGATGCTTTCAACTTGGATAAGCCTTCTAAAATTTTCTCGTCTTGTAAGAGTAAACGCTTATCCTACTAAAAAAGTTAAATGAAACTTTCAAACCGGTACCAAAAACCCGAAAAATATTATTTCAAACTTATTTTTTTTATAAAAAATATCTCCTAATCGGACAGTGTAGGTCCAAGATCAGACTGCACGTTATGTGCAGTCTGATCTTGATCTACACTGTCCGCGAAAGGTCAGTGAGTCGCGCTTAGCAGCCTGAGGGTTAAGTGAGGTCAGGGTAAATTCAAAGAAAACGAGTGTTTTTCTTCCCGGAAACGTGAAACAGCGTTTTTATCTCATTATCTCCTTGAACAATCTTGCAGCAGACGACTTTGAAAACGTGGTTAAAAATATTTGTACCATGCTCTGGGAAAAGGGGGTTTAATGCAGCTCCGTGATAAATTATACCAAGCAACTCTTCATATAATTATGGAACCATAAAATCTATGTTGTCTGGCAACCGACTGAATCATGAGGCACTCGTACAATGGTCCTTATAGACGTGCAGAAAATTTACAAATAGCCTAAAAGTTTCGATCTTTGTCAGCCTGCGCGGACTGCGCAGGCTGAGCTTGTTCGATACTTTTTGCAGACACATTAAACTCCTTTTTCACAGAGCAACATGAATTAAGTCTTGATAGCAAAAATACACGTTAAAAATTTGAGGTCATGTCAATTTACAGTTGTGGATATGATATGGTTTACATTTTGAACCGTAGGGAAAAGAGATAAAATGCTGGTAAGAAGAATTTTCTCATTTTCAAACAATGTTTTCTACCATGTCTAAGACAGTAGTCCAGTATAAATTTTCGTCGTTTGGTAAAGACTAAATCTAGCTTTCATTGTAAAATCTTAATAAACGATTCCAATTTCAGGATCAATGGGATCGTATGGGTGTTTAAAAATTAATAGTACCACGAGTTGGAATTGGCTTCTGTTGCTCAAATTGATTTCCATTCCAAGTTTATAAGAATCTATAGCCAATCCTGTGAATCTAATTATTTGTTTGTAGGTGTACTTTTACGTCGTGCGGTTTATTGGAAAAAAATGATGATAAATTTAATTGAGGTCTCCAACCCACCCCTAAAAGAGTATAAGAAAAAAAATCTAGCAGTCTTAGAATTAAGTAACGTGTCTCTGCTAAGTAATTTTGTTGTAGAATAACCAGGGTTAAAGGACAAGCCAGAGTGTCATGAGCGAAGTACAGTACAAACAACAGACAGATGAACCTTAACATATCGGGGGAAATGGAGAAAGACACCAGAAAGAATATGTTGTCTGCGTTTTCCACGTTGTTTTCTATCAAAAGAATAATCAGTAAACCCCAATGTCCTTTTATATTACCTGCTTTTAGCCCCGACTCCCCACAATAATGGATGTAGAAAAGCTTACATCATAAAATTACATCATAAAATTGCTCAAATCATTACACACATTGTAATGAGAGCTGTACAGACTCAAAAAATGTGTCATCACTGAATTTAGTACGGAAAAAGCTGGCAAACCATCAACAAATAAAAGTGTGATGCAGAAGACAAAAGTAGTTTGGGAACGGTATTTCTTTAATAGAATAAGCAAGTACTTTTCCATTTTGCTCTTGAATTTCACAAGGGATTGTGGAAATGTCCAAAAACAGGCGTAGGTCATGTGGGATGGTATCCAACCAGGTAACACGACACAATTGATGTCATAAGAATAGATAGTTACCCATTGAAAAAGGATAAGCCTGTTATATCAAAGATAAAATTGAAACATTTCACTGAATGTAGCAGCTCAGCTTATAAATTTATGCTTGCAGAGAAAACTATCTAGTGGTATTTATCGGTGTTTTATAAGAAATTTGGATTCGAGGCAAACAATCTAAATAAGTCCCTTTGAATAAGATGAACTACCCTATAGATACCTGAATATAGGTATCTTTATAAAAACGTTTACTCTGACAAACGGATAGCCTGTGTATCACTGAAAAAAGAGGGGCATGACAGGACAGAAGAAATCAGGCCGCAAAAATCTTCTCATCGTTCGTTTTGTTTTCGAGGGGGTGGAGGGAGGTGGAAGGGTTTGCCGGCTGTTTCATTTTATGCGAGGGTTCAAAGGAAACTTTCATGATGCTAAATAATGAAGGGTCGGGTAAAACCAAAATGAAATGATTCTAGACTTAACCCTGAGGACTGGGTATTTTCAGTCAGACTGAAAAGGTCAATGTTTGACTTTAATAATATCACATGATTTGCAAGAATATCTCATATGATATCGGACAGTGTAGGTTCAAGATCAGGCTGCACGTCCAGTGCAGTCTGATCTTGAACCTACACTGTTCGCAAAACTCTTAAAGATCTCTGCATAATCATTAGCCTCTATTCTTTAACCTGCCGAACTGACATTGTTACTATTGCGGAAACAGTATATTTCGATCAGTATATTGATATTTTATAAAAGGTATGAATATTGCTGAAAGTATGAATAGAGAAGATTAGAGTTGTTCAAGATCAGTTTACACGAATCTGCAGACTGACCTCGATCAACGTTCTACGCGAAATCCATGCATGGTCACAGATTTCAAAATAAGGGTTAAGGAATAATTTGATAAGCCCATTCTATAATAACACACAGGCGCCCCCTCAGATGTGTATATTAGATTCCCTAATTCCATGGAAATAGCCTGACCACGCCCCTTTCAGCAATATCAGGACCCCCTTCCTGTGGAAAAATCCATTAAAATCCTATGAATAAAACATTCGTAGTGCAATCCTTATGGGACCTTACGCTGATCGCCTCATAAACAAACATTTTTGTCTGTAATTGCAAAACGTATTGATGTAGTGCGTGTTCTGAATACGATGTCAGCTGACATGCATTAGATTTATGAATATTCGTATAAAAGCTTTCGCGGAGCCCGTTTGCGCAGTCGGCAGCGCGCAGGAGTTGAAACTAGGGATTGCTGTTTCGAATCCCAACCAAATTACTTTGCGAGGATTGATGATAGTTATTGCAGCAAGATTCATTCATCTCTCATCGCCAATGGCTTCTTTTTTCGACGACAGCTATGAGGAACAGCAGTCTGAGACTTGGGAAAAATATTGTGCAAGGTACTTGTAATAGGAACTCCATAGGAGGTGCACTGGCTGCCGCGATATCACTGAAATAATGTTGAACATGGCCTTAAAAAACATACAAAAAAGCAAGCAAACAAACGAACAAAACAAGAGTTTTCATGCAATTGTTTCTGTCTGTCTGTCTGTCTGTTTGTCTGTATGTCTGTCTGTCTCTCACCGTTTGCCAAACAATTCCGTGTTTAAAGACCTTTGAGGTGAGGGCTGTTTAAAGCATTGTGGGGAAAGGAGAAAATGCTGGTAACCAGCATTTTCTCCTTTCCCCACAATGTTTTTCACCCTTTCTAAGACAAGCTGTATCCTTTAACGCCGACATTTGATTTATATGCAGCAAATGTTTCTAAAATTGACAGGTCTAAACTTTGTCGTCTGGAAGGTTACAGAGAGCTAATCTGTGCCTTGAGTTATTTTGTCTTTCTTTCTCTATTTCTGTATGTCTGTCTGTCCGGTTTTCTCTCCCCTTCTCTTTGTTTCAGTACAATTTCCACCAAATGCACTAATTACTTGTAAATAGGACTGATTATTTGCCTGGAGAATTGTGTTGAGCGCCGGTCTCGTACAACAAGAGCGGAAGAAAATTGGACAGAAGCCTCAAAATGCTCCAAACCTTTGATCTTCCCTCATATCAATCCATTTTTGACTTTATAGATACTAGAAAAAATCACGGTAAAAAGAAACTGGTGAAAAGTGAAACAACTTTTTTTTTTATAGTATTTTCATGGTATCATAAAGCATGTATTGATTTCAAATCAATATCTTAAATCTTTACTATAAATACTTATTCTCCCTACATTGCAAAATGTAACATGAACCAATTTCGAGATATCTGAAAGAATAAATCAGTAATTAACCCTATGACAAAAATCATGTGTTTTAACGACCCAGTGGAACAAAGTCTTTGAAAACATTGTGGGAAAACAAGCAATTGTTTGTCACAAGCAATTTATTCTTTTCCAACGTTTTCTACTCTTTTAGAGAATTTTAGCTCTTTTGTACAAATTTCAGATTCTTCGTCGGCTAATGCTTTCATTTAAAAAAAGTAAAAAAAAAAAACATCGTTTGGTATTAGTTAAAGAAGTTAAAAAAGCTAACTGAATGATCTCATCTTAAGCTAAGTAAAAATATAGTTTCAATTTTGTTTATCAGAATGTGTGTAAGATATCACGGTTTAGGTATTGAGTGTAAAGACATACCGGTGCTTTCTCAAGAAACATTTTGAAATAGCAATAACAGGGTTTTTCTTCTGATATTAGTAATCCGATCAACAACGGAATTGACAGAAATATGTAACGCAAATATACTTCCACGTTCATTCAGAGGTGAAGTAAACTTTCAGGGTTTTAAGAGTTTTGTTTGTGGAATTTCAAAAAATTCGTCGGAATTTGTATTAGACACTTGTGAACATTAGGGCTGATTGATTTTCACAGCAAAGTAATTATTACAGGTCACCGATGCCGACTTTTCTTTTAGGATTGAATATCACCTGAAAATTCATGCAAAACGATTTGAAAAGGATAATAACATTATTGAATGGTTGTCCTTATCATTGATCATTTCTATTATTTTTAAAATCAATTTCCCCGCTTAAAAGCAAATAATCCCCTGAATTTGCATTTAAGACGTTCATTAGTACTGTTTTTTTGTGTGTATTGAGGGAAGGGGGGAAAATGGGGGTTCATTCTCTGTTCTGATCCTTTAACCACACTCAGAACATAAGTACACCAGTAAAGTTCGTAAAAGTCATGAGAGAGAGAGAGAGAGAGAGAGAGAGAGCTTTAATAAAATTCAATAATAGCGTACGTGCAACTTTGGTGCTTTTATCGAATGTTTCATGGCCGAAAGTAGTGGAGGGGAACAGCGTCGGCCTCTCACATCCAAGGTTCAATCCTCTTCATGAACGGGATCAACCTTTGGAACTATCATGGTCACGGCGCAAGGACTGGTCAAGGCTTCAGGGAAGCAGACATCGATAGTGATTAATATAGGCTGTATGCTTGCTTCACAATCGATCTGACTGTTTTTGTAGGAAAATGAGCCATTTCTATGTACTTCCCCAATGCTTTCGAAAACAACCGTCTGCAGAGACGCCCAAAGGCTTTGTGAAGCGAGACGGTTTACCCCTTACCACATGATAAAACTTTAGACCTGTTCAAATTATAAGCATTTGCAGACAATAAAATAAATTTACTTAAAAATTAAAATTTGGTTTTGCATTGGTAGAAAACATTGTAGGAGAAGGAGAAAATGCTGATCCCCAGAATTTCCTCCTTTTACCACAATCTTTTAAAAATGTATTTTCTTGAGGATCTTTAGAACTAGGGATTGTTTGGTAAAGGGATAAAATATCTAAAACTGCAGATGACAATCTCTGACCGTAAAAAAACGGGGGGAAAACACGACCATACCAAGATAACGGCGTCGTGTCTCGTAACTCAAAGAAAGAAAATGAAGTTAACCCTTTACCAAACAATCCCTGGTTTTTACGACCCAGAGGAAGAAGCCTTCTCAAAACATTATGGGAAAAGGAGAAAATGCTGGTAACCAGCATTTTCTCCATTTCCCACAATGTTTTCTACTCTTCTGAAGTCATGTTTCAGTTTTTGAGTCACGTTTATTTTGTCGTGTGCAAATGCTTTCAATTTGGACAGGTCTAAAATTTTGTCGTTTGGTAAAGAGTTAACTCTTTACCAGGTAATAAATATTTAGGTTCATTGGAAGCATTTAGCTGTGACTTATGAGGCTTGTCTTTTAAGTGGTAGAAAACAATGTGTGAAAAGGAGAAAAGTGCAAATTATAATCATCTTCTTTTTTTTCTTTATTCTTTTCAAAAGTTGTCAGTTTAAGGGAAAAAACACAACGGGATTGCTTAGTACAGGGTTAACCTTATAAGATGGTAATTAATCGATGTACATTTTATAGCAAATTACATGTCTGAAGACCGTTTCCATATATCGCAATTAATTCCTTATTTGGAATAAGCATCCCGGGAGATGTGTTTTTACCGGTTCGGCAGGCCATCAATTAACCCTTTACGAAAGCATCCTGTGTTTAAACGACCCTTAGGTAAAGTGCCTTTAAAAATATTGTGTTAAAAGGAAAAAATGCTTGTGGCCAGCATTTAATCATTTCCCCACTATGTTTTCTTCCCTTTCATAGACATTTCCCATCATTTCAGTCTCATACAATTTGTCGTCTGCAAATGCTTTCAATTTAGTCTAGAATATTGTCGTCTGGTAAAGAGTCAAGATAAATGATGGTTAAGGTGAAAGCGCTCCTATATAACAACAGGCATTTGTTTTCCCGGTAATTTTTTGTTGTATGGATTTTTCTGCTACCTTCGATATTTGATTGGCTGCTGTGGAAAATACTATGCAGTGACGAAAAACAGCTGAGCTTAAATTAGGTAACACTGTCAATTGCGATGGTCTTGCTCTTTGCTGTTTTTTTTTCCTGTTGGTTGTTTGTGTTTTACTCTTTTTTCCCCCAAGTCAAAGAAGATCAAAAAACAAACAAAGATACTTAAAAGTTGCCTTAAAATACCAGCCATATCTGCTAGAAACGTTTTCGAAGTTTTTTAGCTAAAAAGTAACAAGTGGAACCTAATTGTCAGTTTTAGTTGATTCTTCACTTCGAACCAAATCAGCATACATTCTGTTGTTTAACAAAACAAACTGACAGAAACTGTAAATAGTAAAATCAATATCTTCACTGATAAAAGGGTCAGAATGTCATGGCGGAAACAGGGGTTCACTGGCATTCTTCTTGTCCATTAGATGGCGCTGTATGTCGTCTATAATTAGAATAATTACGGCGCAGTTATACGCCTCGAGAGCATCAACTAGACTTCCTTAGTAATATAGAGGGTTTTCTCAGGTCCCTAAACCGTCCATTTCACATAGAAACTCTGTGGTTGATTCTAAGTATGCTACGGGCAACATCGGATACTTCTGCAGACAGTAAAGATCAAGAGCAAACAATGTGTCTGGTCGGTCTTCTACACTGTCGAATACTCTGAGAAATATTCTGGTCAACACAGTCCTTAAAGCCTTAACGAATCAAATCCCTCTCATGATTAACCATCTTAAGAAAGAAAGCTTTTGAAACACTGTGAAAACAAGAGAAAATGCTGGTAACAAGCATATTCTCCATTTCATCAGGGATCTTATATATAAATGTGTACGATCCCTGATTTCATGCAAAGTTTTATCCCCTCTCAAAAACAAATCCCATCATTTCTACCTCCCTAAATTTGTCGTCTGCAATTGCTTTCAAGTTGGAAAATGCGAACACTGCCGTTTTGTAAAGAGTTAAATTATTACAAGTGTTTATTTTTTCTCCCCTGAAATATTTTGTTTCATTTACCTACCACTGAATGAACACATTCCCCAAAAATAATATCTTTTGATTGTGATTTTAAAAACTCTGTATTTTCACGATATTCCAATTCGACTTTCGAAAAAGCTATTACACTTTGCCAGTTTGAGAACACCAATGTTGCCGATAGGCTCAGAGATTGTAATAAGAACAAAATGTGGCGATATATGGCTTGCAACACGCGAAAAGGGGCATTCGGCATGTAATATAGAGGGTTTTCTCAGGTCCCTAAACCGTCCATTTCACATAGAAACAGTCCGCGCAGGCTAATCCGAGACGGCACTTTACGACTATATTAGATTTTGTGCTAAAGCAGACTTGCGCAAAACAGAAAATTGCATAAAAACGTAAAGTGCCGTCTCGAATTAGCCTGCGCGGACTGCGCAGGCTGATCCGAGACGACACTTTACGCAAATGTCCGAATGTCCCTTTTCGCGTGTTGCAGGCCATATATATAAACACTGAATCCTTTACCAAAGAATCCCTTTCAAACAACCCTTTAACGGGAAAATTTTTCAGAGAACATTGTTGGAAAAGGAGAAAATGCTGGTATCCAGCATTTTCTCCTATTCCAACAACGTTTTCTACCTTTACAACGACAAGTTTCGTAATCTAATCATGTTTCATTTATATGCAAAAGCTTTCAATTTGGACAAGTCAAACATTTTGTGTTATGGTAAGGTTCAGTACAATACCACCAGCAGATAATTCTTGACTGAAAACATAAAGCAAATTCCTTCTTTGCCACGACGTATTTCACATTATATATTTTTCAAACCCCAATGGCTGTTGATATTCCATCTTTCACAGCGATGTTTTCAAAGCTGACTGGTGCAAGTCGATTTCAGACGATAATCATTTCACAGGGACGAATTTTCTACAAATACTCGTAAATGCAAAGGATCCCAATGCCAAATAGTGTCTGCCACACGTCAAAACCAAACTTACAGAGGGGAATATCTTGGACAGCCCGACCCCCGGGACCTTCTTGGAACATGACAGGTCTGTTTCATGTGACTAACGAACTAAATATGTCGATTGTCGAATACGGCCCTTTAGGGGCTTCAAGACTCTTGGAAGTCAATTATCAAGGGATTCTCTCTTCGGAGTTGTTTATTAACAATTTGTGTGGAAAAACTTCATAGTCTGCTAAATTTTCAGGAATGTACAAGCTATCTAATGTATTTGGGCCATTCTCTGGCAAAAGGAAGCTTAATGCATCTCCATAATACATCGTTCGTAGCAAGTTATTACGTTATAATGGATAAAGAAAAATCCATTTTGTCTAACAATTTACTGAATGATGAAGTAGAATGACCCTTGGACATGTAGAAAATTGATCAATAGCAAAAAGTTTGGACCCGTGCCAATCTGTGCGGACCGCGCAGGCTGGCATGGTTCGATATCAGCCCCTTTTCACAGAGCATAACTCATTCAATATTGAGCTTCTCTGAGAGGAAACAAGTTTACGTGCGGTTCAGTGGTAAATGGGTTGGATTTTTAGTCATCGCATGAAATCTTGGTTCGAACCCTCTTAGCGGCTATAGTTATGTGGGCGTGTCCTTGGGCAAGGCATTACAGAGCTACAGATCATTTCTTGTGAAACCAAGGGAAGACATTAATAGCCCTTAGTGAGTCGCCACTTGCGGCGAATTGCCTACAGACACCCAAGTCTACAAAGATCGATATTCTTCACCCATCGCCTTGAACACCGAGCCATGGCAGAGGTGGTGATACAATAACTGTCTTCCTCCTAATGACGATATTAGTTTAAGAGCTCTTTAAAAATCGATTAAACTTTACTCTGCTGTCGTATGATATTGTCGACTAACCACAAAAAATAGATTTCGTGAAGTCTGTTGGCATTTACTAGTGAAACCAATTTGAAGAAAGTTCAGGTGCATTCTAAGCCCAGAATGCACGTACGTGCATTCTAATCTTGGTCCACATTTTTCGTAATTTACTTTCAAAGTCGCTTGACATGCTAAGGATTTGACCTTAGTCATTGGTAGTTACAATCCCTAATTGAACCAAATATCGTTTAGGATTTAATTTCCAATTTTTGATGAATATAAAGCACCCTAAAAAATTCAATAAGTATCGAGAATAGTAGATCAAGATCAGACTGCACGAACGTGCAGGCTGATCTTGGTTTACTTTCTTCGCAAAGGACATTGCAGGATGCGGCACGTCGAGTATAGGGAAATACAAGAATTTAAAATAGTACTCGGTTTACCATTACAATGCTAGTGCTCTACGTGGTTTCAACAATTTTACGTTAATTAGCACAAAGCCACTTGTTCATTGCCTCGAGCGTTTCAGAAATTAGCGGTCGTGCTTTGTCCCCTTTTGTAGAGATTCAAATGACCACGTGACTCATTGGATGTCCCCCAAGATATCTTCCGGGAAAAAGCAGTTGGAGGGGAATAAATTGATAGGATCGGAATGTTTATAATTTGATCAAGCGAATATAATAAAGTGTAAACACATTTGAAATGCTACATCATTAGGTTCCTCTACACCCTTCGCCTTCATCCATTTGAATGAGTTAATTGTTTGATTGAATGGTTGTTTACGCCGCTTTCAACCATTATTTCAGTCGTATTACGGTGATAGCTCACAAATTAATGTATATCCTGGGTCTCACCAGTACCAGGTCGTTTGAATAGGAGTTTTACGCCCTTTTCGACAATATTTCAGTCATATCATAGCGAAAAACTCGCTCATACATTAAAGATTGATCTGCGCATTTTGCATAGTCTGATAAAGACGTTCCGTTTGAATGTTTCACGTAGCTTTCCTGGGCATTTCAGTCATATTACAGAGACAACTTACATATTCAACTCTTTTCTGGGTTTTCTTATTACCAGTCCAGGGCTTTGCTGTGTCTGAAATTATCAGTCTGTAACCCAGGCTACTGTAACTGCGAATCAAACCCTTTTACAAAACAACCCCATGTTTTAACGACCCTCAGAAAGACGGCTTTGGAACATATTATGGGAAAAGGAGAAACTACCAGTAACAAGCTTTTTCTACTTTTTCTCAACAATGTTTTCTGTCCTATCAAAGACAAAATCTATCAACATGAATTAAACTCCGATTTATTATTTGATATGTTGATAAGACGACAATCTGTCCAGAAACTACCCAGTTTCTGAGAATTAATAATAGTAAGGATAGCATGCAAAAAAAAACAAGTAGACGCTATCACGAAAGATTTCTCCTGTTCCCACAATGTTTTCAAAAGTGGCTAGCTACAAGCTGAAACAAGTCGTCTGCATACATGGATCCGTGGAAATCGATATTTAACCAATCAGGTCATCGCATTTATTTTACCCGATGTGCAGCCTTGTTACCTGCTATTTCGGCTCCCAAACAAACCACTGTTAACGTTGGAGGGATGCGATAGTTTTTCTTTATTTTGTGTTTTAAACGTTTGAATTTTAGAAAAATGTGTGCTTTGCGAATGTGTGCCGCTGATTTGAGATCACGCAGAGGCTGTAGATAAGTTTGAATTATGATAATGACTGAAAATGGGACATATATGCAAAGAGTTCTGATCAGCTCTACATTACACAATGGATTAATTATTGCTTAAGTTTTTTTTCCCCTCTGAAAGATTTGGAAAGAGACAAAAATGTTGAAAGTGGAAAACAAAGGTAAAAAAAATAAATCTATATGAAATACTAATCAAAATATAATACGTTTACTTGAATAGCTAACCTTTTTCAGTAACCTATGCACATCCAAAAAGTGGCACTTGTCATCAATGTTTCAGTTTGACGTTAATCTTAACCCTTGGTGCATGAAGAATATGCTACATATGTAGATATAGACCAGGTTGCAAATAACATGCATTTTTATCTTGGATCAAAACTATCTGCTATTTACAATAAGCATATTGACGTGTATTCTTCACTACATATTCCTCACTAAAAGTAGGATTCAGTTTTGAAATTAAGTCTTACTCTATTCTGTACCGGTGGAAGTTCAGCTAAAAAGGCAACTTATGTTAATAAAATTAACTTTTTACTTAGTCGTATTAAAGTGGATTAGCACATCTGCAATTTCAAAGGATGTGTCGGTAAACTGTTAAATGATAAGAAGTGTGTTTCATTGCAATCCAATTTGCCGCTCTAATCAACTTGACCACCCGTTGTCTCCAGTATATCATAAGATAAACTACCGTCACTGATATTAACAAGATTGTTAATTGACAGCACACTTAACGCATTTTAAAATCATATGACAACCCTTTTTCCCTCAATTTGAAATTGAAATTTTTCATAGTCAAGTTATAGTCAATTTTTCAGAAATTTACACCTCTCTGTAGAATCGGACAATCTATATTTTTTCGAAATGCTTGTAATTCAGTGTTATTTAATTGGGTATGATGTTGAGATGACTTTACTAGCCTTACGAAAACAATAAGTATGTTTAATTCTGTTATTCTGTGGCAAAACAGAGTTTTGTTGAGGTTTTTTATTCTTTTTTCATATTCAAGTTAAAAACTTTGCTAAAACAAGTAGATCTTTTACATTGTCCGTAGCCCCCGTAAATCACCCTTTTTGTACATATTTTTGTATGAATTAGTTCAAGCATCTTTAAATTTCTTACCGAGAATTCATCAACGGCAGAAACATAATTATGGTAGAAATATTTTTTTTTTTCGGAATTTTATTGAGAGAAAAGTCATGACAGCACGATTTAAGTAGCCTATCTGCTATACTGTATATGTATTGACTGTGGTTGTTTGGGAGCCCTTGGCAACAGTAACCAAGGAAGTCGGTTTATCTTATCACCACGGATCCATGTATTATATAAAATCTAGCACATCTATTCTATACATGGATCCGTGGTGATAAGATCAACCGACTTCCTTGGTTACTGTTGCCAAGGGCTCCCAAACAACCACAGTAAATACATATACGCAAAGCAGATAGTCTACTTAAATCGTGCTGTCATGACTGTTTCTCTCACTAAAATTCTGGAAAAAATATTCCTATCATATGCTTCTGCCGATGATTAATTCTCGGTAAGAAATTTAAAGATGCTTGAACTAATTTACCCAAGGATATGTACAAAAAGGGCGAATTACGGGGGCTACGGACAATGTAATACATCTACTTGTTTTAGAAAAGTTTTGAACTTCAATGAGAAAGACTAAAACACTTCACAAAACCTCCGTTTTGCCACAGAATAATAGAATTAAAGATACTTTTTGTTTTCGTAAGGCTAGTAAAGTCATCTCAACATCATACTCAATTAAAAAACACTGAATTAAAAGCATTTCGAAAAATTTATAGGATGTCTGATTCTACAGAGAGGTGTAAGTTTATGAAAAATTGACTATGACTTGACTGTGAAAAAATTTCAATTTCAGGTTAAGGGAAAACGGGTTGTCTGCTGATTTTAAAATGCGTTAAGTGTGCTGTCAATTAATAAACTTGTTAATATCATTGACGGTAGTTTGTCTTATCTTATGATATACTGAAGACAACGAGTGGTCAAGTTGATTAGAGCGGCAAATTGGTTTGCAATCAAACACACTTACTATCAGTTAACAGTTTACCGTCACATCCTTTAACATGGCGGATGTGCTAATCCACTTTAATACGTCTGAGTCAAAAGTTTTTTTAATTAACATAAATTGCCTTTTGAGCTGAACTTCCACCAGTACAGAACAGAAGTTAGACTTAATTTCATAACTGAATTCTACTTTTAGCGAGATATATGTAGTAAGGAATACACGTCAAAATGCTTATTGCAAAAAGTAGATACTTTTAATCCAAGATTAAACTGCATGTTATTTGCAATCTGATCTATATCTACACATGTAGCATATTCTTCATGCACCAAGGGTTAAGATTAACGTCAAACTGAAACATTGATGTCAAGCGCCACTTTTTGGATGTGCATAGGTTATTGAACAAGGTAAGATATTCAAGTAAACGTATTTTCTTTTTATTTGTATTTCATATAGATCTATTTTTACCTTTGTGTTCCACTTTAAAACAATTTTTGCCTCTTTCAGAATCTTTCAGAGGGGAAAAAACTATAGCATTAATTAATCTATTGTGTAATGTAGCGCTGATCAGAACTCTTTGCATGTCCCATTTTCAGTCATTATCATAATTCAAACTTGTCTACAGCCTCTGCGTGATCTCACGTCAGCGGTACACGTTCGCAAAGCACATATTTTAAACATTTTCTTAAATTCAAGCGTGTAAAACACAAAATAAATAAACACTATCGCACCCCTCCAACGTTAACAGTCGTTTATTTGGGAGCCGAAATGGCAGACAACAAGGCTGCACATCGGGTAAAATAAATACGATGACTTGATTGGTCAAATATCGATTTCCACGGATCCATGTATATGTTGTCAATGAAAACAAAAATGAAAGGAATCCGGCCGATGTTCCTTTAAATTTTGTTTCATGGAGACGAAGTACATTCAGTCTGTCTATTGGCAACTTTTTTCTCCGCAAATTAAGTAAGCGTTTTTATTCCATCTGCACACAGACTTAATAAAGTTAAGTGTGTATAAACACAGAAATGACAGTGAGTCCCTTGGGACTGTTGATTTACCGCGAATTTATCGGAAAAAATATAGTCCCAAGTGCGTAAGAATACAAAAACAGGCAAAGTGCTCTATTTTATCTGGAGTGGTATTTGCGTTGCGCTTACGTTCACAAAAAGTATTCCTGTTGTGTCATCGGAAATATTATGGCCTATCGTTCCATTTTTTCCCTACTCTTTTTCCAAATGACAGACTGTGGACTTTTAAAAAATCGAAACTTTTTACAGGCGACAATTTCAAAATTGGAGATGTAGCTGAACCTCTCTGATAGCGCAAGAAAATATTGCTGCGGCGGCTTCTTGCATACAACTTCTATTGTTCCAACATTGCTTTAAAAGGCTTCCTCTATAGACAGGTCACGTCACGGGACTGTTACGGAAAACCATCGATTATTAATATACCAAGGAGTATATTACGTAAAAGGTCTGTGCTGAATTCGTCTTGATAAATGGAGAAAAATGTATTAACCCTAATGCAATATTCGGAACAATTTCAAAAGCGGTTTGATCAGAACAAGACTAAGTTGTTTGTACGAAAAATGAGATTAGAGCAGTGGAGAAAAACACCGAACCAAACAGAGATATTCTCCGTGTATGCATCTCAACCGATGAAATATCTGACAGTGTGGAAGTAATCAGACTGTACGTTCTGTGCAACCATACTAACTTGACACCATCTACAATAAAAACCAATGTTAATTTAATTCATTATCCAACAATGTTGTATTTTAAAGACTCATCGGAAAAAGGTTTTCATAAAAATTGTGAGAAAAGGAGAAAACTCTGATTTCCAGTATTTTCTTATATTACCACAATGTTTTCCTGCGTTACCTTACCAGAGACGAATTCTTATATTTTAGGCACATCTAAATTATCTATAAGTACTTTCATACTTATCATGGACGAGTCTAAAACACGGTAAAAAGTAATAGCAGGCTAAGTGTTAATTCTAGAGCTCACGATATCATTTGCATTGGTATCATTGATGACGTCATGCTCCAGTGCTCTCCCAATTCCAGTAATAAAACTTGTGCTGCATTTGATTAAAATGAAAGTGTTATTGTCATATTGTTTAGAAACAGACCAATGAAAATGTAATAAAACACTCTATGAATGGAAACGAGAAATATTTTTAATCAAGCATGAACGAATAAATCTTTTTCCAAAAGTAAATTTCAGAGTTGGAAAAAATGGACTCTGAATATAGAAGGGCGAGACTGGTTTTATTGCTGGCCATAAGTTCTTGTTTCGACAAGAATATCTAAATATTGTGGTTAAGCAAATAATGACTCTAAAACATAAAAAAAATATTGCATAGAGCCTACAATAATTATTAAAAAGAACCTTTTTACAAGGGCTACAAAAATAATCCGTCAAAAACAGGCCGATACCTTTCGAACATAGTTAAGGATTGAGTAGCAGACAATATGGATCCAACATCAGACTGCAAATTTAGATCAGTATGATTTTAATCTACATAGTCCAAAAAACCTGCTTGTGTAACCTTCAAGGGCTTAACTCTGTTACTTGTGTATCTTTTGGAATAGTTGCCCTATTCCACATACCGTTATTCCATCTCCCTTTATCGGAAATCTTCATTATCTAAATTGACCAACAATTCTCTTTTATTCTGGAAACAGGGTAAAACCAAATGTGAATTGCACGGTTCACATTTTCTAATAAATTTTATTACTGAACAGCCGAGAAAAAACACTCTATTTGCGCAATGAAAATATGTTATTACAGTTTTATGAGTCAACACGGAAAAGTTACTCAGTACTCCAACTTTTCTCCCCTGAATAGAAACCAAGTGCGCTATTTGGACATGTTGGAAAGTTAGAAATGTGCTGGTTTGGCTGGATGAATGTTGCGGTCTTGCGTGGCTCGGTGGTAAAGCGTAGGTCCCGTAACCAGGAGGCCTCGGGCTCGAGCCTTACTACTGGAAGCACTGCATTTTCATATGAGTGCCTTGAAAACGCAAGAAACTCCAGAGCCCAAGGCCAGTACTAGTGAAACCCATCACATACATGGATATTTGAGCTGTCGCCGTGATATGACTGAAATAAAGTTTAAAACGGCGTAGAAAATCCTGTAATCAATCAATCTGGGGTATCTTTCACTAAACTGCGTAGGCACGAAATTTGCGTACAGTTTATGTAAGCAAGTATTAAGTCTGAAAATAGGTTTCCTTGAATTGCATAACTTTACAATTTGATTATGTATTTGCATAACTTTACGCCAGTTCATATATCTTTGGGTAAAGCAGGGATCGTACGTGTGTATATTCAATCTCTTCCCACCCCCCCCCCCAAAAAAAAAAAAAAAAAATTCATAAATCTACGCATTTTAGTAAAAAGTACCTCTGGATGCTTGCTTGGTGTCTAAAACCGCTTTCAACAATTTCTTATTTTAACGTTTTGGTTGCCAACTAAATGAAGTCGACTGTTTTTTTTTTTACTTCTAAACGGATTAAATTTTCCTCTATCATTGACGATGACTTTAGTCTAAGTTTAGCATCGGATAGCGTACGGTGTAGATCCAAGATCAGATTGCTCATATAATGTGCAGTCTGATCTTGATCTACACTTTCCGCAAGAGGTACTCTCCAACTTCTCCATTGGCAGTGAAAGGGTTACATAAAGAAGGATAGAGCACCCATCCAGGCTTTCTCGAAGTTCTTTATTTTCAACTAAAACTTACACTCTATACTTTTTGTCCAAGTCACCTGCAGCTATCCCACTATGTTAGCCCTTTACCACACAATTCCGAGTTTTAACGACCCTTAGAGAAAAGGCTTTTAAAAAACATTGTTGGAAAAGAAGAAAATGCTGGTAACCAGCATTTTCTTCTTTTCCAACAATGTTTTGTACCCTTTCACTAGCATTGCCCATACTCTGAGCCAAATTTGATTTTTGATTTTTCGTCAGCAAGAGCTTTCAATTCAGACAATTTTAACATGTTGTCATCTGATAAAGGGTTAACTGGTGAGAGCAAAAATAAATTATGTAGCTTTTATAATGTTTGTGCTATGTCGAAAACCGGATCTGAACTTCCTCTACATTATTTTCAAAATGGCCAAATCCCGCAAATGTCAGCGCGGTGATTCAGTGAACCATTTTACCCCCCACAAATAATATCCGAGCACGCATCTTTATTCGCCGTAAAAGTTCTCTCCGTGGAATAATTGCTAATACCTCCACATTATTATTCATGTCTTCTACTTATTTGATTTCCCAATAGGATTCTCCACTTTAGTGATATATACGGAATGTAGGTCTGCGGTGGAAAACTACAAATAAACCATGCTCTGGCAAAAGGGGGTTTAATGCATCCCCGTGACGCATCATACCGAGCAAATCATCACATAATTCTTGATCCATAAAATCCATTTTGTCTGAAAAGCGACTGACTACGAGGTAGAAAAGTTCTTGGGCATGCAGAATAATTACCAAAGGCCAAAAGTTTCGACCCAGGTCAATCTGTGCAGGATGAATTAAACACCCTTTCCACAGGGCATTGCACATATTAGAATGTATGGATGGTAAAGGGTAATGCAAGAAAACAATATTTTAAGCACATGAGATAATTTTAAATCGAAATTTCAGCTGACGGTGATTTTCGGAGTTCAAATTAACTTTGAAAAATCTAAAATGAAATGGAAGAAATCCAATACTGCCATTTCAAACATTTTTCTTTTAATCAGAATACCTTAATATGTTTATTAGAAACAATAACATATTGGAGAGTTTAGATACAAGACGGTTATTTTCATCTTGATATCTATTGGCCGTAAAAGCGCCCTCGTTTGGAAGAAACATTCTATACTTTCATGTTCAGAGGTCCACCGTGGACCGATATTTAGGTGTCTGAACTGTAATTTAGATAACTGACTGTTTTATCCCCACTAGTTGCATGCAATAGTGTCCTTAGGCGAGTCAACCCAGAACCGTATCCTTGCAAACACAGACATAAATTTTAAGATAAAAAAAAAAAAACGGTTATTCAAAATATATTAGAGAAACGGGTTCCAGAAAAAGACGAGAAAACCTAATAAAAGTATGCAGAGGTGAAAAACTATTGATTAAAAGAGAGAGAGAGAAAACGCGTAGCTTAAAGACAAAACTTAAGGGCTGATAATATTGTGCGATAACCGAACACCCAAAAGGCAAGAATGCATGAGCTCGAGTAGCAAAACATGCACTTCATTGAATGAAATGGACCATCGGTTTAAAGTTGAGAAAACATAACCTTAACCATAAGGCTGCAAAGCGCGACTCACTGACCTTTTGCAGACAGTGTAGATCGAGATCAGACTGCACGGAACGTGCAGTCTGATCTTGGATCTACACTGTCCGATTAGGAGATATTTATATGCAGTATATATAAAAGGTTGAAACAGCATTATTCAGGTTTTTACTATTGGCTTAAAAGTTTCATATGACTTATTTAGCAGGTTAAGGGTTAACATGCAAGAAAGCACTGACTTAAATCTTCACCAAATATTAGCGACCTAAGGGAGAAGGTTTTTAGATACATTCTAGGAAAAGGGGAAAATGCTAGTAGCTAGCAGTCTATCATTTTCCCACATCATTTCACCCCTTTTCAGATCCAATGGTTTGAGTCACATTTACGTTGTCGTCCGCAGACGCCTTCAATTTAGACAAGACAAAAATCTTCTCGTCTGGTAAGGAGTTTTAAGGCAAATAGAAGACCAGAAAGCATTGACTCAAAAGATCTGAAAAAAAAGGGAAAAAGAGCAGATATTTACAATTAATTCGCAAATCTGGAAGTTGACGACAAAAAAAAATCGAAGTAACGTAATCTTTACACTTAAACTTCTAGGTTCGGAAAGATAAATTGAATTTATCAAGTTAATTTTAATTCCCCAATCTAGTTATTTTAAATTGTGTTAAAATGTTGTCATGGATACGAGATTGTTACTTTATTTGGGCTGACAGACTTACGACTTGTAACTCGTAATTGTAATCGTAGTATAGACCGAATATAAATACCCTCGTCGACTTTATGTACCTTCTTGCTTGTCTGTCTTTCTGCATTGTGTGTCCGTCAGTGTTTCTCTGGCCGGTGCCGAAAGACAGATTTACGACTGATTTTTTTCTCACGATTTCATCTATGTGAGAATTTATTAAGTTACACCAACACGCTCCGGAAAATAATTCAGTGAATCACGGCCTCAGATGATCCACACAGAAGAGATCAAGATCAGACATAATATTCAAGTAAATAATGCGAAAAATATAAATCGCGCTGGTCGATTTTTGATGAGACCAAAACAGGCTGTTGCATTTATCCATATAATTAATTTGGTTGAAATCTTAAGCAACAAAATAGTATTTTCTAAGCATGTATGACATATATTTATATCATAAAAACAAAGAAAAGTGCATACGTATACAGAAAATCATAATGAAATCCATAACTTTCGAGCTTATCACCCTAGTCTCGCGAGATTCTACCGACTTCACGCCAAGTCTCGAAAATTTACGTCTACTCAGACATATGATCAGAAGAGGCGAGAATCTGCTATCCCTTGCATGTGTTGTAGAACCTCAAAGGTTATTGGTGTTTGGAAAAATAGCTATTCCTTTTCTCTCTGTTTCGTCGCCGAACAAATACTCCTTTGCTACTTCTTGAAACGGGAAAGAATAAAAAAAAAACTTTAGCACCAAAGCCTGATATTGTTTGGTTGTTGTTGAAACTCAAGTAGCGAACACTGTAAATCCAAATTATTGATCTACGCTGTTTGCAAATGCGACTTGAGTCACTCCTTATAGTGAAGATGTTTAACTCTTTACCAAACAATCTCTAGTTTTAAGGACTCTGAGAAAGAAGGCTTATGCAAACATTGTGAGAAAAGAAGAAAATATTGGTATAACCAGCGGTGTCTCGTTTTCCCACTATGTTTTCTCCCCTTTAAAAGACAAATAGGATATCATTAGCACACATAATAAGTCGTCTGCAAGTGTTTTCCTCGTCTGGTAAAGAGTTAACCCTTTCGGCGCCATAGGCGAAAACATTGACTTTTGCGGACGGCATAGATCAAGATCAGACTGCACAGAACGTGCAGTCTGATCTTTGATCTATACCGTCCGCTTGGTTAGTCAAGCCTGTGCAATCAAAATCTTTGTAAGTTTCAATGGATTCTATTTAGAGCCGTCGAAAGAGGTTGAGTTTATTTATTTGCCGCTGAAAGAGATAAAACTCGTGATCACGGGTTCAATTAGTTCATGGTGTGGCCACAATATTGTGAAATACTGGCCACAAGTTAATATCTCTTTGCCGCAAAGTAATTTTTCCTTTCTTTTAAGTCGGTTTTCTGCTAACATAGGCGTACGAGCGTCTGTCATTTTCTTATTTTGTGGTCTGAGGCCCCCTTTTTTAACAAACAGGAACCAAACAAGCACCAATCGAAATGACACGTTTCAATGACGTCACTTACGGAGGAACAGTTTCACGTTTATTTCAAAGTTTTATTTCTTTTCTGTCTGAAACATACGGTTATAAATGTATATCAAGTCAAATTTGCTGCCAAATCATAGATCCCCCTCTGCATGTAATTGCATTTCTATTGAATTTCAATTACTTTTGACTCGGCTACAGAATTTGTAATTCAGTTTGTATCCTTCATCCTTCAGACGGACAATTTTCCACTTATTTAATCCGTTCATGAACGACCAAAGAAGCTTTTTGTTGTAGATGATCTTGGTTAAGATTAGACTCTAAGAATTTGCAGTCTCATCTTTGGTTTACACAGTCCACTACATGATTTTTACTGATCATAGGAAAGTCTTCCTTCGCAGTGAAACTCAGTTGTCAGACCTCGGGAATAAAGTACGAAACTGTATACTTAACACCTACAGAGCTAATTTCTGCGGTAGTAAAAGTGAAGACGAAACCCTCAGCATGCAAAACGCGACTAAAGGGGTTTTACGGACAGTGCATGTTACGATTTTATGGATCCATTATTAATTGATTACTTGCTTGTTATTATGCATCCCCGAGATGCATGCAACCCCCTTTTAATATAGCGCCGTTTATCAATATATTATGAAGAATGCACGAAATCTGAAATTTCCAGGCAAGAGAAAAGGATAAGTTGTAACTTGAAGCAGTTAGTCTGGAACAATCTGTCATATTCTCTTGAAATATACCGAGAAAATTTAATGGGCCGAGATTAATTTGAATTGGTTATGACGTCTCTGTGTTCAAGGGCATGCTTTACGAGAATTTCATCAAAATTTATGTACTGGTTTGCCGCGAGTTATGTAAAAGCACGTTTCTCTTTACCTGAGAACAGATTTTTGGATTTGTCCATATTGAAGTTAAACATGCGGCAATAATAATTTAACAAGCTCTTCCCCAAAAGACAATATTTTTTGGCTGGTCGAAATTGAAAGCATTTGCAGACGACATAATTGAATGTGGCTCAAATGATGGAAATTTTCTCTGAAAGAATAGAAAACATTGTGGGAAAAGGAGAAAATGCTGGTTACCAGCATTTTCTCCTTTTCCCACAATGTTTTCAAACGGCCTCGTTAAAATTCGGGATTGTGTGGTACGGGATAAAATGTTCCTCAAATGATTGAAATTGCCGCAGAAAGGACAGAATACATTGTTCGAAAGGGGAAAAATGTTTACTAGCATTTTTTTTCCGTTTTCCAACAATATCTTCAAAAAAAAAAAACTTTCTCCA
Organism: Hippopus hippopus; assembly: GCA_946811185.2. Taxonomy (NCBI): domain Eukaryota; kingdom Metazoa; phylum Mollusca; class Bivalvia; order Cardiida; family Cardiidae; genus Hippopus; species Hippopus hippopus. Next base: position 39,492,543 of record OX328097.1, read on the forward strand.
GTAAATAAGAACGAGCCGGGATTGCTTACACACAAAAAAAAAAACCGCTTAAAAATGATTACCGGCAAACATTTCCTAGAGATTTATGTTCTCAAATGTGCCTAAATTTTATCTTTGTGAAGATGCTCATAAAACACATCCGCATTTTGAAAAAAGACACATGTGGAGAAAAATAAAATAAGTGGGCTGAACATGAAAAGTCAGTTTGCTTAAGCAAGCATTGCACTGTTCTTTTCGCTAATCTGAAAAATTGACAAAAAATCGAATGACGTTTGTCACATATTTTTGTTTTTGGTGGTATTGCGCTCTGCTTTTAAGTTACGCGTATGCTTCTATACTTAAGGTCTTAAACCGGAGTGTAAGGCCAATTTTTGTTCACAAAATGTATAACGACAATGAAAAATAGATCCCTAATGTTATTCCTTGAATTCACGATTGCTAACTATAGTATATCTATTTAACGTGTGAGACATGTTATCTGAAATTCAGAAAATTCGGAAAATCTTCAACACAAAAGAAATGGATATCTTCTGACGTAAAAACCAAAATATACATTATTTCTTTTCGAATCAGAAAATCTACAAAATATCGGACGATTTAGATCCAAGATCTTGATCTATACTGTCTGAAATACAACAAACGCCCTTGGCACCAAAAGGGCTTTTAGATAAACGATAAAATAGACCAGTAGTCAAGAGTTTATCAATTACATTGTCTAGAAGGTTCCCGAGGGATGAACATGGGGGTTATCCTTTATTCTACAAGATTTATAGTAATCAGCATTATCGATAGGGTCAACTTGTAAATTTACGATTCCGTACCATAGATACCTTAAAAAGCAACCTTATCAAGGACTGGACAGCAAACAAAGGACGAAAGTGTGATTGCTTGTTTGAAATATGGATTGTTTGAACATTGTCAACAGTATACTTATTTCAGCAAAACTGTGTAGATCCACAATCAGACTGTATGTTCTGTCAACCCCTTTATAAGGCATTTGGCGTCGAAATGGAGGAGAGAAGTCAAAAAACGTAAGAAATAAGAGCTGCACTCTGTGAAAAGGTGGTTTAATGTAAAAAAATATCGACCCACGTCAACCTGCGCAGTCCGCGCTGACTTGGGTCGAAAACTTTTCTATTGGTAAATTTTCTTCATGTAAAAGGCCCTTTCTACCTCCATGTTATGCAGTGGCTTGTTTGGTATAATGCATTACGAAGATACATGGACCCCCTTTTGCACCAGCTCAGCTCATGTATGCTAACCACACAATCCCGAGTTTTAACGACCTGAAAAATACTCCTTTGAAAACATTATGGGAAAAGGGAGGAATGTTGGTAACCAGCATTTACTCCTTTTTTCCCACAGTGTTTTCTATCCCTTCAAAGACAAATTCCATCATTTGAGCCAAATTGAGTTTACCATACGGGCAAAGGAGACTTGTCTCCATTTTACCACAATGCTTTCATCCGTATTCATAAATTAAACCTTACATTCAAGCTGAATTTCTCCATTTCAGAAGTTTTTTTTTTTAGAAAAATCGTCTGTGCAAGACTTAGTTTAGGCAGTGATGGGCCAAGAATACACACATCAAACTCATTCACGTTTCAAACACTGCACACGATACAAGGTAATACAATGGAAAGCTGTGTTGAAATGTGAATTTTATCAAAGGCAGATACAATGGTTCAAAAGGTGCTTACGTTAAAGTTCTTTAGTTTAAATCCTACCATAAAACCTTATTTTTGCTTCCAATGATTATTTTCAAAGAGCTAATTTGTCAGGGAAATGTAGGTCAGCCATGTTCTTGAAGTAAGGCGGAGGAATATATTGTTTTGACCTATGACGTAATATGATGCCTATCTCCAACGTGTGGAAGATAAGAAAATTTTAATGGCCATACAACACTGAAAACATGACTAGTTATAATGATAGATAATTTTACGAGAATCTTACTTGTAACCATAGATATTTCGAAGTTTTATCTGACAGTACGTAAATGAGCCATGCTCTGTGAAAAGGGGGCTTAATGCATCTGCGAAAAATTTCGACCCAGGTCAGCCTGCGCAGTCCGCGCAGGCTGACCTGGGCCGAAACTTTTCGGTATTAGTCAATTTTCTGTTTGTCAAAGGATCAGTCTACCTCATGATTAAGTCGATTATTTAAAAAAGTGGCTAGTATGGATCCATAAGTATGTGATGGATTGCTTGGTACCATGGATCACAGAAATGCATTAAGCCCCCTTTTGCCAGAGCAGGGCTCAAATGTATTGCAGTTTTAATCATTCGAAGCAGATTTGAACCGAAAGTATGAAGACATTATAGTCAGGTGTTAAACCTTTCTTTATTCACTGATTTTATGATGAGCCATGATCTGTGACAAGGGGTTTTAATGAATCTGCAAAAAGAAAAGTATCGACCGATTTTAACATGTTCCCTAAAACAAAGCAAGACAAAATTATAATTATATAAAAATGTGAAAGTTCTGCAAATGAAATTGTCAGAGACAATAAAAGTTTAGTTCATGGGTTCCCTAGGAAGAACGACATCTTGGTATACGAGTATGTCAAAATAAAATCGCCCTGGTTTCTCTGTGCCACAAAGTTCTCGCCTATTCAAATGATTTTCTTCAGCGGACATTATTTCAAATCCAGTTTCTAACATGTATATGTTGTATTCAATTTTGAATACCATATTTCCCCTAGCACGTCAAATTTAAAAAACAAAAAACAAAAAAATAGTTACTATAGTGTACACACGTCATACGATATAAGTGACCCATACAAGTGATTTAACTTGCCTCTCTATTTCGCAAGCATAAATGTTCTTCTTAAAGTACAACAATTGGGTGTTTTGTACCACGTGACTGAACAGCCTAGAATAAAGAACATTTGAAGACATTTTAGGCAATAGGTAAATAATTTATTGATGGTCTAAAACAACCCAAATTTCAATTTCTTCTACAACTCTTTTGCTACCCAAAGTAAACTTTCCTCCTTTTCTTAGAGTATTATTATACTGCAAAGAAATTTCTCGTGATCTGATTGGATAATATGCCCCATATATATCATGTACACTGGCAAAACCAACGTAAAAGCAGTTCCCCTTTCGGGAGCCCCGTATACATGACTACACTTTCAACACAACATCTAAAATGGCGGCGTCGATCAAGATTAACATCAAGATTATGCGCCAAATTGCACGTTTTAGCACGTTTTACCAAGGTTTCAGTGACGTCATTTCCCAGTGTACTCAATTTTTGAAACCAAAAAACAGGTAAAATTCGCTTAACACACGTTGGAATGGAAAAACTTTGCAGTATAATAAATTCTTTGTACGGTCAGGTGGCAGGGGACTTAAAAACTTGTTCACGGCTGTGGTGAATCATGTCGCCACCTCGCCTTCGGCTCGGGGCTACATGATTCACTACAGCCGTGAACAAGTTTCCAAGTCCCCTGCCACCTGACCGTACAACTAATAATGTACCACTGGAAATAAAGATACATTTTGGTAATATTTTAATCAAGTAGCGGACGGTGTAGATCCAAAATCAGACTGCACGTTATGTATATTCTGATCTTGATCTAGGCCATCCCAGACAGCTACTTTAGTCGTCATCTACAATGAAACAGCACAAATGAAAGTCGTTGTAGGGTTTTCATTATCAAACTACATGTATATAGAACGAAGTTCGGATGTTTCCAATAATATGGAGTTATGCACTGGGTACCAAGTTTACTATACAATATAATTCAGTCAATTAGCTGTATCAAAATGCTAAATAAGTGTAATGGGTATTTTCAATCCTGAAAAGAAAACAAATTACAACTGTGCTAGGGCCTATCGGAGGGAATGTTAGAAAATATAGTGCAAAAGTACACGAAATAGTGCCTAAACATGCTTTCGGTTACCTTTTCATCGAACAATCATTATGCTAGAACGACCTAAAGAGCTTATAAATTTCTCCCGTTTCCTTAATGTTTCTATCCCATCACTGTTTTCTATCCTTACCAAAGTTAGTTTACACTACTTTAGCCACATTCAAGTCTTCGTCTGCAAATGCTTTCAAAACTGGCATGTCTAGCATCTTGTCGTCTGATACAAAGTTTAACTTGTTCCAAATTTCAAAACAAACTGAAGTACAAAATAATAGCTACCAATCCTACTGATAGATTTTTTTTTTCTAATAAGGTGTAAGGACGCTTTTTGTCAATAGTATGTCATATCAGTCCACTAAATAGTATTTTACCAAGTTATCATCAGTATTAGGTTGGCTAGTTATGATCACTATTAGACTGTCGTGCCTTCTTCATTGGCACTTCCACCTAATAATCTGCCATCCTGATTTTCAATTTACACCTTAGCAGATAAGCATATAGGAGCACCGAAGATTTTGGAAAGAAAAAAAAAAGCATGGAGACATAATTATGAAAAAAATCGATGGTCGTTAACTGTGTGTATATCATAACTGAACTGTACATTTATATCATTGCCTGTAGACTGTTTAACTTTTACCAAACGACATTAGGCTTGTCCAAATGGAAAGGACTTGCATACTACAAATTAAATGTGGCTCTAATGATATGAGGTAGAAAACATTGTTGAAAAAGGGGAAAATACGGATACCAGCATTTTCTCATCTTGCATGTTCAATGTTTTAAAATGCATTTCTCCTCAGGTTCTTTAAAGCAAAGTGTTAAAGCACAAACAGGGGCGTACTACTGTCCTTTCATAGTACATAAGATTTAAAAGCAAACCTGTAGTTTCAGGCTCATGCGATCGTCAAATTCAATCTCTTATTTGGGAAGATATTTCTGCTATTTCTGTTTCGGAAATACCTAATTATACGCCAGAGGGCGCATTTCTTAAATCCAGAATGGCAAATGTATCATTCCGCTAGAGGCTGGTCAGACAGACAGCATGCTTTTCTTTCACTTAAAATTCTCTGTAATGAATGTTTTACATGGCACCCTGAGCAATGTGTGATTAGGTTTGAGGGAAATTTCATTAAAATTTTCAATTAACTATTACAAGACATGCAATAAAACGGGGATATTTGAGGGAACCATTTTTTGTTCTGCAAGATAAACGTCACTCAAGGTGATGACAATAAAGTATGGTAATGACTTTAAAATATCAAGTAAATTTTAAAGTGTCAATCAAGCTAAAAACGAAGGTTTGCAGTTATTTATTTTCATAATTTTGTTTGGTATTCTCAGCAAACGACAATTCTCTTTTACTTGTCCAAGTTGAAAGCGTTTAAATACGACAAATTAACTCTTTGCGACCCTGAGGAAATAGCCTTTTGAAAACCTTGTGGGAAAAGGAGAAAATGCTGGTAACCAGCATATTCTCCTTTTCCCACAAGGTTTTCTACACTTTTACAGACAAGTTTCATCATTTTAGCCCAATTCGATCTTTTGTCTGCAAATGCTTTCAATTTTGACCAATCTAAAATTTTGTCGTTTGGTAAAGAGATAAATACGGCTAAAATGTCGGTATTCGTCTTTGAAAGGGTAAAAACATACTTGGAGAAGGAGAAAATGCTGTTCCCAAAAAATTTCTACTTTTCTTACAATTTATTGTAAAGCCGTTTAGAAAAGCTAATACCCCGGTACCATATGCCACAAAGCCATTATCTAAACATAGTAGTTGAATATTAATTTTTGATGCCTTTATCAAAGGGATGCAAATCTTGATCGAATAAATGTAAGATTTACAAACAAGCAAGATATCATTATCGCAAATTGAGAAATTGCTTCTTTTGAAAAAAAAAAGGGGGGGGGGGGAAGTAGATCAAACATATACTTACACATATCTGTAACAGACGATGGCAAGCAGAATCACAAACAGGAAGCAGATACAGGCTAAAATGATGGCCACAACACACTGTGTTCCACAAATAACCACAGGCTTAAATAAATTATCACAGCTAGTCAGGGAACGTGGTATCACTTTGACACTAGTTAAGTCCAATTTACAGCGCGTCGCCACCCGTTCTAGAGCCCGACACCCATCCTTGGACCCCATGTGACCTGTCCAGTCTAATTCTAGCAGCAGCCGTGCCTTGTTGGTGCCGGGTGGCGGGCATGGGAAGCGTTCCCACACTATCCAGGGGTCCTGCATATAGTCCGGGGCGGCTCGCCAGCGATCACATTTGTTACAACGAGGGCACGTTTCCTCCTCGGGCATATCCCTCATGCTTTACCTGCAATTAGAGAAATTAACATATAACCACAATCGGACCACTTCTTTCGACTGGCAGCAGACCAGATTGTGGCAAAAGGAATTATGGTAAATCATTAATTCTCCTATGTTTACAATTTTGTTTTTAAAAAAGTGTTTAGACCTTTTGATGATAGTCAAGGGCAAACGGTGTAGATCAGGACTTCATTTACTTGATTTCAAACTATGACCGCAAACAATACCACTTGCAGGGGAATCAGGCTGACATGGGTCGAAACTTTTTGCTACTTTTAAATTTTCTGTTTGTCAAAGGACCATTCTATCTTCAGATCCATTCTGTTGTTAGACTAAATGGACTTCACGGATCAATAATCACGTGATGACGTGCTTGGTATAGTGCATCACGGGGATGCATTAAAACCCCATTTGTCAGAGCATTGCTCCAGTAAAAACGCAAAACTTGTTACCACTTGGGGAAAAAAATCGAGCAGACTAGGCTTACCTTATAAACGCCCTTGCGAAATATGGATAATTAACATAAAAAAATGGTTATACTAGTGATACATTGTGGCAAAAGGACAATTATTTGTTACGAGCAATTTCTTCTTTACCACAGTATTATTTAAAGTGAAAACATGTACGGCGCAAAAGAAGGAGGTAGCGATTCACTGATGAAGAATTCAGAAAGAAAATTAAACCATTCCATATCGGCAGCACTACTTTTTATTACTCAGATGTATATAGATAACGCGAAAAAAGTAGTCTTCAGGAGGTAGCGATTCACTGAAGGATTCTGAAAGAAAATTAAACTATTCCATATCGGCAGCACTATTTTTCATTTCTCGGATGTATATAAATAAGGCAGACAAGAACTTATAATGTTGTATCTTAACGCGTTTAAACCTGTATTATGTAATCTTGCTGTAAAACGAGAACATTTCCATAGGGAAACAAACACCATAACGCTTTGCCTGTTCGCAAAGCGTGTGAACAGTCATCAGCTTGAGACTATCGTCTGCTGCAGTTCTTCGAAAATTCATTGAAATAGAAAACCAATTTAAATTCTCCCCATTCACGGAACGCAATATTTGCTGTATTCTTAAAGTTTTGAGACACTTTTGAGATGCTATTTCTTGATTTTAAATTTGTATAACTTAGTTAGGATAGACAAGACGGATTACAAAATATTTCACCATATATGGCCTGCAACACATGAAAAGGGGCATTCGGACATTTGCGTAAAGTGTCATCTCGGATCAGCCTGCGCAGTCTGCGCAGGCTAATCCGAAACGACACTTTCCGTTTTTATGCAATTTTCTGTTTTGCGCAAGTGTATTGTAGCACAAAATCTAATGTGGTCGTAAAGTGTCGTCTCGGATTAGCCTGCGCGGACAGCGCAGGCTGATCCGAGACGACACTTTACGCAGATGTCCGAAAGCCCCTTTTCGCATGCTGCAGACCATATGATCCGGCAAATGTTGTCAAATGAACTCCGCAAAAACAGCATCTGTTATAGGCACGGTATTAGAGAGGTTTAACTCTTTACTATACGACATCATTTTAGACTTATTTTATTTTAAAGCAATAACAGACGATAAATTGCATGTGGATAGGGTTCGTCATTGAAAATTTAGGGAACGTTATGGGTAAGGAGAAAATGCTTTTTAACCTTTATTTTCTCCTTTTCTCACAATGTTTTCAAAATCCTGATTTCCAAGGGTCGAAGAAGCACGAGGTTGTTTGGTAAAGGTTTATAACGGCCTTATATTGATTTTGGTGCCTTTCCTAAGTCGTCGCTTTTAAGTGCCAAGAAACTGTGTTTTCTTTGGCTCTAATTTCCATATCGAGAGAGGAAAGTCGACATGAAAGTAACAATAAAACATCTAATGATTGACATTGAGAATATTACGTCATTTCCGCGAGCCTCAATTTCGTCTGGGATTAAAATAAACTCGACGCCATTCTTATAGCCTGCATGTAAAAATTAACGTTAACTGTCTAGTATGCCTCCTAAAATTTGGAATTTAAAAGCTTCTGGAATAATTTTATTCGTTTTATTTGTCTTGAATTCACGGAACGATAGACTTTACGTACAAATAAGATTTACATAATCGTAATTTAGTGCAAATATTCCGGTGATATATTTGCTCTCCTCCGTCTAAATGTGAATAACAAAATCTGTTTTTACTCCTTGATTTTTGTTTGACTTTTGTATCTCCCTGAAATTCCAATTAACCGTAGGATTCCACATAACTTAAAACGAATTTTTCCAGTAACAATGAAACATCTAGTGGCTGATATTGCAAACATATCGTCACCTCCATAAGCCTCAATTTTGAGTGGGACTGAAAAAAACTCGACGACATGAATGCTTTGTAGTTTATGCACGAATTATCAAACAAGTCTTTTATACGTCAAAAGGTTTCGAGTTTTACGCTTCCGGTTGTGATTCTACTCGTCTTCCTAGCTCGGCTGTTATCGAAAAAGACGTCGTCAGGCTTGCAACACGCGAAAAGGGGCATTCGGACATTTGCGTAAAGTGTCGTCTCGGATCAGCCTGCGCAGTCTGCGCAGGCTAATCCGAGACGGCACTTCACGACTACATTAGATTTTGTGCTACAGTAGACTTGCGCAAAACAGAAAATTGCCTAAAAACGGAAAGTGTCGTTTCGGATTAGAGTGCGCAGACTGCGCAGGCTGTGCAGGCTGATCCGAGATGATACTTTACGCAAAGGTTCGAATGCCCCTTTTCGCGTGTTGCAAGCCTCGCAGTCACGTAATATGAACACTATCGACATTTGCGGTCATCAGGCGAAAACTAAAGCATTTTCTGATATCTCTGTCATTACTAAAGATATAAACTTCAAACTCCGTCCAGAATGACAGGTAAATCTAAAAATATTTTGATCGAGTTTTGCTACATCTTGCTTCAGCTTTGTATATTAGTAAAATATTTACCATGGGATTCCGAAATATTTTTTTACGTCACGAGAAAAAGTCCAAAAACCCATTTCAATTTTATGGTCCTCAAGGCCAGAATATCTCTACGACCACATAGATTCAAAAGTAGACGACAAATGTAAATCCAAGAGCATACTAAATGTTTTGTACTCTCGGATCTGGATTCAAATCGGCAAAAAAACCCCTATCGCTGATTCATTATTTTAACCCTTAATCCTTAGGCTGCTAAGCGCGACTCACTGACCTTTTGCGGACAGTGTAGATCAAGATCAGACTGCACAGAACGTGCAGTCTGATCTTGGATCTACACTGTCCGATAAGAATATTATTTTTCCCCCAAGAGCAACTTTGAAGTAGCAACATTTTGGTTTTTACCATCGACTTGAAAGTTTCTTGTTAGTTATTTAGCGGGATAAGAGTTAAGGTGTGAAGTGCGATTCAATGCACTTGTGCGGACAACGTAGATCAAGATCAGACTGCACTGAACGTTCAGTCTGATCTTAGATCTCTAATGCTTGATTAACTGTGATCTTTCAAGTTAAACAAGTATTGAAACTGCGATATATGAATGTTTACTACCGACCTGAGATATCAACTTAATTTGTTGTGTTAGCTCTAGGTGCTAAACAGAAGCTACACAGTCTAGCTCAAACTCGCTGTTGCAGACAAAGTAGATCAAGATGAGAGGAAACAGCCGTTTGAAGTTCTGTATAATAATATTCTGTCTCAAAACAAATGCATTAAAGTATCGAGTTTATAGTCTTTTTCTTTCATTTTGGTCCTCTTTTCTTTTTATAACTCCTTATATTTAGATCCTGACCAATTCTGTTCGAAAAATGACTGAATGATTGTAATGTATATGGCGCTATAAGGTTCTCGTACAGGTAATCAGGTTCAAGGTGACGATGGTCTCAGGTAAGTATAAAGATGTAACTTTTTTTCATTGCATCATTAAAAAGGTTACTTAATTTAGGCCAACATTGGTATCATGCTGTGCGGGTAACATATTCATTACTTTATGGCCATCTTCTGAATAACTCGAGCAGTTTGTAATGGATACTTAGGTCTTTACCAGAAGAATTTTGGATTCTTCTATAATTGATATCATTTGCAGAGGAACTATAAAATATGTCTAAAATGATGGAATTCGTCACTGGATAAAAAGGAAAAAATTGTGGGAAATGGAGAAAATGCTGGTAACCAGCATTTTCCCCTTTTCCCACAATCTTTTTTCAAAAACCTTCTTCACCAGGGTTGTTAAAACACGTGAGTGTCTGGCAGCGGTTAAAAGGCTTTTCTATGACCCTGAACCGTAGCTTTCTGGTACCTATACTTCGTTAGTTTGGTCTTTTCGTTTTCGCTGAGTAGGATACTATCAATATGAGAATAGAACGAGTCTGTAGGAGTGAAGAAAAGAGAGACAAAGATTTCCTTTTTAGTTGAAGCTATTAGGACAAAAACAGTTGAAAATGTGTTCAGAAATATAAGGAAGGCTATCTAAACAATTCGAGAGCTGAACATCCAAGATTAGATTTCCGGTTTTGCGCAGTCTGACGGCGTACATTTCCGGAAACACGCATAAGAGAGAGTTAGAGAGAGAGAAAGTTAGAGAGAGAGAGAGAGAGAGAGAGAGAGAGAGAGAGAGAGATAGAGAGAGAGAGAGAGAGAGAGAGAGATCAACTTTCGGAAATGTTAACTTGGCAACCCACAGGATATATTTAATAGTAACGGTGATATTTAAATACATGTATTTAGAATCATTTTGATTGACTAACAGAAATCCACATCTTCTTAGGGAAAAGAAAACATTCAACAGAGAGAAAGAGAAAAAAAAAATGTAAACGCGAATACTTTTCGCTGTTTTTTTTTTCATTTGCGATAAAAGCATGTTCAGAGGTTCAGACGAAAAAGTTTAGATCATAACGGATAATTTGCACTCGCTAAAATCAATTAAAATCAATAGTCTTTCTTCGTAACCAATGTTGTTGGTACCAATGTGAATTGTCTGATGTGACTAGCAACAACGAAAACAATTTTGCATTTTAACATCCCCCTCACGGAAAAAAAAAAGAGTAAAGATAAAGGGTAAAAATAAGATAGTGATAATTTTTATATGAAAAACATATGTAAAATCCACAGGTACGAGTCGGTCTGACTTTCACTTTACGATGTAATTTTTTCTGTGAATTCTTTACATTTTACCCTTTTTCAGATTGCCAAGCACGAATTAAGCTGATTTTGCTTACAATGTAGATTAAGATTAGACCGCACGAAATGCGTAATCTGGTCTCTTTCTACCCTAATACCCTGTGACAGATTCTGACTAAACAAGTCTTTAAAAAACACTACAATCTTTTCTTTTTTTTCAACCGTCTAAGAAAATGCCGTTAAAATTTGGCATCCGAGTGGAGAACTTATATACATGTTTATGACGAACAACTTACATAATATTAGATCTATATCTTTTTACAGCCTCAACTACTTCCTTATTCTATACTTATCGTGGCTTAATTTTTTACGTAACGAGACTGAGTGTCGGCCTAGACTAAGATGCATGTATCCGCAATCTGATCTTCACCTACTCTCATTGATGTCCAGTTGATCATCAACACTTTTGTACACCTGCATAGTTATGGACAAAAGCATCACCCGAGGACAATTTTTTCCTCTTTCAGCAGACCTCATTAACCCTTTACCACACAATCCCGAGTTTTAACGACCCTGGGGAGGAAGCCTTTTGAAAACTTTGTGGGAAAAGGAGAAAATGCTGGTAACCAGCATTTTCCCCTTTTCCCACAATGTTTTCTTCCCTATCAAAGGAAAATTTCATCTTCTGAGCCACATTTAAATTTTTGTCTGCAAATGCTTTGAATTTGGATGAGTCTAAAATCTTGCTGTTTGGTAAAGAGTTTAAACACTTTGGCAAAAGGATAAATTATTCTAAAGTAACTTAACACTGATAGTTTCGACGGTGTTCATGTGGTAAAGCAGCCACTTGTCCAAACTGAAAGCAGTGGCAGATGACAAATTAAATGTAGCTTCAGTAATGGAATATAGCTTAGAAAAAATAGAAAACAGTGTGAGAAAAGGAGAAAATAATGGTTACCAGCATTTTCTCCTTTTCGTTACCAGCATTTTTTCCTTTTCGTTACCAGCATTTTCTCCTTTTCGTTACCAGCATTTTTTTCCTTTTCGTTACCAGCATTTTCTCCTTTTCGTTACCAGCATTTTCTCCTTTTCGTTACCAGCATTTTTTCCTTTTCGTTACCAGCATTTTCTCCTTTTCGTTACCAGCATTTTTTCCTTTTCGTTACCAGCATTTTCTCCTTTTCGTTACCAGCATTTTCTCCTTTTCGTTACCAGCATTTTCTCCTTTTCGCACAATGTTTTCAAAAGTCACTACCCCCAGACTCGTTAAAACTGGATTGTTTGGTAAGGATTTTAATTCTACACCTCTATATATCTTGCCAATGTTCTACTGTCCTTGCCTTAGGCTTACGAAAGAGCATTAGTGACGAATTATATCGAATTCGGTTTCAGACGAAAACCAGTGTAGACTTGTGAGGCAATAGAAAATTAATTATTAAAACACATCTCGTGAGTTGATTCTCTGTCAGCAAAACTTGTTCCAGGAATAAAAAGAAAATAATTTGCTTTTATTCTAGAAGTGACTATTACAACTTTTTTGAGTATTGTAGATCTAGATCAAACTGCTCGTCCGCTGTTTTGGGACATTTAGCCAAAGCACGTTTGGAGATTAGTTCTTGCCCGCCGTGAAATACCGGTATCCACTTCCTTAGCTAGGCACTGAAAGATTAACCTGCATGTCTAAAGTCTTTGCACCATGTAGCAAATCGAGGAAGCTCGGTCGGTAATACTGAGGGCTTACATTGGTTCGAAACGCAGCTCGGTAAATATTTTTTCTACTTTGTTTTAGGTCAGCGCGACAGATATGTATATTTTCTCTCTGGGGTTCTCTTTGATTCGGCGCTTAGAGCGACGTGCTATGGGTGTGGGGTCGGTATGAGGAAATCCTGGTTCGATTCTCGCTGTTGACGCTGGTCGTTTGGACTCTCCTTAGACAACAAACCGCTGAAATCCAACCCATTAATGTTTAAACCAAGGATATACAAAGGTATATGAGCCGTCCCCGTGATAGGAGTAAAACACTACTGGAAGCAGCTTATACTACTGCAGCAAAAGTACTTTTGAAAAGTGATTTTGATAGAAAAAAGATCAATACTTCTAGTTTAAAGAAACTACCAGAGTGAACACAAAGGTTAACTTATCCCCGCTTGATAAGTACACTTATCTTAACAAATTACTAAACGATAAAATTTTAAATTTTGTCCAAATTTAAGACATATGCAGACGACAGAGCAAATGTGACCCAACAGATGAGATTTGTTTTAAAGCGTAGAAACATTGAGTAAAAAAGAAAAACTCTATACCAAACAATACCGAGTTTTAACGACCCTGAGAAAGAAGGCTTTTTAAAACATAATGAAAAAAGAAAACGCTGGTAAAAAACATTTTCTTCTTTTATTACAGTTTTTTTCCCCATTACAAACAGATTTCATCATTTTTGACACACTTTATTTGTCGTCTGCAAATGTTTTACTTTTTTACCAGTGTAATATTTTGTGGTTTGGTAAAGAGTTAAAAACGATGTATTTCCCGAAGCGAGCGACCGAACAAGAAAATTAATTTCTGTCCATCAGCCTCCGAAAAAACTTTCTCACTGCCTAGGTCGATCGTGATCGAAAGCTTTTGTCCAAATTTTGTTTGCCATTTCTTTTTTTACGTCACATATCTTTTTTTAAAGTAAACAACACTTTGCTATGTTTATATTAGTAAACGTGAGCTGAAGAAAACAAACATTTAGATAGAGGTTTTAGCAAATGTATATTGACTGAACACCCTTTTGAAATATTGATAGCCATCATAGATTCAGCTGAGATTCATCACAGATTCTGTAAACGAATCCATTGAAACATCTCGGAAAAAGGTGAAAAGTGAAACTGGTTGTTGCGTAAATGCATCACAATAGGTCATGCCATAATCAGTATATCCTGTATTTCACCTGCACTCTACCCAAGATGGTAGGAAAACGGTTGCACGCCTCCTTTCCAAAAACAATTCTGTCACAGATCAAGCCTGTGAGTAGCATCTCCGCTATGTCAGGCGTTGTATTTAAAGACAGAAAGGCATAATGAATGAGTAGTCATTTGATAGAGGGAAAGTAAGTCCAAATTTAGAGTATTTGCAGACGACGAATTCAGTGGGGTTTACATGATACGATTTGTCTTTCAAAGGGTAGAAAACATCGTGGGAAAAAGAGAAAATCCTGGCAACCCCTTTCCGCAATGTTTTCGAAAGTTTTATTCCCCAAGACCGACAAAATACGGGATTGTTTGGTAATAATGCTTTCTACGGACACCTTTTGTATGTATGTTTGTCATATCAGCCATGTTCTGGGAAAGGGGGGGGGGGTTAAATGCATCTCCTTGATCCATTATAACAAGCAAGGTATCACATAATTTGGATCCATAAAATCCAGTTTTGTCAAACAACCGACTGAATCGTAAGGTAGAGTGGACCTTGGGCATGCAAATTTTTTTCATATAGCAAAATATTTCGACATTTCGGCCAAAGGTCGATACTTTCTTCAGATGCAATAACTCCACTTTTCACAGAGCATTACTCATAATACTTACATCTAATAGGCTGCATCAGTTACCTTCTTGTAACATTGCTTATTCATTAAGTTTAAAACTTTCTGTTTGTCTTTGTGTGTGTGTGTGTGTGTGTGTGTGTGTGTGTGTGTGTGTGTATATTTTCTGATATTATGTAAGTCATTCTGATAATGTACTAGTTCATCTATATGCTGTATCATAGGCCAAAGGCCTAAATACCGAAATAAATCTATTGTCTTTGTCTGAAAATATTTCTTCTTAAAACTAAAGAAAGACAGAAAAAGGACCAATGTAAAATCAACATGATCATACTCGTACATCGTCGCTCAGAAATGTTTTTTTCTCTCAAACATTTCATTATGGGTAAAAACCGTTCAGAAAGAGAGAGAGAGAGTAAAAAAAACCCTCAAATCTGTCTCTGCAAGCGTGTTTTTCTCTTTATCAAACGAAAAAATTTAAGAGTAATCTAAATGAAAATCGCTTTCAGATGACAAAATCAATTATCTGTAGCTCGAACGATGGGATCTGTCGTTGAAAAGGTAGAAAACATTGTGGGAAAAGGAGAAAATGCTGTTTACCAGCATTTTCTCCTTTTCCCACAATGTTTTCAATTGCTTTATTCCTCAGGGTCGTTAAAACGAGGGTAAAGGGTTTACCATGGCGTTGAAATCAATAAAGGGAGATGCATTATAGCGACAATCAACTGTCCTCTGATGCATTTAACTAATCACTTTTTGGTTCACTGAGATGCGTTTACCCTTTACCCCTTTACCTCATACTCCAGAAATTGTCATTGTTAAAGGCTCAATAGCGCTAAAAATTAAACAACGCGGGTTTTAAAATGCATTTCAATTTAAACCATAAACCTTTTAAAAGTAAGGAAACTATTGTGAAGTTGACAATCTGTTATTGTACGGTCGGTCTAGTCGCTGGCAGAAAAATGAATCTTAAAAGTAAGTCAAAAGTTGCCAGGCCGCTCTGTATTATGCATACCTTTTACTTGGTTTCGAAATTCATTTTTCTGCTAGCGACTAACGCTTGAACCGACTGCACAATAGCAGATTTTCATCTTCGCAAAAATGTTCATACTTTTAAAAGGTATGATTTAATTGAAATTCATTTTAACACCTGTATTGTTTACTTTTGGCCGCTACAGGGCCTTTAGAGAATAAACATCGTGACATTTACCAAAGTGTACATGATAAAATAAATACATCTGTAACTTACATTCGTCAGCATTCGCGTTTCAGGAATCTACTCCTTCACCAAATAATTCAAAGTTTTAACGATCCTGACGGAGCAGGCTTTTGAAAACATTGTTTGAAAAGGAGACAATACTGGTAACCAGCATTCTCTCCTTTTCCAACATAGTTTTCTGTCCTCTCAAAGAAATATTATGTCATATAAACCACATTAAAACATGAAAACGTTTTCGAATTCGACAGGCCTAAAATGTTGTCATCTGGTAAAGATTTTAGACTCGTCCAACGAGGACATAGACCAGAATATTGTAACTCCCAAAAACTTCAGATGATAGTACCTGACAAATCGATGTTCTATAACATGGAGATTTATTTTCTTGCACACTTAACCCTGAACCTGCTAAATTAGTCAAATGAAACTTTCATTAATTGTGTGGTGTTTTACGCCGTTTTAAACATTATTTCTGTCATGTCGCGGCGGCCAGTGCACCTATCAATGCTTTCTGGGAGTTTCTTTTATCAGCACTTCGAACAATATTCTTTCCAAGCCACTAGCTGCTTTCATGGTCAGCGGTGAGAGAGGAACGAATCCTGTCACAATGACTATCATCCTTGGAAAGAAATTGGCCGAGCCGGGGATCGAATCATCGACCTCCTGTTCTCAAGTCCTATACGCTACCGGCTGAGCTACCGGGGCTCGGCATAAAAATGACCTTTCAAGCAGATAGTAAAAACTCAAATATTGCAATTTCAAAGTTAACTTTTTTGGAAAAATATCTCCTTATTGGACAGTGTAGATCAAAGATCAGACTGCACGTTGTGTGCAGTCTGATCTTGATCTACACTGTCCGCAGAAGGTCCTTGAGTCGCGCTTAGCAGCCTCAAGGTTAAAGGGGTTTTTCAAAGCCGTTCTTATCGGTTTTTAACGGATGTGAAGCATGCGATAATAAAATGGTTTTATGTTTTCACGCCATCTGACTTTCTGAAATCGCTTTCTGCTCATTAATCTTTCAGTGCTCCATGTTTTCTTTTTAACAGCTCTTGGGAACTTTGTGTTGAAGGTCAAGGACCAAACGAAAATAACCTTGTATTTCAAGCTTTTCGGTAGTTTATCGAGAAATAATGGTGGATTATGGTTTGATATTTCATGGTTACGACCACTGAATAATACAGATTTCATATTTTCTAACTCTTCAATTGAAGGCGAAAACAGGTAGTTCCCGCGCACTAGTTACCTATGTAAACAGCATGTGCCATTAAACCAGAGACAAATATGACGTAATTTACGTGTGTTTACCCCTACATTTCTCGCGCTTTACGTAATATTGTAATGCGTTGTTATGTGGGGGGGGGGGGGGGGGGGAAGGTAAGCCATGGGGAATTACCGAAAACAACTGTACTGGATTTTGACAAAAGTCCAAACAAAAAAGGGGTTAGAAGCATAAAATAAATAGAATATCTTTTTTCATCTCGTGAACATCATTGGTAATATTTTCACTCGTGGCTGCGCCACTCGTAGATGTCTTTTTTTGCCTTGAATCAGAATTTATTGTTAAACAGTAAATAATACTGCTTAAATGAGCCGTGTTCTGTGAAAAGGGGGTTTAATACATCTGCAAAACGTGTCGATCAAGGTAAGCAAACGCTTCTGCACAGGCTTACCTGAGTCGAATCTTTTATATCAATAAATTATAGCCTTGCTCAAGGAGCTTTCTACGCCATGGTTAAGCCCGATGTTACACAAAATGGATTTTATATATCCATAAGAACGTGATGAAATGCTTGGTATCATGCATCATAGAGATGAGCCATGCTCTGTGAAAAGGGGGCTTAATGCATCTGCGAAAAGTATCGACCCTGGACAGCCTGCGCAGTCCGCGCAGGCTGACCTGGGCCGAAACTTTTCGCTATTGGTCAATTTTCTGTATGTCCCAGGACTAGATTACCTCATGATCCAGTCGGTTGTTAAACAAAATGGATTTTGTGGATCCAGCACCATGTGATGACTTGCTTGGTATCATGCATTACGGAGATGCATTTAGCCCCCTTTTGCCAGAGCATGCCTCAGATGTATTACACTCATTTTGTCTTAGCATGGCCCATATTTATCTATTTATTCTTTTTTCTGTACAAGCATACAAACACTGTACGGTTCCATTCACTGTACGCTCTACCTCACAACCACGGACACCACATTTATATCCGATTCCAGTCAGACCGGATATGAGTGTGGTGTCCGTGGTTGTGAGGTAGAGCGTCGGTCTCGTAACTATGAGGTCCCGAGTTCGATACCTGGGAGCAGATGTCAACTTTGGGATCTTTCATTGGCCCACACATTCGGCGCAAGTACTGGTGTAGTTCCAAGGAAGATGAATTGAGAGAGATTAGTATAATTTTTAAGAACTTGTTTCTCAATCGATGTAAAATAAATACATATGTTTAAACTAAACTAGACCGGATATGACTTCATTTTATTTATTTATATACGATCCCTGGTAAATAACTGCGTAAATTAGCGAATCATTCAGTCATTAAATGATTCGAATATACCGCTTAATTTACCGAAACTGCTGGAGTTGTCCTATCCGTGACGAGAAGACTGAGTGACAGCAACTATGATTTTTTTCGTAGGAACTAGAATTCATGTGCACAGATTTCCCAAAAATATATAAATTCTATTAATACTACACATTAAACACTTTATAAAATAATCCCGATCTGCAACGACTCTGGGAAAGACGGCTTTTGAAATATTGTGAGAAAAGGATAAAATGCTGGTTATGAGCATTTTCCCATCCCCCCCATGTTTTCTGTCCCTTCAAAGAAAAAATCCATCATGTGGGCAAAGCTGAATTGTCGTCTGAATTCACACTTTACGAAACAATCCCTAGTTTTGAACGACCCTGAAGAGGAAAGCGTTTGAAAACATTGTGCGAAAAGGAAAAAAAAAATGCTGGTAGTCAGCATTTTCCCTTTTCCCGCAACGTTTTTAAGATGCAAGTACGACCATTTGAGTCACCTTTGATTTGCCGTCTGCAAATGCTTTCAATTTGGAAGAACCCGAATTTAGTCGTTTGGTAAAAGAGTCAACCCTCAGGCTGCTAAGCGCGACTCAAGGACCTTTTGCGGACAGTGTAGATCAAAGATCAGACTGCACAGAACGTGCAGTCTGATCTTTGATCTACACTGTCCGATAAGGATACATTTCCGTCAAAAAACTACAATTGAAATAGCAAAAAATTGGGTTTTCACTATCGACTTAAAAGTTTCATTTCACTTATTTACCAGGATAAGGGTTGAGAAGAGTAAGGACTTCTTGATAAATCCCAGATGTCAAGTTGATGCTTCCGTAGGCGAAATTACGTGAAATGAGGAAAAAGATTAATTTTGATCATAATGACTGATCCGCATTACGAAAAAGCTTGCTTTTGTATTTCGCCTCCGTCTTGATCACTATCTTAGAGAAGATTTTTGCAAGGTATTGTTCCGTCCAATGTCAACAACCATTAGTTGACTGACTTTAACCAAATGTATCAAAACAAAACAGATGGGCTTATCAGCTAATGTCGGCTGTTGTTGTCATGCACAGTCTTGTAGAATACAGTGACAATTGAAAAGATTATTGTTTTTTGGTGAAATGTGTCTGCAGACCACAGAGGAAAAATAATCTGATTTCCCATATGATAAGTCTGTCTGGATACTTGATGCCATTCATCAAATCCTTTACTTTGCGTAAACTTGTACGCATTCACAACATTATCCCTTTCCCCAACAACAAGTTTTAGACTCTTCAATAAACGAAATATCCGCATGCGAAAAATTCAAAATTGGTACAAATGCGCTTAAGACCTATGTGGGTAGAAAACGTTGTGGCAAAAGCAGAACATGCTGGTTAACAGCATTTATCCTTTTCCCATAACTGTTTTCAAAAGCTTTCCTGCTCAGCGTCGTTAAAACTCAAAATGGTTTGGTTGATAGTTAAATGTCTTGAATCAGCTAAGCAAATGGAAAAAACGCAGAAAAATTACTCGATCTTTGATCTTTTTTGTTCATTACAGATCCGCATCGACGAGACAGACAGACAGACGGACGGACCGACGGACGGACGGACAAACAGAGAGACAGACAGACAGAAGTATGATTCGATTCGATCGTCAAAAAAAAGGAAAAATTGAGTGGATTCTTTACCAGACGACAAAGCTGCAGGCTGTTCAAAATGGAAGGAATTTGCCTATGGGAAATTCACTGTTGCTAGTATGATGGCATTCTTCTTGACCATTAGGCAGCTAAGCGCGACTCATGTACCTTTTGCAGACAGTGTAGATCAAGATCAGACTGCACAAAACGTGTAGTCTGATCTTGGATCCGCAATTTCCAAAAAAAAAGATGTCTTTCCCCTAAAAAAATACATTTGAAATAGTAAAATGTGGGTTTTTACTGTCAACTTGAAAGTTTCATTTCACTTATTTAGCGGGATAAAGGTTAAAAGGGGCCTACCGACTTTTTATGTCGGAAATCAAAATTCCTTGTAAAACACTGATACAAACACCTAGATATATTTTTCTTTGTAACATTAAACAAAGAAAATGTACGGTTCCAGTCAGAAAAAAGGTGCAATTCCGTCTATTTTTATTACATCAGATATGACATCAGCGCACTAATTCGAATTTGAATCCTTGCGTTGTCTGCGCATGCACTATTCTTCAAAGATTAACCTGTCCGCTATGACACAGCACCGTTATCATAGTCCTTTTGATAAAGTTTGGCGCAAAATTATAAAAATACCTTAAGAGGCTACATAGCCCACTAAGGCAATAGCACTGAACATTTTTCATACGTTTGTCTTTCTTCTTTACCGATGACTGGCCAGCTATCGCCTTACTTAACTCAGTGATAAATCATTTTTGAAGTTTGGTGAAATTATAAAATTATGAGTAGCTTCCTTCAACCGGGTAAAAACAGTAATTTCAAACTCTTCTTCCTCGTGGTCGTTGACGAACGGTATTGTGTGGTAGACGGTTAACTAATTGATTTCGCTAAGGATGTTACTTCTCGCGACTTATTTCTGTCAATCAAAAAACAATCTACGCAACATCTGCTCTCAAGAAGAGAAATGAATAAAAGACAACATCTTGCTTCATTTTGTTACAATGTCTGACCTGAGCGATCGCACTGAATGTTCCTATCGATCAGTTAGGCTGTTTCTATGAACAGGAAACAATTCATACCCCTACAACTTAAGGCTTTTAAAAACACTGTGACTAGTGGAGAATTACTGAAAAAGTAGCATTTTTTTTCAGAATTTTTGATTAATTATGTTCATGTTTTAGTTCCACGTATTCGACAGCCTTTATAGCTTGGAAAGACCTGAGGACACCGGTCCATGTAATAAATATTAACCCATAACCTGATAAATAACTAAAATGAAACTGTTAAGCCGATAGTAATAACCCGAATAATGCTACTTCAAACTTATCTTTTCGAGACCTATTTCGAGGGGCTGAGAAAACAGTCCACCGAAACTCAGAAACTTTTTATCATTTTGGCTTGATTAAAACAGCGGACAGTATAGATCGAAGATCACACTGCACGTTCTGTGCAGTCTGATCTTGATCTACACTGTCCGCAAAAGTCAATGAGTCGTGCTTAGCAGCCTAAAGGTTAAGATCTATTGAATGTGGGGTAACTAGTTATCCTTTTACTTTCTCAGAATTTGCGGCGTCTAACCCTAAACCTTTAAGTCTCATCAGGGAATACAGGGTATTTTGCGGACCGCATAGATCAAAGATCAGACTGCACAGAACGTGCAGTGTGATCTTCGATCTATACTGTCCGCTGTTTTAATCAAGCCAAAATGATAAAAAGTTTCTGAGTTTCGGTGGACTGTTTTCTCAGCCCCTCGAAATAGGTCGAGTTTACATACTTAGCGCCGAAAGAGAAAAACATTCTTATGGAACGTAAAATTTAGATTTTTGGAGTATCAATATGAGAAAAAATGTGGCCAAAGGAGAAATTACCGCGATATCCTTAAAAGTTGTCTGCTACACGACGAAAAAGAGATTCGTCTGCTTGTGATGTAATGGATTCAGCTAGTATGAAACAAACAAGAAGTGAACAGATGTTTTCTACAGTACTGCGCATGTTTTATGTATAGCAGACAGCAGAAAGCGGAATTTTCGAAAATGTCTAAGGTAAAGCGAGAGAGATTGGTACCAAATTAAAAAAAAATCTTAATCGTTTGAGCCAAAATAGGGCTGACAAACACACAAACGAAAATGCAAAGTTGTTCTTTTTTTCAAATCCTATTTTCGTATTTCAACAAATGTCATAGGTAGTCCCAACTTTCGCGAGACCCTTGAAATTATTGTCATCGATTAAAGTTAAAATTCGTCACTCAGAAAACTAAAAATTACACTTAAACAAAGGTAGCTGACGTAAGCATTTTTTTTTTAAATTTTATGGACTGGGTCATTAGATTACAAACTTTCCAGGTTTCGAGCTTTCTAAACAGTCAATATTCATTTCGGAGATTCCAAGAGAGTGTGATGTAAATCGTTATCTTTTCGTTTTCAAGTTCCAGAGACTCAAGAGAGGCGAAGCAACGGGAAAAAAAGCTGTTTCACGAAACGAAAAGCATAAGTCAAGGCTTTCGTAAAACTGATTATACGGTGTTTAACTCTTTACCAAACGACAATATTTTAGATGGGTCCATTTTGAAAGCTCTTGCAGACAACAAAATTTACATGGCACAAATTATGTGATTTCAATCAGATAGTTTATAAAACATTGTGGGAAAAGGAGAAAATGCTGGTAACCAGCATTTTCTCCTTTTCCCAAAATGTTTTCAAAAGGCCTACTTCTCAGGGTAGTTAAAACTCGGGATTGTGTGGTAAAGAGTTAACGCCGTTTTCAACATTATTTCAGTTATATCGCGGCGGCCAATGCACCTATCCATGCTTTCCTGGTTTTGCTTTTACCAGTACTCCGCACAATATTCTTTCCAAGCCACTGGCTGCTTTCCAACACAAGTATCGTCGAAATAATGGTCAACGGTGAGAAAGGAATGAATCCTGTCGCAATGACTATTATCAATCCGTGAAAAGAAATTGGCCGACCCAGGGATCGAACGAGCAACGCTACCGACTGAGCTACCGCGGCTCGTCAAACAGGAAATCTTCTGACAGGATTTCGAAATAAATCGACAACAACGTGATCTTGCATGACCTTGAACCAAGCCTTTTTCTTCAAACTGTTGCAGATTGTTTATACTTTGTGAAGTTCAGACCCTTTCTCGTATGTACACACGCACACCACACACCGATTCAATGATGTTCTTATAGTACTTCATTTATTTGAACGGCGTTTTAAAGCAGCTTTTAGTGGTAGATCTATTTTAGCAATATCACAGTTCCTCTTCACTTATATAGGTCCTAGCAGCCTGCGAGGATCGAACAAGTATTTTAACCAGTAACTTTCTAAATAAGTGAAATGAAACTTTCAAGCCGATAGTAAGAAGTTTTGCTTTCAAAGTTACTTTTGGGGGAAAAATCCCTCCTTATCGGACACTGTAGATCTAAGATCAGACTGCACGTTCTGTGCAGTCTGATCTTGATCTACACTGTCCGCAAAAACTCTTTCAGTCGCGCTTAGCATCCTTATGGTTAAGATTACAGGCCCAACACCAAAACGCTTCAACCATAAAGAATCCTCAGTTTCGTTTTTTTCAAGAGCCACTCAAAAATTTAAAGGCCTGTGTTTGCTTGCGGCAGATAAAATGTGATATGAGATCTAGACTACTGTGGAAAAAAAACATCAAAGCCAGTGTGAAGGACTGAGCCGAATAATTACATATCTCTGGAAAATATCACGTTCGTTACGTAGGTACTTTTTATTTTTTCCGAGATCAATATCAGCACACTTGGTGACAGATGTCGCGTCGGGTTTTCATCACAGAACCACGTACATGTCTGCCCTCCACACGTAATATTGTGTGATATATTGCGTCACGTGATCCACGAGAAAATGCATCTGAGCCATGCTCTGGAAAAGGGGGGCTTAAGGCATCTCCGTGATCCATTAAACCAACCAAGTCATCACATGATTGTGGGTCCATAAAATCCATTTTGTATAAAAACCGAATAGACCATGCGGTACACTGGTCCTTTGACATGCAGAAATTTACGAAAAAGCAAAAAGTTTCGATTCATGTCAGCCTGCGCAGACTGCGTAGGCTGAGTTGAGTCGAGACTTTTTGCAGATGCATGAAGCCCCATGTCAGAGCATGACTCATCTATTTGAAAGTTTGATGATAATCCCCTAACCACATAAGCCCGAATTCTCAAGACCCCGAGATAAAAAGATTTCGAAAGCGTTGTGGGAAAACCAGAAAATGCTGGTAGCCAGTATTTTCTCATTTTCCTACGACGTTGTCTGCTCTATCAGAAATAAATTCCATATTTTGAGTCATATTTTATTTGTCGTCTGCAAACGCTTTCAGTGTGGATGTGTCTTGTCGTTTGGTAAAGAGTTAAAGTGCACGGACCTGAAACTGCCTCGCTCGAATTTTCCCATACTCGATCCGAAACAAATTTCTAAGATTATATACTGACAATAATAATGTTACGGAACAGATTTACGTGAAATAAACCAGAGGTTAAGCATAATGTCAGATGGTTTTACCAAGACCATGTACGATTTGACCTAAAAACATCAACAATCCAAAAATTAATTTACCCAAAAACATAAATCTACCATTCTAGACAAGGTTATATTTATCTTGGTTGCGGCCACACCTAGTCGACTATATTATACATTTGACTGTCTGACGTCAAGTTTTATCAATACATGTGAGCCATGCTCTGGCTAAAGGGGGCTAAATCTCCTTGATGCATCATACCGAGCAAGTCATCATTATAATTATGGATCCCTAAAATCTATTCAGTCTGACAACATATTGAACCATGTGGTAGAATGGTACTTTGACCTGCCGAAAATTGACCAATAGCAAAACGTTGGTCCCAGATCAGCCTGCACAGGCTGATCTGGCTCGATACATTTTGCAGATGCATGGAGCCCCCTATTGCCAGAGCATAGCTCATGTATATTAGACTTTTCTAGGACATCAAAAGATTATGTTAGCACTCTTTCAGATGTTCTATGGTTACATCGAGCGCCATGCAATACTTCAGTTGGGTTTGCAAACGATGCAAGTCAAGGTCAGCCCGTTCAGCCTATGCAGTCTGACCTTCAATCTACATTCTCTAAAACTTGATAAGTTATTATGGCACATATTAAAAAATGTGTCAAAAACAGAAATTAATCGTAACGAGAATGTATTAAACTTCAACCAATATTTTATCTGCAAAAAGTTTCGACACAGGTCAGCCTGCGTCGAAGGCGCAGGCTGACGTGTGTCGAAGCCTTTTTGCTATATGTCAATTTTCTGCATGTCATAGGACAAGGTTACCGCATGATCTAGTAGGCTGGTAGACAAACTGGATTTTATGAATCCATAATGATGGGATGAGATGGTTGATATAACGCATCAGGGCGGTACGCTAACCCACATTTTCTCTAAGCGCCGTTTAGTTATGTCAGTAAAAGCAATATAAAACAGAAACACAAATTCAAGACACAGATCGACACTTCAACTAATTGGTTACAATTAGCAAACATGAAGATAAAACTGAACAGACTTCAAAAGCTCGTCCTTGCCTAGAACACTTTCACTTCAATCAGTCAGATAATTTATGGGAGTTTTAGTGTAGAGCTGTAGCTGCCTATCTCTCGTTAATAAACCATTTAGATCTAATTTGATAATCATTGCATTTCTCGTTAAAGAAAACCCAAGACATAATCTCTCTCTCTATCTATCTGTCTGTCTGTCTGTCTGTCTGTCTGTCTGTCTGTCTGTCTGTCTGTCTGTCTGTCTATCTATCTATCTATCTATCTATCTATCTATCTATCTATCTATCATTAGATTATCATTCAAATGATCATTATGCTCGCCATTAACAAGTATAAATGTTAAAAAAAAACTAGTATTTTCCAAGCTTTCTTCCTGCAGCACAAGACTTTCGAAAACATTTTCATAAAAAGAGAAATTGGTCATCATAAGCAATTTCTCTTTTGGCCTCCTATGCAAGTGAGCATAACCAACACCAAATGCTATTTAGGTGTGGCTCAAAGCTGATGCTGACATGGCAGTGCCTCAGTCTACTGTCTGCACTCAGTCTCCACTCGGGTGATGTCGTCATATTTGGTCGGTTAGTTCCTTCAGCTATTCGGTTGCTGTGGCCGATCAATGGAAGAAAGGCTTTCTATGTGGCCGATCAATACAGGAACACCTCTCTATAGCTTAGTCTTATCAACCTATCATTCATATGAGCGGCGGTCTTGTAAAAAAAGGCTTTAGTACACCTCCTTGATACATTATATCAATCAAGTCATTACATGTAATTGCCTTGCAACACGCGAAGAGGGGCATTCGGACATTTGCGTAAAGCGTCGTCTCGGATTAGCCTGCTCAGCCCGCGCAGGCTATTCCGAACGACACTTTCCGTTTTTATGTAATTTTCTGTTTTGCGCAAGTCTACTGTTGCACAAAATCTAATGTAGTCGTAAAGTGCCGTCTCGGATTAGTCTGCGCGGAGTTCGCAGGCTGATCCAAGACGACACTTTACGCAAATGTCCGAATGCCCCTTTTCGCGTGTTGCAAGCCAATCATATGAATCCATAAAATCCATTAAATATAACAACCCAGTGAATATGGAGTTAGGATGGTCCTTAATCACGCAGAACTGCGGACTGTGCAGGCTGACATGGATCGATACTTTTTTCAGATGCATTTACTAGTAACCCCCTGGCTCATATAGAAGTAGAGTTGCTCTTTACAGCATTCATGTGATGATTCTGATATAATTGTCCTAGATCAATTTATTTGCTGTTTGATCAATAATGATTTAGTCATGTGCATCCTTCTCAAATTCGAACATTACGCTATACATCGGCAAAACGAATGTTTTCTGTTGAACATGTCTACTGACATCAGTCTGTCCTTCCGTCCGTCCATCCGTCCGTCCATTCGTCCATCTATGTGTGTGCATGTATGCATTTCATTTTGCAAATTCCTGTCGTTAATTTGAAACATCACACATTAATGTAATAAGAAACTGTAGGCGCACAATACTTTTATTTAGCCAGAGTTTGCGAATTATACCCTATATGAGCTTAGACGTTCTTGTGCATTATGTACTTTACAATGTTTATTAGTGCCGTAAACTTCCGCCTCAGTTTTACTTTCATTCTTTTCAAAAAGTTCAACCATTAGCTAGAAACTACAGATATGCAAAATGGAGTTTTTCTATGTCTGATCTAAGGTTTTGACGAATTATTTTCTATTGAAGACTCAGTCATTTTTGTATGCGATGTACTGGGTGTTTCTGTATTTCTAACTCCTCTCTCAGTTTTGCAGTCATTATTAAGAAACTCTGTTCTATCAAAAGTTATCCAGAATCCGTATATGTGCGACAGACAATTTTTGACTGTCCCTCATAATCGTCAAGAACTATCCCTATTGAATAAAAGCAGGCTTTGTGTGTGTATGAGGGTTGTTCGATATGTAATGTGTATTGTACGATATCTCAAAAGCATTCGACTCAAACAGTGAAATGAACATTACATCCCTTCAAAGTATTCTCCGCGGTTTGAAATACATAATTTCAATCTCTGAATCCATTTCTGAAATGCGTCACGGTACGCTGATTTAGGTAGACCTCTGAGGCACTGACAGATGGCTGAGCCAAGGGCTTGTCGGGACTTGTAACGACGACCAGATAAGAACTTTTTAAGTTTTGGAAAAAGGAAAAAGTCGCATGGGGCTAGATCTGGAGAGTATGGTGGATGTGGCAAGACGGTAACCTTCTCCGACTTCACAAGCTCAGATGTATGTGAGCATTATCATGAAGTAGACGAACATGCCTAAATCCTGACACAGGGCGTCGTTTTAAGATAATATTTCTTGACCTTTTTTAGTATAACATCTCGGTAATACCGACCTGTAACACTTCTGCCCTTCGGCACCGGAATTTGTACGGCTATACCATCACATGAGAAGAATATGCAATAAAGAACCTTGTTTGTGCTTGTGCTTCTTTTGGCAACTACAGGCCTTCTACCGTATTTAGTTAGCCATATTTTGTTTCCAATTTTTCTTACTGGTTCGAAATAGTGAACCCATGTTTTGTCATCAGTAACAATGTTTGCAAATTGTCTTTGATTGAATTTGGGAAACATTTTGAGCAATTGCTTAGCGGTTTGTACTCGTACCCGTTTTTGGTCATCTGTCAATATATGCGGTATCCATCTCGCAGAAATCTTTCGTACTTTCAAAATACGCTTCAAAATGAAATGCACCCGCGATAGCGATATGCCAACAGCGTTGGCAATATCACGAATCGTGTATCTGCCATCACTTTCAATTATTTCCCTGACTTTTGAGACATTTGCCTTGCCTGTTAAAGTCACAGGTCGGCCAGATTTTGCTGCATCTTTGACGGACTCTGTGCCAGTCAGAAATTTCTTTCTCCAACTACGAACTGTCTCATAAGATACCTTATCAGACCCATAAACTTCCCCCAATTCAGTAAAAATCTGCATTACCGAATGACCGAGTTTTGTGCGAATTTTTATATAAGCTCTAATTTCTTCAATATTCTTAATCCGTTTCCCAACCATTTTTACAACAGTGGTCAACGACTAGCTGTATTAAAATGACTATAAGTTTAAAACTATGTGGAGGTGAAGGCTCATGTTTATACCGTTGGAAAGGTATTGAATAGAGTTATTCAAGCGTATCATTATCCACGAAATCGTGCAAAGCGTTATTGCACTATGGTACAATACACATTGCATATCGAACAGCCCTCGTACATGACATTTCTTACTTACTATAAGCCTTTGAAGTCATCGTGGGAAAACGAGAAACTGCTAGTCACCAGCATTTTCTTCTTCTCCAATAACGTTTTCAAAAGCATTCTTTTTCAGAGCTGTCAAAACTCGTGGTTATTTCGTAAGTTATAAATAAGTTAACTACAAAAAAAAAGCTAACCAAAACATCTACAAATTGACATGACTGATAAAATCCAAGGAAGCTCTACGAAACCTTTTTTTTGTTAATAAAGTGTTTCACATGATAAGAATTAAATTTTACAGCCCTGAGGTACGATGTACGAGACGATTTCAGCTGATAATCAGCTTTCGATGATAAAAATGAAGTTTTATACCCATGTGGTACGATAAAAACTTAGAGGGAGGATATTCTTTAGAATAACAACCTGTTCTAACAGAGATTCTTTGCGGCAGCGCTTGCACTGTCATTGTGGATACGGTATAAGCTATTTGTGGACGGCGTAGATCAAGATCCATTGCACATGGAATGTACAACCTTGCAATGACTCTAAACTGTCCTCTACTTTATTTTAACGCTCGTATATTACAGATAAAGCTCTTTAACATCTGTAGTGAAATTGTCTTCTGTAGACATTGAGATATCCAATCTTGGTCATATTGTGTCTTGTCTGTCTGTCTGCCTTCCTGTGTCATATGAAGCCACTTTCATCAGTTATATAAAGGAGAGAGCAAACTTCCTTATCTCTATTCTCGCTTACACAAGTGTACTGCTGTACCTTGTCTAATGACACGCCCACCTATATTTCGCCGTTTAGAATCGAACCAAAATTTCCCGATTACAAACCCGACGCATTTACTTCTGAGCCCCGAAAAAACGCTGTTAAAAAAAAAAACACGACATTGCATGTTCACACTGTTCATACTTTCCTCCCTGAGTGGGTAAGCAGGAAGCCAGCGATGACTATCTATGTGGATCTGGATTTCGGCTTCTACTGAAGTTTTTGACGGATCAAAAGTTGCGTGAAATTTGACCTCAACATGTGTTTTTGTGTGTATTCGATACGCTTTTTGGAAACGCATGTGGATTGGAAACGATAAGACAATGTTGCAAGTTTAATTCATTTCTTTGTAACCTGTACTCGGATTATAACATCGTTGTTCATAACCCTGCAGATGACATTTTTTGTAAAACAATATATTGAAAAAAAGGAATTTTTTGTAAAACAGTATATTGAAAAAAGGAATTTTTTGTAAAACAATATATTGAAAAAAGGAATAATAACTTGTACCAAGCAATTACTTATTTTTTCCACAATGCTTTTTTTTTTTTAATATAGGAGCGGCGGTCTAGCAAAAGTGGGTTTATGCATTTCCGTGATACATTATACCAAGCAAGTCATGATAATATTAGGGATCCATAAAATCCATTATGTCTAACAACCGACTGAATATCACGAGGTTGAATTGTCCTTGGACAGGCAAAAGATTGACCAATAGCAAGGCCAGCCTAGGTCGATACTTTTTGCAAATGCCTGAAACCCCATTTTCACAGAGCATGGCTCATATCATGTTACGTCCAGTATGCGACCTTCACCTTTCCTCAGAGCCGAGCCCGGCAGGTCGCTGTCTTTCCGAGGTTTGAAACAGGATTCTGACGATGGTTATGTCGGAAAGCAACCAGTGGCTTTGGAAGAATATTCCGCGAATTTCTTGTTACAGAAACTACAGGAAATCATGTAAAGGTGCGCTGACTGCTACGATATAACTGAAATAATGTTGAAAATGGCGAGAAACACCATATAAATAAGCACTCACTCAAGCAAACAAACCAAATAAACAAACAAACAAACATTGGTTCCTCTGAGGAATATGACCGTGCAGTCGAGCATAAGCAAAAAATATCATTAGTTAGACATCCTATTGACATTTCAAGGAGAGAAAAAAATTCAAACATGGCTTCAGAACACTAGATAAACAACAATTCGACCTCTAAGAACATGTTTTAATCCTCCCATTGCTGAATTTTCGCTCATTAACGGTTAAAGTACTACTTGAATTAAAAAAAACATTAGACTCTGCAATCTGATCTTGATCTACGCTGGTCGCAAAAGCGTTTTCAGTCGCATTTAGCAGTCTCTGGATCAATAATATTTCCCATGTTTCACTAGGACTGTTCAGGTCCAGCAATGCCTTGCCCATGGATAAACCAGCTTGAGGATTTCCGCTTTCCGATTGTAAATATAACACCTCAGACACTGAGCCACAGCGTACTACAAAGCTTCTAGCAACTTGTTCGACATTTCAGGTATATATCATTGCCTTGGTCCCATTGGGATTTTGCACCCTACCGTTGTATGTTTTGTGTTTTGCTAAACGATACTTAGGTTTTGTCGTATAGTGCTTAAGTAGGGAGTCAACTTTTATGACCTTTCTTGCTACATTGTGTTCTCGCCAACAAACTCCTGCAAGTAAGGACCAACGTTACTATATTTGTGCAATTTTTATGCTTTACATCGATCCTTTTCCCAAGGGTAGTGCCGAATTCTAGTTTTTAGCAGGTAGCTTTATCTAAGGCTTTTCATGAGAATGTTTCTTGATGCCAAATCGGCAGCCTATTTACTGTGTTTATCTATACTGAGGAAAAAAAAAGAGAAGAACGGAGAAGACAAAGGAGATAGGAGTAGGGTGTTACAAACCGTTTTGCAGAACGAACAAAAGGGCTGCCATTTTATGTCTGAATAGACAGTCTTACCAACGCCCTTTCCTGGTACATAAAAAAACAGTTCATGCCATTATGTCCAAAGTCTTTATATGAGTCATGCTATGCGAAAAGGGGGCTTAATGCATCTGCAAAAGCGTATCGACTCAGATCAGCCTGCGCAGTCCGCGCAGGCTGACCTGGGTCGAAACTTTTTTATTTTTGTTAAGGTTATGCATGTCCAAGAACAATTCTTTCTCGGGATTTAGTCGGTTGTTAAACAAAATGGGTTTTAAGGATCCATTATTATGACATGACTTGCTTGGTATATAATGCGTCACGGAGAGGCATCAGACACCTTTTGCCAGACCGTGATCCATTTTATCTGTGAATCTCTGAACTGTCACAAAATAAGGACTGTAAGCATTTTTTCTTTAATTTGTTTGCAAAGTAAAAGTTCGCAATGAATTATTGGATATATACGGTGGCACAAAAGTGACATGGAAGATATATTTTATACTACGTGCGCACGCAGTAGCTAATACGTGCGCACGTAATAAGTAATACGTGCGCACGCAGTAGCTAGTACGTGCGCATGTAATACTATTGCGTGCGCACGTATTAGCTAATACGTGCGCACGTAATAGTTATTACGTGCGCACGCAGTAGCTAGTACGTGCGCACGCAGTAGCTAATACGTGCGCACGTATTAACTAATACGTGCGCACGTAATAACTATTACGTGTGCACGTAATAATCGACCAATCAGTTTATAAGGATCAATAAATGTCTATCTTCCACTTCCATCTTGAAACAATGGCTTCCGTTCATGATTCTGATTGGTGGATTATTACGTGCGCACGTATTAGCTAATACGTGCGCACGTATTAGCTACTGCGTGCGCACGTATTAGCTAATACGTGCGCACGTAATAACTAATACGTGCGCACGTATTACTTATTACGTGCGCACGTATTAGCTACTGCGTGCGCACGTAATAACTAATACGTGCGCACGTATTAGCTACTGCGTGCGCACGTAGTATAAAATATATCTTCCATGTCACTTTTGTGCCACCGTAGATATAAGTGTCAGGTGTCAGATATTTACCCGGAGAGGGTATAAAAACGAGGCACGAACACGCGATGTAACTGCGATATCGTAATGGTCTTAATTAAATAATCATTTATAATTTCCACCTGAGCGCATCAATACACGTGTAGATATAGATCTGATCAACAGTTATGGACCTGGCAATT
This sequence comes from Hippopus hippopus, assembly GCA_946811185.2. Lineage (NCBI taxonomy): Eukaryota > Metazoa > Mollusca > Bivalvia > Cardiida > Cardiidae > Hippopus > Hippopus hippopus. The sequence continues at coordinate 39,525,450 of OX328097.1, forward strand.
ACGAGATGTATAGGTGGCATGTCATATTTTGACCCCTGGGGAAACTTTTGAAAAACAAACCGATTATAACATGCACAGTAATTAATTCTATTTCACTGTTAATTTAGCCCATTTCCCGCGTGTCGAAACCCACTGGTCTGTATTCCCGAACCACCCGGAAATGCATTCTACTTCTAAATCAACAAAATTTCTGATTGGAAAGAGAGGAGCAAGATCAGTATGATCTTTGTCTTTCCTCTTCGGTAACCTGTTCATTAGGTGATAAGGATGGATTGTGTTAAAAGCCTAACAGTGCAGCTAAAGTAAACTATAGATCAGACTCTACAGACTGCGCAGAGTTACTTAAGCTTTCAGAATTTGTCTGCATAACGCCGAAAAATGTGTTGTTAGAGGATGTTAAACATGTAATATATTGAAATTTCCATTTCTTTTTACGATGATCAAGACGAAAATTCCTGAGCCATGCTCAGTGAAAACGGGGCTTAATGCATCTCCGTGATTCATGGTACCAAGGAAGCCATCACAAACTTTTATGGATCCATAATAACCACATTTTTAAACAACTGACTTAATGTTGACTGGTCCTAAGACATACAGAAATTTACCAAAGCGAAAAGTTTCGGCCCAGGTCAGCCTGCGCAGACTGCGCAGGCTGACCTAGGTCGGTACTTTTCGCAGATGCATTAAGCCCCCTTTTCATAGAGAATGGTTCACATACATTTGCCCATGATACCTATCTAATCTATCATCGTTGAGTAGAAATATAAAAAAAAGAGGGAAAAACAGTCTCCGTGTTTAATGGAAAGTGAAATCTAACATGACTTAAATATAATTATATATTGTGCAGCGTATTTTAATGAACATTATGACAAGATCGCGTGACGCTCTGCTATCTGTTTCCGCCTACAAGCGTGACGCTGTCACGTTTGATCTACGGTTTCTGTCACGATAAATATTCACTGATAATCATCATAGTACATCATGCAGAATGCACACACTGTAAATCATTAAAGCATGCCGTTTGTATTATGCTAAATATTTCCTCATTGAAAACTGTTTCAAAATTAACCATACGACTGCTACACAAATAAAACTTAAAGCCTTCTGAATCATGAGACAGAATGCTGCTTCAAATGACAAGCAGAAAGTTTACATATGGCAAAAAGTTTCTACCCATGTTAGCCTGCGCGGACTGCGCAGGCTGACATGGGTTGATACTTTTTTGCATATGTATTAATTCCGTTTTTTACAGAGTATGACTCGGTTACAATTGTTTAGTCTGAGGATTTCCTGACCTAAAATTTCTATTTCATTCCAAAAGCTCTGAGAGATTTAGTTCATTTCATCTCATGTCATCCTGACAAAAATTTGCAGAAAGACGCCTGTGTAAACTTACTTGTAAAATAGCGATAAACAACGCAAATAACGGCTTTTTAGACCATTTCACTCTGTACAAGACAAGATTCTTTTGATTGATGGATGGATGGATGGATGGATGGATGTATTAATTGACTGATTTAATGATGGATGGATGGATGGATGGATGGGTGGATTGCTGGCTGACTGGCTGGCTGGATTGATGGATTGATTGATTGATTATTGATTGATTGATTGATTGATTAATTGATCGATCGAACGAACGAACGAACGAACGAACGAACGAACGAACGAACGAATGATTAATTGATTGATCGAATAGTGTTTAATGCCGTTTTCAAACATTGTTTCATTCATGTCACGGCGACATCTTGCTTATGCATGCTTGGCCTCAGTTTCACCAGTACTAGGCTAGGGTTCTGAAGTGTCTTTCCCAAGGAATTTCCCACGGAACGTAAAGCTCGAACCCAGGACCTCCAGTTTACGAGTCCTACATTTCTCACTGAGTCGCGCAGAATCCCCAAGGAAATTTAGACTTGTCTAAATGTAGCGATTGTAGACGACACATCAGTGGCTGTTTACATGGTTAGATTTGCCTTTGAAAGGATAGAAATTATTGTGAGAAAATACGAAAAAGCTGCTGACCGGCATTTTCTCCTATTCTCACTATATTTAAAAGATGTCTTCTTCAGGGTCCTTGAAACACGGAGCTGTTTAATTAAAGGCCTCGAAAGGAGAGATAACTAGTTACCAGCTACCTTTTTTTGAGACAATGTTTCGAAAAAGGGTCCGCTGAGAAAAGAAAAACAAACGCATTTTTTCCGATATAGACAGAATGTTAAATTGATGCTTAAATGGGAAACTAAAAAGAGAAACTTACATGTACTTGTAAATCCAGGCGTCATATATATACCGGCATGAATTCCACGGTTTAATTCCGATAAAATCCATAGATATCACAAGAAATTCACACACTATCTAAGAGGCAAGACAATCCGCTGGTGTGACGGAAGAGATTCTGTGGCTGGTAGCGCGTGTGGCGTTTCTAACTGATTCTGTTAATTTGCTTTATCCTGTAAAAACAACAGGGAGAATATGATACAGACCTGAGGTGGGGGAATTGAAAAGTAATTAATATCTAGAGTGTATTATATCGACAGTCTTTAGGCTATCAACAATTGATTGAAAAGATACAATACATGGAATAACGAGTTTAAGGAATCGAGTTCAAAGACAATTCGAGAAATGGATTCTCTCAGAAAATAACACGTAAAAAATCCCAGATGTAATAACATGCGTTCTGAGCATAGAATATCTTAACCCTTATCGTTCTAAATAACTTCAAATGAATATATCAAGCCAACAGTAAAAACCAAAGTTTGCTATTTTACAGGCAGTTCGGGGGAAAGATATATTATCGGACATTGTAGATCAAAGATCAGACTGCACATTCTGTGCAGTCTGATCTTAATCTACAATGTCCGCCATGGGTCAGTAAGTCGCGCTTAGCAGCCTAAGGGTTAACTCTTTTCCAAACAATACCGAGTTTTAACAACCCTGGGGTAGAAGGCTTTGGAAAACATTGAAAAAGGAGAAAATGCTGGTAAACAGCAGTTTCTCCTTTTTCCACAATGTTTTTTACATTTTCCAATGCAAATTTCATCATTTGAGTCACACTTAATTTGTCGTCTGCAAATGAAACGGAAGTCACAATTGATTCTGCTTGTTTCCTAAACCCGATCTATTCAAATTTCAGTTTCCTTATTTCCAATTTAGCTGACATTTTACTCTTTGAACTTTGATCTGTTCTCCAACTGTTTACCATATGAAAACAATTTTGACAAGCCCAAATTGAAAAGATTTGCAAGCACGAAATGTCTAAAATGATTAGATTTGTTTTGGAAGGTTGCAAAACAATCTGGGAAGAGCAGAAAATGCTGGTTACCAACATTCTCTCCATTTCCCACAATGTTGTCAGAAGCATTCTCTTTCATGGTCGTTATAGCTGGGGATTATTTGGTAAAGGGTTGAACCATCTTTTTATCATAGAAGTTTTTCCTTCCTAGTTGTACTCTTCAGAAATGAAGAAATCCGTACAAAAGCACATAAATTTGTGAACTGGTGATCTTCAATAAACCATTGCTATCATACTATTCATTTTTTCCACTTGTGACACTATTTTCAGAAGTGTAGTTCTGCAATCGCGTCATACAACGTATAATAAATGAGATCAAATTAGGATTAATTGACACGACCTCGGGATGTGAAGTGCTCGTAATAGAACCTAGCGCTAATTTGACATTAATTTGTTTTCAATAAAAGTCAATCTCCACCCCCTCCAAGATTTGATCTAGTGTTCATGTCTACATGTTCACTAATTTGGGTGTGTGTTTTTTGTACGTAAGTGCTTGTCTTGAATCTGGCGTGTCCGTTCGTACAGGTTGTTAGTTCAAATGGTTGTTTTTTATGACGATGTTGTCAGAGCTGAAGGTACATGTACAGCAGTTTACGTAGGAGTGTCCTTAGGCAAGACAGCTCAGATCTCTAGCCTAGAACTGGTGAAACCCAGGACATACATGAATATGACTGAAATATCGTTTGAACCGGTGAAAAACGCATATCAATCAATCAATCCATCAATTAATCAATCAATGTTGGTATTGTAGGATATACCGGGCAATGCTCGTGATTGTAAAATTTTCTCTCTGCGATACAGCCCTTATTAGTACCCACGAGTAAAGTCTAGAGAAGAAATAAGGTATATGTAGACTGTGAATCTACCGACTGACTTCGGTTTCTGTATGTATCTATGTAACTGTCTCCCTCCTTGAAAGTAATATTTTCTTGACTAGGAAAAGATACGCCCTCCATTTCTCGTAAAGTACAAACCAGAGATTTTTACCCATTACGAAACAGGCGATTTTCAAGCATAACAAAAACCAGTACAAGTGACATCAATCAGAAACATTTTAAGGAAGAGAAATGCCTCTATTTGATATTCCATTATGCGGGAAATACCATGGAAAGTTGAGCATTTTCCTCGTACCATGCTATTACTCAATTTCGCAAAAGTGTTTTTATTTAAAATCATCTTACTCCACTAACGTACAAAAGGTCGAATTTATATTGTAATGGGTTAACACTATTCCGGCTGTTCCCGGGTTTTTCGAACCTGAAGAAAAAATTATTAGGGAACAAGAACGTGGTAAAAGGAGAATATGCTGATTGCCATCATTTTCTCTTACCCACACAATGTTTAACCCCCCCCCCACCACGTTTTACAGACAAATCTAATTGAGCAATGCTCTGTGAATAGGGAACTTAATGCATCTGCAAATAATATCGACTAATGTCAGCCTGTGCGGTCCGCGCAGTCTGACCTGGACCGAAACATTTTGCTGTTGGGCAACTTTCACAATGTCCAGTTTACCCCATGATTCTGTCAGTTGTTAGACGAAATGGATTTTGTGGATCCATGATCATGTGATGACTTGCTTGGTATGATGGATAACAGAGATGCATTAAGCTCCCTTATGCCAGAGCATAGCTCAATTATGTTAGCCATATTTAAATTTTGGTCTGCAAATGATTTCATTGTGAATGAGTTTAAAATTTTGTCGTGGTAATGTGTTCACCCTTTATCAAACAGTCTTTGGTTTTAACAGTCTTTGGTTTGAAGAAGAAGGCTAACAAAAACCTTGTGGGAAAAGGAGAAAATGCTGGCAACCAGCATTTTCTCCTTTTCCCACAAGGTTTTCTACCCTTCCAAAACATGTAATATTTGAGTCACATCTATTTTGTTGTCTGCAAATGTTTTCAGTTTGGATAAGCCTGAAATTTTGTCGTGTTTATGTGTTAAAATAAACATGAGTTTTGATTCCCCCCGGTGTTTCCTAAAATACATTGTTTGAAATAGAATCGCTGGAGGACATTTTAGCATCTCGGATTTCTGTGGAATTATCATGGCACGATTTTACAGTTTTCCCGAGGAAATGTGATATAATTCAATGTCGTTTGTCTTCATTTACGGCGAAAATTACCTGACTTTGAGGGATTCACAAATATGCATTTAAATTGTGTTGAAAAATCCCCCGCAATGTTTTTCAAAAGTGCTGGGCTGCAAGGCGAAAAAGTTCGTTTGCTGATGGCAATTTGTTAAAAGTTCACTTATCTCTGTCTAAAACGAGTAGCACATAGCAACTTAGTTCATTACCAAACGACAAAATTCTAGACTCGTCCAAATTGAAAGCATTTGCAGGCGACAGTTATATGTATTCCAAATAATGATTGCTATCTGTGAAAGGATAGAAAACTTTGTGGGAAAAGGAGAAAATGCTGGTTACCAGCATTTTCTCCTTTTTCCACAATGTTTTCGAAAGGTCCCTTTCTTCGGGTCGTTGAAACACGGGTTTTGGTGCTTTATTGTACATAGAGTTAACTCGTTCAGAGCGAAATGTATAAACTCAAGTTCTTTCAACGGCTGGAATAACAATCCACTGAAACTTAGAAAGATTTTTATCCTACAGGCTTGACTCAACAAGCGGATGGCATTGACCCATTACCAGACTGCAGTGTCTGTGCTGTCTGATCTTGATCAATGCCGTACGCAAAGCCCATAGTTTTGTCACTTGCTCTGAAAGGGTAAAAATGGTGAATCCATTCCCAGTAGCTAAAAAAGATAACTCATAAAATTTTTTCACGATTTTGCAAAGTGAATGTTTGTTTGAAAAGCAGCTTATAAGAAATATATGCTTGAGACCGGGAAAGGTGCTCTGGCGGAAGTGACGTAATGGACAAAGGCCCAATCACGATCACTGAGCAGTCACATACTCGTAAAGAAGAAGGAAAAATATACTAACAGTTTCATGATGAAAACGATTTCAAAACGCCTATTTCGGGTATGCTGTCTTCGAATGCAAATTGCAATACCAAAGTTTTCTTCAGATAAACTACAAAAAATCTGCAGAAAAAAAAAAATGTATTCCTTAAAAAATAAAAAGACAGAATTAAAACAATGGTACCTTGAAAAACACTGTGGAAAGTAAAGAAAATATTTATAGCGAGAAATTTCTCCATTTCTGCAAATATTTCCAGAAGTTGTCAAATTAAGACATTCACGAACATATCAATTTCAGTGCTAAGGGATATAATGACCTCTGCTGGAAAACCGGAAAAGAAATCGCTATTTATATTCGTGCGCCGTCAAGAATGAAAATAGTTCGTCTTTCAGCTGCTCTACATGCAACACATGCAAATGATCAATTCTGAATGAAGAACTATTCTGTATATGATTTGAATGCATTTTCTTTTTGTCTGGCGCAATGAAAATGGGACGTTAACGTAAGGAACAATTAACACTTAACACGGGCGAATTCTCAGAATTCATGACACACCGGATTAGAGGGGGATATCTAGAGGTTTTTTTTTTGCCGTAATTCCAAATGTATTGTAAAATGCTATCAAATACCACCCAGTATAATTTTCCTTGAAAGTGTTAAGAATCTGAATGGTAAAATTCAGTACAAGGGACAATTTTGAGTTTTTATTGATAATGGATAGTCATTTTGCTTTTGACGACTCCGTCCTATTTCATGAGACCAGAAATGGCGTCATCGAACTTATTGAAAACAATTCCATATAATGTACCTGTGTTATTGATAATGTTACATTCTCCCTGGCTGTTGCGAAATATTATTATATGAGCCATGCTCTGTGAAAGGGGGGCTTAATGCATTTCCGTGATGCATGATACCAAGCAAGTCATCACAGTATTATAAATGTTTACAATCTGTTTTGTACAACAACCTACTGAATCTTGAGATATACTGGTCCTTTGATATGCAGAATTATTTACCAAAAGCAAAAAGTTTCGGGAGAGGTCAGCCTGCGCAGCCTGAGTGGATACTTTTTGCAGATGCATTAAGCCCCCTTTACATAGAGCACAGATTAATTATACATGAAAAATCTTCAGAGGAAATACATTTACCATTACTTCTTCTGTTTAACCTTTCTGTCTAAGGCATCAGCGATTTGCAAATTATAGGCAAACGAAATTCAGTAATAAACCATTTTTGCAGCATGGTATGGTTTCAAAAAACCTTAACCCTTATCTCCTTTTCCTGCTAAATAAATAAATGAGACTTTTTAGCATATAGTAAAAACCCAAATTTTGCTATTTCAAAGGTATTTTTTTCGGGGAGGGGAAGGGGAGAATCATGTCCTTATCGGACAGTGTAGATCAAAGATCAGGCTGCACGTTTTGTGCAGTCTGGCCTTGAACAATACTGTCCGAAAAAAAGTCATTGAGTCGCGCTTAGCAGCCTAAGGGTTATTACCCTCTTAATAAATGAAAGAATCTTGGGCTCCGTTTGTAACCTGCCCTTTTCTCTTTTCTGTAAAATTTGATATTTCTGTTCGTGTCAAATTGTTCATTCTGACTTTCAAGAACTGCAGGAAGATAACCTTTCCGACGTGTTGCGTGACATTGTGCAACTGTCATTTACCTCTTTAGCCGTCAATATTTTCCGATGTTTTTAATTCCAAATCTGCTGCAGGTAGAGAGAATCTTGGTCAGAACACAGACCAAAGTGTCGGACTATATACCAAACAACAGACTGCGCGCACCGCGCATTAGAATGCATGTTCTGTGCAGTATGATCTTGGTCTATACAGTCTGCAAAACTTACTATGGTCGTGTACGGCATATAAAGTTTTACGTCATCATGTTTTCACTCTAACAATGCTAGCATGAAATTGTTCAGTCCTTTCCACGAAGTCGTTTCTTTCTCTATTACACCTCTGCAACAAGCTGTTTTTGCTCTATATTTAACATTTTGGTATCCATCTCGAACAAACACTACAGGAGATGATGCTTCACGGAGTCATGGGTTAAGCGCTACAGGAAATGTATCTTCTTTCGTGAGGAATATTTTGTCAGAGCGAAAACATGTTTACGTTGACGTCATTTTACGTTGGGCCGGTATCTGGTCAGTGATGTTCCTATAGTAACAGTAACTTAATGAGTATGAAAGCTAGAAAATTCAAACTGTGCCATCCAAACCAAAATATCTTCAAGTATATTCCTTGAAAAAATCAATTGTTTTGGACGCTAAATAAGAAAATGATATCACTTCTCCGCCAACATTATGATCGCCCCTGGTAGAAGCAGTTGGAGAAAAGAATACATGTCTAAAATACAAATGATGCGTGGGATTAAACTTGACCACAAAAATACTTACAGAAATAGGGAAATTGCTGATTTTAAGCAATTGTTGTATATCTAAGAATATTTTCAAACGCCTTTTCTTCTCAATATTGCACACTCTCCTATGTTGATAGGAACAACAGAGATTTTAATTATCAAAAATACTATACCATTTGACATATTTGAAATCGACCAATCTAACCCTTTACCACAAAATCTCGAGTTTTAATGTCCATGAAAAAGGACGCTTCTGAAAACATTATGGGGTAAGGAGAAAATGCTGGAAACCAGCATTTTCTCCTTTTTTCCACAATGTTTTCAATCCTTTTACAGACAAATCCCGTCCTTGAAGCCAAATCTATTTATCGTCTGCACAATTTATCTCTTCAATTTGGACAGGTCTCAAGTTTTGTCGTGTGATAAAGAGTTAACGTTTTACCAGACGACAAAATTTTAGCCTTGTCCGAATTGAAAGCATTTGCAGACGACAATTTTAATGTGGCTCAAATTGAGCAATTTTTCTTTGATATGGTAGAAATCATTGTGGGAAATGGAGAAAATGCTGGTTACCAGCATTTTCTCCTTTTCCCACAATGTTTTCAAAAGGCTTCTTTCCAAGGGTCGTTAAAAGTAGGCATTGTGTGATAAAGAGTTAAGCATGTGGTAATCGGTAAGGGATCAGTAACACAGACTGCCTCATCAATCATAGAGTCTGTAACTGATCTGAACCCGCCAGCGACGTGCTGCCATAGTGTCTCTTTAACTCGTTACATTCTGCAGACGTTTGCTTTTTCGAGCGCTTATGAAAACCTCCTTTTGCCACAATATTTTCATATGTATAGACATGGACACAGACATTTTTTATTCAGTATCTAGGCCACTGGCCCATAATACAAGTAATAAAAAAAGCTTTCATAAAATCGGCAAATACTGACTGCTGTTTTAAATTGTTTACAAACCTTAATATAGATTCCTTAGTGACTTTCGAGAATGGAGTAAATGCTCATGACTAAAACATGTGATGAAATAAATGGACCCTTAATACAAAAAAAAAAAAACTAAGCGTAGATCCAAAGACGATAAATATTGTTGAAATATGTTATTAAAAAGTTCATTGCATTTATGTATTAAACCTTGTCCATACCTTGAATATTTAATTAAATGAATGCGATGGGGGGGGGGGGGGGGAAAGAGAGAAAAGAAATGCGTTCAGATATTTTCAAATGCCAACAACATTCTCATAAAAATCACCCAGAATGTACCAAATGTTGCGATTATTTCTTCCTAATCGGATGAAACTAAAATCGATGGGAAACACGTGCGTGCCTTTTTATGCAGACGACACTTTTTTCTTTGGTCTTTGTCGCCTGCGTCATGCGGCAGGTTACACGGTCGTTTGTCATTTCACGTTTGCCATCATTATGAGATTGCGATTTTACGGTGGATTTGAAATTCGAGAGCATTGGAACGGTTTCATCTTTCAAATCATTGCATGTTGCATATTTGAAGTTTTGCCATTGTGAAGCATCGACCGCATTGTCTGTGTGGTATTTAAGGCATCAGTAAATAATACTTTGGGCATTAATTAAGTTCGATACATTTTAAGTGACAATAAAAACACCAAGTATAGGAACGCATTGATTCATAACACCTCTGTCTGTCTGTCTGTCTGTCTGTTTGTCCGCCTGCCCGCCCACCCGTCTGTCTGTCTTTCTGTCTGTCTGTCTGTCTCTTGTTTCGCTAGCTCTTTCTTCTCTCTCTCTCTCTCTCTCTCTCTCTCTCTCTCTCTAAATGTTCATCCACTCGCTTTGTCTCCCTTTCCTTGTCTCTGTCTCTACCAATTGTCTTTGTCTTATTCTTTCTTTTTTTCTCTTTCTTTCTTTCTTTCCTTTTCTTTTCCTTTCTTTCTTTCCTTCTTTCTTTCTTTCTTTCTTTCTTTATTTCTTTCTTTCTTTCTTTCTTTATCCTTCCCTCCTTTCCCTTCCTTCCTTCCTTCAATCTCTATTTCCAACCATAGTCAGTTCTACTCCAACCCGCTTTTCTTCTCTGTCCGACATTAACAGAGTTTCAAGCTACAAGGGTAAGAATTAATTAATCATCTTATCTGATCCAATTTTCACCTGCAACGTGATTCCATGAGTCGATAATTGGAAAATAGACGGTAACCCTTCCGACAGTAAAGCAAGTTATACCAACATTTACTCTCGTGGACATTGTAGAACATGATCAGACTCCTAAAAGGATGCAATAATATTACCACACAATGCGATATTTTCTATATTTTTTTTAAATCAGGGCTTTGAAACTGGAATGCCTAGGCCTAAGTTAATTAACTGAGTTATGTTCATTACACTAATTTGCAATTTAATCCTCTACCGCACAATCGTTTTATATACCCACAGGAATTTTGAAAACATTGTGTGAAAAGGAGAACATGCTACTTACGAGCATTTTTATCCTTTTCTCACAATGCTTTCTTTCCTTCGAAAGACAAATTCCAACACTGAGCCACATCTAATTTGCAATTGCTTAAAAAACAGACAAATCTTAACCATTAGGCTGCTAAGCGCGACTCACTGACGGAACGTGCAATCTGATCTTTGATCTACACTGTCCGATGAAGGTATATTTTCCTTCCTTCAAAAGAAACTTTGAAACAGTAAAATTTGGGTTTATACTTTCGGCCTAAAAGTGTCATTTCACTTACTAAGCTGCATAAGGGTTAAATTTTGGTCGCCCGGTAAAGAGTTAATAGTCTCTAGATCAGACTTTTTTCTCCCCCTTCGTGGATCTGCGAAACAAGCGTTAACCCTTAGGCTGCTAAGCGCGACTCAAAGACCTTTTACGGACAATGTAGACCAAAATTAGACTGCACAGAACGTGCAGTCTGATCTTGAATCTACACTGTCCGATAAGAACATATCTCCCCCCTCTCCCTCCCTCCCCCCCAAAAAAACCTCTATAAAATAGTAAAATTTGGGTTTTTACATAGAGTTTATTTCATCAGCTTGTGGTTAATATGGGGAAATATTTGCCGAAAAAGGGAAAGGTATGCGAAAATAACGAGTGCCGTAAGGCACGAGTTATTTTCGCGGACCTTTCCCTTTTGAGGCAAATATTTCCCCATATTAACCACAAGCCGATGAAATAAATTATATATTATATTTCCTCTGATTATTTTGTCAACGAATGCCACTTTTAAAACTTAAAAACTTAAAAAACTTAAAAAAGTAGTTCCAGATTTTCGGCAGGAGGAAAATATTCACTGTGACGGGGAAATAATTCCCCCCAGCTTAAATTACGACATTTCTTTACCCATAACATTTCTAAAAATAGACACATGAAATATAATATAATCAGCTAAAAAGTTTCATTTCATTTATAAAGCAGGATAAAGGTTACCATATGGACAGCTCGTGAGCGTTACGTGCAGAAATGTGACAACAGACGAAGGATAAAAACATGAGATAAAAACGCAGACGATTGGAAAACACTGAAAAATTGCGATAAACACGTAATAAAACTTATATCAGTTGTTTTCCAGTGATTTTTCTGTTTTATTATTTCACGCCAGGATGCTATGCGATGACTGATTAGTTTGTTATTCGTCTACTGGTTGGGTCGAGTACTGTAATGCAGAATGTGATAGGACGTACAGACTATGTGCGTGGTTTTCCAGACAGTGAAGGTCAGGATCAGCCTGCACAGAATGTGCATTCTCATCTTTGATCTACACTGTCTGATACTGAGTGAGATATCCTGACCAGTAATTATGGCTTTTAAATTCAAAAACATTTAATTTTCTTTTTTAAGTTCCTTCTGCATTCTCTAGGTTAGAACTTTTCTGTGTGTGTGTTTAACTCCGTTTCATATATTATTTCAGTAATATTTCTGCGATCAAAGCACCTATACATGTTTTCATAGATTTTCTTTCACCAGCTCTTCACACAGCCATCTTTCCCAAACCTCTGGCTGTTTTCCTATATCGTAGAAACAATTTTGAGCGGTGAGAGAGGAAAAATATCCTGTAGCAACGACTATCATCAGTCCACGGCAAGAATCGAATGGGCAACTCCTGGTTTCAAGCCCTGCATGTTACCGACAATGCTACAAGGCATGCCAGGCATGACCCAAGCGTATGCTAGAGAGAGAGAGAGAGAGAGAGAGAGAGAGGGAGAGAGAGAGAGAGACTGTTCTTGATATGACCTACTACAAAATGTGATAAATGTGATATTTTACAGGCAACAGTAATGCTATACACATGTAAAACCTTTCCATACTGTTAACATTTTCACTCTAACGAGATACGAATATTTCCCAATACAGTAATTATACTCGCAATTCTGCATAATTTGGCGATATGTATCTGTAAGTGCCAAAAACGTAAGCCAAAATCTAACTCCAATCAATAAATACAACCTATATATTCTATACGAGTGTCATAAGCCACTTGATTTGAGTCAAACTCTGTAAAAAGAGGACGTAACGGATCAGCAAAAGTATCGACCCATGAAAGCCTGCATAGGGTTTGTATAAATCTCATGCAAAATATTGAGCAGTGTAGATCAAGATCGGACTACAATGTTTGAATGTACTGTGTAGTCTGATCTTGATCAAGACTGTCAACTAAAGTAACTAAAAAGAAGCTCTATCACATCCATAAACGTTAACTCTTAATTTGCTGAATAAGTGAAATGAAACTTTGAAGCCGATAGAAGAACACAGATTTTGTTATTTCATAGGTACTTTTGGGCAAAAAGAATATCTCCGTATCGGACAGTGTAGATCCAAGATCAGACTGCACGTTCTGTGCAGTCTGATCTCGATCTTCACTGTCCGCAAAAGGTCAGTGAGTCGCGCTTAGCAGATTAAAAGTTAACTCTATTTCTGCTAAATAAATAATTTCTGACATTTTTCGACGAGGGCTACAATGCATACTTAAAAGCATAGTTGTTAAAGATCAAGATAAAGGTAGCGGACAGTGTAGATCAAACATTAGATGCATGTACCGTGCAGTCCGATCATGAAATGCAATCGCAAAAGCTACAGATGACCGTGAACTGCACAGTGTTAATCTATTATACTATATACTTTTTACTCATAGACAGTACAAATGGTAAACTGGAGAAAAAATCCAAGGCAACGATGATGTAACTATAAATGATACAGAAAGCACTCAAGGATGATAGCAACAAGCAAGTGCTCCTTTCATCATAATGTTTCCAAAAGCTGGGCGTCGTGAGAGTGTAAAAAATTCGTAAATGGCCTGCACCAAGCAAAAAGGGGCATTTGGACATTTGGGTAAAGTGTCGTCTCGGATCAGCCTCCGCAGTCCGCGCAGGCTAATCCGAAACAACACTTTCCGTGTTTATGTAATTTTCTGTTTTGCGTAAGTCTACTGTAGCACAAAATCTAGCGTAGTCGTAAAGTGCCGTCTCGGATAAGACTGCGCTGACTGCGCAGGCTGATCCGAGACGACACTTTACGCAAATGTCCAAATGACCCTTTTCGAGTGTTGCAAGCCATATATGCATGGTTATAACTAAACCCTTATCAGAATAATTCCTAGTATATTAATGATCCAGAGAAAGAAGACCTTTAAAAACATTGTGCCGCTGACCAGCATTTTCTCATTTTCCCACAGTGTTTTCTGCCCTTTTAAGCTTAACACATAAATTCCAAGATTTGAGCCACACTTGAATTGTTGTTTGCAAAATACTTTTAGCATGGGCAATATCTAAAGATCAAGATCAGACTGCACAGAACGTGCAGTCTGATCTTGGATCTACACTGTCCGATATGGATATATCTTTCCCGCAAAAATACCTTTGACATAGCAAAATTTGGGTTTTTACCATCGGTTTGAAAGTTTTATTTCATTTATATAGCAGGGTAAGGGTTAAATGTTAATACATTGCCGTTTATGTCACGGTTACATTAAAGGACGCTGACATTGTAATTCATCACCCTATTGAGACCACTCTTTTACAATGTTTAGAAGACTACTTCTGTTTGGAATATTCCAAAATTCAATACCTGCAGGTAAGGTACAAAATATTTTGAAGTGTTATCCTTTAAATGCAGTTGTCTGCGTGTTTAGTTGCTATCTAAAACTTTCACCGTGGTTATGGTAATCTAAATAATACGATACATTTCACATAAGAAAATTTCCACAAGACTTGCAGATAGCAGAGGTCAAAGTTCATACTGCGAGCTTAGCGCAGTAAGGTCTTGATCTATACAGTTCCTTAAGCAAGTTAGGTTGTCCTAATCACGTTGAACCTTTTCAGGACCATGGGCGAATATATGAGCCGATTGTTGCGATAATCATGAAGCTTTTATATTTGATAAACATTTGCAGTCATCATTTAATAGTTACCGCCGTTAACTGTTTCTCTTACTTCACATGAGAGAGAGAGAGAGAGAGAGAGAGAGAGAGAGAGAGAAAGAGAGAGGGAGAGAGAGGGAGAGAGAGAGAGACAGAGAGAGAGACAGAGAGAGAGAGAGAGAGAGAGAGAGCTTGACGGACAGCGCTGCTCTGTTTGTTTACAAGTTTACACAGAAAAATCAATCTATTCTTTCTAACACTGTGCGCAAAACCAACTACATGTAAAATTGTTTGTGAAACCCTACCAGTGCCACATAAACACTTCTATATAGACTGTTAGTCCAGACGTGATAATATACAAAATACTGTGATTCAAAATGAATTAGATTTATTCGAGGGACTGGCATGAAAACATTGAGACTAAAGCAAAAACTGTATGCAATGGCAACTTATCGCTTTTTCAGAATGTATTTTGAAGCAGATTTGCTCATATGTTTAACCGGATACCAAAAAAAAAACCGATATTTCAAACTTCTGCAGATGACAGCTGTCGAAAACATCAGCGGGAAAGGAAAAATTGCTTCTAAAAAGTATCTGTTAATTTTCAACACTGCTTTTCATACTGTTATATTTCCATTTCTTTCAAATGTTTGATTCGCGTGTAATTTATACTGGTTATTGGTACATGTGGAATTCGAATTAGCATATGAAGAAGTTGGATAAAGAGAAAGGGCTTTAAGTAGAAGCAGATTTTAGCAATCTGTGCACAGCTTAGCTATTAATCTGACGACAGAATTTCAAACTAGTCCTGATTCGCAGCATTGGCAGATGACAGGTCAAATGTGGCTGAAACAATGACAATTCTCTTTGAACAGTAAGAAAACATCGTGTGAAAAGGAGAGAATGCTGGTAACCAGCATTTTCTCCTTTTCCCACGACGTTTTCCAAAGCCTTCATGTAGAGGGTGGTGAAAGCAAGGGCTTATCTGTGAAAGGCTTAACCTTTAATTTCTACACACATTGAATGAAAGTTTTATTTCAGCTGCGAAACCCTAAACATTGCGTGGTTAAAGTTCTTTATTGCCAGAAAATCTTGTCGGACATTGTGGATCCAAGATCAGACTGCACGTTCTGTGCAGTCTGATATTGATCTTTACTGTCCGCAAAAACCCATTGAATCGGGCTTATCAGTTTAGGGGTTAAAAGAGGAATATACATCGACGCACTGATGTGAACTTGCAAGGCATCAATTTCAAAACAAACATGAAAGGATGTTTATTTCATGTATATACACCCTGATGTGCCAGTTTCTTTAAAGTGTTTACACTAACCTGTCAAAAATGCAAAACCTGGAACGCGCATCACTCGCTGTTTCTGATATGCTCTCGTTTGAAGTATGCATAATTATCTCATTATCATCGAGCAAAGACTTTCTAGGCTTCAGTTAGTCTCTCCCGGGATTCGAACCTTGCTGTAATTTTTCGGGCGCTGACGCCTTATGAGGATGGTGATTTGAAAATGAAAGTTGACCTTGAGTGACTCACTGATCAGTAAAAAGCC
The DNA here is from genome assembly GCA_946811185.2 of Hippopus hippopus. Lineage (NCBI taxonomy): Eukaryota > Metazoa > Mollusca > Bivalvia > Cardiida > Cardiidae > Hippopus > Hippopus hippopus. Next base: position 39,541,918 of record OX328097.1, read on the forward strand.
TTTTCTATCTTGCGCAGGCTAACCTGGGTCGATACTTTTTGCAGATATATTAACCCCCTTTCACAGAGCATGGCTGAAATATTATCGAGAGTGCCGACAAAAAATTGCCCATTGATGATTAAACGAATCCTAACACTGTATCAAACAGACCTGCATATTACAATTTTTTAGGTGTTTGAATCATGAAACTAAGGTGCCGTATGTTGCACATAGTACACTGAAGTATCAGCAGTCTGTAAAAACCCACATCTTCTAAAGATAAAAGAAATACCATAAAACTGTACAATTCTATTCTATTCTATGCTTTGCTATGCTTTGCTATACTATACTATACTATACTATACTATACTATCAAGCTTCCTGATATTTTTAGTCGCACACTTAAAAGATTTTATATCAAATGATTAGTTCAAATCATTGACCATCCGTTTTTAGGGGTGCCCATCATGACACCAATCATCACGCAGTTGATATTAAAGTTTCCAAAATTAACCAATCCCCTCAAATACGAGTAGCCTATATGGACGTAAATGGGCTTGCAGGTAGAACCATACAGTAGCCTACCGTTAATTTTTGGTGTTAAAGAGAGAGCTTACCGTTTTTTTTTTGCGCTTTCGCAGTCTGCAGTTTGTCTTTTCACCTTTATGATCTTCGATGAGTTTTGTATATAATGCATCAGTTTATACCTGGGATTTTGGGAGTGTGTTCTTTTTGAATTGTTTTTTGAAGATGAACCGGCTGTAAAACGCCTTTAACTGTGTTCAACACGTGTGCGTATCAGAAGCGGAGGAGGAAACAGGCTGGTGTTTCATCTTAGCTTTACAGGCAGCGCGTTTGACTTTCAACAAAATTGAAAAATGACATATTCCATCATCTTCAACCACAAGTCTGGTAAACGTACATTTCTGTCGAAGCAAAAGCCCCAAATATTGTATTGCAATATTGAGGGTGTTTTGGAGGGTAAAATTAAGGCAACACAACATTCCTCATTAGCATGACAGTACCTGTAGATTGTCTTTTGATTATAGTACATGTTCCACGAGTTTCAGTACAATGTTGTTGGTTTTGTTTTGTTTTATTTTAAAGAAATCTAAAAGACCACCTTTTAATCAAGACTTGTATTTCATTAGCCCCTTTACTTGCCACCAATGCAGCCACTTCGTTATCCACTGTAGTTCTCATCGTTATCAAACAGGCGTGTTGGGAAAACCACCACCCAACTTTTTACTCGCGCATAGAATGATCAAGGGAAGATGTCTTACAGGACTTTTGATAGAAAAAGAGTGGAACAGGACTTTAAAGCAACTCGCTCTGAACGAGTAAATGTCCTTTTCCAGGAATCTTTCATTTATTAACCGTGTCCGCGTAAAATAGACAAGCTCGACCTACTTCAACGGTTGAGTATATAATCTGCTAAAACTCAGAGGGCTACATATTTTATAAGCTTGACTAAACAAGCTGATGATATAGACCCATGATCAGACTGTACGTTCTGTGCAGTCTGATCTTGATCTGTAACGTCTGCAGAAGTTTCTGTTTTGACCTTTGGCGCTGAAAGGGTTTCCACATTTGGATTATATTCTCGTTAATACTGACAGTTAGACGGAAGTTGAATCTTTTGAACAACGCATCCAAATTTTTGAAAATAGTTTACGTCTTTGGCTTCTAGTTCCTGTTTAGTCTATATGAAGCGATCATGGTGAGGGATTGATACAAGGCACAGGACATGTGCTGCAGTACACGCAACTCATCAGTAGATCTAGGTGAGTTGTAGCCGTGAGTATAACTAAAATATTTTTGACGGCGGCGTAAAAGTACTGTTGAAATGGACTCCATAGCGTGATAACATGGAAACCATTAGGGCCCACCCTGCCCCCTTAAAAAAAAAAAACATACACACATGAAATTAACAGCAGACGACTTTAAAAACCGTTTATAGATCTACCAGAAGATGGCCGATTAATTTGACATACTGTTCAAGACAATAATGCATGGTAAAAATATTGTGACACAAAGGGAAAATGCTCATAATAAGACGTTCTATTTTTGTCACAATGTTTTCAAAATTGGTCTGCTGACAGATGAAAAAAGTCATCTGCAGGTTACAATCGGTTAATTCTTTGAGAACTAAATAATTGTAACCGGCAGTGTCAGACTTTGAAAGAGCCTCAAATAATAAAATAAGCCATACTCTGTGAAAAGGGGGTTTAATGCATCTGCAAAAAGTATCGATTCAGGTCAGCCTGCGCCATCATAGGTCTGCGAAACGGACATTTTTGTTTGTCGAAGCAAAAGACCCAAATATTGTATTGCAATATCGGGGATGTATAAAGGGGGGGGGGGGGGGGAATGTATTTTTGCAGGGAAAGCAATGTAAAACACCTTTGCACAGAGGTTCTTTAGATCTACATTGTATAATTAACGGTAAAACATAATTTTCATTAACTTCGCAGCCTAACGGCTAGATTTATAAGAAAAGGTCAAACAATATAAAATAATCAGCTGTATCAACACGAGACACATCTTTTTGAACCATGTTTTGTGAAAAGGTTGTTTAATGCATCTGCAAAAAGTATCGACCCAGGTCAGCCTGCGCAGTCCGCGCAGGCTGACCTGAGTCGATACTTTTTGCTATTGGTCAATTTTCTGCATGTCAAAGAACCAGCTTACCTCATGATTTATTCGGTTGTTAAACAAAATAAATTTTGTAGATTCATAATTTTATGCAGACTTGCTTGGTATAAATCGTATTATGCATCATGGAGATGCATTAAACCCCCTTTTGCCATAGCGTGGTTAAATGGTTAAGGCTAGATTTGTCATGCAAGCTCACGATATATCGATATAAGTAGGTGAAAGATTAGACTGCACATTATATGCAGTGTGATAGTAATCTATATGCAATGGCACAGGTCTAAATTTACCTCAGTATCCTCTTAGTTACATAAAACATTCGTATTTTTTCTCAGGGCGTAAAAATCGTTATTCTAGGAGTTTGGTTGTGAAAGCACATAAGTTCTGCAGTTAATCTGCTATGCTTTGAAATCCAATAAACAGACGATATAGTGCGGTTTTCCTGAATACATGTGTGAACAGACGACAATTTAGTAGGATTCATGGAAAGCCAATAAAAATAGACGTAATTTGTCAAGTTTTGATTTAATTTATAGAAAACTGGTCTGGTGGTACATGCTTTTTTTCTCTCCACGAAGAGTAAGTGATACTTGCTGTCTTATTTCTCACTTTCTTTTGTATTGTAGACGTTTATTTTCTCTCTCCAGCAGACGACAAAATTATTAGATTCGTCCGTGCTGAAAGTATTGGCAGACGATAAATTAACCAGCTGGTAAAAAACATTTCCTCCTTTTTAAAACCATGTGTTCTACCAGTTCAAAGAGATATTCCAATATTTGTGCCATGTTAAATTAGTGAACTGTATATCCTTTTGATTTGTACGAGTCTAGTATTTTGTCGTCAAGTAAAGTGCTAATACCCAAAAAGAACGGATGGAAATTAAAATATTGAAAGTTAAATACAGTTATAGATTAATGGATACGTTTTATTTTTAAAATTTCTTAACCCTTAAGCTGCTGAGCGTGACTTACAGACCTTTTGCGGACAGTGTAGATCAAGATCAGACTGCACAGAACGTGCAGTCTGATCTTGGTTCTACACTGTCCGACAAGGATATCTTTTCCCCCAAAACATCTTTGGAATAGCAGAATTTGAGTATTTACTATCGGCTTGAAAGTTTCATTGGAAGTTATTTAGCAGGATAAGTGTTAACCCTTAGGCTGCTAAGCGCGACTCACTGACCTTTTGCGGACAGTGTAGATCAAGATCAGACTGCACAGAATGTGCAGTCTGATCTTGGATCTACACTGTCCGAGAAGGAGATATCATTCCCCAAAACAAAACGTTTAAATAGTAATTTTTGGGTTTTTACAATCGAAATGAAAATTTCATTTTAGTTATTTAGAAGGTTAAAGGTTAAATGCTTTTCTTCTCTCTTATTTTGTACATGATTCTCGTAAATAGATATGACCCACGATCTGGGAAAAAGGGGGTTTAATGCCTCTCCATGATGCGCTATAGCAAACAAGTCGTCATATAATTATGGATCCTTGAAAACGATCTTATCTAACAAATAACTAAATCATGAAGTAGAATGGTCCCCTGAAATGCAGAAATTTCACAAACAGCAAAAAATCTCAGTCCCCCCTCCCTGTCACAGACCATGGTTTATTTAAATAAGGCAACGGAATAAAAAAACTTACCTAGAACCCATGACAAAAATTCTGATTGTTATTTCCAATAATATCCATCTATTTTTTTGTCCGCGCAGAATCAACTTTACTAAAAAATCCAATACATGTCCTCCTTTAGGTTAAAAAATCCGTTTTTAGGATTAAACAAATACCTCAATGTATCAAAAACAATCAGATCTATTACAGAGCAACAAAATCTGCCGAGGAATCAACGAATTCTGAGCACGTTCGATGTTCTACATCGCGATCAAACCAACAGTTACACTGCTAACAGTTTGCGTACAGCGAGGGAACTGAACTCTTTCAACGCCAAATAATATAAACTCGTCCTCTTTCGATGACTGTAAATACATTTCACACAAATCCATAATGGATGTATATTTCATATACTTGACCAAACAAGCAGACGATATAGATCAAAGATCAGACTGCACGTTCTGTGCAGTCTGATCTTTGATCTATGCCGTCTGCAATATCTCATGTCGTCACAAACGGTTCTGAAAGGGTCGATACTCCTTTTTCACTCCAGCATACAGAACACTCGATTAATTTGTATTGCACTAGCGTTCAATTGACAATACAGATGTTCTGCAGGAACGAAGAACGCCTGTTTACACTTAGACGTACGAGCTCATTAACGCCTGCAACAAATTTTGCGGTAAAAGACCTTGAAAATATTGTAGTAAAACGGCGGCAGGATCAAAAAATGCATAAGTGAAAATATTGTGGCAAATGGAAAAAAAATCTCTTTACGATCAATTTCTCCCGCTTATCGCATTGTCTTCAAGAGTAGTCAACTGTAAGACGAAATATCGGATCTGTCTACAGGGTATAAGTTTATTTTTCCTTTATCCAAAGTGTTTGTTACTTTTTTTTTCCCACGCAATCCCGAGTTATAAAGACCCTGACGGAGTAAACTTGAAAATATTGTGGGAAAAGGAGAAGCTAGTAACCAGCACTTTCTCCTTTTTCCCACAATGTTTCCTACCCTATCAAAAACAGTAATCATCTTTATGAGCTGCATCTAATTTGTCGTCTGCAAAAGCTGTCAATTTGGTGGAGTCAAAAATGTTTTCGTTTGGTAAAGAATTCAAGCTGATCAGATTTGCTTCGTGAAGACAGTCATCTGAAGGTTTTACCAGTGAATCGCTTTTCACAAAGTCTGTTTTTTGTTTGATTTATTCACTGGATTACATTTTTTTAATCGCTACGAATGCCAAAACATCTTATATTGCTTTTGCAGACAGCGTAGAATCAAGACCATACTGCATAGATCGTGCCTCGTCAATCCCGTTATCGACCTAACATATTCCAAATCTGTGAGATGTTTTTTTCTTTCCGAGATAGGATTTTTTTCTTACATTCCCAAGTTTACATTTTTATTATACCGCTACGGACGTCACAACATCTTTAATTGCATTTGCAGAACATACAGAGCCAAGTTTAAACTACACATATCGTGCGATTTGGATCAGTAGTCACCAACCATTCTTAAGAAAGTTCTCAGTCTTATTCTCCAAAATTTTCCAAATTTGTAAGTAACGCAACTTCTGATTGGCTAAACCATTTGGTTTAGCCAATCAGAAGTTGTGTTACTTTCAAATTTAGAAAAATCTTCGAAAATTAGACAAAGAATAATTCTTAAGAATGGTTGGTGAATACGGACCCCTGACTATCAATCCATATTTTCGAAAATAGTGAGACATTTTGAGCAAAGTCCACCAAACCATCGCAATTCCTAAATCTTTTTGACTGACGGAAAATGTGTTGTTCCATTTCTTCGTAGGCCCTACACCAAAAGTTACTCTCAAATTTTCTTCAGCTTAATAGGGAAAAAACAAAAAGTATAAAAATGAGCACACTGAAAATTTATCTTACATTTTCTTCAATTCATTAAGGGAGAAAAAAAAACCAAGATACAAACATAAACACACATGTACACCATTTATCCGTCTTTTATCCAAGCACTATATTTATTATTTATTACCGATACGCCTAAAGCAGACGTAAAACGGTATGTCCAGGGCGAAGCCGATTTGATATCTGAAAAAAAATTAACGCTGGTCTGCGATATACTCGTTCGCTTGCTGGAAGTGGTTGGCCAGTTGAACAGCTTTTATTTTCTCCGATACCACACCGTCTCTTGTCTTGTTCAATTCTCTCAATAGAACGGTGCTATTCCCCTTTATAACATCATACGAATCATGCTTATATATATTTATATATTGATCATGTTCTGTGGAAAGGGGGTTTAATGAATCTGCAAAAAAGTATCGACCCATGTCAGCCTGCGCAGTCCGCGCAGGCTGGCATGAGTCGAAACCTTTTGCTAATTAATAAATTTCCTGCATTTCGAAGGACCATTCTGCCTCATGATTCAGTCAGTTGTAAGGTAAAATTGATTTTATGGATCCATAATTAGATGATGCCTTGTTTGGTATAATGCACCACGGAAATGCATTAAACCCCTTTTTGCCAGAATATGGCTCATACATTTTTTAAAACAAGTTTCTTATGACTATTTCTATTGTACGTATGTAGGCCTATATACAAGATTGAAACTGGTGTTTTTGGCATTTTCATTACTAGATCTTAAACTCCTTAACAAAACGCCGCTGAATATTGTTTTTCTCAAAAAGTGAAAGCATTTGCAAGAGACATATTTATTGTGTTCCAATTGTTGGAATTTGTCTTTTAAAGGGTAGAAAACATTGTGGGAAAAGGAGAAGATGCTGGTAACCAGCATTTTCTCCTTTTCTCTCAATATTTCCAAAAGTCTTCTTTCTCCGGATCGTTTAAACTCGGGATATGTTTGTAAAAGGGCTAAGTCAAAGCGTTCAAGGCAAAAACAGGTTTTGTTTTTGTTGCGGAAGGTATGATTTAAGTAAAGTCTTCTTTCGAAGACCTCGATTAATATTTCCCTTTCTTTTCAACATTATTCCAGTCATATAAAGGCAACAGTTATCTTATCCACCCGTTTCCTGAGTTACCCAACACTAAGCTTGAGTTCTGTTGCCTTGCCCATTGGCACTCCGAAGAAAACCCAGAGCTGTTAGAGAGGATCGAACTCAAGACTTCTGGGTGTCTATTACAAGACCCTCACCACAGGGCAACGCTGACCCGAACTCTCCCAAACTTGACCTTTTTCGACAGATGAAAATGCAATCCAATGAAACTCGGAGTTTTTTTTACTAAAGAAGCCGACAGAGTATATCCAAGATCAGACAACATTAGTTGTACGGTCCGGTGGCAGGGGACTTGGAAACTTGTTCACGGCTGTAGTGAATCATGTCGCACCGAGCCGAAGTTTTACCATTCCAACGTGTGTTAAGCGAAATTTCCCTGATTTATGGTCTCAAAAATCGAGTACACGACGAAATAGAGTTCCCCTTCTGAGTGCCCCAATTCAATGAACTGACGTCACTGAAACCTTGGTAAAACGTGCATAGTCTTGATGATGTCACTGCGATAGACATTCGTCGTATTTTTACTTAAACATGGATTTAAACAACTTAAAGGTAAGTAACTATGAATTTTTATGATTTGTTGGCAAAAGTAAACGACCATTAGTTGCCTCAATCGACCATTAGGTTATCCTTTTAACGTTATGTACAATGTATGAGTTTCGACACTTCACAATTTGATTACCTGACGAAGGGATGGCTTGTTTTAACCCTCCGTGTATGTATTTTAGACAAACAAACGATAATACATTTTAACTTCCATATTCATTTAAAATTAATTCATTCTTTCCGTTTTAATGACAACCATCAAGGAAAACTATATAGTAATAATATGGTGCAGGCTACTCAGTATGTTCGTCTTGTGGGCGGCTCGTATCGATCGATCGACGCCGCCATTTTGGATGTTGTGTTGAAAGTGTAGTCATGTATACGGGGCTACCGAAAGGGAAACTGCTTTTACGTGGGTTTTGCCAGTGTACATGATATATATGTGCGGGGCATATTATCCAATCAGATCACGAGAAATTTCTTCGGAGTATAATAACACGTTCTGTCCGTCTGCCGCAATAGCCCCTCTATTGGCTAATTGCCGTGAACGGGTTAAAAAAAAAAGACAAATATTTTTCTGCTACCAAACCACAGAAGTTGCGAAACGTGGAATCTGCTGGGAATTTGCCGCTATCAAAATATTTATACATGCCAAGACCCCATCTTTATATTCCATTCCTATCGGTCGTTAATTGTCAAATATATCGATTACTGGGTGTTTTTTCTTCCCCCTCTCCGCCAATTTACATTTTGGCATATTTAGACAAGACAAAAAAATGTCTGTTTATGGTAATTAACATCTTAATCCCCGATGTAGTTTTACCCTCTTCCATGGACAGCATAACTTCTGCGGACGATGTAGATCAAGACCAGACTGCACAGAACGTGCAGTCTGATCTTAGTTCTACATCTTCCTTTAATTTACACCGAACTATTATAGGAAGAAACTGTTCGTTCGCTGGGAAATTGCACTGACAGCCTTCAAACACGTCTTATTTAAGCCTGTCCATTTTATATTAAAATAGTCAATAGAATGTAGTCTGTTCAATGGTGGGCACAGTTTTAACTAATTATTAAAACAGTACAGTATTCATCATGGAACTGAGTGAGAGAAAAACCTAATTTATTCCGAGTGCATAATTGTATCATTCGATTTCTCGGTTTTTATTTGGCATTTTCGGCGTCTATGCCCGACCACACGCAATGTGATAATCCCTCAAGTACAGAACTGTCCATCCTCGGTTCCAATAATGAGTCTCTTCCTTGGTTTTGTTTTGCCTTAGCTTTTATTCTTAATGTGTGAAAACTGGTCTTTAATTTCTTCTCGGAACCAGTTTGCGAAATTCTCGCAGGATCTCGTGACGCCAAACTCTCGTCAGATCATGTCACGTGACTGATACACAAAACCTAGTTTGCTTATTTGATTTATCTACGGCCACATTTTACGATACTTTGTGAATATACTCTGACCAAAAAAAAAAGTCTTGAAATAGCAATATAACAGCAATAGAAATGAAATAGACTCAACAATCATCTGGCGCTCAATGCAGTAAAAATTCGCAATTAAAGGAGTGACGCACCAGTTTTGAATTCTTTATTGTCAACTTTGATTCTAGACTTGTACATTCCGAAACTGTATTTTTTATAAGATAAGTCATTTGTAAAATGGAAACCAGGCAACCATTGGTGATAATCGAAGTTATCAAAGCCCGACAATAGTCCAAATTAAAGTTTCAACAGAACAAGACGAGTCGTTACCTTGGATGCCCTACGATGCAGCAATATAAAAAAGTCATCTCAAGGAGCCAAGGATGGTCCAAGTGACTCTGCTATCGGTACTCGTTGTAGTTTTACCATGGTCTGTGGTTGCATCAGTCGGTTGACATCCAAACTTGTCCAAAACACGATTGTTCGGTGACCTATCTACAGAACCGATTGACGCAACCACAGACGCTGCTAAATAATGTAACGCAGTATTCAGTAAATACGAAAATATTTAAAGATACATCCTTACGGCTAGAGAGAGAAAATCCTGTTAAAGCATGGAAGTGTGTATAATAGCTCAGCTCTGTAAACACAAATCACCAATACATATGGTGTAAGGGGTAGAAATACACAAGGGATTTGTCCTCATTAAACATCGGAAACGACAACAGCCATTGCTTTGAAGGCCTCCAAGATATGAGATGCATTTTCTACTCTTCGTTATCTGTGCAGCCATCAGGGGCAACATTTGGCATGAAGATACAAGAATGATTATAGTTTTATAAAATAAGGATGATACGGAGTAAAAACTGGCTGAAGACTGTCTGAAAACGAGTAGACATGACTGTATCTTTAAACTCTTTTAGCCATGAGCAAAACTTTATCTCGTTTTATAGAGCAGATCAAGGAAATGTGCACCCTGAACTTTAATCAACACTGGTTGCAAGTTTGTGCTAGACTTTGTCCAAAGCGACCGGAAAATTGCATCGTCTGGTTTCGGTTTTAATGCGAACTGGAAATACATATGAGCCATGCTCTGGGAAATGAGCTTTAAATGCATCTCTTTGATGCATTAAACCATGCAAGTCATCATATAAGTAGGGATCCATAAAATCCATTTTGTCTCGCAATTGACCGATTCTGGCTGTTGCACGGTCCTTTGGCATTCAGATAATTTACAATAAGCAAAAAAAAAAAAAGTTTCGACCAAGGTCAGCCTGCGCGGACTGCGCAGGCTGACCTGGGTCGAGACTTTTTGCAGATGCATTAACCCCATTTTTATAGAGCATGGTTCATATATTTAGTGCCACTTGGGGCTAACACAGTATACTGCAATACACCAAGAAAGATTTCCATAGAACTTCTGTGAAAATGGGAACTACAGAAAGTTAGTTTCAAATGAAATACAAATGCGCTCGATTCCGATGCATAAGTTTTAAATGGTGAGATATGGGATTCTTGAATGACGAATCTCCCTCGGGAAGAATTGCAAAAACTCTCTCCTTATTTATTCCCCTCCACAATAAATTGGCCTAAACTTTTCCTCGTATAGACACTGTTAACCTCTGTACGTTAGGCTCAACTATATTTTGTTTGGGTTTTGAAAATAAGAAACTCCGTTCGGCATACGATATCATTTGAACCATGTTCTCACAAAAGAGGGTTCAATGCATTTCCGTGATGCACTATACCGAGCAAGTCATCACATAATTATGGATCCATAAAATCCATTTTGTCTAACAACCGATTGAATCATGTGGTAGAATACAGACATACAGAAAATTGACCAATGTCAAAAATGTTTCAACCCAGGTCAGCCTGCGCGGAGTGCCCAGGTTGACCTGGGTCAGTACTTTTTGCTGATGCATTACCTCTTTACCAAACTACAACATTTCAGACTGGTCCCGATTGAAAGTATTTGCAGACGGAAAACTGAATGTAGCACAATTGACAAAAATTTGTTCTGGATAGGGTAGAAAATATTGTGGGTAAAGGAGAAAATGCTGGTTACCAGCATTTTCTCCTTTTCCGACAATGTTTTCAAAAGCTTTCTTTCTCAGAGCCCTTAAAATTTCGGCATTTTGTGGTAAATGGTTAATCCTCCTTTTCAAAGAGCATGATATCATTTTGTGATTGGATAAACCGACTTTCATACATATTTAAATATCAAACAGGAATGCAAAAATTCATTGCGACGATTTTAAGTCATATTTAAAACACATTTTCAAGTGGCGCGGCGGATCACATTTGTTGAAACGTCAAAGGAGCATGAAATAAGTCGCATTTCCGAATGCTAATGCGATATTTGTTTGAAAAATGCAAATTAGGATCAACTCGCTCGTGTGAGAGAGAACATTTTAAATTGAATAAAGTGGCCGAAGAAATTACTTCTTCAATAGTTTAGTCATGTAGAATAAGATCGACGGGTGGGTTGCAGAATAGGGTGTTGATCTGTGCCCCCCACCCTCTTTTTTTTTGTTACTAGAGACAGGCAGATCTCCTTTTTTAAAACTTTAGTAACATGAAATTTTTTTATACTTTTTTGTATTTTTTAACTCCTACCAAACGACAAAATTTTAGACCCATCTATACTCGTTAATGCATTTGCAGACGACAAATGCAATTTGGCGTAAGTGGTGAGATTTGTCTATGGTAGGGTCGACAACATTGTGGGAAAAAGGGGAAAATGCTGGTTACCATGTTTTCAAAAGCCTTTTTCCTCGTGGCCGTTAAACACAGGATTCTGTGTTAAAGAGTTAAAGCTTTACCAAACTATTCCGTGTTTTCACGACCCTGAGGGAAAAGACTTTTGAAAACACAGAGAGAAAAAGAGAACATGCTAGAAACCAGCATTTTTTCCCTTTCTTACGATGTTTTCTACCAATTCCAACACAACACCCATCCCTTCAGTCACATTTGAAGCTATAAATGCTTTCGATATGGACAAATATAAAAGTAAGTCGTCTAGAAAAGAGTTAAAACTTTTGTGAAACATGAGGTAGAACATGATTTGATTTTTTTTTCCCTCATTTAAGAAATCGAAAATCAAAGTTTAAGCCACCGACCGCGGACCTATAAATGTCTTTATCTGAAGCGGAGTGTTTACATAACTCTTTTACGTCGTCCGAAAAAGACCTATGTGTTCCTGTTTACCCGAAAAAAATTCAGTCTAAAATCTATTTTTTAAAACCATTTTTAAAAGTTATACAACTAATATATCTGTACATAATTTTCTCTAGAACAAGAAAAAGCAATTCTATTTATTAGACAGGCTTGGTCTGGAGAAAAATGAAATGGTTATTATTTTCCGTAAAATCATCAAAATACTTCAATTTCATCATCGTGGTTTTCGCCACCATCATCATCATCATCATCCACAACAACAAGGACGACGACAACAACAACGATAACAACAACTTTAATCGCAACTCCCATGTTTACCTAGTGTCATTTCAGGCGATGGTAAAATGTAGATCGCAAAAAATACAATAAAAAGGTCCTAACCGGGTTAAGCGTATCGTGATAAATCGGTCCTCCTAGTTTTTCATTTATTCATCGCGATTTACAATTTATTAGAAATAACTTCGCCTCGGAAATGTCGTAAATCGCAACACGTAGGAGCGGGATGAATTGATGATTTGTATTACCTCGGATTTCAACCCCCGTATTCCTAGTAATTTATTATCTTGTTTTTATTACAAACTGATGCCGTTTGAATTAGTCTGGGAGATCTTTTATGGAGATTCTTCGGACAATAGCAAGCCAAAGACTAGTTTTGAGTAATCTTTGATTAAACAAATGCTTGTAAAAAGAAAGAAAAAATGGTGTGGATCTACGTGCCGCATTCACCAACCATTTCAATTCAACGTAAGATTGCTGAGACGCTCACCCAATCAGATGGCTAGTCTGGAATTTGAAATTAAATCAATAAATTTTTGAAGCTACAGCTGTTTTTGAATACGAACTTTGATCTCAGTAAAAAAGCTTGGGGCCGGCATAAGAGAATATGCACAGGGTAAATAAAATAATTAGATAAATAAGTTTGAATCGAGAGTGATATTGGCAACAGAGCAATCATGACCCACTCACTCGCCGGAAATAGGCCCAGTAGACTTTTTTCTGTGAGTTTTTCTCAGAGACAATGAGCATAAAGTCCAGTCTTAGACAACAGGTGAGCTTAAGGCATAAGTGGTTCCAGAGATGAGACTGGTTACAACCTAGACGTGCAGATAGATGAAATCGAATTTCATAAAGAGACCTGCGACGTTAGAATGGACGTCATTTTGACAATTTGGTGTATGATTTGAAAGGTGCTTGCAGACTTTATTGTTCAGTGTTACCGTACATACTGTACATGCCATAAACTGTATTTTTAAAATGGTTAAATGGTATGAACTTTATTGTATTATCTCCACAAACAATACACCTTAGGCATATTTGAAATTGTAACATATAGCATGAAATACCCTGTATGATTACTAAAACGTTTTCTACTTTCTGTGTAAGTATGTCGTTTTGATATTAATTTTGGTGTGGAAAATACAGATAGATCGACGAGGCTGATTATTTATCTTTCAAAAATGGTCAAGTCCTTATCATGCAATACACTTCATTTATTACGTGTTACTATTTTAAGACGTTTTTCATGGAGAAAACACCATGGTTACAATTTCAGTCTAAAACGATAAATTACCCATGAAAGATAAAGATACTCGTACAAGTTTCTAGTTATCAAGACTACCCTCTGCTATTCTTAATGGGAAACCGAATTCACCAATCGTTTGAAATAGTCTTCATACACTGAACTCTAAGACAAGTCATCTGATTGTTCGAGACAAAAAGTCCCAGCCAATCTGATGGTTTGTTCAAGAATTCAGACCATAACACAATAACCTAAAATTTAGATATATTCATCATAACCTCAATAGGTTTCTAGGGTCCGATCCGGTTCTTAGTTATGATCTGGTCCAAGCCAATGAATCTATCTACCCCGTGAAAAGTAATTTCTGATGCCAAGTTTCCCTTGTGATGATTTTATATGCCCTTCTGATTTTGACGATATATCGCCTACTAGGTAACTACAACTCTGGTCTTGTGAATTTTCAGTACTTTGTACAACTGATGGTTTGAAAAGGGCCCTCTGGTATCTTTAGTAACTAGTATATGGGAAAATGGGGGTTTAATGTATCTGCAAAATGTGTCGATGCAGGTCAGCCTGCGCGCGCTGTGCATGCTGATCTGTGCCGAAACTGTTTGCTTTTGGTAAATTTTCTACATGTTCAAGGACTATTCTACTTCAAAATGCAGCCGTTTGTTCAATCTGAAAGGTTTAAATCAGTTTTAAATGATAGGAGCGAGGCTGATTCTAATGCCAACTGTTGACATTTATCTTATTGATGTGTTCTTCATATGAAACTCTACAGTTTCTTTAACTCTCTGTTTGCAGTAATAAGGAATATGTAAATAGGCTAACAAATGAAGAAGAAATTTGATCACTATTTCTCACTTTTTATTTGGCGTATTTTGCTTTTATTCCCAGCCACACGCAATTCAATAATCCCTGAAGCGCACGTCCGTCAATTGTCGGTTCCAATATAGTCACACTGCTAGAATTCTATCGTCTGTTTCTTACCAGAACACGTGTAGAAACCAGTCGGTCATACCCACCAGAACCGTCATCTGGGAACCAGTCTGTTTCTCGCGAAGTCTCGGAGGATCACGTTCAGTTAAAATCTCGTCATATCTTGGCATGTGACTTATACGCAAGACGGGAGTTGCACTAAGATGGCTAAACAGATATAGCCGCTGCTAATTGTTTTTGACGTTCGACGTGTGTTTGTATCAAACTGAATCAAATAAGAGATTCTCAGAGGTAGCCATATTTCTGCGTGATCGTAGATAAGTAAGATAGAGATCGAATGCGTCATTTAAACCTTTACCACACAATCTCGTGTTTTACGACCCTGGGCAAGAAGGCTTTTAAAATCATTGTGGAAAGGTAAGAAAGTGCAGTTAAACAACATTTTCTCCTCTTCCACTATGTTTTCAAAAGCTGCTTTTATAAGGGTCGTTTAAACACTGGGATGTCCAGTTAGTGTTTAAACGTTTAGACACAAAACAATGCACTTCATTCGGTAAAAAGAACCCAGAAACTACACTTTCAAGGTTAACTTTGGTCAGAGTATCTTGAAAATATCCGAAATTCCACCTTTGATATTGGCACCATTAAAACAAACCCAAACAGATTCCCAAAAGAGAGATTGGTGGTGGCTGACAAAGAACATGGTCGAAGAAATACAGAAAATACCCCATTATACCAAGACAGACTGTAAGACTAAAACACGTTGCTAGGAAATAAGCTATACCTATTTAAACATGATTGAACATGAAGTACATACATGTACATGTAACAGTAGGTATCGGAAGAAATTAACTACATCAATATTCGCTTGGCGGTGCACCAGCGTCTTCGTCCTTGGCGGCTTATCTTGCCATACCTGCATGATGTTTGCACACATGTGCTAATATCGTAAGACAGAGCACCGAGTAAGACAGATCATAACGTTTGATATGGGAAACTGGGAAAAAATTACTAGCAATGATATTTTTTCTAGTACAAACGCAAGGAGAATGGTGGGAAAAGAACGGAGCCGGTATTCAACAACCATTCTTAATAACATTCTTTCTCTAATTCTCAAAAGTTTTCTAAATTTGAACGTCTTGCAATTTCTGTTTGGCTTACACAATTTGGTTTAGCCAATCAGAAATTGCCTTACTTTCTTGATCTGATAGTATGCATGATAGAGTTTGTTGTATGATAGCCTGACCGAATCTAGAATTATAGGAATAAGAGTCTATTAGACAAGATAGAAGTATCTAAAGTTGCCCCGATTTGACAGAGCACGCGACGATAAAGTAGTAATTTGATAAAGGAAAAACTATAAAAGAAAACCTTTCAGACTCCATACAGGAACTGCTGACAGACAATGACTGGCATTTCCAATCTTGTCTTTGATTTAGTCCAAGAGAGAGAGGGGGGAAATACCGTCTGTATTAATCAAAGGCCAATATTCGTGTGCTTTAGCAACAATCCATTTACTGTCTACTTTTTACACTATAGGAATTGCATTGATACGTTAGCCCTGTCTGTCAAAAGGACTATTTCTGTAAAATTCGGCTGTTTTCTTTTATAACCAAGAGTGCTATATAGGTCCAAAACTCACTAAATCAATATGAGCGGCTTTATGCATCTCAGTGATGCATTATACCAAGCAAAAATATCATCACATAATTATAGGTCTATAAAATCCAATTTGTCTAACAACAGATTGAATACTGAGGTAGACTGGTCCTTTGACATACAGAAAATAGATAAATAAAGAAAAGTTTCGTCCAATTCAGCCTGTGCGGACTGCACAGGCTTTCCTGCGTCGATATTTTTTTGAATATGTATTAACCTCCCCTTTCACACCGCATGGCCTTAACGCCTATAGTTCTATGAAATAAGCTATAGAGGGAAGCCATTTACTACGAGAGGGTCATAACTTGAAAAAAAAAACTTGGTAAAACTCCAATAGGTGATAAAATATACTTTTGCTAAACGTTTGACCGTCAAACACAGAATGGTTCTCCATGGGCAACCATTTGAAGTCTTATACTTCTGATATCTGTCACATCCTTGCCAAATTTCAAAATCATGTATCTTCTGGTTCTTTCGAAGGGATATGGTATCCATACTCCAAGCAGAGCAGGGGACCCTGTGCATGAACTTTGAGTGTGATTAGCCGAATAGTTCTCGAGGAGAACATCTTTTAAAGTTATCAGTTTTCAAATTTACGTATCCTTTTATGCTCTTGTAACCTATTCATGCAACAGAATGAAACTACTTCAAAACTCTTAGGAAAAAAGAGTATTCAAGAATAACTCATGTAAATTTTGATTTCAATGAACACAAAACTTGTTGACGACGAGACAGCGGACGACGCACGAGGACGCACATCCAACAGTGATCCACAAAAAAAAAAAACCCTCTCACTACGAGTACTATGTTTCCAATTGAGCCGAAGATTTTCCGATCTGAAGTGATCCATTGTAGTTCATATTACTCCGGTCACTTTTCACAAAGTCTTTTCAACATAACAACCTCAATAATTATGTAAAACAACGCCGAATTCTAATGATAAAATACTTAGCAGTTTGCAAGCATTTGGTATTTTGTAACACAAGTGCCGGTGTAATGCAGAGAAATGACCCTCCCCTACAAAATTACCCATGGGTCATTTCACTACGTAGAGGAATGACCCGGGTCATTATTCTACGTAGAAAAATGACCCCAGACCGTAGAGAAAGGACCCCCCTCTAGCTGTAGTAGAATGACCCCCTCATGAAAAGAAAGGACCCCCGTAGAGAAATGACCCCCCCTTTTTTTCCCCTGTAACATTGTTGTTGCTGCTGATGCTGATACTACTACTACTACTACTACCATTACTACTACTACTACTACTACTACTACTCGTACTTCTACTACCCCCTTTTTGCCTTAACATTGTTATTGCTGCTGATGCTGCTGATGTTTCTACTACTACCACTACAACTTCTACTACTACAGCTGCTGCTGCTGCTACTACTACTTCTACTACTACTACTACTACTTCTACTACTACTATACAACAGCTAGAGGGGGTCCTTTCTCTACGCTCTGGGGTCATTTTTCTACGTAGAATAATGACCCGGGTCATTCCTCTACGTAGTGAAATGACCCATGGGTCATTTTGTAGGGGAGGGTCATTTCTCTGCATTACACCGGCACATATATTCACAGTTTCACACAAGTTCAATAGATCTATTTCTAATCAAGAATCCTACAGAGGAAAATGCAGGGAATGTTGAAAGAAACATTACAAAAAAGACCAAGAAGCAAAGATTTTATTCAAATGGGTCATGCTCTGTGACAAGGGTGTTTAATGCATTTGCAAAAAGTATCGACCATGTCAGCTTGCGCAGTCCGCGCAGGCTGACATGGGTCGAAAATTTTTGCTTTTTATAAATTTTCGGCATGTCAAAGGACCATACTACCTCATGATCCGGTTGGCTGAATTACATTTATCTGTACAGCTTTATATAGGCATAGATCCAGTGCTCAAGTTAAAATTTGTATAGTCAACAACATTCCATGTACTGAGAATGACCACCTTGACAGCCCTTTAGGGTGATAGTATTACGGCATGTTTTGCAAAAGTAATTCTTGGAGACTTGGTTCAAGGGTGGCTGATAAATCGGCGTTCCATGTATTCATTCATTCGTCCCATTTTACAATTTATTGCAAATAACACAGCCCAGGAAGTGTCGTAAATCGCCACATTCCTATTCGAGATGAATAGTCGATTTATAAAGGTTTTGAGATATGATACCGTATTTCTAGCAATTTATTTTCCCGTTTTCGTCATTGGATGATTGAAAATTTCTCTGAGACAGTTGTTAATTCTTTACTGCATTGATCCCGGTTTTTAAGCGAGAACGCAATAACATATAGGGAGAACTCCACGAACGCCCAAGGTTGATTGTATGGTGTTTAACGCCGTTTTTAACATTATATCAGTTATATCACGGTTGCCAGTGTACCTGTTCATGCTTTCCCGGAGTTTCTGTTACAAGTACTTCGCACAATACTCTTTCCAATCCACTGGCTGATTTACCATATAACTATCGTCGAAACAATATTCAGCGGTGAGAGAGACAAGATCCTGTCGCAATTACTAGCATCAGTCTTCAGGAAGAAATTAGCCAAGCTTGGGATTCGAATCAGCGACCCCTTGTTCTCAAGTCTTGTACGCTACCGGCTACTCTATGGGACTCCGCAGAAAGCCCCGAGACGCATTCGATAATAACTGTCGCGGTAATATTCCGGGTCCAATGGCATTCAGTGAAAATCCTGTCTGATGTCATTAGTATACAACAATATCTAAGAGGAGTGGTACAAAATGCTTTAAGTATGACATGGTCATTCTTTTCAAGCACAAAAGTATTCAGTGGCAACGATTTCAAACGGTACTGAATAGAAAAGATACAGAAGGTATACCGTGGGAGATTCTAATTATAAAACCAAGTATTCGATCGTTCTGGTATCCAATGGCAGTGGTTTTCAATGAATGGCAATGATTTCTTGATGTATCGAGTAACAATCGATATAAATGGTAATTCATGGCATTTTCTAATGATAAAAACACAATGTATCTAATCTTTTTTTTACTTCAAATGGCAGTGGTTTTCGATGCCAAAAATATTCAATTTGCAATGCTATCCAACGGTATCTGGTAACAATAGATATGAATGGTATACCTTGCAAGTTTCTAATGATAAAGCCATAAAGTATTCAATCGTTATGGTATCCAAGTGCAGTGGTTCTCAACGTAACAAGGCTACTCAATACGACCGTATCGAGTATAAATGGTATACCATGGAAAACCTTTTATATACACACACAAAAAAAAAAAAAGGTATTCATACATGATTGTATTCAATTGCAATGGTTTCAATGTTACAAGAATATTCAATGGCATTGGTTCCCAACCATGTTCGGATAACAATTGTATAAATGGTTGCGTTACTGTCTAAATTTAGAATAAGCCTAAAAATGCAAGTAAGAATTGTTGGTGAACACGGACCTCGAAGTCTGAAGTCTAAATCAAGAATGCAAATAAACAAACTAAAATAATTTACATATGTGCATGATACAAGCTGGTGCATTTGAGTGGAATTATTCTTACACAACTTCTTTATTTTAGATAAAGAGGCAAAATCCCTCGCAATTAACTATAATGCAGAAATCTTGTAAACTAAAATGGTACAGGTAAATCAAATGAAATGATATCATAATTTATCTGCTTCGTAACGCTGGGAAGCAGGTACATTTCGTGCAATATCTTGTGTGTATAGACATGTTCAGTGCATCTAATGGTTACTTTACGTTGGCTTTATCACTTTTTAAATCTTTCAGTGCCAAATATATGAGCCATGCTCTGTGAAAAGGGGGCTTAATGCATCTGCAAAAAGTATCGACTCAGGTCAGCCTGCGCAGTTCGCGCAGGCTGACCTGGGCCGAAACTTTTTGCTTTTGGTAAATTTTCTTCATGTCAAAGGACCCGTGTATCTCATGATTCAGTCTGTTATTACACAACATGGATTTTATGGATCCATGAATACGTGATGATTTGTTTGGTATCATGGATCACGGAGATGCATTAAGCCCCCTTTTGCCAGAGCGTGGCTCAATTATAAACTGGGCCTTTCTCGGTGGCTAAAAATACAACCAACTGAAAGTCATAAAAAATTATCTTACAGATTTGACTAAACAAGCGGACGGTATTTATCAAGATCAGACCGATTTTCTGTGCAGTCTTACCTTTATCTATGATGATTGAAAAGTCCTTGTCTTCGCCTTTGACAATTAAAGGGTCAATTTTTAATCTAACTTCAATTTATGTTCATTTATCATTGCATTGCGTGGAGGCATAATATTTGTTATCCAAGTTCAACACATACTTGATAAACCTCAAGTCCAACACATTCAGCTCTAAAACTTAGACTTATTTCTATTCAACAGACTTATGAAAGAATCATATGAAAAGTACAATAATATCTTTTGGGGAATAAGGAAGCCGTTTAACATTAACGCAAGTTAGACCATTTACTAAGCTTTACAGAGGAGAACGTGTTTGTTTTGTGTTTTCCGACGTTTTTAAAGGTATTGCATGAGATATAAAGCCGGTCACAGTGCACATCCACATTTTCCTTGACTTCAGTCCTTGTATTGTGAACGAAACTTTTTAAGCCAGTCTGACCACTTTCCCATAATTACAAAGTGACATCAGACAGACAGAGAGAGAGAGACAGACAGACAGACAGAGAGAGAGAGAGAGAGAGGGGTACAATAACTGTAATTACGCCTAGGGAAAAAAGAAATTTGACCAATCCGATTCAATCTTGCAATACCTGTACAACTAGCCATATTCTTAGCCGTCGAAGCATCAGAGCTCAAAATTTGAAGAAAATAAGGGGAACCTAGTCCAAAATCATGAAAGATAGTCAAATGACTGACTAATGAAAATATTCAGAAGCATGGATCTGTCGGGACACATTAGATTATGTGCTCCCTTAAAATTCAATCGAAGATGTTGCCATAATTTCATTTAGTAAAATTGCTTCGCTGCCCCTCCCTCTCCTTTGCCCCCCCCCCTCCCCCCTCTCCCCCACAGGAAAAAGGCAATAAAGATTCGAGCATGTCCAACAATAGATCAGCCTTGTAAAAAAGCATTGTTTTTGACTTTCTGCTTGTGATGTGTTTTATAACACAAACGATTAATCCTTAACTCTTTACCACACAATCCCGACTTTTAACGACCCTGAAAAAGAAGCCTTTTGAAAACATTGTTGGAAAAGGAGAAAATGCTGGTACCCAGCATTTTCTCCTTTTCCCACAATATTTTCTACCCTATCAGTCAGAAATCATCACATTACCAAGATTTAATTTGTTGTCTGCAGATGTATTGAATTTGGTCCAGTCCAAAAATTTGTCGTTTGGTAAAGAGTTAACCAAACAATCCAAAATTTTTACGACCATAAAAAAGAAAGCTTTGGAAAATATTTTTAGGCAAAAGAGAAAATTCTGGTAACCTGCATTTTCCCCTGTTCCCACAATGTTTTAAACCTTTTTACTGGTAAATTTCATCATTTGGACCAAATTTATATTTCGACTGTAAATGCTGTTGTCGATACGGATGAGTCCGTCCAAAACTTCGTCGTCTGGTAAAGAGTTCACGTGATGCATTGGACACTGGAAATCAAATTACATGAGGTAATAAATTTACCTTCTTTTTGTTTTATTTTCTAGTAACAGCGAATTTTAACCAATTTATTTTATCTGTCTGTCTGCTAGACTGTTTAATTTATATTCTATTTCTGTAGAAAATTAGTCTGAATCTGTACGTTTTTGCCTGTATTGTTCTGCCTTTTTATTATGCTCTGAATGTGTACTTTATGTGAATGTGTATGAAATATTTAGTAACAATTTTGTGAACATAACATCGAATGAGTGTATTTTAATACTTATGGATGATAGGGTGGACGGATATATTGGTGGACGGATGTGGCAGTATTTGGTGATTGTCTAGCTAACATTAACGCCTTCTCTTCCGAGTAAAATGACTGAATAATGCTTTCTACAATTGAGTATGTGTCAATCTTTCTGCCTACATATCCCACACCATGGTACAGCCGAGGTACTTGATCAACGGATCACCCGAGGTTTACCAAATGTTTTTCGCTACCAGAAACTTGAAAGCAGGATTTTGATTGGCTGATAGAAAGGTCAACTGACATTGATCATCCAACGCGTTTTGAAGTCGAACAAGTTAAATGGCCTTGGTGAGGTAAAAACTCAATGAAGAAGAAGTCATATTTTAGAATCCGGTACTGTAATTAATGGATATTGCCAGCACCATGTTTATAATTATCAAGTTGACGCAAATATTCTTTATGGTTATTAACTGTCATAAACAGCTGATAGAAAAGCTAGTGTCATATCACAGGCTTGTGACCTAGTTTATACATTACCGCATGAACTCTTTTATTGATTTTTTAAATTTTATTTGATTGACACCACAACGTAGTGCTTGCATTTATAAAAGAAAAAAGTTCTTTTAAAAAAGCCTATGCTTTTTTGCCTTATTTTACAGAAAAAGTTGTTGGCGAAGGGAGCGTCTGTTTTTTACAAGTAGTTGTAACAATCTGTCAGCAATGAAGGTCTAATCCGTCATATTTGTATGGTAATGCTTGAAACACACGAAACTTAGATGTCATCAAAAATGCGTTAACGTTGCAGAAATCACGACAATTCAATAACGAGGGGATCAAGAATTTAATCACCCTTAGGGTGATAGACTCGAGTCAATGCACTTTTTTCGAGGAGTTTAGATCAATGATCAGACTGCACAAGACGTACAGTCTGATCACTGATCAACGCTGTCTAATTATGATTCTTTGTTTTCACTATCATTTAATTCAAGAAGGTGGTTTAAGTTTATGTGTATGATGATTGTATCTGAACTGTCTACAAAGACAAAATTGTCTTCTGTCTAAATGCTGAGCTCGTGGGAGGAAGGTAGTGGTAGAATTCAAAACTAGTGATGCTGAAGTTGTATATTAGAATCCTGGCTAGAAAAAATCGTATTTATCAGGAATGATAAAAGTTATATATTGGAAAAGAAATCAGGAATCATTTCTCTGGTGGCTAAGAAAGCGTGTTGCGCGAGGCACTGGTAAAGAAAACTAGGAAACCACGGACATGTTCAGTGGCCACCATAACATACTTCTACTCTGTATTGCTCATTTGCTTATACTTTTTTATTCGTCAATTACGCTAGTTTTGCTGGGACAATTCTAAATTACCACACAACCCGGAGTTTTAACGACCTTAGCGAAAAAAGGGTTCTTGAAAACACTGTGAAAAGGAATAGTGTTTTTACCCCTTTCAAAGGCAAATTTTAGGTTTTTTAGGTCACATTTAAGTTGTCGTCCGCAATGCTTTCAATTTGGACCAGTGTAAAATTTTGTCGTTTGGTAAAGAGTTAACCCGTCCCAAATGATATAAATGTATGAGCATTAGGCTCCTCTAGGCATCTGCAGACGACAATTTTGAAATTGATACAAATGCGCTTAAGGTCTACGATCCCTAACTCATCGGTAAATTTCGTGTAACATCGAAGTTTTCGGAAAGGCTATTCGACCAATCTCGGCAGCTTCCGTCTTTCGATATGAGAGTAGACTCACTAACTCATCGGTAAATATCGTGTAACATCGACGTTTTCGTAAAGGCTATTCGGTCAATCTCGGCACCTTCCGTCTTTTAATATGGGAGTTAGGGGCCGTATACCTTAAGTTCTCTGACAAAGTCGAAACCAGTATGGTAAATGAAGAAAATGCTGGTAACAAGCATTTTCTTCATTTCCCGCAATGTTTACAAAAGCTTTCTTCCTCAGGGCGGTTAAAACTCGAGATTGTGTGGTAAAGATTCAAAGATTCAAAGGTTAATTTTTGCCTAAACTGACCATTTTAGAAATACCTTTACGAGAGATGGAAACTTTCCCGACAACAGACGTTTAACATCAATCAATACAAACCAATCACCCGATTCCCATCTTCCTAATTGTCCTTCACTAGTTTTATTGACATATAAGACATCGAAAAACCCAAGGTAACCATATAAATGGTGTATAAGACGTCGAGACAAATCGACTGTCGTCATTTCCGAAACTAATTTCTATGGCTTTTGCTCTAATAACCCCTTAGTTTCAGCGACTTCACACATCATTTGCGGACGAGTTTTGCGGCGTAGCTGGCTTTTGACCTACCTTTTGGCATAAGCTTATATGCAATTGGTAAAGTTGTGTTTATCCCAGGAACCTACCTGCGGGCCCATTTGTGAAACCAACCTATAACGGTTGCTACTTTGAATCGATACCTCGCGGCGCCTCTTCGCGCCTTAGCGAATGGATATGACACGAGATAATGTTGAGAGAGACAGACAGACAGACAGACAGACAGACAGACAGAGATGGGAGGGACGGGAGAGATGATAGACAGAGACAGGGACAGAGACAAACAGAGACAAACAGAAAAACAGAAATAGACAGAGAGCAGGTAAGAACGAAAAATAGATCTTAATTAAACAAGTTCAATTCATGGTACTGAAAGCAACATGTTTATTTTTTTTCCACTCCCATTCCATTTTAACCCTCATTTCATTAAAATCTTTTTGCCAGGGGAGATTCCCTCGGATAATTAAAATGTCTGTTAAATTTCAAACTTTCTCCCTCCACGGATCATCCCAGAGAAAATGTAATCAATAGATTTGCATTTTTAAGATTACACGAAAACCAGCTAACAAGAACAAGGAAAATTTTAAATATCTCCTCCACGAACCTCTTTCACTGCCAGCCGCAATTAAAATACATGTGACTATATTAAGAGAATGGCGTAGATTTAGATCAGACTGCACATAAAGTGTAGTCTGATCTTAAAAAACACGAATACTTTACTAATTAAAAAGGTGTTTTTTTATTTATACTATAAAAATTTCTGTTGCGTTAGTAACAGTATAGCAGTTATTTCATACTAAGGGATGAATACATTTTAACACAATAAGATCGGCCCAATCTGAGTCGATCGGCCGAGTCGGATTTTGAAGGTCGTGGGTTTGAGTGCAACCGGAGGCATCCCCCCCCCACCCCGCATTTTTCCCCCAATTAAAGGTTAAAAGTCACGTCCTAATAATTATGAAATATCAACTTCCTTAACCACCTCCCAACACCCCAAAAAAGGTCAATATCTGGTTCTCTGGTTTAATATTCCCTTAAGTCATTGCAGTAGACAACTTTAAAAACATTGAGGGGAAAGACAGCAATTGCTAAATGAGAAGGAAGAAAACATTGCAGGAAAAGGGAGCAATTGCCAAATGAGAAGAAAGAGTAGATCAGATAAAGTCAACATATTTCTGTAGGTTGATCTTCGTCTGTTTCTTTTTAATACCCAGTTCACATGACCAGATGACAAAATTTAAGACTTGTCCAAACTGACTGTATTCGCAGACGACAATACTGAATGTGGTTCCAATGATGATTTGTCTGCAAAAGACAAAATAGGTAAAAGGATAAAATAGTTGTTATCAGCATTTTCTCCTTTTTTCACCTGTTATCCTGTTCCCACAGTTTTTTCAAAAGCCTTGTTCCTTTGGTTCGTTTAAATTCGGGATTGATTGGGGCGAAGAACGAAGATTGGACTGCACATTCTGATCTTGATCTTCGCCGTCCGCATAAGCTATTTAAGTCGATATTTTTGGCAACGAAAATAGCTAAACTGTAATATATCTATAATCATTTGAAAATCAAAAGTCGTTTTCTGTTTCTTTTGGAATATATCAATCCCACAAGCTAAAATGAAAAAAAAAAGATAAAAGTTTATTCGACCTGGCTTTTTGCCCCACTGACGCTTTGTAACTTAATAAATTATGGAAAAAATTAACCTCTGTCTACTGAATTTATCTCAAAATTCATCATCTGTAAAATTCCAAATCATCGCTTACAGGTCTTCATCCCTTAGTCCCCAGTTTTAACAACCCTCAATAAGGAGGCTTTCTAATACATTGTGGGAAAAGGAGAAAATGCTAGCGACCATCTTTTTCCCCTCTTCACTCAAGGGTTTCTGTCCCTCCAGTGGCTTATTCCACAAGTTGAGCCATATTTAATTTCTCGTCTGCTAAATGCCTTCCTTTTGGATGAGTCAAACATTTTGTCGTCTGGTACAGTTTTAAACAATAAAACCCGGGACATAAATTCTCTCAGCAGACACATTCATCATTACCTCAGGCAGACGGCCTTTTTTGCAGTAAAACACTTCTGAAAGCATTTTGGCCAAAAGCTGAAACTGCTCATAATGAGCAATTTCATCTTTTACGTATTTTTCCCACTTAGATTCATATACTGTATATAAAACATGACGTCTTATCTCCAATCTACACAGTCCCTTACTATACTGTTTGCCCTTTGCCACAATAATTTTCGAAGTCGCTTTGATCAAGTCTGAGTAAAGTCGCCTGCGGGTGGTTATACTGTAACCATTTACGACAACGTTCCTGTGCTATTAGTCTGTACCAAACGATAAAATTTTAGATTTGTCCAAATTGAAAACGTTTGCAGACGACAGTTTAGATGTAGCCCAAATGAGGATTTCCATCTTTGAAACGGAAGAAAATATCGTGGGAGAAGGAGAAAATGTTGGTTACCAACATTTTCTCCATTTCAAATAATGTATTTAAAAGACTCTTTCCTCAGGGTCTTTAAAATTCGGGACTGTGCGATGAAGGATTAGAAAACTTAGAGAAAAAGCCTTTTGAAAACATCGTGGGACAAATGCGTTTCCGCATTTCCTCCTGTAACGGTCTCTACCCTTTAAAAAAATCGCATCACTTACGTCATATTTCATTTGTCATGTCCAAATGCTTTTAATTTTGCAAAGAATAAAATTTTGTCGTCTACATGGGAATAAACAAGTGGTCGTCTTCGACAAAAAGAAGTTTTAATGAGGCAATTAGTGACCACTCACAATATACTGTTAATGTCACTGGACCCTTTTGCCTTTATAGACAGACGTTATTATTTGTGGCAGACGACTTGATAAGATAGCGTGGCAGATGAAAAAAATACTAAAATTAAGGATTTTTTCCCACATGTGTCTTTTTTAATGCTTCTTTTCTTTCCATTATTGTTGTCTTTACGTTTAGTCTTTATTTTCATGACAGTCTGAGGTTGGCATACTTGAAGAGATGGTGAACAGATGTGACACGGTAAAAATGGCGTAACTAAGTCAACAGATACTGCGTAACAAAACATAATCCTTGTAGCTTAAGCGCTACCTCAGAGAGACCCTCTTGACAACCTTTATTTCGCCATTATGACACCAGTTGCAGACGACTTTTCTGTGCGTGCAATAGCACACATTATATTTTCTTAAGAAAATATAACAGCTCTCACAAATTCTTGATACATCAAATTTTCATTTATTGTTTTTGAAACGTTGCTTAAAATATAGACGTAGAACATTCAAAATATTGACAAGAAATATCGATTGCTTTCAAAAACTTTGGTAAATTAACGGTTGGCTAAGACGACAGAGACCTCCAAGACACAGAATAGTTGAGTCTGAATTGAAAAAGAAAGCTCATATTATTATTACCAAATGATGCGTATAATATGAAACAAAAGATTTGAGTCAGCCAGACGGGACAAATTATTGCTGTTAGTAGCGCAAATATTACTCGTTTTAAGTAAGTATGCAACTATGTACTGACTAAAATATTCAGATGAAATCTGCTTTTTCTTAACTGAACACTTGCTTTGCTGAAGAAATGAACTAAACATTTCTCGCAATTAAATAGATAATAAGAAACTTTGCGATTTTAAAAGGTCTACCCAAATCGGACAGTGTAGACTCAAGATCAGACTGCACTTTCTATACGCAAATGGGCCTTGAGTCGCGCTTAAAAGAACGGAGAAGTACAGAATATGAAATTCAATTATATAGCATTTTATCCGCTGCTTGTCAAAACTTTTGTGTCAAAACTTTAGCCCTTTTTGCGCTAATTACAATTTAACGTGCTTTCGTGGAGTGTAGATTATTTCTATATTGTGCGGAGCGTGCAGTCCTGTCTTTGCTCTGTAATGCACAGCGGGTTGATAATTATTGTAAAAAAAAAAAAGCACAAACGCTGAAAATAGAATATCTTGCTATACGTGCTTTTTTTTTCTTCCCAGACGCAATATATTCATTTCACGTATTTCGGTGTTTAAGGGGTTTTATGTTATAGTTCCATTAGCACATAAGAGCGGACACTTCAAGTCAGCCATTGTTACAAGTGGGCTTATGCCTCTAGTGCAGCAGCACGGGGTATAATTTTACAGTGTTTTGAGAGCAATTTAAAGTTCTCTACTTCAGTTTTAATTGGATGACACTTACTTAATGTACTCTTAACGTGCTAGAGGACTAGGATGGATGCTTTTGCGACAAGTGTAGATCAAGATCAGACTGCAAGAGACGTACAGTCTAATTTTTATCAACACTGTCCGATTGCATGTGTAGTATATATATATTCTGGCTTAGCTTCAACAATCCATAAAATTTCAGTATTTTGGTATTTTTACCGTCCATTTCATTAAGTCTTTCAACATTAAATAAATAACTTCGATCTCTTTCGCCGGCTGAAAGATATAATCATTTGAAACAAAGAAAAAGCTTTATCTTATAGGCTTGATATATAAAGCGGACTGTGTAGATCAAAGATCAGACTGCACGTTCTGTAAAGTCTGATCTTGAGCTATGCCGTCCGCAAAAAGCTCCCTTTTTCGCCCATGGCGCCGAAAAGGGTTAATAATGGTGCTTCATGGTGTAGGAAAATGGCACTTCTTGGTGCAGGCAAAATGGCGACACAAGTCTATAATTAGAAGTACGTAATTTGGTTTAGAGTTTACTGCTGTCGTAACCCTTTACCAAACATTTCCGAGATTTAAAAGCCCGAGGAAGAAGTTTATTGAAAACATTGTAGGAAGAGGAGAAAGTGCTAGTAAACAGCATTTTCTCCTTTTCCTACAACAGTTCCAACAATAGTTTCTACCATTTCAGTGACAAATCACATTGTTTGAGACACATTTTTTTTGTCGTCTGCAAATGCTCTCAACTTTGACAAGTCTAAAATTTTGACGTCTGGTAAAGAGTTTAGAGAAGGCTAGGCTAATGGGGAACAGTTTTGTCTGTTATAATGGCATCTTCAAGAATTTTATTATTATTAAAATTTGAAACCATAATACAAACCTAAACGAACATCTTTTAGTTTGACTATCTTCGCATTAACACTTATCCTGCTAAATAAGTGAAATGAAACGTTAAAGCCGATGGTAAAAAACCGAAAGTTTGCTATGTCAAAGGTAATTTTTTGGGGGAAAATATGTCCTTCTCGGACAGTGTAGATCAAGATCAGATTGCACGTTTTGTGCTGTCTGATCTTGATCTACGCTGTCCGCAAAAGGTCAGTGAGTCACACTAAGCAGTCAAAAGATTAATATCCTTTATAAATGAATCATGACTTTCACCTTCGTTACAAATGTAGACAGTAATCATCTCCCTTTGGTAGAAATTTATCAAAACACGTTAGAATAATTAGTTAAAATGAATAACTGAAAAAAGGACACACATATTAGTTGCGAATAAGCAAGCAAAACTGGTCGGGCGAACATATTAATTTTGAAATAGCAACATGTGCTACTATACAAATAACTTCGTCATGCCGGCGGCGGTGGATAGAAATCGGCATAAAGATGTATTTTTTATGTAATCAGGGGTTCGATCCCCACGAATGGCCTCCATTGAGACATGACAGTGCTATACACAGAGAACGTCAAAGAAGCCGGCGTTATTTAGGATGGATTTCGTCCTGTATCCCACACAATCCCTCGTAACAAATGTAACAGTATTCTGGGGGCGTCGCCTGTATGATAGATGAACGAAAATCAAACGACCAATCATGAGAACAGACAACCAAAATTTTCCTATTACATGTCTAAATGTTTCTGCGACAGACAGATAATGCACGCAACTGCTCCTTCTTTGACACTATTTTCCTTGTCATTCAAGATCTGACATCTACCTTTCTTCAGAATGTACTTGTCTCACTTTTCTTACAAAGGAGAAGAATTATGTAGCTCTACTAAAATCGACAGTCTTACTTGAGTTGTCGACTGAAAAAAAGACTGCATCGGTATCTTACAATACAGCGCCATGCAAGTTTTCAGTTTAACTGCCTGTCAAGATTTAAAAGCCTGGAATGGGATCCACGATTTGTTTATAATTCAACGTCTGGATGATCTTTAAAATCAACAAATAGCAGAAAATGAAGTACATGCACATGCGTTTAACGTGCATACATAACAGCAGAACACCTGCGAGAAAAATTTTATACAACCAGTTTAAATTTCATCACTCAACACGAAGAGAGAAATAAGATCTTACGAGTTAAGTCTTACGCCCATGTAAGCAATTTGAGATTTTGTTCTCTAAGTCAACACAAAAATAATTTCTGAATGGTAGAAAACGTTCGAAAACAGTCTGGCAGATGGATCTTCGAAATGATTAACCCTTATCCTGCTAAATAAGTGAAATGAAACATTCAAGCCGATAGTAAAAACCAAAATTTTGCTACCTCAAATGTATTTTATGGGGGAAGGATATCTCTTTATCGGACAGTGTAGATCCAAGATCAGACTGCACGTTCTGTGCAGTCTGATCTTGATCTATACTGTCTGCAAAAGGTTCTTAAGTCGCGCTTACGAGCCTAAGGGTTAACATCTCCATGCGATGATGATGTTTCCCCCCCCCCCACACACACACACACATTTCTCTCTGACGGGGCTGGGTTTTAAAAATATACTGCACAATGATATTTACGCTTAAGCTGCTAAGTGCGATTTCAGCATTTTAGCGAACAATGTAGACCAAGATTATTCTACACAGAACGACCAGCCTAATCTTGGATCTAAACTGTCAAATACGATAAAAATTTTCAGCTGAAAAGACCTTCATTGCAAAATTGCAGTCTTTTTGTTGTTCTTGCTAATACCCAGGGAGAGATGTCAGTGACTTACCACAGCATTTTTAGACTGATTGAATATAGAAATCGAAAACTGAGTACTGAAGGTCAGTTAGGGGTCAACAATTGCCTTTACGCCAAAATATAAAACAAGAAACGTATTGAAAGATCCACTGGAGTATAACCTACAGTGCAAAGACACGACGTAATCTGGAGGTAGAACGGTCCTTTGAAATGCAAAAAATTGACTAGTAGCAAAAAGTTTCGATCCATGGCTGACATGAGTCGATCCTTTATGCAGATGCATTAAGCCCCCTTTTCACAGAGCAAGGCTCATCTCGTAAGTGAGTTTCTTAACTTTAAGGACTCATCTACATATTGGCCCAATTTCATCTGGACAAGGGCATCAGTACTTATCTACAGAGAAACAAATTTGTAAACACTTGGCCTGAAGAAATAGAAAATGCTATTATTTCATGCTTTCCGGTAGGTTATCGAGAAATATCGGTGAAATATTTTTCGATATTTCATGGTTACGACCAGTGAAAATACCGATTTTTATATTCTAACTCTTCAACTGAAGGCGGAAACAGTTGTTCCCGCGCACTAGTTACCTAGGTAAAATGCGCGTGCCTCACAACCAGATGGAAATATGACGTAATTCACCTTACATTTCTCGCGCTTGACGTAATATTGTAATGCGTTGCTATGCGGAAGGGGGTACGCCACGGGGAATAACCGAAAAGAACTGTACTGGATTTTGATTAAGTTCCCCCAGAAAGGGTTAAAAGCATGAAATAAATAAAATATTTGTTTTTTTCGGTGAGAGATCGAAATTTATTTCATCGAGTGAACATTATCGGTAATATTTTCACGAGTGGCTGTGCCACTCGTGAAAATATTACCGGTGATGTTCACTCGATGAAATAAATTTCGATCTTTCACCGTAAAAAACAAATATCCTCTATATCTTATTCTTCCTGATGCCGTTGTTCATTGGACAAAAAAGTAAAATTGGTATTCATCTTTCAAATATTGGGAGTTACAAAATGACATTTCCTTAGAGATCTTTCTTTTTCTTTAGTTGCTTCTATCGATCGGTCTTTATTCTTAGCTAATGGATTAATAATTATACGATAAATTGCTTGGTATAATGCATCACGGAGATGCATTACGACCCCTTTTGCCAGTGTGCTGCTCATATTCTGTCAGTAGAATGTAAGTCTGAATTTACCATAATAATGAATAATTTAGAATACTATTTGTACATGGTATGAAAGCGACAATACTTTGAATACACTCAATGGTTTAAACTGGTTTATATTTGACTGGAAATCTAATATATTTGACAAATAACGTCGAGGGAGTTGACGAAGTCTTACGCAATAACACATTTACATAACGCCTGTAAATATCCAAGCATTTTTCTCTGGTTTGAAATGAGATTATAACTGTCACGAAATAATACCCATTTTTTTCTTGCTGACAGTAACAAAACAGCCCATATTTTCCAAACTGATAGGTTTCTATGCATAATTTCCAAAACTGTGAGTCTGGTAACGCAAATAGCGAAATCTGGGTTTTTAAAACATTTTCTTCGAGGGTATCTGTTTACTATTTATCGATCAGCTCCAGATTTTAACAACACCGAAGAAGCCTTTTACATACGTTGTTGGCAAAGGAAAGAAAATGCTGGTGACAAGCATTTTCTGCTTTTCCCACGATGTTTCCTATCCGTACAGAGATAAATTCAATGATTTGAGACACATGTACTTTGTCGTCTGCAGATACGTTAAATATGGTTCGGTAAAGAATTTTGTCTTATGGGAAGGAGATACGTGTTTTTCAAAATATTGGCTTGTGGGGGCGTGTCTTCAGAAAAACATGTAGCGGGAGTCCTTTAAGCGCATGCAGGCGTAAGAACTGTAGCTTAGCCGGAGGTCTAATCTGTATCTTATTTTATCCTATATATATTTGCCACTCTTGTTTTTAGTGCAACAAAGCTATTACGGATCTTCTTATCTAATTGATTTCCGTTCATTTATCGTAGCCACCGGTAGCCCATATGAGCGACGCCCCCACGACGGCTATTAGTTATGATACAAGGAATAGTGCAAGATAAGGACGAAACCCATCCTAAGCTACGCCAGATTTGTTTAACATGCTCGGTGAATATATAGCAGCGTCAAACAGGACCTCGGTTTGACGCCTCATCCGAAACACTATTAGTAATTTGGAGGCTGGTTCCAAACAGTTGCTGCTTCCGTCAATTTGCTTTATTGGGCACGATGAAAGTTACAAAAATTACTGAAACATGTTCAATAAATTTCTAATTAAAAAGTGCAGATCTTAAGAAATATTGTAGATTTATTACTTTCACCGAAATTTAGAAGATTTGTGGGGTGCTGAACAGACAATAAACGTAAACAGGCTAACAGGTTGGACGTGATATATTCATCGCGGGAAAAAACTAAAATATTGGACAAGCCTACTCTAGGGAATTCAGCCTAATGTTACATAATGCCACATTTATAAGCATTTGTCAGCTTCCCTATTTTTTTCCCTTCTCAATAAGATTAGGTCTGTCAGGTTTCGCGTTAAATCTCATATTTTTCATACTGACAGAAAAGAACTGCATTTTCGACGTTGTGATATTGACCAAGTAACCGAGCTATTTTCCACTGCTGTGGATCGGGCTGATTCGAAACTTGCTTGTCAAGTGATATGCAAAGTTCTTTAGAGAACTTTCAAAAACTGCTGGTGTAATTCACAAATTATCATTATTACTGAAATATTCTTTCATCTTAGCAAACATTCAAAATGCATTTATAAATTTTCTTCTAACATTTATCCTGCTAAATAATTCAAATGGAATTTTCAATTCGATAGTAAATTGCTATTTTAAAGTTATGTTTTGGGAAATAATATCTCCTTATCGGACAGTGTAGATCCAAGATCAGACTGCACGTTCTGTGCAGTCTGATCTTGATGTACACTGTCCGCACAAGGTCAGTGAGTCGCGCTTAGCAGCCTAAGGGTTAATAACTAGAAGTACAACCGCCCCTCTCTTTTGTCATGCTGCGCAATTAGAATGCATGCTTCAGCAACAAAGGTTGGTGTATGATATCAGCTCTTTCTAGTTCAAAACAAGTTAAATGACAGTTGTAAAGTTCCATGGATGGCGTCAGAGATTTTTTTAATCACATAAGTGCCCTTGTATTGTTTTATTTGTAATACAGCCACTACGAATTTTCCTATCTTGAACATATTTGAGATAAACCTTAGGTGACGTCGTAGGTCAAAACACTGTATTCCTACGCCCTTTTTCTCACAAACATCACGGCTGGCTTTCATTTCACTTTAATACTATGTGTGTAAAAAAAAGACAATCGTAGCAAGGCTAGGATTTTTTTTTCTTTTTGTTAGATTAAAATAGATGATAGCTAAATACATGATTTTTTTTATTTAGCAAATAAACGTCAGCTTCTTTCGAACTATTTTACACTCCAGATACAGGCCCCTGACAAAGAAGTGAGCAGATCATATTCATCGAAATTTCTTCACATACATGTATACACGTTGATGCAATTTTCATTCAGGTCTTTTAAAAAATGAAAAAATATCTGGCATTTGTTGGCTCCAGAGATAGAATGTAAATAAAATAGCATAAAAAAGATAACATTATAAAGCTCTCGAAAGGCTCTCGAAATAACATTTCATATACTTCAAATATATTCTATGACACAAATACATTCTGTTTACATTTTACAGTAATTCACCTAAGTTAAAAACGATAACATAGGCGGGTTCATTATTTACCGATTGACAAAATTTTAGGCTTGTCTGTAGTCAAGGTTTTGCTTTTTATTTCATGACAAATAAAATGTCACTCATTCACATTTAAGAGCGTTCTTTGAAAGGGTAGAAAACACTACAGGTAACGAGGAAATACTGCTTACTAGTCTCTCCTTTTCTCACAATGTTTAAAATAGCGCTCCTAAGGAGGGTCGTTAAAAATAGTTTGGTAGATCTTTACTTCATGCTGATACATTAAGAGGTACAGGTGTATTCTACAGTCAGCTCTAAAAACTATTGTTATAAATAGAGAATTTTTTAGGCTGAGGCATTTCCCTATTTTCCCCTTAGTTACCTTGCCTTCCTGTGCGTTAAGATCATAGACATTATTGACCAATATTTCATTCTGCACCCGCCTTTAAAATGATTCTGCACCCGTTCAGGTTAAATGGGAGGAAATGTATAGCAAAAAATCTTGGGCAAAAGGGATAGTTGCTCGTTATCTAACCAGCTCTCTTTTTTTCCTTGTGCCTTCAAAAGTAGTCCATGCAAAGCGATAAAAAATGGGCTGTATGTGGTAATGTGTTAAATTCTTTACCGTACGCCGATAGTCAGCTCTCGTCCAAATTCAAAGCATTTGAAGACCACAAAGTAATCGTGTCTCAAATGAACGGATTTATCTTTGAAAGAGTAGAAAACATTGTTGGGAAAAGGAAAAAAATGCTGGTTACCAGCATTTTTTTCTTTTTCCCAAACAATGTTTTCAAATGCCTTCTTCCTGAAAGTCGTCAAAACACGGTGTTTTTTAGTTAAGTGTTTAAAATGATGCTGAAGAAGGGTCAGGGAATATCTTATAAAGCCTATAAAGTCTATTTCCACCCCAGACATGAAACCTTACACAATAACAAGTAATTCCAGTACAATGTTCTTGATCACGAACTCAATTTCGATATAACTGGACAAAATTGCTTGCGTTTAATCCTTTACCAAACGTCCTCGTGTTTTTACAACCCTGAGTGTTTGAAAAT
Source organism: Hippopus hippopus (assembly GCA_946811185.2). NCBI lineage: Eukaryota > Metazoa > Mollusca > Bivalvia > Cardiida > Cardiidae > Hippopus > Hippopus hippopus. The sequence continues at coordinate 39,578,195 of OX328097.1, forward strand.
GTTGTGGGAAAAGGAAAAAAAAAATGTGGTAACCAGTATTTACTCAGAATAGCTATTGCCCTTTTAAAGATAGATTAGATTTTCTGTGCCACATTTATTTTTTTGTCGTCTGCGAATGCTTTCGATGTGGACAAATCTTAAATTTTGTCGTATGGTAAAGAGTTAAATCTTGGTACCTTATAATCAGAGGTAGTTAGATTGGTTCATGGGATTTAAAAGAAAAAGATCATAAGTTTGGAATTTCAATCAAACCCATACTCATGGTCATTTGAATTAAGCGACTACTTCAATCAAGCAAACGATATTCTTCTAAAATTCGATTAAAGGTTCCTGAGATAACCTTTGACAAAACGACAACATTTTAGACTTGTCCAAGTTTGATATGAGCCACGCTCTGGCAAGAGGGGGCTTAATGCATCTCC